>OX382273.1:14587367-17288444 GCA_947507595.1 Pyralis farinalis
TCTGTACTGAATAATATTGACAATGTTCTTCCTCACGTCTCCCTGTGTCACCTAACCCTCGATTTACTAGAAATTGACGTGTAACATTGCCGAGGGGTTTTCAACTCTTTATCGATGAAACTTTGTCTGTATTTATTTCTATTCGCTACTTTGACTGACGCCCAGGATACAGTTTTATGAAAGGTAGCTTTAATAGTACTTCGTGCTTTATGTACATAAATAATAATGCCTCAATATTTTTTCTAAATATATACAATATGTCTTGGTTATCAATATTTTTAAATTTTCAGGAAGAACTAAGATTATACTAATATGTAGTACTAACATTATTCATTAACATATAAGTATCAATTAAAAATGTTAGTGGCAATGACGTTGATACGTCACTAAATACAAGTATTTATACAAAAACAAAGAACGGATGTGAGAGTTTGTTTACAGTCCGAATCATTTGGCGCTCAGTTATCTCTGCCTAACCTGCAAAGGACTTACGAGTAGCTTGACGTGAAAAAATAAATTCCTGACGCATGGACAGTTTCTACCAGGCCGCTAGCAGCACATCCAGAGAAACGCAGTCATTCAGACCTTTGAAGTTATTTTGGAGTTCAAGTTGAAAACTTTACAACTCTTTTGCTGTGTTAAATGTTAGAAAGATAGATATAAAATTTATATATATATAATGGCGCTCTGTAGCTACTTATTAATATTTATGTATAGAAGGTATTAGGCATAAATTTTTTGGCTTGTAATTTAGAACGATACCATAAATTTATACACTATTTAATAATAATTGTAATCTGTTTTATGTGTTATATATAAATAAATAAAATAAAATCAAAAACATTGATTTAAAAAAATACCTTGGAATTATTACCAAAGCATTGCAATCTTTTATATACCTATAGACTAGCTTCTACCCGGAAAGAATATAGAATAAGAAAGAATACTTCGGACATATAGAAAGAATGCAGGATGAAAGAATGACGAAGCAGATATACAATGCAAAAGTGGAAGGATGTAGGAGCCGAGGAAGGCCAAGACTTACCTATCATGATCAGATTGGTCGTGTTCTATCAGAAGGTGATGTCAGGAGCCCTAGAAACCGGCGAGCGTGCATGAAAAGAGCAATGAATGTGAAAGAAGCGAGTGAGGTATGTAAGAATCGAGTCAAGTGGCGCTCTCTGCCTACCCCGTAAGGGATTTGGCGTGAAGTTATAGATAGATAGATAGATAGCTTCTACCCGCAGCTTCGTCCGCGTGGCCTGCATCATTCATCCTACGACGACTCGAAAAACATGAAACTATACCTAACGCAGTATTTCTATGTAAACAATATTTTTTGTTTTTCCTTCAGAAACAGGCTTCTCCGTAATGCATGTTATATTTTATGTTTTACAAGTATTTATACTACGTTTCAAGTTGACATACGCACGGAATACGATTTTTCATTCAAACTTATACACCGGATTTCACCTCTTTAGGGGTTGATTTTCAAAAGATCCTTAATTATAATTATATATTTCATTAAATGTTTTGAAAAATATTTATACTAAGTTACAAGTTGATATAAAATAGGAGTGGG
This sequence comes from Pyralis farinalis, assembly GCA_947507595.1. NCBI lineage: Eukaryota > Metazoa > Arthropoda > Insecta > Lepidoptera > Pyralidae > Pyralis > Pyralis farinalis. Next base: position 14,588,950 of record OX382273.1, read on the forward strand.
ATTTAAAAAAAAAACCCTTTCTTAGTACCTACAAGTTACCTACACTTCACAAAGAGCACACGCTTCAAATTTCATGTTTCCAGCGGTTTAAGCTGTGCGTGGATATATCAGTCAGTCAGGACTTTGAATTTTATATGTATAGAAATAAATAATGGAAATTCTTGTCGCAACGCCCTTTGCAAGAACTAAGTGTTCATCGTCTTCGTTCTACATTCAAAACATTTTAATCAAATCACTTAACCTCTATATCGTTCCCAAACACATTATTTTCAATTTTGTGCAGTCCATCACATTTTTACGAAGGTACGGAAACAAGCGTACCCTTAGTTGGTCGTGTGTCCAATCGATTCCCTGTATTAGACTTCCTTCAGAAAACAAACCAGGCCGTTCCAGGGCCGCTTTGTTCAATTCTGGCTCTTTGTTCTATCGTCGCGGATAAATTATTTTCTACGATCCTTCTTAGCTCCTATCTCGTTCCATTTCTACCGTATTAGTTCCAGCCGATGCGCAACAATTACTGCCTTTATGTCTGGATGACGCGAAAATCATGCTGTCTTACCGCTCTTGCCCGACAATTTTACGCTTCAGTATTTCATCTTACAGTTAAATTAGAAATGAAGTAATCGGAGCATGGTTGGGAACTAAACGGCACTTAAATCTTTATTTTTTAATAAATTTTGGATAAGGATGTATCATCCAAAAATATATTTGTATCTTTCAATACGGATAGAAAGATATTGAATTTTTTTTATATAACGTTGGGAGGCATACAAAGATACTGTCCACCTGATTGATGTAAAGTGTTAACTTAGCCTGTGAAAGCATGCAATACATTAAGTATCACTCGCGCGATGTCACGTCTGTTGCTAACACAACAACTCCTTAGGATCTTACTGATGATCTCACTGAGTCGCCGTAACACAACAATCCTCTAAGGAGTTTATTTGGGTGCGATTTTTTTTTTTGAGAGGTGAAGCTACTTACACAGACGGACTGGTTTGATGCGCTCTACATCTCTTAAAAACACCTAGACCAAGACAGACTGACATCATGATCACATGTTTGTCCTGTGTGGAAACCGAACTCACGAGTGATGGTGTCAAAGCAAAGTAACACCGCGTTTCGCCACTGCGGCACCGAGCTCATCAAAATGTTCTGAGAATAATGAAATGTAAATATATATTATCAAAAGATAAATTCGCATAATTATTTATTTGCCATATATTGGGAGGTCAAAAATAAGCAGTGTTACTAAAAGCTAACACAGCAACTCCTTAAGAGCTTACTGGTGCCCTCACTCACACGCAGGAACACAACAATCTTCTAAGGAGATGTTATTTGGCTCCGGTTTTCTGTGAGGTGGATGTATTACCTCAGACGGGCTGCTTTGATGCGTTACCGCTCTTAAAAACAGCCAGATCTAGACAAACAGATATGTTCATGCACACAAATGTTTGTCGAGCGTTGGTGTCAAAGCACAACGTAACAGCGCGTTTCACCGCCGCACCACCCAGCTCGTCAAAATATTCTGAGAAGAATGAAATGTAAATGAAAAATTTCGCATAATTCTTTATATGCCATATATTGGAAGGTTAAAAATAAGTAATGTTAATAAAAGACATCCAATATCGTGTATCATAAAAATATACATAAATATGAGTGATTAAGGTAGACATCGTAGCAGGGGGTACGTTGCGTTGTCAGGAAGAATTACTTTTTTACGATGAGACACAAACAAAGTAAGTATATGGTAAGATTTAACGCAGCGCTAACTACTTTAATTGTACTTTTAAGTGCATACGGGTCCGTAAGCTTCTTTTTGATTAGCTCCCTTTTATTGCGGGCTCAGTTAACTGTAACAATTACTTTAATTTTTAGCCGGCATCAAACAGTATAACGTTCTTAATTCGATCCGTATGTTTCTTTTTGTATGTAGTATATTAAGTTCATTATATATTTTCATTGTAAAGCTTCTAGCGTTCAAAGATTTCATTATAAGTTTTTTTTTACTTCATCGAAGTCGGTTTCCACGGTTTTTAAACCTTTGTAATTAGTTCTCCAAAAACTTACCTAATTCATTAATTTAGTTGAACAGAATAAGTGACAGCGTAAAGCTGCGGCATATTACGTGTTCATATTAATTTCCCACAGCAATTACTTATCAACCACTAAGTAAGCTTTACTTTTTAAAATAGAATAGAAAACTTTAATTAACATTTTGCTGATGAAGCGAAACCTGATTATGACTGCAATATTAAAATATAATATTAATATTACACTACTTACAAATTACAATTTTATGCATTTTTAAAGAACATAAACAAAAAGCATTCATACCTAGCTGCGGCTCGCTAGTTTGTCCCCACGTTTCCTGGTATCTTTTTTTTATGCTACGACGGATAGCAAACAAGCATACGGTTCGTCTGATGAAAAGCGGTTACCGTAGCCTATGAACGCTAGCAACAAAAATAATGTCGCTAGCGCGTTGCCATCCCCGCTGTCAACACAGCAACTCCTCATCTTCTAGTGACCTCACTCACTTGCAGGAACACAACAACCCTCCAGGAAGTTGTTATTTGGCTGCCGTCTTCTGTGAGGTGGAGGTCCTTGCCCAGTCGGGCTAACGTCGTACCCTACCTCTCTTTCGTTAGAGCCTCGTCGTTGATAAGCAGGGTGCACCACGTGCAGGTGAGGTTGGCTTTGGCTCTAAAGGTGACATTGAGCCACTTACACTTATCTCCGGTGGAAACCGCATTTTCTTAATTTTTTTCTTTTTATTCGGCTTCTAAAGGTTGTATCATACCACGATAGTAAATAGCTTATAACATATCTAAGAATTAGGCTATCAAATGTAAAAAGATTTTTTCGGCAATTTCAGAAATTAGCGTATAAAAACAAAGTCTTTCGTTTTTTTATCTATATTAATAAAGCGGAAGACTTTGTTTGTTTGAACGCGCTAATCTCTGAAACAGAAATCGGATTTAAAAAACAAAATTGCATTTGACGGCCCAATTCTTTAGAAAGGTTATAAGGCCTCTTTCAACACCACCATACGGCCCTTAGAAACCGAGGAAAAACAAGAAAGTAGAAAAAGCGGTCTCTGTGGAACACGCGCAGACCAAAGTCGCGGGTTTCAGCTTATTAGTATTACAGCTTATTAGGCTAGATTCAGAAGTTATTTGGAAAAAACATAACTAGAACTTCAATAACATTCAAGTATTTTCCGTTTATTATTATCACTCACAAACTGATAAACATACAGATATTATGAGTACCTGCCTATGTAATAGCCAACTTTTAATATTGGCTGATGGAAGTCAAATTATTTTTTTTTTTAAATAAAATTCTAACGATCCTTTCTTAAAATCACATGTTACTTTGTTTACTCGGCGTTAGATTTAGCTATGGTACCGTTTTTTCTATGACACACACAATATTTTCTCGAAGCTCTCGATAGATTGCAGCGACGGGCTATCCGCATAATCAACGACGCAAGAGGTCACCAAAAACTTAGAACCTCTACAACAAACAATTTATCAGAATATCAGTGCAGTAATCGTTTTGCTAGGTCTCAACAAGTTGATATGAACAACGCCTGCACCACCACACAAGTAGCTTCTTTTGACTCAATTTGCGTGTTTGGGACAAACTTTGCCTGTATAGGTACCATGTGTCCGAACAGCGTGATGGCCCTTTTTTGATTATTATACAGTGTCACTTGGCTCGCTAATCGTATTTTACCGCTTTAACCACTTTTGCTCTGATGAACTATTTTCCCTTATCCCACCCTCTCCCTTCCGTCATAGAACCACACGTGCAGGCTTACGATGTCATTACTTCACAGTCGAGAACATTTCTTCACGTACTAAAAAGTTCGGCAACTATCTCCGCTATCTCTGTCGCACTATTGAAAAGTGGAACACCTTGCCTGCACATGTATTTCCTCCTTCCTACAACATGGGATCCTTCAAGCAAAGCGAAGCTTCACCTTGCGGGCCAGCAATGTGTGTATGGCAGCGTCATCTAACAGGACACTGTAGTCTTTTGTGAGTTGCCGCTGCGATTTGGGCTCGCCTTTCGCTTACTATCACGCGAAGCGGGGCCACTATGCTGGTCATATATAAAAAAAATCATCTACCATACTCATCAATTGCCTTGCCATCGCCAATTGCCATTATTTTCGGCATCTGGAATATTCTTAATAGGGGAGGAATTTCATTTCCGTCGAAGCGGTAAAAAACAACTTTAAAGGGCTCCTCGATTTCCGCTCCAAAGATTTTTACAGCAGAGACATCAATGACCTATTAAAATCACAAGATTGCCCAATACTTCCATGTATTAAATATATATCCAATTACATAAATAATTGAGGTTAAAATATGAAATTGCCCTTTTATAGTAATAGATACTTTGAATTGACATTAAACCTTCATGGTGTGAATTTTCGAGTGAAACTTTTTTCACATTATGCCTATGCGGTTTTTCTTTAAAAAAATGTGCAGCATTTGGTTTTGGAATTTTAATTGTTTTTTTTTCTTCAGCTTAGACGGGAAAAATGGAAACTTCAAAAATCCGAGTAATTTTTGAATACGAGTTCTGATGCGAAACGAACGCGGCAGAAACAGCTCGCAATATCAATCGTTTGGAGGAGACTGCTAATGAACGTACCGTGCATTTTTAGTTTAAACGCTTTCGTAATGGAAACTTCGCCGTGAAGAACGAATCACGTGGAAGACCGCCCACACAGGTGAATAACGCTGAATTGAAGGAGATGGTGGAAGCTGATCCGGGTCAAACTACCCAGGAATTAGCGGCATGGTTTAACGTTACCTTACCTACAATATTGTCTCATTTGCATCAAATCGATAAGATAAAAAGATATGAAAAATGGGTGCCTCATGATTTGTCTGATCTGCAGAAAGAAACGCGTGTTGAAACTTGTGTTGCCTTGTTGAATCGGTACAGAAATGAAGGAATATTGGATCGAATTGTGGCAAGTGACGAAAAGAGGATCCTTTACGATAAACGTACGAAAAATGTAATGGCTGACCCCAGGTCAAACGCCGCACCAGCGCCCTAAAGCAAAGCTTACCAACAAAAAGGTAATGGTAACGGTTTGATGGTCTCTTCATGGCGTTATTCACAACAGATTTCTCAGGTCTGGTCAAGCAATAACAGCAGATGTTTACTGTGCCGAACTTCGAATAATGATGGCGAAACTGGCAGTGAAACAGTCCCGACTCGTGAATCGATCTTCACCATTATTGCTCTATGATAACGCAACACCTCACACTGCACGAGAAAGCGTTGCAAGTGTACAGAAGCTGCAGTTAGAAATCATATGTCATCCTCCGTACTCGCCAGACCTTGCTCCAACTGATTACCATTTTTTTCGTGATTTGGACAATTTTCTACGTGGTAAAAAATTTCTTCCCAGGAGGCAGTACAAAATGCTTTCACACAATTTGTCGAATCTAGATCCCCAGAGTTCTATCGCAAAGGCATAAATAAACTTACGATTAGATGGCAGCAATGAATAGATAATGAGGGTAAATATTGAAATTAAACTATTTTTAACGGAAGTATCGCGTGTTTTATTTATTTTGTTGAAACCTGACGTTTCTTTCTTTCCTGCGACCACGGACGCTGCAAAGCGTTCGAAACGTCAGGTTTCAACAAAATAAATAAAACACGCGATACTTCCGTTAAAAATAGTTTAATTTCAATGTGTAACAATCGCGAAAACCTAAGATAATACTAGGGTAAATATTTTGATTAAATAAATATGTTACATCTTTATTCTAATTTTTCAGTACAAATCGGCAATTTCATACTTTAACCCTTAATATTTGTTTTTTAAAACGATAATTTCATGAAATACCTGACAGATTGTTGACGAAAAGTTGGTTGATATCACATTTTTACAGATCCTACTCCGGCTTGACCGCTGCCTATTAGTAAGTAGAATTACATAGACATTTATGGGTCTAAGAGCATACAATATATTTTGCATTTATTTTAAAAGGCAAATGAAAATGCCAAAGGGTCACGGACTGCAGCCTGCATGATTGCATCTGAAAACGTACGAGGTTCGCGCTCTTCCGCAAATACACAACGCCTTTTAATACAGCCCTTGTTCTCACAGACCACAAAATAAATAGAATCGAAAGATAAATGTTCACATTTCTCCTAGGAAGTATTAGCTACAAAATGGCACCTAAAAAACCAATAACGATAAGAGGTGCCGGCTTCGACACGATCAATCGGTGCCACTTTGTACTGATAACGCGATTGTCGCACGCCCGTAGCCGCGGATGCTGACTAATAGAACCGACATGAACCACTTAGGATCTAACTATGAGGAAATTAACACACCGAAACCCCTAATGGAAACCGTCATTCATCAGACCCGAAATGAAGACGCAAAGCTATCGACCGTCCCTTTATCTATAGAGCATTAATTTCTCTTGACAGTACCAATTATTACTGTAACTTGATCCTTACGAGAAAAGTATTCCGAATTCCGCAGCGTTCCTATGACTATATTATCGATGCTATATGAAGAACTTACAAATCACCTTAACAAGTGGGATATCTAAGTATATTCCAAAAAAGCTTTAGAATTTTCAAAAAATGATTTTGGGGAAAAACAATTAAAACAACTTAAATGATGTCATATTATTTAAAATTCGTAATTATTTTTGATTTATCCACACGACTAACATAGATTTTTTTAATCAAAAATCGAACTTGAGATAATGGGAATCGTATTCAGCCAAACGAAAAAAATCTGCGTGAGTATTGGAGGGGTTAGGCATTTGGATATGAGTGATACTCCTTGTCTTGCGTCCGTAGGCTACGATAACCGCTTCACGTAAGCGGTCAAAAAGAGAATTCAAAATCAACCGAAATCAATAACGAACTGGATATAATTACAAAGTCACGTGCCGGATTCTCAAAGTCGAGCGTAAGCACCTTAAATACTGCGACAATGGTCGTTGAGATGGAGTACCCTACAATAAAGACTAGCTGAGTTGAGCAATGACTTGTATGGTGCAATTTGTAGACAACTAGCGAGTATTATAGTAGTGATTTAGTAATAGTCGCCTCAAAGACTGTGAGACCATTTTCTAGACCTAGACTAGAAAGACCTTTTAGATTGAAGTTGAGATATAAATCACTTTATCGATATACGAGTATCTCCTAGTGTCAAAGAAACCTTACTGCTGACTCCACTGTTGGTCCGTCTGTCTGTCACATCGTTGTATCTTTTCGACTCTAACGGGCAGAGTATTTAAAGTTTCACAGAGTGCGTATCACTGTAACTTGATCCGTGGCTGTCATTACAACAAATAATAAAAATTAAAAGGAGTATACATACAAGAAACGAAAGAAGAAGAAACATATTTTTCCAGCGTTATTCTACACAGTGGTACAGTAATTTGTGTGTGAGTCCGACTGGCACTACATTTACATCATATTGCACTGAACTTCGGAGAAATAACTCATTTTCCAGCTTTCTTTGGTTGACGCGAAGAGAATCACTAGGATAACCATAACTTGTTGTTGTTTATATGTATTTTATGATTACGTGTACAATAAAGTTTCACAAACTAATAAACAAACAATCCTGAATCAAAGTTGGCCCTTCATTAACTTGCGTATACATAATTGGGTAAAACCAATGTGATTTACAACCACCATATGTGAATTGCAAAAAGACGCCTTAAACATCAAAACCAAACTTTTAACTGTAACATGCATTCTCGGCTGTTGCTGTACATATAGTGAGTTTCTTAATCAACGTTACGCCTTTTAAATTTCTTCACGTTCTTTTGATTTGCACAATAACAAGCTTAGGGTGATTAATTTTGTCCAAGTATATCTCGGAAACTTAGGGCTTAATGCCTGGACCACCAACTACTAACTTCCTGGTTACTATTTTTTTTAAATCAATAAAATTTCTTGGCAATATATATATATATATTCATATATATGGTAATATTATAATGAATGATATACAAATACGAAAGGGGAAGAAAGGAGATGCCGAGGAAGATAAAGACTCCTCTACCATGACCAAACTGGTGTTTTATCAGAAGGTGATATCAGGAGTCCTAGGAATCGGCGAGAGTGCATTAAAAGAGCTATGAATGTTAAAGTAGCGAGAGAGGTTTGTAAGAAAAGCGTCTTATGGCGCTAGGTCCTCTTCGCCTAACAATGCCGCAGTGGACCTGGATTGAGAATATACATGCACATACATTATTATGAGAAAATATATATTGTATATGTCACATTATTTATAGTCCTTTACTACACTATATTCCTTAATAAAGAAAACTTAAGCGATAACTAGAGAAACATAGAATGAGTATAAACACCTAGTTCTAATAACTTGCATCACGAACCAACTGTTGCTCCATCCAGGTAGCACCACGCCGCCTATTTGTAAGGAAAAACAAATTGCCATGCTCATTACGACAGTCGGAAAACTTCGCCGTGATTTCACACCCCATTCAATTTTGATGACGTCATTAGCGCCCCTATTGGAAGCGCAATCGAGAATTCGAATCCCCTGTGCGAGACTTAGTAAGAGTATTTGGGAGAACGATGTGAAGATGAAAAAAAAATTGATGCAATTTATTGAATAACCGATATACGAAATCTTAAAGTTAAATTGCACGCTCTTTATTCGGGACTATAACGTATTACGCGTCGGCCGTACAATATCTATGGATGAGGTAAGTTGGGTCGATTTCCTCCGGGATGTGCAGAGATAAAAAGATAAAAATCATTTACATGCAATTTGATCCAACCTGCTTTGTGTGCTTCCGCCACCAATTAGTTCATGCGGCCTAGCGCCGACCGGCACCCACCCACTACTGTTAGTGCGTGCTACATGCCGACGCTGCCATGGCTGCTCCGGTAGTCTCTGCCTCGGCTGCTGCGGTCGTCCGCCATCTGGAACAGAATCCGCATGCCCCCACCACCACCGTCGCTGCCACGACTGGCCTGGTCGTCGCTGCGACACGTGTTTCGCCTCTCCACGCGGCATCATCAGGCGTTGTAGACGTTAATCGTAAGACTTGTAGCATGTTATTCTACAAGTCTTCGGATTCTGTTCCAGATGGCGGACGACCGCAGCAGCCGAGGCAGAGACTACCGGAGCAGCCATGGCAGCGTCGGCATGTAGCACGCACTAACAGTAGTGGGTGGGTGCCGGCCGGCGCTAGGCCTCATGAACTAATTGGTGGCGGAAGCACACAAAGCAGGTTGGATCAAATTGCATGTAAGTTTGACTTTCGCAAAATAACGCCTGAATCTATTAACTAAAAATCATTTATTTACCAATAGGTCACAAATGTCTTACATTATTTAAATTATATCATATTGTATCTTAATAATTTTCCATAGTTTTTTTTTTAGTTTTAATCTCTCTTTTTTAATCTACCAGAGTATGACAAGCTATCGATCCCCGCTATTTTCGACAGATGACAGTCGCGCAAGGAGAGGTAAGGCTTTTATTTACTAGTATTAATCTTATCAGATACTAATAATATGACAGAGAGCTGCTGTATTTAACAACAATCAGGCCAAATAGTATTCCACCGATAGCCAATACTTCCGTCACTGCTTCGAGTAAGTAAGTTCCGTCACTAGGGGGATCATCCGTAATGTTGTATGTATGTAACCGCACAAGCGATTGTCGATTGCGAGCAATTCTTCCTCTGGTGCAAGCATCCATTAGCTATGTATGTGGCAGGTCTGTCTACATATTTTTGCCACCGATCACGTATAAAAAAGTCTTGGATTCATTCTCTAATGTGAACTGGAGCTCAAGATAATCAGGGTCACATTTCGACCGTTAAAATTTACAGAGGCGGGCATTAGACATGTCTGAGAACTCGCAGGAAATGGGTTCATAGTCATTTCACACTCGGTCGGGTTTCAATTTGCCGCGGCCGATGCGTCTGCTTATCGAAGAAAGAACTGTTGTGGTCAATTCCAATAATCAAAAAATTATAAATTGTTTTACTAAAATATTGCGCAGCGGAGCGCAGTTGCTGATTAAACCAAGTGTAGGTACAAAATGCGCCAATGTAACCTTTTCACCATGTTTGTCAGAAATAATTTATACGTCGAAATACATTGTTAAGAGATCTAATATATGATTAGTACAGTATATTGAAAATCTGAAGGCAGGCATGCAAATATTTTATATATTATGTTACAAGAGTCATAGTTGAGAATAAAATAACATTAATTGCGTATTCAATAATGATCATAAAATTAATAATTCGCAATAGTCACAATACCTGCCGTGACCTGCTCATAGATATATGGTTCTATCGATATTTCTAGGAGGGGGTCTCGGTGGGTGTACAGCATAACATGAATCTTCTCAACAGGGTCTCTGCGGCTTGGATCCATATCCCCGCGCACGCCTATCAAATGACCGGGATAATACCCGTGAATAAAAAAAATAAAAATAGTAATTGTAATGTCACTAATTTAACTGTCATTTTGATGTAATTTACAATGGTCAATATAATCCTTTAAGAAGTCAAACTGTACTCCAATTAACCATTTGCTGAATCTCGTCTTAAAAACTTCACATTCCAATGATTTGACGTCAAAGGGCAGGAGATTGAACAAATATATGATTTTGTATTTTATTTATTTTATAGATAACTTTCTTCCGATTAATACAATATATTCATAAGTTTAACTTGAGCCTATCTCGGATTAATTCACTCCTTTTACGCTAAAATCTGGATGATGCTCCACAAATAGACGATTGTCTCTTATGTCTAAATTTATTGACATCTGATTATATCACTATTTGCGAATATCACCATTGTACTCCGCCTATCGATAGGAACATTGATAGACACAACATTTGTATTGTCAGTCAAGTATTAAGACAACATGTTCAATTCTGAACACACACTACATAATTAAAAGCGGTAGCGTGAATAGTATCATATCAATTCTCACTGCTTTACCTTTGTTCACATTGATAAAGGAAGACAGATAGCAGTCCTCGACAGTATAACGTTTACCAAATACAAAAGGGTTAACAATATACCGCACTGCCATTTACAGCGAGCAAGAAGCTTATACGAGTATTGGCATTCATCGACTTGCCTTACACAAACAGAAATTACCAACGGACACTCACACACTCGTTATTCTATAATTATCACGACTCGGAGGCTTTAGCAAATTGCAGTTGTAAAAAATAAATTTCGACAGCAGCATGTAAATAAAAATAACAAGTGAGAATCGCCCGAGAGGGCGTAACGGGCCGAATAATATTTGACAAGCAGTAAATATAAAATTGGCGAAAGGATCATGGAGCGTGCAAAAAACGGCCGAGACGCCGACTTGTAATCATAACTGAATGGAGTCAAAACCGAAACGGCGAATCATCGTAACACTGTTAATCTTACAAGACAGCCCGCGTTATCGCAACGTTTCGACAATAGAGCATTTTTCATCACATTGTAATGTTGATACGACAAAAAAAAAACAAAGATATTGCATAGATATGGTCGCACGGTTCGTTGAACTGGCAGCTTTAAATTAAATCTGCCGTCGCCAGCGTGTTGTTTCAATTTGTTTTAAACCGAATATCTAATCAATAAACATTTGAAATGTCAAGCGCGAAACGTACTCTGTATTCAAATATTGTTACGGGGATGTCGGGAGGATTATCATGATAAATAAGATACACGACCGCTGGGACAAGGGAGCCAATCACCATACATCACCGACGGTACGTCCAAATAAAAACGGATGAAACAAAAAGGTAGGTTTACGTGTCAGGAACAGTGCTAAAGGAAAACAAATTGTAACAAGGGAGAGATCGTATCATGCTAGGCGCCTTCAAAGACGTGAAAACTAATTAAGATCGGACGCTTTTCTTAAGCGATAACTTGCCACAGACAGACGGGCGGACGTGTTTGTGTATTGGCAATCAAAACAATTAACTTTTTGCTGTGTTCACCTCTATCTAAACAAAACGGATGTAAGTCATGTTTCTTAACCGTTCGTGACCTTCTCGTGGGATTTTAGGTCGACATCTTAAATGAGAATAGCAATGAAGAACAAACGCGATATTATACACGAATGAATTCAAACGCGATATTATTGGGAGAGTATAAAATCTGAATTAAAAAATATATCTAAAATAAAAAGAGAAGCAAAATTACAAACTTTCTAACAAAAATAAAAGCGTTAACTAAACGCCGACCGACGCGATCGAAGCGTGAAATAAATAAAATAGGAACGACTCGCAAACGGAGAAAAAGGTATAAAAATTGTGGCGTTAATTTTCCAGCGAGATTTCCCAGCAGTCTGGGGGCAGGAGGGAAGGCGCGTGCACCGGACACGTGAATTAAAAACGTTAACAATGGCATCGCGACGGGCTTCTTAATGAACTCGCGCCCGCGGCTGCGGTGCCGGCGGCGGCGCCTCTTCAAAATGGCATCGAATTGCACACGTTGCACGCTCGCATTGAAATATTGAGGAAATTTTACAAAAAATCCGAAACCGCATACGTGATGAATTTTCGATAACGTCGAGACGGAAAAGTAAAGATCAATCCGGTATAATAAAATTGGTATCTTGTTTAACAAAAAACTGTTCTAATTATTAAAACATATTAGGTACTGTGTAAATAGCCATGTTTTACAATCAAAAGTATAATGAAATTGAAACATTTAAAGCCCACGTGCGTTTTTATCTCCGTAATAGTTTTATCAATTATCACCTACGTCAGATTTATTGGAATTAATAAAATTGTGCGTACGTTATTATGCGACAAATTTGCCTCCCATGTATAGCTAAGAGCAGATCACGCGTACAATTCGAAGTAAGATTGTAAATCATATTACGAACGACATAAGAACGGTACAAAGGTCATAGTGCAACGCTTGAGATGCACTAACTGTACACAAGGCGTGGACTATATGCCTGAAGATGTTGACTGCCTAAAACATATACAAAATAAAAATAAACCAGCAATGACGGAATCGTTGTTATTAACAAAGTGAATACGGCGTTAAGCGCTGTAAGAATCGTCACTTGTCGCGGCAATTTGTCCTTTGAATATTCAGCATTATGGCTGGATAATTACCTTAGTAAATAACGAGCATAACCCCCATACCGTAAAAGAGCAAAATTTCCGCTGCGAGAGGGAAAAAGCGTTATTGAAAAAGAGGCAGAGCTGATATATAAATAAAATACGGGTTCAGCTATCGGCGGCTTGTTATCGCATGCCTCGATCGCGGCTATTACTGCAAAATATCGGTTATTCGGGTGGCCGTGGGTACAGTTTTCTTTACACAATACCGCCATCCGCTAGCTCGTTATAATAATGTGAACTTCGGGAATTGCGACGTCTTTGGAGTGGGGACATATGCGAATGTTTTGACTTTTAATTCAACATTCATAGAGTAAAAAGCTTGATAACAATCCAATATGAATACACTAAAATACGACTCGTAACATATGCATCGCCTAATTAGATTGTATTTGCAATCTTCAAGCCTAGCGTAAAAGATAAAGACATAAACTTCCGTGATATTTTTGTGAGATCTGTTCTATCTTCGGTTCACACAAATAACTAGACTATAGATAAAACAACTGCACATCTTTCTTTGTCCGACGCCAGAAAGAATTTCTTTTACATACATAATAATTGTGAGTTGTCTTGAGGCGTCACGAAGGTGATGCATAATGACAAAGTGGCTTGTGACGTGAAAATTGCACCACGAGTACATACAGTGCGCGCACTCTATAGTCCGTATTGTGGCCACATATTTATAAATATGCATGCAATTATGAACCGATGACTGCCGGCCTTCACAGCTTTTTGACCGCAATTTCCCAGGTTATATTATACTCGTTGTGGACGTTTTTTCACATCACGATTTAAAGCGCTAAACGTGTTTTTTAACTAAGTTTAGGTACAATGTATTTATGTATCTTTTATGTTATACTCGACTTAAGTATAATCTATTTTTAAGGCATAATTGAATGTATTAACTGAAATAAAGAGAGCACAGTAACTTTATACTGGCTGACGTGGAAGGAGCAAAGTCAGCGTAAGCTTTTTTTTTTATTTTGAATGAATTTCCTTAGGGGTTAATCTATCCAAAACAAAGAATTTTATGACCGCACTATATTCAAATTTGTCCAAACGAAAAATACGCAAAACGTCTCCTGAGTGGAGCTAGGACATTTTTAGGTCACCAGTAAGCTCCTCAGGAGTTGCTGTTTTAACAACAGAGTGCTACTTAATGTATAGCAAGCGTTCATAGCTACGGTGACTGCTTTACATTAGGTGGGTCATATGCTTGTATGCCTCCCGACGTTGTATAAAAATCTAAGCAGGAAATATATGTAAATATATTTGTTTATTGGAGCGCCATCTTTGTGTAAGGCTGAGATCTTTTCACCTTACCCTAGTATATTTAAAGATTATAATAATGCTAATGATTGACTGCCAAAAATTAAAGTTACAACTAAGTAACTTAAGTTGTATAAAGTTTCAAATAGTTTTAATATCCTAATATTAAAACTATTTGAAACTTGTACTAGCTAGGTAATAAAGGACTATTTGTAGTTTTACGATTTGTAGTTTGATTACATAGGAATGTCGTCACATGTATTTTACGCTGCATTTTTAAATAAATAATATTTAGATCACTTACTTTAGTGTCATTTAAAAGTTCGTTTATTTAAAATTATATTTTTTATGTTAATAAATATACATTATGATTAAGATCATTTAAACCGCCATATTGGCAAACTAGCAGTACTATAACTATACGGTATAACGATAACTGCTTGCCACCAAGGCTAAGCAGATGCCATAGCCTATGAACACAACGGCAGGGGCATAATGTGTTTGTTTCCGACTCTACAATGCGCTAGTTATAAACATCACTCTATTATTGCATATACAAAGATGGGATGGGAAAGGCAGATGTTTTTCTTGTATAATCTTTTATCACCTGTATTAATCTCTGATTTTTAGTGCTTAGTCACATCATAAATGTTTCATTATTAGGTTTTTTGTACAATGAACAAATTTTTACCAAATTTGTTAAGAATATAAGTTAAAAATATAAGTAATCGCGGTATAGTAAGTAATACACCTTATAGAGATGATTGCCGCGAGCTAAAATACTAAGAAGAATTGTAGTTGAACAATAATGACTGTTATAGAAAAGCAATTTACTCATTTTGCCAAGTAAATAACTAGTTGCACGTACAGAGCGTGGAATAAGTATGGCAAAAATAATATCATATTTAAGATGTCAAGTGCCCTGCACGATCTGTGGACAAAACATTGTTTTCAACACTGTACTTACATTGTTCATGAAGTGTACATCATTATTTCGCATTTAAAGATCTGACTTGATTTCTTGATTTCTGTAATAACTGTATGCAGATATTAAGAATCTAGTTGCAGCTGCTTAATATTTGTCTTACGCTCATATTTGAATAGAATAGAATAAGATTTATTGCAGTAAGTGGTTGATTACAGGTGATGGATATATAATTTTTGACTCACACATTTAGTCTTAGTAGACATGCAACAGACATATAAAGTCACAACCTCATAAAATCAGAGTGTAAATTAAATTATGAACATTAATTGATATTGTGTTATTCTGTAGGTACATAATAATCATTCAAATTTCAAACATGTATCACAATTCAATTTCATTAATTAGGTGTCCATACCCAAAGATTACCGATGTAACTATTATTAAGGCTCCGCTGACTATCTGTCCAATCTATCTGTCACAGGGCAATAAATTTTGAACCCGTAACAGGTTCAGGCTTGACATTTCCACAATGTGTTGTTTTTTTTTTTATATTAGTTCAGCATAGTGGCTCGTCTTTGCCTGATGGTAAGCAAAAGAGGAGCCCAAATCGCGACTGCAACTGACAACATACTACATAACGTATCCTGTCAGTTGACGCTGCCATGCTGATCCGCAAAATGCTTCTTCACGCTTCGTTTGAAGGATCCCATATTTTAGGAAGGAGGGAACACAGTCATGTGCAGGCAAGGCGTTCCACTTTTTAATGGTACGAGAAAGACAAGAGTTGCCGAACATTTTGGTACGCGAAGAGATATTCTCAACCGTGGAACTATGACATCGCAAGCCCGCACGTGTGGTTCTATGACGGAAGGGTGAGGGTGGGATAGGGGAAAACAGTTCTTCACAGCACTCGCCATGGTAAAGGCGGTAAAATACGCTGTGTATAAACTATGGCTAACTATGACTATTTAAATAAATGAAGTTATAACAATCTTGATTTTTTTTATCACTCAATAACGAGAAAATTTACCCACTAGTTCAATGTAGTTTTAAAACCCTTTCAAAGGTAGTCTTAGTATTTTTAAAAAAATAAGTATAATTTGCATTATGTATAAGTATTTTTTTTTATACAACATCGGGAGGCATGCAAACCCACGGCCCACCTAATGTAAAACGGTTACCGTAGCTTGCTTGAACGCTTGCCACGTCTGCTGCACAGCATCTTCTTAGGAGCTTACTGGTGACTTCACTCGCTCGCAGCAACATAGCCCACTTTCCATCGAGATGGGTGCGATTTTCTATGAGGTGATGATACTTCTCCAAACGGGCTACTGTGATGCGCCATACTTTTATACGTCTCTTTAGGTTATTATTAATAGGTAAAATGGCACCACTAGTAAAATGACACCACTAGTAAAATGGTACCACTAGTAAAATGGCACCGCTCCTAGTTTTATTATCGCATCGCTCACAAAGTACTAGTGCATTTATTGCGGACACATTATCTTTACAATCGTTTCTAGTGCATGCATTTGAACTGGTTCGAAGTGACATTTATATCCTGCAGTTGTCCGATGCGTCCACGGATTGCACTTAACATGACTAATCCGAGTACCGCTAATAACGTAACCATCATGCAAAAACCGGCATCCGCTCAAGAGGTGGCTAAATTTAGCTTCTATCCAGTTTTATTTTCATTCTCATTACAATTGCTAAGTCATTGGAGACATTTCTCGGGTAGCAATTGGAGTGACTGTAATTGGTTAGTAATTTGTCACGGTTGGAATTGAAAGGTATTTAAGTCATATTCTGATCCTAAGTATCTAGATGTGAAGCTTAGGAAAATATTATATGAGGTGTATTGGAATACGCTTCTACAACTTCACGCTAAATCCCTTGCGGGGTAGGCAGAGGGAACCGAGCGTCACGTGACTCGGTCGTTACATACCTCACTCACTTCTTTTGTTTATACTACGTCTGGAGGCATACAAGCATACCGCTCACATAATGTCAAGTGGTTACCGTAGCCTTTGTTATTTACCTACATATTTATAATTATCACTTGCTTGGCGGTGAGAGAAAAGCATCGAGAGGAAACCTGCTCGTCGAAGATATTTGATGAGCTCAGTGACGCAGTCGTGAATGACGTGACTTTGACACCAACGCGACGGGTTCGATTCCCACACAGAACAAACATTTGTGTGCATAAACATGTCTGTCTGTCTTGGTCTGGATGTTTTTAAGAAAAGCAGGGTACATCGAAGCAGCCTGCCGGGGGAAGTACCTTCACCACAGAGAAAGCCGTAGCGAAATAACAACGCCCTAGAGGGTTGTTGTGTCTGCATGTGAGTCATGTCATCAGTAAGCTCCTAAAGAGTTGCTGTGTTAGCAGCAGAGGAGGCAACGCCTCGGTTACCGCTTTACATCACGTGGGCCGTGTGCTTATATGCCTTCCGACGTTGTATAAAAAAAAAAAAACAAGAAATTATATTTCGAAATACGTGACATTACGATTATAAGAGAGGTCTGATTTTCCCTCCGAGATGTGGAGTCGGCATTCGCTCTGACGGCAGTCGCTCCAAGGAAAACTCAGTATCTACGTCAAATCCTTAAGATTAGGAAATGGGATCACGGGAAAGAAGAAGAAAACGAGGTGACAATGGTAATTGGACGTGTTTTATCAGAAGGTGATGTCAGGAGCCCCAGAAACCGGCGAGTGTGCATGAAAAGAGCTATCAATGTCACAGAAGCGAGTGAAGTATGTAAGGACCGCGTCTTATGGCGCTCGGTTCCTCTCTCTTGCGGGACTTGGCATGAAGATATACATACTCGTACATACAATGTAATAATAATCTAACATTCTCTACATACATTACATTCAATAATTTCAACACACTTTAAACCTTATAGACGCAAGTATTTTATTGAAAAGAATTCATCTTCAAAACGTTAAAAGCTCCAGACGTAATTCGATTTCGTTTACAAAAAAAAATCCCCCGCGCCGACTAATTTCACGAGAATAAAATTCGCTTACAAAGGCTGCAACAGAAAAAGACAAATAAAATTTGTAAGTGTGAAGACATTTAAATGAAGGCACCATAACAAGGCTCGTCTCGCACGCTCGCAAGACGAAGGTAGGTGCTTTCAAACGTAATCCAACAGGTTAGCGGCATATGCGTGTGTTACTGGAACAACTTATATGATCCCGAACTCCACTGGTATTTGTGATTTGATTGACATTTCGAATGTTCGTTATTTTTTAACGTAAACGCAAAAAATAGAGGTTTCGTAAATTTGAATGGCAGCTTTTTGTGTCAGTCGGGCAATGTCTGTCCGGTTTACCTATTCCGATTCGTTTTTATTCGATTTGTGAAGACTTTTATGTTTATAAAGACGTATAATTTGACAATGAAATGCTATCTGAAGATAGCGTAAACGAATATAGATAAGTATTCAAGTACTTAAGTTCTAAGAGAGGTAAGGTTAATCAAAGCAGCCCATCTGGCGAAGTACCTCCACCTTATCACCTTATAGGAAACCCCGCAGCCAAATAACAACTCTCTTGAGGAAGGTTGTGTTCCAGCGTATAAGTGAGGTCACCAGTATGCTTCAAAGGAGTTGCGGTGTTAGCAGCAGAGGTGGTATAGCGCGACTGATACTTAATATGTTGCAAACGTACATAGGCTACGATAATCTCTTTAAATCAGGAAGGCTGTATGTATATAAATATAGTACCTAGTCTATCCTACCTAGTCTGGCCATAAGCTCTGTTACAAATGAATATGTTTTTTTTTATGAGGTAATGTAATCTTAATTAAACTTATATGTACATATTTATGGAAGTCTCAGCAAAAAACAACAAAAAATTTTTTATTCGAAACGGCCACCTTTGGCTTTGATACAGACCTTAAATCTGTCGCTGTCTTACGCACTGTTTCCATGAGAAATTTAGCCTTTGTTTGCTCCAGAGATTTCTTAAGAGACAGAATATCGGTGTATCGTTTTGAGCAGGCCATGCCCTCTAAAACTGACTATAATTTGTAGTATAAGGGGTTCAGATCTGGGCTAGACGAGGGCCAGTCTTCAGCTCTTATAAAGTACGGAACGTTGTATTCGAGCCAGGTTTGGGTAGTTCGTGCCTTGTGACCAGGTGCAGAGTCACAAAACCCACGGTATAAGTGTATTGCTGAGAGATTTCTCAACACAATCCAAAATCTTGATACACTTTGGTTGAAGTCTTCACTCCTTTTTCACAAAAAATAAGCTTTGTGACTACTTGATAAGACACGCCCCACCAAACCGTTACAGACGCAGGATGATTACCATGTTGTACCTTTCCAACCACTTGGGCAGCTTCTTTAGAACTACGTGCGTACACTTTGTCATTTTCCTTGTTGTAGTCCTCTTCAATCTAAATCTGATGAAAAAATGAATTTTTTTACATCAGTAAAGAGGATGTTTCTGTGCTTTTCACCTGCGTATGAGGACAGAAGGCGTTTTGATCGATTCACTCTCTTCAACTATAGGGATTGATTTACGGCATGTTCTGTATATCGACAGAGTCCTAGCAGGAATCATCATTTCTCGCGATAAGATCTTTTGTTTTCTAATGGGGTGTCGGCGAAATCTGCCTTTAACACCATTAACAGCCTTTATAGTTCTAGCAGCACGCGGTCGCGATCAAGACCGGTCGCACCAATCTTTTATGGTCTTCAACAGAGGAAGTGTTGGTATATCTGTCGATAGTATGATATACAAACATACGGCTGATACCAAGCTATTGAAGTGTCTTGAATATGACCGACGGCTCCATACCCATTCTGTGAAAGACAATCACTACAATCCAATTTTCTTTAACACGCCATTCCATATTGTATTTTGATAATAAACACGAAAATATGTAAAACGGCGGGAAATCGAAATAAGTTTATAACATAATAAACTCGTTCCAAATTCAAAATAATTAAAGAGTGAAAAAAGAAAACTTTCTATGTACCAGTATTAAGGCCAGACTAGTTACATATATATATTTATATACTGCATACCATCAGGCACTATAAATGCTTGGTTCAAGCAAAACACTCTGAATGGCTTTTAAACATTGGACCAAAGTCCGTACCTATATCTAATACGTGTAAAGAAGCCTGATTAAAAAAGTTACCATCATTACTAAAAGTACCTATAAAGATCTGAATTTTAATCAAGAAATATTGTTTGAGATTAACTCCGAACCATTTTAAAGCCATGTTTCACTTATTAGCTGTATTATCATAAAAAACATACTAATTTAGCATGTGATTGCCAAGTAGCTATACATAATATACTAGGTGTTATTCGCAGCTTCGCCCGCGTGTTCAAAGGGAAACAAAACGTGTTTTCCCGTGAGAGTGAGATATTATACCGAGGCAAAGAATAGCCCAAGCCACGCTTGGGCCCTCCCAATATGTATCTATACAAAAAATCATATTCACATATTTGGCTCGTGGGTTCGATTCCCACACAAGACAACAAGGTAGGGCGCATCCAAGCAACACGTCTGGGGAAGTAGGTAACTCCACCTTATGGGAAACCGCACCCAGATAACAACTCCCTAGAGGGTTGTTGCGTTCCTGCGTGTGCGTGAAGTCACCAGTAAGCTCTTAAGGAGTTGCTGTGTTGGCAGCACAGGAGGCATCGAGCTAGCGATAATGTATTACAAGCGTTCTTAGGTTACGGTAACCGCTTTACATCAGGTGGCCGGTATGCTTGAATGCCTTCCGACGTTGTATAAAAAATATATATAAAACGGAAGAGTTAAGAGAGTAAAAGAGAGAGAGAAAATATTTTCGCATTTGATTCTGAAATTAGAAAAAGCGGTTACTATTGGATAACGGGATATGCGCGGACGAAGTCGCGGGTGCAGCTACTGTGGCATAAAATGACAATGACTGTGCTTCGTCATTTCGCCCACAACCGTTGCTTCATTTTGACATGACAGAAGGACAAACAAACATACTTTCACATTTACAACATTAATATGCATTTAGCATGAGTAACACAATGGCGTCGTTGCGCGCGCAAAAAGTCAAGTAAATTAAGCAGCTTCGATCTCGGCCTATCTATGGATGAATTAAGTCATCCCGAGTTCGTCTATACATCGTTGTGTACGTTAAGCTATGATTCCCGGTTGTCGATAGAAGACATTCGTTAAGCTAAGTCAGTGCCTTCGAGCGGGTTGCAAGCATTGGCGTTCACACCACCTTTGATCAACGGTGGCCAAGAGTGTTCTACGAGTATACACCTTCAGTTAAATAACTATTTTCTCCAGATTGTTGTGTTTTTCCGGAGGAGTGAGGTTACCACGACTGGAGCTGCCAGGGTAAACGACATGCATCCACGTGTCGTTTCTACGACACATGTTTCGCCTCTCCACGAGGCATCTCTCAGGCGCTGTATCTAGATGTTAGTCGTTATAATAATTCGTAGCATGTTATTCTAACGAGTAACATCTACAGCGCCTGAGGATGCTTCGTGGAGAGGCGAAACACGTGTCGCAGAGACGACCACCACTACTACCATAACCTTGCTCGCTTTTGTATTGCCGATCCTGTAAAAACCTCTACACGCCTTTCTTGATGAACCACATGCTATAGTCCCATGTTAATTGGTGGTGGAAGCACATATAGTAGTTTAGATTAAATTGCCTGTCAATGTAACTTATAAAATAGCGCATGAACGATATTAAAAATATTTATAGAAATCTGTGTCCGAACTAGGTAATCATAGTTTAGTATTTCAAACAAGAGTGCCCTTACTGAAAATTTGTACATATTTAGCAAACGTAAAGGTACTAAACTATAGTTGAGCAACAAAGAATAGGGTTCTTTGGTATTCTTTGGGTACGAAAAGTAAAATTTTATACCGCTGCAGAGCCTATGAAGCTTCACGTACATGGCAAATTCTAGTTTTTATTCTGAAGACGTACTTGTATATATGTATGTATATATACCTTCAGGTCCCTTGTGGGGTAGTCAGAGAGAGCCGAGCGCCACCAAACACGGTTCTTACACACCTCACTCGCTTCTTTAACATTCATAGCTCTTATCATGCACGCTCGCCGGTTCCTAGAGCTCCTGACATTACCTTCTGATAACACACGACCAATTTGGTCATGGTAGGTTATGGCATGGGCTTGGTCTTCCTCGGCTTCTACATCCTTCCACTTTCGCACAGTATATCTGCTTCGTCATTCTTTCATCCTCCATTATTTCTACATGTTCGAACCAACGGAGCATGCCTTTTCTTATTTTAATGTACCTAAACGAATGCTAAGTGCATAGTAGCCCTTAACAGGCAATCTACCATAACAACATTACATTATTTACGAAATATCTACGCATAAGTCACATACAAGTGACGCCTATATAATAGCGTGCAATAAATGCCGATGAACAATCATCAAGAATATTCATGTTTTTTCGTCGGGAGTCATGCAAGCATACGGTCCACCTGATGTAAAGTAGTTACCGTAGCCTATTAACGCGTGTAATATATTGAGTATCACTCGCGCAATACCTCCTCTGATGCTTACACAGCAACTCCTTAGGAGCTTACCGGTGACCTCACTCACGCACAGGAACACAACAACCCTCTAGTTATTTGGCTGCGGTTTTCTGTGAGGTGGAGGTACTTCCCCAGACGGGCCGCTTTGATGCGCCCTACCTCTCTTAAAACATCCAGACCAAGGCAAACAGACATGTTCATGCACACAAATGTTTGTCTTGTGTGGGAATCGAACCCACGACCCTTGGTGTCAAAGTCGCGTCTTTCACGACTGAGCCACCGAGCTCGTCAAACTGTCTTGTAACATAAGTGAAGTAGATGAACAGTATGGTAATTCTATTAATTTTTTTCATTAAACATTTCGGAATAAAGTGACGTAGAAGAAAAATTTGCAAACATTACGCGTTATCTGGGTAATTAAAACAGGTTGATTGCAAAATACGTTACAAGGGTTTCATACCGAAAAGGAAAAACGATGCTCTTATAGAACCCACTTGTGTGACGTGACAGATACAGAAGCACTTTAGATTCCGAGTTAAGGGCTACTGTGCACTTGGTAGTTGCATTCCGTTTATATTTAGCACAACAGCTTTATCTTTTAGTTTTTAGACGATTACAAGGATCATTATTGCCTCTAATATTTGGATGTAATGATTATTCATATTATCTTCTCAATTATTTTATAATTGTAACTATTAATTGTATTGTTCAAAGATGGTGTTATTTTTGCAGCATAATGAAAAACAAAATATAAGCTGAGAGTATCTGAGTGAGTATTCATTGGACACCGTAATGCGTGAAGAAAGAATTTTAGAGACACAGAACAGAAGCACGGGTAGGAGAAGTTGCGATAAGAAATTAACTCACTATCTTTAAAAAATAAGATTAAATAAAACAGTTCGCTGTGTACAAACCGCCGCCGCAATATTTCTTTGCTTCCTTCCATACCAGCTGCAAAAAATTGTTCGTCACTTCAACTTCCAAAGGTGTTATTTATATAAATACCATGCAAAACTTTTCAATACGTTGGCAAACAGCTAAATTACTGGTTTTTTACTGAGAAAATGTTGACTTTGTATTTCGATGCATTGACGGCGTAGCAATTATGGTGAGATCAAAATGGCAACGCTCATAAAATAAATAAGTAAATTATAAGGGGATTGCATAGCCTACGTCTTTTCAATTTCTTGTATATTGCTCTATTGAAAACGATACAACCGGATATGTTTGTACTATTCATTGCAACTATTTCGTTAATTATTGTTAGCAATATTAATTGTTTTTTTTTTTCCAAAAATATATCAATATACAGGGCATATTACGACATTGTGCACATCTCAAGTGTATCAAATATATACTAAATAGTATACCATAATATAAAATATAATATGACCGATAGTAAATTATATAAAAATGCTTAAAAACATATCTATACATCTATATCATCCATTCGAGATAAGCCTAGAAATTCGAGCGCACGAATTCACCCGTTTCTTCAACATATAATATTGAGAAGCGGGTGAGATGTGCAACCTCTTTCATGTACGGTAGCGAATTTGTAAATTGTTTACTAAAAATTTACCAGTGCTGATGACAGCGGTCATCGTACTTACATATAGATACCCATCTCTAGATACTAGCAGATCAACTGAATTAAATCGGGGCGAGAAAGCAAGGTGCGAAATCCCGCACCCGCGGGCGAAACTGGCACGATCCACAACAACTTCAAAACGTTGGCACCGCGACCGTATCCGTCCGTAGCGACCGATAATTGAATTGGGTACCTGACATTTAATCAATACGGTTGATTAAATTAATTGAACACTCGAAACCGATGCACTTTTATGGAGTCCCTTCGTTACTTTGGCGGCGAGCGAGGCGATTCGCCTTTATAGACTGTCAGCATCTGATACGTATATCAGTCCTCTCACATTGATTTACAATTCTAATTCGGTCGAAGTAGGGAAGGAATGCGTTCATATTGATTCTGAAAATTAATATAATTGATTAAAAAGCACTTATGAACTCGTGCGTGGTCACTTGTTGGTAACTTCGGAGAAGGAAAGCTAGGCAGCAGCAAAATTGTGTCGAAAGTAAGCGATTCAATAGTATATTTTAGTCAAAAGCTCTAGATTGTCATTACATTCCCCGTGAGTGAGCGAGCTCATCAGGAAGCTTCTAAGTAGGTGCTGCATTGGCGATGTTAAAATAATTGTTGCCACATTCGTATAAAAAAAATCAGGGCTTAGAGAAAATTGGCACGTTGTTACTTCGGCACACTTTTTCAAGCATTGCGCGTTAATAAACTTAACGCGCAATGCTTGAAAAAGTGTGCCAAAGTAATTGCATGAGGTGCATGAGGTGTTTCTGTGAAATGGCATGTCATTAACAAACATACTCATTATATTCTTCAAGTCTAAACTATTCCCCGAAATTATCACGCATTGAAATTTATGCGAAAATTTTAGAATCCCAAGCAATTTGTCCGATGTAATGGATCACGCGAGCAGACATCAAACATCGCAAGATAATTGTAGAGAATGGAGGCGTTCTGAGAATAATGACAAAAGAACGGCAACTGAATTACACTAACGGTACGCTACTGTCAGCTGTTGGACAATCGAAAAGAAGTGCAAGTCGGAATAGCGCAATGAGGGTTCTTTGAAACAATGGTTACCCTGGGAAACAAAAAAGTAGGAATATATTTATATTGATTTTAGACGGTATATCTAAAATGAATATAAATATTTTCCTATCTATCTCCTTACCTATTTCCACAAAAAAATTGTGGCGATCATACTCGTCAGAACACATCAAATTGGCGACTGTCCCATTTCTCATAAGCAACCCACTTTAAACAAGCATTACTTGATTATATATTTCGTATTTCGAAAACGGGTCTCTAACGGTTACATTTTGTATTTATACAAAGTTTTGCTTTTTAAATTTATCTACACAGGTGTTTCTTACAAAAAAAAAAGAACATAAAAACGCCAAGCTCGGTCGCCCAGGCGCTAGTCTTAATACTACTTGTTATTTGGCTAGTGTCAACTCTATACAAATAGTTGTATGCCACCTTTGATTGAATTGAATTGATTGAATCGGTGGCTCAGTCGCGAGTCGCGTCGACTTTGACACCATCGCTCATGAGTTCGATTCCCACACAAGGCAAACATTTGTGTGCATGAACATGTCTGTTTGTCTTGGTCTGGATTTTTTAAGAGATCAAAGCAGCCCGTCTGGGGAAGTCCCTCCATCTCACAGAAAATCGCAGCCAAAATAACAACTCCCTAGAGGGTTGTTGTGTTCCTGTGTGTGAGTGAGGTCACCAGTAAGCTCCCAAGGAGTTGCTGTGGAGGAGAGGAGGCATCGCGTGAGTGATACTTAATATATCGCAAGCGTTAATAGGCTACGGTATCTGGTCGACCGACCGACGTATAAAAAAAAAACCTCAGCGCTATAAAACAAACCAAAATATTCAATGGGAAGGCAAAAGCTCTAATTTTAAGCGCAAACGTGTTCATATTGCGATTTTATAATAAGTTATGACTATGCAGACCCCTATTATTGTTATCTATTGAATCTACCAAGTGGTTTTTAATGTCATGTACACTCATTAAAGACTGATAAAGAAGCAGCATTAGGCTATAATTATGGACAAAAAAGTGGTACAGGGTGTTACGTGGTTTTAATTTTGAAATACGGGACCCCTAAATAAATCAATGGCCACACACATATTGTGCATTCATATTAGGCGATTAGTGTCACTACATAATGATATTTGTGAGTGAAGTGTCATTGTAATTTGATCAACATGTTGGTAATAACCTGGTGTAATCTCGCTGTAATTTCTGGCTCTTTGACCGCAAAAAATGCGTGAGAGATATACAATGCATGATATTACATTCGCTTTCTACGCAACTATGATCGCAATCGTCATTAAGTGTTGGTTCTGTTTAACATAAAAAAAATACCATTATTTACATTGGCCTCTTAAATTACCGGCGGTGGTCCAGACCAGTTCTCTAGAATTAAATAATAACTAAATTTTGTTGGAGGAAAATGTTCATAACACAGGATACCAAAGGAAAAGACCAAAGGAATCCATTAATTGTTATCTGTTGTATCTATCTATCTATAACCAAATAAATCCCTTACGGGGTAGGCAGAGAGAACGGAGCGCCACGTGACGCGATCCTTACATACCTCACTCGCTTCTTTAACATTCATTGCACTTATCATGCACGCTCGCCGGTTTCTAGGGCTCCTGACATCACCTTCTGATAGAACACGACTAATTTGGTCATGGTAGGTAAGTCTTGGACTTTCTCGGCTCCAGGCTCCTACCATCCTTCCACTTTTGCATTGTATATCTGCTTCGTCATTCTTTCATCCTGCATTCTTTATACATATCCGAACCAACCGAGCATACCTCTTCTTATTTTAACAATGACGCTCTCTTTCAGACCAACTCTGTTTCTAACATCATCATTGCGAATACGGACTACAAGCTTTACGCCACAAATTTTGCGCAGAGCTCGCATTTCGACGCGCGTTTATCCTACTTTCATGCTCTCTCTGCCATATCCAGCTCTCGCTTCCATAAGTTAGCGTTGGGACCAACACTGCATTGTGTATAGCGAGTTGTGTTTTTACTGCCAAGAAGTTTTCCCAACGCTCCATTCACACTATTCCCAGCATTCATTTGTCTTTCCACATCTGCGATGTACCTTCCATCTCTGCTGAAAGCGCATCCAAGATATACAATCTCATCCACTTGTTCCAACACTTCATCATCAACCATAATCCTTACATTAGTTCTGGATTCTTCTATTTCAGATACCATTATTTTTGTTACCTTCGCATTCAGTAGTAAGCCTTTCTCCATATATTCGTCTTTCATCGTTGTGACTAGTGTTTGCAGTTCAGACGGTGTATCTGCTAATAGCACGGCATCGTCTGCATACAGCAGACAGTTCATAACTAGGTCACCCATGCGTAATCCCACATTCGTTGCCCTTATTCTCTGCAGACAACTATCGCGATACAGGATAAACAGCCTAGCAGACAGCATGCAAACCTGTTTGACACCAGTTTTGACATCAAACTAGGGCATGCCACCATCTATCCGCACACATGCTGAGCAATCCTTGTAAGTGGACTGCACAGAACAGAGCAGTGAACCGTCAATCCCATATCTCAGCAATATGTGCCACAGTTCCTTTCGTACAACCCAATCAAATGCTTTCTCAAGCTCCTCAAAACCGCAGAAAACCTTCTGGTCTATGCTTCTCCACAGTACGGCGGAGCGAGAAAACTTGATCCGTACATCCCCTTCCATTTCGGAATCCTTCTTGTGCGTCCCACAGCAGTTATCTGTTCTAGTAAATAATATATACAATTTTTAATTATTAGTTAACAAATAATTATAATTGCAAAACATTATAGACATATATATATATATATAAAATCTCTTTTTTTATACAACGTCGGAACGCATAAGAATACGGCCCACCTGAAGTAAAGCGGTTACCGTACTCTATGAACGATTGCAATACACCCTTCGAAACCCGTGTGGTCATATATGACCGCGAAATGTATGGGAAAAGGTATATAACGGGTTCTGAAGGCTAACGTAACACTAGCGCGATGCCACATCTGCTGCTAACACAGCAACTGGTTAGGAATTCCCTCCAGGGCGTCGTTATTCGGCTGTGGTTTTCCTTGAGGTACTTCCCCAGACGGGCTGCCTGCGTTGATGCACCCTGCCTGTCTTAAAAACACCCATACCAAGATAAGTATAAAGCAAAGTTAATATAGTTTTAAGCAAGAAACTACTGCATTTTAGAAACTGCTCAAAACCAATGCCAAGTTATTATCGAAGAAAATGCAATGAATAGTTACACTCCAGGAAATATCCCGTTCTAACACTCCTTACCTGTTAAATACCAGTACAGTCGTTACGTTTCCTTGATAAATTCAAGTTATCCAACCACAGCCCAACACCGGAGGCGCAAACTGATTTATGTCTGTTACCTCTATTATTTAGAAATCAGCGGATCTTAATACGCCAATAAACGGTCTTCGATAAATGCTCGAGCTATTCTTCAAACAACTATAGAGACGTTGGTGTAAAAAGACTACATAAGTTGTAGAGGTATATAGGTACATCCAATCACATTAATTAATGTGCATATAAACCGATCATCCAATATTCAAACAAAATCGGAAAGCTGACAGAAAAACAACTCACAAATAATCTCTCAAAAACAGAATTTTTAACCCTCCATTAGTACACGTATGTAGTTTATTTTGATGAAAGCAAAGATCATAAATAATGCGCGATTGGAAACAACCAAAGGGGATAGTGCAAAAAGTTATACAAAGGCGAAGTATTCGATACCTTTTCGTAGAAGACGAAGAAAGAATTCAAATTTAAAAGTCACTTGGGCCGCGAAATATTTGACAAAACGAATTAGAACAAACGACGAAATGACGCCGGCGATCGTTACGAGATGTAACAATGTGAACACAATACACAAAAAGATAGAAATTAGTGAGATCACACAGCATGGGAACAAAAAGATAATGTATAAAGAAGACAACTTCAAAGCATTGCCAATTACAGTAATACGGCCATACAATTGGCAAATAAGCAATGGGGCATAAGGACCGTCTCAGAGCGCAGATAAAATTGACAAATAAGATTTAATACTTGCTAACTGGAGCGTGAAATTTAAATCAACGACAACAAACAATCCGTGGCCATAATAGAAACGAATACCAAAGTTCAGAACTCCATTAATGCGGTATCCGAACTTCCCATTCGGAGGCGAGCGGCGTGCTCGACGCAGAAATGTATATTTTATTCATCTCTACTACACGCCGCTCCGCGATTGGTATCCGATAAAACTTCACTAAGCAAAAATAAGCAACACGATTAAGTGTATCTGTCACTCGGCCCTTGTTCTTATTTCTAAAATTTGTATAAAATATTCCGATGCAGCCGTGTCGCCGACAACAATTTTTGTGGCATAATAAAGTCACAAAAAGGAAGTAAAAGCGGCGAAGACGAATAGTGTTTGTGTTTTAATCTTTAATTTTAATAATACATTTTATTTTTAATTTACTTACCGTCAATATGTTCAGCAAGAAATATTTTTCGTTGTTGCAAATGAAAATACAAATCTCCAAATTCATCTTTGTATATCATTCAGTAAGTTCGGATGGTCTTATAATTAGCTGTTTCGGGAATTGGTCTAAACAAAAATTCCTAACATTACAAGCGGCGTCGATTCCCCGAATGCGTTTCGACAATACGCGTCAGTCATTCCATTAAGCGTCTCGATTTCCTAAAACATAGCAACTTGTGTCCTTTGAAGGAATATTTGACGCTTCGTCGGCGGCGTGGTTCTCTCACGTGTTTTAGATTTGCTCTTTTTATCTGTTCCGTGGGAATACTCTTTTATTGCCTAAATGGAATCAGCGTAAATTAGTTTATCAATGTTTGTTCACTTTGCATTTATCAGCATTATCGGAGCATGATGTGCGAATGTGAAGTAAAAAGCAGTTTGTCTATCGGGTTGGGTGTCGAGGCGGGCGGCGGACGGTCTCCGCCGTCACAATAGCACAATTAAAATGCCAACAAGTCCGGTTGCCAGCCCAATCCAATTACAGAGGACAACGATTCCAACGAGTAATTGGAACTGAGCCTATACAGGAGCCAGCGAGCTACATGGAAGAGAACGCAGTTGGGACGACCACGGCCGACAATTACTGCTTGACCTATCCCTACAAATAAAAGTTTGCACGTCTGTCAGTTGTAATTGAAATCTTTAGAAATTAAATAGATAAATAGATGGAATATATTCGATTTGTAACAGTCTACATACATAAGAAATGCGACAGGTTCGAGTTTGTAAATGGAATATTGCGTTGAAATAGGGATGCAACCAGATTTTACTTATAGAAATAAAATCATGAATTTTTAAATACCATGTCTGTTTATCCGTTTTAAACATATCACACAGTTATCAACCGATTTTAATGAAGTTTTTCACGGTGACCGTTTATATTCTGAAATTATTTTTATACAACATCGGAAGGCAAACAAGTATACTGCCCGACTGACGTAAAGTATCTATAAATGCTCAACAGTAACTTCATTCCCTCGCAGGAACATAACCAGACTTTATAAGTTTTGACGAGCTCGGTGGCTCAGTCGTGAATGACTCGACTTTGACACCAACGTTCGCGGGTTCGATTACCACACAGGGCAGTCACACATGAACATATCTGTCTTAGTCTGGATGGTTTAGAGAGGTGGGGCGCATCAGAGCAGCCCGTCTGGGGAAGTACCTCCACCTCACATAAAACCGCAGCCAAACAACAACTCTCTGGAAGTTTGTTGTGTTCATGCGTGTGAATGAGGTTACCAGTAAGCTCCCAAGGAGTTGGTGTATAAGCAACAGAGTAGGCATCGCGCTAGTGATACTTAATGTATTATCTACAAGCGTTCACAGGCTACGGTAACAACTTTACATCAGGTGGTGCGTATGCTTAAGTATGCCTTCCGACGTGGTGTATAAAAAAAATATTTCGAGGAGCTGCTATTTGCTTGTGGTCTTCTGTGAACTTACTTCCCAGTCGGAATACATATATGGCAGTATCTCTGCCCGCGGCGAGGCTCATATGTAGTTTGCGAAAATACGAGCCAAGGTCAAATTTAGGTCTATACATTTAATCAAAATAATGAAATTTGATTTAACCTGATTTGTATGCTTCCGCCACCAACAAAACAAGTCTACTTGTGTCGTTAGAATAACATGCTACAAGTCTACTTGTAGCATGTTATTGCTACAAGTCTACTTGTAGCATGTTATTCTAACGATTAAGGTCTACAGCGCCTGCGGATGCCTCATGGGGAGGCGAAACACGTGTCGCAGCGACAATCAGGCCAGTGTGCCAGCGATGGTGGTTGGGGCATGCGGTTTCTGTTCCAGATGGCGGCATGGCGCAGCAGCCGAGGCAGAGTCGGCATGTTGCATCTACTAACGGTAGTGGGTAGATGCCGGCGATAGACCGCATGAACTAATTGGTGGCGGAAATACACAAAGCAGGTTAGATCAAATTGCATGTAAATTTGACTTTCGCAAAAAAAACGCCTGAATCTATTAACTATTTAATCAAAATAAGCAGGTTAACTTGTGTGAGAATCGAATCCACGATCCTTGGTATTATGGTAGCATTGCTGAGTGGTTAGCAATGCTATTGCATTTGTCACACAAACACAACAATTATAAAGATTGTCATATCCTCGAAAGGAAAAGTATAACAAAAGGGGTTCGAGGGTATATGGAATGGAGGAACTTCCCTAACGAGGCTTGTCCTACTTCTTTTTGTTTAATGACAATTGTACTAAGGTGGGAACGCGGCTACAATACTCTAAGCGATCATAGGCCACAGGAGAGCCCAGTCCAGAGACACACAATATTCCATGTGAGGTCAGCCTTGAGCCGTATATATTTTTTTTAATGTATACGCAATGTCGAGAGGCATACAAGTATACCGCCTAACTGGTGTAAAGCCGTTATCGTAGCCTATAATTGCTTGCAATGCCTTAAGTATCACTAGCGCAATGCTACCTTTGCCGCTAACACAGCAACTCCTGAGGAGCTTACTGGTGACCTCACGCACGCGCAGGAACACAACAACCATGCAGGGAGTTGTTATTTAGTTGTGGTTTTTCTTGCGAGGTGCAAGTACTTCTCCAGACGGGCTGCTTTAATGCACCGTATCTCTCTTAAAAACATCCAGACATGTCCATGTACATAAGTGTTTGTCTTGTGTGTTGGTATCAAAGTTGCGTTTTTAACCACTGCACCACCGAGCTCGTCCAAATATATAGTTGAATATCATAAAATACAGATCTACCTCATACAGGTCTACCCACTATATATTATACGAGTATATTACTAAATATTAAACACTCTATATTAAACAATCGAGTATAAACTTATTCATTACTACGAGTACTATTAATAACTTCACGGAATCTGTCATTACATTATAATGTTATACTTCTGGAAGAACCTTTAAGTCAACAAAACCTATAAGTAGCATTGGATAAAATAAAATTCACGGAAAACAACAGTAGTGGGAAACTATTGCAAACACGAATAGTAGAGGTTTCGAATAAGAAACTACCTTCACCCATCTGTTCAATGGATGACATGAATTTTAATATGTTAAAAATATATTGCGAGTGGGTTGGCTACAAAAATCCTGACCAGTCTGGAGTTATCAAGGCGTAGCCTTAGTAAATCGTCAACGTAGCTGCATCATCGACTACACGAGTCGGCAGGAATACATGAGTCAGCAATTGCGCCATTTTCTTTTGGCACTAATTTTAAATAGGCAGTCTTGTTCGGAGTTTCAAACTGTAAACATTTCTCTATAATTAATAAATATGTATTTTTAAAACCTTGAATTTTTTTTTAAAAACCCCTTCGTGAACGCCTATACATATGTATGAAAAATTTTATAAAAAAAAAATTCAAAATTCAAAAATGATCATTTTTTGAAAGATTGCAATTATTCGTTCATTAAACAAATTATATACCACTCGAAAGTATGAAGCCTATAGAATATGTAAACATTAGGTTATATTTTTCCCCCAGCCTAAGTATGGGATTGGCAGGAATAAACAAGAACTTTAGTAGTACTAGTAATTTGTACTCATATGTTAAATAAATAAATCTTATATCAAAATAAAGAGAATTACGGTATATCACTATCCTTTTCAACTTCACGAACAATATTTTTTAATTATAGTTTTTTAGTAGGTACCTAAAACGAATTAATTATAATCTGGCCTGGATTTTTTAAGCCAGTGATACTCGTGATATATTTTTCAACATATTAAATTTCATATAAAATACTTTCATCCATTAAACAGATGGGTGAAAATCGTTTCCTATTCGGATCTTAGACTATAATCTCTAACGTTTATATTGGCTTTTCCTAAACATTGGTCCGTAGGTAACTATCACAAAGGCTTGAAACTTGCGCTACTCCCAGATGTAGAATGGGTTAAAGCAGATGTTTACCCGTACTGAACGAAAAGGAAACAATGTTAAACTGTAAAACAAACTGCCGAGGGCGCTTTTAGTGACCGTGCTTCATGTGCTTTGAGTCTAGACACAAAGGTGAAAGCAATTTCAAAACAAAAGTATTTTGTCTAAGACGAAACGAGAATTGTTCTATCATTTATTCATGCTCAGTTTAATATGGTTCTGATTGCTATCATCGTTGTTTGATTACTCTGTGATGCTATTACTATCAACTGTTACTACTAAAATACCGTCGACACGCACCGTGCGTTTATTACTCAAAAGAAATGCATTAGAGCTCAGCGTAATGCGAAATCTCTAGCAGGCTACTATTTAGAAAACTACCTTCCTTCGTTGCTTCCCTTACCTGCGGTGTATAAAACGTACCTTGTCGTTAAAAAAAATCTTTTCCTTTTGCAAAATATTCAACCAGATACCCCAACAAACTAGTCGGGCTCTCTCATGATAAATACAACTTGTTTTGGGAAAAACTGTCACGCTTTCAAACAAAAGTGTATACAATATTGACGAATTAAAAAAAAATACGTAATACTCGTATATTGTTAACTTATACCAATAATTAAGAATTTTAAATTAAGATAGACATTAAATTATTATGATATTTTTATTACATTTTGTTGAATTTCTTGACAATCAATTCTATAAATTCTATATTCTTACAATTTTATTTTTCTAATATTGTATTGTTACCTGATATGAGTTACTTATGTCTTATTTTGTATTGTGTCTAAATGGTTCAAAATTATTAATTACATATACCTACCTTTTTGCATGCTACCAACTCCCTAGATAGTTGCTATATTCCTGCGATTGAGTTAGGTTACCAATAAACTCTTGGCAACGCGCGAGTAACACTTCCTGTATTGTAAGCGTACATCATAGGCTACGGTAACCACTTTACACCAGGTGGGCCGTATGCCTGAATGCCTCCCAATGTTGAATAAAAATATAATTTGGTCATATTGAGTCAAAAACTAGACTTTATTAGAACTATAATTTTCTACGGATATCTTTACGGAGTGTAACTTGAGGCAAGCAGAGAGAACCGAATGCCAAATGAATCGGTCCTTACATATCTCATTCGCTTCTTTAACATTCACAGCTTTCTCATGCACGCCGGTTTCTAGGGCATGACCTTCTGATAAAAAAATGACCATGGTAGGTATAGGACACTATCATAGTAGGTGAGTCTTGACCTTCCTCGGCTCCCATCCCACATCCTTCTGTTACAGCGGAATACCTACTCTAGGTATGGAAAGATAAAACAAAATTACAATTATCCAAAAATGAAATGAAAAGCTTCTGAATAAAATAATTTCACAATTTCAAATAAAATAAATAACAATTAAGCAAACAGCTGAACAATAAACAGCTTGTTCCGCTTCTGTCGACTGCGAGCTGCCGTTTGTGCCATCAGCGAGGGAATTCGATTATCGCAGAGAAAAAACTTTCTGCTCTACAACTGAGACTACAAAGTGAACTAATCTTGAAATCTGAACACTCTGATAGGTTCAAACTTTCTTCTGTGAAAACAAAGACTTTCTCATTGAACCAGTCACTTACTTTGGAGTTACACGATTTTGCCTCGACCATGCTTTTTAAATTAATACTACAAATTATACAAAAATTCAAAATACGATTTATTGAACATTATCTTTACGAGATACTGTGTTCTTATCTACTCAATTACTTTAAATAACTTAAGCATTATATCGCAACATCGTACGGCGATCGAAACATCCGACCGGTCTCGCTGCGGCGACATTAAGATCATTCGAATGTATTTGTTATCAATGTGTTTCTTTTCAATTAATTTAAATTATATGTGGCATCGTTTGGCTTCTATATATTACAGTCTTATCTGCGGCTTATGGTTAAATGTGGGTTAGAAAGCGATATAGCAATGCAATGCCAACCACAACTCTTATAGATATAGAGACTCTTCCCGCAATGTATCTCATCACTATGAATACGTGTGCGTAGATATTCCCACCACGTAAAAGCGGGTCGAGACGAGCCGAAGGAAGACTATACGACTATAAATCCGATATACTGAATGCAGTCGGTTAAAAATGGAATTTCGAAAAAAATACGAGGCATCACAAGCATTGAGAACGTCACTTTAAATGTATTTTGTGCATTGTTGGCAATTCGCGCGGTCTGGCCGTGCGTAACATAAATATCGGACACAGTGAGCACGCTCCCGAATGCAGCCGACGGTAAATAAATCGGTGTGCATCTTTTCAAGCGGCCGATGGTTGCCCCCCGGCGGCAGCGTGCAGTAAATTGCACCGAAAAAGAACGGGCCAATATGGCAGCCGTATCGAACGGTGCTAAGTTACGATCGGGTGCGACACGGGGCGCTAAGTGGGCG
This sequence comes from Pyralis farinalis, assembly GCA_947507595.1. NCBI lineage: Eukaryota > Metazoa > Arthropoda > Insecta > Lepidoptera > Pyralidae > Pyralis > Pyralis farinalis. Next base: position 14,625,342 of record OX382273.1, read on the forward strand.
ATCGTGTTTTGAAAGTTTTAAAAATAGAGTTTGTCTTTTATTGGAAAAACAGTGAGATAGGGGGATGAAACTCGCCATTAATCAGGATTAAGGGGTCATGAGAGGTCGCGTATATTGACAAAGCGCTGCTCCGGGATGCTTCAACGCCACCGGCATCCCACATTCGCTCTTGCCACTCAAACATAATAGATAGTCATCGAAAATCTATTTAATGTTATTGTCGCGTCAGAAAATGTTTGTTTTAGAATAGCAATTTGAAAAAGTTTGAATAAAATATACAGTTGTTTGTTTACTATATTTGTGACCAATACGAATAAAAAGTTGACCGAGCAAAACATACGAATAAATAATGTATATCAATACATGGAAACAAAGCTTTATTCATTGATTAAATAAACCAATAGCTTTTATTATAAATTGACTATCTATCTATACCGTCACGCTAAATTCCTTGAGAGGTAGGCAGAGAGGACCGAGCGCCACATGAGTCGATGCTTACATAAATTGAGAATACAATATTGAATTATCATATTGATAATAACATGGTATTACTATATTTATTATATGTTACAGTAACAGTATTTCATATATACATTTTACAACCTGTACCTGTAAATAATATATTAAAGCAGGCACCATTGGCTCTCGTGGCAATCAAAATACATACATAAATAAGATAAAAACGTAATATTATTCTCATGTATACGTATATTACGTATATTTCTCATGTGCAATATGGGTATATTGCACATGAGAAATACGCATTTTTTTTTTATCCATATAATTCGAAAAAATCGATTACTGGTATACATAATAATGAAATCGATAAGTACTAATAAACTGGCTCAATCTATAAAACTCTATTTAAAAAGGAAAAATCGAGTGGTAAAAATCAATTCGTGTATGTATGAACACATACATACTTGAATTAGTTTTCTATACAATTATATAACAGCCTTCCACAACATAAAAAAAACTTTTATTTATTAAACATAAAGCTCCTATTTCATAATTACCAATCACCCAGACAAAGCTCAGTACGTACAAGCTTCTTGGCGGCGACGTGGTTATAATTATAAGAAAAACCGCATGTCCAAGATACTCGTATTATATTTCGAAAGGCGTGTGACTTAACCTAAAAAAGCTATGGTTTACCCTCTGGGTTTTTTTATACGTCGGAAGGCATACAAGTGACCTGATTTAAAGCGGTTACTGTCTATAAACGCTTGCAATACATTGAATATCACTCGCGCGATGTGGCCTCTGCTGCTAACACAGCAACTCACTATGAGCTTACTGGTAACCTCACTAACACGTAGGAACACAACAAGCCTCTAGGGAGTTGTTATTTGGCTGCGGTTTTCTGTCAGGTGGAGGTATTTCCCCAGACGGGCTGCTTTAATGCGCTCTAATAAGGCTTTTTTTTTTTTTGATTTTCGTCCAAGAAAGTTGAAGACCCACAAAGGAAGGACCAACCCACACCCGGGTGTGCATTGGTCATTCCTCCGTGAGGGGCACCCTCCGGAAAACGGGAGGGAGGAGGTGAAATCTTTTAAAGATACCATTTCGTGCGAACGAACTGATTATGTCGGATTTCCACCGACTAAAACACCCCCTGGGACTGCCTTTAGCCGGGAAGGCTACAAAGGCTTCATCTGAAGCGATCACCCCAGGGGAACGGGGTGACGCAAGCGTCACTCTAATAGAGCATACGCTTAGAGAAGGATCGACTTCCTCCTGAGGACGCCGACCCTGGACCCTATAAGCGACTAAAACGAGCGACCGGAAGGGTGCTCACATGGTGGAGGACTGTTGCCCTAAGGAGGCTTCGGCCGCTGCATAGCGGTCCAAAGCTCTCGAAATTTTGTTTGGTTGATCTAAGAGGACACTACGTGGCCTGCGGTTTTGGTAACGGGATAAAGGAGGCTGGGGCGGGTTGTAGGCCGCAGCCTGCTGGATGAGCGGGTTAGGATGGGTCTCAGCGGTTTCGAAGAATCGCTTTGACAGGAGTTGGAAATGTTGTTGGATTGATGGGAGTTGGAGGTCGCGGTGGAGTTCAGCATTACGCTGAGCCCACTGAGCATTGGTGGCTCGACGACAAAAGATGTTTTGGACGGTCTGCAGCCTATTAATGGCTGCAGGACTGGCATGAGCGAACACCGGAGACGCGTACGACATCACCGGCCTTATACAAACCTTGTACAGGGTTCGCTTATTTCTGAGGGACATTTTACTGTGCCTTCCCAGCATAGGGCTGAGTCGGTTCAGATAAAATCTGGCGGTACTAACTACCTTTCGAATGTGGGGGACAAAAGAGAGTCTGGAGTCTAGAGTGACTCCGAGATACTTCGCCGTGCGTTTCCAGGGGACTGACGCCCCCAGCATACGCAGGCGGGGAGTATTGTGTGGGAGTTTGCGTCTCGCACAGAAGTGAACTGCGGAGCTTTACTCCGGGTCCCTACTTCTCTTAATATGGCGTAACGCTTGCAGGTCTGACGGCAGAAGCCTCATGTAAAAATTAGTATTTTCGTTAAAGAAGATATAGTTCTTCGAAGAAGATTTATTTGTAGAAATAGTTGGTTTATTCCTTTGATAGTGGTAATAACAACCGGAAAGCCAAAATATCGGAATTTGAAAGAGATACAACAAGAACTGTCGCAAAGATTACGGTTGATGATGTAGCGCAGGAACAAATAAATGAAATTGTATAGATATGTTGCTTTTAACAAGAATACAAGATACACCGCTGATTTTGAGAGACGTCTGAGTACAGAGAATAGTGTGATTAAAAGAAAAACGTATGGAACGCAAGGAAGTGAGGGCAGGACATGGCAGAGAGAACATGAAATTAAAATAAAATCAATGGCGTAACGCTTACAGATCGTGTTCGTCATGAAGATATCAGAAATATAGTAAGTAGATGGTGTTAATAATAAAAAGAAGCACCTGTCTTTGGTAAAAAAGAACAGAAATAATGCAGGATGTAAGACTGAACGAGATGTTCAATGTATAATCAGAATTAGTAAGTTTACCTTGTTAAAATGTTAAGAAAATATATAATGATAAAAAGTTCATTTGTTAAAACATTTTCACAAACCAACTTTATACAATCAATTTATTTTTATTTGGTACTGATGGATATGTAAACAAACATTTTTATTAATAAGTAGAGGGCGTGCCTTTATCTACATTCATTCTAATTATGTAAGAAATAGCACGATACGAGAACTTGTATTCCACATAGAAACATGTTGAAGTGACAAAAAATTTATTGAAATGGTTATGCTGACATAGTATGGTCATTTAGAAAGAATGAATGACAAAAGAGTTACGAAAGAAGTGTATCGAGAAAGAGTCAGTGGAGATATCAGGGGCAGGGGTCACCCTAGATGCACACATATACGAGTAGATCAAATTGGTGATATCCTGAAAAAGGGCCAAATCAAAAGCACCCAAAAACCGAAGAGCATGCATGAGGAGGTTAATGAGTGTGGAAGATGCAAGAGAGTGCTTGGATCGGCACGCACTTGGCATAGGCTCTGGCTACCCCAACGGGAGACAAGCGTGATGATATGTATGTATGTGAGCTAAAGTTATAGTGGTTACTGTACTCACACGAAACCGCAGTCAAATAACTAAATTTTAGTGAGGTCACCAGTAAGCTCTTACGGAGTTGCTGTGTTAGCAGCAAAGGTGGCATCGCGCGAGTGATGCTTAATGTATTGGAAGCGTTCATAGACTGCGGTAGCCGCTTTACACAAAAAAAATCAAAGTAGCAAATTCAAATTCAAGACATTAGTGTCATGTAGCGAACGTTTAAGTTGTATGCAGTAGTTTGCCTTTATGTAGGTAGCTGAATAATTATAACCAAGCTATACCAGTGCTTCGAAAGAACAACATTTTTCAGTGATAAGAAATATATACATAAGCCAGGCGCATACTCCTAATTTGGAAACCATACTAGTGTGCATTACTATGCGTATACCTCTGTAGTCTCTCTAGTTCAACTGAACCAGAAGTTCGTTAACCGATGAGGTTACATACAAAGGAAACTGCGGCGAGCCTGAAAATTAAGTTGCCTCGGTCTATTGCCTCTGAATTAAACCGTTCCCGTAGCCACACTTATAATACTCAGTCGGGGAATATGTTTGTGTTGAATGATGTTTGCATATAGAGGGCATTTTAAAGATTCAAAAGACTCATAGTACACAGACTTTCCGTGTTTTGCTACTTGAAATATTTTGGCTTGAAACGAACATTTGCTATAAACATAAACGATGATAAAACCTTCGCATATTTTCTCTAGAGTTGAACGATCATAACTAGATGTAGTAAAAGGCCAAACGTAATTGGATTATATGTACAGCAAAGGTAGTAAACTAGTATACGACTTGTCTGACAGTAAGCAGTTATCGGAACCTATGACTACACACCTTCACACCACGACCTCGTGTTGCAGTCCCTCGGCAAAACCTCGCCAGGAATTATATTTCACAACGTAAGACTTGTCTGAAGAAGACTTCCCTGGAAACGAATAGTACGCAAACATTGTGTATGAGGATGAATTCCTTGCCGATGGCTAGCGGTGCGAACTAGTTTTATAAGGTTTTTAAGGCGGGAAATCTAAAGAAGTTTTTAATATAATAAACACGTCCCAAATTCAACAGTATTTATGGCCAGACTAGTTACAATCGATTAAACAAACAAACGGAGGCAAAAATTCTTAACTTAAGGGTTCAATACTGTGTATAAGTTTAGGGTGTTCGACAATTCTCACAGCACGTTTCTGGACTGAATCACAAGGTGACAGCTGATATCCAGGTTTGTTGGTGACTACAATACTGGTACAACTCTTTGCCCCGAGTTGAAATACTGTCTCACTCTCTGAGTACACCAAGTTTCTTGGACGCCAGCCTAACTTTTTCCTCCTTTCGGGACTGAACCTTGCTCTGTCTCAACATCAACAATTCCAATGCTCTTGGCAATGATAAGAGGCGTACTGTGGAACTGAGGAACTACAACGAATGGGGTTTGCTTAGAAATGAGACTTGCGTCTTTATAGGATGACTTTGAGCAAATTCAACTACTCCAAATCGATTACTTTCAATGTCATATAAAAGTAGAACGCGGCTCTTGTGGAAGCACAAGTGAACCATGGATGTTATCAGATGGATTGACAACATATCATCAATTTCAGCAGAAACAGCGTCAGCTACAGCACAGAGCCTTGCGGGTCGCACACATTGATGTCCACGCTATCGGAGCAATAACGGCTTATATGCATCTGATTATATAGTTAATTAAAATGTCAAAGCTATTTTATAATAAATAGAATTATCCAATAAATAAATAAATATTGTCGGACAAATTACACAGCGCCATCTAGCCCTAAAGTAAGCGAAGCTTGTGTTATGGGTACTAGACAACTGATAAACATACGTAAATACATTTTTTTTTGTAAATACATACTTATTATGAAATACCCAGACCAAGACAAACAGACATGTTCATGCACACAAATGTTTGTACTGTGTGGGAATCAAACCCACGAGCGTTGGTGTCAAAGTAGCGTAACAGCGCGTTTCACCACTGCGCCACCGAGCTCGTCAATAAATTAGAACTTTCATAAGTAAGGATCTAACATATGCAAATTCCAATTCAGTAGTACCTACACGCTAATGTATATGAACATTTTTTTTAATAACTTCAACTGAAAAAATGTACATCAATAAGAAAAACTACCGCAAATAAATTGTTTCATCCTGCATTCATGAAACAGATATACGACGAGAAAGTGGAAGAATGTAGAAGCCGATGAAGACCAAGACTCACCTACCGTTACCATATTGGTCGAGTTTTATAAGTAGGCGATATCCACTAGGAACAGGCGAGTGTGTATAAAAAGATATATGAATGTTAAAGAACCAAGCGAGGTGTGTAAGGACCGCGTCTTATGGCGCTTTACCTAATAATATAGATATAGACATAAATATCATGGCAAAATTCAACAAGAAACGAAAGCGAAAAAAAGATCATTTAGAAGCATCATTAAGATACGTTCTTAACAAAAATATTTCCCTACAAAAATTAATAAATCTACGTTCAAAAAACGATCCCAGCGGATCAACAACCTAAATAATAAATCGAGAACTAAGCTTTTACATTCCTTTAAAAAAACGTAATCCTTTTCAGTGATTATAAGATTGTTATTACGAGCTATCTTCCTCTGAGTTCTGCCAAGTCACCCAATCAAAATACCTTTACGTACTCTAATACACATATATGTAGCTAAATAAACTAGGCATGCTACGCATGTAACTAAATAAACATATTTTTAAAGTTTAACAAGAATATAGGTCCGGGTATTCTAAAAAAATAATTTAAACGTCAATAAACTGTTAATTTGAAAATTGTCTAATTGATTACTAAATCAGTAAACAAGTAGTTTGGGACTAAAGTAGTGTGTTTAGCAACCCACGGCATGCGTACAAAGGCGCATAAGCATATGTATGCAGTTCTCAATTTTATACAATGTAGGTTAGTATAGATAGCATACGGCCTACCTGATGTAAGGTGATTATCGTAGCCTATGAACGCTTATAAAACAAGAAGTATTGCTGGAACGTTGCTATCGTCCACACAGCCACTCTTCAGAATGTTTCTGGTAACTTTGCTCACTTGTGGGAATAGGAACAGAAAACGTTCCAGGGAGTTGTTATTTCGCTGTAGTATTCTGTAAAGTAGAGATACGTTTGTCACGCTGCTTTGCTTCATACTACCCTCCCTACTTCCCTTATGTTAACGATTGTCATGTATCGAAAACAACTGATCGCCCTCCGACAGATGAAGGAACTCAAGACAAATAAACCGTCCAAAACATGCTGCGGACAACACTGCTTAACTTGACACGCTTATTGACGTCATAATGCTCCTCTTAAAATGTTATGGTACAACTCAGGTAGCCTTGAAACGTAAAAATCAACCAAACTTAAGTTTGAAATTTGGTAACAATTATTTTTCATAGTATGAGAAGTCAATGAATACTAAATACTGTCCGTTGGTTAATAAATTAATTTAAAACGGTTGTGCCAATTGGGTTATTATGTAAAATGTCTACTTCATAAAAAACTTTATTAATCTAATACGAAGATTAATAAAGTTTTTTATGAAGTAGGAAATTTGGAAGAATTTGAAACGGTTGTTTTGTGGATTTTTTTTTATTTATTTAAATTAGACTCTCTCTGTGTTAATATTTAATAAAATCGTGGCCGGAGAGATACCTACTAGGGTTCCTATGTAAAGCTTGAAAATCACATCATAGAGGGCAGAGCGCGAGTAACAACCAGTAATAGTTTAAGACGGAACTCAAGGCATCAGAACGGAAATCCAGTGACCTTAATTATTGTAACTAGATATCTGCATGAATTTGCTTTCATATTCATAGCCTACTATAACCAGTTTACATTAGATGCGATGCTCTTCCGTGACCAAACTTCCCCACCATCTCATCTTAACATAATGCTATATGCCTCAGCTCCGTCTTCCTCGGAATTCCTCTTTTGATAGCTTATATACTCATACTTCCGCTCCACCTTTTCCATCCATTATGTCTTCTCGTGGTTCTTGTTTCAACATTTTTTATACCACTAAGGTAGCAAACAGGCGAATTCTTGGAAGAAAAATATCCCTGAATATATTATAATAACATAAAGATTTAATAACATAACATGTTTGTTTTGTTCTATAAGATGAAGATTCGTTTCCGTCAAAGTTTCAAATACTATTTTCCAATATTAACTTTGACGTTTTTGGGATCGAACAGAAAAAGAAACCTTCCTTAGTGCGTCTTTAAATGCACATGTAAAAATTTTTATGTCTTCGAGCTTGAGGTTTTTCAGATCAGTATCAGCCAGGTGGACAATGCCTAATTATATTCTTGTGATTTATTTTTTTTAACCAACGTTGGAAGGCATACAAGCATACGGCCCGCCTGATGTAAAGCAGTTACCGTAGCCTATCAACGCTTGTAATACATTAAGTATCACTCGCGCGACGCCTCCTCTTCTGCTAACACAGCAACTCCTTAGGAGCTTATTGGTGACCACACTCACACGCAGGAACACAACAACCCTCTAGGGCAAGGAGTTGTTATTTGGCTACGGTTTTCTGTGAGGTGGAGGTACTTCCCCAGACGGGCTGCTTTGATGCACCCTACCTCTCTTAAAACATTCAGACCAATACAAACATACATGTTCATGCACACAAATATTCGTCTTGTGTGGGAATCGAACCCACGAGCGTCGGTGTCAAAGTCGCGTCATTCACGACTGAGCCACCGAGCTCGTCATGTGATGAACAGATAGTGTTAATGTTAACATTTATCACATGATATTTCTTTTTGTTTTGCTGAAGTTCCTTCAATTATATTATAAATTAACTTACTGTTACATTTAAATAAGCCAAACGGTAAATATAGCTAAGAAACCTTTAATTAGTTATAATTTCAACTCACGATCGAGAAGTGGAACCAAATCGGTCGCCTCATCACGTCGTGGCTCGAAACTCCTATTTAAAGGTGATTTTTCCCGGCTTCTGCATGGCTCAAAGAGTCACTGAGGCTGGTGATATTAAGGACACTCTCTCTGAAATTGCTCGGACGTGGAGCTCATTTTAACGAAAATTGCTTACTTGTAAAACTGGACCTTCAATTGTTGACCTTTACTTTGAACTGAAATAATTAGGTAGCTCGTTTACATATTGAATTATAAATTATAGGTTGATCGGGTGAATTTACCGGGAAAAAACTCAATCAAGCTTACGTTATTTCGTTCAATCCAATTTCTCATGATCAGACGAAGGCGATACTTGTGGGCCACTCGTAAATTCACAAGTCGCGATGACGTCTCGGGGCCCCGGGCACATCGTGACCCGACTTCGTCTGCCTCACTTGCCATTATTTACGATTTTTATTATGCCGTAAAAATGCGCGAATTCTTACGGCCAGGGCACGCCTCGGTCGCACGTGGATCCACGCGTCGATAGCCATTTCGTGAGCCCAGCAATACTGCATTATAAATCTGTTGCCTCGCACCGGCGAGTATCAAAGCGAGATCCTATTTTCATAATGCAAATAAGAAATTATGAAATGCTCTTTGCGTTATTCTAAAAATAAAGGTAAATAATGCTCGAGTTTTCTTGAGAAAAGGCTAGTAAGTATATCACAATGACATTTAGGATAATGCATTTTCAGCTGACTCTAAAAAGCAAGGCGGGAGTGCCTTCTCGCCTCGCGTCGCCTGTCTCATTATTGTCACAGAAAAGGGTAAGATCTGTCAGGCGCAGCTCTGCACCTTAAATTTCGAAATAAATGTCTCCGGTCCTTACAAAATCCCAACAGTTCTAAACAATTTAGTAAATAAATATCATTATGTATATTGAATTACATGTACATTTAACCGTTTTACTTAGATACTGAGTTTGTTCCGAGTTTAATATCGCCAACAAACAAAGCTTTTACTCTGTCACAATTTATTGTGGCAAGCGCTCACACTTGACCAGCGTGCATTTTCGTTATTTAATTTCAAATGAATTTCCTCTAAAATTGTTTTCCTTGCTGTTTCGTTTTCAATTTAGCCAACAATGTTCTGGTTTCTTCATTGTTGATACGAGTAGGAATGTAAATTACTTTTTAAGCACTAAAAGGCTGCACACGACGAACCGATAAAATTGGTACCGTCACAACTCACATGCAAAATCAGTACCTACTCGATAAAACTTTTCTCACCGACCGATACAAACGGTAGAAGACCCTTTCCCGGATCGTCAATACGGCACGAAACGGCGAATAGAGGGCGTAACGATAGTTTGAATAGAGGACGCCGCTTGTTTACAATAGCTGCGGGTAGTTCGTGAGCCGCTCTCCATTTAGATGGGAAGCGCATCGATGCCGCGTGCGGCTGCGGCGGTCATACGAGCTTCCAGCGTAAACGGGCCTTTCCACCCTCTTGCAAGTACAGTTCGAGGGAAGATATTCAGGAGCGCGAATGAATATTCAAAGGTCTTATTGACCTGGCCTTTTGGCTGCCGACGCCTCTGTTATGGAACGTTATGGAATGAAGTGCGTTTTATACGGTCTTTGATGTTCGGTTTCGCGCTCTTACCGACTAGTGGCTCCCAAGGGGCGAGCAATAACAACATTGAGGGAAGTGCTCGAGGTCGTAACGTACACTTAACAGTGTACAATAATGTAAATGTAGTCTCGGCGGAGAGGCAAGTGTAAAGAAAATTGTACAATAGCATATAGAAAGTAGATATTACATAGACATGTATTTTCTAAATGTTCAGTATGATATATAAGTAAGCTAGTGCTAGCCACCTGCACTAGTTGGAGAGACACTTACAGAAGAAGCAAACTATAATACAATACATAAGGTCTATATAGTGCATTGATCTAGATTAAAAGTTCAATATTTTTAGGATGACATAAACTTATCTCGTATTGTATCTCTATATCGTGCAACTGTTAATGTTGCCAGATTGGAAGTTGAGATTCAATCTTCGGGGAGTACTTTTATGGCTTACAAAATATACTCATAGTAAAAGCATTCTAAATTAATCACTAATCCCGAATTAATAGCCACACTAAAACCGAGAGCTAAAATCTTATGCAATCTGGAGATAAATATCGTCGCGTATAAACCCAGCTCCATTATTTTTAATGACTGAAATTCTTTTAATCTGCTCAAATGAAAAATGCCTTTACAAATCACAGTAAAATAAATCTCTCGAGATGACCTATAAAATATACTCTGGGTACCTAATCTCGTTAAAATCCTTTGCGGGTAGTTTAAAGCAAACGAGGAATGGGGAGGACGACTGTGAAAATGGGGGGAGAGGCGTGACGCATTCGTCGTGTTAGCGGTTGCATGTAATTAAAGGAGACATTCTTATTTCGTTTGCGACAATTTTATGCGCAGATTTTAGAGAGCTCTGTAATAAAGTATAAAAATTACGATGGAGGGCACACCCCATGACGGATAATTATCGAGACGGTGCCTCGTTTAATGTTACAGCGACGGAAGGCCGCGGGTAATCTCGCCCCAATATTATCATGTGCGTACTTAATAACTGTAATGTTCATGAGCAATGATGTCAACTGAAAAGAGTAAGATAGGTTAACTTCTAGAGTGTCTATACACCAAATAAATGCTCAATTTCTGGTGTTTATAACAATAAGTTTTCCTATCTATATAATATAGAACATGGTGGTGATGTGTCGATCATTTGTGTACTCTGTGCAGTTTTGGTCCTATTGTCTGTTCTTCTGTTTATTTCGTCAATATGAAAACAGTCTTTGTATTGTGTACGTAATCAGTTTACTTAGACGTTTAATTCCTATTTATTTTATTTTATTAAATTTGGAATCTGATCTAGCAGTACATAAATCTTACGCTATTTCCATTTTTTCTACTCTCTATTCTAGCGAAGATATATAATGTGTTTGTAATAATAACTTAACAGGTAGATATTTTATATAGGAGATATGAAAGCCATATTAAAATTCAGTGTGAGTTTTATCTTTCTGAACATTCAGTAGACCCATCCTCGCGAGTACTTATTTTGGTCCAAGCCCGTACTATTTATAGCTCTGTTATAATAATACATATATAAACTTTTTTACTCTTTGTTCGTAGGTAGCGATCCTTCATTCGGAATATCACGTCAAAATTTATCATGAAAAATTAATATTTAAAATATTAAAAATTTTAAAAATGGTCTGTAGACGAGCGACCAGGAAACAACAGGAGTCTATGCGGAGATCCAGTCAGCAACGCATGGTGTACATCACGGTGTTCTCTTCTGTGTGCAGTGTGCTCCCCTGCCCCCTGTTGTGTTGGGCCTCGCTGTGTACATCGGCGCTCGACTTTATCTGCGTTCTCGACAACTCTGATTGCTGTGGTGGTGGGTCGCAAGGCGTTCTCCATCGACACGTATTGGAACAGCGCCTGCAACGTTCTGCGACCGTGAACGCCTCACGGTCCTGCTCGCTGGCTATGGTTCGCTGGCGAGCTACACGAGCTACGAGCCTGCGGCCTACATCTCCGTCCGGACCTCCCGACGTGACCAGAAGCTGCCGGCCACCTCTGTCCGAGACCTCATAGTAAATTTTGGTTAGACCCATCCAACGCGAATCCTTAACGCCAGACCTAGCCCAGAACTTTGGAATCCGTCTTCATTTTATATCTTTATTTGTAAAATATTAGTGTTAAATAAATTTCTTACTTTTATTTTGGAAGACGAATTTTTACCAAAACAACGGGGACAGTGTAGCGTGCTACCTCTTTTGACATGACATCATTTCTATACAAAAGCTAAAGCTTTGAAAGCTGGTCAAAATCACGTAAGTAAGTAGTAAGTAATGGTGAGGAAATATCAAATTAAGGTTACTTTTGCCGATACCACTTCCGCGCGAGAAGCTTCAGTTTGCAACTATTGCAAATTTCGCTATCAGAAATTGTACGCAGCAGGCCTAATGTTCATTTTTCTTGATAATATATACAAGGAAGCAATCATTGTTATGTATAAGACCAAGTACTGGCGAATAAAACATACCTAAAGCCTTAACAAGATATCTTGAACGAATTTTAATAACAACACTTTTTATAACAACAGTACATACAAATAAACTTACCACACGAAAGAACTATATGATACACTTTAGCTCAACTATTTATCTATGTCTTCACACTAAGTTAGCGCCACGGTCCTTGCACACTTCGATCGTTTCTTTAACATTCACAGCTGTTTTTCTTCATGTTCGCCAATTCTTCTTATACAAGCTAATAGTAACAATGAACTCAATATAATAACTAAAATAACACGCGCTTATTCTAAAAGCGGTAGGTTAGGTGTGCGGTCCTGAGATTTAATAAACGTGGCTCAAATGGATGGCTTAAGTTGTTTTTTTGTACAACTAGATTGGCAAACAAGCATGCGGGCCGCATTAGATGGTAAGCGGTCACCTCAGCCTATTGACACTCGCAACACCACGGGGATGTTACTCGCGCACTGCCAATCTTGTGACCTAAGGCTGTTTCGTCACAGTACCTTTCAAACCGGAACACAGCTATATAAATACAGCTGCTTGGCGGTAGAAATAGGTGAGACAGAGGTACCAACGCAGACGACTTTTGTACAAAGTCTCCTACTGGTAAAATACTTACAAAAAAATCTGTTACTGTTAAAAAAAATCTGGTAAAATTGTTACTAGATATCTTAATAACATTATTGAATGACCTGCCTGATGGTGAATAGTTACCATAGCCTTCATACACTTTCGACGCTGTCATAACCTCTTCACGGCCTTTTTAAAGAGTCCCATGCTGCAATCTATTGGGAAAACCACGGCAGGAAGTTTAATCCATAACTTAACCATTCTCGAAAGAAAACCGCTTTGCAACCACAGAGCACATGATGATTGTATTTCTTTGTATTGTTTCTATTGGTCAAATCCTGTGGGCATTAAAGGCGGACTTATTGTTTAAGACCGTTGTTATAAGTCAACCTTTGAGGGATGCAGATATCGACAAATGCGGATTAACATAACTAAGATATTAAAGACAAACCACGGGGGAAAATTAGTAAAATTGAAACTGAAAAAAATATTCACACCAACTCTCTTGGTAGGAAGGCAGAAAGAGCTATATAGAATCTTTATATAAAAAATATATATGAAAACTATGCATATAATCGTACGTACGACATAATGATAATTCAGTGTACGATTAAATTGCTCACAAGATCAGAATAAATTTTGTTTTTCTGCCTTCCTACCAAGGGGGTAGGAAGGCAGAAAGAGCTATATAAAATCTTTATATAAAAAAAATATATGAAAACTATGCATATAATCGTACGTACGACATAATGATAATTCAGTGTACGATTAAATTGCTCACAAGATCAGAATAAATATTGTTTTTTAAATAAAATTGATTTAAATTTCTTCTCACGAGTCTGGTACAAATTAGAGTCATATCGCCGGTAGTATAGCAGTGAAGAAATCGGACATAAAGTCAGAGCGAAGTAGTGTAGTAGATTACAAGAGAATCATGAGACCATATTCGGTTTCGATGTTCGAAATACTCGTATAATTTAGGCCACATGCTTTCAATAACTCGAAAGTATAATTATTTTAGGGTATAAGATCTCATTTATCCATAATTCTACATTGGCAATTAGTCACACAACTAGCATAAACATGGAAAACACAACATATATTGCAAATAAGATAAATAACAATATTGTTTAACAACTAATATCTTACTGCCATCTGAAACAAGCCAAAGTGCCAATTAAGAAACGTAAACATAAATTAGAAGGAAAATGATCAAACAAAAATCGTCGTTTCCAATAAATCAATAAAACATTATTTTTTATTTTTTAGAATAAATAAGTAAAAATACACAGAAACGAAGACCCACGTATCTTACCTGCGTATTCGTTCGTTTGTGTTGTCATACAAGTTAACACTTCCACTTCCCCACAATAACTTTCCATTTAAACTCATCATTCTCGACATAATTAAGAGAAAATATCAAGTTGGCAATTCAAATAAACAAGAAGCAAGTAATTTAGTTTCGAAAGTGTCGCCTTTCGAGCTCAATTGAGAAATATCGCCGGTGTAAATAACGCTTGCTCTCGCCGACTGTTGAGTTCCTTATGCAAAGTCGTGACGCTGGGGTACGGTTGAAAAATACGACTCTATTTCAGTTTGAGGGAACGTAGTTAAAGTTAGTGTTGCCAAAGAGGTTGATATTACCAACTCAATGCTTGGGCTAGTGTTTAATTTAATGGGGTATGTAACGTACCTATATGTTAATAAAATTCGTGACATATCTAAGTTTGTTCGTGAGTTATTTTCAATGGTTGGTAAAAAGAACCGTAGTAAACTTATACCTGATGAGTAAATAATATATATATATATATATATTCATATATCTTTGTCCAAACCGAGTATAAATTCGCCCAATACTAGATCAAGTGCGAATCGGGTCGCGTATTACGTTCCTGGGAAATTTATTTGTGAAGGTTTAATCCTTTTATAACCAACCTTTCCAACACATCTATACCAGTCAGAAACTTTATTCCATTTTACCATTAACATTTACAAAAACGTTTAACAACGCTAAATTACTGAGTTTTCTGTTTACGAACGTCTGAGATAATTTGGAAGAATGGAAGCGTTGAAAAGGTATTCCGATGTTTTCAGTGTCATGCGCATAACAAACACCTTGAAGCGTACATTTGCTTACATCTGAACTATATAAAAAGATATTAATCATAAAGCTACCAGATGTTTATCTATCTACATCTTCACGCCAAGTTCGTTTGAGGGGTAGGCAGAGAAAACCGAATGGCACGCGTCTCGATCCTTACCCACCTCACTCGCTTCTTTAATATTCGTAGCTGCTCTCATACGCACTAATGGGATATTAAGTCGTGAAAATTACAAGTACAGTTGTACTAGAAATATTTTTTTCAGGTGTATGATTTAGATGATACATAAGCAACCTCAATTTTAACTTTATGTATTGTAAAGCTTGTTTGATTGATTTTATGTTTTGCTAACACTGTATGTTGCCAAAGTACGCCTGGTACATGTAGAAACAGAACAATATTAATTAGTAAATATAAACAACTGCTGCTACTACACCAAGCCTTACTAATTCCACTGCAGGCATACGGGTCTCCCTTCAACCGTAGGAGGTAAGAGAATACTCCACCACGTTGCTCAACTGCGGATTGGCGGAGGCCAGTGTTCTTAAAACACCCGAATACCACTTCCTTACCACTTACATGACTTAGTTTAACGACTGTCATCTATCGCCAACAGCCGGAACCGACGGCTTAACGTGCTCTCCGATGCACGGAGAAGAGAAGTTCGAAATAAACCCATCCAGGCTGAGACAGGCTGCGGTTGTAGCTTAACCTACGTGTTCGGTTAGAATGACACGCGCAACAACGCCATCGAGCTCTCTATATTACTATTGTATACTTTAATTACAACTATGTAATTTTCATTGGCCGCTTCATAAATCTAACAAGAATTGTCACTTCACACATAGATACCTAACTGTAGTTTAAAAATTTAAATATCTACGATTAAATAAATAATGATTAACGTCTTCCGCGAACGATAAAAACACACAAGCGATGGAGGCGAGACAAATCGTATGGTGTTAAAACGGTTCAAACTTGATAAATGTTTGGCTATAAAAGGTTATAATGTTTGTTAACACTTGCATCGTAAATATAAAATCAGTGAAAAGGGCCAAATTCCGTCAAAAAGGACAAAATTAATTTCAAACGCGTAAAAGTATGGAGTATGGACGATAGCATGAAATATGGTTGATTTTAGAAGTTATGTTTTGATTGATATTATATTTATATTCAGTATCGATAAGGAATTATTATACTCATCTCTACATTTAAACCACTCTAAGTAAGGATGTTGTAATATATGGTAACTAACTGCAGCCCGTGATTTCGTCTGCCTGAATCTCAGTGCATCGTGGGAACCGTTTTTTCTACATTCTTTCTTTTTCTTCAGTTTCTAAGGGTCGTGTGTTGAATACTCTCTTCTACCGAATATACTCTTCTATCAAATATAAATTGAAATTTTTCAAATCCAGTAGTTCCAAAGATTCGTCGCACATTTCAAATAAACAAATTTTCTGTATATTAGTATAGATAACAAGTCAAGCAATCACAAACTAGACGAGCTGGCTGTTAATCATTAAGCAGTACATATGATCACCTCCTATTTTTATTATCGACTCGATGTAAGTATGTATATCTTCTTGCCAGACTTAATAACATAAATCTACATCGACTCTAAGATATCATAATATTATATTCTCATAAAAAATAAATTCTATTACAAAGTTTCACGATGTTACATCTATTAGGAGTAGTTAGTACTCGGTTGGTTAGATTCCATTGTATAGATACAACCTACAACCTTCGTACTCAGACTTGCACAATGTAACAATATTATTGTATTGTCAACTGAATTACACTAAATTACCAAATTCATGACAATAGGCCCATAAGAAGTGGCCAACCTAAAGACCTAAATATAGACAGATTTAGACTAGATACGACTAACTGTTATATGTGATAAATTATTCTGAAAAATGACAGTGTTTTATAGTAACTGCTTTGTAATCGATTAAAAAAATAGTATTCCGAATAAGTTAAGTATTGTAACGTACATCCTGTACATATACATGTATACAGACCAAGCAACGAAGGAGGCGCATTTCGTTCTTCAAACGTTAAGTTATTTCACAATAAACAATTCTAATGATTCAGATTAATTTATAGAAATTATCTCTTCTATCTTTTGGATAAATTGATTTCTTAAGACAATACGCACATATTATTCGTTCACTTTTGCAGTTCAAATATATGGCAATTCCATTAATTTTTAAGAGAAACAGGGCTTATCAAATCATCCCGATGAGGATGACCTCCACCTCATATAATACCGCAGCCAAATAACAACTCCACATTCGAGTGTTGCGGGTGCAAGCTCGTAAGGAATTGTTATGACAGCAGTAGAGGTAGCAACACGCGTGCTATTCTTAATATCAAATTCACAGGCTACGGTAACCACTTTACATCAGGTAGGCCAAATGCACTCCCGATGAAAAACAGTGTTTGTAAAAAAAACACACCCGCGCCGAGGCGTGTTCAAAATTGATTTCATTATGTATCCGTCACAGTATTTGTTTCACATTACGTGGATGCAGGGGAAATATTTCTACTACTTTTTAGAATATCTCGATCCTATAATATAGTGCCGCTCTTGGCGGTACTCTACCGGTCACTGCAGAAAAAACCGACACAGGCACATGATCAATGCATCGAGTCGACTTAGCGGCTGTTATTATCCAATTAACAGTCTACATCGGTTCGTTCTCGCTAAAACGCGTAAAATCTCTGAAGTGTGAATAATAGAACTTTTGTTTTGAATTCATTTAGAGGATTTACGACACAGATTACAGTTGATATTTGTAATAGGAAGATATTGTTTGTAGTCACGTACTCGTACATATCTATTGAATAAAGTGATTCTTAAATAAAGTCTGTAAACTGTAAGCGAGGTAGGATCTAGCGAGAGGTCGTGCTATGCTCCACTCCCTCGGATTTTTATTATGACTTCTTGCCCCAAATATCCGTCTGGGGAAGCACCTCCACCTTACAGAAGACTACAGTTAAATAACAACTACAGGATTGTTGTGTTCTTGTGCGTGAGTAAGGTCGCCAGCTAACTAACTAAAAAAAAGGTCGTTGTGCGGACAGCGGAAGGACCGGCGGATTTCGAACCACCACTAACAGTGTGAGTGCGACGGGCTTGCACGGCGGTCAGCGAGACTCGATGAAAAGGTCGACCCCTGGTTAGTAGGGTTCCTGAACCCGGGGAACACATCTCCGCCCCGGGAGGCTGAACCGCCAGCCTGTGTAAAGTTCCCTGTTGCTGTGGTCGTGCCAGAGAGGGGGCCAGGGGTAGACCCGGCTGCTGCTGCAAGGGGGGGGGGGGGGCACTTTTCCTTACGGAGATAGATACAAATATCCTCTCCGACCGACACTTCTTACTCACATTACTCCGGGTACAAACTAGAGCACTTATTTGTGCGTAGTGCCGGGGTAGGTATGCTTGTTTGTTCGGGAGGATATTTGTAGTTGCCGCCTGCACCATCTTGAATACAGAGACCTGTCGGTACTATGGGTGCCTGTAGATGATGGCAGGCACAGCCGGATCTACGCGTGCTTATACAGATCGCATAGCGGTGATACAGGCACAGCTCGTTTATTACAACAAATAGTGAGAAAACATTCACATTAATTATGTTAAATTACAAATAGTACATACAATAAATGTAAAATGTACCCACATCAATAGAACGACTCGTGATCTATATATTAACCAAATCAAGATTACTACTTATATAATATAAACGCCATTAAATTTTTAAATACATTATACATATCAAAAATATATACCTACACAATCGAAAAGATGCAAAGGAATTTCTTCTCAAAATTCGGAAACACATGCAGCTTAAAACAAAATTCAATAATACCGGGTTAATTGAGGTCGACGATCTAATTATACCGGTTATAAGGATTAAAATTACAATACTGAAAATATTCCCGGTGTTGATAAGGAAAGGTATACGTTTATTAATGGTAATCACCTGTTCGTCAATTATCCTCACCTCCAGCCCTCCTGGGAGAACGAACTGTGGACGTGACGTCTCAGAGGGCCAGTCTGCCCTCGCAGACCGGTTCGGCGGCTTTTTAGGCGCCTTCCAACAA
Organism: Pyralis farinalis; assembly: GCA_947507595.1. NCBI lineage: Eukaryota > Metazoa > Arthropoda > Insecta > Lepidoptera > Pyralidae > Pyralis > Pyralis farinalis. Next base: position 14,644,725 of record OX382273.1, read on the forward strand.
CCATTTGCTTCGGATCTCACTATACCATAATGCGATTGTTTTTTGTGCATTTCGGTATCATGTATACCCGAGTTTGTAATTCCTAAGAATGACATGTTTATATTTATAATGTACCTACAAATTCCCGAATATCAGATCAAGTTGATAAATATTAAACGGAAATATTATATCAAGAAGTTAATAATAAATAATAACGTGATTTATCTCACGGTTATATCTATTCTTTTTATGGAAATTAGTTTCAGAATAATAGTACAAAAGAAAATTAGAGAAAGTCTTGGCTTCGAAGCCAAACAATTAACAACAAATCTTTTCGCGAATATCCGAGAAGGCTCCTGCAATTGAAACAGATATCAGGCAACGCCTCTAGTTCATAACTAACAGAAAGCCGTTACAATGAGTGACTGTGAACACAATATACAAATCAAACAGTTAGTGATATTCACAAAGAAATCTATACACCTATCTATATATATTCTTCCTACATGTTTCATCTACAAAGAAATCTTAGACAATACAAACATTACTAAAAAATTTTTCGTACCTCCATTAATTATTTGACTCAATTTCAAGTATTGAGCTACTACTTTTCCAAAACTGCCCGTACTGCAAGTTAATTGTATATTGCGTGGAGAACCGCATTCTCGCCGGCCGAGGGAGGATGCAGGGGGGTGGAGCGGAGCACGAGCGCGCCACCTCATAAATCTGAACGGCCCGAGGCCTGGTCCTGCTTTTGAGCACCTCTACTATAGATCTACTTAGGCAAGATCGTATAGTACTAATCTAGTAAGCCGAAGATTATTCACCATACTATTAAGCTTCACGTGCAAACGATTGCGAATATGGTCAGTGGGGAAAAGTACAGCACACAACAAAAAAAAAATGTCGAACTTTACTACAATCACTTCGAATGCAGAAAGAGGGTTTCTGAAAATACGAACAGCACGTGTTTTCAGAAAACCTGTTTTAGTGCTTTTTTTATACTACGTCGGGAGGCATACAAGCATACGGCCCACCTGATGTAAAGCGGGTACTGTAGCCTATTAATGCTTGCGATATATTAAGTATCCCTCGCGCGATGAGTCCTCTGCTGCTTACACAGCAACTCCTTGGGAGCTCACTGGCGACCTCATTCACACGCAGGAACACAATAACCCTCTAGGGAGTTGTTATTTGGTTGCGGTTTTCTGTGAGGTGGAGGGTACTTCCCCAGACGGGCTGCTTTGATGTGCCCTACCTCTCTTAAAGTGTGCATTAATTTAGTAAACATAAAATATTCAGTACACTTTTCGAGTATCCAGGTGCATTAGAAAAGGTTGTGTCTCTGTGCTTTCTCTGGCAGCAAGTCACAGTACTGTTATATATGTACAAATTGTATATCTACTAACCGGAACTTTTGTGTTTAGGTATTTCATAAACTCGTTCGCTTTAAATAGCTTTGTTAATAAGTATGCATAAAAGTGGACAAGTGTGGGTTAAACTTGCGTGGAGAGGATTCCGTATGAATATGTATGAATTGACGAGCTCGGTGGCTCAGTCGTGAATGATGCGACTTTTACACTAACGCTCGTGGGTTCGATTCCCATACAAGACAACCATTTGTGTGCATGAACATGTCTGTTTGTCTAGGTCTGGATGTTTTAAGTGAGGCAGGGCGCATCAAAGCAGCCCGTCTGGGGAAGTACCTCCATCACACAGAAAACCGCAGCCAAAATAACAACTCCCTAGAGGGTTGGGTGTGAGTGAGGTCACCAGTAAGCTCCTAAGGAGTTGCTGTGTAAGCAGTAGAGGAAGAATCGAGTGATACTTGATATAATACAAGCATTAAAAGGCACCGGTAACTGCTTTACATCAGGTGGACCGTATGCTTGTATGCTTCCCGACGTTGTATAAATAAAAAGAATACATGATTCCAATTTTCAACTTAGTTGATCAAGTAGATTCATAGTAAATTGAGAGATGTGATAGACGGACACGAGTGATCTTATAATGGTTTCATTTTTCCGTTCGAACCCTAATATACAAGGTCCAGGTTTACTATTTATTATGCATAATAATATATTTACTAAAGCAATCCGACTGGGGAAGCCACCTCACAGAAAATCGCAGCCAACTAACAACTCCCTGGAGGGTTGTATACCTTGGAGCGAGTGAACTTAATATAAGCTCCTGAGGAGTCGCTGAGTTATCGACCAATTAAGGGTCCAAGTATCACCAAGGATCGAAACGCGAGTGATCCTTCAAATATAGCAAATATTCATACGTTAGCGTAACTGCTTACCTCAGCTGGGCCGTATGCTTGCGTCACTACCCACGTTGTGTAAAAGAATGAACAAATATATTATATAATTAATAATCATCGCTTCTCTAGGTGTAAATACTTCATTCATGAGATGTAAACCCGAAAAACACAATAACGTAATTTGAAGTGCCAATTATCTGCTCGTAAAGATATTTCGAAAACGTAACAATACAAATCAATTGGTAAAATATAGTACAATAAGCACGTAATTTGTTTAAGCAATACAATTTATAACCGCAATCCGATTATGTTACAATTCAGCGCAATACCAATTACAATATACGTATACAACAGCTATTTTATAATTGAAACGCAGGGTAATTATAGGAACAGTCTTTAGATCATCTTGTTTGAGACGGGGATTGTGCTTCACTCGTGTTTACGATGTGGGATGTAGGGAACAGATTTATAGAGCCTCGTGTCACCTGCCAGAAGCTACACTGGCCCACGAGATAGCCGTTCCAAAATACTCCAGGGAAATTTAGAACCAGCTTATGTAGACATAAGAATGATAATCTCATGCATAGATACTGAAGAGGGGTTACCATGCTTTTAAGGTCAACATTGTAAAACTGTTGACATGTCAGAATAAATCTTATCAAGATGGTGTAAACTTTTATTTTAATGTGATACAAATACTATGAAAAAATACTCGAACAATTGTTTAAAAATATTTTGGAGTACACGTTTTGGAGTTTATCACCTTATCATCCAAAACTGACAACGATGTCTGACAGATTTACAAAGTTGGTCGCGATCTTCTGTACAGTGGAGGTAAATACTTAGTATTATTATGACTCGCCGCGGTTTCACTTGGTTGGAATTGTTTCCCTATCTCAAGTTATTTTTATGTCACATATTCTATAGAGAGAGTTATTACTTCCTGTAATTTAAATTAAATGTAAAATAGCGCGTATGACTCGCGCTACGACAGTTCCGTACGTTTTTTGATTAGAAAAAATGTGTTTTCGGTTTTTCTCGAGATCCATAGTTCCTGTAAAGTGTTTATCAAAATATATCATTTCGATTTACTCATATTGAAAACTTTGGAGGTCATACTTTTGATATTTTTGGATATAACTCAAAAACTACTTTCACGTAACTCTCACGACGCATTTAATTTTTTTTTTATGGTTGTTATATCTTTTGAGAAATTAATATTGGAATAGTGGTCTCATAAGGAGTTTTTTTTAAAAAACAATCATTTTAAAATTCTTAAACATCTAGACATTTACAATAGAATTAACAGATTATAAAGGTGCAATTGCAAAAAAAAAATTCAAATAAAACCAGTTGAGAATGCGCAAGCTTGCATTGCCAGAGGAACACCTGGCTCGTCAATTATATAACAATTCTTTTTTTTTATTTGTCGGCCATTTTGACCACGTTCCTTAAGAGATAGGAACGGTGTTCCTGAACATTCCTATTCTATTTTCTTATGCTGAATCCGAATCTGAAGTCAAAATTCGAATATTCGAAAAAAGCGACAGACAAACACACAGACAAACATTTAGATTTCATATAGGAACGGTGTTCCTGAAAAAACATATTTTTATTCAACAGAATTTTAATTGTAAGTAATACAAGTGGTCACATCAGCTTAAGCGTTTAACAAAACGGAGACTTGTTTTGAAACTTTACCTAATACAATTCATTGATGCTAACCAAGTGGTCTAACAATGAGATGGAGACAGTGCAAACACAACAATACCGCGTCCGAGTTAATTTAATACAAATAGAGGCGCTTGTCCACGTCTCTTGGCTACAACTCCCCATTGGAAAGACAGCACGGACACTCAGTAGCAATCAATGAACGTCCGCAGTAGTCCATTCAGTTAGCATTCCTTGTCCACTGCGAAAAGTTAACTTGTACCCACTGGATCTACTGACAACGGTGTTGTCTGATGCTGACGTGGCACCTATGTTAATTCATACTGAATCTATATGAATAATGTCACTGATAATAATCATTATTGATGTACGGAATATTTGTTTTTTTTTATACTACGTCTGGAGGCATACAAGCATACGGCCCACCTGATGTAAAGCGGGTACCGTAGCCTATTAACGCTTGCGATATATTAAGTATCACTCGCGCGATGCCTCCTCTGCTGCTTACACAGCAACTCCTTGGTGACCTCACTCACACGCAGGAACACAACAACCCTCTAGCTAGATGGTCGTTATTTGGCTGCGGTTTTCTGTGAGGTGGAGGTACCTCCCCAGACGGGCTGCTTTGATGCGCCCTACCTCTCTTAAAACATCCAGACCAAGACAAACAGACCTGTTCATGCACACAAATGATTGTCTTGTTTGGGAATCGAACCCATGAGCGTTGGTGTCAAAGACTAGATGGTGGATTTGAGGATTCCTAAGAATATTTAGGCTAACAACACTAATTGACGTTTCTTGTTACCTTGTACTGAATTGTTCATGGTTTCATGAAATATGTTTGTTCTGCCGCAGTGATGACGAGTTTGACGGCAACAGTATTATTCTGCAACAACATTAGCAATAGGTGCCAATCGCAGAGCATTGTTACATATCTTAACTTGTAGCACACTCAATGTTAACATTAGAAATAGGATTTAAATCACCGTATATCGTGAAGATCAGATCCTATCTGTCCACGGCCAGTCGTCAAGCCAAGTTCACAATTGGATGTTTAGATGTATATTTACCTAAAACTCGCAGAAATAGTTTAATGTGAAAAGCACTTGCGTATAAAAAATCGTGTTTACCCCGCCTCCTTTACACAAAAATCTTTGAGTTCAAATCAGATTTCGGTTTAAAAAAAAAAGCATGTATAATTATGAACATAAGTAAAAATGATCCGTGCGTTTTATTACTAAATAAATTATTATAAGAATCCACTTCCATAATATTATCTTTTCCAGCGAAATAACGAAATTTAATGTAAGTTGATAATATCACAAAGGATGGAATGCTTCAGTTAATTCCCCTAAAGGGATGAATAAAACCGCAAACCGTATTAAGTACACCGCCCAAATAGTGTAAGTGTAATATTTTACATTTAAATATATAGTGTAATAGTATTATATTACAATATCTAATTAAAATAAAAAAAGTATGGTTTAGAGCGTAGTATTCCAGAGTAAAACTTGACCATTTATATCTTTTTTAACAACTTCCAACATTAAAATAAATGTAAACGAAAATGGAAAAGATTTAGAAAAATGAGCTTTTATGACACCACTCATAGAAAAATATAACAACTCTTAAAAGCCGCAAAGAATTCTCAGACGCGAAACAAAGGTATGGCAAAATTAGGTTCGGAATACGAAATCACGATGAAATCAAATTTCGTTTATATGACAAACATGTCGCCTAAAGTCAGTAACATTTTATTAGCACGGGGCTGGTATATGGGGACATCAAAGAGGTGTTCTCGTGCACACTGTTTACGTGTGGGGAATGCTGTGATACTCCGGGCGGCGTGATGTAAGTAAACAAATTTGCCAAGTTTTGATTAGATCAAGGGTGGAGAATGCGACGGAAATAGAGGGAATTTTAAATTTTATGATACTGTTCAGAATTTTTTACAAATGTTTTTTTTACAACACTAGTGGATGTAAGAGCTTTCGATGAAATCTTTTCCATGTTAAATTCGATGCATTTGTTGCGTTGTTTTCAATGCCATATTACAGTACAATTGAGACGGATGATTTCTCTTCTAGTTCAGACTAATTGCATTAACTTGAACATAGTTCGAGCTAATTCCGACGTTTGCAGGTTTGTTCTTGACTCTGGACGTAAACCTATATTTAGATAGCCCGCTTTTGGGACTGAGGATGTCACATATAGACAAAATGTTTGAATTTACGAAGACTGTTGTGTTTGTTATTGTAAAGGCTCCCCATAGACTCCAGACAGGAGCGTTCTACATTTTCCCGATACTTGTTTCACAAGGCTTTTTTCTATTCAGATGCATGCGTTTTTACACTGATGCATTTGGGACATAGCAGTGTAGCGAACCGCATAGGTCTAAATTTGAAAATAAAAATGCAGTACGCAAGAATCTCAGAGTGCACCTATCTGGCAGGAACCTAAATGCCCGAAGTTACCCACGTGCTCAGCTAGATTTAAAAGATACGTTATTGAATCAGTACGGGCAGAGTGGCTGTTTTCGTTGTGTGTTCAGGTCGCTTGAAATCACATATAGTCACGTAGTATATTCAAAAAAGCTTTTTGTTGTAATAGTGGAGTAAGCATGAGCTGGTGAAGATTCGTGAATTGGTCAGGTCTTACATTCTTACCATCTTAACATATATTGGAGACAAGTCTATTGTTTTAAATTTATAGTATTATCAATCTGTATAAATTAAGTAGGATCCCGAGTGATCATACCAACGCATAGCATAAACAATTAGGTTCAGGAATTTGACATTCTGCATGAATGTTCCTTAGGTATAACCATCAGCTTAGAAAAAAAAAATCACAAACTACTTGTATTTCGCATTCCCGTGGTAATTTTGGGACAAAGTTCGCTAGGCGATATGATATATTCCAGGTTAAAAAACACTGGGTCACTCAAATAGTAGTAGTAAAAACACTATATTACATGATAATGCTAAATTCATTTGATTGATTATTTTATTGTATTTAAAGAAGCTAGTTTTGTTGTATTTAAGAGGTCAATGGGGTCGCTACGCGTGTATTTCTAATTGAACACGTAGGTTAAGCAATGTCGACCGCAGCCTGTCTTTCGATTTTATCCATCTTGAGTTTCGAGTCCGTGCTTCGTAGGGCACGTTGAGCCGTCGGTTCTGGCCGTTGACAATAGATGACAGTAGTTAAGCTAAGTCAATGGAATCTGGGCGGCTTGAAAACACTGGCCTCCGTCAATCCGCAGTTGAGCAGCGCGGGGATTATGCTCTAAACCCCTTTGGTTGAAGGGAGACCCGTATCGCAGTGGGATGAGTTAGGGTTGGTGTAGTAAAGAAGCGAGTGACATATGCGTGTGTAAGGACCAGATCAGAGAGACCAGAGAGTCATGTGGCGCTCGGTTCTGTCTGTCTGCCTACCGCGCAAGGAATTTGGCGTGAAGATTGTATGTAGATATGTTATATGTCTAAACACTAAACTATTTGAGTGTTCTGACAGTCAATTAATAGTGTAACGCACGTCATGTTCATATAAAACATAATTTGTTCTACATGAGTTTACAAGGATCATGAAGGTCCAAACCCTAGTTTCTCAACGGCTAATTTTTGTGAAGTACATGAGGAAATGAAAAAGTTAGCAAAAAAGGTTGTGCCTAGTTGAAATGCGAAAATGCGGCAACATTTCAGATTTGGTACATTAAACTTTATACGAATGTCGCTAAATTGGACTGTTGGTTAGTTTGTTCTTTGCCAAGTTTTTTCGTGTCCACCAGAGGAGGGCTCGCTCGGGGAAATGGCCAACTAGGTAATTGTGTTAAAACTTTCATCAGGAAGCGTGAAATTTTGTGGGATAGCCGGCCCCGACGTAACCGCTATACCTACAAGTTTAATTTGTTACAAAATTTGCTACATAGACACGATAACGAGAAAAAAATTTTTAAGAATTGTTCTTTACTCTACATATGAAACTATAGTAAAAAATATGTACTCATTAATACAGCAAGTACTCGCTGTATTAAATTTTGCCACAGTTTCTGCATACTCCTGGTTTTATGTGAACAAAATATACATAAATATGTGAGCAATGAAATAAATGTACTACTATTAAAAACTAAACTAAAAACGGTCCACATTAAAGCGCATTACCACATCCACGACACGAACAAACAATGTTGTTCAACGTTACTAGTCAATTAAAAATTCTATACATAATTCATATATATATTTATTCAATGAGAAGATTGTCGTATGTAACAAAGACTGCATACAAATATCCGTGTGACACGTGACTCGCCGTGACATTAGCACAAGACAGCGTGGCGCCCGCCGCACAAAATAATGTAAGAAATGCGTGCAACATTTTGGAAAGAAAGTACTTATTACATACGAATACGCCTTTGTCGTTTTTCTACGCGCAGTATACAGCCTCAGATGTAAAGTGATTACCGTAGCCTATGAATGCGTAGAATAGATTAATTAGCACTCACGCGATGCCACCTCTGCGCTGCTAGCACAGCAACTCCTTAGGAGCATACGTGTGATCTCACTCACTCGCAGGAACACAATAACCCTACAGGGAGCTATTATTAGACTGCAATTCAAGCAAGTTGCAAGTCTCCTCTTACCTTCATCATGCTCACTTTACCCCACACCACCACTACCCACTGTAATATACATCCCATTCACTCTACACATACAACATACACCACACTCACTCATTCAATCATACACAACATTTACTTATCAACTCGTTAGTTCTATATACTTACATCGACGAGCTCGGTGGCGCAGTGGTGAAACGCGCTGTTACGCTACTTTGACACCGACGCTCGTGGGTTCGATTCCCACGCTGTACAAACATTTGTGTACACGAACACGTCTGTTTGTCTTGGTCTGGGTATTTTCTATGTATAATAAGTATGTATTTATAAAAAAAAAATATTTACGAATGTTTATCAGTTTTCTAGTATCCATAACACAAGCTTCGCTTACTTTGGGGCTGGATGGCGCTGTGTAATTTGTCCGACAATATTTAAAAAAATATATATATATTCTTAAATAAATTACCTAATATGGCCAAAAGTTTAAAATAAACCTTCACTTTAATTAGCTTGTAATAATAATTCTTTGTATACTTACATGTTTTTAAAATCGAACCGTGATAATAGGCAATCAGTGTATCGCAATGTCAAGATGTCGCGGGAAGAGGCTGGTGCACTGAGCGATCGGCTTCGCCCTATCTTTGACACCAGTCTTTCTCGATCTTTTTCTGTGCATGCGAACCTTAACAATATTATCTAATAATTGTCTAGATCACGAGAGAAAATAAATAAATAAAATATAAATGAATAAATTTTCTGTACTGTGGGTTGGTTGGAACAAATCTCTTGAAGAGATAAGCTCACCTTTGTACACTGTATTTGACACTGAATATTTTATACTACTTGTGTGCAATAAAGAATACATATTCACAGCTCTTTTGACACACGTTGGGGTTCCTGACACCTGATAAAATATGACCAAGTTAAGTCAGTTATAAAAACCAAGAAAAATAAAGCGTCTGGAAATAATCGCATAATGAATTCTAACTAACGCATGAAGAATAACTAATACTGATGTAGGATTAAACGCCGCGACTCATTACAGTTCATTACGAAAATTAACCGTCAAGATATTACTACCACTGGATATCGAATATGCGCTTGATTCAATAACTTCCTTCCCTTAGAGTTACGAATTGTTACTGCGACAGGGGTATACATTGACGCGTGCTTTTGCCGAGATTTTCTCTTGTTGCACCACTGCCAATAAAAGGAGTGCAATATCTTCAGGGTTTATGTGTATATGTAAATACGTGAGTTCTTTACTCCACCATAACTTCCAAATGCCAGAACCTAATCTATGTAGATAAATAAAATTGGAGTGTCTGTTTGTAATATTGAAATAGCACTTACTAACAGTAGTAGGTGGGTGCCGCCCGGCGCTAGGCCGTATGAACTAATTGGTGGCGGAAGCACAAAAAGCAGGTTAGATCAAATTGCATCGCTTTTATCGCTTTTTACTAAATGCATATGCTGGACCGATTTTGATGAGACTTTCACTAGCAGATAGCTGATGTAATAAGGTTACTCCTTAGGCTACTTCTATTTTAGAAATTTTATTTATTTTTATTAACATAAATAAATAATATTCCACGCGGACGAAGTCGCGGGCACAGCTAGTTAGATATAAATAACCTCGAACAAAAAAATCTCGAAATTGTGACGGGTTTTTCATTTTATCATTATTATGTAGAAATTGCAGAAGAGGTTAAAAATATACATTAGTTAATTTTAAATATTTGGTACGTAAATCTTTTCTTTTATATACAGCGCCAGGAGGCACACGAACATATAGTCCACCTGATGTAAAGTAGCCTATGACAGCTGTAATACATGAATTATTAGCCCGCATTGTATCCCCACTTAACATCTTAGCAGGTTACTGGTAACCACACTCGCTCCTAAGACAATACACTAGGCAGTCGTTATTTGGCTGCAGTTTTCTGTGCGGCGGAGGTACTTCCCACGTCGGGTTGCATTGATGCGCTCCATGTATCTTAAAATCTATATTCTGGAAATAATAAAATATGACAAGCGACTTTTTTATTTATAAAAAGTATTACGAGTCGTGTAGGCGGAATACTCATTTAAACTCTTTTTGAGCTGAAATTTACACATTTATTGCCTTAAAGTCCTGTAAAAAATTTAAGTTCGTAATTTACTTTTTAGATCACTTTGAACATGGCAGGCGGTTTCTCTTTATCTACGAAGTTTTTAAAGTGAAAAATTAAAAATATTGTAATAGAAATCTATGTAAATATTGCAGGAAAAATAGCACGATGTTTTTCTAACAAGCACTGTTTTTTTAATCGTCGAAAATTCTTCATAGTCAAACTTAGTTGCATGCATATAACATGCGGTCGGCTTTTTTTCAGTTACACAACATTACGAGTGTATTGGCCACACCTGTACTTAAACATAAAACGGAAGAGTTTGATGTTTGTTTGAACGCGTTTATCTCTAGAGCTATTCTGAAGCTATTAGTCTGATTTAAAATATTTTTTTTTGCATTTGTTATAGGCTATTCAACTTCACAACTCGACCCTTAGATGTCTTAGAAAAAGAAAGAAACGATGAAGCTGTTCCTACGGGATACCGGGATATTAGGGAACTCTTGGTGGGCGAGTAAGGGTCGCGCTTTACTAGTTTCTTTATTTATTTAAATATATGTTGCTGTTGGATGGGAGACAAGCACACGGCTCGCTCTCCAACGGACGCCTGCGCCAAGGAGAATTGCTGACGCGGTATCACCCTCTCTGTTGACGCAGCAGGTTACTTGATGACCCTATCATCAATTATGTTTTTTCCATAAACAACGTTGAGAAACATACAAGCATGCGGTCCACATGATGTTAAGTATTTACCGTAGTTTTTCAACTCTTGCAACACCTAGCACAAGTATTGTTAGCGCGTTGCTATTCCTGCTTCTAATGAAAACAGACCTCAATAACTGCGGTGATGTATATTTAGAGGCAAACCAACCTCACTCGCTGGCGGCTATTACGCTGACTACCAAAACAAATTTTTGGCGAAAAAAGAAGATCGGACACGCTTTTTTTTGACGAGAACAGTGACGCAGTCGTGCATAACGAGACTTTGACATATTCTCATGCAGGGCAAACAGTTGTGTGCATAAACATAATCTGTTTGTCTTTCTCTGGATGTTTTAAGAGAGCATCAAAGCAACCCTTCTGGGGAAGTACCTCCATCTCACAGAAAACCGCAGCCAAATAACAACTCCCTAGAAGGTGTTGTGTTCCTGCGTGTGAGTGGCATTACCAGTAACCACCTAAAAAGTAGTCGCTGTGTTAACAACAGAGAAGGCACCGCGCGAATGATACTTAATGTATTACAAGCGTTCATAGGCTACGGTAAGCGCTTTACATCAGGTAGGCCGTATGCTTGTGAGCGCTCCGACGATATATATAAAAAAACGCTGATTTATGCTAATTGTAGCTGCTGCCATCGGCACTGCTCACCTCGAATTCAGATTTTTAATATTTTTTTTTTCAATGTAATTGAATTGAGCATGAGGGCCCAATACAATCCAGGGCAATCAAAAAATTTTAGCTTGTTTCACATAGAAATTCTAAATAAAAATAGCTTATGACATTCAGGAATAATATCAGATTGGGATCTGTAGTTCCAGAGACTATATTTTTACGCTAAGTCACTTTCGAGGTAGACAGAGAGAACCGATCGTCAAAAGACGCTATCCTTACACATCTCGCTCGCTTCTTTAACATTCAAGCTTCGTGTTACGATAACAAAAGGCACGGTCCGTTGGTTCGTGCATGTAGAAAGAATACGTGATGAAATAATAACGAAACTGGCATACAATGCGAATGTGCAAGGATGTAGATGATGAGGAAGGTCAATATCTATCACGACTAAAATGGTCGAATTTTATCAGAAGGTGATATTGGGAGAACTAGACATCGGCGAGCACACATGAATAGAGTAGTTTGGGTGGTAATCTGCGAGCGATAGTCCATGCGAACATTAATAAACTATGCTATTATGCGCTTCAAATCAGGCGGGCTACGCCAGTTTACCACAGGACATAATGAAATATGGACGCAGCTGTAGTTACTTTGCAGCTAGTTTTTAGGGTTCCGTACCCAAAGGGTAAAACGGAACCCTATTACTGAGACTTCGCTGTCCGTCCGTCCGTCCGTCTGTCACCAGGCTGTATCTCACGAACCGTGATAGTTAGACAGTTGAAATTTTCACAAATGATGTATTTCTGTTGCCGCTATAACAACAAATACTAAAAAATAGAATAACATAAATATTTAAGGAGGCTCCCATACAACAAACGTGATTTTTAGGGTTCCGTACCCAAGGGGTAAAACGGAACCCTATTACTGAGGCTCCGCTGTCCGTCCGTCCGTCCGTCCGTCTGTCACCAGGCTGTATCTCATGAACCGTGATAGTTAGACAGCTGAAATTTTCACAGATGATGCATTTCTGTTGCCGCTATAACAACAAATACTAAAAAATAGAATAAAATAAATATTTAAGTGGGCTCCCATACAACAAACGTGATTTTTTTTGCCGTTTTTATAGATAATGGTACGGAACCCTTCGTGCGCGAGTCCGACTCGCACTTGGCCGATTTTTTTGCTCGTTTTTGCTCGATATTGATAACGGCAACAGATAGACGCTTGAAATATTCACAGAATATTTAGTTATATATTCACTTTAAGAATAAATAATTAAATTAAAATAAAACAAATATTTAAGGGGGGCTCCCATACAACAAACGTGATTTTTTTGCCGTTTTTATAGATAGTGGTACGGAACCCTTTGTTTCGCGAGTCCGACTCGCACTTGACCGATTTTTAATAGTAGTCGATTATACTTTTCATCTATTCACTGAATGAATCCATCTTGCATGACGACGCAGAATTAGCATACGAGACGGGCAACCGCCGATCCTTTTTGTGAACCGTGAAATGAGAAATACGAATCTCCGAATAAGCGAGTGCGCCAAATTCATGAGCGGTGTAACAAAGGCCAATCAAATAAGAAACAGCATGGTTTATGCGCTTGATCTCGTGACACGTCCGCCGGCACCCCAAACGGAAGTTGTTATTACGAAAATATATGCAAATTACCAGCTCACTGGAAGTATCCCTTTCCACTGTAGCAGTTTTTTGCCCGTACCGCCGGACTCGTCATTTACATCTTATTATTGCTACGTTTTAGGGATAACATGTCGAATTTGAATCGCGTTTACCGCCGCCTCGAGCCACCGCCACCAGAATAAGAATTGATTTCACACGACTTCTGTGGTGTTTATCATTCGAATCATAACGATAGAAACAAAACATTTTTGTTTCCATTAACGTGTGTACCATCACCGAAACGCGACACGAAACCACGATTAAATTGGAAACGTAAGGGAGATCACGTTGTTAAGCCCTTATAACCGTTTAATCGAAGTTAAGCAACAGCCATATTAACTTTCCGCTTTTGGTAAGCAGACACAATCGTTAAGTCGACTAAAATAAATTTCGTGGGAAGCTTCCTAACTCCTACCGTGAGAGGCTCCGTGAGTATAAATAGTCCGTGAGCGGCGCATTGAAGGTGTATATTGGTTTGCGTGTTACCACTATCGAATACTCGATAATAAAGTTATTGAAAGTGGTACTAAGATTAACGACTTGTTCGTTGCGCGTAAATCACGATGCATTACGTCGCCGACGACAGGAGGCGCGTATCGCATTACAGGGGATTAATTGTGGCTGAGCCGGCTATGGCGACAATTGGGGCGGGGCGTGCGCAGCGTGCGCGCATACCTCGCTAACAACTTAAAATATCGGACTCATTTGCTCTACCGCCAAACTGAGTTTTACCGCCGTGGATTAAATTTTCGAAGCATGCGCCGACGGTTACGGGGAAGCATCGATAACGCACTTGAATTACAACCTCAGCTTGCGCTTTGAGTAAATGGTATGCGTCATTATCGGCAAGTATAACGAGCGCGGTCGAATCGCAACAAATCATCGCGTTGCTCGCCGCGCCCTGTCGCTCACTGCCAAAATTAATTTCCCGTAAAATCGCTTAAGCGATCTATCTTTTTCCGAGAAAAATAATATTCAGTGCGGCGCACTCGATAATAATTTCTCTAAAGAGTAAAAGACGTTTAATCTGCATTGTGCGGTGAATCCTGTTTATCTCGATATGCGCTGACTTCACTTGCCCGCCCTTGAAGGAAATGGGTGGTGTGCAAACAAATTATTAAGTTTCCATATACGGAGTAAAGTATGTACAGAGCGGTACTCATATCCTTAAAGGACTATAGCTGGTTTGCATCAGCCGTCTGATGCACTAATAATAGATTTAAGATCGCTCCGCTGTACATGGCCTGTTCTGGTTTTTGTGATTCTCGATTAGAGTTGTCCGTATTTAAATGGAGACGGGTTCAAGACAACATGCTATTTTTACTATTTAAATTTATATTCCCACGTAAAACATTTAAATTACAAGTGCATTATTTAAGCTATATTT
Source organism: Pyralis farinalis (assembly GCA_947507595.1). Lineage (NCBI taxonomy): Eukaryota > Metazoa > Arthropoda > Insecta > Lepidoptera > Pyralidae > Pyralis > Pyralis farinalis. The sequence continues at coordinate 14,659,769 of OX382273.1, forward strand.
AGTACCTAATAAATTTGTATAAATCTATATAATGTATGTTTGATAATGTAATAAAGTTGGTAAAAACAAACAACCGACAAATGCAAGCAGGATTGCCTACGCGTAGACAATTTACGGATGCTGTAGATTATAGAGAGTATAGCTAGTTAACTTTCATTATTTATGTGTTACCTTTTCGACTGTCAACGCACCTCGATATTCGCATATGCTATAACGATCTTATGCACAATATAACTCAAATCCCAAATGGCGTAGCACTGTAGTCACCTCGGTAATGGAGCGTGTAAAAAAGCATACGTCCCCTGACATACCTAGAAGATTATGACATGATCAGCGACCGTCAATACGCCACAGTGGTGATCTTCTAGTATATCATACACGCCTCTGGGCTTCAGCGATTGAGGGTCAAAGCGAGGCATTTGCTGCCGGCCTAGATATGGCGAAAGTGTTCGTTCGCTTCTGGCATCGGGGTCTTCTATTGACCATGACCATAGTTACCATCGTACGAGCGAGTACGAGGATTTTAGCAAATGGGTTGCCAACTTCTTATCCAGGAGAAGCACAAAAACCGTGGTGGTAAACGGTACCTGCACCGATAGCATCGGTGCTAATTGATATTTCATCAATGCTGATGTCCCTCAGGGCTCTATTTTGAACTCGACGGTGTTTCTACATATCAATGACATGTTTTTTTTTAATTGATGGCATTCATTGTTATGCGGACGACAGCACCGGGAACACTTATTATACGGGCCATACTAACATCCCTCGTTCCCTTGAGAAAGTGAAATTTAAAATACTCGTACTCGTACTTTGTATAAAGTGACTGCGGACTGTTGAACTTCTTCCAACTTCCATTAAGACATAACATTCCATAAAGACACAAATTGCGCGTTCACATTTAAGAAAACCAGAATACACTTCTTGACATTATCAAAAGTTCAGTACCAAAGTCACATGGAGGTGAAAGTTGGTGTCCAAGAAACTTGGTGTGTTCATCAGAGCAAAGCTTCAGCTCGGGACATAGACTCATGTTATAAAGTCTCAATCACACGTGGAGTACTGTAGTCACCTTAGACAAGAGCACCTGGATACCAACAAGGATCATGTGACTCGTTACAGAGACGAGCTGTGAGAATTTTCGTCGATCCTAAACCTTACATACGGTATTAAACCCTTAAGATTAAAGAGAGATTTTGCCTACCCATGCGTTCTACCAATTATACAATGGGTTTTGTTCCGAAGAATTGTTTGCCGTAAGCTTCTTTTAACAACCGCACCGATGGCGGGAAATTCATCCTCACATGCTGTAACCGCAATGATTACATACTGTGCGGAAGTTGTGAAAGCCGAGGATTTGCCAAGGTATTACAACGAGGTTCTTCAAAAAAGGCAATGCTTGAGTGACAACCCTGATATTGCAAATGTCCATAGAATACAGTAACTAGTTACCATCAGGCCGGCCGTATGTACTCATTTTTCACCTTAGTGGTATAAAAAAACTACCAATTTACAAATTCTCTCAAATTCATTTTGGTATTGAGTTCGAAGAACCAGATTATCATGGTCCCTAGTTTATATCAGTAGAATCCGATAGTACGAAGGTACGATCTTGAATATCAACTTGAGATCCAGTGATTCTGCCAAGTGGATTGAAATTACTCTTGACTAAGACTCGATGTCAAATAAAAAAATAAAAAATCTAAAAATCGGCTTAGGTGCTTTCTCCTGATGTACGTTTCAGCATACAAATAGAAGAATACAAAAATATGTTTATTTTGGCTTCAATGTCATATACTGCATCGAATGCTTTCAATATCATATTTTTATAAGTTGAAATATATGTAGAAACTCAGCATTGTACATATTATGCCCGTCTTACTGTACTGCGAAATGGTACAGTATAAAGATATAAGTAGTTGGGCAATATCAAAAACACTTTCGAAATAGTTGCATTCACACAGTTTTACACGATTCTAAGCGAAGTCTCAGTCAACGTGGGCATAGCAGTTTTATTATCACTTCTATAACTATTCACATATAACTATGTACTAAAAGTTAAATATGGATAAAGACATGTCTTCGATCTGGCTAATCTATTTTGTATACAAATCAATACACCACTTGTCTTCGCATGAAGGCAAGTGGTGTAACACAGCGTTTTTGTGAGGGCATGGTCCCTTATAAAAACGCTGTGTTTTAGCGCATAAAAATCTCAGCGTTTGGAGCCTACTGAACAATGGGAGAATATTTTAGCCACTAAGCCGATAAGTGCCGCGATGTTATGTTGACCCGCGAACTAGCCAATAAGAGCTACGTGTTCTACATTTCCGCAGACCCGTAGCGGTGAATTGAGTTACCACGTAATATCTTTCTCTTTGGTTCTCCACAGGTAATTTCGTTCATGATTTTGAGTGACTAATGTTACTGTGATGGTAATATCTTATTGTCTGAGAAGCTCATTTTTTTATATTACTCGAGACTAATACATTAATGTCAATATTAATTACAAAAAACTTTTGGGAAATAGCAACACTTGAGTACCAAATTACAAATGGAATATGGTAAACATTCCCTTTAAGTTTATAACCAAGTGATCTCTAACGAACGACGCGCGGATCGACAAAAAGTAGCCGATCGGCTATTCTTGGCTAGAGACACGCTGCCGCTCGATTAGTCGCCAACGGACCATGGACGAGGAATAAAGGATAAGGTACATGGTCGGTGACCACAGACAAGTGCATTTCTTTTGGGGCAGGTTGATGTATGGGAACGAGTTTCCTACGACGACGTTAACTTAATTTTGTTGGAGTATTTCTTGTGATCGATTCACGCGGTTTTTACATTTTACTGATATAAAGATCGTAGGCGTCATATGTGCAAACAAAAAAGAACAAATTGCAGGTTTTACAATGAACATGAACTGATCATCGTCCCCGAGGAAGACTCAATTACTCACCGGGTTTCCCAATAACGATAGATAAAATCTATCTCCAACCAAATCTTTGTCTTACTAAAATGTTTTTGATTAATCTGTGTGAAAAATACGCAACTTGTACAGCGGTTAGTACGGCTTCCGCCACGGTCGTCGCCTGATCTTGTACTGGGATGTGCATAGTACGACCCGCGGGCCCACATCAACTGCTTATGACCATGATTGTGGATTGACATACATGAAGACAAATGAAGTCAAAGTATCTTTCAATCCACATTCATAACCATTGTGCTTCTTCATCTGCTCGAAGAACACAAAAAATGATCAATAGTTAATATATTTATAAGTTCGCTAAATTCAATTAAAATGTTTTAGATACGTTTAATGAAGCACTCCACTGCGTTTAACATCTATAACTTTAAACAATTGACATCTTCATTTATTCCGTTCTACATTAAATGTTGTATCTTATACATTTATAAATAAATCAGCAATTACTGTTAAATCAATGTCGACAAGACAGTTGATACGAATTCAATGGCACATCCAATAATTCTAGGGCCTCCACAAACAAACGCTATTTCCTCTCGATGTCCAGCTAACGTGCCGAGATCCTGAATGCATTACCGCGATGTACTTTGAGAAATAATTGCTCAGTCTCTGCCATTTAGTAAATACTTTGAACTTTAAAGGATCGTAAAAAAGTCGTGAACAGTTGCCATTATACCGAAGTGACGACTTGAGACGAGTTCTTTCTAGTCGCATTAACATTTGAATACGAATTGAATATATATTTTTTATAGACAAAAAATATACCATTTGCATCTTCGACTTGTTGCCAATTAATTATATCTTAAAATAATTAATACCTAAGACACGGAGGTCATTTGTCAAGAATGTATTCAAAATAGAATTACAAAGAAAACATTTTGGGTGTCAATGCGAAAATATTCACATATTCAATTTGTAATGGGTATGATTACGCAAGTATAATATTACATTTAATTTATTTCTTACTCAATTTTTTTACAAGCGTATTAATACAATTTTCGGTTTAAAAAATTTTAAACCGAAAATTACGCTACATTTTTAACAAGCTATTACTATAACATTGCAGTAGGCTCAAGAAGAATGATTCTTCAGTGTAGTGCGAAAAAATTTTTTTCAAAATCCCGAAATGACAAAATTTACCTCATACTAAGGAGGCTAGCGCCCACATGTAGGTACATGGTAGAATATACCTTCGGCTATACATCAGAATACAATAATAGTCAAATTTGTAACCATCACAAATATCCTAGCAGATAGATGGTGCCAGATTTCGGCAATACATCGGTAAATGGGACCGGAAAAATAATCACCGAACAAACGATATATATTTAGAAGGCGCTACATTTCGTCTATACAGCAATAAATCAAGGGGTCGCGGATTAAATCCCCATTAGACAAAGGAGATTTTTTTTTTTGATTAAAAATGTAATAAGTTGGCGATTTACATTTTACTTTTAAAAACTTTATGTTTAAAAATAAATTTTATTATTTCTCAACTTAAAAAATTAGTAGATCGTACCATACCGTGTCTGTTTATCAAAAGGCAATACTACATGCTTGAAGGAGAAATGTCTTGGTCCTCGAGACATTTCTCCTTCAAGATATTCGGATCATTACAAAATAAAAATTTTAGGCGACAAATATTCCTCTATGTACATTTATATATAAATGTATACAGTAAATTTATATATACATATATACGTCTCTTTCGCCGTATGATCGACAAACATATAAAGTGTAGGAGAAGTTGATTTTGAATATAAAGATAATATAAACCACTACCTGACTCTCTTTAAATCGTAGTGGAAAATGTCACTACGACTTGAAATTTTCCACAGCAATCATATGTTTCAGGTAAATACAACCTATCGAAACCGAATAAAACAAGTGACAGTACGTATGTATATAATTTGATATTTACACACAACAAAGTAGCAGCCACTTATCAGAGCAGCGTTCATCACGAGATAACTGTACCATCATTACCCGTTTCCAGGATCGGGTCTAATTAAAACTGCGGGAACAAACGGACCAGCCGATAAATTCGAGTAACATTATCAGCTACATAAATCTCGCAGATAGATGAAACCTTCCATATATTTGCGATAAGTTCTTGCGGGGTAGGCAGAGGGAACTAAGCGCAACTATGACCGGTCCTAATACAACTCACTCGCTTCTTTAGCATTCATAGACGTTCGTACACGCTCACCTTCGATGAAACCTTAGAGTAAGGTAAAACAGAGCACGTATCAAAACACTGTTTTGCCTTAGAGCCAAATGAGGAGGTGGTATTCGTAGGTTAGACTTAATAAGCACAGGAATAAAAAACCACAAAAAATGAAAAATACAGGAACAAACATACAACTTACATTTTTTAACGAGTTCCCGAACATTATATTAAATATAACACAAGTTTGTTTGAGATTGTTAATACTTTAAATCATTTTTATTCATTAAAAAATATCTAGTCCTATGTAGCCTAATTGTTCTCATAAGGTTACATAGGACGTAAGTGCGAACCACTACGAACTACTACGTCTCCTGCACGGGGAATATTTGTCGATTTCAAATAGGCACATGGTACGAGAGACATGAGGCACAGTGACATTTGTCGCCTAATTTATAGCGCTAGGAAAGTATAGTTAAGTTCCTAAGTGCAAATATAGCTAAATTACCTTTGATATCAAATAAAGTACGCATTTATTAAGATGTGAAAGCTAAAATAATTTTATGAAAAGTGAGATGCAACAAAGTAAGTTAAGGAAATTTAAGAATTTTAATAAACTTTTGTCACTAAATGTTAATAAAATTCTAACATTTTACACATTTTTCGAATCTAATTTATAGAACGGTTAGAAAAGAACGTTCTAACGAAAGAGATAATTAATAAATAGAGGCATAATTATATTTAATAAGAAGTTCTAACCTGATTGCGAAATGACCTTCACCAGGCAGAAAACTGTAGCACAATAGCGACTTCGTAGCGGAGTTATGTGTTCGTCCGCATGAGTAAGGTCACAAGGAAGATTGTAGAGTTGCTGCATTAACAGTGGGAATGGCAAGGCAATGCACGAAAGCTACTCATTGTGATGCAAGCTTCCATAAATTACGGAAACCTTATCACATGAGACGAGCCATATGTATTCTCCTTCTGATTGCTTAAATGATTTAAACACATAAAATGTGTTTTTATGTGTTTAACTCATTTAAGCAATCAGAAGGAGAAAACCTCTTGTTAGGCCTCGTTTGCATATTAACAGGTTGCATCACGTGTTTGTGACGTTGTACTCCGCCCTAAAGATGATGATGATAAAAGATGAAAAAGATTTATTTACCATTAGGCCCTCATGGGCACTTAGACACGTCATACATTCTTTAAATCAGATCATACTGTATCTACGCTTTTTCTCTTTTTAATCTACCAGTATTTCGATAACGATCATTGGCGAAGAAGAAATGGCAAAACAAAATTTGCCAATACAGCTTCTGATTCTTTATGAGCCACTCACACCCAAAAACGTTTAGATAAGCAACTTCTGAGAAAACCACGTACAGTTTACACATGTTATACAATTCCAGAGCACGTTTCGTCTGGGTTTCATCGTCTCCTATTTATTTACACTCCACGGATGAACTTGATTTATGTGCACCAACAACACTAAATTACATATAGAGCGAACATCGCCATAAATTACTGGACGCATTGTAAATCTACTGTATATTGACGAACAAGTAATGTACTCAAACTATATCATATTGACATTCGATGCGCACGTTCCACGGCCGAGCACGAGTGAATCAAATGTACAACATAAGGCTCTCTCTTTGGTGTTTTAAATATAATTATGATCAACCTATCCTTCGTTAGAACCCTTTTTTACTAACCGTTGTATTAAATTAGGTTTCTAAATTTTAATAACATGTACGTATGTAGATAAGTATCTCCACGCCAGGTCCCTTGCAGGGTAGGCAGAGAGAACCGAGCGTAATAAGACGCGGCCTTTACATACCTCGCTTCTTTAACATTCCTAGGACTTTTCATGCGTGCTCGCCGGTTCCCAGGGCTCTTGACTTCACCTTCACTAGGTTAGTCTTGGTTTTCTTCCTCGGCTCCTACAACCTTCCACTTTCGCATTGAATATCCGTTTCATCATTCTTTCATCCGCCTTCTTTCCACATGTCTGAACCGACAGAGCTTGCCTTTTCTTATCTTACCGATACTCTCTATCAGACCAACTTTCTTTCTTATCACATTATTACAAACACGGTCGGCAAGCGTTATGCCATAAATTTAGCGCAAGGCTCGCATCTCGACCACATTTATTTATTTATTATTAGCATACACATAACACAATCATGAAAATACATATTAACAGATAAATTATAGTGTTGATCTGGATTATGTAAGAATGTAAGAATTACGGTAGATGATAAAGTGTTGGAACAAGTGAATGAGTTTGTATATCTTGGATGCGTTTTCAGCAGGGATGGAAGGTACACCGCAGATGTGGAAAGGCGAGTGAGTGCTGGGAATAGTGTGAATGGAGCGTTGGGAAAACTTCTTGGCAGTAAAAACCTGAGCCAGAAGGCGCAGCAGGCTATACACAATGCAGTGCTGGTCCCAACGCTTACTTATGGAAGCGAGAGCTGGGTATGGCAGAGAGAGCATGAAAGTAAGATAAACGCGGTTGAAATGCGAGCGTTGCGCAAAATCTGTGGTGTAACGCTTGCAGACCGTATCCGCAATGATGAGGTTAGAAGCAGAGTTGGTCTGAAAGAGAGCATCGGTGTTAAAATAAGAAGAGGCATGCTCCGTTGGTTCGGACATGTAGAAAGAATGCATGATGAAAGAATGACGAAGCAGATATACAATGCAAAAGTGGAAGGATGTAGGAGCCGAGGAAGGCCAAGACTTACCTATCATGATCAGATTGGTCGTGTTCTATCAGAAGGTGATGTCAGGAGCCCTAGAAACCGGCGAGCGTGCATGAAAAGAGCAATGAATGTGAAAGAAGCGAGTGAGGTATGTAAGGATCGAGTCGCGTGGCGCTCGGTTCTCTCTGCCTAACCCGTAAGGGATTTGGCGTGAAGTTATAGTAGTAGTAGTAGATCTGGATTATAATCCAAACTAAACGTATGCCTAGAAAGTTTAAAACTTCTTGAGTTAAATAAAACTAAAATACGCTAGAATTACATAGTGTGCATGCAATTTTGAGAAGTACATAATACTGAACAGAAAATCAATAAACAGTTAAGAAGTTGGATAGTGTCATAAATATGTTTTTTTTTAATGCGTCATTATTTGCCGACGGAACTTATACAGAGAAAAGTGATAAATCTATATCCCTATTGGAGATAAGAATTTCATTATATTGGCAACACATCCTAACGATGGGTTTATAATATGAGGTGTTATTTGAGTAGAGCGAATGCATTATAATTGCAGTTACGAGACCTAAATCGAGTATTAAAGTTAAGCAGCGAAAGAAGAGTGGGAGATTCAATAAGTCCATGAATGATTTTGTAAAGGAGTATGAGGTTAATACAATCTCGTCGCAAGCCCAGAGAAGTTACCTGAAAGTACTTTAAACGTTCATCATAGGTGGCCAGCTTACTACCCATGCCACATCTGAAAAATCTGAAAGAACACACAAGACAGTTTGCAGTTTATGTGTGCATTTATTCTACTTTCATGCTCTTTCTCTGCCATATCCGGCTTTCACTTCCATTAGTGAATAAGAAATTAAATTATTATAATTAAAGTTTATTAAAATGCATCTCATTTATTACAAAGTTTTTTTTATTCAACATCGGGAGGCATATATGCATACGGCCTACGGTAAAGTGGTTACTATAGCATATGACCGCTTGCCATACAGGATGTAAGGAAGAAGCTCGAGCGTGGCCACCTCTACTATTACTAACCCAGATACTTCTTAGGAGCTCACTGGAACCTCACTTCCTTATACAGGAAACAATAACACTCCAGGGAGTTGTATTTGGCTGCAGTTTTCTGATATAAGGTGGAAGTATTTACTTCTCCAGTCGTACTACTTTGATGCGCTATACCTCTCTTAAAACAGACAGACCAAGATAAACAGATATGTCCCCACAGAACCCACGAATCTTGGTGTTCAAGTAGCATTGCTATCCGCCCCCATGTTCGTCAAATACTGAAGTACATACATACATACATATCCTCACGTCTCCCATTGGGGTAGGCAGAGACTATAGAACGCCAGGTGCACCAATCCAAACATGTCCCTCTCGCTTCTTCCACAATCTTCAACCTCTTCATGCATGCTCTTTGGTTTTGGCTACTTTTGATTCGGCCCTTTTTCTACACTTCACCAATTTGATATATATTATTATAATAATATAATGCTTTTTTTTTTTGAGGGTAGCTGCGAAATAAGTAACACATAATTTTATGTGCTCCTAAGAAATTTAATTATTAAAAATAGATTACTTACATTGTTGTATAAAATTACAATCTAAATGTGTTAAGTATTGTTCTTGCATCTGCTGACACATAAATCTCTTAACATCTTTCACAAAATGGACACTACATCACAACTGAATAAAAATTTAGAAGAACTAACATCACTATTCAACACCAGAATGGTTGAGTTTGAGCGAAATCTACAACACCAATCTTCAGCACCGGCCCCTCCGACCATGAAAACACTCTCCACAGACTTCCAGTCGTTTAAAACCTTTGTATGGAAGGCCATTTCGATGTTGAAGTCACAGGTTGAGGTGATGTCTATAGGCCTGGATCATCTTGAGATTCATAACCGGAGGAAGGTTCTCTTATTCCATGGCATACCGGAAGAGGAAAATGAAGTTTTACCACATGTTCTTCATGGAATATTGGGTGACCAACTCAAACTTCCCGTTGGTGATCGCAATTCTTTTGGTGCATGGGGCAGTGCTACGTCGTTAGAAGCTTGTCATCGGCTGGGTGGTAAAAAAGATCAACATCGACCTGTGCGGGTTCGTTTTGGGAATCATGCTTTTCGGACCTCTGTTTGGAACGCCAAAACGAAGCTAAAAGGTTCCCGGATTTCCGTTTCGGAATTTCTAACGAAGTACAAGCAGGAACTTTTTGTTGTGGCTAGGAAACACTTCGGAATAAAGAAGTGTTGGTCGACGAACGGCAATATTGTTGTTCTCTGTGGAAACACAAGAACCAAGGTAGCGACGCTAGAAGATCTCCGCCAATTGCAGTCTCGTTACCCTTCCAGTCAATCGCAGCAGGAAGTCGCTTCTCGGCGTACTGGCGCAACGGGGAAGCAAGGCGGAGTCAAGTAGAGGTCCCATTCACGGTATACTCGTGCTCTTAGTTAATATTTTAATGTTATTGTTATACAGTGATCGCAAATTGTTAATGTCGGGCAGCTTTATAAATGTAGTTTTGGTTTCTACCTTTCAAATACCATTATTTTAAACTTCAAAAATATTTTGTAGAAGTGACTGCAAGTAACGTGACATATCACACATATACAGATTTTATAATCTTCTTCTTCTTACTTTGGTTGTGGCAATGACTCTTAAAATTAATTTTGTCAATGTGAAAGGTTACAATTTTTATTTTATTTTTGTATTATGAACTAGGTATGGACTACGAGTACGTGTCCATAGTAGTTAAATGAACTGCTAATATGAAAATATTATTGTTATGAACTGTATTGTATGGAATCGAAAACTTTTTGTTTTTAAAAATGTGTCCTGTCCTGAGTCCAATTTGTATATGGATTGTTCAGTGATGCGAGTACAATATAGTAGGTACTTATTTATATATTATATTTTATATATTTTATTAGTATTGTTTATTATATTTTATTTATTGTATTTTGCTTAATGTCTTTTGATGAAAACATTAATGATAACTGCTTCTTGTCGTGTTCCTCTGATGAATATGAAAGTGCTCTCAGTGATACTTCATCAAGTTCCGAGTCTTCTCTTGAAAGTAAATTACAATCTACGTTTGTAAAGAACTCTCGCTATCTCAATCTTGTGCACATTAATGCTCAGAGCATAATAGCTCATTACTCCGATTTTCTTGCATCCTTTAGTAATGTTGCTGTTGACGGTATTTTAGTCTCTGAATCCTGGCTTAAGCCATCGCTTCCTTCTACTCTGTGTTCTCTTCCGGGTTTCCGACTCTATCGAAATGATAGAACGGGAGCTGGTGGAGGCGGCGTATGTATTTATCTCCGCGAAAATATCCCTTGCGCTATAGTCTCACATTCGCCTTCCGAATATTCTGCTTCCCTAGAGCATCTATTTCTGGAAGTCACTCTCCACCACACTAAAATCCTACTGGCAGTAGTATACAGCCCAAATGACAAAATTGATTACTTCCACACTCTTGAATCTACATTAGAACACTTTCGTCCTATGTATCATCATGTCATTTTAATGGGTGACCTAAATACCTGCCTTTTAAAGTCTGATCATAGGACAATCAAACTCAATAGCTTAGTTTCGGAATTTAATCTACAACTTTTGTCACTCTCTCCAACACATCACTTCCCTAATTGCAGGCCTTCTCTTATTGATCTAATGTTGGTTTCTGACGTTGATTCTATCATAAGACATGGACAAGTTACAGCGCCTTTCTCATACCACGACTTAATTTTCCTTTCATATAAGGTGCGTCCTTCAAACCGAATAGCCAAAACTATTTCCCAGCGTAACTTTAGAAATCTTGATGTAGATCGTTTGAGGGATGATTTTTGTAACGTTGATTGGTCCGACCTTTATTCTGCTGCATGCGTAGATCATAAAGTGCAATATTTAAATTCAACCTTAACAACGCTTTTCGATAAACATGCCCCATTGAGACTAGTTAGGGTAAAACACTTGCCAGCACCATGGTTGTCCTCATCAATTAAGAAAGTTATGTCTAAACGAGACAAAGCAAAGGCCAAACTTAAAAAATATCCTACGGAAATTAATATTCAGACATATAAAAAATTACGTAATGTCTGCAATAGGATGTGCAGGGACGCAAAACGCCACTATATTCACTCCTCTATTGAAAATATGTCTCCTCCACATATTTGGAAAATTTTACGATCACTGGGTGTGGGTAAACCTCCTGAAAATGTCAATGATCATATTGATCTTAACTCCTTAAATAAACATTTTTCTACTCCTCCTTTTTCAATAGATACGGCGAAAAAATTGTCCACTTTACATACTCTTTCACAACATTCTTCACCCGCAAGTGATTCATTTATTTTTCGCAAAGTCACAGAGGAAGAAATTAAAAAAAGCATTATCTCTATTTCTACAAGAGCTGTGGGCAGCGATGGCTTGAGTCGTGACATGCTTACACCTATCATTGACCTTGTTATTCCGGTGATTACACATATAATAAATTTTTCTCTAACTCACAATGTGTTCCCGACTGCATGGAAAATGGCTCAAGTTATTCCTCTTCCTAAGACGTCTAATCCGTCGTCTTTTTCTCAATACCGTCCTATTTCTATACTTCCTTTACTCTCAAAGGTTCTCGAAAGTGCTGTCCATAAACAACTTCACACATATCTTTCTCGTAACAATCTTCTCAGCCCTTACCAATCAGGCTTTCGTCCCAACCACAGTACGGTTACTGCGTTGCTAAATGTCACTGATGATATTCGTTACGCCATGGACAATAAAAAACTCTCCATAATTATATTATTAGACTTTAGCAATGCATTTAATTCAATCGATTTTGATATTCTCTTAGGTATACTTCGCTCAATTAACTTTTCTCCCTCTGTGATGGCATGGTTCGACTCTTATCTTCGTGGTCGCCGGCAATGCATCAAACTCGATGAGAGATCGTCTGAGTGGATTGATCTCATTGCCGGTGTGCCACAGGGCGGTATCTTATCTCCACTTTTATTTTCTATTTTTATAAATGAAATATCCAAAGTTCTTTCTTGTCCCTTCCACCTATATGCAGACGACTTACAGATTTACAGCCATTTCTCAATTATCGAAAGTGATGAAACGATTGAGGCTATAAATCGCCAACTATGTGCTATCCAGGGTTGGGCTGAAACCCATGGTTTGCTGGTAAATCCATCGAAGTCTCAGGCTATAATCATAGGCAGTAATCAATTACGTAATAGGCTCAATTTTAATAGCTTGCCTAAGGTTTACTACAATGGTCAAGAAATTCCGTTTGTCGATAAAACTAAAAACCTTGGACTAATCATTGACGGAACACTTTCCTGGAACGCGCATGTTAATGACGTTAGTAAACGCATGTATTTTACATTTCACTCTCTCAAGCGACTTCAGAACTTTTTGCCTTTTAAAACTAAAGTTACGTTGGCTCAATCTCTCTTACTCCCCATTCTCGACTACGCAGACGTTTGCTATTTGGATGCAACTGAGGAGCTACTCAACAAGCTAGAAAGATTGCAAAATCTAGCTATACGTTTTATTTTCGGTCTCCGTAAGTACGACCATGTTTCGGAGTTTCGTGTACAATTGAAGTGGCTCCCTATTCGATTTCGCAGAAATGTGCACATACTATCCCTACTTTTCAAACTAATGACCAATCCCAATTCCCCTCAATATCTTTGTTCTCGTTTTCCACTTCTTCCACCGCCAACTCGATCCCAACGTTCTTGTTACATAAAAACTTTACACTTCCCCCTAACACGAAATTCTTTTTTAATTCGTTTACCGTACGCGCTGCTAGACTTTGGAACAAATTACCATTGGAGATAAGAGAAAGTCCTTCTGTGTTTGCTTTCAAGAAAAAACTAAAGAAGCACTATTTAAATACATCATCTTCTAGTGAAGAATAGCATATATATATGTATATATATATATATATGTATGGTTTATATTGTATGTATATTGGTGTGTTGTATAATTCAATTAATTTGTTTTATTATTATTCGTTTTTTTTTTTATTTCTCGTGTTTTTCTTACATTTGATGTATTTTAGAATTTTGTTTTTTTTTTTACTGTAAGTATCAGGTTTTATTTTGCACATATAATTGTCGTAACCCTTTTACAATATGTTTCCACGTTGATTACGGTTGGCTGGAAGAAATCTCTTGGAGAGATAAGCCCGCCTTTGTACACTATATGTGACACTTATTATTTTGTTTTATTTGTGTGCAATAAAGAATATATATATAATATAATTAAGAATGCATTTATTCTTACTCTACTTTCACATCTGATATGAAAATAGTCTTAAGGACCATGAATGAAATTAGGGAATCGTGTTCATCAGAAGTTAGTCAGCAGCGGTCAGTACAGTGCATATATGGGGAATCGTGATCATAATTGATATTCGCAAATTTGCACGCGGTACGTGTACTTCTTTCTTTGCCGCTCGCCATCGATGGGGATTTCAACCCCAAGTGATGTGGGGTGTGCCAGACAGGCTTTTCTTGCGAAACCTTAAATTGTGGAATGAACTACATAATAACTTTATGGTAATTATAATATTAGAAACACGTTCTCTCAGCTATCGTTATTTTAGTGTTTAGGATTTCACAGTTGGTACCTGCCTTTTCTACTAAGACAACGTTATCTGTCCGTCCATCCATCAACGGGCTGTATCTCATGAATCGTAATAGTAGATAGTTGAAATTTTACACTTTGTGTTTCTTTACCAATATAACAACGGATAATGAAAGTCATATTAAATTTAAAGTTCTGACTCATCTCACTGCCGAGATACCGGTCTTCATTTAACCGAAGGAGTTTAAAGCATATTCTCACCCAACACCCTTCTCATTGCAGACTGGTGCAGGCCTGTGCTATCAAGCCGTCAAAAGATGCCTGACTTAGCTTATTGACTGTCATCTATCGATAACAGCCGCGACCGTTCGTTTAACGTGCTCTCCGAAGTACGGAGAAGCTCAAGATAGATAAATCCATCCATAGACAGGCTGCGGTCGATGTTGCTTAACCTGCGTGTTCAGTTACAAATGTTACCATGACACGCGCTTGTCATAACTCAAATCAATCTAATGAAATCTTGTCATATTTTATTAATACAAAAAATGCCATTATCGCCAACATCGTTACGAGCTTCAAGTTGCTTCGGGAACTCTGAAATGGCACTCAACAACTATCCTCTGAATGAACCAACTGAACTATGCGTAACAAGTTTCGAATGATGGGAACTAGGTGGAGTTATCTGATAGCAGCGACTGTCCAGTGGAATCAGATACTTCAGTGAGTTTACGCTCTTCGAACAATTTATCTTCAGCGTTACTCTGTTATGGTTCTATTTTATTAATTCCGACGCTGAACACTGGTCCGGATGAGTTTCAGGAAGGAAGGTAAACATAAAAATTCTTTATTTTTTTTGAAGTGATAACTTCTTATGAGAGGGTAAACCGCTTCGATGCGTAACGCGTTACGGCGCCAGTCTGTCTGGCTTCCCTTTCTCTCACGCATACGCCAGCTTTAATTATATGTAGATTAGTTTAAGTTATCACTTCTGTCGGGCGTCCCGAGACGCACATGTTTTTTTAAATTTATATTGGGCCCTCGAGGACACTTAAACACGTCTTACATTTTTCGATATATATATATATATATATATATATATATATATATATATATATATCCTTATTGTATATTATTAAATTTTTCTTACTTCACTTTTACTTTTTTAAGCGTTTTAGCATTCCGGAAATGACCGTTGGCGAAGAACAAATGCCAAAAGAAACTTTCCAATATAGGACCCTATTAAAATTGTCAATTAGATATTACAATAAATTCACCTATGAAGAACCGATGAGACCCATATTACGTAGTAATTCAATTCACCGCTAAGGATCGGGGGGGGAAAGTAGAACGTGGAGCTCTTGTAGACTAGTTCGCGGCCCTTATCGGTTTATTGATTAAAATATTCTGCCAATGGTCAATAAGCTCGAATCGCTGATACATTTAGGCGCTAAAACACAACCTTTTTCATGCGCAGTCAAATGGTCTGATGTTTGTGATTTTGGTGAATGGCAGAGAATATCCCTCGATTGTCGTACACTTTTGAAAGAGATTAAATTGACGACTATATTGATCTTTAGGTCATGTAAAAGATTTTTTTATACAACGGCGGGAGGGATCCAAGCATACGGCCCACCTGCGATGTAAACCGATTACCGTAGCCTATAAACACTCGCATTACATTAAGTTGCTGCGTTGCTGTTAAGTGTGTAAGTTGCTGTGTTGCTGCTAACACAGCAACTCTTTGAGAGCTCACTAGAGATCTCACTCGCACCCAGAACATAAGAACATTCTAGTATTGTGGTATCGTACGATACACTGAATATGTATATCACAATAAACAAATCCTTAATAGATTCAGGCGTTTTTTTGCGAAAGTCAAATTTACATGCAATTTGATCTAACCTGCTGTGTGCTTCCGCCACCAATTAGTTCATGCGGCCTAGCGTCGGCCGGCATCCACCCACTACTGTTAGTACGTGCAACATGCCGACGCTGCCATGGCTGCTCCGGTAGTCTCTGCTTCGGCTGCTGCGGTCGTCCGCCATCTGGAACAGAATCCCCCCCCCCCCCCCCACCCACCGTCGCTGCCACGACTGGCCTGGTCGTCGCTGCGACACGTGTTTCGCCTCTCCACGAGGCATCATCAGGCGTTGTAGACGTTAATCGTAAGAATAACATGCTACAAGTCGTAAACAAATCCTATTGAATGACGCATTAATGTGGTTACTTTATTGAGATCATACATTTCACATTTAAAATTTCAAAATTAAAAATTTATATAATTCTTTATTGCACATATAAATACAAACAGTTACAGTGTATAGTAAAGATAGTACAGAGGCGAGCTTATCTCTAAAAGAGATCTCTTCCAGCCAACCCTCAGCAGTCCGCAGCAGTTTATATTGACGCCACATAAAAATATTTTATGTATATTATTGTGTAGGTTCCTCGTGACCATATTATCGTATAAAAAAACATTAATCGTGTTTATCACAAGGTGGTGTAACATGTCCCAGAAGGAGGCCTCGGAGCGGGACAGGGAGGACGATCCCTTGGCTGTTCCGCTCCGGAGACGGCGGACGGGAGTGCGGCGTAGGCGCTACGCGCACCTACTGCCGCCTCCCTAATCTGTGGGATTAGGGGTCAGGATGGGAACCTGGCCCCATAATGGTCCCGCCGCCGGAGGGGCTGTCCCAATTTGCCGGGATGGCCCCTAGAGAGAAGAAGTCCGGCCCCTTTTGAGGGGCTGGTCAGTCGCAGTGGTGCCCTGTTGCTGACAGATCCGGGGCACCACACCAACGCGGCCGATGGCATTTCGCGGGGTCGTTTAGTGGGTATACCGTCGGACAGCCGACGGGGAGTCCCACACTACCACCGGAGGCCACCCAGGCATCGGTGGTGTGCGTAACGCATTTATCCCCGCGTCACAAAAAAAAAAAAAAAAAAAAAAAAAAAAAAAAAAAAAAAAAAAAAAAAGGTGATAAAACGCGACCAATTTTTTCGTGATCGGTGAGTATTGGCTTTCCTCGGATCTTAAATCCTTCCACTTTCGCATTGTGTTCTGTTTCGTTATTCTTTCATCCTGCATTCTTTCTACTTGCCCGAACCAACGCAGAGGAACCGGCTAGCCTGCGTGAAAGAGCTACGAGTGTTAAAGAAGTATAGTATGCATAAACCGTGTCTTAAGATGCTCGGTTCTCTCTGCCTTCCCCACAAGGGACCTGGCGTGACGTTATACATACATCATATAGATTTAAAAAACAAAATTAATAATTATATACACAAAATGACATTTTATATACCATGTAGATGGAAAATAAGCATACAAGTTTCCTGACCTTGACTTGTTTTTTTTTATATTGGCTCAGCATAGTGGCTCCACTTCACCTGTTGGTAAGCGAAAAGAGGAGCCCAAATTACAGCGGCAACTGACAAAGGACTACAGTGTCCTGTCAGTTGACTCTACCACGCTGGCCCGGCTATGTTAGCTTGTAGTTGCTTAATACTCCCTTTGCTAACGTAGTAACTACTTCGGACAATACTAATAGCCTCAATGACTTGCAAGAACACAACAATATACTTTTTTATACCACGCCGGGAGGCTAACAAGCATACGACACACCTGGTGTAAAGCGGTTACTGTAATGCTTGCAATACGTTAAATATTACTACCGTGATTCCACCTCTGCTGCTAACACAGCAACTCCTTAGGAGTTGGTGACCACACTCACACACAGGAACACACAACCCTCTAGGAGGTTGTTATTTGGCTACGGCTTTCTGTGAGATGGAGGTATTTCCCCAGACAGGCCGCTTTGATGCGCCCTACTTCTCTTATAGCACCCAGACCAACACAAGCAGACATGCTCATGCATACAAATATTTGTGCTGTGTGGGAATCGAACCCACGAGCGTTGGTGCCAAAGTAGCGTAACAACGCGTTTCGCCACTGCGCCACCGGGCTCATCAAAACTCTGCTACTCTACGGCCAAGTAGCAAGGCAGCAGTACTTCTCTAGCAAAGGTGCTCTTTAAATTGCTTAAATTTGCCGTGCCGTGCCCCACCTCCCTTTTTCTAGTGAATAGTTTACTAGTTGATACGGTGAACCATGTGCAGTGGAAGTTAGCTTTGGCTTTAAATATGACGGCAATTCACTTCAACACAAATGTGTTGAACTGCCATTGTTGAACAAACGTGTTTCTTTTGCTATATTATATACGCTGGTTCTCTGAAAAGCATTAGTACGAGTATTTTCAATACAACCAACAGCATAGATCTTTTATACTAGGCCCAATGAGACCGGCTACAAATCGGTAACCGTTAAAAATAAATTATAAATAACAAGCGGGCAATAAACGAGCTGTTCGCAACTTCGAGATGCGGCTAGATAAATCACGGAACGAGTAGACCGCCATGCAATAGTGGAGTGTTACCGATGAGAAATGCGATGATACATCCATCTCTATGTTTGATCTTATCAAAATTGAATTAAATGTGTCTTTTTTTTGCAGTATAAACATATAAAATTGTAATTTTTTTTTTATTAATTAACTTAATTAAATTTTACACGAAAATTAAATGATGTAGGAAACATACTTTATATGAAAGTTCAGGTGCTCAGATGCTTCGTCGTTCGTTCGTCTTCGTTTACATACTACATTGGTTCGGACATGTAAAAATAATATGGAATTAAAAAATGACGTAACAAATATACAACGCGAACGTGGAAGGACGTAGGAGCCTAGAAAGGTCAAGACCGACTATCATGATCATGTTGGTCGTATTCTATCGGATGTATAATATAAAGCCATAATTAATGTTAAATAAACGAACGTCGTGTATATTGACCGAGTTATATGGACTGTTCTCTCTGCCTACTCAGCAAGAGATTTGTCGAGTAAAATATAGTTTTTTTATACAACCTCGTGAGGTATACAAACACACGGCCCCCTGATGTAAAGCGATTACCGTAGCTTTTGAACACTTGCAATACATTAAATATCACTCGCGCAATGCCACCTCTGCTCACACAGCAACTCCTTAGGAGATTAATGGGGACCTCACTCACATGCAGAAACACAACAACCTTCTGAGCAGTTGTTATTTGGCTGCGGTTTTCTGTGAGGTAGAGGTACTTCCTCAGATGGGCTGCTTTGATACGCCCTACCTCTCTAGATAGAATTAAAAAAAAATTTATTAGTAGTAAATAAAAATACTGATAATAACCAGGTTCTATAGTTTTTTTTAGCCATAATCTAAAATGCAAAAGTCAAAAGTATTGAATTTAGTGAATCAACATTACGAACTTTCATCAAGTAACAAGAACATGAATTTATGTTCTAGTACTAGGCGTTTTTTATACTGTGCTAAAGCAGACCAGTCAAACAAGGAAGACGACGTTTTAATATTTATGTCTTTACTGATATACCTATTACTCAAAGTTTAAATTTAAAAGCGTTGTGTAGGTATACACATGCTAAATATATAAATAGGCAAGACGACTTTTCTGATTCTTATCTAGAGGCAACTTTGTTGAAACCAATTTTAACACTCATTTGATTAACAACTGTATATCTTAAAGCGATAAACGAAAGCAAGATACCGAGTCAATTATACCCTCACTTATCTTTATAGACCTTGATCGTTCACCTGTCTTTAAAGCAGACCTAATATTTGCACGTTAACAAAAGTGATTTAAGACAAATAAAAGAAAATCACACAGGCAAACATACGAAAAAGGTGTTAAGGTTAGCATGGAGTGGTTCTCAACACTTGCCAATTAGCACCTCACTGATATGCTTTCAACCCGGGATTAAATGAACGGTTACTTCCGAACATAAGGTGCTATTAAGTGAAACATTTGCTGAGCATCCATCGGTTACTTGGCAAGAGAATTGAGGTAGGTGACAGCTATGTGGTTAATGCTCTTTGAATACTTGAATGGTAGGTGTTAACCACAGTAAATTATACTTGAGTAAATGATAATAAATGGGATGAAGATATGTTTAGTTAATAGATTTAAGTATTACTTTGCGGAAGTCACAATTGGCAAGCAAGCTGATCTATGCTACTATGCGTGATTTCGCCACCAATTTCTGCGTTCCAGTATGTTAAAAAGCTTTGCTAGATATAAATCACACGAGTTTTTACTGTATTATTCATTACTTTACTATATACATATTTATAGTTCATTGCATATATTTATTTCAGATTCTGGAAGATAAAGCTGGGAAATGTTATTGACTGCAGACAGACTGACGAAGTAGTACCACTCTCTTGCTTATAATACAGAACCGTAAAAAATTACAATTAAAATTATTTCATATAGAATTGTCAGGAGCCCTAGAAACCGGTGAGCGTGCACGAGAAGAGCAGTGAATGTTAAAGAAGCGTGTGAGGTATGTCAGGATCGAGACAGGTGGCGATCGGTTCCCTCTGCCTACCCCGCAAGGGATTTGGCGTGAAGTTATAGTAGTAGTAGTCATATAGAATTAAAATAAATCTTCATCAATTGTTATTTCACTACATATGCTCCCGTGAAAATATCATGAATGTTGATTTATTCATAACACAAGTTAATAATAATCAGTATAATTGTACTATATTAAATAATAAACAAAAACGTAAAACGCTATTAAACAGCCTTCTGTTTCTTAGCACTTTTATTTGTGAAATATCTTCTTAAAGCGTTCGTAATAAGAAAACTACAAGCCAGTAATTATCACTTGTCACGGCACGCGTAATTATAACGTCAAGCCGCTTCTCAATAAAAATTATGATTAACTATACTTTTTGCTGCGTGTGTTATGCAGCTGAACGAGCGTGTGAGATACTTGCAGACCAGTAGGTACCGTTTAGTAATTAGTGGACACGTCGTATCTGAATGGATAAACGACTCGATCAAGCTTGCTACCACCATCTGTTTAATAATTTGATATGAAAATCTAGGTATCTTTTACATTTACAGCAACATATGCCATTATAAGTGGCGCCATATGTGTATCAATCTTTTTTGTCACTTGTTCAGACGACACATACCTCGTAATTTTATTCGTTACATGTATCGTTGTTCGTGAAATGTATAATAATAATTTTATATTTATAGCCACTGTAAGTAACTTCAAGGGACACGAAAAAAATGTAATATAAAGCAAGGATCAGAAGTAAGATCAGTCTATGTTTTTGCTAGATTTATCATTATATAAGGTCCCCTTATAATATAATCTTGCGGCAAAAATGTGAATGCCTTTAATCTAAGGTTGGTTGCAGATCACTTAGGCTGAGGATTATTTAAAACTCGACAAACCTGAAGAAAAAATCGGCCAAGTGCGAGTCGAACCCGCGCACGAAGGGTTCCGTACCATTATCTATAAAAAAGGCAAAAAAATCACGTTTGTTGTATGGGAGCCCCCTTAAATATTTATTTTATTCTATTTTTTAGTATTTGTTGTTATAGCGGCAACAGAAATACATCATCTGTGAAAATTTCAACTGTCTAGCTATCACGGTTCATCAGATACAGCCTGGTGACAGACGGACGGACGGACGGACGGACGGACGGACGGACGGACGGACGGACAGCGGAGCCTCAGTAATAGGGTTCCGTTTTACCCTTTGGGTACGGAACCCTAAAAATGACTCAAACTTTCATAGTCATGAAACTGAACGAATATTTTTTAATAGTAACAGAAATTCTCAGTTTATAATGAAGATTTCTATTACACTTAAAAATTACTTAACAACCGGCTAAACTTTGTATTTTCTCCATTAAATAGCTCTACAGGTATGGTTGTGAAAACATCCTTTGCTATAAAGAAACAGGTGATTGCGTAGGCGTGTGCAGATAAGTGCATCTACTATGACAGATCCAATTATCAAATTATCATTGGAAACCGATGCCTGGCGTAATATCGGGTTTCGCCTTGCACCGCCGGCTTGAAAAATATTAAAGCTATTTATTACTATGCTTTGAAGTAGTGTAAATACTACGTCGAGAAACCGGTATTAAATCATCCAGACTTGTAAGTTATTTATGTTCGTTTGAAAAAATATCTGTATTTCATTATTTCTAGCGTAATGCGAAGTGACTGCGGTGATTTATAATCCTTTCAACTGGTCCATGTCTACATTAATAATCGGATTAGCAAAAATTAAATGGCCAAAAATGGCGATGTTCAACTGTCGAAATATTGTGTAACGTGCCGACGACGGTATGTTAATGAATTGAAAAATAATCTTGAAACTTGAAGAAGAAAAAAAATGACAAAATGCACAACATAAAATAGGATAAATGAATATAATGTGACAAATGTACTTTATTAATACCAAAAAAATTAAAACACCGAAAGACTTTGACATTCCTTTGTGTGTTCTACCGATTATAAAATATGTTTTATTCAGAGAAATTGTTCGATATGTCACACAATTCTCCCTTCGATTAAAGTACAACCGCACCGCTTGCCACCGAGAGAGACATCATTGTCTTACACTGGAACTACGATGGTCGCGTATTGTTTTTTATGTTAGTAAGAAAAGAGGGAGGCGATGGCGGCCTGCGATCTTAGTGGTATTTTGGTGCATTTCATCGTTTTTATACCAATAAAGTGGAAACAAGAATACACCATGCATGACGGTAAGTAGTTGCCGTCGCCTAAGGATAGTTGTATTAACAGGGGCATCACTCATTGCCGACCCTGTAACAATCTCTTCACGTCTTTTTTGAAGAACCTTAAGATATTTTTTTTTAAAACCTCGGCAGGCAGTTCATTCCACAACTTAAGAGTTCTCTGTAGAAAAATTCTAGAACCGCAAAGTTCGCAGCCAGTGTGGTTCCAGTGTATGAAGATGAATTTTCAGGTGTTGGCGAGCGGTGCAATTGTAAAACGAAATCAATTATTAAGTATTTTATTATCAAATAGTTTTCAGATTCAGTCGTTATTTTGCGAAAGTCAAATTTACATACAATTTGATCTAACCTGCTTTGTGTACTTCCGCCACCAATTAGTTCATGCGGCCTAGCGCAGCGACGGTGGTGGGGGCATGCGGATTCGGTTCCAGATGGCGGACGACAGCAGCAGCCGAGGCAGAGACTACCGGTGCAGCCATGGCAGCGTCGGCATGTTGCACTTACTAACAGTAGTGGGTGGGTGCCGGCCGGCGCTAGGCCGCATGAACTAATTGGTGGCGGAAGCACACAAAGCAGGTTAGATCAAAGTGCATATTTTATCATCATCGTTACTTAAGCTAAAGAACGTTCACTGCCTTAGAGTACCATGTACCGTGCGCTTTTTCAACTCAAATGAACGAGAGGTCGGTGTAGCCATGGGCGGCGGTAGATCCTGCCGAATATATTTCTATTATAGGTTAAATTCTCCCCTTTAGACTTACAATGGGTTCTATGCTGCTTGCATCAATCAGCTCCTTGCGATATTTACAAGACAAAGCTTATGGACAGTAAAATAGAGGAATTACAATGATGTAGGAGAGAATGAGGTGGTAGGACGGAGAAACTAAAGAAGTGTAACTTTAGACGATCGAGGTATTAATACCGGGTGAATAAATAGAGAGACAAAGACAACATTAAAACCCTATTAAAATCCTAATGAATCCGTAGAAATTGCTTTTTTAATAATTTCACACTGCGGTAGTAATCCAGTTAAAACTGAAGCGTATCAGTATGTAACAAGATATTAAAACATTCGATATTCCATAAGGGCTGGTCCATTTGATTAATGTAGAATTAATATCGAGTGAGTTAATTCTCCGTTTATATTACCGATCTGTGGTGAACAAGCATATTAAATTTTTTTTTTTTTAAAACTCCAGTTTTATAAGTTTATTGTGTGTATGTATATCTTCACGCCAGGTCCCTTGCTTGGTAGGCAGAGAGAACCGAGCGCCATAAGACGCGGCCCTTACACACTTCACTCGCTTCTTTCACATTCCATTTAGCCTTTAGGCCTTTAGCCCTTTCAAGCACGCTCGTCGTCCTGACATCACCTTCTGGTAAAACACGACCAATTTGGTCATGGTAGGTTAGTCTTGGTCTTCTTCGGCTCCTACATCCTTCCACTTTCGCATTGTATATCTGTTTCGACATTCTTTCATCTTGCATTCTTTCTACATGTCCGAACCAGCTGAGCATGCCTTTTCTTATCTTATCACCGACACTCTCTTTCAGACCAACTCTCTTTCGTACGTCATCATTTCGAACGCGGTCAGCAAGCGTTATGCCACAAATTTTGCGCAGTGCTCTCATCTCGACTACATTTATTCTACTTCATGCTCTCTCTGCCATACCCAGCTCTCACTTCCATAAGTTAGCGTTGGGATTAGCACCGCGTTGTGTACAGCGAGCTGTGCCTTCTGGCTTAGATTTCGGCTGCCTAGCAGCTCCATTCACGCTATTCCCTGCACTCACTCGTCTCTCCACATCAGCGGTGTACCTTCCATCGCTACTAAAAGCGTTTCCAAGATATACAAACTCATCCACTTGCTCCAACACTACATCATCAACCATAATCCCGAGTGTTCGTTCTGGTTGTGTCTGTTTCAAATACCATTATCTTGGTTATAAGTTTATTTACGGGCAATATTTATATAAATCAGTTTTATTGTGGAATGGCGGATTTCCCTACATATACCTACGCACATACAGAGCTTATTACAAATCAATTATGTTAAAGTAAGTTAATATATATCTGAATTTGTTCCACGTGGCAGCATACATATACGCTGTCCCGATACTTTGTTTTAAATGAATCACTATCTACTTAATAAATTTTCTTAAAATTAACATGCAATTTGAACTAACCTGCTTCGTGTGCTTCCACTACCAATTAGTTTATGCGAACTAGCGTCGGCTGGCACTCACTTATTAGTGGTGGATGCATGTACCGTTAGTGGATGCATGACGTCGCTGCTATGGATGCTCCGGTCATCTCTGCCACCGTATAGAACAGGAACCACATACACTCGCTACCGTCACTGCCCTGATGGTCTCTGCAATGGATGCCATGCAATGCGCCACGGGACATCCTCAGGCGTCGCATATCTTCATATTGTAGGCAGAAAGAAATGAGCGCCATATGATTCAGTGTTTGCTCCCTTCACCAGCTTCTTTAATATTCATAGCGCTTTTCAAGCACGTTCGCAGACACAACTACGAATACAATGTCATAACCAACATGACAAACAACACGATACCATCTCAAAATCAACTACACAATGGAACCTTAGCCCTCATAATTATTCAAACAAGACACCAGCCTTCGTGCAATCAAACTCGTTAATGAAGCGATCCAAGTCCGAGAGGAATGACTTCCGAATGTAAATAATTGGCGCAACAGGTGAAGTATAAATCTTGAACAACGAAGCTGTGATTAAGAAGGCGATATATCAACTCTGGCGGCTCACCACACGCGATGCTCGCACCTATTCAGACACATCGAACGTTAAACTGGAGTTTTACCGGCGAAGAGGCGATATAAGTAAAAGTGAATTTTAACGTCACCTATGGAATTAGTGAGTCCAGATAAAGATAATAATACATTTATTAAGACACTATAATCGTGACGACGGAATTACAATTAAATCTTAAGGATGTTCGCCACGCCATTATTCAAATCGTAAAATGTCGAAATTTACCAGCATGCTTGTACATTGCATTCTGATGAAGAGGTGTGAGTGTAAATACTCAATATAGTCAGTTTTGTTTACTTAGTTTGATGGCTAGTTTTTGGCAGAAATAAATGAGAACGTCAAATCAAGTCACTGGCCCTCAAGAATTGATGTAAATAAATAAACCAACAATTCGCATTGTAGCAAGATGTTAGTTAATCGATTTTTTACTTTCAATAAGTACATCAACTGAATGAAGTTTCTAAAAGATATTTTTTTGTGTTCAATTGCATGACATTCCGTGGAAATGCACCCCTTTATATTATTCAATAGCAAAGGTAAAATCATCTCGATTACACGTATAATCAGCATTATAAACATTCTGTGCTGAACTGCTGACTGCTCGTTACCTCACTTTATACTTACACTTTACAACACTTTTACAACAATTTATGTAATCACTATTTTCTATGCTCATCATAGAAAATTTATGAAAGTGTGACGTTCATTGGCGAACTGGCCTCCCCGATTGATTTCTACAAGAATAATATCACGTGTTGTTTACATTTATCGGCTGCCTGGATACATCGAATCCAAAATATCAGTTCAGGAACCATGCTGGACGAAGGGGTGACGGGTACACCATAAATAAGAATGATCATTTTGTAACCTTCATGCAAATAATGGAATTATAAGTTTAACGCGAATATCTGTTTATTGGATATTATTTTCCAATTTAGGTTTAACTAGGGCAGTTTGCAATCAAAGCGAGCTCAGCAAAACTACATACAGTATGTCTCAGCCTTATGTTTAGGGTGTTATTATATGTCGTTCTTCGATCACAGTAAACATGGATACTGAATGTCATACATAATCAATGGTCAAATGCGATGCCCAGTTTATGGTAGTGTGCGCGTTATACACGACCGTTCGTGGTCGAGAGATACAGAAATAGAAAGATCCTATTTTTTAGGGAAAAGGAAAGTCCGTATTACTTTCCAGTACGCTCAAAACACACACTTGCATATTAAAGACGAATGTCAGAGTATGTGTTAACTATGGACAATAATGGACATACCTATATTTTACGTACTATTTCTTATAAACTGTGGTATTTGTAAAAATAACACGATACTCGCTTATGAACTTTCGCATACTTCCCAGTAATTCCTATTGTAAGTATAATCTAGTGTTATAATTTTTTATTTAACTTGTGTCATATATTAATAGATGCTAAAGTCAGAATATATACACAATTTATAACATACAACCACAAATAATAAATGCGTTTCAATAACATACGATCTTTTGACATTATCTACCGCGGTACATTAATACGTGCCAGTGCCAGATAACAAAAAATCACATCATCATCTACTACATACCTTACTACCTTAATTCGTATTGCGTATCATTTTTACAAACGACCGCAGCAGCCGAGACAAAGACAACCAGAGCAGCCATGGCAGAGAAGGTATACATGTACAAATAGTTTTGTGCCGGCGGGTGCAAGTTCGCACGCTAACTGGTGGCGAAAGCAGACATAGTACGTTAAAATTACCTTATACGACATTCTCCCAATAAAAAATAATACTGCTACTAGTGTCGAGCTCGGTGGTGCAGAAGTGACACGCGCTGTTACGTTACTTTGACACCAACGCTCGTGAGTTCGATTCTCACACACAACAAACATTTATGTGCATGTCTGTTTGTCTTGGTCTGGCGGTTTTTAAAAGAGGTAGGGCGCATCAAAGCAGCCTGCTTGGGGTAGTATCTAAGTACCTCTACCTCATAGAAACCGCAGCTAAATAACAACTCCCTAAAAGGTTGTTGTGTTCCTGCGTGTCAGCGATGTCACCTCTTAAGGAGTAGCTGTGTAAGCAGCAGAGGTGGCAGCACGCAAGTAATACCTAATATGTTGCAAGCGTTCATACGCTACGGTAATTTTATGCCTCCCCATATTGTACAAAAAAAAAACTATATCAGTAAACAATATCTACCTTTATGTACTCGTACATCACAGCCATTTCTATTTAACGAAACAGTACGTAGGGCATAAGGCACAAAATGATCGACTAGTAGGTAGGAGCTTCGAAGCTTACACTATTTCCTCGTTTTTAAGGAGAAACTGAGGGATTTATCGGCGGCAGCTCAGTTTTTCCCTCGTATCACAACACCATAAATCGTTATTGTTGTACGTAGAAGGGAAACTGTTTCCATTTGACTTTCTCGTACGTATTCGTGTGATTTGGGTGCTTTGTGATTTCGCCAAGTTCATATTCGATGACATTAAATATTACTTGTTAACGAGAAAACTGTTTTGATATTTAAAAGACAAACAATATTTAACATTCGCGATTCAGTCGAATGGAACCATAATCGATACGATTTTATATGTATATCTTCACGTCAGGAATTAATTGCGGGGCAGGAAGAAAGAACCGAGCGCCAAAAGACGAGGTCCATAAAAAAAAGATGAAAATTCTTTATTTGCCATTGGGCCCTCGCTGGCGCTTACATACGTCTTAGTCTTACAGTTTTTGGAATATAATCTTATTGTATATTATTCAATTCTCTCATGTTACCATTTTTCTTTTTTTAATCTGCTAGCATTTCGATAATGACGATTGGCGAAGAAGAAATGCCGATAGAAACTTGCCAATATCTTTTAAAATTTCAAATACATATTACAATATATAAGCATATTGGTACAATAATTATATCATATAGTAGAATTAAAGGTTACTAAGAAGAGGTCGTCTGTGCTGAATTATTTCCTGACATCTTTGTCAGTTACATATTCATCAATTCTATAATAGGCCCTTTTACAGAGAGTATTTTTAATGTGCTTTTTGAATACATTGTCAGGAAAGGACAGACATGTTTCAGGCAACTTATTATAAAATCGAATACAATTTACAAGAACAGATCTACCAATCCCAGCTAGTCGTAGTACCGGCATACACAACTTATTTCTACTTCTAATTTTTCGCCGAAGTTTGAAAACGACTTAAAATTTTTACGAACATACATTATGTCGTTATGTACACACCTCACTCGCTTCTTTAACATTCATAGACTTTAAGGGGATCAAAATACCTAACACGTTATGATTATGAATTAATAATGTGAACGAAATAGTAATACGCTAATCAATCCGCTCATATAAAGGAGAAATTTGATTTTAATTAAAAAACCAGCGGAACGAAAAAAATGAGAAAATCATTTTGATGAGCTATCACTTCGAGGTCAGCATACTACCTACGAGTATGTTGATACGCCAATTAAATACCACTTGGTTGGTTACAAGGGCAGTTATAAATTTATTTCACGCTTCGCTTTTTATCTTGTATCGCTTAAATTGTTCTTTGGGCAACAATCGCACTGGCCATGTTGCACTTGACTGCGAGTGAATTATGCGTGGGGACTTTGTGAACATGGATAAAAGTACATCTGGGACGACCAATAAAAAAATACGATATTTTTTTTATATGCCGCCCCGCAAACAAATTTAATCCGGTGTTTATATTAATGACATTAATCGGACAATTTTATTGCGTAACACAAAATTATACGACAAAATTAAGTGTACAATACAATAACAGTAAAAAAAATAACATTGAATTGAAAACAAACAAGAAATTACTTGAAATAGTACCAATGAAAAAAATGAAACATCATATCTCTCTAACGAGGCACGAGACGGAGTAATTTTCACGATCACATAAAAAATACGAATGTATGCACAGGTTTAAATTTATTAACATTCGAGTTGGAAATTGTATTTTCTGAAGAGGATACAATAAATATCCGAAAGGTCGCGTTAACGAGCCGGCCCGACGCAAGACGCAAGGAACAATAAAGTACGACTCGAACATACATCTATAAGATGTGTAAGATGTATAAGTTGCAATTTGGAAATCTTTTCTCGGAAATTTGGAAATTGTATATTGTATGTACGTATATCTTCACGCCAGGTCCCTTGCGGGGTAGGCAGAGAGAACCGAGCGCCATAAAACGCGGTCCTTACACACTTCGCTCGCTTCTTTCACCTTACATAACTCTTTTCACCTTACATAACTCTTTTCACCTTACATAACTCTTTTCATGCACACTCGCCGGTTCCTAAGGCTCCTGACATCACCTTCTGATAAAACACGACAAATTTGGTCATGGTTTTAGTTTCTATATTGTCCATTAAAATATCCTACTGGGATCTCTAGTATCGAAAATGCTGGGCGCTCTTGCAGTGCGTTGTTATGTTACTCGTATAAGACCGAACATAGTAGGTACTCTGGACTGGATACAGCCGTGACTTCTTCACTGATCTGCTGACGAATCACTAATTTGAAGTCAAAGCATCCATGAAAGCTCTGCAAGCCTTTCATTAAGCATGGAGAGGTGAACGTTTTTGACAAGCTCGGTGCTCCAGTGATTAATACGCTGTTTTAACACCATTGCTCGTGGGTTCGATTCCCAGACAGGACAAACATTTGTGTGCATAAACATGGCAGTTTGTCTTGGTCTGGGTATTTTTAAGAGAGCTAGGGCCGCATTAATGTAGCCCATGGCAAACAACAAATCCATAGAGGGTTGTTGTGTTCCTGCGAGTGAGAGAGGTCACCAGTTAAGTCCTGAGGAGTTGTTGTGTTAGCAGCGTTCACAGGCTATGGTAACCACTTGACATCAGGTAGGCCGCATGTTTGTGCGTGTGCGGGTACCGATGAAGGCATGTGCGTGTGTGTATAAAAAAAGTTTCACTAATTCCTAAAATAGAGGCGGTAGTTCGCGGGAATATAGACAATATATGAGTGTGAATAATTCTAGTTAACACAACATGTTAATGTAATGGTTCGTTAAGTAGGTGTATTTAAATAACAATTGAGCTAACAATACAGCACTGCCAATGCGCCCTCATCAAAAAACAGTATAATACCAATGACACAATGTCCTTCTTGTAAAGACAATGTGTGGTATTCCATGCGGGCCGCAAGACTTATGTAATAATATCCAGAGAGAAAAAAACGTTCAGCACTATGTCAAGAGATGGTAAGAAAGAGTAGCGAAAGCGATAGCGGTACAGGCACTAATGTTTCTCCAACTACTAACTAATATTTGGATCGCCACTAGCCTGAGTATTAGAACATGCTCGGTATGAATCCTGTTTACGTCGAGAATTAATTTAACCTTATAAGATCTTCCGAACCAACAGTACAGCTCCCGCGGTGATGTGTAAACAGTTCCATGCTCTACAAAACTACAACAACACAGACCACGTACTAGGGCGTCTAGTGAAAAGTAAACCTATCCCCATGAAGAATCTCAATAATTGCCCATCTTGTCCCAATAGGCTACGTTAAAATGTCATTCGCGCGGTAACACTGGACGTGGCAGCTTAATCTATATCAAGGACTGATCTGAGGACTCAAGTGTAACCCAACATATAACTGATAGTTTTCAGTGTACGAGATATATTCCGGGTAAGAGAGCCGTATCCATCTAATTAACGATAGCCTGACTCTAATATGTAACGTTGGGCTCTTCTACTATAATTTAACACTTCCGTAATCCATCAAATTATCGCGTATCAAAGCAAGTTGTTATCAGGCAACATCTTCATAATTTAGTTAAGTACGAGTATATGAAATAAAAAGCGTTCTGAGAAAACAAATTTCAAAACTACGAGTACGTCATTGTTATATTGACATGTTGGTCGTACTTTTTCACTTGTGAGATCTCAGTTAGTATATACTACATATATTTTGCAAATAGGCAATGGGCTGTGTGTAGGTATACTGAAGTATATTATATTTAGCCAGATGAGAAGGAATCCCGATTCTCAAGATACAGGTCAGACCTAGTTTGAGAATCGGGGCCCATAAAACTACAAATGTTAATTGGGTGAAATTAACTAACTGATTGGATGTAACATGTTGTATTGGTGAATAAATAATTATTATTATTACTACATCACATTTACGTCAAATGTACGTTCGGATGTGCGGCTAATCTAGTCATACTATGTCTTCTTCTTAGCGTTATCCTGTTTCCTAATCCATTAGGATTAACGAGGTCCGCCACCTAACCCTAAGGATTTGGCGGAGATACAGATTTTTACATGAAGCGAATGCCGTCAGACCTCCACAAGCCAGAGGGAAATCTAGATCATTCTTAAGTAATGTCACACGTCTTTTGAAATATAATTTCTAGGACGTGCGGGTTTCCTCACGATATTTTCCTTCCTACCTTCACCGCCGAGCTAGTGATTCTATTCTATTCTATAACTTCACGCCAAATCCCTTGCGGGGTAGGCACAGAGAACCGAGCGCCACGCGACACGATCCTTACATATCTCACTCGCTTCTTTAACATTCATTGCCCTTCTCATGCACGCTCGCCGGTTTCTAGGGCTCCTGACATCACCTTCTGATAGAACACGACCAATTTGGTCATGGTAGGTAAGTCTTGGCCTTCCCCGGCTCCTACATCCTTCCACTTTTGCATTGTATATCTGCTTCGTCATTCTTTCATCTTGCATTCTTTCTACATGTCCGAACCATCGGAGCATGCCTCTTCTTATTTTAACACCGACGCTCTCTTTCAGACCAACGAGCTAGTGATACTCGTAATTACAAATACCTATGTTCATAAATTCGAAAACATGAAATTAGTGTCACATGTCGAGGTTCGAACCGGGGACCTGTTGGTCATAAGGCCTGGTCTTTATTCACTAGCCTATCGCTGCTCAAAATCTAAAGTTTCGATAACGAAGGAATAGCCTTGATATCAAAACGCAGAACGAGGACATAAATTTGTTATAATCATTTACTTACACTATAAGAATCATGCTAACATACTCGTACTAATTTTCTTGAAAACTGTATTTTATACATTCAACATTTATTTCGGAATCGCTTGATCCGCTTGCAAACCCCAGCGCATAAATTAACTACAGAATATCTTCGCAGATCTCGCAAAAAACTCAACGCAACGAGCATGCCCCAGCCACGTAATGATTGCCCCCATATCGCCCCATGGAATCCCTTGTAAAATTACCGACTCTTAATAGGCAGGTACAGTACCCGGCAATTATGTTCGCACTTGAAAAATAAGTAAGACTAGCCGATGACCGCGGCCACATGCGCATATGTCTTTCAAATTTTACATAGGAACCCTAAACGTTTCAGAGATAAAAAATAGTCTAACTGTTGACCTGGCAAAATCAGGTCAGTAGTTTTAGTGCGATGCGTACACACAGAGTCCAAAAATTTAACGAGAGTTTTGCCTTCAGTGTCAATAGGAGAGTGTAGATTCATCACTATCTAAAACTAACAATCCATGTACAAAGGTGTCAATTTGAAAAAAAAAAACCACGTACAAATTACATACCCACGATTTTAATAAATGTATAAAATAGATACGAGGGTCATTTGAAAAGTTCTTAGCCTAACATGGTAAAGGTTTTTTTTATAACTACCCTCATTTTGTAGTTACATTATTTAGCAACAAGTATGCACAGTTTTGTTTATTCACAGTAACTCATTGTTCGTTTACACGTGATACCGTAAGGCAAGTCAGAGCTATTTTTGAAAATGGATAAAATTTAACATCGTGCAGTGATAAAATACCTGAATTTGAAAGGTTTAACTCCAAAAGCTATACATGAAGACATGTCTGCTACTTTGGGTGAGTCCGCTCCCTCATATGCGACTGTTAAAAACTGGGTGGCAGAGTTTAAACGTGGTCGTGAGACCATTCAAGATGAGCCCCGTAGTGGCCGGCCTTCGACTGCTTCCACTGATCAAAACAAAGAAAAAATCTGTGATTTAATTTTATCTGATCGAAGATTGACTGTCGAGGAGATAGCTAAGACTGTAGGCATCTCATCTGAGCGAACGCATCATATAATTATTACTGAACTTGGATTCTCTAAGGTGTCTGCGCGGTGGGTACCGCGACTGCTTTCAGTGGAACAAAAACGCAACCGACTCACAACTTCTCGCGACTGTTTAGTTATATGAAGCTGACCCAATAGAATTTGTTGAAAGATTTATAACCATGGATGAAACCTGGGTTCACCACAATACACCCGAGACAAAAGAACAGTCGAAACAATGGAAAAGAGCAGGATCGCCCACCCCAAAGAAGGTAAAGGTGGTTTTATCGGCGGGCAAAGTCATGGCATCCGTTTTTTGGGATGCAAAGGGTGGATTTCATTCTGGTGGATTATTTGAAAAAGGGTGAAACAATAAACTCCGATTACTATTGCAACCTGTTGCGTCGTTTGAGAGAAGAAATCAAAGAAAAACGTCCAGGTTTATTGAGAAGAAAAGTCTTGTTTCATCAGGACAATGCGCGCGTTCACACCTCTGTGCAATCCATGGCAGAAATCCATCAATGTGGCTTCGAATTGTTACCTCATCCCCCATATTTATTACCGGATTTAGCACCGTCCGACTTTTATCTGTTCCCAAAGCAGAAAAAATTTTTAGGTGGTAAACATTTTTTTACAAATGAAGAGGTCATAGCCGCCGTGGACGCTTATTTTGAGGAGTTAGACGAAGATTTTTTTAAAACGGGTATCGAAGCCTTACCGGGTCGATGGAAAAAGTGTTTTGAGCTCGGAGGAGAGTATGTTGAAAAATAAAAATAAACTCAAAATCGTGTGGTTTCATTAAGTACATTAGGCTAAGAACTTTTCAAATGACCCTCGTACCTAAATACTTAGATGCATAAATAAAGGTACTTGACGAGCTCGGTGGCGAAATAGTGAAACGCGTGTTACGTTACTTTTACACCAACGCTCGCGGGTTCGATTCCCATACAGGACAAACATTTGTGTGCATGAACATGTCTGTTCGCCTTGGTCTGTTTGTTTTTAAGAGAGGTAGGGCGCATTACAAGCCCGTCTGGGGAAGTACCACGGCCTCAAAGAAAACCGTAGCCAAATAACAACTCCCTAGCCTGGAGGGTTGTTGTGTTACTGCGTATGAGTGAGCTCACCAGTAAGCTCCTAAGGAGTTGCTGTGTTAGCAGCAGAGGTGGCATCGCGCGAGTGACACTTAATGTATTGCAAGCGTTCATAGACTACGGTAATCGCTTTTCATCAGGTGGGTCCTATGCTTGTATGCCTCCACGTGTGACTGAGAAAGCCTTAACAAAATTACGGAACTTGATCTCTGACGATCATCTTTATTGCTTTTTGTGTTATTTTTAATGTCAGGCACTTAACGTATTTTCGGCAAGATTTCTGATTTACTCTTTATCATCTCATTTCAATCTTTCGCTTGTTATGACTCGTAACAGGTACTGTGCGGTGATTGGAAAGACCGATGTGGCTGTACCTCTTAAATTCCACGGGTTTTACCTTGAAAGAAATCTTTATTAATATTTAAACTTGATTCCTTCCACAATTTCATTATGATATAACCTTTAAAAGTAAATTGGGTAACATATAACGTATTATCAATAATGTAATATACTACTGGGCAGTTATTTTTAATTAAATGTAGATCTATATTTTAATACGCATCGCTTGAAGCACCCAAAAAGGGTTTAACATAACAAAGAATAGTACCGTAATATATAATATTTTGATAGTTAATAGATTCAGGCGTTATTTTGCGAAAGTCAAATTTACATACAATTTGATCTAACCTGCTTTGTGTGCT
This sequence comes from Pyralis farinalis, assembly GCA_947507595.1. Taxonomy (NCBI): domain Eukaryota; kingdom Metazoa; phylum Arthropoda; class Insecta; order Lepidoptera; family Pyralidae; genus Pyralis; species Pyralis farinalis. The sequence continues at coordinate 14,695,532 of OX382273.1, forward strand.
TCCGTTTGGTGGCGGAAGCACACAAAGCAGGTTAGATCGAATTGCATATAATATTTTATTTATTCAAAACAAAATTACGTAATCAAAAAATGTCAGGAGCCCCGACGAGCGTGCAATAGAAGCGCCATTAATGTTAGTGAAGCGAGTGAGGCGTGTAAGGACCAAGTTATATACCGCTCGGACAGAGAGTCTACCCCACAAGGTACTTGGCGTGAAGACATATGACAGTATTGTTTTCTTTAATGATTTTTAGTATCGATTAAAAAAATAGGTTCTCTTCTTATGCTATTTTTGTAAGCTTCTATCAGATCTACTACTATTGCTGTAATTAAGAAGTATCTAGACGATTCTTCAGTTAAAAACGAAATCATACATTCGAAAGGTTAAAAAAGCAGGTCTTGCGCAAAAATAAAGGACTATTTTACCATATTTCTTATACGACACTATTATTATTAAATATCTCTAGTCCTTATGTCACGGGTTTATCCCGGTCATTTGATAGGCGTTCGCGGGGATTTGGATCCAACGCGTAGAGACCCTTTTGAGAAGCTTGATGTAATGTTGTATAGCCGCTGTGACCTTCTCCAGGGGATATCAGTGTGACAATATACCCATGAACCACGTTATTATTAAACAAGCTTCATGTTTTCAATAATAAACAATTTTAGTTTATACTTGTAACTATTATCGTTATTACGTAAAAATCTGTTCACGTTCTTTTAGTAGAACCTCATGCTGTAGTCTGTTAAAAAAAAAATCCACAAAACAAAACGGTTCTCGAAAGAAAACTTCTCTGGAATCACGCAGTACGCGACTGTTATGTCTCCAGTGTGTGAGGATGAATACTGCTCCGACGCACGTTTGTAAAAAGAAGCTCGGAACACAACTGATAATGTAATCGGTACAATAAACAAAGGGAGTCTAAATCATCCCTTATGTTTAATTAATACCGTATGTAAGCCTTAGGATCATCGTTAATTGTCACAGCTGGTCTCTGCACTGAATCACAAGGACATAGGAGTTACCCAGTTGCTCCCGTCAAAAGTGACTATAGTAATCTAATATGCTATGCTCCAGAGTCAAAACGTCCATGTCCGTTTTGACTCTGGAGCATAAGAAATTGACGAGCTCGATAGCGCAGTGGTTAGTAAAGCTTCTTTGACACCTATGCCCGATGGCATCGATTTCCACACAGGCCTTGGTCTGAGTGTTTTCTATGGATCACAACTATGTATTATAAAATATATTTACGTATTTTTATCAGTTGTCTAGTACTCATAACACAAGTTTCACTTACTTAGGGGCCAGATGGTGCTGTGTAATATTTTCTGAAGAATTGTTCTAAATAAGTCTAAATAAAAAGTATACCTCATAAATATTATAATACCACATTCGTGCAAATCGTTAACAAAAAAGTGCGTTTACATTAAATGTAATATTTACGATTTAATTTATATTGAAACATAAGAACGTACACAAATTTTCCAATATTCGTACGTGTTTATGTTCAAATATATATTCATTCTTCAATTCTTTGTGTTGTATTTTAATACTATATTTCAATCGAAAAATACCTTACATATATATTCATTCAACATTTACTACACTTGGTAACACAAAAGAATACAAGTTTTGAACATGTGAAGAATCTAAACCAATGAATTATGTTATACTATATTACTACAGTTACTACGATCCAACATTATAAATCTAACTGTTAACCTGACATTCTGATTAAACTTTCATTTAACGGCAGCACTTGTAATTGAAAACCGCTGTTTATTTATACGACCGTGAAGGAATTATCTTTGCTTTCCTTCGTAATAACATAAGAAATAAATAAACAACTAACAACTCAACCAATAATAACAGTACTTGGTATTGCTCTGCGAATAGTGGGAAACGTTTTATTATAATCGGACTAAATTCGAGCGATATACGCTAAATTGTCGTAGTTGGAATACAGCATAAATATAAGCAGTTGATCAACTGTAAACGGTTAAGTTCCGAATGAGGGATAGATTGTAGCCAAAACCTGACCTTAGAAATTTGTTAGAACTATATATATTTTTTTTACACAGCATGGGAAGGTATTTCCTTTTATTGACTTTCTATTGTCTATTGTTTTTTGTACTCTATTTTTTGTAAGCTGTTGGTTCTCCTTAAATAAAAATAAATAAATAAGAAATCAGTTGTAGCAGCCTATTAACGTTTGTAATATATTAACTATCACTCGCGCGATGCCTCCTCTGCTGCTTACACAGCAACTCCTTAGTGTCTTACTGTTCCTGCGAATGAATGAGGACACCTCATTAATTTGCAGGAACACAACAATCCTTTAGAGAATTGTTATTTGGCTGCAGTTTTCTATGAGGTGGAGGTACTTCTCCAGACGGGCTGCTTTAATACGCCCTACCTCTCTTAAAACATCTACACCAAGACAAACAGACATGTTCATGCACACAAATGTTTGTCTTGTGTGGAAACAGAACCCACGAGCGTTGACGTCAAAGTCGCGTCATTCACGACTGAGACATCGAGCTCGTGATATATTTCTTTCTTCGAAACTTCATTGAGAGCACTAAGCTGTAAGCGATTCAATCCCTTCTTAACGAATTGGTGGCGGAAGCACACAACGCTGGTTAGATCAAATTGCATGTAAATTTGACTTTCGCAAAATAACATCTGAATCTATCAACTATTCAATCCCTTGGCTATTAATTCGACGATTTGAAAAATAGAAGCTTGATGTATGCGACAATAAAGTTGCCTAATGGCCAGTTTAGTAGACGAAGCGCGGATTTAACTGAAAATAGAATTCAGATTGATATTCCTCATTTAAAATTAATATAATAAATTTTCTATTTGACAAAATAAATATATAAAAAGATTTCTTAACATTTGAATCTTCAAGCATGACATAATTTGGTAAAGTGACATAAAGAGAATTAGCAATTCGCGCTGCTTATTTTATTCATATAATTATGTCCATTTACTATTTTCATATGCCATTGCCATTTCATACGCCATGTGCAGGCGAATTTAGCTTAGTTACTAAATATATGCATTACCGAAAATCGCAATCATAAAATTCTTTACGTCATCCCGTTCCTCCCATCGACGTCGTGAAGCATACAGTCCACTTGCTGTAAAACGGTTACCGCAGCCTATGAACGCGTGTAATACAGGAAGCATCACTCGCTGTTAACGCAACGAGTCGTAAGGAGCTTAATGTTAACGTCGCTCATTACCAGGAACACAACGCTCAAGGGCTTGTAATTTGATTGCGGTTTTCTGGGAGATGGAGTTACTTCCCGGGTAGGACTATTATACAATATGTCCTAGCTCTCTTAAAAACAGACAAACATACATGTTCATACACACACATATTTGTCTAGTGTGGGAAGTGAACCCACGAGTAACGAAGAAAATTCAGTACCCGAACTTAGGACACTGGATTTCCCTACACTATGTCAAAAGGAGCAGTACGAAACGAGCGTTTCCGTGAACTACCGTCTTTAACTTAACGGTTAACACCGCAATCATCGTGCTGCAGAGATTGAAATGTAATTTTATGTTGAAACTAGCACTCTGACCCTCGGTGATATCCCTGTCCCAAGTTGGATTTTCAAACTTTATAGATACTATATTTCCTAGATGTATAATTATGCATGTATATATCTTTACGCCTTGTGGGGTAGGCAGAGAGAACCGAGTGCCATAAGACGCGGTCCTTGCACACTTCACTCGCGTCTCTAACATTCATAGATCTTTTCATGCATGCTCGCCGGTTCCTAGGGCTCCTGACATCACCTTCTGATAAAACATGACCAATTTGGCCATGGTAGATTAGTTAGTTGGTCTTCCTCGGCTCCTACATCCTTTCACTATCGCATTGTATATCTGTTTCGTCATTCTTTCATCCTGCATTCTTTCTACATGTCCGAGCCAACGGAGCATGCCTTTTCTTATCTTAACAACGACAGCCCCTTTCAGACCTACTCTCTTTCTCACGTCATCATTACGAACGCGGTCAGCAAGCGTTATGCCACAAATTTTGCGCAGTGCTCGCATCTCGACCGCATTTATTCTACTTTGATGCTCTCTCTACCATACACAGCTTTCACTTCCATAAGTTAGCGTAGGAATTAGCACCGCGTTGTGTACAGTAAGATGTGCCTTCCGGCTTAAATTTCGGTAGCCTAGAAGTTTACCCAACGCTCCATTCACGCAATTCCCTGCACTCACTCGTCTCTCCACATCATGGCGTGGCACGTGGCTTATAAGCAAAACAAAGATATGCAATCCAAATTTAGTATGAAAATATGAAGAGGAAATCATTAGTGCCCGTTTTTGTTGTTTTGTTTTTGCAAATTAGTGATGGTTGCATATATCGTTGGTTTTTGCAATGCTAGTTGCATTGCAATCTATGAAGCCACTATATTTGCGGTTCGGAATAATGAGTGTTTCACCAGTTGAGGTCCATACATTGCAACTGGCTCACATTCCTTTTGACGAAAAATTAAAACATCTGACACAGGAACATATTTTAATGCAATTCGTGCTTAATTAATAAACTTACGATTAATCCGTATTTGGTAAGGAATAACAACAAAAATTCTAATAATAAATTTAAAATCAGAGTAAAGATTTTCCAATTTTAATTTCTCTTTTCTAATATCCGTTCTAAATGATTTTATTAAAATTAGCTAAAGGTATTATTGATAAAACCATTCCACGAGGCATATTTCAATTTCCAGGGGTGAAAGTGAGATAGAACTCCCTTTCACCCATGGAAAGAGCTATATGTGAAAATGTGAAATAGAGACATTAGATAATGCAATAATGCAGAAGTACCAGTATCTCATTTGAATCAGGATGTAAAATGGTCACCTCAGCCTATGAAAATTTGATGTACAGGAAATTTCACTCGCGCGTTGTCACCCATGCTGCATCTACTTACTACTAACCTCACTCACTAGCAGGAATACAGAAATCCTCCATGGTGCGGCGGCGTTGGTATTAAACTGCGCAATTTTTTGTGAGATGAAAATCGTTCTCGGTCAGTTTGAGAAGCTTTGCAATCTATCTCTCTTAAAAATTCTCTAAGACAAACAGACATGTTCATGCATACAAATGTTAGTCAATTGTAAAAGTCAATGTATTTTCTTTACTATGAAAGAATCTATCAACAGTTTTTTATTAGCGATTAACGGCATTAGATTAGCAATTAACTAGATGGAATGCTTTTCTACATGGACCATGGATAAAACTTATTCCCGCCAGCAGATTCACATAATAAATAGGTATCTATCATTACATATTTTTGCGATGTCTAGGTATGTATTTCAGCGGCTTAGGCTAAGTGGCGTGAAATGGCTGGTATCCTCTGTTAAGCTGATTGGACAAGTTTCTAATCAATATCCATCGTTAAACTTGCCCTTTTACATGGCAGTAAAGCGTAGTGTAGCAGTGCCCTTTTACACGGAGATGAATATGCAGCGCTGTATATGCGTAGTGACGTGGAAGGATCACATAAAGAACTCCCGCGTAGTCTTCATGTCCGGGACATAACAGATAAATTGCAAGAACGTCGCCTACGTTGATACGGCCACGTCTTACGAAAATCGGCAAGGTACATGGGGGACAAGGGGTAGGCTCAAGAAGTACTGCCTTGACATCGTAAGGGATGACATGCGTGCCAATGGTCTCATAGTAAGGGATGCAGAAGATCGTGCAAAGTGGAGAAGTAGAAGTCGGAAGGCGGAGCCCGGACTTCGAAGCGAGAGCTTAGGTCGCGTCCGGGACTAAAGCCCGGATGATGATGACATTTCAAATCTCATCTACAGTAGAATGAGTAGTAGAAAAACTATACGCAATTAATAAAATGGACTAATTGTTCCATAATAGGAATAACCTTTAATTACCAATTGTCAACTGTCATAGAAAGATTATAACAGCAATTTCATGGAAATTTTGTCATAGAATTTTTAGGTTGTCCTCAGCTATGATATATGGTCATTCGAAGACAATAAGTAGGCATAAATAGCCGTACAATCACAAAGAAAATACTGACGTAGTAAACGCAAACTCGTGATTACTTCTACTATAAGTAAGTCTAAACTAATTTAAAACTTATTCATCAAGACAAAATGTAAACAGGAAAATCGGTCAAATGCAAGTCGCTCCGAGAACAATTTTTAAGTGTTTTAATTCAGAATAAGTTGTGATTATCATTATTGAAATTATCTTATGTTTAGGTTATTTAAGATCTACTTGATGCCGGTCGACAAAAGGAAACTTTCTGAAAGGAATTAGCTTGGAAATCGGATACTAATCCTTAAATAATAAGACAATACGGGAATGGGAAAGTTATCCTTTTAGAGAAATGCGACCATTCGGGAACAGGATTATTCAAGAATAGAACCTTTTATAGCGTAATAATCATAAGTTATTGAACTAATAAATTAAGCACAAATAGGCTCAGAAATCCACTTGGCTCCAAAATTGAAATAATTAATCCATTATTTTAAACGAGCAATTATTGTATATAAATATTCTGGCCATAAATACTGTCACATATATTTTTTTATTTTTTTATGTATGTATGTATATCTTCACGCCATGTCCTTTGCAGGGCAGGCAGAGAGAACCGAGCGCCATACGACGCGGTCCTTACATACTTCACTCGCTTCTGTGACATTCATAGCTCTTTTTATGCACGCTCGCCGGTTCCTGGGGCTACTGACATCACCTTCTGTTAAAACACGACCAATTTGGTCATGATAGGTTAGTCTCGGTCTTCCTCGGCTCCTGCATCCTTCCACTTTTGCATTGTATATCTGTTTCATCATTCTTTCGTCCCGCATTCTTTCTACATGGCCGAACTAACGGAGCATGCCCTTTCTTATCTTAACACCGACACTCTCTTTCAGACCAACTCTTTCTCTCACGTATTCATTACGAACGCGGTCAGCAAGCGTTATGCCACAAATTTTGCGCAATGCTCTCATCTCGACCGCATTTATTCTACTTTCATGCTCTCTCTGTCATACCCAGCTCTCATTTCCATAAGTTAGCGTTGGGATTAGCACCGCGTTGTGTACAGCGAGCTGTGCCTTCTGGCTTAGATTTCGGCGGCCCAGAAGTTTACCCAACGCTCCATTCACCTTATTCCCGGCACTCACTCGTCTCTCCACATCAGCGGTGTACCTTCCATTGCTGCTAAAAGCACTTCCAAGATATAAAATCTCATTCACTTGCTCCAACACTACATCATCAACCATAATCCTAATGTTCGTTCTGGTTGTCTCTCTTTCAAATACCATTATCATGGTTTTCGTCGCATTCAATTGTAAGCCTTTCTTCATACAATCATCTTTCATTGTTGTAACTAGTGTTTGCAGTTCGGATGGTGATTCTGCTATTAATGCCGCATCATCTGCATAAAGCAGGCAGTTGACCACTGAGTCACCCATTCGCATTCCCACATTCATATTTCTTATTCTCTGAAGACAACTGTCCAGATACAGGATGAACAGCCGAGCCGACAGCACGCATGCTGTCTGACACCAATGTTGTTATCAAACCAAGGCGACAAGCTGCCGTCCAGCCGCACACATGCTGTACAATCCTCATAAGTGGATTGCACAGCACGGAGTAGGTCACCGTCAACCCCATATCTGGGCAAAATGTTCCAGAGATTCATTCGCATGACTCTATCAAATGCTCTCTCAAAGTCCATAAAACCGCAGAAAACCTTCTGGTCCAAAGCTAGATGCTTCTCTACGATGTTGCGGAGTGAAAAAACTTGATCCGTACATCCTCTGCCGCTTCGAAATCCACCCTGTGCTTCCCAAAGCATTCCATCGGATTTCACCCTCATTCTCCTTTCAATCATTTTTCCATACACTTTAGCTGCTAAGCTGATCAAACTGATGGTCCTATAGTTGGCGCAGTCCATACGTGAGCCCTTGCCTTTATACAAGGGCACGATGACTGCGCGTCTCCAATCGCTCGGGACCCTTCCGTTTCTCCAGCATAATATGCTCAAAAAGCATAAGGCGTCCCTAACGTAGGTACCACCTAGCTTGATTATCTCAGCTGTTACCATATCGATTCCCGCTGACTTTCCATCTTTCAAACTTCGTATCGACCATTCAATCTCATTCATAGTAATGTTTTCATGGTACGCTGGCACTGCCGAGTCAATCACAGACTCATTCACATTTTTTTAAATTATTTTGAATTTGGAACGCGTTTATTGTATTAAAAACTTCTTTCGATTTCCCGCCGTTTTACATATTTTTTCATCATTTCATTTTGACGAGCTCGGTGGCTCAGTCGTGAATGACGCGACTTTGACACCAACGCCCGTGGGTTCGATTCCCACACAAGGCAGACATTTGTGTGCATGAACATGTCTGTGTGTCTTGGTCTGGGTATTTTCTATGTATAATAAGTATGTATTTACAAAAAAAAAAAAATTACGTATGTTTATCAGTTGTCTAGTACCCATAACACAAGCTTCGCTTACTTTGAGGCTAGATGGCGATGTGTAATTTGTCCGAGAATATTTATTTATTATTTATTTATTTTCATTTTTTATCAAATTACAATATGGAATGGGGTGTTAAAGAAAATAGGATTGCAGTGATAACCTTGCACAAAGTGGGTTTGAAGCCGTTGGCCATATTCAAGACATTATAACTTCACGCCAAATCGCATGGTTAGGCAGGGTACAGGGTAAATGGAGATGATTTTTTTTATTCGTTCCCAACTTATGGTCTGATAGTGATCCTTTTGCGAAATATTTATATTAAAAGTATAAATTTTTTTAGACTCAAGTGCCAGCGAAACTGTTATATATGGAAATGTAAAAAATATCATGGTAGTAGTCCATATAGTGAAGTTAAGCGTTTTTCTTCCTAGTTTCTAATTTGAATGGTCAAATATCGCAGGGGGGTACCCCTGCGAATTTTATCGATAATTTTAGTTTCGATATTTACACTAGATGGCGATGTTCACAAATTACGGCAAGCTGTAGTTTCGTTCTCATCAATCTTAGCAAAGCGAAGCAAATACGGAACCTTACTCTGTGCGTGGCCCGATATGCACTTGGCCGCTTTTTAATTATTATGTATCTCGGCGATTTTATACAAAAACTGTAATAAAATATCATCTAGCGAATCTCGTCACCCTCTTCTTCTTTCACAGTTATCGCATTTCCTAATCCATTAGGGTTGGCGGGTCCGCTACCTAAGCCTAAGGATTTGGTGAAGATACTGATTTTTACATGGAGCGACTGCGATCAGATCATACGTCCTTGGAAATATAATTTCTTTAATGTGCGGGTATCGCCACAATGTTTTCCGTTGACACAAATATGTACATAAATATCGAAAAACAAAATTAGTGGTACATGCAAACATTCAAACCGGGGACCAGGTGGTCAATAGACCGGTTTTTTATCCACTGGGCTATCACTGCTCGTCGCCTATGTACTATATCTCCATACAAACAGCCATATATTTTATGATAGTTTTGTATACGGGATAATTATTCTAATACGAAGCATTCGTGATATTGAAATATCACATCACTTCTGTAGGGGATTGTACGCATACACACTGATTTAACAATAGAATTGCGTGGGTGTTTTACGGAATGTCTTTGCTATTGGAGCAGTGTACTTACAATCGGCATAATTTAGAGAGCACCGACGCGATATCTAACTAGTGAATTGTTCAGTGTGTTAGAAAAGACATACTTATGGTTCCATTTTCCATACTACAACTAGACTGTTTAAGTATGTCCTACCTAAAGAAGTACATCATTTTTAAATAGCATCAACTAAATCAGTAAATAATACTACAAGAAAAATTGCTAAAAACACGTCCCATTTTCGCAATTTTCTTAGATTATGGCCGTTACTCATTTATTTTACGTTTATGCCGCCTATAAATGCACTCTAAAATTATATGTTATAATAAACCATTATCAAATTGTAAAGAGCTTTAGATACTCTACAAATATAATACAATTTGATAATGATTTATAACAATGAAACATTAAATGAAAAGTAATATTAAGCAGTAACTAAAAAACAAATGAAATAAATTATTTAGTACCTACCAATTAAACCTATACCACTCTTACATTTTACACGAATTCGTAAAGCCGTTTCGAAAGACTTACACAACTACCTTTGGTTAATTCACGTTTTAAGAAAATTATTTTATTTTTACACCATTCAGGACAAAAATAAGCACGATCATATATAAATATATGCAACGTAACAAATACAAAACTTACGTATACTTTTGCTTTGCGATAGTTGAAAGAATGCAACAGTGGCGCAAAACTATGAAACAGTATTTACAAATATATATCCATCATCAATATAATTTTAGAGGAAGGACTAACATAGGTCTCCCCCTTATACTTCCATGATCAGCTTGCGCTACTTGCGTCCATCGGCTCCCTAGAATCTTTACCAGATCGCAGTCTCCTCAAAAATGACATAAAAATATCTGCTTATAAGTTGGACAAATTACACATCGCCATCTAGTTCCAAACTAAGCAAAGCTTGTGTTATGCGTACCCGTAATAGAAAACTAATAAATATATTACCTAGTAAATACATTTTTTTGCACGTAATACTTATATATAATACACAGAAAACACCAAGACCAATACAAGCAGACATGTTCATTAACACTATTTTGTGTCCAGGAATTGAACCCACACCTTGATGCTAACGTAGCCATCGCAAGCCATTCCACCACCGAGCTCATCAACTCGAAGAAATATTAAATACTTAAATGGAACCCTACTGATATACTCGTAAAAAAGTGTTGCTAAACATGCTTAGAAGGAGTTTAAAGTCGAAATAAAATATACATTAGTTATAGTTAAGGGTACGATGCCTATCGGCTCATAAACATTTGATACGACTATTACACAGTATATACAATATAACGGTCTGTAAATAACCACAGAGTAATTAATTCGAGCATATTTCTTAGTACAAGTACGTTTCGAGTCGTGAAAAAATACTTCGCAGCTGATAAAAATCTATGAGGGACATTGCGTTACTGTCGAGAAACTCAAATGATATTAAGCGTCAGGAAAGTCAACACAAAATGACTATGTATACATGTGGCTACGAATCGTGGGAAACATTATAAGCGTTGTCTGCCCATGAGTTGACCCTTTAACGGTAAAGCGACCGAACGATTGCGCAAACAGTTTGATTGGGCATACATAGAAAACGAAACTGGTCGGCAGTTAATGAGAAATTGTTGGTAAATATTTGAAAATGCCAAGAAAATGTACAAATGAAAAAGTGACCGGACAAAAAGTTGCGCCCAACGTGGGGCTCGAACCCACGACCCTGAGATTAAGAGTCTCATGCTCTACCGACTGAGCTAGCCGGGCTTGATAAGACGATTCGAAATAGGGTAACACATTGTGCGACCAGTATTCTATTTGTGCGACTATCAATAACGGAAACACAAGTATTAATCAGACCGCATGCATTTCATTATAACTGATGAAACAACCTTTTATTTGTAGATATTTACCCGCCTGGCCCAAAAGGAGGGTAATGTTTTTCATGCACATGTTTGTGGTTATGTATGTACGTTTTATTGTTACCTCCTATAACATTGACCGACTTTGAATAGTGGGGTGACAATTGATTCGTTTTAATTCCCCCGAGTGTCATAGGCTACGTGACGTGAGCGACAATCAATATGGCGGACGTAAACAGTCACCGCTAGAGTGTACATAGCTAATATGAAGACAGCACAAAAGACATATAGTGGGCGTACATACATCTTCTTAGTTCTTTTATGCAGTCGTGTATTTTGGTTTTTCAAATATACTTTAACTTATTTTATGCTTTACCGGCCAAACAATTTTTTAAAGTCAACCGTGGTGCAGTCTGTCAAATAGTAAACAAAGATAAGGCTTAAAATTGGCAGGGCTCAGCGATATAATAAGAAGCAGATGGAAAAGTGCTTCCAATTTATACAAAGCAAAATTATTCAAGTGAAATACGTCGGTAGGGATGTCCCGGGGAATTGTTACATTAGTAGCGACGATGATGATAACGCACGATCTGTAATGTTCATGAGCTGAGGCTTGACGAGCTCGATGGCGCAGTGGTTTATAATGCAAATTTGATACCAAAGCTTATGGGTTCGATTCCCACACAGGACAAATTTTTGTGTGCATGAAAATGTCTGTTCGTCTTGGTTTAGATGTTTTTAAGAGAGGCAGCGCGCATCTAAGCAGGACGTTTGGGGAAGTACCTCCACCTCACAGAAAACTGTAGCCAAAATAACAACTCTCTGGAGGGTTGATGTGTTCCTGCGTGTAAGTGAGGTCACCAGTAAGCTCCTAAGGGTTGCTGTGTTGGCGGCAGAGGTGGCATCGCGCTAATGATACTTAATGTGTTGCAAACGTTTATAGGCTACGGTAATCGCTTTCCAATCATGTGGGCCGTATGCTTGTATGCATCCCAACGTTGTATATAAAATTGAATGGATGGTAATTGATTTAGTAAAGAAGTAGTCTGGGCCTGTAGGCTACCTTGGCTACTTTATTATCGCGATAACAGGTACCTACTCGCGGACAAAAGCCGGTCAGAAAAAACAAATTTGACAAAATTATCGGTGCCACAAATAAAGTTGTGTTCTACTGCTACAAATAAGATCTTGTTTCCTCTGCACAGTATACTCGAAGTTGATCCAACAGATCGAGATTCTCGGCCAGTGGGCGTTCCACAAACACTTCCGAGGCATATAATTTACTCTTTAGTTTGTATCGCTTATACGGATCGTAATTTTAGAGATTTGCACACTAAACCCGATGCTATGCCGCTAAGGTAAAATTGCAGTGATCCGACTAGATGCGTTCACAGGTAAGTTGGCAACTTGCGGATACGGTGCAACTTTGTAACTTAGAGCGGCAATCTTTGCAGCGGGCAATGTAATAAAAAATACAAAACTAAAGGTTGGTCATGGTCAGGTCGGTGATGCTTCTGGTGTTGCGTGCTTAGGCCACAGAAAGTGCTTACCATTAGGCTAGTCATATGCTAGCATACTACCTGGTATTACAAAAATGTTGTTTCGTACACGTACCTTTACTAGTTTAATTTAAAATGACTAAAATTAAGATGTTTATAATAATAAAAAAACAATAAGAGAATTAAGAAGTTAATATTTTAACATCAAGCAATCGGCTTTTCAAACTGAAGGTAGTTTAGACAATTTATTACATTAGTTGGTTATACAAAGTGTACCACGAAATAATAAGCTGCTGATAACATATCAACATAGAAGTTTATTGGTAACCTCACTTAGTCGCGTGAACACAACAACATTCAAGGAGTTGTTATTCAGCTGCAGTGCTGTGAGGTGGAGGTACATACTTCCCCAGCTATGTAGCTTTGATGCGCACTACTTTTCGCTAGAACGTCGCATGAAGATACAGGTACAGTTTATTTATTACAGATTTTTCGGTTTACAGATTTGGTAGAGGAGAAGGATTAAATTTTAAAACATTTTTAGAATATATCCCGCAAACTCTCCAACGCTTTTTAAATAAAAAAATATTAGGATTATACTCAATGAGCTTTTTCTTTTGAAAATCTAATTCGATCCCCAAAAAAAATAAAATTTAAATTTTTTTATATTTGAGTGGTAACAAGTAAAATATTAAAGATGTTTCAATTAGAGACAATAATATTTTAAGATGTGGGAGATGGCATACATAGATTTATAATAAGTAACTATGCCAATTTCGCGAAAGTATTAAATTTAATTATACTTTCAGAGATAAATGGTCGTCACAGATTGAAAGGTGGACACATGAATGATCTTATAAGGGTAACGCATATGGAATCGAATGTCAACCACTTTTGTCATTGTATCATTATGATATCTGACAATTGAGTGCGGTTCTCAGGGCAGTATAATAATATCGTACCATTGAGAAAGTTTGATGTGATGATGAAGGTCGGAAATGGGTATACGGGTTCGTCAAGGTTAAACTTAAATACATCAAACCTCTCAATATAGGGACGTGCCTCCAGCGATTCATAGACATTTCGGGTGGTTCTAGGTAGTACTTGTGTTTAAAATTGAATTTCTCGGGTCTTTTCTATAAAACCTATACAAAACTGCTATTGTTTCGGTGCATTAAAATATTTTAAAATAACGACATATTTTATTCAAACATTATTACAGAACGAAACTGATCTCCACAAGGCCCGTTCTTACGCCCGCTTCCTTAACAGTCCTAGCTCTTTTAATGAATGCTTGCCAGTTTGTACGGCTCCTGACAGCATCTTCTGATGAAACACGACCAATTTGATCGTGTTAGGCGACTCTTAGTATTACTAACCAACACAATTCTACCTTCGCGTTGCATAACTGTTTCGTCAATATTTCTTTCTTTATTTATTATTAAATACTGGTATAGGAAAATATTTTGAAATAAAGACCAAGATAGTGTCCAGCGTTTGCAATACTATTTTTCTACCAAGAAATTATAACAGTTAGATATTTACTACGCATCGTAACGTTAGAGTCGCGAACGCACGAGCACCGTTTGCGATTTTACAACACCAACACAAAAAAAATCTCATGTAAATGTCTACTAGAAAAAGATCCTCATTAGTACGCCAAATTGTTCAGTATTATCGTGCTCGAAATTGCCGGCGTATTATTTTATTGGGTATCGAAAACAGCCGATTGAGATCTTATTTTTTTTTTAATGATGAAGTTATTTCCCAACCAGTAGGAGAACAATCTTTTATTGTAGAGAATAATGTGCAACCATCCTAATGCATTAAGAACACGGTTATTTTGTAGAAAACTAGCGACTGCCTGCGGCCCACGCGCTTTTAAGCGGGGTACTCACATGTTTCACACTACATTGTTTTGATTTTGCGAAATTCTGCAGTCTATTTTGAATATAATTCAATAACAAAATTATTGTTTCAAAACAATGGATCAAGATTAACCCAATTTAAGATGGTTTATAAATAGAACCTCTATATATATATATATATATATTATGAGTATATTCGTTAATGCTATACAGGCGTGTTAATGATCTCGCGTAAATAAATTTTCATAAAACTTACAAATATGCGACAAGAAATTTTAACAATAAATTCCATTAATCGAAAATATACTTGGATAAATAACTAATCATAAGAACTCTGCTACTGTTTATTTTCTTCTTTATTTTTAAACAAGCTATGCACAAGTATCCCTTGAAACTTTCCATGCGCTTTCGTATATCGCGTGAATGAGTGTAGTTCTGCCCGAAACATATCTTCTAGTACACTGTTGATGTAGTACGCTACATGAATATTTACGAACAGTGCTTTGCACTGGTATCACAGTGTGAAGGATTGTATTATAACTACATACCTATTTGGGAACAGCTAGTGCTTGATTTCTGTAATGTGGTAGGGCGTGTCGAAAAATATAACCAACTAAGTCTTTAACATAAACGCATACGCTAGACATACTATTACCTAACATCCGTCCATATTATCTGAAAATTTTGGCATCTAGTGCAACCGAAATTACTGCTATAGATGACCCTCAGGAGATCGTGCCTAATCTATGAAAGGATAAATAACCTAGCTTTTTAAGTTACCTTCCTAATGGTAATAAAAGAGAGAAAGAAGGGACTGCATATGCAGAATATAAATATTATTTATAAGACGCGTTTTAATGGAAATGACCGTGACATCATAAGCTTGTCTACCTGATGAGAACCTCGAAGCAACAAAATAGTCATTCGTGGTGTGCTGGTTATTACTTTCTCACGATGTCCTTACTTTCTTACGATTTCAACTATAGTCGGTTTGTTTTTATGGAAATAAATACAGTAATATCACGATTAGAATATGTTAAAGCTTTACGACAGCGTGTATAGCTGCACGCACCCACGGGTCGCACCAACTATAGACGTAACTCATTCATTCTAAGAGCAACCTACTCTATCAACAATTCCTCCATGGATGTGGATATGTTCTGTATCAGCACCGTGTCTGTCAGGCGTCACTTTGCCTTCTTCCATCACTAGTCTATTTATCTATCATTTACCTACTTTTATTTTATTGTTTATGTAATCCTGCAACCTTGTCTAACGTTGTTTTTTCCTTCCTCTTCTCTTTGCTTAAGTTAATACCATAATACCTGGACTGTTCTTCATTCTCATACACACTGGTGGAGATTTGTAATTAGCTTAGAGTTTTTTATAATTACCATTCCTAAGAAACAATAATGCTGTAAGACCCCCAAATAAAAATAAAATTATCCATGAATAGGTCACGGAAGGTGGGCCTATTGCGACCGACGAAAACACGTCGGAGACGAAGGCCCTGATCGACTCTCTGGAGCACTCGGGTACCTGTGGTGTTGTTACGCACTAGCACCAACAGCTCGCCACAAGCTGCCCTGCGGTTGTAAGTGTGCCCTGCGCTCTAAAAGTAACATTAAAGTAAGATTAGAGTCTATCTCAAAAACTAAACAAGTCAGGAATTTACAATTTATGCAAAGCACTCTCCACAAATAAATTCTAAAACCGACGCATAACGCGGTTTATTCTTTAACAATTGTTTTTAATATACGCCTAGTTTTTAATATTTTATGGCGGTACGAAAATCTTAATGCGCGAGTCTGACTTGGCCGGCATTTATTTTCATAAATAAAATGTTTATTAATAACACTCGATCCCAAAGAACTACCATCATAAAGTAATTTAATTATATTATGGAACATGATAATATATTTAGACTTGGCTGCTATCTACTTACTCGTTATCACTGTGACCTTGGTACGCTAGTGCTCCTAGCTAATCATAATGTCAACAAGTTAGTCACAAATGTGGAGCATTGAACCGATAACAATTAAACCAGCGAACGCATGATTTTAATAATAATATTATTTTATGTATACCTACGTGCAGAACATTGTACAGAAGGGTTGTGAAATGGAGGGGGAATGGGGAAGCTTTGGGAAATATTTTATGACAAGTAAGTATTCACGTTGATGTAAAGTGGATGTAAAAGGAAAAGCCTATGAACGCTTGCAATAGAGGAAATATCGCTCGCGAATCGCACTTCCTGCTAAAACAGCAATTCGTCTGTTTGCTGGTAACCTCACTGATGCATAGGAATACAACAATTTGTGCATACAACAAGCTGTGGTTTTCTATGAGGTGGAGTCAGCCAGACGGGCTGCTTTGAAGCATCCTATGTCTTAGGGCAGCTTAACGTGCCCTCTAAAATATGGAAGAACTCGAGATGATTACACCCGTCCATAAACAGACTGCGATCTACGTTGCTTGATTTGCGTATTAGATTTAGACTGACATCGACGGCATCGAGCAACTCAAAACTGCCATATTGTTTTAGACAACGTCGAGAGACATGCAAGTATACGATACACCTGATATAAGGCGGTTATCACAGTCTATATGGACGCTCGCAATACATGAGACAGTAACACCTTAGGCGCTTACTGGTAACCTCACTCACTCGCAGGAACACAACAATCCTCCAGTGAGTTGCAGTGGAGGTACTTCCCCAGATGGCCTACTTTGATACGTTCTACTTCTCTTGAAATTTATCTATTTGGTGCGTTTCGATCACATCTACCCGCATGTATGTACTATGTTCTACTATGTTATTGCCCACTCGCTAGCTTTGGTAACATTTTGAATTACTTTGTTATTGCCGTTTTATTTGAACTCCTTTATACACCCTCTGTATTAAATATCAAAGAGCGGTCTTATCTTCATGCTGGTTTATATAACTTAAAAGGAAGAGTGAATATCACATTGTTACTGACTTACCTTTTTGGTGAATAAAATTATTTGTATCTGAATACCGGTTGGTCTTAAAACTGCCCAACATTTAAAGAATCTTACTACTATTTGAACAACAACAAAGTACTATAATGTAGTACAAACTCTTTTATATTCTTGTACATAGCTATCCTTAATTAATTGTCTTGTCACTGTCTGTCACAAAAAAAATGATAATTAGGTAGTAAAAATTTAAATATAAATGTATAGACGACCGGATTAAGGAAAGGAGCTACGCTGGGAACTATTGAGCGACACACGGTGTGCTTTCCTTCTTCTCTGTGCGGTGTGATTTCCTGTACCCCATATGTTGAGCCGCAGGGCCTCTCTCGTCGTGTATATTAGCGCTCGGACCGCCTGCCTCTGCCTGCACCTGCGTCTGCTGCAGTGATGGATCACAGGGCGATCTCCACTCTCTCCCTTTACACAGTGAGCGCCTCAAGGTCCTGCTCGCTGGCTGTGGTGCGCTGGGTGAACTACCCGTCTACGGCCTGCATCTCCGTCCGGACCTCCTGTCGTATCCGGTAACGGTCGACCATCTCCACCGGGGCCTCTTAGTGTACCCGGGCCAATCCTCCTGAACATTGGTTATACACATTCTCGCGAGTCCTTAAAGCCCCTCCTAGCTCGAACTTTATATTTCTCAAACCCGTCTTTTTATATTGATATTTCTAAACATTAGTTTTTAATAAATTTATATTATTTTTATTTTGGAAGGCCTCCGCTTACTCAGAAATTTAACAGTATACAGGAACGTGTACGACAGTTTAAGATTTCGAATAATTTTAACTACGTTCTATTAACGCAAATTTAGAAATAAATCTCTGTGGGTCAGATTTTTATTATTATATACACAAAATGCTCCGACGTTGATATCTGATAACCATAATTTTTCCTCATCAATGGTAGGTACGTAACACTAAAGAAAATGTTAATATTCCTTAATAAACAAATAAAGCAAAGAATGCGACTACGACATGGTTGTAGGCATATAAATAGTCTTTGCTTCTCTACCGATAACGAGATAATAAATACGATACCTACCTAAATTTAAGAAAGGTAGAGCGCAATAAAGCAGGCCTCGCTGGAAGGTTGTCGTGTCCCTGCGAGTAGATGAGGTTACCAGTAAGCTCCTATGGAACTGTATTAGCAGTTTGGATAGCAACGCGCGAGAAATACTTCCCCTATTGCAAGCGTTCATAGGTTTCGTAACTACTTTATATCAGGTGGGGCCGTATTCTGACGTTGAATAAAAGTAAAATAGAGCAAATTAAAAAGCTTGATAGCGTCGATGTCCGACTAATTGAACACGCAAATTAAGCAGTGTCTAAATAGGAGACATACCGTCCCGACGCAGTATTCACAAAAGTTTTAATTTAGAAAGTACAGTACATAATATCCAACAAAATTGTGTTTCGCTTGTACTGTGACTTAGTACCACCCCGGCACTGATTTGCAGTTGGATTCAATATTTTGCAAAGTGAGTTACACTGTAGTAAACAGAGCTCGGTTGAGTGGGGCACTAAACCCACGGGAAGGTTATGTCTACGGTCCCAATGGACAGGTTAGGCCGAGAGCTGTCGCAATATAATATTACTTACTGAATCGCTAAAAGAAGATTGGAAAACGGTTGGTTTCAGAATATTACGATGGGTGTGTAGGTGTTTGCGTAAAAGCAACAGGCAATTTACACCTTGACTCATGTCCTAGGTCTAAATAATGCAGGCATAGGCTAACAAAATAATTACCTTACATAATTTTATCGTCAAGTTTTATATAATAATATTAAGTAATTTTTATATTGAGTAGTAATAGAAATTTACTTAGGATTATTACTTTGTGATTTCTTGAAATACAGACAGAGAGACAATCAGATGTACCTAATAAGCAGAATAACATTAAACAATACTGACAAATCATAATGAGAGTTTGCTAAGTAAATACCTACGGTATAGGAACTTAGGTACTTACGAAACTTACTTTTTCATATTACTACATACATATATCGTATTTTCTTAGGCGTGAGACCAAATGAAAACAAATCATAAAAATGTTTTTCAGCGTTGTTGTTTTTATCACGAAACAATTTTTCATTAAATACAACACATTTGGTAAAAAGTTATTTGCATGTATATAAATATTATAAAGCGATAATTGCGATAATAATAGCCGTCGTTTTTACACAACATAATAATTTGTATAGCGCATATATTTTTATGAGAGTTTCATAAAGGTTGGCATTAGAAGATACAAAATATTGTGAATCTCGAAGTATGAACGCATTATTATAGTTCCCAATGAAGATTACCCGTTAACACATACGACGTGTGAAGGATCAACAACTATTGCATTCATCCGGATTATACTCGACATTTTTACTTTTGGCACAGATGTTGACGTGAGTGATTTCTGTCGTCGATAATTATTGTTATTTCTTAATTTTTTGTTGAAATTGTAGTTTTTGTTAAGTTTTACAGTTGTGTTACGTTTTCATATCCTTTTATTGTCAAGTTTCTGCTATCAGAACGTTGTTCTAAGTGATAATTAGTAAACATGAACTGAGCAGTGCTTGACTTTTTTTTATACAACGTCGGAAAGCCTACGACCCACCTGATGTAAAGTGGTTACCGTAATCTATGAACGCTTGTATACATTAGTCCTCGATGCATCCTCTGCTGCTAACACGATTCTTTAGGAGCTTACTGGTTCCCACACTCACTCGCAGAAACACAACAACCCTCCAGGGAGTTGTTACTTGGCTGCGGTTTTCTGTGAGATGGAGGTACTTCCGCAGACGGGATGTTTTGATGCGCCCCACCACTCTGAGTCATTCAATGAACGTATGTGGAATGAATGAATACGTCCGAACGTAAACAATTATACAAACCTGATGTAAAATGGTTACCGTAGCATACGAACCCTTTTTTTTTTTTTTTTTTTTATTGACGCGGGAAAAATGCGTTACGCACACCACCGGTGCCTGGGTGGCCTCCGGTGGTAGTGTGGGACTCCCCGTCGGCTGTCCGACGGTATACCCACTAAACGACCCCGCGAAATGCCATCAGCCGCGTTGGTGTGGTGCCCCGGATCTGTCAGCAACAGGGCACCACTGCGACTGGCCAGCCCCTCAAAAGGGGCCGGACTTCTTCTCTCTAGGGGCCGTCCCGGCAAATTGGGACAGCCCCTCCGGCGGCGGGACCATTATGGGGCCAGGTTCCCATCCTGACCCCTAGTTCCACAGGTTAGGGAGGCGGCAGTAGGTGCGCGTAGCGCCTACGCCGCACTCCCGTCCGCCGTCTCCGGAGCGGGACAGCTAAGGGATCATCCTCCCTGTCCCGCTCCGCGGCCTCCTTCTGGGACATGACCGTCTCACAGAAGGAGGCCATCGCCTGCCAGGCACTGTCACTCCCGAGCATGGAGCGGACCACGCTCGGGAGCGAGAGGTCCGCGCTTCCTAGCGCGGACACCAGATCGTGGCGCTGCCGAGACCACATGGGACACTGCTCCAGAGTGTGCTGGGCAGTGTCCTCGGCCGCGCCACAATCGTGGCAGCCCGGCTGCTCCTCCCGCCTCGCGACCCGGTGCAGGTACTCACCGAAGCACCCATGCCCGGTGAGCACCTGCACCATGCGGAAGGTGAGGGGTTTGCGCCTACGGCGCATCCACGACTCCAGGACCGGGCGCAGCGCATCCGCAACGCGGACTCCATACCGCGGCTGCGCCAGGTCCTCCCCCCACCTCCGCATCATTTCCGTATGCCCTCGCTAGCATACGAACCCTTGCAATACAGGGTAAGGCAGTATAGCTTGTTTGTTGTCACGCCTGTTTAAGCTATTGTAAAACAAAATAAACAAAATCTACTGATGACGTAACGATAATAATAAATCTACTACATATACAAGTATTATATATATATAAATCAATTGCCGTGTGTTCGTCTCCCATAACTTGAAAACAGCTCGACTGATTTGAGTTTTTTTTTTTTTATATGTTCAACATTAGCCGGTAGTTCTAGAAAGAAGAAAAAACGCGGACGTATTCGCTCTAATCAAAGTCAATAGCATTCTCAAGATGCAAAACTGAATCTGAAAGTGAGTGTACATAAGTTTCGGAGGAGCTGCTATGTAAACAGAGTAAGACTTGGATCTGAATATCTGGAGGAGGCATACAAGCATACGGCCCTCCTGATGTAAAGCGGGTACCGTAACCTATTAACGCTTACGATATATTTATTATCACTCGCGCGATGCCTCCTCTGCTGCTTACACAGCAACTCCTTGGGAGCTTACTGGTGACCTCACTCACTCGCAGGAACACAACAACCCTCTAGGGAGTTGTTATTTGGCTGCGATTTTCTGTGAGGTGGAGGTACTTTGATGCGCCCTACCTCTCTTAAAACATCCAGGCCAATACAAACAGACATGTTCAAGCACACGAATGTTTGCCTTGTGCGGGAATCGAACGCACGAGCGTTGGTGTCAAAGTCGCGTCATTCACGACTGCGCCACCGAGCTCGTCCGATTTGATTCCCCGACGTTGTATAAAGACAATCTGAGATGCTTATATAAAATATTAACATAAGTAAATGGAATACAATGCAATATGTATTGTGTATGTTAATGTAACTTTAGTACGTTGTAAGTTTAGTTGTCAGCTCCTGGCCTATGAATATATAGCGTTCGGGACAGTCTATTCTCCGATTTATAGGTCCGTAATATGTACCCGTTACGTAGCTCGTCGGAATGCCTGGACTGGACCCTTTAGTTACGGGAAATTATTGTTCAGATATCTTATTTGAATATCTCCGACATTGTACAATATAATCTTGTTAGACAGTATATCGATGTAATGGCTCTTGTTGGAGGTCAAAGCGGTACGTGTTTTGTAAATTTAAACAAGATTTAGTTGATAAAACTAAGCCTTGGGTTTTGTAATGAGTTAGCTCACATTTAATAGATTAGTTCTATATAGTACCATCATTTCCAGGTTTTATCTATCCACTTGTATTGGGTAATTTGATATACAGACAGACAGACAGACAAGAAATACAAGTATGTATATCATCATCATTACCCGAGCGTTCTACTCCAGGTCGCAACCTAAGCCCTCGCTTCGGAGGATACAAGCATACCGCCCACCTGATGTAAAGCGGGTACCATAGCCTATTAACGCTTGCGATATATTGAGTATCACTCGCGCGATGCCTCCTCTGCTGCTGCAACTCCTTGGGAGCTTACTGGTGACCTCGCTCACATGCAGGAACACAACAACCCTCTAGGGAGTTGTTATTTGGCTGCGGTTTTCTGTGAGGTGGAGGTACTTCCCCAGACGGGCTGCTTTGATGCGCCCTACCTCTCATAAAACACCCAGTCCAAGACAATCAGACATGTTCATGCACACAAATGTTTGTCTTGTGTGGGAATCGAACCCACGAGCGTTGATGTCAATGTCGCGTCATTCATGACTGAGCCACCGAGTTCGTCTCGGTTTCCGCTTTCCGACTTCTACTTCTATTAGAGAAGCGCGTGCGGTCTTCGACATCACATATTGTGAGACCACTGGCACGTACGTGAGTAATGCCTCACGACGTCATGGCAGCAGTTTGATGAGCTCGGTGGCGCAGTCGTGAATGACGCGACTTTGACACCAACGCTCGTGGGTTCGATTCCCACACAAGACAAACATTTGTGTGCATGAACATGTCTGTTTATCACAGTCTGAATGTTTTGTAAGAGAGGAAGAGCGCATCAAAACAGCCCCTGTGAGGAAGTACCTCCACCTAACAGAAAACCGCGTCCAAATAACAACTCCCTAAAGAGTTGTTGCTGCGTGCGAGAGAGATTACCAGCAAGCTGCTAAGGAGTTGCTGTGTTAGCAGCAGACGAGGTAATGCGCGAGTGATCCTTAATGTATTACAAGCGTTCAAAGGCTACGGTGACCGCTTTACATCAGGTGGGCGGTATGCCTTCCGACGTTGTATAAAAAAAGACTTCTTGGTTTTCCTAGGCCTTCTACCGGAACCCGGCGGAGGTGGTATAGAAACATCTGTTCTACCCGTAACTTGCCGAATTTCGTACCAGTACCGTGTAGGTGACGCTCTTGCAGTTTGTCTGCTATGTCACGGACATGAAGATTACCGCGAATTCGGGAGTTCTTTTCGCGATCCTTCCGTGTCACTCCGCACATCCAGCACAGCACATTCATATACGAATCTTCTTCTTCGTCTTCTTAGCGTTATCCTGTTTCCATTAGGACTGGCGGGGTCCGCTACCTAAACCTAAGGATTTGGCGAAAATACTGACTTTTGCATGGAGCGACTTGCAATTAGACCTCCATAACCCAGAGAAAAAAACCAGACCTATCTTAGGTAAGGTCACACGTTTTCGAAATATAATTTCTTGGACGTGCGGGTTTCCTCACGATGTTTTCCTTCACCGCTGAGCAAGTGACAATCACATATATGAGTATATAGATCCGAAAACATGGATTTAGCGGTACGTGCCAGGATCCGACCCGGGGAACAAACTTGTTCGTAACAAGCAAACTAGTTCTTTATTTCATATACAACACGGCTTCATTTAATATACAAGTATCTATGTACCTATAAATAGGTAAAAACTAAGAGTTACTTCATTTTACTAACCTGACTGTCAACGTACATTTTTTGTTTTGCTTAAAATCTATTGATTAGTTTGAAAAAATGGAAACAAGCAAATTAGTGTATGATTTTTTCATATTTTTACTATGTACGAACATTAGCAATGCAAGGTTCCGTACAAACTGCAATGTAGACTAATAAATTAGTATAGCAGCGTTACTTATAAGTCGTTACTATATCACGTTAAAATAAAATGATAAAAAAACATCAGAAGTTGATACCATACCAAATATTTGTATATATTTGTACTCACCAGTTCCTTAGTTGTTTAACGTATTCGCACATAATACTGTTCCAGTATTAACATACCTGGAACAAAAATAGAAAAATATTTAAAGACAACATAATAACATACTGTAGCACTTAGTTCTTTCTGTCTACCCCGCAAGGGACCTCGCGAAGATACACATAGATATATACCTAATAACATTCCATTACGACAGTTTCGGCTACTACTTATACTCGACTCCAATTACGAAGTTCAATAACGACTCCCTACACGAACGCACTCTGCATGTTTCACACCTATAAATAAATAGTCTCGGTTTATGGCAGTAAATTAACATTTGAATTTATTGACAACTTTATTATAGTTTATTGTAGTAAAACAAAATTTTTAATGAGACTTGTTTGATTTAAAATACTATCACTAAAGAACGGATCATGCCCGTATTGTTTCATAGGTATAGGTATACCATAAGTTTGAAAGTCAGGTTTTTAAATATGCCAGTGAAGGGAAACTCTTAACAAATAGACTTAATAATGTGGATAAGATTTTAATGATTTCTGAAAGTTTATATCGCCTAAAAAGATCGTTTTTTCTTTACCTGTACAAACGTGTATCAACTCTAATCATTTCAGATTCTTCGATAAACAAATTTCGTTTATAAGGTACGATATTATTAAAAAAATATATGTTTTAAAACGTCGTGGTAATTACAGTATAACTATCATTCTTTTAATTCCTGTATAATTATTGTTGGCATAAAAAATATTTTTTCCGATTTTTCGTTATATTTAAAAGTTTACAATTTTTCGTTTTCAAAGTACGAAGACAACGGGGGTGGACAGATGGACAGAGTGGTAGCATAAGACCTCTTTTATACCTTTAGGTTCTGAACCCCCACGGCGTAGTTCAATTAAACTCAATTTTAGATTTTTCACGTTCAAAACTCAATTTTTTAATATTTCAGTCCTACAATTTATTGTAGACTAGTCGGATACCGACATCTCAATATTAATTTATCTATAGGTATCAATTTATATCGTTGTTCATGGGCTTAGTAGTAGTCTAACAATCTGACAGACAAACAAAGTTACCCACATTTGCATTGCTGTGGAGTCTTTTTGAGAAATCATTACATTACATACGTGGTAATTAATGTGTAATTTGACCTCAGATATGTGAAATAATTTAAGATATTTCTTTGCACTACGTGGTCCGGTGATCCTTCATATGTGCTCCATTGTATTGTATCCTATAAAGTACGGAACCTGAAAAATTAAATCGCGTTTGTGTTGTACGAAGACCAACTTCTATCCTATTACGGGACATCAAAAAACCAAGTCATGTTTTTATTATGCCGTTAAAATAGAAGCAAATACCTGTCACAAGTTCGTATTAACCAGCAATTCTATAAACTTACGGACAAATAAGATGTCCAATAAGGTAATCGACGGCAAGTCCTGTAAGATTTCAATGATAAACACATCCAACGATCGCCTGATCGTTCATCACGTTAAATCGTACAACAGTTAAATGGGCCCGATGACTGGAACAATAGCTATCGGGTGATACAATCGGTGATAAGGCTGTGCATTGACGCACGCGTATCTCTGTAGAAGCTCGCGTAAGGCTGGACTCGTACAAACAGACTTTGTTCAGAGAGAACTTAGTGGCTGTGTGTATGCCTACTATGAGATTACGGTCTGGCGTGCCAAGAATGTATTGAGAACCAGTAACTATCGGATTTGTAAGAAAGTTCCCACACAAATTCTTAACTGCTGTCACCAGATTTCTGTGCCAACAGCGGTTTATATTCAAAATTAATAATAGATAAGTGGCATTATGTCCAAATTTAATACCTTATTTGCATACACAATATCTGCAACCAAAGCAAATTATGGTCTTTTCATTTTTTATAACTTGCCTCTCGTATTGACGGAACCACCGTTGTGTGACGGCGGAAATATTGGTAGGAACTAAATAGATAGGTTCTAGATAATAACACGCATCTCAGACAAAATGAAAGGTAGAGGATATAAAATTACCTAGTTTACTTTCCACGGCGTTTATACCTGGATATTCCGGCTATAAAATATGATATTAGCCCAAAAAACATTAATAGACTTGCAAGTTAGTTTAACAATAGACAATTTAACATTCGCTAGTTCAAACGACCGTTTTATCGTTCGAACTAGCGAACGTGCCGAGAGAGGCGATGCATAAAATTAATCTTAATGATTTAGCACAATGTCTATGTCACTTCCACGAAGATTTTATCAACACGGTGCATCGCGACTCGCAACTCATACTCGGAATGCGGGCCGAGATATGAAAACATGACATTTTAAGCGCCCCATACACTAGATGGATCCGGATCCGGATACCGGAATTATGGTCAGAGTGGACATCAAAATTGGGCAAGGATTAGTTATTATTAGAGCAAGATGTAGATGCGACATATGTTTTGTTCTTATTCAACGACAAGAGACAACGACCCACCTGATGTAAAGCCACTACCATCTATATATATAAAAATGAATGTTTGTCTGTATGTCCTCTATGGACTCAAAAACGGCTGGGCAGATTTTGATGAAATTTTCAGTGAATCTTCAAGTTAGCCCAGCAGGTGATCCCGTGAAGTTTGGTAACGATTGGATCACCCGTGCGAAGCTGGGTCGAGTATCTAGTAGCTTATGAAAACGTGGAATACATGAAGTAGGTATCGCTGGCTCATTGTCACACCTGCTGCTAATACAGCAACTTCTTAAGAGCTTACTGGCAACCTAACTCACTCGCAGGTACATAACAATGCTATAGGGAGTTGTTATTTGGCTGCAATTTTCTGCGCCACATCTCTCTTAAAAACGCCAAGACCAAGACAAACAGACATATTCATGCACATAAATGGGGCCTCCGTTAGCTTTCATAGTACATATATTTTATAAGCGTAATTATAACCATAACATTAAATGGAAGATAATCTCGCTGAATAAAT
This sequence comes from Pyralis farinalis, assembly GCA_947507595.1. Taxonomy (NCBI): domain Eukaryota; kingdom Metazoa; phylum Arthropoda; class Insecta; order Lepidoptera; family Pyralidae; genus Pyralis; species Pyralis farinalis. The sequence goes on from OX382273.1 coordinate 14,723,309, forward strand.
CTAAGCATAACAAAAAAAAATCGGTACACACAGTCAAGATGTCTGCTATTTTATGCATTTTGTTAATATGTAAGTTTGATTATTTACTTCCTAAAGTTGGTTATTATCTTTGGATTTCCAATTAGATTTTTTCCCGTATCGTGTCATTGACTTGGACGTTAAAATTGTACAGGGGCCATAAGGGATTCAAGTTCGAAAACAGTTACCAAAAATTTTTTTAGTGATTGAATGTACGACTGACTGAAAGCATATATCGCTGGAATTTATTATTCAACATTCAACAAGATATGTATTTGCCTTTGCAACGAGATTGAATGGCTGATAAGTAGCGTGTGTAACACATGAAAATGCTTTAAAATAAAGAAGATCACGCCTGACTAAGTTGCACTTCTTATTCATGTGTTACCTTAGACTGTTAATGAAATTGTTACTTTTTGGCTACACTATGGATGTGATCATTACCAAATAGCACTATAGTCAAAGTCTCTTTTACTAGTTCTAGTTATAAATAAACATGAGTACGTATACTAACTCTTTACTACTAAGTCTTTCTGTTCTTATTTCTATCAATCTATGACTCGGTCTTTACACACCTCACTCGCCTCTTTAACATTCATATACTCATGCACGGCCGCCAGTTCCTAAGGCTTTTGACATCACCTTCTGATAAAACACGATCAATTTGGTCAACCTTGGCCTTCCTCGGCTCCTACATCAATATTATAGTATTTTTATCCTTATTTGCTGGCTTTATAGTTCTTGTTCCTGACTAGAATAAAATCTATCCCATTACGTCTGAGCCATGCAATTGATACTTTTGGAGTTATAAGCAACTTGACGTACAATAACTGCTTACCTGGTGTACGTAGCTTCTTGCCACTGATGTCATAACACCAATTCTGCAACTATGTGTTCGCTAATACTGTGACCTAACGATTGTTCCAAGCATCGGCCTTTCAATCAACCATTATTTTGTGTAGTCTGCTCTTTTCATCTATTGCGTAGCATCTACGACCATAATATTTCTTCTATAGATAAAACTAATATCATCCCAGGTAATCATCATGATTATCTCTATTTTTTTTCTGACACTGCCTATGTAGTTGGCCCCTGTGGGGCGTTACTACGTCACCGGAAGGGAGAGGCGGGCGCGAGGCGCCACAGCCTGTAAAAGCAAAGATCATCTGTAAGCTAAATATATTATATTATTAGCATAATGTCTATCTACTAAGATACCATTTCATCTAAAGAATACAATTTTATCTACATAACTGAAACAACATAAGACAAAAATACTACGACTTTAAATAAAGATACAAGAAATCTACTAGAGTTTAAAATTTAAAGGGCTGCATGTCCGGACTATCTTTTTATTTAATCTAACCTGCTTTGTGCGCACCAACTTTTTGGTGGCGGATGTACTTATGCAAAGCAGGTTAGATAAAATTGCTTGTAAATTTGACTTTTGTAAAGTCAAAGTCAAAGTCAAAATCTTTTATTCCGTAAAAATGGCTACATTTGTTTGGAATCGTCACAATTTTTTTCCCTACCGTGCAGTGCCTGAACCTAATATCCATCTTTTTATTGTTATTAATGACTATAGAACGGGTAATGAATATAAATTTTCTAAATCTAAGCCCCAAAGTATCGTCATCCGCATCCTAATTGCGTCCACACGCAGATAAATCCCTGTATCAGCGATGTCGCTTAACTCGTTATCTTCGAAATTGACGCATGACATATTGAAGGCAACGGTTTTTATAAGAGCCGTACATTAAGATAGCATGTCCACGTTTCGACGACTATCGACGATTGAATCTGATGATACTCGTTGCGCGATACCATCAGTACTACCAACGGGTAGGTACTAGTTATTGGAAGTCAAGTTACTTGTAATGTTTGGTTAATTATATTTACAATAAACATTCTCCGTATTCGATTCCTCATAGCTGGTTATCGTGACACCGACGCAATCTTGGCGCAAGTTCCCACCATCTGTCTAGATCTTGTACCAGATCTGAACATTAATTGGGGACTAACGTGGCTCTGATTCTTCGTAAGGATCACACTTCAATAATGATGAGGAAGTGAAAACAAAGGTTCTGCGTATATACATATACAACGCGGTGCTAATACAGACTCTTTAGTGTGTATTACTCCATACTTTTATGGAGCTGAAAACTGGTATACAGCAGTGTTCGAGATGCTAGCATTACGCAAAAGTTGCCTTCGCGGGTGATGTAAGAAAGAAAGTTGGTTTAAAAGAGAGTATTAATGTATAAGAAAAGGAATTTCCAGTTAGTTCGGACATGTAGAAAGAATACGGGATAAAAGACGGACGGAACAGATATACCTACAGAGTGAATGTGGAAGAATGTCGAAGCTGAGTAAAGCCAAGAGTGACTGACCTCTCACGACTAAATTAATCGCGTTGTGTCAGAAGATGATGTTAGGAGCCCAAATAGTAAACAGTGGACCGCATCTTGTGACATACATTCCTCTCTTCTTGGACTAAGCGTGGGGATATAGATAGTATCGCTTCTTGGTAAGGTTCTGGACAAAAGTTACATTACATATAACTGTACGTATTTTTGCATTAAATCTGAAGAGTCCCCTAAATATTTAAGTTACTTATTTAAGAAACTACAAGTGGTTGGTAATCTCTTCGTTTATGTACAAGGAGAAAATTTGCGTGCCTCCTCTCATATATCTGTATATCGTCGGAATTTCGTGAATCTTTTAATTCTTTACTGACACTTACGGCCTAGGAGGTTGTAAGTAAAAGGCTCATTTAAAACTGTCCTTTCAAGATCGTAGAGCTTACGATTTAGATGTACTTACGTTGATTTACACATCAATTCTATCTATCTATAACTTCACGCCAAATCCCTTACGGGTTAGGCAGAGAGAACCGAGCGCAGTGATGTGACGTGTAATTTAATTGGTTTAATCTATAATTTATATATCTATCATAATTATAACCAGATTATACATATATAATTTATATAGCTCCATTAAAGAACACAATATATTAAGATATTTCAAACCACAACATCTTAAAAATACTTATTCAAGCGCCCTCTATAAAGATATTTTTTTACGCCGCCGTCTCTCACATCTTAATGATGTATTATGAGAATAATAATAGCATGACAATAATAAGATCCTATGATAGGATCTCGTAATGTATGCAATGAAAACGATTAATTACACTAACAACTTGTAATTCATTTCATATACGATGCCATTTATTCCCTCGATACAGAATTAGGTGTAATAAGTACCTACGATGAATATTAAAAGATTTAAAAGCAAAATGAAAAATATAATATCATGCAATAAGCATTCGTAATGAGCTTCTTTATATTTACAATGTTACATGATTATTAATGCCGTTACGAAAGTATTCTTATTAGATGTTACAGTAACTTATGGATTAACTTATTCAGTTCATATATACGGCGGAGAAGAGTTAATAATAGTTACTTGGCACGAATGTGGCGAAGCAAAAAATATATAAAAGGACACGCAACATCGAGCGACGCAATAAGTAATGGCTTGATACCGACGAGGCCATCGATTGCGAACGTTATCTCAATAAAGAGCAACAGAGTGCGTTCATTAGCACTCTGACACGGCGCAATCATAAATTGTAGCGTGGTGGAACCCCGCCGCGACCCGCACGCCTACCCTTCTCTGCACCCCTGGTACCTGGCCCGCATTACACTTTTTGCCATTTCTATTGTTTTTGGTAGGAACCCCATAAACCGTAACGGCCCGATCTGCTGATATCGAGCGCAGGTGTCGCCCTTCACGCATACCGACTTAATTACATACGTTTTTAACAATATATTCCAATTCGCATAAACGATAAGCACACCAGCTGCGGTGAATTAGCTGAAAGTCAGTTGATACGTTTTTGTATACAAAAATTAACGCGCGCGGGACCACCATCGCTTCATTTTAATGGTTCTATGACAGAGCAGCGAGATAAAGTCCATCAATGACAGAGAAACAAAAAAGCGAAAGCGAACATAAATAAAATCATCCATCAATGCGCCCGCATATCCATCAAGTCGCGTGGAAATTAAACTTGTGAAAATTAGGAACGTCGGAAGCGGCAATAAGTAGTAAACGTCGGGATCTATCGTCGAGTACATAAAATATCGTATCCCCAAACTTGCAAACATGGGAAGTCATTAAACCAACTGGCATGGCACTTAGAGAACTCCTATATAGCCGTCTGGCCAAGCATGAAGATCAATATCTGTGTGGCTCGCTGCCAAAATCTTTTTAATATCGTCCCCAGAAGCAACTGAAGAGTGGTTACGGGCGATAACAACAAAACTATTACGGGAACAGTTCGCTCGCGAATTGGTCAGCGCGCTATCTATAGTTGGCGGCCGCTAGTTTAATCTTATTGTCAGGGACAATGGGGAATAATGGTCCGGGCAGACTTCCCTTCGAGCACTTTTGAGTTAGCTGATAAATTCCCGTGGTGAGTTTCGAGGGCACTCGCGGTCGCGTATAACTTTTAATGAGTGCAACTTTAGTTTGGTTCTAAAGAACGTACAGCAATAATAGTTGGCGTAAACTGAGCATTCGTGACCTCTTGTGGCGTTTAGGATTGAACGATAACAATTTAAATAATATTTTTCAAAGCTTTTAATTGGCATAAAACCACATCTCACAACATGATGCACGTCGTATTGAAACTCATTGTAAAAAAGAACTTAGAAAAAGCCTTCGATCGTATGGCAAACAATGATTAATTTCTTGACACCTTCTGTACAAAACATAATTACAAAGATTTACACAAACAACGTCGTAATTTCGCCAAATTTATATAGACCAGAATAAACGTTAAGCCTTACGAAATAAAAAAAAAGTATACTCGTAATTTGTTCACTTCCTGCGAATAAACTGCGTAACATACAAATGAAAAAATACAACCGATTTAAAAACTTCCTTCATTTTGTAGTCGGTTAAAAATATATTAGAAACTCTAGGACGATAAATAAGAGATCGCTATACATAACGCGGTGCTTTGGCAGAGAGAGCATGCATGGAGAATAACAGTCGTCGAGATGCGCGCATTGCGAAAAATCTGCGGCGTAACACTTGTAGAATTTTTCGAGGGTATTTTTTCTGTGAGTGAGTAAGATCGTCACGTTAGGAAGCTACTAAGGATTTCAGGTGGAAAACACACACACATAGGGTCGACAATACGCGAACGGTAGCCTAATGCTCCAGCATTTTTACCCCATATAGGTAAACACTTAACGTCAAGCAATCTTGTCAGTCACTAAATTTTCCAACTTCTCGAAATATGTTGTTTCTTGAGTTTTTCGCACATCGCACATAAGGCGGACAATATATGCTCTTCTGTTTCAACCGACTGCTATAAAGATATAAAAAAGTATAGTTAACACAACTACAAATAAATATGGAAAAAGAAACTTACAAATAATAAAAAATAATTCAGATCTACAACGCTTCGCCCCGCGCGCCTTTCTGTTCATTAACACTAGTGTATCAAAAAAGGCGAATTTTTGTAAACTGTTTGGTTTAAAAGGCGAATTTCATTGGTGTATATTAAAAACTGCATCGGGTCGCTAAATCAAGTGCCTCAATAAAGGCCAGCGTGAATGAAGGCGTCAAGTTTCACACCGCGTCGCTCCCGCGCCTTACGTCCACACGAACACGTCCTATTATAATTATCATAAACCAAACAAAGGTTCAACAAAAAAAACAAACACTGCCTTTAATGATTTGGTAGTTCCCGCGATGAATGCAAACGAAGCAAGTGAGGAAACAGCAGTAAAATAGCTTTTATTGGGGTCCATTCATCGGTGTAACGAGAGGTTTGGATAAGGGAGCGAGCACACTTGGAAATGGCGCTACACAACGAATAGCTGCAGTCAAATAAAAATCCGTTAGTGGTTTGTTGTATTCCTGCTAGTAAGTACTCGTAAGAAGAAGCTGGTGAAGAGTTCATGTACTAGCATTCAATCTAATCTTACCTTGATGCTTCTAGAAATAAATAAATAGGCCGTGTGTAGAAAAAGGTTCCAGTTTTATTGATATTTTAAATAGGATTTCAGTGAGATGACAAATTGATCGTGTTTTATCAGAATGTGATGTCAGGAGCTTTAGAAACCAGTGAGCGTGCATGAGAAAAGCAATGGATGTTAAAGAAGCGAGTGAAATGTCAGACTATAGGTAGACACATTAAAAATTTTAAATTCAAAATAGGACAAACATATGGTGCTGCTTGCAACAAAAGGCTCCAGCAATTCAAATGAACCCTAGATGGGATGACTATTGGCCATTGGATCACCTTTGACTATCATATACGGATCAGAACGATGATATCACGTATTGTCAATACATTAGCAAAACAAACTCATATTCAAGCTAATATTCCGGTTTCGTGATGATATAAAAATACTGAACAGATTAAAGAAATATGCTGATTTTTGCAGAGCCTACCTTTGGACAAATTTCACGCCCATGACAATCAAATAGCTAGCAATAGCTAATAAAACTCTTACACTTACTTACTTACAGATATTTGTTTGCATGAACGTGTGCAAATAAGTAGTTAAACAAAGTACATACTCAAGTTGAATAACTGAGAATCATACAACGAATATTTGCATATTGCTTAAATTCGTCAAAGTTTCACGTCTCTGCTTCGCTTTAGTACATTCGTCAGGCTCATGTCATGTATTTTACTCATTTCGTAAGATAATCATTAGATTATATGTCATATTAATGAAAAATCTATTTATATCCTTATAATAACACAAGCAAAGGTTGCAGCGTTTCGTTTCATATTCTAATGTCATTGATTCCCAGTTTTTGTTTGCATGCATTAATGACACGTTATGTGATGAGTTTGTGATTGCATTTTGGTGTTTCCTTTCATTCGTTTTGCTTATCACATGTATACAATCTTCGGTAAATGCTAATAATGAATGCAATTTTGGTTTTTATGAGTTTACAAATGCTTTCTTAACAATCTAAGGCTTCTGATAAATGGAATTTATTAAGTACTCGGTGTTAACTTATTTCAATAGTCAGTATATGTTCGGCCATTGTAATATCAAACTTTAGACCTTTATTTAAAGGGTATTTTACACTTATACAAAGGGTATTCGATACATTACGGAAACAGACCCAAAAGAATTTTTATATAACTCCGCCGTTAAGACGGGTGCAAGACTTCAAATGCATGATGGTTAAAGTAGGGAATCGAATCACGTCCAGCTATAAAAACATATTGAAAGCATTAATAAGTAACAGGATATCATCTACAATGAGTTAAGAAGTAACAAAGTTATCTATCTATAACTTCACGCCAAGTCCCTTGCGGAATAGGCAGTGACAACCGAAGACAACAAAACATATTTGTATAACTTTTGTTATGCAGTTTACTTTATTAGTAACAAACTTAACTACTAAGTTAACACTTGTGACCGGGATCTAGTTTATCTCTAATTCCAGATATTAAAACAGAAAAAGACTGCAGCAAAGGACGCGACGGTCCGGTCGGACGGCCGGTTTAGTATATAACAGCACAGCATATAAAAGTGCAAAAGAAGCTTGTGGATGCGCAAAGAGACGTAAAACAGCGAAAGGAGATGCCTGGTGGGATGCGGAGGTTGAATCCTCCGTAGCAAGAAAGAGGAAAGCGTGGCTGGATTACGTATCATCTTTGCCTTTAAATGAAAATATGAGAGAAAAGAAGAAAGAAATGTACCGTCTATGCAAGAATGAAACCAAGGCTTTAGTGAAAGAGAAGCGTGAAAGACAAATTATGAATGAGGAAGAGAGGCTGACGAAAAACTTCGAGGCAAATACCAAACTCTTTTGGAGAGAGGTAAAGAAGTCTCGGAGTGGTTCGTCGGCATCCAGAATGGATAAGATAAAGTCTAAAGCTGGTGTCATTCTTGCGAACACTCAGGAAGTGTTAGAACGGTGGAGTGAATATTTTGAGGAAATGTATGAGTATGCCTCGGACGCTGGCAATGAGAGTGAGTCGGATGCTTACTCCACGTTGACGGCGTCCGACGAAGGCATAACTATGGATGAGATCGAATGGTCGATACGAAGCTTGAAAAATGGAAAATCAGCGGGAATTGATCTGATCACAGCTGAGATGATCAAATTAGGTGGCACTTACGTCCGGGACGCCTTCTGGTACCTATGCAACCTATGCTGGAGAACTGGAAGGGTCCCAATGGACTGGAGACGCGCAGTCATCGTGCCCTTGTATAAAGGCAAGGGATCACGCATGGACTGCGCCAACTATAGGGCCATCAGTTTGATCAGCTTAGCAGCAAAAGTATATGGAAAGGTGATTGAAAGGAGAATGAGGGTGAAATCCGATGAAATGCTGTGGGACGCACAAGGAGGTTTCCGAAATGGAAGGGGATGTTCGGATCAAGTTTTCTCGCTCCGCAATATCGTAGAGAAGCATCTGGCCATAGACCGGAAGGTTTTCTGCGGTTTTGTGGATCTTGAGAAAGCCTTTGATAGGGTTGTGCGAAAGGAACTGTGGGACATATTGCCGAGATATGGGATTGACGGTTCACTGCTCCGTGCTGTGCAGTCCACTTACAAGGATTGCTCAGCATGTGTGCGGATAGACGGTGGCATGTCACCCTGGTTTGATGTCAAAATTGGTGTCAAACAGGGTTGCATGCTATCTGCTAGGCTGTTTATCCTGTATCTCGATAGTTGTCTGCAGAGAATAAGGTCAACGAATGTGGGATTGCGCATGGGTGACCAAGTGGTGAACTGTCTGCTGTATGCAGACGATGCCGTGCTATTAGCAGATACACCATCTAAACTGCAAACACTGGTCACAGCGATGAAAGACGACTGTATGGAGAAAGGCTTACTACTGAATGCGAAGAAAACAAAGATAATGGTATTTGAAAGAGAAGAATCCAGAACTAATGTAAGGATTACGATTGATGATGAAGTGTTGGAACAAGTGGATGAGTTTGTATATCTTGGATGCGCTTTCAGCAGGGATGGCAGGTACACCGCAGATGTGGAAAGACGAGTGAGTGCTGGGAATAGTGTGAATGGAGCGTTGGGAAAACTTCTTGGCAGTAAAATCCTGAGCCAGAAGGCACAACTCGCTATACACAATGCAGTGTTGGTCCCAACGCTAACTTATGGAAGCGAGAGTTGGGTATGGCAGAAAGAGCATGAAAGTAGAATAAACGCGGTTGAAATGCGAGCGCTGCGCAAAATTTGTGGCGTAAGGCTCGTAGACCGTATTCGCAATGATGATGTTTGAAATAGAGTTGGTATGAAAGAGAGCGTCGGTGTTAAAATAAGAAGAGGCATGCTCCGATGGTTCGGGCATGTAGAAAGAATGCAAGATGAAAGAATGACGAAGCAGATATACAATGCAAAAGTGGAAGGATGTAGGAGCCGGGGAAGGCCAAGACTTACCTACCATGACCAAATTGGTCATGTTCTATCAGAAGGTGATGTCAGGAGCCCTAGAAACCGGCGTGCGTGCATGAGAAGAGCAATGAATGTTAAAGAAGCGAGTGAGATATGTAAGGATCGAGTCACGTGGCGCTCGGTTCTCTCTGCCTACCCCGCAAGGGATTTGGCGTGAAGTTATAGATAGATAGATAGAGCATATAAATCATGAATAAATGTTGCATTAAATACATTGGAGTAACAGGACCCTTAAAGGGATACAAAATGGGTTCGGATTTTTACATTGAACACGCTGACTCAACGAAATATCCCACATTAAAACATACCCATAAAATCACCTATATCGATAACGCAGAATATGCAAAAAATTGGGAGCAAACATGACATACACCCCACTCGGCACAGAGCAAATATTTGTGTGGTCCGGGATCGTCCACGATTCTGTTACACTGTAATCTGCGAAAAAATTTAAACACGTGTTACAAAATAACGGTTGACGTGTGACACATGTCTTCGTAACAAATGATACGTTAAAATCAAAGGCACAGCAAATTCAACGTAATATTAAAGTATAACAAAAAAAATGAAAACCATTGAATAATTATAAAAATTAATATGACTTCATTAAATTCAATGCCAGTAATAACACCATGGTGTTAAGGGCGATAATATAAACATGAAAAAAAAAACCATGAATGAAACACTGGCAATTTTTATACTCTCGTATAAAAGTGGTTGACAACCTCATCAAAACTTAGCCGAATTTTTAGGCAACTAGCTAACTAACAAGCAACTATAAAAGCGAGGGTCCAAAACACGAATACACAAATACGATTTATCGAACCATGATTTACAGGAGCATAATAAAAACCAAATCAATAAACCTTTAATTGTCTGAAAACAGTATATTAACCCTTTCAGACGTTTTAGACATAGTAGGAGGACGTCCCATGTTTCTGACGACTGATGGGTCATTATGTTCCATGAAAATTAATACGGGATGGATAAGGAGAAACGGAGCCTCAGCTCCCATTTTAAGGTTGTCATCCTGTCTTAACGGTCACCTTGGGACAGTCTATTCCTAATTGTATTAGGTTGTAATAGCTGATTTAACACTCAGAAAAAATCCAGGGAGTCATTTTTAGTGACCTTATTCATAAATTTATGTATTCGTTGAAGTCAGTTTATAGGTTAATAATACTAAAGAAAACTTTGATATTATGAAAATTTAGTTTTTATTGTGAAAGTTTTATCGTTCAATAAGTCCCACGTATGGTGAAGCTATGGTGAAGCTATAACTTTCGGATTTCATTAAAATTAGATCTCACGGTTTCCAAATCTGTTATTTTAAAGTTATTTTATTATTTCAACAATAGTGTATACTTTTGGTATATTATGTATAAACTGTCATTAAGTCTAATTCAGTTTTTTCATATCTCTAAAATCGTTGGCATGGTTCCTTATAACAAAGTTCCCTAATTAGGTAGGTAGGTAAGTCATACAGATCTAGAGTTATAGTGCAAATGAATGGATACACCCACCACATATATACTTATGTTTGCATTGTACCCATATCGTCCATTCTTAAAATGCACACTTTATAGTTGAAAAAAAAACCTATTATTATAAAACACAAAATGCATGTTTACAATATATTCTAAGCACATTTATCGGGATGGACACAGCATAGAAATAGGATGATCAGTGAGTGGAACTGCTACCGTACTGCGTTATTTCTTGTGAAAAAATGTCACGTATAATATTACTGGTGGTAAGGCTGATCTGATGGACATTTGAATTAGTTAGACGCACGTACTCATGTTAATGGAATGGGGTAGCATATTGCGTTATCAAATGCTTTCACGTGATTACCGATACTGCTAGATATCGGTAAGTGTTTTTGCTTCTTCTCTTATGTCTATTACACTTGTGCCTTTGTATTAAAGTTTAGTAGAATATTGGATTAGTAGGATATAGTACAGAAAGGGTTAGGTATGTGTTTTAAGTAATTGATACGGTATAGACCGATGTTACCATAAGTAACCTTATACATGAGTAACTACTTTAGGTACCTAAATTAGTTACTCATGGTACAAGGCTAATTTAAACCAGTAGGTACTCACAGTACGTGGTATAAATTACCCTTTAGATTTTACACCATATATACTCGTATAATCTTAGTTTGGGATAACTATTCTTATAAATCATCGAATGTCGACATTTTCATCACAGGAATAAAAGACTGTCAAAATTAGTAGATAGATTATAAGTATTCTTGTACAAATATATGATATTCTTATACAACTTGGTAAAATGAAAAAAAAATGGCTACCGATACCTATTAGATTTTGATAAAATCAGACCTAAGAAAGTGTGAAAGGCGGATCAAAAATTTCTTTTTTTGAATGACGAAAAGAGAAATGTTTATTTGTGTGCACACTTACAATCATTTAAGTACACCTAATATCGTCGGTGAAAATGAAATAACTCCTATCGCAAAAGTTGAGACAGGAGATACTCATTAAGGATCACTTAACGGTTAAAATCAAAATATCTTTTATACATACTTTGAGATAGGAGATACAAATTTTTCACAGTTGATATGCGACTGGGATGTCCCTACATTTCAGATTAAAATATCTCATATCGACCATCGAACTTTATCTCCATGCTCACTATATAGAATATGACATATCATGTATGTATATCAATAGTCTAATGTCATTCATGACCTTGCAATCGTTTTGAATAATAGAACAAAATAATTAACTATCGCTTTAATTTATTTGAACTATTAGTGCAGTAGTGGCTTTGGCAACGGGTATAGGTACTTTTTACCCACAAAATGTCACAACTATAAATCTAGTAGGCGGTATTCTCCCAGCTTTATGGGTGATCCCATAGTATGAAAGGGCCGAACGATGTTTGTGGATCTAGCGGAGGGGTCGAAATGATATTTTTGCTATATTTTATAGACATGATGCCTGTTCAACATCTAATTCACAAAATATGTATTTTACCCAGCATATTCTGAAATTATTAAACACAAAGATTGAAGTAATTTTCATATTAGGTGAACAGCTACAGTTTATTCTGCTATTTAAAAATAAGAGTATCTATATAGATTTGTACGATTAATGCATTCGTAACATATATTTTAACAAAAAATAAATGTAATTAATAAACCGGCCAAATCCGAGTACGTTACATACACGAAGGGTTCCATAGGAGTACAATATAACACTACGTATTTAAAAATAGTTTAGTAAATAAACCCCAAAATAATGTTTTCATTTTGTACATATCCTTTAACTTTATTTTATTTTTATTTTTTCTTGTTATAGCGGCCACTATACCTACACTCTGTGACAGTCTGAAATACAGACAGACAAACATGCAGCGGAGCGTTAGATAATAATAGGGTTCTGTTGGCACCCTTTGTGTAGGGATCTCTGAAAATTAAAGACAAAACATCTTTCCTATGTGCAATTATTGTAATAGGATAGTAGTGCATACTTATTTCAATTATACAATATTACTGAAGCATTAAAAAGCCTTATATTTAAGGTTTGATCTTAATAAATGGCACATGAAAAACTACCGAGTCGAGAATCGCATGATATATGTATTATTTATAAGCCATATTTATCGCCGTTTATGAATGGGGCACGACAAAACTGTTAAAAAGTAAACAGTGGCACAGGATGCGTTTTCACACAAAAAAATCCAACGCATCCGACTCGAATAGAGACGTAAATTACGTTCGTTTAGTAGAAAAAAATGTCTATCGCTTCATTTACGTACAAAAGTCGGTGGACAATAGACAAATATTTCACCCTGACTTTTATAGTAGCTCCGAAATGTTATTAAACAAACAATTCGCCCATTCGGCAACATGTCTTCTGAGCGGGCTTTGTTTAATTGATTCCTTCCGGGGGCGGCGTAGCGACCGGCCGTCTCCATTGTCGGAGGCCAGTCTACAAATAATATTCTTATTCGGAGAGGTTTCCATAGGAAATTTCTTCTCATTTCCGCTCCCAAACGAAACCTCACAAGCCGACAATGTTCGCGACAACTCTCCAAAGTGAAATGAAATGGTATGTTATGACAATATGTCGTGAGCATAATATGCGGACACGAAGATAAGTGCGCCGTGAAAATGTGATGCTGTCGTATAAATTTTATTTATAATACCTACTGCAAGTAAAAATGGTTTTATTATCAGGAAAAATGTTTAATTTACACAAATGTGCGTACTCAGCCACCATATCATAAGAAATAAACATTGTAGACGATTTTCTATATGTACTATTATAACATATAAGTATGTATAGTATATAAATGATGGGATACTTAGACATATATATTAGGCAAACTTAGTCAATATTTACACAAAGAAACATTAACTTAAATTTAACAGCAATAAACACCCCGTTTATTATCTACTATAGGAGTACATAATAAACGGGGTGTTTATTGCTGCTTAATACCCAAATAAAAAAATATCTATATCAAGAAGATTCGAAAAGGATTGGCAAAAAAAGAATCGGTTGCAAAATTGCTCTTTAGGCATCGGATAAGGAGCTAACCTGATAATAAGCAGGCGCGACATCTTAACGAAGCAACTTGACACAATGAATAAAATTGATCCACCCACACAAAATAACTGACATAAACGTTTAGACACTGTGTCATTAAAATCCTAAGCCCGTCGCACATGGCTTGCCCCACTAACGTCGGCTTAAACGCTGCCAACCCAACAAATTTTGACTCCGTCATTATAAAATATTTAGCGATATACCTAATTTCGTAAATGATACTGGGTTATTTTATTAGAACGTCGGTAATAACTAGGCACCCGGACGTTATACGCCCCCAAGTTTCGAGTAATGACCGGGTCTGACAGACCCACGCGAGATTAATACATTCGAGGGATTGGAATAATAACAAAAGTGAGGACAAAAAACCGAAAATACCGATAAACGTTCGGTTATACACTTATACCTGGTTTGTTCTACGGGTTACGGAACGGTCCGGTGCGCAGAGCAATCGAAACGAGCGATAACATCCTCCTCAAATATAATAAATCTAGCAGATAAAATTCTTTACTTTTTCAAAGAGTTCCGACTTCACCCGACTAATTGTTTTAGGGAAACCCATTATTAGAGCAAACCTCGCCCACAGGCTTCATACTCATTTCGTAACATGCGAGAACAAATATGTAATTATTATTTCATTTACTATTAGTATCAACATCTAGAGTAAACATCAGATATATTATCTTATCATTATATATAAGTATGATAAGTTGGTAACCAAATTCATTTCAGTTCAAATAATTTACAGTTGATTTAATTTATGCTAATGGTAATAAATATGAGTTAGATAAAAAGCTTCAAACAGTCCTTCTTTGCTGGTAAATATGTATAAAGCCTCTATTAAAACATTTTTGATAACAAGGCATCATGGTAACATACCTATATGTAATGGAGTTAAAAACTCTAACAGCTCTATAAATGCCTAATATACCTGATATTACGTAATTTTAATTAAATTTTGTTCAAATTTATTATTACAATATTTTCAGATTCACTTGCATTCAATGCGTGTTTAAAGTTTCACTAAATCCCACTAAGTGAGCTCCACATTTCAGAGGACCGCAGTCAAACAACCAGTCTATGGACGGTTCATTGGAAAGGTAACCGCTTCGCATGAGGCGGACGATATGCTTGTTTGCCCACAGAAGATAGATAGAAAACCGTATACGTGATCATAATCCAAACATATTATGTAACTAACAGATGTATCACATATTTTTTTTTATAATTATGCTACTCCATAAATAAATATTCAACGAAATAAGTAAATAATACTTTTACATGCCCACATGATACCTCAATGTAGTTTCTCAAATATATGGAAGAAAGAAAATCTAATTCTGCTTTTTGTTCTGGATATACCATAAGAATAAAAAGAACGGTAAACTTAATGGATCTGCTAGAAATTGTTTATACAAATAGGATAAGCAAACACAAAACCATCATAAACAAGGGTTAACGCGTATCCCTTTGAAGTTCAGACAGTTACGTATAAATAAATGAAAAGAAACGTAGACTTACCTATACGAATACTGACCTGCGTAAAACCGTAATAGGTGGATATTACGCAAACGTCGGCAAAGGCCGCAATAAAGAAACAATAAACGAGCGAACACCCAGAGCGAAAAGGGTTGCGTGATACTAAAAAAATATTTAAAAAAGGCAACTAGACAATGAACAACCCTCGGTCGTGCCGAAATAAATGAAAACTCCTAAATAGCGTCCAACCCAATGACGTTTTCCAACCCGAATAATTCTTGGTGCGCGTTCAAATAGCTGAAATAATGTCGGCTTTCTTTTACATTTTTTATCACAATTTTGTAACAAAAGTACTACCGGGCAATATAATCTGCGTACTGTGTTGAAAGATTCTCAAAATGTACATAGTTGAGTGAACTCTATTTGTACCAATTACACGATTTTTGTATAACAATAGGGAACATAAAAGCCAGGTAATAACGCAACCTCTTTTACTTTCTCTGCCGTGTAACAACCATCCTGCAAGCTATTATCCTTATCTAATATTACATAAACGTGAAAGTGTTTTTGTTATAATATGGAGTATAACTGCACCATATCTTTTGTATATGAATGTAATTACCTACATCGTAAAATTTTACAAAGAGTAAGTATGTCAAAAATTGGTTTTCGGCGTATTTTGTATTTCTGTATCTATGATTAAAGAAACTGCTATAGTAACTGCCAGCAGTTAAATCTCAAGTTGCGATAACAGGATTGAAATTCTCAACCCTTTTCGTTAGTCGTTGGTATCGAACTTGGTCTCATTTTCATTTATTTATGTTTTTGTTGAGATATCACAAATTTTTGAAATGCTAAATTATAATAGATATAATAGATGTTCCCAGTTAGACAAATGAAAAGTATCTAAATTCTAAACAAATATATAACCGTCTTTTTTTGTACCTCCATATAACCTCATACAACATAAGTTCTTAAAGCTTTAAATTTTTCCTGTATATTTCCTTAATGATTTAACTTATTATCAAATTTCAAGTATGTAAATCATTTAGAAAGTACCTACGATTCTTGTTATATCTTTACATCAAGTCAAGTCAGGTTGAAGGCAAGTCAAGTAAGGCAAATAAGTGATCTAGGTAAAATGACACCTTTCTGACCTTAATAATCGCAAACTAGAAAAGGTAGATAGATATATTTATAAAATTTGGGATTCTATGTACATTTTAGTAATTAGAAGGTGATGATTCCTCCTCACCTTCTTTTACTGGAGGAAATAACATCTTTGGTAAGATCAATAATAACAAAGTTAACGTGTTAGATTTTAGGTTGGTCTACCCACTAAATAGGTGATATAAAGTCTAGTCTAAAGGTCGCAAATTTATAGTAGCCATAATTCGTTCTAATAAGAATTCCAACTTAAAATTAATTGTATGTTATATCTATGACTAAAAATCTGTTCATTTTTTCCCGTCTCTTCATTTTGCTTTATGGCTGTCTCTGTGCCCAAAGAAAAACCGAACCTGCGTATTACCTACCTTCGAATAAAATTTCCGCATCAATGTGTGCACACATGACACGCAATATTAACGATGTATGAGGAATAGGCGCTACAAGTGAATGTACGTTGCGTTTTAGGAATGTTTTTTTTTATACTACGTCGGGAGGTATACAAGCATACGGCCCACCTGATGTAAAGCGGGTACAGTAGCCTATTAACGTTTTCGATATATTAAGTATCACTCGCGCGATGCCTCCTCTGCTGCATACACAGCAACTCCTTGGGAGCTTACTGGTGACCTCACACGTAGGAACACAACAACCCTTGTTGTTATTTGGCTGCGGTTTTTCTGTGAGGTGGAGGTACTACCCCAGAGGGTCTGCTTTGATGCGCCCTACCTCTCTTAAAACATGCAGACCAAGACAAACAGACATATTAAGGCGTGTCTGTTTGTCTTGGTCTGGAAAATAATTGGTGTCAAAGTCGCGTTATTCACGACTGAGCCACCGAGCTCGTCAAAATGCTTTCGTTCTGGACTTTTTGATCTTAATTTCCAGTAGCTGGAGACGAAATCTTTGGATATGTTTAAACATCCCAAACCACTTCGGAATATCGATTCGAATGTCGAAGGATATTTTAAATACGTCGAATTTGAAACATAAAAATTTTGGAAAGTGAAAACAGATGGTCTCACTAAACAACAACTTATGAAATGCATAAACTTATGAAATGGCGGAAAAATATATCACGTATGACACAGTGTCATGTAAACAGGGAGGCGATCAAACTACATCCCAAACACAAACTGAGTCAAACAACACACCAACTGATTTCCATATTTTCGGAATTTGGACAACTGGGGGAAAATGTTAAATCCATTTTACCCATCCATTTTACGTAGGCTTATCAGTCTAAGTAAAATGCCGGATCAAGGAAATTGTTTCTCAAAAGTGAATAGTATCTGCCTATATACTTTTTAATACATAATGTTTAATTTTTCTATATAAAACATAATGATAATCGATTTACCCATTCTTGAGACATGATCTTTGCATTTACCCATGGAAACCCATTTATTTTTTGGATAAAACCCAGTTACCCAGTTTCCTAATCCATTAGGATTAGCGGGGTCCGCTACCTAAGTCTAAAAATTTAGCGAGAATACTGATTTTTACATACAGCGAAAAGGGATGAAAAGAACTATAAATGTTAAAGAAGCAAGTAAGGACTGCGTCTTATGGCGTTCGGTTCTCTATTCTATACCTTCTCCGCAAGGGAACTGGCGTGAAGATGTATATATATATAAGAAGGTATAGAATATATATATATATATATATATATATATATATATATATATATAGCGACTACTGTCAGACCTCTACATCTCGAAGGAAAATCAGAGCTTTCTTAGGTCAATTCAGTCTTTCGAAATATAATATCTGAGACGTGTGCGGATTTCCTCACAGTGTTTCATTCATCGCTGAACAAGAGAAAAAATCAGAAATATATACTTAAATCCGAAAATATGAATTTAATGATACACGACCGCACTAAGATTCGAACCAGGGAGTAGTCAGCTAATAGCCCGGTTACGAATAAACCATTTGACAATAGAGCTATAGCCTAATGGCAGTACCAGTAAATTTCGATACAATAAGCACAAAAAGACAAATGAGCGTCAAACGCAAAAAGACGACCAATCAGTTGCATGCGAGACAAAGCAGCTTCAAATTTTCGCCTAAAATTTATATCCCGAACTAATCGTAAAGTCATTTTACAACTTTTGGGCAAAACAGTGACTAAATTAAGACAAAGCCGTCTTAATATTTTTGGTTCTCCCTACTGGGCCTTATATGGCTAATAACAATAAGCTGTTAAACAATTAAGACGAACGACATACTTCGACCATTTGCGGCAAAAAATGCCACACGTGACAGTCGGAATATGACACTAATGTCTTGACCGTGTTTAGAGACAACGTCCCTTAGATACAGATATGGACACGACGACGTTAGGTTAACTTGGACAATTTTAACAAATCGAGTGAGAAAATGGTTTTGATTTAATTTATAAGTACACATAGTAATGAAATTTAATAAAAATAAATGTTTATTTTAGTTCTTTGTGGTGAGAGACACAAGAATGCGGCCCTGCTGATGTGAGAATGTTATCGAAAACTTTGGACACTTGCACACTTTCGAAAGAGTTATTTTTATACTACGTTGGGAGGCATACAAGCATACGGCCCACCTGATGAAAAGCGGGTACCGTAGCCTATTAATGCTTGCGATATATTATCACTCGCAGTACTATCACTCGCGCGATGCCTCTTCTGCTGCTTACACAGCAACTCATTGGGAGCTTACTGGTGACCTCACTCACACGCAGGAAGGAACACAACAACCTTCTAGGGAGTTGTTATTTGGCTGCGGTTCTATAAGGTGGAGGTAATTACCCAGACGAGCTGCTTTGATGCGCCCTACCTAGTTTCATCTGTGTGTAGCCACTGTGAATGTAACACATCGGCTTTTTTATTTCCTGACTCAGCAGTAAAACATTCTCCAAGGAATAACTATTTGCTGTATGTAAGGCGAAAGTACCAGTCGTGCTGGTTCCTTTTAAATTTATTTCTGCTCCATCTTCCTTCAAAGTCTTGGTTGGTATCCGGAAAGTTGCACCACGTGTAGGCTTTGGCTGATTATTAAGTTACTGAGTAGGCAAACTTCCCTAATTCTAAGTTGCTTCTGAAGGGTGCAATAAGAACTAAAAATTAACAAAATAATTCTATATTATGGAGACATAAAGATTTTAGTGAAAAATATTATCAGAGTCTTACTATAAACGAAAGTACAATTACCCTTGCAGCACTACAGCTACAGTACTATTGTGCAATATCGTTCAGATCCTCACGAGTAACTGAATTCACATCCCAAGTTTCTGCAACAATATTGTACACAATTTCAAGACGGCTTCAAATCCTGTCCATATTATTCTTACGTAACAAATAGACGAAACTAAATTGACAAAAACAAACAATATAGGCGGTAGAGAATGAAAAGACGCAAGCTTTTACAGAGACAATAGAAAAATGATACTTTATTGTACAAATTCTTTGGATCTTAGTTAAACATCTACGTTTCTTTATAAAATCGACGTTATTGGGGCAATTTGTTACAACGTTTAGAACAGTGTGGGCGATGAATCATTTTTACTTAGAACTCCGTATTTGGTATATAAACGACAAAGAGTGATAGGCGACAGTGCAATTCGATTTCTCAATATCATGTTCGGAATGGCCGCGTTTGATACAGACCGCAACTTATTTGTTATTTGGGTGCCAAAATGTTATGACACGGTTTGAACCGCAAAACTATTTTAATGGCTCCATTAAAAAGTGATAGTTAAAAATTGATTTTGTGGGTCGCCGTTATTGCTCTCATAAGTTTGATACAGCCTTCGGACAGGAAATGTCTTCATACCGATGCAGCTTATCGAAGTTTAAATCGACGTGTCTATTTAAATGTGTTTTATTAACGACGATACCGGTGCTAATCGGTAGCAAAAACGACATAGTAGAGTATTGTAGGAATAGAGTAGGTATACAGAATGATGATAATGATAATCTGTTCAGCCCGTACTCATACCCACAGCTGCACATGTGTTATCCCTAATATTTTCTGCAGTATGAGATTTTACAAGCTTTCTCTCTTCAGCCACTATCATCTTTAGAGTCAAATTTACGTGGTGTAGCCT
This sequence comes from Pyralis farinalis, assembly GCA_947507595.1. NCBI lineage: Eukaryota > Metazoa > Arthropoda > Insecta > Lepidoptera > Pyralidae > Pyralis > Pyralis farinalis. The sequence goes on from OX382273.1 coordinate 14,744,108, forward strand.
GCTAATTAACAATTGAGGCTTTGGTTAAAAGAGGTACGCTTAAAAGCCTCACAGGAGACCGCAGTAAAATAACTGACTGCGGGGTTGTTGTATTCCTGCGAGTAAGGTAATCGTAAAAATTTGAACCTAGCTCCTAAGTTGCTGTTTTAGCAGAGTGGCAACACACAAGTGCTACTTCTTGTATTACTGTCGTCCATGGGCTGTCGTTACCATTTTACATCAGGTGGGTCGTCTGCGTGTTAATTTCCCTTACACGCAGTAACTTTTTTAATCGTGGATCCATATTTAAATAGACAGAACAACTCTACAAGCGACTTGACTTGAAGAAGTTATTTAGGCAGACTTACTTACTGTTCACTGCATGCTTATTTTCGATGTAAAAAAAAAGAACTAAACTAAAAAACAAACAACTCTGAGCCTGACCCTCGAAGTGAATGCAACTTCAGATGCCGACTGATATAGGCCAACTGCAGCGATGACGTAATCAAGTTGACATTCATAGTGTGAGGTCCCGGAGCGATTCATTACATATTACCAAAACAGTTTGACATAAACCAATGCGTCAATCTAACATTAATTATGGGAACACTCGAGTCCACCCCCCACGTTTAGATAGAAAAAAGGTTGGAAAAAAGGCGCGTTCGTTGGCGCGAGTTTTGCATTGCCCAACGTCCCGTCCTAACAAAACAATGTCGGGTCGGGACTGGCATTGTCGGCTGCGACTATTAGAACGAATTGTCGTACGTGCCTTCGGGGTGACTCCCGTCCACTCCCGTACCTTTATTACGTTTAGTTTCGCGCTTTTGTTTGCGTTACACGTCTCTCTATGACTATCGGAAAATTGCTTCAATATTGATCACACGTGAACAAAACCCACCCGCTTGTCTATAAACGTTTAAGTGCTGCAATTAAACGGTGGTTAATTATAAACGAATGAATTTAATATGTCGGCAGTAGATTATAAAATAGCAATTACGTTATTAAGTCTGTCATAAACATGAAAGATTATTCTATCATGATACATCAAATATCTTTAGCGTTTACAACAAAATTAGATACTTTGTAATTTGTTTATAGCACTGATGAAAACCTCAATATACCTACTAATGAATGAGTAAGTAGCCAGTAAAATTACTTTAATTGTATCTATTCAATCATAGGTATTTGTTGTAAACAACAAGCCGGCTTGATATTATTATTCTTCAAAGTTCAGACTTCAAAGTTGGCAATAAGTCAAGATGATATTTTGAATAGTTCTTCATTATGTCCAGTTGAGGTCTTGATTGTATGTGCCCAAGTAACTTCTGACTAAGCCAAACTGGTAAGTACTTCGCAATAATTGCAAACTGTTGTCAGTCCATGACAACAAAAAGGTCAAGGACAATGTTCTGTGCAAACAAATGTATGGATATAGTGAAGCATAGACCGCTTACTATATACTAGACTTAATACAAATACATACATGCACGTAAATAAATGTAAATAGTTGAAATCGGCTTATATAATTGAAAGAAACAGAAGATAATAAAATTTCAATACAACATTAAATCACATTACGAAGTATGACGTTATGTCGCTATGACTCAACGTGATAACTCACTAGTAACCAACCAAGCACAAATGCAGTAGAGAAGTGGACCAACAGTTTAATAGTAAACTGGAAGCATTGTTCGGTGGAATTTGAGAAATCACAAAATCAGCTTATCTGAGGTAGACGATCTGCAGAATGCGATCGGTTTTTGTCGCATATCCAGGGTTGACAAGTGCCGAATTAAATTTGCAAGGAATTAAATATAGACAAACAAAATAAAAGAATATTAGACAGCTTGCGATGGAAATAGCTTATCATCATCTTAAAGCTAAAATCTCTGTCACCTACACCACGTGGAACTGTCAACTAGTAAACGAGGACCTGGCAAAGAAGTGAAAAATATTAAGACACAGCAATATTAAATCGCTGCCGGACTGGGAAGTCCCTCTTCTTTCCAAGAAACAGTTGCAAATGGAAATTTATATGAAGTGTTTTTTTTATAAAAGATTGGCAAACAAGCATGCGACCCGCATCAGATGGTAATCGGTCACCACAGCCTATTGACGCTCGCAACACCACGGGGATGTTACTCGCGCGCTGCCAATCTTGTGACCTAAGAATGTTTCGTCACAGTACCCAGTAATTTCTCTGCCATATCTCACCCTTCAAACCGGAACACAGCTACATATATATATGACTGTTTGGCGGTAGAAATAGGTAAGACAGAGGTACCCATGCAGACGACTTTTGTACAAAGTCTTCCTCTGGTGTTGCTGTGCTTCTGAAAGTGAATAAGGTCAAGAAAGCGAATCAGAAATTACTGGGTTAACAGCGAGGGTAACAATGGCACCGAGTGCGACTTTTTGTTTTGCGTTGTAAAATACTACGGCAATAGTTTCAAAACAGGCAGGGCCGGCGTAGTATAGAAATAAAAAAGTATAATATAATAAGCAAAAACACATCCTTATGTAATTATTCGTACTGACCTTCACATTAGAGAGGCACTCACACGACATAATGGCATAAAAGATCGTTTCTGGCAACCCTAGCTATCTGAGAGATAAACAGTCTCCCCTTATCAGAGCTAGAGATATCCAGTATCTACGTCTCTATTGAAACCGATAAAGCATGCGAGGAGTAGCGTGCTTTATTGTATGTATACATCGTTCGCTAGTTATCGATGACAATTCATGATTGAAATACTGCTTTTGTAAATATTCGCTTTCATATAATATTGTTATTGTTTTACTGCAAATAAATTTGTACCTTTACAGAATATTTAATTATACAGTGTTTTAGTAGTTTTTGGGATAGTAGGTATATTTTTATTAATTTATTTAGAATGAGCTTCATAACACGGTCAGCACATCTCTGCATCTCACTGGTCTCAAGGTTTTTCAATCCAGCGAATTTCAAGTTTGATGTGATCTAGTAGCACGTATATTGTAGAAACGGTTTCAAAAACCTTATTGCTGAATATAATATCGTCAATTCAATCTTAAGATACCTAATCACTACAAAACAGATAGGGATATGCAAGGTAAGAAAAGATAAATTGGTAAACAATATATACTTGCAAAAGTATTATGATAACGAGTTACGTAAGGCTCATTTAATCTTAAGAAATATATATTTTTTTTACACAAAACCAGGAGCCATACAAGGATATGCCTACCTGATGTAAAGCGGTTAACGTAGCCTATAAACGCGTATAGTTGCCTGCCTCTGAATGTGTAGCGAGTAGTGAGTGACTCGCTACACGCTTAGAGACATACAACCATACGGACCACTTGATGTGAAGTGACTACCATAGCGTATGAACGCTTGCAATATGGGAAGTAACACTCGGGTATTACTCGGGTTAACATAACACAGCAACTCCTTAAACACACTAGCACAGCACAAAGCGTTCATAGGCTACGCCATCTGTGAGGTAGAGGTACCTATACAGACGGGCTGCTTTGACGCGCGCTACCTCTCTTAAAAACGCCCAGACCTCTGACCACCAGGCATGTTCATGCACACAAATGTTTCTCGAACCCACAAGCGTTGGTGTCAATGTAACGTAACAGAGCGTTTCACCACTGCGCCACCGAGCTCGTCAAAATACATGTGTCTATTGCGTAACAAGTTCACAACCTACCTGATGGCGAGCTATAAACCGTTATTAATAGGTACCATAGCATAAAAACACTGGGAACATCGGGGGCATCACTCGCTCATACATCATTTATGGGCAAAAATCTATATGAAATATTGTCAACAAAAATAAATCAAATATTTGTCTACACTACACTATGTCAAAGTACGGTACGTACGTATACACGGCCACCCACATACGGAACGTCGAACTTTTTGCTGAACTACGCACACGTGGCCAAAGTAAAAACAGTAAAAGGTCAGCACTTAACATATATCAACAGTCTATGTAGCATCAAAGTTATGTCAATGGCACTTGAACTTACATACCTACTTGTTATTGAACAAGTGTTTTTTTATATATATACAACGTCGGGAGTACAAGTATACGGGCCACCTCATGTAAAGCGGTTACCGCAGCCTATGAATACTTGCAATACTTTAAGTATCACTCGCGCGATTCCACCTCTGCTGCTAACGCAGCAACTTCTTAGCAGTTTACTGGTGACCTTACTCACACGCAGAAACACAACAACTCTCCAGGGAGTTGTTGTTTGACTGCGGTTTTCTGTGAGGTGGAGGTACTTCCCCAAACGGGCTGCTTTGCCTCTCTTAAAACAGATACCTTTTTTAACAAGTGGGGTGTAAGAGACTCATCATCATCTTTCGAATCAAAGTTACTACAGCGAAAGAGACATCATCGTGCATCAAAGCATGTCGTATCTTCACCTAAAAAAAGACGCCAGCCAAATAACAATTCTCTGTAGGGTTGGTGTGTTCACGTGAGTGAGATTACCAGTAAGCTTCTGAGAAGTAACTGTGTTAGTAGCGAGAGTGGCAAGTCGATAACAATACTCTTTCTAAACGAGCATATATAGGCTATGGTAACCATTTTACATCAATAGGGCCGTATTGATTGTTTGCCTCCGAACAAAATACAAGAGAGGTAGTGCGCATCAAAGCAGCCCGTCTGGGGAAGTACCTCCACAACTCCCTAGAGGATTGCTGTGTTCCTGCGTGTGAGTGAGGTTACCAGTAAGCTCCTAAGCATTGCTGTGTTAGCAGCAGAGGAGGCATCGCGCGAGTGATTCTTAATGTATTGGAAGCGTTCATAGGCTACTTTAACCGTTTTACATCAGGTGAACCGTATGCTTGTATGCCTCTAGACATTGTAAAAAAAACGATGTTAATAAAAACACAAATATTAGTCTTGTGCGGGAATCAACCTCCTATCCTTGGTGTTAATGATGGAATTTACAAACGTACCTACAATATGAATATCTGCACGCCAAGTCCCTTGCGGGGTAGGCAGAGAGAACTGAGCGTCATAAGACGCGGTCCTTGCATACTTCACTCGCTTCTGTGACATTCATAGCTCTTTTCATGCACGCTCGCCGGTTCCTGGGGCTTCTGACATCACCTTCTGATAAAACACGACCAATTTGGTCATGGTAGGTTAGTCTCGGCCTTCCTCGGCTCCTACATCCTTCCACTTTTGCATTGTATATCTGTTTCGTCATTCTTTCGTCCCGCATTCTTTCTACATGTCCGAACCAACGGAGCATGCCCTTTCTTATCTTAACACCGACACTCTCTTTTAGACCAACTCTTTCTCTCACGTCTTCATTACGAACGCGGTCAGCAAGCGTTATGCCACAAATTTTGCGCAATGCTCGCATCTCGACCGCATTTATTCTACTTTCATGCTCTCTCTGCCATACCCAGCTCTCACTTCCATAAGTTAGCGTTGGAATTAGCACCGCGTTGTGTACAGCGAGCTGTGCCTTCTGGCTTAGATTTCGGCTGCCTAGAAGTTTACCCAACGCTCCATTCACCCTATTCCCGGCACTCACTCGTCTCTCCACATCAGCGGTGTACCTTCCATTGCTGCTAAAAGCACTTCCAAGATATACAATCTCATTCACTTGCTCCAACACTACATCATCAACCATAATCCTAGTGTTCGTTCTGGTTGTCTCTCTTTCAAATACCATTATCTTGGTTTTCTTCGCATTCAATTGTAAGCCGTTCTTTATACAATTATCTTTCATTGTTGTAACTAGTGTTTGCAGTTCGGATGGTGATTCTGCTATTAATGCCGCATCGTCTGCATAAAGCAGGCAGTTGACCACTGAGTCACCCATTCGCATTCCCACATTCATATTTCTTATTCTCTGAAGACAACTGTCCAGATACAGGATGAACAGCCGAGCCGACAGCACGCATCCCTGTCTGACACCAATGTTGACATCAAACCAGGGCGACAAGCTGCCGTCCACCCGCACCATGCTGTAAAACCTCATAAGTGGATTGAACAGCACGGAGTAGATCACCGTCAACTTCTCACAAAATATCAAGGTATATAACGATTGTCTTAGGTTTTCGCGATTGTTATACATTGAATTAAACTATTTTTAACGGAAATATCGCGTGTTTTATTTATTTTGTTGAACCTGACGTTTCGAATTGCAGCATCCGTGGTCGCAAGAAGACTAAGGTGACATTTGTCTTACATTGGTTATTCAATTATTACATCTACCGACATGGATGGATTAATTATATATGTTCCGATTCACACAAAAATCTTTCACACAAAGATTTTTGTGTGAATTAGTTTAATTCAATATAACGATTGTTGATGCTTCAAAAATACAATTCAATAACTACCTATCGCTTTAATATTATTTAGCACACAGTACAAGCATCTGTCTGATTAGTAATCCTTAAGATACTGAAATTTTGTTTTGCAGTTTTAGTTAATATTCTGGAAATTGCCAGAGTGTATAGCACCTTAACACAGTCAAATTATTTATGTAAACGAGTAGCATGGGTTGCTATCTATAAGCACTTTAACGCGATACCATGTTGTAAAAAAGACGAGTGAGTCATTCGGTATCTAGCCACTACAAGAAGCTGTTTGCTGAAATCCATTGTTGTTTTGTATGTTAGGGAATCCAACATATTTTGTCCACAAGCGGAACACATTTATATGAATCAGCTCTATGACGAGATTATAAAAACTAGGATACAAGTTGATGGAATAACAAACAAGACTGTTTTAATTAAATATGTCTTCGTCCATGTTAAATTCGATGTGTAAATAAATTATAACAATTAATCATACTCATTTATTCTCAGAGAGATACTAAACTGGAAATTTATAAATCTTTTTAACTGTAACGTGCTCAGGCGAGTTATATTTTATGTCTACTGACATCATCCGCTCGGTATAACCGAGTTCATACTTAGTATTTTACGGAGCGTAACGAGGCTTTTATGGAGTGCAAAAAATCGTATATGATAACAAAAAATCTTTTAAGTATAATTATAGACATCTGCTTTAGAAGTCGCTGATCGTTTCAAACGGTGGAGGAACAAAAGTATCGTGAAAATGCCGAACAGCCGCTCCGCAATATAAATTAGATTCGCATTAATGAAATGTGGGCGGGTTGACGATCGAACCGAGGCGCCTCACAACAATACCGCAAAAAGAACTAAACACTGAAAAATAGTTCCCGAGTTTAACGGCAATTACACAAAATGAACGCTATCAGGGTCCAAAATGGAATAAAGTGAAACCGGTCACGTAGCATTGGGGTCCCGACGGACCGCTGCGCTAAACTTTGGAAGCGATGCACCTGTATTATTAACGCACCACACGCCTTTGTTCCAACACAATAGACGCCAAATTGCAACTCGAATTTCTCATATCGGAGAACGGACAACGTATGCAGGTAAACGTTTTTTCGGTACGCATTAGACAAGAGTTATGATCCGCCGTTTCTCCAATTTGATGGGAAATAATCTTGGATGAATCGTTGTTTTCTTATGTAGTATGTTAATTTCATACATTATAAAAAACAACTAGGTATATTTAATTTATTAACGATAAACTTTTTCGTTTTACTGTTCAGTCGAACTACCTACAATTAATAGTCATGGATATAAAAATCGTATTAGAATAGCGTGAATGGTAATAGCCGGTTTATGGTGGTCATAAAACCACAACAACCAATGTCACACCGTCACACGCTGGACACTCGACTATGGTGATACTAACTAATCTTGACTAGCACCTACCACCACAATAATTTACGGCAGGCAATAAAAATTAATGACGGTTACCAATTATAGATATTTGCGAAAAGACGTTAAAATTATCCTATTGCTGTTAAAGTAAACACGGCATTGGCCATTCAAGCCATTCAAGAGGCAAATTTGTAATTAAAGCAATTATGAACTATTCCCGTGCTCAAATTTTCACACCAGTCCCGTAAAAATGTTAAAAAGAATTAAAAGAAAGACTCAGAAATTCCACATTCTAGAATAGTACAGCAGTACTGCAAGAAAAGCGACTCAAGTATTTAAAATAAACATTGACCAGATGTACTTTAAAAATGGTGAGGTGCAAGTTATTTTTGCAAATTGAGTTGTTTATTACGCTCGTATTTACAAATTTTTGTGTTTTCAGAATACACTTGGCAACAAAAAAAAAGATATTAACTATTCATACTTCTTATCATTGAGATAAAGCTCCGCGAAAAACAGACAAACGAACAGAGCAAGCGTCGATGCTTAACATGATAGACTTAATAATAACTGTAAAAGAAACTAATTGTCTCATTGTATTACTCCCCCATTTGTCATGTTACAAATCAAGAAACTAAGGAACTGCATGTTAAGAGTGTTGGTTTGTACTCCACAAAAAACCAGCCCATTGCAACTCGCATGCTGTGACGAAGACGGAAAAACAAACAAGCATGGCTGAGATTCTGCGTCCTGCTTTTATAAATTATACATTTTATGGCCACAACAATCGCTGATTTGTAATTTTAATAAGGCATCGAAAGAAGCACGAGGAGTGAGTCGTGTTCGATATAGTTCCCATTTGGTAGGAGGCGTTCCCAAGGTGCTAGTTCTGACTGCTATTGCTGTAACGGTGAACCGTAGATGATTGCGTCAGCATTATGCCATTAGCGTTCCTTCGGAATAAGCTAATGCGCTGGTGTTAAAATACAGTTTGTCATAATAAGATCTGCGTGTTCCTAGCTGAACCTTAGTTTGCGCGTTTCAAATATGGCCACTTATCTAAATATTGCCATTCAACGTTGACTATGTCAACATTTTTAAATTCCATACAACTGCTAATATATGTAACACAGACCTATTTAAAGCAGCAAATTGCCTTATTTAACATCGAATGTGTTTGTGATTTGGTTCTGTTTACACGTTTTAGCGCATGTGTTGAGAATCATAATGAATGTTTTCATAGTGCGTTGAGGAAAATTGAGTATGCAACTAAAGTAAAACTGAACTACGTAGCATTATTTAGATAAGATGAACGAATTATCAAATGCGCATACGAGTACGAGCAAAAATCTATGTTCGCTCGTTTGTAACTCCTTTACGTAAAAACCTACCAATGACATTTGATGACACGTTCACTTGCAGCTTGAGGGCTGAAAATAGACTTAGCTCAGTATTTTGGTGCCTGTATTAAAGACCTATTTAACCTGAAACACAATGCCACGGTAACACAAATTTTAAATTCTAAGTGTTAGCAAGCAACATCAGGTGCTAGCGTAATTTAAAAAATATATGAAAGTAGTGTTTAATAAATAAATAAATAAATATTGTCGGACAAATTACACAGCGCCACCTTGCCCCAAAGTAAGCGAAGCTTGTGTTATTGGTACTAGACAACTGATAAACATACGTAAATACATTATTTTTTTGTAAATACATACTTATTATACAAAGAAAATACCCAGACCAAGACAAACAGACAATTTCATACACACAAATGTGTGTACTGTGTGGGAATCGAAACCCTTGGTGTCAAAGTAGCGTAACTGCGCGTTTCACCACTGCGCCACCGAGCACGTCTATCCAAACGACGTTCTTTACAAAAAAAAATGTGCAGGGTTTCTTTCGTTTAGTTAGCAATTAAGTACATAACATCATTTTAAAGTTACAAATTATTAAATTTTTCCAATGAGTGTATCGAGATGAATGACCATAATTCAATGCTTTGTTACATAATACGTAACTGCGATTCTATTATATTTATAGTAGGAGCATTCAAGTAAGAACTAAATAAGTTTGTGACCTTAATATTTAACTGTGGACAAATAGTTAAACGAGCTCGTACGTTATATTGTTCTAAATCCGTGAGCTTTCGCTAGAAAGTTTTCTTCCTTGACTTACAATATACCTGTGACCAATTTAAGTTCAGTGTTAGCAAAGTGAAGTGTCAAGAAGTTTATTGTAAATATGTTTAGACTATGTGAATTATTGACATAATTTGTTACATATTTAATTTCAAAATTTGGTTTAACGAATAAATGACAAAATCAGCTTTACACATGGCGCCGTTACAGTGGCAAAGAATCTTTTATTATTTTTTTATACAGCGTCGGTAGGCTTACAAGCATACCCACTTGATGTGAAGCGGTTACCGTAGCCTGTGCTAACGCTTGCAACACTTAAATTATAGCGCGATGCCACCTCTGCTGCTAACATAGCAACTCCTTAAGAGTTTACTGGTAACCTCACTCACACGCTGGAATACAACAACCCTCCAGTGAGTTGTTATTTGGCTACCGTTCTGTCACGTGTGGGAATCGAACCAACGAGCCTTGTTGTTAAAACAGCATTGCTATTCACTCAGCTACTAGGTTCGTCAAGCCGTTTGCAGCTACTTGCTCGCTTCGTCGTTTGCATAATTTTCTTCCCATCCAATGACCATGTTTACTTTTGCTAACTTAGTCTCAGGAAGACCAATTAAATAAAGTTGAGGACATTCAAAACCTATGCCTTTTATACTTGGACTTCCCAAATATGAACATCTCTTTCATTTTCGTAGTTCAATGCAACTCTGGAATCCTTTGAAAACTTTAAGAATATCACTCTCACAAATATATATATATACATACTAGCTGACCCGGTAAACGTTGTTTCGCCATATAAATTATTTCTAGGGAATTTATAGTGTAGAAAAAAACAACTAACTTATTGTCTACATGAATATTACTAAAATGACTATTACAAAATAGGGGTTGGTGATAGACGGGTGAAAATTTAGGGTTGTATGTATTTTTTAATGCCACATTAAAAAAAAAATGACCAAAAAAATAAAAATAAATGTTAGGGGTGAACAACCCTTATCACTTAGGGGTATGAAAAATAGATAGTAGCCGATTCTACTTCTATGTATAGGTACTACATAGAAGTCTTTGCCGTAGCCTATGGATATTCGCAACACCAGGGGTGACACTCATGCGTTGCCGACCCTCTAAAAAACCTCTTCAGGCATTTCTTGAAGCACTCCATGAGTCACTTGTAAAAACCTCGGCTGGGAGCTTATTCCACAGCGTGAGAGTTTTCGGAAGAAAGCTTCTCTGGAACCGCACAGTACGCGACCATTGCGGTTCCAGTGTGTGAGGGTGAACTCTCCGCCTTCCTCCCTCGGTGGCGCAGTGGTGAAACGCGCTGTTACGCTACTTTGATACCAACGCTCATGGGTTTGATTCCAACACAGGACTAACATTTGTATGTATGTATATCTTCACGCCAAGTCCCTTGCGGGGTAGGCAGAGAGAACCGGGCGCCATAAGACGCGGTCCTTGCATACTTCACTCGCTTCTTCTTCACTAACATTTGTGTGCATGAATATATCCATTTGTCTTGGTCTGGGTGTTTTAAGAGATGTAGGGCGCATCAAAGTAGCCCATCTTGGCAAGTACACTCTACCTCACAGAAAAACCGCTGCCAAATAACAACTCCCTATCGGGTTGTTGTGTTAGCAGCAGAGGCGTGTTGTGAGGAGTGTTGGCGAGTAGGCAATACTTTTGTTTTGCAAGCGTCAGGTGGGCCGTATGCTTGTATGCCTCCCGATATATATATATATATATATATATATATATATATATATATATATATATATATATATATATATATATATATATATATATATATATATATATATATATATATATATAAAGTGGTTTGACTGATAAATTCTAAGATAATTTATTGCTGTGGGACAGCATTCTATTTCGTTATTCGTCATCATTGATCATGTGAGCTTGATAAGAGTCACCACACAATAAACACGTATGACGCTTATCAAGCGAAGACGTTATGCATTAATAAGTAAATGATATATATTTATTGCATAATTGTTAATGATGAAAAGGGCACAGATATATTTATTACGTGGCTCAACTAGGGAAATATACTGGATTTATTCGAAACACACACAATCACCAGGATAATCGTAATGTTCCACGTGGAGTTCCAGTTAACAATAATATCTTGACTAACAATTTTATGTACTTGATAGGATTATTAACATAGATGAAATAGGTAAAACTCCACCAGCATAATCTTCTTAGTACTGTTCAGTCCGGTTTCCATCCTCAGCACATAACTACCAGTGCGTCATTGAATGTCACAGATAACATATTATTATATATTTGCTATAAATTATAATAAACTTTTCCTGTTTATCATGTCGGACTAAAAAGCATTGAATTCAGTCAATATTGACATTCTACATTTGAAATTGTCACCTTTTATGATTGTCTTTGAACATTCGTGTGATTAGGCCCCGCATATTGCTGGTACTTTGGTGTCCAGTTCTTTCTCTCGATCTTCATCAACGAATTATCGAAAGTAATTACTTTACCATAGCATCTATATACAGATAATGTATAAATGTATAACCATCACTTGTTCCTTAATGCATCTAAGGCTGTTGATGAGATTTGTGCAGTTCAGATACAGGCTGATAGGTTTGCCCTTTCAGCGTACCTATTAAATTTATTCCTAACCTATTAAGTAAATTTCTAAGCCATTGTTATTGATAATCGCCAATTGAAAAATAAGTTTAAACTAAAAGCCACATAGCAATGTAACAACTAACAAAGTAATAATTTATCGCAGGGCATCTGCAATGACATCTAATTGCTTTCACAAACAAAACAAAGTTTAACCATTGGTAAAACTTACCCTGGACAGTGCAGGGCAATGATGTCAAGTGCATACATTACACATTTTCTTCACTCGGGCGCCTCCAGAATTTTTGTCCTGTTAAAATTCATCAATCTCTCTCCTCTTTATTATTGAGTATGCTAACATTTCCTATTTAGATGTGACTGAGAAGACACTTAACAATATAGAACAACAACCAAACCTGACTACAAAAGCCACCCCGATATTATCGATGCCTGTTTCTACCGAAGACAACACCCATTCGTTCCCAACGACCTTGTCTTACTAAAAGTTTGTACTACCCCTCGTCCAGCATAATTTTCTTTTGTTCATTCACAGTTAAGCACAGCTGTGGAATAACATACCGCTGCAAATACGAGACAGCTGCACTGCAGCTACATTATATTTGAATTAAATGATATTATACAGTATATGAGTATGTAACTGTCCGGTGCTGTAGATTATATATTAACAAACTTGATTCAGCATATAGTTACTTTTGAAAATTTTCGGTTCGAATTTTAGCTCATCGAAGAAGATGTGATGAAGTTTTAAATTCCAAATAGTATTTTTTACATATTTTGTGTGTCAAGAAAATAATTTTACACAATGTTTTATTTTCCAAGAAAAATCGTTATACTATTATCAAAACATTTCTTTTTCTTTTGACAGACGTTTAATTTACAATAATTTTAATTTCTACAAGTATTTAAGATCGAAGTGACTATCACTAGTATTTGGTACTAGTGATAGTCACTATATATACAAATAAATTTGGATGATTTGGAATTGGTAGCGGTCCGACATTGTTAGGTTACGTTAAGTTACCACCAAAGACTTGTGACCACCAAAAGCTGAGCGAACGAAGCAATCGAGGCTCGTGTACTTTTGAGCTATTGCGTTAGAATTTTTATCGTAGGTATATAAACTAGTGTCATCAAATTAAATACAATTTAAAAGAATTACACATACTAAAAATAAATTTTTTGTTGCACTTCGCTGCTATAACACTTGTCGAAGTGAGAACTGACGGCACATGTTTGTGAGTGACATTGTTAGCCTCGCAAAGTAATAATCAAGACCTTGATATTCAGGTCAGTCAGGTGACTTCTTTACATTGGAATTCAACATAATGATGCAATTTGATCCGCCACCGGTGGCGGAAGCACACAAAGCAGGTTAGATCAAATTGCATGTAAATTTGACTTTCGCAAAATAACGCCTGAATCTATTAACTATTCAATTAAATGAAACTAATCTAAAAGAAAATTATAGACGTATAGACTTGACATCACTCTTTAGCGACAACAGACGAACATAGTAAATATGAGTATTCTCTCTCTCTCCATTCTCATATTTATTAAAATAGAGCTTGAGTGTTCAGTCCAGTCTCACCCTTGAATAATTTTTGATCAACGTTCCGCTTCGATACGCCCTAGCTCTCTTAAACATCATCTACAAGTCAATTCTCCGGACTTGCCTGAGAAGCCGCTGACAGGTATTTAGAAATTCAAGTAATCAACGATGGTTCCAGTCACATTGGACTTTATTGCTGCATAATAGAAATCTTTAGTTCTTCGAACATGAAGGTGGAAAACAGGCAAACAGCTCGCCTGAGGGTGAACAATAACTGCAGCCTATTGACGCTTGTATTAGGGATCTCGTCAGGTAAACAGTCCGCCTGATGGTGAACTATAATTGCAGCCTATTAACGCTTGTATTACAAGGGGTCTTGCCCGTTAATGGCTCTGAGAAAACCTCTTATAACCATTTTCCATAAACCTAAGATTTCCAAGAACTGTAAGTGTCTCAGGAAATTCTCGATACGAAGTTCATTTTACAACTTGATATTATTGTCTACAAGTGACGGAGGGATAAAGATATAGGTTTAGATCTTTTCTGTTCATAAAAAAAACTATGCATCAGACCTAAACCTACCGACAGAAGTAAAAACATAAAACGCATACTAATTATTACATATAATATATTTTTATTTTTTTATACTACGTCGGGAGGCATACAAGCATACGACCCACCTGATGTAAAGCGGGTACCGTAGTCTATTAACGCATTGCGATATATATTAAGTATAACTCGCGCGATGCCTCCTCTGCTGCTTACACAGCAACTCCTTGAGAGCTTACTGGTGACCTCACTCACACACAGGAACACAACAATCCTCTAGGGAGTTGTTATTTGGCTGCGGCTTTCTGTGCGGTGGAGGTACTTCCCCAGACGGGCTGCTTTAATGCGCCCTACCTCTCTTGAGTACATATATATACAGACAACATTGACATGTTAGAGACGCATGATTTTACCCTACCAAAAATTGGTCAAAGTGTATACGGAAGCTTTTATTTCAATACTACAAGTAGGTAAATATCAACATCTAAATTGAATTCACCTAAGATGATAATATCACATCAATCACAACTCATCATCAATGATACCATTAAGTGACCACCATACAGTTACAGTCGCTGTTTGCTAACATGACCTAACCTAACCCACAGCGTCATAATGATTCGGACGGCGCAAGCGCACAAAAACCAGAGCGAATCGACCATAACATGGGACCCCCACTGCGTAAATTCTCATATACGTTTACGGTATAGTTTTATAGCTCCAAACCATTTGAAAAAGGTGATTCCGGTGCATTTTAAACTGTTTGAATATTCTTTCTTCAAACTTGACCTAGCCAAGTAGGGGAATGTTATGTGCATATATTTAGAGAATAAAACATTTTTTTTTATACAACGTCGGAAGGCATACAAGCATACGGCTTACCAGATAAGCAGTAAAGCAGTTACCGTAGCCTATTAATGTTTGTAATATATTAAGTATCACTCGCACGTTGCCTCTTCTGTTGCTTACACAGCAACTCCTTAGGGGCTTACTGGTGACCTCACTCACACACAGGAGCACAACAACCCTCTAGGGAAAAAAAATACAGTGGAATTGAAAGATGTTTACCGACCCATGCACAGTTTATGTATTGCATAAGAGTTTTATATAAAGGGTCTTTCATTACTTAATGTACAGAATATGATTATGCTGATATAAGAATATGCAAAATCATAGAAAATCAACGTTTATATCCTGCTGTAACTAGCGTAGTATAAATTAAATATTTAAGGGGGCTCCCATACAACAAACGTGATTTTTTTGACGTTTTTATAAATAATGGTACGGAACCCTTAGTGCGCGAGTCCGACTCGCACTGGGCCGATTTTTTAAAAACATCCAAACCAAGACAAACAGACATGTTCATGCACGCAAATGTTTGTCCTGTGTGGGAATCGAACCCACGAGCATTGGTGTTCAAGTCGCGTCATTCACGACTGCGCCATCGAGCTCTTCCATGCAATGCAATGCTATAAACTTATCATTTTAGGAATAAGACTTGCGAATTTTATTTATTAGTCGTGTTCATATTTATTCCACCTCAACCAAATAACGATGAAATGATACGACAAATAATATTCACATGAAAACAAAATATACACACAATTTATTTAGTAATTTGGATGGAGCCGTATACAAACCTCATAGGCCAATCAACGCATGTGGTTCTTACTCGATTAAAATACCCGTTTATTTGTGGCCATAATCAGAATTTCACGCGTGCTTATAGAGAGAACGATCATGTTAAACGGTTAGTCACGGTGTCTGTTTTTGTGTACATTACCCATTCATACGTACTGTTAACAGAGAACTTACTAAACTGATGCACGGAACAATAAAAACACACTTATTTTTTGTGCTTTTTCTTAGCACCTTCAACAGGTGCCAAACCATAATAACGATATAAATAAAAATGACACGACAAAGTAGGCAACAATAATCAGAGTTTCAACGCCAGTCTTATAGCTAACGATATAAAGCTTACATTCGAGAACGATGAGAGTGCAAATAAAGTTTTGTAACGTACCATTTAATTAAACAGCTCATATAATGTAAAATTTGTGATAGGCGAAGCTCTTCATGCAAATGACGAAAATTGCCCTACCGACGAGTACAGGAGTGTGGCGGGCTGTGGCGTTATCTGGAATGCGCGTGATACGACCACGCAACGCTGAGTAAACGCCCCGTGAAGTCATAAAACCGAGACTCGGTATTACCAAAGGACGCCTATAAATTCTTTATTTTATGATCGCGAGCATATATTTAATTCTAAGAGCGTCCCCACTGTTTCCTTTTTTGTCACATAAATAAAGAATTTATAGTGAATTTTATATGTACTGTAATCAGTATTTAAACACCCGCAGAACGGGTAAAATATTAATACATTAATGTGACACGATAACATTGGACATTAATGTTGATAACGTGTTTAATTTGAAAGTCTAAATTAAATGTATAAATCAAAGTTTACAGAAATGTTACTTCGAATACATCCTTAATCTCTTGGTGCGTGATTGTAAGCAGACCGCCTTCTTTATAAGTATAATGGCTTCGTCGTGGCTAACAAGACAACATCTCAGACCTTTCATTGAGTTCGGCCACAAAACATGAATACTCAGATTTCCGAAAGATATTAAACGGTTCATAAAAGATAGCCGCCCGCCCGTCGGACAACGTTTGTCTATTTGTACCAAAATGCATATAATGCGATATGCCTTAAGGTACGCCTTAATTTCATAGAAAAGGAGCACCCAATTGTTGGTAACGGACAAAAAGAACGAAAATTCTTACATGTTTACATTTTCAACAGTATGCGTAGGAGCTATTGTAATTTAAAGTTTGCATCAACCATCTTGATATTGTTAACCGAAAGTATTATGCATAGAAATATAGCGTTACTGTACGACTATTTTGCGACTCAATGACATAAAACATATCTATTATGTACTCATCTTCAAATATGCCATTCAATAATAACTACAATGGTTTAGAAATAATAAAAACAGACTTCAATGAAGTCAGAACTTCAACAAATATATACGGACATAATCGGACGCTACGAACTTCATAATAAAAAATATTTTTCAAAATTGACATACATATCGCGTACCATACACGTGCTAAAAATACAGTCGAACTGAGGACTTCTCATTTAAAAAATGAGAATAAACTACAGGTGCCTGCGGCTTGGCCGCGCGCATATCTACAACACTAGTAACATAAAAATTTCCTGTGAAATTTTCCTTGCGGATGAATTCATAACCGTATTTAAGCGGGGGCAACAGCTTAGCGGCGCCCTCATTTTGTTTTTATTAATCTCTCTCAATACAGGCACTGAAGTAGGTACTATATTTATGTTTTTTGAGACATATTCTGTTTTTATTATTTATGTGTTAGTCATAATTTTTATTATTGTTATAAGTGACCACAATAAGCAATAATTAATATTATGGTTACTTGTACATAGATAATAAATACAAGATATGTTTAAAAAAAAACAAAAATATTATTCGTCCAATTCCAAAAAACGCTCAAAACAGGCACTGAAGGTGCCTATGTTGAACATTTTTTGGAATTGGATTGGTCTTAAACTCAGCGTTATTAATAAAAACAAAACGAGGGCGCCACTTAGCTTTATGCCCCCTCTTAAGGATCTTCATACAAAATATTTAGTTCATAGATTCAATTTAAATTCAAGCAGTAAATTCATATTTTATATGTACAGTTATTTGAATATTACAAGAGTTTACGGTTCAAATAAAGCTTTTTATTTTCCCTTAAACAACTCATACAAAACAGACAAGGTACCTAAAATTGGAATAAACTTCCTTTAGTAGGTAAATATTGCATAACATTAATATATAAATATCATAGATTTTTTACCGTTTACTTTAATATCCATAACTGATAAACCACCTACGATACTCAGTTAACCTGAAAACTTCTTTTACTAAACGTCACTGTCGATTGAGTTTTCGTCAAAATCGAGTCAATGGCGGAGAGTAGTTAATAAACAAAAAAATGAGCAATATATCTTTTCACATTGGCACAAAAGTCAGAAAAAGTAATGTACCTACTCGTTTTTACGAATTAAGGATCTGTTTGTAGTATTATTTTATCTAAATACGAGTATCTATTAAATTTCATCTAAATTGGAGAACCAGTTTGATAGTTATCGCAATACATACACACATACGAAAATGTTTTCGATCCACTCGGTTTGGAGTTGTCATTTGCATTTAAAAATACCAAGGTTTGATTTCACCATAAAAGTTGACATGTCAAGCATGCACAATCATGCAAATTTCACTTTAACTGCTACTACATAACATACATGGCTAGCTTGATCTGTCGTTGTGAGATGCTGAATTAGCAACGAAGACGTCTCAAACTCTTTAAAAACTTTATTTCGATCTCGCTGGAAATAATAAAACAATACGGTCTTGTTATTTGGTTTACACAGAATAACTAATCGTCTAATGTATATATATACTAACTAAAAATAATATAACATTAAAAAAAGCCCGTTAAAAAATCGTGTTGTAAAGGATCAAGAAGTGTATTTCCGTGTAAAGTCTCGTGCATTATATCTAAATCACACAAAGGCAAGCGAAGAAGGCATCAGAGCAAACAGCCTTTGCAGACCGAACGAATTCAGATACAATAGCTGCCGGTCCTACACGTCATCTGCCGTCATATTGAGCAGAAACACAAACATTTAAAAAATCATCAGCCACGATAATACTCGACAAAAAATAAAGATAACATGTCTATGTACAATTATCGTCCCCGGGAGCACAATGGTACGTTTTACAAAGATAAACATTGACCATGACACACCGTTTCAAGAATGAGGAGCTATGAACACCCGTTCGGTGAATTGAAATGCTTCTCGTTCATTCGGACATATACATAAAGTATTTCGTACTTTTGGGTAGGGCGTAATGAAGTATTCTGCGTATAACTGAGGACGGAATTCGAATCTGTGGATAGCTTTGGCGGTTTCTTTTGAAGTATTTTTAGGACCACACATATGCAAGTTTTTGTAATAAGGTATATTATAGTAAACAATAACAATTGCATTCGGAAGTTGCGCAAAAGATTTTTTATTTACGCTGCAAAGATTGATACGCCTATTCAGAAGAATTCATCCGATGTTGATTCAGGTGCCAAGAATTTAAGTGTATCATCATAAAGTCAATATTAACAAAAATTGTGTATAGATCATATTTCTATGCCAATTATTTGTGATGCAACTTGAGTTTACTTAGGATTAACTGAAAGCTGGCATCTTCGAGCGTAAACATTTTAATATTACGATGATCAAATTGTCAATTTTTAATATTGAGTACTGTGAAGATATCTTTTTCTTATTTATAGAATCGCAATTTTAAATTTAGATTAAATAAATTTGGCATTTTTGCATTCCACGTTTCTTTAATATCACTGTTTCTGTAACTATGGAAAAATAAAAAGCGCCGCTATTTTCCATACGAGTTCTGTCGTGGTAAAATCGGCCCGAAATATCAACGATCTGGATGGGCCAGACATGGTGAATGCACAATTATTTTGGGATAAGTGAATAGATGCAATTTTTATAAAAACTATTGGTTTGAACAATAAACTTACATTAAGTGCTTAAAACAACTTAAATATCTTCAATGCAGACCGTTGATAATAATGATGAACATTTGCATACCTTCTCAAGGAAAATCCAGATGTGTGTCTATAAATAATGTCTGCAAGATAATTATGTCGGTGTTGACGGAGTTGCCAATCAGTTACAACTTTTTCATGGCCTAATATGGTCGTAGCCAAAACAGGAACACTACGTGGTATGCCTGCTTAATACATTTACTTGGCTATATAGACAATATAATTATCATGTTATTTATATGCCATTTAAATAGAATATGAAATACAAAGACAGTCCATCACAGTATAAATTAGCAATGCGACCAGTACTCAGGTTCTAGCAAAGGTTGCAAGAATGAAATTTTATGATACCATCATTTTTTAACAAGGTGTAACTACAGTGAACAATATCATCAAAATTCGTTTATCATATATATCCGTATTGCATAGCATCGTGGCGAAATATGTTCTGAATACATATGAAGGCACAACTGAATCGTTATTTAGTACCTATAGTGGGATGAGTGTAGGTTGATGTAATTTATACTAGGAATATATAAAATTTTCGATATGTGATTACTGTTGTAACTCCTCTTCCAAGCGTTATCTCGTTTCCTAATCCATTAGGATTGGCGGAGTCCACTACTTAGGCGTAGACCGCAAAAGATTTAGCGAAGATACTGATTTTGAAGAGGATCGACTCCCGTCAGACCTGCACAATCCAGGAAACTACATCTTTCTTAGGTTAAGACACACGTCTATCGAAACAATATCTTAGACGTGCAGGTTTTCTCACGATGTTTTCCTTCACCGTCGAGTAAGTGATATTTACAAATATGTACATAAATCCAAAAACACGAATTAAGTGGTACTGTTGTAACTATTGAGAAAAAAGTATATAAAATACTATAATTTAAGTAACCTCATTTGGAAGCAAAGCAATCATAGATTTACTTTCGAAAATTTGTAAAAAAAGACAAAATCGCCTTGTTATCGCTGGAAACCGAAACGAGACGTCGTCAAAGCAATCCATTTATAATCTTTTTTTAAAGAATATTCAAAACTATTCAAAGAAACTTATTTATATTGGAAAGGTATTTACTAAAGCAAATCGTGCATTCTAAAATGTCAGTCCATTTACGTGGATGAATCATTACATGGCCAATAAAAAGTATAACTAAATTTATACTAGTAGGTATCCTTAGCTCATTTTTCGGAATCAAGGGAAAATGAATAAATGACGATAGCCACCCATCTAGGATAATAATACAAATGAGATAAGAAGTCGTTTGTTTAGCTAATAACAAGTCAATACTTTATAAGATTACTAGTTACTCGACCCAGCTTCGCACGGGTGATCCAATCGTTACCAAACTTCACAGGATCACCCGCTGGACTAACCTGAAGTTTCACTGAAAATTTCATCAAAATCTCCCAGCCGTTTTTGAGTACATAGAGGACAAACATTCATTTATATATACACATATATATATATATATATATTGCATTTAAGCAACGAATTATAAAAGGTAGCCGCAGCCTTGCGTTATTTCAAGGATAAAAAAACCTCAGGTCCTGATCAAATAACAACGGAGAAGCTCAAAATGCTGGGTGATAATGGGATAGACGCTCACCACAGGATCTGTAATAACATATGGACGTAGCGGTACATGGACTGAATCTATTATCATACTGCTTTACAAAATGGGCCAGGCGCGCCGACTCCGTGGGTGCTCGGGGGCTCAATCACTCACGGGAGGGAAACAGTGGGTGCGGAGCACCCATGACGCTAGACATCATAATATAACTAAAATAATCCTCATCTCATTATCTGTGGTCAAGGTCGCGCTTGCTTGCTTACTAGAGTGTGTGCGAGGCGTCCTAATGTATTCTCAGTTCCCACCAGATACTTTTGATGTAGAGCCTTTTGATGTAGAGTAACATGCGAGTAAACAGGCATCTTGTTGCACTACTATCATTGTACCCTGTATCAAACAGTCAGGGTGTGGTCAAAGTCGACATAATTACCTATACGCTCTTTAAATTTGGGAATGGAGCACGGTAGGGCTACATATTGTCTCCTATGTTATTTAATGTGTACGGAGAGCACATTATTCGACAAACCTTGGAGGGATGGGAGGGCGGAGTGAGCGTTGGCGGAGTGAAATTCACAAACCTGCGTTACGCTGATGACACGACACTCATCGCAGCAAGTGAGGCTGAAATTACTGAGCTTCTCAAGAAACTGGAACACGTCAGCAACAATATGGGGCTCTCAGTGAACATCGCCAAACCAAAGGTGATAGTGGTGGCTCAAGCAAAATCCAGAGGCATTGTCACACTTGAAACATTTCAAAGCTTCAACCACCTGGGTTCCACAATTTATTCTGATGGATCATGCGAAACAGAAGTGCGTTGACGCATCGGGATGGCAAAGAATGCCATGTCTTAGTTGCACAACATCTGGAGAGAAAGGAATAAAAGTATCACAAAAAAGATCAGTCTGGTACAAACACAGGTTTTCCCAATCTTCCTCTACATATGTGAGACATGGACTCTGAGGGCAACCGACCGCAGCTGAATAGATGCCTTTGAGATGTGGGTATGGAGACGAATGTTACGTATTCCGTGGACGGCTCACCGAACTAACGCATCGATTCTGAAGGAGTTGCGAGTGAAAGCAAGGCTAACCATCATATGTCTTCAAAGAACACTGGAGTATTTCGTAACATCGCCAAGAGAGAAGGAGACAGCCTTGAGAAACTCGTACTTACCGGAAAAATCGAGGATAAAAGACCACTAGATCGACCAGATCCGCACAACTCTGGAGACGGTGAGCTGTGGAATTCGTGCCGTTGAAAATAGAAGCAGATGGCGAAGCATTGTACGTCGAAGTGCGTGCTCCGGAGAGGCCACGACTCTCAGCAGGTGAGGTGAACGAAGAAAGACAGAGATAAAAGCTAAGGAACTAGCATTGCGCTAAAAATGACAAAACACTAACGAAAATGTAGGGCAGGGCTAAAACGGCAATCTTAGCACCAGCTAGTGTGTGCAGTGACAGTCGCTTGCAGAAAGTTTGGAGAGGGCCTAAAAAGCTAGTAAAAACCAACCGGCATAAGTTTTATAAGTTCTACAAAAGTAAAATCATTTTGCGTCCACAAAGAATATCGTCGTCTACATCATGCATTCAGTATTGGGCTGGTTTTTAAAAAGTAACTACATAGTTTAATAGCATTCATTGATATAGCACATTGACGACCTCAGTGGCGCAATGGTTCGTAACACTACTTTGACACTACAGAACACACATTTGTGTGCACGAACATGTCTGTTTGTTTTGGACTGTGAGTTTTTAAGAGAGGTATGGCGCATCTAAGCAATCTATCTGGGGAAGTACCTCTATTTCTCCGTAAGCCGCAGCCTGATAATAACTCCATGGAGGGTTGTGGTGTTTCTGCG
Source organism: Pyralis farinalis (assembly GCA_947507595.1). Lineage (NCBI taxonomy): Eukaryota > Metazoa > Arthropoda > Insecta > Lepidoptera > Pyralidae > Pyralis > Pyralis farinalis. The sequence goes on from OX382273.1 coordinate 14,767,770, forward strand.
TGTAAGTGAGGTTACCGGTAAGCTCCAAGGAGTTACTGTGATAGCAGCAGAGGTGATACTTAATGTAAAGCAAGCATTCATAGGCTACGATAACGGCTTTACGTCAGATGTGCCATAAGCTTATAATATACTCTCCGACATTGTAAAGTATAAAAAAAATATAGCAAGGTTACAAGGTTTCACAAAAAACATTAGATTTTAATGTCCATCATAATTTTTTTCTGAATATTGTCTACAATCAATATGAAAATAATGTACCTAACTAATTTTAGTTGACGATTGCCATGTGCCTTACGAGGAGCCATCTTCGCTGGTGTTTTCATTTTATATATAGGTATTACCTTAAACGAGCAATTATTGTATATCTTTATATATACATAATTTGTCTTTGTTGTGTGTCACTGAACTCCTCCTAACGGCTGGACTGATTTTGATGATCTTTTGTGTGTTTACGTGGGTCCCTGGATGGTTTAAGCCATAGTTGGACCCGGTAGGTGGCGTTTCATTCGGGTTCTGGGGAAGCTTGGTGGCCCAGGTACTAATAGGTATGTCACACATCAAATTTTCATCCAATTTTGGATATAATAATAATAACTTATAGCGAAGAGCCTCGACTGTTATCTTGAGAGGCTCTCACTCAGCAGTTGGGTCAAGAACCAGATACAGAAGGCGGTTCTTCTGGATACGGCCCACAATGTGAGGAGGTTTCTCACTCTAGAGCCTTGACCACCGGTAGCTTCAAGTAGCTTGGACCTTCGCTCCGCTACCGGCGCGTGGCCTCCTTTTTTATTTTTAAATATGTTTTATTTTACAATCAATTTATTTTCGAAAAATGGAGGTAAATAAAAACATAATAATAAATATTGTCGGACAAACGACACAGCGCTACCTAGCTCCAAAGTAAGTGAAGCTTGTGTTAAGGGTACCAGACAACTGATAATGTTTATCAGTTGTCTAGTAGGTACCCATAACACGTAAATACATTATTTAACAAAAGTTATACGCGACGAACAGAAAACTTTCTCTATTTAGAAGTCGGTTAAAATAGTGATATTTGGGAACGTTACAAGTTTATATTCCGGTCCATCCCACAACATGTTCTCGTCGCCCACAGGGCCGAAGCAGTGACGGCGCACGACGCAAATGACGATACATCCGAGACACTTTTCAATAAAAATTCATACGACTTGTTTTCTTATTCCAAAAGGTACACATAGACGGACCCCTGGAATTCATAAAACTAACACTCACCATTCACTTATTATTACAATACAATACCCGATAACTGATCCCGGAAAGTATTCAAAAATGACTCCTATCGTACATTTATAGATTCGTTATGTAAAAAAACATGGAGTAAAAACACCGATCAATTGCGAGTTGAAGTCTAGCTCCAAGAGCTCTGAGCGTTATTTGATTCCTTGCTTTCTTTAATTTATAGATTTTTATCAGTCATATATTTTATGTCGGAAGTGAATGAGAATGTATGTATTGGATGTCCTTTAAACAGAGATGGAAGCGAGAATGAGGAGTGGGGAAAACTTCTAAGCAGCCGAAATCCAAGCCAAAAGGCACAGCTCACTGTACACAACCTGCTGGTTACACCAAGGCAACGTATTAAGGTTATACTTATAAAGTTGGTTTGTTCCTATGAGTGAGTGAAATTACCGGTAAGCTCATAAGAAAAATGATACAAGCGTTCATAGGCTTCAATAACCACTTTACATCAGGTGGGCCTTGTGCTCGCATACCCCTTGACGTTATATAAAAACAATGCGCAAAATCCATTGTGAAATAATTGTAAAATATGTTATACTTGCTTAAATATATTTTAAGAGTTCGGTTTTACCTACGAGATACGGAACCCTAAAAACACTGCCCTTTTACACTTACTACATAATTTAAAATACATTCAAAACACGATCAGATGATTTCAAATAAAATAAAATAATATCAAAGAAATAAAATAAAATTGTACAATTTTTCAAAGTAATATCTTTCAAACATGCTGAGAGGAAACAAAATTACTAAATATGTGATGACTTAGAGAAACGTGCACATTTTTCAATACCTAAGAATATTTTTCAAAGTGGAAAATTTCAGTATTAAAAAATACTTTAATACTAAAATGTCTCCGAATTAAATACAACATGGAAAGGGTTATATACTAGTACTGATTAAATTATACTACTAAACTAATAATAATAGATGACATCCCTTTATTACTTTTTATAGGGGAAATAACCGAAAAAATGAAATAGATGTAAAAAAGTTTTTTAAAATGTAAGAGGGTACCACGAAAATGCCAAGTGGCCAAAATAAAATGGTTTGCCGTTATTCTGAGTTTCCTTAAGCCCCGAGAAATTTAACATAAACGTTCTCAATAGTTTCAACGAGACAAATAAGACGAAGAATGTTTTGAGAAACGGGTCGAAGTGGTTATTTCAGCATCAATCATTTGTAATGATGTATAAGTTGACATTTAGAACGATTTTAGGTATATCTGGGTTCATAATGTTACCTAAAAACTTATATTAAGAGAAACATTAATATACAGTTACAATTCTTTATTTGTAAGAAAATTAAACTATCAAATAATTAATAAAATAAATGTAAGGAGGAAAATAACTTGTAGGACGTGTAGAGTCACAGGGTTTAGTTTAGAAATGTGCCGCGAAAAAACTTTTAGATTGCTACTCTTAAAATCTTTTAAATAGTTAAGAATCTAGCTTGTCAGCATACACCATCACGGAAATAAAATATTAAAAAATGCTGGTAAGTTACTTTTACACGTATGTATGGAATAAAACCTCCTTGTGTCGAACCAGTTCTTCCATCACAAGGATATTCACACGTAGGTACTCATGGCGACGGAATGACCAGAATAGTGTTATTGATTTGATTTTGATAGATGGACTAACTACTAAATGGGATATTGACAATATCCCACTTAGTTTCATAGATTAGTTTTTATTTTCCACCCTTTTTTACTGATTAATATTTTTTTTTTTTTTTTTTTTTTTTTTTTTTTTTTTTTTCCTCCTATTCCTCCAATGTGAGTTTGGAGACCTTATCTGCTATTACTAATACATATTTCGCTTATATCTAGTACATACTTAGTTATATATCTATGTTGTTGCAGTACGTATATCGCTTCTTTTTAGAACATATTTAGTTATATCTATTTTTATTACAGTTTGTATTTGTTACTATTTTTAGTTTTATACATTTGCAGTTTTTCCTTAGTTGCTATTTTTTAACCTTATTTTTACAATTTCGCACCTTCTATATTAATTTTTTGCTATACCATTTTATATGGTTGAGTGGCGTATACTTATTATACGCCCTAATCATATTTTATTTGCCTACTTATTTCTATATATAACCTTTTTGACTATTTTTGTGCAGTATTCTACGAAGTAACTTTGCGTGCTTTTATTACTAAATAGTTCGCTGAAATTGCTTTTATTTATTACCATATTTACTTTTTGTTGCAGCTCGTATCTCTCAGGGGCGTATGCGGGACATTCCGCTATGATGTGTTCTACCGTCTCGCTTACGTCTGGTTCACAGATGCACGATGGGTCCTCCTTACACTTGAAACGGTGCAAGTATTCGGAGAACCCACCGTGCCCCGTCAGCAGTTGTGTGGTAATGCTAGTGTGTTCTATGCTTTTCAGCGTTTTGTATGCTTCGACCGCGTCGGGCAGGAACATTTTTGTGACCGCGGCAGTTGTGCCCTCTTTATACCTTTGGTTCCATACACCAAGTGACGTCATTCTTATTTGTCTCTTAATGTATGAGGTTGGGCACTTATCATAGTGCAGCCGCATCTTTTTATTCCTTGCCGCCTCCTTCGCCAGTTGATCCGCGCGTTCGTTGCCCTCCATCCCTGCGTGGGCCTTGATCCAAAACAAAGAAATATCTTTGCCTTCGAGCCTACTGGTCTTTATTAATTCTTTTGCTTCCACTGCTAAGGGATGGAGGGATCCGCGATCTTTGACTGTCTCGAGGGCCGATCGAGAGTCGCTGTAGATTCCGAAGCTCCGTTCAGGGCGGCCGTTTACCTGTTTTATGGCTTCACATATGGCGAGGAGTTCCGCCTGGTAGACCGTGCAGTACGATGGTAGTTTACGTTTTACCGTTTTTACTTCGGCGCCGTCTTTCCAAATAGTGAGTGCTGCCCCCACTCCTCCTTCAATTTTACTACCATCAGTGTAGATTTTGACTGCTTGGTCGCTATTCGCTTCCAGTTGCTGTTGGTCTACCAGGTTTACGAACCCCAGGCTCATATGCTCTGCCGGGTGTCCTATCTTCAGGTACGGCTCTCTCCTTTCCACTTCCCTATCACATAGCACTACTTGGGGCACGCCTCTTTTCGCCTCGTATATTGTCGCCGTTTCACGCACCCTGATGTCCAGCGGTAGTATTCCCGCTAGCACCAGCGCTGCATTCAGGGAGACAGTTCTGTACGCTTTGCACAGCTTCTGGGCAAAGCCCCTCTGGACAGTGTTGAGCTGCTTTTTTATTCCGAGCTTGTCTACTGCTGATGCCCAGACGCTGGCAGCATACAGGACTATCGGTTCAACCACGGCTGTATATATAGTCTTGACTATATCTGGATGTAGCCCCCAACTGATCTTGGCGGCCCTCGACAGCTGTTTGTATATGCCCAGCACTTTTTTGCATTGATTTCGCACGTGTGTATTGAAGGTGAGTTTGTTGTCGAGGGTTACGCCAAGGATCTTGAATTCTCCAGACATCTTGATGTGGACCCCTCCCATGCTCAGGCGCGGGGTGTCAAACTTTAATCGTCGCGTGATTAGCATTGCGTTCGTCTTTTGCGGTGCGAATCTTAATTTATTTCTGGCTCCCCACTCCTGAACAAGGGCAAGGGTGGCGCTTGCCTTCTCCTCTATTTCTTGCGCCGTGTCTCCCTGAAATACGAGCACCACATCATCGGCGAACGCCTGGATGTGGTCACCCTTTTCCTCCACCTTTTTTAGTAGAGGGTCGATCAGCAGGTTCCATAGCATGGGTCCCCCGATCGAACCCTGCACGCATCCCTTTTCAGTTTGCCTGGTGATCTCCTCCCCGGCGAATCGCAATCTTATGCTCCTGTCGCTTAGATAGCTATCTATGGCTTTTCTGATATTCAGCGGGCACTTTTCCTCTGCCAGCCTAACTTTAATCGCAGGCCACCAGGCGCCGTCGAACGCCCCCTCTATGTCCAACGAGACCACTGTCACCAGTTTTTTCTGGGTGAGCTGATCGCGTATATATCCCACCAGATCATAGAGAGCGTCCTCCGTACTCCTCTGTGGCCTGAAGCCGTACTGTCGAGTACTAAGCCGAGGTAAGATGTGCCATTTCAGTCTCGCTATTATCATCTTCTCCAGTATCTTTCCCAGGACTGACAGCAATCCGATGGGTCTATATGATTTTGGACTGGTGTAATTGTCTTTGGCTGGTTTTCTCAGTACCACTACTGTCGCCTCCTTCCATATCCTGGGAAAGTGTCCTATTTCTAAGCATTTGTTTGCTATCGCCAGGAAGAGTTCCGGGCTACTCGAGATCACTCTATCGCAGATATCTGCGGTTAGGCCATCTGATCCAGGTGCCTTTTTGGGGTTGAAGCTTTTAGCTGCGGCTTCCAGCTCGTCTAAGGTAAATGGTGGATCATTATTTGTAGGATGCTCCACTACATTTATCCGTTCCGCTTCCAGCCTTATTTCGCGATGATGGCAGCTGTCTTCTTCCTCCCGGTCCTCTGGATAAAAGGTTTGCGCAAGGAGCTCCGCCGATTCCCTTCGTCCCAGTGCCTTCTCTCCATCCATCAGTGGCAGATCTTCGTGCCTTTTAGCGGTTCTCCCAATTATGCGGTAGATTCCATCCCACATTGTTTCTTTTTCCTGCTTTGCACAAAAGGCTTTCCAGCTATGGATTTGAGCCTGCTTTGCTTGTTTCTCATATTCTTCTTTCTTTTCCAGGTACTCAGATACTACCTTCGGCCTTCGTATCGGCGCTGCACATCGGATCCTCCGCCTTCTAGTGACGACCTCCTTCTTCAGCCTGGCGAGCTCATCGGACCACCATGGTAAGTTTACTTTTTTGTTATTATTTTTCTTCGGTATATTATTATTGCATGCTTTTGTTATAATTTCGCTGTATTTATTTACTATTACTTCTAATTCATTCTTGTCTTTGATTTTATTTATATTGTCTATTGTTATATTATTTTGCTGCAAAATCTGGTCAACTTCTTCAAGAAGTTGGGGCCAGTTTGCTTTTCTAGTGTTATAGATACGTGTTGTGTTTTTAATGTTTATTTCTTTAGGTCTTTCCAAATAGATTTTAAAAAGTATGGCGTTGTGATCTGAGCTCGTCATGCCCTCCTCTACCTTCCAGTCATCAACCAGACCCAGCATCTCCGATGTGCAAGCCGTGATGTCTACGATACTCGTGTATCGTTTTCCCCCTCGGATTGCATCGAAGGTCGGTGTATCTCCCACGTTTAGGATTTGGAGTCCCATCTCTTCGATTGTTCCGGCCAGATCTTCGCCTCGTCGATCGGTTCTTGGGCAACCCCACCAGGTACTTTTTGCGTTGACGTCTCCTGCTATGATCAGGTAAGTTCTCTCTGTCTTTTGCTGTACCTTTTTTATTTCTTCTAGGTAAGGGTCTATCGGCTTGTCTGGCTCTAGGTAGACTGAGGAGACTACTATGTTCCAGGTGCGTGTCCTCAATCCTACTACAACTATGTTACTTGTAGTGAGGTCCGGATAGAGGACGGCGTCAATGGTCGGGTCGAAGACCGCTATTGCAGCCTTTACCACTCCGCAGTTCTGCTTCACACTCTGGAAGATTCTCACTCCTGTGTAGTCCCTCATTCTTCCTGTCCCACCGACATACGGCTCTTGGATGAGTGCTACCGCAATTTTCCGGTTTGAGGCTTCGATCATTAGCTCCTGTGTCGCTAGCTGCTTTCGTTGTAGGTTTGTTTGGACTACCGCATATGGGGCCGCTGTTTTTGGTACTGTCTTACCCTGTATGGCATCCTTAGCAGTATGCCGTCGTGGCTCTCGCCAGGGCATCCCACTTTCGTCTAATCGGGCATTCCTGGCTGAAGGCGTTGTGTGTGACATAATCTAATTTTGCGTGGTTGCAGTTACAGCAGGTTGGCTCCCCTCCCGCAAGCCAGTCTTGGCAGTCCGCTCTTTTATGTGGGCCCGCACAGTGGCTGCATTTTTCAACTGTTTCTTTGCAGTATCTTCTGCCGTGTCCATAGGCTAAACAGAGCGAGCATTGGATGAGGGGTGAGTAGTCCTCCACCCTGATTTGCTGCAGGTCGATGTGGACTTTACCGGTTCTCGTCATTCTTTGCCACAGCTTTGGTGACACCCTCGCCACCACGTGGCAAGTTAGAGAGTTTCGGGTTCTTTTTCGAAACTTTATTTCCATACCCTGGTCCGCCTCAAGTCCCTCAAAGAGGTCTTTATTTTGGTTCCTGAGTGATACTAGGATTTCCTCGTCCGTATGGTACTGCATGAGGTTCTTGAGGATGACCAGTGGATCCTTATTTTTAATGTCCTCGACTTTAAATTTGTCTGTGGCCCTACTTAGCTTTTCTTTAACTTTTTCTCTTTCTGTTTCTGACCTACATCCGATAATTACTTTTCGGTCCTTCGCCTTCCTGACCCTGTCTATTTTTATGCCCCCTTCCGTGGCCTTGATTACCTCCCTCATCCTGCTCAGCACCTGCTCGCTTGTTTCATCCTGGTCCATTGAGGCTACTGTTATTGAATGTAGTGCCTGCGGCATTTGGGTTTTTTCCCTCTGTCCGCTGGCAGCTACGTTTGCGTAGGTCCGTGGAAGCGTTTCCCAAATTTCTTTCTGTTTTTGCAGTTCGTCTTTTAGTTCTTCCATTCTTTTTGTATTCTCCTTTATTACTTTGGAGTGCTCCTCTATTGTATTTATTGCGTAAGGTGTTAGAATGGTGTCTGCTCCAATTTTTGGGTCGTTTTTATTTGTTGCTACCTTTGCTGCTGCCGCGTCCGCCTCTTCTACCAGCTTGACCAACTGTCTTATATAGTTTTGTAAGCTCGTCTTAATTTCTCTTTTCATGTTACCACTTGCCGTCAACTGTGCTTCCGCTTTTGTTAATAGATCTTTTGCTTTTTCTGATCTAGTGCCTTTTGCTTCTCCTTCTCTTTCTTTTGTGAATGTTTTCTCCCTCTTGGTGTTTGTTGTGCTATTGTCCTTCTTTGGGGGTGTTCTTGTGGCCGTTTTTACCCTCTCTTGGTTTGGCGGCCATTCCCCAGCACTTTTCCTGACATTTCGTTCGTCTGAAGGGCCAGCCTTCGTTGTCTGTCCCACTGGACTGCGGGGGTCCCTTCCTGTCATTTCTGCCGGTTTTTTAACGGGCGTCCTTATACTCATCATGCTTTGAGTTTGAGTTTAAAGGAGGAGGAGGAGTCAATAGTTCGATGAGATGAAAATATAATCCAGTAAAGTATATAAAAGTGTATATAAAAGTGTATATGATGGTATATAAATTGTGACAGACTGTAAAGTGGCCTGTCAAGTACGTGTCAAGTGTATAAATATGTGTGTACAATATTTATTTAATTTAGTGTCCTTATTTTACGATGTTTTGCCTCCGTTTAAGGAGTCCGTGTAATACTCTGGCTTTCTGAGCGAAAGCCTGTCTGTAGAGTCCTGAGAGACACGAGTTTTCTGCCGTAATGCTATTTTACGACACGCAAAGTCTACTCACGGAGTATAGTCAAGTGAAATTGTCTACTTGTACTCTATAGTGTTATTAAAGCTAAATTAAACTAGATATAGGTACAATTCCGGCTATTTTCTACATAATTTTACAATTTTTTCCAATTTTTTGTACAACTCTATACTGATTAATATTGGGTTTGTTTCGAGTGATTTAAGAATAGTAGGCAGTGGCTGTTGAGGCATGTCGGCACGATCGGATGGCAGGTGGCTCCGGTCACGTGCGTTCGCCGCTAAATGACAGAATATTTTTGGAACAACCACCAAAACTATTAGTTGTGCCATAAAAAATATTCGTTCCATTAGGAAATCTCGTAAAATTTGCATATACGTAGTAAAGATCAATTTTAAACGAATATTAACAATCGATTCTAAAATTACTTTAATATGCAATACAATCTAATGTAAAAGCACATTAAAAATACCCTTTGTAGAAGGGCTTATTATAGAATTGATGAATATATAACTGACAAAGATGTCTGGAAATAATTCAGCACAGACTACCTGTTCTTAATAATCTTTAATTTTACCATTTGATATCGTTATTGTACCAATATGCTTATGTATTTTTTGTTTTTGTAATATCTAATTGACAATTTTAAAAGAGACCTATATTGGCAAGTTTCTTTCGGCATTTCTTCTTAGCCAATGGTCATTTCCGAAATGCTAGTAGATAAAAAAAAGGAAAAAAGTAAAAAGAGAATTAAATAAGATACAATAATATTATATTTCAAAAACTGTAAGACGTTTCTAAGTGCCCGCGAGGGCTTCTTTTTTATCTTTATCTTTAAAAAAAAACACGAGATGTGAATGAAGCATCGCTCACTGCATGTATAATTTGATTAGATTGTGAAATACTTGCCTTATAATATTTTAATTAGTGCGTGAAATAATTACGAGTATCTCTATGACAGATAATCTACAGCCTAAATGTCGAAGGATTTATTTGAAACATCTAAAGGAAGCTTATAAGGTTACGGAAATCCTCTGTCAATGTTGAGAAAATATTATTTTTTAAAGATTTTTATATAAATAAAAAGGATTTTATACTTTTGTATTACAAAGATGAAAATTAACAAACACCAATACAGCTGTTAAAAATGAAAGATGTTAAGGTATAGAGATTTTTAAAAGTTATACTAACTTTAATGTCGTTACCAAAATTACTTAATTAGCTAAAGACGTATAATAAAAAATAGTTAAAATATAATTCTATAAATCGAATGAAAAATATCGAGAAAAAAAGCAAATCTCTTATTTGCCATACCACGGTCTAACATCATTTACGTACTCCTTTCTACCATTTTAGTGGAGTAGTTGTTTATTGTACGGGATTAAAAAAACCTTTGTTTCGAGGTATATTGTTGCAGTAATCTGTACTAATCCTCTTCTGTGCGAATAAAGGGTACAGTTACCAATATCTTTGCGGTTTGTATACCGCAGTCATTCTAATGGTCGTCGTGAGATAATGACAAACAAAAGGGAACAATGGGCAATAATTGTTTTGGTCCTTCTTTTATGGCCTACGGTAGGCTTTATGCAAATATGCAAAGATAGGTACTAATTACAGGTAAGGACGTAATCTATGGATAATTTTGAGACAACAATAGAGAAAAGGCGCCTCGTGCAAGCAAATATTAATGCTAGCTAACGGATCTGCTTTAAGTAAATAACGTCTAGACACCGTAACCACCATCGCAGAACCAAAAATATCTGTGAATGTTCGGGTAACCGTTATAATCCATTATCCGGGAAAAAGCTATGAAACTGACCACTTTTGTTAAAGCTAGGTTTATAGAGGTGACGTCGTTTTTTAGAAAATAATTTAATAATACAGAGAAAATCGCAAGGTACCTGTTTTCCATTTTTGGTAGTCCACGACGAAGAAAGGGCAAAACGCGGAATGACCACCCGGAGATCGAAGTAGTTGCAATATATATATTATTATTACCTATTACTTCTTACTTTGCACAAAATGATTCTTTGAACTAAAGGTTCAATCATTTTTTTATTTATTCGGTTTGAAGTACTGATGTTATGGTATTTATTTTTAATCAGGACAGTAAACAGAGGGATTACATAATTCAGCTATGTCTATATTATAGACTACATTTTGACATATTTCATTACAAAACATGTAATGAAATATGCCAAAATGTAGTCTAATTCCACAAATAACATTTTATATTGATACTAGCTCCAATAAAATCAATGAGGCCCTTTCTTCAACTATCACAAGGGCTTAGGCATATATGAAAATATGGAATTTCAATAGATTTTTCATATAGTCGCGTTAAAAACATTGTTAGCAGTGCGGACATAGCCCGACTGGGGAAATACCTACTGCCTTACAGAAAACTGCAACCTAATAGAACTCGATTGAAATACAATATTGATTGGATATTTTAACCAATAGGCCGATAAGTGATGCGATGTTGAACCGTGAACTAGCCAATAAGAGCTGCGCGTTCTACTTTACCCCCCGACCCGTATCGGTGACTTTATTTACTATGCAAAATCGTATCATTGAGCCTCCATAGGTTATTTCATTCAAGTTGCCGAAATAGCCTAATTTCTCTGGTATCAATATAAAATGTTTTTTACAAATAGACAAGCTCGGTGGCACAGTTGCTAGTAACGCTGCTTTGACACCAACGCTCACGGTTCAATTTCCACACAGGACAAGTATTTGTATGCATGAACATATCTGTTTGTCTTGATCTGGGTCTTTTTCTGTGTGTACTTTACAAAAAAAAAATGTGTTTACGTATGTTGTCTAGTACCCATAACACAAGCTTCGCTTACTTTGGGGCTAGATGGCGCTGTGTAATTTGTTCGACAATATTTGTTATTATTATTTATTTGCGGAGTTATACCACATTTTGACATACTTCATTAAACGTAACAGCTATGGCTATGTTTATGATTATATAAATACCAGACAAAGATAATATCATAAAAATACCTATTTAATCGATAAGAAACAATTTATATTCTGACGTTATTATTTAAAAATTCTTAGATTGACCTACGACGTATTGGCGTTTGCAATCGATATAAATAATTGGACGTGTGAATTGATATGTAGACAAATTAACAAGGCACAGATGTTCCACTTATTTGAAGGTAAATATTAACTGCCTACTCAGTAGCGCAATATGCTCAGAATGTATTTCGACGTTTCGTTCCCACTACATTTCGTATCGAAGCCACCGCCAAGAGTTCATATTGTAATACACAATAGTGATTGAATAATGAACGTCAATAGAATTCTTTTAAGTACTTCTAACTATCTATATCTTCATGCCAAATCTCCTGCGTAGGTAGGCAGAGAAAACCGAGCGCCACTCGGTTATTAAACAACTTCACTCGCTTCTTTACCATTCATAGCTTTTCAATCTCGCCTTGTTAGGGTTCCAGACATCGCCTACTACAACAGCCACGACTGAAATACTCATGTCCTTGTGACCATAAAACTATGCACCAACAAAGTACCACTACGTAATAGTGCGATAAGGATTTACGTGGGGCTTGGCGTGAACAATAGTTAAAAAATCGTGTGCTTTTATAAAATGAGCTCTCTGTGCCTCTATGATTGAAGTGAGGACTAGTTAGGAGTGAGGCGTGGATGGCAGTGGGGCAAAGAAGCGTCTCGTTCCGGTAGTCGTGAACACCGGTTGTATTAATCATAGAGTTGACGCCTATGGGGCGTGGCCAACGCTTATTAATTCGTGTGGAATTATTAAAATGGACGACGGACAGTGGCCATTAGATTTTTTTAAATTACCGTTTTTAGAGTGTACAAGCGTGGTAATACGCAGTATATGGTTACTATTGTGTGTATTCAGTTTGGATTGATATAAAAACATTGTGTTTATGACGAAAAATTTACTATGGCAAGTCAGCTATTATTTAAATTATCATGGCTGTAAAATGAAGCACCTATCCTACAAAGTCGCAGTATAAATAATATATAGAACTTACTACATACATACATATGGCCACGCAATACTTTGCTCATGAACTGAGACGTCCCGTTCCAACTTCTGCTCTATGGCGCATATGTAACAGATCTCACAGGATCCAACACGCCGTAACCACCGTATAATAATAAACAAATGAGGAATACACGATTTTCGAATGAAGTGTCTGTCAGTAGAGTAACGCTTTGTCATGAATGTTTCTTACACGATATAAAATAAAAACAAATATCTGTTTATCAAAACAATAACATGCTAGGTATATTTTTTATACCACTATAGTTTTATACCAAGGTAGACAAAAATAATACAGTTTGCCTGATGGTAAGCAGTTATCCTAGAATAAGGATACTTGGAACACCGGGTATATCACTTGTGACCCCGTTAGAAACTCTTTACGCCTTCCTAGAAGCTCTCAGCTACAATCCCTAGGGAATACGGCAAGGAGTTCATTCCATAACTTACGAGTTCTCGGTAAAAAAACTTCTCTGGAACCACACAGTACGCGACCATTGCTCTTCCAGTATGTGTGGATGAATTCCCAGGAATGCGTAAGTGTAGTAAGCATAGAGTATTAATTTAATAATTCTAACAAAAAATATCAACAAACTAAAAAGGTGTGCTGTAAAAGTAAGTATATACTCGTAGGTATTGAATTAAGGGTGAAGTTTCCTACAGTCAAAACCACAAACAATAAATCACTTGACGGCGCATGAAGGTCCCCCTCACTTATCAAAACATAGTGTTTTAGCGCCTAAATATCTCAGCGATTGGAGCCTATTGACCAATGTGAGTATATTTTAACCAATAAGCCGATATATGACGCGATGTTGATCCGTGAACTAGCCAAGAAGAGCTTCCCGTTCTACTTTAACCCCCGACCGGCAGTGAGTTTAATTACTACGCAAAATCATGTCATCAGGTCCCCACAGGATATTTCATTCGTAATTAAAGCCAACGTTTCTTTACTTGACAACACAAGTTATAGAAAACCGCAACCAAATACCAATTCCCTTGTACAACATTGTCTTATTACGAGTACAGCCATCAGAACAAGTTAGGAGGATACGTTGAAAAAAGGAGTGACAATTGAATATTTCTTTTGATATTACAAAAAAATATATATATTAAGAAAAAGATGCTTATCAATGCAAGTCTCTACCGCTACCTATTAGGTATTTACATCCAAGACGAATAAAAAAAAAGTTTGTAAACGTAAAAACTATATTTCTCACATTTTATACCTAGAATGAATATTGTATATATTTATTCCAGGTATAAAATGTGAGAAATATAGCTTGTATTTAATTGGTCAATTGAAACCTTTGTAGTTCAAAAAAAAAAGAAGGAAATCTCATAAATACTTAAGAAAAACAAGGCTTCACCTTGTTTATCTTAAGTATTTATGAGAGAAAATAAACCATTCCATTGATGACTTATTGGGTGCCGCAAGGGCAAAATGGCTAAAGGCTAGTCGTTGTGTCTACTACCGTAACGGGCCTAGGCACCGGTTAATTACATTTAGTAGCAAATATGCTTAGCGACTACAATATTTATTGACAGCTAACGAAGGTTGATTGTCTTGAAACTCAGACGGTAATGACAACCAAGAAGCTGCGCCTACATTTTATCATCATTAAGTCGAACTGAACGTACTTACTGTATATTAATTATCGAAGGTAAAGATTGAGGTCGCAACTGTTAAAATAAAATACACCCAACAGTTACGAAGACGATATATGATTTAAAACACATCAAAACAGAGGTCATCACGTCAACTATACATCATAACAACACGCATGTAAACCGCAAATACTACATCATCTTCATCGAAATATTTCTACGTCGTAAGATAACGTCCGCATTGGTAAAAACTCGCGCTGTCCGAAGAAAGATTCGATCGAATCGATCACAGTCACATACCTAAAATAATGCTCCATCAAGCGAAGCGAACCGCGGTCGTACCGCGCAGTCACTTCTTATGGAGATGAGGACCGCCAGCCAACACCCTTACGGCGACCCGCTGAGAACTACCAAATCCGACGATATACAATTGAACGAAATTAAATTACAAATTCGATCGAATACTGTTGCTCATCGCAAACTCGACGATAAGAAATAAACTACTTGAGACCGCAGAACTTTGAATACACACATTAGCAGTGATTGATCGAAAGACAGCAAAAACAATAGAGAAAGTCTCATGCCGAATGATCGGGAGCAATATGGCTTCAAAACAAGAATACCAATAACGTCCCAGACGGATTAGAGAATGCGGCCGTCGCAGCCTCTCGGGTATAAATTATTTATGTAAATTTTTTCGACTCGCTCGAAATTGTGTTTCAGCATCGATGTGATTAATGTTGACGATATTTTTCACTTGGCCTCTTCTTAACGAAACGATCAAACAAATGACGATGCAATTGGTAGGAACTCAGTCGAACTACCTAGGGAATTCATCGCCTATTTTTGAAAAATAAAATGACTTGCACTGGTTGTAGAAGCTACAGCGAGGAACAATAAGAGACTGTTCACAAGTCAAGTCACATGTTCGAGTAAACATTGTACGGTCCAATAACGAGACTGCTGTTAACATAGAAAGAGTAAAATGTATAAAATGAAAAAGGTTAAGGATCTATGATCTTTAATTAGATTTTTAGAAAATGTAAGGAACCCCATTATGAATAAACCGCGTTCCATGAAGGCCTACTCGAGTGATATTTCCGACAGGGGCCGAGGGGCGCATGCGTTTAATGAAATCAAAAGGATTAAGAGCATCTGCCTACTTGTTATTCAAATCGATTGGGAGCTCGTTTATCATTTAAAATAAGCTACTGCTTAGATAAATGCGGGGTGTGGTTCATGTATAACAAAGGAAGCGGTCCCCGGTAGTCCAATTAACTAACCAGTTATTAATGAAATGAGGAATGGAAACTCGCGCAAGTATATTATTTAGCAAATAAATAGACAAATTGGAAAGAGGCTAATTATGTTTCAAGATAACGTCATATATCTACAATCGGATTTTATTTATTTAAGGTCATTTACCTATTATCAAACATTTAAGTATCGAGCAAAAGAGGATTTTATTTTTGATAATGATATCTTAAAAACAAATACAGGTCTCAGAGAATTGGTAACGACGAATTACGAGTAGAATAATTATTTGCCTTAGTAAAACCCTTTGAATCCGTGTTAATACTAATGGCAAGATATTTTAAAATCCCCATTCCGTTCGAACAGGGAGTGATTATAAAGCAACCGAGTAAATGAATATCGAATGCGAACAGTTTCACAAAGCGACAACCCTTCGCGATGACGTTCCGTGTTTTCTCAGAGCAAACAATCAAACAGCCAAGAGGATGGAACAAATTACGTGAGCATTGTCAAGGTGTTTAGAAAATTGGGGAACAATTGTCCTGCCGAGTTAAATCTTTGATAATGTCTCAGGAGAAGTCGCATGACGGTAAGGGGATGAATAAATCTCTCTTAATTGGAACGCTCCGCGCCGTACGACAACATAATATGGAGGCTTTGTTGCTGGCCAGGTATTCTTCGCCGGACTGAATACAACGAATCAAGTGGGCTAATGACGATGGGAACTTTTGACAGTCAGCCCCGACGAGATCCAAACGCTATATAGTCTGACAATGTGCGCGTAGATTAAAAGACGTATCCTAATAAGGAAACATTGTCCTTTATATTTTATATAGATAATAATTGTTTTAATTAGCAGCTCTACCAAATGTTATCCAAAGGCACTACTTTGATGTGCAGTTTTTTTTTTTAGTTTTTATACCATATCAAATTGTAAACTAGTGTAGGCACTGCCTGATTTTTTGATCGATTGATGAACTGTTGAAACAGTCATCTTTACCAATAGATGTTGGCAGCACTAGTAAACAAGTTTCGCTTGTTGCCAATGTTGCCATCTCCGCCTTCAACACAGCAACTCCTCACCGGCTTTCTGTGACCTCAAACATGTCCAAAATTACTATAGTATAGCTGGGAACTACTGGTCGACTGTAATGTGAAGGTATTTCCTCAGTCGTTATGCTCTTTATTTAGATAGCTATGCTATATATCTCTCTCTTTCGCTAAAGTCTCGTTAATCAGTTGGGTGCCCCAGGTGCATTGCAGGTTAGCCTTAGCTATATGAAGGCTCGCAGCCAATTGTATTTAATCGCATACATACAGTTTTATCTTAGGTTTACATTACAAAACATTGCTCTTGAAAAGTGCGCTTTCTCGTAATTGTAGTACCTATTCGTCATAACAGTTTCACAGAATCTCTGTAATATTCTTTGAGAGATTTTTCACAGTCATACTCATAAAATAAGAATATCGGTCTAACTCGTGCATTCGTACTGGGACCGCTCACTTGTAAAATTGCTTACTTTATTGCTCGGGTGCTCTCGGTTGAAACGTAGTTCGCTACATACAAGACAGGTATAACATGTGCTCAACTTTACATACCGGTACTTACGTACGATATACGACATAGAAACATTTTGAACCGGTGACGCACACATTAAAGGGTTGAGAAACCGATCGTCTAAGATAAGACCTCGATGCTAGTGAAATACAAACTATTTTAATTTCAAATGCCGAATCCAAAAAGAGGACTCTCGAAAACATAGGGCTATTGTTAAATATTTTATTACTGGGGAGAGAAAGGTAGTATCGTTTGATTAATCTATTTCCCATTTAAATTAGACATCAGATGGGTTACTGCTATAATTGTTACAAGCTTGTCTCAATGTAAACAATGGGAGAAACTTTTACACCGCCCTATATCGAAACAAAATATCTAAATGTGCTTTGAACAGTTTTATGTTGTACATTTTGTTATATGATGATATGATCTTCAAAACAAATAGAATGTTTTAGATGTTAATATTATAAGACGGCGGCCATCGGTTAATATAATTAAGTCTATACAAAAGGCACTCAATACTGTATCTTTCTATTCTACACTATCACTGTCATCCTATTCTATGAGTTCGTCATATCATAGAGCTCGATGACGTCGTTGCGCGTGCCATTCTAACCAAACACGAAGATTAAGCAACATCGACCGTAGCCTGTCTATGGATGGGTTTATCTATCTCGAGTTTCTCCGTGTTTCGGAGGGCACGTGAAGCCGTCGGTCCCGGGTGTTGTCGATAGATGACAGTCGTTCCTGCAAAGTCAGCGTCTCGCTTTAATATTTCTATGTAAATCGTATAGAACTGTGAGCACAGAGGCACTACCAGTGCTGGCAGGCTTATTACCAGTTGACTTAGAAATTCAACGCCGGGTTTCAATGTACTACTCCTCTAAAAACATACACCCTGATACGTTCTAAAACGTATCTAATCATAAAGTAATCAATTCTTCTATCCCTCAGGGTAGCGTTCTTGGATGCCTCCTATTCCTGATATACATAAATGACCTGCCAAAAGTCGTGAAAGAACACTGTGTCCTCTTTGCGGACGATATTTCTATTCTTACGTCATGCCGAAGTGCTAACAACTTGGGAGGACACCTCGACTCTATTTTGACTGACGTCACAGACTGGATAAATGATCACAACCTAGAGATAAACATCTCCAAAACCAAACTAATGTCATTCCACCCATATCAGAAACAATCATTGAATATTAAATATGACCATAATGGGATTGACTTAGAGGTGGTTACTGATTTTATTCTGTTAGGAATAATAATAGATAGGCACATAAATTGGAAGGCTCATTTGCAACGAATCTGTGCAAAACTCTCTAAATTTGCATACGCCCTCAGGGAGGTAAAAAAGACCACGGATACCGAAACAGCCCTTGTGACCTACTACGGCTACGCCTACTCATGGCTCAGCTACGGCACTACGTTATGGGGAAACGGGACCGATTGGAAAAACGTATTTACCCTTCAAAAAAAGTTGATCCGCATTATAGCTAACATAAAAAATACAGATAGCTGTAGACCCTATTTTATAAAATATAAACTGTTGACTTTTCCTTGTATATACATATGGGAAATCATCAAATTCATTCGAAAATATCCAGATTTTTACACAAAACGGAAAAAAACAGCTACGGGTTACAAATTTAGGTATCCAAATAGATTAAATCTGCCAAACTCACGCCTAAAGTTGCACTCATCAGGTCCTTTGACAATGTCCATTAAAATATATAACAAATTACCAGAGCCCATAAAAAATCTAAAAAATGATATAATATTTTTAAAGAAAGTTAAAGAGATACTTATCAGTAAAGCTTACTACAACATTTCAGAATACCTGAATGATAATATATAAAAAATATAAAAATAAATATTACATAATAAAATACAAAAATATAGTCAGCCCCTCTCTTGATTGCGGTGCCCGTCAGGGTCCATAATTGAGACTACTTATGCTTGTTAGTAAGACCTGGATTTGTACATTATGGATGCAATAAACACTTTGACTTTGACTTTGACTTTGAAAACACCGCGATATGAACAAAATACTTAGATTATTCAAACCAATTGGCGAGGTATTTGAAACTTTACTGTCTGAATGGCAAGAAAGATGGGAAACTTCTACTAAAGGATGCCACTTGTATCTGTTCTTTCAATCAGTGCGAGACAGATTAAGTAAAGAGTGGTTAGAAGTCGATCATCCCGTTGCGCAATTTTTAACTGGACATGGAAACTTTAGAGCTAAGCTCTTTTCATTTAGACTTGTGTCATCGCCTTTATGCGAGTGTTCTACGACAAATAATGAATTCGAGCAAACAGCACATCATGTTCTGTGGGAGTGCAATCTCTGGCGTCGGGAGCGGGACGATATGTTAAATTCCTTGCATGTCATCAGGGGTAGTATATTATTCTGATTTGGTGGCAACAAGGGAGAATTACCGGGCGTTTAGGCGGTTCTGCAATCTATATTATTGTGTTAGGTAACAGCTCACAGTTTAGGTCCCAATAGTGTCAGATATTTGATAAACCGTGGTGCACGGTAGTTGAGCTTCACTTGACTAGCCATCTCTTTGAGGTTTTTAAATGCCTTATTTGTCATATTGCTGTCTCTCACTTTGCCAAGAGGGGAAGTCAATTCCAAAACTTCCTACTCCTACAAATTTCTTCTGATTAAATTCGTTGTGAGTTCCAAGGCAGCTGTAGTTTAACCCCCGTGACGGCAGTGGACTTCATTGCCTGTTCATTGCCTTTTTGTTGGTCGCCGCTGTTAATTCGGGCTACACAGGAGACAGTAGTGGGTATGAGTGGTGGGCCTATCCCGTTAATATTAGATGACAGTCGTTAAGCTAAGTCATTGGCCCTCGGGCGGCTTGAAAACGCTGACCTCCGCTAATCCGCACTTGAGCAGCGTGGTGGAGTAGGCTCTAAACTCCTTCGGTTGAAGGGAGACCCGTATCTCTGCACTGGGATGAGTAAGGGTTGATGTCGTGGTGTGGTGGTTATATCAAAATTTCTTATATATTTTACAACTCATGCTCAGATTACATAGCATAACGGAGAAACAAGACATCGCAACTGTTTTAGAGGGTCGTCCTCGTATGATTATCCCCGTTGGCTGTCAAAAATAATTTTAAACAATACTTCTATCTACCTAGCTATATCATCACCCTTGCGGGGTGAGCAGAGAATTGATTGTCACACATCGATTACGTAAGTCACATGAGTCGGCCCTTCCGCACCTGACTCACTTCTTTAACTTTCATAGCTCTTTTCATGTACTCATCGATTTGAAGGGCTCTTGATTATCTTTTGATAAAATATGACCAATTTGGTTGTGGTGGCTACATTCTTCCACTTTCGCGTTTGTATATGATTCATCATTCTTTCTTGCTGCATTCTTTTTACGTATTCAAACCAAGAGACCACGCCTCTTATTTTACCACCAATACACTCGTTCAGACCAACTCTGTTTCTTACATCATCATTGTGAACGTGGTTCATAAGCGTTAAGCCACAAATTTTGTGCAAAATTAGCGTTTCGAACAAATACTACGTCGTGTATAGCGAGTTAGGTCTTTAGACTCAACACTTTTCTACCAATACAATACACTTTATTGCACCAAAAGAAAAATACATAAATCAAACACAAGTTAGTACGGTCTCATAGTGATGCGATATGTTCCAGACAACCTGAGTGTTAAGGAGAAATAAAAAACAAGGTACGACGGCGCAGAGCATAACTTAAGAAAGGCAACGTATAATAAGATATAAATATACATAAACATTACAAACAATACACATATATATATTATACATACCTGAATATATACATACACACAATTAACCAAAATGACATATACGAGTACATTGAATAAATATATACTCACTAATTGGAACCAATGAGATTGAAGGAATAAAGCAAAAAAAAAAAATAAGATTACGTAAAGTTAAGAGAAAGAGTGTAGTTTTACAAAGCTTTTTGTAGGATTGAAGTGATTGAGCATTCCGTATCATCGAATGGCAAAGCATTCCATAGGCGCACTGCCTCGATCGAGACTGAAAACTCAGAAACATGGTCACGTTGCGAAGTTCAAATATAAATTGAATACAAAAATTTGGAACCGCTCCAGCTTAATTAATTACTCTTCGGTGATGTCTGGGTATCAGGAATTAGCGTAGTCGAGGATAGAAGATGCAAGTATTGTAATAGCGCAATTTTAGTGTCTGCTGGCAGAAAGTTTAGTAACCTTCTAAAGGAGCCAGATGCAGCAAACAATTTCCTACATAATACCGCAATCTGAACTGAAGACTTTTCACTTTATCGCTGAAATTGACTGGTATATCGTTAAACATAATCCCTTGCATTATGTTTAACGATATACCAGTCAATTTCTAATAAAATAATATTAGTGCGGTAAGTTTTTGATATGCGACGAGAACCACCTATAACAATGGCTTGCGATTTTTAGGTTGGCAAAGAAACCACAAGACTTACTCTCACTCTACCTACTTACTAACTCATCGGTTCGTCTAATGGCCACAGAGAAAAGATTATGGAGATAACGTGTTATGTTACAATTGTTATATATATACCTAAATATTGCATATTTTATTTTCAGATACAGATATAAAACGTTGGCTACTTCTAACGTTGGAATATTTCATGATGGATATTCCATGATATTGAATATTCATCACATGGTTTCTCTGTATTATATAGAGAGATGTAGGGTTTATAATAAGAAACAACCCTGTTCAGAATGCATCACCTTACAGAATACTTCAGCTTAGTAATATAATAAAGGTAGCGTATGCGCTCACTCACTTTGTCCATGCTACATCAGGAATCTTTATGCAAAACAACATGTTCACAGCTCATAGTACGTATCTTGATATGCACGTGAAACTGAATTCCAAGTTCCTAAGGCACTGGGAAGTAATTATAGTCCAAAATCATTAAATGCAATCCAATTAAACATTGTTAAGAATTTAAATGTTGAATTATTATATACTCGTAAGTGAGGTTGTAAATATATCAAAGCTATTATTTGACAACCTCACTTTGATGTTGGTGGAGAAAATTACAGATTGTGGTTTTATGGACAATTATGGTCGTTCAAGACACATTAACGGGGCAGGTTAATACGACCCAAATTATGAAATTTGTAACTAAAAATGCCTAAGCATGTCAATACAGTCATAATGTCATAACAGTATAATGTCGATACAGGGACCATTAGGATTTAGGCAGACGAGCACATTAGTGCCCTAAATGCAGCCAGTGCATCAAACAATTTGCTAAAACTTCTGGGGAATTATTAACAGGATTCTGCTGATCATCAAAAGCAAATATTGTCAGAAAAACACTTTCACATAAAAAAAAATATCCACTCCAGGGAAGTGATATGAGTTATTATTAAAATAATTTGGACCAGCTTTTACAAAAATATGTATTTAAATTTTACAATTCAAAGCAGAATTTCATGCGCCATATAAATAGTAAATACCATACATCGAATAGTGCCATGTGCATCGACGTCTTTTATATATTTAAAAACGATTGTACACGATCTTTGTACTCGTACTGTTGCCTTCTTACAGATAAAAAGCATGGCAACAAGCACACTGTCTGCTGATGATAAAACGTAACAGCGACATATAGGTAATTAAATAATTTAAAAACTATATTCACAGACAGAAAAAAATGTATAACAACATGATTACATTCATCACTATGCAACAGGTATTTTGAAACCACCTTTTAATGATATGCCCGAATCCACTTTGTAATCAGCGCCTGTTATACCGATAGCTTTGTCGCTTGCCAAGAATGCTGCTGCTTCAACTACATCTTCTGTTTTTACTGTACGATTTAGAGGTGAGAGCGATGCAGCTTTATTCCAAATACTTTCATTCTCGTCTTGATTCAGTCCTGCGTTTATAAAAATGTTGCTTTTCACTGCGCCAGGAGTAATTAAATTCACACGAACTCCATCTTTAGCCAAATCCAAGGCGACGCATCTTGTAAAATGACATAAAGCTGCTTTGGAAACACTATACGCCAAATTAGCGCTAGGTATATTTGACAAAGTGCTAGAAATATTGATGATACATCCTTTAGTCTTAATTAGCTCTGATGCCACAGCATTAGTTAAAGATACAATAGATCGTAAATTGACTGACATAACGTCATCAAATTCTTCAATAAGATTGGAATCTAACAAAGTTTTCGTACCAAAAATTCCAGCGCAATTGATCACAACGTCAATTTTTCCATATTCCTTGGCAGTTTTTGCAACCACATTTTTCACTTGTTCCTCCTTCCTTAAATCCGCCACATTGGTAAATACTCTTGTACGACTTAGTTTTTCGCAAATCTCTGCCGTTTTCTTTAAGTTCTCCTTATGTATGTCAACCAAAGATAATCTTGCTGATAACTTGGCAAAATGCTTGGCGACAGCCTCTCCTATGCCCGACCCTGCGCCGGTCACCAACACCACTTTGTTCATAAAAGGCATAGCGGTACACTTATTATTTTTCTATAATGACTTACGTCCTCTAAGAATAACGACAGAATGAGTAATCATTTTATCGTAAATTCCATTTATATCTATATAATAATAAAAATTACACATGAAATTGTACTAATTATCTGTATCTTTTTATCGTAACATGATACGTGATACTAGAAGCGGTTTTAATGTTTCTATCTATAACTTCACGCCAAATCCCTTGCGGGGTAGGCAGAGAGAACCGAGCGCCACGTGACTCGATCCTTACATATCTCACTCGCTTCTTTAACATTCATTGCTCTTCTCATGCACGCACGCCGGTTTCTAGGGCTCCTGACATCACCTTCTGATAGAACATGACCAATTTGGTCATGGTAGGTAAGTCTTGGCCTTCCCCGGCTCCTACATCCTTCCACTTTTGCATTGTATATCTGCTTCGTCATTCTTTCATCTTGCATTCTTTCTACATGCCCGAACCATCGGAGCATGCCTCTTCTTATTTTAACACCGACGCTCTCTTTCAGACCAACTCTATTTCTAACATCATCATTGCGAATACGGTCTACGAGCCTTACGCCACAAATTTTGCGCAGCGCTCGCATTTCAACCGCGTTTATTCTACTTTCATGCTCTTTCTGCCATACCCAACTCTCGCTTCCATAAGTTAGCGTTGGGACCAACACGGCATTGTGTATAGCGAGTTGTGCCTTCTGGCTCAGGATTTTACTGCCAAGAAGTTTTCCCAACGCTCCATTCACACTATTCCCAGCACTCACTCGTCTTTCCACATCTGCGGTGTACCTTCCATCCCTGCTGAAAGCGCATCCAAGATATACAAACTCATCCACTTGTTCCAACACTTCATCATCAATCGTAATCCTTACATTAGTTCTGGATTCTTCTCTTTCAAATACCATTATCTTTGTTTTCTTCGCATTCAGTAGTAAGCCTTTCTCCATACAGTCGTCTTTCATCGCTGTGACCAGTGTTTGCAGTTTAGATGGTGTATCTGCTAAAAGCACGGCATCGTCTGCATACAGCAGACAGTTCACCACTTGGTCACCCATGCGCAATCCCACATTCGTTGACCTTATTCTCTGCAGACAACTATCGAGATACAGGATAAACAGCCTAGCAGATAGCATGCAACCCTGTTTGACACCAATTTTGACATCAAACCAGGGTGACATGCCACCGTCTATCCGCACACATGCTGAGCAATCCTTGTAAGTGGACTGCACAGCACGGAGCAGTGAACCGTCAATCCCATATCTCGGCAATATGTCCCACAGTTCCTTTCGCACAACCCTATCAAAGGCTTTCTCAAGATCCACAAAACCGCAGAAAACCTTCCGGTCTATGGCCAGATGCTTCTCTACGATATTGCGGAGCGAGAAAACTTGATCCGTACATCCCCTTCCATTTCGGAAACCTCCTTGTGCGTCCCACAGCATTTCATCGGATTTCACCCTCATTCTCCTTTCAATCACCTTTCCATATACTTTTGCTGCTAAGCTGATCAAACTGATGGCCCTATAGTTGGCGCAGTCCATGCGTGATCCCTTGCCTTTATACAAGGGCACGATGACTGCGCGTCTCCAGTCCATTGGGACCCTTCCAGTTCTCCAGCATAGGTTGCATAGGTACCAGAAGGCGTCCCGGACGTAAGTGCCACCTAATTTGATCATCTCAGCTGTGATCAGATCAATTCCCGCTGATTTTCCATTTTTCAAGCTTCGTATCGACCATTCGATCTCATCCATAGTTATGCCTTCGTCGGACGCCGTCAACGTGGAGTAAGCATCCGACTCACTCTCATTGCCAGCGTCCGAGGCATACTCATACATTTCCTCAAAATATTCACTCCACCGTTCTAACACTTCCTGAGTGTTGGCAAGAATGACACCAGCTTTAGACTTTATCTTATCCATTCTGGATGCCGACGAACCACTCCGAGACTTCTTTACCTCTCTCCAAAAGAGTTTGGTATTTGCCTCGAAGTTTTTCGTCAGCCTCTCTTCCTCATTCATAATTTGTCTTTCACGCTTCTCTTTCACTAAAGCCTTGGTTTCATTCTTGCATAGACGGTACATTTCTTTCTTCTTTTCTCTCATATTTTCATTTAAAGGCAAAGATGATACGTAATCCAGCCACGCTTTCCTCTTTCTTGCTACGGAGGATTCAACCTCCGCATCCCACCAGGCATCTCCTTTCGCTGTTTTACGTCTCTTTGCGCATCCACAAGCTTCTTTTGCACTATTCACCATACTTTCTTTCAAAACTTTCCAACAATCATCCACATCTGAGTCGGAGAGGCTTGCATTTGCAAGTCTCTCACTTACCAGATGCACATACATTCTCCTTACACTTTCATCTTGCAATTTTTCGCTCATTATCCTTTCATGATCTCCGAAAGGGATACGCACTCGCCAGTGCCTCCACTTCCTAAAAAGGCCCACAAACCGGCTTACCACCAGGTAGTGGTCCGTCTCAAGAGTGGGGCCTCTAAAGGCTCTTGTATCCATTAAAACATTTCGGAGACGTCTATCTATTAAAATCAAATCAATCACACATTTTTGATCATTCCTTCTCCATGTATACGTGTGAATATCCTTATGATGAAATAAAGTATTCGACACGAGGAGGCCTCGTTCCATACATAAATCTAGTATAGACTTACCTGCTTCGTTCACTCTCTTATCTCCATACGGACCAAGAACAGCTTCATAGCTGTATCGCTTGGTCCCAACCCATCCATTCAAGTCTCCACATATAATCACTCTTTCGTTCCCTTCAACTAAGTCCAGAACATCCCTCACAGACTCCCAAAACTTCTCCAGTTCTTGAGCACACGCTGAGCTTACGGGAGCGTATGCTGCAACCAAAAATACTCGCGTGATGCCCAGTTTAATACGAACCCAGAGAAGTCTAGGCCCTACCAAACAGTAATCTCTTACACCAGTGGCTAAGCGAGAGGAGAGTACGACACCTACACCAGCACTGGCATGATCGTCACGGTCTACCCCAGACCATAGGGCCATCATACCACCGGGCAGATCATCGGTGTCGCTCCCCTTGCGCTTAGTCTCTGTCACACATAAAGCATCCAAACGTCTATCATTCATTACGTCTATCAGTTCATTCGTCTTATCTTTCAATCCACCTCTCACATTCCACGTGCCTATGCGGCACTCGGCTCCCCTCGTCCCGCCGGAATTGGCGCTGCGTGGTGGGTGGCGGCCCCCACCGCCGCATGCAGCTGTATTCGCACCGACGGGGGCGGATCGGTGCGCGTCGCCTACGGGGGACGCCCTAATCCGCACGTCGGTGCGCTCTTGGTCCAGAATTGCAATCGACTGATTGGCAGGGGTCGCGAACGAGCACGCTTCTGGCACATGACCCCCAACGTTTTAATGTTTAATTTAGCAATACGTTATAATATGTAGCATTTACTTCATACATTAAATATTTTACATGCATATAAAATATTTACCAAATTGCTCGTGTTTTATCAGGTGATGTCAGGAGCCCCAGGAACCGGCGAACGTGCATGAAAAGGGCTATGAATGTCACAAAAGCGAGTGAAATATGTAAGGACCGCGTCTTATGGCGCTCAGTTCTCTCTGCCTACCCCGCAAGGGACTTGGCGTGAAGATATACATAAAAAATTTAATGTATATATAATTATATTACGATTTTTTGAATGCTGCTCCTATAAAACTACTTATAATTTCCTAAATCATCAACTGATTATTATAAACGGTTAGAGACTAAAACGGAATCATTTAAATAACAAAATAATGTAATTTTGTCGGGCTTCGCTATTATGTAATCAAAAACGACTTTGATATTAATCATTTAGACGTCACGATACAAATACAAACAATGTTTCAAAGATCATAATTTGCCCGAAGGGTAAACAAGAGCAGTGTGATTAAAATTGAGGAATACGAAGCAATTACTGACTAACAGTGGAGAGCTTAATGATAACCAGTGTACAACCAATTCAATGTAATAGGTATAGATGTACCTATAGAAGTCTCGTTTAATGTTTTAAACTAGTGAAGTCCTTTTTACCTGACTGACAGGAGAGTCAGCAATCGAGAACATGTATAAAGTAAGCTGAAACGATTTAGAAGTGTGAGATGTATTCGTCTTTAAAATTAATATGGCCGTAGTAAACTGTCATAATTTGAACATTTGACTTTGTGATTGTGACACGTAATTTAATTTCAGAATTACCCAGTTGTTACCATATATATAAGATTTTCGATACCAATATTCATGATACAAATTGTCTCAAATCAGCAAGAACTTGTATTGCATTTTTTTTTTTGCTTTTACGACACTAAAATTATAAATATAATAAGCTACCAATGGAACCAGAAAAATAACTTATTATTACACGGGTTTAAAGAATAAAAAAGCGGCAGATACATAATAAGGAATTCGGCAGCCAGTACAGATCTCTTGTACAAAATCGAAAAGCGGTCTTTTCAATCCTTTGTCGCAGCCATTTGATTAAAGGGGCCGCAATCACATGCGAAGTTTTGCTACCAAGCGGAAGTATCGCGTTTACAAACGACGCACCGACTGCATTGTACGAGTCACGATACTTGCGGAGAGGAGGACTCCTAGTTGAACGCAATCGAAGCCGGATACTGGGATCTGTTGTTCACTTGCGCGCGTCACTCGACACCGCGATGGCAAATTGACAACCGGGATACTTACACTACCTAGACAGAGGTGTATAAAAAAGGCGTGCCTTCAATAGTAACGCTACATTATTTGTCAGCATATCAATAGGGGTATTCATGTCTATTCAAAGAGTAATTTAATAGCAAAAATGAATTAGGTAGAGGAGTGTAAGAGCAAGGTGAGGAGGTGTTACATGTACCGCCTACTTAATTGAAAATACAACTGCAGTAACCACCGTCGAAACCTTTGAACGAAGTAATAACAAGCTCAGGATATTGCGGAAGGGGAAAAATCGTCGATCAATGAAACAAGCGATTTTAGAGCTCACTTTAAAAATGTTAACCTGGATGTTCATTCCACATCCTAAGGGCCCGAAAGAAAATTCCCTCCGATACCGCACAATACGCGACTTTAGTTATAATGTATTACAAACCTAAGTCTATTATAAGATAAACATGTACCTTGTCGACTAATTGATAGCAGCATCAAATGATGCATTTTATATGATGCGCAGGAGATAGGAGGTGATATTAAATACAATGTTTCATCTTATTGAAACATAAATCGCGACGAACTCGAAAAACCACTTAAAGAGTTACAGTCCATTATGCTAAACCCACGCTCGCTAAAATCGGAAAAAATATTTTGCGCAAAAAGTCAACAAGACTAAGCGGTAATTCATCGCGAAACAACGTTCGGATCATTAACGAACTGAGGATTTACGATCACGTGAGAGGAGTTGAGGACCGGGCGAACGATGTGGTGCGGGAGGAAGAATAAGGGCCCATCAGCGATGCAAGTAATTAAATCCTTAAACGAGTGTATAACAAGAATGTGTTTTTAAGCATCGTCGGCGCAACGAAGCTCGGAGCCAACCGTGACACTTATTTACGATGAGTTTTCGCGGCGGGGGATACAACGCCTAATTTCTCGCCGCGACGCGGTCCCGCGCGATTTATTTAAAATGAAATTCTTTTGTCGTGCACCCCGCTGTGCGACAATCGATAATACAGCGGAGAAACTAGATTGGAACAACTTTTACGCTGATTAAGACGCAAACACCTTGCGATTCGGGCTGTTAAGATAATTGTTATTGTTAATGGTTCTCAATGAATATAGAAAAGACAGACGGGTATCAAATCCGAATCTTAATGTAATTTACATGATAAATAAACGGTGTTCACTTTAGGCAATAAAACGACCCTGATCTGGCAAGAAAACAATTATTATACAAATAAGAAATAGGAATCATCGCGTCGGTTTGACATCGTTGTCCAACGAACACGGGGTCATAAATTTAGAACAATATGCTTCGTTTCTTTCGCTTGGTCAGTTTTGTAAATGGCTGACACGTAAATACACTTAAACAGCGTTGACACCACCTCATTTGGATTTCATATTATGTGTCGTTTCGTTTTAATTTGTTCTCAAATTTCAATAGTCAATATTTAAACGCAATTTGTCACAGATTTTATTATCATTAGAAAATTATACGAAAAAATACAAAGTATATCGTTCGATGTTAATTAGTACACAACATATCGCAACCGAAACACACGCTTGAACGCTTGCTTCGGTACAGAATACCTAACATATTTCACACATTATATACCCGTAAGGCATTCAATTGTTTCGGCATTTCGCCACAGTTCATCGAACTAGGTTACAGAACATACCTATATAACTATCACTAAATAAAAAAATGACGCCGACAAACATTTCTCGATACTATAAGCAAGTAGTAAAAAAATACGTATACATTAGTCACACTAATACGTAATGTGACTGCTATATGCAGTATTTAATCTACCCCAGGATAATTAAAAAAATATCGTGTTTATTATTGCAGTATAGATCGAGTATCGAAGTATAAATGAAGAGTGATTATTGATACAAACCGACTAGCATTTCACTTCAACTTAGCCTGGCTGTAAAAACAAAATTACTTTCACAGAAAAATGTTCATACAGGCTTGCTTAAATATTGTAATACGCTTTCTCATGGGGTTGATCACGTCATGTGTGATTTAGGCAGCCTCGACTGCCCGTCTATAGGCAGCTTACCATAAACGAAGGAACTCGAGACCCTCTGGTTCATCTATCTCTAACAAGGTATTCATACTGGTAGAGATTTTCAGTTCACTTATCCCTATAAAATTAAATAAAACACGCTTAATCAGTTATGTTTTGTACTTGTGCTAATCATAGAAGAAATGACGAAAGAAACTTACCAATATACCAAATCTTTTCAAATCGTCAATTACATATTAGAGTACGGTATACCTACATACAACGGTAACCACCTTACATCAGGTGAACCGTATTCTTGTATGTAAGAGACATCGTATATAAAAAGTAAACCAATGAAATGTGGATGGAAGGACATTTCGTATGTCACACGTAGCACCATAGTAAAATACGCAGCGGTTGATATTAATTCAAACAATTTCCGAACACTCCCAGTGATATAATTTGTAAAGGACACGAAGAGAGCCAACGCGCACAAAGAAAACCAACGTCTCTTCAGGGAGACAGTGAGTCCAACTGATCGGAAATCACTAAGTTGCCTCCGAGCGACACGGTTCGAATTGCTCTACGTTGTATGCGGTCAAATGGGGACAGAAATTTTTCGGTTTGCTTTTAGAGACTAAAATAATAGTGAAATGCGAGTAGAACTTGTACACGAGCTCGGTGGCTCAGTCGTGAATCACGCGACTTTGACACCAACGCTCGTATATTCGATTCCCACACAAGGCAAATATTTGTGCGCATGAACATGTCTGTTTGTCTTGGTCTGGATCTTTTAAGAGAGGTAGGGCGCTTCAAAACAGCCCTTCTGAGGAAGTACCTCCACGCCACGGAAAACCGTAGCCAAATACCAACTCCCTAGAGGGTTGTTGTGTTCCTGTGTGTGAGTGAGGTCACCAGTAAACTCCCAAGAAGTTGCTGTGTAAGCAGCAGAGAAGGCATCGCGCGAGTGATACTTAATATATCGCAAGCGTTAATAGGCTACGGTACCCGCTTTACATCAGCTAGGCCGTATGCTTGTAAGCCTCGCGACATAGTATAAAAAAAACACCTTTCCTTGACTTTTAAAGTAGTTATACCAGGATTTTTGATGCTTTCTAAATATCAACATATACCTATCATACTTTTTTTGTAGAATAAACTGCGCTAACCTATAAAATTCTGAATCTATGGAATAACAGCTACAATCGATATTAAAATAAATTTGCCCTATAAACACGAGACCTGGGTACATCGCTTGGCAATAAAATGCGATTTTACTTTATAGTACCTACGCATTTATTGCCACCTAATAAAATAATAGAACCGGACACAGGTAATAAAAGGCGTTAGTTAAAGTTAAAAGTGTTCATATTATCGACTGACACGACAAATTAGGTTCCCATACAGCTCGAGCAGTAATTAAAATTATATGCAGCTAATTCTTCTCGGTGTTTGTGCAGAGACAGTTCAGACAGAATTCATTAAAGTAACGTCATGTGCCACAAACCTGGAGCAATATCCATCTGAAGTAATTACTCGAGAGCGTTACACTCGGCAATCGAATTGAACACTGTCAAAGTTAATCGATTCGGGCGTCATAACCCACGGCCCGAGGTGGTATTTTAACGGGGAACGCAGATCCATCACTGTTAACGAGAGGAGACTTCTTCGTCGGGCGAAATTTCACTTGCCATACCTGACACCGCGGCCCGTGGGTGCACAGTTGTGGACAGTGGGCTATAGTACACACGTATATAACAAAACCTGACATTATACATCTATCTTTATGATAATATATGTGACGAATATATCAATTTTTGTTATATAACTTGATGATTTTTATTGGTATAATCAAAACAACTAGAGATATTATAAAGGATGACATATTTGTGAATATCAAACGACACAAGAGGCAGCGTAGTTGCGTGGTACTTTCATATCCTCAACAGCGGTATTTAACAGGAAAGTACCGCTACCTTACAGAAGGCCGCAGTCAAATCACAACTCACTGAAGAATTGTAGTGCTCGTGCAGTGCTCGAGAGAGAGAGCGGTCACATGGCGTTGCTGCCATATCAGTTGTTTTGGCAACGCTAAATTTACAATAAACTCCTTGAATTGCAACCGTTCATAAGCTACGATAACGGTAACCGCTTACAACAGGTGAGTCTTATACTTTTTTGTCGCCAGAACTAGTACTAAATGGCCATATTCATATTTAGATCCAGCAACGCGCGCGAGATGCCCTCATTTTATAAACTTCATTAAGCTATATATAAACAACAGACATTTTTATATCACATAAGCATCCAGACTGCCTGATGGTAAGCAGTTGGACACTTGCAACACCAGGTACATAACTCATGCGCAAACCCTGTTAAAACCTCTTCACGCCTTTCTTGTAGAACCTCGTCCTGTATCTCAAGAGAGTCATCAACCAGGTGAGCCGCACGTTTGTTTATCACCTTAGTAAAATAAAAAATACTGATTTAGATATGATGACACATAATAATTCAATCAGTTGATATTGATTGGATACATGTTTTCTGAAGCAAAAAACGTTCAATTTCGGAGTGAAAATATTAAAGTGCTTAACATTGGAGTTGACGTTAACCTAATTAAGATATCGCTGCCAACTCCGCCGTGCCTACAATATAAGGGGAAAACAAAAAGAGTATTTATAATATGGCAATGCCCTAAAAGGGACGAAGTGCGATGAGGTAGGCTTCATAAAAATGGACAGAAGAAGAAAAAGGAACCCCTGCTAACCGCAAACCAAACCATCTGCTGCGTCGTGAACTACTCGAATTGAACTACTCATATTTATTATATATGATTATACTGGTCTACGAAGGTCGAGGTCTTAGGCTTCGTCAGGAAAGAAATAAATTTTACACTGAGGGTTGAGCGGATGCAGTCAAGTCATATCATAAAACTTTAGTTCTTTTGTTCTTCGCTTAGAAGACAACTATAGTTTTTTTGTGGAAAGAGACCATTCACCATTCGCACAAATACTTCATTTATTGTATCTGCTATCGAGAGATTCTTTTTTTATTAACACATATTAATATTGCTTTTTATTCTGTTTACTTAACTAAGAAAGCATAAGTAGAGTGCTTGCTATATTTGGTGGAATACAAGTAAATAACACGATACTTCAGTTCGATTCAACGAGCAATTAAATTGTCCACCGAGCGTGATAGTAAATTCATAAATGATCTCAATTTGTCTACTTTGTACAATTTGAGTCAGTACATATTTAACTTCCTGTTAAATCGAAATTGTTCTTGTTTTTTTTTGTTAAAAAGTACCCACGTGAATTTAAGAAATCCTTTGTTTTACTTAATAACTATTTGATTGATAATTTTTTTTTTATACAACGTCAGCACGCATGCAAGCATACGGCCCACCTGATGTAGGGCAGTTACCGTAGCCTATAAACACTTGTAATACACTATTAAGTATCACTCGCGCGATGCCACCTCTGCTGTTAACACAGCAACTCCTTAGGAGCTTACTGGTGACCATACTCACACGCAGGAACTCAACAACCCTCCATAGAATTGTTATTTGGGGCTACAGTTTTTCTGGGAGGTGAAGGCAGTACTTCCACAGACACTCGGCTGCTTTGATGTGCTCTACTTCTTTCAAAATTTAATTAACTGCTGGAAGTACAGTGTGGCTAATTTCAATTTAATACATGATGTCTCCTGCTTTTGTTATATATATTCAAACCGTAAGTTACCAGTACACTAAATCAG
The DNA here is from genome assembly GCA_947507595.1 of Pyralis farinalis. Taxonomy (NCBI): domain Eukaryota; kingdom Metazoa; phylum Arthropoda; class Insecta; order Lepidoptera; family Pyralidae; genus Pyralis; species Pyralis farinalis. The sequence goes on from OX382273.1 coordinate 14,801,958, forward strand.
TAAAATACTGAATTTGAAAGTGAATAACGCCCTGGTATAAAAAATATAACACAACAAAAATCTATTCATAACGGCGTCAATAGAAATTTAAGGGTTAGAAAGCATATGAACATAGTGATGCCCTTAAACTGCTAAGATCAGATGAAGCTGATAGTAGCGTATTGGATTACATTATCATATCGACGAAGATCGGGCGGGTTTATAGTAGCGATAACACGGCAGCTGAACCCTCCAAAGCGTAACACCTTTTAATGAGGCGGGTCAGTGTGAGAAACGCTGAATTCTTTTTATATCTATGTCAAAATCAAAGGGTTGCTTTTATGGCGCTCTAAAATGTGGGTCTTTGGGAAAGCTGTAAAAGTAAATAGACCGCATTTCAATATGAGATGGCATGGGTCACAATCATCCTTAGAGCTCAAAGGCTTATGGTTGTGTGGTTGATTGTCTTTTTAGTGTGAGGCGTATTTACACGTCACACTAAAAAGACAATAATAAAATAGCACAAAAAGAACAGATAGTTAAGACAATAGATATATAGGATATCGGGATAGAGAACTGTGTTTGTCTTTATCTGTTTAAATTTATTTTTTTTCTATTTTGAATTGGTTTCTATTGGAACTTGGTTACGAAAGAAGTATATCAGGCAAGAGTGAATGGTGATGTTGGTAGGGGCCGCCCTAGGCGCACACATATAGATCAAATTGGTGGTGTGTTGAAAAAGGGCCAAATCAATGACACCTGAAACCGAAGAGCATGCGAGAAGAGGTTGATGAGTGTGGAAGAGGCGAGAGAGTTATGTTTGAATCGGTGCACCTGGCGTTCCATAGTCTCTGCCTACCCCAATGGGAGACAGGCGTGATGATATGTACCTATGTATGTACGATGCGCAGTTGTGAGTATTAATTTGGGCGACCGAGCTACGCTCAGCGTTTTTTTAACATTATATTATCAAAAAATTATATCGTATTATCAAAAAAGTTTAATAAGTTAAATAATTAGATATGTAATTTTGCAATAAATATTTTATGTAGATGTAAACAGTAAATTTAAAATACAGGAAAAGAGGAGTTTTAAAAGGAGGCATAATACGTCTAGAATGCTAGTTGAAAAAAATTTGATTTATTTAACAGATTCAAATGATTTTATAAATATTTCGCACATTACCGCTATTATTTATTAACTCATTTCCTTACCATTATACCTATATTTTGCTCTGTTGAATTGTTTGATTGGAGAAATAATGTCTCCGTGCATCTCACCTCCATACAATTGGATAGGTTTCGTTTTCTGGTCTTGCAGTCATATCGACAGAGCATCCTAATGAGTGGGTCGTAAAATGAGCATATGCAAAACGAAGATTATGTCGAACGTGCATGTTGTACATACTCCAGATAAATTTGGGAGCTCAGTCCTCAAAATTGACGAATATGACCACCTGAGACAAATAGTGCAGCAAAGTAGATCCAACTTCGAGACAGAGGTCTCTCATCGAATCCTATTCAGTGAGCAGCGTTCGGAAAATTGCGAAAAATTGCCTCGTCCAAAATACTTTAATGTCTCTATACGAAGGTCTTGCTAGTGATGTTTTACGGCTTAGAAACGTGGTTTCTAACTATGGGCCTCATAAGAGCGCTAAAAGTTGCACAGCGTGCAATAGAGTGTCAAATGTTCGGAATATATCTACGTTATTCTATTCAGGAATACGTTATGTATCATAGCTAGAGTTACCGATGTTGCTCCAAGGATCAGCAAGCAGAAGGCATCTGGAGCCGAAAGGTTTTCGAATGACGACCATGAACCGGAAAGCGCAGAATAGGGCGGCCCCGCACGTTATGGACCGACTATCGGTTGAAGCAGATGGTAATGGTATAATCAGTCACCGTAACATATGGAAACTGGCAATACCAGGAATAAAATCACCAGTACCCGAGGGTTTAGTTTACACTGCGTCTAACGCTTTTTACAGCGAATTAGCACAGTCTAGTGTCTTCGGGCACTCCGACTATCATATATTACTTGTTCTGCGTGTTAGATTAAATTGGTAACCATAATGACTCGGCAAAGCTATTAAGATACAAAAATAAAAAAGAACTTTAAATCTTTATTGTTTATTCGAGTAGATAACTTGAAATATGTTTTAAGTAATAAACCAAACATGTTGCAAGTTTTCTACACGAATAATCAAAAATGTTTTTAGATCAGACAACCTTGTTCAATCAACAAAACAGGGAAGATTGTCTGGGACAATCGTATCCAAGTCGAGTGCAATCATTCCGAGGAGATGGCGAATGGACAAATATTGGTGGAGCACGCGAAACGATCATCGTTGACCCCGAAGATGTGTCAAAACTTGGCCCAACCAATTGACACATGGAGTCAGTTATGCGTGAGAAGATTTGAACAAATATCCCCTTTGGTTTATTCTAGTAGCGGTAATGAACTATCTCGTTAACGGTCATCTCAGCACTTCGGAAAATCTAGTACCGTTGTAGAGGCTATCGACCGTTATATAAATTTACATAATTACGGAATATGTAAATCAGCCACATATAACAAAAATTAGTAAATTGTTAATAACAGACAGATTATGCATAATGTGTTTTATAAAAATTCCATTGGTATTGGCGAAGTATTCAATAAACTATTATACACACCGTCAAACGCCATAAACGCGGCAAATGTATAAAAATCTAATTCCAACGTACAGCTTTATTATAAACATTGCAAATTTATTATAACTTCTAGATGTATCTAAATCATACAATAATAAAATATAACATATTTAATTCAACGAATTAACAAAATATAGATATTATAAGTAGATAAGAATCAACGTTATTGGATAACCACTTCTAATCGAAATACACTCTATCATATTTTATCATAACGACCATAATATATACGTCATGTCATAATCCGCCATCAGCGAATGCGGACGGCGTGGAAAGACTCGTCAAATACTTCAATGATGAGTTTACAACCATGAATAAGTCATAACATAACCCATACGTGTCGAATATAACGGCCGATATCAGGTGTTAATTTATTACCTAAACGGTGTCTTGTCGAATGCGTACTGGTATGATGGGTCGTAAACGGATAGAGCAGAGACTGCCCCACACGCGGCCGGCCCGCCCGCCTGTATGAGCCCATAAATTATCATGATATTACATAAGATAAAGTAAAAACAACACAGATATGACGGTGTTGTCAGAAATTCCACGACACACCGCCCACGCACTTTATATTAATGTTTGTTAAATGTAATATAATTCCGCGTATCGACTTCATTGTTGTTACGAGTGCGATCACATCACTAACACGAAATTTAAAATAATTAGCCAAATTCTCGTATAATTTGTCATTTTCTTATGGTATCCCATCATGTCCACAGCAATCTTTTTAAAAAAAAACACAGTTTTTTACCACTAAGGTAAACAAGTTGTTTGTGGGAGTTCACCCTTACACGTTTGAACCGCAATGGCCGCGTACTGTGCGGTTCCAGAGAAGTTTTCTTCCGAGAACTCTCAAGCTGTGGAATGAGCTCCCAGCCGAGGTTTTTCCAAGGGACTACAGCATGGAGTTCTTCAAGAAATGCGTGAAGAGGATTTTAGAGGGTCGGCAACGCATGAGTGACGCCCCTGGTGTTGCAAATGTCCATAGGCTACGGTGACTGTTTAACATCAGGCAGGCCGTATGCTTGATTGCCACCTTAGCGGTATAAAAAAACGTACGGCCTGCCCGATGGCAAGCAGTTACCGTAGCCAATGGACATTTGCAGAACCAGGGGTGTCACTCATGCATTGCCGACCCTAAAACATAGATCAACGCAGGCGGCCTTGAAACGGAAATACGAGTATATGAAGAATTTTTAAATTAGCAGTTTGTGCGAACTACCCCTAAAATACGAAGTTAAAAATTTGCCTATATTGATTTGTCACAAAAATACAAAACTTATTTCGAGAGGCCCATTAAGTTAATTCCCATACAAATCCTCATTCATATTGAAAAGGCATGTTTTTCACAAGGTACTGTTTTCTCAAACTAGGCACAACTTAGTATGCCTTACAAGTTTCTAGAACTCGTTAGTCGTAGAATACTTGTCGTGCCAGTCAGTGAATAAATCAAAAAATCAAGATAAATTCGCAATTTTAAAGGTCTGTAAAATGTATATGTTCATGTCAAATTCGTTACGATGAAGGCAGACAAAGCGGTGCACCACATGACTCGGTCTTTAAATATCTTACTGGCTTCTTTTAAATTTGTAAATAATCTTTACGAAATTAGGTAAACCATCACTGCTGTACGAGTCCACTGCTGTATTTCAATTCAAAGCTGTTACATGGATGCAGTTGGATCAACTCAAATTAACTTAAAATGGTTCGAGAAAATAGTGAACAGGGAATTGACTTAATAAACTACCGTACTAGGCAGTCTGGGATCAGCGTAATATTTCCACTGATTGGTAATTTATAACCAAGAACAGTGATAGTCCAAGTACTGGCTTATTAACCAGTCGGTCCTTGGTTTGAATCCTGGCACGTACCACTTAATTTGTGTTTTCGGATTTAAGTAAGTACAGATTTGCTAATAATCACTCGCTCGGCGGTGAAGGAAAACATCGTGAGTAAACCCGCACGTCCAAGAAATTATATTTCGAAAGACATGTGACCTAACCACAGAAAGGTCTGATTCCCCTCTAAGTTGTTGAGGTCTGTGACAGTCGCTGAATGTAAAAATTAGTATCATCGCCAAATCCTTAGGCTTGGAACCTGCCAATACTAATAAATTAGGAAACAGGCTAACGCTGAGAAGAAGAAGAGTACATGCAATATTGTTCCGTTACAGTAATAATAAAAATTGACACAATCTACTGTTGTTGTGTCAATTTTTATTATCGGCTCCTACGCATTTTAATAGCTTATTAATTATTAAAATAATTCTGTATCAGAAAATAAAAATAAATAATGATTTTCTGATAAATGAATATTTCTGAAATATGAAAGCGGGTACAGGACAATAAATTAACATATATTAATATTCGATCATGATTATCTTAATTCGGTGCTGCAAATTTTGCATTCGACTGACAATTATATAGGAATAGTCATATAATATACCTAATGCCGACCCCAAGATAAATATAATGATGAATTTAATGTGACAAATATTGCTTTTAAAAAAAATGCTGTCTTTAAATTTAAATATTCACGACAGTGTATGTGCAATAATGTCTATATATTGAGATACGGTGTGGTTGTCCAGGGCCGTAAAATAACAAAATTATTCATAATTACGATCGCCGCGACAAACACACCGAATTTACGACCGGCAGTGAACCAGCCGGATCGAGACGTGGTTACATGTTTAGCTAAACAAATTCTGTAATAAATTTTCTAAACTTGACTACTTTATTTATATCACAGTCTTACATACTTTACTTAATGAAATAGAAATAGAATGACAAACACGAGCACATTTTTCTAAGGAGAAAAATTCATATCTTTAGAAATTGTGTCTCAATTGCGAACATTTTATATAGACTAAATATTATATAAGTAGCGGGTGCCAATTAGATATGCTAACATAGCCAACGGAATAAAAATATTTAAGAAAATGACAGAAACAAATTCATCGTCATTAACGTTTCAAGTGAATACCCTACTATCTACATAATTTAATGGATATTATTAATTTAGACATCCGTAAAGCCAATCACAACATCGAGCGTACTAGATAAAACGACTATAACATCCATAACATTTGAACGTCTGTTTCCTACATAACATTCAAAGCAATAACAGTAAATGCTTAGTGTGAAATTCAATAAAATTTGATTAAGTTCCATAATAGATAAATTTACATTAGACAACAACATGTTAAAGAGCGATTTAGGTCAGGCTTTAATATATTAAAGCCTTATTAAATGATTTAACGATCAGAAAACAAACATAATTCTACGTAATGTTTATTGATATTGTTATCGACTAGTAATAAGTTATATTGGGTATTGTTGTTTCGACGCGTGCACTATTCGACGCCAATTCAAGCTATGAATTATTACTGCGAATGACTTTACTCCTAAATTGTATCAAATTTTACAATACGATAATATAATAATAACCGAACCATCGTAGGACAAGCGTGGTAAGAACATCGCGCGTTGAAACTATGAAAAATACATTCACGTATGTTTTTTTTCAGACTAACAAAAATATCTGGGAACACATAAAATTTGACATAGTCTCGTCTCAGATGTAATTGTTCAATACCGTGCAGTAATTTTGCAAAACTTGGGGTCATATAAGAATTTTCAAAGCCTTACCATTAACATCTTATTACACACCTCATCAGTAATATCTTATTGTTATATAATCATCAAAATTGGCAGTAGTTTACAAGAACATATAATATGGTACTATCGAGTTGGTCTGATGACTGAGATGGGGCTTTATCAGGGGGCACGGCAGTGCCCCCGCCAAGTCGAGCGCGAAGCAAACACTGCCGTACCATCCTTTACTGGAACCATTTCGCCGCATTTTCAGGCCCCTATTTGAGAACCTCTGGATAAGACCAGAACGCAGAAATTTTCGTCATCCAGTAAGCTATAATCACATACTTAAAATCCAAAATTTCAAGTCTGTAGGTCATTTAGTTCCGAAGTTAAGCGAAAGCAAAGTTTCGCATTTATGACACTCACTCATGATCATCAAAATAGAACTAGTACTTCCCATAAACTCCGAGAGCTGAAATTTGGTACAGAGTTAGGGTTTAATGGCCACATAAAGGGAAAACTATAAAAACTAGGATAATCGAAGATCTGGAGTACCTGGCGACCCTGATTAGAAAACACAAGAGCCCAACCAAACTATTAGAGATCGACATACCGCCTTTACAAAAAATGTTCAACTTGGTGGGCCGCTTCATTTGATGTCAAAAATCGAAGGGCTGAAGTATCTGATGAAGAACCCTCAGCTGGTCTCAGCTGTAGTAGAGATATGGTAATGCCCCCTTCTACTATGAGAAAAAAACTGTGTCAAATAAGAAAATCTAATAAAATAAATCAATATGTCCACGTTTTACAAAAAGAAGTGAAATCCCACCAAAAACATTCTGTAAAAAACTAGCCAAGTCTCGACGGAGCTGCTTGTTTATCTCTAAAAAGTAATGAAATCTAGACAAAGTCGTGCCAAGTCTAAGGTTCCTTACTGCGATTTCTTTATTATTATAGTTAATGTTGTGTGACTTGGCCGTTGACGGGTACACAAGGGTACAAAACCAGGTGCTCCATGACACCATTGCACCAATCTGTCGCCAGAACCGCTACCCATTGACGATGGAAAATTGCCACTTGGAAAACGTTGATTAGTTACAACAGATATAACATTACGTGTAAACAAAATTGACTTGTACCCACTAACGTATAAAGAATTTTCAACGGCCAAGTCACACAACATTAACTATAATAATAAAGAAATCGCAGTAAGGAACCTTAGACTTGGCACGACTTTGTCTAGATTTCATTACTTTTTAGAGATAAACAAGCAGCTCCGTCGAGACTTGGCTAGTTTTTTACAGAATGTTTTTGGTGGGATGTTATTATACTGATTATACTTAAAAAATAAAAGGAACTGAATTTCAGCCACTTCTACTTGTTGAATCATTATAAAATTTGAGTGTAATTTGGGTTTTATTTATTATGACAGTATGGTATCACACAAATTATAATTATATTACGTCCAAAATAGTTGCAAAATCAGTTTAAACTGCATTAGTGGATATCTCCACTTACCGAAGATTTAGTGGTCACTTTTCTACTACTGAGACCGACTTTTGAATTTTTAGGCTAATAAATCAATAAAAAAAAAACAATTATTAAGCAGCAATGTATTTGATGCATAGCTCCACATGACTCCACGATGACAGTGTACGGAGAGCTTAACACCTCAAATCGTGCTACCAGAGACACATAGGCATTTCTACTAATGTATTTATTGATAAGTTACACCAACTGAGTGCTGCTAAATATTTTCCTTATGATAGTGATTTGTTATGTTACCAATTAAGATGTCATCGGCGCGTTTAGATTTATAAGTGGCAATTAGATGGCATAATCTGGACATGAATATTGAACAGCTGAGATATAATAAACAGCTTACAATTAGAAGCGATCCGGGCATAACGGTACATGATAATAAAAATACACAAGCGAGCAGTAAACTAACTAGATTACTTGTTTGGACGACTTTTCGATCATATATTTATTGATATTTGAGCATACACATTTATTGCTGCAATATTCACAAGTTATTTTTGAAACTAGTGGATGTTATATATTTCAATTAATTCTCTAAAACTCCCAGATGCGAAAATTTGGAGGCAATCAGAATAAACGCTCGGATGATCATGATGATATAACCTATATACCGTATCATATTATTATTATTATTTATTAATCTAATAGATTAATATATCATAATATTATAATATTAATCATATAATATTAATCTAATAGATTAATAAATAATAATAATATGATACGGTATAAAGCTAAGAAGAAGAGTATTATTATACCGTATTAATCCTAATAGATTAATGATTGGTGGAGCCCGCTTCATAAGCGTAAGGACTCGGTGAAGATGACGACCTGTAAAATAATAGTCCAATAATTCGTTATTTAATTACAAACAGTGATATCCTGCTGCTGCATATCCATTCCCAAGCTATTACATAGTCATTTGTGGCTCCGCTATGATATAATATCAGCTGATATGAGGACACCATATAGGACATACGAGTGTGTCGTGTGAAAACTAAAACACATTCCAATGTCACACTATTCTAATCGAACGAAGTCCGTCTCGTACTTGAATAATTTTATCTAACTTAAAAAATCGGCCAAGTGCGAGTCGGACTCGCGCACGAAGGGTTCCGTACCATTATCTATAAAAACAGCAAAAAAATCACGTTTGTTGTATGGGTGCCCCCTTAAATATTTATTTTATTCTATTTTTTAGTATTTGTTGTTATAGCGGCAACAGAAATACATAATCTGTGAAAATTTCAACTGTCTAACTATCACGGTCAAGAGATACAGCCTGGTGACAGACGGACGGACGGACGGACGGACGGACGGACGGACAGCGGAGCCTCAGTAATAGGGTTCCGTTTTACCCTAAAAAGTTACATTTACTTAGTCCACAGTTGACAGATGCAGACCGACTGGTTTTTCATTCCCATTCGAACACCAAAAGTAAATAAAAGTTTCTCACCATCCGATATACACACAAAGTATCGTATAAATGTTGAAATCTCAACATTGCACGCACGTTTTGTACATGCAAACCGAATTAAGTAACAAGCTAGTAATTACAGTTTTAATTTAAGCATTTACACTTGTCTGAACACGCAAACCAGTCTGTATAAATGTGTAAACGATCTGTGCAGGATAAAAAGGAATATCCGCGGCTTAGTTTGTAAACCCACAAGGAATAGTATGTACGAAGTGAACTGGAACGTATTAATGCTGTTTGTAACGCTAGCTTGATAAAATGTGAACCTAATATATCCTATTTCAATATAACGATACAAATTGAATAACTTGACAAAATTAGTCGTTTTTGAACTCTACAGACAATTTTATTTCTACTTCTATTGAGCAAGCATTGAAAATTGTATCGTATATTTTTTTTGAAAGCACGGGTGGAACATCATTTCTAATAATATTGCAACCCACATTTTCTACGGAGCATTCCATTGTTAATTTTCTTTCAGATCACTTTTTTCATAAGATGTTTTGCGACAAAAGTAATCATTGGTTAATATACAATACTTTGTTAAGTTAACCACTCGAGTGTTGTTTTAGTTTTGTTTTTAATGTAATTAGCTTGGAGGATTTCTCTATTTCTAAGCAGATTTTTGTTATATTTTATTTGTTTAATTTTAATTAACTCTCACTATCTGTTACGTTTCCCGGCTAAACCACTTAAATATTTTGTGATGTAATTTGGTATGAAGTTCCTTTGATTCTAGAAGAATAACACACACTACATTTTGCACTTCAAAGGGGTTGAAACACATTTCATACATAAAGTTTCTCTCAAATACAAGACCGTACATTCAAACATCTGTGTTAACGAAATATCTGTTAACACCGTTAATGAAACTTTAAATTAACTATTTGTGTATTTGTCTATATTAAAAATGAAGTGCACACAAGTGCGTCGTCGTTACTTGGGGTCACACCAGCTTGACACAACGTTAGCAAGTGTCACGTTTCCACGACATTTAAATATATTAACACGAAGAACACAATGATATACCGCTAAGTGCCTTCTTATGCTCTTACCAAATATTTGTACAATATAAGCCGTACATCTTTGTTTACAAATAATCAGTGGGAACGAGGCGAATGGTGCCTGATTCTACTGTCAACGTGACACAGTTGTTCATTTTCATTACAGTATTGAATAATAATTTTAGTATGGGAAGTTTCATAAGAGGTGTAAAGTACCTAAACATCTTAGAATTTAGAAATGAATAAGGCACGCGCAAGCGTGCACCGTGCAGACGAGGATCTTGTGACAGAACAGGAGTATTCAGCTATCTATCCATATAAAATCAACAAGTCGTTTTTACAAAATTACGTAATAGCTAAAAATAATAGAGGCAAATCTATAGATATATTCTGCAACGTTGTTAAAACACACGCGTCTGAATCAATACTGAGTTCTGTCTAATAAATTATAATACCTATTACCAATCTATCAAGGATTTTTAGAAACCTAAAATCGATAAATAATACGTACTTGAAATTCTTATTTTTTATTTTCTATTAATACTAGGTAGGCCAAATTAAAAAACTGTCATTGTCAACGATCAGATTTAAGAAGAACAAGTATTGTACATTGCAGTGCAATCAAATAGACAATAAAAGAAGTAGGACGCATATAAGCTGGGCTACTTATATACGTATGCTAATAGACAATCGCAACCAAAAAACAATTCCCCCATATGCTTGTATGCCTGCCGGCATAGTAGATAAAAACACTTCACAGGATAACGTTAGACTACAATGACAAAAGAAATCATATCATATCGTCAGCAGGTAATTTCTAAAGAAATTAGCTTTTAGTCGTTTATTTGATAGAAGGTCCCTTTTAGCAATTACTTACATACATTGATATTATCACGCCTATGTCCCACTGGTGTAGGCAGAAACTATGGAACGCCCCTCTCGCTTCTTCCACACTATACTCTTCGGTTATGGGTGCTTTTGATTTAGCCCTTTTTTACCACATCATCAATTTGATATATATGTGTGTGCGTCTAGGGCGGCCCCTCCCGAAATCTCCATTCACCCTTGCCTGGTATACTTCTTTCGTAACTCTTTTGTCATTCATTATTTATACATAGCCAAATTATCTGAGAATACCGTTTTCAAGTTTTGTCACTACATCATCTTTCATTCTACAAAGTTCTCGTATCGCGCTATTTTTTATCTATTAATCATTCTCACTCCACACATAGTCCTCAGCGCTGTCATTTCTACGGAGTTCACACTGCTTTTATGCTTCTTCTGCCATACCCATGTTTCACGGCCGTAAACCGTGAAACATGGGTATGGCTCATACATTCTAGCAATTAATAATTTCTAAATATTTATTTATTGTAACCTAAATTTTCAAAGTCCCCGAGCTGTATGAATACAGTGCTTTATAAGATTCAGCTACCACGACCAAATTGGCCAGTGCGCATGAAAAGAGCTATGGACGTTATTGAAGCGAGTGAAGTACGGAAGGACAGAGATGTGACGCTGGGTTCATTCTGCCTACCAAGCAAGAGACTTGGTGTGAGATGTGGTAGTAGTAGAAGTTTTTTTAGCTACAACTATCTTATTTCTCTGCCATTCTCGCCGACTTGATTCGTATAAATATGGGACTTGTGCTCTTTTGGTATTATCAACGCTTGTTATCTTCTTATATTTTACGAAATAAATATTAAGTAAAAGAATAAATAGTAATAAAAAATACTTATGCAGTATTTTTTTCTAAAAAGAACGTACCTACGAACATATTTTTTTTATACCACTAAGGTGGCAATCAAGCATACCTTCTGTCCGGTGGTAAGCAATTACCGCAGCCAATGGACATTTGCAACACCAGGGGTGTCACTCATGAGTTGCCGACCCTGTAAAAACCTCTTCACGCCTTTCTTGAAGAACCCCATGCTGTAGTCCCTTGGGAAAACCTCGGCTGGGAGGTTAATATAAACATCCAAATGATGTATATTACTTTAATGTATATTAATAATTTAATAAGGTATTTAATAAGGTATATATCACTTTAAGCTATAAATTAAAGCAAACAAGTATACGCAAACTCAAATAGACGGGAGTTAGGCGAATGATATCCGTTGGCATTGGTAAATTTTCCTGATACAAATAAAAGTGCAGGACAGCACCGGTAGCAGTACGACATTACATCGCCGAACCGTACGCAATAATGCCCGATTCTGAGGAAAACAACCATAATTCAAAGCATTGCACTCTGTCGACTATGTTCCTTTCTTCCGGGCAATTTCTATTACCATATAGACGCGCTACTTTTCAATTCTTTTCCATTAAACTTGGTGCATCCCAGTGCGTTCCGCAGACCGGCTACGTCTCGCTACTGAAAACACATTTATAAAATGCTCTTTACTCGCCCGCGACGGTCCCCTGCGACTGACATTCTATTGCGAATTTCAAAGTATATTCTCGAATAAGGAAAAGCGCCCCGGGTCAATGAAACTTTCATAACGGCTATCAAAGTTCAGATTTATCCTTTGGGTACAGGTTTTGAAAAAAATTCAATGTTTATCCTATTATTATACCAATTTGTGTCTAGTTTGTGATACTTAATATCAATGTAGGATAAAAATTACCCTCTCCAGCACATAGTATACCTGGCTGTTTAACGCATGGACTTTCTTTAATAGTACCGTAGAGGAAAACAATCATACGGCTTGCATAGTGAAAATTCTAAAAATCAATTCACGCCTTTTTATGATTGTGTTGCAAGTTGTAAATCTCTTGGGAAAATGTTAGTATGGAGTTAATATGTCGTTCTCAATTTATAATCAAAGGGTTCGTAGAAAAATAACCGCTAAGTGCACGACGTTTTCTAATCCCATATTTAAGTCTAAATCGATGTCGATGGCGAGCAACGTAATTAGTACTCGTACATAAGGAGATCGTGTGTATAATATCAAATAAGTCCTTTGAACATGATTCATTTTATGTTTATATTACGTGTTTTATACAACAAACCATTGTATTATATATTATACGCGGCGCATACTGTAAATGTCTGAAACTGGCCACTCGTAATAAAAGAAATAGCAAACCAAAATCAAAATTATTAAAATAAATTTTGTAACTCATTCGGAACATGTTTTTTGCTAAGATTGTCGTTTGTTTGTTATTATGGATCGATTAGAAAATGAAGTGTCGGAATTACGTTTAATTATAATCGAGAAAATTCTGACTATGATTTTACTTACATTGTTAAGTTAGTCTGTGACCTACATCAGACAGTCATGAATTCTGTCCTGAAAATATATTTAATCTACATTCTGAGTTATACTACCAAATTTCGTTTTATACAATGTCGGAAGGCATACAAGCATACAGCCCACCTGATGTAAAGCAGTTGCCGTAGCCTTTTTTTTAGCCTTGAAGACCACATAACTGTATCCGCTGGGTATTATTAATCTATCTATCTATTACTTCACGCCAATCCCCAGTGGGTAGACAGAGAGGACCGAACGCCACTTGGTAGTTTTAAGAGAGGTAGGGCGCATCAAAGAAGCCAATTTGGAGAAGTATCTTCACCCTACAAAAAATTGCAGCCAAATAACAACTCCCTTGAGGATTGTTGTGTTCGTGCGTGTGAGTGAGGTCACTCGTAAGCTCGTGTGGAGTTGCTGTGTTAGCAACTGAGCCGGCATAGTGCGATTCGCGCGAGCGAGACTTAATGTACTGCTAGCGATTATAGGCTACGGTACCCGCTTTACATTAGGTGGGCCGTGTGCTTGTATGCCTCCCGACGTTTTATAAATAAAAATATAAAACGGAGGTAGCGTATATACTTTTAAATATTTACCGACGTATTACTTTTCTTGACGTGGCGGGGAAGGCCCCGCAAGATCGATAGATAAATAGATGTGAGTGTTCAAACAATCATTTGATATTGTCCTTTAGGCACATGTTTTGAAAATAGTTCAGTTATTTATTTAAAACGTATTTATTCCTTTCCCATCATATGTTACATAAAAATTGTTCCATTAAAAAGTACTGCTGTTGCATCTAGTTTAAGCAGCAATCAATCATCCGCTTCAATTACACGCAAGTAACAGAGTTTATTTGCCAATGTGGAAGTATCTAGCTAAGTGTTCAGTGACATTTTATTATATTAACTTGTACCCACTCAAATATAAACATCTTTGCTTCACTTGTTACTTGAACATAACCGAATTTATTGACACCTGCCTTTATTTTTTTCTTCACGCTTACTATACGGAATCCCTTAGAAAGAGGCTACAACAGCCGAAATAGATTGAAAAGGGGTAATAATAGACTCCACAGATTTATCTCGCGGAACCCATCTCTTGTTTGATAAATAGATTTTTTCTCTACGGTTTTCGAATCAATCTCTGTTTGGTGTTCTCCTATTGTGATATGAAATAGCTCTTATTTATTTGTGAAACATGACAGATAATTCTGGCTACCGATAGAGATGTCTTTGTAATAAAAGAATGCTTGTTTGGTTTTTGTATGGCACAAATGCCCTGTTTATTGTTATGCCGTGTTTTGGTTATGGAAATTGTTATGACAAATTGGGAGGTCGCCTTTAATCCTTTCTTGAGTGACATCTGCTTGGTTTAGGAAACGGCCTGTATTGCATTTTTCGGGTGTTTATAGGGTAGCAAAAGTTATGAAGTGATATGAATCCATAGGTTTAATAGTAAATTTATTCAATTGCCTGTAGCGCCAGATAGAAATCTGCCTACATTCAGCACATCTTGCCGTAACATTCCATTTGATGTGGTTTCATAATTTTATGATAACCATGTCATCAGTAGCATTCATTGGAAACCATTAACTGCTACGTTGCCCCTTCAGTAGATCTTGGGCACGATTGTGTCCATCCGTTAACCAAAATAATCATAAAAAAAACTATGTATATGTTTTTAATTCATTAAACATTCATTCATTCCACGAACAAATTGTGTCATATATATAAGAGTGTATAGTTTATTTCAAATGACGAGCTCGTTGGCGCAGTCGTGAATGATGCGACTTTGACACCAATGCACGTGGGTTCGATTCCCACACAAGACAAACATTTGTGTGCATATACATTTCTGTTTGTCTTGGTCTGGATGTTTTAAGAGAGGTAGGGCGCATCAAAGCAGTCCGATTGGGCAAGTTAGCGGTACTTCCCAGTCGGACTGCTTTGATGCGCCCTCACAGAAAACCGTAGCCAAATAACAACTCCCTATAGGGTTGTCGTGTTCTTGCATGTGAGTGAGCTCCCCAGTAAGCTTCTGAGTGGTTGTACAGCAGCAGAAGAGGCATCGCGTGAGTGACACTTAATGTATTACAGGCATTCATAGGCGACGGCAATTGCTTTACATCAGGTGGGTTGTATGCTTGTATGCCGTGTTGTACGTGGTATCGAGTCTACGAACCAACTTTATCTCCCTTTGTCTATTGTATCATATTCTACGAGTAGGTACGAGTATGTATATAAAAATCGTTATCTTCAGTGTAAAAGTTTTTCTATACAAACGAGGCAAATTATAACAATTAATAGAACGTTTCTCATGAAATAACTTAAGAAGCACTGAAACAATAAAAGCAAGCGTCCATTGCCCTTTGGGTATGCAAGAACTTCTGGAGCATGGCTTTTGTGGTGACCCAAGTTTCGGCTCACTTACGAGAGAAAGGACAAAACACACTGTACAAGTTTGAATTGAAAACTGATTTAGAATGGCTTCAGCACTTTTCAAGTTATCAATGGAAAAGGTTTTGCTATAGGATCTATACTATATAACGTTGATGATCTTGGATAATGTTTAACTGATCACAATGAAAGTTGATACATTCCGAGTATTTTCTGGTGGAGACTACTGAGGTTCGTTGCTTAGGTAATACTGAAAGTTTCTAAATTCTGCTAAAGGAGACCATTCGCTGCAGCAATTGTAAAAAGCAGTTGGACCAGTCATCCTTAGTACCACTTCAAGGATTTTTGGATGCTGTCACCGTCGATTTAAGTCTTTATCGTCAAAATCAATTATATAAACAACGAGCTGCGAGGAATTAAAAATAAAACCAGTTGAGAATACTCAAGCTTGCATTGCCAGAGGAACACCTGGCTCGTCAATTATATAACATTCAAAATATATATTTTTTTAATTTGTCGGCCACTTTGACCATGTTCCTTAAGAGATAGGAACGGTGTTCCTGAACATTCCTATTCTACTCTTTTATGCTGAAACCGAATCTGAAGTCAAAATTCGTATATTCGAAAAACGCACACACAGACAAACGCACACACAGACAAACGCACACACAGACAAACGCACACACAGCCAAACATATAGATTTCATATAGGAACGGTGTTCCTGAATACAAAATATCTACTTCCACCATTATGTTAAGAAAATACATATATTTAAGACCATACACAGATGAAAACATTAACTTCCCAAACAAGATTTAATACAGTGGTCATCACAAAAATAACTCATGTTCGCAGGAGTTTCTCGTGTCGTGGCATGAATTGAGCTCACGATCGGATCTCATGATCGAAATACGTGTACCAATGGAACGTATTAACATAAAATATTTACAGTATGACGACTCCTTTACTCCGCGTGGAATATGAATTTGGTTGTACGACACGATATTGCATACATTATTGGAAACAGACCAAACGTGCGATCGTAGCAATAAAGCCGGTGTATTGTTCCATCAGCTTATCAGTTTGCCGACCGTTCTTTAAAAACCGGCCAAGTGCGAGTCGGACTCGCGCACAAAGGGTTCCGTACCGTACATTATCTATAAAAATGGCAAAAAAATCACGTTTGTTGTATGGGAGCCCCCTTTAAGTATTTATTTTATTTTAATTTAATTATTTATTTTTAAAGTGAATATATAACTAAATATTCTGTGAATATTTCAAGCGTCTACCTGTTGCCGTTAACAATATCGAGCAAAAACGAGCAAAAAAAATCACGTGTGTTGTATGGAACCCCCTTAAATATTTATTTTATTCTGTTTTTTAGTATTTGTTGTTATAGCGGCAACAGAAATATATCATCTGTCAAAATTTCAACTGTCTAACTATCACGGTTAACGAGATACAGCCTGGTTACAGACGGACGGACGGACAGCGGAGTCTCAGTAATAGGGTCCGTTTTACCCTTTGGGTACGGAACCCTAAAAATGAACGAACGATACGAACATAGACGTTTTCATAGTCGAATTAAATGCGATGTTAAGTGATCAGTCAGTGTGTAAAGAGAGCTAATCGCAGGCGACATAAGTAGGCTCGGTGTAGAGGCACGCATCATTTCCTGGCCGTCCGGTGCGATTAACATCTGCTCGGTGACATGGGTGTCGGCCCAACCGTATGTAATTACGAATTTGGTTTCGTCGGGCATCGCCTAAACGACTCTGATTCCGTGGTACTTGACATTTAAATTCCACTCATTAGCCAGATACAGCTGGACTACTCTCAAACGCAATGTAGATTGAATCGAGATCCTTATCGCTTAACATTACGCTCCTTCCTTGGCGCTCTCTCGTTGTTTTTACTCGATACGAAGTTAAAAGAAAACAGTGTGTTTCACGTTTTATGCACTGAATTTTTTTGGTCGCAGTCAAGATAAAACGTAACATGTTGCATCCGCAATAAGTCCATACAACTGCTCGGAGACGCTAGTGGCCGCGGTTTTAGGATTCTGTCCCAAAACCTAATTGGATAAACAATGGACACATTTATGTCTATCTTCTATAACGTCACGCCAAATCCCTTGCGGCGTACTCGGAGAGAACCGAGCGTCACATGACTCGATCCTTACGCACCACACGACACTCGCTTCTTTAACATTCATTACTCTTCTCATGCGCGCTCGTCGGTTTCTAAAGTTCCTGACAATGATGCTGTTAGAAACAGAGTTGGTCTGAAAGAGAGTGTCGGCGTTAAAATAATAAAAGACATGCTCCGTTGGTTCAGACATGTAAAAGAATTCAGGAGTAAAGAATTACGAAACAGATATACGACGCGAAAGTAGAAGGCTTTAGGAGCAGAGGAAGGCCAAAAGGATATTTTGTCTAATATGTAAATTTCTTATATTTACGAGTACATACTTATATTTTTTAATATTTCATGCAAACATTTTTTTTATCATTTGCATAAATACTGTATGGTACGAATAGCCACGGGAATCCTTGTCAAATTTAAATAAGAAGCAAAAAATAATATCTAAACCAATAAACACTTACTTGCAGATGCGTACAAAAAAGTGACAGACCCCCGCCGTGCTCAAATAACTTCAAAAAAGGTCGAACATTTAATTCTGGTTTTATAATAAAAGACATATTGTATTAGATAAAGGATGGGATGTAATAGTGTCGCGTCATCTATATTAGTAATATGCCCCCTAGGGGGCGTCACAGTGTAGCGCCCGACTGAGTCCTACATGTTCAGACAGCCTAAAGAAACAAAAAAAAAAACAAAATAAACAAATTTAAAGGAGGGCGAGGCTCGGTCGCTCTCGGAAATATTTATTCAAATAAGTCGCCATCAACCCGACCTTAAAAGCACGCGGAGGGTTGAGGGGCTAGCAGTTTTATTAATATTAAACGAACGCTTCAGTTGACACAAATTGGCGATAACCATAGCGAGAGCGTCATAAATTTTTTGTTTCCCTTTACGTTTATTTGCATCTCCCGAAATAAGATTGTTACACGCCGAATGAGACTACTTTGTCTGCCGGCTCTGAGGCAGCTGTTAAATCTCTGCAGATAATAATGCGAGGCGGTCGTAGGTGCCAAGCACGTCTGGGCATCCCGTAAAGCAACAATCGATAGATAACTGTAAATCGATCTCTGTGAGAAAACAATCGGACTCCGGGGTGCACCGCCGCGCCAACATTATCGCGCCATTAAACAATAGAGTTAAGCACCCGGGCTCCATCGCTGCGCACACAGCGCAATTTCTTTGCTTATGGTAACTGGCTAACATTACCACTTTTCAACTCCACGCTAATTTGAATTTTTATGACGCAGACGCAAGAATCTAGAAATTATTCTAAGAAAATAAGCAAATGAAATTTTGTGTGTAATAAGAATATGTATGTTTATCTTCTCGCCAGGTCCCTTACGGGGTAGGCAGTACGAACTGAGAGTCATAAGACGCATACCACACCTTGTTCGCTTCCTAAACATTCATAGTGGTTTTCATATACGTTCGCCGGTATTTTTTTTTTTATTCTAAGCACAACTCCTTGGGAGCTTACTGGTGACCTCACTCACCTGCGGTGGTTTGGTAGTTTGGTGGTTTGATGCGCCCTCTTAAAACATCCATTCATGCACACAAATGTTTGCCTTGTGTGGGAATCGAACCCACGAGCATTGATGTCAAAGTCGCGTTATTCACGACTGAGCCACCGAGCTCGTCATTCGTCGTCGTAATAACAAGACCATGAGCAATAGGTAATTCAATTACAATTCTAAAGTAGTATATTCATATACTTAAAACACATCACACATTATACATATATATTATATATACTCGTACATATTACAAACAAATTTTTACAAAGTTTTCCTATATACCTACACAGTGTAATTCTCGAAAGAGGTAATCTCCGGTTTACCAATGCCACAGTAACCGCGTGCCATCTTACAAATAGCATTCACTTAGTGGTATAAAAATACTATGAAAATCCACCCTGCTAAAAGCGTGTTATTTCCCTGTAGGTATAACGAAATAAAAATCTGTCATGTAACATAAAAACCCATCCTGATGCATGACGCATGAGAGCTATGCTATTAATAAAAACTAGAGAGATACAATTATGATTTCAATACGAACAAAAATTGTACTATAAAAGAACGATATACAGTACTAGTAGATAATACAGTACGATAAAAGTAAATTAAGAACGCTTAACATGCGACTTCATCCTTTCGTGTATTTGTCCGTATGTCACAGATACAGAGGAGAACCCGACTGCGGGTAAATAGACTTTGTCCTATTGGACTTCGTGTATTCCATATCCTGTAACTCCTCAATTACATACCACGCCCAGTGCCGTACAAAAATCAGTTTCGAAATTTGGAGAAGGTCAAATTGACGTGTAATAACTTAACGTATTCAACAGAGAATCAGCACCTACTTAAGCTGAGTGTAGACTTTAGACGTTTAGACTATGTCTAAAATTAATTTGAGACTTGATTCAGAGATAATATTGAGTGTTGTCATCTCCCGAAGCCAAGTTACAACATTGTTTAACTGTAACTATGAGAAAAGATTTTGACCCCATTTGTGAATTTGCATACAGTCTGCTGTATTCACACCGCTTGCTATAGACGGGGAATTCATCCTCACACATCGGAATCAAAATTGTTGTGGAGTGTGCGTTGGCAGTACAAACTAACAGACCTCTTCATTAAGCCACCTCTCACTCACCAAAATGTAGTGTTTTGGCGCCTAAATATCTCACCGACTGGAAGAGAGCTACGTTTCAGTGGGAGGATAATATTGCGCTGCGAATATTCTCCTGTAATAACTGTTAAAATAAATATAAAACATGCCTTTTTATTCGTAAAATGGTTTAGCAAAAACAGCTATTTGTTACAGCTATATCTCTGCCTAGTTTGATTGTAATATGAAGAAAACATAGGCAATTAATGATATGATAATTAATTAATTATATTAATTATATATTTAATGATTTCTCAGTTTCTTGTGTCTCGTTCGTGTACACGCAATTTTAAATAGCTCTGTCTGTTTTTTCTGTAACTAGTGTGGTGTCATAACCATCTAATGTAGTATTATCGTTAAATAGGGATATTTTATGCCATGACTTTTTAGATTTAATGAAACTAACTTTATCATAATGTAAGACCGTAAATAATGGCAATTAATAGGAAGTACCGTTATAGTTTAATTAAACAACGTTTATCATATAATTAATATATAATATGGTAATATATTACGCAAATATATTTTTATATGACTATATAACTGGCATCATATATAAAAAATATATTTGCGATGTGAGAGGCTCACCACTATCTCAGAGCTAAAGCAGGGCCTGCCTGTCTACGCGTGGTGCACACAGCCGATTAAAAAGAGAGAGGAATGATTAACTATATACTCGTAAATTACGACGTTTTATTATCACTAATATTCCATATCGTAAGCCTTCAGAACCCGTTATATACCTTTTCCCATACATTTCGCGGTCATATATGACCACACGGGTTTCGAAGGGAACGACGTACGTGTTGCACGATGTTGATTCTTGTTAGTCAATAAGCTACGTGTTCTATCCAAACCCCCCCCCCCCCCCCCCCATAATAATAATTACAAATATTTTACTTTTATTCATCTCCTATGAGATCATGTCCTATGAGAAGAGCTATTAATGTTAAAAAAGCGAAGGAGGCGTGTATAAGAAAGACATTAAAATCGTTTCATAATTGATGAAAATTTTCATCTCTTTGAAATCTGTTTCAAATAACTCACCATCACCTTTCCGAATTAAAGAGGCCGGAAAAGAAGATGTTTAGCTAGGAAAATGCGTAGCGCCAAAATTTCACTCTTGAGCAGTAACAACCGTTTCCACAAAGTCATGACCCGAACCTACGAAGTAGTTAATTAGCCGGTAATTTATATAAATGGTCTCCGACGCAATTCGGACAACAAATTATCTGTGATAGGAGATCTTTTCGGGGGATGGAACATGTAACTAACGGACGTCAAATAGACGCGATAAAACAAATGTAACAGACGAAATTGTTAACCTAATCACTCCGAGATCGATCGAAGTCTCAGGGACATCTTCAACGCGTAGGTTCTCTAGAACCCCAGTAGATTTATTGCCCAGATATGCAAAGCGGGCGTCAAACTGAGCATTTCTCACCCAATTTAGAGAAGGTCGGGAGCGTCCGCGGTCGGTCCTCGGGAACTATCCAATAAAAAGTTTGTCGACACCGCGCCTCACTTCGCCGAATGGCTAATGTTGGTAATTTGTTCGACACACTGGTGACACTTTTACAAACTGGCGACTATGCGATGAGTCAGAGTGAAGAATGCCGACGCGTACGACCAAACTGCTCCGCTTCATAAATGGCGGCTAGAACAATGTGCCAATTAAACGAAGACTATGGAGCACGAAATTCGTGTCTGCAGTTGGAGGAACAAGTCAGTTGACAGTTTACATAAGTGGATATAATTTCCAATTATGTTCTGCGCCCTCGTCCCACGCCTTGAAGCTAACTAAAGGAGGTTGACTGGCGTTAATAATGTACTGAAGTACCATTATTGTCAAAAGTGTGAGGTGCATAACCTCAGGAAGCGGCAAGCACAACAGTACAACGCGAGGGCGTGTGTGGAGCCCTGCTGCGCTCGGACTCGCCTCGGCACTCCGCGATTTAATTTATCGCGAACAATCACATTACCATATCACTAATGTAATGCGGTCGCATCCGAATATGCGCCTTAAACGGTTTTTCGATTCCTTTGTTACCCAAAATTTATGAATTCTGTAAACGCTTTCGTATCACGCATGGGTCTCGGTCTGGCCTGGGTCGTGAATTTTTGCGGAGATACTTTATGGGAGTTGTTTTATAATCGACTTACAATATTTTCACGAAATGGTGACATAGTAAAATATTGCAAGACTACATGCATGTACGGTAAATAATTTATTTTTTTACCGTGTGTGCATGCAGAATTCGAAGATTCGTCTATTAGTAATTTAAGTATAAGTAACTTAGTCCATATTTTACCCTGCGGTCGGTGTTCGATTATGAATTTAGTCGAGAATTTTTTTAAATAATTGGTACGCATTTAGTATGAAGCAATCCTAAAAATGATACGAGTATTATGCAGGCCCATTTTGGAATAGACCCTTTTTCTTGAAAATTGAGTCAATCACAATAAATATACTCAGTGTCGATAATTGAACAACTATTATTATGGAATCAACCCTAAAATCACAAAAATCTGAGACAACGCTTGTTTTTTTTTCTATTTTTAAATTGGAACTTTAATACAGCATGTTCGCATTACGCATATCATTATTTTTTAACTACTGAATGCTTTTAATAATTAAATCATTATAAATAAATAATTCTGCTTTAAAATTTAACTCGCTCTATGAAACGAAGGCACTTTCGATTTATGGCTATTAAAATACCATTACAAAAGAAAATCGACAAAAAGTATAGACAAACACGGAAGGGTGCGGTTTGTTCAGACACAACCAACGTGCGTATTATCAAAAGCTAGAACCCATCATATAATAGTAATATTCAAATCGGGTCACACAAAAGAATCCCCTCAGTTCAGGTTTCAAAGAATGTGTAGCAGGGTAACACAATACGCGCCCTTTGCCATGGGCTGGGAGCTAGAACGTAAATTGATGAAACATGATACAATAGCGCTTCACCCAGTTTTACTCGCCACGGCTTTTTATTGGCCAGAAGCCTGATGTGGATTTATAGTGCATCTTCAAAAATATATTTAAAGTATCTCTTGCAAATCTGCTACTTTCCCAAGTCAAAAACCAGAGTAACAATTTATTATAGTCGTTAATTTAGTGTTACAAATGTTTTAGTTCAAATTCAAAGACTACCAATTTATATCTGGTGGGTCGTACGCTTGTTTGTCTTCCGACTTTGTATAAGAAACATCAACAAAATAAATAAATAAAAGAAATGAATAAATAATATCGGACAAATTACATAGCACCATCTAGCTCTAAAGTAAGCGAAGCTTGTGTTATGAGTACCTACTAGACAACTGCTAAACATACGTAAATACATTTTTGTTTTGTCCCACGTACTTACGATACATAGAAAACAGTAAGACCAAGACAAATAGACGTGTTCGTGCACACAAATGTGCATGTGTTTGTGCTGCGTGGGAATCGAACCTACGAGCATTGGTGTCAAAGTAGCGTTACTAATCAGTGCGTCGCCGAGCTCGTCAGAGACTACACTCATGAAGTAAAAGCACGATATAAGTAAAAGCAGTTACTAAAAGACGTTTCAAATGGGTATAGTTCGGATCTACCTGTTAAGGTAGATATAGATTTAGATCTGCATGAAACAATGTATGACAAAAGAGTTACGATAGAAGTATATCGAGCAAGAGTGAATGCAAATATCGGCAAGGACCGTCTTAGACGCATACATAAGGATCAAATAGCTGATATGTGAAAAAGTGCCAAATCAAAACCACCCGAAACCGAAGAGCATGTGTGAAGAAGTTGATGAGTGTGGAAGATGCGAGAGAGGTAGAGAGATACGTTCGGATCGTTACACCTTCCGTTCCATAGTATCTGCCTACATACGTGATGATATGTACGTATGCATTGAGACAATACAGACTTTTCAGTTATCCCTTGAGTTCCCTAAATATCACTGATCATACATAAAAAAATAAGAGGCAAACAACCACCTCCTCCTTTTTGAAATCGGTTAAAAATCTGTAAGTAACGATAAAGCGTGATCGATCGAAGGAAAGGCTGTATGAAAAGGTAAGCCTCCTTGCATATACAACAATAAATCGGCACAAACATACCCATATTTTAATAGTAGAGATTAAAAATACAATATGAAGACCGGGATTGCGGGGCCCAAAAGTAGGGACTGTGATACGGCCAATGAATAACATAACTAAACGGAATAACACGTTTCATTGCAATAGGGAGTGATTGACACGTGATCCGGCTATACAGACTGAATAGCGCTCTCATTTTTTAAGTAAGTATTTTTATTACCCCATTGTGGTACGTAGATTAACCCGCAGCAAAGTGTAAAAAAAAATAAAGGATTATTTAAAGGGGATGAAATTTTGCACTTTTTATCGAGAATAAAGTTACCTTTAATAAATTTTTATTGTTGCTTTTCAAAGAGTATTTTTATAAAGGGTTTGTCTTTTTCATTTTAGCCTTTTGGTAACGCGATTTAAATTATCGTGATTAATCTGCAAATTATTATTGACATTATACACATTCATATCATACTACGTATTTTATTTACTCTTCTTCTTTTTCGCGATATTCCGTTTCCTTATATATTAGGATTAGCGGAGTCTCTTACCTAAACCTAACGATTTGGCGATGACACTGATTTTTACATAGAGCGACTGCCGTCAGACATCCGCACGCCATGCGCCAGAGAGAAAACCAGATACCAGGTCACTCAGAAAGTATTGCGAAAAACGTTTTTATGTATAAGAACTGACCAGTTATAATATATTTTAAAAATTTGATTATTTTTTTTATTTTTTATATTGCAACTGACAAAGGACTACAGTGTCTTGTCAGTTGACGCTACCATGCTGGCCCAAAATGTGCTTCTTCACGCTTCGTATATCGTACTATCCAGATATATACCAACGCTTCCTCTGTGAAGACCACAAAAGATCGAGGCGACCGCGTGCTGTTAGAACTACAAAGGCTATTAATGCTGTTAAGACAGAATTCCGTTAAGCCGAAACCTCACTAAGAAACAAAAAATCTTAACGCGAGAAATAAAGATTTCCGCTAGGACTCTGTCGCGTATAATAAAACAAGATCTGAAATTCGGCGCTTATCGTCGATATACAGGACATGACCTAAATCAAACCCTACAGTTGAAGAGAGTAAATCGATCAAAATGAAACCTGATGAAAAAAATTTCACGATTGAAGAACACTTGCTTGGCTTGGCTCAGTCGTAAATGACGCAACTTTGACACCAACGCTCATGGGTTCGATTCCCACACAATGCAAACATATGTGTGCATGTCTGTTTGTCTTGGTCTGGATGATTTAAGAGAGGTAGGGCGCATCAAAGCAGCCCGTCTGGTGAAGTACCTCTACCTTACAGAAAACCGCATCCAAATAACAACTCCAAAATGGGTTGGTATCAACTGACGGCCAACTCTACCACCACACACACTCATTGGTCAAATAAAATAGCGAAGCCCGACTTCCTGTTACACACTTCCGTCCCTTTTCACGAAATCACTTCCACAGATTGCAGGAGAACGAGAGGAGAAATGTTTGATATCAATAATAATCAATTGCTGCATGTATGCTAAAGTCATCACTAGCGAACGGGTTGACTGATTTGACAGATTTTTTTCAGTCAGGAAGTTTTGAACTAAGAATTTTTTTGTAAAATTCACTGGCAAAATCAACATAAAACTACAATAAAAAGTGCGTATAGTTACCAGTTCTACTGTCACACGCTACCATAGCAGCACGAAAACTAATTTAATGAAATAGTTCGCTCTGCCTATCCCACAAGGGATTTGGCGTGAAGTTCTAGATAGATAGGTAGAATTTAATTGACAGCAACATTACATTGTGTTATCAGTGGTGATATATTTTGTTATATTACATCTTTAGAAAAAGTGCCACCGGTGAGGCATCGAAATATCGGTCGGTGTACGCGCAATGCAAACCAAATCTATGATTGTCGGGTAAATGAAACTGACGAAGTACCTATACAGTGTTCGAAGATTTTCTCAAGCGCAATCCATTATAACTTCCGAACATAAGATACAATCAAGTTCGAATCGCTCATTTGAAACTTACGTACTTAATAATTATTTTGTAACATCGACGAACAGATGACCAAACGATACAAATTACAAATGAAACCCCTCTGAATCGTATGTCGAACATTCAGATACGTTTTGTTGCCTCAAGTGCATGCTTGTCACAAATTTCTTAAGATATATTTTCATGACAGCACTGAAGACGAATCAGTGCAAATGTGTGCGTGGTTCGCCATAACCGACCAAAACCTTATCTAAATACAAAATTTATTCCAAAACATTAGAGCCCTTTTCGCGATACATACATATAATAGGCCATCGACATCTTGGACTAGGTTACACAATTTGAAGAGACGGTTCGGTTGACAACCCTATTCATGAAGAACCATGTTGCCATATTTCATTAGCCCAACAACGGTCTGTTTGTGTTCACGCGTAAAAATATCATATTAATCTCACGAGTTACGAGTTTTCAGTGTCCACTGTACAGAGTATACGGTCATATATTGTGGGCCAAGTAGGCAGGCGTGGCAATGACTCATTGTCCCATCTCTTGTTGTGGTTGACAACAATTATAGAACCACAAGAAATTACTCAACCCGTAGCAATTTTGTAAACCACCAGAAAGGTTGTAAAATTGAAACAGGGTTTTAATTGACGCATTATACCTAAGTGAACGCTCATTTCCTAAACCAGGGTTAAGTGACAAAGCGTGAATTGCGAGAGCCATTAAGCGGAATAAGTAGAATTAACATCACGTGATATATGAAATAATTGCTTACATGCGCAACATTCGAAACTGTTTGTAGAGATTTTTAGCTCGTACTTAAAATCAAATCTCATTCCAGTTGTAATGTCCAAGCAATATTTGTCATATTTCACGTGGCTAATATAGATTCACTATTAATATAATATCAAAACTATCATCTACTATGCGCAATATTTGTGACATTTGATAGATTGTTAATATATTTAGACTACATCCTTGTAATCAAAACTAGCATATTCATATTAATTGCTATTGCAATTTAGCAAGAGGTCGATTAAGAAAAAGTTACCGTGAACTTTTTTCTCTGGCGAAAGATTAAAAAAAACTACAAAACAAAAATAACATTACTTCTATAAGAAAACATTAATTAAGCAAAATTCCTATAGCACGTTAGTGCTACTTCTTCGGTAGATTCTATGAAAAAAAAAACAAATTAAAACTAAAACGGATCCGGCAAATAACTAGCCGATCGCTGCGTGCTATACGTCACTGAGAAGAATTTAATCAGAGAGTCAACAGAAGCGGTATGCCGATGATATCTAGGGCCGTTCATTGGCGGCACACGGGCCGATCAGTCGAACAAATTAGAAAGGTAGTGTACAACAAAGGTTACAATTGAAATTTCCAAGATGCTTGCTAACATTTTTCTTAGTGGAAGCACGTATTTCTCAGTTGGAGACGATATATACCCAGACCCACCCTCTGCAAAACTGACACAAAAACACCTCCTCGGCTGGGTTATAATTGTATCACAAATGTTGCGATATTGCCTTGTACGTGACTCACAATTCATGGAAATTGTACATGGTATTTATTATAATTCTGCCGTAACGAAGGGTGAATTTGGTTACGTTTTCTTGTTATGTTATGCTTGTTATCTCATATATTATTGATATTACTTACATAACCGTTTCCTATGCATATTTAAAGCGAATAGGTGTTATTTGTTGGTTGGGTTGCATACGTTCTCTAGTCCTATAGCTGTTTACGATATTAGTTGGAGTTAGTGCCGTAAATAGATATTCTTCTCGTTATAGGATCATACTGTGCCAACGGTATTGACCACATAAGCTACTCCAGGGCTTCTTTCAAATGATATGGAATAGTTATCGTTCTCATTATATTACAAGTCAGCATAAAAACAGCATATGGTGTGTTACGTTCTTTCAGCACATTTATTGAAATATTTATCTACCTGGTGTAGATTGCTCTGGTTCATTCTAAGTATCAGATCAACATGTATGATCATCAGTACAGTATCTAAATTTGATAAAATTCAATCTTTTCAAGACAATTCTAGCGAATGTGTACTGTAATAAAAGCTTACTGCTAGAATGTATATTCACGCAATTCGTTAGGTATGGAAAACAATTTATTGTCAGTTATTTTTCAGCGAATCACACACGTTTCACTAGATAAACTCAAAAACCGGACAATAGAGAGTACAATTCGCGCCTCGATGTAAGAGTTCCGCGACGTATAAATATAGTTAAAAAAATATAATCATCAATTAAGGAAAAATATACAATTTTTAGATCCTGTTCTTTCTTTGTGCTATAACATTTTCTTTCATGCTAAAATTTCAAAAGTCTAACATAACCTGAAGTACTTGATAGGTTTTGATCACGCGCCAATTACTATGGTAATATACGATACTATGAAACATGTGTTTACTGTTTCCTATAGATACATTTAAAAAGCCAAAACTTATCTATATACAAAATTTAATCCAAATTGTCGAAGCCGTTTCCGAGATACACGACATATATTTACATGTATATAAGAGATGCTCGTTTAATGTAATAAGTATAAAAAGAAGAGTTTCGAGTTTTGCTCAGTACTTGTGCTAAGAGACCTCAATACTTCCTAAATTTTATTACAT
Organism: Pyralis farinalis; assembly: GCA_947507595.1. NCBI lineage: Eukaryota > Metazoa > Arthropoda > Insecta > Lepidoptera > Pyralidae > Pyralis > Pyralis farinalis. The sequence continues at coordinate 14,831,446 of OX382273.1, forward strand.
ACGATAAGGGTCTCTTAACATTTTAACATATGGATCCCTATAAAGAACTTATTTTGTTTCTATTACATGGGTCCGATAAAAAATACATTTAAGTCTACCAACTTAAATGTATTTTTTATTTTTATACTTCAATACTCACTGTGATGTATTCAAATGATTGAATCATGAGACTGAGAACAACAAGGAAGTCACAAACCGTATAAAACTTTAAAGTTTGAGAACGTATAAATCTGAGTAAACAAATCTAACCAAGCAGCCAAATAACAACTCCCTCCGTGAGGTCCCAGTATAAGGAGGTAATGTATTAGCATCAGAGGTAACATCGTGTGAGTGATACTTAATGTGTTGCAAGCGTTCATAAGCTGTGATAAACGCTTTACATCAGGTGGGCCGTATGCTTCCATACCTCCCGAAGTTGTGTAAAAAAAATAAATTCAAAACAACACTGATTTTATTTCGCAAAGAGTACCTATATAAATAACGACAAACAGGGATAATACACCATTAATTGTAATCCGGTAGGTATAGTGCGTTAGTTACGTTCCGTAGATATAGTGATGTATACAAACAATATAACAATTATAACATACATATTTTATTCTTGAATCGACTTAATAATAGTCCAATATTGACCGGATATATACACATATTTCTATTCCATTTATAGTTTCGATTAGACAATGCTTTATTTATGTGCTTAGTTTCGTCTAAATAAGTAAAGCAGGAAGCATGAAGAGAACGAAGCAAAAAGAGCTACCAGAAATACAGTAAACCAAAAAGCGACATCAAAAACTCAGTTTCAAGTCCTGGTAAACACTTTAGAAGAGCATTCGATCCAATAGTTGAGAGGCCATAGGTTCAAAACCCAACTAGGCAAGGGAGATTCATTTTTCTTTTAAATAACTAGTTAGTTTTGGGGATCGATAATACTCATCCGTAGCTAACGTAACTTAAAACTTTAAGAAACAATCTATAACTTCACGCCAAATCCCTAGCGGGGTAGGTAGAGAGAAACGAGCGCCACGTGACTAACGATCGCCTTACAAACCTCACTCGCTTCTTTAACATTAATTGCTCTTCTCATGCACACTCACCAGTTTCTAGGGCGCCTGACATCACCTTCTGATAGAACACAACCAATTTAGTCGTGGTAGATAAGTTTTGGCCTTCCTCGGCTTCTACATCCTTCCACTTTTGCATTGTATATCTGCTTCGTCATTCTTTCTACGTGCCCGAAGCAACGGAGCATGCCTCTTCTTATTTTAACACTTTAAGAAACAAAATTATATAAAAAACTACGTCTACAAAATATAAAGGAATAATGGTAAAACATGTATGCCCTCATATGGAATGTCAATACTTGGTCGCAGTGGCTTCATACATATGCATTTAAAAAGTAAGGGCTGCCATAAATGAAAACTCATTCTAGAGCTGTTATTTTCTAAGCACTTATTATAAAGTAAAAAGTTGGAACGTTGCCATAGTCCGGATACCGTAAACGCCGTATACCTATATTTGTAATATTTAATTGAACTATGATTTTCAACATAAATCCTGAAATACGCGGTAAATTATATTTGTTAACCATTTTCGGTATGCGATAAAATTGTTTCTTAATTCAACACGATGACATAACCTTGAATGATATAATACTCGGTATTTCATAATTGGATGAATATTGATACAATGTCCAATGTCTTTTGTCTTACTCAAATGCAAGTGACTTCAAAGAAAATGTTGAAGTTATATAGGACTTGTCTTGCTTTTAATACGAGTGTCTGTTTAAGACCTAAATCTATTTTTCATTTTTATGAGAGTAGTGTACAGAATTTCAAAAGTTTAAAGTCAAACAATTATATAAAAATATATTATACAAGCTATTGCAAGCGGGTTCGCCCGCGTGAACTACAAGCGGTATTCATGTTTTGCACGTTAACCTAAAATATAAGCTAAAGCATACAGAAACAATGACAGTGAATTTTTTAGGACAGGGTATATAGTAAAATAGTACACTACATTCAAATAACTTTAGCTCTTTATAAGATTTCAACGTTTATTAATTAAATTTAGACATGAACCCAAACTAGATGACATATTCATATTAGCTATCAAAGCACCCAATTAACGTTGCGATAATAAAAATAAAACTATGTCAAGTTATTGTTCGCGCTTACGTGAAGGTCATATAGTACAAGAAATGTACAGAAATATTTAAAAATTGCAGCAATGCGCCGGTTACCAGGTAGTGTTTAATAAAAAAATGTGGGTAATAAAATTTTTTGTAAATCATTACCTCATTTTTGTCGATAGTTATGTTCATGGGCTTTCAATGTCTCAAATGTGATAGAAAACATTGAAAGTTATAGTAATTTGAGATAATCATGTGTAACAATAGCGATAATGTCATATGTGGTGGATCCACGACAGCTATGCCAGACTGGTTTGATCTTAATTGTTGATTGTCACGTTACATACTATTAATAAGATTCAATATATAATTATTTTTAGTCTAGAATACGAAGTATTAGCGAAAACTTTAGCATAAGAATTAGATTATTATTGGAATTAGGATCAATACTAACCATCCAGAACTACAAAAGTATATAATTGAAGCGAATGGACAAGAAAGTCACATAATATAAAGTATTTCAAAACTGAAAATATCCACTTAAATAACCACTTCAAATAAAGTGTCATAATGACGGCATGACTAGTCTATAAATCGTAAGATGTGGTACGATGAATGATCGCAATTAGCAATATCGCAGATGCTCCACTATTTATCCGGTCGGTGACACGTCATAGCCCAAAGCCCATAGTGTCGGCCGGGGCGCGCAGATGTCACGGGCGATTGTTTGCAAATAACAAAGTGAACATAGGGTTCCGCAACAGTTTCTACTTAATTGTGCCATGACAATGGGTAATCTAACCAGTCCTATTCGATGGCACGTTGCACATCCCTAGTTGAAAATAGCGAAATCTATAGAGACGATCTATCTATATTAACCTTTTATCTCAATGAAAAATTTTGCACTGTTTTTTGTATTGTAGTTATTGTATGAATAATAAGTTCATCTAGGATCAAAATTATGCTTATGATAGTAAATAGCGCGGCACACCTACCGTAATTGCACAACCGCAACAAGATTTCATTTGTCTAGTGAATATGGTTTTCCATCGTTTGATTTTTATCGCTTTAAAGCGCTACTTTTGATGGTCTTAAAAACATTTTTTTCGCAACATTATAGCGTTTATTAGTTCCAATTATAATTATTTCTCAAAATTCGGGACAAAATATTAGAAATTCTATTTAATTCTCTAAATATACCTACGATGCGCAAAGCCTGTGACGATTTTACAACAAGTAAAATACCATCCCACACAAGGTGTCAATTTATGACGTTTGAATAGACCGCTCTTCTATATTCCGTATATACATTGTTACAGCATAACGACAAAATAAATAGCCACAATATGTCGAATTATCTTAAAATATATTACTATCATAAAGTATTTGTTGCGTATCCTTCATAAATTTAGCGCCTTATAACAAACGTATGGAAATGGCAAATATTTAATGAGTTCACGTATTATGCTGAATGCGCATATATCATATAAATGTGGCGTATTGGTTATTATGATGATATTTATCACGCATAATCGACTCCACCCGTTTTATATTCGACACCCAACGAGTCCTGCATCACCAGGTGCCGCGGCGAACAAATAAACCCGAGTTGCCTCTCGCGCGCCAAATTGCCCGTGTCGCGATCTGACGCACTACTAAGGTCTCTGCTCACGTGTGAAATCTCTTCAATTTACACGCTTCAATTTAAACGGGAGAGTTAACCTGCTGCTAATACAACACTGTAATGTTTGGAAATTTTAAGATTTGTCAACCACACGTCGTTGCACATATTTAAATAATACTTCTTACTTATTATATTTATACTTACACACACAAATTCCACTTGCGAAATTATCTTACGTGAATCGAGATTTGTTTTTATTTGTACGTGTCATACCGAGAACTCGTATATTGCAAACGTAGGTTACCTGAAACAAAAGAGGTAATAATGAATGGCCATAGATCGCATGGGCTGATACTGATGTATCGGATCAAGTCCACCAGACATACCCACGTATGTAGCCAGGATTAACAGTGGCAACCGCTACATCGGCAATGAGCAGTAAAATTCATAGAAGTACCGGAAGTAAAAGTATGACTACCTTGGAACTCACAATATACATTCTGTGTACTAAGTATCGGGAATTTGTCAATAAAACAAAAAATACAAATTATTCATCTAAATTTATTTTATCGCCTTCAAAGTAGGCCCCATCGCTTGCAATACAACATCTCCACCGCTTCACCCAGTCTTCCATACATTTTTCATAGGCTATTTGCGGTATGGCCTTTAGCTCATTCAGCGAATTTTCTTTTATGGCTTCTATCGACTCAAAACGTTTTCCTCGAAGTGGTAATTTTAACTTGGGAAATAAAAAAAAGTCAGACGGAGCCATATCAGGTGAATACGGTGCTTGGTCGAGAACTTTTGTTGAATTTTTCGCTAAAAACTCTTTCACTATAATGGCTGTGTGTGATGGTGCATTATCATGGTGCAGCATCCATGAGTTGTGTTGCCACAAATCTGGACGTTTTCGGCGGATACTCTCACGCAAACGCTTCATGACGCCTAAATAATATTCTTTATTCACTGTTTCTCCCTCTGGAAGGAATTCGGAGTGAACCACACCACGGTAGTCAAAAAAAACTGTCAGCATCACCTTGATTTTGGAGCGACTTTGCCGCGGTTTTTTGGGTTTCGGCTCGTTTTCGAGACGCCATTCTGAAGACTGTTGGCTTGTTTGCATGTCGTACTCATAAACCCATGTCTCGTCGCCAGTTATTATACGTTTCATAAAGGTCGGATCCGTAGAAGCTCGGGAAACCATGTCTTCAGCGACATGCTTTCGCTGCGCTTTTTGAACAAAATTGAGCTCTTTTGGAACTAGTCGAGCGGCGACGCGTTTCATGCCTAAAATGTCAATGAGAATGTTGTGGACGGACTTAAAAGATATGTTCACCTCACTAGCCAACTCTCTCAGACTCATACGTCGATTTTCGAGCACTAGCTTCTTGATTCTGTCGATGTTTTCTCTGGTCGTAGCGGTTGAAGGTCTACCAGAACGAGGCAAGTCTACTACTACTTCTTGGCCTTCTTTAAAAGCCTTATACCATTCATAAGCCCTTGTTTTCGATATACACGATTCGCCGTAGGTATTTCGCAACATTTTTAGTGATTCACCACATGAAATATCATTTGAAACACAAAATTTAAGGCACACTCTTTGTTCAACAATATTTTCCATTGTAAAAATCGCCGAGGACTCAAAACTATGACCAACAAAAAGTGTAGTTTAAAACAAATTAAATGACAGATCCCGCTCAAATTTTGCGCGCTAAATCAGTACAGTGCTACCAACATGCAGTAAAAAAATTAGAACGACCTCTTTTACGCGGGTCTTTTTATTGACATATTCCCGATACTTTTTACACAGAGTAGTATTTAATCAAATGAAGTAGGAGTAGAAAGACATGCGACTTGCCTTCTTGGCGATGTGACAGACAGCAATATGACAATAACCTAACAAGGACTAGTCAATTGAAGTTCGACTGCCGCACGCCAAAGTTTACCATATTGATTTACTAAAACCCACTGATTCCAGTAACATGGATTCAGAATCGTCTAACTGAGTGGTAATGAACAAAAGTTGCAACTAAATCTAAATAGTATACTACTCTGTGTAAAAAGTATCGGGAATATGTCAATAAAAAGACCCGCGTAAAAGAGGTCGTTCTAATTTTTTTACTGCATGTTGGTAGCACTGTACTGATTTAGCGCGCAAAATTTGAGCGGGATCTGTCATTTAATTTGTTTTAAACTACACTTTTTGTTGGTCATAGTTTTGAGTCCTCGGCGATTTTTACAATGGAAAATATTGTTGAACAAAGAGTGTGCCTTAAATTTTGTGTTTCAAATGATATTTCATGTGGTGAATCACTAAAAATGTTGCGAAATACCTACGGCGAATCGTGTATATCGAAAACAAGGGCTTATGAATGGTATAAGGCTTTTAAAGAAGGCCGAGAAGTAGTAGTAGACTTGCCTCGTTCTGGTAGACCTTCAACCGCTACGACCAGAGAAAACATCGACAGAATCAAGAAGCTAGTGCTCGAAAATCGACGTATGAGTCTGAGAGAGTTGGCTAGTGAGGTGAACATATCTTTTAAGTCCGTCCACAACATTCTCATTGACATTTTAGGCATGAAACGCGTCGCCGCTCGACTAGTTCCAAAAGAGCTCAATTTTGTTCAAAAAGCGCAGCGAAAGCATGTCGCTGAAGACATGGTTTCCCGAGCTTCTACGGATCCGACCTTTATGAAACGTATAATAACTGGCGACGAGACATGGGTTTATGAGTACGACATGCAAACAAGCCAACAGTCTTCAGAATGGCGTCTCGAAAACGAGCCGAAACCCAAAAAACCGCGGCAAAGTCGCTCCAAAATCAAGGTGATGCTGACAGTTTTTTTTGACTACCGTGGTGTGGTTCACTCCGAATTCCTTCCAGAGGGAGAAACAGTGAATAAAGAATATTATTTAGGCGTCATGAAGCGTTTGCGTGAGAGTATCCGCCGAAAACGTCCAGATTTGTGGCAACACAACTCATGGATGCTGCACCATGATAATGCACCATCACACACAGCCATTATAGTGAAAGAGTTTTTAGCGAAAAATTCAACAAAAGTTCTCGACCAAGCACCGTATTCACCTGATATGGCTCCGTCTGACTTTTTTTTATTTCCCAAGTTAAAATTACCACTTCGAGGAAAACGTTTTGAGTCGATAGAAGCCATAAAAGAAAATTCGCTGAATGAGCTAAAGGCCATACCGCAAATAGCCTATGAAAAATGTATGGAAGACTGGGTGAAGCGGTGGAGATGTTGTATTGCAAGCGATGGGGCCTACTTTGAAGGCGATAAAATAAATTTAGATGAATAATTTGTATTTTTTGTTTTATTGACAAATTCCCGATACTTAGTACACAGAATGTATAACACACCGGATGTGATATCAGGCAAGGAATTCAGCATTTCATCACGCATGAGCTAAGACTTCGGTAGTTACTTTATTAATTTATTATGCCTCTATCTAACCCTAATTCTACGTCATTTCCGTTTTCGTGTACGCAGAGGTCCCGCTCGTTCGCCGGACAGGACGTTAATTAGAAAATTATGTGGGAAATTATTAATAGGTCCGCCGTGTACCCGATTAGATAACAAACTAGTCCATTAGTCGACAAGGATACACCAACGAGGGGCAAGGTCGTAAAGGGTTATGGTCGTTGCAGTCATTGTTTTAAGGTCGACATTGGTATCGGTGTGGTTAATTGAAAAGGACCTCGCAGCAGTGGTACAAGATAAAGCAGTAGCGAACAATACGGCGCGCGTTGGTCCGGGGGCGGGTTGACGCGTGGTTGAGGAATGATCAGCCATGTGGAAATGACGACTTAATGGATTATATGTGTCCGCCGACACCGAGATAAGTGTCGCGCCGGTATCGGGCCTGTCGCTGGAGATTAGGCAACGAAATTACAAAAATTAATATTATAATGGAAACCAACGGGACGGTTTCACAGGCCGATGCGCTCAGACGATAAAACTTATTAAAATCGATGGCATACATGTTGCGTCGGATGATGTTGGACATTTATTATTCTTTTCATATAGTTGCCTTATATGTGCTTAAATAATGATTGTTTCAAGAAACTTGTGTAGCAGTTGTAGGTATTGAAGTTATATATTTAATTTATAATAGAATATAAAGCCAGAACATATCGGTCAAAGTTTAAAATTGAATAGACATGTAAAAACATGGCATGTTTAGGTCGAGTTTTGCGATATGTGTATTCGTTGCCAATTAACCCACACTCATCCTTCTTTGTGGGTTACCTAGGTATACCTTAAATAGAAGACATTTTACATTTTGTGTCACCCAAGGCATGTATTGGCACGCCGCGCGTATTTGACATTATATGAAGATAATTAAATAACGAAGGTTGCAGTTTAAAATATCGAATGGTTATAAGATCAACGTCGAAAATCTGAACATCTACAAAAGAAACATCGAAAGTCCTAAATATCGATGTATGTATAAAATACCTGATTTTTTAAATATCAAAATCATCCTAATATTATAAATGCGAAAGTTTGCTTCTGGTAGCAAGTCGTTTCTGACAGGGTCGCAGTTCTCACCTAACTTACTATACCGGTAGCAAGACGTTTCTGAAGAGGTCGCAGTTCTAACCTAACCTACTATTCTGGTAGCAGCTCGTTCCTGATGGCGATTCGTTTTCTGGTGGGGTCGCAGTTCTAACCCAAACTACTTTTTACGTGGATATTTTAAACTTAGGTGTAATAAATGTAGGCATTTTGAACCATTCGACATTTCAATATCTTGGTATTTCAATCAGAGACATTTTAGACTTAGATATAAAGATTGGAGATATTTTGAAACGTTCGCTATTTAAAGTTTCGATATTTTGAACATCGTTATTTTTACTGTAGATATATTAATTTTCGACATTCAAATACGTACATCTTAAAGTTACTTTCGAGCACAGAGGAGTCCAAAGTAACGAAAAAAATACGTATCAAATAAGTTCTGTCAAAATTCCTCGCACACTCAGCGATACAAACAAGATCTATTTATTTAAAAGCCGTTTATGCCTATTTCATCGTAAGTTATCGCGATAAAAATAACCTGTGCCATTCTGCTCTTCCAGATTACCTCTGTACCAAACTTTATAAATAATAAAATACAAGAAATGAAATAAAAATCATTTCAATGGGGTTTTCTTAGCGGTGAACGCGCAAACTTGTGTCTTTATAGGATTGAATTGTGCTAAGTTAAAACGTCCCCAGCCAGAGATTTCACTTAAAGTACCTTCACTTTCAGACACAAGTTTAACGCGGCATTCCTCCACAAGGGAACTAGGGATGTTAGCACCGCCTGTATAATATTTGTCCCCGGTGCTGTCGTCCGCATAACAATGAATGCCATCAATTGGCAGCATATCACTGATATGCAGCAGGAACAACGTCGGGGATAATACAGAGTTCTGTGGGACGCCAGCATTGATATCCATGCTATCGGAGCAACTACCATCTACCACGGCTTTTATGCCATGAGTAGTGCCATGGGATGCTTATTCATTTGGCGTAAGTAATTTTGTTTCATACTTACTTCACTGCTATAAAATTAAAATTACTAACGCCAAATGAATAAGCATCCCATAGCACCCATTTGCACTGTTCAACTTTATGTAGTACAACATGAAAGTATTATTTTTTAATTTGTACATGCCTTTAATAAGTCGACGTACCCATATGTAATTAATCTAAGAACCCAAATTTCAACCACTTCTAATGTAGTAATGCAGCTTCCTGATTAAAATTGGTAATTGTTGTATACCAACGATGTCCATGACCAACATAGACTAAAACAAAAAAATATTTTGAAATTCAATTTAAATGATTACCGCTATTTGCTGCAGTTCCTTATTTCCAGAACATGCCCCTCACCAATGCCAACAACTATAGAATTCTCAGTATCGAGATCTCCAGCGATGTTCAGTACTGCAGCCACCTGGAAGAGGAGGCCAAGCTGGCGTTCAAGAAACGGTGTGCTCAACAGAGCGAAATAGCACTTCAACTCGGGGCAAAGACTCATGTCATGTAAATCATAAGTCAGACCGTATATGGAGTCCTGTAGTCACCTTTGGTACGTAGATACCAGCTAGGACATTGTGACTCGGTCCCAAAATGAGATGTGAGGATTGTTGATGATCCTAAACTCACACACGGCATTGAGCCCTTAAGTTTAAGGAGAGATTTTGCCTCCCTTTGCGTGTTCTACCGATTGTACAATGAGTTGTGTTCCGAGGAGTTATTCGACATGATGCCAACAATGGTCACGTACTGTGCGGTTCCAGAGAAGATTTCTACCGAGTTAATTAAAGGTTAAATTACACAGTCTATGTGTATCTCCCTGTATCTCCATCATAAGTCCAATTGAATTTCATACCATATAATTTGGGTTAACATAAAAAGTCATAGTGGTATACTGATAACCTAATAAAACGTACTAAAATGACCGTGCTCTACATAACACAGTACGATTGTGATAATTAAAAAAAACACAATGTGTGTTTCCGCTTGTTACAATATAGGTACCTAAAATAAACTAACTATAATGTAATGCGTTATCAATTTAACTAACAATATATGAATATACACACAGTTATTTCCTATGACACATTTCAAACAAACAACGTAAGTACTTACGCTGTACACACACAAGTAGTACGAGTAGCACATTCATTACAAACAACAATGCAAATGAAACATTTTAGGAAAGTTTAAAAATAACGTCTAATTATCTCTGAACTATTGACCTCACTGTAACATCTAATTTAAAAAACAATCTTCATTTTCTGTGGAAAACGGTATAGTTAACCAGAAAGTCAAATTATCGTGCACATTTCAAAATTCACGTCATTGTGCCAACCAACTACGTTTCTGTTCAATTTGGATGTGTGTATTCTTTCATTTCATGAATCATAAAGGCAAGTGACCCACATCAAACATATGTACCCACGCGAACCAAAATTCTGTCGGTTGCGTGTCGACGTGAACAGTAAATTGAATATGAGCATTTTGTTATAAAGACCGGCGAATAGCCCTCCAAATATACATTAAATAGCGCCACAATAAGCCACGATTTACCGGCAATCTATTCTTTTATAAGGCAGGACAAGAAACGCCTCGGCACTTACGACAAAAAGTCGAAGGAGAGATCTCCCGCTGACCTTTTGTGCAGGACGTTTCTAGGCGCGATGTGGACAAACGGGCCCGTGGGACCGGCCGTGAAATATTGAGCCAGTGTCAAAGTAGGACGGACGCGATACCTATTACAAAGCCATTTGCGCTGTTTACATAAAGGAGGAGGGCCGCAAATGCTACGGTCCCGAGTTGTGCGATTGCAAATTTTCCGCTTCTCGCGTGTCAAAGGAGATAATTTATTGCAATTGAGATACAGCAGGCGCCTCGGGAACGGGCCACAACACCTCGCATAAATAGTGCCGCACGACGGACGCGCCAACCGTCCCTCCTATCATCTCGACACCAAATAAAATTATGATCGCGAACATTTACTATGTTACATTGTACGGAACAAGGATAGTATGGCTCGAAACATTGCCTAAGTACATACATTTCAGTTACGCACAGATTTTAACTTAGGGCATTTAGATTTTATGCAACATCGGCCGTCATGATGTGAAGTGGTTATCTTAACCTATGAACCTCTTTAATAATACTTGGAAGGTGGATGACCCCCACTGAGAACGCAACTTCTAAGGAGCTTATTGGTAACCACACTCATTGACGAGCTCGGTGGTGCAGTGGTTAGTAACGCTCCTTAGGCTCCGACGTTCGTGGGTTCGATCCCCATACAGGACAAACATTTGTGTGCACGAACGTGCCTGTTTGTCTTGCTCTGAGTGTTTTTATGTATCATAAGCATGCATCCACAAAAAGAATGTTTATCTTACGTATGCTTCGCTTACTTTGGCGTTAGGTGACGCTGTATAATGTGTCCGACAATATTTATTATGATTACTTATTTATTTGCAATAAGGAACACAACATCCCCAGTTTTTGACCGCGGTCTTCTGAGAGATAAAGTGTAACATTCTCAGGCAGGATGCTTCGTTGCGGCCTACCTCTTTTACGCCCGAGCCATATGTTAAATATAGCCATAGTTGTAAGGACGGTTTTGATTGTCCAGAGGACAGTGAGCCATTTACTAAATGCTGAACAATATTTTATAGTACTATTGAAGCTACTTACTAATAGTCAGGCGACTTAGCATGAAGTTATAAATAAATAAATCCATAAAACATTATGCAAATGTAACAAAAAAATTGATACATTTTACTGATTATCTATTTATTTGAGCAAGGCAGTCTTTGATGGGCAAGTTCCAAGGTTATTTTCCGCAATGTTATCACATTTGTATTTTACAACTTAAAGGCACAATAAAACCTGAAGCCACCTTTACGTTAGTGCAACATTGGCAGGTATAGTGATTTACTTACCTACTAGAATTTCGATTTGGGCACGTACTCAATTTTTTGCACAACAGCAGGTGTGAAATATAAACTCCCTTGAGAAAAGGAGCACCCCGCTTGTTTAGCGCTGGACACAATAGGCACAAATAAGTAAATGTTAAAATATTATAGGCGCAATTCTTCACACAAGTTATTAAAAAACAAAAGAAAATTATATTACGAACTAGCTGTGCCCGCGACTTCGTCCGCGTCGAATATTATTTATTTATATTAATAATAAAAATAAATAAAATTTCTAAAATAAAAGTAGCCTAAGTTACTCCTTATTCCATCAGATATCTGCCAGTGAAAGTCCCGTCAAAATCGGTCCAGCTGTTTCAGAGATTAGCCGGAACAAACAGACAGACAGACAAAAATTGTAAAAAAAATCATTTTAGTATATGTATCGTGTATACATCCATATGCATTTGTAAAAAGCGGTTATTTCAATATTACAAACAGACACTCCAATTTTATTTATCTGTATAGATATTACGAATGAGCTATACTTTTAAATATGCCACTGTATAAAACGAAAAACGTAAACCCAAATCAGAAATTATTAAATCAAACGGTTTTATCGAAATTGGCAGCTGCACTAAATGCATAATATGTAAACGTTTATCTGATGAGAGGTTCCACACCAAATGTTGGGAACTTGTATCAAAATCGTTTAACTAAAATGAAGGTTGCATCAATTCCCAGAGTGCAATTTCGTGAATCAATAGTTTTTAAATTGCTGTTCGCGTGTGTAACGCAGACAAATTTAGAATTCTTCCAACAAACATAATTAAGAAGGAGCTGTAGAGTATAATCTTGCAATATTATTTAAGTATTTAATAAAATGTTAGCATTATAATAAATCATCAATTTGACCCATTTTTTTTTGGCATGAGTTGGATGCTCTAAATGATTGACAGAAATGTAGAGACCTGAATTTTATTTTATTACTTTTACATTATTATTATTCAAAGTGTAAATCTACATAATTAACAACAAATTATGTAGGTATATAGTCTGCTTCCTAATTATTCTCATTATAGACACTGTGTTGAATCTAAAAGTCAAATTAGCAAGAAGTAAGCTCCTATAAATTTCAATCGTTTGTTTAAATGTAATCCGTAAACAAAATGCCAACGATTCTCAAAATGTCTGCAATACAATTCTATCAACGAGAGTGTTAACAAGCAGCGACTGCGGCAATGCGCCCGCGCACTACCTGACCAGCTGCCTCGATCCCCCACTAAGCTCCAGTTGTGCTTCTTACCCCGCGACCTATCCAGCTATCTCACTCGCTCATACCGCATTAAAACCTCACTTCAGAGCTACAAAAAGCGGTTTCGCTGACTAGTGTTGTGTGCTTTTAACACCGGTGTGCGTGAAGTATATTCTTTTGACGAGCTTTACTGCGAAACGGATAAAGCAGAACTTCCGGCGATGCTTAGGGCGCTTAGTACGTTTTAACCTCGGGCGTGAATTTACCTGTTGGAACGCGTGAACCGGCGCGGCCTTGTGCGCGAGCGCACCGCAGCGCAGGTTTGAATCCAAGTTAGTTCCACCCCAGACCTCTCCGCGAGCGCGCGTTGCGTTCTGTACAAACGTGTACTGGTGGACGCACGATCCTGTCCAATTAGTGTTCTCGCGAGAAAACGAGTTAAGTGGCCGGTTCGACTAGTGAAGTGCTCGGGCTTCGCGATATAAAATGGACTAATGCAGCCCGCTAATGCGATGTTTATGTGCGATTTTAGTGTTAGCTGATGGATATGAAACTATGGAATAAGTGAAGTTAGTGAAAGCAAAAATATGTGTTCGTCGTGGTGCACTAGCACCTTGCTGGTGCTAAGCGCTGCGTTGTCGGCGTTGTGCGCCTCATTATCGGCAACTACGGGAGCGCGCTATCAAGCTCCCGATGAATGCCGATGGACTACAGACGACGAAGACTCGGGAGTTGCTTTGCAATGCAGATTGAGGACTATAAACAGTGAACTAGAGAACACAAACTTTAGTGCAATACAGCCGCATCTAACAGTACGACTACGCCTCGAATGCAGCGATGCGCTGTTCTTTCAAAGCTCGCTTGCTCCGGGTAGCTTCCGTCAACTAATTGAGCTGCGGGAACTCACGATCGAATACTGTAAAATCGGAAATCTTTCCGACGGCGCATTCACAGGCTTACGTGAATTGAGAAATTTGACGATACGAACGCATAATACAGACTGGTCAAGTTTGTCACTTGAAATAACACCCACCGCATTTTCTAGAGATGTGCAAAATTTAGAAAGATTGGATTTGAGTGAAAATAATATGTTTGTATTTCCTGAAGGAGCGCTTTGCTCGCTGAGAAACCTTGAGTATCTTAATATGACTGGTAATAGAATGAGGGACATTAGTCATTTTCAATTTTCCACTGCGCATCGGCATCCAACAGAAAAATGCGGAGATAATTTATTAGTTTTAGATCTCTCCAGGAATATTATAGATACTTTACCGCCTAATTTATTATCTGGATTGAGAAGACTGCAAAAATTGTATCTTCAGGGCAATGGATTAAATTCTATAGCAGATAGAGCGCTAGAAGGTCTTATATCTATAACAACTATAAGATTTTCCGACAATCAACTAACGAGCTTGCCTCCAGAGCTCTTCAGTGATACTAAGGAATTAAAAGAAATATACTTGAATAATAATACAATAACTGTATTGGCGCCAGGATTGTTTAGTGACTTGGTTCAACTCCTAGTTTTGGACCTATCTTGGAACGAATTAACTTCAGACTGGATAAACACTTCAACATTTTCTGGCTTGAAACGACTAGTTTATTTGGATTTTTCGCATAATCGAGTATCAAAAATGGAAATAGCATTATTTAGAGATTTACATAATTTACAAATTCTGAAAATACAAGAAAATTTTATTGAACACATACCTGAAAATGTGTTTAGTTCTCTAAGTAATTTACATACGTTGATATTATCAAATAACAGATTAACAACTATCGAAAGCTACGCATTTACTGGCCTGCAAGTATTGACAGTTCTATCTATCGACAGCAATCGAATTTCTAAGATAAACTCACATTCTCTACGTAACTGTACTTCTTTACAAGATTTGCATTTAAATGGAAATAGATTGGATGAAGTTCCTGTTGCCCTTAAAGAAATTCCTCAGTTAAAAACTCTAGATTTGGGGGAAAATTTAATAGTTAGTATAGAAAATGCGTCATTTATAGCCATGCAACAGATGTACGGATTAAGATTAACCGAAAACAATATTGGAAACATAAGCAAAGGAGTTTTTGATAAAATGACTTCATTAAAAATTTTAAACTTATCAAGGAATAAAATTCATAAAATAGAAGCTAGTGCGTTTGATGCAAATGTAAATTTACAAGCAATAAGATTAGATGGAAATTACTTGACTGATATCGGCGGTCTATTTGCAAAGTTACCTAATCTAGTATGGCTAAACATATCTGATAACAGACTGGGATGGTTCGACTACGCTATGATTCCAACTGGATTGCAGTGGCTGGATATTCACGCTAATAGAATAGCTGAACTTGGGAATTACTTTGAAATAGAATCGCAACTATCGCTAAGCACTTTCGACGCAAGTTCTAATAGGTTAACAGAAATAACGGGGAGTGCTATACCTAACTCTGTAGAAATGTTGTATTTGAACGATAACCTCATTTCAAAAGTACAATCATATACATTCTTCAAAAAACCTAATTTGACACGCGTCGATTTATATGGAAACAAAATAACGAATCTAGACCCCAATTCGTTGAGAATATCAGCAGTACCTCAAGATAAATCAGTGCCAGAGTTTTTCATCGGTGGAAACCCATTAGAATGCGATTGCACAATGGAGTGGTTACAAAAAATTAATACTGGAAACAGAGCCAGAACTCAACCAAAGTTAATGGATTTGGATAGCATAAACTGCAAATTACTTTACAACCGCGGAAACGCATATGTTCCTTTGGTTGAGGCAGCATCACATCAGTTTCTGTGTAAATATGAGTTTCATTGTTTTGCATTATGTCATTGCTGCGATTTTGATGCCTGTGATTGCGAAATGACTTGTCCAAACAACTGTACGTGCTACCACGATCAATCATGGTCAGCTAATGTTGTGGAGTGTTCCAACGCTGGTTATGTGAATGCGTTACCCGAAAGAATACCAATGGAGGCCACGCAACTATATCTTGATGGTAATGATATTAAAATGCTCCCTAGTCACGCATTTATTGGCAGGAAAAGATTAAAGATTCTGTATCTGAATTCATCAAACATTGAAACTATTCATAACAGAACTTTCAACGGATTGAAGGAACTAGAAGTTCTCCACTTAGACTATAATAACCTCGTGCAGATTGAAGGACAAGAATTTGGTGGATTAGATAATTTACGTGAACTTTACATAAATAATAACAAAATTAAACATATTGGAAAAGAAATGTTCGATCATATGTCACGGTTGAAAATATTGCATCTCCATCACAATAGACTGTTCACATTATCAGTATGGCAAATCAATATCGCTATAACTGAAATAACTTTATCGTATAACCCGTGGTCATGTGATTGCGAATACACTGAAATGTTTAGAGAATGGACAAAGCGAGTAAGCTCTATAACTGACCTATCGACCGTCAAATGTATTTACTCCAAGGGAAATAGTACGGACTTGACATCGTACGACGACAGTATATTCAGTAATCCGGAATCGGGCTTTAATATTGTTAATGAAAATGGAACAATTTGCACGGGACTGCCAAGTATAAATAACAGTATCAATGGAAATTTGACAGCGACAAAAACTATAATAACAAATGAAGAAGTTCAAGATTATATGCCACTGCTCATAGTAAGTCTCGGATTGCTATTGGTGGTGTTATTTGTGACCATGATTGTCTTCATATTCCGACAAGAAATGCGAGTGTGGTGCCACTCAAAGTTTGGCGTTAGATTATTCTACAGATCAAGTGACATAGACCGCGAAAGTCGAGAGAAAATGTTCGATGCGTTCGTGAGTTACAGTTCAAAAGATGAAGCGTGGGTTGCCGAGGAACTTGTACCCATGTTAGAACGCGGTGATCCTTCCTACAAATTATGCTTACATTACCGCGATATCCCTATGGGTAGCTACGCAGCTGAGAATATAATGCAAGCTGTGGAGTCTTCGCGACGCACAATAATGGTTCTCAGTGAGAACTTCATAAAATCAGAATGGTGCCGTTGTGATTTCAAGTCCGCTCACCATCAAGTGTTAAGAGACAGAAGAAGAAGACTGATAGTTATTTTGTTAGGTGACGTGCCTCAAAAAGATCTCGATCAGGATATAAAATTGTATTTGAAAACGAACACATATCTACATACCAGTGACAAGTGGTTTTGGGAAAAGTTAAAATTTGCTCTACCAGACGTGCCCAGTAACCCGAGGTGTCATGCGGTACCGAGTCCGGGTGTGAGTGCCGGCGTTGCTATGCACAGGCACCATCACGCGAGGAACCATCTGGGGGCGCTGCCACCACCCCCGGTGCATGGAGTGCACCCAGTGTTACCTCCACACCCATCTCATACCCCGCACCAAGTACCACCACGAGCATCTCCACGTACTATGTCCGTCCATGTGTAAAAAGTATTAGAACGTGATGTGAGTTAAAAATATGTGAAGTGATAAAAAACTGCGTTCAGTAAATGTGACTCTGGAATAAAATTGTGATGGCTAGTCTGTTAGCGTATGTATTGTAAATAATTTATGTTTAACTGTAAATATACGCAAAATTCTTAGGATATAATTAACAGATTCCATTTTACTATTGTACGAATTCAGTAAGGTTTACCATATTATCAATGCCATTTTGAGAATTGCAACAACGTAGACTGTAATAAAGTATATCCGCGACCAATTTATAATGGACACTTGTATGGTTATTTTGATTTAGGCCTATTAGGGCTGTGTTTTTGATGGGCAACACTGGCCTATTACTATTAAAGTGACTTAATATGGCATCACTGCTTCTATCTGTGATAAAATTAGTTTTAGTTTAGAGTCGTATAGTATCCCATCAATGTATATTTTGTAACTTACAATTAGTCATATTTGACAGAAATATTTATTGTAAAGATTCTCGAAAATTGACTGCGTCAAAAAGTGATAAACGAGAAATAAAATATGAAAACAATTTAGCCACAATTTTTTCATTACCGATTTACCCTTTCCACAATTGACATAATTATATATTTTGAATTAGCAAATGATTAGTTCTCATGCATATAGCTGTAGTTTACAATTATCCTTAAAATTGATAGTGGTTGTCTATCTATAATATATATAGATAACCACTATAATTTACAACTAAACAATTTAACTAAACTAAATAAACACTATAACCTCACGGCAAATCCCTTGCGGAGTAGGCGTATTGAGACTGGTTGTATAAGGAAAATATCTGAATGACACCAATAGATTTGTGACCTGGACTTAATAGGTAGGTAATACAATATATAGGTAAATATTAATAAACATTTAAAAAATTATCTGAACATACAACAAATCGAAAAAAAAAACAATAGGTTCTAGAGACTTTTGACACATCGCTTTGACACAATAATTTGTTTCTAGCCGAGATGAGGAAATTGGGTGCACAACCAGTTAGTCAATTTTCTTTCGAGAAACAATATTATTAAGGAATGTTGAGCTACATCGCGACATTTCTCTAGGGTTTATTTTTGACATGTCTATGATAATTAACTAAAAACATCACGTAAGAGATAATGCTCGTTAAACTGTAGTGTTTCTTAGTTTTAATGGCTTAGTAATATTTATAATATTATGTAACTGAGGAATGTATCTAATAGTTACAATTGTATATAGTCAGCAGCACATTACAATTGGCGCAATACAAAATATTTTTTAATAGGTTAACGTGGAATTAACCTATTAATTGTACTAAGTCCTATAAATATGTATTAGGTTATATATAAGAGTATTATACTTTATATTTTGCTTTCTGGGATAAATTCGTGTGACAGATAATCTTACACCCATAGGTCCATCTATGGACTTTTTCTTTTTATGAAAAATACCTCGGAGGATTTTATTCTCTCAAACATTTATTAGCACTATAACATTTTATGAAAAACCTTTTAAATATCAGCAAAATCGTGTACAATCAACGCGATATTGACATAGGATTCTTAAAGCAAAGGTAATTATATTTTTTAATCTACTTTGCAGTCAAACTTAGTTTTAGCTGTTGCAGAAGTATACTTTCGTATAGCTTATTAAATTAAGAGTTTTTAGGAAGGATAATAAGAATGCAAAACAAATGCTACACTTGTGTGTATACAAAATTTCAGCGACCATCATTATCACGGCACCAAATACTATATATGAGGAAACGAGAATTTTTAGCTTTCATTTAAACTTACATTTAAACTCTTCATATTTTGTGTACATGTATTAATAATCATATTGCAAATTAGGTCCTTTATTCAATTCTAGTAATTAACTAGATATGGATGGGTTAAATCTTACAAGACAACTAAATTTAAAGATATCAAATTGAAATCTGGCACGCTTCTTCAACTTTCATAGCATTACGTGATTAGCGGTCTGTAGGGGTTACGAAAATGGAACTGGATAGTAGTAGTAACTACAAAGAAGTAGAATTTAAAGGCACGGTAGTACAGTATTTAACGAACTATTTTATAAATAATAAGGCTCAAATTTAAAGTAAAGTTTATTAAAATGAACCTTATTATTTATAAAATAGGTATTCAGCTAATGATTGATGGTACATGTAACTAATTATCATGATAATTGTGCAAGTAATTTAATATTCGCAAGGCTTGGAACCGACACCAAAAGTTGAGGTACCAATCCTTGCTATTTTGTACTGATTTCAAGCGGTAAAGTATCAGGTCCAATAATAGTATAGTTACTACATCTATTACTGGTACCACGAGAGCCAATAGTTTCCCAAAAATACTTGTATTTCAAGCCCTGAATTTTGAAAAGAATAATAAAATATTTACATTTGACGATGACCAACTTTGCTCCATTTTTTTTATCCATCTTTTGCGATATAATGGGCCCACATTAAAAGACTTTGATATTTGATTGACGATTCAGATTAGAGAAATAACTGTGTACACAGTGTAACTAAATTATTGCAATGCAGATCTAAATATTATTGGTAAAACCAAACGTTGGTAATTCTACATTTTTCTCCGATTCATAAATCTCTCGTTGAAATTCGAAACACGAGAAGTAGGTAAATTGTTTAAAAGAATTAAACTATGTGTGGATTTATTCTGAAAAACAAATGCGATCCATTATTTTAAATAATAAATATTGTCGGACAAATTACACAGCGCCACCTAGCCCCAAAGTAAGCGAAGCTTGTGTTATAGGTACTACACAACTGAATAAACATACGTAAATAATTTTTTTTTATGAAAATATATACGTATTATACATAGAAAATACCCAGACTAAGACCTGACATGTTCATGCACACAAATGTTTGCCTTGTGTGGGAATCGAACCCACGAGCGTTGGTGTCAAAGTCGCGTCATTCACGACTGAGCCACCGAGCTTGACATTTTATCATATGATAATTTATCAATTGAGTAAAAAAAAAAACGGTTGTGGCGTGTAATCGCACATGTGTAACTACAACTACCAGGACACACTTGAGAAAGGTGAATTTAATTTCTTCTAATAAGATTACAATGAATACATTTTATAGTTAGAAAGTCGGTTGGTAGGTAAGTAGGTTTAGTATTAGTAATGTAACAATAAATTCTTTATAAATACTACATTAAAACTTCATTACTTACGAAATTACCTTCTACAAAAACTTCGCGCATATCTCACAAGATGGTAATATTTTAATACAAAACAATTACGAGTATATTTTTTAACGAATTATTTTAAAGCAAGATTTTAATTGTCAAAGCATTTATGAACGCGAGTTACTTATTTTAAGTCAGTATAATACGATTGCAATCCTACTAATATTATAAACGCGAAAGTTCGTATGGATGCATGTGTGGATGTTTTTTTCGTTTTCACGCATCAACGCGTGAACGGATTTGAATAAAATTTGGTAGGTAGATAGATGAGGTAATGGATTAACATATAGGCCGTGGGATATTTTGGATTTTTACATGTTTGAACCGTACTATATATGTATGTTTTGTTTCGCTTTAACGTATTAGCGGCTTTTCATCTACTACTATTTCACATTATCCCACAGGAATGAATCACCGGGATAAAAAGGCAACTTTTTACCCCAATTACGTGTTCCTGTGGGATGATCCCTTTGTGAAGACTGCTTTACCCAGAGATTCCCCACTATTAGTCAAGTACCTATATGTGGGTTGCTCCCACATAGGGGAGTGCCCAAAATTTGCATGTGTTCGCCGAAAGTAATCGGTCTTATAATATCGTCTACAGAAGTATATTGTAATTGAAATATGAATTTGCTTAGGATTATGATATCTATCTATAACTTCACGCCAAATCCTATGCGGGGCAGGTAGAGAGAACCGAGCGCCAGTGACTCGGTCCTTACATACCTCACTCGCTTCTTTAAAATTTATTGCTCTTTTCATGCACGCTCGCCGGTTTCTGGGGCTCCTGACTATGATACCACCTTCTCATTATGATACCAACTACTATTATCGTATTAACGACTGAACAGTTTAGATTTTTTATTCCGGAAACATTTATAACTCCTGTAGGACATCTATTTTTGTATAGATATTGTTTATGTGGCGTATAAATTGATAAGTTAAAACATGTGTCACTTTTATTCCAGCACAGCTCCTGTAGAATAGATCTGAAGCGTAGAGAATCGTAGAACTCATAGAGTTACAAAGTCCAAATGTCTTAGTTGGGTTCGTACTATTATGAATGTAAAAGTGCATGTGGCCTGCATTAGACGGTAAGCGGTCGCCGCAGCCTATTGACGCTCGCAACAACATGGGGTTACTCGCGCGCTGCCAATCTTGTGGTCTGAGGATGTAACGTCATAGAACCCAGTAATTTCTCTGCCATATCTCACCCTTCAAACCGGAACACAGCTATATAAATATAGCTGCTTGGCGGTAGAAATAGGTGAGACAGAGGTACCCATGCAGATGACTTTTGTACAAAGCCTCCCTATGGTTGTTGGTTAGCCCCTTCTTCAAATCAAAAACGAAGCGACGGATTCCTGCATTTTTTTTTGTATGGAGATTTATTTTGTATGGAGATTTATTTTGCATGGAGGGCCCGACAGTGACATAGGCTACTTTTACCGCAGCAAAATATCTTACTACCACAGGAAAACACGCTTTGTGGTTTGACCACGCGGGCATAGCCGCGGGTAACAGCTAGTAAAAATATAAAACTATACTTCATGTTATCTTTAAATCTGTATTAGAATGACTTAGACAGCAAAGGAAACCACTTACCGTCGGTCAAATCTTTACAAACTGAACCATTATCTTGAATACAAATTTTAACGGCATGCGCCTAGGGCTACAGTTTGTAGTCTTAATATCACAGAGCACATTAGAAGGTACAATTGAATTGTTACGCTTCACCTTGATTCGCAAGAATCTATTATGTACAGTCCACGATAAAGATGTTTTATAGCAACGTTGATGGTAAACAGTTACCATAGCCTATACCTACATATATATATTTACATACGCTGACGCGGCTCCGCTTCGCCTGACGGTAAGAGAACGAGGAGGTCAAAACGCAACGGCAACTGACAAAAGACTACAGTGTCCTGTCAGTTGACGCTGCCATGCCGGCCAGGAAGGAGGAAACACATGTGCCGGCAAGGCGATCTATTTTTTAATAATACGACAGAGATAGGAGTTGCCGAACTTCTTTGTACTTTTAAATGTTCTCGACAGTAGAATGATGACGTCGCAAGCCTGCACGTGTGGTTCTATAACGGAAGGGAGAGGGTAGGATAACGGAAAACAATTCTTCAGAGCACTCACCATGGTAAAGGCGGTAAAATAGGCATAGTGAGCTAATATCCTTACGAAGTTGAAGAGGTTCTAGGCTTTTGGTGAACTCTTCGCCGTCGATTAGACGGATATCCCGTCCCTACAACCTGTCGAGAGCCTCGAGAAGATACTGAGAGGAACCGTCCCAGAGATGCGAGCACGTAGGCCCGAACTTGAGTCTTATAAAGTAGAGTCTTACAAAGCTGGTCCGGCGTGAAGAACCGGTGCACCCTGTTGTGGTCTCCGAGATTTTTTGAAGATATTGAGAGATGACGCTCTCGATGTAGTTGCGTTAGTTGAAATCGCAACGAATATCTATGCATATTCAGGCCATCTCGCATACTGAGGAAAGCGCCCTGAAGACTGAGAGTGGAAAAGAATGGGGACATTTTTGTTGTAAACGCGCATACCTGAGTTTTCTTGGCATTAAACCCAACTAGGTTATTCGAACCCCATTTACTAATGAGATCTAAATTCCGATTCAACTCAACCACAAGACTCTCACGCATCTCATCGATTTCTGTCCGACGAGCACCAGGGCAACCGAAATATCGCCCATGGACCATACTGTCATCTGCATAGGAATTTATACTACCAAATGGTAGCATGTCATTGATATGAAGAAGAAAGAGGGTGGGCGACAGTACAGAGCCCTTTGGGACACCGGCATTCGCTGACGTGAATCGCGAAGCGCATCCATCTGTAAGAACGTGGATTCTACGCTCATGCAGGAAGCCAGCAATCCAATTATAATATATATATACCTATACATACGAACTGGCAACGCCAAAATCGTCATTTGTGCATTGTCGACTATGTAAAAACCTCGTTGTGCCTTTTTTGAAGTCTTGGAACTTTCATCCCGTAATCCCTTCATGCCGAAAACCACGACAGAGAGTTCATTCCACAACATAAGAATTCTTGGAAGAAAACTACTCTGGTTCCAGCGTTATGCGATCATTATGGGTCTAGTGTGGAGAATGAATTCCTCACCAACGACGAGAATTCCCAAAGGTGAGTACTCTATGTGCGGCCTGACTTGAGACTTGTATAACATAAGCCATCGACATTGCGAAACCCGACTGTTCTTCGAATATAGTCTCACCAACGCACCTGCGGTCATTCTTGAGAACGTTTGTTACCACCACAATCTCCATTCCAAGAATGCTTTGTTGTTCACGTCTTACATTTTCCGGTGGCGTGATCAGCCCATTGCTACTTCATCTTCGCTATGCGTTAGGTAACATCGCTGACATTACGCGATTCTTTGAACCTTACTTTAAGATGAATAATACTTTCCTAGACATTTAATTTTGTATTGGCAGGCACAAGAATATACTAGATATCCCGTAAGTTATAGACAGATAGATAGACTATATACCATCATGAACATCGCTAACGAAAATATATTTTTTAATTAGCATAAACATATTAGGTTCACATTAAGAAACATATTAAATAACAAATTCACCGCATAAAACGCTCTCCACGCGTATTAAACTCGTACTTGTCTTCTTTTTATAAGAATCAACAAAAAATTTCTTGCCGTGTTTCCAGATTTGTGATGAAAGACTGTCAATTTACAAAAAAAAATCTAAGACAGCTATATCCGATTTTTACATTCTTCAATTCTTGACTTAACAAAACTTCTTCTACTTAACTCACAATAGTATAAAAAGTTTATTTGCAACTGCATTTATATTTTATCTTCACTTCCATTTCAATGAGGTCAGTTAAAAAAATCTCTTAAAACTAAAAAAAATACCAGAATTGATTGCATCCGCTCCGACCCGACTAATCGTTGTACATTCGCGCGGAATTAAAACTTTGCCTTAATGAAAAATAAAAGAACTGCACAGTTTGCAGGTAGCTTCATATTTATTTCGACAGTAATAACTGAAATACCTTATGGAAAAGCAATCTACACTTTCACACAAACAACATAAACGTAAACAATGATTACGTTGGTACAAAAAAGTAATCAGAACTACGATATTGCGGTATAAGCAAATAGGTTGTT
This sequence comes from Pyralis farinalis, assembly GCA_947507595.1. Lineage (NCBI taxonomy): Eukaryota > Metazoa > Arthropoda > Insecta > Lepidoptera > Pyralidae > Pyralis > Pyralis farinalis. The sequence goes on from OX382273.1 coordinate 14,856,730, forward strand.
ATGGCGTTCTATGTTTTTTTAAGCGGGAAACGCAATGCCGGGCGTTGACCGATCGTCGGAGCCTTCAATCTGAGGTAACAAGCTTTACCCCGAAGCTCTAAGTAGGTGTGAAACAAATGCAGGTCTAAACCAAAAGGATGGCGCGGTTTACGCACTCGGATTCCTTTTATATTTCGTATGATGTTAGAGTAAGCAACTCTGGACGCCGCTTCTCTATCAGGAATACCATAGACAATCATACTAAGAATTATTTAATATATTAAAAAAAATTGTCACGAAAATAGAGTTAGTACGTTTAAAAGAGCCTAGTGGTAGAGGAAATTGAATAGTAACGTCTATTTAAAAAAAAAAAAGGTTCCCGATTCCCGAATTAGACAACTATTTACGTGCATGGATGTATCTTTTGTCTTATCCTGGGTGATTTCTATGTATCATCAGTTATAGATATATAAAGCATATATATAATTTATATTTACGTATGTTTGTCAATCAACTATGGAGGTACATAGTACAAGTTTTGCTTACGTATGGTATAAATGGTGCTGCTGTTTAATTAATCTGTAAAGTTTTTATTATTAATATTTATAATTATGAACATAGTCTTCTTTTTTATACAACTAAAGTGACAAACAAGCATACGGCCTGCCTGATGGTAAGCAGTTACCGCAGCCTATGGACATTTGCATAATGTGTATAGTAAATGGCGATTTGGATTGACTTTACGCAGGACTCGTGTAAATAAATAACGCTTACGTTTACTTATCTCTGCCATATAATGCCCTACCATAGACAAAAGCGTGTCAAGGGACCGCAATGTAGAAAATATGGGTCATTTGCTGATTAAAAATCTATAACTTTTTTATTTTTGAAGATACAGAACTGAAATTTTAAATTCACATACTACAAATTATGTGTGTTTAATCAGTATCAAATTTGTAAAGAAGAAGGTCGCGCTCGTGGTTTTACTTGTGTTTAAATTTGCGATTCAGTCAAAATCCACACATATGCATTTTAATTTCACTTGAATATAGTTATATTCTCTAATAAATAATTGGAATACAAAAAATAAATAAAACATATGTAAATATAATAAAATATTTATAATTACAAACAATGTTAAATATTTTTTTATATTTTTTATCTTTAATGTCTAAACATCTAAGTTATGGTAATGTAAAAAAATAACCTCTCAAATTAGTAACAAGTTATTACATTTAACAATAATGTTACTCTTCTTGTTAAGTTTTAAACTTGGTTGTTCAAGTTCAAGTTCAGGATCCGCGATTAGTAGATGCACGGTCAAGAGGTGCAAAGTGTCTTCTAGTTCTTAGTAACTTTTCATAAACATACGGTTTACGAATACTTGCAATATATGGATCCGATGTATATAGTAATGTATGGAACACATCTTCGTTTGTTGCCAATCCTGAATATTTTCTCCCATGATGTAGTCTAAAATTTTTGTAGTATTTATTGCGAGACTCTTGCGTCTTCAGAAAGTTATCCTATCGATAGTACAGCAAAATGATAATATAATACCAATTTAGCTACATATATTCTAGCCGTTTCTAAAGCATATTCACCAAACTTTTGACCATCAATCATAACACCTGATGATAAAGCTTGTAGAATTATATATAACCTGTGTATCAGGGCTTTATCAACACCTGTTATTTCTGTAGAGCAACTGGGATTATAGAAAAATCTTCTTGCTATAATAAAGTATTGAATTCGGGTAATAATTTTTTTGAAACTCACAAATTATAACTTTTTTGTTATCTTCTGAAATTTGATCATTTTCACGTAAAAATGTTGATAGAGCCAAAATATTTTTTCCGTTTTCAATGTAGAAAAGAAGCAATTCGTGTCTAGGGAAATTAAAATAACTCATTGTAAATGTTAGGGGTATTTTGTATTGTAAACCAATAACGTACAATAATAATTGTGGTGAAGTGTATTTTGTGACCAAGCTTTAGGTATATAGAAAAATCAAATGAGCGGTGTGCATCATATACCATGTGCATCTTAAACTAACTTATTCTCACGCTATACGTGTGCAAAACTATATTAGCATCTTAAATAAAATGATAAGGTTTACCACACAAATATTACCACACAAACCAAAAACAATATCTACTCATCTATTTTCCCATGATAATGAATTTAGGACGTTTTGTCACCTTCATAACTCCAAAAACCGCAAAAATAAGCAACTTTCTTTTGTGCATATATTAGGCAGATAGCATATGTATGAAATTAAATAAAACATGGAACTTAGGCAAGCTTAGCTAACTGTTAAAAGTCTCGTTAAAGTTGAAACGACAACTTTTTCTCAAGCACTTTATGTAAAAAAAATATGACAGCAATAATTTATCTTCTTTACTAGATCTAATAACTCTTTCTAAATATACATAAAAATTCCTTTCTAAGTATGTATTCACAATACAGTTTATTATTATCCAGTACTCAAAATTGAACTTTGAAAATATGTAATTTGCGCGTCAAATATATATATTTGAAAGGTTAGATATAGCGCGTATATATATATATATATATGTCCTTAGAATATATATCTATACTCTCGGATTCAAACGTTATTTTCACACTATTTTCTGTAATAAATTCGTAAAAAACGTATTGAATATAATAGTATGACTTCTTAAGAAGAAAACGAGACCAACTAACAGATACTATTTGCAACATAATAAAAAAAGAATTTTTGAGCAGGCCTTGTTCTACCGTCTAGAAATAAAAACAGTTATTATTGCAAGAGTATTTTTGTATGCGATAGAGTTATGAAAAAAACTGTGATATGAGATCTTGCTTCTTACCAATTCATAAACCAGTAAGTGACTAGTAAATTACGGTAGTGATATTTCTAAAAGCAGAGATATATAACTAAAAACATTGACTTTTTGTAGGTAAGATCTCTTACTAGCGTTTTGACGTTTCCTAATCTACTACGATTGGCGGGGTCCACTACCTAAGAAATTACTGGTTTTGCCAATGGGCTGTGGAGGCGACTGCCATAAGTTCTCCACAGCCCATAGGCAAAACCAGATATTTCTTAGGTTAAGTCACATGTCTTTTTGAAATATAATATGCAGGTTTTTTTTTACAACTATGGTGGCAAACAAGCATTCGGCCTGTCTGATGGTAAAAAGTCAAGTCACCGTAGCCTATGGACATTTGCAACACCAGGGGTGTCACTCATACGTTGCAGACCCTCTAAAAACCTCCTCACACATTTCTTGAAGAACCTCGGCTGGGAGTTCACCCAACTTGAGAGTTCTGGGAAGAGAAACTTCTCTGGAATCGCACAATACGTGATCATTGCGATTCCAGCGCGTGAGGGTGAACTTCCCGCCGTCTTGTCGGCGAGCGGTGAAGTTATAAAAATAAGGTGTCGGCGTCATAACGAATAATTCTTCTGAACACAATCCGTTGTACAATCGAATTATTACCTGCTTTTATATTTGTGTGTCCACTGCCTGCCTTTAGAGAAATCGTATGTTACTTATGGGGCAATTATTACAGATCTAGAGTCAAGAAATTTGATTAAATATCAAACCAGATAAAGAGCAGTGATAAGCCAGTACATAAAGAACAGCCTAATTAATGACGGCCCTTGATTTGAAATCTGGCGGGCTACGTACCACTAAATTCGTGTTTTCAGATTTGTAGTTATTACTTACTCTGCGATGAAGGAAAACATCGTGAGAAAACCTGTGAAAACGGGTTTGTGTTCTGAAGAATTGTTCGATATGATGCCGATAGCTACTTTTTATAATCGCACCCATCACTGACGGCGGGCAGTTCACCCTCACACGCTGGAATCGTAATGGTCGCGTACCGTGCGGTTCCAGAGAAGTTTTCTTCCGAGACTCTCAAGCTATGAAATCAGCTCCCAGCCGAGGTTTTTCCAAGGGACTATAACATGGGGTTCTTTAAAAAAGGCGTGAAGAGGTTTATAGACGGTCGGCAACGCTGGTGTTGCAAATTTCCATAGGCTACGGTGAATGTTTACCCCCAGGCAAGCCGTATGCTTGTTTGCCACCCTAGTGATATATTAAAAAAAGATAATTACATAAAAGGTGACTTTTTGGTTTCTTCCTGCGTTTGTGCTATGAGACACTACTCCTTGCCTTGGTTAAAATAGGAGTATTTTGGGGATTTGATTTCTTATGTCGATTTATGGATTTATTCCTCTATGGTATGGTATTATAAGATCTTGATCAATTAAAGGTACCGATTTGTAACTTCTTGCCATGACTTTATCTTTTAACGAAGATAAGATAAATAAGAAATGTTGGCAGCAGGTAACGTCTGCCAATTGTTTAAAACAACAAACGTAATTTAAATATATATATAAATAAAAGATAATATAATGTATCAATTAGTATTACTTAATAAGCAAATTGCAATAACGAGATTCTAACATAGTAGAAGATTGTGTAGTTATAGTTAACACAAGCATATCATCAAACACGTACCTCATTTCTGTTCTCGACAATATCGTAAATATATATTACAAGACATTCCAATTGACGCACCCTTGATACATTAGCATTTATGATTCCAATTTGAGATATGAGCTGAGTAGACAAAAAAAAGCAAATGTTATGTTTTTTGAAATGATTTTCGTAGCTCTGCGCGTCCGTCCATCTCCGCGGGGGTAATGTACGAGTACGGTCGGCCACAACGCATACTGCGGTCGACAGGATCAACTAGCTTTCAAACCAAACTAATAACCACTCAAATATACGCCTCGGTGATGGCTAGTGTAGAACCAGCTTTATTGACTATTCCAAGCTTGCAACAATGGATCAGCTATATGTGTCGGATGTAATATTGAGGTAAAAGTTAGTGTTTGAGTAATCATATTTGAAATTTTGTATCTAAAATATACGATAGTTTACGTAATGTTTATTGCAGTTTACACATTACATAATATCGTTAAAATGCTATATTTTGAGGAATCTCTGACCGAAATAAACATAAAATGTAACTGAATATGCTCACATATATTTACTAACTTTAGTGTTCTTGGGACACGAGAGTCCAATAGGAGTATAAAATAATTTTAGCACCCAATTGGAATATTAAAATTTTAGCATCCTATTGGATTTTTTTTATAAAATTGCTGTTGAAATTATAATAGCCTGACATAGTCGAGTTTCGTCTTCAATTTGCCGATTATCCTCAGACAAGTTAGTAGCATTGAAATCTATAAATAGTCATGATATCATTTTTTTTAATTTCGGGATGCAAAAGATTATGCTGAAGGTATAGTATTTGGGATATTTTACAAGTGTGAGATTTGTTTGTTTCAAAAAATTCGGTCGGAAAATGACAGTCTACATATTTCTGTCCGTTGTTAGTGATATTTTTATTTGGTCCACCCGATGTGAAGCGATTACCGTAGCTTATGAATGCTTTACAATACAAGAAGCCTCGATTGCTTATTGTCGATAAGCTATGTGATTAGGTTAGGTTACGTCATATGTAGATTATACAAAGGCAAATTTGATTTTTTTATACCACTAAGGACGCAAACATACGGCTTGTCTGAAGGTAAGCAGTTACCGTAACCTACAATCACTGGACACGCGAAAGGTGTCAGTCTTGTATTGCCTCATTTATTGTTAGATTGCTTATCTGTTCTTAGGTCATATATTAAACACCCCTTTGTTTGTAAAGCACTTATTCTTTACATATAAACTTGGTTTTGTTATCGTAACTTACAGTGATAGGCTGCGCTCTACCTTCACATTTGGATTAGGTTTGATACAAAGTAAACAAATCCCACAGTTTAAATAATCCTAACCATATTTAAACTTTTGAATTTGTTATTTTTCGAGTAAAGATGATGAAAAATTAAATCTCTAATTAGCACTGTTATATAATCATCGACTCTACGGAAACAAACTTAGTCATAAGGTCCACTACAAGTACGGAACACTCGGTGCGCAAGTCGAACTAGTTAATTTTATTTCGATCATACTCGTAGAATAATTCCGAACATATATCAGACCATATACTCAACAACTAAATAAAAACATTAAAGTAAAATATTTGGGTACTTTTATATATATTTTTTATATACAACTAGATTGGCAAACAAATATGCGGTCCGCATTAGATGGTAAGCGGTCACCACAGCCTATTGACGTTCGCAACACCACGGGGATGTTACTCGCGCGCTGCCAATCTTGTGACCTAAGAACTCACCCTTCAAACCGGAACACAGCTATATAAATATAGTAAAAACAGGTGAGACAGAGGTACCCATGCAGACGACTTTTGTACAAAGGCTCCCTCTGTTTTATATACTATCTTATCAAAAACAAATACAACAGTGCTTGTATTTTATCCAACACAAAAATTCGACGAGCTCGGTGGCGCAGTGGTTAGTAAACACTACATTGACAACAACGCTTGGTGGTATCCTACACGCAACAAACATTTGTGTTCATAAACATGTCTGTTTGTCTTTATCTGGGATTTCAAAGAGAGGTTGGGTGAGGTTGGGCGCATAAAGCAGACCCACTTCACAGAAAACTGCTGACAAATAACAACTCCCTGAATGGTTGTTGCGTTTCTGCGGCACTACATTGACAACAACGCTTGGTGGTATCCTACACGCAACAAACATTTGTGTTCATAAACATGTCTGTTTGTCTTTATCTGGGATTTCAAAGAGAGGTTGGGTGAGGTTGGGCGCATAAAGCAGACCCACTTCACAGAAAACTGCTGACAAATAACAACTCCCTGAATGGTTGTTGCGTTTCTGCGGCACTACATTGACAACAACGCTTGGTGGTATCCTACACGCAACAAACATTTGTGTTCATAAACATGTCTGTTTGTCTTTATCTGGGATTTCAAAGAGAGGTTGGGTGAGGTTGGGCGCATAAAGCAGACCCACTTCACAGAAAACTGCTGACAAATAACAACTCCCTGAATGGTTGTTGCGTTTCTGCGGCACTACATTGACAACAACGCTTGGTGGTATCCTACACGCAACAAACATTTGTGTTCATAAACATGTCTGTTTGTCTTTATCTGGGATTTCAAAGAGAGGTTGGGTGAGGTTGGGCGCATAAAGCAGACCCACTTCACAGAAAACTGCTGACAAATAACAACTCCCTGAATGGTTGTTGCGTTTCTGCGGCACTACATTGACAACAACGCTTGGTGGTATCCTACACGCAACAAACATTTGTGTTCATAAACATGTCTGTTTGTCTTTATCTGGGATTTCAAAGAGAGGTTGGGTGAGGTTGGGCGCATAAAGCAGACCCACTTCACAGAAAACTGCTGACAAATAACAACTCCCTGAATGGTTGTTGCGTTTCTGCGGCACTACATTGACAACAACGCTTGGTGGTATCCTACACGCAACAAACATTTGTGTTCATAAACATGTCTGTTTGTCTTTATCTGGGATTTCAAAGAGAGGTTGGGTGAGGTTGGGCGCATAAAGCAGACCCACTTCACAGAAAACTGCTGACAAATAACAACTCCCTGAATGGTTGTTGCGTTTCTGCGGCACTACATTGACAACAACGCTTGGTGGTATCCTACACGCGACAAACATTTGTGTTCATAAACATGTCTGTTTGTCTTTATCTGGGATTTCAAAGAGAGGTTGGGTGAGGTTGGGCGCATAAAGCAGACCCACTTCACAGAAAACTGCTGACAAATAACAACTCCCTGAATGGTTGTTGCGTTTCTGCGGCACTACATTGACAACAACGCTTGGTGGTATCCTACACGCAACAAACATTTGTGTTCATAAACATGTCTGTTTGTCTTTATCTGGGATTTCAAAGAGAGGTTGGGTGAGGTTGGGCGCATAAAGCAGACCCACTTCACAGAAAACTGCTGACAAATAACAACTCCCTGAATGGTTGTTGCGTTTCTGCGGCACTACATTGACAACAACGCTTGGTGGTATCCTACACGCGACAAACATTTGTGTTCATAAACATGTCTGTTTGTCTTTATCTGGGATTTCAAAGAGAGGTTGGGTGAGGTTGGGCGCATAAAGCAGACCCACTTCACAGAAAACTGCTGACAAATAACAACTCCCTGAATGGTTGTTGCGTTTCTGCGGGCGGTAAGGTCACAATAAGCTGTTAAGGTGTAGTTATTTAGCAGCAGATGTGGGCATCGCGTCAGTGATACTTAATATGTTGCAAGCGTTCATAAGCTACGGTAAACGCTTTACATCAAGTGGGCCGTATGCTTGACGTTACATAAAAATCGGCCAAGTGCGAGTCGGACTCGCGCATAAGGGTTCCGTACCATTATCTATAAACGAGCAAAAAAAATCCCGTTTGTTGTATGGGAGCCCCCTTAAATATTTATTTTATTCTATTTTTTAGTATTTGTTGTTATAGCGGCAACAGAAATACATCATCTGTGAAAATTTTGACTGTCTAACTACGAGTATCACGGTTCATGAGATACAGCCTGGTGACAGACGGACGGACGGAGAGCGGAGTCTCAGTAATAGGGTTCCGTTTTACCCTTTGGGTACGAAACCCTAAAAAAAGTATAATTTTATTAAAAGATTTTCATTATATTTCCGACACAATCTTTGCTGGAGATTTGTTCAGTATCTACTAATAGCTCTTATCGAATATCAATTTGACATTACGATAGTGTTACTTTGCATCACAAATAAAATTGAGCAATTATTATAATTGTAATGATTTCGCATAATTTCGCTAGTTTTAACCGACATCAAAAAAGGAGGAGCATCTATGTTGATCTATATGTATTTTTGTTGTCTGTTCGGCGGTATCTCGGGAACGGCTCAAGGTATTTTAACAAGTCAAACGAGTTTCTAATAATTTATCAGATTTATATTATTATTATAGGGACACATACTATATGTGGTGAATATTTGACAATTATTAAAAACAACATACTTTTGAAACACGAAATTTTTGAGTTTTTTGTTTATAATGCGATTTGAATGTTAGTGTGTGAGTGTAGGTTTGCGAAGATCTCTTGTATTTTTAATGAAAATTTGGTGACAAGTTACGAAATAAAACCTTTTCGATGAAAATTCGATGGCGATTTATATAGCTTATCTATCTTTACTGGCGAGAAGTCCTTAAAAAATCGCCAATTTTTTAAGGATCAAAATGTTTTGTTAATGGTGAGATCAATTATCGTGCGTTAGTCAAACACAAAAATGGCTCAACCGATTTCAATATTTTCAGGAACTTGGCTTTGTCTGTGTGTGCGTTTTTTTACGAATATTCGAATTTTAACTTCAGATTCGGATTCAGCATAAAAAAGTAGAATAGGAATGTTCAGGAACACCGTTCCTATCTCATGGTCAAAATGGCCGACAAATTAAAAAAAATGAAAAATTTGAATTATTATATAATTGACGAGCCAGGTGTTACTCTGGCAATGCAAGCTTGCGCATTCTCAACTGCTTTTATTTTGGTATGTTCAACTCATTACCGGAAAGTATATATATGACTTTTAGTATAGATACTCGTAGTATGTACAAACTAAACTATACTTTATAAAAATACATAGAAATATATAAAATATGGGCAATCGCGGGAAGCGAAGCAAAGATCCGCGCTACCGGTGGTCACAGCTCCAGAGTGAAGATCATCTTACAAGTCTAGAAGTACCGACTACTGGTTTTGGTTCAAGAACCAAACGCACGTTTTTGATTCAACAACAAGAACTAAGTCCTAACTGTCTAACGAGAGCTTTTCAAGATAGTCATCCAGGCTCCTCACTATAAGTACATTTGCATCACTACCGTGGCTACAATAATCGTTGAATCCATGTAATATATGACGTTAACCTCGTGAGTCAAATTTAATTTATCCGAGAAACAGAATTCCCAGGAAAGAAAAATTCTAGACTTTTCTCTTTCTTAGAATTCTCGGCCTTCACAAGGTTCTCGTCATAGATAGATCAGTACTACCCAGTAAAGCGTGACACTATTATTCTTGAGAGACAGAGCTAACAAGACCGAGTAGATGTTTGCGAGTACTCACCATTAGAAAGACGAACTATCAGTAACCTATGTGCCTCAGCCACTTACAGTGAAGATGGCACGCTCATTAATTATCAACCGTAGACCGTTTTGGTAACATCATCCATAACTGCACAGACAAAACCTTCAATTTCCCCAAATAAGACCATGAAATGTACCTGGCCTACCGATGCTAGGACGTTTACATAAGAGTACGTTAGGAGTTCCATTCCATCCTTGCGATGTTGAATAGTAAACACCTGCATCGTATGTATATGGCACATTTTCTGAGGCTGTACTGTGGTACATTTACACAAACGATCGTAGGTGATGCATGACAAAAGACTTCGGAACTTTTGTAACCAAAGAAACGTTCCGTCGCTTGCTGTTTTATGCCGACAGGCCAATACCCAGGCAGCAGAAGGATTCGCTCTCTTTTGGCGTCCCTGTTGGCTAACGGTAGTATCAATAATCAATAAGGAGAAGCTCCTTAGTACCAGCCTTAGTGTTCAGAAAAGGTTTCACATTATCATTTTCTTAAAAAAAAAGTTCAAAAACGTTTTTATTGTAATGTTTTCGTTTCAAAATTTAAAAGAATAATTATCCAGTTTCCTTAAATTTTAGATACAAGAAAGGGGGTAAACAATTTATCCATATTAGTTTTCCTACCATTATATATTTATTACAATAAAATAAATAAAAAAAAACTGAAACAATATGGGTTAGATATTAGTTTGGCTACACATGGTATAGGTATATACGTCCCTTAATGCTGGTTATTGAAACTCAGTAGATAGTAGATATAAGAACAACAATGGCAATTGGAGCTTTCGTTATCAATAAATAAACCGTTCGTTCGTTATCAATAATAACAAGGGAAAAAGGTATGACATCGGAAAAAATAAATGTAACTAAATAAAGAATTATAATTAAATATGAGAGACTAAAGCTGCACACTTGCGACTATGTAGATTTATGGACAATAACAATAAGATGATATTGATACGTGTGTTTAATAAAAAATGTTTCTTTAAAACCATTCATCTCGTCCTAGACAGCTACGAGTACTTTACATTGCGACCTAAATTTGCAAATATCACAGTTTAGAGCAAATTCTTTCAAATATACGTCATCAATGACCTGATAGTTAGGTGCATGAAAAGAGCTATGAATGTTAAAGAAACGAGCCGGTATGCAAGTACCGAGTAATTTGGTGCTTGGTTCTAAATGGGACTTAGCTTGAACATTTAGATAGACACTGAAAATTTTGCATAACTCATAAAAAAAAGTTGAGAGCAAAATAATGACAGACTACTCATTCCAGGACCGCAACACTTTCTATGTAGCCCATGGGTAATTCAAGTTATGTCCATTTTATTAATCTTAGGGTGTATGTCTTAAGTCTAACCTATGTATTCTGTTCATTTAACAGTCATCTAAATTGCTATCGTATCGTAAATATTTTCTTTGCTATGAAGATATTTATTGCAGTAAATAGCAAACATAACAAACATAACATACATTACTTTGGAAGAATACATGTAATCTCTATGAAAATATTTGCCATAGCAAATGAAAGCACTATCCATCTATCGGCACACGTGTACATTTTCCGTAAAGCACTAATATATTTTGAGTGTGACTCAGAAACAAGCCACGTCAATGTATAAAAGTACATTGTCTTGAATAATACGGATATCGTTTATATGATGACATAAACACGTACCGAGCATACTTGGAACAGGCTGTGTGGATATTGACAGTCAGCTGTCTGTGTTTGGAAGAGGTACGAGGTCAATTATTTCTTGTATATGATGATAAGATTCGCATGTTTACGCTTTTTTTATATTGGCTAAGTATAGTCGCTCCGCTTCGCCTGTTAGTAAGCGAAAAGAGGAGCCCAAATTGCAGAGGCAACTGAACTGACAAAGGACTACAGTGTCCTGTTAGTTAACGCTACCATACTGGCCCGCAAGGTGCTTCTTCACGATTCGATTGAAGGATCCCATGTTGTAGGGAGGAGGACACACGTGTAGGCAAGGCGTTCCATTTTTTAATAATTCGACAGAGAGGAGAGTTGCCGAACTTTTTAGTACGAGAAAAAATGTTCTCAACAGTGGAATGATGAGGATGACATCGCAAGCCTGCACGTGTGGTTCTATGATGGAAGGGAGAGGGTGGGATAAGGGAAAATAGTTCTTCAGAGCACTCACCGTGATACAGGCGGTTAAATATACTTAGTGAGCTTATGTCACTACAAAGTTGCAGAGGTTGTTATTTGTTTGTTGTTCCCTTCGTAGTATTATATATTTATTATCTCTCAGTAGTAGCACTAACACTAATAAACAGATGGTAAAAATTGGTATACAGATAAGGTATATCGATTAAAATAATCGAACGTACGATACAGTCACGTTTGTTTGTTCCTTTAACATTATTGTATGGCTTACTAGACAGTGTCAATTATTATAAAAATAAAATATCGTTCCAATATCTTCTTCTCACTTGAAGACTAGCGCGGTACGCTACCTAAGCCTAGTGTTTCACCATTAAGGTATGGAGCCCCAAAATGGTCCATATTTCCAGTTGTATCTAGAATATTGTATGAAACTAATATAGTGAACTACGTAAAATACTACGAGTATTATCCCGGACACCTTGTAAGTATTCACGATACTTGTTAGCTGACTGCTGAAAGTGGTTAAAAATGAAGTTACGAGTATTGTCTTAGGTTTTCGCGATTGTTACACATTGAATTAAACAATTTTTAACGGAAGTATCGCGTATTTTATTTATTTTGTTGAACCTGACGTTTCGAACGCTTTGCAGCGTCCGTGGTCGCAGGAAGTCTTCCTGCGACCACGGACGCTGCAAAGCGTAAAATACGCGATACTTCCGTTAAAAATTGTTTAATTCAATGAAGTTACGAGTTTGCAATAATTTCCATTCCCTCATTCTACGCTACTTGATTAGATAAACGAGAAGTTAAAGAAAAAATTACGATATCAGAACTTAGCCTATATCGGTCTCAGTGGGAAGCCCCCCACTTGAGTAATAGTTTCTCACTAACGTAACGGCCAGGGTAGAAGGAATCAATTAAATAACGGACAACATATCATAAACACAAGCACTAAGGTATCATTACAAATTATATTCCTTATTATAGTTCCCACAGATACAATCGAAGTCATAGAATTTAAATAATCTCTACATCACGCAAACAACAATGCATGCAAATTTTTCTTGAAATTACTATGTTTCCACACCGTCAAATGCACTTTGGCTTACAATACACTTAGTTCTGTCAACGTTTTTATTCATAGTAATCTTTATTTCCGTGGGAACTCTAATTTGAAATCAAAAAATACAAGAATATTATCTGCAATATACATATGTAACGCAAAGTCCTGCTTAACTTAGCTTTCGGAAACATTTATTACAATCAGAGCTTTTTAACCAACTTCAGAAAGGAGTAGGTTCTCAATTCGACTGAAAGGGCTTCAAGTGTGTATTTTCGGTAGTTGTGAACCAGAAAAATAAAAATTAAGTAAGTCGTGTGGGATTTACAACTTAAGAGGAAAAGTTTAATAATGAACACATTCGTGAAGAATGTTCTTCTTAGCGTTGTTCCGTTTCCTAATTCATTAGGATTGGCGGGTTTCGCTACTTAAGTCTAAGGATTTGGCGAAGATATTGATTTTTACATTGAGCGACCGCTGTCAGACCTCCACATCCCAGAGGGCAAACAAGACCCAGCGTAAGGTCACACGTCTTTCGAAATATAATTTCTTGAACATGAGGGTTTCCTCACGATGTTTTCATTCACCGCTGAGCAACTGACAATCACAAATATGTACATACAATCCGAAATGAAGATGAAGAGCGTATTATTTTAATCGTTGGCTAACTTTGATAGATATTTGCAATCCTAAAAGTAAGAAATGACGTACATTTATAAATACTTAATAAGAGAACGTATAGCGGTAAAATGTATTCTGATATATGTCGGAGAAAATGGAAACGTAAAGAACCCAAGTAATCAAAGAACGTACAGAACCCGCTGAGTGCGACTTGAACTCCTGCATGACCTATTTTATTGAACCTTTGTAATTACTGTCAGTTTCCGACCAGTGGTATCGGAATGCCAGTTATTACATAGTCTTTCATAAATAAATTGTCGATAGGATTGTTCGCATGACTTTCTCTCGGAATCCAGCAACTAGCGGGCTGTTCAAACAATAAGAAATCACAGCGGCACGGCACGAGACGCGTCTCGGCCGCCGCGCCATAAATTAAACTAGAGAATAACACGAAGGTGAAAAAATAAACGCGACGCACCGCTCTGTTCAACATTAATCAGAGCTCTGAGAAGGCGTAGAGAATTTATTTTACGATTGTTACAGCGCCGATGAAACGTTAAAAATGCTGTCGGAGCTATATTGAAACATTCGAAGCATTGTTCGGAGCCGATTGGGCCGATAACGCACCGAGCCTCCGACGTGTAACCCCCTCTCTGGCACCTTGTTGATTTTCCTACGTAAACTGTCGGCTAACCCGGCCGTAACTAGTTTCTTTTTTATTGGTACTGGTTTAGTGTAGAACGGAACGCGACTCTGTATCGATCGTACCTATGATTAAACTACGAGATATCATAATCACCGGTCTGCGCGTTTATCGAAAGTATAATCGGAGAACGGCAATAAATTTGTCTCATTTTAATATCCTAGAGCGTGTTATGTTCCGCCGTAACCATAACCGTTCTCGATGTTTGGACTTTAAATCTCATTAGATGCAGGGGAAAAAACAGAGCGATGGAGGACAAGTTGACCGCGCATACAAAAGAGTTCAACGCGATGCCGCCCCGGTGCGAAGTCCGTATTTATAGTTGCACAACGGGTTGTCCTCCGCATAACTCTAATCACCCGATAAGTGAAATTAATAACCGAAGAAATATTTTACGACGTCGCACTTTTTATATACCTATATATTCATTTCAATCTAATTCAGCAGAAGAAAGTTGTGTAGGAAGAAATAAAAAAACCGATCTATTTATAACCTATTTTATATACCTAACAATTAAACACACCTGTATCATCATTACCCAAATCCAATCTCATCTGCACGTGGTGCATACTAAAAGCAAGCAAACGAGGCATACTATAAATTAATAGTCATTGTAGCCGACAAGCAAAATATTTCTATACTATAGAAGACCGTAGTCTAATAACAAATCCCTGGAGAGTTATAACGGGTAACACCTGTAGAGATGTTTCGATACCAGAGGTGATGGCAACGCGCGAATGATATTACTAAGCACATCTATTTAGAATTGAATCATTTACTACATCAATAATAATGATTTTCTTGATCATGAGAACATGATCAATTTTTGTTAGTCATGGGTTCATAACAAATTCAAAAATTTTGACTTTTGAATGTTTAGTTCACATACTACACATCTGCATATCTCATAATATAGTAATAGAATACAGTGACGTCATAAATTCTATTCAATTTAGTATCGAGTCTGTCAGTCAAATGAATATCGATTTTTGCAGACATACAATGAGAATTATTTTGATAAATTATTAATCTTTCTTGCGCAAAATTTGTTTTTTAGAGAAAGACACCTACATACCTAGATAAACTTAAAAAGTTTAATCTTATCCAAATATAATTAATAACTTGATACAAATAGTAAGAGCCTTTTCCAAGATACCCAAGATAGATTTATATATACGCATGAATTGTTTGTTTAAAATAAATAAGAATCTAATACCCAAAATTATAAGGAACTCCGTAGTCTATAATTTTGCAGGAGCGCAGTAAAGTTATATCAGCAATAGATACATTAACTTTACGCATTTTCTATTGCCGGAATCTCAGATCAGGCCAGCTGATCTGGAACGAAACAGTCGGTAGGTTTTCACCATACAAGGAGATTTTTTACGGTGCAAATAGTATAACTCAAAGTTAAACGTGTTCAAGAGCCATTCGCTCGAAACCCTTATCCCATGGAGGATTTAAAATACAATGAAACAATATCCCAAAAGGTTCTTTGACCCAATCTTGATGTGTTACCATTGGTGTCGCCGCTAAATTTCCAGGATTAGGAAAAGGGGATGTGGTAAAGAGACATAGGGAGAGAAGTAGAAGCTACACAGACAGTTACCGCTCAATTAAGGGCAGCACTACTGATTAAACAAATTCACTTTATAGAATATAGTATCTAAATCAGAATGTATTATATTGTTACGAGTACAAGGGACACCAGGAAACTCCTAGGCACTCTTGCACTCGAACAATATGGAGGAGGCTGGAAATACGCGATAAATGTTCTTGCGATGCTGCTGTTTATAACATTATGAAGAACAATCGTTTCACACTAGGCAGGCCCTATGTTTGTTTGCCATCTAAGTAATATTCAAGTTATTCTTTGTCCATTACGGGAAGCATTATTCAAGACTTAATTTATAAAAATAGGCTTTGCATATTTATATAATTTATAAATATGCCAAACTATTTTTATAAAATTTGCAGTTTTATAAAAATTGCTGTTTGCAATTTCTTCTGCGTTCAGGGGTTTAGTTACGAAAAGATAACAAACTATAGTCAAATTATTCTTCTTATTTATATTATTAATGTGGAGTAATGTAAAATAGAATCATAGAGATGCAGATATAAACAATTCAAATCTGTATTGTTATTATACTACTTCTGTTACTACAGTGACAAACAGCTATACATACACGGCTTGTCTGATAGTAACCACATACCGTAGGGCTACGAACAGAACCAGAAGTGACTCTGGTGAAAATAAATTATCTCAGATACTCTGACTTCGCCAAATCACTAAAGTTTAGCACCAATGTGCCAGTATCCCGATTGGATTAAAGCTGAACTATAAATACGGACGATAATCTCTCTCGTTAACGTCATGAGACGCAACCTGTTATTTTGTTCAGCTATTACGAAACCAAACAATATCACGTGCTCGTTTTAATGTATTCCGCAGTGACTCACAGCACTAACGATCTTCATTGAACGCGAACAATTTTGACGCAAATTATATGCTGCTGTGAGCTACAACGTTAATTAAGTTGCCTGCATGAGATTAATTTGATTATCAAAATTCTTATTTCAATTATGTTTACAAGCCGTTATTATTTCAACAGAGCTATTTGTTTCTACTTTATTATGATTTAAATTAACAGATAGTATCTAAATCATGCACCGCAATTGCAATTACCCCTTTTAATTTAAGTCAACGTGTAATTAAAGAGAAAAGTTAACAAGTTCATGGTATTTTGTGAAGAACTAACTGTACCACTACTACTACCTAAAACATACAAAAATAAAATTGTCTCTAATAAGATTTTTACGACTTATTAAATAACACACATACATATCAAATAAAAATAGTTTAAATTACGCTCATTTAACGTAGTATAAAAGTCTTCCCTTTATTTTTAATAGATAATCTTCATCTACACCTTACATCCTACCTCGTTGGCACCTAATGTGCTAATGGTTTTCCGCAAGTGCTCAGGAGAAGTCAAAATATAATTTAACTGAAATTGGAACCTACAATCTATTCGTATAGGTACGAGTATATATTATAAAAGAACTAACGCTTGTTTCGATATACCCTACATTCTACACTAGTAATCTCTGGGAATTCTGATCTGGTTTCCAAAGTTCTGTTACTGATCGAATGAGTTTAATAAGGGAACTCCCCCAGAGACAAAATCCCCGAGAGCTATAGGCTACGTTGGACTATACAGCTAATACTATGATGAAGTTGACTTTGAACATAGAATAACTTTTCAAATACTGTATTTTAGAATTTAGAAATTGTCTGTCGTTCACTGAAAAAGGTACTGATCGGCTTTAGACGAAATTTTACGCGGTGACGCGGTGCGAAAATTTTGACCACCGCACACGGAGCTGTTGTCGTCAAGTAATTAATATTAACGGGGGTTCAGCTAACTCAAGATTTGGCTGTACAAGATTCGAGGTGGGCAGACCTATATCACCTATATGTTTACCAAACCGAGTTACGAAATTGTACGGATATTGAAAACACAATGTTCGATTCTATATTTAACATTTGAACAAAAGTTAATGCGGCAAACCATTTCTGGCGGGCTATCTCAACCAATTATAGTAACATTAAAATTGTATTACGGTACAAAGAGTAAAACGATCCACGATAAAAAAGAAAGGTATAGACTAACCGGCTTATAACGGGCGTGCCAACAACACACGAATTAACTTATACGCGGCTTTACATTTCAGTGAAGATAAGTGAAGTGAATTCAGTGAAGGCTTTACGGCTAACAGTACGTTGATATTGATATTTCGACCTGTATAACCATTCATATGCCATATGAGTTAAAATACAACGTACCTGTCAACCGTAATGTCGTCATGACTGTAGGTACAATATAATGAAGGGTGTATTAATATTATTACAATATTTTTACGGCGAGCTTGGTGGCGCAGTGGTTAGTAACGCTGCATTGACATAAGAGCTCGTGAATTTGATTCCCACATAGGACAAACATTTGTGTGTTTTTTATACAACGTCGGGAGGGATACAGGCATACCTGATGGCCCACCCGATGTTACCAAACCCAAACCAAGACACCAGAACCCATCACCAGATTCACCAGGTTGGGCGCATCAAAGCAGCACGTCTGAGGAAGTATCTCCACCTCACAGAAAATCGCAGCCAAATAATAACTCCCTGGAGGGTACTGGTAACCTCACTCATTCGCAGGAATTGTTGTATGGGGTTACCAGTAAGCTTCCAAGGAGATGCTGTACTAGTAGCAGAGTTGGCATCACGCGAGCAATACATGTATTGCGTGCGTACATAGGCTACGGTAAAGAAGTGACATCAGGTGGGCCGTATGCTTGTATCCCTTCCGAAGTTGTATAAAAAATTACAGGGTTGGTGACGCACGTCTGCAACTGTCCTCGGGCTACGGTAACTGCCTACCATCATGTAGGCCGTATACTTGTTTGCCACTTTAGTGATATCAAAAATAAAGGTTCTTGACGAGAAAAGCTTCTGTGAGATTTATTGCGGTTTAACCATCAACTTTAAACTCAGCGTCAATCAAATTTTCTCCAGTAAAAATATGCAAGAAAACCTATCTATCTATAATTTCACGCCGAGCCCCTTGCAGGGTAGGTAGAGTGAATATAACTCGGTAACTTACACACTTCATTCACTTCTTTAACATTCATAGATACAAAAAATCAACTTCATCACATGAAAATCTGTTTCGGACATTCCTAAGGTAAAAATACTTCGTAGTGTAAAGACGGATAATCAACTTATTGAATTGTATGATTAGACGCCCAAAAAGACCACATCACCTACAAGGTCGGCTCCAATAAAGGCGTTTCTATTTTTTTACTAAAACATTTTGTGCCAATTTGTTCGACGTAATTGCTTGCATGTTAGAGAAATTGTGTAGATTCAACTAGCTTAAAGTTATTTATATTGTTTATACAACGTCGGGAGGCAAGCAAACATACGGCCCACCTGATGTAAAATGATTAGTGAAGCCTATGAGCACCTGCGATACAAGGAGCAATGCACGCGCTTTATCACCACTACTGCTTACACAGCAACTTCTGAGCAACTTACTGATAACCTCATTCACTCGCAGGAATACAATAACCCTTCAGTGTGTTGTAATTTTGCTGTGGTCAGAAGACCACAGAAGTGATATGGAAATATTCTTCTAGTGGGGCTGCTTTGAGGCGTCCTAGTTTACTTTTCCTACAGCCTTGTTCGTTAATAGCAGGGTGTATCGCATGCAGGTGCGATTAGGTTTGACTCTAAAGATAATGGCGAGTCACTTAGACCTCAACGTAGAATTAGGTATTGTCAATAACTATGAACGATAAATTAGGATGAAAAAAAGACGAAGACGAAATATTACGGATAGCTTAAATTAAAAATATCAAAACAAAAAACAGCAATACAAAAACGCTTTTACTTTTCCAACTTTCAATTAAATAACATAAAAACAAAATCACTCCCAACACAATCATAATTGGACACAGCTCGTTTCCATGGAAATTTCTCAATTAAACAAATTAATTTGATTGTAAAAAAATGTTATGTTGAGCGATGGGATCGGTTTGTTTGTTCGTAAGTGGTCCGAGTGGATCGTTTAATTACTTATCGATATGCACTCGAGCCGTAAGTGGGGTATGAACAGCAATGATCATCGGAATAGGTACCACTCACATGAATGAGGTGTGTTACCACTTCGTTGCATTCCATCTGAGCAGGTATTTATAATATAAATAAATTTTGCTGTTTATATTTTTACCAGTATTCTAATGCTATGTTATTTTGTGTATTACCAATAAGGACCTACAAACATTTAAAATAATAACGTGTTGTGTTATTAATTTTAAACTTGTGTAGGTCCTTATTGGTAATACTAATAACATAATAACTAAGAACCTTCCTCAAATGTAGTATTTTTGAAGGCAATGCTAATGAAAAATTAAAGCCTTTTACATTTTTACATACATATAGATTACATAGGTTGATTCGGATCGCATGGATAAATGAAGAATTTGCACTAGAAGTACTTTCTTAAAGTAAAAAGATATAGGTACATATGTCCAGACATTACCATATCGTACCGAGTTATTCTCGAATAAAATCTAGGTACTAATCTCAACAGCGTATACACAAATCACTTGACACGCAGTATTTTAGCGCCTAAATATCTCACCGATTCAAGTCTATCACTCCGATGTGAGGATATTTTAACTAATAAGGCGATAAGCAGCGCGGCGTGTGTCAAAATGCGTACATTCTGACGTTTCGTTAAACGTCGCTGCTGTCAGTGTGTTAAACGTCAAAATGTACGCATTTTGACATACGCCGCGCGCTGCACTGCAGTTGCAGGTTTTTAGTAGAATCGCCCTACTGAGCGTTCTACCTACTTTACCCACCGACCCGTAGCGATGAGTTGAGTTACAATGCAAAAATCATTTCACGAGTTCTCCATTGGTTATTTTTTTCATGAGCGTATACAATATTTTTGTCCACACCACGAAAATGTTATATTTTCCGATTTCTTCAACACTACCCGAATGAAAATATACAAAACGATAACAATCCTAATTGGTCGCCCCAGGTTTGAACGAGACGTTCGATACTCTATAATGGTTGGAAGTATTTAACGGCGAGATAAAATCTTAACAAAGGCGATTTGGTTAGCCGTCTTGTTTTGGTACTTACAGCCTCCACGTATGGACCTATATACCAATCTAGTAGAGATCCATCCAGCGTAAGGAGATCCCTAATGTTTCTAACATTTACGTCTTTATTGGACCGACTAATCAGGTTGGGCGGGCAGAAGTGAAGGTCATTTTACTGTGGCACTTCGTTAAATATATTGACCCCGGCTGCGTGCCAGCGAGTGTCGGTGCCTCGTCTATGATATGTAAATGATAATTGGTTTCCGAATAGAAAACGTTCTGTTTATGTTGCTATGAACGTTCGGAGGGCAAGTGCCGATAATAATTTTAAAACGCCCATACAGTCCACTCAGTCTAATTACGTGATAAGATTGTGTTTATATTTTGATATTAAGGCTGTTGAGAAAGCAACGTCATCATAAATGTAGAACAAATTTATAAACGACGCCACAAAATAAATAATATTACGTATGAAATCTCAAACACGTAGGTGGTTATAGATTTTTAGGATTCTGTGCCAAAAACTCAGTACGGGACCTTTTATAATGAGACTGCTTTTAGTTAAATACTTAAATAAACTTTTTTTTTATCAGTGATTCATGTATGAAAAGGAATGATTTTTTGTTTTTAGCCAGGCTAGTAGAGTGTAATTATTTCTAGGTATTATTTCAAATTATCATGTTAAAGAAGAGAGCGGGGTGTGTAAGGGCCGTGTCTTGTGACGCTCGGATCTCTCTACCTACCCCGCAAGGGACATGGCGTGAAGATATACATACATACATTATTTCAAATACATTTAAACTTAATAATAGGGCGACTATGAGTATCTTGAGTGAGTAAGTATCTTAAGTAGAAACAAAATGTATTTGATTCACATAGAAAAATACATTACATTACATTCACTTTGTTAGTTATACCTATTCAAAGTAATTCCAAAATATTTAAATATATATACTTAGTCTGGCCATAAATACTGTTACAATTAAAAATAAACAAAATATTACATTTAAATTTGTAATCTGTCATTTTTATATGATTGTTCATTGAGTTTTCTCATTTTGGCGCTAATACATTGTAGAATATTTTGCGATATTAAAATGGAGTGAACCGAATCGCTGTGATTGCATTACCTAAAGTAGGTATGGAGCCAAATGCAATCATACGCTTGGTATTAGTAAAATGTTTGTGTACTGGGCTATTAATACAATGAGTACAATGAGACCTCCTCTGTTTGTAACAGAAAAAGATCTGGCCGTCCACATAGTGTTCGTACGAAAAAGGTGGTCAAAGCAGTAAGGGAAAGAATTCGAAGAAATCCTGTCTGAAAGCAAAAGATTTTATCTCGGGAGATGAAGATAGCACCTAGAACCATGTCGCGTATTTTAAAAGATGACTTAGTACTTGCAGCCTATAAGAGACGTACAGGTCATTTCTTAACTATAATTTAAAGAAGAATAGGGTGGTAAAATCGAAACAACTACTGAAGTACCGCTTCAGTAGTTGTTTCGATTTTACCACCCTATTCTTTTTTAAATGGGAGAATGGCAAAGGGAGGTCACAAAAAAAATTTGTTTACGGATGAGAAAATTTTTACAATTGAGCAACATTTTAACAAACAAAATGACCGTATTTATGCTCAAAGCTCTAAGGAAGCTTCCTAATTAGGCGACAGAGTGCAACGTGGGCACTATCCGACTTCAGTGATGGTTTGCTGAACTGATGAACTCCTTCATAGCTAATACCCCACGGTATTAGCTATGAAGGAGTGACTGAGCCATACTTTTGTGAAAAAGGTATCAAAACATCGGCACAAGTGTATCAAGATGCCATTCTTGAGAAGGTAGTGAAGCCCCTTAACAACACCATGTTCAATAACCAAGAATGGTCCTTCCAGCAAGACTCGGCGCCGGGTCATAAAGCTCGGGATTTATGGTCAGTTTTAGAGAGTACGGCTTGCTCTAAACGCCATGATTATTTGGAGTCCCTAAAACAATCCCTACGATTGGCAGTGAAGAATTTTCCCATGGAAAGAGTGCGTGCTTCTATTGATAACTGGCCTCAACGTTTAAAGGACTGTATGGCAGCCAATGAAGACCACTTCGAATAAGCTTTTTATATTTAAATTGTTTTATATTTATATATTTATGTATTAAACTAACACACTGTAAAAGTAATAAATGTTATTTGCAATAGAAAATTTTGTTTTTCTTTGTTTCAGTATTTATGGCACGACTAGGCACAATGAACAAAATCGATGGATATAAAAAAATCTGATACTGTGAATAAAGAAATAGGTAAAAATAAACCACAAGACAAGGAGTATTCTATAAGAAAGGCATCACAACAACGACCGAGCTGTGAAAAAAGTAGCAAATATATTTGAAAACTACGTCATGTATAACTACGTCACAGAAGCGAGTGAAGTATGTAAGGACCGCGTCTTATGGCGCTCGGTATGTCTCTGCCTACCCTGCAAGGGACTTGGCGTGAAGATATACATACATACATACGTCATCAATATTCCTTACATTGCCACTGGCTCCGAAATTCATCCCCACGTGAATCTACCGAGTTATTGTTTATTAGATTTAAACATTTGAATATACAATTTTGGTTATATAGTCTAGGTATATAGTTCACACGGAAATCAAGATAAAACATAACGACAATAAAAGTGACTCTACTTACTAATGACCATATTAATATTTGTCTTGTGTTAGGAAATCCGATGATAACCGAGGGATTTAAGAAAATAGAAAGCCCTGTACATTAAAACTAGTTGTAGAGCACAGCGAGTAATAGAATTTTTAGGTAGCACTAAGGCGACCAACAAACTTGAAGGCATATGATAGAAAGCAGTTCTGACGAGTGTTTTTTTTAAACAACGTCGGGAAGCACACAAACTTACGGTCCACCTGATGTAAAGTGGTTACCATAGCCTATGAACGATTGTAATACATTTCTAGTCACATGCGCAATACCGGTAGTGTAATACAATACTACATAACAGATAAAATAATTTTACTTGCAATGCGCTCAAATTATATAATTTTTAATTTAAATTAAAAAAATCAATATTCTTTACCTAATTTCATTTTATAAAAAAACATTTCTTTTTATATAATTATCACTTGTTGCTTGCTAATACTTTTTATATAACGTTCATTTGTCATAATCTTCTTTTTTATTAAATCAAGAAGGATAATATATAAGGAGTCCAACATTGATGGGTTAGGATAGGTTAGACTTGTGACAGCAAAAGCCGAGCAGCGGAGCGAGCGAGACTCGAATATTTCAATTAAGAAATACAGGCGTTCAAATAATATCACTCGAAATGAAAATTAGTTCAAATTTATGTCAATTGAATAATTATGCCAAATGGTTAAGAAGTAAATTAATATTAGGTCATATGGATAATTATGCTGACTTATATGAAGCAACGTTATACATAAAAAAAAATGTTGCGATGCCACCTCTGCTGTTAACACAGCAACTTTTTAGGAGCTTACTGGTGGCCTCACTCACACGCAGGAACACAACAACCTTCCAGAAATTTATTAATTGGCTGCGGTTTTCCTGTGAAGTGGAAGTACTTCGCCAGACGGGTTGCTTTGATGCGCCCTACCTCTCTTAAACACCCAGACCAAGACAAACAGACATGTTTATGTACACAAATGTTTGTCCTGTGTGAGAATCGAACCCACGAGCGAAGTCAAAGTCGTGTGTCGTGTATTAACCCCTGCGTAACCGAGATCGTCTCGAGTGTTAGTTTTATAGCCTCTCTATCTCCTCTATCATCAACAAATATGCACAATAGCACAGCTCATCTCCGATTTTCAGCATATGAGCACACCATATTTCTAGGAGAGTCATCTGAAAGAACAAGTCCATTTTTTTAGATGACTGCAGTACCGAACTACAGTGAAGATCGATGTTAAGAAATCAAAGCTTCTGTCGAAGTAAGGTTCATATGCAGATATTATTACGGAGCTATAAACATAGTGGTGATAGCGGTGTACACACAGTCCTGTTTACTGGTGGGATTGAAATTGACCAAGTACAATCCGCTGGAGTAGGATACTCTGGACAAGACATTTCAAACTTTTAATTTGAATACAGATAAGAACTTAGGCAAATTTTAACCAGGAGCTTATATCATGATTTAAAACTTAACGTTCGAGATTGCGATATGAGAGGGTTAACGCATAGTAGTCGTATTGTTCAGATGTGCAATTGGAAATATTTGTTATCCCTACTTATGTCTGCCTGATGATGCCTGCGAAATGTATATAATGCCTAAAATAAAAATATTAACTCATTTCCCGCGAAATCTATAAACTTAAAAAACAGCAATAGAAAATGTATTAAATCAAAGTGTCGATAGGTTATAGCGGGTTAAGCGTAGCACGGGCGCTAAGAGAAACAAAATATCAACTCTCACTGCTGACAATAGATTAGTTAGGATTCTTTTAATCCTATACCCAGATATAGGAGCACCGCGTAACAAGCCCCCGTCAACTTGGGTCCCTGAAAACATATTACCACTAACTTGACGAGCTCGGTGGCGCAGTGGTGAAACGCGCTGTTACGCTACTTTAACGCCAACGCTCGTGGGTTCGATTCCCACACAGGACAAACATTTGTGTGCATGAACATGTCTGTTTGTCTTGGTCTGGGCATTTTCTATATATAGAAAGTATGTATTTACAAAAAAAAAATGTATTTACGTATGTTTATCAGTTGTCTAGTACCCATAACACAAGCTTCGCTTACATTGGGGCTAGATGGCGCTGTGTAATTTGTCCGACAATATTTATTTATTATTTATTTATTATTACTAACATAAAAATCATTTCTAATATTTCGGGTTTATAATACTATTTAGTAATTGCAGATAAAAAGTACGAAATATACGATACGATAAATCAACCTAAATTGATTCTGAATCGTATACATTTTGTTGGAATGTATACAAATTCTAAGTTTAGCAAATACAGCTGTCACAAACGACGTAATTCACAAAACTGATTACATTACCTAGTACGGAGCCATCTGACTCCGACACCAATTAAATATTAAGGAAAAGCCACGTATACATGTTAGCACCTTGCGAACAGTAACACAATACACACGAGATTAAACTCATTTCTAATGCATTCGATTATGTCTTCGCGATGTGCCGTCGAAATTTCACCCGAGGGAGCAGGCCCGGGGCAAATGCCTTCTGTAGTATGTCACTCCGGTCGTATTGAGAGACGGTTTTCTCGTTAATGGTCCATTTTATTTGCTCTTATTTAATTTAGTATTTATTCAATCTGCCCCCGGCGTGATATGTTCTCCGCTCTTATTTCGTTTGCACCTTTTGTGACAGGCTCATTGAGTGTGAGGTGTCGGGATGTGTTCGCTGGCGGCTCAGTTTACACGTTCAACTCCGGCGCCTTTCATCGCGCACAAAGCGTAATTGAATCCCACAGAATCCTACGCAGACCGTAAGATTTAATAGGGCATTTAAACACTCGCATTGGCCATTGTGAGTCGGTTTTGTATGCGATTATTCATCGCAAACCGCAATGCAGCTAGCTTTCCGTGAAGCACTGAATGTTAGACGCAGCCGGTGCGCTATGGAATGCCATGTGAGGTTCGGCGTACTTAACGTAACTAAATGTAGAATTAATATTTAAATAACTCCCTGGAGGTATGGACGAACCATACAAAATACCATCTTATATTTACTTATCTCGTTTATTTATTAGAAATCCGTATTCATTTCAACGTGAACTTCATTGGCGGAAGATGAACCCTTGGGCGTCGAAGCATGTATAATACGTAGTTATATAAATTTAAATGAACGCCAAAGCAGTGTAGTAGTGCTATAACAACGAATAGTAACTAAACGTATGAATACGTGCCGCCGTTATAAGTTGATCTGCCACACCCATGTCATCTCCTCGCGAAAGTCGCAAAAGTGAGCGTGGTGTCAAAGTATAAGGGTTCTTGTATAAATGGCTGCGTCAGTCAGCTCATAAAATTGAAAATGGATCCTCGTAAATCGGCAATATTGAGCCGAGACGCAAATTGCTGCGTGTACGCGGGCGAGGCCATGCATTCGC
Organism: Pyralis farinalis; assembly: GCA_947507595.1. NCBI lineage: Eukaryota > Metazoa > Arthropoda > Insecta > Lepidoptera > Pyralidae > Pyralis > Pyralis farinalis. The sequence goes on from OX382273.1 coordinate 14,884,099, forward strand.
GTTCTTGATCACTGCGGTTCTTGGTAATATACGTTTCTAGAAACATTGTAAAGGCTTTGTACTAACACGATGACAGAATGAATACGTATGAGAACAATTTCATGGTGAAAGCATGTCAAGGAGAAAAAAAAATGTTTTACAAGAGTTTATAAAAAACATATTATCCGAATGTTTCAATAAATAAAGTCTGACACGCTTTAACGGCGTAATGAATTTGGCTATAAGGCAATTTTGCTCAAAAATAAACTTAAACATATTGTTAAGTACGAGTAAGTATAACAAAATAAGGTTTCTGAATCATTTGAATGAGATGTACGTAAGTATGTATGTATATCTTCACACCAGGTCCCTTGCGGGGTAGGCAGAGAGAACCGAACGCCATAGGACACGGTCTAACATCTGTCTCTGTCTCTCGGTCTTCACTAGCTTCTCTAACATTCATAGATCTTTTCATGCACGCACGCCGGTTCCTGGGGCTCCTGACATCACCTTATAAAACACGACCAATTTCATCATGGTAGGTTAGTCTCTGTCTTCCTCGGCTCCTACATCCTTCCGCTTTTGCATGAGAATGAGATAATAGATATTCAAGAACACCGTTCCTATATGTTTGTCTGTGCGTTTGTCTAACGCTTTTTTTCGAATGTTCGAATTTTGACTTCAGATTCGGATTCAGCATAAAAAAGTAGAATAGGAATGTGCAGGAACACCCTTCCTATCTCTTAAGGAACATGGTCAAAATGGCCGACAAATAAAAAAAAAAATTGAATTGTCTCGTCCTCTGGCAATGCAAGCTTGTGCATTCTCAACTGGTTTTTTAATACAGCCACACTGGCTAGTTCAATAAGTAGAAGATCACCGCTGAAAGCTAGGAAAGAATAAATTTGTTGTCGTTCAGCATAATTTACAGCATCACAATTTGCCATCTATATTAGGGCTAATTCAATAAACGTCAAAATATCAATTTCCAAATGAAGTTTAGACTACTAAATAGTTGAGGTTTACATTTTTATTGTTTTAAAATAAAGTCGTATAATCAAAAATGAGAATTATGAATACGTCGGGCTGTAGGCATATATTACCTACTATTAAGTTCGTGTAACGTAACACCATTGTGGAAGCTCAAGGTGGGCGGTGTATAAATTAACTTGTCATAAAAGGTTAATGTGTGGCAGCGATGGAAGACACATCCTACTGTTTCTGTGCGTCCAGTAATAAATCTCCAATACGTGGAAGACTAAGCAGCGTATGTCAACTATAAAAACGCAATATCATACATCGATCAGGTAGAACAGAGGGCCAACAATAGACTAGCCATTGTGGGGTGCTATCTAATCGTAATGAATATAAATTTTGAGATGACATTTACGATCGGTGCGCGCCGTGATACTGCATCAATATAAACGTGTTAGATACACGTTTTAATGCACGCACACATAGCTGGATCAACAATAAAATAATGCCAACGTAACGTGGAGCCACGGGTATATCAATTTGTAGCAATCGCTGGCGTGAAATGCAAGTACTATCCACGGGTTTATCAGCAAATACCTCGAGCAAAGGGAGTCAAGCCCAATATACCAACATTTTATGTTAGGATAATATACGTGTCAATTCTTCTTTTTTCCTAGCGTTATCCCGTTAAACCTAATCCCTTAGGATAGGTGGAGTCCGCTACTTAAGCCTAATGATTTGACAGAGATACTGATTTTAACATGAAGCGACTGCCGTCAGACCTCCACAAACCGGAGAGGAAATCAGATTTTTCTTCTTCATAATGACATTTCTTGGACGTTTTGTTTTCTTCACGATGTTTTCCTTCACCGCTGAGCAAGTGATATTTATAAATGAGTAGATACAACCAGGGTTTGAGCCAGGACAAACCGGTTAATAGGCTGGTTCTTTATCCACTAGGCTGTCACTGGTACACACGTGTCAATTATACAGAATTAATAACATAAAAATTACATAATTTTGTAAAAATAACAAATATAAATGTCTGTGTCATATTAGCGTTCATAAGCCATTGGCTGACAGACCGTATTTATTGTGTTATACCTTTAGTTCATGGATTAATATCGCGGCAATTATTGGCTTATTGGTTAAAATCTTTTTCAATTGATCAGTAAACTCGAATCCCTGAGATATTTAGACGCTAAAATACAACGTATTGTGAGCGCGAAATGCCTTCATGCCCAGTCAACTGGTTTATTGTGCCACCATACCAAATATCCCATAATTGGTTGCTTAGTCTAGTCAGAGGCGAGGAAAAGAGAAGAGGTGTGCTATAAATGTTACCGATTGTCCGTCGTAACCCATTATAGCTCAAATATGGAAGAACCAATTTTTCTTAAAATACGTTAATTTCAATACTTTTTTTTAGCTAATTGTGAAAAATGTTTACGTAAAATCGACTGAAGATACAGCATTATGAAGGTAAAAACTGCGGGTATATATAAAATTAAACGGTTTGTATAAAACTAAAAATTATATTAATTTTCGTCAATTTTAATGTGTATTCTTAACAGACATGTGGCGTTCGATTCTCTCTTCCTATCTCGCAAGAACTTAGCGTGAAGATATTGATAGTCAGAAAAATGGAATTTATTTATTGCCCAAGAATATAATTATCATAAAATAAAAATAAGATATTGGAGAAATTCATAAATCACATTCTCAGAACAAAACAAACACTATAAAATCACGCTAAATCGCAGTCAATTTTGTGAGAGCAATAAAAAGTAAAAACAGTTAGTCGGGACAACGGCCTTCTGGCTCAGAACACGCGAGAATAATATCATCGTTACTTTAAACGTTTTTAAGTGGAAGCTAAGTTCAGCTCAGCATAATGTTGAAGATTACAATCTATTCACGCTGAACAGACGCCGCGTTTTATCTAAATATTTAATGTTATCTTTCTGAAATATGCCGAGTGCTTGTGTAAGAGCACTTTTTTTCTAATTAAAAATTACACTTCTGTTATATTGCCTGAAATGAGAAATGGTAAAATGTTAAATTATAGTTAGCACGTGTTCAAATCTAGCATCCCGCAAATTAGTCATATCTCGGCTGGCAACAACAACTACATGCCCTTAGAAACAATAGAAATTCATAAAACATCAAAAAGCAATCAATGGAACTACATTCCTTACAAAATTTATTTTTAACATCAGCCAGAGCTTTGACAAATATTTTATTATTATTTTTTTATACTGCTAAGGTGGCAAACAAGCATACGGCCAGCCTGATGGTAAACAATCACCGTAGCCTATGGACATTTGCAACACCAGGGGTGTCACTAATGCGTTGCATACCCTCTACAAACCTCTTCACGCATTTCTTGAAAACCCCCATGCTGTAGTCCCTCGAAAAAACCTCGGCTGGGAGCTCTTTCCACAGTTTGTTAGTTCTCGGAAGAAAACTTCTCTGGAATCGCACAGCGACCATTGCGGTTCCAGCGTGTGAGGGTGAACTCCCCACCGCGGCCGCAGGCGAGCGGTGACGGTTATAAAAAGTAGCTGTCGGCATGATATCGTTAATTTACTAGAAAAGTGATAGCTTAGGGGAAGCGAAAGAACCCACCTAATATCCGACAGTCCCGGCTTCGAATCCTGGCATGGGCATGATAAATTCGTCTTTTCGGAATTATGTACATATTTATAGTTAATTATCACTTCCTCGGTGGTGAAGGAAAACATCGTGAGGAAACTCGCACGTCCAAGAAATTATATTTCCACGTTCCAATTTAATCACGTGTGACCTAATCTAAGAAAGGTCTGATTTCCCCTCTGGGTTGTGGAGGTCTAACGGCAGTCGCTCCATGTAGAAATTAGTATCATCGCCAAATCCGTAGGCTTAGGTAGCGGATCCAGTCGATCCCAATGGATTAGGAAACGAGATAACGCGAAGAAAAAAAAAGAAAAGTCGTTAACTTACTGCCGTTAATTAATATGTGAATCTCGTATTACCATATATTTCAATTTTGTATGAGACTAGTCAAGGATTTGAAGAAAGCATTATAGGGATAAGCATTATTTCACAATGAAAATTAATAATATAGACGATTTAACTTATCGACTTGAGTGTTACCTTGATAGAAAACAAGTATGCCACCCGCCTAATGTAAAACAGCCACAGTAACTTATAAATAAAAGCTAGTAACAAAAGAAGTACTGCTAACGATTTGACACCTCCTCTGCCAAAGTAGCAGGGGTTTTCTGGTGACGTTACTCACTCGTAAAAAAATAAGTAAAATAGGGGATTGTTGTTCAAATGTTGATTGGCCTTACAAGGTGTAATTTCTCTTCCTCAGTAACTTCAAGGTTGACTATATGCCGCAGGATGACTTAGATTAGCTCTGAAGGCTATAGTGATTCATATACTTACAGCCAGTAGGAAGTAATCGATCATTTCAGCCAAACGGATCTGGTAAAACTGCATAGTTATAAAAAAAATACCTGTAACAAACCAAACATACAGTAAATAATATTATAAATAGAAGCAAAAGTCAATTCTACATAACAAAATATATTTCAAGAGGTTAATAGGCAGTCGATGGATGACATTTTCATTTCAATAACGTTCTTAAGATATAATGTTGATTTGACATAATCGTACATAATATCATACACAATACATAATCACATATTTTTAATAGCTATAATATTCATAAAATTTTCATTTTAAAAAGCATAGAATCATTTTGATAACGTTTATGTAAACTAAATATCACCTACTATACAACTTGTGCGGTATAGGTACACGTCAAAAATTGTACTGTTTAAAATACCTATTAATCAAAATGTATAACTACCTATCAAAATATATATTATTTAAATGGCTATGTTTAGATTAGAACTGCGACCACAACTCACGAGCCGCGGCAGCGGCCGGCGTAAGCCAGGACCGAATTCTACCTATTTTACTTGGTTAGGGCAGCGTGTATTTTGTTAAATCGCAAATTTCACAAACGAAGTACTTGACTAAATAAATATTTTCCAAATGATAATAAGTTTGTTATACCTATGATAATTACATATTATTTTTAACCAATTGATTCTTTTGCGCAATGATTATTATGCTTAATAATATATCTATAGAAAGTTTATTATACGTAACAACCAATAGATTTCGTGAATCTTATACCAATAATAATTGTATACCAAAGGTTTGTTAGATTTAATAATTGTTACATTAAACGATTTTATACATTTGAAAAGTATGTTTTACGATTTTTATCATAATTGAAAATTACACCAAGCGAAATTATAAATTTCGTTGGTATTTGTTTTAAAAAATATATATCTTGTTGTTATATGTTATATTACTTACCCGATAAATACAGGTGGCACAGGATTGAGATGAATGGCACAGAGGGGAGGCCTGTGTTCAACAGTGGACAAATCCAGGCTGAGATGATGATGATGATAAAAATAATTTTCAAAGAATTATTAAATCAAATCATATTTATTTTGATTTTAAAAGTAAAACATCGATTTGTTCTCAGAATTTACCGGCGATAACTATCGCCATTTATGTTTTATTATATTGAGACCTTCATAGGTTTTGTAATTATATTTCACACCTGCACCTACATACTAAGTAAGCTTACCTATTTATAACTGTCATTTTATGTGTACATTTCTTTCTACAATCACATAGGGTTTTTTTTAAAGCGCCGGGAGTCAAACATACATAAGTAGGTACAACCTAGTCTGTCGTGAAGCCTTTGACGTAGCAGTATGAACGCTCCCAAAAAAGCATATGTAGTTAAGTCACCACATTGCCACATCCGGTACTTACGCACCAATGTTTTGTAATCTAACTTTTTTATATACAACGTCAGGAGGCATACAAGCATACGGCCCACCTGATGTAAAGAGGTTATCGTAGTTTATGACGCTTGCAGCACATTATATTTTATAGTTCGCGCGATGCTACCAATGCTGCTAGCTGTTATAGCTAATAGTACTTAAGTAACTTAAAATTTCTAATCTGATGGACATAGTATTGTCTTAGGTTTTCGCGATTGTTACACATTGAATTGAACAATTTTTAACGGAAGTATCGCGTGTTTTATTTATTTTGTTGAACCTGACGTTTCGAACGCTTTGCAGCGTCCGTGGTCGCACGAAGACTGATGGACATAGCTAAATATGTATATGAATTAGTTGCACTTTGGAATTTTTGAACTTGTTTTGCATTTTCGATAGGTACATCCAAAATACTGTTGTTTTATTATTAAAAGTGCTTTATAGCATTGAAAAGTCAATCATTATACTATCATAATCAGAGATCCGCATGCCTATACCATAATAATCGATAAATATCATATTGGAATACGCCTGCCCGATATGAGGAGCCATAAGAACCGGCGAGCATAAAAAAGCTATAAATGTTGAAGAAGTGTCAGGTGTGTAAGGACCGCGTCTTACGTCGCTCGGTTCCCTTGCGCCTCGGTGCCTAACCCGAAACTGACCTGGCGTGAAGATACATACATACGTATTTTTAAAATATATACATTCGGGCTGTCTCGTTACTTTTAAAATATATAGCAAGAATAAATTTTACATTAATAACATTTAAAGTAAAAATGTAAATAAAAAAAGGAAATAACCCTGCATATCAAGACCTTTCCACGTTCCAAATTTTTACATTAATCACGTTTAAAGTAAAAATGTAAATAATAAAAGGAAATAACCATGCATATCAAGACCTTCGTGTTCCTTTCCACGTTCCTAGAATAGCTTGTACGAGCTTTTTTCTCTAAGGACCTCATTTCAAGTCTTCATTCTCAATACGAATAAAAAGGCAACAAAACTAGTATGTGTAGCAATTTTACTGCGTTCATGCAGTAGTTTGAACATCGACCGGTGTGAAAGAATGGCCGGTAGCAGCGACTCTCATTATATAGAATGAATCGTCGAAGAGCATAATGGCAGCACCGGTCGGCGTGCATGGCAAATTATATGCCAGGGCAATGTCATTGTGATAAATAATTCACCGGCTCTCTCTACCCCGTCTTGGGGTACTGAACATCACCCTGACTCAAAATCGACCGCTTTTACTAAAATGCGCTTTGTTATTAGACAAAACTGCTAGTCATTGGCTTTAAAAACGGTGTCTTCACCTCTAAATCATAAGTTAATTTTTATACACAACACCCATACACGCTCATTGTTCTAATCAGTTATGAATAATTGAAAATAATATAATTGTAATTAATATTACATTAATATCATAATGTTAATTAAATATTTTAACTGTAGTTTGTAACTTACTCCGGTCATATTGTGATATATTTGCTTGCATTACGACTAAAAACTTGGAATGTGAAAATAAAACATGTGCTTATTTACACTTCATTAGAAATTATATAACGTATATATTAACAACGAAAAATCGTTCGTATCGGACTTATCACACGACTAGATTTAGGTTGGACATCACAAAGATGTTCAAATAAAAAATGTCAGCTGCTGAATTAATTGTTTGAATATAAAAACAAGGAACATCAGATGGTAAGCGGTCACTTCAGTCTATTGTCGTTCGCAACACCAATCTTGTGACCTAAGGATGTTTCGTCACAGTACCCAGTAATTTCTCTGCCATATCTCACTTTTCAGACCGAAACACAACTATATAAATATAGCTGCTTGGCGGTAGAAATAGGTGAGACAGAGGTACCCATTGCAAACGACTTTAGAACATGTACCAAAGATACGGGTAATTCCTCTAAAATGATGGGCTACGGGGGTGTCGCCATTTATTTGCGCAGTGACATAATGTGTAGTGTCATCTCTCAATCCGCACCTGAATTCAAATCGCCCGAGCACCTATTTCTCGAGATCACCTTACACCATTCCAAGATAATGCTAGGTGTCTATTATAGTCCGTCATTGCATATTAATTTCTTTGATTCCTTAGAATCACTTCTTGCAGATCTACGTCCTCAATTTGATCACATGATCCTAATGGGAGACTTCAATACCTGTCTGATCAGGAATGATGGGCGGTCAAAAATGCTATTAGATATGTTGCAATCTCTGGATTTACATCAGCTGCCACTTGGTCCTACCCATTTCCCACATAATGGGCCTCCTTCTTTATTAGATTTAATTATCACTTCTTCTCCCGACATCGTTGCATGTCATGGTCAGTTTAACGCACCCGCTTTCTCAGCTCATGATCTTATTTTCGCTTCCATGAAAATACGAACCCCAAAACGCAAGCATAAGGTGATGATGCTGCGAAATTACAAGACAGTTAATCGTGACGCATTGCGGGAGGATTTCTCTGAGGCGGACTGGAGCTCTGTTTTCTCTGGTACAGATCCTGATTCCAAGCTTACCGCTTTTAATTCCATTTTTCTGTCTATTTATGACAAACATGCGCCTTTGCAGTCCGTCAAAGTTAAACACTATCCTGCCCCCTGGCTTACCAAAGATATTAAATGTCTCATGGCTAAAAGAGACAGGGCCAAAGTAAAGTGGCGAAATAATCCTTCTGACACTAACCGCCTTAATTATGTCACACTGCGCAATAAATGTAATAAACAATGTAGGGTAGCAAAAAGAAATTTCATTCACTCGTCAATTGACAATTGTCCCCACGATAAATTGTGGAATTTTTTTAATAAGATAGGTATAGGAAAGCCCAGATCTAGTAATTCATCTAATTTAAACGCTGATGACCTAAATAAACACTTCAGCTCAAATCCAAGTATCTTGTCACCTCAGGTTAGATTGGCTACTGTAAGTCACTTGAATTCATCTCCTGGACTAAGCGGTAATCAATTTGAGCTTGGTACGGTTTCGGCGGATGAAGTGGTAAAATTCATAGGCTCCTTAAAGTCTAAAGCAGTTGGGTGCGATGGCATGTGCATCGACATGATGGTGCCAATCAATGACATAATAGCTCCGTTATTAGCTGACATAATTAACTGCTCCTTATCCTCTGGCATTTTTCCTGCTTTATGGAAACGTGGCCATATCATTCCACTTCCAAAAATATCAAATCCTTCCTCTTTCGCCGATTTTCGGCCCATCACTATCCTTCCCATTCTCTCTAAGATTTTGGAACACTTTGTGCATCATCGCCTTACGAAATACCTTCGTCTGAATAATCTACTGAGTCAGTATCAGTCTGGTTTTCGGGCCGGCCACAGCACTGTTTCAGCACTCATAAATATTACTGACGACATTCGGAACAATATAGATAATAAACTTCTTACTCTTCTCGTCTTACTTGACTTTTCCAATGCTTTCAATATGGTTGATCACGAAATTTTACTAGCAGTGCTTCGGCAAATGAATCTATCGTGTGTTTCTCTTTCCTGGTTTCATTCTTACCTTTCTGACCGGCTTCAATCAGTAAAAATCGACGATTGTAAATCTGACTGGTGCAAAGTCGACGTGGGTGTCCCACAAGGTAGTGTGTTATCACCTCTCTTATTCTCTATTTTTGTTAATGGCATTACTTCATATGTGTCCTCCTCTATTCATTTGTACGCTGATGATGTCCAAATCTATACAGCTGCCTCTCTTCAAGACTTTTCAAACGCTACAGACGTTATTAATTCAGATCTCAGCGCTATTGCAAAATGGGCACAGAACTTCGGCCTAAAAATTAATGCGATAAAGTCACAATGTATCGTAATAGGCAGCCCTCACTTCATTTCCAGGTTCCAATCAGGAAGTTATCCAAATATTGTTTACAACGGTACAATAATTCCTTATTCTTCTACTGTTAAAAACCTTGGGATTGTCATTGATCAGACACTATCTTGGGGACCCCAAATAAATGCCATAAGCCGCAAATTGTTCTCTTCCCTTCACTCTCTGAAACGCCTTCAAAATTTCCTTCCAACGGAGACCAAGGCATTGCTGGCTCAATCTCTTCTCCTGCCGCTCCTTGATTATGCCGATGTAGCCTTTCTGGATCCCTCCGAAGATTTACTGAATAAATTGGACAGGCTTCAAAATCAATGTATCCGATTTGTATTTGGTCTTCGCAAGTATGACCATATTTCTCAATTTCGACAGCAACTTAACTGGCTGCCTATAAGGCTACGGCGTAAAATCCACATTCTAACCTTTCTCTATAATGTTCTTTTTAATCCTTCTTTTCCAACGTACCTCAGGAGGAGGTTCCATTTTCGGATCATGGACGAGCGTCTACGATGTAGCCAAGACCCCATCTTGAAGGTGCCTGCCTCCCTGACCAACACGTTCGGGAATTCTTATACCGTGCGTGCCGCCCGTCTTTGGAACGCACTTCCGCTCGACATCAGAGCTTCGCCTACTATAAGTTCTTTCAAAAAACGTCTAAAAAACTTTTTCAGTACTTCTGCGAGACATTGAGTTTACATTATGTATTATTTTTATTCAATTATATTAAATATTTGTTTGTATTCTATCGTTATCCATTAGTGTGTATATATGTATCTGTGCCCGTGTGTATATACATTTGAGTGTCTAAATGCATATGTACATAAATTAATATGCTTAAAAATCCTTTCTCAATTTTCTTAATATATGCTGGCATCAATTTAGTTATTATGTTAACCTTATATACTTTTTATCTACCACCGCCATACATTATTCCACTCAGGAACTCATAAGCAATGGTTGGCTGGAAGAGATTCCTCGAAGGAATAAGCCCGCCTTTGCAAATCAAATTCCAATATTTTAAGAATGTAAACATTAATATAGCAATAAAGTTCTACAAACAAACAAAACAAACAAACTTTTGTACAAAGTCTCCCTCTGGTAAAACTTAACTATGCATTTGCCCTTAATAACCAATATTTCTTATTAATAGTATATATTTATTTAATTATGCGAAGGATTGATCACAATTGTTGATGCAATTTGCCATTGTAACAGAAGTTCATTGATGTCGCTGATGATGATTGATTCAATTTGCATTTGAGACATGGTTTGGCTATGTAAAAAACATCCATTGTACTGAGTAAATACAGGATCTATTCATTACGCTTTTCATTAGAAGTGACCATCCGATTCAGAATCCCCGTACTTGCTTGCTTATTCATTATAAGCCGAGACTCGGTTTTATCGGCTCTGTTGCTCAGTCATTTCATGTGTTATCCCACTTTCCGTTTTTTTTTATCTTAGATGGACGTTTCGTAAACTCCTTACATAGTGTATATATGTTCATTAATTCTAAGAAATCTATCGGTTTAGTCTCCATCCTGTCTATAAGGTAATAAGTAATTCAATCACTACGATGTTTTATGGATGTAATTGAGTAGGACAATAATTAAAACTAAGAACGTTGTTAAATATAAAACTACAATTTTAAGACACTAAATTATAATATTATCAACTAATTGCTCAGAGCTAAAACCGAGAAACAATCTAGAAAATAAATATTATTATTATATTTAATACATGAACTAAACAGATTTCTATACATGTATGCAGCTTCACGCCAAGTACCTTGCAGTGTAGGCAGAGAGAACCGAGCGCCATAAGACTCGGGCCTTACATACTTCACTCGCTTCTGTAACATTCATAGCTCTTTTCATGCACGCTCTCCGGTTCCTGGGGCTCCTAGACACCACCATCATCATCATCATTTTCTATACATTAATTGTTAATATGTAAAGCAAAACAAATAACAAATATATACACCTGTTTAAAAACACGAGTGATTTAGTCATGGCTTATAAATATTCACCAAACAAATATAAAATAATGATTTTAAAAAGTCAGCTACTTATCACTTTAATTAAGCTGAGTTCAAGAATCTGACACCATCAAATTTTAAATGGCATAAAATATAATGCTAATTCTAAATCAGATTTAAATATCAACGACAGAGGCCGTAATCGAGTCGAGCACCCAATCCTCTTATATTACATCTGACTAGAGGCTCACATTACAATGAAATAATTATTCGGTGAGTTTGTACAAAATTCAATACTTATAAGACTTAATGACTTGCCAAGTATAATAGCATGATTTGGACATCTTAATTATGACAGCAAACTAAAGAAAACTTTTTTTAACTTTACTAAACGCATTTATGAGATATATACACAGTCGTACAAAGTTTTATGGGTTTTTTTGTGAGTGGCTAACAACTTTAGCAATCAATTTCTTCGCAAACTAGCTAAAGGATTCAATGTTTTAACGACTTTGTAGTTTGTTTTGTGAAAAAAGAAATATATGAACAGAGATAGCTCTACCAGTATACTCAAAAGTAATGGGTAATTATTGCAAATGGTTGATTACGGTTTCCATTAGCGAAATAAAAACACTCAATACTAATCGAACAACAAAATAATGGCAACAATTCAACACCCATTAAAGATATGACAAACGGAATAAAGATATGAGAAACCCTGGACATAGTTAACGGCATTGAACACAGTAACATTATTTGTAACCGACAAAAAATTAACAGACGATGAAGCGACATGATAAATTGTTGTTAAAATAGTGAACTATGACATACGTTAGTTCTCCAAACTGACACTCGCGTACAACATGCCAAACCGTGCCTCTCCGTCTGACCGGCGGGCCAAACAAAAAGTGACGTCTCATTGATGTATTGAGTAAAACGATGCCTTCTACACCGTTAGCTAGTTAACAAAACGATATAGCTATTAATCATGCACCGATAGCTATCTTTATCTTAAGATAAATTTAAAGCAATATCACTAGCACATCTTGAAAATAATCTAACAGTATAAGAGTTTATATCAGAGCTGATTATACACAAATATTTTTATTCGATAAATAAATTGTTAAAATTGTTAATAATTTCATTCAAAATTCCGAAGTCAAAACCATTAAATTAAAACGTGAAGTGCGAGTTGAGTCTCGCGCATTAATTGTTTCGTACCGTTCTTATGTCAAGCTATTTGTTTAGTATTTTGTTTTGTGTCGTATAAAGCATCTTGAAAATATAGTTGAAGTTAGTTTAATCTTACTTCTAAATGAGAAACGTTTAGATTTTTCTGCAACATTAAAAATACACAAATTCATTAAAATTTATCTGTTTTTCTAATCAATATTTTAAATAAATTGATGCCAATAGCATTTTACTTGAGTTTGTTAAAAAGAACATGTTTCAATATAAAGATATTTCTCATGTGTTAATAGTTTCCTTTACACTAATAAACACAATCAAAATCGTAACTTTGACGTAATTATAAAAAATTGTAGATTAGGATCTCAGGGGTAACCAATTTTATTCTAAATTATGTTTCTAAACAAAAACTTACAACCATTTGTTGCCTACCCCGCAAGGGACCTGACCGTACCGGATCGTAAAGAATACATACATACATCTTTCGTATACGTAAGTCACAGTATTGGATGAATAGTAAACAAGAAATAATAGCTAGCTTTGGCAGCTAGTGCTAGACGGATGAACATCGGAATTCTGTAAGTGTTCCGTTTTCCCAATTTTGGACCGGAATACTAAAAATACAGATAAGGTAAGGTGATTTAAACAAGCCGATCTATGAGCATCAACGAGTTATGATAATAATTACGATAAGCCAAAATCATCCGTCTGAACCATCACCTGTTGAAAGATAACCCGCGGAGCTATTTTTGATGCTGAGATTAAAAAACTAGCAAGACTATCGTTAGACGGTCATATCATAATATTTGCATGCAAATGGCCGTATATTACAGAGATAAAGCACACATTGTGATTTTGACAAACGAATTAGAGTCAATCATTTAATTCTATTCTGAATTAAAATTGTAGTTAAGGAACAAAGGCCGGCTTTAATAATAGGTTTCCTATATTGTTCCAATCCTTTTGTGTCGAACCTATCGAAATAAATAAGGTTGAACGACCGTAACGGCGTATACGTGTCGATGAGAAAATATTAGACGCAGAAGGGTGACGAAATTTACTGTGTGCCAGCCATTGGCACCATTAAGCCAATCCGCTAGCCAATAAGGTGGACACTTGACGTATGCCTTTCCATTAGGTTAGCGCGCAAGAAATACATCACGGCGGGCCTTAATCAAAGACGCGAAGAAACTGGCTAAGATTAATACGTGGATAGAAGGGAGGCACGCGCAGAATTAGGACTTGGGTGCAAAATGTACAAATTAACTTCATGACTGGATAGAATACAGAAGCATTCGACATCCCGCGAGATAATCTTGTGATTGATGGTGCAGTGCGACGGAGCAAAAATAACATGACACTATCGAGCAGGAAAAAGCCTAAGAAAGTGCTAAAATACAGTTTATAAAAAGAAAAAAATAAAAGAAGTAATTTTCAAGTCCGAAACAAATTTAATAATGGCATAGTACTCGTAGTAACAAGTTGCACGTACTTTCATAATACATCTGAAAAAATCTAGTCTAACGGCTATAACGTGGAAACATTAGGTATTTCTCCACGAATTCCGACCGAAAATTGCGAGAAATTCCATCTTATTTCGTTGCAGACTAAATCAAATATACCGATAATAATAGAAGGGTACATCCCTTTCATCTGATTCTTTGAATTCCAAAGATAATAATTATATTCGTTGGACTTCTATCTACTCGTATCTATAACTTCAGGCCAAATCTCTTGCCGGGTAGGCAGAGAGAACCGAGTGCCACATGGCTCGGTCTTTACATACCTCACTCGCTTCTTTAACATACAATACATAGGCTCTTCTCGTGTACGCTTGTCGGTTTCTAGGGCTCCTGACATCAGCTTTTGATAAAACACGATCAATTTGATCATGGTACTCGTAAGTCTTAGTCTTCCTCTGCTCTTTGATCCTTCTATTTCCACGTTGTATATCTGTTTCGTAATTCTTTTTTTTTTATACTACTAAGGTGGAAAACAAGCATACGACCTGCCTGATGGTAAGCAGTTACCGCAGCCTATGGACATTTGCAACACCAGCGGTGTTGCAAATCACTCACATCACTCACATCATCACTCTTGCGTTGCCGACCCTGTAAGAACCTCTTCACGCATTTCTTGAAGAACCCTATACTGTATAGTTCCTTGGGGAAACCTCGGCAGGGAGCTCATTCCACAACTGCGGTTCCAGTGTATGAGGATGAACTCCCAGCCGTCGGCGAGCTATGCGATTGTAAAACGAGGCTGTTGGCGTAATGTCGAACAGCTCATCAGAATACAACCCATTATACAAACGGTAGAACACGCAGAGGGAGGCAAAATCTCTTCTCAAACTCTAGGGCTCAATACCGTGTGTGAGTTCAGGATCATCCACGATACTCACAGCTTGTCTCTGCACCGAGTCACAAGGCTTGGCACTAGCTGGTATCCTGGTGCACCCGCCCAAAGGTGGCTACAGTACTTCATATGCGGTCTGAGTTTAGACTTAGGATATAACGTAAGTCTTAGCCTCGAGTTGAAGTACTGTTTGGCTCGGTTGAGCACACCGAATTTCTTGGACGCCAGCTTGACCTTCTCCTCAAGGTGACCCCGATACTGAACATCGCTGGGGATCTCGACACAGAATCCCAATGCTCTTAGAAATTGCGAGCGACGTGTTCTGGAATTGGGGAACTACAGCAAATGGGATTTTCTTAGCGATGAACGCGCAGACTTGATGATGGAAAAAACTTATGAACCCTTCGGATGCTTTATAGATACGATTGTCTGGTTAATCTAAAGGTATATTATATAAAAAATACATTGATAGAAAACGTAAAACCGCTAAAAAAAAATTATTATATTTAAATGTATCGTTATAAATTAGTAAGAATAGACGAGCTCGTGGGATCCGTCGTGAAAGATGCGACTTTGAGACCAACGCTCGTGGGTTCGATTCCTATACAAGACAAACATTTGTGTGCATGAACATGTCTGTTTGTCTTGGTCTGGAAGGTTCAAGAGGTAGGGCGCATCAAAGCATCTGGGGAAGTACGTCCACCGTACAGAAAACTACAGACAATAGTTAATAGATTCAGGCGTTATTTTGCGAAGGCGTTGCACTTACCAACAGTAGTGGGTGGGTGCCGGCCGGCGCTAGGCCGCATGAACTAATTGGTGGCGGAAGCACACAAAGCAGGTTAGATCAAATTGCAACCACAGACAAATAACTATTCCCTAGAGGGTTGTTGTGTTGAGTTGCTGTGTAAGCAGTAGAGGAGGTATTGCGCGAGTGATATATGTTAGAAGCGTTAATAGGCTACGGTAAGTGCTTTATATCAGATGGATCGTATGCTTGAATGTCTCCCGACGTTGTATAAAAAAAAAGAATAACAAAAAGAAACACGTTTTTTTTACCTGCCTGTCTATTTGAAAGCGTATCTAGAGAAAAGGCTATTATTCTATATATGTTTTTAAATTATTATCTAAATAAAGTTTCGATCCGCTGAATTTATAAAAATATTAGTCATTGTCTGTACAAGATAGTGACAAAAAGTACTCCTTAAGGGTTCAGTATAGGCAGCATTACTATTTTTCACGTTTAGACCAATGGACAGCTAAGAGCAGATCATGTTTGATACTTGAAGTGCATAAGGACGGTACAAAGGTTAAAGTGTCAAGTTTGAAGTATACTTAATTATACAGTGTAATTAATAATAAATCAATAGCTTGAACCTAGTGATTTATTTGAAAGACGAACTACAAGGATTTTCGACGACCTAAAACATACACATCGAAGTTAATTGCATTGTGACTGACTCCACTTGTGAGGTCTGTAGATTATGTCTTTATATCAAACAACTTATCTGAGCACTGAAATTGTTTGATGTGTTACCCTCAATGGAATCTGTATAAATGCAAGAATTAACATTAACGAGATATTAAGCCTCAATCTTCGTTTATAATAGCATAGCTCAAAATCAGCACAAAAATAAACACTTTTCTCTCCCACATTGGAATCGAAATAGCACATACCATGTCCAGACTCCTTTCGCGAATTACGATGACTGAGGTTCACTACAACGACATGCAGTTCTTCAAAAGGCAAGTGATGAAATTTTAACAGGCTCGGTGTCCATAGCCTGTGGTAGCTGCTTAACATGAGACGGTTCACATGTTTGGTTACCGTCTCTGTGTTACAGAAAACCAGTTTGAGCTCTCTGCACCAAAAGCTTGTAATACAAATATCATGATAGTTTGATGGCTAAAAACTAACCACACGAACGAAGTCATTCAGCTTAATTAGCAAGTCTACATTAAAACTAATTTACGATTACGATTAAGATTACAGTAATTGTCTGCGGCTTTACCAACAAGAAGATTATCAATGTTATAGTATTAGATCAAACCCCTTCTTCATCAGTGTCACACCCAAATAGGTTGTTGTTGTTGTTGTTGTAATATCTTTATTGTACGTTACATTCAAAATAAATTAAAATAACAACAGAGCTAGTGTTACAAAGGCGGACTTATCCCTGAAAGAGATCTCTTCCAGCCAGGTTCCAGTAGGTTTTGGTCGTTTCGAAATTTATAAACCATATTTTTATCATACGCCCTCATAATAGATTTCTTTGACTTTTAAAGCATGTCTAAGACGACAAAACTTCAAAAGTGTGCTAGCTGGTTTTCTTAATTTTTATGCGAAGCCGGTGGAGCGAGATACAGTTGCCAAGTGCCACCGTAACTTCTACTCATAATTGATTTATCGCGCGGTCGTGCACTTTTGCGAAAAAAACCAGAAACTTCCCTAATAGCGAGGCAGATGAGTCCCACAGAAGGGTTAATTAAAACGAATGGACGGTCATCCGCGAACAGAATGTCGAAGTTTAGCGGATCACCAATTTCAATGCTTTAATATTGTTACAAACCCGGCTCCGCGTTTCTTTAATTAAAATTAACGACGCAAAACTTTGACAGTCAAACGAATTATTAGTACAGAAGCAAACTTTTAATTAGTTCGCCTTCTTCCAGCGATACTTTTGTGCATTTACTCGTCTGAAGTAATTTAAATTAATTTGAATTCTTTCGCCGGGATATAGATATTACTTTATTTTTTCACGCTACATTTTCTTACCCATATTTCACGAGAAATTATCGATTGTAACTTTTGATTCGCTGTGGTAGAAAAGAGGGGTTTTCATTAAAAAGTAATACGACTAGTGATTACACAATAAACTAATGCATTTCGATCACCAGACAATCATGCTATTAAGTTAGTTACAATCAAAATATTATTCACACTACCGAAACGATTTTGGATACAATTTGCTTGGATAAAGCGGATACAATCGAGTGAAATGCGATACGATTTGATATTATAAATTTCACGCCGGTAGCCACCCATGTATAAATTGGTGATAAAATTTGACAGGTTCCAACGCGGAGCCTTTACGAAACATGCGTGCCTAAATACAAAGGCACGGATTAACTTAATCAACTTACAGTACGTGATGGGAATCTTTTCAATGTGATGAATACGCTAAAAATTCAAATATAGAAAATAATTTTAAAAATTGACGACGTAAATTATTTCATTTATATGTTTGACAATTTAACAGAAGTTTTATATAATCCACTTAATTACCTGCCGGTGGCGAGCAGTACGGTTGTGGAAGGAAACTGTGGACATCATATCAAATAACTCGTCAGAATATAACGCATGGTATTATCGGTAAATCCTACAAACAGGCAGGTAAAGTCTCTTTTTTAGCTAATTATCATCGACAGTTACGTCGTCTTTGAACTATACACAAGGTCCTAGATACAGACACAGAAAAAACCCGTCTTAGCTGATATCCATGTGCTCGCGCCCAAAGATGATTACAGTACTTAATGTGCGGTCTGCCTCAACACTTGTACAGCAGGAATCTTCGTACCGCGCAGTAGTATTCTTTCGCTCTGTTGATCAAGCATCTTAGACGACAGCTTGACCTTCTGCTCCAGGTAACTTTGGAACTGAAGTTAGCCTAAAATATCGATGCCAAAAAAAAGCAAATGTTCTTGGTGATACATGAAGACGCGTTCTGAGCAAATATGGATGTCTACGTTGTGAATGATTCGGTCGAATTAGAATTGTGACAACTTCACGCTTACACATGGTATTAGCTTGAGTTTAAGAAAGAGTTTTTACCCCTCTCTTTGCGTATTCTACCGATTGTTCAGAGTGTTCAGAGTTGTTGATGAGAACTCAAACTCATGAACTTCTTCAAACAATATGTGAAGAGGTTTTTACAGGATCGGCAATGCACAAGTCACGTCTCTGGTGTTGTGAGTGTTCATAGGCTACGATAAATGCTTATCTGTATACTGCGGCAGGCCGCAGGGTTGTTTATCGTTTTTGTGATAGTGATAAAAAAGAAATTTATTGCACATAACGTTCCATATCTACCTATTTTATCAAGAGAAAATTCATCACTCGTGCGATGCCACCTCTGCTGCTACCACTACTCCTCCTCAGGAGCTTACTGGTGATCTCACTCACACGCAGGAACACAACCACCTTCTAGGGAGTTGTTATTTAGCTGCGGTTTTCTGTGAGGTGGAGGTACTTCCCAGACGGTACTGCTTTGATACGCCCACCTCTCTTAAAACACCCAAACCAAGACAAACAGACATGTTCATGCACACAAATGTTTGTCCTGTCTGGGAATCGAAACCACGAGCGTTGGTGTCAAATTAATGTTACAGGGCGTTTAACCACTGCACCACCGAGCTCAACATGACTTTGTCAGACACTTTGTGACGTGTGCAATTTCGACATGTCCTGAAAGAGCACTACCAAAATATTTCCACAATTATAAGAGTAATTTTTGACAAAATTTAAGCAGTGCCTGTATTGATAATAGAATTCGCCGTAATTAAGAATGTTCTAAAAATATCAAAGCAGTGGTGGGTCACAATTCCGCATTCATCTTAATTAGTGCCGAAAAGTAATCTCTGAAAGACATTACTCGCACGTTTTTTATTTATTCGCCAATTTGCCTGGCGTTATTCATTATTTTGTTCGAGAACGATCGGCGAACCATTGGCAGACGGCAACGTTTGACAATTTATGAAGCAATCAGTGTTTCTTTTCCCGTGTTTATTTGGAGAGAAATATTTATTTTATCTCGAAGATGGCGCTGGAAATTGTTTCGGAGGTTGCTTAATATTCATTGATCTCATCTCACGATTTGTTTACGTCGGTGAGCGTAGGCGCCGAAGCTGCGCTCAAATTAAAAGGCACCTCAAACTCGGACCGGACGGTGACCGGTTTCACACACCCTGCGGCTTCACGAGGTGTGAATATGCGGTCTGGTGCATGAAACTACTTATATGTGACAATTTTTATCAAAAAAATCGATAATGACAGAAATACTACCGAACCATTCCAGGCTAATTTTGGAGGCTAAGGTAAAGGCAGCCTTACCTTACTTTAGCCTCCAAAGTTTGTATAGAATTTGAGAGTCAAAACCAACGTTATTTGGACGTGGTGCACGCTGCGGACTAGCAAACGAAGGTCTAACTACAGAGAGGTAGGGTACAGTAATATATAATAATTACCCCTGCTGGGAAAGTACTGAAGTGGTACCACTGCCTTATATAAGGTCGTTTTGGAGGATTGTCTTATTTCTGCGAGTTAGGACGTGAGCTCCTGAAGGGTCCTGAGCCTTGTATTAGCAGCAAGGTTGGCTAGGCAAGGATACAAGCGACCAGCACCTACTCCTTGTATTGCAAGCAATTTCTACAGAATGTAGATATTTAAAAATTGAAAATAAGCCGACTTGTCTATAACGTTAATTGTTTTATTGAGTGATTAATCCTAATATACCTACCTACACCAACACCTATTGTGTTATGTAGACATAGTCTTATTATTAGTATTCCTATACTGGTTCAATAAATTCGTTGAACTGTATAACACTTACGTACTACACTTCAATTGATACAGGAAATAACATCAAATCACAAATCAATCCTTGTACAGAAGTTGATCCGGCTCGTACGGTTGGAAAAGATACCGTTAAAGAAACGTGCATCGAACATGACAAATTGCTTACGCTACTAATATCGCAGACACCTCGGCATCTGAACGGATAGGCGGTTATCGGTACATCTCAGCTCCTCAGATCAAAGATAACAGTAGAGTTGATGTGAGAAATGTGGAGTCGCCACTGCTTCTAGTGTTGTTTCCTGGGTTCGAAATAACTGCAGACAACATTTGTTCTCAACCTCCTAAGTTGCCTAGCTGAAGCATCAGTAAAATTAATTTTCTTGCCCATTATCTGCATATCTCAAATGGTACGACCATAATGTATTTAATATCACAGAATTAATGTACAGTTTAAGTCGTAATTTAAAGTTAATTTAATATCTGAGAACAACTAGGACTTGATTGGTTTCACTCCATAATAAGCATTTATGCTTTATAATAAAAACGAAGCTAGCGGCATATGAAATGTAGGTAAACTTAAGTATATGCGACTGTTACAAGAGTAAATTAAAAATTATTTTGAAATTTTCGTAGCTTCTTCTTAGCGCTATCCCGTTCGCTAAACTACTAGAATTGGCGGGTCCGCTAACTAAGCCTAAGGATTTGGCAAATATACAGATTTTTACATATAGCGATTGCCGTCAGACCCCCACATCCCACAGGAAACATCAGACCTTTCTTAGGCAAGGTCTTTCGAAATATAATTTACTAGCTGCTGCCCGCGGCTCCGCCCGCGTGAAGACAAAAAACGTAGCCTATGTGTTAATCCAGATCATAATCTATCTACGTGCCAAATTTCATTCAAATCCGTTCAGCCGTAGCGTGAAAGAGCAACAAACATCCATCCATACATACAAACTTTCGCATTTATAATATTAATAGTAGGATAGGACGTACGGGTTTCCTAACGATGTTTTCAATCACCGCCAAGCAAGTGATAATTACAAATATGTACTTACATAAATCCGAAAACACGAATTTAGTGGTGCATGCTAGGATTCGAACCGGGGACCAGTTAATCAATAGGCCGGTTCTTTATTCATTGGGCTATCACCTACTCTACCATATTTCTTAACATTCACATGTTACTCGTATTCAAAAAATTACTTAAATGGAGTAAAGATTAGGTTACGTAATCAAACAATTTACTAAAAAATGGAGGATTGATCATACTGTTAAGTAGAAGGTATTTTACGGTATTATAACTTATATTTATCGCGCATATTAAGGCGAAGTGCACGGGAAAAACTAGTTCACGCTTACAAGCGAGTGAAATGACTGTACGGCCAGGGTCTCGCCGCACATCAATACGGGAAGCACAATCAATATGTTAATATCTAAGATAAGACAGTCAGATTCCTAAACATAAAACATACAGTTGCCGACATGGAACAAGGGTGACCCAAATTCTTAAGAGATACGATCGTATGCGATCGTAAATATAGCAGCGCTCCGTCGAAGCAAACACAATCTGATAGGTCTTTTTTCCAATGTTAACTATGTTTTATGCAAACAACGCCTTGAAATCAGAATTTATTTAACATAATTCTACGTATGCAACGATTAATTTATCCGGGTTATCGATTAAAAATGTAAAAGATATCTAAGCAGATAAAAGTTACATTTTCTTGAGAGATTCTCGTGACCGAAGATTGTTTCGTAATATTCTAAAGTCTAGCAGGTTAACGTTCCGACTAGTAGTGTATACGTACCATTTTAAGTATAGGAACTGACAAACTAGTGTTAAACTAATAAGATATTGTGTCGATTCACTCATCATCATCATGATGATGAGGAGCTCAAGGGCGTCATTGCACGTGTCAGTCTAATCGAACAATCAAATTAAACAGTGTCGAGCGCAGCCTGTCTAGTCTGGGTCTGGATGGGTTTGATCGTTGAGCTCGTCTGAGTTTGGGAGGGCACATTAAGCTATCTACCACGGCCGTTTTCGATAGATGTCAGTCGCTTAGCTAAGAGGTACGGCAAATCAATGCAGCCCGATTGGAGAAGCACTTTCACCTCCAAACCTACATCACCAAATAACATCTCATAAGCGGGTACTTGCGTTTCTGCGAGTGAATCAGGCTACCAGTTCGACTCCCAAGGAGTCGCTGTGTTAGCAGTGAGGGTGACGCGAGAAAGATTTCTATTTTACATCAGGTGGACCGTACACTTGCCTCCCGGCGTTATATAAACAAATCATCGCCCATAACGCTTAGGATAAAAAGATATCATATTATAATAATTAAAGAGCTTGGCAACGCGAATGTGAGGTAACAGAAGAGACTTCGAAATGAGAAAGGGACGCGCGAATCATGATATCTAGGTGATATGGCGCGATGAGATGGGAGAGGACGCGGAGATCAAGGAGATATAGTACAAGGTATAAAAAACTGTTACACGAATGGAGTCGCGGATACATATTGCCAGTGAATGAATGATAAATCGTGCGGTGACTCATTACATCATCGGTGTTTAACATTATATACGTTAAGGCAGCCAACGTTTTGATAAATTATTAAATAGGTTTCTAGTGCTAATACCACATTATCAGACTATAGATTACGATCATACTTCAGTTTGACAGGTGGCTAAACATAATTAACTAGACTTTAAACCTACAGAACGCCCTTAGGCGTTATAAATAGTTTACACACTTGAAACGGAGATTACTCTACAAGCTAGGGAATGAAAAGCAGTGAACACTGAAGAGCCTAAAATAATTTAATGTTTTTAACAAGACAGTATAAGTGACAGACAAAGAATAAAAAAATGATTGAAATACATTTCTTTTTCATGGATATAAAAGTGACCATAAACATAGTTAAAAAATATATAAAGAGTCCGCAACATCCTCCCCCTTTGTGCAAGCACTAATTAGAAATATCGAGCTTAACCAGCTTGCTCAGGGGACGACGTAGCGTACCTCCCGCAGTAGATACGTCCACCACCCTTATAATTTTATCACGTCCTGGATGCGTTGCTATTACACGGCCTCTTGGCCAAACACCTCGAGGTAAATTACTATCTGCAACTAAGACCAGATCTCCATCAGCAATCTGATTTGATCCATAACAGTGGGGCCTTTGCCGCGGTTGCATGGTCGGGAGCACTTCTTTAACCCATCGAGACCAGAAAACATCTGACAAATGTAGTGCCTTTTTCCAATCAGCTCGTCCTATCATGACATCAGCATCAAAAGTAGCTGGCAGCACGCTGGTAGACGAGGATCCAATTAAAAAATGGAACGGTGTCAACGTTACTGGATCATCGGGCTGAACTGACACATGGCTGAGTGGACGCGAATTTACAATTCTTTCGGCCTCGGCAAGCAAAGTCAAAAATAATTCTTCTTTAGGTGCGCGATCTTTGAGAGTGGCATATAGCGCTACTTTGACGGAACGCACAAGTCTTTCCCAACATCCACCAAAATTTGGAGCACTTGGTGGTATGAAACTCCAACTTATGCCATTATTCGCTGCAAACTCGTGTACACTGCTCTGATAAAACTCCTGTAGAATACGGTTGGCGCCGATGAAAGCTGTGCCATTATCAGAGTAAATGGTGTTTGGAGTCCCTCTTCTGGCCATAAACCTACGGATGGCCATTATAGCTGAATCTGCTGAGAGAGAATGCACTATCTCGAGGTGGACTGCTCTTGAAGTCATGCAGGTAAATAGGGCAACGTATCTTTTATCATGCTTTCGCCCAATTGTGACATTTATTGGCCCAAAATAGTCCAAGCCAGTGAATGTGAAACAACGCTGATGATGAGCCATTCTCTGTGGTGGAAGATCGCCAGTCGAAGGAGTTTGTGGCTTGTTTTTTCTTAGCCGGCATAAGAGACATCGGTGTGCAACTGATCTGACGGTGTTCCGAAGTCGTAGAAGCCAATATTCTTGACGCAATTCATTTATTACGGATTCGTTGTTAGCATGTCCCATCTTGACATGGTAATGATGAACTAATAACTTTACTACGTGCTGGCTTCCATCTAGGAGTACTGGAGCTTTGACGTCTTCGCTGACACCATCTACTGCTTTTATCCTGCCTGCCAAGCGTAGCAATCTGTCTTCTCCAAGCGTAGGTGAAAGATGAACGAGGCGACTGGTCTTGTGTAATGGTGTTGAATTCAAGATACAGTGGTAATCATCAGGAAAGCTATCTAATTGTGTTTTCAATAAAATGTGCCTTTCTGCGGCTCTCATAAAAGTGACCGTGAGAGGAATAAAAGAAGCGGTGGTTGACGTATTTAATTGACGATGACGTCTATTAGATCGCGAAGGATTTTGAATAATTTCCCGAAACACAAACGCGGCTTGGTGTACGCGTGCGGTAGCGCGAACCAAGCGTAGCCAGTTACTAAAACGCGAGCATTCTGCTGTAACCGGTGTAGGCGGATGTATTCGTTCCGTGAGAGCTCCCACCAGTTCTACAGGTTTCTTTTTAAATTCATCGTGAAATGGCGGGGGCTCTATAATTGGCTCTGAAGGCCAGCTCTCAGGAGAACGGAAAAGAAAAGAAGGTCCAGTAAACCATCTGCTGGACGATTCTAAATTTAACGGACGCGCGCGGGTGGCATCATCGGCTACGTTTATACTCGTTGGTACCCACCGCCAATCATTAATGTTAGAAATTTCGGTGATTTCACCTATTCGGTGGGCAACAAAGGGCTTGAACGCCCGTGCGTCACTGCGTAACCAGCCCAGCACGGTGGACGAGTCCGTCCAAAAATAAGTACGAGAAGGTTTTTTGCGATGGCTGTCCTTGATGGTGACTGCAAGACGAGCCGCTATTAAAGCCGCTTGAAGCTCTAGTCGCGGTATAGAGATCGGCTTCAAAGGTGTGACGCGAGCCTTGCCAGAGATGAGAGCGAGCTCGACTGTACCATCAGAATAAATGAGACGCCAATAAGCGACGCAGGCGTAGGCGAGCTCGCTTGCATCTGCAAAAACATGAAGTTCCCTTTGTGATGGCTCTGAATTTTTCACTGCAGAATACCAGCGAGGGATCTTCATGTTCGAAACATTGGTGAGCTCACGAAACCATTCAACCCACTTCGCCGCTAGAGGTTCTGTAAAAACTGTGTCCCAACCCATGTTAGACCTCCATGTATTTTGAAACAAAATTCGGCCTTTAACTATGATAGGCGCAAGAAGACCTAACGGGTCATAGACGCGCATCAAAAGTGATAAAACGTTGCGCTTAGTTAGAGGATTAGGTATGCTGACAGAACTGCTTTTAAAACATAATAAGTCAGTTTTTGTATGCCAAGATAGACCTAACACGCTAGTGCAAATGGGAGTGCCGAGTTCGATATCCAACGACTGTGCAGCGCGCAAATCCTGTGGAATAAGTGTGAGCGCTTCTTCAAAATTGGATACCCAACCTCGCATCTCAAAACACGCGGATTTGTGAATAGTGACAATGTCAGCCGCTAATTGTGCCGCTTCTTGAATATTATCTACGCTACCTATATAATCATCCATATAGTGATCATAAAGTATGGCGTCAACTGCTTTAGGAAACTGATTGGCAAATTCTTTAGCGTTTTTATTTTTTATAAATAAAGCTATAAAAGGGCTTGCAGAAGCTCCAAAAATTACTGATGTCATGCGGAACTCCTGAATGTAATTTGTTGAAGAAAGCTTGTCAACTTTATTTTCGCGCCATAAAAATCTAAGCGCATCTCTATCTTCTGGTCTAACGCGAATTTGAGAGAACATTTCTCTAATGTCTGCTGTAAGAGCAACGAGACCCTCCCTAAACCTGAAAAGAATTCCTAACAAGGACTGCAATAGGTCAGGTCCGGGAAGTAACAGTGAGTTCAGGCAGACCCCATTAGTCATAGCTGCAGCGTCGAAAACAACTCGCAGCTTACGTTTCTGCGGATGGTATACGCCGAAATGAGGTAAGTAGAATCGGATTAGTTTGTGTGTGCTAGAGGCTGAATTGTTCTGCTTACTAGTATTATAAAAAGTTTCTTGAACGCAAGGCTCACTGTACTGTTTTTCTAACATACTGCTTATAAAAGCTTGGTATGCTAAACCAAAGTCACGTTCACTAGACATTCGTTTTTCTAAGTTTAAAAAACGTGAATAAGCTTGAGGAAAAGAGTCAGGAATTTTTACCATGTTATCGCGCCATGGCAAACCTACTTGAAAGCGACCAGAATCTAAGCGTGTAGTAGTTGATTCCAGAATTTCGATTGCGCGCTTATCTTCCTTACTGTGAGTTGATTCATATTTGTTTATTCCTATAGACTCTAACTTGAACTGCTCCTTAATTAAAAGTTCTATATTATCATTTTGTGACACTAGCTCCTGGTCTATAAATGTAGCGTGATTGACGAACTGAACATGTTTTGTCGAACTACAACTTAGTCCGTAAACGGTCCAACCAAGATTCGTAAGACAAGCCACAGGATCGTTTCGACTGCCTTTACGTACAGTGCGACTTATCGATAAATGCCAATGTTCTGCGCCTATTAGAACCATGGGCGTAGCATTCTCATAACATAGAAATTCAGTTAAGTCTTGTAAATGTTTAAATTTAGATAAATTTCGTTTACTAACTGTTTGTGTATGTAAAGACAAGGAAGGCAAGGCTCTAGCACGTTTTATGTCAAAGATTTCCTGTGTATATTTACCCTTAATACCGAAATCAACGTAATCTATTTCTACTGTTGTAGAAAGACCTGCTACACCATTCACGATAATTTGTTGTCTTGGCCCTGATGCTCCGATACGTGCGGCAACACTGGCATCGATGAGAGTGGCAGTGCTACCGTCGTCGAGCAAAGCAAATGTGTCGTAGCTACCTAACGGACCGTAAACAGTAATAGGTACGACCTTAAGTAACGTAGCGAGATGCAGAGGCGACGAGCGGTGTTGTGTTTCCACTTCTGTAGACGTAGTGGACACGACAACCTTTTCTTCAATGTCTGAAGTCGACGTTGATGGGATTGACGTTGGTGTGACGTCATCAGAAACGTTGTTAACCGTAACGTTAGATTGCGGTTGCCACTGACCACCGTGTAATAAAGGATGGTGATGCAATGTACAGCCGTCGACATTGCAAGGGTTAACTTTACAAGTCTTCCATTTATGTGATTTTTTTAGTAAACATCTAAAACAAGCCTTTGCCTTACGTTGCCATTGCCATCGCTCATCAATAGGTAGTGCCTTAAAGTCGGCGCACATGTCAATACTATGCATTTTTTTACAAAATAGACAAGTTTTGTTTTTAGTTATATTATTGTTTATACCACCGTCCGAACTCAAAGAATTATTAACCTTTTGGTTTGCGGCATGAACGTGCTCTCGTCTATGAATGTTAGATAAGGTGGAGGTATGCGTGGATGACGAATGTTCCGGTGACAACCCAAATTGCACGTGCCTATCATACTCACGCATAAGAAAATCAGACAGGAGATCGAGTTTTGGACGATCAGTCGTGAAGTTGTCAGTAGCGAAATCGGTCCACCTCATTTTGACGGTAGTGTTAAGCTTGCCTAAAATCGTATGAAATAATTCGGGTGAATGTAAATATTCGATACGATTTAGCATTCGTATGGTAGATAAACTGTTACGAACTTTGGTTGCAATTGTACCTAATTCGCGCAAATCGTTACCCAAGCGAGGCAGGCTCTTCAAACTGGCTACTTCTTTGAAGACTATCATCTCTGGTCTTGCGAAGTTATGCTCCAACACACGTATTATATCGTCGGAGTCGTTGGCCGAGACGAGCAGAGCGGCCACGGCCTCGCGTGCTGGACCACGAAGAGCATGTTGCAATCTTGTCACATTCTCTAAGGGAGAAAAAGAGGTTTTAGTGCTATCAAACAAACGCTTGAAATGTAGCCACTGTAACGCATCTCCTGAGAATGGAAATAAATCAAACGTTTTTTTAGACGTTGATTGTGCGGTAGCGAGGGCTCTCGCTGCGACCGCTGTGTCAGCCACTGCTTGTAAAAGTTTGATAGAATGAGAATGGTGACACGGATCAATGTCTACGGGAGGCACTGGTGGCAAGGTATGTGCCACAGCCTCAGACTCGTTAATGACCTGCGCCTGTTCAATTTTACCTAGCTCAGGAAGCTCTATGCCCGCGTGAGGCTCATGACGTTTTTGTGGTGTCACTAACTCTGGCAAATATGAGCGTCCTTCGGGAGCATTATTTAAAAAAGGTGTATTACGAACCGAGTTCCGTACCCATTCCTCTGTCGTACTAAACCTGTGTGAGCGCCTGGAACCGTGGCAACTTCTTCTGCTGCTACGACTTTCTTCAGCTTCGATTGCAGCAATTTCCGCTTGCAACTCATAATGCTCGACTTGCGTTTGCAACTTGGCAAACTGTAGTTTTTTCTGCAATTCTTCTGCGGCGAGCTGTTGTTTTTTCTGCAATTCTTCTGAAGCGAGCTGTTGTTTTTTCTGCAATTCTTCTGAAGCGAGCTGTTGTTTTTTCTGCAATTCTTCTGCGGCGAGCTGTTGTTCACGTTCTAGCTGTCGCCGCTTGGCTGATGCTTCTGCGGCAGCTATGCGAGCTTTGACCGTCGCGGATGAAGTCGTCGAAATAGATCCAGATACTTGACTACGGGATTCGATACGATGAGGTGCGGCGATAGGTACAGAGGTGGTGGTGATGTCTACTTCAGAAACTGATTTTCTAGCTTGTGAACGTGTAATCATGATTGCACCGATATAATATAATGAACTGTACTAAGCGTAGGTACGCAAATATGTATAATTTCCAAATTGCTCGGATGGAAACTATACTAATGAATATGTTTTCTACGGGTGAAGGACCAAATGAAACGGAGATTACTCTACAAGCTAGGGAATGAAAAGCAGTGAACACTGAAGAGCCTAAAATAATTTAATGTTTTTAACAAGACAGTATAAGTGACAGACAAAGAATAAAAAAATGATTGAAATACATTTCTTTTTCATGGATATAAAAGTGACCATAAACATAGTTAAAAAATATATAAAGAGTCCGCAACAACACTACTTACGGATACAGTGACCTAATTTAACAATGAATTGAAACATAATATCGATATATAATAAGTTGTAAGGTATAAAGTTGATACGTTAGGATGCAACTATATTTAGGTATGTTATTGCTAGATTGAATGTTCGGAACTATTGTAGTGTGTTTTAGAAACAGATGGCAGAAGGCAGAAAGGATCTCGAATGACGACCACGAATCAGAAATCGCAGCGTAGTAAACCCGCCTCTCCCATCCTCGTACAATAGACCCACGGAATGGTTAATTTCGTAGAGAGCCGATGTAAGCAAGCAACGTAGGACCGAAAGCAGTGGCAGTCTAAGGGCTCATCAAGGGAAACATGAGACGCGTTATGCGGGGCGGGCTGCGAGAAACTCAAACATATAACGATGTATAGAGCGATGCAACATAGGTTGCGGTGTACGACGCAGCAGGGAACGCGGCGGGTGAAGCTGCGGGTGAAGCTGTGGGTGAAGCTGCGGGGGATGCGGCAGCAATCGCGGTGTGTTAATGTCTGAACAAGACTGACAGGATGTAAGTATGTAAGCAGCGAGTGCAACGCCGGGTATTGCTGTTCCGTACACCCAGCACCACGCCTAGCTTATTCATAAATGAAGCCACCAGTAAAGTATATTTGCTGCGTGCGAGTAATGCGTCGGGCAATGACAAATGCCGCTTCCCCAGTAACAGAGAGCACCCCGCGTGGGTGCAAGACCCCACTGACTGACTGAGTAACAGAGAAAACACCCCGCGCACCGCTCCTCCCGTCGTTTCGTTTCTGTCTCCCCACAAGAGTCCTAAGGGTAACGCCTATAATCATAAATTGACATTTTTCGGCTAAAATAAAATTATGATGATATCATTATTATACTGTTATTCTCCATTAACACCCGTCTATTACAAGAAACACACACTTTAACGCTTACAAGGAAAACAATAGCATCTACATATTTTAATTCAAAATGTAATTAATAAAAAAAATTGTTTGTTGTGTATGTGACCTCCCACTTGCTTTATATGCGCTTTGGCACGTAAAACAAAAATGAATAATCGATTTAACATACCACTGCATAAATTCGCAACCAATTTAATTTCTGTCACATATTGAATTCTAAAATCTCTATTTAGAATATTCCTTTCAAAATAAAATACAACAAGGTAAACGTAACAGCACATACATCATATATAATAAATGTATACAACAGTAAGATTCACAATCATCATAATCTTAATGTACGGCAGCGAGGCTTGGACGCCACGCGCCTTGCGCCAGACGCCTTGAAGGAAGAGAACAAGCTGTTAGACAGCAGCTTGAGAGGCAGGAAGAATCGGGAGATAGAAGAGCTAATGTCCGAACCAAATGTCATCGGAGAAATCAAAGCGGCTAAACTTCGCTGGTTATCACTGGAGCGAAGAGATGCTGAAAGACTTGCGAAGCCTCGGAGATGGCGACTGGTGGTAGCTGGTACAAGACCGTTGGTAATGGTGTCATCTGGTGTCGGAGTCTAAGATCCATGTTGGGTCGTTCCGCCACTGCAAAAAATAAGTAATATTCACAATACATGCAGATGATACTCCTTGGGCAGACAGTTTCTAAAACTTATTCTTTATCTTGTATCTTTAAAGCACTTTTGGCAATGAAACGAAACTTGCGAGTCGGGTACAACCCGCGAGTTGGGAACACGGAAGGAATTTGACATAAAACCCAAATGTATCATTTCAATGTATAAAATAGCAATAATTAAAAAACTTGAAACGCTCGCCGTAAAATCGTGATTGGCTCCAAGTGAAATCTCGTTAGGTTGATCGTAAACGTCGACAATAATTAGGCGGACACAACCGCGAGGCTCGATATGAGTTGATTACGAAAGAAATACAGTCTTACTTACCTCGTTGATTTATTGTGCACTGCCTACGGTTTCATCGCCCCGACTCAGGCCGGCAGACGCGACTCACCTACTACGTACCAACACGTGTTGTTAATGTTAACTTAATGAAAAGAAATTCGTTACATTTGTCTTCAGCTCTCTGTGAGAGCAAATTCCGTGGCTTGAGTTATTACATCTAATAAAACGACGTACATACGTATTCCTCCTAAAATAGTAGGTTCATACTTTAGGCTTTTTAGAGTATCGACTGTTGTTGTATTATGTTGTTCCAAGGAGGTTAACGACGAAATCAATTTTATTGTCTCATAAGTACGTCACATAATCGACAGAAGTGACAGTTTTGCATGAAACGGCGTGATCATAGAGGCGTGGTAGATATACTTTGGCAATCCCATAGCTGCATACATAATAAAATTAGTTTAAACATTTTTTTTTTATACTACGTCGGAAGGCATACAAGCATTCGGTCCACTTGATGTAAAGCGGATACCGTAGCCAATTAACGCTTGCGATATATTAAGTAGGTATCACTGGCGCGATACCTTCTCTGCTGCTTACACAGCAACTCCTTGGGAGCTTACTGGTGACTTCACTCACACGCAGGAACACAACAACCCTCTAGGGAGTTGTTATTTGGCTGCGGTTTTCTGTGAGGTGGAGGTACTTCCCCAGACGGACTGCTTTGAAGCACATTACCTCTCTTAAAATATCCAGACCATGACAAACAGACATGTTCATGCACACAAATGTTTGCCTTGTGTGGGAATCGAACCCACGAGCGTTGGTGTCAAAGTCGCGTCATTCACGACTGAGCCACCGAGTTCGTCAACATATGATAGATACCGTGTCGATATTAAAGTATTGCCGGCCAAATTAGATGTAGGCCTTGTTCTATTAGGATTGCGTAGTTAATTTTATATTGTATTACTTGTTAGTTTGCATTAGTTCGTAACCTAACTTACAATTTATATTCTATACTTTGAGCTTTTACTATTTTGGTTGTGGGACGGCAACGTACTAGTAATGCTCCTGGTGTTATTAGGTTATGGTAACTGCTTACTATCACCTCAGTGGCACCTCAGTGATATAAAAAATGGTTCATTAAATACAGTGTATGCATAATAAATTTCAAAGCAACCAGTCGTTGAGAATGCTCCGTAAAAATGGTGCAATTTATTTACTTAACGATAAAAGTAATGACAGATATATTTGTACCCTGCTTAACGAGATATAAATTAAGACACCTCACATACTGGATTATATAAAAAAATATTGGCTAATTTTCATGTATGAAAATGCAATAAAAATTACCATAAATTGGTCAAAGATTCTACGCAAACGTATCGAAATGGCATATCTGTAAGTAATTTGATAGAGGTAGTGCGCATCAAAGTAGCCTGCCTGGTGAAGTACCGGCATCTCACAGAAAAAACGGCAGCCTAACAACTTAATGGAGAGTTGTTGTTCCTGCGAGTGAGTGAGGTCACCAGTAAACTCCTAAGGAGTAGGTATTTGTGTTAGCAACAGAAATGGGATCGCGCGAGTGTTATTTAATATGATGCAAGCATTCATAGGCTATGGTGCCTAGAATACATCAGGTGGGGCGTATGCTTGCATGCATCCCGACGTTGTATAATAAAAATTCGTTTGTAAGCTAGAGACCTCGTAGATATATATATATTTAAAACTATTTCGAATATGCATCACAGCCAAACATAAATAAACAATTACAATTCGACAATTGGACCATCATTGTGTCGCAATAGTTTGGTTAGCAGCGCAACTGTTACCGGTGATGTGCGGCCGATCGTACATATAAATAATTGCATCCAATCAAATATACGCAATAACGTTAATGGAGACCACTGGATTGTAATTAACTCTGATCCCGGTGGTACGGCGCGTTTAATCATGCCGAGTAACAAATCATTGCTAATTAAAAATATATTGATAATAAAAAAAAATAACAACCATAAACATCAGCTATCCAGACTTAACAAACGTAAACAGACGCAAAATCCGCGTAACACATTCACGCAACAAAGCTCAAATTAGAATGCAATAAATTCTTGCTCAAAGCAATTTTAATCTTGTAATATGATAAACGATTCGTTCAACAGAGCAATTACGACCGACTGTATTGGAAGTAAAGCAGTCCAGCGACTATTACTTGTACACCGTGAAATCTGTTGACCATTAACAGTGCACAATTCAACATCAACACATAAATTAACAGAATTTTGAAGCGGCTATTACGACTTTCAAGTACCATTCCACAGAAAATTTCATTTTGCAAACCGTATGTTTTCAAGTGAAATCGACTCTATTAATGTCAAGTACCAGTAACAAGAATCTTCTAGAGGATAAACTACTTGTAAAGCTATGGCAAAAATGTTACATCAGGTGGGTCGTTTGTTTATCTATCTTCAGAAGTATGAAAAGAGCTTCATAACTTTAATAAACGGAGATCGATATAAACTCGGGTTTATTTTTCTATATTGTGTTTGTGAGTTACTGTGTTAGTAACAGGGGTGTCATTGCGGGAGTGATACTTAATGTATTGCGAGCGTTAATAGGCTGCGGTAACCGATTTCATCATCATTTCAGGTGGACCGTGTGCTTGTATAGCGCCCGACGTTGTATAAAAAAAAAATATTTACCTACTCTTAATACCTATTATACATAGAAAATACCCAGACCAATATAAACGGACATGTTCATGCACACAAATGTTTGTACTGTGTGGGAATCGAACCCACGAGCGTTGGTGTCAAAGTAGCGTAACAGCGCGTTTCACCACTGTGCCACTGAGCTCGTCAATCTTTTTAGTTTATCATCCACACTTCATCAAATCTCCAACCAATATAACAAGGGACCATCACAGGAAATTGAAGCATAAACGAAGACGTCATGCCCGAACAAAGACTAGAATAGAGTTAATGCAAGTCTTTTTATATCTTTTCAACTAAATATCAATATGTATTATTGATATTTAGTTGGAAAGATATAAAAAGAAGTATACATTTATATATATAACTTCACGCCAAATCCCTTGCGGGGTAGGCAGAGAGAACAGAGCGCCAAAGACGCGGTCCTTACACACTTCACTCGCTTCTTTAACATTCATAACTCTATTTATGCACGGTCGCCGGTTACTAGGACTCTTGATATCACCTTCTAAAAAAACACGTTTTACAAGTAGTCTGTAAATATGCTAATTTTTAAGG
This sequence comes from Pyralis farinalis, assembly GCA_947507595.1. Lineage (NCBI taxonomy): Eukaryota > Metazoa > Arthropoda > Insecta > Lepidoptera > Pyralidae > Pyralis > Pyralis farinalis. Next base: position 14,919,093 of record OX382273.1, read on the forward strand.
CTTAATCAACGTCAGTGTATGATAAATACGGATACTGAGTACATTTGACCGATACCATTGTACCAGTTGCCGTGTTAAATCTCGACCTGGATTGGATTTGTCGCCTAGATTTGTCAGTCAAGGCGAGAAGCACGCGCTTGATCCCGGGGTCATACATGCCCTCGCCTCGCTCGATGCTGCCTCGTTAACACACTCATTTCAATTGCACTCGTAGGTACAATAAAATATAGAGCGGAGTGTCGATAATAATCACCGAGTAGAGAGTAAAACGCAAAGCGTTTTAAGCCCAGTTTATCGTACACCCCATTATGGGCGCGGCGACGGATAAACACACGTCAGATTGGACGTGTTATTAATTACGGCATTAAAGATTAAAGTATCACGACCACAAAATATGAGCGACTTAATCGAAATGCCACGTCACCACCAATTGAGATATCTGCTAACGCGACTGCCAGTCATATCGCCAGGTAATAACACGTCAGTTTCGTGTACAAAAAGAAGAGGCGTTTATATTCGGTCCATATAATATGCAAATCTTGGTATAAAAATATCAAATAAATTTACCGTAGAGAACAGTAAATCTACCGAACGTAAAATAAAATTCTTAAATTATTATGGATATAAAACGTGGCTTACTTATTTAATTTGATAGCGCTGTGTTTCTTTATACGGCTACTGAAGGAGGGAGAGACGACACTAATTTTAGTGCCACGATACATCAAACGGCATATCGTCGACCCACGTAGAATTCTACAAGTTAATAGTTTACGAGTTTTATTAACCGGATGTTCTATTTAGTAATGAAGGCGGCTACAGTATCACAGTATAGTACCGATGAGGATACGCGAATGTCACGTTTACGTTATCAGTAAAGCAGCAATAAAAGTGTAGCAGCGACTGCGTCGTGTGAAGACACGCGCGCTTATCTGATGAGGTACAGCAGTCAGGTCCAAGTCAAGCCGCCCGTGTGGCCTCCTCATAATTATGAGAAATATTAAATAGACCATGTCATACTAACCATTCAAATTGAGCACCTGACAGCGATAAACGGATACTTAAAAAGGCAATTACGACTGTAATATGAATTGTGGTTATAGTTGAGACTAATTACTCAAATTATGCAATATTTTAGATTGCCTCGGTGTCACATAACACAACAAGAAATGGGTAAATGTCAATGAGATAATACATACAACAGCAATGAAGTATGTAAATGGTTTCATGTCAGGATTTGATGCCGCTGCGCTCTGATTGGGTATAATAACTAATAGGGCACTATAGGCCAGGTCGGCGACTGAATAAGTACACGCGAAGGTAGGTGTTTAGCGAAGCTGTAGTAATCGAGTCAGCGGTATCTGGATTATGTCATTAAAACTGCATCTTACGCTCATCCGCTCGGTTAACTGGACTTGGAAGCCAACGAACATTATATGTGCTGTGCGTTGGTATGATATTTTTGTAGAGTTGATTTGTACAAAGTGGCCGGTTGCGATTAATCCAGATTATAAGCTGCACAGCCGGCGAGGACAGCGTGCGACTGCTGCGTCGCATGCCTTCCCATTACGGCTCGCATTCCCCGAAAATTGAGGAACAAATTGTGAATTAAAATTCCGAGATAGGAATGCCACCAAACCATCGAACTGTGCAAACAATGAGCAATTTAATTTAGAAGAGTCTGTGCTGTTGTTAATAAGCAAACAAAGGATAATTTAGATTACAAACTCAATTTACTCAATATTATTAATGTAATCATATGTTCTAAACTAACGTATGCATCAATTTCTACGACTTGTTATCCCAAAACATAAGGTTTAACTAAATACTTCAGTTTAAAAGACGTGAAACAAGTAGAGTTAAAACGTAAGCCGCTTACAAGAGCAAGGGTTTAGAGCATGCTTCATACACATTAATGTCTCAATTATTGATCGCGTGAGCAAATTTATTGCAGGGACGCTCGAGATATAATTTCACAAAGTAAAATAAATACGACACGCCAACCAAGGCCATAATTAAGAATCAAACTTACTCTTCCCGAAATTGTCGCGAGCAGCCGGAGGACACTCCTGATTTATTGCTCCCGAATAATATTTCCAGTTAAATTGAAATTGTTAGTAAAAATTTTTCGGCCAATAATCGATAAGTATAAATACCACAGTAATAAATGAATTCTGTACATTTATCAAATATATATTTACTGTAATATATATATTTACTGTAATATATTTACCCGTGGAAATTTTGGAAATAGTCTATCCTTACAGATATATGAACTATTTAATAAATAAAACAGCCATGTTTCGTGTTCAATTTCACATTTAAAAAGCCTACGGGATCGAGAATATCAAAGTGAAGAGCGAAAAGTCAGTGGGTAAAAAGTGTTAGTGTTGCCATGACAGCGAAACGCGGCTTGTTTTTGTGGAAGGCCGTCAAAGCTCGGTGTCGCGCTGCACGTCGTCTCCGCGGCTCAAGTGCGGCACCTCTAATTGGACCTGTTGCTTCGCCTTCCGATTTTTTTTCAGCTCTCGAGCGAATGCACTCCATGACGAGCGCTCTACGTGAAGCTTTTTGTAATAAACCACTGCGTTTTAAGATAAGCGTTTTGTAATAAATCACTATGTCTTTGCATTTATTATGATTTTACCAACATTTTAACGTTAAAGGTAACTAATTGCTTTTTTTACATAGTATAAAATTAAATTTGTATTTCACACACGAGCAAGGTGATGTAGAGTATGTTATTACAAGAGAGTACATACACCAAGCGTCAAAGGAAAACAATTCTGTGGTTTATCATGTCATTAAAATAATATTTAAACTGATCTCCTTAGCAGAAAATACTCAGTTTCTGTATTAGAGTCATTATAACAAAATCAGGATAAATTTTAGATGATGTAAAAAGACTCGGGCCTGAGCCCTGCTACATCATCTTACTCGAGTCGGTAACTTAGTAGAGTTTAAACATTAGAAGCTCAAGTGGACAAATGGAACAGCAGCCAGCAGGGCAACGGCACGGCCGAGTTACGGCCGCGATGATCGTCGGGTTTAATTCGTTTTTCAATCAGTAATAGGCGGTGAAGCGTGTCCGGCGCAGACGATGTGCGGCGATCCGACGCGTACGGCGATTCTCCACGCGCCGCGGCCGTGCGACCGCCGGAAACGGAATGACAAGTGAACAAAAACTCACTTACATTCATTCATGGTTTTTTTCCAAACCCTCTTGGGTGAACAGGTTCATGATATCTAATACGAACTTCACTGGTTCCGATTAAACACCAAACCCGTTAGTTATTGACTGATACGAACTAATGGATAGCTAATACCTATTTATGATCTAATGTGTAACAGGAAGTTACTTCAGTTTCATGCCCACATACTAGTGTTAAATTGTATTTTAGTTTTTGTTCCGTACGTATTGAAAATAATATTAGGAAAAGAGTACAACTTGGTTGATTTAAACAACAAAATTCAATGTTCACATTTCAAAAGCATTTGTGCAAGATTTGTCCTATTTTGAAACAGGCATACAAGCCTTAGCAGATGAGATAAAACTCGGGCTATTAGTCAAAATGATTTCCACAGAAATGTATGTCGGGCGGCATAAATAAGTTGGTTTTGACGATAAGCGGCGGGTGGTTGCACGATCGCCCCCGCAGCTGTGCGGCCATTGTTTTGACGAGCCGTTTGATTTGTGCGCGGGCGCCGCGATCGATCGCACCACCAATTTATTGGCTTTCTCAGACTGAGGTGTACTACCCGCAAATTAGAGGGTCCGGCTACAAATAATAAAATTAAAGTAAAAATCTTTACAAGTTGCTATGTTTACGCAACTAGCTACGATAATATTTGATTGCTGTACGGAAATATAGCAATTGACGGCCAGCAATAGCAATATCGTTTTGGGCCAGTGAAAAGTGAAAATGAGACTAGACGATTAAAATTATGCTAGGGAGGGTGGCGAGTGGTACATGTGTTAAAAAAATATTGCTTCTTGTCACCCGCAATAGTCCCCTTTACACAACCCTAGTTAAAAATCAAAGAAGATTTAATGTTGCTGGCAGATCACCGTTTGTTTACCTAAAGTGAAAAAAAGAAGACCGAGAAGTCGCATGCTTTTGCACCATGCCGATGCTTTGCAAAACAAATGAAGGAACAAATATAAAGCAATTTTAGCATTCGAAAAAATAAAGTTCGTGACTCATACTGCATATAGTCCGAACCACGCACCCAGCGATTCCTTTCATTTTCAAAAAAGTTTAAATGAGAGATTTGACTTTTACGAAGTTCGTACGGAACTATTAATAAGAACTACGATAGAACAGACTGTGATGGTTTACAATCAATACTTGGAAACTATGCTTTCAAAATCAGTAGGCCGAGTGTTTAAAACATAAAGGAGAGCATCTTGAAAAAAAAATCATGCAATACTCGTACGTATACGTACGTAAACATTTGCCCTACAACAATGCGCCCTACGTAGAAACAAAATGTAAAAAAAGGCTAGCAACAGCAGTTTGAATTACAGTTATAATAAATATTATAAAATTGTTATTGACAGTATCTAAGATCTCATAAATATTGGTATTCAGCAAACTCAATTCAGCTAAAAACAAATACCGGCGTTTGTATAATGCAGGTCGAACTGATAGCAACATTATGAAAGCATTAAATATTGAATTAATTAATGGTGACAGATTTGTAACAGTAACGTACTTTAAATTTTACAACATTTACCTTGTTATCAAAACAACGAGGTTACACATCATGTTTGTATACTTACATATATTTATTGTAATATATATTAACGATGAAAAAAAAAAGACCCATATTGGCAAGTTTCTTTTGGCATTTCTTCTTCCCCAATGATCTTTTTCGAAAAGCTGGTAGATTAAAAAAAAGAGATTAAAACTAAAAAAAATAACTAATAAAAATCGAAAATGATTAAAATAGCAATAACGATATGATTTATTTTAAAGAACGTGTCTGAGTAAGGGCCTAATGGCAAATAAATGATTTTTATCTTTATCTTCATTTCGAGAAACACCAATAATAGCCCATATTACTTGAGGCTTCATAATGACAGGAAACCGTAAATTACAAATCAGAGTCTATGTAGTCTCTGCCTACCCCGCGTGGGATTTGAAGTTATAGATAGATAGATAGTCTATTTCGAAGCCTGAAATCGAAGGCTTTATTGACATAAGTTTGTAATTATTGTACCGTCAATGGTTTTCATCGTATTTGTATAATGAATTAAAAAGGTTCTGAAGGTTTTTCTAGTTCTATCACTACAGCTGTTAAAATTAAACAATTTAGTTTTATTAGGTATTTCTCAAATAGAATTTAGTAAAATTTGTAACTGAAATATTATTTCTCAGTATATGATATACCCAGAAAAAAATGACAATTTTTTGACCCGTATCGGTGAATTAAGTTACTACGTATTATCCGTGTCATCGGCTCTCCATAGGTTTTTCCCTCATTGAGGTCACCAGTAAGCTCCTATGAAGTTGCTGTATTAGCAGCGTTCATAGGCTACGGTTTCCAGTTTACATCAGGTGGATCGTATGCTTGAATGCCTCCGGACGTCGTATAAAAAAAATATTAATAAAATACTTAATTTTATTACTCATTGCAAGTTTTTGTAGAGCAATAAACAATTATATAATACATATTTGTCCAGTCCAACCGAGCAAATAAAACAAACAAATAAACCTAATCCATTTGGTATTGGTGGGGTCCGCTACGTAAGCCTAAGGATTTGACGAAGATACTGATTTTTACATGCAGCGTCGGCCGTCAGACCTGCCCTACCCACAGGGAAAATCAGATCTTTCTTAAGTTAGGTCATACGACGTTCGAAATATAATTTCTTGGACATGGGTATCCCCACGATGCTTTCCTTCACCGCACAGCCAGTGATAATTACACATATACATAAGCCAGAAAACGCGAATTTAGTGGTACATGCCCAATGGAGCTTCATCACCAAAACTAAATAAATTCACTAAAGTTAAATTGGATTATTAGCGGCCATATTGACTCATATTCTCATTCTAATGAGGTTTCATAATGTGGAAAGCAAAAACCAAACTGAGATTGACACGTTTACGAAAGACAAAATTTATGTATGTTAAGCAATAAATGATTGTAAAATACAGTAGGACTATTTAATAAATTTAATTTGCTATATATAAGCTATTAATTTGACAAGAAAGGTTTAAAAACAAGAAAGATCGTTTTGTTTTCTTGGTGTTAAACACAATGTACAGTAAAGACTATTAAATAATAGGCTATTAATTGGATAAGAAAGGTTTACAAGCGAGAAAGAGCGTTTTGTTTTCTCTGATTTCAACATATATACCTCGGCCTGGAATTGGGGTCTAAAATTAAATTAATGCAAAAGTTATAAATTATTAAATTAATTCTTGGCGTTATCGCGTTTCCTAATACATTAGAATTGGCGGGGTCTTCTACCTACGCCTAAGTATTTGGTGAAACAATTTTTACATGCAGCGACTGCTGTCAGACCTTCGCAGCCCAGAGGGAAAACCGGGTCATTATTAGGTAAGGTCATACGCATTTTAAAATATTATTACTTGGACGTGCGGGTTTCCTCACCATGTTTTTCTTTTACCGCCGAGCAAGTGATAATTACAAATATGTACATAAATCCGATAGCCAGCATTCGAACCGTGGACCTATTGATCACTAGCCCGGATCTTTATCCACTGGGCTATCACTGCTCTTGTCGAAGAATATCGATTATTATTTAGCAATAATAATAGTTAAATACGCTATGTACCTCATTTCATGAAATTTTATTTACAAAAAAATACGATTGTCTTTTCTATTCAATGAATTACATCAAAATTGTAAATACAGATGTTTCACTACACTATTAAAACTACTTTAATGAATGAATTTCAAATTTAACGACGTCCTTAAAATCACTTTTCGTCGAAGAGCGATAACGAAGTGGTATTGAGTCATCAAAAATGAAAAAGAGAAGTATTCTCGTAATCTCGTATGAGCCAATAAAGCCAAGCTATAAAAGTGGTACTAAAACAGTAATTAATGTAGGCAGCGTGCATTACACGCGAGACTGGCAATACGACGCGACGCACCGAGACGGCAGCTGTATGTACACAATCATTCGATTAGGTAATGCGCACAGAAACGCTGAAACTTCTAAATCGCAGCGCCAACTCTGATTAAAATTAAGATCAGGGCAAATAAAAAGGTTCGACTAAGCATGCGTGAGAGTTTTGCATTGAATTCTGTAAGTTAAAATGGCTACGATTCCTTCAAGTTGGGCAGTTAGTAATACTGTTAATGAGTAATAACGTATATTCACACAAGTCCCTTGCGTGGTAGACTGAGACGACCTAGCTCCTTACACACCTTACTCGCTTCTTTAAGCGTATTTTTATTGGCTCTTTCGAACACGCTCGCTCCTAGGACTCCTGAAACCACCTTCTGATAAATAAATGAATACACGTGATGGTGATAGGTGAGACTTAGCCTTCCTCGGCTCCTATCTATATATCCTTCTATTTTGGCGTTGTACATCTGTTTCGTCATACTTTCCTATTGCAATATTTCTACTTGTTTGAACCAACAGACCATGCTTCTTCTTTTCTTAAGACCGATATTCTCTTTCAGATCAAGTAGTAGTAGCAGTCAATAAAGTTATATCAATTTAATAAGCTATTAGTACCAATATACCTATAAGTATAATGATCATTATTCTAATTAGCTACATTGAGTTGCATAAAAGCATGCGTCTCACTTGCGATGATGCGGTTATCGCAGCCTATGAACGACTGCAATTACAAGGAAAACCGAGTGCACGTTACCCCTCCCGCAGCTAACACAATAACTACTTAGGACTACTTAGGATTCAACAAATAAAAACATTAGGGTGCAATCGACAGTTAGATGAAGGTACTTCCTTAGACAATTAGGTACTTTCTTAATTATAATATATCACAAGCGACAGAAAAAAAACTATGTGCGGAGTCCAATTTCCTAGATTCGTGCGATGACATTTAGCAGCGAATTAAACCAAACTTGTAACCCTTTTATTGCGTGGTTGGTGACGCGCGAGCATGTCTTAATACTTCTCCTTGTATTGCGATTGTCCGTAAGCTAAATAACTAATAATAACTGATTTACATCTGGCGTATGCTTCTTTGCCTCCAGACATTGTAAAAAAAAAATTAAAGATACTTGCGACACCAGAGACATGTAGCCACTTGTCTCTGGTGTCGCACACTAGACTCTCTGTGGAAAACGCAATTGCGAAAACCTCGGTAGTGAATTAATTCCACTTTCAATGCGAATCCAGAGGGGTGCTGTTTCAGAAATCGATAGGCCGGTTCCTGAAATTGCATAGTAGGCAACCATTGTACATTCCGGTGTGTGGACATGAATTCTTTGCCTACAGGGAAAGGCGCGCTTGTATGCAAAGTTGTGGAAAATGATTGATGGTTAAAAATCAGGCTAATGGTCTCTAAATGAATACTAGTTGCACCCTAAACAGTTCATACAAAGAGCGCCAACGCGAGCGCGACAGATGCGATCGAAAATCGTAAATATCGAGAGCGGGCGCGCACGTGACACACTGTGCTCGTATATAAACTACCAAGTCGGGATCCAATTTCGGTGAAATTTAATGTAAATGCATGAATTTTCCCCGTGCCACTCGTACAATCAGTGTCGAGAGCTGACATTTGCATATGCGTTGCTGAAATTTCAGAATAGCTATTTCGTCGAGCTTAACCGAGTTCAAAACTAGAATACACGACTCGGAAAATGTTGCAGCAATATGGACGGATGTGTATGTCTGACACATTGCGGGCAAGCGAGGCACGATGTGTTATATTAAAATTACGCACCGCAATCTTAAGGTGACTGTACAATTCGAAAATTGTTTAAAGACGCTAGAAAGTCTCAAGTGGTAGCGATCTCCCCATATGTTCCTAAAAAAAATGGTACAGGCGCGCGCCACCTTAAGTGCGTACTTACAGCAGATTTTTAAATAAAAAACTGGCAGGTGACTATACGAGCCATTGCAGCTTGCAACCAGTTAGTTGGAAAATTTCATCAGAAGCCGGGAACGTGCGATCGGATGACACCGCCGCATATGTCAATAACTGACAGAAGAGCCTCGCAAAGTGTAGTATAAGACATTGTTTTTTCTTTTTGATAACATGGAGCGAACGAGCATGTGGGTCACCTGATGGTAAATGATCAGTTTTCTTGTGGTATTTCACATTAATCATCCAGGGTACAGACTGATAGAAAATAACAAAATTTTTATTCGACAAAATCGTCTAATTAAGAAATCTATGATAACATCCATAATTGTCAGAAAAAAGCAACACAAAACAAAAATGAGCAAGTCACAAAAGAAGAATTGCACAAAACAAATCTTGTTTCAGTTTGGTCGCATTTTATAGGGAACTATAAGTTGGGGATTTTACTACGACACAAATACTGTACGGAAACGAATCCGGCCTATAACTGAAACCATTTCACCAAAGATTGCACAATATTTTTCACCACATTCGGTAAATTTTTACAGGGTCTATATTTGTCGCAATTCTTCTAAAGCTTGAAAAGTCATGTTGGGAATATGTCGACGCTAATATAACGTAGCTTTTACAGTGTTGCAAACCAGTGACATATTTGAAGTGTTTTTTATAGAAAATATGTAATATGTATAATGTAGACTTTCTTACAAACTTACAATACTCTATTAGTTCATAAATATTGCATATTTTGGCCATATATTTTAAATGAAATAGGTAATAAATAGCAAAATCTATTCAAAGCTGTCCAGTGCGCTTCAAAACAGCGTTTGTGAGAATTTCTGTCAGTTCAATACAAGTAAGTGTCCTTCGAAGTTTGGTTATAATTCCCGTTCTATGTAGAAGCAGTCGACATACAGTAAAGCGCTATTGAGCAGCGCCAGAGCAGTGAATAGGGTGGCAGCTTGTTAACAACCCGACCGACTTCGTCTTACGTTCGCTCTGATTGGAATGCCTCACAGACAACGGATTTCGAGAAAGCAATCACAATTTGTGTCATCCGGTACAAACAGGAGTAATATCTAAGTTTGAATTAACAAGCGCATCTTAGTCCTTCCCGTGGAATAACAACAGCAGCCAGCAAAACATTGGAATAAATTTAATTACACGTGGAAAGAACAGACAGGTTTATAATTCTGTAGCTTTTTATTATCCGGTCTGAAGTAACATAAATGAAATTTGATTAAGAACTTAGGCAGGCTATAAATAATGTAATTTCTAGAAATTCGTACTCAAACTGTGTAAAATGGAATACAAAAGTTTGTATGGAGATTTTTTATGCGGTCGACTTACTCGAAACTTACAAATAGGTAATCAAATAAGTATTTCGGTTTTACGGTAACCATGTCATATCAGTTAGGCCGTATGCTTGTATGTCTTCCGACTGTGCATAATAGACCATGGCACTCAGGGATAACGTAGTTATATACCAAAGTAGCTGAAAACCGCGACTTTCTCCGCGCATATCTCGATATCCCGTAGAGTTTTTCTACTTCTTTTTTTTCTCGGCTTCTAAAGGTATTATCGTAACGTTGAATAGCCTATATATAACCTTCCACAAGAATCTACCTATCAAGAAGCTATCAAATACAAAAATACATTTTCAAATCCGACTTGCAGTTACAGAAGTTAAAACAAACTCTTCCGCGTATATATATTAATATAGATAAACGGAACCTATTTTTGGAACATTAGAAGGAGAAATAGGTATAGAAGAGAATAAGTGACAATACTTAATTACTAAAGTTAAGAACTGGAGATTTGAACACGTGATACTAAACAGTGTATAGAAGCAAAGTGGTATTAGACACAAATTACGAGTAATTAGTTAATTCATACTGTCAAACGCAATAACATTTTATGATGTCACATTCAAAACAATAATATGCATATCTCTTTATAATAAAGATTGCTTTTAAATCTGTTTTCCATTAGAAACTAAATTAAATTTCAATTTTCTTTAAGAATGGTTTTCGTTACGTTAAATGTGCAGAGTTTTGGCGAATTTATTCACAAATAGTTACTGCCCGCGGTACCACTGCCGTGGTGTTCAGATTTCAAGCTTTGCACCCAACAATCTTAATTAAAAATAGTCTATAGCGCTCAGGGATAATGTAGACTATTACAGTAAGAATTTACAGAGTTCCAGAGATAATTTCTCCTACATCTAAAATATAGACAAACCAACTTTAGCTCTTTAAAATATTATTATATATTAAAATATATAGTATAAAACGGTAAAAATAAGTAGGTATGTATGTATGAAACTCATCAATCGAAGGACTTCAGAAACAAATTTAAACTTATTACCAGCGAAGTCTAAATGCAGCAGCGATAGATTGACCAACTAGTCTCTGGTTCGAATCGTGACAAATACCACTAAATTCCTGTTTTCAGATTTATATACCTACATATTTGGAATTATCACTCGGCGGTGAAGGAAAACATCGTGAGGAAACCCGCACGTCTAAGAAATTATATTTCGATAGACGTGAAACCTAATCTAAGAAAGGTCTGGTTTTCCGTCTGGGTTCTAGAGATCTGAGGGCAGTCGGTCCATGTCAAAATCAGTATCTTCGCCAAATCTAGGCTTAGGTAGCGGACCCTGTCAATCTATCGCCTTTAGCTGTAAAAACTTGATTCTAAAATAGACATTTACTTAGAATTCGAATTCCACTTACTAAGACATAAGAAGAGTCCGCAATCTCATTCGAACCGAACAAGTAATGAAACTTTTAAAGGCACTCTGCAGTGATTTATACACAACTTCGTTGTAATTGATTAGAAGAAGATTGAAACATCTGATCTTAATAGAGTTGTGCCATGCCAGTTGTAATTCGAATTTTAAGGACTTATTTTAATAAATAATAGGTTAAAAAATTAATTTCTTAATTGCAACGGAAGCTCAAGGTTGCACAGCGTGCGATGGAGAGAGCCATGCTCGGAGTTTCTCTGCGACATAGATTCAGACATGAGCACATCGGTAGCAGAACTGAAGTTACCGACGTGGCTCTAAGGATCAGTAAACTGAAGTGGCACTGGGTAGGCCACATAGCTCGGAGAACCAATGGCCGTTGGAACAGAGAAGTTCTCGAATGGCGACCACGCAAACCGCAACGTAGAACGGCCCTTCACACGATGGATCGCCCATCTTGAGAAAGATCGCAGGGAGCCGATGGATGCAGCACGGGACCGATTGCTGTGGAAGTGTAATGGAGAGGCCTATGTTCAGCAGTGGACGTCCTCCGGCTGATATGATAATGATGAATTTTAATGTTTGATATAATTTACGTAGTGTCAGTAGCTAATTATTATCTTTAGAGCCACATCCGTCTTCACCTGCTTACTAATTAATAAATAACTCTGTCGAAATATTGGTTCCCTACTACTGTTTCGACATTATATGTATTCGGTATTAAAACACATCGTCTATGAATGTACCTGTACCTCGCAGCCACAGCCAAATTTCTTGTCTCCAAAGCTTCTGTGTAGCAACGCGCAGAACCGATGGAGTGAGGTGACTAAATTGCGTTCAGGTAGCCGAGATAAAGAATGTAAACAAACATTCAGGGCTGCAGAACATACTTTTACTGAGTGTAGTAGTCTTCTTCCTGCAGTGTTACCACCATTAGGCTATCTCTACTTTTTTATTTAATGTAACTTATTACGTGTTTACTTTGACATAATTAATGTTAAAAACTAAAACCAGGTCTGTATAAAAATTGCCCACTTACTGAAAAGATATAGACAAGACTTCAAAGTAGATATATTCGTTATTATAAGTTGATAAACAATAATAAAATATATTGGACTACTTACATGAGCAGATAGTAAATAAAATAAATATCTATTTTGTCCAGCCGTATGTTATTTCAACAGGCATAGCTCATAGGATTTATTGCTTTATTATTAGTTTGTATTAAAATTTAATTAATTGATGACTCAACCACGTAAATACTACATAACCTGCCAAATGTGATGAATTCATGTACCGCGACATGATTCCCGTACCGAAATTTAAAGACAGTCTTACTTAGCGACAGTTATGCCGTCGTTCCTGCCTGCGAGAGAAAGGACAAGGATAATTTATCGCTTGATTTGTAACAAAAACCAGTAAAGCCCGAAGTGTTTACAATTTTTATCTCGCCTCGTTGAACGCCCTTTAGTAAGCAGTAGTTTTCTCTTCTCATTCGCTTCTGTGCCCTACTGTGTTGGCAGGCGAGTTGGTAATGAGCGAGCTACTTCTCGTATTGCAAACGAGCTGTATAGGTTACGTAATCACTTATTTCCTTGTGTACGCTTGTTTGTACGAGTACTAAAGATAAAATAAAAAATGTAATTGGTACCTTAGCCGAATTATAAATCAAATGCTTTAATTCTATGACTGGGAGCTTGATCGCAGGGACATGTAACATTTTCAACTGGTCTAATTAAAACAAAGCAAGAGAATGTAATGAAGTCACGGTAACTGCAAACTGCAACGAGGGCAACACAACATCAAAGATGAATTCCGAACTGACAGCACATAATCATACGCAGTACATCGTGTATTATGTAGGCGGCGTGGAATCTCCAATGCCAGAATACAAAGTTGTAGTCACTATCCACTATGCCCGAGGATACACAAACCAGAAAAAAGGTGTATTTACCGAGGAGCAAAACAGTCTAATTATAAATAGCAAAGCTAAAGAGACGAGTAACCAACCGACGCGGATCCGTAATCTCGTGCATAATACGCACATATATCTAATCAAGATTGTGAAACTTTAAAAGGCCCGAAGTCAGAGAAAATGAAACACGTTCTAGAAACACATAAAAAGTACAAACGGGACAGTTCGCGTTCCCGGCTTCACGCAGCCAGAAAGAGTAGGTACGCATTATTTAACAGTGGGGTATAAAACGAACTGTGCTCGTAAACACTGTAACCTATGTTAAGCGAGATTAAACCAGGCAAACGGAGATTGGCAACTTTATAATCCAACAAAACAATAAATATTTTTTTGTGGTGACTGTCATTGTAGAAATATAACTTGTTCATTAAAATCACTGTTAAGGGTTTAGGTTAGAAGTATACCGACCCAGAGACATTTAAACTCGTACAAAAAAGGGTACCGTTATCGCATAGGCATTATGTAAGATACCATTACCAATGGAAAAAAGTATGTATTAGATTACGAAGATATTATCGGAGTTTAGATTGTATACAATTTATAAGAAACTGCCCTCTGACGATGCAAATGACAGCTACAAATAATCTCGCGTCAGACCAGAAGTACTACTACTAAGACTACTAAGAGTCTAATACTAAATTCATGCAATTTGAGTATGACGATTATATAGCAACATTTCACTCTTTTGAGCCGATGTTCAGTTGCAGAAAAAGAAATATGAACATTGCATTTTTTTTAAATAATGGTACGATTTGTTCAAAAGCAGGAAAGCCTTGAACATTTTGGTGTATAAAAATTAAGTTTAGTTTTTCTATATTACGTCTTTTATTCTATAATGATGCTTTTTGTTTAATCTACCTCCGAGCACAAACCAGCATGTATGGCTCGCCTGAAGTAAAGGAATGACTTCGCCTGATGACGTCAACAAAACACGCATGACCTGCTCGGTTATGTCGCCCACGCAGTCTATAATGCGCACTGCGCACGCCTCACACGTAGGCAAACCTATACAGCATCAGTGGGTAGTGGAGAGGATGCGAAGGGGTGACACATACGCAGTCGTAATCCAGGGTCCTTTTGCATCGGGTTTGTTGCAGTGGAAAGACACGCGGTTAGACAATTTGACCGACGCAACTAAAATGGGTGAACTCTCACGCCCCGTATAGCAAATAACGCCATTATAAAATTAGTTTATAAATAATCTCAATATCTCGGAATATACGACAAAGTACACACAGGTCACTTGTTGGTGATGTACTGTTTTAGTGCGAGCGAGCATTGATGTTTATAAGTGTAAAATCACTGATCAGTTTCGGAATTGGACGGCCCGCATTACGGCTCTATTAGGTTATATACTCGATGCTCACGCCTTACAAGTAACAATTTTATCCTTACATATCTTCAGCCTAACCAGTAATACTTTTTATACATTTTATATATATAGACCGTGGTCATGGCTTACAGAGACGCCGCCGTAGCAAGCACCGTCTGTTTAATTTCGTTCTGTAGGCAATATTGACTTAATTTGCTTTCATATTCACAAGGTGTGGGCACCATCCGCTTGTCTCCTAAGTAATCCAGTCCGAATGCATTCCTAAGCATAGTTACGTTCAGCTCCAATTGTATCAAATATGACCGTAACCAGGGTTTTTTTATACTACGTCGGGAGGCATGTAAGCATACGGCCCACCTGATGTTAACCGGGCACCGTAGCCTATTAACGCTTGAGATATATTAAGTATCACTCGCGCGATGCCTTCTCTGCTGCTTATACAGCAACTCCTTGAGAGCTTACTGGTGACCTCACTCACACGCAGGCACAACAACCTTCCTTAAAACCTCCAGACCAAGACATACAAAAATGTTCATGCACACAAATGTTTGCCTTGTGTGGGAATCGAACCCACGAGCGTTGGTGTCAATGTCGCGTCATTCACGACTGAGCCACCAAGCTCGTCAAATTTTTGATTTATGATGATGATTTGAGGGTTTGATAAAGAAGTTTCCTTTCCCACCCATTAGATACGTAAAAAGTATTTTATTCCCAAAAGAGAGGAGCTACTTTTTTGTAAAAGGCAAGAAGACAAGACGATGAGCTCGGTGGCTCAGTCGTGAATGACGCGACATTGACACCAACGCTCGTGGGTTCGATTCTCACACCAGACAGACATTTGTGTGCATGAACATGTCTGTTTTTCTTGGTCTGAATGTCTTAACAGAGGTAGAGCGCATCAAAGCAGCCCGTCTGGGGAAGTACCTCCACCTCACAGAAAACCGCAGCCAAATAACAACTCCCTAGAGGGTTGTTGTATTCCTGCGTGTGAGCGAGGTCACCAGTAAGCTCCCATGGGGTTGCCGTGTAAGCAGCAGAAGAGGAATCGCGCGAGTGATACTTAATATATCCCAAGCGTTAATTGGTTACGGTACCCGCTTTACATCAGGTGAACCGTATGCTTGTATGCCTCCCGAAGAATGAAGTCCCTGGTGAGATTTTCCCAAGAGACTACAGCATGAGGGTATTAAAAAAAAGGCATGAATTGATTTTTACAGCGTCAGCATCGCACGGGATCCCGTTACAAACGCACGTAAGTTACGGTAACTGTTGACCTACAGGCAGTACGCACTCATGTTTATCACCTCAGTTGTATAAAATACAATTTAGCCGAGATAAATTACTATTTGTGAGTGAGTGAACTATGAGTAATAAAATATATGATGTTCAACTTGTATATGCATAACGTAAAGTAAGATGGCAATGAAAGACTATTCAATAGTTAATAGATTCAGGCGTTATTTTGCGAAAGTCAAATTTACATGCAATTTGATCTAACCTGCTTTTAGTGCTTCCGCCACCAATTAGTTCATGCGGCCTAGCCTAGGCCTAGTGGGTGCCGGCCGGCGCTAGGCCGCATGAACAAATTTTTTTTTTTATTGTTGGACAAATTACACAGCGCCATCTTGCCCCAAAGTAAGCGGAAGCTTGTGTTATGGGTACTAGACAAATGATAAACATACGTAAATACATTTTTTTTTGTAAATACATACTTATTATACATAGAAAATACCCAGGCCAAGACAAACAGACATGTTCATGCACACAAATGTTTGTACTGTGTGGGAATCGAACCCACGAGCGTTGGTGTCAAAGTAGCGTAACAGTGTGTTCCACCACTGCGCCACCGAGCTCGTCAGAAATTGGTGGCGGAAGCACACAAAGCAGGTTAGATCAAATTGCATGTAAAGACTATTCAAATACATATGTTTAACAAATGGCTGGTTATTCTCACGGTGTAAGTAAAGTTCCAACACTAACTAACTTCAAAGCTTTTTGAGTATATACAGTATAGAGTACGTTGAAACGGGTGATTATTATTATTCTTGCTTACCCTTCCTAGCGCAAACCCGTGGCCCTTAGTATACAGGTAATCCCAGTTTGGACCATCAACATATCAGCGGGCTAACTTATTTATTAGCAAGATAACATTATTTCCTACATCACACCGTAAAATATTCCGTCCGCGTACATGGACATCTTATCAGGATTTATGACACAGACTAGTAAATTGTACACAGAAAACTTTCTGCAAAAGCAAATACAACGAGTATTAATATTATTGACGAGTTCGGTGGCGCAGTGGTTAATAACGCGACTTTGACTGTGACGCTTGTGGGTTCGATTTCCATACAGTACATGTTTGTGTGCATGAACATGTCTGTTTGTCTTGGTCTGGTTGTTTTTAAGAGAGGTAGGGTGCATCAAAGCAGCCCGTCTGGGGAAGTACCTTCACCTCACAGAAAAATCGCAGCCAAATCACAAGTCTCTGGAGGGTTGTTGTGTTCCTGCGTGTGAGTGAGATCCGCAGCAAGCTCCTAAGGTGTTGCTGTGTTAGCAGCAGAGGTGGTATTGCGCGAGTGATACTCAATGTATTATAAACGTAACGTATTAAAACGTAAAACGTAAAAGGCTACGGTAACCGCTTTACATCAGGTAGGCCGTTTGCTCGTATGTCTTGAATAAAAAAAAAAAATAACAGCAATAATGTTAGTCTGTAAATGTGAGTATAATCTGCTTTACGAGCTCCCGTGTCGATTAACAATACGTTGTATATGCCAGTAATAACCAACTATATTAAATACTACAAGGAGGAGTTCAGTTCTCAAATTATTGCTGGCTATAAATCAGTAAAATATTTTTTTAAGCAATTAAACGCCCTCAATTGCAATGGAGGCTGTAAAAGCATTACATCCAAAAATAATTGAAATTTAAGTTGTATATTTGGAGTCGAAATGGGGTTACTTTAATTGTAACACAGACGTCTCGATTGTAGGCGGCGCAGATTCAAACAACTTAATTTCATTTAATCATATTAACTGAGATAATAATCTGAATTTTCAGCGTAATTGGTGCGATTTAATAATAATATCCTCGTCGGCAACAATAACATTAAATAATTTGGGGGTCATGAGAAGTAAAAAAGTATTATGTTCATGTCATTTTCAACTACAGTGCCTGAGGCGATATTTGAAGGCATAAAGTGCTAATATTCCCAATTTCTTAGTGGAAACTGCGGCCTTGTAGAGAAGCTAATCTTCTCAACCGGGCTTGCGAGGCTTGAACTACAGCACGTGCTATGGAGGTCCTAATGTGCTTGTCTCGAAACGCAAACTGAATGCTGTTTTGAGTTCGTGCAGAGCTGGCAAGTGGCTTGCAAGTGCTTTGCTCTGGTCGCTCGCTAAAGCTGCTGAGGGAAACTTCTGTCGATCATCCATGCCATCACTGCAGAAACCGGATGGCAGTTTGACCTATAGCGAAAACCGATTTACTCGGTAATCTCTTTACGTCTATTGCTTTAACCTCCCTTCTCTACGAAGTAATGAAGCGTATGATAACCATGAGACTCCTAGCATACCTGAAAGATCACGATTTTGGCTGTCAGCTCAGGCGATCTGTTCAGACATCGCAGTATTCGATCGAAGTTATCATTATATAGATTGCCTGAGGGTTTGCAGGAGTATATGTATTTATTTGATGGCATTCATTGTTATGCTGATGACAATGAATGAAACCGGGGTCCCTTAAGTCATTATACAAGTCGTGCTAACAACACCAATCGTTTTGTTGTCGTGAAAACCGGCGATCAATTGGGACGCCTTAAATTGAGGACGCCTTGATCAAAGTTTCTGACTTGGGACGATTAAACTTAGTCCAATTCAACTCTACCAAGATACAAGTCTGTGAGTTCACGGCTGATGTAGTCCCTCACTTCCGGAACACGCATGTTGCCATCACCAAGAGGAGAAGGTCAAGCTGGCATTCAAGAAATTCGGAGTGGTGAATAAAGCGAAGCAGTACTTCAGCTCAAGACAATGACTTTTGCTGCACAATGCTCAAGTCCAACCGCACATGGAGCATGTAGTTACTTGTGGGTGGGAGCTCCTAAATCGAACTGTGAGAATTGTCGATGATCCTAGGCTCACACACGATATACCGATACCGATTCTACAACGGGTTGTGTTCTGAGGATTTTCATTATGATGCTAACGGTCTCTTTTATAATCATCAGCTGGGAGTTCATCCTTATAGACTGAAACCGCTATGGTCTAACTGGAATGTTACTATGCGATTCTAAAGAAGTTTTCTACAAAGAATTCTTTAGTTAGAATGAGCTCCTTGCTGAGGTTTTCTATAGGATTCCTTGTAGAAAACCTTATCAGGTTCTTGAAAAAAGGCGTGAAGATGTATTTACAAGGTCGGCAATGCAGGAGTGATAGGCTATAGTAAATGCTTACGTTCTTGCGAATGAGTGAGGTTACCAGAAAGCTGCTGAGAAGTTGCTGAGTTAACATAGAGGATGGCAACGCGCCAAAGATACACTATGTATTGCAAACGTTCATATGCTATGGAAACCACTTCACATCAGGTGGACCATATTCTTGACAGCCCCCCTATGTTGCGCATAAAATAAACTCCCATGCCTCTAGCATCGCAGTCAGGCCGAATAGGAAAGTTTCATACGCGACCATTCATAGTTAGTAAACTTTATTGCGATTGCCAACCGCTACAGCACGCGACAGCCGCACAAAGACCCTTTAAATTTTAAGTGCGATCGGCATTAATGCATCAATATAAATGGAAGAAACTATAATGGGTGCATTTATACCACTATTACCGGTTATCAAAGAGCAATTAAAGAGCCAGCGCGCAAACCCAGAGTCGCCGCGCACGCTCGATTTACTTTTGACTTCGATTAATCGTTCTTTTTGTTCGGCTCCAATCTTTTACATTTGCATAAGAATGTTAGCGTTGTTAGTGTACCGGTGGGGCTGGCAGGATATTACACACTCGTAACTTTTCGACGTCTCGTAACTCGAAAACGACTGTCAAGTTTGCATAGAATCCGACATGAAACGATATCGAGTAGTTGTTGAGTAGAGAATAAATACGCTCTTAATCAATGATCGAGGATTTACATTGAAAGTCTCACTCACTTGACGAATCGTAAACTCTATAAATAAATATGGCTGAGAATGTAACGTGTTTATATAAACGAGGCATCGACGTGCTGACATTGAAGATGAGTCATAATCATAACGCAAGTCATGCGTTTGCATCGGTGAACACGCGGTCGGCGTGCATGCGTTTACGCAACATGTAAGTCTTCGCGTCCGCGCTAACGCAAACTTGAACTCGCGGCAGGCGGCGAGCGGCGGTCAAGCGCAATGTTATCAGTCGTCAAGTTCATGTTCAGCTTTGCATACATTATAAACTGCTTAATATTTTATCATAACAAGTATATGAAACATAAAATATAATTCACATATGAGCCTGATGATTGTAATCTGGTTCCCGACAGCGTTTCCCATAACAAATGCCCTTGTGTACTTTCGTTATCTAAGCTAGCGGTCAAGGCGACGACGAACAGAAGTTGGGAATGTCAACGGTGCGGATTGTTAAGTTCGGCGACACAAAAAGTTAATTAAATCCGTTGGCGGTGACAGTGCGAAGAGCCGCAGGTGGCTATGGGAAGCGCGGTCGTGCGCGTCCGTGCCGCACCGAGACCGATCGCGGCTAATTGTAAAGGACTGCCCAGACGCTTCCATTCGTCAAAACTTGAAACTGAAACTTTTGAATACCGTTTTTATATCACACGAAACGCAAACCACAAGTTCGGCGAAACATCGAAAAGCTAAAAAAATTACTCCATTTTTAGCTTTCGATGTTTACATGGCATCACTAGAACTTATACCTTTTGGAATATTTCCATGTCATAAATCGTAAACCTATATGTTAAAATTTAGCGCATGAATTGTAGATAAAATTCAGTTTCTATCGTAAAGAATTTCATTGTATGTGCATTCCCGGTGTATGGGCAACTTATGCAAGCAAAACCCCAGGATACAAATTTTTAACAGCAGCCATGCGCAGGCGATATATTTTTCTGGTTCAAAAATGGTTCGACGTGTAACTGATTTGTGTGAGATTATTATATAATATATATAAATGTATATATATAAAATAAATAAATATATTGTTTCGTGTGCTTTTGCCACCAATTAGTTCATAGAGAGGAGAGGCTTAGACCTGTTAGTTTAATCATAAAATCAATTCAAAAAAAAAATATGTTAAGTATTTCTAATTCTTTCCTAACATTTAACTTTAATCCTTTATCTATTGTGAAAAAAGCTCAAATAATTCATATCTGATCAACTTATAGGCGTATAGTAAAATAAAAGAAACAAAATCTCCTTTGGTTTGGGCATGTAAAAAGACAGAACTATGAAAGAATGTCGAAATAATGTGTAATGACTGGGTCTTACGGTACTCGGTCCCTCTGCCTACCCCGTAGGGTACCTGGCTATATACATAGATAGAAATAAAGTGGAATATAGATCGAAAATCTGCCTACACTGCAAGGTATTTAGCGTAAAGTTATGGATACATAGATAAAATAAAGATTGAAAAATAAAATCTGAGTTTAGTGTCACTTAACCCGTTCCTTAGATTGATGTCTCTATAACGATCATTTGAATATTCAGACGCTGATAATCTCAAACCGTGAAATATCTTATACGCTTTACCTATTTATTCCGATTAATTTACTGCTAGAGAGGTGTCGTTTGTCTAATCGTTGCGTCGTAAATTTCAGCGTACACAGATGATAATTCCTTTGTAACTGAGACGCAGTGAGAAGACGCCATTTATGATTATATATCATATAAGAAACGCATAGTTGGCATGTATTAGTTTACAAATTAAAGTTATAACAACGGAGTTTTAAGTAATGCTATGTGGTTAATTTATTTGAATAAAATCATTTGTTGATAAAAAAAATTACCTTGTGAACATTTCCGTATGTAATTTTCATTTCCTTCACAACTTCTTAGACTTCATGACTATTGGAAATATACTGCGCGTGGTGATGTACTACACTAGTCTGAAAACTGGAAAACAATACTTGTCTATATAGATTAACTAAAATAGGTAAACAGTTACAGTAACCTATGGACACTTACATCACTGTCACCCGTGCGTTGTCAAAACTCTGTCTGAAGCAAAAAGAAGAATATACGACAAACGCGGTGCTACTTTTTTCGTACTTTAACTGATTTACGTACTCGATGCCCAATGAAGATATGTCAAAAGGTAAAACTTGACAATATCTGCTACAATTTCAAGTTTACTTGGAAATGTCAACTTGTTTCTATTTTATTTTCTTAAGGTGTTTTAAGAAAACATTGGTTGTCCGTAAAGTCGGTTTATGGACGATAATTTTACGTGATAACGTCATAAGAAAACATTCAACAATTGACAAAACAGTTCTGCCGCTGTCTCTCTTTTACTCGGACGCATCGGCCGATGGAGTGGAAGAGAGATAGATGCGTCACAAGCCGTACGCTTAGGCCGATCGTGCCTCTCTATCGCTTGTACCGCGCTCTCGCTTGCACGTTCGGCTCAGGCGGAACGTGAAAATGAGTCATGCTATTTCGTGCGTGCAGCCGGCGTTTACGATTTATAAGACGTTATCACGCCAAAACCTACATAAATTTTTCACTATCTATCTATAACTTCACGCCAAATCCCTTGCGGGTTAGGCAGAGAGAACCGATCGCCACGTGACCCGAATATTTAAATAAATAAATAATATTAAAATAATAATATTTAAATATTTTCACCTTATGTTTATCCGTAGTTTTTCGCAAAAAAATTGAAGAAATTGTTTGTAACACGAGCGATAGAGGAGTTACAAACTCGAACCATTCAATTAATACCCGTTTATTTGTAAATTTCTCATTCTAACGCCCTTACCACAATTTACTATGTGTAACTTACAAGGAAAAGCAAGTACATTAAGTTCCTTGATAAATTAGAAGGATTAAGGGACTTAATGAAAAGTACATATTTTCATATTTATCGAGTTTTATTTAAATACGTTTCATACCAGTAGTGTTACTGAAAAGTGGGGACATAACTGTACACTTTTGTACAGGTTCATTGAAGTAGTGGCACACAATTTTTGAGATATTAATATTGCAGTATGTGGAGGTCAGCATTTTACAAGGGTTTCAGATTTCTCAAATATTGTATGCGCTTCGAGTAATATTAGATACGTATTTTTTATACATCGTCGGGAGGGATACAAGCCAACGGTCCAACTGATCTGAAGTGGTTACGGTATTCTATGAACGCTAGTATCACACGCGTAATAACACCACCACCACTGCTGCTCATACAGTAACTCCTTAGGAGCTTACTGGTGTCCTCACTCACTCGCAGGAACACAACAACCCTCCAGGAATTTGATATTTAGCAGCGATTTTCTGTGAGGTGGAGGTACTTTCCAAGACGGACTTTTTTTTTATAAAACGTATTCTCGCTTCGAGAAATATCGACCAGAAAACGAACATATTACGCAACAATATCATTTTCAGGAACACCGTTCGTGATAAACCACAAATCCTCGCCAAGGAGAATCGCTACATGCCGAGAATGTTGCGCGAGGCTATTGAAATAAGAAAACACCCCAATTTCAATAGAGAAGATGGTTGGCAAGTACCACCTGCTTGGGATCCAGTCCTAAAAATAATCAAATCCCAAACCCAAAGATCTAAAAAATGTTCGGACACTGTGAGCGATTTTTGTGTGAATCGGAACATATATAATTAATCCATCCATGTCGGTAGATGTAATAATTGAATAACTAATGTAAGACAAATACCACCTTAGTCTTCCTGCGACCACGGACGCTGCAAAGCGTTCGAAACGTCAGGTTCAACAAAATAAATAAAATACGCGATACTTCCGTTAAAAATTGTTTAATTCAATGTGTAACAATCGCGAAAACCTAAGAGAACACCGTTCCTATTATAGTGTATGGAATGAAAGACGGACTATCGCATACTGATTTATTGTACGAAACGTTTGAGTAACAAGGTTATAATTAAGTGGGTAGGAATTTTAATAAAGCTTTTCAGTCACCCACATACAAACATTACATTTTTCTCCTCTTAAAACTAACAAATCTAAATATTACCTATAACCTAGAACATTCTGATCTAAACATAGGTATACGTTCTTATAAATAGCAAAAGGGCCATTTTAATATCGGAGTGACTAAATATTATACAATGAAAATCAAATAGCTATTTTACTCTTTTTTCTTTCGCGGTCTCAAAGTCATACCAAGCGGACCAATAGTGCGGTGCTCTTTTGAACTGATAATATCATTGCTTGGATTCCGTTCGATTATCGACGTTGCTGCAGACAGCTGTGCTTCGTGTACACTGTGCGGACTACTGGTGCTAACATCTACATTGGATGACTGCCCTATGCTAGTACGCGGAGATTGGTTTAAAGGCGTTGACCAACCATCAGGCTCGGGCTGCTCATAATCATTTTCCTTTTTAGAAAATATCGTCCCTGGATTATCCCGGCAAGTTACGGAATACCGCGATTTAGTAGCACTTTTATTAATAATTTGATCAATATGACGTTTATGTAAACCTTCTTTAGCTTGAACTACATATGAAACAGGACCGGATTTCTTTACTATAGTGCCTTCCTTCCATTTGCAATCTTTATTATTATAATCACGCATCATCACTACCTCTCCAGGAGCTATTTCTCGCATTTTACTATTTCGACGCGACTCCTGACGATCTTGTTGTTCGCGAACTATCTCCTTAGTATTCGGTCGTAATAAATCTAATCTACCACGCAGCCTATGCCCCATTAAAGCCACTGCTGGTTCTTTTTGAGTAGTGCAGTGTTCTGTGTTTCGATAGGAAAACAAAAATTTACACAGTGCCTCATTGTAATCTACACCTTCTAGGGTTGCCTTTTTAAGTACTTGTTTTATAGTACGCACTGCATTTTCAGCAGCTCCGTTACTAGATGGATGGTACGGAGCTACTAATATTCTTTTGATTCCATTTTTCTCTAAATACTTTAAATATTCTGCTGAAGAAAATGGAGGCCCATTATCACTGACTATACTCTTTGGAATACCGAAACGTGCGAAAATTTTTCTTAAACTATTTATAACTGAAGATGCGGATGTGCTAAATACATTATCAACTTCAATCCACTTGGAATGGGCGTCTATTAAAACAAGAAAATATTTGTTGCGATAAGGGCCTAGAAAGTCAACGTTAAGACGTGTCCATTTCTCCGTAGGCCATGCCCAGGAGTGTAACGGGGCGGGCGGCGGCTGATCCCGCTGAGCGGCACAAGCTGAACATTCACGACACATTCGTTCAATGTCAGCATCTAATCCCTCCCACCAAACATAATTTCTGGCTAATTGTTTCATTTTAATTACGCCTATGTGTCCACTGTGTAACTCTTCTAAAATAGTACTGCGTAACGAAGACGGTATGACAATACGATACCCCCAAACTAAACAGTCATGTTCTAAAAATAAATTTTCCTTTTTTATAAAATAAATTTTGTCTTTGTCTTCTTTGCAACTATTTGGCCAACCGAATTTAATGAAACCCGCAATTCTATTTAATTGATTATCACGTTTCGTCTCTTGTTTGACTTCATGAAACGTAATAGGCAATTCATCTTTGATAAAATTAAAATAACTGTTTGCGCGGCAACTTTCCTTAATTGAATACGCTAAAGGTAAACGTGATAAAGCATCCGCAAAACAGTTATTTTTAGAATTGATGAATTCAATATCAAAATTGTATGCGGCTAATCTAACAGCATACCTTTGTAAACGGCTAGCAGCCGTCTGAGGTATTCCTTTATTTTTACCGAATATATAACTTAAAGCTCGGTGATCGCTACGCAATAAGAAATGTCTACCATATAAGTATTGATGGTGTTTGGAAACACCAAACACAATGGCTAACGCCTCTTTGTCAAGTTGTGAATAGTTACGTTCGGCCGCATTAAGTGTACGCGAGGCACAGCTGATCGGGCGCTCCGAGCCGTCGGGGTACCGGTGCGCGAGCACGCCACCTATCCCATACGCGCTACTATCGACAGATAATATAAGTGGCAAACTCGGGTCATAATGTGCCAGCACCGGACTATTACTCAACATTCTTTTAATTTTATTAAAAGCTATTTCACACTGGTCGTTCCATTGCCATTTAACATCTTTTTTAAGTAAATTATATAAAGGTTGTAAAATATCGCTACTGTTTGCACAAAACTTTGAATAAAAATTTGTAAGGCCCAAAAAACTCTTCAGTTGTGTTACATCTTGAGGAGTGGGCGCTGCCACAATGGCTTCAACTTTTTTATTGTCCGTATGAAGGCCTTCTTTATCTATACGATAGCCCAAGTATGTAACACTATTTTGAAAAAACTCACATTTTGACCAATTAACACGTAATCCAGTGTCTTGCAATCTAGTTAACACTGCCCGTAGATTTTCAAAATGTGTTTTTTTACCTTGGTTGCTCGACATTCGACAAACAGGTGATGCAGCAATTAGAAGAGGAGGCGCTAATGGAACAGTGTATTGAAGCGATGCTGGAGGACGAGCAGAGGGAGCAGAGGCACAGGCCGGTCAACGGCCACAACAACCAGCAGTTCCCCACCACAAGTAATGGCAATGCGTCCCTGTCCCTCGAGGAGACAGTCTCCCGGTCCACGCTGAACCCGCTGGCTGCAGAGTTTGTCCCCACGAGAGCACGGCCACCCACGACCACACCGCCAGAAGAAAAGCAAGAATCATCAGAACTACAGTCGGACAGCCAGCAGGAAACACAAAATAACACAGAAGAGCCGTCAACATTAACACAGAACACAGCACAGAGCGACACAACGACACAAGAGGACACAGAAGAACATAAAACAGATCCAACGCCACCTCCAATCGACCCACCGGAAGTAAGCGCAGCCGACATACAAACCGCAGACAAAAGGCCCAAAGACAAAAGAGAGGTGAAACCAAAGGTTGACACGAAGAAACCAGTAGCAACCAAACAGGAGAAACCAAAGGTGAAACCGCAACCAGCGAAGTCGGAGACTAAGGTTGTGCCCAAGAAGAAAGAAGTGAAAACAGCGAAGAGTGAAGTGAAGCTCGATGAAAAGATTGAGGATGTTGTGGTGACGGAAGCACCCCAACCAGCACCAGTAGAAGAATCAACTCCTTCACCACCCGGTTTGAAACCAATCAACTACGCGGCCGCAGCGAAAGCAAACAAACCTAAAAAACCAACCACCCCCCCCCGGCGACCGACAAAACCACCCCGCCCCCTGTCAAAACAGAAAAAAAAGATTTGAAAGAGAAAAAAGACAAGCCCAAAGTTGAAAAGGCGACGGTACAGAGGAAAAATTCAACGAAGTAAACACACAGCTAAATTCATTTAATTGAGGTATTTAAAAAAAACCTATCTTAGTTTTACTGTCTATGAAAGACAGTCTACGGATTGGGTTTATTGTATATGTAATTTAGCAAAAAAGATCCAATACCAAGGCTGTCAAGTACTGGGAAAATTAAATCCATTCTGAAAAACTTGGGATTGAATCTTTTTTGCTGAACTATGTTTGAGAAAACTGAGCCGGACCAGTTTTAACCAAACAAAAAAAGATGAGAATGTATAATAGTCTATGGATTGGGTTTATTGTATTATGTAGTTTATTAAAAAAACCTATAAAAGGTTACTTTGAATCCATTTTGAAAAATTAGCCTGATTTTCACTCAAATCTGTTTGAAATGTATGTTTGTATAATTCTGGCTGGGCCAGTTTGAACCAAACGGAAAAAAATATTAAAATATTAATTTTGTGGATAATTCTAAAATTAAACATAATGAACGAAAGACATGTGGTATGTATATATTAAACTAAAAATAACTTCGTTTGTACTGCTTTAGCTGCAATGTTTATAAATTCTAGGAAATTTCATTTGTTATGAGAAAATAAATTTATCAAAAAATATTTTTTTTTTTTTTTTTTTTTTTTTTTCGTAGAAACAAAATATATTAAGAAAAAAATAGAAAAACTGGACCTAATAGTGATCTTACCTAGCATTACCTACATAGTACAATAAAACTTAACACTCTTAAGAATATTAACTCATACCTGGACTTCGCTGACTTCATAACAAAAACAAAAAACATATTCGAACCTTAATCCTACCGCTAGGGAGTAAATAACAAGCATAGAAGATGATCTCATAGAAAAGTTAACGGTTTGTATGTATAGAAAACACGGTGAACGAACTTACATTATAAAAACACATGAAATAATACAATCGATTAAGACTTACAATTTGTCACCGCCATGTATGCCATTTTCATATATATATATATAGTTAACAAGAAACTGAAAGTAACCCGTTATATTTATGTTACCGTATTTATGTAAAATTAATTTCGCCATCTGCCCGACAAACGCCGGCATAAATAACAAAATATACCTTATTACTAGGGGCTTAAGTTAGAAGACGTATTTGTTAAACGACTTCGATTTGTTCGTTCTAGCATATGAAAGACTTCTGCACTCCCCACTCACACATGGTGACCTGCCAGTGGAGGATTCTCTTAACTTTAACTTATGTATTTGTCAGCAATTATGTAGTGCATGCAACGCATTCTTCATGCGTGGTGTGTCGAGGAGGCGCGTATACTGCTTGCAGCTCGCGTGGAGTTGCAACAGCGGCGCCGGCCAGTCGGGCAGCCCGCCAGCGTCGCGCGACGCCGGCGGCTGCGGCACCGGGCGCGCGGCGGCCTGCTGCCGCTGGCGCCTTGGTTTGCCATGCCGCAGCAGGTCGCTGGAGTAGCGTAGACCCTGGCTCAGCCCCGCTCGTCGCCCGAGTGCTTTGGTTGCTAGTGACTTACGACACACTGCCTTCAAGTGTCCTTTTTCTCCGCACCGGTCACACGTATACATCTTGAATCGGCACCTAGAGGACGCGTGGCCTTCCTTGCCACATCTGCCGCATCGCGCACAGCCGCCGCCAGCAGCCGGCTGCGCATGCGTCGCGCCCGCTCCATCCGCGTAGCCCGCGCTGCCGCCGCCGCCGCTCACCCGCCAGCGCGAGCCGCTCGCCCGCGCCACGCGGTGCATGCCCTCGGCCGCGCCGCCGCTCGTTGCGCCGCTCAAGGTGCCGGACGCCGCCAATGCCGCGTGCCTGTCCGCCGCTTCGAGTGCGAGTGCGAGCTCCACTGCCCGTTTGTAATCGAGCTCTCGTTCAGCAAAAAGCCTGGATCTCATATCCTCATGAAGCAGACCAGACACAAATTGATCTCGTAGGTTTACTTCCAACGTAGTTCCATAGTTGCAAGTTTTAGCGAGATGTTTCAAACTCTGAAGGTATTCGTTAATATTCTCGTCCTGCCCCTGCTTCCGTTGCCGAAACACGTGTCTTTCTGCGATCTCCGACCTTTGTGGCTCAAGATGTTCCTTCACTGTACGTTCGAGGTCCTCGAACGATTTGGTTTCAGGTGCCGAAGGTGCGCATAAATCGCACATTAATTCGTAACAAGCGATGCCAACATGTGTTACTAACGTGGCCACATGAAGTTCTTCTGCAATGTTGTTAAGTGCAATAAACTGTTTTATACGCCTACAATATGCATCCCAATTGTGTGCACCTATTATGAAAGGTTCAATTTTTCCAATAGGCATGTTTAACACTTGCACTAACACAAAGTAAAACACCGTTATTCGTCGTATTTAGACTGCGCCAATATAGTGTATGGAATGAAAGACGGACTATCGCATACTGATTTATTGTACGAAACGTTTGAGTAACAAGGTTATAATTAAGTGGGTAGGAATTTTAATAAAGCTTTTCAGTCACCCACATACAAACATTACACCTATATGAAATCTATATGTTTGTCTGTGTGTCTGTCGCTTTTTTCGAATATTCGAATTTTGACTCCAGATTCGGATTCAGCATAAAAAAGTAGAATAGGAATGTTTGAAAAACCTACCTCCTATCTCTTAAGGAACAGGTCAAAATGGCCGACAAAGTTTTTAAAAAAATAATTAAATTGTTATATAATTGACGAGCCAGGTGTTCCTCTGGCAATGCAAGCTTGCGCATTCTCAACTGATTTGATTTGCATCGCTAACGCTTTCTGTATTAAATGCTTGAACGACAGACAGACAAGTAAGTTAGCATGTAGGGAGTCAATTTATTTAATTTGGAGCGTGAAACCCGACATAAAAACAAAATTAATTATTGTGTTGTTATCTCGGACTACAAGGCAGATGTTTACGTTTACAAATACACTGCAGATATACATGATCGAAATAAGGATCTTTAGATGCTCATCGGCTGCCGGAAATCTATTCCCTCGCGTAGAAAGGTAAATTTATGTAGCCGATTCTTATGATAGTATGAGTTATACATATGTCATAACATTTATCAGATTGACATTCTACAAATTCCATTATCTAATGTTTATACTATCAACCTGCAAACTTTCCGTTAGCACTAGAGTATCATAAAATATTTAATTCAGTATAGGTGAAGTATAGACTCGTAGTAGAAGTAGCGTCTAGTCTCTTGCTGCATAGGAATACGAACGTCAAATGACTCTGTCTTATACAGCGCGTTAGCTTCTTTATTACATAGAGATTATGAATGGAGATTAAGCTAAAAATAAAAGTATATGCTACGCACGTTTTTGGGACCGTCAGTGTGTTTGTAAATGGATGATTGATTTCATGTCATTTAAAAGTGGCGTTAATTAAAAACAAGTACCTAAACTAAGTATTACAGATCCGTTTTAAATACTGTATAGATGCGAGGACGTGTTTCATACTAATAGGTAGCAAGCATACGTGTTATCATAGAATAGGATAAGAATTCAAACATTATCAATTCAACGAAAAGGATGGTGGATGATGGGCTATAATTTCTTATCTAGACTATGATATATAAAGAGAATATTCACTCATGAAATCGCTATAATGTAACCCAAGGTGTCAAAAATTTACCTTTATTTTTATACAACGTCGGGAGGCATATAAACATACGGCCCACCTGATGTAAAGCGGTTACCGTAGCCTATAAACGCTTGCAATACATTGAGTATCACTCGTGCGATGCCACCTATGTTGCTAACACAGTAATTCCATATGAGCTTACCGGTGACCTCACTCACACGCACAACAACCCTCTAGGGAATTATTATATGCGATTTTCTGTGAGATGGAGGTACTTCCCCAGATGGGTTGCTTCGATGTGCCCTACCTCTCTTAAAATACCCAGACCAAGACAAACAGACATGTTCATGTACACAAATATTTGCCCTGTGTGGGAATCGAACCCACGATCATTGGTGCCAAAGTAACGTAACAGCGCCACTGCGCCACCGAGCTCGAAAACCTGTAAAAGTCATTATTTAGCGTACGTTGAGAAAACTACTGATCTATCTATCTATCACTATAACTATATACTATACTATAACTTCACGCCAAATCTCTTACGGGGTGGGCAGAGAGAAAGAAAAAACTATTGATGATACATAAAATAATGTATTACTCGTTTATACTATTCATTACCAACAAGAAAGTCCGCAATGCAATATGTATAACTGTTATAAACGTCAAAAGACGGGAAGAAACAAAAGATGATAACATTCATATCATGAGAATCCTTATCGAACTAAATAATTTTATAAAGTTGTTAGGTATGTCCTGTTTGTAAAGTACTAATTTATTTATCTTTCTGTCTGCCGGTGCGAAGCCGGGTCGGGTCGCTAGTCGAAATATACGAACAAATGGAATTATATTCGTTATTCGTTTAATTTTAATTTTAATTTAGAACAAAAGGAAAAATGTTCTGAACTTGTCCGTCATACCTCCCTCTCATTTCTTTCCAAGAAATGCTGTTAACCAGAACTTTAAAAAACATCAGCCAAAACAGTATACCTAACATAATTTGTTCCGGATATTTTCAGTCGATCTACTAATAAAAGGTAACTATACTACTATTAAAGTCAAATATTTCATACTAACAAATTAAATTAAAACCGAAATTAGAAAAAAACCCGGTTGGGCTACACTATGCACACGAGGTCATTTGCATGTGAACAGATGTCGTAAGCGCACGACGCAAATGTATGTGTGTATACAGTGTAATAAGTTGATCGATTAGTCACCGAAAGGGCAAGGCGGGTGGTGTTAAACCGGCGAGGCAAAGATAATTAAAAGCGAATCTGCCTTCTGCCACCAAAATATGCCATTAATTAATAGCAAGACAAAAATTTAAACAATGGTTGGTGTAAGATTATACCCGTGATAATTCAGGCGATGGCTGGCAGGAATGCCCTCTATTTACGTAAAAATACGGTTTAATCTTTCACCAACTTGCGATTCTTATATAGCACATCCTTTTTAATCAAAACCATTTCTATCGCAGATTTACTAGAATAGCTTAATGAAGTGTGAATTTCAATGCACTAGACTAAGCTCATCGGTATACAAGCATGTATTTAATTTAGCGTTTAACATGGTCATTTTATTTTCAAACGGTTACGTAACGCATATTTGGTTTAATACCTATATAATAAAATATTTCCTTATATTGGCAGCAACAGTATTTGTATTTTCAATTGATAACGTTCAGTTGTAAACATCGTTCACAAGTAAACTCGCTTTAGTATTTGTTAAAATGAAAAGCGGTCTTAAGATCGCACACTACTGTTCAGCAGTGTGTCCTTCGGCTGAAATTATGATGATGACATAAAGAATGACATAGAGAAAGTTGCAATTAACTCCATGCATACAAAGGACTACTTAAGCCGACATGATTGGAGATACGATCGCCATTTCACAATAGTAATAAATGGAGGTCCCATATCTCGAATACCTATTGATTGGTTCGAGCAGTAAAAGTAAAATATCTAAAAATTCTTCTATTTAAATTTATAATCAAGGAAGACGGGACTTCATTTCGTGTATGGCGCATGCACACATCTTTCCACGCGGCCATTAACGCGCCAAGATCAATGGGTTTGAGACTCGTGGGCGTAACGTTTCATTAACTATTATAATATAAAAACAGTCCGAGCTGATTAGTTCCTTAACCACCTAACGCTTTTTTACTTTAATAGCTATTTATAGAATATGGTATATTTACTCATAATCAAAAGCACCCAAAACCGAAGAGCATGCATGAAGAGGTTGATGAGTGTGGAAGAAGCGAGAGGGGTATGTTTGGATCGGTGCACCTGGCGTTCCATAGTCTCTGTCTACTCCAATGGGTGACAGGCGTGATGATATGTATGTATAATATTTCTCCTAACTGCACTATACTATCTATAGTTGTCTTGTGGCATATTTTTAATGCAAATTGTTGTGTATACGGAATTATTTCGAATTTAACGTACACTGGGTCACAAAATTTTTGCTTAAGAGATTAAAATATCGGGCAATGTTAAAAAATCCGCTTATTCAAAATGGTTACTACCGTTTATCTTTCCCTATTTTACATCCTTGTGCCCCAAAATTTTTAGTTTCGTGTGCAATTTGACAGCGTAGTAACTTCCAATTAAACTGCATAAACTGATTATTTCCTTACAGTGGTGTTTACCTAACCAATCAAAAAGTGTAATTTTTATATTCTTAATTACCTTATGAACTAGGGAGTCAAATAGACAGTCACGTGAATTAATTATAATACGACTCTCTTAACACTTTAGTTGAATCAAAATAACAAACAATAACACGTATGTAGAAGAATACCGAGAAACCATAAACCGACACAATCTATAAATGTGTACATTCATAAATTGATATTGCATTATTCGAGGTGACTAATGCATCGGCGTTGCATCGAGAGCTGTATAATGGTAGGAGACACACGAATTGCCCAGTAGCGGGCGCTTATCTGATAATAAATATTATGGTCCATTCTTTTAGGCGAGGCGGTCATTAATCCAGCGGTCGATCGCGCTTGTATCGTGTTACAGGCCGCATTGTTGCCTCAACAGTTGTTCCTATTTATCAAGACGCCGGTAATATTGTTCTGGCGCGCACAAAGACCGCATAACCAGCGCGACCGACGCCCGACAACGTCGGGGCTTTTGTCTGTTGACAAGCGACATCGGTATTACTGAAATATTAATTTGAGATAATCAAACACCCACAATAAATATGTTCTCGCCGAATTAGGCGTGCGCGCTAACGACCTCCGCTAAACACCAAACAACATTCAACTCCTGCGCGAAGACATTCTTCAGCTTCTCGATTAGATAACGAGATGTCGGTAACCTGTTCCCAATCAGGCTCCGACGTAAAAAAAATAATTATCAGCAGATTATCAACATGACGCTACAAATTATTAAGTGATAATTTATATGGTTATGGTTGTTGTCTTAGAAGCTGTTTGAAAGTTGATATATAAAAACTCAATGCGAATTGGCTGACTAGCCATTAATATAAGTAACAATATTTAATAGTCAGAAGTGTTTCCAATACAAGAGTAGGCAATTAGCGTTTTTTAACCGGTTTACACAAAGAAGTTGTTTTTTGTTACAGATCTCCGATATCACATAAAATATCGGAGCTATTTTTGGAAAAGGCTCAGCATATTGGGATAATGCAATATGTACTATCCCAATTGTGGTCCGAAGGTGTTCACATATATATTTGAGGATGATTTCATAATTAAGTATTAAAAAATTTTTTGGAAAAGGCTCAGCATATTGGGATAATGCAATATGTACTATCCCAATATTGTGGTCCGAAGGTGTTCACATATATATTTGAGGATGATTTCATAATTAAGTATTAAAAAAATATTTGGAAAAGGCTCAGCATATTGGGATAATGCAATATGTACTATCCCAATATTGTGGTCCGAAGGTGTTCACATATATATTTGGGGATGATTTCATAATTAAGTATTAAAAAAATATTTGGAAAAGGCTCAGCATATTGGGATAATGCAATATGTACTATCCCAATATTGTGGTCCGAAGGTGTTCACATATATATTTGGGGATGATTTCATAATTAAGTATTAAAAAAATATTTTGTTCAGGCAAAATACGAGTACCGTTGTTCATAATCCCATTTTTTATGCAACATGCGATGATCCAATGTGATTTGATGAAGATTCAATTATGCCCTAAAAGTTTCTTAATATCAGTTTCTTAGTTACATTGCCGAACAAATTTCACAGCACCACCTAGCTCCAAAATAAGCGAAGCTTGTGTTATGCGTAACACATTTTTTTTTGTACCCAACGGTTGGTGCCAAAGTAGCGTTACTAATAATTGCGCTACAGAGCTCGTCATATCATTATCTCTCTTCTCGCTAGCTCCTTTGCGGGATAGATGGAGAGAATTGAGCGCCATAAGATACGGTCCTTATACATCTCACTCGCTTCTTTAACATCCATAGGTATTTCCATGCATACCTACCGGTTCCTAGGGCTACTATGTCAGGAGCCCATTACACATAGTAATTACACTAATGACTATTATAAAAACGGATATAGTGGCGGACTTACTTCGACAATGGATCTATTTTAATCAACCATAGTATGTATGAAATACAATAATGACGTGAATTTACTTGAACTACAATGTTTGAGTATCATATAAAATTTGTGTTGAGAGTAATTAGTAATAATAGTCGAGTAAGTTCATAATATTCCCAATACGTGGCGAGACCTGTTCATATATATAATGTTCTCTTTATATCCCCTGAAGCAGGTCACGCGGGAGTATTACATTGTAATCTTTTCAAACAGACCTCTACGCGGTGGATCCATATCACTACATACACCTATTAAACGAGTGGGATAAACACCTAATATTTACATGAAAATTAATAATAATAAAATTGATTGAAAATTGTTCGTGTTCAGAAGGCGATGTCAGGAGCCTAAGAAACCGGCGAGTGTGCATGAGAAGAGCAATGAATGTTAAAGAAGCAAGTCAGGTATGTAAGGATCGAGTCACGTGGCGTTCGGTTCTCTCTGCCTACCCCACAAGGGATTTGGCGTGAAGTTATAGATAAAATTGAAAGCCTATAATATATACAACGCAAGAGTTAACACCCTTTTGCAAACAATTTCGCAAATATCCACAGGCTACGGTAACGCCTTAAAAGCTAGGCCGTCCGCTTGTTTGCTACCTAAGAGGTATAAAAAATTATAGAATATAAAAAAATGCATGGGTCTATAATATTTTTAAAAATTATGAATTAAATCTTTTAAATAAAAAATAAAGCTGACTTCAAATTGAAGTAGGTTTGAATAGGTACGAGTATTTTATTTAAAAGTTATTTGTTGCATTAACCCTTGCGCGAAGGTCCTATGTAATGTCATAAATATGCTATAAACTGAACATAAAAAATAAAAACCGGTCTATCTTTACATTATATTAGGATTAAAGTTCAAACACATTATACAAACTATTGCCGTACCGTTACTAGGTACCTAAATTCAGGACTTTATCAGCCTATGTCAGTCACATTTAAGTCACAAAATCGTCAAGGTTGAAATGATTTGCATATAAATTAGTTTCGTCGACGCGTAAATCCACGTGTTGCTTGGCGAGAATAGAGATTAATGTGGTAGGTGTCTGTGCTGGCCGGGTGACAGACAAGTTAAGCTGACATCCGTCAGCGCCGCGGTCCGTAATCGCCGGATCGAAGATCAATGCTAAGCCCGGCTTATTGAACTCTTCAACGGACTCCGATCGAATCGTTCCCAGTTCATCGCCGTCCCGCTCCCAACTCTATCGACCCGGTTATCTTTTTTTAAATCTGACAGCATGCGGGTCATTAGACTTTCACGTAAGAAAGTTAGCGACTATAATAATATAGCGACCAATACGCTTTATTAACACGAGTGCTTCGGCCCGTCAGCCGGTCGCGGTTAACATATCCTATCGTCTTCTCCGAGATCGTACTATGAAGATAGTGACACTACATTTTCATTAGGTACTTATGACTCCGATTCAAGTTTCCGTCATGTCGGAATCTGGTAACAATATCAAAGTTTGTTCGATTAAGCAAAGCCTTAATCTTATCCCAATAAACCTTAGCGCCGAAAAGGAAAGATTGGTCCTCAAAATTTACGACAGGTACTACCTACTGACTGTAGAGTGTCATTAACTGTAAGAGTTAGCCATCGGTTTTACAGGAATTGAGAAAAGCAACTAATATAAAATAGATGTGTAATTTGACGACAGCCTCTT
Organism: Pyralis farinalis; assembly: GCA_947507595.1. Taxonomy (NCBI): domain Eukaryota; kingdom Metazoa; phylum Arthropoda; class Insecta; order Lepidoptera; family Pyralidae; genus Pyralis; species Pyralis farinalis. The sequence goes on from OX382273.1 coordinate 14,956,491, forward strand.
GCGCCGCCAACTAGCATCTTTCTAACTTTTTCAGGGGTTACTTAAAAACACATATCGCTTCAGACGCAGTCATATTCAAAGGGAACAGTACAAGTCTATCCTAGGAAAAGTATCCAAGTCTTTATAAGCAATCCTCCATTAGCAATCCTTAAAAGGTCTTGAACAATGAAATGCCTATAATGACAATGTAATCACAGCTGTTAAAAATCAGTAAACCTTTTGTGACTGTTGAAAGGTGATCGACTCGACACGAAACGATGCATGTGAATCAATTCTATGTTTAATCGATATGACATTACTCCGAAAGGGCAGCACATAAAGAGGGGCAAATTGTGTTTGTTGTGGGGTGGCGGAACGTTATGGAAGCGAGAAGTGCCGCTACGTATTTATTCTATTTGCTGAACGTGCCTCGCCGCCGCGGCCGCTGTTTGACGATGCAAATTTATCGCGGCGCTTAATAAAACGCGCACCGACCTCATTGATTCGCAGATGTTGCTCATTACCAAGCGTCGGCGGCGAAGCCCGCCACGGCGCGACTACCAAACCTGTTAACTCAACAAATTATTATGAATTGTCGCTGTTCCGGCCGCGCATTTATCGTCGCTCTCATTCCAATCACATTCCTTGTGGCTAGAGATAAAATGCCTTCCCTCTATTTGCACGGAAAGCGTGGACATTGTTTTGATAAAATTATATCCCTAGTAAGCTGCAACAACGCCGCTGCTGGATAAACCGCGGAAGTGAACTCGAGACAAACGTTAGAAGAAGTCGGGAATGCCCATAGCGAGCAGCCGTAAACTGCTAGCAACAGTCGTTTCATCCGATAAAGGCTCACATCGAAGCTAGAGCGCCTCGCGGTACCTTCGATATCGACATATTCGAACTCTGCTTCGTTCGTGAAACAATAAAGCTAGTTTGAATCGCGTTGCACGTCGAGCCGACGCCGTGCATACTTTTTACAACGGCTTGTTTGTGTAAATAGCAATTTTCTTGCCACTTCGTCTGCTCATTCGAAACTGGATTGAACGCCATGCAAAGAACGTGTGAGATTGTAAAAAGGACATGAAAAGTTCTAGTCGTCACCCGCTGGGAACATCGCGCCTCCGTTCATCACGCCGGCCGTTAGTCACATATAGAATACTGCACCTGCCGCTGCGATGCAACATTTTATTTACGCGCAGTATTAGTTATATCGTACAGATTTTATGGTTCCTATTAAACGTCTGTGTTGATCTATAAGAAAAGACGTGAAAGGTCGTAAGTGCAACATTCCTAAATATCATTTAGTTGTATTTAGCCATAGCTTCGCTAAACTGGGTACGCTTATTCTGCCATGCAACATGAGTTTACAAAGCGGCAAGCACCTGCACTACAAAACAGCACAAAGTGAAGTGCGGCCCCACAAGTGAGCTCCACTTCGGCTCTTTAAAGTGAGATCGACGCGTTTACCTCTGACGCGGCTCAGCGCAAATTGATGGTTTCACCTCGTTCCATGCAAAACGATCATCGCGTCCTGCTCGCACGACGCGCGCGCCAGACAACGCGGTAATCATTGTTTTTGAAACGAGAACAAAACGATACCCAGTTCAAAGTATATACGGTCGGGTGAGAAAAACGAACACGCCGTGATATTCCGATAACTTTAAGATAAATAGCTCGCTGAGTTTTACTCGCCCTTTACTTGATCGTTATTTTTTGCGTTCCATTACTGCATCCTAATCTGGGCTGAGATCGATTTCATAACGAGTTGCATCATAGTTATCTATCGTTTACTGTATGTAAATCGATGAACACGGAATAGAATCGATTCTATTTGCCGAGTTTATTAAGTGGCAACGAAGAGAAATTTCCGAGTGGTATGTAAGTGAGATGAATATAACAAGTTGGGTGATGGATAAAGATCATGTCAGTACTCAGTTGGTAGTTGAATACAAAGCGCATCTCATTTTCGGTATCAAAGACAAAAGCGGTAATTACAACAGTTAACGGTTGTAAGTGTCGGCAGTGGGTACAGACGTGCGTGGGACGAACGCTACAATGTTCCACATTCACATTATATTATGTCTGAATTATTGTAGGTGTAATAAAATTATAACAGTAACTATATGCCGCTGACAATTAAAGTGCGCATGTTATGTCCATTTTGTCCTTTTACGAACCAAGAGTTGTTTTCGTTTACGACGGGAAATATATCATCACAATTATAATTTTAGTGGGGTTGATAATGACCTCATTTTATAGAACTGTTTTAGTGGCCTCATTTTGGTATTTCACGGATAGTTAATTATACAACATGTAATTGTAACAAGTTAACGAAGATTTTATTTAAATTTTCGACATCAGAGAATTAGTATAAGTTTATATATAAGTCTTATTATGTACATTGTATTTATACACAAGTAATAAAATAAATAATATAATAATGTCAAAAAATAAAAATCGCGTCTGATATGTTAATTAGTGAACTAAAAAGTTGAGTTACAAACCGGAATTTTATATGCAAGTTTTTATTGTTTTACATTTTAGCATATTTTAACTGTTTTGGTGACGAATGGTATGTATAATAAGTGCAAAGACGATTTTAAATGAGCATGTCTCGTAAAAGAGAAAGTATTAGCAAGTCAATCAAAAAGAGAATCGAGGACACAAGACGCGGTCCTGACACACCACGTGTCAGGACCGCGTCTTGTGTCCTCGATTCTGTATCCAAGGGACCAGGGACGTGAACGTATAAAAAGATAGATAAACTCGTTAGTATACCGAGCAAGAATGAGTGGAGATATCGGCAGGGGCCGCCCTAGACGCATGTGCTGAAAAAGGGCCAAATCAATGACACCTGAAACCGAAGAGCATGCGAGAAGAGGTTGATGAGTGTGGAAGAGGCGAGAGAGTTATATTTGGATCGGTGCACCTGGCGTTCCATAGTCTCTGCCTACCCCTATGGGAGACAGGCGTGATGATATGTATGTATGTATCAATTCGTAATAAGATTAGAGTATCGCTTTGACTTTTTGCCCACTCGATTCCATTTATTTTTTCTAAAGATATTTGTGTACTCTTACTCTTTCTCAAGACACTAGTCTATGTCAATAAAAACTCTCACAGCTTTCTTCTACAAAACACCGCTAAGCATCGGCAGGCGTCGGCATCGAATTTATCCCCACATACTGGAACCAGAATTGTTGCTTTATGCAGTTACAGAAGGGGTTTCTTCCGACAACAGCATGAGGTTTTTCAAAAAAGGTGTTACGTAATTTTGACAAGGCCGACTACGCGCGATTGATTGCAAGTATCTATAAACTAAAGTAACTGCCCAACGTCAGCCAAGTCGCTTGTTTACCAACATGGTGGTATACAAAAATTAAACAGTACGGTCATGAAACCAAAAATATTACACTTTTTTAGGCAATTGTGTAAAAATATCATATTATCTGTCATATACATTGTTTTAGGGCTCTGTGCTCCAAAAAACAGAAATGAAAGCCGATAATGTAGATAATTCTTCTTTTTATTTCCCTTTGAACCCTCGCGGCCACTAACATACGTATTACATTTTTTTTTAAATAAAATCGTATTATATTTATCTATTTCTCAGAGTCCGATTATCTTTTTTAATTTACCAGCACATTTAAAATGACCTTTGGTGAAGACGAAATATTGAAAGAAATTTGCCAATGATTGTCATCAAGCAGAAAGAAAATCTTATTAAATTCTGTTTGTTCCTAAGCTTTACAATTTTATGATACGGAACTGTCAAGGTACGAGTTCTATTCACATTTCTGAAGTTTTTAATCCAACAGTAATTCAGAAACAGCTGATGGAATTACGATTTATAATAGCATTTACTTTTTTAAATAAAGTAATGAAGGTAGTAAAATGTATCTTTTCTCGAGTTACTTGACCGTGAAGTATCATAATATTTACTACGCTGCGAATCTCATAAATCCAAACAAACACCAATGCAGAAAGCGAAAGTGTATCAAAATCCGTGAAATCTTAACAACAATAATAAATAACTTTGACTCACACAAATCCGATAACGCATTAAACTGACGATAACCTTATAACAGCTTGAATAAGAAGTGTTAGAAAGAGTTAAGAAAGTGCAGAGCACGCAGTCGAGCGAGTTAATCGATTTTTGTTACAATCCATCTAATCTCTGTCATCGTGATGATAGTTTTGCTGAAGAAAATAAACAAATGTAAATAATGTATTCAATGTTCACCGAAGGAAGAAAGTAACCGATTACTGGCACGGGAATCGCACTTTCCCCCGAGTGCACAGTGCTTCGTACTGCACCTACAAGGAAAATAAAAGACCTTTCTTTTATTGAAATTTATAATAAAATTTTTACTTCAATAAAATTCATCGTGATACTTTTGCTAAACAGAAGGATTGGTGGTTATCATGTGAGGTCTACATTTGTGCAAGGCGTTTTGGTTCCATTTTGGTTTGCCGATATGCCATTGGTGACGCCGCGGCGCCGCGCCGCCATCCAGTGCGCACTTTATATAGGTCAGTATTTCTTTTGGCAGGGAATTTATTTTATTTTTTCAAAACACTTGTTTCGTACTTGTTTTTTAGTATTATATTGTTATAAAAAGCGGTGAGTGTTTATGTACCCGCGCGTGGATTCTAATCTTGTGACAACATCATGCATGATTTTTATGTGGTCAGCAACATTTTGCGAACTATCATATCCAATATCAAAACCTTTTGGCTGTATACAAATTTAATTTGTTCGACTGTTTTCAGAGACAAGGCAGGTAAAAAGGTTCGTGTTGTAAATCTTATTTGCAGTCAAAGTCCTCCCGTGTTCTTAAAAACTACCAAACCCATTGTAATTCTTAGCTAATCTGAGAACCGCGATTACATTTTTTATTAATCCATCAAGTTTTATTAAATTCGGGTCGACGATTCCAATACTTTATTCCATTATCATAAAGACTACTAAACCGATTTTATGTTCAAAATTTTTTTAAATAATAGTTATGTATCCTTTATATCTGCAATTTTTTATTAAAACGATGCACTGGTTCGAGATTTATCGAGTTACAAATATAAAGTGTAGATATACTAAATTAAATATTCGTAGTGTATGTAGAAATACTTGCTTGCTTATTTTTCAAGCAGTTCTCTAAATATATTGTACATTTTCGAACTGAAACTAATTATTTATACTGTAATAGTCATTCTGTTGAAGCTATCTACTAACGAGTAAGGTCACCAAGAGCTCCTGCGAAGTTTGCTATGTTATTGTTATCGTTATGGAGGACCACCCGGTACCTTAAATTTTATCTATAACACATTACGGTTTAGCGCCAGAGATCCGTGTACGTATCGTACGTATACGTACGATCCGTAATGGGAAAAACAGATGGTCGAGTTTTATTTATACTAGCAAGGGAGAAAATCAAGCATAAAGCCCACCTGAAGAAAAGTGGTTATTATATAAGATTGCCTGCAATATAATAAATATGAGAATAGATCGCGCGTTGCTACCCCCGTTGCTTATACAACAACTCCTTAGGGTAAATAGGGTTTGGTAGGTAGATACGAGCTAGTAATTTCTTTGTGAAACAAAAGTAAAAATGAGAAAAATGTAATTAATACCTTAATACAACATATTGTATAAGGTCTAATAAACATTATACAAGAAAATCTTCAAGTTATATTGAGCATCCTACATTACAATAAAGTGAACTATTGTAATAAAACGTATCGAACATGGAATGAATCTGGAATCTGTATAACTCACGATCATGCCATGAGGTGCAACAAAGCCTGGTATCAGTATCAGGTGGTTTGCGTGACCACAGACGTAGGGCGCGCTCCCTCGCTCACCTGAGCAAAAAGTAACAGAGAGTTCGCTACAAACAAAATTTCGGTATAATTATACACTTAATTCTTTACGTTTGCCACCACCGAACAAGATTAAATTCAACTCTACTATTCTAATTATATCTAAAATAAACATTATAAATTTATCTTATAATACCCATTTATATGCACGAAATTTATTTTTCGTTCTAAATCACACAATTTTTATTTTTTTTTCGTTTAGATGTTAAAAATAGTAAAAAAATCAAAGAGTTTCTATAATAAAAAAAAAACATAATTTGAATAATTGTCATATTTTGAACATGTTTTAATATGACAACATCAATGTGAACGCCTGAATTGCGGAAATACAGCTAATATTTCAAGCGAGGTTGCAGCATACGCTCCCGTAAGCTCAGCGCGTGCCCAAAAACTAGAAAAGTTTTGGGAGTCTGTGAGGGATGTTCCGGATTTAGCTGAAGGAATGAAAGAGTGATTATGTGTGGAGATTTGAATGGATGGGTTAGGACCAAACGAGACGGCTATGAAGCTGTTCTTGGTCCCTATTTAGATAAGAGAGTGAACGAAGAAGGTAAGTCGATTCATGATTTATTTATGGAACGAAAACTCATCGTGTCGAATACTTTATTTCATTACAAGAATATTCACATGTATACATGGAGACGGAATGACCAAAAAAGTAGGATTGATTTGATTTAAAGAGATAGACGTTTGCGAAATATTAAAATGGATACAAGGGCCTTTAGAGGTCCCACTCTTGAAACGGATTACTACCTGGTGGTAAGTAGGTTTGTGGGAGCTCGTCAAAAACCTTACAAAACGTACGCCTACACCGTAACGAAAACCACAGCCAAATGCCAATGCCAATTCCCTTAAGTAGTGTAGGTCCTTCCAATAGCGAAGGTCCAGCCAGTAGTGAGGGCCAAGAACTTCGTAGTTCGTTGCTGAGTAGCGTGAAACAGAAGTGGCGGGGGCGGCAAACGCGAGCGATACTTACTGTGTTTCAAGCCTACAAGCAGGGTTTATGATTGTTTGTCATACAACATAGAGTAAAATCGCCTTCATAATGTTTAAACTGTATAAAACAAAACTAACATTATCCAGTAATGGCCTTGTCGATTTTGTAATTTGTACATCGCGTGTGTATATTATTTAATGGAAACTAACGATCGCATCTGCATTCCATTAGTCAAGTAACAATGTATGCTTTTTTTCAGTTATCATTACAAAAATAATGGGCAAACCGTCAAATTGGTAACCTAGCAAAAACGAACTAGAGCCAATTTTTTCGACAATATCACTAAAAATTCAAATTTTCAAATAAATAATTTTATTACATACGATATCTCCACGCCAGATTAATAGCTATTTTCATGCACGCTCTCCGGTTCCTAGGGCTTCTGACAACATGTTCTGTGTGTAAGGACCGCGTCTTATGGCGCTCGGTTCTCTCTGCCTACCCCGCAAGGGTCCTGGCGTGGGACGAGCTCGGTGGGAGTGCGTATCCCTTCCGACATCATGAAAAGATAAGGAGTAAAAAATTGTAAGATGAAAGTGTAAGGAGAACGTATGTACGTCTGGTAAGCGAAAGACTTGCAAATACAAGTCTTTCCGACTCAAATGTGGATGATTGCTGGCAAGTTCTGAAAGACAGTATGATGGATAGTGCAAAAGAAGCATGTGGATGCGCAAAGAGGCATACAACATTGAAAGGGTGGATGCGCCTGGTGGGATGCAGAGGTAGAATCCTCCATAACAAGAAAGTGGAAAGCGTGGCTGGATTATGTATCACGCATCATTGCCTTTAAATAAAGGTATGAGAGAGAAGAAGAAATACATGTACAGTCGATGCAAGAATGGAACCAATTCTTTAGTGAAAGAGAAGAGTGAAAGACAAATTAGGAATGAGGAAGAGAGGCTGACGAAAGACTTCGAGGTAAATACCAAACTCTTTTGGAGAGAGGTAAAAGTCTCGGGGTGGTTCGTCGGCATCCAGAATAGACAAGATAAAGTCTAAAGCTAGTATCATTCTTTAACACTCAGGAAGTGTTAGAACGGTGGGGGCAATATTTTAGAGAAATGTATGAATATACCTCGGACATTGGCAATAAGAGTGAGTCTTATCACTCCCCGTCACGCCCATGAGCGTCATAACTGTCATACGGGTCCACTTTGCGTGCGTGTTATGAAGCGAATATAGATACACAAACAAGATACCCTCTGCGGTTATTTGTTTTATCTATGAGGAATATGAGGATCGACTTACCGGAGCATTTCTCTTGCCAGAACCGACACTTTATTGGCCCATTGCATTGAAGGATGACGATTTTATTCATTCATATTCAATTTAGAGTTTGACTCGCGATGACATAACGTGTATTATTTACGTAGAACTGTGGTGGCAGAACACTGATGCTGCCCAGATAAATAAAAGAATATATTGTAGAAACAAAAGGTAAACAAATAATGTATGAAAAAGTTAAAATTATGTAAAAAGGTCTGTTGCCAATAAGGTCAGCACCGGTGCAGAGCATTGGTGCTCTAAGGAGGCGTCATTGCCAGTGCTTGGTTATTTTGAAGAAAGATCGCGGGGAGCCGATGGATGACACAAGACCGATTGTGGACGCCTAAAGCCGAAAATTCGGAACGGCGGCTCGTGCAGCGGAGCGTTGTTTTAAGTGTGCAGGCTCGACTACTTAACGTATGGACTTTTCTTTTGATGTATTCGTAGCAGCGTTTTCAGCGTGTATTTAAGCGGCGTGATCAGTATTGGGCGTTTTAACGAGCGTGTACAAGCGATATTTTGTTGTGTGTCAAGATTTGACAGTAAAAGAAGTAGTGTGTTCATAAATATTCGCTGATTATCATTTCGAATGACATTAAGATGGACTATCCCGAAAGGATCGCATTCGCAGCTTAAACAAAACAAACAATAAACAATACACGGGTCACGTTCCATTGACGTGATGACTCTTGCGCTTGAACGGCGGCCTCCGATTGGCCAACACACTCGGACGCCCCGCTCGCACGCGCGCTTTAGCGAAACCTAGTTCCGTGCACGTTGAACGCGACGCTGCAAGCGACAATGCACACTGGAACGATCAGCTGCACGCGCCGCCGTTCCTAATTTTTGGCCTAAGGATGTTCAACAGTGGTCGTCCTTCGGCTGAAATGTGGCAATGATGATAGTTATACATATACTCTGCTAATGTACAACTGAGAGCGGATCACGCTTAACACTCCAAGTTCGATTGTAACTCTTATTATACATCATACGAACGGTACAAGGGTCAAAGTGTAAAGTTTAACGTGCACTTAGCTGTACATGATCAATTAATCGGACAAGGAGTCCTGCAGTACTCATCATTAAGTATTATAGACGTGTTGTCGAGGAAATAGTTCATCGTGTTTACTCAGAAATATCTTTTAAATGTAATTATCACGTCTTCGTGGAATATAATTGAACTGCGCAGAACATAATTCAATTTCGAATATTAATAGTACATATATACATACATGATTACAAAATTAAAGACGACTATTATCTATGCATATTTCAAATAGTGTAATAAGTAATAATCAAATATGAATAGTATGCAGGCGGGTCTCTCTGACAGCACGCGATGGTCCCAATATACCTTACCTAATTTAATTCAATTTATAGCCCGCAGTTAGCATATTGAATAACTGTTCAGCCACATATAATAAAATGGTTTCAATTTAATCATAAAACACCCACAGAAAATTCGATCCCAACACCCCCGTTCAGAACACCTACGCGAAAACCAACACAACTCGGATAGTTTCCTGAACTTAATTAATCGTCCACCTTTTCGCTAGATTATTAATATTTAAGTTTCCCAACTGTGATTCGAGCAAGAAAATTAAATTAACAACGCACGAAGTAACCACCACGTTAATGAAAGCTCAAGCAGGCGGGCAAATTATCATCCGGTCGGCTTCACGGAGTTACGCAAGACAATAAGCAAACAGCTGGGGCGATGTGCAATACAGAGCCGCCCCACAATGGGGGCCGTTGATCCATAGTCCAGATATCTACACTAGGTATGGCAGGCATTTATGTCCGTAGGCCGAGAGGCGCACGACTGCTATCGAAAGTGAATTGTCGTGCAGCTACATGTCCCTCAACGTTAGCGTTCACAACGTCCCGCGTGACTACACTTTCGCGCACTTGGACATTAAGCAGGCAATCATAACTTGACCTTATACTGCTTATCGACGACTTCGGCATTTAAACGTTGCCATTTCATGTTTGCCTTCCTTTAATGGATAAAGAATGTGTTTAATCTACAATGTAACCGTATAATCTAGAGTCAGTTGCTATGTATGCACCATTGTTTACTAACAAGACAAAAGCGTGTAACGTATACCTCCGTGACATTTCCAGTATGTGCAAACTTGGAAAAGGTTTAACCCATTAGTTGTAACTGTACCCCAAATTCAACAAGAGGCATCGATCGTGTAGTAAATATAAAATTATGATCGCAACATTCGAAACCTAAATCTGTGTGAAAAGTGTTCGGGCACAGGTTAAGCGCAATATTTACACTATCAATTCTATGTCATCGGCGTTCAGAGCGATGTTTTCACTCGCCGTGTTACCTTTCGAAAGCCGTCGCCTCATAAACAAAGCGACCTCTGAACTTAATAACAATATGAGGCGGGCGTGCGAAACGGGAGATGCACCCAGCAACTTGCTATAACTCTTTCGGGCCTCGACCGTCGCGGGGTTCATGACGCGCCATAACTCACCAACGGCAAAAACTGTTCGTGTTTGGCCGTAACGATCCTTCACTCAGATTGTGCCTTTATATAGACTCTTACTGGCGTATTTCTGACCCACATACAAGCTCTTTAATGCTAAATTGCTTGTTTTAAAAAGTATAACCCGGCTTGAAAAGTTGAGTCCTCTTCCGAGCTCCTCTTCGTCTATTGGCATTATCCACTTCAATTCAGCCTATTTTACTTTTTTATTAATGGTATTTTACATAACAACTTGTATCTTTCCTCATCATATCTTGAGTAAACTGGTACAATACTACCACCTGAGTGCCTATACTCATAAAAAAAAAATCGGATCATGAACGATGGACGATAAACCAACCAGAACATACAAAAATGAAAGTTATTGAAAATAATTTGACTAGCTAAAAGTTTCTTATCAAATTTATTTAGGACTGACCCGAATTATATAAAAAAATGAATTATTAAAAATTATACTACTACTATTACTTAATTAAATTATAATTAACCTACTTCAAAAACGTGGCATGACGTTATTTCACTGAAGATGTAGCAGCATCTCACGTGGAACATGTGGTTGTCAGTTGTATAGTATAAACGTTAGATTACATTTCACGTCACTTTCCTTACGTAGGTAAGCAAGAACAGCCTTTGATCAATGATAGCGTTTCAAAGCGTCTTAGGAACATAGCCTTAAAATCCCACCTCTGCCAGAATACTAATTTTAATAGCACTATTAAATTTAACCGATTCTCGCCCCTAATATCCACAGGCGGCATGAACCACATAATACATTAAACAATATTCAAACAAATCTTGTTCATGATCATCTCCTTGCTATTTGTATGATATAAACCATAGGAACCATCAAGCGGAAGAAAGAGTGTGGTTATTAATTTCAGCGGTCTGTCTTAACCGGCATACAATAAACAGGCATACAAGACGAGCTCGGTGGCTCAGTCGTGAATGACGCGACTTTGACACCAACGCTCGTGGGTTCAATTCCCACACAAGGCAAACATTTGTGTGCATGAACATGTCTGTTTGTCTTGGTCTGGATGTTTTAAGAGAGGTAGGGCGCATCAAAGAAGCCGGTCTGGGGAAGTACCTTCACCTCGAGAAAACCGCAGCCAAATAATAACTCCCTAGAGGGTTGTTGTGTTCCTGCGTGTGAGTGACGTCACCAGTACGCTCCCAAGGAGTTGCTGTGTAAGCAGCAGAGGAGGCATCGCGCGACTCATACTTAATATATCGCAAGCGTTAATAGGCTACGGTACCCGCTTTACATCAGGTGGGCCGTATGCTTGTATGCCTCCCGATGTAGTATAAAAAAAAGGCAAAAGTCCTGTTATTTAACAAACATAGCTCTATGGACAAAAAGAAGCGCCTAAGAAAGAGGCCCTAATCTCCAATTAGCCAAATGACCTAAAGTATGCATGTTGTATTAGCAACAATTGTTTTGCCGGCACTGCACAAACCATGTGTATTGGAAGCGTTCATAAGCTTCATTTTATATCACATGCGCCGTATGCTGGTTCGTCTCTCGATGTTGTATAAAGAGTCAAATCGAATCAAAAGAGGACTTGTATTTTACAAAGATCTACGAGATGAGATGATATCAATTATCTAAACACGACCATTGTCGATCTTTAAGAGAGGTAGGTCGCATCAAAGTAGCCCAACTCGGGAAGCACCTCCACCTCATAGAAAACCGCAGTCAAATAACAACTAACCCAAAGGGTTGTTGTGTCCCTGCGAGTGAGACAAGTTACAAGCAGCTCCTAAGGAGTTGCTGTATTGTCAGCATCGAGTGGTAACGCACGAGTGATACTTCATGTATTGCAAGCGTTCAAAGGCCACGGTAACCGCTTTACACCAGTTGGATCGTATGCTTGCATGCCTACCGGTGTTGAATATATATAAAAACCTAACGACGACGATATTATCATCATCAGATAGAGAAATCGATCTGCCTTATGATCACCATAGAACCACCATAGTCCGACAGATGATCAAGGTTTATCAATTTTCTTGCAATCCTTATGAAATTGCATAGCACATGAATCTTACGAAACTCAATGTTTATAGCCACTATTAACGAGACAAGGTCAACAAGATTTATTGACAATAGAAAATATAGTTGCAATTATCTGATACAGTGGAATTCGTGACTCACCTGAGGTCACTATCTACTATAGCCATTGACATTTGGAGCCTTTGTTTTCTTTAGCTAAAAACATCACCTAATTAAAAGTAGGAGGCCAAAATGCTGCTGTATTTAACACCGAAGTGAAACTGGATAGGAATTGAATGCTAAACACTCGGAATACAGAATAAACCAGAAACCGCAAACACGCCCTAAACTGAAGCCATACAAACTACTCTCAAAGAGAGTAGTTTGACATTTGGACGACTAGTATATATTTGGCCACCGTGTCTATTACGCGTAAAAAAATCTCGATAGTTTTTATTAAACAATGCCGTCTTGTGCAGTTCCCACCTACAAGAATGCAGTTAGAAGCATAAAAAAACAAGATGGGATCACATTTCATGTGTAACTAGCGCATTTACATCTCATTTTATTTAAATAATGAATTTCTTTTACTCGTTGATAGTGGTAAACAATTTGGGCGAGTCCATTTTGTTCATGTTGCCAGTTTTACTGGTTTCTTTTCCCTACTTTTTCTTATAAAGTTGACATTGATCAAATAAATAATAAATGCATGTTAAGTAATTAAAAAATAGTTTGATTAATATAAAATATGTAAACACATTTATTTAATTTTAAGGTATTTACGATATGAGCCTATGTTTACATTATTTGAGATCTTTTAATATAAATATTGCCTGAAATAAATAATAATTATTGACTTAATAATAATGATTGAAATATTATTAACTAATGTTTTTGGTATATAGTCTGCATATGTGAAATTGTGTAAATAGTAGTTTTTTTACAAAAATGTTTTGTGTAAAACTATTCTAATTATTATATGTGGAATTTCAGGTCCCCACTGATGAAATTATAAAAGCAAAGAGCAAAACTTCTTCATTTGTCGAAACGTAAAAATGTATTGAATACCTCAGAATCAAAACGGCAATATTATAAAAAACTAGTACAACAAAATGTACCTAAGTAAAGACATATTTTTTGTAAATTACTTGTGTTTCATTTTACTAAAGCAATTTTTATGCATAACAGTATATTAATATAACATCTTTAATATTAATATAACACTTTTAATTTACCCTAAAAGAGGCGAACTCTCACTAAGCTAGCAACACTTACGGGTGGGAAGTATGAGGAGTGCGGGGGATTGCGAATTGTTTCTGGATACAGCGGACAGCATGTATTATCGGCTGTAGGCTCCTTCTGGTTTATTCTGTATTCTGAGGCTAAACACAGATATTTACGTGGGACTCCCCGTCGGCTGTCCGACGGTATACCCACTAAACGACCCCGCGAAATACCATCGGCCGCGTTGGTGTGGTGCCCCGGATCTGTCAGCAACAGGGCACCACTGCGACTGGCCAGCCCCTCAAAAGGGGCCGGACTTCTTCTCTCTAGGGGCCGTCCCGGCAAATTGGGCGTTTTGGAATCCTACACAAACCAGACGATAACAATGTGGCGGAAAAACGAGCTTCTTATTTAATAAAACAAAGGTAGGACAGGCTGTTAACTATAAGTAAAGCAATCACAGTGCAGTACGTGAAACGTCATGAGCTGGAGAATGTAATCTAGGTCGTTACTTCTGGATACGCATACATTCCACTGAGGTTACATGGATTGTCGGGGACTGAATCACTCTCTATTGCTGCCCGATCTCTTGCACGGTGTAATGAATGTTACATATCGCACACGACAGTACCATAATCGAGAAGTCGTCAAATTTATGCATAAATAATTCCATAACTTGATTATGAATTCTTTGGCATGGACATTAAAAGGCGAGTGAGTGCTGGGAATAGTGTGAATGGACCGTTGGGGAAACTTCTTGGCAGTAAAAACCTGAGTCAGAAGGCGCAGCTGGTTATACACAATGCAGTGCTGGTCCCAACGCTTACTTATACGGAAGCGAGAGCTGGGTATGCAGAGAGAGCATGAAATGCGAGCGTTGCGCAAAATTTGTGGCGTAACGCTTGTAGACCGTATTCGCAATGATGAGGTTAAAAGCAGAGTTGGTATGAAAGAGAGCGTCGGTGTTAAAATAAGAAGAGGCATGCTCCGTTGGTTTGGACATGTAGAAAGAATGCAGGATGAAATAATGACGAAGCAGATATACAATGTAAAAGTGGAAGGATGTAGGAGCCGAGGAAGGCCAAGACTACAGATCTAGGACTAAGACTAGAACACGACCAATTTGACTATGGTAGGTACCATAATCAAATTGGTCGTGTTCTATCAGAAGGTGATATCAGGAGCCCTAGAAACCGGCGAGTGTGCATGAAAAGAGCAACGAATGTTAAAGAAGCGAGTGAGGTATGTAAGGATCGAGTCACGTGGCGCTCGGTTATCTCTGCCTACCCCGTAAGGGATTTGGCGTGAAGTTAAGGATAGATAGATAGATGAATTCTTTTAACTACAAGTTAAACCGCATATACTCGTAGAATCAGACATATGCAGTTTGAAAAATACGCTTTATACTCTTGATACTTAAAATTTCTATCCATCTGTATTTTCATATGAGTTCCCTTCATAAGGAAGTGTGTAAGGTAACCATGGTGAGTTAAAATTTGAGTAAAAAATTGGTTTTGCTATACATTGACACCGCCGCATTGTTCCTAGTGTGAACTAGTATGAACAGTGGGCAATCTAAAAGTGACAATGAATGGTAAAATTCATTGTAGTGCATTTAACGCTGGTCAAATTTAATTTGAAGAAAACAGAGTAGAATGATATTGACTAGCGTTCTTGGCAGTGTGAG
The DNA here is from genome assembly GCA_947507595.1 of Pyralis farinalis. Taxonomy (NCBI): domain Eukaryota; kingdom Metazoa; phylum Arthropoda; class Insecta; order Lepidoptera; family Pyralidae; genus Pyralis; species Pyralis farinalis. Next base: position 14,972,021 of record OX382273.1, read on the forward strand.
ATGTAAAAATATGTAATGAGACTTATTAGAAGGGAAGTCATCTCTTCAGATAATTCTGATTGCATATTTTCAAGGAAAGTTCGATTTTCGAGGAACACGCTTTTTCACATTTCAACGGAATCTACTACTATCCCATATGGAGGCTTAATCTCTCATTACCCGCGGACCGCTTTTCCGCCAAGAAATGTATGGGAAAACGTATATAACGGGGTCTCACAGGTTAATATTAATTTTAAAGCATGCGCTATCTGACCATCAAACGTAAACCGTCATGCCTTGCCTATGTACTATACAAACACTAAATGAGGTTTAAGCTGATACTCAGTTTACGAGGATACATAATTTGGTTTGTACCTAGTAATCTGATGCACTTTGGTCTCGAGGAAACGGCACAATACGTGCGGTTATTTAGCAATCCTGCGCTGGCGCATTCCCCACCAATGAATGGTTGCTCACTCGAATACAATTTAGGCCTGCCAAACAACAGTGACTGAATAAAATACTATCTACAAGAAGTAAAAATTGAGATCATACATTCTGCATTCATAGTAACTATAAAATACTCATTTTATTTTTTGTATATTAACTACTGCCCCATTAGGATTGGCGGGGTCTGCTACCTAAGCCTAAGGATTTAATGAATATATTGGACTATTGACTTATTTTAAAAATGGTGACATAACTGATAGCTGTGCTATTTTTAAAGTAAATTAGGCATATGAAATTCCGTCGTGTCAAATGATGACTGTCCTTAGGCGATAAATAAACAAAATTTAGTCCATGCCCTTTATATCTATATAACTAAAACCTCACCGCAAGCCACTTGTGGCGTAGGCAGAGATAGTTTTGCCTGTGGTTAATTTTGTAAATATATACTCACATTCACGAATAGCAAACTTTCGAGCCCAGCTATCAGTCTAACTGATAGCTGTGTCACCATTTTTAAAATAAGTCAATAATCATATTGAATATTTATGGTACTATTTCTTTATCTACCAGTTCTACATAAAATATAATACCGCATAGACATTACACTGTATAACGAACTTCCTAAACAAGCTTTGCATTTTGACTCCGTAATGGATTTTTATTGGAACTTCGCTAGCTAGGTTGTAAATATCTAAACAATCAATAAACAAGTTTCTGGTATGTTCTTTATACATTAATGTAAATGTTTCTGAGCATATTTATATATTTTATTTGTAGTAATATTGAAAGGTTTAAGATAGCAAAAGTGCCAAACTCAAATCTATTATGAATTGGCAATGTCACGTAAAAGTACTTTATTGTATTTGATACAGACTGTATTCCGCATCTTCCGGTATCGTCATTATGTCAGCCGAATAACGTCCACTGTTGAACATAGGCCCACCCCTTTCTGGCCCAGCGATCATCAGTTCTCCAAGCTATGTGACCCGCCAACCACTACTTCAGCTTGCTGATCCTTAAAGCCACGTCTGTAACCCAGGTTCTGCTGCGTATGTGCTCATTTCTGAATCTCTCGCAGAAACTCCAAGCATGGCTATCGCCCATCGCACGCTATGCAACCTTGAGCTTCCATATGAGGCCCATAGTAAGGTTTAAGGTTTTTCGTTTCTGTGCCGTAAGTCATCACTGGTAGCACACACTGATCGAAGACTTACGTTTTGAGACATTGAGGTATTTTGGACAACAAATCTTACGCAATTTCCCAAACGCTGCCTGTCTGACGAGAGACCTCTTTCTCGAAGTTGGATCTACCTAACTGGATTGTTTGTCCTAGGCAGACATACTTGCCAACAACTTCCAGGACCGAATTTTCAACTGAAACTAGAGTCTACATCTTCCAGCATGCCCATGTTTATCTTCATTTAGGATTTTAATTCAATTGTCGCGTTAGGTAGTGAAAACATCATAACAATATTGACTACAAAAAAGCCGTCAAGTGCAAGTCTGACTCGCACTCTGAGGGCTCCGTAAAAATTATTATTGCAAATTATTGTCGCAAAAAAAAGTATTTCTTTTTTGTGATGGAACTACAAATTTACGGTTTTCAGATTTTTTCCTTTACTTGTGCTACATGACATTGCTTCTTACCAAAGTTTATTATTCTAGGTCAACAGGAAGTATCCTATGTAAGTTTTGATTCCCTTGCGAGTGTCAAAATATGCACATAACCGAGACATAAACAGCCGTATCTTTTAATTGTGTTAGAAGTTTGATTTTTTCACTACTCGAAGGGATTACAGACCTGAGTATTTGATATTAATTTCAACTTGATAGCTCCACCCGTTCCTGAGAAAAAGGGTCTTGACAGACACATGACAGGCAGACGGACAACAAAGTGATCCTATAAGGGTTCCGTTTTCATTTAAGGTACGGAACCCTAAAAATTAAAGTCTACGTCTATTCATATCATTTATGTTAAAGACCACAACCGACCTAGAGGACATAACGAAAAATATCGTAGGATAACATGCTGTCTCCCTCTAAATAAATGAAACATGGAGAATGTGTATTTTCTCTTGTTACAACAGTTACACTGTACATCGTCGATGACTGTTTCACAGGCTTGTAATGTACTAGTAAATGTGCAATTTGTAGTTTCCAAAAATTGCAGAGACGTAACACTATATCATACTAGTGAATTCTAGTCTTAAATGTTTGAAATTTTTCGACTTAGCATTATTGAGACAAGATATAATTTATAATCAACTTTGAACGTTGTAGAAAGTTCACAGCAATTTGTTACGAGCAAAATAAAAGATGTATGAACTTCACCCTTTAAGACGAGATTTATTACATCTCGTTCATTGCCTTGTTTCTTTGAAAGCGTTAATTTAAAAGTTATTTTACTGTATCTGTATAGACAGGGTGGACTAGATATGGTGAAAACGAAAGAGGATAATTACACAAATTAATATGGACTACTATCATTACGGGAAAGACATTTTTGGTTACATTTAATTTATAAAACAAATAGTTACTAATAATATGACAGGTATCTTAAATAAACTTGAATTCGCAAATATTTTTAAACGGTGATGCGGACAACGATGGGGCTACATGTTCAGGGTACCGGTTCTTATTGGATGGATATTTAAATAAAAAAGTATTCTGAGTAAAAAAAACTTGTAAAATATAGCTATATTTTTAATCTCAGCTGAGATTAAAACAGAATACATAACAGTATGAGAGTAATAATTAACCCAAATAATAATTCTAAAGAATCCCTACTGTATATTGATACTTTTTCCTAGAATTATCCCATTTCCTAAGAATATCACACATGTCCACATCAGGATTCGAACACTATCAGTCGGGTAATAGGCAGGTGCTTTATCAACTTACTTGACTATCATTGTTCAGACATTGGTTATCTTTTTCACTTTCACATTTTTTTATTATTTTATAACAAAAATAAGGGGTATAATTTTATAGTAAGGTTAATGCAAATTAAGTACGAGTATATGCATCAATGTATGAGAGGATTTTCTTGTTGTACACATATAACAATATTACTACACGTTAACTTTCAACAGCGAGATACTTTTATTGTACCTAGCATAAAATATTTTTCGTTTTTGGTCATACAAGAAAAGAAAATTTTGCATTTCTTTGTACTTAAAAATTTAAGGAACTTCTACAAATTTTTTATAAATAGTAATTTCTATCTTATCTTAATTGACAGAACGTGTGTTGGCAGTGAATCCTACGGTTTATCGAAATAAAAAATGACATTATCACTACATTGAAATAATACAAATGGGTTTATAATATAATATTTTAAAAATGAGGAGCCATACCATACATCCATGTTTAGCGACATAATATTACATTTTTGTTATTATTTATTTTTTAGTTATTAATTTAACCTTACTTTGTTTTCTTTTAATATTTCATTTTCCACGGACCATCAAGATACAGATTACTTAGCCTTTGTTCATTAATATATCACAAGCAATTAGTGCTTTTAAAGTGAATAATGGGTACCTCTTTAATTTGTATAGATCGTCGGAGGCGCGCTACCGTGCGCGACGTCCGAGAGTTATTTATGACTTTGATGCGATATCGAGCGCTGCCTATCTGCCCACGCACCCGTGCTATTCATAATGGACCATTTTTAAACGAGAAACATTGAAACAACGCTTCACTTGTAAAAGTAGACCGATTTATCGTTACAAATTACCACATTTGTAAGTTAACCATTTACCACTTACAAATTAAATTCGTGACCACAAACAACTTGAAATTTACGTATTAACTACATGATTGTCAGTTTTCTGACACTTTCCCACAATCTAGTGGACGGTTTAAAACTTGGCTATAATAGAAACAAAACGGTTTAAAAATTAAATAAACACGCATACGCACACGCTGTAGGGTTCAGTATAATTCGATAATTTACAATAGCGAGCTGTGCAGCGCGGGCGCCTTGGGCTTGTAAATAAGATTCTCATGAAATTCGGCGGCTGCCGGCCGGCGATCGTATCTCAGCCACGCTATCCATCACGCGGCGCTAGTCACGCCACAGCGATACTCACTAATTATTTCTCCCTAACAGAGACAATTTGTCATTAATTGTAAAACATCTCTGATAAAGAGACGCCAGAACGATACGCCATCGCGCTAAATAAGCCGGAATAAATCGTGTTAACTGACTCTCCCGGCCGAAAGAGAACGGGCCTGTACCGCTCTAATAATATCTTTGGACTTAAACAGGTGCACAATCTCATTTACGTGCACCTCGTTATTGAAACTGACAAGCAGTCACAGCAACATTAGCGATCGCTCCGCTCGAAATGAATAAATTGAGATAAAAGGAAAGGAACGATTCTCTACTTCAATTACGGCAACCCACACAATGATTAGACGTTTCACTAGGTGTACTGCGGCCGATCGCGGCCTGAGTTGAGTTATTAAGTGCTAGCTTTGTTATAACTACATTCAAAGTGACTTGGATTAATGGAATAAAATACCTGAGTCTTTTTTTTATTTGATCGTGTTCATTCCTTGTCAACATTCTAACTCCCGGATTAAGTGCAGTCGTTTATCCAACTATTTACGTCTTACCAAGTTGTTCTTTTATGGGCTATTTTGTGGCGGCTGCGTAACGTTTTATTTAGGATGCTCGGGTCAGTGTTACGACATTCGCCGAGGTTGCTGTCGGGGATGGATTCTAGACTTAACCGACGCGCAGGATTGATCGAATACAATTATTCATCCCTCTAAAGACGTACACATTTCGTGAGTCTATTCAAAAAGTTTTTATCTTTCTCTGACCACTAACACAATAGCCGAAGAATCATAAATATAAACATTTCAAGTGTGGATAAATAAACGAATAAAAGGAACTAGTTGTTCGTTATCTCGAGCAGAAGGGCGACCTTCAACTGAGCTCGGTCTGAATACAGAGTAGCATAATAACAAGAGACATTGGGAGGTAAACGTTGGACGCTTTCGTATGCAAAAAGCGTTAAGTGTTAGCCGACGCGGTTGTACGGGCCGAACATTAAACAAGCGGTTGTGAGCTAAAATAGAAATGGGTTGTTTGAGTAGGGTTCTTTCGCGAACGCAATTGTACTCGAACGTGTCTTGTTAGCGAATGCGTTATGCAAATGCTGGCCGGCGGCGCTAGTACGAGACCACTAGCGTTAGTTTGAATGCCGTCCAGGATGCCGCCCCATTGAATCTTACTCAATGCTCGAGGACCCAAAAAGTGCATGAAACAGCCGTTTAGCACTTTCGCCTAAAAAGCAACATACGGCATAGCATTATTAAGACGTTAACGTACTTAGCTGTAATAGTGCTTTGTTTTTTCTACATATTATGAAGTAATCTTACCGCAACAATTTATATACCTACATATGTAAGATAACCTTGTGAGTAGTAAATAAAAAATCCTTATATTATTAAATCTTATTTTATGAGTCATTTCATTACGTATATAGCCTTCTATGCATCTAGCAGAAATTTTACGAAATCTACTAAAAACTACTCGTGTACGCTATACACTAGCTGCCTGGAAGGACGTTTCTGCGAGTGAAAGGGAAGCGGCAACTTCTTGTATAGCAAGCGTCTATAGACCACGGTAGAATATTTACACGAGGGGGCCGTACGTTCGTAGGAGGGTGTAAATAAAAAAAAATAAGCGACGTAAAGTCGTAAAAGAAATAATCTATAGAAACAAATTATTAAATGCATGAAAATTAAAACAATTAAATAGGATAATTGTCTACAGAATTACTTTACTCTACTGAATATCTTACTAATATTATAAATGCGAAAGTTTGTATATATGGATGTTTGTTGCTCTTTCACGCTTAAACGGCTGAACGGATTTGAATGAAATTTGGCACCTAGATAGATTATGATCTAGATTAACACATAGGCTACGTTATTTGACTCCACGCGGGCGGAGCCGCGGGCTGCAGCTAGTACATAATAATTTGATGAAATACTGCCACGCTATCAAAAAACCAAGTCAAATTGAAACCATGACTGAACAGTAACTGTTTGAGACTGAGTTTTATTGATGGTGACTACCATAAACAATCTACTTGTATTGTATATTACTGTGGCAAACACTGAAACCCGTCCCTGACTCACCACAATGTAATTTGTCTAGCTTATCTGCGTTACTTAATTTTTTAAGTCAAATTACGAACACCTTAATTTTTATGTTCACAATGACAACCGACGGCATAAGAGCTTTTGGTTTGTGATAAATGAACTTTATTTTAAATAGATGTAACTATCTATTTATGTAACTTTATATTTAAATAGATAGTTACTCTTTTGATAATACTAAGGTGACAAATAAGCGTACGGCTTGCCGGATGGTATGCGGTTACCAAAGCTCATGGACGCTTGCATTAACCGAGCCATCACGTATTGCCGATACATACTGAGGTCCACAACTTCACGATTTCAGATGTTGTAACTGTCGTGGCAGTGATAGATTACTAACCTCTACAATTAACATAAAAGCCAACTTTACGGCACGTGATGCAAGCGAACATAAGCACTATTAACGATGAAGTCCAATATCTTACTAATTTTGAATTCCCGGCAGGTTGACTGAAAAAGTGAAAACCTATTTACGAGTATTTTACCCTATTTATATAGAATACATAACGTATTAATTAATATAACAATATTACACAGCTCCTAAAATGTTTTTAAGAAATAAATCAGTCACTTTGTTATAATAAATATGTTAGATTGTATGTGGCCGAGTTTTAAAATAGCTAGTTAATAGTAACTTTGTAAGAGGTCCTCAGGAGAGGTCACATTGGCTGCACAGGCAAGAACCCTTTTTTTTATACTACGTCGGGAGGCATATAAGCATACGGATCACCTGATGTAAAGCGTAACCTACTAACGCTTGTTTTTTTTATTAAGTATCACTCGCGCGATGCCTCCTTTGCTGCTTACACAGCAACTCCTTGGGAGCTTACTGGTGACCTCACTCACACGCACGAACACAACAACCCTCTAGGGAGTTGTTATTTTTTGCGGTTTTCTGTGCGGTGGAGGTACTTCCCCAGACGGGCTGCTTTGATGCGCCCTACCTCTCTTAAAACATCCAGACCAAGACAAACAGCCATATTCATGCACACAAATGTTTGCCTTCTGTGGGAATCGAACCCACAAGCGTTGATGGCAAAGTCGTGTCATTCACGACTGAGCCACCGAGCTCGTCAATTCCTGCGTTTTTACTTTAGTCAATCAAAAAAATTACATTAAAATTCGGGTAAGGATTTAATTAAAATTCACTTTCATTCCGTGATTTATTTAATATTATAGAGTTCAATTACCACGCGCGAGTGATACTTAATGATTTGAGTTATGTTTATAACTGCCAGTAGACATCTTTAAAAAATTTTCAAGCACAAACTATATTAAAGCAAACAATCATTAAAATAAAAATGTAATGACTACCGTACTCTGTAGACAATAATATCGAAGAACAAAAACATTGTTATGTCGACACAAAAAGTACACGAACAATAAACCACAAATAATTATGCGATAAATTATAATGATTGCTAATACATTTCAACATTGATGCCCTTTGATGCATTGCGACATATCTTGAACCAGTCCTAGTGGGGTTGCGGTTGTGACATCAACGAGAGTGAAGTCAGACGTAAGTACAGAACTCAGAACATTAGCTAACTCAAGAAATGTATAAACTACAGCGAATTCATTATTTTTCATAGCTATGTAATGTGTAGCACACATTTCCACTTAGGTATTTTAGTTAAGAGTTTCAAAAGAGATTTTTGCCTCCCTTTACGTATTCTACCGATTGTATAATGGGTTGTGTTCTGAGAAGTTGTTCGACATGATGCCAACAGCCTCGTTTTAAAATCGCACAGCACGCCGATGGCAAGGAGTTCATCCTCATACACTGGAGCCGCAGTGGTCGCGTACTGTGCAGTTTTCTACCGAGAACGAATAAGTTATGGAATGAGCTCCTTTTTCCGATTTGATTCCAATAATATTGTTCATAGACGACAATCGTGCAAAAATTTTTTTCACTAGAATAGGAGATGAAGAATGAAACTGGTTGGAAGAATTCCTTTGGTAAGATACCCAAGTGTGTTTTAATCGATAGCTAGTGGTACTGTTAGTTATACTATTGATCTTATTTTTACTTTTTTTTTAATAATCGTTTTTCGTGTTAACGATCATCAAGTCAAATTTCATTACAATTTGTTTACTACTTTTCAAATGCTGCGTGCACGGACATACAGAGTGACAAGATTTTTGAAACCGTAGTATTAGAGACCACGACAATTATTATTACTTACTACGTTTTTATTTGAAAGGGAGGAAACCAGAACGAATACGAGGATTGTGAATGACGATGTAGTATTAGAACAAGTGAATGAGATTGTATAACTTGGAAGCGTTTTTAACATGGATCGAAGGTACACCGCTAATGTGGAGATACGAGTCATTGCAGGGAACAACGTGAATGAAGCACTGCTTCAACTTCTAGGAATCCGTATCCTAAGTTTGAAGGTACAGTTTGCTGTACACAACGTGGTCCTAATCCCAATACTAACTTATGGAAGTGAAAGCATGAAAGTAGAATAAATGCGGTCGAGATGCGAGTATTATGTAAAGTTTATGGCATATCGCTTGCTGCCCGCGTTTACAGTGATGATGTAAGAAAGAGAGTTGGTCTGTAAGAGAGTGTCAGTGTTAAGATAAGAAAAAGAATGCTCCGTTGATTCGAACATGTAGAAAGAATGCAGGATGAAAGAATTACAAAACAGATATACAATGTGAAATGCGTTAAGAGAGCTGTGTATGTAAAAAAATCGGCCAAGTGCGAGTCGGACTCGCGCACGAAGGGTTCCGTACCATTATCTATAAAAACGGCAAAAAAATCACGTTTGTTGTATGGGAGCCCCCCTTAAATATTTGTTTTATTTTAATTTAATTATTTATTCTTAAAGTGAATATATAACTAAATATTCTGCGAATATTTCAAGCGTCTAACTGTCGTGTATCAATATCGAGCAAAAATGAGCAAAAATATCACGTTTGTTGTATGGGAGCCCCCTTAAATATTTATTTTATTCTATATTTTAGTATTTGTTGAAGCGTTTCAACATCATCTGTGAAAATTTCAACTGTCTAACTATCACGGCTCATGAGATACAACCTGGTGACAGACGGACGGACGGACAGCGGAGCCTCAGTAATAGGGTTCCGTTTTACCCTTTGGGTACGGAACCCTAAAAACGAAGGAGGTGTGAATGGACCTCGTCTTATGGTGCGCGGTTCTCTCTGCCTGCCCAGCTAGGGACCTAGCGTGAAAATACACACACTTTTCTATTATTAGTATTCAGAAAAAGCAACCTAACCAAGACATACATACGTTTTTATATACATAACCGTTTCTCTTGCGTGTACATCGAATCTGCATCCCTTGATATTTAAGTAGATATTGCTATAAATTCGACCACCAGATACGTAATGATTATCAACATTTAATTGTAATACCTTGTCGATCAAGCTACAGCTAAGCTAGCTAAGCATTACGTTGTATCAGTACAGACGTTTTCTAGAAAATCTTAATAAGCAAAACCTTAAATAAATTTTATATTTAAATACAAAATCTGATTCAAAGAGCCGATTTCAAGATATACGAAATATACAAGAATTGCTCATTTAAAACAGCTAAGTAAGTAACATAACCAAATAGGCATCAATTTACATAGATATTGCAAGTTTCTACCAACAACAATAAAGCTGAATTCCAGTTCCTGCTGCCGCCAACACTGACACCGTGCTCCTACTACGAGAGGATCTGTCTGGATGCTCTGAATACGAAATACTAAGCCAAAACATTGTTTGGCGTTTATACGAATTAGAACTTACTTGTGAAAATAGTGTGTATTTCGTTAATGGACATAAGCATACGTCACATGCCGTGTAGTACCGATGCAGTACGTTGAGAATATGATTTGGGAAAACTGATAATTTCCATCGGAATAAGTAAACGATTTCGTGAGCCAAAATAATATTGTAAAAAATAAAATATTGTCGGACAAATCACACAGCACCATCCAGCTACTAAGTAAGCGAAGGTTGTGTTATGGGTACGAGACAACTGATAAACATATGTAAATACATTTTTTTTTTGTAAATACATACTTATTATACATAGAAAATACCCAGACCAAGACAAACAGACATGTTCATGCACACAAATGTTTGTCCTGTGGGAATCGAATCCACGAGCGTTGGTGTCAAAGTAGCGTAACAGCGCGCTTCATCACTGCGCCGCCGAGCTCGTGGAAAATAATGTTTAAGTTTCGAATTTTACCACCCTATTCTTTTTTAATTTATCAGTTAAGAAATGACCAGTACGTCTCTTATAGGCTGCAAGTCCTAAGTCATCTTTTAAAATACGCGACATGGTTCTAGGTGCTACCTTCATCTCCCGAGATAAAATCTTTTGCTTTCGGACAGGATTTCTTCGAATTCTTTCCCTTACTGCTTTGACCACCTTTTTCGTACGAACACTACGTGGACGGCCAGTTCTTTATCTGTCATAAACAGAGGAGGTCTCATTGTACCTATTAATAGCCCGGTACACAAACATTTTACTAATACCAAGCGTATGGAGAGTTTTAAAATTGCATTTGGCTCCATACCTGCTTTGTGTAATGCAATCACAGCGATTCGGTTCTCTTTATCACCCAACTCCATTTTAATATCGCAAAATAGTGTACAATGTATTGGCGCCAAAATGAGAAAACTCAATGAACAATCACATAAAAATGACAGATTCCAAATTCAAATGTAATATTTTTTTTATTTTTAATTGTAACAGTATTTATGGCCAGACTAAGTATATCGACTCCTTCCTCCTCCTCCTTCCAAATCAGAAGTACCTACTGGTGTACAAAAACAACATATCCCTTGTTTTGAGAGTCTGTAATGGTTGTTCTAGATTTAGCTAAAGGGAATGGAAGGTCATTCCCTCATTCCCTTATTGTAACATACTCGTAGTTTAAAATCGTAATCAGTATGCAGGCGAATCTGACAGCAGAAATACTGTCTTGACTGCAAACACTAGTCATAATAATTAAAGATGTAAGAATGACAAAGCCCTGCAGCGTTTGGTGTTCTCTGCCTACTCCTCTAGTGAATATATACGGTGTAAAGATATATATATGTATAGACAGACTGTGTTCATTACTATATTGTATCTTATTTATGACTAGTCTGGCCATAAATACTGTTACATAGAAACTTTTCTTTTTTCAACTCTTTAATTATTTTGAATTTGGAACGCGTTTATTATGTTAAAAACTTCGATTTCCCGCCGTTTTACATATTTTTTTCGTATTAATTATCAAATTACAATATGGAATAGGGTATTAAAGAAAATGGGATTGCAGTGATTACCTTGCACAAAATGGGTATGGAGCCTTATGTCATATTAAAGACACTTCGAAAGCTTGGTATCAACCGTAGGTTCGTATATTGTACTATTGCTCAAGACCATAAAAGATCGGGGCGACCGCGTGCCATTAGTACTACAAAGACTGTCAACGCTGTTAAAGCCAAAATTCGCCGAAACCCCATTAGGAAACAAAAACATTTATCGCGAAAATGAAGATTCCCGCTAGGACTCAGTCGTGTATAATAAAACAAGGTCTGAAAGCTCGGCACTTATCGTCGAATACGGGACATGCCCTAAATCAATCCCTACAGTTGAAGTGAGTGGATTGATCAAACTGCCTTCTGTCCCGATACGCAGGTCAAAGGCGAAGACTTCAGCCAAAGCGTATCGAGAGACTGCTTTGGATCGCGTTGTGAAACTTCTCAGCAATATATTTTTTTAAATGTACCTACCGTGGACTCTACAGCGGGACTCTCCACCTGGCCACAAGACACAAACTACTCAAGCCTGGGTCGAAACCAATGTTCCGGACTTTATAAGAGCTGAAGACTGGCCCTCGTCAAGCCCACATCTATACCCCTTAGACTACAAATGATGGTCATTTTTAGAGGACATGGCCTGCTCGAAAGGACACGCTGACATTGTGTCTCTTAAGGAATCATTTTTGGAGCAAGCAATAGCTAAATTTCGCATGGAAATAGTGCATAAATGCATAGATTAGTGACAAGACAGATTAAAGGCCTGTATCAAAGCCAAAGGTGGCCGTTTCGAATAGATTTTTTTTTAATTTTATTTATTGCCGAGACTTACATAAATATGTACATATAAGTTTTATTAAGATTACATTACCTCATAAAAAATAAATGCATATTCATTTTTAACAGAACTTTTGGCCGGACTAGGTATAAAAATTACTAGAAAAACGCCAAATCCCTGGCGGAGTCGCACACCTCAATCGCTTCTTTATCATTCATTGCTCTTCTACACGCTCGCCAGTTTTTAAGGCTCATAGAATACCTATAACATCTTTAAATACGGCATGTATATTCAAACGTCAAGTATTTGTGTCATAATTATCTGTATATATACGTCAATACCCTTACGGTATAAGCAGGAGGAACACGACGCCACATTACTCGGTTCTTACACGCCTCACTCAATTCCATAAGATTCGAGTTTCGACCTTCCTTCCTTCCACCTTATTAAATTTATACTAATACTAGCTGACCTGGCGAACTTCGTACCGCCTCAGAATCTAATCAGAAACAACAAACATTTTGTTAACTTATTAGGTGGTATATGTATGTATGTATGTATATCTTCACGCCAAGTCCCTTGCGGGGTAGGCAGAGAGAACCGAGCGCCATAAGACACGGTCCTTGCATACTTCACTCGCTTCTGTGACATTCATAGCTCTTTTCATGCACGCTCGCCGGTTCCTGGGGCTTCTGACATCACCTTCTGATAAAACACGACCAATTTGGTCATGGTAGGTTAGTCTCGGCCTTCCTCGGCTCCTACATCCTTCCACTTTTGCATTGTATATCTGTTTCGTCATTCTTTCGTCCCGCATTCTTTCTACATGTCCGAACCAACGGAGCATGCCCTTTCTTATCTTAACACCGACACTCTCTTTTAGACCAACTCTTTCTCTCACGTCTTCATTACGAACGCGGTCAGCAAGCGTTATGCCACAAATTTTGCGCAATGCTCGCATCTCGACCGCATTTATTCTACTTTCATGCTCTCTCTGCCATACCCAGCTCTCACTTCCATAAGTTAGCGTTGGAATTAGCACCGCGTTGTGTACAGCGAGCTGTGCCTTCTGGCTTAGATTTCGGCTGCCTAGAAGTTTACCCAACGCTCCATTCACCCTATTCCCGGCACTCACTCGTCTCTCCACATCAGCGGTGTACCTTCCATTGCTGCTAAAAGCACTTCCAAGATATACAATCTCATTCACTTGCTCCAACACTACATCATCAACCATAATCCTAGCGTTTGTTCTGGTTGTCTCTCTTTCAAATACCATTATCTTGGTTTTCTTCGCATTCAATTGTAAGCCTTTCTTCATACAATCATCTTTCATTGTTGTAACTAGTGTTTGCAGTTCGGATGGTGATTCTGCTATTAATGCCGCATCGTCTGCATAAAGCAGGCAGTTGACCACTGAGTCACCCATTCGCATTCCCACATTCATATTTCTTATTCTCTGAAGACAACTGTCCAGATACAGGATGAACAGCCGAGCCGACAGCACGCATCCCTGTCTGACACCAATATTGACATCAAACCAGGGCGACAAGCTGCCGTCCACCCGCACACATGCTGTACAATCCTCATAAGTGGATTGCACAGCACGGAGTAGGTCACCGTCAACCCCATATCCGGGCAAAATGTTCCAGAGATTCTTTCGCACGACTCTATCAAATGCTTTCTCTTTAGGTGGTATAAATTCTTTTAATACTTATTATTCTATTCCGGACGAAGACAAATCCAAAAACATAAAATTCATAAAAATTGGTTCAGCCGTTCTTGAGTTATAAATGGTGTAATTAACACGACTTTGTTTAATATATATAGATTATATAGGGGGTACGGATTGCTTGAATATAGTGCGTAATCTCTGGTATAGTGTAGAATTCTTTCACTAATATTAAGCTATCTCTAAAAGCCATGGGTATATTTTTTATTTCTTTATATATCGTATTTCCTTTGTGAAGCTTGGAAAGCCTAACACCATGTCAAGGAAGCCGTAATCGGCAACTAGTAAATAAATAAAAAACACTAAATTCCAATGCACACTTCCAATAAAATAAAACAGTTAATTTGACAGTGTATCGGGATGCAAACAATTATCTACCTCTAATTCGTTGCAGTTGATTATATGAACAGTTACATCGCTTATATCCTATCAACTACTGTTAGTTCAAAGACCGTAGTGATGCTATTGATTGCGTCAATTTGAGCACGATTAAATACGATGGGTTATATCGGACAAGCAAGCACTCAATTCTCGACAATTCACGTCAATACAATGATTGCTTTATACGGTCCTACCGATGGAGCTAATAAAGGGAATCAAATCATTATCATCAAATACACCTATTATGTTCATTTATCTCATTAAAGCTTAGATTAAAATCAGCTAAAAACATGGAAACTTTTGATGGATTCGTTTAAACAATGGACTTTATCATACTACAGTAATCTGGCCTCTACCAATCCGCAAATTAAGTATTGTGGCGGAGAACATATTTGTATTTTGTGGCAAGCACTGTATTTTATTCTTTTGACGGATGTTTTCCTTACAATAATGTTCATTGCTACCCGATACAAATGTTACCGCAGGCAATGAACGCTTGCAGTTCAGGAATTATTGCTTGCGCGTTGCCACTCCAGTTGCTAACACAGCAGCTCCTTAAGTAGCCACGCTAACTGAAAAATTTCCGCACTTGCGTGCTTTCGCCACCAATTATACAATGCAAGATTACGAAGGAATATTTGATTGAGCTCATGTATCAAAATTCAGTATTTTCAATTCTGCAGAGTTATAGAATTAACCATTTGATACGTCTAGACAGGGTTTAAAAATCGATAAAACCAATTCCAATGTGTTTAATCATTTGTCTTGGAAAATACTTGCAATTTATTAATCCGAACCAATTAGCAAATAAGGCTTTGTATTAAACAAGCAATAGCCAGTCTAGGAAAATATCTTTATCTTACAGAAAACCGCAGCCAAATAACAATTCACAACTCTAACTGTCGGATTATCTAACTATCGGTATGCCCTAAATCTCTTTCGCCACCGAGCCACTTACGCCTCTAACTCACCTAGCTTTACTCGGCTTATCCTCTTTCACCGCGGTCGTGTTCTCATAGTCCTGATCATAAAGCGCTTGTTACATAAATAACTATTACGGTATACAACCATCATTTAAAATGATGTCTAGACTTTGCAGATCACGAAAGTGTCAAGCTGTTTTTGGAACAATGCAATGTTAGGTATGTCCTGTAAAAATACTTTATTGTATTCGTTTGAGCTTTTAACTTCGTCATTGGAATTATACATTTTCAGCATCATATTCGCGAGTCTCACATTCTAAGTACTAGGTATACGGCAAAAAACTTATAAACTTTTAATGCGGGTTTAGATATTTGCTAAGGGCGACGGTAGACAGGGGTCGTTCAAATATGCGCTCATTATACGTACCCCGGACGGCCCCGACGCGTCGTGTCGTATTCCCACACCTTTGCAAATATATCGAAAACAATTTAAATTTGTCAAATACGAATACTTTCCGTGACGTTCAATTTGACTAAATATGTTTCTATTTAAGAAAAATGAGAACAAATTTAAATGTAATGGCCGTACTCACAAAATAAAACTGATCACTAATATACTTTTTAAAGAAAACTCGTTAATATATATTTACAATTTGAAGATAAGTAATTTACAATTTGTATAAATTATATAAAGTAGCTGTCAAGTGCAGGTCGCACAAGTACTCCGTGTAGTACTCGTATTTACTTATTTTATAAGTTTATCAAATTTGCATTTTATCTCAAATTATACAAAATTATGACTTCAAAACTTACCACTTCTCAGGGTTTCCTATACTTTTTCTTCAAGAAGTCGTCTTCTTCTTCGGATTATCCCGTTTCCTAATACATTAGGACTGACGGGGTCCGCGACCTAAGACTAAGGATTTGGCGAAGACACAGATATTTTTCGTTTCGATTATTTTTCATGGAGCGACTGCCGTCAGACCTCCACAGCCTAGGGGGAAAACCCGATCTTTCTTAGGTTAGGTCACATGTCTTTCGAAATATATTTTCTTGGACGTGTGGGTTTCCTCACGATGTTTTCCTTCACCGCTGAGCAAGTGATAAATATGTACATTAATGCGAAAACACGAATCTATTGGTACATGCCCACGACTGGATTCGAACTGGGGACCATTTTGCTCAATAGGCCAGTTCCTTATCCACTGGGTGATCACTGTTCTCGCTTTCATTTTCATGAACAAATCATGATACAATAAACATTTTGCATGTTTTTCTATTTAATATTTTAACATATAAAACACAAGACACATATACATAAAAAAAAGTATCACCACATGTTTAAGTGGTGACACTTATTTCTCAAAGCTTTATGAATCTTGGTTAATAAAGTTTGTTGAATTTCGTTTCAACATTTCTAAAGAAACCTTTAACATAGTGCGTAAAATATCACAGAGCTGCAAGATCTCTTAAATAAAGGTTACAAAGACAAAATGCCCTGATCAAAGTAACCAGGAAACAAGCTAAACGGTACATTGATTGGCTTAATTTGTCATGTAATGTGTGAGGAAGATGTGAACACGTGGTATGTATATGGAGCGGAGAATGTGTTTCTTTGTGATTGTAGGTGTACAAAAGAAGAAACTGACTGACTGACAGATTGGCCACATGTCACACATATCATCACGAGTAATTTCTAGTATACACGTGTGAGCATTATTCAACATTTTCTTGTAATCTAGTGGGATTTGCAGTACACAAATAAAACTTACAATAATCTAAAAAACCGAACACACAGCAAAGGAAGTTACTACATTGGAAGGAAATTACATAATTGAGAGAGTGATGGGTTTGGATATAATTACAATTTAATGAGTTCATATTTCCAGATCATCATTTGGTAAATTATGCATAAATTCATGGGTATATTAAATATACAATTCATTGCTATTCTATTCATCATTAATTTACTAAAACATATAACATCACAAATAAGATCGCCTAATAACAAGCCTTAAATTAGATAAATAAACAAATTGGAAACAAGTCGCGAGTAGCGCGTGAAATAACACTATGCCAATGAACTGGTTTTGACATACGATTAGTATCTAATCATATTAATCATATTAATAATATTAGCAATAAGGAAGTTCCACCTGTTTCTAAATAGTGACTCTCGCCTGTTAAGAAAGTCGTCTTATAACTGAGACCATTTGCGGTATGCCGATTCATTTATATTATTCATAAACATTGTAAGCTATATAAAAAGACAGTTACACACGCACATCATAGGGTCCATAGGCCATGGTTACTGCTTAATATCAGGCAGCCACATCATAAGTAAGACGCAGACGAGCTCGGTGGCGCAGTGGTTAGTGAGACTACTTTGACACCAATACTCGTGGGTTCGATTCCCACTCAGGACAAAGATTTGTGAGCACGAACATGTCTGTTTTGATCTGGGTGTTTTCTATGTATCGTAATGTATTTACGTTTGTTTATCAGATGTCTAATAACAGAAGCTTTGCTTTGGATAAATTACACAGAGCCATCTAGCCCCAAAGTAAGGGGCTAGATGGCTCTGTGTAATTTATCCGACAATATAAAAAAAGGAGTACGGTAACCTAGAAGATAGCTCCTCGGAGTTTCGCACGTATCTTAATGGCGCATATAGATTCGATTGTGGAATGAGACAAATGGACTTGAATTACCCTACGCTCTTCAGATGTATACAACAATAACTCTTTGAGCTGCTCATCTGCACGTGAGCGGGGTGTCATATTGATGACATATGTGTTATTAATATTAGCTATGCTGACGATATGGGATAGCATCAATATGCTAAGCTAACGTAGGGTAACAACGTAGTTGATAACGTAAGGTGTTTTGCCCGTACAGATTCTGCACTCATTGCGAAACGTATCCTACTATAGTAATATATAATATTATAACTGTGAAAATATGGTTGTTTAGATGTTTGTTCCGTTTTTACGCCTCAACGGCTGAAATGAATTTAGATGAAATTAGGTAGATAGATGAGGCACTGGATTAAAACATAGGCTACTATTGTCCCGGTGACATGTTCCCGTAGGATAGTTTGGACGTTTAGATGTTTGAATCTTACTAAATATGGATGTTTTATTTCGCTTTCGTGTCTCGGCGGCTTGGCTTTTCATCTACTACTTCAGGAACTCCCACAGAAACAAT
Organism: Pyralis farinalis; assembly: GCA_947507595.1. Lineage (NCBI taxonomy): Eukaryota > Metazoa > Arthropoda > Insecta > Lepidoptera > Pyralidae > Pyralis > Pyralis farinalis. Next base: position 14,990,931 of record OX382273.1, read on the forward strand.
CACCGGGATAAAAAGGCTACTTTTTAACTTAATATCAACTATGATAATAGTATTAACGACTGAACGGATTTAATTTTTTTATTCCGCAATCATTTATAACTCCTGCAGGTATAACTATTTTGTATAAAGAAGTATAGAGTTCATGTTACGCATAAATTGTTAAACTAAAACATGTGTCACTTTTCTTTCGGGTAAATACACGGCTCCTGTGGAATAGATCTAGAGTGTAATTTGGCGGGTTGTCCTTTTTCAATCAAAATCAAATGAAAACGGAGCAACGGATTGATGTGTTTTTTTTTTTTGTATGGAGGACCCGACAGTGACATAGGCTACAATTTACCATGGCAAAATATCTTACTCCCACAGGCAAACACGCTTTGTTTCCCTTTGACCACGCGGGCGAAGTCGCAGGGCGAAACGGGTAACAGGGTTTAATAAGTTTAATTAATAAGTAATAAAACAGTCGTAGACGGGGAAGAACCTACCAATATTCAAACTTTGTTGGTCACTGAAACGGTTCGGTGTGATCAAAAAGTAACTGAACTTCAGCTGAAATCTGTAACGATGCGTTGCTATGCCCACTTTAAATTACATAGTTTTATTAAAACTAGAGGTCGCCTCGTGGTCGAAGTTCGACCATGAATCCTAGATATTTAAGTGTGAAATTTGTTAAGGTCCTTTTATCAAAGAATATACCTCTATTATCATTGCACATACATTGTTTTACTTTAAACTATTACGTAAGCTGCCACAAATAGTTTCTACAAATACGTCATAGGAAAAATATGGTATAGCTCGGCTAAGATTTATTAAAATCAATAACGCGTTGTTTGATATTTTCTTGGGTTTTTACTGTTGTATCAGCCCTACTATCAGCCACATGTTTCACCAATGTACACAGTTAATTTGTATTTTTAATATAATAGTATATTATAAAGTGTACTTACTTTTATCCAGAGAAAGTCAATTCGTATTGTATTCACATTTCCATTCATTCATTCACAAAATATACAACGTATGTACAAAGTAAACAATGTATATTTTATTTCAACAATATTATTTTAAGACTCTTTAGTTTACGATAATCTATAATCTCAGTGTGACTGTTTGATTACAGTGCAGTCCAATATGTATTTGACATAGACAGATTTTAATTATCCACATTTTGTATTTCACTCTGAAGTGTGTCAAACGCATGGTGGTGTGTGTAATGTTTTAACGATTAATTTAATGAATTTTCCAAGTATTGTTAAAAAACAATTTTAGCTTTCTGCACTTCTTCTCAACATAAACTTTAACTGGTGTCAAATTTCATACTCCTCCGTTCGCGTAATTTCGTAAAAAAGGGTACAAAGGCTTTTGCTTCACGTATTAATATATTGAAGTATTTATTGTCTTAGGTTTTCGCGATTGTTATACATTGTATTAAACAATTTTTAACGGAAGTATCGCGTGTTTTATTTATTTTGTTGAACCTGACGTTTCGAATGCTTTGCAGCATCCGTGGTCGCAGGAAGACTAAGGTGACATTTATCTTACATTAGTTATTCAATTATTACATCTACCGCCATGGATAGATTAATTATATACGAGTATGTTCCGAATCACACAAAATCGCTCACGGTGTCCGAATATTTTTGAGTAGATCTCTGGGTTTGTGACTTGATTATTTTTAGAACTGGATCCCAAGCAGGTGGTAGTTGCCAACCATCTTCTCTATTGAAATTGGGGTGTTTTCTTATTTCAATAGCCTCGCATAGCATTCTCGGCATGTAGCGACTCTCCTTCAATCAGTCAGGTCCAACAAAATAAATAGAAGACGCAATACTTCCGTTAAAAATTGTTTAATTCAATAATATATTGAATATATATAGAATATGAACAGACTATAAAATGTACAAATAAATATTTTGTGGTTGTTCAATTTCAAATAACTATTGTTAAATATTCTTAGATATTCCATTAAAAGATTAGACTTTAAAGTTCTATTAGACACTATTGAAAGTTAATCGAAGCCGAAACAACATCACAACAGCACACACGACGCTGCCCGTGTCGTCAATGCGACAAACGTCTTAACTTCCCAACCATTAAATAAATATAATACACGTTGAGATTGTAACATAAATTTTATGACCGGATAGGATATTTCGCTCGTTCGCTAAATGGCAAGCGTAAATTGTCGATTAAGACGGTACATATTCAAACGACAAATGCAACCGCGTCAGAAATGGCCGCCGATGCAGCCTTCGACGCAATAAATTTCATAATTAATTTTATTATCGAGCCCATTCCTTGCACGTCGTCTTAAAGGGAGATTTGCGACGCAAAGCCACCGCTGCCATCATCCGTCTTATCATTAAACGTTCGTGAATCGCTCTCGCTCCGATTTCATAACGCTCCTTAATGCGCTGTAATTGTTTGTGAATAAAAGAAGGCCTCCTGAAAGGGTTCGACGTTGCACGGGGCGCCTCTGTCAAAAGCCATCATTGTAATAGAGTTTTCTTTCTCGACCGCTGCACGGTTATAAAAGCTAACTCCTTTTCAAAGAAAAGTAATGAGAATTTAACTTGGCGGAAAACGGTTGGCTACCCCGGAGCCGTTTCGTAAGCAGCGATGGAGAGAAAAATATTTTTTACATTATTCGCTACGCCGGTAGTCCTAGGGGTACCCACAAAGGGGTCCGGCTACGTCGCGTCGCTCTTGCCTCCTTCTTTATTACGAGCTTAATGTGGAATAGCAACGACTTTAATGCAACTTTATACCACCTAGGGTTACAACGCTCAAAGTAAATTATGCCCTGCTTCTTTAATTAACGTATAACTTAAAATGTCACGCCAATTAAACCAATATAATTAGTATTTTAATACCAATTACTGTAGTAGACATTTGTGGCAAATAACCTAATAGAAAATCGTAAACATTTTGTGGTAAATACTCTCTCATTTATGTATTAAAATGAAGCGCGACTTTGGTCTAGAGCAAACTGTAATTCTACTCCTAGATAGGCAATGTTACCTATGCTGCCCCAGGTAACAATTTTAAATACTACAGTTAAAATCATAGGGAACTGACTTAATGTGAATGATTTATATGTTAACCCTTCAAAAACTAAATTTAAACAATTTCGTAAATAGTTTATGAGACCTAAAAACATAACTTTGAAATGCAATGGCGAAAATATATCCAAAACAAATCACATCAAATTTTTAGGATTCACAATAGACCAAAGTTGTAACTGAAAGAATCATACTGAACATGTGTGTAAGCGTCTTCATAAATTTGTATTTGCTCTAGACGGCTAAAGAGAGAGACGGGGAGGCTGCCGCTCTCATGGCGTATCACGGCTATGTTGCTTCTATATTGACATATGGAATTGTGCAGTGTGGAAATTCAACATGGAACCAAAAAGTTTTTATTGCACAAAAAAAGTGTATTCGTGCGATATGTGATGCAAGACCGATACAATCTTGCAGGCCACTTTTCAAAAAACACACAATTATGATTCTAACATGTTTGTTTCATATACGAGGTTGGTGTTTTTGTTAAAAAAAAACGCTCACTTGTTTTGAAAGCTTTATGAAAATCGTAGATTTGTAGCTAGAAATGTAATTAAACTAAAATTTCCTATAGTATATAATTACCAGTTCTTTAGTGACCAATGAGCTCAAGAAAAAAGTAATTGTATTAATATCAAGGAAATCTAAAGTGATGTACCGAATATTTTATTATTAATATGCGTTTAGTATGAAGTTTTCTCACCGTATATACTGATGTTTTGTAAATGTGATTACAAACAAGTCATTTATTTATCAAGTATTAAGCCTTTGGCTCGTATAAAACTATTTTAATACTTTCTGTTTCTTTTCTGTACACCGTCGGGAGAAATACAAGCACCTTCAACCAAGCAAGGTTCACCTGATGTAAAGTTGTTACAGTAACCTATAAGCACTTGCGATATAAGGAGTATTAATCGCATGTTGCCACATCCGCTGCTAACACAGCAACTTCATAGGAGATGCAAACAAAACAAACCTCCAAACAACCACTTTGTGTTTAATTTATTCATAATAAGCGGTAAAGTTTCAAGTCGCGATCAAGACCTTTGACTCGGTTCGCGCACGCCATAAACGATAACAGTATTGTGACCACAAATGGTGTTTCAAGGGAGCGTGACTCTCATTGTCCAATTACATAGTTACGGTTAAATATTGGCCCATAAACATGTGGCCGTCGAGAGATATCAACTTGAAGAAAGTTCATGATCACAATCGATTAACTACCGGCCAACAGGGAGAAGCTGTATTCTATATAATTAACATAGAATTGAGACGAAAATAGAGCCGCCAACATTAATCGAATAGATCAAATAAAAAATGATGATACTCATTCAGCATTTACTACGTTACTCATATTTCTGACAACGATCAAGAAAACGCGCGGTCGAAAATAGTTAGGTCGTATAAAATTAACGATTTTTAATTCTGGCGTGAAGATGGACATCTACCATTCTAATTAGAATTCCATAACTAACTAATTCGTTTCAAAAGTACCTAGCTCCTTAGGATTGTATTATGACCATTTGCTGGCATTGTCTATTATCGATAGATAAATAATAATACTAATAAATATTGTGGGACAAATTACACAGCGCCATCTAGCCCCTAAGTAAGCGAAGCTTGCAGTGTTATGGGTACTAGACAACTGATAAATATACGTAAATATTTTTTTTTTTTGTAGATACAAACTTATTATACATAGAAAATACCCAGATCAAGACAAACAGGCATGTTCATACACACAAATGTTTGTATTGCGTGGAAATCGAACCCACGAGCGTTGGTGTCAGAGTAGCGTAACAGCGCGTTTCACCACTGCGCCACCGAGCTCGTCAAAATAGATCTTGTATTGGAAACGCTCATATGTTAAGTAACCACTACACACCAGGGGCGTATCATTTTGTATGCCTCCCGTTGTTGCTTAAAATAAATTGTAAAGATTTGGAAATGATGTTAAATAAGTTCTCTGTCAAATCAACCGGGACTTGTCAATTGCTCTGGTCCACGACAATTCTTTCACACACCGCACAACGAACCATTTCAGAACGAGGACGGAACGAGGAGTTTGATGAGTTCACTTGACGAAATAACGAAATTACAGGGTACTGTGACGAAACAGCCTTAGGTCACAAGATTGGCAGCGCGTGAGTAACATCCCCATGGTGGTGCGAGCGTCAATAGACTTCGGTGACCGCTTACCATCTAATGTGAGCTGCATGCTTGTTTGCCAATCTAGACAAAGCAAAGCTATTACCAGTATACGCTCATTATTAGGGAGTTAGAAAAAAGAACTACATTGTCAACTTAGCTAATAAAATAAGTAATTCCTATGTATGTTCCCTGTATTTTAGCCAGCCATAAGTCAAGTAAGAAACAGGATTTTCAAACGTAATAGACAATGGAGACCTTCATCTATAAACCCTCTACTGTAATCACCTAGATCCATTAGATGCAACAAAGAAAATGTACGACTACATTCTTTTATTGACTCCTATACTAAATTTGTTTGGATTTATACTTCAAAGTCATTAACTTCAAAGTATATAAACAGTGGATAAGTTACATCAAAAGGATACAGAAACCCCAGACGTATTGTGACAAATCGGAGAACAGCTTTTACGGGTAAGTAAGTAAAGAATTTCAAGAATACCGGCAACAAGAATAAATAGATCATATTCACCATCACAATCGGTATTCCACGTGGAAATGGGCAGGTAGAGAAGATGAATCAAATCATTATTGCTGTCTTAGCTAAGACGTGCATCGAACCTGCACCGTGGTATAAACATTTGCATTAGTCAACTTCAAAACCGTCACCTTTTAAAATTATTAACTGAAACTAAATTAAAATTGAAAGACGACGTAAGCACTATGGAATTACCTGAACAGGGAAATAGAAGAGGATTTATAAGAAAAGATATAAATTAAGAAGAGAAGCCAAGATTTAAAAAACGCATGTATGTATCTATATCTTCACGCCAAGTCCCTTGCGGGGTAGGCAGAGAGAACCGAGCGCCTTAAGACGCGGTCCTTGCATACTTCACTCGCTTCTGTGACATTCATAGCTCTTTTCATGCACGCTCGCCGGTTCCTGGGGCTCCTGACATCACCATCTGATAAAACACGACCAATTTGGTCATGGTAGGTTAGTCTCGGCCTTCCTCGGCTCCTACATCCTTCCACTTTTGCATTGTATATCTGTTTCTTAATTCTTTCGTCCCGCATTCTTTTTATATGTCCGAACCAACGGAGCATGCCCTTTCTTATCTTAACACCGGCACTCACTTTTAGACCAACTCTTTCTCTCACGTCTTCATTACGAACGCGGTCAGCAAGCGTTATGCCACAAATTTTGCGCAATGCTCTCATCTCGACCGCATTTATTCTACTTTCATGCTCTCCCTGCCATACCCAGCTCTCACTTCCATAAGTTAGCGTTGGAATTAGCACCGCGTTGTGTACAGCGAGCGAGATTTCGGCTGCTTAGAAGTTTACCCAACGCTCCATTCACCATATTCCCGGCAATCACTCGTCTCTCCACATCAGCGGTGTACCTTCCATTGCTGCTAAAAGCACTTCCAAGATATACAATCTCATTCACTTGCTCCAACACTACATCATCAACCATAATCCTAGTGTTCGTTCTGGTTGTCTCTCTTTCAAATACCATTATCTTGGTTTTCTTCGCATTCAATTGTTAGCCTTTCGTCATACAATCATCTTTCATTGTTGTAACTAGTGTTTGCAGTTCGGATGGTGATTCTGCTATTAATGCCGCGTCGTCTGCATAAAGCAGGCAGTTGACCACTGAGTCACCCATTCGCATTCTCACATTCATATTTCTTATTCTCTGAAGACAACTGTCCAGATACAGGATGAACAGCCGAGCCGACAGCACGCATCCTTGTCTGACACCAATGTTGACATCAAACCAGGGCGACAAGCTGCCGTCCACCCGCACACATGCCGGACAATCCTCATAAGTGGATTGCACAGCACGGAGTGGGTCATCGTCAACTCCATATCCGGGCAAAATGTTTCAGAGATTCATACGCACGACTCTATCAATTGCTTTCGCAAAGTCCACAAAACCGCAGAAAACCTTCTGGTCCAAAGCCAGATGCTTCTCTATGATGTTGCGGAGTGAAAAAACTTGATCCGTACATCCTCTGCCGCTTCGAAATCCACCCTGTGCTTCCCAAAGCATTCCATCGGATTTCACCCTCATTATCCTTTCAATGATTTTTCCATACACTTTAGCTGCTAAGCTGATCAAACCCTATAGTTGGCGCAGTCCATACGTGAGCCTTTGCTTTTTAAAAACGCAAAAGAAGAATAAGAAACATTTTAATAAAAAAAAGGATGAAGGGGCAGTGCTATAAAAATGGAGATTTAGTTGCAATAGAAAGAAATGAATTTGGAAATGCGTTGAAATGAAAAACTATTTTTTTTATTCATTTGTTTGTAGAAAAAGTGAACAGCTTCAAAGAAGAACCTAGAAGAACAAGTACAAGAGCAGACATCATGAAAAGATGGTCTTGATTTGTCTTTACCTTTCTCGCACCTTATTATGTTTTCTATATAATGTTTAAAGAAACTATAACAAAAAGTCCATATTCACGAGCGAATTTTCTTAAGAGGTATGTATAATGAATAGTAAATGCATACTTGATAATTTGAATAAATAAGTGAATAAGTGCATCTGCCGCTGATATATTTATAAGCACATTACTAAAACGCAAACCCATTTCTTAATGTATGTTGGTTTTTCTTCGCCAATACTAGAAGAATCTAAATGGAAACTTTTATTGTCAAAGGACCTCACGTATCAGGAAAGGCACGAATAATTCAGGCTTCTTTAATTGTCTCGAAAATAGCTTACACCGTACTATGTACAAATTATTTATATGAAAATCACGATATCTGGTTGTTGCGAATTTACCATGCAAACGAAGTCACGGGAGCTGGCTAAAAGTTAAATAAAATAATTCTAATTATTCTGATCTCTATTTGGCTAAATAGACTTGTAGCCCTGGAGCTCATCTCATTAAATTATTTATCTGTCAAAGGCAACATAATAGACGAATACTTTTTCTTAACTTTATTGTAGATAAACAGATAAATGAAATTTAAACAAAAAAAGATATATGCCTACGCTTTTACTCGACTACGCTAAAATATGTGGGTATTATTCATGATTCGTGTAATGTCTTTGAGTCTCTTTATACTACTAGGACTAAACCTTGCACAACAAATTACTAAAATTTGATGAATATCTTATCACAATAGTCCTAACGTCATCGCGGATGACATGGGCTAGCTATGTCTTACAATGGAATAAAATGACATCGGAATGGTAATTCCTTTTTGACATTATTACGAAAACATTGAAAGGAAATTTAAAAATTATACAAGCCTATAGTGTCTTAATCACAGTAATCGTAAGTGGTTAAAAATATTAAACTTAAAGGTATGCAACTTGTGGTACATAGCCCTAAATATACAAGTTTGTAACTGAAATAATATTTTACTAACTTTTTGAACATATTTTTAGTTTTTCAAATTACTTTTTGCCCTGTTATTAAGTTCACTAAATCCTCCTCAAGATGACTTTACCAATATAATAGTGTAACTGTATTTTCATAAAAAAACCTTTATGTCTTAAATGGTCAAGCCAAATTCATCGCAGTTGACTTCTTGTAGTCAGACGTGCACTATGAAGTTAGTACAAAGGTCTGCAGTTTTGTTCAAAAGTCTTTGTTACATCGCGGTACCTAACCCAGGAAGAGAAATAGAGTTTCAAATAAATTAACTGTACCAATTATGTACTACATACAGAATGTGCTAATAGTACGATGTAGTTTACAACTAAAGCAATTATTTTCATACATGCTGCATTTTGTGTTAACTAATCGGGTATCCCGGCATAGAATACACGAACCCGTTCGGTATTCAAAGTGCAGCAGAGTCGTGCATACATTGCGCATATGCGCAAAAAGGCATAATCTCGACGAGATAGTATAACAAGATAACAACCGCGGAGCGGTGGACTAAGACGGATAAAAACAAGACATGGGCCTACGCGGACTTGTACCTTGTTTACTTAAATGAGGGCCACATTAACTGCCTTCAAAGTGGACTCTCATCTCCCGTTCGGCCGCACGGTAGGAAAAATTCGTATTACATACAGACCGACCGTATATTAAGTGCAATCAAGCCTTTAACATGTTATAAGTAAAACTGGTCTCATGTAGGAATACACTGATTAAAAAATATTGAAGCAGTACGAAAAGCATGTCTCGAGTTTTACTATTTGTTTTATACCTCACTAGGCAGCGAACAAGCGTGATATAGGTTACTAGTTCCTTACCGTACTCTATACACTACTAACTACTAACACTAGGAGCACAACTCATGTGTGTAAGACCCTGTGTACATTCATTTTTTAAATATCCATGCTTTGTAGCCTCATGGGAAAATTTCGGCAAAATCATATTTTGGAATTGGGTTTGGGAAGGAAGTAAGAAGTCAAACGTTAAGACTTTATTGATCGATTTTTTTTCTTTTGAAATGGAAGAGAACAACATATAAAGCGGTTGCAGTATGTACCCCTTTTGGTTCCAGCGTTTGTCAGGATATTTAAGAATCAGGTTTTAAGAACATCGTCTGCTTGTTTAAATTATATTGTCAGAAGGTCCAGTCGTAAATTAGTTGTATTATAGATTTATAAATATTTTGTATTTGTATAGGATAATACTACAGGCAAACTACATATGGGTAGTGTATTTATTCTAAATATTACGCAAAATATTTTTTTTTGTTGAATGTCGAATAACCCCCTTTCAGTTCAGTTCAACTACACGTATTTCTGTACTTGCGGCTGGGCGTTAATATATCAGTTAGTCAGGACATGTCCCTTTATATAATTTATACAAGGCTAGGCTTGACAATTTAGTTTTATTTACAACTCTATTAATAATAATCAATAACATAATGCATAATCACAAATTACAAACTTAGGATAGTATTCATCAGTAAAAGGTTTCAACATTGTCCAGAACAGTCCATTGTACAAAAATGGAATTCCGGATTCTCTCAAGCTCAAATTATTTTTGTTCTTTTTAAACAACGTTGAGAAGCATACATCCACCTGTAAAATGTTTACCGTACCTATAAACACCTGCAATACGTGAAGTATCACTCGCGTGATTGTACTTCCCCAGTCGGGCTGCTTTGATGCGCCCTACCTCTCTTTAAAACATCCAGTACAAGAAAAACGGACATGTTCATGCACACAAATGTTTGTCCGATGTGGGAATCGAACCCACGAGAGCCTTGGAGTTAAAGCAGCATTGTAAACCACTTCGCCACCGACCCCTTAAGTAGTATAGAAAAAGCGACGAAAGTTACAATATTATTGACGTTAATAATAATATGAACAAAAGCAGTTTCTCTAGCAGAAAGACCTGCTGAATTAGTTTCTTTTCATTTTTTAGAGTGCTCTAAAAAAATTAAAACTGAAATTTATTCGTAAACTATATTATTTTAAAGCAGTGATAGCCCAGTGGACAGGTCTCCGGTTCGAATCCTGTACTACTAAATTCGTATTTTCGGATTCATGTACATATTTGTAATTATCACTTGCTAGGCGGTGATGGAAAACATCGTGAGGAAACCCGCACGTCCAAGAAATTATTCGATAGACGTGTGACCTAACCGATGAAAGGTCTGGTTTTCCCTATGGTTTGTCTTTTTGTTTAGTTAGTATCTTCGCCAAATCTGTAGTCTTAGGTAGCCCCCGCCAATCCTAATGGAATAGGAAACGGGTAAACGTAAGGAAGAAAATATTTCCCCAGCAACACTCATGGCTTTGGATCCATAATGAATAAATGACGGACTACGTAACGTTAAGGGGATACATTTGTACATGTAAGCCGATTAGCATAAGTTAATCTTGTATGCGTGATACTCTTCTATAACAAAAATATCTAATGCTATTTGCATTTCGTTAAGTATTAATTAAGTATACGGGCACGTATGTTCCCATCAATGCCCACTTAAAATATATACTTGGATACATCACATGAATTTTAGATTCCACGTAACCGCTATAGAATTCTAAAGTCATGTTTGTCGTTAACCGCTGATCTGTTTTTCGGAAATATTTTATACCTACAACGTCGAGGCATACGGCCCACCTGATGTTAAGTGGTTACCGTAATCGTCCTATGAACGCTTGTAATACGGGAAGTAGCGCTCGTAGGTTGCCACCACTACTGCTAACATAGAAACTCCTTAGGAGCTTACTGGTAATCTCACTAACTCATAAGAACACAACTAACTTCCAGGATGTTATTATTTAGCTGCGATTTCAGTCTGGCAGAGGTACTTCTCCAGTGGAGCAGAGTTCATACGTGTAGCGCGTCTCTTATATAAATGATATCAGAAATGAGAAGAACAATCAGAAAAAATCTGTGAAATTTATTAATTTCGAAAATACGTCCTATTTTCGAAACTAATAAATTTCACAGATTTTTTCTGAACACCATAATGTAATATACGCCAGCACTCTCATTACATATCACATTAAAATGTAAATTACTTCTTATCTCAAAAAGCACGGCACTGGTTTAGGTACAGCTATTGACCACCGCGATATAATCAATTAAGTTGCAAAACGCGAAATACGATGTCATAAACGGATACACGTATAAAATCTTCAATTGAGATAACATCTTTCTGTATGGGATCAATTTAAATCATGTTTGAGCTTAATATTTTTCCGACCTACATAAGTATTTAAAATCATTCAAATTCTCCATACTTTACCTTCATCATTGTGATCAGTGTTTGCAGTTCAGTTGGTGTTTCTGCTAATAACACGGCATCGTCTGTATACAGCAGACAGTTCAACACTAGGTCCCATGCGCAATCCCACATTCCTTGCACCACCACCATTCTCCATAACCTTATTCTCTGCAGATAACTATAGAGATACAGGATAAATAGCCTAGCAGATAGCAATCAACCCTGTTTGACATCAAACCAGGGTGACATGCTACCTTGTATCCGCACACACGCACACAATCCTTGGAAATGGACTGCACAGCACGGAGCAGTGAACCGTCAATCCCATATCTCGGCAATATGTCCCACAGTACCTTTCGCACAACCCTATCAAATGTTTTCTCAAGATCCACAAAACCGCTGAAAGCTGGCGCAGTCCATGTGTGACCCCTTGCCCTTATACAAGGGCCCGATGACTGCGCGTCTCCAGTCCATTGGGACCTTTCCAGTTCTCCAGCATAAAATGCTTAAGTACCAGAAGGCGTCCCGGACATAAGTGCCAACTAGTTTGATCATCTCAGCTGTGATCAGATCAGTTCCCGCTGATTTTCCATTTTTCAAACTTTGTATCGACCATTCGATCTCAATAATTATGCCTTCGTCGGATGCTGTCAAAGTGGAGCAAGCATCAGACTCACTCTCATTACCAGCGTCCGAGGCATAGTCATACATTTCTTCAAAATATTCACTCCACCACTTTCTGAGTATTTGATCATTAGATTACCTAATAACATCTTCTTATCGTTAGCGTTATCCCGTTTCCTAATCCATTACGATAGGCGGGGTCCGCTACATGAGCCTAAGGATTTGGCGAAGATACAGAAATGTACTTGCAGCGACTACTGTCAGACCTCCACAACCCAGAGGGAAAGGCAGATATTTCTTAGGTTTGATCACACGTCTATCCAAATACAAGTTCTTGGACTTGCCGGTTTATCACTATATTTCCCTTCACCGTCGAGCTAGTGATAATTACAAATATGTACATAAATAATAAAAAAACACGAATTTAGCGGTACATGCCAGGATTCAAACCGGAGACCAGATGGTAAATAGACCGTTTCTTAATCCAGTGGCCTATCGTTGCTCAGATTACCTATATATAAAGCATAATGAAAAATCTAATATCTAGCGACTCACCGACTAACAAATATAATTTTAAAGTAACTGACGTCTTCATCACAAGCCTATGCCCGCAGGCGTCTCAAGGAATATCGGACGGAAGTTGCATCCACCCCTTCCCCGGGTAGAAATACCTCAGCAGCTACCATTCATCACTCGCTTAGAATACTCGACAACCCTCCATGGAATTGTCAATTGGCATCTCGAAATCTGTACTGTAGTAAAACCATAGATAACAGAAACAACGGGAGATGTGACGAGGGGGCGTGGTTGGTGTCGCCGCAATATGCTCAAAACGAGAACGTTGCCAAGAACAGTTAGTTAGTTGCAATCAAGTTCGATTGAGATACGTTGCTCCTTGTTTTAGCAAAATGCCAAGTTGTGTTGTTGCCTTTTTGCAAAAATAGAAGTGCTGTGGTTAACTTTAAATCAAATGGAATCACTTATCACCTATAAGTACAAATAATATTACGTTTTATAAGCATAAATACAGAATTAATTTCAAAAATTCTCTGACGCCATTTCTACCAGGGCCTTACCACGATACAAATTATAAATATCAAATTTCTCATTCTTAATCATACATTGCTTTTCTACCATTACGCAGTCTCCACCGCTCGTTTACCAACACGCAATGTAAAGCGAGTAATATTATTCGTTCACTGTGTGTACAGTTTCGAGATACGGCCGCTTGTTTCTGCCGCTTTATAAATGTAGTAGTGCGTGCTTACTTGGGTGTTGTTTAAATAAACATCCAATGACAGCGTCTTAACAAATGTGTGTCGTTGTACTTGAGTGCGTAGAATGATATTTTTTATTTATTTAAGTGTGTGAGTGTTTTATGGTGGGGTGAAACTCGACGACAACCGTCCCGGTGTAAACTCGCGTGGTATGTCACATCTCCCATTGTTTCTGTTATCTATGAGTAAAACTCATTACTATTGATCAGTACATTCACCTTCTTAAGTATATCACAGGTGATTCAGTTGCAGCGCTGTATTAGGAGGTCCTAGCCGAGGTAAATAACATCATTAATTATGTAGAGAATTGTAGAGTACAAGAATATACTAAGTGATAGTTACTACATAAGTACAAGTGTCTGACAGCTACTTAGTCATTTCACACTTAAACCACGAATACTTTATTCACAGGTAAGTAAGCCTCAGGAGTGATTATCTATTGTTATCAGCATCGAGCAATCGTGTCATCAAACACGTACTCAGCCCACGGCCGTGTATTTGATGGCAGAGATCAGTTTGATGTGCTTATATTGTGTAGTGCATTGTTGGGAGGTTGTGGTCTAAAATAAGAGTGGAATGCGATAAAGAGCACACCAAATTTCTCTTTTGTATCGACAATTCAAATATCACAGTTTACACGGCCTAATATCGCTACAAAATATTTTTTTAAGTTAGATACAACCCGATTGGGGAAAGAAGTCCACCTCACATAAAACTGCAACTTAAGGCTTATTGTGGGATTGCGAGTGAGGGACGTTACCAGTAAGCTTCAATGGAGTCGCTGTGTACAGTGGGGTTAGCAAATGCGAATAATAATTCCTGCATTCCATGGTTCATAGGTATCCACTTTATATCAGATGGCCTTTTTCCTGGTTTACTTCCAGACATTGTATAAAAAAAATGTGAGCTGAAGGTATTGTCACGCTTCATATTTATACATGGGTCTCTATGTTCTTCTTCTTCTTAGCGTTATCCTGTTTCCTAATACACTAAGATTGGAGAATAATTAAATTTTATACCTGTTAAGTAGTGCTGTGACTGAGTTTCTGACTGACAGACGACGCAAAGCAATAACCACAGGAATTTGTTTGTGTTGATGCATTGAAGTTAAGTAGGAGGTTCATGATCTACTTCAGAGCTACTGGCGGTTGCCTGCATACTTGCATCTCTTGAATGTGCTTAATTAGTAAACGAGGTTCTGATGAGAAGCATTCATTGCTTTGTTATTTGGATGTATACTTCTGTAAAGTGGAGGTAGTTCTTTAGTTGTACTAGACTATAATATACGTAAAAAACTATTACCTTCACCTTACAGAAGTACGCAGTCAAATAAAGCAATGAAAGGTTGGTGTCTTATCGCCCCACGAATGTTTGAAGTCGACGCGTGGACGATACTCGTGGAATTCCAATAGTCGATTTGCAATTGACGATGTCAGTACAATACAACATATTCCTACGGGACGAAGTCGCGAGAATCTTCTAGTACAACATTAACCGCTATCACCTGTTACTTTTACTGCAGTCGGTAACGTACTGTCGGCCCACTCTCGTGACAATCTGATGTGCGCGTGAGAACTTACGCGCAGAGTCACGAAAAAATGCCTATGACTCAATATGGTGTGAACTCGGCTCCGTACCAGCCATTTAAATATATCTGTGCCGTCGATAGACATTGTAGGGAGTTATCAAAATAAACAATGCAAAGCGAAGAATTGTTTGTTCACTATATATGGGAAGGAAATGACGGCTGTGTGTGATAATACGCTATGTAAGTAGGAAGCTACTTGTATAAACATAAGTATTAATTTATATAAAATAATCGTTGATACATCATGTACATTTTCAGACTTTAAGATAATTGTTCTAAGATACTACGAAAACAATACTTTTAATTCTGAACGTCATTGGTATACTTGTGTAGAAATAACAAAGGTAGATATGATGTAACGAAACAAATTACAAAACCAACAAAATTTAATGCTGCCTTCACGCCTGTGAAAGTAAACAAGAAATCTCACGAGTATTATTAACTAAAAGAACCGAACAAACGCTCTTTAAACATCAACTACACATGACATAATAGAATCAGCAGAGTGCTGTAATCAGCTCGGTCTAATGAGAAGGTGAGAAGGTGATGCGTATTTATTACTTTAATGGAATATCAGCAATTAGGGCTGCAGATAGAATCAGCGGCGCTGACAAGGTGCAAACGAGAGTGGTTCCACCGGATACGTAGGGTCTGCACTGGAACTAGTTGGTATATCGGTTAAAATATCTTTAAGCTATTATAGACAGTTTTCCCATCACCTAAAGATGAATATGGCATGTATATCGATAGTTAAAGTATCTTTGAGTGAACTGTACGAAAATAAAACAATGCTGCCGATGAATTACCATAGAGAATGAGCGGAACGGATGGATTAAGTGAAATACAATCAAACAAGGAGGCGTGCGTGCCGGGAATTCAAAGTAGAAGATGGGGCGACGAAGTGTGGAGGAAAATTTGTTTGTCTCCATTTTTGTACATCGAAATTTGCATATTAAACTAATTTGGTTGATTTTCTTGGCAGACAGTACTTTGTCTTTCTCTTTATTTTCATAAAAAGCCCAGAGGGAAGCACAAAAACTGGCTAAGCTAATGATTTGATGAAACGCAGAGCAATTTGTCGACAGTATATCGTTTTCTTTCCCTTTTAGCCTTTCATCTACTTTAAAATAATCCAGACCAAGATATATTTCATTTTCCTTTTAAATCATCAAATTGTTGAGTTAGCGTACTTCTCGAATCGCCATTTTCAGTGTAATAAATATAAGATATAACATCCAGAATATAATAATCGCGGTGTATCTATCTATCTATAACTTCACGCCAAATCCCTTGCGGGGTAGGCAGAGAGAACCGAGCGCCACGTGACTCGATCCTTACATATCTCACTCGCTTCTTTAACATTCATTGCTCTTCTCATGCACGCACGCCGGTTTCTAGGGCTCCTGACATCACCTTCTGATAGAACATGACCAATTTGGTCATGGTAGGTAAGTCTTGGCCTTCCCCGGCTCCTACATCCTTCCACTTTTGCATTGTATATCTGCTTCGTCATTCTTTCATCTTGCATTCTTTCTACATGCCCGAACCATCGGAGCATGCCTCTTCTTATTTTAACACCGACGCTCTCTTTCAGACCAACTCTATTTCTAACATCATCATTGCGAATACGGTCTACGAGCCTTACGCCACAAATTTTGCGCAGCGCTCGCATTTCAACCGCGTTTATTCTACTTTCATGCTCTTTCTGCCATACCCAACTCTCGCTTCCATAAGTTAGCGTTGGGACCAACACTGCATTGTGTATAGCGAGTTGTGCCTTCTGGCTCAGGATTTTACTGCCAAGAAGTTTTCCCAACGCTCCATTCACACTATTCCCAGCACTCACTCGTCTTTCCACATCTGCGGTGTACCTTCCATCCCTGCTGAAAGCGCATCCAAGATATACAAACTCATCCACTTGTTCCAACACTTCATCATCAATCGTAATCCTTACATTAGTTCTGGATTCTTCTCTTTCAAATACCATTATCTTTGTTTTCTTCGCATTCAGTAGTAAGCCTTTCTCCACACAGTCGTCTTTCATCGCTGTGACCAGTGTTTGCAGTTTAGATGGTGTATCTGCTAATAGCACGGCATCGTCTGCATACAGCAGACAGTTCACCACTTGGTCACCCATGCGCAATCCCACATTCGTTGACCTTATTCTCTGCAGACAACTATCGAGATACAGGATAAACAGCCTAGCAGATAGCATGCAACCCTGTTTGACACCAATTTTGACATCAAACCAGGGTGACATGCCACCGTCTATCCGCACACATGCTGAGCAATCCTTGTAAGTGGACTGCACAGCACGGAGCAGTGAACCGTCAATCCCATATCTCGGCAATATGTCCCACAGTTCCTTTCGCACAACCCTATCAAAGGCTTTCTCAAGATCCACAAAACCGCAAAAAACCTTCCGGTCTATGGCCAGATGCTTCTCTACGATATTGCGGAGCGAGAAAACTTGATCCGTACATCCCCTTCCATTTCGGAAACCTCCTTGTGCGTCCCACAGCATTTCATCGGATTTCACCCTCATAATCGCGGTGTAATTAGATTAAATTTGGAGTCAAAAAGACAATGATACGAGTATTACAGCCAGTACACATAAATGAATATGCACAAACAGTAGCGTATCGTCGGGTAGGGTGATTAACCGATACAATCATCGCATACGCGTCCGCATACCGATTATATCGATACGAATATATCGACGTTGAGTATAAGGGCTTGGTCACAAGGCGCCGGCACCGTTCAACTATGCTGACTCAGCAGCGATGCACTCCCGCGCACTGGCAACCATTACCTTACAACTTATCATTAGGTCGCGCGCGCACTTCGCAGAACCGAAAACACCAGTCATTGGATGTCCAATTCTGACCAATTAACTCACCGACTGCAATTTGTGGCAACAAAAAACCGTGACGAGATGTCGATACGTGTCCTTGTTAACCACCATGCGTTTTATTTTTGTTATAATTGTTATAGACCAAGAGCGATGCTCCAATAATTTTCATATACAGTTATAACAACATAAGTTAAGAATGTTAATAGCTCGTATAAAGTTTCTTATACCTACCATAAAATATTCGTTGAAAGTTTATCGTGCAGAATGAGTAGTAGTTTATATCCTAATATTTAATATAATTATAATGACATAATTTTCTTATTACGTCAAGAGGCAAATAAGCATACAGCCCACCTGTAAAGACTGTATACCCTTGCATTATAAGACGTATAACTCGCGCGTTGCCACAACTCCTAAGGAGCTTACAGATAACGTCACTGACTCGCAGGAGGGAGTTGTTATTTTACTGCGGTCCATTTGAAGTTGAGGTGCTTCCTAAATCGGATTCTTCAAAGCAGTATATCATACTACTTTGAAGAATTTAAAACTTTTAAAATTTGTTATATATATATAAATTCTCTTTCTGATATACCAATCACAGACAGTTATAGAGACGGACAGTCAAGCAAATGATCACGTAAGTCTTACGCATTTGTTACTTTTCGATGTCGATATGTAAAAATATAATTACACAGTAGTAACGCCTGATAAGGTATAAGAATGTCAAGTCAACATTTACCGTTGCCATATTTAATGCCAACAGCCTGTACTGAACTATCAATTGACGATCACAACGCCATTTACAAACGACGATACCACCATCATCATCACCGTAAATGAATGGACGACAGTCGTTTTACAGTTACCTTTCTCGTACATAGAAAATTAAAAGTTATAGTTTTGTGTACAATATTAATTTGTCTTACTCATTTATTTAACGTTTATGGTTGTACACAAAAGCCGGACTTAATGATAATAGTTTGTCTACTTTACCTTTGGGACTAATGCAAGTAAACAAGCGGGCGCAGGTGCTGTAAATCTATCCGTGCGTTGAGGGAGAAAGAATACTGGAAATCACCGCACCTCTATTCCCATGGGTGTCTTAAGAGGCGACTAAGGGATTTCCTAAGATTTCAGCATCTCAGCCGGTGGTAGCGTAAATACCCGCCTGATTGGCTACCACCGTACACGCGACAAAACAACCGTGAAGTGATGTACCTATGAGTGCGTCTGTCTATCCATTGTCAGGACGACTGAGCTGACCCGTCGGCCAGGGAGAACCGTTGAAACGGTTGTTCAGCTGGCCGCTCGCGATATAGTACAAGGGCGCAATCAAATCTAACCACCATGAGGGCTGCCCTTTCATACCGCGCGTAATCTCGGGGTAGATCGTCGTGCCGGTTGGTGACCGGATCGTGGGGACCCAGCGCCTACCTCCGGGGGGCTTTGTGACAAACTAATGGAGAAACAGTCCACTGCGCTTCTTCTCCAATATCGTGACAATTCTCTTCCACTTCACACTTTCTTTCTCTACTCTTCTAATAACAGCGCATATAGGAATGCATGGTGTTACAGCGGTGCACCCCCCACCACCCTGATACCTGATACCGCGAATGTTAGTTGAGTACGCTAACGTTCGCGGACTCCACTCAAACCTTAATGCCGTCCACCAACACCTTGAGACGTCACGGCCCGTCATGCTCTTCCTGATGGAGACACAGATGCAGCGGACACGTTCTACATCCAGTAACCCGCTTACGTGCTTGAGGAGAATTTCCTGGCAAAAACCGGTGTCTGTTTGTTTGTTTGTTGTCTGCTCGGATGTATGTTGCCGCCGTGTGCTCTGCCTACAGGATTCCTCCTTTCTCGTCCTCTGGATGCATGGAAATCTGGGCCTTCAGAGCCGTATTTATATGTGCCTATACCAACCCCATACTAGGGACACGGAGATGATTCGGCTCTCTGAGTACATAAGTCGGGCGGTAGATGAAGCGCAGGAGCGGTGAGCAGGAGGTAATACAGAGATGGTGTGTTTACGGGACTTTAACTCTCACCACGGCTCCTGGTTGGCATCTTCCATAACTATCCATGCAGGAAGGACCGCCCATGACACAAAAATAACGACGGTGTAGAACCGCACACCATAACACCGCTCGCCATTGGCAGGGAATTCATACTTACAAACTAGAAAACAAAACGATGCGTAAAAGCTAGCCGCTTTCTACACTACGGACATCACTCACACGTTGGCTACCTTATAAATGCCTTATGGCGATCGGTTCTCTCTGTTTACTCCGCAAGGGATTTGGCGTGAAGTTATAGATAGATAAATGCCTTTTTTTTGTAGAGCCCGTACAGAAGAGAAAAATACCTATATAAAAAGCAAAACCTTATCTAAAAACAAAAATTCCAAATCTTTAGTGCCGTTTCCGAAATACACGAAATTTTATTTTAATATATACGAGCTATTCGTTCAAAGTAATAAATAAGATACACGAGCAGAGAAATACGTATCTAACAAGAGTTCCATAAGGAACCCTAAAACAGAATGGCAATAACTCGCAAAACATCTTTAAAAAAAAGCCCTGTCGAAAATAGATCTCGAATTTTAGTATCAACAGTGGATATGCCCAATATCTACAACGGCTGAGTCATTAATTCATGAAAGATTAATTCGCCACAGTAGTTCAAAGATTCTATTAAACAGAATTTGCTTTTGCTAAGTGATTGCCGGCCGGGACCGTCAATACTGTGCAATTAGTTACAGTTACCGGGATACAGGTTAATTGCACGGTTTAAAAACCTGTAGAAAAAATATACAACAAACGATAATCGTGTTTGTCATCATTTGGAGAATATTGAATCATGTTATACGGACCGGATAAAATAGAAGCGTATCTGAATAGTTCTTTATGTCTGAATCAGCCTCAAACTGTGGCTTTGATATTTTTTGTTTACAGGAAAATGATATACCTACCACATTTCAAAGTAGCGGAAAACACAATAGTGGTATATTCAATTCTTACAATTTGTGCATACAGATTAGAGACTTTCTGGCTCTAACATAAGTTGTGTATAATTTTGAGGGCATAGTGTCCTATATCGGGCTCCATGTCTGCATAGGATGAAGCTGAATTATTTATTGACTCATGTGACGATGTACTATGTCGATAATATGAACTTTTGTTATAATTAATAACATATAATTAGTAAAATGGTTCTTATTACATATGCAATGAATGACAAACGTATGGGCTTTGTCGGTCTCGTTAGGCATCTGTTTTCTGTACATATAAAACCATGCCGAGATATGATGCAGAAAGACACTTTAATAAATACATAAGATATAGGTAATGACAAAACGATTATTTATAATTAATAAATATGAATGAAGAAATTACCGTTAATGTGGATTACCAGTAGTAGACAAGTAGAATGTGGTTAGTTAAGACGGCACTCGTCAAGTATAAATAGTCTATTGGAAAACACTACATTTAGCATTGTGAAAGCACAATTATTTTACAATGCACTTTTTTTTTATTTGTAAAGAGATAAGTCGCAGTCAATATTAAAAAATTATTTGCACTTTGATTACCCACAATTTTTGTAACTTTTGCATACGTATATGTATACTATAATATGTATCTATGACTGGATATCTTCTGGTGAATACGTAGGGTCGCGTAACGGAAACTTAACAAATAGGTAGAAATACAATAATCTATATTTCTTTAAATTTACATGCCTTACTACTACTAATTCTAAAATGTCCATTTAGATTTACATCCTATATCTAGTACAATAATTATGTGGCTTACGTATGAATGCGATAAGATGCGTGGACATGCGTGAAAATGTGTGAATGTTTGTGTATGTGTAGGATGGACAGCACATCAATCTTTTCCTCAAAACATAGAATGAAGGGGCTTTTCCTTTTTACCGCGATAGCACATTCACAACGTCGTCGTTAAGATATTACGAGTATTTTGTTGCAGAAGCAATTTTATTTACTAAGAAAATCCTTAAATCTAATAGTTTAAATGTCAATTTCGTTCTCAAATAAAATGTGCTTAAGAAAACTGACATATTCATTTTGATATGGATTAATACTAATTTGATTAAAACGTGTATACCTAAAAGCGTTGTACACATTTTTCCTAAATATCTTAAAAATGGTAATATAGACTTACTCTACGATATGCTTACTTTACTCTTTAAGAGGAACATTTATACATTATATCGGTGTAATTTGAACTATGAACGCGCCGCACGCCACGGAAGCTCTCAGATAGGATTATTTTCTCCGACTGCGCTTACAATATCATCATACTCGTACCTGTATTTTATTTTTTTAGGCGTTTACAAGTTACAGCCTAGAACTTTCCTAGACAATTCCTTTTCTACTGGCAAAACTATATGATAATCGGTTCTGTAGAATCTGAGATTATTGCGAACAGACACAAACTCAGCGCTACGGAAGAATTTAATTCACATTATATATTGATGATATTGATTGATTATGCAATTTGATCCAACCTGCTTTGTGTGCTTCCGCCACCAATTAGTTCATGCGGCCTAGCGCCGGCCGGCACCCACCCACTACTGTTAGTGCGTGCATCATGCCGACGCTGCCATGACTGCTCCGGTAGTCTCTGCCTCGGCTGCTGCGGTCGTCCGCCATCTGGAACAGAATCCGCATGCCCCCTCCACCACCGTCGCTGCCACGACTGGCCTGGTCGTCGCTGCGACACGTGTTTCGCCTCTCCACGAGGCATCATCAGGCGTTGTAGACGTTAATCGTAAGAATAACATGCTACAAGTCAAGCAGGTTGGATCAAATTGCATGTAAGTTTGACTTTCGCAAAATAACGCCTGAATCTATTAACTATTGATTGATTAGGTATACCTATATGTATGTATAATAATAATAAAATATTGCAAATATATAATTCTGCATTTTATTATCATCTCCGATCCTTACAAAGCCTGCCCTCTCCAACACAAATTATTTATCTTACATAAGTTTACTTCGTTCACATTCATATCCACTTTCGCGTTGTACATATGGTTCGTTTTCTTTCCTTATTGTGTTAAAGAAGCGAGTGAAGTGTCTAACCGTGTGTGTGTGTGTGTGTGTGAAGTGTGTGACCTAGTCATCGTGCGATTCTCACTGCGTAACCCGCAAGGGATATGGTGTGAAGATATAGACAAATAGACATAAGTTTACAATGAAAAAATACTTTTAGCAATAACAACATCTTGTTGCATATATTTACGTTTATAATCTAACACTGTGCTTATTACAATTTTTACATTGTGTTGTACCAATAAAGCAAAGTTTATCTGTCTATTTATCTTGCAATATTGTTGGTTGGATATTTAATGAGAGCCGAGTTGTGTGCGGTTTTAATGTTGGTTACGTCAGTGAGTTAGCAAAAAAGGAACTCGTTAGAATCTGGGATTCCAATTTAGTAAATTGTAGGTTAGCAACTTACTCGTATTTTATTAGATATAATCGTACAGATAACATACGAATAGAAACTCATGGTGTCAACTTTCGTAAGAGTGAACGGCCTCCGAGGACGTCAGCTGCCAACAAACCGAATACTCCTCATTGTGCTGTCATCATATTAACTGACAGTACCAAAATAATCTGCCACTCATTAAACATTCATACACACAATTACCCGCGAAATGCTGCCGAGACAACAATACCATCATCTCTCATATCCGACACCGCACACAATTATTAATTTAATTCACGCAAACCGCAAAGCACCTACATACATTAGATCGACATTACAACGAATTTTCTGTTGATTCAGTTACAAACCTTTCATACTCGCTTACACGGACGGAATTTGCAGCTATTGAGGTAGCAAGAATACTGCAAATACTCCGACGATATTTTCTACTGGAGCTTAATTAAATTGAGGTTGTAAACGGATTCTCGGTATAATAACAACCTGCTTAGCGAGCGCGCGTGTAGTTTTAAAGCTCCGAGTGGCTACTCAATCCGAGAACTAGTTAATTGATAGGTGTTGGGTCTCTGGACGAATGAGATGTCGAGACCTGAGCGGCTCGAAGCATTCAATTTGCTCTAAATCAACGCGGGCAACGCACGTTAGGGCCGCAATTAAAACGGGTCGAGCTGAGCGCTGCAGGATATAATCTGAGTCAACATTGCCAATATCCGAGCAATTCAGAATTATGCGCCCATATACACCAGATACCATATCTTTTCGCACGCCGCAAGGCAATATTGGAATTTGGTACATTCGCTTCGCCCAAAATTATTTGAATTCAAAAAAGGCTATAAATTTTAATGATATTGGTATTGCAAAATTTTAATTTAGTTACATGACAAAAGAGACTTATCAAAATAACTTGGACTATAGTCGCACAGACAATACTCACTCGATCCTCAGACGATTGGAAAGCGTTGCAGCGTCAAATGAGACGTTGTCTGGGAGCCAATCCCAGTTCAATTAGCTCTAAATCAGGGATAGCGCTTCTGTATCAACCGCAACTCGACGCGTCGCTACATGATTAGATAGCCTTATACAGTGCATTAGTATAACCAGAGCATAGGCCTTGATACACAACGGGCGAGATTGATTAAGCATTTTTATATTTCATTATGTGCCTTGTTAATCATATACCTATCAAGAGAGACGTCAAATCTTCAATATTTCTACGATCTGATAAGTTTTTTTAATACTATAACAGAATTCAAACTCTATAGATACCTAAATCAGTATTACGCTATTTGTACCGACACCCTTTTGTAAAATGGAAAAGAATATTAAACAATAATATATAAAAAAACATGTAGAAAAATATAATTATTTGGATAATGAAAAAATTTCACAGGACACGTGAATAACCATCGTTGAAAATTTTTGTCAAACATAATAGAGGATCCGTATAACAAAACGATATTGACCCATCTGTTTAATGGATGAAAAGTATTTTATGTGAAAATTTATATGTTAAAAAATATATCGCCTGTAGTTTGTCTAGAAAATTCCGGCTAGACTATAATTAATGAAAAATTCAAAAATGCATAAACATGACTTTTCTTAAATATTACAATAATTCGTTTAATTATATACCAGTTGAACAAATTATATACCAGTTGAAAGTATGAAGCTTATAAGAATGAGAAATCCTTTGTTACGTCTCGCAAAAGCGCGTTTGCGAACATCAAACTGTCTATTTTTTTCCCGGTCTAACTATGGGCTTGGCAGGTACAAACAAGTACCTAAGTAACACTAGTAATTTACACTCATTTGTTAAATAAATAAATCTTACATCAAAATAAAGAGAATCGTAGTCTGTCTCTATGCTTTTCATTACACGAACAAACTTTTTAATTAGAGAAGAGGCATGGTCCATTGGTTCGGACATGTAGAAAGCATGCAGGAAGAAAGAAATGGGGTACGCAGAGAGGAACGACAGATGCCGATCCAAACATACCTCTGTCGTTTCTCATATTCTGTTCCTAGACTTAGATATATTTCCAACTTTCTATATAGGTATATAGTGCAGAGATATATACTCTTATTATTGTAGGATATTAATAAATTCAATAATACTGATTAATACCGATTGTTTCAACAAACAACCGGCGGCAAACAAGCACCAGCTTAAGTCCTTCACGTCTTTCGTGAGGAGCTTGATGTCGTAATCTCTTGGGTAAATCTGGATAGGGATTTCATTCTACAATCTATGGGTTCGTGAACAAACCTACGTGGAATAGCACAATACTCGAATATTTCGGCTCCAATTCAATGTGTGTATAAAATCCCTATAAATGGCGAGCGATACGATTGTAGAGGGCAGTTGTAGGCATTATATCGAATAACTCACTTAAGCACTAGCCATTGTATAAGGATAGGTAAGACAAACAAAGGAGGCAAAATCTCTACTTAAAGCTAGGGGCGCCATACCGTGTGTAAGTATAAAGTATCCAAATAACAGTTCGCTCTGCAATATTTGTATTTCGGAGGGTTAGTGCACCGGAAAACTTTTAAGGAGATGCTGCGACAGCATCAGGCCATACGTGACCAATATACTTCGTTCTTGTAAAGCATATAATATCTAGATTAATAGACAAAGTCGTTTTTTTTTATTACAGTGCATCAGTACTTTATGCCTACCCCGGCAAGGGAATTAGCGTGAAGATATAATACTCGTAGTTGTAGTACGAGTAGATCGCATTGTTTTATACTACTATAAGGCAACTAATTAGACGATAATCGAACACCCGATTATGGTAGTACGAGCACTCAAAATTCTTAAATACAGGTGATGAATGCATAGTACGCAAGGGGTTTTATATCTCTGAAAAATACCTTTCTTTCGTTTTCTCGTATGACCTTGTTTGGTAATCCCCGGGCAGGTAAGTTCGCGTTGATTATCAGCAGATGATGTTCAGGACAGGAGAGTAAGATACTTATAAAAAAAATATAAGGATGATCTAAAATTTCTCCCTCCAATGACGACAGTGACCATTAACGAAAAATAGAGGACGGTTTGCTTTTGGTGGTGCGCATACGGCTTTTCTTACACTACAGCGAAAAACGGTAAGTGCCTAGCATTTCAAATTATTAGTAATTTCCATGGAATTAAAAACAAAATGTACGATTTTTTTATAAAACTTATAGCTGAACCTTATGTGGTCTAGTTTAATCCACAATTTTATGTTAATTCAAAAGGAACAAAGTAATCTGTGCAGGACAGGCCCTTTCACCTATAAGTTCCAGAATTAATACTACTCGTATTACACAAAGGTAAAGAACACTTTATAATCTTATTACATGACTTCAATCATCAGTACCTAATATGCAGGTTCCATAACAAACACTTAAGATAAGAATAAACGATTTTCCACTTAACTAAAAACAAGGTATGTTAATAAACCTACTTTGTTTATGGAGCGCTAACCACATAGCTAGGCACATAAAAATAAATAGGTACATGTTGAGAAAAGTTAAAGGAGACAATAAGCACTAAAACTTTATTGCTCTTAACAGAATTGCAGCCCGCAAATGCCTATGCCAATTAGCAGAATAGGCATGAGTTGCATTCGTAGCAATCAGGAAACCACAATTTCTAGCGAAAATCGTTAAAACAAACAATTTACACTATCATTCCGAAGAGACTTCAATATCTCGGGAATGAATAAATCTTTCGATGTGAGAAGTGAAAGTGAAATTTAAAAAGTTAGGAAGTACTGATGACTACATTGTACCCCCTATAATGCACGATTTAATAACGACGGGAAGAGTGGCTTTAAGTAGATACAATAATACTTTACTTAAACAATAATCTGTTAAGTCGTTAGGCAGAACAGAGCTACTCTGTGCAGTTTCACAAAGTTTTGTGATATTCAGCATAAGCGAATGGTCGCTCATTTGCGAGATTTTCCTTGTTCCGACTAAAATTGATTTTAAAATGCAAAGTTAAATGGCCTTAATACAATTACTGGAAGGGATAATATTCAACAAGGTCATTCTTATGTCTTCGATGCAATCACAAAAGAATGTAAAAATATTTTTGATCCTGAATCAGAATCGAAAATATTTTGACATTATTTTCTCATGTGCATTTTGTAAATAACGAAACATCACATTTTATTCTTTAGTTATTAACTAAAGAGTAGTTAAGTAGCAGACAAAAACAAACATGTGAATACATGTCTTTTTTCGAAACACAACAATTTACGATGTTTTTCAACCATATATGGCTGCGAATTAAATCTTGCTGTGAATACCAATATAGAATGTACAGATAGAAATATAAAAGAAAACAGATGTAAAGTGAATTGCATTTCGAAGGGGAAGACGTTTTGGTGGGGTAATATTTAATTATCCCGAAGCGGAAACGCAAGGCGGGCTCAGGTTGACCCCACCCGCAAACAAAATGGCTGCCGACATTATAATTACGTTCTTTTATCAGGGTGCGGATGTCGGCACTTTGCTTTTCACATCAAATTGTTGAAATATACGCTGTATGCTATTGTACCCGGTAAGTAACACAGGCATGTGGTTACCACAATGTAGAAGGCAAAAGTATGGGTCAAATATACTTGTGCACTTTACACTGTAATTTAAAAAGTATAATAAGATGGAAAGAATTCGACGCCACACATCACTAACACATTTCATCACATACGCGTTTCAACACGCTATATAAATTGACGTAGTTGGTCACATTCCCATTTGGTCGCTTAGGTAGGCCTTTTGAAACAATATATCATACGCTATTTGTCGGGAATTTACAGAACTGAGTTAGATTTTGTCTAACTTTTTTAATACATGGGCGACTGAGCATCGCTCAGCATTTTTTTATTTTTTTTTTGGCGGACGTGTTGCACCTCCATCAGTAGGCTGCAAAAGTGTATGGAAAAGTAATTCAGAGGGGAAAGAGAGTAAATCCGACGGTATGATGTGGCAGGCAGGTTTTATCACTGTGAATTATCGAGCAGAAGTATTTGGTTATAGACCATGTTTAACATGGTTGTGCGACAGGATCTCGGGGATATATTTCAGGGATCAAGTGGCCTTTAGAACACGCAGTGTCTTACTGCGTGGTCTATGAGAAACTTTGGAGAATTGTGCAATATGTATGCTGTAATACAAGTTGTATAATTCTCAATGTTGTGTTAATAGCTTGTCGCTCCGGTTTAACGTCAACATGGATTTCAGGTAGGTGCTGTCGGGTCGAATGTTTATTCTGTACCTTGATAATGTCTAGAGAGAACAATGTCTATAAATGATAATGTCTACCGAGAACAATGTCTACAAATGTAGAAATGTGCATTAGTGTCCTAGTGACGAATTACCTAACTGACTGTATTCATGTAGACTACGCCGTGTTAATAGCTGACACACCATCTCCAATCCAATCTCCAAACACTACTCATGATTATACGAATAAAGGCTTACAAAAAAAATCACAACAACTGCTCAGAAGCTTTCTGGTAACTTCACTCTCTCGCAGCAAAACAACAACCAATCAGAGGACTGTTATTTGATGGAATGTTACATTCCCAATTGTTTAGTGGCTGCTACGGGAGCTAAAAAGCGAGAAGCGCAATTTAATCGGTATTGTAAAGAAGCCAATCTTCTAAAGCACCTTCTTTTCGACGAGCTCGGTGGTGGTCTGGTTGTTATAAGAGAGGTAGGGTACATCAAAGCAACCCGACTGGGGAAATACCTCCACTTCACAAAAAACCGAAGCCTATTAACAACTCCCTAGAGGGTTCATGTGTTACTACGTGTGAGGCCGCCAATAAGCTCTTAAAGAGTTGCTGTGTTATCAACTCATTAAAGCTACTTACTTACACCCAAAACTTTTGATGGACTGCAATTGTTGCGTAGGCAAAGCATAAGCATGGCTCTACTGTTTTAAGGGTAATTTTCGCATAGCTTGCAACGTGAAAGTGTGAGTAAAAAGTGCTCGAGTTATGCACCTCAATCAATTAAAATTAATTTACCACAATTAACCTTCCAAAAGCAATTCTCAATTAATTCAGAAAGCTCTCTATCCTTGCAATTGTGCCGGTATTTCTGTGTCTGTCGCTTTTTTTATTTTGATAGTAATTCTGCACAAGATAGTATTTACTAAGCTTTATTCTCTTCATTCCTTTATGTAATTCGCTTATTATTTTGGCCCACACATTAACATCGCGACACTAATGTTGAATTAAATATATTAGGCGTGATAATTAAGCATGATATATTTATACTATAAACATTTTATAAACCTTTAATATATAAAGCGGAAGAGTTTGTTTATTTGAACTCGCTAATCTCTGGAACTAACAATCAGATCTGAATATTTTACATTTCATTTGCCCAATTCTTGAGGGAGGTTATAGACAATTCAATGTCACTATACGACTCTTAGAAGCCCAGAAAAAAAAACGTAGGTAAAGCACCCCCTACGGGGTTACGCAATTCGCGGGGTTCAGCTAGTATGGATATATAACTGAGTGCCGTCAAGCTGGTATGATGTTAGAAATCGAAGGCATAAGAACTATTTAATGATTAATGGAAAGTCAGTCTAGTTAGAACTCATTTACTTGTATTAGTGAGCCATTTGGCAATAGAATATGATTTTCTCTCATAATTAGAACTTACTTTTACTTTCTGATTACATTGCGACTTTCTGCACATTCTGTATTACCAATTTTATTAACTCAAATTATTTCATATTTTGCAAGGTATATACTCTTATTCTTACTAGCGTTATACTGTTTCCTAACTCATTAGGATTGACGGAGTCCGCTACCTGAGCCTAAAGATTTGACGATACTGATTTTGCCACGGAAAGACTGCCGTCAGACCTACACAGACCAGAGGGAAAACCAGACCTCTGTTAGATTAGGTCACACGTGAAATTTTATCGGTGAAAATATGAAATTGAAAAATTAAAACTTGTTTTTTTCTAAGATGTAACATATTTATTTAACCAAAATATTTACCCTCATTACCTATATGTTGCTGCCATCTAATCGGAACTTTATTAATGCCTTTGCCATATAACTCTGGGGATCTAGATACGACAAACTGTGTGAAATCATTTTGTACTGTCTCCTGGGAAGAAAATTTTTTACCACGTAGAAAATTGACCAAATTACAAAAAAAAATATTAGTTGGAGCAAGGTCTGGCGAGTACGGAGGATGATGTATGGTTTCCAACTGCAGCTCCTGTAGAGTTACAACTGTTTCCCGTGCAGTGTCTTGCGTTATGAGGGAGCAATAATGGTTAAAGATCGATTCACGAGTCGGGGTTATTTCACTGCCAGTTTCGCGATCATTGTTCGAAGTTCGGCCAGTAAACATCTAGTGTTATTGCTTGACCAGACATGAGAAAGCTACAGTGAATAGCGTCATGAAGAGACCACCAAACAGTTACCATTACCTTTTTATTGGTAAGCTTTGCTTTAGGGCACTGTTGCGGCGTTTGACCTGGGGGTTAGCCATTGCATTTTTGCTTTTCTTCACATACCACAATTTGATCCAATATTCCTCCTTCATTTCTGTACCGATTCAACAAGACAACACAAGTTTCAACATGCGAAACTTTCTGCAGATCAGTCAAATCTCGAGGCACCCATTTATCATATTTCTTATCTTACTGATTTGATGCAAATGAGTCAATATTGTAGGTAAGGTAATATTAAACCATGCCGCTATTTCCTGGGTAGTTTGACTCGGATCGGCTTCCACTATCTCCTTCAATTCAGCTTTATTCACCTGTGTGGGCGGTCTTCCACGCGGTTCGTTCTTCAAGTCGAAGTTTCCATACTTTACGAAAGCCTTTAAACCAAAAACGCACGGTGTGTTAATTAGCAGTCTCCTCTCCAAACGCAGCATTGATATTACGAGCCGTTTCTGCCGCGTTAGTTCCGCGTCGGAACTCGTATTCAAAAATTATTTGGATTTTCGAAATATCCATCTTTCCCGTCTAAGCAGAATAAAAAAAAACAATTGAAATTCGAAAACCAAATGTTGCAAATTTTTTAAAAGAAAAACCTCATAAACATCATCTTGGGACATAAGAGTTGATAATTTCTGCACTCTAAGTGTTCCTTTTTACAATTATGCTACAAAACCAAAAAACGGAGAAAATTTTGTATTTTTCAAAGCTACCAGTATAAGTGCACGGAACAGAAAGGTGCAATGCGCAATGTGCAACAGCATTACATTCTATAAGGAATTAGGTTCAACCGTGTTAAAATCGCTTCATTTTATTTCAATATGATCATATACAACGCAAACAAGCAAGCAGTTCAATAGGATTAAGGTTGGATAGGTTTAAAACGTCATGTCGTTACTTATGACGTGCCCTTATTAAAACTTCACTCAGCTACCTCACAATTGTACCAGATTTATAACCTGTATATGAATTTAAACTTTATCGCTTGGGCTTGAAGTCCACCACTAATACTATGCGTGTATGGGTACTGCTGGCTAGTATTCGCAATGGCCGATGCCCTGCTCTTGGATAAGTTGGCGTGAATAATTGCAAAGCCGCATGCGCTACTGACATCGTCTACCGTTTAAAAGTCGATGGAAAATTATGTTGGTAGTTTCTTTAAGATATGATAAATATGAACAAAATATACAGTAACACACACATCAGCGTACACATATAAACATTTTCAGCCTATCCTTATCGCGCTTGTGTCATCACATTGCGTGTTGCTTAACAGCAAATTGGTGAAAGCAAGCAAGCAGCATTTTTAGCTATGTTAAATCATTTCAAACGTTTTAACGACCACTATCTATCAACAACAATCGAAACCGACAGATAGAAGGGCTCGAAATAATCGAGTTCATCCATAGACAGCGACGATTGACTACCGTATTAGATAGAACTCACTCTACAAAACAAAATATGTAGTTACAATAAAAACAATTATGTCCATTACGTTTACAACATTTATGTATGAAATAAAAGAAATAGAGACCCGCAGAAAAATGATAAATAATAATATTTTTTAATAAATCCATACAAAATGTATGCATGAATGGAATGAAAAAATCGAGTACAAAATAAAATTATCAATTTTTATTTATTAATTTTGGAAACGACTAATATTCAAGCCTTTTATATTATATAGTTTTCATTTGACATAAACGGAACCCTTATAAGGTCACTAACGTGTCTGCCTGTATATCACAGCATATATTGAAAAGTGTTAGATATATAAATGTGAAACTTGGCATAGTTACACTCCTCCAACATAGGTTTTTACATTACAATGTCAAGTTCTCAACAGTAATATAATAATCGAAAATAAATCAAAACCCCTATGGAAAATACATTCACAAACTTTTTTTATCCAAACCTCCATTTGGTTAAAAAAAATTACGAAATTACAACTTAATGAAAGGCAGTTTTAACGGTTTCCAATATTCCATTGCCTATGAGCGCGCCTGTAACACCTGAAGCATCGTTCGGCCTTTGTCGTTGTTGTTGTTGTAAAAATCACCTAACGACCTTTTTTTAAAAACTTCATACAGTATTTAGTGTTTGGGGAAAACATTGACAGTGAACTCCCGGCCAAGTCTCAAACTTCACAACATCATAGTTATGAGGTTACCAATAAGCGCATGAGGACATGTTGTGTTAGCAGTAGCAGTGGTAAAATGCAAATTAAACCTTCGTATTACAAGCACTCATAGAAAACGGTAGCTACTTAACATCATACTGGTCGTATGTTTGTTTCGTTCCCGACGATGCATAAAAAAATACCGGCATACATACGCCCACCGACTAAAGAGGTAAGTCGCTATGATAAGCTCTTTAATAATGATATATTTAAAACAAGAAATAGGTATAAAACTCGTACCTACACAACTTTCTAATAACGCAATTCTTCGAAAGTCAGGTAAGCCGTACCTGACTTTAACAGGACTTACATTGGTATATTTTCGTTTTACATGATATGCCACACACATGGTGCGCATTTTTCTTATTTCCGCATCTACTATAAATTTGCAATTTCAGTCACTGGTTTGGTTTTATAAGAACTAAACCCAGTGTATAAAAAATCCACGGTTTAGAAGAATCGATAGACTTCATAGATTCGTTTCGAGATATCCGAGACAATTGTAAACTGTATTAAAAAAAAATACGTTTTTATATATTTACGCATTACAGCCCCACGCCAAGTGGCTACCCTAGGATGTAGACGCTTGCAACACCCACAACATAAGGCTTTTTAGAGTGTTGCCATGCTGTAGTTACCGTCGGGGGATATAAATTTTCATACTCAGTAAGCGAGAATTAAATCGATTAAAAATAAACCAATCTCAAACACGCGTTGAACTCTTTTGTACGCTAGTCAAACAGAAAAGCAAAATGACGCATGTCACAGTAGAATTCAGATCGATTCTAAGAGTTCGTTCACATTAAAAGCAATCAGTAATATAAATAAACGAACAAGTCTGCTAAAGACTTCAACAATTCTGTATCAATCTCCATTAAAACGAATACAGGGGATGGAATGAATAAACTGGTGTGTTAAAGGGTGCATGAGATATTTAATTATGGCCGATTTCGATCAATGCGGTATGCCGTTGCGTGACAGGAACAAAAGGCCAATCTTTAAAAAAATTGAGTACCATGTACAGATGAACAGAAAAATGTAACAATGGACATTATATTAAAACTTTGAAAAATTTAAGCAAAAAGGCATTCACTCTATTTAATGTTTTAATGACAACACAATATTATACATTTTTGAGTCACGAATCGTCTTACACGCAGGTTGACGACTCCCTCCTCCCCAGCTTTCAGATTAAGCAAATTTCCAAAAAGGCGACTATTTACCATATACATACGCTGCGGCAGATTATACAGAAGACTGGGGAGTATAACAGGCCAATATGCTTAACGTTTATGTACGTACTACGAGAAGGCTTTTTTCCATGATGGTATCTCTCGATACCATCAAGGTCAAAAGCCTTCTCGTATCTCTCTGGGCCATGCTTGCCTCTTCGTGTTGCCGCATTTATCATAGGTCGAAATATTGAGGAATACGTACTACAAAAACGGTTCCATATCAATCCTACTACAGGACCAGAGCATGAAAC
This sequence comes from Pyralis farinalis, assembly GCA_947507595.1. Classification (NCBI taxonomy): domain Eukaryota; kingdom Metazoa; phylum Arthropoda; class Insecta; order Lepidoptera; family Pyralidae; genus Pyralis; species Pyralis farinalis. Next base: position 15,025,757 of record OX382273.1, read on the forward strand.
ATGTAGGTACATTCATGTAGTCTTCGAAATCGTAATTGGATGAAGTATAATTGAAAATTGCTGTCCTCTCATTCAACAGCACATGCACAAGCAACCAGGGCTTGGCTCTATAGACGATAGAGAACGAATTACACCAAAGATATTGCGCCAATTGCAAACAATTGTGACTGCGACAGTACCGACGCTAATAAAGCTCAAAGCGCGGGCGCAACACAACGCGCCGAGCGCCTCCCGCGGTCGATTAAACGCTCGAATGGCTCATGTAATGAATCGAGATAAATCAACAAGTCACACGCACCTACTGACGTGACTCATTGCCGTATCACAGTTTGTCACAATCATGCGAGTAAAAGACTGCCCAATGTATTAAGGCACTATATCTTTCAGGCTGAAATCTGGTTTTTAGTTTCTCTTTTAAAGTGACCAAATTAGATCTCTTTTTGTTTTATCAACGATTTTTAAATATTTTAAATATATAAATATTAACATCGATAAAGTCTATTTTATAATTTTAACACAAATAATAATGTAATTATTATTGATATTGAATGTAAAATATCAAAGACAATGATGAAACAGCAAGCTTTGAGTTAAAAAAAATTCGCATTATCACAACATATGTAATGTATATATATACGAGTAACTATTAATTATAGTAATTAGACATAGCCTAATTCTTGTTAATTTCAACGCAAAACTCACTATAAAAAAAATATCTTTGATTTTGATGAGATATAATTTTGAGAACCCTTCTTTTCTTGAACTCGTTCTTAGTCAAACAACGATATGTGTGGGAAAAGATCTGTTTCCTTACGGCTGATCGTTATGTTGATCCACAGGTACAAATGTACACGACGAGTGATGGCGTATACTAATGTTTCCTCTACGGAATAGTCCTGAAGAGAAAATTCTATAGAAACCAACGTTCTTCAAGGAGATCTGAGCTGAATGTCACGAGTGATAGTAACTTAGTTCTATCTGTAAATTAAGAATTGCAGTTGTTAGAGAGAAGTCCTAGAGTAGAGGCTGTTTATGAGACTACTACCTAGCCTTAGTTTTTTTTTTTAAACCTACACCCCTACCGTGGGCATGGCACTTATCGCTACAATATATATTTATTTATACAAAAAAAAATATATTAAGTCGCTACTATACACATAAATAACACATACATCACACACTTTCGTTCCTCAATTCATTCTTCCATTCATCTTTCAGTTTTAGTTCAAAAAAAATTCTGATTTGCCCATTTTAGAACGCCGGTGAAACGTTTGTACCTATTGCCAAACTTCCCTCCCCATAATGCGTCAGTCCAGCCACGGGCGACAGCGAGCTTCACAGCTCCACCTAGCCACCGCGACGTAGCCTTAGTTGTCCCTCTCTAGATTGATCGCTGACCAGAACCGGGGGTCCGGAAATGACTAATACATAATAATACAATAATAAATAAGAGGGGAAAAAAGGCTTGCACATCGTGAAAAAGATAAGAATCTAAACTTGTATACAGGCTGATGATAATCAACCGAAAACGTATTATAAACAACCAGCGAACGAGAACATAGTTAACCTAACCTAACTATACTTTTTTGAGGCCAGAAGTGATACCAGCTAGGACGTTTAAACTCAGTAAACAAACTGTAAGATTCTTGACAACATAAACCATAAGCATCTACAATTAGAGACCCTATGAGAGATTTTGCCTTCTGTTACCCTGTACTACACCTGAGACAGTCATCGTATTCAATTTGTACAAGATATTGACATTTATTATTGTAAAAAAAAAATATATTTTCTTAAAATCAAATGAGCAATCCGATCTGTTAATCTATTCAATGATCTTTGCTCTAAATACGACCACACTACTGAAAATTAGAACCGAACATACTATACGGTAATATGCCGACTCGACACATATTTTTATTTTTCTTGTATCAGTTACAAATAATGTGGACTATTGTATCGTAGGTGTAAATAAATATTATCTTTTGCAAAAACAACTCTTTTATATTTAACATGCTAAATTAATTCAACCGATGTTAAATTTATGAAGTTGTCCGAAGAGAACGCCTTTAGATTTTATTGACCTATGGGTTGCTCACACTGACTCTGATCCAATGGCCTAATTCAATTCATCGAAGCTAGTGAACGGCTTATTCAGTTCCGGCAGGTACTAGAACCCGTGTAGAGTTATGTGGCGCTGGAAGGCAAACGCTTCCACTCTATTGTCTCGGGACTCAGCCCTCATTCAATCAAAGACAGTATGAGTTTTCAGATATGTAAGTTTACATAAATCTTACGTTACGAAAGGGCTAAATAATATTTTTGTTTGAAACAACATGTTCTGTTCACCAAATAAGAACAATCATAAAAACTTTATAACTACGTTATGAAAAACCATGTAAAAACGGTCATCGATATCGGTTTTTACTTTTAGTAATACTTTTTTCCTATCTTATTTCCTACATTGCTACAACCCGAGAAACACAAATAAAACCTTATTTGTTTTGGGCACAACTTTTAATTTGTATAGTGAATCGAGTGAGTTTTCATGTAAATACACAATAAGTATGATGCATGAAACACAGAGTTTCTTAAGTTGTAACTAGTTTAGTTTTCAAATATATATACCTAATACATTTTTGGCCTACATTTTTTTTATACAACGTCAGGAGGCATACAAGCATACGGCCTAAGTGGGCCGTATGTAAAGCGGTTACCGTAGGCTATGAACGCTTGCACCACATTAAGTATCACTCGCGCAATGCTAGCTCTGCTGCTAACACAACAACTCCTTAGGAGCTTACTGATGACCTCACTCACTTGCGAGAGCACAACAATCCTCCAGAGAGTGGTTATTGGCTGCAGTTTTCTGTGTGGTGGAGGTACTACTCATGACGGACTGCCTTGATACGCCCTAACTCTCTTAAATCGTAAGATTAAGATAAATATTCAAGCACACAAATACTTGACCTGTGTGGAAATCGAACCCACGAGCGTTGGTGTCAAAGTAGCGTTACTAACCACAGCGTCACCGAGCTCGTCAAATTATCGAACTGTGACATACTAATTAATAGACAGCATAGAAATAGCGGGCCCTTTTACCCGTTTATTAAGAGTACTTAAAAAATATATAACGTCTAGCTGCAGCCCGCGACATCATCCGCGCATATACCGGTATCCCGTGGAAACTGCTTTCTTTATTGTCTTGAAATTCTTAGGGGTGTGTCGTGATGAATTGAATAACCTATATCCTTCCTCAAGAATTGGGTTATCAAATGCAAAAAATAATGTTTCAAATCGGACTGGAAGTCCAGAGATTATTTCAAACTAACAAATTCTTCCGCATAGTAGAGATTTAGGCAAATTTAGACATTACATAAATCTCTATTAATTTTCATTTTAGACATAATTGGCATACGCGATTAATATCCTTATAACATCTAAATTTAAATCAACAATATAAAATCAAGATTGTTAATATAAAACCATAAACGCATAACTAATGACAATTTGATTCTGGTGCGTAAATATTGGGTGGATTAAAAACCGATACAAAAAGTCATTCACGGGCGCAATCATTAATCTCCATCGGGAATATCGAGATATACCTTAATTGACAATCCGTGTAATTGCATTCATCTAACTGTTGATTTAAATTCGAAGGTAACAAATTTTAAAATGCAATTCGAGATTAAGTACGTGGCCCTCCAACATTTTAAGTAGGAACAATAAATTCATCGACACTAATTGGTGGTTTTCTCCCATTTATCAGCTCATTACATCACAGTAGCGCGAATAAAATAAAATATGTGTGCGGAGCGGCCGGTGCGCCGTGGGCAGATCATTCGCATGCGATAAGCGTCGCTGAGGCACATCGTAAATTCAAAGAGCAAGCCCCGCCGAACTACAGAACTGATTGTGCGCCTTAATCAGTGGTGTGCCTACTCGCTGCCGGCCCCCACCGCACCCAAAATTGGGAACCTCGCAATCAACGTTACTCGGACTTCGCCTAACGTACCGACACATCTGTGTGCAAAAACTGCAGTCGTACAGTGAGTCAAATAAGTAGTCTACCTCCTCTTTATTTTTTTTTACATCAATAAGATGAAAAACACTAGCATCTACTGCCCGCCAGACGATAAGCCATTACCGTGCTATAGTCGTAGGGACATTTGCCCACTAAGTAACTTATTCGTGCGCTTAGCACTTAGTGAAATTTACGCGTTAACCAACGCGCTTTCCCGGTGGTGATCAGTTGGTATTGGAAATGTGCTTGTCACGTGGGTGGTTTAAACAAACGCGTCTTGCGGCTGAACGCGACGATCAGTCAGCGTTCGCACGTGCGATCGCCGTACGCCCGATCAGTTGAATCTGGTTAATGTCGACAGTTGACACAATTAAATAAACTCATGTCATCCTTACTATGCTAGAAACAGAAAAAAATATTCAGCATCTGTTGACTTTCTTTCCAAGTAAATTTAATTATGAGTACTGAATACAATCGCATTATCATATTCTCTAAAGCAAAGTGCGGTGCACTGTTGAATGCAATAGCCGTGTGTTATGTTATGAAACAGATTTCAACTGCAGTAGGACTGCAAATCCGAATTTACCCGAGCGGCTGCGCTTTGAAGACTGCTGCGTCGCATGCAGATGAGCAAACTTACGCTTAATCTTGTAGTGGAGGCCGTCATGATATCACATTCTTTTATTTTTTAATACAGTACACATAATCTAACCAAGAAGCAGTATCAATACGAGATAAGACTGTGCAATACAAACTTCAATTGGAGATACTAATGCATTCATATATTCACCTTTCTCCAGATATTGCAGAATCTACACAGAATGTATCAACACAAATCGACAAGGAAATACAAGCGGTAACATTGTTTAACGTAGTTATCGAAATCGTAAACCCGACGCAGATGCAAACTCGTGACTCGTGTACCAATGAACTTTGAGTTTGAAATCATTATTTCGAAAATTAATTGATATCGGTAGCATTTACGAAGCAGGCACGCGTGCCGGCAGAAGCATTGGCAATACAAACATCAGGGCACAATACTATTATAACATTCTGCATGAGAAAATAAAAGGTCTCAAATTTACATAGCACGAGTGAGCCCGATCCGCGGCACTCGACGGAAATCTTCTAAATTCGTGACATCTCTTTTCAGCGTGCCATTGTTGCCAAGCACGTCGTAAGAGCGAAGAGTAGCGACAATCAATGCAACGTGACGGGTTAACCACAGGAGCAAATGTCACGCTGAACCGAATTCAATTTCATTTTCAAACATCGGCTATGCGCGTGAGTTACAATGCTCGTGCATGTTTCGGGTCGTTATTTCTAACTACATTGTAAACTGAGAACTAAAATATAAGAGCTTTTATTATTCATTGTGTTCCATTGTACACGAATATAGCGAATAACTAATAAAATTAAACGCAATGGTCTCACAGGCCGGTCAATACAGACGTTCAAATTCTTATGACAAACATAAATTGTGTGTCAAATGAGATCTATTAAGGATGACAATGACCGTATATTGTAACTGCGCCGCAAAGCGAGATCAGCGTTAAATCGGAATGGAGACGTAAACCGCCGGCGAAACCTATAAGCCAGTGTTGCAATTCTAAAACAGAATCTGGAGCAAACGTAATGTATATGTAAATTTTGTAGAGCTCTGAGGCTTAGATTAAGCTTTAGTATTGGCTATAGATCAAACTGTAAGATAGGAATGTATGGATACCACTGCACCGCAGTTTTGGAACAAGACCAAGAGAAATAGTAGTCACAGAGTATTTTATATTCACAATTGACCAAATTTCAGGTAAAACTAAAGTTATCATCAAAACATTATTTTCATCCTCCCAAACTATCTATATTTTGCATTGTGAACCATAGAACATTAACTACGGTTACATCGACTATTCGATCCCTAAATCACTCCACACAAAGGGTAGGTAGAGCACGACAAAGCATACAATGTTATCGCAGGGTCTATCTATCTGTCATGTAATTATAATCGTTGCGCAAATGCAGGCAATATTTTAGCGACCATTAACCGGTCTACATAACACATGGCCACGGCGATTAGTACATAGTCCGGTGAGCGACAGCGTGCCTAACCCGATTATACCCAGCTTTATCGCGAGATCGCCGCCACACTGTTATGACAAACAATGCAGGAACAGATTCCAGTGTCCAACCGACACCCAGAACAAACCAGATCAAGAAACCGTACTAAGAATTGTTTTCAACTAATCGATTACGAAACGTTTATAGCAAACACACGGTATTTGACAACAATTCGCGACGAGAACCATATTAAATTTATCTCCAAAATCATAATTTTGGTGTCGTGGCTTGCAGCATGCACAAAGACATGCAAGCTCGTAGTACAGCTCAGCAAGGTTGCATAAAATACCAACGTGACTAAGATTGATTGAGGTGCACGTAAACAAAACCATATCAAAGTAAACAAGGTGACCCTCGAACAGAAACGGAAAGGCTAGTCGGGCGGCAATATTTTACCAGTACCCTCGTGCAAGCGAAAATTACATTAACATTTTTTGACAGTCACTAGTCGAAACGATGACGAGGACGTTTAGTCTCCGTGCTGACAGTGAAAAATTACGACTCCCAGGGCGGCGTTGGCGGCGCGATCGCTCGATAGTTCCTAATGTATCGCTGTCAATCGCATGTTTTGACGTGCAGAATCACTTCTTACTATCTGAGAGCGTAGCGCCTCCGCCTGGCGCAATGTTCGCTTAGTCACCACCAGTAATAGAAGCGTCACCCTGACATCACCATTGCAATCTGAACAGCTTCTTATGTATCAACTCACAAGAGTATATGCTAGAATTTCGCATAAATACCACAGCATGAACTACTACTATATGTACGCGTGAAGAAACATCTATTAACTTGAGCTAATATTTAATAATATAATGTGAACATGTATCATTTGTGTTTTTGATTTATGTAATTATCACTTGCACCACGGTAAAGGAAAACATAAGGAGGATACGCACATCCAAGAAACTATATTTCGAAACACGTGTGACCTAATCTAAGGTCTGGTTTTCCCTCTGGGTTATGAAGGTCTGACGGCAGTAGGTCTTTGTAAAAATCAGTCTCTTCGCCAAACACTTAGGCTTTGATAGCGGACTTTGCCAATCCTCATGGATTAGGAAACGGGATAACACTAGGAACAAGAAGCCCATTTTCATAATTTACCTAGTTAAGTATATTCTAAACTAAATTTGTATGACTCTATACTTTCGTACGTATTTTATCGTTATTAGTGTAGACAAAATTCTAGCATATCACACGTTCTCAATTGTTGAACTGAAAGTTTGGTATAAGTCTGCTATTGCACAATCCATTTGTCTCCGAATCATGTGCCTACATAATGTTACGTTTCATGTTGTTCAATAAGTTGTATGCATAAATACGTACATATGTATAGTATATTGAGCATTGGAAACAAGTTTCAATTAAAATAGTTGGTCTAACCGACTGATACTTTAAAATTCTGTATTGATCAAAAGCATTCTTGATGTTTAACGACTGGAAAATCTGGTTGGACCAGCAGGAGACTTTACGTAAAAGCAGTGAATAGACACATAAAACACTCCGCTTGTGAGCCTAGCTGAACCGCCCTACATGCAAAACTAGTCACGGTTCGTCCTAAATTACCGCTGAGATACTTATGACTCAACTGAGCTCGTCAACATGGCAAATTATACCTATCGTATAACACACATACATTATAATTTTTCGGAAAACAGCTCTATTATAAATAGATTTGACGATGACAAATCCGCGTAATATCAATGTAAACGAAACACTATGATATACAAAATGCAGGATGTCATTACGTCGAATAGTTTCCTCGAAAATAATCAAATAATCTTAGAATATCAAGTCTGGAATATGTTTACCTTATACTCATTGTAGTTTGAATTAAACATAACAGAACGTACGTATTGATTTTTTTTTTAATATGTATTGATAAATTTATCAGGAACCAAAGATCCAGAGAAGTTTTGAAGGAGATGTTGCTACAATTTTTACATTACGATTTTTGGAGAAGCGTTTATTTAACTTTCCTTATTGTAATATTTAGGACAAATATAGCAAACTTTGAACTAATTCATCCCTCCAAAATTGCGGATTACATTTAATACCGCCGCCGCCACTCACATAATTGTAGATGATGTTTGATTTGCTTAAAAATGTCAATATCAAATGAAAGGTCCTTCAGTGGTCAAAACAACGGAGTGAGTGGCATCACACCACAGTGACGATAAAGCAAGCATTGTACCGTAACCTGTAATAATAAGGAGAAGCATAACTGAAGATCTCGGTGGGTTCGATTCCCACACAAGACAAACATTTGTGTGCATGAACATGTCTCTTTGTCTTAGTCTGGATGTTTTAAGAGAGGTAGGGCGCATCAAAGCAGGCCGTCTCATCTCATCTCAGTACCTCCATCTCACAGAAAACCGCAGCAAAATAACAACTCCCTAGAGAGGTTGTTGTATACTCCAAAGGAGTAGCTGTGTTAACAGCAGAGGTTACGACTAATGCTTAATATATTGCTAGCGTTAATAGACTACGGTAACTGCTTTACATCAAGTAGACCTTAGAAAACTTGCAAACCAGGATTTAAGCTAAGGCGCAAGTAAAATCCAGCCTGAATGAGAACGGAAGAAACGATTAAAATGCTCAAAATGAAATAAATTATAACCAGTTGAGAATGCGCAAACTTGCATTGCTAGAGGAATACCTGGCTTGTCGATTATATAACACTTCATTTTTTTTTTAATATGTAGGCCATTTTGACCATGTTCCTTAAGAGATAGGAACGGTGTTCCTGAACATTCCTATTCTACTTTTTTATGCTGAATCCGAAAAGTCAAAATTCGAATATTCGAAAAAAAGCGACCGACACATGCACCCACAGACACACACACACATATAGATTTCATATAGGAACGGTGTTCCAGAAAATAACTTTAAAAAGAATACGCCTATTTGTTAAAAAGTTATAACTAGTAAGTAAAAATCTCATGAAAATGATATCATAGGCACATTAAATGGACAATTAGGTATCTATAAATATTTTATTTTTCAGGTTAATCAATCCAAACAAACCAACGTAAAACACTCTTTATATCTGAAAATTTTTAAATGTCGGTAATAAAGATGTTACATTGTGTACACGTAATTTATTGTTAAATTACTACCTACCTTTTTACCTACACAAAGACAACCATACACTGTCCAATCAAATTAATTGGTGGCTTCTTTTATGAACACAGGTTATATTTGTTTACACATTTTCATCGTCTCACTAATTGGGCCGAAAAGTAATTAATACGACATAATGCGGATTTAACATTGTGTTTAATACTCCAAACCATTGGTTAAAAAGTTCATATGTAAACAAAGTAGTATTTAGGGTAAGATAACTAACAGTGCACGTCGTAAATAATCGGCTGGATATAATTTTCCCTAACTATACAATGTCAGCCTAATATATGGTAATTAATTTAATCATACAGCAGATACCGACTTACAATGTAAGAGAAGTTTATTGCGAGCTAACTACCTCATTGTTTGAGATTACAACTTTGTTTTACAGTAAAAGGATAGCACAATTTAACGCGTAAGCATGCCAGGAGATGACATCTAGCGTAGGAATAAATTAACTGTAATAGAGGAGTCCAATATTGTGGTGTATACGCCTCGGGCAGTACGACAACTGCGGTCCTCTCACGCAAATGCTAAACATTATGAAACCGCCACAGGCATAAAGCACGGTACCGTGAACCATCCTATTCTGTACTGTACGGACACGGCGTGTGTAGTAGATGCGTTCAGCGCTATCTAAAACTTTATCTGAGATAGAACTACAGGAAATTTTAGTAAAATTAATTAACAACTGCCACGAGTGAAAGTGTGTGAGTGAATTGCAAAGTTCCATAGGCTATGGTAACTGCTTACCTTCATGCGGCTATACGCTTGTTTACCACATTAGCGGTATAATAAATATCAGGAACCAGCGAGCGTGCATGAAAAGAGCTATGAATGTCACAGAAGCGAGTGAAGTATGCAAGGACCGCGTCTTATGGCGCTCGGTTCTCTCTGCCTACCCCGCAAGGGACTTGGCGTGAAGATATACATACATAAATATCCCTAGTATAAATAAACGAAACTCTCCGCCCACGCCAAAAGCAACGCGACTGTCTCAATTACATGTATTATTATAGATACGATTTAGACTTGCATATTTTGGCGAGCTCGGTGGCGCAGTGGTATATAACACGCGACTTTAAGACCAACGCTAGTGGGTTCGATTCCCACACAGGTCAAACATTTGTGTGGGAAAGATATAGGGCGCATTAATCTCTTATTACCAGCGGGCCGCTTTTCCGTCAAGAAATGTATGAGAAAACATATATAACGGGTCTGACAGGTTAAAGCAGCCCGTCTGGGGAAGTACCTCCACCTCACAGAAAATCGTAGGCAAATAACAACTCCCTGGAGGGTTGTTATATTCCTGTGTGTGAGTAAAGTAAGTCACCAATAAGCTCCTAAGGAGTTGTTGTGTTAGCAGCATCGCGCGACTGGCACTTAATGTTATACAAGCGGTCATAAGCTACGGAGACCAATTTACATCAATACCTCCTGACGTTGTATAAAAAAAAGATACATTTAGTAGTTTTTTTAAATTGCATTGCAAAACATTTGTCTCAACACTAAAGATGCCATATTTATTTGTCACCAATTTTGAGGGTAGTAAAATGGTTACTATCACCTATAGATGGTTGCAACGTATATATACACCTGCAGGTGAGTCAAAATCATGTCAACATAAAGAGAAGGTGAGGTTAGCTGCTCTATATTTACAGTTATGTCAGTATCGCGATCAATAAGTCCTGCAAAAAGAGACAAAACTTCGATAATACCGACGAAAAATTAAACATTTGACGAAGTCACAAAAAGACCGACATTACCTTCCCGAATGCTCTAAATGACGAGTCACCGGGCGCTCCGGTTTCTAGGACACGTCAGTGTTACCAACCGTGCGAAGTTGCAAGTAATTGCCGTCTATGATATTGGCCATTCTAAAAGCTAGTTCGTACAAAGAGTGATACTACACAACAAAGTAATGTTAAAAGTAATCAAGTAGGTATATTATGTACATATATATTAAAAATCGTAAATAGCTTTCTACAGTATCAGTGAGGTGTGCCTGTGATATGGGTGTTAACAACTCCCTAGAGGGTTGTTGTGTTCCTGGGTATGAGTGAGGTCACCAGTAAGCTCCCAGGAGGTGCTGTGTAAGCAGCAGAGAAGGCATCGCGCGAGTGATAATTAATATATCGCAAGCGTTAATAGGCTGCGGTACTCGCTTTACTTTAGGTGGGCCGTATGCTTTTATGCCTCCCGACGTAGTATAAGAAAAAACACCAACTTGGAGGTACCGTCGGTTGAGCAGTCAGAACCCGTTATATACGTTTTCCCTAACATTTCGCGGTCGTATACGACCACCCGGATTTCGTTTCGAAGGGTTAATAGATTGGTACTTCATCCACTAGGCTTTCACTACACTTGAGTGCACCATTATTGTTACACATTCTTATTTATAAATTATATTATACAATATATTATACAACAGTATAATATTATCTTCGGCTTAACTCTATTTTAAAAAAACATACCTCAATAATCCACATAAGATAACTGGAGTTTAGTTGCAAAGAAAGACATAATTCGAGACAATGTTTTAGAATTATTATATTTTTATTTGAGATTACTACTGAATGAAGATTTTTAAATATTCCCCTACAACCCTGTTTTTAGTATCTAAAAGTACCCAACTAAATAACAAACAATTAAAAATATAACATTAGATTACTAATATGAGTATACGAGTATTATATTTTAAAATAAATAAATCATTACTAAATTTGACACATGAACATACATAGCCTGCGAAAATGTATAAATAATATAATATATAAATAGTAGTAGCTAAAATCATAATAACCCAAAATGAGAATTTTGGCTTCACCGTAGTCGGGTAAAAGTCGATTTAAATTTTCCCCTATAGTTGTGCTGCCTTACTTTTTACAGTGTCGTCGGTGTAGTTGTTTAAGGAACGTAACATGCCTTCTCTTATTTTAACCCCGACATACTCTTTCAGACTAACTCTCTTTCCTACATCATAGTTGCGAATGCGTTCAGCAAGCGTTACACAACAGATTTTACATAAACGCGTTTATTCGCGTTTCATGAAAGTTGCCGTATTCTTCGCATTCAATAAATGTACAAATGTCAATAGCAAAATATAAACATATTAATGTCTATGTTCTGCTACGACACGACTTAGTTACAATAACAACAATTCAAGTCATTCTGCATTCAAATGGTTGTAGTCAGATCGCTTTCAATCAGTGTCCGCGTTGTCAACTGATACGAGTTGCGCGTGCGCAAATCAATTTGTTCTTGACCTCGATACCGTGAGATAGTCAATCTTAAATCCAGCAATCTACACTCAAGTAATCAGCACACACTGAACTAGGAAAATATATTCCTATTAGTCATAAATTTTCGCCAAAAATAACCACAAATAAAAAGAAACGTGAAAAATTGATTGATAGCAATCATTCCTAACTACTGATCCTCTCAAAAGTTAATCATGTCAAGGTTAGTGGACTAAAAGATCTTTATCTACACCAGTGCGCTATAAAAAATGTGAAACCGTTAGTATATTATCTACTTTAAATCAACTAGTGATACGAGTATATTACGAGTATCATCCAAAGTGATATGATGTTGTAGTGAATTTTGTTTGTATTTAAATATCCTCGATGTCGATTCTCTCAAGGCTAGGGGCTACGGGGCTACTATCAAATAGCCGATTTCTCATTCATATTTGACGAGCTCGGTGGCTCAGTCGTGAAAGACGCGACTTTGACACCAACGCTCGTGGGTTCGATTCCCACACAAGACAAACATTTGTGTGCATGAACATGTCTGTTTGTCTTGGTCTGGTTGTTTTAAGAGAGGTAGGGCGCATTAAAGCAGCCCGTCTGGGGAAGTACCTCCACCTCACAGAAAACCGCAGCCAAATAACAACTCCCTAGAGGGTTGTTGTGTTCCTGAGTGTGAGTAAGGTCACCAGTAAGCTCAGGTGGACCGTATGCTTGCATTACTCCCGACGTTGTATAAAAAAAACTGACTAATTCTTAATTAGCGGTATTTAAATATAACTAAAATAAAACACATTTACATCACACGCGTTGTACCGACCAAGGGCGGTAATTGTGCAAAAATAATAAAAACAGAATATAATATTAGTCAAGCCAAACAAATAAAATTGCAAATCCAATTAATACACTTTATTTTCTCCGTGATTTCAATAGTTAGATATCCTTTTCACAAAAAATATTCGTGTTCCACGTCCAACTCACTCGATTACCCGCCAATAATGTGTTTTGTTTTGCATTTTACATTTCCAACTTATTATGGTGGCGCCACTGAAGCGGTTTCCGGTCCGTTTCAATGGCGCCAACCAATAAAAGAGACAAAATAAAAAATAAATCATAAATCAAAAATTGAATTTTAAAAATACTTAAATTATAATCACATCATTCAAATATTTAATAATTATACTGAAACTATCAAAATAACATTCTTCATAAGAGGCAATCATTTGACACATAAATTACGACTTAAAAAGAACGCGACTTAATATAAATATCAACAGTAGACTTAATGAACCTAACAGCTCGGCCGTCCTGCAAAAAGCGAGTCCCTTCGCTTATAAAGTAACAAAAATAAATCGCATGAAAACAATTAAAAATTTCTAATTAATGAAGAATTAACAATAGTTGTTTCAAGTCTATACAATAGCGTTAATATATTTAACTTACGTAATTTAGTACATGTGTGTACAATACATAGCATATCTGTATTTATTTTATAAGCTATCAAAATATACACAATTAGATATTATATATTATCACTGTTAATACATTGTTTTTGATAATCCGAATTTTCAGATTCACTGTCAATATCCCTATTAAAGCTCATCCAAGGACGTATTTTATCAACAGCCACTATAGCTTCGTATGCCCTACTATTTTTGCGTGTCATAGGAGTATCCTTAATTACGAATCTATCATTGGGGAGCACCTTCACTACCCGATATGGCCCCTGATATTTCATAACCAGTTTTTGCGACTTGCCGTCATGTGGAACATGTCGCTCTACTCGCACCAAATCACCCTCCCTGTACTCACTACTACGTTTTCTACGTCTGTTAAATCTGTCTCTATCCTTTTCCTGCTGCTGCGTGATTCTTTCACCAGCCTCAATTCTAACATTCTCCAATTCTTCAACAGGTGTTTTATTTAAAGTATCATTAATTACAGATGCTAATATGCCTTCCGTTCTACTAGTAATATTAAACCCAAATAATAGCTCGGACGGGCTCTTTTGTGTTGTTTTGTGTTGAGTCGTATTAATGCCTATTTGTATATCTATAATGTGATCATCCCAAGATTTATCATCTCCCCCATGGGCAGACGTTGACAATGCATCAAGAATAGTTCTGTTAAAGCGCTCAACTTGTCCGTTGGCCCTGGGGGTGGCCACTGCGTTTATGACATGTTTAATACCGTATACATTAACAAAATCTTTGAACGTTTTACTAGTGAAACTTGAGCCCTTATCTGTTATAAGTCGCGTCGGTACACCGAAAAATTTAATTTGATCCTTTATTACCTTAACCGTAGTAACGGATTTTGTATTTTTAACTGCACTAATATTTATGTATTTGGTAAAGCCATCAACTAATACCAAAAGGTAACAGTTTCCCTTTGTACTTTTAATGAAAGGACCTAGATGGTCAGCGTGTACTGTATGAAACGGGACATTAACCTTCTCAATTGGGTGAAGTTCGCCCTCTTGCCTACCTCCCGGTGCCTTATGATGGGCGCATTCCAAGCACGATGACACATATTTTTTTAACAAAGCGACGCATTTTGGCAAACCAATAGTGTTGCCGAATCCGCTGTAACGTTTTTTCAAAACCAAGATGACCTATGTCGTCATGATTTTTCTTAAGTATTTGCCATCGCACGCCTTTGGGTACTAACCACTTTAGTTCGCCCGCTACGATCCGGTATACGCGATCATTTTTAAGCTTGTAGTTTTGCTGGGTATCTGCTACTTCGACAGAATCAGGATCGTTAAGGATTTCTTTAATTCTTTTTACCTCCTCGTCTGTAGACTGAACAGTAGCTAACCAATCTTGTTCAGAGGCTTGCTGCATAGATAAAATATCAAAAACATGCAAATTTACCTCATGACCGTTATTACTGTCGTCATTAACAGGATTACGGCTTAGAGCGTCAGCGTGAGACATGCGCGAGCCTGGTCTATACTCAATAGTACAGTCGTATTCTTGTAGCTGGACCCACCAACGAGCAATGCGTGGAATGAGATCTCGTTTCGTGAGCGTCGATCTGAGTGCGTTGCAGTCTGTTAAAATTTTGAACGAGATCCCAATCAAGTAGACCCTGAATCGGCTCAAAGAAGCAATAACAGCCAAGGTTTCCAGCTCAAAAGAATGCAGCTTACGCTCATCAGGGCTAGTCTTGCGGCTAAAATAAGAAACGGGCTGAAAATTACCTTCATTGTTCCGTTGGAGGAGTATGCCGGCAACACCCTCCTTGCTCGCGTCAGTGTGCAGTTGCGTCTCTGCTTCATGATCATATAGAGCTAGTAATGGTCGTGTTACCAGCAATTCCTTAATACGTGTGAACGCCTGTTCCTGCTCTCCCTCCCATGACCAACTTGAGTTCTTCTTTAAAAGATCTGTAAGCGGCGAGGCAATAAGAGCGTAACCTTTAATGAATCTGCGAAAAAATCCTGACAATCCTAAAAATTGGCGAAGACTATGCTGGTTAGTGGGTTTCGGAAATTTCGAAACTGCTTCAGTTTTTCTACCACCCGGCCTAATACCCTCTGCGCTTACTGTGAAACCAAGAAAATCTATAGTTCTTTGGAAGAAACTACATTTATTTAACTTTAATGTAAGCCCGCCTTTTCGTAGTAATTGTAAAACCTCTTCCAGCCTGTGTAGTCCTTCTGCAAAGTCTTTGGATGGAATCAAAACATCATCCATGTAGACTATGGCATATTTAATTTTGGCTTCCATGAAAATTTTGTTTATGGTCCGTTGGAAAACCGATGGCGCATTCACCAGACCAAATGGCATACGATTATATTCATACTGCCCATCGGGCGTTACTAATGCTGTTTTAAATTTAGACTCCTCCGCTATAGGGATCTGGTAGTAGCCAGATGCTAGATCTAATGATGTGAACATAGTGTTACCTGCGAGTTGGTCCAGCTGATCTTCAACCCGGGGCAGCGGGTAATGTTCTTTCTTCGTTTTCCTGTTTAGAGCTCGATAATCAACGCATAATCGTTTCTCACCTGTCTTCTTCTGCACCAGCACAATGGGACTTGCGAACGGCGATGATGACTCTCGAGCAATGCCACCATCGATCATCTCCTGTACCATATTTCTAACCAGCGATCGTTCAGTGAAAGACATTCGATATGGACGATAGACTACAGGGGTCTCGTCATTTAATTCAATTACCATTTCTGTGACATTGGTAAACCCCAGGTCCCTTAGACTGGTAGAAAAGGAATCACTGTACCTTGAAAGTAGTTGCTGCAACAGTAAACGCTCCTCTTCACCTAGGTGAGTGTCAATATCACTGCAGATTTCGTTCTCACTAAGTGCAACGCTACAGCAACTTTTTATGTCGACCGGGAAATTGAGAATGGCACGAGTTAATAAGACACCCTTATTTAGTTTGATGGTATCTTCCGAAACGTTTTGAATTAGTACCACGCCTCGTCCCTGCTTGATTTCATATACTCCCGGTAGAAGATAATATTCTTTGCCTGGAGCACCTCTTAATGAGCCATTAACATATAAACTACAGTTATTTACGCCATCTGCGTTGACTGGAATCGCTCTTAATGTGCTAAAGGGAATATCTACAGCATCTACAGTGGATAAGTGGATTTTATCTTTTGGAATTTTTTGAAATATGATTTTAGATGGTGTTTTAAAAATAATTATGTCTGATTGTTCGGTAAACGAATGTCCTAACAATATCGGATAATTAATAACAAAATTTTCGACTACATACACATCTATAGTTTTTGCTATGCCCTGAACTTCAATTGTGGCATTTACTTTACCGAGTGGATTAATCAATTTGGCTCCTACGCCTCGAAGTACAGGCAAGTTGGCTTCAGGAATAATTTTTAAACCCAAGTCTTTTGCATCATCGGCCCTTATCAATGTGCACTCGCTTCCCAAGTCGATGTGACACACTGTTGTACATCCGTTAATTTTTGCTTCTATAATATATTTACTATTAGAATTGTCATGAACGCTAACCTCAGCTACTTGTTTCTCATTTTTATCTTTAGGAACGTTTTGACTTTGAACAGGTATTACGCTATCTGGTCTGCTCTTACAATTAGACGACGAATGCCCTATACGTTCGCATTTATTACATTTGATGAGAGGCTTCCCACATCTAAAACTTGGATGACCGACTTCGTCACAATTAAAGCAACGAATTGCGTTGTTAACGGTGCCTGGTTTTGTAAACCCTGATCGCGAATTTGTAAAGAGAATTTTCCTATCATTCTTCTTTACAGTCAAGTCATGATTATCTCTACTCTGAGCTACTTTGACTGTTCTAAAATATTTGAGTACTTGCTCAGGCTCCTGGAATTGTGCAGCCTGAGCACCCACTTTAATAGCCCTATCCTCTACGCCGTAGAGCAAACAGTCGACTGCTCGTTTTCCGCTAATATGACATCGATTTAGTAGGTTAACCTTCGCGTAGTAATAGTGCTCCAATGACTCTCCGTATTTAACACGTTTGGACAACATTTCGGTGAGGAGTTCGGCATAGTCCTCGCGATAAGGAAAAGATTCGATTAGTTTCTTTTTCCATTCCGCCCACGTATGCAAAAGTGTAGGCAACCCCTGGTACCACGATTTTGCAACCCCGCATAGTTTTGGTAATGAATAGTGAATTATTTCACGCTCATCCCAACCATATATCTCGGCGCATTCTTCTATTTTAGTAATCCACGTCAAAACTGTCTGCTCTTTTGACATCGGATCAAATTCAGGAATGACATTAGAGTTAAAATTTAACTTAGGCTTGTCCGAACTCCTGACCTCATTTAACACATTTAAAAACTTATCTAATAGTAAATTAGCATCATTAACAGTATTTCTAGACCTATACGCTTTTTTAAATCTAACCTGAGATGGTTCACCTGCAGATTCGCTTGTATCCTCGTACCTTTTCCGCTTCGATGCTCCTCGTTTAGTTGCCATATTTCGTTTCGTCATTTCCTTCCTATTTAGCTCGTACTCCACATCCTCGGAACTGCTCGATAGTCTCCTATGTTTCCACTGGCTACTTCGACTTTCCTTAATCCGTTCCTTTGTCCTTTCCCTCCTTTTCATACAGCGCAAGATGCGACTCGAATTATCATCCTCAGCACGATCACTACCGTCTGACCTAGGTATTCCTCGATCGGCTGATTCAGTCCTAATATCAGCATGACCGCGACCGTCCGACCTGGGTCCTCCATGGTCAGCCGATTCATTTCCCTTTTGAAGATGATCATTACCGTCCGACCTGGGTACTCCTTGATCATTTGAGATACGATAAGACTGTCCACGTCTGATCGTATCATCCATTTTTTTTTTTCGAATATCCTGTTCCTAGGAAATTCGTTACGTAAGTCTCGCCTTTTTCCAACTAACCAGTTAATGATCTGAAACTCATAAAAATTATAGCTTAAAACCCCATTAGAATAAAAATCATCAACACTGCCTCAATCATAAAGAGGTCATTAAATATATTTATGCAATAGTAATCCTCTTTCCTGTCCGTTATATTAAAATAACGATTGTATATAAATGGTCATCATTATCTCATGTGTGCTTTAGAAACAATCTTCCCTCATCCAGGATTTTAACGAATTTGTTAGCAATATTGACTTTGAACAAAATGGATTATGACTTATAATATCGCAATACATTGTACACGTACACCCCTCAAGCCCCGAATGACTGATATCAATCATGCGCGTTACGGCGGGAAGTATATAACGGGATCTGAGTGGTCAATCACATATGTTCTAGGTCCGCTTACCCGGTCATAGCTATTAAATTTATGTTATGTATTTGCTTTACGTACTGCCGCCAATGCATGGAGACTAACCTTTTTGGCTTAGAGCTATCCACGAATGATCTTATCATCCATATTAATTAACATTATTAAAAAAAAAAATGGATGTAAAATCAAATAAAAATATGAAAAGGGGGGAACAAACTGCATGATAAATATCATACTTTGCCATTTAATGAGGCCTCATTAAAAATAAACGTACATGGTTACGTGCTGTACTTACGTTTTATCTATTGTGGGCGCACAGGAAAATGTCACTTATTCCTGGTTCATCCCGGCTTCTGAACTATTAGTCAAGCCAAACAAATAAAATTGCAAATCCAATTAATACACTTTATTTTCTCCGTGATTTCAATAGTTAGATATCCTTTTCACAAAAAATATTCGTGTTCCACGTCCAACTCACTCGATTACCCGCCAATAATGTGTTTTGTTTTGCATTTTACATTTCCAACTTATTATGGTGGCGCCACTGAAGCGGTTTCCGGTCCGTTTCAATGGCGCCAACCAATAAAAGAGACAAAATAAAAAATAAATCATAAATCAAAAATTGAATTTTAAAAATACTTAAATTATAATCACATCATTCAAATATTTAATAATTATACTGAAACTATCAAAATAACATTCTTCATAAGAGGCAATCATTTGACACATAAATTACGACTTAAAAAGAACGCGACTTAATATAAATATCAACAGTAGACTTAATGAACCTAACAATAAGTATTTTAATGCTCCTACTTTCCAGCTATAGCTTTTTCAGTATTAGTATTTAATAGAAAAAAAACATTACTTCGTTTAAAATATTAGCTATTGAAGTATTGATAACACACCGTCGTACAGTGTGGTGTTCCTTGAGCCAAGAACATTTCTAACCCACAATTACCAGTCAAGAAAACCTTATGAAATTAGTTCATTATGTCAAAAATATCAAAAGGTAGTACATAATTTTCTGAAGATACATTTTCAAGAATTATCAGAAAAATTCAAATATTGTACATTTGAATCTATGAACCTTTTCTTTATTGTCTGTTATTGAAATATCGGAGTATTGAAAAGTAATTGCTCAAATATTCAAGTGCATTTCAATATTGTACTACACAATTTCAATAGTTAATCGTTAACTAAAAATTGTATCAAAGGTTTACATTGCATACCCCGCAAGGGATTTGGCGTAAAGTTATAGATAAATAGATAGATAGAAGGTACACCGCTGATATGAAGAGATGAGTGAGTGCAGCGAACAGTGTTAATGGAGCATTAGGTAAACTTCTAGGCAGTCGAATATAAACCAAGAGCCACAGCTTGCTGTATACAACGCGGTGCTAATCCAAACGTTTCCTTATGGACGCGAAAGCTTGGTATAGTGGAAAGAGAATGAAAGTAAAATGAATGACGTCGAGATACGAGGACTGCGCAAAATGTGTGAGCTATTAATGTTAAAGAAGCGAGCGAGGTGTGTAAGGACCGCTACTTGTGGTGTTAAGTCCCTTCTGTCTATCCCGCTAGGGACGTGCTGTGAAGGTATAATAATATAGATACTATACAAAATGTAATTAATTATATTTTCCTATTTCATTGTGTATTGCCCCGTAATTAAACTTTTCCGTGAATGGAAATAAATTTCTTACAACACTTCTAGAATAACTCCTATGGTTGTGGAACCCTTCATAGAGAAATTACGTCATGGGTATAGACAAAATTTTGTATGCTGTACTGTACATAAATATTAAAACCATCGTGTGATACTATTACCATACTCAGCTACGCCTCGTGAGATAAACCCACGTTCGTGTTTTAATACCTCTCATTATAGAACAGTTGCATAAATAACTATTATAGATAAATAAATGTTACAGACATAATAAATTCTAACCAGTAATTTGAGCCGTAGGTCTTAGAAACAACTGTCAGTCACTTTCATTTCTCGCGTGAACAGAATCGGTTGATGTCGTGCCGTAATCGTTATGAATTGCAGGAAATTGAAATTGCACTGTTTGCTAATACTTACACCGCGATGTAAATAAACTTTAAGACGTCAATATATTTCTAATAGCAACGCAAAATATGTCTCACAAAGTATTTGTAAACGTATCAAATTCGCTCAAACATTTGACGAGAGTGAAAGCGGGTGGGTACATGGTTACGCAAGGATCGCGATGTGGGGACAAAATGGCTCAGTCACGATGAAAGACTAAATTGTACCGAACGAACTCAAGGAAAGCGATAATTCTTTTCACACGTAATCTGTTTACGGCTGAAATACAAAATTATCTCGCAAACATATGAAGTTTGCCAGCAGGCAATCAATCATAGCGACTGAAGGGGCGCGGAAAGCCGCAACCACGAAACCCGGAGGAAGGCACTCTTATGAAAGCTACGAATAATACACCACGAATCAATCATAGATTTTGCGACGATCCATCATGAATTTTCAATGAAAAAAAATCTTGTTATAATAATTCGAAACGTATAGGCGTCGAGACTCTTACGCTTCCTTAAGATGATCGAGTTGTTTCCTTCTACAAGTTTCGGTCATGACATAATTATTTAAATATTAATGGTGTTCTTTGCCCCCTTCGCCTCATTCTTATATATACCTACGTTGGTGGTGTTCGTTTCACAATCTAAGGGTTCGCAAAAGAAAACCGGTTTAGAACCGCACAATAGGCGATATTTTCGTAACAACGTGTGAGCGGGAAATCCTTGTCAATCGCAAGCAATGTGATGTAGAGTTGAGGATTTTCAGAAAATAATAATATTACATATATTTTGATACGGGCACAGTAGCGTAATTGTTAGTAACGCCACTTTGACACCAAGGCGCATGGTTTAGATTACTAGTCTGCGGAAGTGCCTCAACCTCACAGAAAACAACAGCCAGGTCATCAGATCAGGCTCTTGTCATGTCTTTCTTGGTTTGGGCCTTTTTAAGAGACGTAGAGCGCATCAAAGCCGCCTGTTTGAAGATGTTGGTACCTCCATAGCAAAGGGCAGCCAAATAACGGCTGCATGTAGGGTTGTTATTTTCCTGCGAGTGAGTGAATCACCATTAAACTCCTAAGGAGTTACTGCATTAGCAGAGGTGTCATCGCGTGTTACTTATTGTATTACAAGCGTTCATAGGCTACGGCTAGGCACTTTGATCAGGTAGGTTGCATGCTTGTATCCGGACGTATTCATTTTTATCTCCCTCGAATATCCAATGTCGGCAAATCATACATGCTTTGAAGCTACGAGTAAATACCGCGAATCCTGGAGGAGAGTTTGCAAACAAACGACGGAGGTTAGCAGAAAGCAAACGCTTTGTAATGTGGCAACGTATAAAACGAAATTATCACATTTTATGGCAGCAGTAGATATCCTAAGGCATAGAATGCTTTTAAACTTAATAAAAAATTCGTACTTATACGGTTTAACTCAGTCTTCTATTGAACTTTTATGGATGAAGTGTTAATAAATGTTAAACAAAAATTTCCGTCAATAATTAAAAAAAGGGGAAATAATTATAATTGCATTGTACGACGGTACAGTAGCAATAAGCGATCTCACATTAGATTGAGACGCGGGCCGGCGGCGTGTCTTCGCCAATCGGCTGGCTGATCTCGCTTCCGCGAAGAGCAGAAGCCACTATTCCAAACCAGTCAAACGCACGACAAGTGCACAAAGGGCGTCGGGACGTGGCATTGTAAAGTGGCTTTAAGTAGGCACAAGTTCCTAGCGGGTGTCGATAGTACCGACGAGAGGTCGGGAGTCGGGACTCGCTGAATCTACGTTTCACTTATGCAAGCAGGAAACTTGAAATGTGGGAGAAAACTTGTGAAACATTGAACAAGAGAGGTTTTTATTCAAGTAGTCTCAAACTGCAGTAGTACATTAAAGTATTATTGAATGATAATGTTGAGTGGCAATCATATACGGAAATCATAGCAGCGTAATAATAATTGTAACTCTTATAAGGTAACATATTAGGAAATTGTGAGAACAATATACAATATTGTAAGTTATTTTATGAATATAAATGGTTGAAAATTTACGTAAAATCTCGAAATAACATCTGAGACTGTCACTCAAAAATTTCACGAATATTATTCCTTCCCGTTATACAAATGCATTGTGCGTGGGATATGCTTTGATATGATTTGAAATCAGAAAACGCGTGCAAAGCGTAGATCCCTTGCGGACATACACATGTTCAGACGCGACTGCATTTCAGAAAACTCCTACCAAATATCAATTACTTAATAGGTTCCTGCGAGTAAGATCACCAGGCCTTAAACACATGTTTTCTAATCGTGTTAAATATAACATTGATGGTTTTTTTTTCGACGTAGAGACTGGTGCGCGCCTCCACTGCCTTCGCGGCAGGGACCCGCGGCCCTATTGTGCACACGGTACATTTTTACGGACGTCGCCGGAACATGACAAAAGCATTCAATAACAACGGGACCACTTGCCACACAATTTTCCACAACATACAGGACTTTCATAGAAATCTCTGAAGGTTTGTACGTTGACGAAAGCATTAAAAATGTTTCTGTACTCGAAATTGTTATGTTATTACCGAAATGTTACTTTTTAATTTAAATTTAAAAAAAAAATTACTAAAAGATTTTTCGTACAAGTCAGATGCCTAAAACGTAATTAAAAATTATAACATCAGATGGATTGAATGAGAGTAGCGGTGTTAAAATAAGCAGCGACATGCTCCGTTGGTTTGAACATGTACAAAAAATGCAGGAGGAAATAATCACGAAATAAATATGTAGCGCGAAAGTAGAAGGGTATAGGAGCCGAGAAAGGGCAATACTCACCCGGCACGATAAATTGGTCGTATTATATCAGAAGCTGATATCAGGATCTCTAGAAACCAGCGAGCGTGCATTAGAATGTTAAAGAAGCGAGTGATGTGTGAAGGACCAAGTCATGTGGCGCTCGGTTCTCTCTGCTTACACCACAATGGACTTGGCGTGAAGATATAGATCAGTATATAGGGCAGTTTTGGAATAATCCGTTTGTTATTTGTTTGGTACAAAATCTACGTTTTGCGTTTATCTTCAAGTCGGATGGCCGGATAAATGTTTTTTATACAACGTCGGGAGGTATAAAAGCATACGACCCACCTGAAGTAAAGCGGTTATCGTAGCCTACAAAGTATCATTCGCGCGTTGTCAAGCAGCCACTCACGTAGCTACTCCTTACTGATAACCTCACCTGTTTATTTACTTATTTCCTTGAAATATATGTGATATAATGTGAACATATTTCGGTACCTAAATATGTTACCTAGCAAATTCCATTAGTGAGCAGGCAGGCAAGCAAACGCCCGCCCGCCGAGATTCCGATGCGCGCCCTCTACCCAACTTAAACTGCAGTGCGCGAGATATGGATCTCACGTTTGCGGCTAAATAGCAGATAAATTAGCTAACTGAGTCAAATTAGTGCGCCTGGCGACCGGTGACTCGCGTTAATAATACAATTTACTGAACTATAACATAGCTATATGAGAGAAAATATCTATAACTTCACGCCAAATCCCTTGCGAGGTAGCCTCAGAGAACCGACGCCACATGACTCGGTCCTTGCACACATCACTCGCTTCTTTAACATTTATAGAAGTTTTTTTTATATACGTGTAGATAATGACGTATTTTAGCAATCCAAATCAATGTAATCCGAAGCGTTTGTTTTGGATTACAAGACTTAGTCTAATAGATTGTAGCTGTTGATCCTCAATGAACATGATAGCAAATTCGGATGTTCTGTTTATAATTTTATAAATAAAAATAGTATTAATTTCTTTTTTATTATTTTTTATATGGGTGGCGAAAATTTTAAAATAAGTAGGAATTTATATTTTCATTGAATTCGTATTTTCCGCTTTATGTACATATAACAGTCCGTCTGGTGAAGTAACTACACCTCACAGAAAACCGCAGCCACGAAATAATGATTCCGTATCGCGGCTACGAGTGAGTGAGATTACCAATAAGCTCCTGAGAAGTAGCTGTGTTATCAGCGTGGGTGACACGGCGAGAGCGATACTTCTTGTATTTAAGGGTTCACACGGAACATGTTTTTGAAATTCCGACCTTGTGTAAAAAACAAATCAAATAATATTTATCCCAAATTCACCACAACCTGCTATTGTTGAAACAATTGTAAAGCGTTGTAATAAAATATAAAGTCTGCAAGCATAACAGTTACAATAATATATACCTAAGTAAGAGAGGATATAAACAGCGAAGCATTACTCTTAATCTTTTATTTGCAAACGGCATTTATTTGCAATCCATAATTCTATTCAAAATCCACAGATATAGAGTTGCCATAAGAGGAAGTCACGGGTGTAATCGCGGCGATCGCAGCGGGCCGCGGTGCTAGCCGCGAGAACATTTAAATTATCAACATGTTAGATCCGCGCGGCCATAATCACACCGTTCATTTGTAAGTTAGCCAAGTAACAGTACCGCACGGCCACGAAAGTATCTGCATCAGATAGCGAGGGACGCTCAAGCTCAATATTATTCAGAACTGAGAAAAACAATCGTGCCTCGTTAAATTGCGATAGCGAGTGCGCGATTGCCCACTTCCACTCACTGCACCCTCTCTACCTGTAAGTACGTATAACATTGTATAAAAAGGGTATGCGTGATTAGTACGGGACGCCTATAGAATCAGTTGGCAACAATCTATCGATCAAAAGCAAGCGGTCACGTCAATCGGACCGGACAGACGTAATTAAGAGTGAAGTTCGAACCACTAAAGAGACCTCACCGTCAATGTATCAATCCGGCTAGATAGGACACCGCTATGCTAATGAGGCCGCCCTGTTAAAAGGGACAATTGGTTGCCAGTAACTGTGAGGCTATCTTTCAGGCATTTAAAGGTTGTATTTCTTGCGCTGGTAGACGGGAATAAGAATGTTAGACGTTGATTAATCGCTCTTTGAACAGGTACAGTTAAAACAGTGCTGCTAAGAGATATATCAACATTTTTCAATTTTACATTGCAATACATTGATATATCTCTTTGACGTGTATCGTTCGAATCAATTACTCTGTTTAACGTAGTGTGGAGTACAAATGGGAGAAGTTGAACGGGTCGTTCGTCGCTTACGTCGATTTCCTGCTAATAAACATTAAACAAACAGAATGTCACGTCGTGAACGTCGTCGTTGTGCAAAGCAATTAGCTCGTCGAGGAGCGGGTGACGAGGATCAGCCTCAACGGGCTTTATAGCCATCAACTGGTGATTTAAATTTCTTGCCAGTCGATAATCTTGATAGAGACAAGATGGGATTGATATATTTTACGTCCGTCTAGTGTTTATAGCCATAAAATATCTACCGCTCTAACAGCAATAAAATAATCAATGAAACTAATTTACATTTTAAATGTAATAAACTTAAATACTGCCTTAATTTTATCCTCATTCTGTTTGATTTCTCGGTAAATTAGTACAGTGTAATAGAATTTGATCCTTTTCAACAATTAAGTGAGGTAAGGCACTTTAAAGTACCTCAACCTCGCTGAAATCTGTGGTCAAATAATTACTGTCTGGAGGACTTTCGTGTTTCTACGAGCAAATGTGGTCATCAATAAGCTCCTAAGGAGATGCTATGTTGACAGCGGAGATGGCATTGCGAGAACTATACTTCATCAAGTATTGATAGTTTTCATAGGCTACGGTATCCACTTCACATTATGTGAAAGTATAAATACTTTCACCCACTACTGATTTTATGGTAGTTTTAATTAGAAAAACTGGTGTCAATACGATAATACTAGTAGTAGTAAAAACGATCTGGTATGATGCTGGGAGTTACTGTATGTGATTAGTGATAGTCTAGTGAATAAAGAATCGGCGTATTAACCCACAGGTCCCCGGATCCAATCCTGTTGTGAGCATCACCATTGAATTCGTATTTTTCGCTTTAGGTAAGCTAAGGCGAATTCTTCTCCATTCCCTCTGCCTACCCCGAAATGTATATAATGGATCTCATTATTATGTATAATAAATTCAGTCATTAAATAAATACGAATTCATATTGATATCCAATTCAATCACGATCATCATTAGACCTCTTAAAGATCTAAGATTCTCGTATCTAAACACACATCTAATACTTTCCACTTAGTGGTCCAATTTGCGCATTCAGCCACTAACGGCCGCTTGTATGAGTTGTACAATTCTTAGTCGGACTATCAAGAAGTCGAAATCTTTATAAAGGCAATGATTATCACGTCACAAATTATAAATTAACACCTAGGTAAAAATAACAATTTAAAAGTAAACCAAAACAAATGTAAGTTTTATTTTCTATGTCTGACTAAATGGTAAAGCTGCATTTCCCCTAGACCTTGCTGATAATCTGGTTACTTCTAAACCATTAGACAACAACAGGTTTAATCACAGTTGTGGCTATGACGCATAATAACGACATGATACACGAAGACGAACGAACGAAGCAACACAGATCAAATGTAAACAAGTATAGATGATAAATACGTACAAGGCGTAATAGACAATATGAACACACAATGACCAGGACAGACACTGTGTAAAATAATACAGGCTCATCGTTACGATAAATATATTGCTATCACTGGTAGGCTTTGTATACAAATACGAAATTGATTGCGCCGTGTGGCGTGCGACAATTTCAGTATCCGCTTTTAGTAGCGGCGGCGGGGCTGAGAGAGGCGGGGTACCTTCACACTGACATTTGAATAGGGCTGTCTCGGCATGTACCGGCACCCACCGACGGCCAACGAAAGGCGACAATGTTCCGTGAACACCGAACAACATTGCCATTGAAAAGAAAATTTACTTTTATTCCTTGCTCCACAATGGCACTTATTTTTCAACTCGACGTCAAGGCGAAGCGAGTACAAGTTTTAAATAAATAAGTTATGGGCTCTGCTTGGTCCAATTAGTTAAATGCCAAGTGGATTGCAATGTAAATGCACTGCTATTTCGAAATATTGTAATCCAATCGTCGGTATAGTAAAATTAAGAAAAATAATCTTACGAAATCTGCAGCCTTACGCAGTGTACGACACTTAAAATATATTACAGTTTACAGTAAATGACAAACCATAAATTCTCAGAAACTAATATCGGGAGCAATTACGAAGCTCTAAAATGCCACCAATTCAATTGAATCACGTTCCATTTTAAACGTGCATAGTGCATTAATCATATCGCAATATCTAGTTCGATACGAAGCTTATAACGAAGGACAACTTGGTACATTCGATACGCCGAGAATCCCACTGAGACCTAATAGGCTTTAAACAACGGAAACATGACACGTTACAAAGTGGGTATTGGTATTACATTCGAACAAACAATGTAAAAATGTTTTATTCGAGATATCCAGTATTCGAAATATGGCGATGTATTCTTTAATCGGCGCGTAATGACTTTAGTAAATAGCGCCATGCGTTGTCATTTCTTACGTGACAGTAACATAGTAAAGTACATTTCAAACAATAAATGCGTCATAATGTTTCTGCATTAGATTATCTGCGCGATACGTGTCCTGAAATAATGTTATTGCTTAGTGTGCCGGCTCTGGGGAACGCTCCTATAAAACTACTGAAATGATGTTACAGTGCCGCAAACTGTTCGTTCACCGACGGGAATGTAAGTGAAGACGTTCTTACGCGTAGCATAAGAACCGAATAAAACACGTTCGTGACTGTTCCGACATGTACGGATGTAACGAATGAATAATAAAAGACGAAGAAGCATATCCAACGGTAATGGAAGAAATACAAAAGGAAAAACAATACTGGATATAAATAATGGAAATCTCATTACATAAATATAAAGTATCAAATGAGAGGGAAGGCTGTGACAGCACAGATGATATCTTGTGGATCAAGTTTTTTTTTATACTACGTCAGGAGGTATACAAGTATACGGCCCACCTGATGATGCAATACATTGACATGTAGAAGTGTGACTGATATATTCATATGATATCTACCGATGCAAAAAATCTCACATGTCTACTAGAAATGTAATACGTATCGTAAAGCTTTGTTATAATCAATAGCGGTGTATAACAGATATGCAGATTTATCGAACAAGAGCTATGAATACTAAATTGATTGACTGTTATCGAGTAACATAATGGGTATCAAAAAAGAGCTGTTTGTTATTTCTACTCTGACCATAATATACCTACTATAGTCAGGCATTAGACTTGTTATAAAAAGCATATGAAACTTAATTCTTTTTTACCTATGACTAGGTAGTGGTTTAAAAAAGAACTACGTGTCAAATGATTTTCTAACTAGTATACGGTCTGCCTGGTGGTAAGCAGTTAGTTTAGTATATGGACACTTGCAATAACCAGTGGCTTGCCTACCTAAAAATTATTTACAAGCATCCTGACGGAAGCTAGTAAGATATGGCTGCCTGGTATAAGATAAGTAGTGGGGGCAGAAACGCATAAGAATTTCTCATTATTTGCGAGCGTCCCGCAAATGAATGAGAACATAAATTGTGATAGGTGTTTCAAATCAGGCCGATCGTATACTACTTACCACCCAAAGTAGTATAGAATCAGGCGGTGTCATTTTGCCTATTGGTAATACTTCCCATTGGAAATATGTTAATCATCCTGTGTGATCTCATAATTTTTGAAATTACTAAATAGACTAAAGTCAAATTAGTCTGGGTAACAAAAAAAGGGTTAAGTTATAATAAGATATATCCACTTTATAAAAACCTGAACAGGTAAGGCAATTCTTGCGAGCCGATTTCTTCTGTTAGATCGGGATTTACCGTACGTGCAGCCACTGTCAAAACTTCTAGTTGAAATGCAGCATATAAAAAATTTACATACCATTAAAATATGTCAAAATTATATATAATAATAACATATCAGACATGTTTTATTATGACTCAGGTTACCTGTTTGTTAAGGTTAAATGTTCTCTTATGAATCAGGTTGAAACGTTGAAATTAACTTGTAGGTAAAATTCGAATAACTTCCCCCAAAAACAGGAAATCGAAAAGTGTACATGAATTTCATAAAATATGACAAAACCTTTTACAGTCCGATATATAGATACGAGATTATGTACGAGTTTGTAGTAAAGCAACCGATGAGATGACTGCACTAGGGAAGCCGTGAGGAGAAAACGCATACAGCCGATCTCTCACGGAAGGGAAATGAATTTAGAATATAGAAATAAATGCCTCAATACCATGAAGGAAAAATAGCCTATTGAGAATCAATGAGACTGATTTTGCATAGGGACTCAATTATCCGCTCCGGGTAGGAGGGGAAAGTAGAGAGTGCAGCTCATATTGGCTAGTTCTCGGACCAACATTCCGGCACTTATCGGCTTAATGGTCCTCCCATATTGGTCAGTAGGCTCGAATAGCAGAGATATTTACGCGCTAAACAACATTACATGCGCAATCAAATGGTTTATTATTTTACGCTCAATGCCTACCTTTCAGCATTTTTTATAATACGGTACACTAACAATTTAGAGGAGTGTTTATCTCCAATAATAACCGTTAAATATTTATCAAGCAATTTATTACTACGTATCTATTCATCTATCTAACATTGTCACTAGCAGCGGGAGGTGCAGTAACCTATGTAAATGCAAGCAGCAAAAGCATCCATTCTACTCACTCGCAGTTTCAGGATTCCTAGGCTGCTATGTGAGAACTTGGCCAAACAGAGAAGCTTGCGAATTGTTTGTATACATTTGTATAAGAAATGAGGCACATGCAGGATGTGTAAAAGTTTTTAGGTTCGCTTTAAACAAAGGAGCCTGTTAGGAATGCTAGTATTCAAATAAGATGTTCTCTAAAATTACGTTACGTCTACATTTCGCCATTCTATTCATACTATGGAGCGTCTTCGACCCTACGCCGATCACAGATATCATCTCCTGCCAACACTATTGATTTTTTTTAAATAATTACACAATTAGCAAAAGCGTAATTATTACAGTATTAAAAACTTTTAAATGAGACCAACTTCCCTGAAGTCGTCCCCATAGGCTTTGTTTTGTTTGACTCATATAAGAAAGATCAAAGAATAAAGAACATGAGCAAAACAAAAACATAAGTTGGTTGTAAATTGATTTATCACTTTACTGACTACATCATGACTCTTGGCGAGCTCGGTAACGCAGTAGTGAATGACTCGACTTACGCACCAACGCTCATGGGTTCGAATCCCACACAGGACAAACATTTGTGTGCATGACCATATCTGTTTATCTTGGTCTGGGTGTTTTTAAGAGAGAGAGGTGGAGCGCATGAAAGCAGCCCGTCTGGAGAAATACCTCCACCTCACAGAAAACCGCAGTCAAATAACAACTCCCTAGAGGGTTGTTGTGTTCTTGCGTGTGAATGAGGTCGCTTGTGAGCTCCTAAGGAGTTGCTGTGTTAGCAGCAGTGGAGGCATCACGTGAGTGATATTTAAGTATTAGGTAGATACTAGTGTTCCTACGTTGTATAAAAAAATGCATAAGTGGGTAAAACGTGGAGTTAAGGTCAATCTGTACACAAATGTTTGTCTTGTGTGAGAATCGAACCCAAGAGCGTTGTTGTCAAAGTCGCGTCATTCACGACTGAGCCACCGAGCTCGTCATAATATATATCATCTTTATCAAATTTATAAGGTAGTATACACAGATATATCATACATTACACCGTATACAGGATCCAATTTGAATTAAAGAAATCCGTAGAGCCACAACATCGATGAACATACATAAAAAGGAAGAAACATAGGTGAATACAATAAGTTATTTTTCGAAATGTATTTAAAAAATTGAATAACATTTTAATAATAGTTTTATCTTAGACTAGCTGTGCCCGCGGCTTCATCCGCGCGGAACAGTTATTTTTTTATTATTTATTTATGTTAATAAAAATAAATAAAATTTCGAAAATGTGAAAGTCCCGTCAAAATCGGTCTAGCCGTTTCAGAGATTAGCCGGAACAAACAGACAGACAGACAAAATTGTTAAAAAAAAATTTTGGTATATGAACCGTGTATCCATCCATATGGATTTAGTAAAAAGCGGTCATTTTAATATTACAACCAGACACTCCAATTTTATTTATCTGTACGTATAGAGTACTAGCTGCTGCCCGCGGCTCCGCCCGCGTTGAGTCAAATAACGTAGCCTATGTGTTAATCCAGATCATAATCTATCTACTTGCCAAATTTCATTCAAATCCATTCAGCCGTTTAAGCGTGAAAGAGTAACAACCATCCATACATACAAACTTTCGCATTTATAATATTAATAGGATAATCATCAAAAATCCTCATACACAATCTTAGTTAAGAAGTCTAACGGACGTAAGAAACCTCAGTTCGCGAATACGACTAGCGCTTGAACATTTTTATGTCACGATCCATCTGGATGCATGTGATGAGCAGGTGGTAACATCAATTTGATACTTGTAAGTGATCAGTCATCGAATGACAGACGGTATCGCAGCATTTGCATCAAAACTTCGCAGTAGCACGCTCATGTCACCCGCTACTTGCTACCGTTCGCCATCTGTTGCCAGCATGCGTGTCCAAGTAATGTACTTAGTAATAAGGCGAGTCTAGGTAATTAAATATTCAGCACGTAGATGCTGCCGGTGGCATCACCAACCTGGTTTGATGCTTTAATTTCTATACAATACAATATTCTTTATTGATCGGTATAAAACAATAAAATACAGGAAATTAACTTATAATTAAATTATAAAAGGCGGTCTTATCGCATAGCGATCTCTTCCAGACAGTCTTAGGGTAGAGTGAAATAAAAAAAAAACGTGTGCGTCTCGGAACGACAGAAGTGATAACTTAACTAATCCGCTGCCGTATGCCTGAAAGAAAGGGAAGCCAGACAGACTGGCACCGTAACGCGTTACGTAACGCGGTTTACCCTCCCATAAAAAGTTATCACTTCAAAAATGCTAGGAAATAGGTGGCATAGTGTAAACTGAAAAACGTAAAAAGATTACTTAAAAATAGAAATAATTAAAACAGCAATAACGATATATACCTATATTCATATACATGTATACACAACACATATACATTTATTTCTATATATACATACACACACTATATACATACACAGTTTTATATTAGTTAGGTATACGTCAATCGTAAATATTCAGAACTAGCGACCCGCCCCGACCCTGCACGAATGATCTCATGCTCGCAATCGTGATCCGAACGCTACCAAACCTCACTAGATTACCCGCTGGGTTAAGCTGAAGATTGTCTGAAAAATTCATTAAAATCCGTCAATACGGAACATGCATACACACATCGTTTTTATATATAATATTTATTTTATGACAGTTATATATTATAGCCATATAAATTTCACCGAAATAACTGTCTACAGACGTGAAAAAAATAGCAGTTTTTTGTCTGAAAATATTACTTGTACAGTTAAGAACAAATCACACTTGATGCCCGAAATACGTTTAGAACTTTTGTTACGTACGATATAAGAACGCTACAAAGATCATAGCAAGCTTTGCGTGCCGTTAACTGTACAATAGCCATACATCTAATGATGTCAAATGGAGACATACACTGGAACCGCAATGGTCGCGTATTGTGCGGTTGCTGAGAAGTTTTCTACTTTGTTGCTGATAACTATTAAGTTGTGGAATGA
This sequence comes from Pyralis farinalis, assembly GCA_947507595.1. Lineage (NCBI taxonomy): Eukaryota > Metazoa > Arthropoda > Insecta > Lepidoptera > Pyralidae > Pyralis > Pyralis farinalis. Next base: position 15,059,776 of record OX382273.1, read on the forward strand.
GCTCCCTGCCGAGGTTTTTCCAAGGGACTACAGTCTGGGGTTCTTCAAGAAAGGCGTGAAGAGGTTCATACAGGGTCTGGAACGCAAGATTGACACTCCTGGTAATGCAAATGTCCATAGGCTACGGTAACTGCTTACCATCAGGCAGGCGGTATGCTTGTTTTCCAAATTATTGGTATAAAAAAAATACAACTATATCAACGTTAAACCCAGCGATTGTAATATGAATAGAAATGGCAACACTTACATTTGTCATGTGAAACCGGTGGATTTGTCCTAGTTAAGGAAGCGTGCTACTAATAAATATGCAAATGGAAATGCACGGGTTCCTTTCCGAAGGCCCGAAGGCCAGAGGGTCGCATTCACCACCTGTACCTTTAATTGCCGCACCTATCCGATTCAACAGTTACTCGATGCTTACAATGACCGCGTGCATTTCCAATAAGCAAATACTGTTATGATGTTACCGATTGTATCGCGGCAATTTATTATGAAATTACAACCACATCAATAAAAGATTAAAATTATATTAAACGTTTACTTGTAATTGCGTTGGAGATATACCAGTGTAACGTCGTGATAAATAAAACTGCAAACGAGAAAGTAAGCATCAACATCGAAATGTGTCAGCCGTCTAACTGATTCTATGAATTCTGAATAAATAAAATATATTAAACAAAGCATCTATAATGTGTAATATCTAATGGCACTCTTGAAGACATTGTAGATAATCAGTGGGCAGGCGTAACCTAACGCTAAAGGCAATTGCTATTGTTTATAAACAAGTCGCGAACACCTTTCATGAAACAATACACTAGGAAGTTACAACACATTTATAGGCTTTTGAATTATGTGAAATGAACACACATGCATATTTGACCTTACATGGTATAGATACAAAAATTTAAGTTATTTTTTTCTTGAAGTGAACAAAGTTACTTTAACTAAACAAAGGTAAAACAAATATCACCTTAGCAATTGTAACGCTCAGCAAACTGGTAAGAACAATGATGAACTACCTGAGACTAAAATTTGTCTTTACTTACTTACCTGCAGTGGCAACTTCCGCTGGACAAAAGGCAAATATCTTCGTTCATGAACAGTTCTACTACAAGTTGAAGAAATAGTACTAGTAGTGGAATAGTTTTTATACCGCTACAAATACTAAGCAGTTATACTTCCAAAACCAGATGCATCACTCGTTCGTTGCCGATCCTACACCGTATTTACTTGGATGTGACACAGAATATATACATATATTTTCTTTTTTATTAAAGTTGTTGTTTATGTTTAGTTTTAAAGCTGATGAGTCAACATGAACCGCTATTTTGACAAACTAAAGCTTCATTATCCGATGCGATGTCTCTATTACAGCAGTTTCCTCCTCATACTAAACATCCACAGCCATCAAACTAACTGCGTCAAAAATGTGAACCCTTCTTTAGAAAAAATAAATTAAAATACTATTCGCGTAGTGAATAAATTGAAAGCAGGTGTCACGACAGCGATATAGAAGTGCGATGTGCATGACAAACCAATTGTGAGGCTCAGATCTGGCCGTCATTTCCTGGGAGCGGCGTGAAGAGTCCCTTCGTGCGTACCGGTCACGGAGAAACCGTAACAACTAGCACTGTAACAGGTCCAGATACAACGCTTTATGTCCGGCACTACTCGGCCGGTTTTATGGCACGACACTAAACAATGTTATAAGCTGGGAATAGACACGAGACATTTACTAAAATCAATATATATGTACACAGCCTCCCACAACACCATCGTATGATCATGCTACAGTAAATTGTATGGCAATAGAAATGATCGTCGCTTGAAATAACAATGATGACACAGAATTGATAGAACTTAGAATTTTTATTTCCATAAGTCATACAATATTGGCTCACATTCCTCAAGTGTGGTACTGTGTCTCATATATACCGATCACGGATATACGTGACTTACCATAGCGAGCCCAAGACAACCTCACCTGTACGTGAAACGCCCTATAAATTAGTAATAACGAGGCTCGAGACACACAGGTAAAAATGGATAGAAGGATAAAAAGCGATCATAATGACGAATACTTTACAGGAGGCAAAAACAATTCGAGAGAATCGTTGTTCACTTTGGATGTTGTGCTCTAGCTTCTTAGGGAAGTCATCAACGTACTGCAGCGGAATTCCAGCGCTAGGAATGCGTAATAGGATAGAGACGTGTTTCAGGCATCTATAAACTGCGGTAACCATACCAGTCTCATATGTCTAATGATCAGAGTAATTCAATATTCTACAGGATTTCGTCAAGTAAATACGCAGTCTACTAGGTAGCTTTATAAATTGTCCAACCCGTTTGTCCGTTAGTATGGCATAAAATTGAATCTTCTGTAAAATAATATACTAATACCACAATAAGCAGCACCGAGCACAAAACATTTTGTATCAACGTCATGAAGTTTGGAAGAGAAATAGTTAATGTGTAGGACACGCGACTGGCTATTGTTATTAAAAGAAGAAATTGTACGTACCTTTTGTTGTAAGTTGTTATATATTGTTTATCGTGCTGATATAATTTCGTACACGTGTACGAGCAAAGATTTAATATCGGTATATGGGACGCGATCTTTAAATCTGTCAGCGAGAACTATGAGCATGTGTATTATTATTGAAATGCGTCGATTAGGCCGATGCCAATTACCATCCATAAGGCATTGTGTACGGGGAGTTTCGTGCGGGGCAACCAACAATTTCTATGTCGGCGGCATTAAGTTACGATGCGGCGAACTGATGCTTTATTATCCGGTCCATCTCTTCCGCCCTTGTTGGTCCGCGATCACTCGTGTCGCCGCATAACGGTGCAGACGATACGTCCGTGTTATTAATCTTACTATTGTATTAGCCCATGCTCGGACCATGCAAGCATTGATAACAGTAATGGTGATTCTCTCTGTGCGATCAATAACTTCAATTATTTCCGTTGGACACCTCTAATCTCATATCGATGCATATTTTCTGTTTGACAATAGTTTAGGCCTATGTTATCCATTTCAACATGATTCATTTAGTCGTGCATCCGTTTGATAAGCAATGGTTAGTATTAGGCTTTTACGAGTATACAACATAACAAAAGAAAACTGTATGAATTTAAGCGAAAATACAAATAATCTTGCATTTTTCTTCGTCGTGCAGCATATGCAGTGGATATGATTTATTTATATTCATAGAGCTTGCCCTACAAAATAAACTGACCTACTTTCAAGAAATGCAAGAGCCGAAAACAAGTGCACTTGGAATTATTCGTCGCGTGCCCGCCCACCGTCGGCGGCGCGCTGTACACCTACCCTCACTCCAATTATGATAACCATCACTCAAGGCGAGCGGAACGAAAGGGGGCAGGCACCAGTTAAAACGTAAAATTACACTTCAATTTTTAGTCGACGGCGGGCGCACAAGAAAAAACAAATATTCTCATGGCGAGTATCGATGAAACGTGACCGGGCTTCGTCAAAATAGTCCGCTGTTGTCTTATTGGGCGGCGCTTACACCGCCCGGCGAAGTGCTAAAGTGTACAACGACGCAGCTTCACGTCACGATTATTGAATAATGACTTCAAAACTTATTAGCGTCAACGCTGCACTAAATTATTACTACAAACTTTAATTTCTTTCAATTGCGCTATAACGCGGTATAAACTTATATAACCTTCGTGAATTAGACGATTGTACATTGCTATTTGTGGACCTGTATTTATGTATTGTCCAATGTTACAGTAAATCACTTAATTTGTATCCAATGAACGCAAACGCTGACTAGCGTAACGAACTGCGTTAAAATGATAAAATATTAGACTCTCCTTATTTATACGCTGGCTCGTTAACTTAGATAGCCGAGGGGTGTGGCCATTTGTACCGCGTTGTCGAACCGCATGTTTTTACATAGCAACGAGTGTTACAACAAATTCAACAAACGACCGGGCGTCATCTATCAAATACGCTAACGAGCTCGGATGCCGCGGCGATTTACAATCGCTGCGCCCCAATAATATGGGATGATGTTGATAAAATGATGGAAAACAATCTCTAATTTACACATGAAGGCAATATCACAACAGTAGTGGCGCTTTGTAGTGCAATTTAACCGTGAAAGGAAACAATTTGTTTCAATCATAAATAGAACTAATAATTCAAAATATTGTTTACGATAATATAAGTAAAGTAATAGCTAATAAGAGACAAAGCACTACATTCTTATTGCAACCTATGTGGCGGTAATGTACCAGGGATGATAACTGGGGGTGTACTCGTTGGTTGATGAAAACTTACTGTTAAACCTGTTGTCCCCCAAAAGTCGTTATATGACCTTACTTACCAATGTGTAATATTCATTCTATGTAACGATACAACGTATTTGAGTTAAAAACATCAACTATTCGTAGTTAATAGATTCAGGCGTTATTTTGCGAAAGTCAAATTTACATGTAGAGGCAGAGACTACCGGAGCAGCCATAGCAGCGTCGGCATGTAGCACGCACTAACAGTAGTGGGTGGGTGCCGGCCGGCGCTAGGCCGCATGAACTAATTGGTGGCGGAAGCACACAAAGCAGGTTAGATCAAATTGCATCAACTATTCGATTCTATGATGAAAAGTACAAAGCACGTGAAATATTTTGATGTTGCACCTAGATATTCAACACACTTGCTCGTCAATAGCTCCACAATATGCAGTTAAATCGAACTGTATGTCCTTCATAACGCCTATGAGACATAATAACATTTTTTTATTTCATTAATCACATCATATGGGCAAGGCAAATGTCAAATTCTTATACAGACAAAGGCTTCAAATTAACGAAAACAAAATGCATTGATGAATAAAAGATCATGATGAAGGTATCCTGATTTTTCGACTTTAAAAGGCAAATCGGTTTCAGAAGCGTTAATATAAGTACCTATGAAAGCGCTGATATTAATATTATTTAGTGTGAAATTTTCATTCTACTTAAAAATCTAAATTGTAATTTATACATAATGTAACTAATCCCGTACCACTATCTGCCCATCCGCCCCCAGGGACCTAGCGTGGAGATTTACATAAATATATGACTAAGACATTTGTAAATAAACAAATTGTTCATTTGTTTTCCCGTCCTTCGAAATTATTGATCTTAATATTCATGGACCTTGAATAAAATCGAAATTTCGGATTATTTTCGAATCAGAAAACAATGTACAACAACAAAATCATGCCGAAGCTTGCCTTAATTTATTAAATAGACACACACATGAATGAATTCTAAATCAGATTGTCGCTTGTACTGAAATGTAGATCAATTGAAAACGTTCGTCGTACTGGTTTAACATAGCAGCGGATGTACTCAAACCATATCCTAGATCCAAATTAAATCAAAACAGACAAGTAACGGCATTTCTTCTTTCGAGTTCTGGCAAAACAATTACTCTACTGTGAAGAATTGCAAATGATAACTGGCTTTTGAAGTTTTGGCTGAAAATTTTCTATCACGCAACATAGACAACTAATAAGATCTTGCTCTAGCAGATATTCATTTCTTTAGGAATTTGAATTATATTACTATACAGGGAACAAAATTCAAATTCGATAGGGCGATGCGATCACCTGTTCATCAATTCCCTTCCCCATAATTCTGAAGTAGAAAACAATGAACTTCCATCAAAATAAGGCGCCAACAATAATGGCTATAATACTACGAATTTCAAAATATTAGATAAAAATAGATGTCTTTGTGTGTTCAAGCACAACTCGACAAAATATAAGAACATAGATGCGTAAGGTTTATTTACATAGTATTCTCTCCACTGCTTATTATTTATTGCCGGCGAAGAGTATGTTTGGTGACAACCCTGCGATGTCTGTTTACGACGCAAGACTGTGAAATTTTGTGACCGTCTTCTAGCTCTTTTATGTTTAAAACAAAACTGCGCAACTTACAAAGTCATCAACTTTCAATTGATACACGCTATTCAATTGATACAATCAAAAGTTGAACATGAAACCAATGTCTTGGATAATTGCGACTTAGCACAATTTCTTTTGAATGAATCTTTAATGATATTACACGCGACGACAGCTAAAGCTATACATAACCAAACATATCTTACCTTTACTGCTATAAGATAAGTTGCATGAGTGTCTAGTTTAATCTGTAATTTTCTATACCTACATGAAAAATATAATACACTAATACTAGCCATATTAGAAAAGTACTGTGCACACAATATGAAATTTTCAATAATACCGCGTTCATTATATAACTGACACGCGTATACATCGGCAAGATAAAAAAAATAATTATCGATACGTAGGTCTATTGAAAAGACGCCATATGCCTTGCCTATTATTTGGCTTGAACGGATCGTTCGTTTTGTAAAGGAAATGAAATTATTTGGGTGTGTCTATAAAAGCCTGTTAACTTTTTTCATTATCGTTTTTGTTAAACACTTCACCCTCTTGTGGAGATGGTGTGTGGTTTTAACGTTTGCAGTTTATTTAACGGTGCTCGTGGCGAGTTTTTACAGCATTAGTTTTTCAATAGATAAAAAAATAATATAGTAACTTTTTATGATTAAGCTTTCACTTTGCACCCAAATTTTTTACATTGTAAATTAACAACAACACATGTAATCAATAACGGTAACAAACGGCAGGGTATGAATAAATAAACATTGTTTGTCAAGTGTAGAAAATTGAATGTGGAATCAAGCGGGCGATCGCGGTACGTCGCATTAGGAGTGGACACAGACCCAGGCCCATTTAGCGGGTAACAAACGGTCCTATCCATGTATCCGTGGAATCCAGCTAGTTAATTGCGCGACGACAGACGAATAGTGCGGATATTCTTTCTCATTACCGTGGCGGCGGTTCTCATTAAGCACTGATATGTCTGTGCGCGGCGTTTGTTAGCCGGTGGCCGCCGTTTGTCCGTCGCCGCGCGAGCCATGCATTTTTCATAGTGATGTAATAAATACGCGCCAACGCACCTGCTTTTGCGCATTCAATGACAAATCGGTTGCAATCAAACATTGTTGTTTTTGTGTCGTGGAACATGAAAGCTCAACGATAGTGAATGTATATATGCAGTGCGTTTATAATTAAATTGCATTGGTAGATGCCGCCCCTTTTGAAGTAATTCAATATCTTCATATATAGATGGCGATACAGAATTGCGCAGTGATAACCTAGTGGATAAAGAGCCAGCCTATTAACCGAATGGTCCTGATTCGAATCTTGGTGAGGGCATGTACCACTAAATTGTTTTCAGATTTATATACATATTTATAACTGTCACTTACTCAGCGGTGAAGAAAAATATCGCAAGAAAATCTGCATGTCAAAGGAATTATGATTTATCAAAAAAGACATATGACCTTAGAAACGTCAGATTTTTCCTCTGGATTGTGGACGTCTGACCGCGGTCGCTTCATGTTAAAATCACTATCTTCGCCAAATCCTTAGGCTTAGGTAACGGACTCTGCCAATCCTAAGATATTAGGCGTTTCATATAATGCTAGGAGGAAGAACAGGAAACTAGACATAGACAATTCACCTCGGGATCTAAGACAACGCTTAATGTGATAATTATTTTCTCAATAACGGGATACTCACGCGAGCAACGCCGTGTGCACAAGTTCATATGAAACTACTATGAAGGAACTCTTAAATGTTGTCTGAACTACTTTGTTTTCGATTTGCTTCAGTACTTTCACGAATTCATTGCCGTTCTCGCTGTTTACTCATTCATACCCTTTGCAGGATACATACTCACAAACGTAAGTGTACTCTACACTACTTCACCGCGAACTGGCGCAGCACAGTATCACGAAATAGATGAGCTCGGTGGCTCAGTCGTGAATGACGCAACTTTGACACCAACGCTCGTGGGTTCGATTGCCATACAAAAGAAACATTTGTGTGCATGAACATGTCTGTTTGCCTTGGTCTCGATCTTTTAAGGGAGGTAGGGCGCATGAAAGCAGCCCGTCTGGGGCAGTAGGTACCTCCACCTCACAGAAAACCGAAGCCTAATAATAACTCCCCGGAGGGTTGTTGTGTTCTTGGGTGTGAGTGACATCACCAATAAGCTTCCTAGGAGTTGCTGTGTAAGCAGCAGAGAATACATCGCCCGATTGATACTTAATATATCGCAAGCGTTAATAGGCTACGGTACCCGCTTTATATCCGGTGGGCCGTATGCTTGTATACCTCCCGACGTAGTACATGAAAAAAATACGGACAGACTCAGAAGGTGACTTTTGCATGTAGCTAAAAACAACCTTCATACCCTTGAAATGCGGGATATATCTAATATTACAGTACATTAGAACCATCAGCAAACCCTGACTTTGTTAAGTTGCTACAAGCTCAAACTAAAAAAGCACATTAAATTTCAATTTGCATAATAAGGTAAAAGCTCATATGCCGATACAGGGTGAAGCACGCTCCACATTAACGAGATTATGCCAACATTACGTGACGTATCTACAGAACGGTGTTTACTATTTGGCGCAGGCCGGGTTATGGCTAGCTTTGCCAGCCATTTCGATTCTAGAGGACATTTTACTATTTAATCGTTAATATTACCTACTCATACATTCATTCTATAGTCTCGTGTCGTGAGATATCTACTCACATTGATAATCCTGTTCATGTATACATATATAATGTAGATACACTAATAATATTAAGAGGTAACTGTTTGGTTGTAGGAGGAAATAGGAAGCTGCATTATTTTTGAGTGATGTAGGCTATTTTTATTCAGGGATCTTTACTAAAACTTGTGAAAAGAAAGTAAAATGTTATTGAGGTAGTTTTTTGTCACAAATCCCTAGTCTTTCCGTATTATTAAATAAATAAATAAATATTGTCGGACAAATTACACAGCGCCACCTAGCCCCAAAGTAAGCGAAGCTTGTGTTATGGGTACTAGACAACTGATAAACATACGTAAATACATTTTTTTTTGTAAATACCCACTTATTATACATAGAAAATACCTTCATGCACACAAATTTTGTACTGTGTGGGAATCGAACCCACGCGCGTTGGTGTCAAAGTAGCGAAACAACGCATTTCACCACTGCGCCACCGAGCTCGTCAAATAACGCCATAGCCCGAGATTTATTCCCTTTTCTATAATTAGACGAGTAATGACAACATTAATGAAAAGGGTATCGGTATTAAGATAAAATTAGCATGCTCCGTTGGTTCGGACATGTAGAAAGAATGACAAAACAGATATGTGGCGCTCGGTACTGTCTGCCAAATCCGCTATATATATCGGCATATATATCGCTCCTAGAGTTGCTGTGTTAGCAACAACGGTGGCATAGTGCGCACAATGTTTAATGCAAAACGAGCATTCATAGGCGACGGTAACAACTTTACATCTGTTGGACCGTATGTTGATATACCTCCCGACATTGTATAAAAAAATATACTTTTTATCCCTTATAAATGATTTATGACCAAATTCTTGCCATAGAATATGACTATACGACAAATAGAGTCGCCACTTTTTCCATAGTGGGAATACAGTTTAGTGTTGTAGCTACATATCTCTCGTTTACATGCAAAATTTAATTACACCACTTGATAGCTAGAGAATCGAAGAATTCGTTACATTGAGTGACGCATAGCGCGCGGCGGAGGGGAAACATCGCTATTTTGAGATCATTTTGTTGTACAATTTCCTTTTAGTAAAACTTATTACGTAAAACTCATGGCCGTGTCCACGCACGCAGTCAAAACCCATTTGTTACATTTTATTGCTATCTAAAATGTTCCCATGTTACCATAGAGCATATGGTCACTCTAGCAGCAGTTGATGCGCGCTCATTGCATGTACATTACCGTACTTACCTATTCATTCGTCAAATTGTTATGTTGTTAGTTTAGTAATAACAGCGCAATGGGCGAAATGTTTAGAGCTATATGCCGAATTGGAAACCTGAAATTATCCCTATGCTTCAAGTCATTACTATGGATTAAACTACGACAATATCTATGAACATTAGCGAGAAATAATGTCTTATAGTATCTAACAAATAGTATAGCAGTCATGGCCACCTTCGCCATTAATGTGAGTACAAATGGAGTTTTTGGGGTTTTCAACCTTATTCACAGTCCCTAAGGCAAACTTGTCAGATGGACCACGGGTCGGATTACTCGGCAATATGTAAGCGAGGATGGCAACTTACATAACTTTTTATGAGCAACAAGGCTTGGCGTCATTTTTACACAATTATGCGATCCATCTGGCGCACAGATCACAGAAACATTCTGTGATCTGGCGTATACGATATTCACAGATTCATTATTGCCGTGCCTGATGCGAACTATCACTTCCGCATACCTTCACTTCACTTCCAGTCAACTTCAGCATACCTTCGAGTCAGTTGGTAACTCATGACCTACTAAGCACTGGTACAGTTTTTCTATTACGCCTGGTGGCAAACATAGAGATGGCCTGCATGAGTTGAAGCGGTAGCTGCAGCCTATAGGGTACACCCCCGCTGCTGAGGTAGAACCTTTTTTTTTTATACAATATCGGGCGGCATACAAGCATACGACTCACCTGATTTAAAGCGGTTACTGTAGCCTGTGAACGACCGCAACACATTAAGTATCACTCGTGTGATGCAACCTCTGCTTGCTGCTGCAACTCCTTAGGAGCTTACTGGTGACCTCACTCATACGTAGGCAGCAACAACCCTCCAGGGAGTTGTTATTTGGCTGCGGTTTTCCAAGGTGGAGATACGTACCCTGACGCGCTGCTTTGATGCGCCCTATCTCTCTTACTCTTCTCTTGCCATTACCTGATCATTACTTGCTATTTCATCATCCTTTGGCTTTCAAGATGATAATGGATCACTATAACACCCCTTACGCAATAGTGCCTCGATATCCAAACCAAATGATACGACACGAAGAGAAGCTATTTGCTACCCGACGTGATATAAAATACACAGTGGTGTAAAACGCAGAAAAAGCAATTGAAACTTAATATATTATACAAAATACAGAAGAAATATTAAGTAGGTAGGCATTTAATCTTAACGCATCGCTTTATACAGCCGAACAAATACTAGCGAGCGGAAGAATAGAGGTTGTTATACAACAATACCACGCCCGCAACGGCACCCGCTGTCCACTTCGTTGAAGACACGCGGGTGGTCCCAGCGGGGTGCCCACTCCTTTCTTTACAATGCCCATAATTCAATGATTCGCGCGAATGTTAACTAACAACGCTTATCTGACGAGACATTCAATACCTTAACCGTAAGGAGGAAGCACTAAAGCAAACTCAATCAATTTCATCGTAAATAGTCGTGAAATATCACATAGTAAATATAATCTGCATTAATATTATGAAGAGGTAATATTCTTTTTTAGGGTTCCATACCCAAAGGGTAAAACGGAACCCTATTACTGAGACTCCGTCCGTCCGTCCGTCCGTCTGTCACCAGGCTGTATCTCATGAACCGTAATAGTTAGACAGTTGAAATTTACACAGATGTTGTATTTCTGTTGCCGCTATAACAACAAATACTAAAATACAGAATAAAATAAACATTTAAACCAAACAACAAACGTAATTTTTTTGCCGTTTTTAGATAATGGTACGGAACCCTTAGTGCGCGAGTCCGACTCGCACTTGGCCTATTATTATACAACGTGGAGAGGCCTACAATCATACGGCCCACCTAATGTAAAGCGGTTACTGTAACCTATAAACGCTTGCAATACATTAAGTATCACTCACTCGATGTAACCTCTGCTGCTAACACAGCAACTCCATAGGAGCTCACTGGTGACCTCACTCACACGCAGGAACACAAGAACTCTACGGAGTGGTTATTTGGCTGCGGTTTTCTGTTAGGGAGGTTCTTCCCAGACGGGATGTTTGATGCGCCCTATCTCTCTTAAGAATATACAAACTAACGAACTAGCAAGCAAATTCGTTACTTCAAATCGAGGTGAATCTCTGGAACTACTTATTTATAGTAAAAATATTTTGTAGGGAGTCATATTGTGTGCAATATGTTATTTTTTTGTGTTTCTGTGTGAAACTTTGCCTTTTGTCTATCGGGAAATTACTTCCCATTTATGTAAAAACTTAAAATAAATAGTAGAAAACTAATGGTAATTAAACTGGAACTATGTTTATCGCTAAATTGTATCATTGAACTGATTTTGTTTACACTGGGTATGTCTACACATAAGACGATACCACTTAATATTTGAACGTACTAACGATCCAATAGGCCCCAAACCATTCCGATATTCGTATTACCATACCGATCATTGTCATGGGTCATGGCTCAGTGCTGCCAATGCAAAATTCCGATTCACTGGAATTCCAAAATTTTTCTTCAGTATTTGTAACTATTTTTCTGAAAATACCTGATATCTTTTAACATTTACTTAAGTTTACGTATCCAACATTTTCACTTTTTTTATTTATTTTTTTATTTACACGATCATCATCATCATCATCTCAGCCCGTATTCGTCTACTGCTGAACATATGAGCCTCCCCTCTAGAGCGCCGCTATTTGTCTTGATCATGTGCCACCTGCATCCATCGACTCCCTATAAACCTCTTGAGGTCATCGCTGCATCTAGTGGGGGGGTCATCCCATACTGTGTGTACCAGTACGGGGATGCCATTTGAGATCCTTTCTTCCCCAGCCATTGCCGGTACAATGAACTATGTGGCCAGCCCGCGGCCTCTTCAGCTTGCATATCTTTTGGGCTATGTCGGTTACTTTAGTACTAGTGCGGACATCCTTATTTCGACGCAGAGAAACGCCGACCCCATACTCTTTCCATAGCACGCTGAGCGAACTTGAGCTTCCCTATACGGCACAGATTTACACGATATAAGTTAAATATTCCCATTTCCCGAAAGTCATACAGTCCGAATCCGAATACACTGCTACAAGGACTCTAAAAGATGCCTAAAGATTCAGTGTGAGATTATATATAAAACTGAGGTCTTTTCTGCAAACACAAATGATTTCTCTCATACATTTTAGCTACGCACTGCATAGTCCGGTTTGTTTTACCCGCGTCATTATGTCTTAAATAAATAAACACGGTATAAAACATGCTCAAACAAGTAATTTGAGTACATTTTATAAAATAAAAAGAAATAATAATATGCAAGTAATCTAATAACTGAAAAAAAGAAACCAGTATAATAAACACGAAAAGATTGGACGCAGAATTAAATAACTTTGCGGTTAGATTCAATTTGCGGCCACATTGCTTGTTAGGAGCTGTCATAAACCGTTTATGATCAGACTTAACAGACAGAAATATATTACAAGTAATAAATAAACTTGATTATACGACTGTGAAAATTAGTTAAAAATATGATTGTGTTATACACAACCAGTGCATAAAGTAAATAGATTTATGGCAGTGAAGTGTCAATGTTATTAACATTATGATGTTGCTCTAATTCCCATGTTAACGTGAAGTAGTTTTTATGGACGCAGGCCACCAGCGGCGAACCGAAGATGGTTGACATAAGTCGTTAAGCAAATCGTACATTTATCACATATCAAAACCGTAGTGTACAGTTAATGCGACGCCTACCGTACTAACGGAAGTGGCAAACCAGTGATCAAACTAACATACCCGTATTTATCAATCTTAATATAAAATAGGTTTACTTTATGTATGCACACGTCCGGTGATCTGTTGGTAAATACAGATAAATATAAATACGCAGCGCTTTCTTCGGGCTGTTAATAAACCACAAATTACATCCAATAAATTAGCATAATTATTCCAGTGCATGTCTGTGGTACTTGGACTAATAAAATCAAATAGCTATACGCTAGAAAATAATCAATTATCTTCACGTAATTAAGTGTAAATACAAACAGACATGTTAATGCACACAAATATTTGTACTGTGTGAGGATCGAACCCATGAGTGTTTTTGTCAAAGAAGCGTTACTAATCACTCCATCACCGAGCTCATCAAAAATCAAAACAGATGGCTCGATTCACGGGCAAACATTTGTGTATGCGAACTTGAATGTTTATCTAAGTCTGGTTGTTTTAAGAGCGGTAGGGCGCATCAAAGCAGTTCGACTGGGGGGTGCCTGCACGTCATAAATCGCAGCCAAATAACAACTCCCTAGAGAATTGCTCTGTTTCTACCAGTGAATTGGGTCTCCAGTGAGGTCTTAACGCGTTGCAGCGTCTTAGCAGCGGGGAAATACAGTATACAGTAGACCTGATTCTTGTTTGATATATTAGACTTTAAAAATTGTAGGTGGAGGAACTTCCGCAGACCTACAGACTACTTTGATGACGACGACACCCCCCCCCCCCCCCCCCCCCCCATCAAAGTAGCTAGGAGATGTACCTCCGCTTCATAGAAACCGGCAGTCAAATAACAACTTCCTGGCGGGTTATTGTGTTCCTGCAATAAGTAAGCTCCTAAAGGGTTGCTGTGTTGCTTATATGTGTGCCGACATTTTATAAAAAAAAGGGCTACGATGAACAAAATAGTAATTACTTACAGCAGTGTAAATATACGCGAATGTAATGTGTATACGCGAACGCGAAATAAATATAAACAAATACTATTTATGTACTCGCATACACAACCATTGCAATATAATAGTAATCCTTACGCGAGTCATGTTGTTTTAACGGCATCCCTAGGATGAGCCGATATGGACTGACACGGATGTTTCCTTAGTAGGAAAAGATGGTCTGGTTTAATATATATCCCACTGAGAGTCGTATATCATAAGAACATAATACAATTTCACTATATAGGTATATGTAACGCACTGCGTAAAGGATAAAACTTTGTTACCGAAACAACGACTCGACAATTAATTTTGAAGCGAGGGTTTGGAGTTTAGTAGCCTATTTAAGCTCGAGATATTACCGACTTAATGAAGGATACAAGACAAACTAGCTTCGAAGGAAGCCATCAGAGAGTCATCTCCGCACCCGGAACCACTTTAGTTGAAGCTAAGCGCCTACTCGCTAAGTAGTTCTACTCATTCCAATGTTTAGTCGGTAGGTACATTTAGTAACCGTGTTTGTTTAGAGGCAAATGCACTTGTTACGGCTTTTAGTAGTGCGGCTGCAACTATAACATCGGATTAAGAGGTTTATAAACTTGGATCGTGTAGCGTACGCGAGAGAAACTGTGCGCAATAAGAAAGTCAATTTAGTTCGCTAACGAGATTGGATGAAAGGCGAGGCGGTTGATTAAGCTCCATTAGGAGTCGAGTGGTGCTGTGGCGACATTCCGCGACGAACCGCACTAGACCGCAACATCACGCAGTAAAACAGCCATGAAGAGAGCGCGCCTCCGTTACTTTGTCCCGCAAATGCTACAAATAAATGACGTCACCCATTCCAGAAGTAGGGAATCCTTTAAACGCCAACGGATCATTTAAATAATTATATAGCCAATAACATCAATGCGATCCCTTCGTGAGAAACACGGGTAAACGTACAATTTAATAGCGCAAATCATTTTATGTTACGACAATGTTAAAATTATTTGTAAGAAATAAAATTATTGCTATTAAATATGATGTTTGTAATGCAACAACCTTGCTTGTGTGTATTTAAGGGTATTAAAATCATATAAATTTTATTTATTTCTAGAAACATAGTAGGAAAAGCATTATAATTTTCATTTAATGCTAAGCTGTGCTTGAGAACACTGTATTCTGAGTCTAAATATAAACGTAACTTGTAAAAGAGAAGAGCCACGAGAGTTGAATATGCTTATAATTGGCAAACGCCACAGGGACCTACGTTTACGACAGCGCTGCAGCGTGTAAAGTTCCATGCACCGACGGGTCGTACTCGTACCAACTATAGACGTAACTCATTCATTCTAACTAAGAGCAACCTACTCTATCAACAATTATGGATCTATTCTGTACCAGCACCGCGTCTGTCAGGCGTCACTTTGCCGACAGCTTCTTCCATCACTAGCCTATTTATCTATTATTTACCTACTTTTATTTTATTGTTTATGTAATTCTGAAACCTTGTCTAACGTTGACCTTGTTAACCTTCCTCTTCTCTTTGTTTAAGTTAATACCATGAGAACTGAACAGTTCTTCGTTTTCCCATACACATTGGTCTATATATGTATGTATGTATATCTTCACGCCAGGTCCCTTGGGGACCATCCATAAATTACGTCACACGTTAAGGGGGAGGGAGGGGGTCGACGAAGTGTGACATTGTGTGACAGTGGGGTGGGAGGGGTCCTAAATTTCGTGACGTCACATTTCCAAATCTACGTGTTAAAACACGAACTTTGCCACTATTAACAAAATACTCAAAAAATTTGCAACTCTATCCGTATAAACATAAGATTCAAATTGTTTTGTCGGCCACTCGCTCTACTACGCGGCACCATAGTAAAATGCGGAACGCGCCGACGACCTAGCGCCCTATGATAAATGCCGCCAAACACACTGCGCCTGCGCCTAGCGGTGATTTCTTTGTTTCTATTTCATTAGACAATTGACTTTCTTGATGAGCCATAAGAGTTATAGTAACCGTAGAAAAAGATGACGCTGAAGGTAAGTTCGCTCCACTGTTACTTCAGCTAGCTTTGGATCTCCAAGCTTCCTTACATTTGAAGCATGTTCCATATGGTAGCTGTGGCCCCAGTGTCGAGGCATACTTATTTAAGCGATCATATGGCATCTGTGGTCTATATTTTGTATCATACAAGGCCACTAATCAACACAAGCAATCACATAAGAGTCAACAAGAAGTTTTGTCCATCGCGAAGATACATCCTCAAAGAATTGCTGCTAGACGTGCCAAAGAAATTCTTTGTTTGGGTGATGACGGTGATGCTGTATGGTTGGATGAAATAGATGTTGACACAACGAATGTTCCCGATATCAACAATCCAAACGAGAACGAAATGATTGCTATGCCATGGAGTGGGTTCAAAGTCCATGGACTCAAGATGATTAGGTTTTCTTTATTTAATAAAGTAATCGTTTTTTGTTTTGTTAATTTCTTGAAATGTTTGACTTGATGTTCATGTTTATTAAAAAATAAGTTAAATGGATATAAAACTAATTTCGGAACTGCTGTTTGAATTCAATCATTTCTAAATATAAAATTGCAAAATATGTGACGGCACACTAGGGAGGGGGGGAGTCTCACAAATGTGACCAGCTGTGACAAGGGCGGGGGAGGGGTCAAAAAATCACGAAATTCGTGTGACGTAATTTATGGATGGCCCCTTGCGGGGTACGCACAGAGATCCGAGCGCCATAACACGCGGTCCTTACATACTTCACTCGCTTCTTTCACATTCATAGCTCTTTTAATGCAAGCTCGCCGGTTCCTAAGCCTCCTGACATCACCTTCTGATAAAAGACGACCAATTTGGTCATTGTAAGTTAGTCTTGGTCTTCCTCGGCTCCTACATCCTTCCACTTTCGCATTGTATATCTGTTTCGTCATTCTTTCATCCTGCATTTTTTCTACATGTCCGAACCAACGGAGCATGCCTTTTCTTATCTTAACACCGTCACTCTCTTTCAGACCAATTCTCTTTCGTAAGTCATCATTACGATCGCGGTCAGCAAGCGTTATGCCACAAATTTTGCGCAGTGCTCTCATTTCGACCGCATTTATTCTACTTTCATGCTCTCAGTGCCATACCCAGCTTTCACTTCCATACGTTAGCGTTGGGATTAGCACCGCTAAGTGTACAGCGAGCTGTGCCTTCTGGCTTAGATTTCGGCTGCCTAGAAGTTTACCGAACGCTCCATTCACGCTATTCCCTGCACTCACTCGTCTCTCCACGTCAGCCATGTACCTTCCATCGTTACTAAAAGCGCTTTCAAGATATACAAACCCACCCATTTGCTCCAACACTACATCATCAACCGTGACCCTAGTGTTCGTTCTGGTTGTCTCGCTTTCAAATACCATTACCTTGGTTTTCTTCGCATATTACAAGTCTCGGCCAATCAACGTTTTGGCCGAGACTTGTAATTTGCTTAGAGTTATATATAATTAGCATTCATAAGAAACAATAATGATGTAAGACTCCCAAATAATAATAAATAAATATATAATTATAAACTAGTCGTAAATCCCTAATAGAGGTATGTCAGATTTCCCTAATTCGGCTAATGTGAACATTTAACTTGATACATAAAATCAAGTCAAAACTGATTCATTGCTTCTAAAAGACATCAGGAATTTTCCGAAAAATAGTCACAAATACAGAGGAGAAATTTTGGAATTCCAGTCTAATTTACCGGGAATCGGATTTTTACATTGGCAGCACTAAGTCAAGTCAGCGGTCGGTATGGTGTTCGACACGACGGAACATCTATTTCTGTATTTATGCTCGAATGTGCAATACGTTGCAAAATATGTGAACTCTATTATGTATTTTCATAGAAGAACTCATATCATTAAGTAGATTGCACATATTCGCGAGGTAATTTTCTCAGCGCTGCAAACGAGAGTCACGCAATCGACACCGCAGATGCGTCGGCGAAGCTACAAGACTAACATGTATTATAATTATTGAATTTGCATTCATAATGATGGCTAACAAGCGCCGATTGCGATCGGCTGGTTCGCACCGCAACGACAAGTTGATACGAACCGATCTACGCTACCGCCCTTTTTTGATAGTGATGTAGAGAAAACTATCGATGAAACAATCCAAAGTAATCGATGACAGTGGACATCGGTAAAATTCATTAAGTGAAATGATATTGTTTTATTATCGCCGTAGGACACAGATTTAATAAACATAATTAATATTATTGTTTATTACTACCCATATACTATAATGCTAATTTAAGATATGCGTAACGTCATTTATGGTCTTTGCTCGGGAACGTTCAACTGGCTACCAGAACAATGTAACCAGAGAGCACAGCCATCTTTACTTCGAACGATCGAAGCAAATGTAAAGATTTGTGTAAACAAAGATATTTTGACACATATTTTATATTTATTGCATTAGAGATTCGATGGAAGTGTTCAGAAGGGTTAATAATGTCCAAATATATCTATTAAAATATGTATTTTCTGTCAGTACGTTGTCAAAGACAGCAGCAGAACTAGTGATTAATTCTTGATATTTGTTTTTGTATTTTTACTATAACAACGTATAAAAGCCTTTCTCTTAAAAAAAATCTGGAATTAAACCAGAATTTATTACATTACTACATACATTCTCAGACACTCGCACCGTAAATCGAAGCGCAAAAATGATCACATTAGTTACATTAAATTACTAATGACATTGAAGTAAAGATAGAAAAGATACAAGTTGAATCTGTTTTTATCGATGGACAATCCTATAATTTCTCTGCAAACGACATCCCTAAAGGTATAGTCCGACAGGATTGCTCGTAGTTAATTGCAGTTATTAGAGAAGTTGCCAAGCCCACGAGTCTACGGTCACCGATCCAGGGACCACCGCAAAACGCATGCGCGACGCTATTCATCATAACGTATGATGCTAATATTTGAATACAGGAGAATAATGCCGTTGACCAGCAATTAAATACAGTTTGTATATCATTTATAATGTAAGGATTACGATTGATGATGAAGTGTTGGAACAAGTGGATGAGTTTGAATATCTTGGATGCGCTTTCAGCAGGGATGGAAGGTACACCGCAGATGTGGAAAGACGAGTGAGTGCTGGGAATAGTGTGAATGGAGCGTTGGGAAAACTTCTTGTCAGTAAAATCCTGAGCCAGAAGGCACAACTCGCTATACACAATGCAGTGTTGGTCCCAACGCTAACTTATGGAAGCGAGAGCTGGGTATGGCAGAAAGAGCATGAAAGTACAATAAACGCGGTCGAAATGCGAGCGCTGCGCAAAATTTGTGGCGTAAGGCTTGTAGACCGCATTCGCAATGATGATGTTAGAAACAGAGTTGGTCTGAAAGAGAGCGTCGGTGTTAAAATAAGAAGAGGCATGCTCCGATGGTTCGGACATGTATAAAGAATGCAAGATGAAAGAATGACGAAGCAGATATACAATACAAAAGTGGAAGGATGTAGGAGCCGGAGAAGGCCAAGACTTACCTACCATGACCAAATTGGTCGTGTTCTATCAGAAGGTGATGTCAGAAGCCCTAGAATCCGGCGAGCGTGCATGAGAAGAGTAATGAATGTTAAAGAAGCGAGTGATATATGTAAGGATCGAGTCACGTGGCGCTCGGTTCTCTCTGCTTACCCCGCAAGGGATTTAGCGTGAAGTTATAGATAGATAGATAGAAGTTAAGTTCCAAAAAGTTGACTTTTATTAGAAAAAGGCACATGAGGAAGTACTTCAAATCATTTACAAGTGGCCAGTATAAAATTAACCATGTATATTTATTACAGTCATGATAAGTGTTCAGTTGAAATTAAAATTTCAATGTGTAACAATCGCGAAAACCTAAGACAATACTAAGTGTTCAGTTGTACTACCAATGATGGGGTTGGTCTTTAGTACTACTGGTAGTGCTAGAGAGACAAGGTTATATCATTTTTTCTACCAATAGGACTTTCGATCCGGGGGGATCATAATGAATAACTAACCTATTCGAAATTTCGAATAGTGGCTAATGCCATGTTATATGGACTGTTACTTTTAAGTAATGCGGTAAGACAAGCAACGTACCAAACAATGAAGTGCTGAAGGCTAGGAATTATTCAGTGAACAGTTGCATTTAAACTTAGTTGCATTAAATCTAAATACATGCAGTAGTTACTGCAATACGTGTATGTGTCATAATTTAATGCTAACCTTAGGAAGTGGGTTTCTGAGCGAATTGTTCAGAAACAATTCACAATGGGTGCAAGGATAAGACTGGTATAATAACACCTACGCCAGGAGACCGCAGCGTGGTGCATTCAAATAGCTTTACCGCAATATCTTAGTCCCTGTTTATGTTAAAAGTATAACCAGTGAATTCACGCATTGAATTACGTATTGAATAAAGTACGCTGTATCGTAAATCACTTATGTTTATCACTCGTTCAAATGTACATATTGGGTTCGTTCTCGCATTAGTTCTACAGAGTATGCTATGCTAACGCTCTTATTTACGATAAAGCATACAAATTGAAATAAATTTTGAGCTCGGTAGCTCAAGGCAAACATTCGTGTGCATGAACATGTCTGTTAGTCTTGGTCTGGATGTTGTAAGAGAAGTAGGTCGCATCAAAGCAGCCCGTCTGGGGAAGTACCTCCACCTCTCAGAAAACCGCAGCCAAATAATAACTCCCTAGCCTAGAGGGTTGTTGTGTTCCTGCTTGTGAGTGGGGTCACCAGTAACCTCCCAATGAAATGCTGTGTAAGCAGCAGAGGAAACATCATGCGAGTGATATTTAATATATCGCAAGCGTTAATAGGCTACGGTACCCGCTTTATACCAGGCGAGCCGTATGCTTGTATGCCTCCCGACGTAGTATAAAAAAAATGACTAAGGAGATAGAACCTCGGTAAAGAATTGAAAAGCAAATGTCTCACATTTTCGACAGCAATTTATTAAACTACGAGTATTTGTAATTTTATGTGAATAAGAATATAGTAGCCTTGCGAGAGGAAGGCTCTGTGCTGCCCTGATGCTATTTCTGCTGCATATTATTAACAAAGAGAGAAAACCAGAACGAACGCAAAATTTACGGTTTCGATGTAGTGATGAACAGCTGAATGTAATTATATATCTTGGACACGAATTTACCAGAAATGGAAGGCGAGTGATTGAAGTAAACAGTGAGAATAAAAACCTTGGGAAATCTTCTTGGTAGTAAAAACTTGAGCCAGAAGAACACTATACACGCTATACACAACGCGGTACCCCCTAATGCTGACGTATAAAAGTGCAAGGTATAGCAAAGAGAGCATAAAAGTATAAAAAGAGTATACGTAATATGATAAGAAAAGGGACGCTCTGGTTCGGATATGTACTAAAAATTAAAAAAAAAAAATGAATGACGAACAGACTTACAACGCGAAAATTAAAAGATGTAGAAGTTTTAGAAGACTAACCTATCACGCAGAAAATGAGCATTTTCAGGAACACCGTTCCTACGTGAAATCTATACCTATGTTTGTCTGTGCGTTTTTTTAGAATATTCGAATTTTGACTTCAGATTCGGATTCAGCATAAAAAAGTAGAATAGGAATGTTCAGGAACACCGTTCCTATCTCTTAAGGAACACGGTCAAAATGACCGACAAATAAAAAAAAAATGTTATATAATTGACGAGCCAGGTGTTCCTCTGGCAATGCAAGTTTGCGCATTCTCATCTGGTTATGTGTGTTGTTTATATAAGGTAGTGTATATTAATAACATATTGTCAAATGATATCATTCATTGCTAGCGTTGAACTAAAGCCGAGATCTATGTGAGTCTAAAATTGAGAATACTTTGACTAAGTATCGAGTACCGAACTCACCTGAAGGAGAGGGGTTAAGGTATACAAGTCTCAATTCAGGCCCTACACAGAGTACTGCCGTCACAGTTGGGTAGGGATATCTGGATATGAGTTATAAGATCTTGTACTTTGATCAGAGGTGGGCTATGAGAATTGTCGATGATTCTAAGATTATGCGCAGAAGCTTCAGGAATCATTGCCTTTCTGTGTTCTACAGATGCATCTATCTATAACATCACGCCAAATACCTTGCGGGGTAGGCAGAGGGAACCCAGCGCCACATGACTCAGTCCATATACACCTCACTCGCTTCTTTAACAATCATTGCTCTTCTCATGCATGCCCGCCAGTTTCTAAGGCTCCTGACATCACCTTTTGATAAATTGCAATCAATATACAGATCCATCTTCTTTCAAAAACGCACTACACTTTCAACATATTTTAAAATTAGTAAAAATTATGTATATAATCGTAAACATGTGTCCTGAATTTAATGAAATCCTAACAGTGTATATTAAGTAATATATACTTCAATTTGTAATCGTATTAACAACAAACATAACATTACAAACGCGAAAACACATTAAAGATTCCGCGCGGAGCAAAAAATACCTCAATAAAATGTTTAACTGAAAATATGAAAACCGGCACAGAGATAGAATTGCACGTGTAGCAGATGTGTTTAATTACTGACCCGACAAATCTCTGAAAGAGTCGAGCTTCATTAAGGACACAATGGCCTCGCTTCAGCCGACGATAAAGTAAATAAAATATCAACACGTTGCTAACACCCTCACATAAAATGATGGGACGCGAACGAATATTTGCTTTAATAAAGTTCAGACATTTTGTAAAAAAAATACTGGGCTTGGTGTAGAAATTAACTGCGGGGTTAGGCCTTTTTGTAGCGGTCGGCAGACGTTACCTCTCGTAATATTAGCTAAACAAGATCCCCAGAGCGGGAGGGTTAAAAAATAATGTAACACATGCCAACGTTAATTTAAAATTAAAGAAAAAATACTGCGCGAACCTCGAGCCATAAGTAATTAACCTAAATAATTTAAGCACCGGTCTCTATATGGTACATAAAATTATACCCGAAATTAATTTCACTGTAACTACCTACACTGGATCCTGCAAGCTTACTGCAAACTATTATCACCTCAACGTTAACGCAATAAAATTTGTAATGGCGTAAACTGGAGTGAAAATTGTATTCTTAACAGATCGCGACACCACAAGTACGCATTAAGAAATGGTGAAACTTAATACGAACGTGCTCGTTGAGATAACGCGAATGTAAGGAAGGGATTACATGAAAGGTGGCGAGTGAAAATTTTGAGAAACGTACGCGCATTGGACTCGTCCCACGCCAGGCGCGTGGGCGAGTACGAATATTGATGCGTCTCCTCTACATCGCACCGCCTCGTTACGCCAAATCTAAGAGAGTGATTGAATTAACATATCGTGATTCTGGCACAGTGTATCGCAACGGTGTAATATTAAACGTATCATAATGAGTTAACTCATTGAATAAATTAAACGTCAGATTAAATGACGAAGCATGAAAATGCAGATTTGATAAAGCTTTGTCGAATTAATGAATTATTTAGTTTATGTTATTTGATAAGGCATGGATAATGCTCCTCTATGTGCCCCGGAACTCATTGGATATGCCTTGGCTGATTATGACATATAAATTGTAAAGAAATCTAGTTTAAAATGGCTATCTCTTTATGGTAAATTTTAAATTATTCCTGACTCACGGACTAGCTGAACTCACGGTTTTATCTGCATCCAAACAATAACCATTTTTAATAAACATCACATTACAATTCAAATAAAATTGCCACGTAAAAATATATAATAATAACGATTGTGTCTTTAAAAATAGAGAATTGTCGAAGTTATGTTCCACAAGTAGTGGGTCGTTCCTCTGCACATCGGCTATCTTGCGCCTTCATTATCCCCATTAATAGAATTCACAGACATTATCTTTCACTCAGTCGATAAAAACTGATATTTCATCCGTTTTCAGTCAAACACTTAACACACACAGTCAAAAATTTATGAAATATTTGTGAAAAACTTGGGCGCACAGAAAAATTTAATGGTCCACTACAGATGAGCGATAATGGTGGCAAACTCGGTAGGTACAATCTAGTGATGATGTAGCAGGTTGCCACCATTTAGGCATCTCCAGACAGTCACAGACGATAAATTTCTGTTCGTTTATTATTAGTGGTATAAGTATAACTGTAGTTTGAGTACTGTTGTTGCAAGAAAAATTACACGGAGTATTTTACGGAAAACAACTGTTGTAAATAGTTTCACTATCTACAACTCGACCTTCATATTTTTGTAAAAGCGACTCCAAAAAGACTCATACATACACACATACACACACACATAATCACGCCTCTATCCCGTAGGGGTAGGCAGAGACCACTTCTTTCCACTTGCTACGATCCTTACATACTTGTTTACATAGATTATAATCGAATTTTATTCTAATTTCTTAACTAACAAATCCGTATAACTCAGGTGCAATATCGTATCGCAATCATCACACACAGAAGGTATGTCTTACG
Source organism: Pyralis farinalis (assembly GCA_947507595.1). NCBI lineage: Eukaryota > Metazoa > Arthropoda > Insecta > Lepidoptera > Pyralidae > Pyralis > Pyralis farinalis. The sequence goes on from OX382273.1 coordinate 15,084,833, forward strand.
AATGTTGCGTATTTAATGATGTCAAATTCAAATTAAATTCGCCGTAGCTAGCCGGCAACTAAATGATCTTGTGGTGACATTGGCAATGGGATGCATGCAACAGCATGTCCTTCTGAATGAATGTACGTCCACTATGGTTCGTAGAGATTTACGATGGGTTCGAACACTAACACGACATAAGAGCTCGCTCGCCAGCATGCGTGCTGCGTTATCGCCGCGACGCGGCCATTCGCCAAATTAACTCACCTTATGAAGACATACGACACGGCGCAAGCATTTGTAACAAGATTTATGATATCAACGTTGAAAAGAAGAACATGTTCATGATGGAATTTTATATTTTTTTTTTACGTAGAAAAATCAGACCACGTAATCAGACATTTGGACTACGAAGAGGTGTAATAACTAATTACCTAGTAACTACTACATATTTTTTTTTTATTTGCTAAGTATTAGTGATTGCAAACTGTCAATGAAAGTGATGGAAATAAAATTGCAGCTTTATAAATTCGTTTCACTACTTCCGCGCCGAGACATCCGGGCTCCGGGCGTGTGATCCATTTCAACGCACAATGAATACGAAATAAGAAATCAACGCAACCGCACTTTCCCTAAGCAATTTTCTTTCATAGCCAATATTTTTAGCAGCTCCACGAAAGAGGCTCTCCATCTGAAATATGGAGCGGCGCGTTGTTGAATTTTTGTTTAGTGTGCAATTTTGAGCCGGGCTAGACGTATATCACGTTTTTCGCAACTGGAAAGCAACCAAAATGGTATAATAAATCTAAAAGTCCATTTTCATATAAAAGAAAACCGATTAAGGAGCTTTTCCGATAGCGATCGCTCGAATGAAGCTATATATTTTCATGATCGAACGAATCCAAGATCACGGACGGCTGACGGCCGGTGCGTGAGGAAATTGAAAAGGAAAACGTTTCTTTTAATGGTATTGTCCTTGAGCGAAGGATCATTCATTTGCATTTCCTGTTCCGGTTTCCGTCCGCGTAAACCCTAACTCAACGCCTGAAACACAGAATTGATTTTCACACATTAAATAAGGAATACCGATTTGATCACTTAATAGGTACAGTTATTATGTAACTTTTTAAATAACTTGATATAATATTTAGGTAAAGTCAACCACAGGCAAACAAGGCAACAATTTAGGGCTGCTAGCTTAGGCGACACAGCTTGGTAATGGTATAGGGCCGGCCATGTGAGCGACACGACACTATCTACCGAAGTCTTCCCAAGACAAGGTTCTTCAAATAGAGCGTAAAGAGGTTTACACAGGTCCGGCAAGTGGCATCAGTCAATTACAAGTGACTAAGGCTATGGCAACTACGTACGATCAGTCAAGCCTCAAGTATGCTTGCTCATGGAGACTGGTGACAAGGGTGAAAACTTAAAACTAATATTCGTAGCTATAGATACACTGTCAACAAGTCGGTGACGCAAACCCAACACTTATGTTTCTCTCTGCCATAAATCGCTCAACGCGCTTAAAAAAGTTTTAACATCAACAAGTAAATGCTTTTATCATTATAAATGAGCTAAGTATTCAATAATACGTGTATCGTGTCTGCGTTGAAAACTGGTCGGCCAAATAAAATATTTATGCCGCACTCTTGAGTATACATTGTAAAGCTCGAACAAAATGTAGAAAACTCGGCCGTTGCGAGCATTATTTATGGAACGCTTTGATATCATAATCCGATATTTGATATCGCCGGATTATCTATATCCCTCAATTCAAAGCAATGCTACGCTTGTGTCGTAAAGTTTACGGAATCGCTTGCTAAGTAAATTGAAGTGAAGCCGGGTTTTGGGGCGCATATATACGGAGCTAGCGCGGCAACGGTGTGGTGAAATAGTTACGCTCACGACATGTAAATAAGCAAACATATCGCATCGCATGAACCAATTTCGCCTAGTTAACAAACCACTAACATCTGTTAAGCCCTATATTAAAATTAGCGAGTAGGATTTAGTCCCAATTGAGGAGTAAATCCTACTCGTATTTGTAAGGTTTTTCAGAAACTAGCTTTTAGGCCTACTGGGCGAAGAAAGCACACGAAATCCTACTATAATATTATAAATGCGAAAGTTTGTATGTATGGATGGATGTTTGTTGCTCTTTCACGCTTAAACGGCTGAACGGATTTGAATGAAATTTGGCACGTAGATAGATTATGATCTGGATTGACACATAGGCTACGTTACTTGACTCCACGCGAGAGGAGCCGCGGGCAGCAGCTAGTATAGAATATACAATTCGTCTGTAACTACTAGTAAATGTTTGTACAGTTTAAGACGAGTACAATCAACCCCAAGTTACTCTAACGAGCTTATTCCCAAGATCATTTTTATTAAAAGTGGTTTCAGTAGCCTATGAAAGTTTACAACACATCAAGGCGCGCAAAGCCACCTTTGCTGCTAATACAGCAACTACTCGCAGAAATACAACAACCCTCCAGGGATTGTAATATGACTGCTACTTTCTGTGAGGTGGTGGTATACAGACGAGCTGCATTGATGCGCCATGCCCCTCTTATAAATCATCTTTTGCTCCACCATTCGCTCAAATCGCTCATCCGTGATGTAGGTAATACTGTGGCATCAAGTACCCTTGAAAGTCAATTCAGATATCTATTTATTATATCTGAATATATTATGTAGAGCATTTATTATCTAATTAGAATAAATAACTTCAAATTCATAAGTAATATTCATTATAACAGTCTATTTAAACAGGTCAAGCCATGTCGACCGTAACCCGTGTAAAGCTAGGTTATGGCTGTCAACCTTAGTAACATAACGAGATTGATAGTTAATAGATTCAGGCGTTATTTTGCGAAAGTCAAATTTACATGCAATTTGATCTAACCTGTTTTGTGTGCTTCCGCCACCAATTAGTTCATGCGGCCTAGCGCCGGCCGGCACCCACCCACTACTGTTAGTGCGTGCAACATGCCGACGCTGCCATGGCAAAAGAATCCGCATGCCCCCTCCACCACCGTCGCTGCCACGACTGGCCTGGTCGTCGCTGCGATTCTGTTCCAGATGGCGGACGACCGCAGCAGCCGAGGCAGAGACTACCGGAGGAGCCATGGCAGTGTCGGCATGTTGCACGCACTAACAGTAGTGGGCGGGTGCCGGTCGGCGCTAGGCCGCTTGAACTAATTGGTGGCGGAAGCACACAAAGCAGGTTAGATCTAATTGCATAACGAGATTGAATTAAAAATATCTTCATTACAAATCCGTAATAGTAAGTGCAGAGTAATCGCACATTTAGAGAGAAATCCGGCAATGAGATTAATATTTGACAATGTGATAAAATAGAAACACTATTAAACTGTAGTGTGTAGTTTGGCCTTGCAACTTTTTCCTAGCAACCCTAATAATGTAACCCTATAGCCTAAATATCACCAATGCAATAATTGGTCCAAATGTTGACCTGGGACATAAACTACCTATGTTCATGTAAAATGTCATAGAAAAATAAAATGTTGTAACTGATATGCAAGCAAAACAAATCGCCGGGACACTTTTTTAAACAGATTTATTTTTAGGGTTCCGTACCAAAGAAAATGGAATAACGGAATCCTTATGGGATCACTTTGTTGTCCGTCTATCTGTCCGTCTGTTGAAACCCTTTTTCTCAGGGATGGGTGCAGCTAACAAGAATATTTTTCTATTATAATTAATATCAAATACTCAGGTCTGCAATCCCTTCGAGCAGTGAAAACTCAAACTTCTTTAAAAAAATTAACGCTATCAAATATACGGCTGTTGAAGATAAATTGGGACGAGCTCGGTGGCGCAGTGGCGAAACGTGGCGAAAATGTAACACATTACTTGGATACCAACGCTCGTGGGTACGATTCCCACACAGGACTAACATTTGTGTGCATGTATATGTCTGTTTGTGTTGGTCTGGGCATTTTTAAGAGAGGCAGGGCGCATCAAAGCAACGCCTCTGGGGAAGTACCTCCACCTCACAGAAAACCGCAGCTAAATAACAACTCCCTAGAGGATTGTTGCGTTCCTGCGTGTGAGTGAGGTCACCAGTAAACTTATATGGAGTTGCTGTGTTAGCAGCAGAGGTGTCATCGCGCAAGTGATACTTAATGTATTGCAAGCGTTTATAGGCTACGGTATCCGCTTTACATCACGTGGGCCGTATGCTTGTATGCCTCCCGATGTTGTATAAAAAATACTTCCAACTCTTGCAAAGATTCTTAAGAAAAATGAAGCACATACCAGCTACCTACTTTATTAATCCATCAGTGAAATACGCAACCGGTCCTTATTGATGACTCCAAGATGGTACTTCGAGAACATATTGATCAGAACATCAATGAGGGAGCTCCTCTGCCGTAATTTGTTGTAAGACAGACAATTTTTTTCAAAGATCCGCAAGTTAAAATGCTACTCTTGATTTGATAAATGAAATCTCCATCAGAATAAGGCACTCCTAATTGAAACCATTTTCACGTAAGCCACATTAGTGGCATAGAAAAAGTTATAAAACAGTTTCTTTATTGATTACGTAATGAAGAAATGGTATATCATATGATTTTGTTAAAAAAGGAAATTTTCTAACATTGCAAAGGATCGAGTCACGTGGCGCTCGGTTCTCTCTGCCTACCCCGCAAGGGATATGGCGTGAACTTATAGATAGATAGATAGTCTATTTTTGCCAAATTCGTATGGCATACAATTCTCGAACTACGCATTACAATATGTTTTCACTAAACAAATGTACTTTCACTACTACTGTCTTGCTGCATAAACTAATAAATGGTATAATAGGCAGTCTAAAATTATTAGTAGAACGTGTGTTAATTAAACCCCGAGTCACCAGACATCTGATAAACTGAAAAACGTTTAGTCTACATTTCTTTTTATACTACGTCAGGTGGCACACAAGAACAAGGCCCACCTGATGTAAAGTGATTTAAATAGAAGCCATGAAGTCTTTGTATTAAAGTAGCATTGTATTGCATCACTCCGGCAACGGCTCGTCAAAGTGGTGTTACTCATGGTCAGCATTCTCAAACAAATCGTATGTGTATAACAATAAAATCTACATTGATTTGGACATCTTCAGTGCATCGATATCAGTTAAACATTACTGTAACAAAGATAAAGATAACCAGTTGAGAATGCGCAAGCTTGCATTGCCAGAGGAACACCTGGTTCGTCAATTACGAACAATTCAAATTTTATTTTTTAATTTGTCGGCCATTTTGACCATGTTCCTTAAGAGATAGGAACGGTGATCCTGAACATTACTATTCTACTTTTTTATGCTGAATCCGAATCGGAAGTCAAAATTCGAATATTCGAAAAAACCCACGCACAAACGACGCACAGACAAACGCACACACAGTTAAACATAGAGATTTCATATAGGAACGGTGTTCCTGAAAATTATTTATTTGCCATTAGATCCTCACGGGCGCTTAGATTCTTCTTCACTTACATTCTACAAAAAAAAAGTTCTTCTCCTTAACTTTACATAGCTTTAATCTCTCTTTTTAATATACCAACATTTCGAAAGCGACCATTGGCGAAGAAGAAATGCCAAAAGGAGCTTGCCAATATAGGTATTTTCATATCGTTAATATCTATAACAATAAATTTATATGAGTGTATATATAGTGATAACAAGTGGTACAATTAAAGATATATTAATACATGTGGGGAATTATTTCTAGATATATATCTTACATACCTAGAGTACTAAATAAACTCATCCAAAGACAGACCACGGTCGACATGGGCAAACTTACGTTTCATACTAGACTGACGTAGTTAATAAGGCTATTGAGTTCATCAACATATGATCCTAGGTAAGACGGATTGCAAAATTATAATGGTGGAGGTTGCTTTGGCCGGATATACGCTCGCGGGTACGGTCTGACAGACAGATAATTTGTCACTCGTTCGCAAACGTTATCCACCTAAGAACTTTGTGCTTAACAAGCGTGCAGTTTTTACTGAGACCCACGCTTGTTAAAGTGTACGTTGAAATGTATGTATTCATTATGAAATGAAAATTAAACATTAAAAATGTAAATCATTCTGTAATTCGAAGAGAGATAGAAACATACACAGATACATGATAATTTGTTTCGTTTGCATTATATTTCTATATTAGTAAATTTTTCATATTATCACTCAAAAATAATTTTTAACTAAGCGAGATAGTTTCCCTTTATAACGTGTAAAAAAGTTACCTTTAATTGCTGCACACACTCCTCAGTCTGCGGTCACCTTTGGGCCGGCCATACACATAGTTACTAGCTTGTGATACAAAGATAACGTGAGAATTGTTGAATATACCAAGCTCAAAAATGGTAGTGAACCCTTAATTCGCTGTAGATGCTATGCCTCGCTTTGTACTCTACCTGTTGCAGAATTATATTGTACAATGGGTTGTACTCTTAGGAGTTGTTCAATATGATGCAGGCGTATGATTGCACGCCGTCGACAAGGAATTCGTCCTCACACACTGGAGCCACAATGATATCCTACACAACGGTTCTAGAAAGGGATTTTCTTCAGAAAACCGTAGGTTCCTGTAAAACCTTATTCAATACGAGCGTAAAAAGGTTTTTACAGGATCGACAACGTACGAATGATGCTTCTGGTGTTGCAAGTGTCCGTCGGCTAATGTAACTACATATCTTCAACAGGCGGTACACTAGTTTGGCACTTTTCGTTTTCTAATTCATTAGAATTGGCGGGCTCAGCTACCAAGCCTAATTGCTAAGCATAATTAATAAGCCATGATTTTTACATGAAGTGACGGCCATTAGACCTGCACAACCCAGAGGAAAAACCAAACCTTTGTTAGGTTAGGTCACACGTCTTTCGAATTATAAATTCTTGGACGTACCGGTTTACCGTCACCGCCGAGCCTGCGATAATTACAAATATGCAAATAAACCCGAAAACACGCATTTAGTGGTACATGCCAGGATTCCAACCGAGGACCAATAGGTTAACAGGCTGGTTCCTCATCCACTGGGCTATCGCTGTTTGTTTGCCACTTATTGGTCCACAAAACACGCACTTGTATGCACGTCGCACGTGCACAAGATATGAGTACGCATGGACACAGCAATGCTTTCAAAATAAAATAAGGAGGCCTTAAAATGTAAATTGAATTGAGCACTCTTGCACAAAGCTATTGTTTCAAAAATGGTATAGGTCGAATCAATGACGTTAAAGGTAAACATATAAAAAACATCTAATTTTGGGACACATACAACTCAAAAATAGTAAGTTATAATAAAAATCGTATTTCTTCTTCTTCCTCTTTGCATTATTCTGTTTCTTAATCCATTAGGTATGGCGGGGACCGCTACCTTAGCCTAAGGATTTGGCGAAGACACTGTTTTTTATATGGAGCGACTACCATTAGACCTCCATAACCTAGAGAGAAAACCAGATCTTTCTTAAGTTATTAAGGTCACAACACGTCTTTCGAAATATATTTTCTTGGACGTGTGGGTTTCCTCGCGATGTTTTCCTTCACCGCGGAGCAAGTGACAATTATGTACATAAATCCGAAAACACGAATTTAGCGGTACAAGCCCTGCGAATAAACAATCGGATGTCTGATATAAAATAGATAATAAATAAATAGCGCCTTTCTTGCCTTTTAATCCACATACATGACGCGAATGAGGGATGAAAATGAATGTCAATTAGAGGCATCTTATATATATATTTTTTAAATTATAACAACTTTATTCAACAAAAGATAACAATCTTAATTAATGTATAAGAGCAATAAATGATAATATTGAGTCCAAGTAGAAGTAAAATATCAAGAAAATTTACAATTTAAAGAGTACCTAAAAAGAATTATTGAATCCCGGATCCATCTTCAAATCCGAGGAGTTTGAATGTGGTGTTCCATTTGTGGCGAGTACCACGGATACACATGCTGGTAGCTCTTATGGTGGAAATGCAGATACGAGTTCGTAACCAACCTGTCACAACGCTATAATGTCGGTGCCACCGGTCAGCTAAAGTTTCTGCAAGGTTTTTCATGAAAGATGACATTTAAGGAGCAAAGACTCCATCAACAGAAATTACGAGTGGAGTGAATGTAGCATGTCGAGTATCACATAGATCTAAGTATTTTCTTTTCTTTTCATCTTCTGCCGATCGGTATAATATATATATATATAGAGGCATCTTATATTGACTATGTTGACATATATATTGACATTATGTTGCTTGACATTCGCCGAAATAATCTAACATTTTGTCGGAAGATAAAAAGAGTAAAATAAAAGCGAATGAAAGTACATGTTTCAATTTAATTCTTCAACTTGTATTTATCCAACTCGAACTGGTAATCGTAGTGAGTAATTTGCTCTAAGTTGCTCAACAAGCAATTTATAAAATGGATAAATAAAAATACTTTGCGTAATGTGAATACTCTTTTATGAATCCACAATAGACTTGAAAAAGGACGCGTAATATTTTGTCATCACTTTGTTAGATACGAATCAGTTTATGTATTACATACCACTTTTTGTTCATTGTATGTTAGCAATTTTGGATATGGTCAGCGGCTTTTGGTTTTTTTTTATACTACGTCGGGAGGTATACAAACATACGGCCCACCTGATGTGATGCGGGTACCGTAGCCTATTAACGATTGCGATATATTAAGTATCACTCGCGCGATGCCTCCTCTGCTGCTTACACAGCAACTCCTTGGGAGCTTATTGGTGGCCTCACTCACACACATGAACACAACAACCCTCTAGGGAGTTGTTATTTGGTTGCGGTTTTCTGTGAGGTGGAGGTACTTCCCCAGACGGGAAGCTTTGGTGCGCCCTACCTCTCTTAAAATATCCAGACCAAGACAAACAGACATGTTCATGCACACAAATGTTTGCCTTGTCTGGGAATCGAGCCCACTAGCGTTTGAGATGTCGTCAAAAGCCTTAGATTTACTTCGGCGGACAACATTACACTCTTAAAATGTCACGAATGTCACATTACACATTTTGTTAATGATATTTGCTGGCCAAGATATCTAATACCATAGAAAATTTTGTTCTAGGTCCTTTTTTGTGCAAATATAGAAATATTAGTTAGTTAAGTACTCAGTCCGTAATCGAGAGCTAGTGGTTGGTTCGAGTTCCGCTATGTAGAAAAGCTATTTACTTATATACTGCTGTTTAAATAAGCATACAGTCTCCCTAATGGTATAAACTTATTGTAGCCCATGGATTCTAATAAAATCAAAGACGTCGCTCGTTGCCGAACTTGTAAAAACTTCTTTACGCCTCTTATGGAACGCCTTGGGAAAATTTCAGCCGGTAGTTTATTCCACATGTTAAGGATTCTATTCGAGCAAATAATTCTGCTATTTGAGAAGCAAACATTCGGTATTATACTGAATAAGTCTTCGGAACACAATACAGTATACAATGCGTAGAACACACATAGTTAAGCAGTCTCTGCTTGTACTCAATGCCGTGTGTAAACTTAGAATATTCGAGAATATTTACAGCACGCCTCTGAACCGAATGACAATATCCAGGTGCTCCCACCCAATGGTGAAGGTGACCACAGTACCTACTTCGTGTACTTGCTGACTTAAACCTTCTAAAACACAAGTCTTTGCCTTGAGTTAAAGCACTGCCTCGCTCCAGTTTCTTGGACAGCTTGACCTTCTCTAGGTGACTTTCGATCTAAGCTTCGCTGGAGGACTAGACACCAAGAATTCAAATACTTTGGGCGATGGTAATGGTAGCGGTGAATGTGCAGACTTGAGTCATGACGGGTTTGAATTATACCAAAATCAACCGTCAGCAATCTGATACTTCAACCAAAGTATCCTTATTTGCCTACAAGCGTTGATCGCGCTTTCCCACATAAGGGAACGTGGTATGTTATTATGGACTGTATAATAAACAAATTTGCCTTTTATTATACATTCATTTAGAATAGCTAAAAAGGAAAATGTTAATACATCCGAAATCATTAATTGCCACAACGACGCAGTGTATTAATAACACCTCACGACTCGTTACACATTGATTGTATAGATTAAACAGCAATGAAATTGACAAGCGAACGGACGGGGAGCCAATAAAGGAGATTCCCGAAATATTTTACTTCCATAAATACTCAATAAAGCCCCTTTTCCCACGCCCGTTTTGCAATCGACTTCGGGTGCGCCGATCCGAGTTGCGCCACATTAAATTCTTCACGTTTAATCAATTCCGGAGGGTGGTTGTAAAAAATATCAAAGTGAAATGTTCCTTCCGTATCGACGGCGCTGAGAGCAGGCAGACAGCAAATAAATTGTTGGCAGAGTTTCAAAAAGAACCTAAATTGTAGGGGATAACTCCGTGGACACGCCTTTTATCTGTTACGTCTATCACGCGGCTTCACGTTCGTCGTTTGCACGTAAATAAGGGCAAAAAGTATTGCGGAATAAATATTAAGGAGGGAAGAATCAGGGAGCCGGGTAGCCCTGCAGGATTGAAATGTGCCTTTCAGTCAACTTTACTGACCTATATTGTATGGCTGCGGTCATTACGATAAAAGCTCTTTACGATAAATTGTCTCGTCCTGGTATACGATTTCCGAAATACGTTAATGCTGACAAACAAGAGTTCTGGACGTTTGCATAACTACGTTTATTTTTGCCGAATGTCTGATGGTGTCTAAAAAATTGCAAGATTAAAAACATAATATTGTATTTTCCGTAGCATTTACATGAACTTTAAATTTCCGTTTCCTAATCAATTCGGATAGGAAACTATGATTTTTTCATACAGCTTTGATACTGTAGTCAGGCCTCCACAACTCAAACAACCAGCATTTTCTTACATTAATTTACATATCTTTCCAAATTTAATTTCTTGGACGTGCGGCTTTCCTCACGATGCTAATATTCGCCGCCGAGGAAGTGATAATTACAAATATGTGTATAAATACAAATTTAGTGGCATATTAAATACAGGATTCGAACCGGAGATTAATCGGATAATAATCCAATAGCCCATTACTGCTTCTTATTTACGTAAACATTAAATTTTTCCGAGTTTGCGTTTTACAAATTCGGTAATAAAAGGGCGGAAAGTAAGACTCTTATTTTCACCAACATGTGAAGGACTTTTGGTGATTCCTAAAAAACGGTGTAATCAGCCAAAAACAATGATATTTGCAACTACGTAGTACAATTAAAAGTAGTACACATAACTGTACTTGTATCATTATTTTTTTCCTAATAGAATAGATGTAATAAGTCGCAACATAAGGTTGTTCTTTTTTGCAAGGAACCTATTTGGCAAGGAATGTTAACTGGAGATCGACAAAAACTTTTTTTGAAGTGAAAACTTCTTTAGCGGTGTTGTGCACTTTTTGGGATGAGTCAAAAATGCTAAACTCGCGTCAGGACACGTGACCTTGACCGTAAGATTTTGGTGAGAATTAGAACTCAAGTTCGCTGCAGCGCTAAAACATTAGTTACCTCTAATTAAACAATTAAAACGTGAAACGCTAGATCGTTGTTCATAGGGCATTATTTTCTCACGATCAAAACGTTGTAAGCGCCACGAAATTGTTTACGCGTTTCGTTCAACGTAGTTTATCAACATCGTTGTTTTGTTTAAGCGGCGCAGGGCGCTTGCGCGATTGTGCGTGTGTGTTTGAGTTTTAGAAATTTGTGATGATGATGCTGGTGAAAGAGTCGTCGAAATTATGGATGAAAGTTGATTTTTCTGAGATAAACTTTTTAATGTAAAATAATTGAAATAGTTCTGAAGTGGTAAGTTTTTAATGTAATATAAATTGTCATGTTTGTGTACGATAGCACAATAAATGAATATTGTATTTTACCACATACATGATAGTACTTTTATACGGATAAATAAAGCAGCCAAATTATTCCCTACCCATTCCAAAATATTCAAAAATACACAACGTTAATTTTCAAGTTTTCACTGCTGCCGGGACTCACGAAGTGCAACCCGTTTTTTGTCAACCAATCATATAGAACCTTGGCCTTTGTCATTTTTGCGCTACGACCAGTTGGTCTTTTTTAATTTGTGTTTTATTAATATTAAGACACGTTTGTATTGATTTGTCCTAGAATTCCACAAGGTTTGTGTCGCTCTACCGCTACGTGCTAGACGCGGTAAGTCTCTTGCTCGGCATTACATATCTTGACGAAAGAGGAATGTTTTGTAATAAAAGTGTGATGATGAATAAGTCTTTTGCCCATGATCTCCTATAGCCATAGTTCAACTGTACGTGATGCTCCCTGCCTTTTAACGAATGAATATGTGGCAAAGAAATAGGGCACACCAATATTTATATAATTAGAAGGGGGGATGTACAATACCTACAGTTCGCAAAATAGCAGGAAAACAGCAATTCAAACAATAAAGAGTAAAGTACCTACAATGGGGTGAGACGGGGAGAGATTGGGAGTAGCTGTGTAGCAGAGGGGTAGCAATATTTATTCATTCAGGCGAAAGAATGATTCACATCAGGCGGGCCCTGTGCTTGTTTCTCTGCATACGTAGCATCGTGTGTTACACACACACGCCTGTCTTTCGATGGGTGTATCCACGAGTCACACAGAATATCAAACCAGCATAGTCTCTGCTGTTTATTAAATGTCAATCCAAGTCAGTGGCAAGCAGCTTTTGAAATGTGTATGTACGTATGTGTATCTTCACGCCAGGTCCCTTGCGGGGTAGGCAGAGAGAACCAAGCGCCATAAGAAACATCACATTTCACAAAATGTGACCTATCCGTATCCCGCAATGGAGCATCGAAGCGAAAGAAGTTCGGGAGAGTTAGAACACGGTGTGAGGATACCCGTTTCTCAAATAAAAGAAAGAGTTAAGAGCAATAAATAAGCCAAATTAACTTAAAAAAATTATCAATGGCAAAAACATACCACATCAGGTTCAATTAAACATTATCTTCTCACGTATATACGAATACTACAAGAAGAAACCTTTACCAATAGTCGGGAACTGAGATGTGGGTGTAAGATGTATCCGTCTTGATTCAATTTATTATGGTGTTAGCGGCCCGGGATGCTTATATACCAGCGTATAGGTAGAATACAGATATATGAAGGTTCTATGTTACTCACGATAATTGCAGAATATTAACAATTTGTAATTAAGTTTATACTAAAGCTAGGCGTTGTGTAACACCACATATGTAGTTAGTTCATCAAGTTGGGCCGATAATGGTTTCGCGCTTTCAGCATCTAGGTGGTTACTTCGTCTACATATATATACATAGATATGAGTATAAGCAACTCTTTATAGCTAATTTCAAGTTCAAGTCAAAGTTCAGCTTTTCAAAGGAAACCACTTCAAACTTAAATATTTCGGTCATATGAAACACTTTAGTCTATTGACTTAATACGGTATAAACAGGATGGTAAAATCTGTATTGGACCACATTTATTATAACATAATATTTACTATAGTTTAGTGATGATAAGTCAAAGCTTATTAACCTATGCCAGGATTCTAGCGTGGGTATGCACCGCTAAGGTCGTGTTCGTCTAAAATATTAATATCTTACAATAGCTTTTACCGATTTTGTATTATTTCTAAAGTGTTGAGATTGTAAGTTAGACACATTGTAGGCCATGGTTTGTCCTTGAGCTTGTTTTCATGTTATGAAATGAAACTTTAATTTACATTAGATGTGTTAGATTGCTGTCTTCAAAACTATAATAATCTATGAATATTTTTTTCGAATCCATCCAATCAATAATCTTCAAAACATCTTCAACCAATGATATATGATGATTAAATCATTTCATCAAATTTTTAAAAAAATCACTTGGCGTTAGTTATGAAATGAAAAAAAGATCCGTGATAGCCCAGTGGATGAAAGAATGACGAAGCATATATATACAACGCAAAAGTGGAAGGAGCCGAGGAAGGCCGACTTACCTATATGACCAGATTGGTCGTGTTCTATTAGATGGTAATGTCAAGAGCCTTAGAAACCGACAAGCGTGTATAAAAAGAGCTATTAATGTTAAAGAAGCGAGTGAGGTTTGTAAGGATCAAGTCATGTGGCACTCGGTTGTCTCTGCCTACCCCGCAAGGGATTTGGCGTGCAGTTAAATAGATAGATAGCCCAGTGGATAAAGACCGGCCTATAAAGCAACTAGTCCCTGGTTTGAATCCTGGTTTGGGCATGTACCGCTAAAGTATTGTTTTCAGGTTTATGTACATATTTGTAATAATCATTTTGTGTCACTGTAAGTCACATTTTCAATTCTATACAGTCTAGTGGATAATTAATATTAATTCCATACGCTGATTCGAATCCTGTTATACGTACTACTAAAGGAGAATGCCTTTTGCCATATGAATTCATGGTTTGAAGTTGTGCACAGTTAAGATGAACATTAAAATCAATTCATTAGTTTTCATTGCGTCTACCAAAAAATGAAGCTATAATTTCTCCGGTAAATATATTACATAAAATTGAAAATACTTTAATATCATACCGTAATTCACATGTTCCGGTTCGCCATTTAAATTAATTATATTGCCATTACTCAAAGGTAAATAAATAATGTACTCGAGTGAATAAAGGCAGTCAATTAAAAATAATTGTAACATAATCTACCATTAATTGCCCAAAATTTATACATTTTTTTCAAGGTTTTTTTAATCAGCTTTATGTATATTGTCTCTACTTACGTACATTTAAAAGAAGAAGAAGTTTAAACATCGATTATCGAATAATAAACTCCATTGAATTAGGTAGGTAAGGTATACACGGCAACATGGATAGGAGTCTTGAATTAACAAATGTAACATAATCTACCATTATTTGCGTAAAACTTGCAACGAAGAAAGTCCAATCAGACATTTTTTTTCTTATTTATGTCTATTGTCATAGATTAAATTTGTAACCGTGATATCGCGATAATGTTTTACTAATTTGATTCTTCTGCTTACTGTCATTTTGTGAGAACGGCACTGTCTTCTGGATAATCTTTACAACTTCAGGAATGATATCTTCATTAATCATCTCGTCAACATGAAATAGGAGAATATACTCCCGTCCCTGCATCTCTAGCTGATCTTGCTATCGATAGATGAGTTCTACCTGCTGCTGCAGGTTGCGGAGTGCAATACGGATGAAGCTTTTAAAAGTATGAAACTCGGCTGCTAGTGAAACACAGTTGGTGTTGAGCTGACTATTTGGAGATCCAATTGAAATTCAGCCATCATACTGTCACAGTGCTCCATCATTTCAGCAATAGATTCTTGAATTTGTATATTTTCCATTGATACGGATATGGTAAAAGAAAATATGTCTGCTTACAGGTAAATACGAGTATTAACAAGTGTAATTCAATAACATATATTTTTCAATAAACATATACACATATATATTTTAATTTAATGTTTAAAAGGAAATAACCTAAAATGAAGTACTTTATTAGCGTTTTTCTTGTAGATCTGGACCTATTGATAAACAATGTTACTTTTATTCGAATACATCATTGAAACCCCACAGATTGCATCCGGGTTCATTTCTCCACAACAAAAATAATATTGAAAAAAACCCCATACAACGATGGGCATTTTTCTTTTGTTTTCGTATTTATGTGCATATTTGTAATTATCACTCGCTCGGCGGTTAAGTAAACATCGTGAGGAAACCGCATGTCCAAGAAATTATATTTAGAAAGACGTGTGCCCTAAACTAAGAAAGGTCTGATTTTCTCTCTGGGTTGTGGAGATTTGATGGCAGTCGCTCCATCTCAAAACCACTATCTATGACAAATCTTTAGGCTTAGATAGCGGACCCCGACAATACTAATGAATTAGGAAACAGGATAACACCAGGAAGTAGATCTTCTTCTGATCCAGTATTAACAGCAAGGATATAAAAAATTAAACCTACAGTTGTTTTAACTAGTCCTTCTCTTAGAATTTTAATTTGGTGCCGCCATAAATTCAATTTAATTGAACCTTTGTAAGTTTATTAACAACAAAGGAGTACAAAAAGCTCCATATTTTCATAGATTAATGGGCTCAGAAAATTTATTAAAAAGAAGCCAAAAAGACGAGTATACACTCCATTCCTGTTACAAAGTTTTTTTTTTTTCTATGTACAATTTTATCTATACATATAAATACAATTTAAATGGCTGTCAGTAATCTCAAAATAACAACTTTTTACTAAATACATATGAATGTATACATGGCACTTACACCAAAAAATCTATTTGTACAATTTTTTCCTATCTTTATCTGTCTGTCTGACACGACTGTATCGATTTTGACGGGACTTTCACTGGCAGCAGCGGATGTTATAAGGTGTAATTTAGGTTACTATTATTTAAAAAAAAATTAGGATGACGCGGGATAAAATAAAAGTCATGAAATTGTGAGCAAATTACAAAACCACGCAGAGAAAGTTGCGAGGGCCCGCTAGTTTTCAAGAAATTTTAAGGATAATTTAGTACCACCATAAACAGAGACTGTTTATTTATTTGCATGTAAAACCAGAGTGTCTTCGTGTACAGAGACGTTATGAGACTTCGTAACTCCAATAGAATACAATCTGCTTTATTACTTAAAAGTCTTTCATACAAAGTTTTTCAGGTAAAATATTTATATAGCTCCTCACAAATGTTATGAAAAACATTGTGAGTAAAAAGACTTCGACAACGAGCTACAAAAGTGCCTATCATTTATTTATAAAACTACACTAACCTCCTAACTACATCTACACTACTTTTAAAAAAATATTAAGAGAATATATTTGTACATTGAAGTTATTTACAAAAATAAAATCGTTCGAGTGTAGGTACGAGTAAATCAGACAAGCATAATGAGGGTACCATACATAAAGGTCTTATAGTTAAGTTACTTGATTTATGCACTTTTCTCTCTCTGACAGATGTTATAGGGATAAATCGGTACTATACAAGAAATCTATCTATCTATAACTTCACGCCAAATCCCTTGCGGAGTAGGCAGACAGAACCCAGTGCCACGTGACTCGATCCTTACATAATTCTATCGCTTCCATTCATTGTTCTTCTCATGCAAGTTCGCCGGTTTCTAGGGCTCCTGATATCACCTTCTGACAGAACACGAATTTAATCATGGTAGGTAAGTCTTGGCCTTCCTTGGCTCTTACATCCTTCCACTTTTGCATTGTATATCTGCTTCGTCATTCTTTCTACATGTCCGAACCAACGGAGCATGCCTCTTTTTATTTTAACACCGCCGCTCTCTTTCAAACTAACTCTGTTTCTAACATCATCATTGCGAATACAGTCTACAACCGTTACGCCACAACTTTTTCGCAACGCTCGCATTTCGACCGCGTTTATCCTAATTTCATGCTCTGTCTGCCATACCCAGCTCTCGCTTCCATAAGTAACCGTTGGGAACGGCACTGCATTGTGTATAACGAGCTGTGCCTTCTGGCTCAAGGTGATGTACCTTTCATCCCTGCTGAAAGCGCGTCCAAGATATACAATCTCATCCACTTGTACTAACACGCCATCATCAACCGCAATCCTTACATTGGTTCTGGTTTCTTCTACAAGGAAAATTGAGAAGAAAAATGTATTTTCTCAACATAAATTCAAATACAGTTCTCCTGCAAACCAATGATAAAAATACATCATTTTGATTTATTTTTAGAATTGCAGACTTGTTAATTACATTAAAGTCTACGTAAACATTACAGGAAAGATAGAACGATGTTTCTATCTAGACCATTTTTTTAATCGTAAAAATAATGCAAAAGTGGAAGTATGTGGATGAAGGAGCCGAGGAAGACCGAGACTAACCTATCATGACCAAATTGGTCGTGTTTTATCAGAAGATGATGTCAGGAGCTCCAGGAACCGGCGAGCGTGCATGAAAAGAGCTATGAATGTCACAGAAGCGAGTGAAGTATGTAAGGACCACGTCTTATGGCGCTCGGTTCTCTCTGCCTACCCCGCAGGGGCTTGGCGTGAAGATATACATACGTAAAAATAATTCACAATCAAACTTAGTTAAGCCGATCAGCTTTTTTTACGTTGGGAAACAGATGACCCAGTACGAGATATCCTCAAATATTTTTATATTTCTTTTTAGAGTGACAGACGCATAACACACATTTTCAATTTTAAAATTTAAGGCCACTAGAGGTAAATTTTAGATGTTCTATCTTACAGACTTTTTTATTTCTCGTCTGATTGTTTGTTTATTGATTGCCACTAAACCAATTTCGATGCGTAATTTGTTTTTAAAAATTTATATTAAAACATGTTTACTTATGTAAATTAAACTGATATATAGACACTGACACAATTATACGTCGCTGTGCTCTACATCTCCTTTACCGTGTTAGTCTCGTTTGCTAGTTGGTGCAGTGCACCACGTACAGGTAAAGTTCGCATTACCTCTAATAAGGCGGGATCGATTTGGGTAACGTTCAGTGTTAGAGTGTTCAGTGAGATACGTCTGTTTTAACGAAATCAAGCACCATGTATAAGTTATCATAACTATCTAAAAAATATTAAATGAAATCATTTACTCGAATAACAAGAAAATATTCAACCATACCCGTTGAGTTTCATTAGAAATATATTTATAAGTAATGTTTAAGGCTTAGAGACCGATGTGACGTGTAATTTATAAAACTTCTACGGTAAAATAAAATAGAAGCAATCCAATAAAGCTCCTGCAGCAGCGTAAAGTGTAACCCAAGCGGCGGATAAAAATTACAGAGTCAATATGGCGAGTCACGACGTTTGCCTAAGCAACCGACCAACGTTCGTTACATTGGTTTATGCGGGGTGGTTGCAGCTATCGCCTCACAACAATGTGCCGGCGAACTCATAAATTTGAAACAATTAGACGATAAATTCCCACTTGAATTAGTATTTTTATTTGCGCGTCACGTGCGCCAGCCTCTCTCTCTCTGTCTAGCAATTTATGTAGAGAGGCGTCAAATTTAACAGCTCAAAGAAACTGATGGTGCTCTCTTAAGCTCCGGCGCGCACTCGTGATGCCTCGTAATTAGGTATCTTCGGAATTTATTTGTAGCTAAACAATTGTTTATAGTGGGTGCATAGTTTTATTTCATAGTAATAACACTAGCACATTTTTCATTTACTCACTTTTATAATTTACTCTATGAACTATATTAAAAGTTGCAATACGAATTGCGAAGAGCGAAAATTTTCTAGGAGCGTCGAAGCCATTTGCAACCATTACCGACCAGCACGCTGATCTGTGGTCTGATTAACAAAAACGAATAAGAGCGAAAGCGTGACACAAAAGCAGAACGATAACAGTGGAGAAACGACCAGTGAATCGCCCCCGAGCAGACGGTATCTTCGCCCGCCCGGGAGTTATTAAATATTAAAATAAACTCGCATTCCGACACGAGTCCTACGCGATACGCAAGATTATGGCCAACACAATGAGAGCACTTCGATCGCTCCCTCGCCTTATCATATCAAAGCACGAGCTTACATAATTCAGCTACAGACGTTATACCTCCGAGCGATCCCTCGTTGCTGATGAAAATTTAGCGCCTGTGTAAATAGACGATACTGAAAAATCGTCGTATAAAAAATAACATATCCGGAAACTTTCAGCTTTGTAGCTTGAAGCTACCTTTGGTTCGATCAAAGGGTAAACATATACATTCGCCTCACGAACTGAGAGTGTGAGCGAGGTCTATTATAAGACTTAAATAATCGCATAACTTACAAAAGGTGGTATTGCTCCATCGTGTCTCGAAAGTGTATCGGTGGTCGCATCGCTCGGTTGCTTAAGCACTATCACGCCCACTTACCTGAAACAATACATCATTACAATATCACTAACTGAGAAGCAATGCATACATTAAACGATTCGACACCTACAGGTCGGAATGTCATCGAGATCCTTCACGCTTTTTAATTTGCATAAATTACAATATTTCTTTCTATATAGCAAAAATATTCATACATTCTACTTAATCAACTAGCGAAGTGAGGGAATCAATAATCTACGTGTTTGATAATTTGCGGAAAGGACGGATAAATTTTATTCAGTACACGAATAGCTGTATAGCATAACTTGGAAAGCACACCGCTGCTGGTGGCGTACTTCCAACTAACGAGTCGCTAAGTTCAATAATTAAATCATTCGCCTACAGAGGCTCTATCGACACAGTTTATCGGCTCTACCATTGAGTTTAACTACTGTTATTATTAACTTAAGCCGCGATTTCACAGGAAACTTCCTTCACAGGAAAGTTGCCTTAGCTATATCAATTTGTGCTACTGGCCTACTTGTTTGAAGGAAAGGGGTATGTAAAAAGTGGTCAAGTGCGTGTTGGGATCGGGCTCCGAAGATTCCGTAGGTACTTCCATTCATTACTTTCTTAAATCATTACAATTTTACAAATTAAAGTTGTAAATAATTAAGAAATTAAAATAAATAAATTTTACAAGATGAAAGGAAAAAAGATATTTTGATTTTTGTCGAGAACAATAATAATGGGATTTTCCTTTTTAGTAACAGTGTTTTTATCAGATTTTAATTATGTAAATTTCGGAAATAAGAGGGGATTGATAAATTTAAAACTCTGTTGTATATAACTCAATAACTAGCAAATATATATTAAAGAATTTTCTAGTTATGCTCTGTTATGTGACATCGCACACGATTTCCAACATTTTTTCCATCTTCGCTCTTTTGATGTGTCGCACATTACTTTTGAGGAAATTAATATTGGAATCTGGGGGTCACGTGGTACGCAACTATGCCTAAATTTCAGTTTTGTATGTATGGCCTGCAATAAATACCTCCTGCTGCTAACACAGCAACTCCTACCCTGCCTCTCTTAAAATATCTGGTTCGTCATGTCTTCTTCTTCTTAGTGTTATCCCATTTCCTAATCCACTACGTATGGCGGGGTCCGCTACCTAAGCCTAAGAATTTGGCAAGATACCGATTTTTACATGGAGCAACTGTCGTCAGACCTCCGCAGCCGAGAGGGAAAACCAGATCATACTTAGGTAAGATCACAAGTCTTTCGAAATATAATTTCTTCCGAGTTTCCTCACGATGTTTTCCTTCACCGTCGAGCAAGTAATAATTACTAATATGTACATAAATCCGAATACACCAATTTATAACGCTTGCTGACCGCGTTCGTAATGAAGACGTGAGAGAAAGAGTTGATCTAAAAGAGAGTGTCGGTGTTAAGATAAAAAAGGGCATGCTCCGTTGGTTCGGACATGTAGAAAGAATGCGGGACGAAAGAATGACGAAACAGATATACAATGCAAAAGTGGAAGGATGTAGGAGCCGAGGAAGGCCGAGACTAACCTACCATGACCAAATTGGTCGTGTTTTATCAGAAGGTGATGTCAGAAGCCCCAGGAACCGGCGAGCGTGCATGAAAAGAGCTATGAATGTCACAGAAGCGAGTGAAGTATGCAAGGACCGCGTCTTATGGCGCTGGGTTCTCTCTGCCTACCCCGCATACACCAATTTAGTGGTACATGCTCCCGCCGGGATTTGAACCGCGGACCTGTTGTTCACTAGTTTCTTTATCCATTGAGCTATCATCATTTCTCCTCTGGTTCGACATATATACTGTATTATTCTAGATGTCCAATTGTTATTTGTTTTTATTTTTATATCAATTGTCGATGATTTATGCACCTGAAATACCAATGGAGGTAAATGTATTCATTAATTATAACAACTTCTGCTATGGAAGATGGTAGGTGAGTCTTGATCTTCCTCGGCTCCTACATCCTTCTACTTTCGCATTGTATATCTGTTTCGTCACGCATTCTTTCTACATGTCCGAATCAATGTAAGTCTAAGCAGTTGCTGTATTGATAGCGGAGGAGGCAACGTGCGAGGATTACTCCTTCTTTGCAAGCGTTCATAGGCTAGGGTAACCGAAGGTTGTTTAAGAGAGGTAGAGCGCATTAAAGCAGCTCGTCTGGGGAAATACCTTCACCTCCCATTTTCTGTGAGGTGGAAGTAGAGCAAAACAACTACTCTTTGTGTTCCTGCGTGGGAGTGAGACCACCAGTAAGCTTCTAAGGAGCTGATGTGTTAACAACAAAAGTGGCATCGCACGAGTGCTACTTTTTTATACAACGTCGGGAGGCATACAAGCATACGGCCCACCTGATGTAAAGCAGTTACCGTAGCCTATTAACGCCTGTAATATATTAAGTATCACTCGCGTGATGCCTCCTCTGCTGCTTACACAGCAACTCCTTAGGAGCTTACTGGTGACGTCACTCACACGCAGGAACACAACAACCCTCGAGGGAGTTGTTATTTAGACTGCGGTTTTTTACGATGTGGAGGTACTTCCCCAGACGGACTGCTTTGATGCGCTCTACCTCTCTTAAAACATCCATACCAAGACAACCAGACATGTTCATGCACACAGATGTTTGTCTTGTGTGGGAATCAAACCCACAAGCGTTGGTGTCAAAGTCGCGTCTTTCACGATTGAGTCACCGAGGTCGTCAATGTTTTGCTAGCGTTCATTGGCTACGGTAACCGGTGTACATCAGATGAGCCGTACGCCTATATACCTCCTGACGTAGTATGAAAAAAAACCCACTTTACATCAGGTGAGCCGTTTGTTTGCATCTCAATGTTGTAAAAAAAAAACCATTCGCGTATTTAATGCGAATAAATAATAAAGTCAGAAACGATCTACAGATAAATACAAAACTTGGTGGGCGTAATACAAATTCATTCAATTCTTCGACCTCTGAAGGTCCCGAGAGACGATATAACAGAAATCGTACGAAATGTGCTGCTGTTAGATTTTACGACAAGTTTATAAATCTTCTTTGGACATTAAGATGGGGTTTCTTGAGCGACTTGTTTTTGCGTGAATAATGCAAAATTTGTACAAAGATTTCCTTAACAAATAAAGCCATCATAAGGGCTTCCTGTGTTTCAGTGGTATACATGTGATAATAACTTAATCACTTGCAAATATGTCGCCCTGTTCCTAGAGTTCGAAAGTCGAGCCAATAGCTTTTGAATTCAACACCTATTCAAGCCTCTGCTGATAATGTGTTTTTACATGCAATTAATTTAAATTTGATTTAATTGATTAAATTAAATTAAATCCCGTCTGGGGAAATACCTCCTAGCACAAAATTACAATCAAATAACAAGTCCCTGGAGGGTCGTTGTGTTCCTGCGAGTGAGTGACCAGTAAACCTTTGAGGAGTTGTAGTGTTAGCAGCAAAGGTGGCGTCGCGCGAGCGACACTTAATATATTGCAAGTGTTCATAGCCTAATAGCTTTTACATCCGGTGGGCCGTATGCTAGTATGTCTCTCGACGTTGTATAAAAGAAAAACTTCACATGGCCCACCTTTATAATGATATTTCGAAGAATCAAGTTAGTGCTATGATAAGTAGCATGTATTATTTACTAATTCCCAAGTGCTACAGGTTACTTCTTTACCAAATCTCCTTACGAGTACTACGAGATAGTGAATACAGTTACTTGACATTTATAATATTATGTATAGAAAGTAGAAATATATATAATTAGAAATAGTAATTAGAATAGTCGATTTCAAATCCCCGTATCTCAAAGTAGCTCCTTCTTCAAGCTAGTCTAAAAACGGGCATTTAATCTAAACTACTTCGCGTGCTTCCGTTTACAACTACTGCACCAACCCCAACTCTCCCCACAACAGGTATACGTGTCTCCCTTCAACTGACGGGATTTGGAGCACACTTCACCATGGTGCTAAACTGCGGGTTGGCGGAGGCCAGTGTTTTCAAGCCGTCCGAAGGCCACTGACTTAGCTTAACGATTGTCATCTATCGACAAAAGCCAGGGTGCCCTCCGAGGCATGGAGAAGCTTGAGATAAATTCATCTACAGACAGGCTGCGGATGACGTTCTATAACCTGCGTCACAAAGTAGTTTCGACCAAATTGCTTGTAAATTTGATTTTCACAAAATAACTTTAGTAGTCTATAAACCTCAGTTTAGGTATAATTATCGTTTACTGACAGCTTCGTCGGCATCGTGCGGTGATCCTGCTTCCGTGTATTTTTCTCCATATTTGGAGCTATATCTTTACCACGTCTCATTAGTTCATTTCCGGGGTTCAGTGGTCCAAAAGGAACAAACAGACAGATTTTAATTTGTAGTATTAGTATGGCATGCTCCGTTGGTTCGGACATATAAAATGAACGCAGGAGGAAAGAATTACGAAACAGTTACACAACGCGAAAGTAGAAGGATGAAGGAGCCGAGGAAAGTAAAAACTTACCTACCATGACCAAATGGATCGAGTTTTATTAGAAGGTGATGTCAGAAGCCTTACAAACCGGCGAGCATGCATGAGAAGAGCAATGAATGCTAAAGAAGCGAGTGAGGTGTGTAAGGACCGAGACGGTCGGTTCTCCCTGCCTAACTCGCAAGAGATTATCTTTTTCCCAGGAAGTTACTCCACTTCCCAGGAGAGTATGTTGTACATGAAAGTAGGTTACATGGTTTACAAATGTTTATATATCAGATTCACAACAACAGATAATGTTTACAAGGTGATTGCTTTTTTTTTTTACCTGCTATTTGATACAGGTATTTTTATAAAGATACATGGAATTAAGTATTAATTAATGTTAAGGTACATATTATGTAATTATTTATTTAAAACAATGTAATTGTTTTAAAAGTTGATAGTGATGACTCTCACATGAGATTTGGCATGAAGTTATAGATATCGATAGATATTAGTATGAATTTTACTATTTATATAATAATGGCTCAAATGGACTCAAGCGGGTGAATCACTTTCGGTGAACGAATAACTAAAATTGTAGTTCTAGACCTTCTGCTCTGTCCTACAATCGAATAAAAAATCCTATCGAAATCTTAGCGAAGGCAATTCAAAGCGAACTTAGATTGTTAGCGAAACTAGTTTATGGGATATCGGCACGGGATCAGTCGTCGTGTGCAGGCGATGTCCAGCTAATGTTCTTAATTAACTCGTATTCATTACCGCGCGGGAACACAGCCCAGCCGCGCGTGCTTGCATCTGCAGGTGCCATACACTGGCGGAGGACTACCACCCATTACTATTTCATACAGCTAAGCATTCTCAATTGAAACCGACCGCAGTTAGCGCCAGAAGGGACAGTCAATGATTTAAGCCGGCAATAGGCATATATGTATTCGTCAGGTTTGTACCATTTTATTAAATCGAGATACAAACTTGATGTCTTTCGACCTGGGTGGGGTCTCGGTTTTTTTTTTTATATAACATCGGGAGGCATATAAGCATACGGTTCACCGGATGTTAAGCGGTTAACGCAGCTTATGAACGCTAGTAATACATTAAGTATCACTCGTGTAGTGCCACCTGTGCTGCTAACACAGCAACTGCTCAGGAATTTACTGATGACTTCACTCAAACGCAGAAAGACAACAACCCTGCAGGGAGTTTGTTATTTAGCTGCGGGTTTCTATGAGATGAAGGTACTTCCCCAGATAGGCAGCTTTGATGCGCCCTACCTCTCTTAAAAATACTCAGTCCGAGACCCACGATCGTTGGAGTTGAAGTCGCGTTACTAAGCGCAGCGCCACCGAACTCGTCAAAACAAATTTAAGAGAATGTTAAAGAAGCAAGTGGGGTGTTTAAGAACCGAGACGTGTGGCGCTCGGTTCTCTCTACCTACACCCCAAGAGACTACAATAGGTAGATAAATATTATTATCTTCAATTTAGATACCCACTTATATCAAACACAGCAATATCAATCAACATTAATACACAATTGAATTCATTACGCAACGTAAGCAATTGAATAATCGCATCGCCGATTATTCAAAACGATAGTGGTAATTGCAATTGTTAGTTTAAGGGTTACATCAACGATCGCAATCTGTTTCAAGTCTAGACGTTGCCTTACTTGCGTTAAATCTTTATACATACGCGTCTAGATACCATGTAAAAAGACGTAGATACGCTATATGTAGTTTTAACGTGGTAAAATGAAAAGCCATTTTGTTAATAGAATTCTACAATCTTCACATTTAGGAAATAACTGTAAAATAATACAATTTGCAGTGCTGCTACTAGTATAACCTCAAATAAATCTAATATTTATTAGACATTAAGTGATCACGCCGTGGTGGGTGCGTACATGTTGTGATTGTTGAAGTATAAGATTTCCTAATTGGGCCTCATCTTCCAGAATAGTAGAGTATCACTGCGACAGAAAAGGCGTGAAATAGTAGGATACTATGACAATTTTTATTGCGAGGACAGATTTGTATCTCTTTTCTGTTCTTGCGATTTCTATTTTCTCCTACTGAAATTATTTATATTGCTGAGATTCAGATTAACTTCTATTAGATGAGTGTCATTTTTTTTTTCTATTTTTTATGCCACTAAGGTGGGCAAACAAGCATACGGCAAGGTAAATATGTTGCAAGGTTTTGTACAAGATGCTTGCTCTACAGGGTCAGTAATACTCTACTTTGATATAATACGTTTGTGTGTACGTTTCCTAGTGTGTGGTACATATCCAATCTACCCATTTCTTCTTGACATCTTAGTATACGCGTATTAATCCAAGCGTCAAGCGAGTTTCGTGTCGTCGAGCGGCACAGTCAGAGAAATATTAGAGCTATTAATATTCGGAGGTTGCACACACGAGATAGCTCGTAGAGTCAGGTGACCATAATGCATTGCTTTGTAAATCTTAACTTCTATACAAAGTATGAACTAAGTAATAGATTTCTTGGAATAACTGTCAAAACAAGTTTTTAAAATTATACAACTGGTACGTTATATAAACAATGAAACTTAATAGATCATACATTGAAAGAAGCTGATCGACAGACAATTCAAATTCGCCAACTATCAGGGAACATCAACAGATCGATCATTTTGATTCAAATATCGGACTTCAATTTAGATTAATGATAATCTGATTAATCGATAGTGCTTCAGGGTCCATGTCCCCTTTATTAAAGATAATCGCCATTTACCTAAACCAAAGTTTGATTTTAGGCATTGAAATATCCGATTTGGCCGCCAGATCTCCGTTAAATATTTTAATGGAGATTCCATCTCCAATTTCAATCACGGAACTAAGGAAAGGTAAGAAATAATACTTTTAATTACATTTTTTAATTAAGTGATCTAACTCGGTAGCTTGAATTTGTTTTTAGTAATATACATTTTGACATATAAGATTTTTGACGTCGAAATAGTCACTTAACATTTATTTTACTTGATTTTTGTCATTGTAATTGGTAAGCATAATGAACTGCCTATCCACACATGCTATTCATGAAAACTTCACTTCAAGCCTATTTTGAAAACCTCATGTTGTAGTATGTATGCATGTACTCGTATATCTTCACGCCCAAGTTCATTACAGGGTAGGCGGAGAGAACCGAGCACCGTGAGACGCGATCCTTACACACCACTCGCTTCTAGAACATTCATAGCTCTTTTCATGCACGCTCGCCTGTTCCTCCTGACTTCACATTCTGATAAAACACGATGTTGTAGTGTCTTAAGAAAACCTCGGCCGAATTGCGGCGTTATTACATAAAACTTGTACAGACAACGACAGATACGGCAAATTACGAGTATGTCGTAGCAGTAAAAATGAGATTTGCATGGTATAGCTTACCCTCTCGTCGTTTGTACTTACTTTCGATTACGAAATTCAGTTTTAATTTATATCTATGGTGTCTACACCGGCACGTAGTGCACCCTATCGATTATCACACAAAGCTCTGTTGGAAGGTGGATGGTCATAGCCTACTTTTTAATACATTGCAGCCCGAGACAGATATTATGTTTAAAATAGTATTCACTTATTTTTTTGCCCTTTTTAATCGTTTAATCACCACCATTCAAAAACATATTTTTATAAAATATAAAGTGGTGATATATATTTTCTTAAAACTACGTCGGGAGACATACAAGCATACGACCCACCTGATTTAAAGCGGGTACCGTAGCCTATTAACGCTTGGTATATATTAAGTATCACTTGCGCGATGTTTCTTCTGCTACTTACACAGCAACTACTTAGGAGCTTACTGGTGACCTCACTCACACACAGGAACGCAACTACCCTCTAGGGAGTTGTTATTTCGCTGCGGTATTCTGTGAGGTGGAAGTACTTCCCCAGACGGGCTGCTTTGATGCGTCCTACCTCTTTTAAACCATGTTCCTTAAAGAAGTGTTCATAATGTTTGAATATTCAAATGCTGTAACGCTTATGGTCTTCACGAATACAGCCTGACAACAACGCGGCATGCTTAAATGATCCACCCATTATTGTCCTGCAGAATTTTTAAAAGAGGTAGGACGCATCAAAGCAGCCTGTCTGGGGAAGAATCTCCACCTCACAGAAATCAACAGCCAAATAACAACTCTCTGGAGGGTTGTAGTGTTTCTACGAGTGAGTGCGGTCACTAGTAAGCTCATAAAGAGTTGCTATGTTAGCAATAGAGATGGCGTCGCTTAATGTATTAAGAGCGTGTATAGGCTAGGCTAACCGATTTATATCAGACGGGCCGTATGCTTAAATTCTGTTTTATTTTTTTTATACAACGTAGGCAGACGTTGAAAAAAAAAACTCCCATTTTTAGGGTTCCGGAGTAAACAAGGAACCCTTATAGTTTCGACATGCACGTCTGTCTGTCCGTCCATCCGTCTGTCCGCGGCCTAGCTCAGAGACGCTTGACTAGAAAGCTGTAGTTTGGCATGTATATACCTACATATTAACTATGCTGACAAAGTGGTATAATAAAATCTTGAAAAATTATATTTTTGGTGATACCTCCCCTACACGTATAAGTGGGGATGATTTTTTTTATTCGCGCCCACCGTAGGATCGCGTGGGAAGATCACTTTTCGATATAGTGATCCATTTGCAAAATATTTATATTAAAAGTGTAAATTTTAACTGTTCTATTTGGAAATGTAAAAAAAAACAAGGTAGTAATCCATATAGTGAATTTAAAAGGAAAACTATCACAGCTAAGTAAGCTTTACAGGTTAACAAGTAATAGTCGACAAACTTATAAAATGTATTTTCTTTTATGAAAACGTACAAAATGTCATAGAATATTGACATGGCACCTATCTGCATTAAGCGTTTTGCTTCCTAGTTTCTAATTTGAACGGTCAAGTAGTGGAAATCTAATTTTTTCGTAAGCAAGCAAAGCGAAGCAAATACGGAACCCTACACTTTGCGCGGACCGACTTGCACTTGGCCGATTTTATTACTTCAATGAATGCATCAGTGAGATGCTACTGTATTTAAGGTGCGATTGGATGCGCCTATCAAATAAATTCATAATGTGTTCTATTTGATTCAGATAAATGCTCGTGGAAGACCACTTCAATATACGGAAATCATCTACCGTAACTAATCTAACGTGATGATGGCTGGCGGGCCGTTTTGTAAAGCAGTTACCGTTAGCCTATGAACGTTTGCAATATATTAAGTATCACTCGCGTGATGCTACCTCTGCTGCAGTGGCGTGCACAGAGATTTTTGACAGGGTAGGCAGAATTTTTTTAAAGCTATTAACTTACCAAAAAATACAGCATGTTGATTTTGGTTACCCAGTCTTGTGGAAATAATGATGATGCCATTAGCTTAGCCACCTCAAATATCTATAGAATAGCTTCCGCCCGCGGCTTCGCTCGCGTGGATGTCCATTATCGCGACCAGTACGTCCATCCTCGTGCCTTAAAGTCCCTTGCCAAATTTATGTCCAGCGATTTTAACTTGAAAAGATAACATGCAGACAGACAGAAGGGATTTTGTAATATCGGTATTGATTAAGTTTTCTACGTGGTTAAATATTGCTCACGCGGGAGAAGCTGCGGGCGGAAGCTAACTTTTTGGATATCCAGTCTTAGTTTCTATAACAATTACAAAGAAATATTATAGGAGAATTATAATATTTAAAAAAAAATATTATAGAAGAGTCTGCTTCTACAATATTTCTTTGTAAACAATATTTTTAATCTTCCTATCGGGTGGCGGTAAAACGAATAATTTTTTTGCTGAACTCACACGCGAGCAGGCTACATAAAATTGGCCATGCGAAAAACAATCTACTCTCAAATCTACCCCAGCGTATATAAGAGTTTGGCCTTGGGATTTGTTTATTGTCATGGCAAAACACACCTTGACAGGGAATTGTACGCGTTCAATGGGATTTTCGGCAGAAACACTGTCTCACCCTGAGTACAGCCAGTTATAACAATGGCCTCGATTAAGTTTTGATGTAGACGCTTGACCTGTAGTCGGGTCCCGTTGCAGAGCTTCGGAGGCTTCAAATTTCGTAATAATATTATAGGTGTCCCAGTCCGTAAGGTAAGTTTGTTGGGAGGGAGACCCGCGGGTTTTAAGGAGTTCAAAAATTCCACCGGATAATTAACGGCAAATCCGATGATTGATGATATTTTACGTCCGCCATGTTGGATTATTAAATTGCTATTATTTTCGTAATCAGCAACCCGATAAACCATAAAAACGACACCCATACTTATATTTAGACATTTCAACCCCATTGCACCCCAACAGAGGATGATAATATATACTACGTCCGCAGTGTTGGATTTTTAAATTGCTATTTTTTCGTAATCAGCAACCCGATAAACCATAAAAACCATACCGAAGTTAATTTTCAGACTTTTCACCCCCATTTTCCCCTTCTGGGGGTTGAATTCGGAAAAATCCTGAAACACGTATTTTCTAATTTATCGCTAGGAATACTCTTAAGAAATTTTGAATAAAATAGTCCAACTATTTTTTTTTCCCATACAAACTTTGAACTCCCATTTGACTCCCTTGGGGTGTGAATTTCGGAAAATCCTTTTTTAGTGGATACCTACCCTTTATAATGAACACACTCTCCAAATTTCACGTTTCTACCATTGGCGGTTACGGCTGTGAGTGCGTCTTAGCGTTTCGACTTGTCCTTTTATAAATATAGATAGATTGATTGATTTTATATACATATCAATTTGCAGATATTCGAAGCGGCCTTTTGGCGCATTTGTTTGATGTTCTGTATTTACAAATAATAGCAGCAACGCACGCACGCCGTGAGCCAATAATGTGAATCATATTGTTTTGCATTAAACTTACGATTAACTTTGCCTTTAGTTTGTATTAATTGGACTCAATCACTTGTTTTTTTTTCACCGAAAGATAGTTTTGAAAACGCATCGTTTTTAGGCTACCGTACGCAAAGCGTAAAACGGAACCCTATTACTAAGACTCCGCTGTCCGTCCGTCCGTCCGTCCGTCTGTCAACAGGCTGTTGTATCTCATGAACCGTGATAGTTAGACAGTTGAAATTTTCACAGATGATGTATTTCTGTTGCCGCTATAACAACAAATAGTAAAAAATAGAATAAAATAAATATTTATTATATAAGGGGGCTCCATACAACAAACGTGTTTTTTTGCTCGATATTGATAACGGCAACAGGTAGATGCTTGAAATATTCACAGAATATTTAGTTATATATTCACTTTAAGAATAAATAATTAAATTAAAATAAAACAAATATTTAAGGGGAGCTCCCATACAACAAACGTGATTTTTTGCCGTTTTTATATATAATGGTACGGAACCCTTAGTGCGCGAGTCCGACTCGCACTTGACCGATTTTTTATTTATTTTCCCTACACACACACCACCTGAACAACTTTCGCAGTGAATATTATCCATTTTTATCAACTTTAAAATCTCATTTTGCCTGCTACCACGAGTTAATCAAAACAAACAATGGCGGCAGTTTAAAAACAAAATAAAATTTAACATCAATTTTATACAAAAAAAAAAAGAAATTGCACTTTCTTTCACTCTAATTATATGGAGCAAACTACTCTTTAAAATAGTTACGTATCAATGTTCGCGACACTTCGGTAATTTACGTCATGGTTCTGCTGAAAAGACACTGTCTATAGTATGCGATTGTGTGCGTTATTTGTGTTATTGTGGGCAATGTATTTACAGGAATGCACACTACACTATTCGTATTACCACGCGGCACACATACGTAAATTTAGAGAGAAATAGTTTGTGTCTCTGCCATTAAGCTCCCATTGCGGCGCTAGTGTAGCACATCGATGTAGCGGGTATTAATGAATCTATTTTAATAACTTGTACCGATACCGATAGATGCAGCTGATTTTAATTTTTTTGTTTTTGATACGAAATATTAGTTAAAAACTATGTTTAAGAATTAAGAAACATCGGATGGTATTTATCAAATTTATAGGGTAGGCAATGTCTTTTTGCCTATATGGAGTGCACGCAACTGCTCTGCTGCTAATACAGCAACTCCTTAGGAGCTTACCAGTGACCTAACTCATACGCAGGATTCTAGTAAGCTTGAACACTCAAAAGTCCTGAACAACAATGAGAATAATGCGCTCATCATATATAACCGCCTCCCTAAACATCCAAATTTGCCAGATTCCTGGACTGTCGCTGCACTGTATCGCTCACCTGGGCGTTTGTAGATACGCAACGGAATCTCAGCTCATCAGTAAAGAGCAGTGATCTCCAACGTATTGGAGTTGTCAATTAGCATGTTTTTGCGAATCATCGACGGGCTTGACTGTGTTCTCTAGTTAATTCGTACAGCATACCCAGGTTAGCGTGCTTTTAAACTGGCATCTCTCAATCTATTGCTTGCCATCTGGTCGGAAATTTCTACGCCAACGGCTATACTCAGTACATTTTATAGTAGTGGTGCGGTTAACTAAACCACAGTTGATAACGTATAGATCTTGTCATGGAGTATTATTACCTGTTCGACTCTAACCAGCCCTTCTTAAGTAATCTGCTCTAGGTATCGCTTCCATGAGCTGTAGATAACAGACGGGGTGACCCCTATGCTAGTTCATTTACTGCATACATCGTAGTTTAGGGCCTTCAAACAGAGCGAGAACTCGGGAGCATTTATTTAGTCCGATCTGGAATAATAACACTCTAAACGACAGCAACACTCACTTCAATCAATAGCAACACATATTTTTTTAGTATTTCGTACCCAAAGGGTAAAACCTAACCCTATTACTGAGACTACGCTGTCCGTCCGTCCGTCTGTCTGTCACCAGGCTGTATCTCATGAACCGTGATAGTTAGACAGTTGAAATTTTCACAGATGATGTATTTCTGTTGCCGCTATAACAACAAATACTAAAAAATAGAAAAAAATAAATATTTAAAGGCAAAAAAGTCACATTTGTTGTATGGGAGCCATACAACAAATGTGACTTTTTTGCCGTTTTTATAGATAATGGTACGGAACCCTTACTGCGCGAGTCCGACTCGCACTTGGCCGATTTTTTATATATACAACATCGGCAGGGATACAAGCATACTGGTGGAGCTTACTGGTGACCTCTCTCACTCGAAACCAGCCTTAGAAACTGGGGAGCGTGCATGAGACGAACTATGAATGTTAAAGAAGCGAGTGAGGTGTGAATGACCGAGTCCTGTGGCGCTCGATTCTCTCTGCAAGGGATTTAACGTGAAGTTATGCATACATAAATACCAGTACTCGAACCGGGGACCAGTTGTTCAATAAGCCTGTTCTTTATCCACTGGACTATCACCGCTACAACTGCTTTGAGCAGTGTGTAGCTTATCATCTGCTTACAACTTAGATTTATTATAGAGACAGTTTTACCGACAATCTTAGCGTAAACGGGTACCGTAGCTTATGGGTGCTTGTAGAATTATCACGAGTTGCCACTACCGCTGCTAAGACGCAGAAACTAAACACCGATGTCTTGGTGGCCTTACACGGTCGCACGAATACAACAAATTGTTATTTGGTTAAGTTATTATTAAAGGCGGAATTATTTCCCCAAACTGCTTCGTTTTAAAATTACTTCAACCGCTTACACCTTACTTAAGATCATAAATTTATTATAATTGAATGTATATAAATATTTATAACATACATACAGTTATGGAATGAACTTCTCCCTGAAGTTCTCCCAAAGAACTACAACATGGGTTTCTTCAAAAAAGGCGTGATAAGGTTTTTACAGGATCGACGACGCACTCAGATCACAGATCTGTGGCGATGCACGAGTATCAACACTGGTATAGCAAGTGATCCTAGGCTGAGGTAACTACTTACTATCAGGTATGCTGTATACTTGTTTGCGACCGTAGTAGTATAAATAAAACACATGTAAAGCGGTTACCGTAGCCTATAAACGCTTGTGATATATTAAAAGTATCACTCGCACTATGCAACCTCTGCTGCTAACACAGCAACTCCATAGGCGCTTACTGGTGACCTCACTCACACGCACGAACACAAAAACCCTCTAGGAAGTTGTTATTTAGTTGCGGTTTTCTGTGGGGCGGAGATACTTCCCCAGACGAGCTGCTTTGATGCACTCTACCTCTCTTAAGACATCGACAATTACTCATAGAAAGCCGCAGCCAAATAACAACTCGCTGGAGGGTTATTGTATTTCTGCGAATGAGTGAGGTTGCTAACTAAACAGTTAAGGAAATGCTGTGTTAGCAGCAGTAGGTATCGCGCGAGCGGTACTTTAAGTCAAAACTTTCAAAAGCTATGGTATTCACTTTACATCAGGCGGGCTGTATGTTATATACTTCCCGATTTTGAGTAAATAAATAATAAATAAATATTGTAGGACAAATTACACAGCGCCACCTAGCCCCAAAGTAAGCAAAGCTTGTGTTATGGGTACTAGACAACTGATATACATACGTAAATATATTTTTATTTTTTTGTAAACACATACTTATTATACATAGAAAATACCCAGACCAATACAAACAGACATGTTCATGCACACAAATGTTTGTACTGTGTGGGAATCGAACCCACGAGCGTTGGTGTCCAAGTAGCGTAACAGCGCGTTTCACCACTGCGCCACCGAGCTCGTCGTCTCAGTCTAAATGACTTTAAATCTCTACTCTACTTATCATTATTACTGTGTCACGTGCATTGTTTCGTCACCTCTCTACCCTAATGTTGTCTGGAATAGATCTCGAGGATAAGACCGCCTTTGTACTTTTGCTTTAGTTTCATAAAGTCTAATGTATCCAAATGAAATGCTTATGAAACATATCTTCACTACTATTTATAGAGCATTGAGTTATTATATTTTATAGAAATTAGCACGAAGTCCGCGGCCAGTTTTATACGAGATAGGAGCAAGCAATAAATCACGATAAAACTGGGCAGTCCGGTAGAAAATCAAACGTAAGCCTGATATTATTTCGCTAAATGTGAGCTGGACATGATTTATACTTACTTAGGTTGCATAAAATCTTTCTAACGTTGGGTAGAAGCATAGCTAAATGGCACTAATCCGAACCGAAGGGGTTTAGAGTATAACTCTATTACGATACTTACTCAAATGAAGAATAGTGAGGCCGTTGGTTTTCAAGCCGGCTAAAAGTTGATGAAAGAGAACCGTTGAGACCGATATAGCGTAGTAACTCGATTCACTGCTACGGGTGGGAGGGTAAAGAAGAATGCGCAGTTCTTATTGGCTAATTCGCATATCAACATCGCGGCACTTATCGGCTTATTGGTCAAAATGTTCTCCCATTGGTCAGTAAGCTCGAACCGCTAATATTCAAGGAGTAAAAATACAACTTTTTGTTAGCGCAGGATGTTTCCATGCGCAGTCCAGTAGTTTATTGGTTTGTGCGTAATAAAATAAAAAAATCAAAATAGTTTATTTCAGATAATTTAAAATCCGTACAAAATAATTAGTGCAGTTTAAAATTAAATTAAAGAGAGAACATTACTTCATATTACTCTTCCCACTAAGCATTTCTATAATGGGGAGGTCCAATCATCCGCGATTATTTTAAGCTTAATGACTATTACTCATATATAACAGTTGGGAACGACGGCTTAAAAGATTTCCGAAGCACAAAGAAACTCAAGATGAATAAAACCATGCAAATACAGGCTGCGGTCGAAGCTGCTTAACTTGTATGTTCGATTAGGCTGTTACAATACGTTAACTAAAATCATCCGTGCGAAACCAATGAGTTTTTGCGAGTATCATCTCGTTACCGAAGGCAATTTTGTTCACTGTAGTTCAAATTTGTTCCACGTACATTGATAAGTAAGTATGCAAATACTTTACAATTACATATCTCCAGCCGCGTAACAAGAAATGTCTACAAATGGGATCGCAGGCGCAGGCTGCGTGCTTTATGATAATGTTGGATAAATAAATTTTCATTACAACGCACTCCAAATAAATAGAATAGCATGATTTTGCTACAGTTATTACCTCCATTAACTGTATACGTAGGTGTTTATTTTGTACTAATGCTACTGAAATATAAAGCTATATCAGGTTGTATGAGTCATGTGACGCTCGGGTCTCTGCTTACTCCGCAAGGGATTTGGCGTGAAGTTATAGGTGGATAAATATAGACTTTTATATAAAAACTAGTTACAGGCAATTTGATCTAAACTACTCTATGT
This sequence comes from Pyralis farinalis, assembly GCA_947507595.1. Classification (NCBI taxonomy): domain Eukaryota; kingdom Metazoa; phylum Arthropoda; class Insecta; order Lepidoptera; family Pyralidae; genus Pyralis; species Pyralis farinalis. The sequence goes on from OX382273.1 coordinate 15,121,413, forward strand.
GCTTCTGCTACTTACTAGTTCATGCGAAAAACCAATCGACTACGGTTAGCATGGCGCCGCTATATTAGCAATATACCAGTTGTATCAAATCTACGCATTGTGCAGAATATTTAATTGTCACTTAATTTAAGTTCTTATTATTGAAAACAGGATGATAAAAACGAAAAGTATTAAAAAACCTACTCACAAGTAAAAATAGACCAACAAAACGAATAACTATAAATCAAACTAACAAAAACATATAAAACACATTATATAAATATTACAAATTATAGTCACAGCCGGTTATTATGAAATAATGATCATTCGAAATTGCCAGATCTAGATATTAATCTAACATTATCTATGATCTTGTAACTTGTCACACTCCTATGGCGAATTCGAAAACTTGTTTAACATTCAATTGGATTTGTATAAATAAGGTAATCGAATCAAATCGACAAGCCTTGTTATATGCAAACAAGTTTAAATCAATCGTAAATGGCAAATAGGCGGACATAAAATGGAGTGTGGTGACAATAATAGGGAGTGACGCGTGCTACTTCTCGCAGAGTCGTCGCGTTATATCCCGTGCGCACGAAGATAGAGATCTCGGGTGTAGTTTTGAAGGGATATTTACAAGTGTGCCTGCTAATAACCGTATACATGCCAACGATATGTTCGTCCGAGCGGCGACAACCGCCCGACGACGCTTATGACCCCACTAGAGTCCCGATTTATGATCGACCCAGTTCGGACAAGGGTACATTTTACAACTTAATTTAAAACAGGACAGTTTTTTCTGTATTTTTATTAGGGACGGCCACTTCTCGCGCCCAATTAGATCCGTGACAATTCCGTCCAGGTATATAGGAAAGGTCCATTAGTTTCGTAAACTGCTACATATGGCCAGTGAAATCGATAGAAGGGTTAATATGTTTCTCGTGCGCGTCGATATTTATTTAGGTAAGTTTAATGGTTTCAGCTACATCCTTCCCAAGTAAAAGGACCCTAATTTTGATAACATAATTAGATTTTTATACCAATGGTAACAAAAAAAACAAACAAACAAAAAAGTTTAGTGGATATCGCAGCATATCCTAGACGCTTAACACGAGGAATATTTCTTGCGCGTCGCCATCACCGCCGGTAAAGTATCCTCTTAATAGCTTTATGATACCCTAATCAGTCGCAAAGAACGCAAAAGGGAAACAAATATTTTGCCGCCGTTTCTTGTAACATTTCCAGTTTCTCCAATCGGTCTTAAAGAAAAAAAGAAAATAAAGAATCGCCTGTGTAATAAATATGATTCGGTAAATTAGGATTTCTTCATGTATTAATAAAATGTCAATGAACTTGTACTTTTGTTTTTTTTTCCTCCGTATCGTATCGCAACGGAGACAATCAAAAAGAGAGGTAGTAGTAGTAGTTCTTGGTTGTGATTTGGAGCAGGAGTAGTAGGAGTGTCAATTATGTAGTGGTTTAGCTGTATCTCGGGATTTGACCCAAGGACTGACAAGGCTAATAAGCAAATGTATGTAATAGAATAGAAGAGAAGTTATAGTTTAGATGCCTAAACGAATTTGGAAGCGAAAACGCCGCACAAAATTCCATGATAGATGATATGTACTCGTAGGTACAACATAGTGGCATGCTCACTATGGACTTATATCTAACCAAATTCTGAATTTACTAAAATTTCAATGAAGAACAAAAAAACCAAGCCATAAGATCAAACATCTATGTGTACATGTTGTAAAGCTAAATAATAATCAAAAATTGATAATGTGTAATTCTTAAAAAGTTCTTGCCAGCAAAAACTTGAGTGAGTAGGCACATCTCGTTATACACAACGCGGTGCTGATCCCAACGCAAACGTACCTAACCAACGTGCTAGCGAGAGCTAAGTATGACAGAGAAAGCATGAAAGTAGAATAAACACGGTCGAACTGTGAGCGTTGCGCAAAATCGATGATGTAACACAAACCTTCTTACAATTGCAAACTAGGTCTTGTAGACCTAGTATGCATTGATGATGTAAGAGAAAAGAATATCAGTGTTAAAATAGGAGTAGACATTCTACGTTAATTCGGAGATGTAGAAAGAATGCAAGAGAAAATAATTATGAAACAGATATACAACGTGAAAGAGAAGCCGACGGGAGACTCATCAAATTGGTGGCGTTTGTTCTGAAGATGATTTCAGAAGCTCCAGGCACCAGTGAACGCGCATGAAGAGAGGTGTGACGTGTAGGAGGACATAGTGTATTGAATATTCGTTTATTTTTTTTTTTCGTCTCATGAATTTGTCAACCATTATTATAACGCACTCTCCTGTCAAACCGACACTGCGTATTAGTACATGCACATTATACAACATACACAATCATATCTACTATATAACAGAGCTATAAAGGGTCTTCACATAATCACATAACAAAATTACACATTTGTTTTCTAATAATTGTTTTGAAAGGAAGTGAATATACATACAAATGTTTTAAGTCTTAGAGCCTTACAGAAAATCGCAGCGAAATAACAACTTTTTGAAATATTGTTGTATTTCTGCGAGTGAGTATCGCTACCAGTATACTCCTAAGAAGTTGCTGTATTAGCGGGCAATGCAAGTGATAGTTCCTGTTGATCGTATGCTATGCTTTTAGAGCCAACCCTGGTGTTGCAAATGTCCATAGGCTACGGTAACTTCTTACCATCGGGCAGGCCGCTCGACATTGTTGTTGCCATAGAAAAGCTTCCCAAGATTGCATAAAAACAAATCACTAAATATTAACACATACAACAGAGGTGAACGTTTCGCCAGATCATTGAACTATATGACATAAGCATCAATCGTGACGTCTCAATCTCGCGATCTTTTAACACGGAAAAGCTCTATTGAATAAGCCGATAGGGCACATTGCGAGAGCGGACCGTCAATCAGTTGCACAACATAGAAAGCTGCACAAAATATCATGCACGCTGTGACAATAACTAAATCGGTTGTTTTATCAAAGTGTACCATCTCGCTAAACGGTGCTTACATCGAGATATCCAGATAAATAGGAAATCTACTCGTTGCCTGTTCAAATGTGATTTTACTTGTATCCTAAAAATCCTCAATACCTACATAAATATTTGTTTTGCTCATAAGTATCGTTCACAAGCCAGGTTGCGGAGTGGTTAGCAATGCTACTTTGACAACAAGTTCTAGTTGGTTCCATTCTCATACAGGACAAACATTTGTGTACATGAAAATGTATATTTGTCTTTGTTTAGGTGTTTATAAAATAAGTAGAGCGCATCAAAGCAGCCCCACTAGAGAAGTGCCTCCACCTCACAGGCAGCCAAAAACCAGGTCCCTAGAGGGTTGTTGTGTATCTGCGAGTGAATGGGGTTCCAAGTATGCTCCTGAAGAATTGCGTTAGCAGCAGGAGTGAAAACGCGGGAGCGATATTTTCAGTTTTGGAAGCGTTGATAGACTTATGAGCACTTTACATCAGGTGGGCCGTATGGATTGTATGTATACCGAAGTTTTGTAAAAAATCTTGGCACGACAAGGAACTTATATACTTATATGTGTGTTGTAGAAGTAACACATATTTTGATTATTTAACTTCAAAAACATTACATTTAAAAATAAAACAGTAGCAGCTTTTCTTTATGAGCTTTACTTCAAGTAAAAAACAGTCTACTATTCCTACCTATTCATATAGTTTTTCTGGTGAGAATTTCGTCGTCATGCTATGGTAAAAGCTTTACAACGTGTGGGACATTACCTTTGTTTACCACCCAACGTACTTTATCAATATTTTACATAACATGTTACATACATCTATCAATAAAATACCATCACATATGAACTTTATAGATCGATTAAGATAGATTACTCAGATATCTCCCACAATATATTGCCACATAAGCATTCTCATGACTTTATTATTGCTATAATTTGAAGGCTGATTACAAAAAGGTCAGTACGATAGATATCTGATCCATAGTAGTGAGGCAGAAGCAGTAGGATAACTTCATATAAACTTTCGGAATCATTGCAATAACACGCGCGCCGTTTGTTTCTTTGTAAGCAAATTTGATTCAACGGCTACTTGGAATTATTTTGGCCCTTTTTATATCATTAGTTATTAACCTTCCTTGTTGCATAGTCGATGAAATTTTTTTATACATCTAAGGTCACAATTAAGCACACGAACTGCCTGATGGTAAGCAGTTACCGCAGATGAAGATTTGCAACACCAGTAGTGTCACTCATGCGTTGCCGATCCTGTAAAAACCTATTCACGCCTTTCTTCCGTCTACCGTCGAAGACAGTACAGAACCCTGTGATATCCATACTATCAGTGCAGCCATCGTCAACCACCACTTTTATCATAGCATCTGTTGGATAAGAAGCTGGCAACCCATTTACACAAACCCTCGGGCAGCCCGTAAGATGGTAACTTCGATAGAAGACCCCGATGCCAGATCCAATCGGTCGCCTTTGCCATATCTAGACTGACTGCCAACGCCACACCTTGACTCTCAATCTCCGAAGCCCAGCGGTGTCTTAGATACACTAGAAGATCACCCGTCGAGCGACCGTGACGGAAGCCATATTGACGGTTGTTAATCAAGACATTATCCTCTAGGTATACCAGGAGTCGTGTGTTTATCACACGCTCCATCCATTTTGGAGAGAAGCGAGGTAATAGCAATAGGCCTGTAATGCGATGGGTCTGATCTATTAATCTTTTGGGCACTGGGTGCATATTGACGGTCTTCCATGAAGACAGGACTTGCCCAGTTGAGTAGGAAAACACGAAAAGGCGTGTTAGTTAAAACACAACTCAGGAGCATACAGCTTCGGCACCACCGCCGGTATTCATTCTGGCCCACTCGACTTATGAATGTCGAGAGAGAGAGAGAGTAATGTCCGCCGGACATCTCGCTGGGTAATGGAGATTTCCAGCATTGAGCTACGGGATGGTAGGTGGTACAGCTCCCCAGTCATTCATATTCGGTAAAAAGTTTATCGAGTAACTCAGCTTTCTCCTGGCGCTATGGGCCAAACTGCCATCTGGCTTTCGCAGGGTTGGCAGGGGCGAATGACAGAAATATCCCTCGGCAGCTTTAACGAGCGACCAGAAAGCACGGATTCCAGAGGGAAGGCCCGCAATCCAATCGCCAATTCTGCCCACGAAATCGAATTTTGCTCTAGCAATCACCCTTTTACTGGACCTCGAGGGAGCATCTAAAGCTCCTGACATCACCTTTTGATAAAACACGATCAATTTGGTCATGGTAGGTTAGTCTTGGCCTTCCGCGTCTCCTATATCCTTCTACTTTCGCATTGTATATCTGTTTCGTAATTCTTTCTTCCTGCATTCTTTCTACATGTCCGACGGAGCATGCCTCTTCTTATTTTAACACCGACACTCTCTTTCAGACCAACTCTGTTTCTAACATCATCATTGCGAATACGACCTACAAGCGTTACGTCACAAATTTTGCGCAACTTTCGCATTTCGGCCGCGTTTACCCTACTTTCATGCTCTCCCTGCTATACCCAGCTCTCGCTTCCATAAGTAAGCGTTGGGACCAGTATCGCGTGTGTATAGCGAGCTGTGCCTTCTGACTCAAGATTTTACTACTAAGAAGTTTTCCCAATGCTCCATTCACACTATTCCTAGCATCCATTCGTCTTTCCACACCAGCAGTGTACCTTCTATCCCGCTGAAAGCGCATCCAAGCTATACAATCTCATTCACTTGTTCCAACACTTCATCATCAATCGATCGTTCTGGTTTCTTCTCTTGCAAATATCGTTATCTTCGTCTTTTTCGCATTCAACAGTAAACCTATATATATATTTTATCTACATATACAGTATGTGCAGCGGCATCTAGCAGCAGCTTTCGTACAGCTGCTAGCTGTTCTAATGTAAAGACTGCCCAACCGATCTAACGTCAGCTTTTGTAATAGCTTCAAAAAGACCGAAGTACACTAGTTAACCTACTGTTATATCCTGCTCTAACTGTGTCTGATCTCTAAGTAGGAATAGCGTCGCGTTGTACATATTCATAGGTGGAGATTGTCCCCTGCGTAGGCAGTGTTTGGGCGCGGTCGGGCACGCATTCAGAGACAATGAGATTTGCATAGCTGGGCGTTACTAACTGTCAACCAGAACATTCACATTAACTAATCTGAACACGTGTAATGTATGCGAAATAGTTTCATTATGCACTCGTGTTCAATCAAGTCATGCTATTATGATGTACCTTAATTAATCATTAAACAATTACCTAAAATTAATTCATTAACTAACAAAGTAGAATGGCGAAACATATATACAACGCGAAAGTAGGAGGCAGGAGGAAAGTCAATATTCACCTATTACGACGAAATTGGTTGTGCGTTTTCAGAAGGTGGTGTTAGGAGATTCCTAGATTCTCTGCCCACTCCGCAAGATAGATATATAGATAATTCATTAATATATACCAAATGCAAATTTATGTTTTCTATTAACATTAATAGTCTACAATATATTTTTTAAATAATTGAATATAAAATAGAGCTAATTAGAAAAAAAAAATTCATGCTTTTGATTGGTACAACCGTTGTTACCCTTTCTAATGTTTACTACATAATAATACAATTTTGTTAGCATACACGGTAATAAGTTGCTTACAACAAGTAGTACATGTACAAAACATTGGCATGTAAAAATACACAATGTGAAATATAAGTAAATAACATTTCTTTTGAAAACATAGTCATATGCAAAGTCACTAACAATAAATAGATGTCGGTTAATAAAGATAAAATTAGATCAATTAATAAATTTGTGAATAGCATTTATGTGTAAAAAATGTCAGCATTATTAAAATGTCAAAATATAATTAATTTTAGAAGTCAAACTCCTTGTATTATATTTCATCCTCTTAAATTCGTTAATATCAGAAACATAATTATGGCACAGCAGACTAAACGAACATTTTTTTAACATTTTCATAGGCAGGTCCTTTATGTCGTCAGGTAAACATTAAATATTTGTAGACATATTGAAGCTGTAATTGGGGAAACAAGTGGTACTGTAAGAGTCATGTGAGAGTATGTCATGAACTCAAATGACATAACTTTAAAATTTCTCACAACTAATGCATGGTATCTTCATTTCCGATATTCACTATGTTCATACTTCAGACGGTACCATACATAATGATACAGGTATCAATTAATAAAATGTTAAGTAGATGTTAACTGCTTAGCACGCGTGAACAATTACGCGGTAAATAATGTAAAAATGGATAATGAAAAAGGCATTTCAATAAATGCACATTACGCTTCACATTTCGTGAAAGTGTAGGTGAGACTTTTCTTGAGAACTTGAGAATTTTCATTACACAACTTACTTAATGCAAGAAAGGACCTTCATACCTTTCTAGAAGAAACTCTTGACATAGTACATAGTCTCTTGGGTCTGCAGGAAGATTATTATCAACAATCTTAAAGTTCAAACAAAATGTAGGATCTAGTGTAAACTAGTTATAAAGTATTTGTCGATAGCGAGCGATACCATTCCAGGAGACCTAGAGTATTATATCAACAAGTCCAACCACTGTATGATCAGTAGAAATCGCAAAGAAAAGTAAAATTAGATTAAACCTATTAACCGACGTGTTTAACATACTTAGTTGTATGCGAACATATAATTAATTAAACATATCTCGTATAATTTCTTTTGTCTTAGATTTTCAATTTATATTAAGCAAATGCGATAAAAACATTTTGTGTAACAAGAGCGGTACAGGAATTGCAAACTCAAGAAAGCATTCTGCCTCAGACTTCTCAATAGTCTATCGTTTATAACTCTAAACTACTTCGCCATCCTTAATCCTTAATAAAATTCCATTCTCGGGGGTTGTAAATATAATTTTCTATAAGCTCTCCTGTGAAAACGGAGGGTATGTCCCTTAAATTTTAATTAGTTATATTAACAGATATTACCTACGTTAGTTCATTGACTATTTAATTTTGATTCACAAAGTACATTAAAAAGCAACAGTACTATTGCTATACATGTATAAAACCGGCTAAAAATACTCGTAGAAAAAGCTGGCAATAAATAACCGAAATAACTTTAATGGCCTAAGTGACTGAAGGAAATCGTCTTAAGTAGCACTTCAAAAATCTCCATCCTTATAACGCTTGCCCAGGCCCGCCGCAACCCGCAGCCTATTCCCTCATATGGTAATTCCTTTAGAGGAAAAGTAGGCCGCTTTTTCCAAATAAGGCTCAAAGAGCGGTGTTCATTTCGACTAGAAAAGCACTTATACTGTGAATACGCCCGGGAGCTTAGGGCGCATTGTACATTCGAGAGGCGTCGCTTCCTCGCCACCACCCGACACGCTTTGCAATAATGCGCTTACCACATTTTACTGGTTAGGCACCCTTAATGCCATTCTTTGTAGTCGACTTACCCGAAGTCTGAACCCGTGTTACCCGCGACACTCTTAATACAATAACTATGTCTTTTAATGCAATAAGTAACCCTTAATAACTCTTGCGGGAAGTTTTGTTATATAAATCTTGAAAACTTTTGTAATTTATACATTTTTTTGGTTTTATAACTTGAATCTCTTGGATTTTTTACTAACATTTGCCCATTGCTGAACTCACTTTGGGATCCAATTACCGTGATAATAACTGACATACATGGGCCACACTGAATGTTTGCTTTCCTGGCTGCTTATAACTGTTTGAATTTCGAATGTTTTTAAATATTTTGACGAACTCGGTAGCGTAGTGTTTTACAATGCTACTTTGACAATAGGTAAGGGTTCGATTCCCTCAGAGGACCAACATTTGTGTGCGTGAATATGTCCGTTTGTCTTGGTCAGCGTGTTTTTAATAGAGTTAGGGCACATCAAAGCAGCCCTTCTGGGGAAGTACCTTCACTTCACTCCCAAATAACAATTCCGGGTACCAGTAAACTCCTAAGAAGTTGCTGTGTTAGTTGCAGAGGTGGCCTCGCGTGATCCTTAATATATTACATAAGCTACGGTACTCACTTTCATCAGGTGGGCCGTATGCTTATATACCTCCTGACGTTATATAGAAAGAAAAAAAACGGGTTGCACTACGGGAGTGCCGGCAGAAGTGAAAACTTGAACATTAACGTTGTGCATTTTTGAATATTTTGGAATGGTTAGGGTATAATTTCGCATAAATTGCTTTATTTATCAGTATAAAAGTACTCATGTATGTGGTAAAATACAATATTCATTTATTGCGCTATCGTACACAAACATGACAATTTATATTACATTAAAAATTAACAACTTCAGAACTATTACAATTATTTTACATTAAAAAGATTCTCTCAGAAAAATCAACATTTATCCATATTTTCAACGACTCTTTCACTATGAACATTACCAGCATCATCATCGCCAATCTCTAAAACTTAAACACACCGCGCCGCTTAAACCAAACAGCGATGTTGATAAACTACGTTGAACGAAACGCGTAAACGCCAACAATTTCATGGCGCTTACAACGTTTTGGTCGCTAGAAAATAATGCCATATGAACGATCTAGCGCTTCATGTTTTAATTGTTTAATTAGAGGTAACTAAGGTTTTAGCGCTGCAGCGAACTTAAGTTCAAATTCTCACCAAAATCTTACGGTCAGGGTCACGTGTCCTGACGCGAGTTTAGCATTTTTTACTCATCACAAAAAGTGCACAACGCCGCTAAAGAAGTTTTCACTTCAAAAAACCAAATCATGTGTGCTTCTTTTACAAACAAATGTGCGAAATATTTTGTCAATTGTTTGATATGGTGAAAATGAAATTAACGAGTTAATATTTTTGCACAAGACCTTTTATTGCGGAAGCACCTCCATTGAGTGCTGTTGATGTTGGTATATATGTAGAATTTGAGCGTGAATCTATTGAGAGCAGTTATAACTGTCGTTGGATCACGAACCAATGCCAGAACAGAAACAGGCTCGTGTTGATTGGTGCAAAAAGTTGATAAAGTACGACGACAGGCAATGCAATGCTTGGGTATTGAATTGTTGGATGCGTGAATTTATTGTTTTATACCACATATAAACAGCAGTCTTGTGAATGGTATGTTCCAGAACAAACCAACAAATTTCAGGCAGGTGAGAAACACGGTTAAAAAATGATTGCGGTTTTTTTTTTGTTCTTACGCACGGGTTGTAAAATCATTGAAGTGCCAATGTACCCAATGTACATATAAAGTTACGAGACAGACGACCCCGAAGCTGCATCTTCTTGCATCTTGACGATACTTCTTCACGTGCGGCGAACAAAAGAAAGTTTTTTTCAGCCTCCGAAAAAGTGGAGCTTGTGACCCATCCTGCACATACGCCGGGCCCCGTACCAAGTGCTTTATTTATTTTCTCGAAAACCAATAATTTTATAAGAACTTTGACTTTTACGAAGTCAAAAGAGATCATGAAAGTTTTTAATCAACACATGGAAAGAATGCCGTCCCATGAGTGGTACTGGTGTTTTTGAATGGTACTACCGAATGAAAACGGTTTAAACTGTTAAGAGAAAGTTGAAAATTTTAAAATAATAATACATTGTTTTACTTTAAACGTTATATTTACGAGTTACGTTAAAAATACCAAACTGATTGATTATAATCAATTAAAACGTAAAATTATTGGATAGAACGTTATATCTTCATCGCAACCATAATTATGCCACAATATTGAAATTCATCTCATATTACCGTTTGCGTAGACTAGTAGTTAGTTCGTTATTCCGCCACCAATATTAATTACCTGACCCCACTATCTTGGTATAATAGTTTAACACCGTTTTCGTACGAACGGAATCGATTTTGGTAGCAATTGCCAGTCTAACGTGGTAAACAAGCAGACGGTGACGTGGTAAACAAGCAGACGGTGACGTGGTAAACAAGCAGACGGTGACGTGGTAAACAAGCAGACGGTGACGTGGCAAACAAGCATGTTACATCCGGGGTAGTATACTATTCTGATATGGTGGCAACAAGGGAGAATTACCGGGCGTTTAGACAGTTCTGCAATCTCAATTCCAAAATCTCCTACTCCTACAAATTTCTTCTGATTAAATTCGTTGTGAGTTCCAAGGCAGCTGTAGTTTAACCCCCGGGACAGCAATGAACTTCACTGTTCATTGCCTTTTTGTGGTCGCCGCTGTTAATTCTAGCTACACAGGAGACACAGTGGTGGGTATGAGTGGTGGGCCTGTCCCGTGAGTTCTGCAATCTATATTATTGGAATCGATGTGTATATGATACTCTATCGATATCTGATAAACCGTGGTGCACGGCAGTTGAGCTTCACTTGACTAGCCATCTCTTTGAGGTTTTTTAATGCCTTATTTGTCATATTGCTGTCTCTCACTTTGGCAAGAGGGGAAGTGAATTCCAAAACTTCCTACTCTTATAAATTTCTTCGTTGTGAAATCCAAGGCAGCTGTAGTTTAACCCCCGGTACAGCAATGGACTTCACTGTTCATTGCCTTTCGATGGTCACCGCTGTTAATTCTGGCTAAACAGGAGACACAGTGGTGGCAATAAGTGGTGGGCCTGTACCATTAAGCCTGTATCATAAAGCTCGGTGGCTCAGTCGTGAATGACGCTACTTTGACACCAATGCTCGTGGGTTCGATTCCCACACGAGGCAAACATTTGTGTGCATGAACATGTCTGTTTGTCTTGGTCTGGGTATTTTCTATGTATAATAAGTATGTATTTACAAAAAAAAAATGTATTTACATACATTTATCAGTTTAACCAACCCATAACACAAGCTTCGCTTACTTTGGGCTAGATGGCGCTGTGAAATTTGTCCGACAATATTTATAATATTTATTTATTAAATAAAAAGCAATTTGATTTGTATTATTTTAAACGCTTCCACCACACAATCATGTTGTGCACATAAGCGACAGCGGGAAATTTCCCAATACAATTATTACATACTTGGCAGCGACAACTGTAGAGAGTCTACCGGATAGGTTCATGTACACAAATGTTTCGTATCGAGTCCGCCATCCTTGGTGTCAATAATCATCGCTGGTCACTCGACAAACAAACTCATCAATTGGAAAGCATTAGCATTCATTGTTTTTTTTTTTTCACTTTAAAGTAAAATAAACTCGTCAATGGTATAAAATGTTTTGTTATAGACAACTAAGGATGAGCACGCGTTCCTATTAGGTTCGAAATAACGTCAGTAAATCACTCCCAAGCGCGGATAGTTTAGCAATTAAAGGAGGAATCCGAGCACGGTATCTTCGAACTAATGAGTGGAGACGGCTAAGAAGGCCGACGGACGACGCCGCGCCGCACTCACAGACACTTATCTCCCAGATAAACAAGTACAAATGGGTTACACGTTACTTCCAACCCCTACACCCCTCTATTTCTTCCTTAACGTCTTAAGTAAGACCGTACAACTTTTATCAGCTAGACAAAGAGTTCCCTCCGAACTCATTAACTAAATGTGTTACCAATGAAACTGAAGTCCATTACCGTGATTTAAAGTTTCGACTAATGATTGAAACTAACGCCATTATAGAACAAGGTCGGTCAATTTAAGTCGGACTCGCGGCCTGAGGATTCCGTACTTTATTTGTACGGCATAACTAAGTCATAAACCTAGTCATAATTTTGAACAAAACGAGACTCAAACCTAAATCAAATTGTAAGCTCAATCGCGAGCCGCACTCACGCCGTACTTTTCATATAAATTCGTTAGTAAAGGAAATCTCTAGAAACAAGCTTAATTATGCGATCATTTTTTATAATAATATTCTTTTTTTCTGCAATAGTAGCTAGTTTTATGAAATTAATTTATTCCTGATTATTCCCTTTACACAATTCGGAGACAAAGCGGAGAGGAATAGAACTGTGAAAAATGGTACTGTACGAATGTATCTAAACAATTGTATTTTGTCTGTGGTACAGTCTATACTACAAAATTATAAAATTGTTTATACAATACTGTATATAATCCTCTATCAACTGAAATCACATCAGAGTTCGTAAGAGGGGAACTGCTAATTCATTTGGTATATATATTTTAAACAATTTCTAAAAATCTGTGTTATTTAGAAACGTCAGTCTGACGTTACATACATATCAACTGCTATTATTTCAAAACTATGGCTTCATGACCTTTGAAAAAAAGGGGGGAACGGTATCTGTAATAAGACTCACGGGCGGACGGATGAATAGAGTAGCCCGTTTCTATGGTTCAGTACCAAAACTGTAAAAAAATATCTGAAAAGAAATGAATGGAAAAAACGGTAAGGAATCCTAAAAAGTTTTCTTTGCATCCTCAATTACATAATACATTATTTATACTGATCGAGTATCTAATATAATAACTAATATGTGCAAATGTTTTATGCTGTGAAATCCAAACGTTTGGCACCTACACGAGATGCATCCTACTGATTAACAAACAAGGCTCCGGTGAATGATATATAAGGCGGAACTACATTTAAAAAGCCTGAAAATAACAAATACTAATGCTACATATATAAAACTACTAAATACAGAAGCTGCAGCTAAATAAAAATTACTTAGAGGATTATTGTTTCTGCGAGTGAGTCTGATTGTCAGGATGCTGGTGAGGATTTGATGCGTTAACAGTAGAGAAGGCAACGTGCGAGCAAATTTCTTTGTGCTTCATTGCAGTTCTCCTTGTGAATCAAAAGTTTGATGTTGTGCTAACCATTACCAATATCTGAACCAACCCTCAACCAAATTTTATCTAAATAAGAACACGAACATAAACCAGATCTAATCCAATCCTAAACATAACAAAAAACTAAATTTGATCTATCTATAACTTCACGCCAAATCCCTTGCGGATCAGGCAGAGAGAACCGAGCGCCACGCGCCTCGATCCTTACACACATCCTTCTTTCATCTTCTTCTCGCTTCTTTAACATTCATTGCTCTTCTCGTGCGCGCTCGCCGGTTTCTAAGGCTCTTAGAATACCTATAATATGTTTAAGTTTAAGGTTTCTAGGGCTCCTGACATCACCTTCTGATAGAACACGACCAATTTGGTCATGGTAGGTAAGCCGATGAAGGCTCCTACATTCTTCCACTTTTGCGTTGTATATCTGCTTCATCATTCTTTCATCTTGCATTCTTTCTACATATCCGAACCAAAGGAAGTTTGCATCTTCTTATTTTGACACCGACGCTCTCTTTCAAACCAACTCTGTTTCTACCATCATCATTGCGAATAAGGTCTACAAGCGTTACGCAACAATTTTTCGCAACGCACACGTTTCGACCACGTTTATTCTACTTTCATGCTCTTGCTAAATTTGAAAACTAATTAATAATTAAAATTTCAATAAAATTATAAAATCAACTACCTACTCTACTACTACTACTACTCAACGGTGTTCCTGAAAAAATACGATATGGGTGCCTTCAAGAAAAGTGCCTATGTTTGCCTGTAAAGGCTGGCAACGGATCAGTGACACTTTGGTGTTGCTGATGTCTATGGGCGGTGGTGAGCACTTACCATCAGGTGACCCCCCACATGCTCGTTTACCCTCCTATAATATAAAAAAGAAACAAGTTTTTGTTTCACAAACTCTAACGATAAGACACAGAAGAAAATTAATATATTTTGACGATTTAAAAACAATTATGCTAATTAGGGGCGTCATCCTTTTTTCCAGTAACATTCCTTTAGGCCTTCATGAACTAAAGTTATTTTAAATATTTCGTCTTCTTCAGACATTAAGGTGGAAAGACAAGCAGACAGATGGATATGATTATAATAACTATATACCTATATTAAATATTTTTAGACGGATGTCACGAGGAACCCAAAAATATTACCAAAAAAATTGATACCTACGTATAACATGTATTCATTCCGCATCTAATATAGTATCACGATGATATTTCAGTCTGTTCTCTTCACGAGTACATTCGGAAAAGGTTTTCAATGTAACACGAAAGTATGCAATTTGAGTGAAAAGACGATAACACGACAAATTCTTGAGATATTTATGGGGGTTCATAGCACGGATGAGATTTGTTATAAACAGGATTGCTCCACGGCACTTTCGAACAATAAAGGGATCCTAACATATTCGTAGCACGTTTATTGGTACATATTTTAAAGGTAGACGATGGTAAATTTACGATACATGGAAATAACATTTGACTTTTTTCTTTAAATTGATAATGGCACTATAAAAATGTTTCTTACTATTGGGATATAAATAAAGCAGAAACACTTGGGTGTTATTTATGAAACACTTGCGTTGCGTTCGCTTTTACGTTTTTTTATTACTCTAAAGACACAAATATCGTAAGTCCACCTAAAATCAGTTTTAGTAGCATCGGTCTTATCATCAACAATATTCTTCATTATTCTGAAATTAACAGTCGCCGATAGATAGATGTTTGCCTCTGGTACTTGAAAAGATTTCCAACTTTAATATGATAATCTAACATTATAGTTTACTTCCTGGCTTTCTCATTTTCTAGTCCATTAAGATTGGCGGGGGTTTTTTTTTTATATACAACGTCGGGAGTCATGCAAGCATGCGGTCCACCTGATGTAAAACAGTTACCGTAGCCTATTAACGCGTGTAATATATTGAGTATCACTCGCCCGATGCCTCCTCTGCTGCTTACACAGCAACTCCTTAGGAGCTTACTGGTGGCCTCACTCACACACAGGAACACAACAACCCTCTAGAGAGTTATTATTTGGCTGCGGTTTTCTGTGAGGTGGAGGTACTCCCCCATACGCTATATATCCCCATATGCTTTGATGCGCCCTACCTCTCTTAAGACATCCAGACCAAGACAATCAGACATGTTCATGCACACAAAATGTTTGTCTTGTGTGGGAATCGCACCCACGAGCGTTGGTGTCAAAGTCGCGTCTTTCACGACTGAGCCACCGAGCTCGTATAGGTCGGCTAAACCTAAATATATGGCGAAGATAGTGATTTTGAGGTGGACCGACTGCCGTCAGAACGCCACGACCAGGAGGGATAATCAAACCTTTCTCGAGTTAAATCACACTTCTCTTGCAACATAATTTATTTGACGAACCCCCTCGTTGGTTTTATCAACATAATTTATTTTACCGTGGACCAATAGATAACTACAAATGCGAAATCACGTGGTACATGCCCACGCCAGGATTCGAATCAAAGACTGTGGATTAATAATCCAGTCCTTAATCCACTGAGCTATCGCTACTCTTTAGTATTACATTTTTCTAATCGAAAATTGTATTATTTTGTCCTTCGTTTTTGTCGGCAATAATCTCATTATGGAGGTGTTAAAATGCAAAAAGCTGGAGCCCCGAGACTGGCAGTACCGCCACGGAAGGCGCCCGCTAAAGCACAATTCAAAAGCTCGGGAAACCGCAATGGCCGATGGGGCGAAATGAAAAAGGTTTTTTAATGAGACCTCTCATTATAGATTTACGCTTTTCGTTTATATATCTCACATATATTGAAGCGGTAGATATTTTCTTTTAGGCAGGACAATGTCTGTCGAGTCCGCTATAGAAATTCATTAATCAGCTGATTACTTTTGTTTGGGAAGGGCAAATATATATTGCTATTTCGTCAGTTCTATAATAAAAATGCTTTACCTAAGTTACATTCATTCATTCATTACACATAGTTAGTCCTTTTTTTTCATAAAACATAACCATAAATCATTTACTACGGTTACATAAAGATCCTATCGTAATATACAGTGCCGTGTATTACGCCTAGTAGCAGGCATGCAAATTATAAATACCACGTCTTTGTGAAACATGTCTCCTATTGGCACTAGCAATAGCACTGCGAACGCAAGAAAGTATAAGAAATTTTTGGTTGTACTATGTAATTCAATATCGTAAAATATGTAGACTATTTTTATAGTTCATGTGTTTCATTGACTACTAGGTATATATTTCACGCATATATATTTCATGTAGTTCATGAGATAAGATAAAAATATAAATCTCATTTATTTGCCATTAACCCTTTACATAGACACGTCTTACATTCTTTAAATTAAATCATATTGTATCTTAATAATTGTCCATAGTTTTTTTTTTTACTTTTAATCTCTCTTTTTTTTAGGGTTACGTACCCAAAGGGTAAAAACGGAACCCTATTACTGAGGCTCCGCTGTCCGTCCGTCCGTCTGTCACCAGGCTGTATCTCATGAACCGTGATAGTTAGACAGTTGAAATTTTCACAGATGATGTATTTCTATTGCCGCTATAACAACAAATACTAAAAAATAGAATAAAATAAATATTTAAGGGGGCTCCCATACAACAAACGTGATTTTTTTGCCGTTTTTATCGATAATGGTACGGAACCCTTCATTTGCGTGTCCGACTCGCACTTGGCCGATTTTTAGGGTTCCGTACCCAAAGGGTAAAACGGAACCCTATTACTGAGACTCCGCTGTCCGTCCGTCCGTCCGTCTGTCACCAAGCTGTATCTCATGAACCGTGATAGTTAGATAGTTGAAATTTTCACAGATGATGTATTTCTGTTGCCGCTATTACAACAAATACTAAAAATAGAATAAAATAAATATTTAAGGGGGCTCCCATACAACAAACGTGATTTTTTTGCCTTTTTTATAGATAATGGTACGGAACCCTTCGTGCGCGAGTCCCACTCGCACTTGGCCGATTTTTTTAATCTACCAGCATTTCTAAAATGACCATTGGCGAAGAAGAATTGCCAAAAGAAACTTGCCAATATGGGTCTTTTTTCATCGTTAATATACCTAGATAGATTACAATAAATATATGTGAGTGTATATGCCAATATATTACAAAAAATATATATAGTGGAATCAAGTGGTACAATTAAAGATATATTAATACATGTGCTGAATCATTCCCAAACATCCCTGTCAGTTAGATATTCATCGATTCTATAATAATCGTTCTTGCACAGGGTATTTTTGATGTACCTCTGGAATATATTGTCCGGCAAGGACAGAACTGTTTCAGGTAATTTATTATAGAATCGAATATAATTTACAATAAAAGATCTACTTGTCTTAGCAAGCCGATGTATCGGCATACGCAATCTATTCCTACTTTTAAGATTTTCACTAAATTTAAAAAATGACTATATTTTTACGAGCTTACATTATATTCTCATAAAAATACTGAGACAATCATTGTATCATCATCATATCTAGACAGACGGCATTTGGCATATACACAAAGTTTTTATACCACTCAGGTGGCCAACGTACACAACGTGGACGTCTCGGCGACTTCAGCCTTGAGAGGCTTCCTCTCATTTTTCGGCAAGAAAGAAAATTTTATATTACATGAGCTGAATTACGAACTAATAATAATTATACACAAATTCGCTGAAATTCGTTTACGTTTAATTGTTTAAAACAAGAACACAACCTATACCAGTTTAGCTTATCAAAAAAATTAAAGCGCGTATTTTAATATTGAATAAACGCGGCCGAAATACGAGCATTGCGCAAAATTTGTGGCGTAACTCGCGTAGACCGTATTCGCAATGATATTTTTTTTCCAGCAGAAACAATGTAGGATAAAAGAATTAGTAAACAGATATACAACGCGAAAGTTTTTTTTATATCTGTGTGGTGAGGTACTTCCCTAGACTTCGGAAGGCAGTCGGAACCGATAGTCGGAACGGAATGCTCACATCACCTTCCAGGCTGCTATGGAAACATAGCAGCCAGGAAGGTGATGTGAGCATTTGAACCGACTTTGATTTTGTTCACATACTCCATAGCGGAAAAATCCCGGATCAATGGCGTTTGAGTGCCATCACTCTTGTTTGCAAAGGAAAGGGATCGGTGCAAGAGCGTGGCTGTTGCCGCGCTATAAAGGTCTTATCTCACACCATTAAGCTCTTTGAGCGGAGTGAACTGTCTCGGAGTGTCAGCGATATTTGATATTTGGAATCTGTACTCTGCACATCCAGTGATATCGATTGCGACGTCAAGGCACGTATTTCAGCGACTTGGGCCATGTGGCGTGAGATGACTGGTGTCATCCGTGACCATCAAATACCGGTTAAGCTGAAAGGACAGGTTTATAAATACATCATTAGACTTGTCTTTTTATATGGCAGCAAAACGTGACCGGTACTTAAAAACACGCGTATCACGGAGATGAATAAGTTATGGATGTGCGGAGTGACGTAGAAGGGTCGCGTCAAGAACTTCCGTATTCGCAGGTAGCCTTACTGTCCGTATATATGTATGTATCGTAACAGACAAACTGCAAAAGCGTCCCGTGCGATGGTACAGCCACGTCTTACAAAAGTTACGTGGCGAACAAATGTCTAGTCACGCCGCATCCCGATAGAAGGGGTAGGGCCAATAAGTACTGGTGTGACGTCGTGAGCGATGACATGCGTGCCAATGATCTCACAGTAAGGGATGCCGAAGCCCGCGCGACTAAAGCAA
The DNA here is from genome assembly GCA_947507595.1 of Pyralis farinalis. Classification (NCBI taxonomy): domain Eukaryota; kingdom Metazoa; phylum Arthropoda; class Insecta; order Lepidoptera; family Pyralidae; genus Pyralis; species Pyralis farinalis. The sequence goes on from OX382273.1 coordinate 15,140,893, forward strand.
GGCAAAGTTGTTCAAGCCACGCTTTTATGATGTGGTTTCCAGTAGTTTAGATACCATACGCTACACTGAGAGTTCAAGCTCATACACTGAAACCGCAATAGTCGCGTACTGTACGGTTCCAATTCCAAAGAAGTAATCTAAATCTGTCTCATTTTGTGGAGTGAACTCCCTGCCGAGATTTTCACAGTATGACGTTCTTCAAACAAGGCGTAAAGATGTATTGTCGATATCGCAAGAGTGTCACCCCTGGTCTTGCAACTGTCCGTAAGCTGCGCTTGCTAGTGCTTGAAGTGGTATAAAAAACTACATCTTCATTCATTCATCTGCAAATATATGTCCGGGCTATTTCACCCCAAAGAAACCGTGTAACGGAGAAATAATTGGATCTTCCATACAAACCAAATATTTTTTTACACAGTTTTTATCAACCACATGACTATGGTAAAGTATTCACTTTAATAAAAGACTTGCAAACCAGACAACTTGCACAATAGATAGTTATTAAGTATTTAGATACCTGTTTTAAAAGCAAAAAATATAGATACATCCCCTTGTGTATGCATCGCATAATACTATCTGCTTCTAGTTACATAAAACGCATTGCAACTACCAATCGTAAAAGGGAAACGTTTAACGTTTGTATAACCAATAAAAACATAACGCCATAAAATTTATGACGGACATCATTTAAATTCTATTGCATTTCAGTCATCTACAGAATATTATAACAGTGTTTTCGTTACGAATGAAAGTTTGATATCTCAGGGAACATGAGACAATAGTGAATACTCAGTAAGTTCTATCGTTCGCTTTGTTTGCTACAGAGAAAACTTCAAATGGTCGACCCTTATATGTTGTGGCATCCTGGGGTGTGATACGTACGAAAACATAATAAGGTGAAGGGGTAAATAATGTAAGTAAAAAGTAAAAATCTTTGGCAGACAGACAGATTTGCGGGCCAGCATGGCAGCATCAACTGACGGGACACTAGTCTTTTGTCAGGGGCCGCTGTGATTTGGGCTCCTCTTTACGCTTACCAGCAGGCTCAGCATAGTGGCTCTAACTATGCTGAGCGGAAATAAAAAAAAGATGTATGTGCGAGGCTTATTATTTTTGTTTTATTACAACAAAATTTTACTTTTGTTTTAGATGAACAGAATTTTTAAATAAAAACTTTCAGAGATCATGAAAGGATAAGGAGCGAAAAATTACAAGATCAAAGTGTAAGGAGAACGTCAAATGCAAGCCTTTCCGACTCTGATGTGGATGATTGTTGGAAAGCTTTGAAATAAAGTATGGTGGATAATGCAAAAGAAGCAAATGGATGGATGCGCAAAGAGGCATAAAACAGTGAAGGGAGATGCCTGGTGGGATGCGGAAGTTGAATCCTCCGTAGCAAAAAAGAGGAAAGCGTGGTTGGATTATGTATCATCTTTGTCCTTATATGAAGATATGAGAGAATAGAAGAAAGAAACGTATCGTCTATGCAAGAATGAAACCAAAGCTTCAGTGAAACAGAAGCGTGAAAGACAAATTATGAATGAGGAAGAGAGGTTGACGAAAAACTTCAGGGCAAATACCAAACCCTTTTGGAGAGAGGTAAAGAAGTCTCGAAGTGGTTCGTCGGCATCCATAGATAAAATAAAGTTGGTGTCACTCTTGCGAACACTCTTGGAAGTATTAGAAGGGTGATGTGAATATTTTTTAAGAAATGTATGAGTACGCCTCGAACGCTGGCAATGAGAATGAGTATTGATGCTTACTCCACGTTTATGGCGTCCGACGAAGGTATAGATAAGATCGAAAGGTCGGTACGAAACTTGAAAAAACTTGAAAGTCAGTGAAAATTGATGTGATCACAGTTGAGATCGATCATCTCAACTAGGTGGTACTTACGTCCGAGACGCCTTCTGGTACTTAAGCAATCTATGCTGGAAAACTGGAAGGGTCCCAATGGACTGGAGACGCGCAGTCATCGTGCCCTTATATAAAGGCAAGAGGTCACGCATGGACTGCACCAGCTATAGGGCCGTCAGTTTGATCAGCTTAGCAGCAAAAGTATATGGAAAGGTATTGAAAGGAGAGAAAGTAATTGGAAGGAGAACGAGGGTGAAATCCGATGGAATGGTGTGGGAGGCACAGGGAGGATTCCGAAATGGAAGAGGAGGTACGGGCAAGTTTCCTCGCTCCGCAATATCGTGGAGAAACATCTGGCCATAGACCAGAAGGTTTTCTGCGGTATGGAGGATCTTGAGAAAGCATAGTATTGTCTTAGATTTTCGCGATTGTTACACATTGAATTAAACAATTTTTAACGGAAGTATCGCGTATTTTATTTATTTTGTTGAACCTGAGCAATTGAAAGGGTTATCCGAAAGGAACTGTGTGACATATAGAGATGTGGGATTGACGGTTGACACTGGTCACAATGATGGAAGTCAAATATATGGAGAAAGGCTTACTACTGAATGCGAAGAAAACAAAGATAATGGTATTGGATTACGGTTGATGATAAAGTGTTGAAACAAGTGGATGAGATTGTATATCTTGGATGCGCTTTCAGCAGCGATGAAAGGTACACCGCAGATGTGGAAAGAAGAATAAGTGCTGGGAATAGTGTGAATGGAACGTTGGCAAAACTTCTTGGCAGTAAAAACTTGAGCCAGAAGGCACAGCTCGCTATACACAACGCAGTGCTCAATACTTACTTATGGAAGCGAGAGGTGGGTATGGCAGAGAGAGCATGAAAGTAGAATAAACGCAGTCGAAATTCGAGCGTTGCACAAATTTGTGGCGTAACGCATGTAGACCATATTCACAATGATGATGTTAGAAACAGACTTGGTCAGAAAGAGAGCGTCGGTGTTAAAATAAGAAGAGGCAAGCTCCGCTGGTTTGGTTATGTAGAAAGAATGCAGGATGAAAGAATGACGAAGCAGATATACAATGCAAAAGTGGAAGGATGTAGGAGTCGAGGAAGGACAAGACTTACCTACCATGATCAAGTTGGTCGTGTTCTATCAGAAGGTGAAGTCAGGAGCCCTAGAAACCGGGGAACGTGTATAGATAGCGTGTAGAAGAGCAATGAATGTTAAAGAAGCGCGTGAGGTATGTAAGGATCGATCCACGTGGCGCTCAATTCTCTCTGCCTACCCCGCAAGGGATTTGGCGTGAAGTTATAGATAGACAGATAGATAGACAAAACAATATTCAAAATTCCCGTACAACAAATTAATACATTTTCTAGAAGATTCTCGTCTTTCCTGCACCCATTGCTTCGTAATCGGATAAATAAAGTATAGTTAATAGATTCAGGCGTTATTTTGCGAAAGTCAAATTTACATGCAATTTCATCTAACCTGCTTTGTGTGCTTCCGCCACCAATTAGTTCATGCGGCCTAGCGCCGGTCGGCACCCACCCAATACTGTTAGTAAGTGCAACATGCCGACGCTGCCATGGCTGCTCCGCTAGTCTCTTTCTCGGCTGCTGCGGTCGTCCGCCATCTGGAACAGAATCCGCATGCCCCCACCACCACCGTCGCTGCCACGACTGGCCTGGTCGTCGCTGCAACACATGTTTCGCCTCTCCACGAGGCATCATCAGGCGTTGTAGACGTTAATCGTAAGAATAACTTGTAGCATGTTATTCGGATTCTGTTCCAGATGGCGGACGACCGCAGCAGCCGAGGCAGAGACTACCGGAGCAGCCATGGCAGCGTCGGCATGTTGCACTTATTAACAGTAGTGAGTAAGTGCCTGCCGGCGCTAGGCTGCATGAACTAATTGGAGCAATTTTAAAACGAATTTTCCTCCGTCCTCTTGTCATACTCGGCAACAGAAGAGTTACTTAAAGTATCTGGATGACATTGGAGTTAGAACAAAAGAATACACAAACATACTCGTAAACGCATCACACATGTACTCACTCACACACACAAATTGTCTTCCTGACATCTAGCCCGTGCTCATATGTACTCTACACATATCTCACATGAACACAACACATCTCACATAAAATACTGTTTTTTCACTTTCCTTTTTAAATACAAATTTACGTTTGATATAGGTACAATTGTTGTATAAGCGCTAATCCAAGCTGGAAAAATGGTTTATGAATGATTTCCACAATACAGTCCTAGAGCCTAGTGTAGAAATTATTGCAAATGCAATTCTTGAATCTTAGTCTACAAAGTGTAAAATAGTAATCCTATCTTACCCTATCCTATCCTACTACGAGTAATATTATAAGTGTGAAATTATGGAAATTTAGATAATTGGATGTTTAGATTAAATGTTTGAATGTTTGTTCCGTTTTCACACCTCAACGGCTAGGCCATTGGGGCCCTCGCGGGCACTTAGACACGTCTTACAGTTTTTGAAATACAATCTTATTGTATCTTATTTAACTCTCTTTTTATTTTTTTCCTTTTTTTATCTACTAGCATTTCGGAAATGACCATTTGCTAAGAAGAAATGCCGAAAGAAACTTGCCAATATAGGTCTCTTTTAAAATTGTCAATTAGATATTACAAAAACAAAAAATACACAAGCATATTGGTACAATAACGATATCAAATGGTAAAATTAAAGATTATTAAGAACAGGTAGTCTGTGCTGAATTATTTCCAGACATCTTTGTCAGTTATATATTCATCAATTCTATAATAAGCCCTTCTATAGAGAGTATTTTTAATGTACTTTTTGAATACATTGTCAGGAAATATAGATACATGAGGTACTGTATTAAGGCAATAGGCTACTTACTATCCCGGTGACATACTGCCATGGGGTAGTTTGGATGTTTAGATGTTTGAATCTTACGAAAATATGGATTGTTTTATTTCGCTTTCTCGTATCAACGGCTTTTCATCTACTATTGCTATGCCAAATATGTGTGTTATGATTCACGGTCCCTGCGGTACTCTAAACCAATCGTCCCCGTATATGAAGCAAGCAAAATGCACCAAAAAGTATCCTCGGACGCTTTTGAAGGATACTGAAACAAATGAAAATGGATATTCTCTATATAGACGCAGATCACCGGAAGATGGAGGGCACACGGCTAACATCAAAATTCGTGGTACTCAAGAATATATTGTCGAAATCCTACTAATATTCGACGAGCTCGGTGGCTCAGACGTGAATGACGCGACTTTGACATCAACGCTCGTGGGTTCGATTCCCACACAAGGCAAACATTTGTGTGCATGAACATGTCTGTTTGTCTTGGTCTGAATGTTTTAAGAGAGGTAGGGCGCATCAAAGTAGCCCGTCTGGGGAAGTACCTTTACCTCACAGAAAACCACAGCCAAATAACAACTCCCTAGAGGGTTGTTATGTTCCTGCGTGTGAGTGAGGTCACTGGTATGCTCCCAAGGAGTTGCTGTGTAAGCAGCAGAGGAGGCATCGCGCGAGTGATATAAGCGTTAATAGGCTACGGTACCCGCTTTACATCAAGGGGGCCGTATGCTTATATGCCTCTCGACGTAGTATAAAAAAAATATTATAAACTAGCTGTTCCCGCGGCTTCGCCCGCGTGGTCAAAGGGACACAAAGCATATTTTCCTGTGGGAGTAAGATATTTTCCGCGGAAAAAATTAGCCTATCACTGTCAGGCATGTTGAACACCTATTTATGACTTTGTCTATATAATCATCAGCAAAAAAATTTGTACCTACTATAATACGAGTAACATACGTTTACAGCAAATTAATTAAAATACTTAAATAACTAAAAGCGTTAACACTTTTAGTCTTGAAAAGTTTTAAGTCATTATAGTCTTGGTATTTTTTAATAAAGTTAATTTATTTAAGTCACAATAAAAGACTGAAAGCGGAATTCGAGGCACCACTAGAAACGGAGTGGGTACTGAGAAGATGTTTTGATGCATTTGAAGTATTATGCGAAGTAACTTCGCATACCAAATGTATGAATACATATTTCCTATCCGTACGTCTCCTTTTTTGTAGAATACGCATCTTAATATAAACGACTAAAGGACTCGTGTCTCTTTTTCATCGGCAAACATCATCCAACAGTAGTGGATCGGAGCTGCTAATGTACACCAACAGATAAAAATCGAGTTTATCAGCTCGAGCATCGAGGTTAGTCGTTGCAACTCGAAAACCGGTTAGCAATCACTTCAGAGAAATGTGAACATAATGTGTGATATTATCGGTACACAACGGTAACTGACTATTTCACTCTAAGTCTCGCGCGTTTCATTAAGCGCCAATCTGGTTAATGAGCGTCGAACTTTTTCGGTTAAATGAACATTAAGAACAGAATGGACGGCGAACCGCCGAACCTTTTACCGGAATTACGCGGTTAAGTGCTCGCTTTTAGGAACCCACGTTGGAATGACGTTGCATATGAGGAAATGTCTGACCATCAGATTTGGATTACTCTCCGCTTTTAGAAAGATACGTTTATGACTCAAATAGATGTAGGTACTCAACTTTTTTCATGTATTTAGCAAAATTAAATATGATACGGGAAAAATTCCCAACAAGAACATCGAATATAGTCTAAGCCAGCTATACTAAAAAGATAGTAGATACATAATAACATAATGTGTCAAAATTTAAATGAAAACTAATGTTCTCTGAGCGCTAAACACACGGTATACGATGTCCACAACCCGGCGACGAGATTAAAACTTTCCCACTTGAAAGTGCACTGGCCGCACAGTTGAAGAGAAATTTACTCCAAGCAAAAGTTAATATAAGCGAATTTTGTCCTGTGGCGAGCGGTTTGCGGGATGTCCCATCAAGTTTCTGCCTCGGTGAGAACTAACTCCAAGCTTGCGAATAGCACCTGTGCCTTCCACTTTACTTCCCTTACCGTCTTGTTTTTATTGCGATCGAGCGAGATAAGCTTGATAGACAGCGCAACTCTATCAAAATAACATTTTAAATTGACGCCTAATTAGTGCTTAAAATTAATCGCTCCTTTTTGCAGTTTACGCGCGATACTATCACGGAGCGAAGTTGCGACTTTGAAGCAAAAATTCAGTATTTAATTAAAAGTAACTTTTCGAATTATTTGTAGATTTTATCAGGAGCACATTCAGACAAGTATCTGATGTAATTGCACGGGGCAAACCTTTAAAATGTGCCGCCAAACGGAGTCTTGACTCGTTCGTACATAAGTGAATTAAAATTAGTCACTTGCGATAACATTGACTTACAAATAACAACGTTTACGAACGAATGTGAAAAAAAATAACATTCTTTCGATCCGTATCAAAAATAAATAAAAATAAAGTTATAAAACTAATACGACAAAAAAGAAATAAGTTCAATAAAAATAGGTCTATTTTTTACAAATAATTATAAATGTCGGTTTTATGTAACTTTAATCACACGTCGTACGGTAAACGTGTATCTAATAATTTACATTGGACTACTGCTAAACAAAACTAACATACATTTTAATTATAAAGTTAAAATCATATGAGTAGTCAAATATAATATTATTATTATTTATTATCTTTATTACTCGTATTTAGAATATAAATACCTACATTGAAATTTTGTTTATAACTTTTTAGTGGGCATTTTTCGTAATGGAGTTAATTTAATACTTTCTTTAAATTTTATTTAACTTTAGGAGGTAAACCGACACAGTTGTCCATGGATTCCACATACATCGCCTGCTAAAAGCATAACCCTCATTTTGGCTTTGCCGTGGTCGGGTAATAAATGGCGGAAAATGATATTAATAAACACCAGCTACAGAAAATCCTAAATAACTGGCATTACAAATAAAGCTGGGAGGGATCTAGTCATGCAATCAAAATAACCTAACGAGATAACAAAAACCCTATTTGTAATATCACATAATCGTAAATATTCATTGAATGTGGTGGAACGACGTTAAATTAGTTTTAAAATGCAGAAAACAGCTCGTACCCGAGAGTTCCGCGTAAACAGTAACAAAGCCATGCTTGCAAATGAGGTCGGCGAGATAGTGGAGCTCGGAAGTTAGTGTAAGCATAAATTAAAACAAGCGTTTCCATAAAAAGTTGATAAATGGCTTTCCACAGGCGGCGCGACAAAAAAGGGAGTTGACGTCAGCCGAAGCGCTAACGTGTTTCATTTTGCAGCCCAGGCCGACATCTGGGCCGATTTGAGCACGACCCAACTGTGAATACAGCATGAAAATCTAGCTGAACTGTTCAAACATTTAAATCGTTGATGGATTTCAGCCTGTCAACTGCTTTCGAATGTGGATTAATATGATCGATATCGAACATACTAGACAACTAAGAATGATTATGTAGTAGTATCGAAACATTAATCAAAACATATCTGAGTTAGTTCGTAGAAAAACAATAACAATCTAAAAATGGAACGTAATAAAAATACATGTTCAAAAAGCATATCGGCCATAAAACCTGCTTGTTTTGTGAGAAATTTTCGCAATCAAATAGAAATAGATACTATACGATAATAAGCGAAGTTCGCCGTCAAATCAATAGCGGCTGGCACTTCGAGACGACTGGTCAAGTCTAGTGGACCGCTCAAAATTGGCAAGTTTAAAAAGGGACGCTGTAAGGTGAGCGAGTATTAGAGAAAGTGAGTATTATATTAATTGTAAAAAAAGCGTACGTGCGCTAGTAGCTCTGCTACTGTACTCTTCAATTAACGTGTACGCGGCTTAACGCTAGTATTTTAGTCTATCTATCTATCTATCCATCTACGACTTCGCGGTAAATCCCTTGCCGGATAGGCAAAGTGGACCGAGCGCCTTATGATGCTGTCCTTACACAACTCACTCGCTTCTTTAACTCATAGACTTTTTCATGCACGCTGGCCAGTTCTTTTTCTGATAAAACACGACCTACTCAATCGCGGTCAGGGAGTCTTAGTCTTACGTCACCTCGGCTCCTACGTCATTCTACTTTGGGGTTGTATATCTAATTCGTTATTCTTTCTAGTATTTTAGTCTTTTATTACTTCACGCCAAATCCCTTACAGAGAGGCGGAGGAGGAGGGTAGGCAAAGAGAACCGAGCGCCACGTGACTCGATCCTTAAGTCAAAGTCAAAGTCAAAATCTTTTTATTCCGTAAAAATGGCTACATTTGTTTGGAATCGTCACAATTTTTTTCCCTACCGTGCAGTTCATGACTAGGTGAGCACTGATAAAAATACTGCCAAAAAACTCAGGCATCCCTCTTTTGGTATCCAAACAAATTTACATAATTTATTAATTACATTACAATTGGATCGACTCACTCCCAGGCATTTTTATCATTAATATAGTCAGATACTTTATAATATGCCCTGCTACACAATTTGGCTTTAATAGTAGTTTTAAATTTGTTTATTGACAATTCTCTTATATTGCTGGGAAGTTTGTTATAGAACCGTATACATTGCCCCATAAAAGAATTACTTATTTTGTGGAGACGGCTTGCATGTAACACAAGATTATGCTTATATCTAGTATTTATATTATGAGTATCACTCTTTTTACAAAATGAGTCTATGTTTTTATGGACATACAAAAGATTTTCATAGATATATTGCGATGCGACTGTTAAAATATTTATTTCTTTGAATTTTTCTTTAAGGCTCTCCCGGGGACCAAGTTTGTATATAGCTCTTATGGCTCTCTTTTGCAATAAAAAGATGGTGTTAATGTCCGCGGAGTTACCCCAAAGAAGAATTCCATATGACATAATACTATGAAAGTAGCTGAAATAAACTATTCTAGCCGTATCAATATCAGTGAGCCGTCTAATAGTTTTCACTGCATAGGCTGCAGAACTTAGTTTTCCTGATAATTTTTCAATTTGTGGGCCCCATTGTAGTTTGGAGTCAATTGTTATACCCAAGAACACAGTTGTCTCCACAGGGGCTAAATTAGTTCCATTAACATTGACATTGGTAGTCACCTGTCTTACATTAGGTGTTGAGAACTTAATTACTTTAGTCTTTTTATCATTTAAAAGCAGATTATTAACATTAAACCAATGAATAACTTTAGAGAGAGCATCGTTAACTTCGTCATAATTATCTAACTGTCTATTAATTTTGAATGTCAAAGAGGTATCATCCGCAAACAATACAATCTCATGTTTATCCTTTACATAATAAGGTAAGTCATTTATATATACTAAAAATAAGAATGGACCTAGAATTGACCCCTGTGGGACTCCCATAACTACAGGGGACCCCGAAGATCTTTTACCATTAACATCGACCTTCTGTATCCTATTGCCCAGATAAGAAGACAGAAGTTCGAGAGCCTTGTTCCTGATACCGTAGTGGTGTAATTTTCTGACAAGAGTGTCATGGTGCACGCAGTCAAACGCTTTAGACAGATCACAGAAAATTCCCAAGGCATCTTGCGAACCTTCCCATGCCGCGAATATACTTTTAAGCAAATGAATCCCTGCGTCTATAGTTGAACAACCTCTCGTAAATCCGAATTGTCTCCTATGAAGCAAATTATGTGTATTGAAATGTCTGAGCAACTGGCTAAGCATTAGTTTTTTAAAAATTTTACTGAGAATGGGCAGTATGGAAACAGGTCGAAAATTCGAAGGGTCCGAACTATCACCAGATTTAAATAATGGAATGATTTTACTATGTTTCATCAAGTCAGGAAATACACCAGATGCCACACAACAGTTGAAAATTGTAGCTAAATGTGGAGCGATTGAAATAATAATAGAAGATATGGTTTTGACAGATAGACCCCACAGATCTTTAGTGTTTTTCATATTTATTGATTTAAATGCGTTCAAAACATCTTTTGGGCTTACAGCTGAAAATTCAAATATTGTGTCGCATTCTACCACGCTCTGTTTGAGAACCAGTTCAGCAGCTATAGAAGAAGACCTTACATACCTCACTCGCTTCTTTAACATTCATTGCTCTTTTCATGCACGCTCGCCGGTTAATAGGGCTCCTGACATCACCTTCTGATAGAACACGACCAATTTAATCATGGTAGGTAAGTCTTGGCCTTCCTCGGCTCCTACATCCTTCCACTTTTGCATTGTATATCTACTTCGTCATTCTTTTATCCTGCATTCTTTCTACATGTCCGAACCAACGGAGCATGCCTCTTCTTATTTTAACATCGACGCTCTCTTTCAGACCAACTCTGCTTCTAACCTCATCATTGCGAATACGGTCTACAAGCGTTACGCCACAAATTTTGCGCAACGCTCGCATTTCAACCGCGTTTATCCTACTTTCATGCTCTCTCTGCCATACCCAGCTCTCGCTTCCGTAAGTAAGCGTTGGGACCAGCACCGCATTGTGTATAGCCAGCTGCGCCTTCTGGCTCAGGTTTTTACTGCTAATAAGTTTTCCCAACGCTCCATTCACACTATTCCCAGCACTCACTCGCCTTACACATCTGCGGTATACCTTCCATCCCTGCTGAAAGCGCATCCAAGATATACAAACTCATCCACTTGTTCCAACACTTCATCATCTACCGTAATCCTTACATTGGTTCTGGTGTCTTCTCTTTCAAATAACATTATCTTTGTTTTCTTCGTATTCAATAGTAAGCCTTGCTTCATACATTCCTTTCATCATTGTGAGTATAGTATTTAAGTAATAATAACATTGCCTTGTTAGGATACACTTCAAACTATGAGGACCTCAGTGGCTTTTAGTCTAGTTCTCCTAGAGCAATCGAGCATAAAGAAAAAGCAACGTTGGGCAATAGCCTATCTATGGATTTATCTCGAGCTCCTTCGTTGTCAACATGCCCAAGCCGTCGTCATTACTGCCCAATACTGTACCCTACCAAACGCAAATGGTGTGTGCGGTGGAGTTTGCTCAACCTTCGGACAGATCTGTGGCGGAATGTAGTCTACACATTGAGCAGAGGCAGACCCGTATCCTGGCAGTGAGATAACGGCTTAGTATTTTTTACCACTAAGGTAACCAACAAGAGCACGCATCCTTGCAAAATCAGGGGCAGTACCGACTCTATAGAAATATGGCGTGATAATTATAAGTACCTACAACCGTTATGGCACATTAACTTATAACTTCTAACAGTTTGCGTCATCATAACAATGGCAAACGAATGTGGTTACTCAGCAATAATATAATTATAATATCGACAAGCTGGTCTCATTATGAACTTCGGAAGTAGATTTTGATACGGCCTTCCTTTTTTTTTGAGGCGGAATCAGCGGGTACATTTTGCTTCACTTTGCATGATCTAAATGGTAGCATCACCATTTATGACGAGCTCGGTGGCTCAGTGGTGAAACGCGCTGTTAAGCTACTTTGATACCAACGCTCGTGGGTTCGGTTCCCAGACATGGCAAACATTTGTGTGCATGAACATGTCTCTTAGTCTTGGTCTGGGTATTCTTAAGAGAGGTAGGGCGCACCAAAGCAGCCCGTCCGGAAAAGTAGCTCCACCTCCCAGAAAACCGCAGCCAAATAACAACTCCCTAGAGAGTTGTGTTCCTGCATGTGAGTGAGATCTCTCAGTCGCTGTGTTGTGGAGCAGCAGAGGTGGTATCGCGCGAGTACTACTTAATGTACTGCAAGCGTTTATAGGCTTACGGTAACCGCTTTACATCAGGTGGGGAGTGCTTCTATGCCTCCCGACGTTGTATAAAAAAAACACACTATGCGCTATAAATCAAATTGGTTCAACATTCTATCCAGTTGTAAAGCATAAACATTCATCAACTATTTACTTTAAAAACTTCAAAAATTAACAAGAGAGTGTCGCGCAATAAGAGGTCCTTTTTTACTTTTGTACTAGGGAGGTTGCTTTAAAAAATATTTCCCATTTATTAGGGTTCACTAGCACCCTAATTAATTGAAATACTATACTACTCTGGCGTAGATAGGCGAGTAAAATACGAATTAAGCAACGCGACAGTGCAACTGGAATGGGCGCTATTCACGGTGGAGTGAGCGCAGGCAGCGACCGCGCCGAGACAGCCCTGCACCACGCTGCGCTGCTCTGGACACATGCCTCCCCGATTTATATATCGCTACCCATACAAAAATGGAAAATTTAAATGAATCAAAGTTGCTGTATTTTCATGAATTAAAAAAATACTTAAATGTATTAACATACTTTACGATACAGTATGAACATGTACATATTTGTAATGATCTTTTACTCATATTCTGAACTATTTTGGATGACATTGTCAATAAATGTGTTGGCATAACCGTAGTAAATAGTGCAACCCCGTAAGCATGACGTGCCAATTATACAGTAATGCTTAGTAAGATCTAGTTAGTTAGGATAACTGTTTACAGCAATTAAACTATGTCAGGTATAATTCAGAAAACCAATAGACTTCTAATGTTTTCCAATTGATAATAAAAATATCAAAATATGTCAACAAATTACACCCAGCGTAGAATCACACCACACATGCCTACTCCGGGACAAAGGAAGGCGGCGCACTTCGCTTTTCAAATGCAATTTGCATCACAAATAACAAGTTACCGTATAGAAAGAACAAATTCTCTTCTTGCTAAAAAAAAACTAAAGTAAATGATTTTTTTAAGAAATTAACTGGAATATGATCACTTTTATCTTTCAAATCTAAGGGTTTAGCATTATTACAGGACACGCCCTGGATATGCAATTATGCTCTGGAACGTCTGATTACTTTTCTGAACATTTCACGACAGATCATTCGTCCGAAAGTAATAAATTAAAAACTCAATACTTTCAAGTTGAATACTATACATTGGCATGTAGGTACCCAATTTTAAACGGGATAAATCGGAACAAGTTCAAAAGGAACTTCCTTACCTACGATAAATTGCATTGCATGCAATAAATATTCCCAAAGTTGCACTACAGCATGTTGCGGAATGTAATACAGAAGCCAACAACGTTAATAAAACCGCAATACGCCACCATTAGAGACGACTGAGTCCACAGACGGAATGTTAAGCCTTCTCAGACGCGCAATAAAGGGACATATGCACCACCGCACATAAACGTCTGCAAAGACCCCGGGGTATATTTAACATTCGCCTGATATTAAACCGTATATATCATACACATATTCTCGACTGTTTAATTATCTATTTGGATGACAATAGGCAATTCGACAGATTATTTCCATAAAGGATTAGATAAACGTCCAATTTCCCGTGTAAGCACAGTCGAGGGCAGCCCACAAACTATCCGTATACCAAAAGTTGACTAATCCACAACCATTCCCTTTAATTGGTTTACCACAGACCTCTATTACCGAAATAAGATGGGAAATCAGAGTATTAGCATAACAGTGAATTCAATTAGGGTTCACAAAGAGGATTACAACTTTTACAATGAAAGGAAAGCTAAAGCGGGGGCCCGATTCGAACTAACATGGAATAATCAAAATTTGAATGAATGTTTTTATTAAGTTAAAATTAGATTCGTCTTCGTCCGTTTTTATCGCATAAAAAATATTTATGTGATTATTTGGAACTAGTGCATTTGACCATTTCGAGGCCTTTAGCACAGAAGTTGAAAGTACACATTCAGAGTCATTAATTGTTTCGTTCCTTAATAAGAACAATTTCTACTATGGAACGAATATCGATATTGAAAAAAAAACATATTTTATTTCTATATTCAACAAACAAACACGATCAGCTGATGGAACAATTTGTATAGAGAAATCGAATTGTTTATTTCAAAGCTGACCAAAATATATTTATATCAACGCGTAGAATCACATCTTTGATTTTGGCTATCACTTCTGAACCTTCTATATGAACGGAGTTTTGCAGACTTCGTTTGAATAGTTATGAACATTAAGAGAATAAAATCCAAGTTATCCATTATTTTTAAACGCTTAAAATGAGATGAACGAGTAAACAAGCTAATAAAATAATAATAAATCAAGGGATACATCGATATCCGGCACCATTATTGGTAACTTAGAAAAGAGAAACTTTGAACAACAGAAATTATTGGAAAACAACAGACGAGAAACAATATATTATTCAGTATGACGGCTGAACGTGCAAATGCGCCTCGATAATGGCCAATTGTTGGTAATAAAACTACTACTGTATACGATGCAAATTATATTAATGGAGCGAGTTGCCCAGAGGGACCGACGCTGCACAAACGAGATTAAAACAATTATCAAACGTTAGTTATCTCACAACTAAGTAAGATCACTAGTCATTATGATATCAACCGATTTCTATTTGCCAAAACTAGACTAACTACAAGTTGTTGAGGTAAATCAATTTGTAAACTACATTTACGTGTTTCCCGCATGTGTTGCGAGTTAGTCAATTTACACAAAGAGATGTAGTGTGTTATGACAGCTGTAATAGGGTTGGTTACACAGTGCAGTGTAAGGTACGGTGCATATGTGCAAGCCTCAGGGCGACAGTACCGCGTCAGAGCATTGTTTGCAATATTCACCTGCGATATCATAATTATTGTCAACAAGGGAGATATGACAATATTCGGAGAGATTCGTGTAATAACGAAAATATGGATGTATAATCAAAAACAGTAGCACTTTTCCAAGTGCCGTAACAAAAAAAGGAACGTTAGAGTGCGACTCTACCAGTTTGCTCCTCTTACCTTCGAAGTTAAGAAGGGGGAAAAATGTAACACTGGAATCACTACTGTTCGCAGTATACGTTTCGGTTACGGTTCCTACGGGGTATACTTTGTCCGATAACCGTTAGGTCCGAAGACATGAACATATCTTTTTGTCTTGATCTAGATGTTTTAAAAGAGATAGGTTGCATCTTAGCAGCCCGACTGGGGAAGTAACTCAATCTCCTAGAAAACAAAATAACATCTCCTTGGAGGTTTTTTTATACAACGTTAGAAGAAAAATAAGCATGCTACCTACCTGAAATCGTGAAATGAATTGTATCGTTCGCGCGTTAATCTCTCGTGTGGGGTTACTAGGAGCTAACTGCTAACATGTGAAGTTACTAGTTAGCTCCTGGCAACCTCACACAATAAACCGTTCGCAGGAACACTCAAGGAAATTGTTATTTGGCTGCGGTTTTCTATAAGGTGGACGTACTACACGACGGGTTGCAGCTTTAATGTCACCCTACCTCTTAAAAACCGCAAGCCAAAAAGGCATCAAGGGGTTCTAAAAGGTCGGCAATGCACGAGTGCTGGCATTGCTACGGTAACTGTTTTCCATGAAGCAGACCGTAGGCTTGTATTAAAAAATTATCACAGTGTTAAAAACTCAATAATTAAAATTTACAAATTTTTATATAGTTAAATATTACAAGGTACAACTATGTTTCTAAATAGCGAAGTTTTTTTTTCTATCATTAGAAATCCTTCAAAAGTAATGTTAGTTAGCGGTTCGAGGAACGTGCGGAACCCTGGACTGACTTTAATTTATTTTATTTGAATGATTGCCATTCAAATTATTATTATTCTCCTGTAACTTAGATTTAAAACTTTTTAAGGTGAAGACTCCCCGGTACTAACTTTCTTCCATCAAAGCCTCGTTTGCTATACAACAGGCTGCATCAGTGGAGACGGAGATTGTCTTTACTCTAAAGAAAGAAATATTTTTCGAATAATTACCTACATAACAGGCAGATAAAGCAACAGAAATATTTCTTGTACTTCATAAAAAGCATTTCTCTCGCATCAACGCAGCATACCACCAAGAGCTTCCTGATGGCCACACTCACTCGTAGAAACACAACACTTTGAGAATTGTTATTCGGTTGCGGTCATCAGTACAGTGGCGGTACTTTTTCCGTCCGACTTTCTACTTCCAAGCGTCATCCCGTTTCTTAATCTGTTAGGATTGTTGGGGTCCGCTATCTAAGTCTAACGATTTGGCGAACATACTGATCTTTTATACCGACTGACGCCAGACCTCAACAACACAGAGGAAAAGCCAGACATTTCTTAGGTTATGTTATTCTTTGGTCTTCCGAAACATAATTTCTTCGGCATACTGGTTTCGTCAATATGTTTTCCTTCACCGCCGACCAAATGATAATTATACGAGTAACTACGTAAATACGTAAATAAATCTGATAACAGGAATTTAGCGGTACATGTATACACCGGGATTCGAACCAGAGACCGTTGCTCGGTTCTTTATCCACTGAGCTATCTCTGCCCTTTCTCAGTCGGACGCTTTCTAATTAAATATTTCCGCGGGCTAAATCACTTTTGCCAGAGCAAATGAGATTGACTTCCTGAGGTGAGGATGGACCTACTTATACGACAAATGCCCAGAAAGCAAACTATAACTATCCCACAAAATATAACAGTACAACATAATAATTATGCTCACACAAGCAACTCTAGTCTTTTCCTAATTATTCTCAAAAAATCTTTTTCTATGCTCTAACTGAAAGCAAGGAAGCTGAATCATAGGAGCATGAACCAAATACGGACGTCAGACATCGAAAGCCCGACATGATGTATAACTGTGCTTCCCAAAGTGGATTACATCGACCCCATCGGGTCGATTGCCACAAGTAAGACAAGCTCGGTGGCGCAGTCGTGAATGACGCGAATGTAACACCAACGCTCGTGGGTTCGTTTCACACACAAGACATTCATTTGTGTGCATAAACATGTTTGTTTGTCTTCATCTGGATGTTTTAAGAGAGGTAGGGCGCATCAAAGCAGCTCGTCTGGGGAAGTACCTCCACCTCACAGGAAACCGCAACCAAATAACAACTCCCTAGAGGGTTGTTGTGTCCCTGTGTGTGAGTGAGGTTACCCTTAAGCTCCTAAGAAGTTGCTGTGTTAACAGCAGATAAGGCATCGCGCGAGCGATAATGAATGTATTACAAGCGTCCATAGACTACGGCAACCGCTTTACATCAGGTGGGTCGTATGCTTGTATGCCTTCCGACGTTGTATAAAAAAAGTAAGGGGTCCAGATTCAAACATTAGTTAAGCAGGGGATCTAGAAAGAGCAAAAAATACATAGGTAAGGCTACGGGACAAATATGATTGAAATATCTAGAGTATCAATAATTATCAATCATTAATAATAAGTATCAATCATTAATAAAAAGTATCAGTCATTATAAATATTTTTTTGTAAAGGCCAATTCTGAAAACATATCTACACAGAGCTTGAAACTGTTAACTGTCTTCGATCAGATAAAGCTAGAGTATACAAACTGAGATCTATTTTTTATTTGTTAGTTGTGAAGACGTTCAGTGAAGCGAGGTGCACCTAACGAGCGTTAGCAGGTGTGATGCGCGATCGCTTCCGACCTGTTGTCAATTAGACGCGTGGAGAGCCACCCGCACCATCCCGCTACATAAATCCTCGCTTCTGACGTTTGCCGCAAACTAGTGCCGCAACCACCTATCGCGGTGAACTACTGCTTCTTCTACACCTACAGACATCTAAGATATTTTTATACAACCCAGATAGCAAACAGGCTAAGTCATTAGCCCGTTGCGGCCCGTTATATACTGTTTAACGTAACGCGCATGGCCTGATCAAGCCACGCGAGTGTCGCAGGCGCACAACAACTAAATGACTAATTCCATCTCACAAATGATTGCAATCAATACGTCCCTCGAGGATTGTTTTGTTGAGGAACAGAAACTGCTGAATAAAGTGAGCGTGAGTGAGTAAGTACTTCCATAGACACACAATACTTTATATGGACGGCTGGGATATACTGGAACCGCAATAGCTGCATACTGTGCGATTCCAGAGAAGTTTTCTACCAAAATCTATTAAGTTGTGGAATGAGTTCCCTACCGAAGTTTTTCCGAGGGAGTTTTTACGAAACCTCTTCACATCTTTCTTGAAGAACCCCTCAGACGTTCTAACAGGATCGACAAGGCAAGAGTGACACCCCTGGTATTGTAAATGTCCATAGGCTGATCTAACTGCTTATCATCAGGCAGTCCGTACGCTTGTTTTCCACTTTAGTAATATAAAAAAATGGCTGTTAGGACTTTTATATGGCTACGACTTTTTTTTGTTCAGGTACTTCCTCAATTGAGCTGTTCAAATTGCGAGAAAAATATCACTGCCGTCTGTGTACTGTCCTCTTAGGCATTACCTCGTCTGCTAAACAATGGAATGCACAAGCGCAAGTGAGTTTAATTTTGGTTATAACTACCACTGTTGGCCACATAATCTTTTTACCTTAACAGTTACCGTTGAAAACAAAATATAAGTTTTGTGTGTTAAATTGTAAGACACATTATTAACTATGTACGAGTAATATTTAATTTATAGGGTATGTCTTTAATGTCAGTGGTGATTTTCCACTATGCCCGAGCTCTTTAAAGTTCGATGAATGCAAATTATATTTCATCTTATAAGTATTAAGGTCGCAACAAGAGCAGTGACGTCATTCACAGTGAAAGCAAAGAGACACGAACAATACGTGTCTCTTGCGCAAGCCGAGCGATCGCAGGGAACAATGGCGGGGTAATAGAGCCATTCGTCGGCTCATTGCTTATTCATCTACGCCCCTGACGCCTCCGCGGGCGACGCCACCGTCGCAATTGATGTCCTCGTGAGTCAAGAGACAAGCAGCATGTCGACACCCTACCTCGCGCTTGCAGCAAAATTATGACCCAACCATACGATCGCAGGACAAGCGAAAAAACACCGTAAAGAAGTAGCCACAAAGGCACTAATAGAATAACATCTAAGAAGCAGCATAAATTCTTTCAAAGGACAACAATGTTGGAAAACACCTAGTAAAGACCATCGTAGACATACCGTGGGCTAGTTCAATCAGATGAAAATGCCGATAAATGTTACTGAATCCACGTTGATACGTAGAAGCAATTTGAGAGTATGATCAGTGATAAATCAGCTAAATAGATTTGCGAGTCATTTTCCGGATGTCACCTTTACAGGCAATTTGATCTTATACTTGGTGTATTTCCGCCACCTATATACCAAATGCATGTTGGTACAATAATATGTGACAACAAATTTATTTTTCTTTACCTTTTATTTTATTTGCCTATGCTGAATTACATCAATACAAT
Organism: Pyralis farinalis; assembly: GCA_947507595.1. NCBI lineage: Eukaryota > Metazoa > Arthropoda > Insecta > Lepidoptera > Pyralidae > Pyralis > Pyralis farinalis. The sequence continues at coordinate 15,160,853 of OX382273.1, forward strand.
TTTCAGTGCTACGGAACAAGCGTCGCTTGACATACGAAATAAAAATACGTTGTGTCAAGGTACCTTTAAGCTAATTTTACGGATCATATTTCTTTATATGTATACCATTGAGAAAATAAGCGTACGGTCTGCCTGATAGTTAGCTGTTACCGTACCCTATGGACGGACACCTATTGTGGCGCGTCTATACGGCGCTCTTAGATCTGCGAAAGTCACATCCCCGTTGAATACAGATGCATATCTTAACATGGCAGGCAAACAATTTTAATTAAATTTATTTACAGTCAGCGGGCCTCTGTGGGCGCTTAGATAGATATATTTTATAAGATTATTATATAATTTCTCTCTGTCTACCCTGCAAGGGACTTGGTGTGAAGATATACATACATAGATACATATTATTATTATTTTCTTATAATTTTTATATGTTTCGCCTATTTTTTAACTACCAGCATTTCGGAATTCAGAATTTCAAGAGGTGCGCGCCCTACCTCTCTTAAAATTTCCATTCATACTTCCATGACGAGCTCGGTGGCTCAGTCGTGAATGACGCGACTTTGACACCAACGCTCGTGGGTTCGATCCCCACACAAGACAAACATTTGTGTGCATGAACATGTCTGTGTGTCTTGATCTGGATGTTGTATTGATATTTCTTGATCTTGATCTGGGGAAGTACCTCCACCTCACAGAAAACCGCAGCTAAATAACAATTCCCTAGAGGGTTGTTGTGTTCCTGCGTGTGAATGAGGTCACCAGTAAGCTCCTAAGGAGTTGCTGTGATAGCAGCAGAGGTGGCAGCGCGCTAGTAATACTTAATGTACCTATTGTACGCGTTTGGCTAGAAAATGCTAAAAAAATTAGGCCTTTTTCATACCGTCAATTACATAACATAAAAGTGGCATGTCGGTATGCTAATTTTTGATAACAAGTTTATTTTTCTAAACCTTTTATTTTATTTCCTTAACCTGATTTATTTCCAGATATCTTCGTCAGTTAAACATTCATCGATTCAATAATAAGTCGTTTTGGCCCGACAATTTTAAATGTGGTTGTTGAACATATTTCCTGGCAAGGCAAGGACCGTTTCAGGCAATTTGTTCTAGAACCGAATAAAACTTATAACGAACGATGCCCCAATTAGTGGCCACGTATACCAACCACATTATTGCTTTTCTTTATATATTCAACCACAACGAACAGACAATAACGATATTACATACTACTTAACAGTTTTATCCGATTAAGTCTGATGCACCTAATCCAACCACTAGTCTAGTCTAACATAAGTTCTAACTTAATGTCTCTTCTGTCTGTCCCACGCCTTAGGCAATGCTTCGAGAATTTTATTCATAGCGCTCGTGATAAATAAGGCTCTATTCCCACTAAAGTAGAGACGAAGCGAAGTGTCAATGTATTTTTATATAGCATATTGACCTCTATCTATTACAGTACGCAATTTTCTACCGAGATAAAAGCAGACGTACAAATTCGTGCGAATAAAATCAATCCACAAATTTTTAGTCTCGGTAGAAAATTGTGTATTAAACTGAAGAGGATAAAGTCCATTATGCTAAATAAAATAACTTCTCTACGCTTGGACTCGTGCGACAGTGGACATTGAGCCTAAGAAACGCCGTGGTTGAATTACATTCATTATAGCCACATGCCTCGTATGGCGTTATCAAAAACTTGCTGCCGCCGCCGCCGCAAGCCCGCCTGTGGAACGATCTGTTGGCCCGGACTCCGTAGTTGGACACCTCAGGGACTTGTTTCAAATACCATTTGTCGTTAGTAAACAGCGAAACAGCTTATAATTCATCTCGACTGTGGCTTTGTTACTTTTATGATATATGTATACGCATACCTCGTGAATCGATAAGTTATAGCGGTCGTAATTATTACGAGAATATTTAATGGGCTGTTTTCTCACTGTTGGGTGACAGCGTGTGTGTTGTAGTATAATTACAGTATCATTTTAATGGTGTACGATGAAATCATAAATTCAATCCTTATTATTGGTGTAATAAATACCTACTAAATCTTTGGTCTATAGACCAATGATGTTGGTATGTGACTAGATTTTTTTACAACAACACATACAACGTCGGAAAGAAAACAAGTATAATGCACAACTAATATATACAGCACGTTTCATATACGGAAACTTTTCAATTTTAAATTTGTTATTTTTATTATTCGTTGTTATAGCCATCACACAATATGCGAAAATTTCAAGTCTGTAACTATTATAGTTCCAAAGATACGGCCAGTACAGTTTCAAATGGCCTTGTGACAGACGCATAGAGGCCGAATTTAATTATCTATGAATTAATAAATCATTTCGTTGTATAAAATTGTATCTAGTATAACAATGCTTAAATTCGATTTTTATTGACTGATTGTATACCTGAATGTTAAACATTAATATTTTATAAAGTACATCAATTTTATGTGCGAGTGTGTGAGTGCCTATACATTATGACAAGGATGATATCACAGGATCAAAGGATATAAGAAGAACATTGAACAAATCCCTGATTGTTGTTTCCCTGCTAAACTTTCTAGTATTATGCTCTCGTAATTACCGAATGTTTCGTACCTGCTTCTTTACACTTAGCCATACTGTCTTCAACAGTACTAGTAGGTACGCTGCTGCTAATATCACCAGAAGAGATCTTAATGCATTTATCCAGCCACTAATGATGTCCCTCTTCAAACATCTTTGATGTTCACCAAGACTCCTGCCATATTCGAGCAAGTTTGCTATTAAAACTATGGCTTTTTTAAGACTGTCATGATACTCTTCGACTCCTATATTAGCCTGTTTTAAATTCATCAGACGTTACTAGTGTAAAAACCAGTAAATTCTTTTCGTTAATTGTTTTTTCCTGCCGCCTAACTTTATACAAATCACTCTTAGTCAGTGACACAGTACCTAAAAAAAGTAATTGCTAAGTTCTTCGCACGTCTGGGCAGCAAGTGATGAAATCACACAGTGTATAGCAAACCCACCCATACAGACAAATATCTCAATGGTAACTCACACCACCATCCATGTCAGTTAGCTACCGTAGGCAAATCTTTGTTTCAGAGAGCACACGGTATCTGCGACGCTGAGCATCTAGAGGAGGAACTCCAACATGTCAAACAAGTACTGCGGAGCAATAGTCACACACTCCCTCGCATGCGTCACAGAAGCCGCCCGAAGCCACCTACAGTTGAACGTCAACCTGCCATCTTACCATACTTAAAGGGAGTCACAGACAAAATTGGCAACATCTTACGGCGAGCTTCAATTAAAACTTATTTCAAGCCCCATAAGAAGATCAGTCAATTTCTAAGACCTATCAAGTCTAATATCCCCCTACAAGATGCAGGAGTATACAAATTAGACTGCGAATGTGGTTTATCATACATAGGGCAAACAAAGAGAAGCGTAGGTACTCGTGTGAAAGAACACATTGCTGACATGAAGAATAGGCGCGATAAAAACTCTGCAGTATGTGAACATACACTGGACCAACCAAACCATTACATCCGGTTCGATAAACCACAAATCCTCGCCAAGGAGAATCGCTACATGCCGAGAATGTTGCGCGAGGCTATTGAAATAAGAAAACACCCCAATTTCAATAGAGAAGATGGTTGGCAAGTACCACCTGCTTGGGATCCAGTCCTAAAAATAATCAAGTCACAAATCCAAAGATCTACTAAAAAATGTTCGGACACTGTGAGCGATTTTTGTGTGAATCGGAACATATATAATTAATCCATCCATGTCGGTAGATGTAATAATTGAATAACTAATGTAAGACAAATACCACCTTAGTCTTTCCTGCGACCACGGACGCTGCAAAGCGTTCGAAACGTCAGGTTTCAACAAAATAAATAAAACACGCGATACTTCCGTTAAAAATAGTTTAATTTCAATGTGTAACAATCGCGAAAACCTAAGACAATAGCAAGTGATGAATTATTTAAAAAGCTAACAACATGAGATATTTCAAAAATAATAATTCACTATGAACACGCCAACACAGATTTTGCGGATAAATTTTGTAAATAAAAAATTAAAGTTACGCATCGATATCGTATAAAATAAAATTACTTTTCTTTACGTTGCATAATCATGTACAGGGTATTTTTTCAATATTGTACGTATCATCGACAAAAAATAACCACAACCCAGTAACTCAACGCTAAATACTTTTTTCACAACGTCATTTTAACGAGCTATAGACTGTACACTATACACTGATTCACTATGTGTTAGCAAGTAAACACCTGAGTGTTTAATAAAAATATTGATGTTACGACCTAGCCACATCATAAGAATTACAAATAAAAAATATCATCAAATAATTGTAAATTACCTATTACGGGACGAAAATAGGGAGACTAGAAACACTGAAGAAGCACGCACGACGCATACCAGAAGAAAGCACGGAAAAGGTACAGGCAATGTTAGGGAATCAACAGCCTGTTACTTTGGCAGCCAAGTGCTCAAAATCCAGAAGTCCGGCTTGGACTTGGCCGAGGTCTCCAAAATTGCAAACCAAAAACCATCGCTTAAAATTTACGTTTCTGCATATCCTAGCTTATCATCAAAATTGATCACATCAAGAGATAAAAAGTTATGTACGTTTTCACCGATAACTCTCGATCTAATAAATGTTTTTGCGCCAATAACAGCAACGTTCTCCACAATAAAACTGCATATTGCATGTTGCCATCCAGTTTTACAAATACTTTTAAAAATAAACCTCACTTTAAGACTCTTTTGTATGTGACATTAGAGTATTGGGTTAGCGATTACTTAACATAAAGTCAGATATAAAAACAAAGTTGTGACCATTTGTTATTTCTCTATGTGTTATGATATTTTGCTTCTAGTCAAATATCATCTCAAAGGGCCAAATTATGTTTTTTTTAACATACAACAAAGTAATCCTATAAAAATTCTTTACAAATTTTTACTTTTTTAGGTACCTACGAAACCCAAAAAACACCATTCGCGTTAATCGTAAATCTCACGTTACTAGATACATTTTCGTGAACGTAATAATAAACACAGTGACAAGTCACGATAGCGTTTCCATAGAACGGTTAACAATCGTTCAATTTGTAGGGTCGAGAGCTCGAGGGCGATAATACACGTTGCACGCGACGTCTCCTCAACATTCTCATGAGTAGAATAACGTACAACAATCAAGATGTCATTTTTCAACTACCCACGCGAGGGCACAGACAGAGAAATACGGTGGACAACGCACGCACTGCCCAACACGGTGTACAAAAGAGGCGCCCAGTGTCGTGATGCATATCTACTTTACGGTCTGAATAAACGGCCCAATAGTCTACTGTACTTTTTTATTCATAAGAGATCGACTATAAAACAAGATTGTTTGGCATTGTAAAGTTCCGCATATAAAACAAAATAGTCAAGTGCGAGTCGGACTCTTGTAACGCAGATTCCGAAATAAAAATGTATGTATCATACACACCTACATACCTAGTAGGTATCACAATATCAGTATCGAAAAGCTTTGCACAGGCTTTTTTTTTCAAAAAAAGTATGGAAACTTTTACTTAGCAATATAAATCTAAAATATGACATTAGCTTAATTTTGGAAATAATGTTTCCTTTTGAAACCGCAAACCCAGAAACTCCCCAAAACACAAGTCACGAATGCAATTTCTATAGCACAAAAAACCCCGCAACCACAACATATGCCTGGAAAAAACCTTTCAAATAGGGATGGCCTAAAACAGCTACAAATATTTATGGATATGTATATGAATTGAGATACAAGGTGACCACAATAACAGGCATAATTTTGCGTATTTTTATACCACTAAGACGTCTTGTTTAGATGTAAGAGCAAACTATACAATGTCCGTTATGCATTTTTAAGAGACCGTCGCCTAATCCTTTGTTGTGTAATTTTAATGTATTACATACACTTTTTAACCGCCTGTTGTAAAGCCGTAAACAAAAATATTACTCCAAGGCTTTACCCTCAAAACAGTATTATTACACATATATTATAGACAAAAAGTATTATTTCTAATTTTATCACGTCATAACTACTGAACAGTCGAATTTTAACATTTTTAGCAAACATCCATCGATTCGTCTTATAAATGCCATCGAGCCCTCGCGGGCACTTCGACGCGTGTTATTTTTTAAACAAAATCTTATTGTATTCTATACATTTTTCATACTTCATAATTTTTTAAATTTTTACAAAGAAACAAACACGTTTATGTATTTAAAAATATACACTACTAGACATTCAAACAGTTATGACTGAGCACACACATAAAGTATAAGAGACTATGCCCAGAGGAGAATTTACAATAGACAATATATAAGAAAGGATTTTACATTTTATGCGATATCTAGGATTAGAATAGGGAATAGGTAAAAGAGGACCTCTTTTACCTATTCCGTGATTACAAGAGTAGTGTTTTCTTCGCATTCCATAGTAAGAGAATTGCTTACTATGGAATGCGAAGAAAACAAAGATAATGGTACATATGTAAGGATTACGGTTGAAACGAATGGATCAGGTTGTACGTCGTGGATGCGCTTTCAGCAGAGATGGAAAGTACACCGCTGATGTAGAAAGACGAGTGAGTGCTGGGAATGGAGCGTTGGGAAAACTTCTTAGCAGTAAAAACTTGAGCCAGAAAGCACAGTTCGTTATACACAATGCAGTGCTGGTCCCAACGCATACTTATGGAAGCGAAAGCTAGATATAGTAGAGAGAACCTGAAAGTAGGATAATCGCGGTCGAAATGCGAGCGTTGCTCAAAATTTGTGTAGTAACGCTTGTAGACCGCATTCACAATGATGATGTTAGAAACAGAGTTGGTTTGAACAAAAGCGTCAGTGGTAAAATAAGAAGAGGCATGCTCCGTTGATCCATGACACAACAGACATGTAGAAATAATGCAGGATGAAAGAATTACAAAGCAGATATACAACGCAAAAACGGAGGGACGTAGGAGCCGAGGAAGGCCAAGACTTACCTACCATGACCAAATGTCGTGCTCTATCAGAAGGTGATATCAGGAGCCTTAATGTTAAAGAAGCGAGTGAGGTGTGTAAGGATCTAGTCACGTGACTCACGTGATGTTCGGTCCTCTCTGCCTACTCCGCAGGGGATTTGGCGTGAAGTTATAGACCGATAGATAGAGTTTCAAAGTATTTTCTTTTTACTTTGAAACTATGAACAATTGGAGTTTTTTGTTTAGTAAAATAGCTCTTAGCACGACTGCGAGCGAGCAATTTAAATCTCTTAAATTGGAGAAATTTTATGGCTTATGAAGTCGCGTATTTTTTTTTTATTGTTTAATCAGTTGACATCCAGGTTTTGCCTGCCACATTCCTCAAGTGATCTTTATAACCATACCGGGGTATTTCGTTATGTATTGTACAGCCTTGTCGTCTAAAAAGAAATGCACGACGTATTTTCGCATTAATATTTTATTTTGCGCATGAAATTGGAATTTATTCACAATTTTATGGATTTTATTTGTTTCCCGCGGAACTCAATCCTCTATCTAAAATAAAAGTAACCTAAGTTACTCCTTATAACAGCAGCTTTCTGCCAGTAAAAGTCTTGTCAATTTCGTCCAGCTATTTCTAAGAAAAGCAGGAAAAGTATAAAGCTAGTATTTTTACATTACAAACAGAGACTTCTACTTTATTTATTTCTATACATAACATCAGACAAGCTATTATCAACAAAAGTTTGTTTTTTTATTCCCTTATCGTATGGAAACAATATATACCACTCGCGATTAATGGCGGCTACAGCAGCGTATACGCCTCTTGCAACACAAGTACTAGTTTGCCTTGTTTTTGACATAGATTTAAGAGAAGAGGCTTTAATATCACTTAATTAAAATAACTACGTGCGCTATACACGAATTGTTAGAAGGGCACATGTGCAAACTAGCTAACTGTAGGCTTGGGCATTTTCTGCACCGCTTATTATAACGATTCACAGAAGTCGGTGTATAATTTATCGAATGTATAGTATGGGAGCTTGTGGTGAGAAATGATAGTAATTATTGACACGAACCAGCGCTCGGGGCTGAACCGCCATCCGTTCTGGAGATCACACACGGCCACTAACTCGAAAATTCCACATTCATAACGGAGCGGGCCCTTGGGCACCAACGGGGGCAGATCGGACCATGTTCGTTAATCGCAATCGATTTATGCTACTTGCAAATTATAAAATGCCTGTATGCTTGTGTAATTTTTAAGTAACTTGATGACTTTGTCGGGCATATCAGTCTAGGCTGATATGCAAATTGGCCAGCATTTGAACGCAGGCAGTCTTTGTATGGGAATTATAATTCCGAATTGTTTCTTGGTAGCTTGACGTTAGACGCCACGCTAAGTACATTCCCGGTAGTTATTATCAATCACTAAATTGCTCGTAAGTGGGCTTTGAACAAGGTTTATAAACAATAGCCTCAGCAAAACTGCGATGACGTAGCTTGGAGGCTCCAAATATCTTTAATTGAGGAGAGAGCCTTGTCACAGTGAAATCAGTATGAACTGGCTAAAAAAACAATAAATTTATATTTACCCACATGAGTGGAACAAGTCATTGTAGGGACCATTGTTTGAAACATTTTAAATATATTTTTTTAACAGATTTCATTTTACTTATGTTTACTTATTGTTTCATTGTATGTATATATATATATATATATATATATATATATATATATATATATATATATATATATATATATATATATATATATATATATATATATATATATATATACAATGATATATATATATATATATATATATATATATATCTTCACGTTAGAAATGTTAGTCAGTACTTGATATAAGTACTCTCGCTCAAAAATCCTATTTGTATAGCTAAGAACTTAACACTCGAAATGCAATTCTAACTCTTATTACGTACGGAATAAGAACGCTACAAGGGTCAAAGTGTAACACATTTTTTTTTTGTGTTAACATAAATTTGCTTGTCGTGTTCTCCAGTAATTGTTTGTTACATTGTTATAGCAGATTATTATTATTTTTTAACTTTATTTACCACATATATAGGATATAAAAGCGGACATTCTCTACCAGACAACCTTATGGAAGAGAACATATACAGGAAATCGGTACACAAAGTAAAAAAGCAAAATGCTCTTAATTAAAATTACTACACACAGTAAATATATGTTGTAAAAAAAATATAGAATATAAGTAACAATGTAAACGTTGATGAACCTGAAGTAAATAAAAAAAGTGTAAAGCTTGATGTGCTCTCAACTGTACACATATAGTTGTGATTACAAATACTGCGATACTTACAAAGTTTTTATTCACGAGTGTCACATTTTTAATACCAATTCATACCCAACAACAAACATAATGGCATTAATCGAACATATGCTGACACAGTGACGTATGTCCAGATGAGCAAATAACAAATACCAATTCGAAATAGTTTCATCCTCAATCCTAAAACGTGTTAGGTTAGAGTTTATTTAAGTGTGCTTTCCGCTATATTCCCATCTAGTAAGTGAGAGCAAATAAGAGTCAAAGGCGAGCCAATCCTTTTAGGGGCAAGCATTTCTATCGAGCATCTTTTGTTGTTATACAATGGCGCATCGATCGCGGTAGATTGCGCGGAAATGGTCGGGAACCGCTAACGAATGCTGCGACCGCGGAGCTAATTGAAGTTATTGCTGCTAGAGACAGTCGACGATGTTTGATTGGTCGCGACGAGCGACAAGCGACAGGCGGTTCGCAGGGTTGGCTATTAACAAAATGATGCGAATAAAAATAAGTCGGTCACGTGCGAATCTGTGGGGATATTCACATTGCCTCGGAAAGCCACATTAGAAACGGAATCGAATTGTTTTCGTTTAGATTCCTTACATTCCATTCCGATGTGAATATGGGTTACCGAGACAATGTGGAATGCTCCCACTGGTCTCGGTCTATTAGGATTTCGAAATGGTATTTCTGTTTTACACCAAACATTATAAGAAATTGGGAAAGAAAGAAAATTTTGTTTTAAAAATGTTACTTATATATTTTTTTTCTTTTTAGTCTATTCTTTCAATACTTTAATATTTCATAATTTAATATCTCATTTTGACGTGCTCGGTGGCGCGGTCGTGAATGACGCGACTTTGACACGAGCGTTGGCTCGTGGGTTCGATTCCCACCCAAAACAAACATTTGTGTGTATGAACATGTCTGTTTATCTTGGTGTGGATGTTTCAAGAGAGGTAGGGCGCATCAAAGCAGCCCATCTGGGGAAGTACCTCCAACCCACAGAAAACCTTAGACAAATAACAACTCCCTAGAGGGTTGTTGTATTCCTGCGTGTGAGTGGGGTCATCAGGAAACTCCTAAGGAAGAAACAGAGGAGGCAACGGGTGAGCGATAGTTAATGTATTACAAGCGTTCATAGGCTACGGTAACCGCTTCACATCAGGTGGGCCGTATGCTTTTATGCCTTCAAACACAGCCAATTCAGCTTGCTTATCCTTTGGACTATGTCATCCTCATTTCTGATTCTATCACGTAGAGATAGCTATTTCCATAATACGCTGAGCGATCTTAACCTTCTCTATATAGGCCGCAGTGCCCGCAGTGAAGGGCCATGTCTCAGTTCCATATGTCATCACTAGCAACACACTGTTCGAAGACTAATCTTCAAGTGTCGAGGTTACCTACCTGTCCTAGGTAGACATATTCATGATCAAACTCAAGCTTATAGTTACAACCGATATAGGTGCAACATGGACATTCGACATGATCTTACGTCTTTCACTTTCATCTTGAGACCTACCTGCTTGGAAACATCGATTTCACTATGAAGTCAAATCGAAGATTAATGATGTTATTCACCATGGATAATAATACCGTATCCTTTCCAACCCGAGAGCTTGAAGACATTTTCCAATAATGCGGTAAATAGTTTCTGATATAACGTCGCCTTATACCTTATTTGCAATTGGATCGATTTCATACTCTGGTTCAGTATACTCGGATACACATCATTGCCATACTGTATAAACACTTCAACGCTCAATGTATCGATATTCGATTGGGCATCACTGGAGACTATAGTACCGCCCATGTCTCAACAGAATCATAGCATGCGCCCACCGCAAGAGCAGTTTTCACAAACTTGCCGTTCATATTGTCCGGTGTTATACGATAAGGGTCTGAATATAACGACATGGACGGAGCGTAGACTTCAACAGCCAGACCTTTCTAGTTTTCATGTTAAGGTTCAAGATGCCGCCAACCACATACGTCACATACGTCATATACGTCACACATACGTCCACATACGTCATACCACAGAGACATCATTGAACAAATGCCGGCTGATCGTCAAAATGAAGTATATTTCATCGAACCATTCGGGCTATACCTGGTCTTCTCGGGCTTCTTGAAGACAAAGTTCCGAATTGTCCCACTCTTTACACATCAATTCAATTCCGTCAATATATTAGAATTAAAAAGGGTAATCCTCCTATTTCAGTCACCACATTAGATTTCAAATAACTAATGTGGGGCCACATACCACCACATAGCTTATTGTATTCTACTCGTTATGCCCTTTCATTTTATGCTCATGACAGAGATGTTATAAAGAAAAACACATTCTACCATTTTGTGTCGGCCGCCATGATATAACTGGAATATGAACATAACTGGATTTTTTAAATTAAATCCGTAAAAGTAGTACCTTACTTTAATAACTACATCTTTTAATTTACTTAAATAACAATTCTCCCCTAACAACACGAGTCTAACAATTATATTTACCATTATGTACAGTAAACGAACTAATTAATGACTTAAACAGTCAATCACTTGTGCTCGGAAAAGTTGCTTTGATATTTTATAACATAGGGCGGTTTTATCAAAGATTCTGCTTTCGATTCCTAAACACGTGCATATAATTTACGCACACAGACTTACTTCTGTTGGGTAGAAAACTAAATAAGTAAATTATTCTTAGAAATTAATGTACGAATGAATTAAAGGCACCTAGTAGTTCTGCTTCCCAACACGAGAGCCGGGAGGAGACTCTTTATTCTCCGCCGTTCAAAAGAATCGAACATTTATTTCCTAGAAACGCCAATAGATGGATGCATTTTCTGGAAATTATTTCATAAATATTATTGTTTGATATATATAAATTTTCTTTTAAGGTATATTAGGGAGAACAGGGTATGCCGAGCTTGTTTGAATGAAGCTAGTAATCCTATAGAAATTGGTTTCTTCTTTAATCCGTTCTTATAAAACGTCATTGGTGACTAAGCGTAGTTTAACGATATTGAAGAAGTTGTGAAACAATAAGCCAGATAGTAAAACTTTTGCTTACTGAATTTTAAAAGGGATGTTTTAAGAAAAGTGCGAGATTGCTACCAGCACAAATTGTACATGCGGCATGTGTTGTATAAAAAATCCGCTAATCGCTTACGGCACAACTGTAGCCTAACACTCAGGTGATTAGTGAGGGAAACTAAACTAATGCCATGTTTGATATCAACGGTTTTGCTATTACATCGATCAGCGCGCCGCGACGACATCACGTCGATTGATGATTGACGTGTGCCCCCGTTTATAACGAAAGGTTCCGGAATTTAATAACCATCGGTTTGGATTTGGATAAATGACGAACTATAACATACATGTATTTTTTTTAAGTTTTGAGAGTTTAATACAACGACGGGAAGTATATGACCCACCTGATGTGACCTCACTGACACATACAAATACAACAACCCTCCAGAGAGATGTTTGGCTTCGGTTTTTTTGTGAGTGGGGTATTTGCCCAGACGGATTGCTTTGATGCGCCCTACCTCTCTTAAAGCACCCAGAGCAAGAAACAGACATGTTCATGCATATAAATGTTTGTCCTGTGTGGGAATCGAGCCTACAAGCGTTGGTGTCAAATTAGCGTTATTAACAACTAACGCCACCAAGCTTGTATACATATATATGTAAAGAAATGACATTTCTTTTAATATAAACTAAGTGTAGTAATAGACAATAAGTAGTGACATATTATAATTGACGTTTGGAATATACGGTGAACGCACACCGTTGCGTTGGTTATGAAATTAAAATAGAAAACTTATAAAAACTAACTGATATATTAAAGAAGTATTATAGAATAAACTTTAAATGTCGTTTCTTTGGTTACATGTGAGATATAAGTGTAATTAAGCGTTTTAATATAATAATTGTTGTGATATAATAATAAATAAAACTTTCTTTGGTTATGTATAAACCTCCTAGCACGCCCTTTGAAACATTTTCAAATATCATGGAGGATGCCTTAAATAAATTATCTAATAGCCATAAAACTGTTATAATTTGTGGAGACTTTAATATAAATATCTTGGAGAAAAATACTGTTACCTACAACTTTTTAAATTTATTTAAATCATACAATTTGCATCATATTTTTACAGAGCCAACAAGAGTAACTGCTACAAGTGCTACGTGTATTGATAACATATTTAGCACTGTAAAACCTTTGTATCAATCTATAATTAATAAAGTTCAGTCAGACCATTCAGGTCAGTTGGTTTCATTTCCAAATTCTTCAAAAATACAAAGAAAGCAAATAAATTATATACAATTTAGTAAAAGCCGCTTAGAAAGATTTAAGTCTAATATAGCAGAAAAAATTGTATTGTTGCCCTGTCACGGTCCACTTGTACAGTTCGTTATTTAGCTTAATCACTAGTGAATTTAATACAATCTTTACTCCAAAACTACTGTCTGTAAGTGACCGTATGACATTCAGTGATTGGGCAACTCCTGGTATTTACAAAAGTCGGATTAAATTGTATGAACTTTATGAAGAAAGAACCTGTAATCACAATCCGACTTTTCAAGAACTTGTACAAAAATTATGCCAAAATATTTAAACGAGCCTGTTCCAATGCTAAGTCTATATATTTAAAAAATAAAATTAATGGTTCAACAAATATTATTAAATCTGTTTGGGATATGATAAATAATGAGACGGGTAGAGCGAAAGTACGTAGTCGAGACTTTCGGTTAAAGATAAATGATATAGATATCAAAAATGATGTAGAAATTGCGACTGAGTTTGAAAAATATTTTTCTAACATTCCTCTTATTACTACGAGAAATCTTATATCTTCTTCCATATCTGCTGAACTGGTACTCAAACAGAGCGTGGTAGAATGCGACACAATATTTGAATTTTCAGCTGTAAGCCCAAAAGATGTTTTGAACGCTTTTAAATCAATAAATATGAAAAACACTAAAGATCTGTGAGGTCTATCTGTCAAAACCATTTCTTTTATTATTATTTCAATCGCTTCACATTTAGCTACAATTTTCAATTGTTGTGTGGCATCTGGTGTATTTCCTGACTTGATGAAACATAGTAAAATCATTCCATTATTCCATCATTTAAATCTGGTGATAGTTCGGACCCTTCGAATTTTCGACCTGTTTCCATACTGCCCATTCTCAGTAAAATTTTTGAAAAACTAATGCTTAGCCATTTCAATACACATAATTTGCTTCATAGGAAACAGTTCGGATTTACGAGAGGTTGTTCAACTATAGACGCAGGGATTCATTTGCTTAAAATGTTTTGCGTAACTCCGCGGACATTAACACCATCTTTTTATTGCAAAAGAGAGCCATAAGAGCTATCTACAAACTTGGTCCCCGGGAGAGCCTTAGAGAAAAATTCAAAGAAATAAATATTTTAACAGTCGCATCGCAATATATCTATGAAAATCTTTTGTATGTCCATAAAAACATAGACTCATTTTGTAAAAAGAGTGATACTCATAGCATAAATACTAGATATAAGCATAATCTTGTGTTACATGCAAGCCGTCTCCACAAAATAAGTAATTCTTTTATGGGGCAATGTATACGGTTTTATAACAAACTTCCCAGCAATATAAGAGAATTGTCAATAAACAAATTTAAAACTACTATTAAAGCCAAATTGTGTAGCAGGGCATATTATAAAGTATCTGACTATATTAATGATAAAAATGCCTGGGAGTGAGTCGATCCAATTATAATGTAATTAATAAAATATGTAAATTTGTTTGGATACCAAAAGAGGGATGCCTGAGTTTTTTGGCAGTATTTTTATCAGTGCTCACCTAGTCATAAACTGCACGGTAGGGAAAAAAATTGTGACGATTCCAAACAAATATAGCCATTTTTACGGAATAAAAAGATTTTGACTTTGACTATGACTTTGACAATTTCTAGTTTATTTTGAAAATCCTTAATAATCTTATATATATAATATAATATATAGTATATTATAAGATGTTCTAATTTAACGCACAATCAACACTTATAGTTTTATATGTAATCTATTTTTAAATGTCTAAAGGCTTTGTTTGAAGCTAATTAAGAGCTTTATTGGTAAGAGCATATATTCAGGAATGTTTATCCCAATATCTTTGTCATCACAGCGGTTTAATGATACAAGCTCGCCAACGTCTTGTTGGTTGTAACTGCTTCACGAGATTTTCTATCTTTGCGATAAGTTCAGCAATACTATCGCCCTGATTGAATTTCGTAGTATGAAATTTTTCAATTTACTCTCTTTATTCCATTTTCACTCTTTTGTTTAATAACCGAAACTAGCTTAGCAACCTCTTCACTGACACATTTACACATTTCTATTAGGCCGATTTGGTTTAACTCCATGTTTGTAGCCACGATGTATATCGCCTTCGCGGCGTCCTTTCACTAGGTGACGTCGGTGAGCCATATTGAAAGTTATGTGCATTCCAAGACACCTTCAAACGGAGAGATATTTGAAACTTCCACTGCTGGTTCCATCGCCAGTTATTTTTTTGACGATACAGAAACGTTCCACGAGATCCATAATGATTTGAGCACAGATTTCTAAAATGCACGTGCACTGACGCTAACTTATAACGTAGAACTTTTTCAAACAACTATTTTACATCTTTACTATTCAATCGCCTTCTTCTAGACCCATATAACCTGTTAATGTTTATGGCTCTAGGCAAATATATACGGTCTACGGTTATATAATTTGTTTTATTTGCAAGTGAGCTTCGCAACAGTAGACTAAGTAACCGGAAGAAGAAACATATTTGAAACTATACTAGCACCACCTACAATGGGCGAAAGTAACGAAATCAAAACACATAAAGTAAAACTTTCTTATTCGCGGTATCAGTACAAAAAACAATTTCAGAAAAAAAAAATGGAGACCACTTCCTGTATTTCTTCGGAGAATATCGTTATTCGCGGATACGTAAACTACGATTACAAACAAAATCCTTAATGGGACGAAAAAATCATTACGCAAATTTATTTTTCTCAAATGTGCTAGAAAACATTCACATTAATAGAAAATAAAAAAGAGGATGTATTGGTTAACTTATTTATATAGGTTCACCTTTACATATATAAGTTGAATTGCGCTTTTTTTATGTTATTTTTTGTATTAAGCTCGTATTAGGTGTAAAAGTATGAAATTGCCGATTTGTACTAAAAATTAAAACTCGTTTTTTTCTAAGATGTAACATATTTATTTAATCAAAATATTAACCCTCATTATCTATATAATATATATTGCTGCCATCTAATCGAAAGTTAATTAATGCCTTTGCGATATAACTCTAGGGATCTAGATGCGACAAACTGTGTGGAAGCATTCTGTACTTGCTCCTGGGAAGAAAAATTTTTACCACGTAGAAAATTGTCCAAATCAAGAAAATATGGTAGTCAGCTGGAGCAAGATCTGCCGAGTCCGGAGGATGACGTATGGTTTCGAACTACAAGCTCCTGTAGAGTTACAACGATTTCTCATGCAGTGAGAAGTCTTGCGTTATCATGGAGCAATAATGATATTTTTAATAAAGGAGTTGCTGTGTGAGCAGTAGAGGTAGCATCATGTGAGTAATACTTTAATGCAATGCAAGCATTCCCAATTAGAACTATAATTTTTTATTTGCGTCAAATATGATTATACAAATTCTCAGTGCAATAGATTAATGGTAGAGCATATTTCGCCAGAACCTTTGGCATGCAAATACATTTTTATTAGCTTAGTTGTGAATTCATTCCTTAACAGAGTAAAAACTCTTTCAACTATTTTATTAATTATCTTCTAAAAAGTTTGAGATTTTTAATTTTGCTAGGTATTGCATTATATACTTTTAGGCAATTTAGGGGTTAAATTCTTCTTCTTCCTATGTTAACCCATTTCTAAATGCATAAGGATTGGCGGCGTCTGCTACCTAAGCGTAAGAATTAGGCGAAGACGCTGATTTTGACATGGAGCAACTGGCGTTAGACCTCCACTATCCAGAAGGAAAATCAGACCTTCCTTAGGTTAGGTCACACATATTTCTAAACATAATTTCTTGGAGGTTCGCACGTCCGTTTCTTCACTATGTTTTCCTTCACCGCAGAGCAAGTGATAATTACAAATCTGTACATAAATCCGAAATGTCTTACACAGTCATTCAAACCAGAACCAGTTGGTTAATAAATAATTATACTAGTTCTTTATCCACTATGTATCATTGTATCATAGCTCATCTTCCTTTATGGTGTCGACGACTTTTCAAAAATATCTTACAGCTGACTTTTTTTTTATATTTCGTCGGGGGGCATACAAGCATACGGCCTACCTGATGTAAAGCGGGTACCGTTGCCTATTAACGCTTGCGATATATTAATTATCATTCGCGCGATGCCTCTTCTGCTACTTACACAGCAACTCCTTGGGAGTTTACTGGTGACCTCACTCACACGTAGGAACACAACAAACCTCTAAGGAGTTGTTATTTGACTGCGGTTTTTTGTTTGGTGAAGGTACTACCGGGCTGCTAACTTATGCAATATATCAGCATATATGCAAAATATCAGGCTTTTAAACTCAGCGGTTTCGCCTGTGTACTAATGAGTCAATTTCTGCCCAATCAATAAAATCAAATTACAATACTTTCTCATATACAGATGAAAATGTAATAATTTAAATTGTAATGAAGAACCAAGAAATGCAAGCACTAATTAAAACACACATACCTGTTAAATGGTTGCCAGTAAACTCAAAGTCGTCATCTTGGTCCCAGTGTTTCAACGAGAGGTTACCGAGCGGCGTGGCGTTGGCAAACTCCAAGTTCGCGAAATGCCAATCGAGGATCTGTCTGTCGCGAACAGACAGGTATACGGAACTAAAACAAAAATCAATTTATTAAAATGACCTAGTGCTTATTACAGATAATGGCCTATAAGACAGTCGCATATTTCGCCGATTTCACTGAGTCTCTGGTGTAATAGATTACAGTTTAGTGGGTCCAAGACTCTGGGTTAGAACAAAACTGAGGATTAAGCGAGTTTTTGGAGCATATGTTCACTACCACCACTTGACTATTGTGCGAGGACCTCTCATAGTGAAGGAGAAATGCTCATATTTTCACGAACTACTGAACAAGCAGTATGAAGAGGTGCAGCCACCGGCGCTCCCTCCTAATCAGTGACTAGTGCCACTTATAACGCTTGAAGAAGTTCAATGGGCTCTTTGTCGCGTGAAGAATGGGAAAGCAGTCGGAGCCGACGGTCCCCATCGAAGCCTAGAAGGCAATGGTGTCTCGTGGTGTGAGCATCGTGACCGACCTATGTAACCGCATACTCCTCACCGGAAAATCCCGAACCAATGGAGACTGAGTGGTATCACTCCGGTTTTCAAAGGAACGGGATCCGTGCAGGAGTGTGGAAGTTACCATGGTATAAAGGTCATGCATGTCTTACACTATAAAGCTCTTCGAGTGGATAATTGACTCCCGGATCCGGCAGGAGTGCATTGTCTCGGAGTGTCAGTATGGCTTCCGGCCTGGTCATGAGACCATGGACACCGTGTTTGCTCGAAGTATCGTCATCAAGAAATACAGGACGAAGAATACGCTTCTGCATCATCTGTTTTTAGACATGGAGAAGGCCTTCGACTGCATTTTTCGTGCGGTGATCTGGTACGCACTGAGGTCCAAACGGGTGCCTGAAGCGTATATTGGTATTTGCCGGGACATGTATCGCAATTTCTATTCCATGGTTAGGACTGCCATTGGCGATACACAGCCCTTTCCAATCACCGTCGGGGTCCACCAGGGATCAGTTCTTAGTCTGTTTTTGTTCAGCGTAATATTAGGCGTAATGTCGGACAGCATCATAGATACACATGAGCAGCCTTTGTGGTTGCGCATGTATGTATACTATATTACGCTGGCGGACGCGGCAGGCGCCTGATGCGATGAGTTAATGCTTGGATTGTCGCTTGAGAAAGACGCTCCTAACCTAAATTTGGCGAAGACAGTCTGAGATCCTACACCCGCTCGCATTGAAGACACGGGCGAGCACACGGACCGCATGGAGGTCAGATCCTTCAAATCGCTATATAATAGTAAAAAAAAAATAAACACCAAAAAGCATTATAAAGTATATTTTTTTTAAGTTATAAATAGCCAGCCCATATGACATTTCTTGTCGTGAACTTTTATGTCACATTCGATGTGACCTTTTTAAATATATGAATATCCCACAGTTTCATTCTTCTAAAAAGTACTTTCCTGCTAAAAAGAAATTATAATCAAAAATATTGAAGAACGCATAATTCGGAATTAAAAAATTTGTTAAAAAAATAATTAACTTAATTTGAATCACATGCATATTACCTATTCCTTTTATGAACCCTGACGATGCCGTGGTTTCGTTCCAAAAAGGCGTGGACGAGATCTCTAAAGAAGAGTGAGATCACTGCTTCTGTTAATGTTTCCATCACATTTGACGATGTTTAGAGAAGAACGGCGACTACTTCGAAAAGCAAAAAATATTAACAGATTCGTACATCCTTCTGTTTTTGATTTTCTACCACTCCACATTTTTCTTACACTCTTTACTGTGTATTACGAGGCCTTGCCTTCTGCAGATATTTATAATCCTATATAGGACGTTTTGGAATTGTTTACTTTCCAGTACACCTTGCTTCTTAATTTCAACCCTACTGTTCCTTATAACTATTTGCTTTTCTTTGATTTAAAATTTTTATGTATTAATCACTAAAAGTTTAAATATCCATTTTATACCATTCTTAATTCATACATTCCATTCTTAAAAAAATGTTTTAAAATTTTATTTTTATTCTTGATTACACAAATTGTTACATAAGAAAAACAACATTAGCATAAAGTTTATATTGGTATATACAATAACATTACAAATATTCACTACTCCCTTTCCATTCCATTCCATATTAAGCCAAAAAATCTTTCAGCCTATAGGAAAAACAGACTTCATTTTGTTTGCATGGAATAATATAAGAATTGTATTTACTGTCTTAGGTTTTCGCGATTGTTACACATTGAATAAACAATTTTAATCGGAAGTATCGCGTGTTTTATTTATTTATATTAACAAAATAAATAAAACACGCGATACTTTCGTTAAAAAATGTTTAATTCAATTGTATTTATGTAAGTTATGTTCACGCCAGATCCCTTGCCATATTACTCGGTCCTAACACCTTCGCTTCTTTAACATTCATAGCCCTTTTCATGCATGCACGTCGATTCCTATATACTATATACATCTTTCGGATTGTATATCTGTTTCGTCATTCTTTTATCGTATATTCTTTCTACATGACCGAACCAACGGGGCATGCCGCCTTTTCTTATCCTTACACTGACACTCTTTTGCATATCTACTCCCTTTAATACATCATCATTGCGAACTCGATTAGCGAGCGTTACCTACGCCACAAAATTTGCGTAATGCTCGCATCTCGACCGCATTTATTCTACTTTCAAGCTCTCTTTGCCATACTTAGTTTTCACTTCCACAAATTAGCGTTGGAATAAATATAATAAAAACGGTCAAAATTTAAAAAAAAGTCTCTATTCAGCCATTTTGGTTTGATTTGGATTCTGGTTTCAACATCAACCCTCATAACTCAATAAAAAAACATGTAATACGCAAGTATTTATTTACCTGGGTGGATTAGATTCCAGTTGGGTCAATTTATCTTCGATACTAGCATTTTGCGTCACAAGTGCGTCATATTCATTGCAGAGCTGGTTCATTTCTCTGTTAAGCCGACGTAAATTAAACTCTTGCAAGACGCCTGCATCTCCCGACGCGGGTCCCCTCTCTCTATCTAATAGTAGATTCTCCTTTTCTATTTTCATTGACTTCAAAAGTTCTTGGACGTCCGACATTCTATAAAACATTAACAATGCACATATTATTATGGATTGTCTTTTTGCATGTTGAATATGCTACATAAAAATACTATGTTTTATGAAATATTACTTCTCGCTAATAGTACAAATGTGAAAAATTGTTTTAATGTTTGTGAATCAATCACACTTTAACCGCTAAACGAATTTGGATGACATTTGTAAATGATTATGTCACTCTGCTGAGTGTTCGGTTCTTTGGCAAAAGAGAGGTCAAAACCAAATTAAATGATTGATGTGTCGGATTGGAGAAGGTACAGCCTAACAACAACTCCTCTTCGTCCGTGGAACCGTTTGAGAACAGACGTGTTACAAATTATTCTACATAATTAGTCAACAAGTGCAGGCAGATAAGTTATTTACGCAGTGTATAATAGGTGCCAGTTTCCAACTAATCCATCCAGTGCATTTTAATTAAATACCCCCCCTACTAACCTGCCATCCGCTCGGCGCCGGACTGTATCAGCGAGCGCGGGGACTATCCTCGCCCCCGAGAGAACGATCGGTTGATATTTTTGACTCCGTCTACGAACTACACGGCGGAGCTGTCCGATCCAACCCGACGCACGACGTCGCGCAGAGGGCATCGCCTAACTATACGATAGCTTGGAGCACGTGACGTCGTCGACGCTTCTACGCTGCTGCGAGCCGGTGTTGTGCGGCTGACTGCTACGAGGAGCCTACGACACACCTTTGCTACGGTTCGTTCGTGGCGCATTCCGAGGTACGCATCGATAGCAATAGATCATTATTTACACAGTGAAACGTTGAATCTTAACTGTGCAATAGAAAATTGTAGAAGACTGGATAGACTAAATTTATCCAATTTATCATGACCACTCAGCATTCACCGCCGAAAAGTAGACTCCAGAAAACTGATTCACTCAATTTTAAGATTTTGAATGTAAGCGAAACAATGCCGAACCGAACGCTCTCTGACTCTAATTTAAATATCACTCCACGCAATACAAGTAAGCGCCCACGAAGCGATAGTGTTGACAATTCCACTAAATCGAACGAGGACGGCCCGTCCCTGAGAGAATTGATTACTGCCCAGAACACAAAACTTGAGATCATATTAACCTCCATGAAAGAGATGCAAGGACAGATTAGTTCAGTACAAAACACTGTTGAATTCATGTCTGGCAAATATGACGAGCTCCTGGATAGATGTGAGCGCATGGAGGAAGAGCGCAAAGCCGATAAAAATTACATTAAACTACTGGAAAACAGAATTGAGAATTTAGACCGCGCCAACAAAATGTCAAGCATTGAAATCAAAAACATC
Organism: Pyralis farinalis; assembly: GCA_947507595.1. Lineage (NCBI taxonomy): Eukaryota > Metazoa > Arthropoda > Insecta > Lepidoptera > Pyralidae > Pyralis > Pyralis farinalis. Next base: position 15,183,465 of record OX382273.1, read on the forward strand.
CCCATTGTGAAGGGTGAATCTAAGGACGATTTATGCAGTTCAGTAGAAAAAGTATGGAAAACTATCAACGTCTCTGTCAGAAGAGAAGACTTAAAAAATATCTACAGACTAAACACAAAAAAACAAATTGTCGCGGAATTCACCAGTGTACTAAAGAAGCAAGAAATACTTTCGGCGGTCAAACAGTTTAATAAAACAGATAGAACAAAAAAACTTAATACGTCTCATTTAAACATAGAGGGACCCGCTCAGCCAATTTATGTGACAGAACACCTGACATTTAAAAGCAAAAAGTTGTTCGCCATGGCAAGAGATCTAGCGCGGACTCATCAGTACAAATATTGCTGGATTGCGCAGGGTACTGTATTCTTGCGAAAAGCAGAGGGGTCCCCAGTGACACGTATTAACGACGAAAACGACTTCGGCCTTATGAAAATATGACTAGTTTTTGTAAAAACTGCATGCTTAATAATTCAATTTGGATGCGTAATTTGGCCATCTGCGCAAAATCTTTATACAGATACAGGTATTATTCTTGTTTATACATTTTGCTGTGAATTTACACTGGACACAAACACACATTCTTACTCACACACACTAAAATATATAGTAAACAAAAAACAACACACTACAATAAACTCACACATCCAATACTATCACAGTTCTGTAAACTGCCAGTCTCATGCGACATACTATCTTTTCAACCAAAATTCGCGAATCCTAACAAAGACATATTAATAGAAATTGATGAAACAAATATCATTCCATGTTCATTTGTTACCACTCCGTCCGACACTATGCGTGCACTAGCCAACTACAATCCTAAAAATACACTAACAGTCATAACAGTAAACATCAGAAGCTACAACAAAAATTGGGACACATTCTTAGCCTTTATAACAGAATTAAATATTCCTATTGATGTTATAGTTCTGACTGAATGCTGGCTGAGCCCTCACTTTATCCCTGACACCCTAAGTGAGTATAGATCTTATTATACTAAAAACAATATCAATAAAAACGACGGAGTGGTTGTATTCGTGAAATCAAATATTCCCGTTACTTGCACTGAACCCAATATTACGGAGGGCAGTTGTCTTTTGCTGAATTTGTTCCATGACTATACTATACTTTGCTCTTACAGGTCACCATCCTTCAAAAACCCTACCAACTATATAAATTCACTAGATACCATTTTAGAAACAAACAAAACTAAAAACATCATCCTCACAGGTGATATTAATATAAATATTCTACCTAATTGTGATGATAACTATTCAAATCATTACTTAGAAATGTTGGCCAGTCATGGTCTTTTGCCAGGTGTTAATATACCAACTAGAATTGATAGTTGCATAGACCATTTCATGGTAAAAACTACTAACGAAGCAAAAACTTTTGTTTACGAGGAATTCACAGACCATCGCCCTATACTTCTAGTTGTATATAAAACTCAAACTGTAAAATATGAAGTGCCAACAGTAAAAGTCAAGCTAAGCTATGATAACATAGGAAATAGTCTGCTTGATCATGACTGGTCCAACCTATACGCTGCTGAGGATATAGACATAGCCACTAACGAATTAATAACCACTCTGCAAAATATCCTTTCTGAAAATACTTGTATATCGAAAATTCCTAAAATTAATAAACCTCTTAAACCATGGATCACAGTGGGACTAGTCAAATGCATGCGTAAACGAAATAAGCTATATAAAAAATGTGTAAAACAACCGAACAACATGGACCTCCAACTGGAATATACCAACTACCGCTACAACTGTAACAAGATTGTAAAAAATGCAAAAAAGCTATATTATCAATCTTTACTTTCCAAATCTAAAGGTAACACAAAGCAAACATGGAAAGTTATTAAAGAGATCTGCTGCTTAACTAAAGAAAAATCTACATGTGAAGAACTTCTAACAATCAAAGATAGCCCAGTAAATTCCCTTACAGAGGTAAACAAGTATTTTACATCTGTGGGCAAAAACCTAGCAAATCAAACCCTATCGAAACTCGGAACTACACCTGAAATTTTAGCATCTAAAACAAAATCCCTTAAAAATCCTGTCAACTCAATGTCTTTTATACCTACAGACTCATTTGAAGTAAAAGAGATCATTATGAATCTCAAATCTGACTCAGCCCCGGGTTCTGATAAACTATCAGTAAACTTTTTGAAAATTTTTTGTGACTTACTAATCGAACCAATAACAGCTATTTGTAATCTAAGTCTTTCCACGGGCAAATTCCCCAACCAGTTTAAAATAGCCGCTGTTTGTCCTATATACAAAGCTGGAGACAAAAACCAACCTTCGAACTACAGACCCATATCATTGCTATCAGTCCTCTCCAAGGTCCTTGAAAAATTAGTCAATAAGAGATTAGTCAGCTTTCTGGAATCCTCAAACTTGTTAGCTAGCAACCAGTATGGTTTTAGAAGAAATCGGTCTACGGAAGATGCGCTTCTAAAGCTAACATCCACTATTAGTTCATATTTGGATAAGGGAGAACGTTGCGCCTGTGCTTTTCTGGACCTCCAGAAGGCCTTCGATACGGTCTCCATTCCAATTCTATTACAATGTCTTGAAGATGTAGGTATCAGAGGCATAGTCCACTCCTGGTTCCGGGACTATCTTACTCATAGACAACAGTATGTAAAAGTAAATAACCACAAAAGTCGCAAGTCAGAATGCTCCTATGGAGTACCACAAGGCAGCATTCTCGGGCCTAGCCTGTTTTTAATCTATATTAACAACTTATGTAGTCAAGATATTCCTGGTGCAGATCTACTGATGTTTGCCGATGATACTGCAATAATATTCCACGACAAAACGTGGGCTGGTGTGAGGGCTCTGTCGGAAGCCGGTCTGGCTAAAATTGCCGCTTGGCTAGAGGACCATCTTTTAACGTTAAACACTACTAAATCAAATTACATCTGTTTCTCAAAAACTTCTGCCACTTGTCCACCAGCGGATTTTAAAATTGCTATTCACACATTCCCCTGCAACCGTAATGGATCCTGTGTAACACCTAACTCATGTAACTGCACTCAACTTATAAGAGTCCAATGGGTAAAATATCTCGGAGTTATAGTTGATGAAAATCTGCGTTGGGATTATCACATCCGCTCCATATCTGTTAGGGCCAGGAAGCTGATGTATATTTTTAAGAAACTTAAAATCACCGAGGACCCTGATCTTCTCATAAACACATATAAAGCACTTTGCCAGTGTATCCTCACTTACTGCATCACCTCGTGGGGAGGGGCCTCTAAAACGCACATATTGGTTGTAGAACGAGCTCAAAGAGCCGTCCTCAAAGTTCTTCTAGGACTTCCCTTTCGCTATCCCACAGAAACATTATACAAACAGGCAAAGGTCTTGTCTGTTAGGAAACTACATATTTTAGTTAGCCTTACTAGATACCACCGATTATCCGTCCCTTTCATCCCTCTAACTAAAAAACGTATACAGCGATGTCCAATTCCTAGAGTTGAAACCAGATTTGCACAAAGATTCTTCGACTATATTGCTCCATTTTTGTATAACAAATTTTTATTGACAGACAAAAATATTATGACCCTTAGGGCCAATTCATTCAAAAAAGTTCTTCTCGCATGGCTAGCTGGAAAGACCTATGATGAGACTGAAGAATTATTTAATATATTGAGCTAAATCACTATACTTGTTACCCCAATTATATACTTAAAAACATACATAACACTCAAATCCACCCACTCACACAAACACCCACAAACCCACACACACACACACTATACACACACACTCATACATAGACAGAAAAAGATATAGACAACATTCACAGCATAAAATATTACATATTATATTATTAGATTGTAATAAAACTTTCAAACCTTTCGCTTTATATATAAGGCACAACTGAGATTTATATAACTGTTCACTATTTATAATTTTAGTAAGTTAACTGTAATGCTAAGTCCATTGAAGAGCCTGACTCCCATAACACAGGGAAACCTAAAGTGGGAGCCAGTGCAACAGAAATTGTAACATTCTTGCTAAATAAATTATTATTATTATTATAAAAAAAAAAAAAAAAAAAAAAAAAAAAAACAACTCAAGGGTTGTTGTGTCTGTACCAAGAAACTCCGGGGTGGTAACGCACGAGTGATATTCCTTGTATTGTAAGCGATCATGGTTTGAGGTAACCGTTTCACATTAGGCTGGTCATATGCTTGCTTTTACCCAACTTATGACAAAAAAGAAATTTGGTTTACATGTCTCGTATTTTTATCTCGGAAATCTTTAGGGCACTAACTACATGAACTCTCTCATTAGCTGTGCACCTCCACCTTATAGAAGACTGCAGCTAAACTCCGTTACCGTGTATGCATAGGGATGACTGCGCAAAGGCGATACTCCTTGTATAGGCAGCATTCATAGGCGACGGCAACAGTTTCATCAAGTGAGCCGCATACCTGTTTGCTAACCGACTTTATATACATAAACGAGATTTGTTGTTCAGATACGGCAGAGTGAAACTAAGTAGAACTACGAAACCCAGATGCGAGTGAATATGTGGATATAAATTACGTCAATTTCACTTACTTATTGATATTGCTTTTCAGCTTCTCTTGCAGGGTTATAACAGCTTTCAGGTGTTGTATCTGTAAAGAAATTATATTAAAATTATATTTCATGATACATGATAGGTCAAAAGCAAATACCCTATAGATATAGATTCGCGATTATTTCACATGCAGGCAGACCCACAGTTAGAGCAGTGATTGCCTAAGGGATACAGAACCAGCCTATTGGTCCCTGGTTTAAATCCTGGTGTAGGCATATACCCATAAATTCGTGTTGCATGTATTTGTAATTATCATTTGCTAGGCGGTGAACAAAAATATCTCTAAAGGGATATATATAAAGGAAACCTGCACGTCAAAAAATCCTAAGAAAGGTCTGGTTTTTCCTTTGGAAGTCTAACGGTTTCCCTATATCGAAAACAATAGCCAAATCCTTAGAGCCCGCTAACCCTAATGGATTAGGAAACGGGATAGCGCTAGGCAAAAGAATACAGCCGGACAAGAAAGTGACCCTACATGTATTTGCTTTTTAGGGTTCCGTACCCAAAGTGTAAAACGGAACCCTATTACTGAGGCTCCGCTGTCCGTCCGTCCGTCTGTCACCAGGCTGTATCTCATGAACCGTGATAGTTAGACAGTTGAAATTTTCACAGATGATGTATTTCTGTTGCCGCTATAACAACAAATACTAAAAAATAGAATAAAATAAATATTTAAGGGGGCTCCCATACAACAAACGTGATTTTTTTGCCGTTTTTATAAATAATGGTACGGAACCCTTCGTGCGCGAGTCCGACTCGCACTTGGCCGATTTTATTACTATTTCGATACCTACCTAAAACATTTTGTTAATAGTAGGAATAATATACAGTTGTTCTCTACTGTATGCAAGTGTTTAATAAATTACTATTTTCAAAGCATTTCATATATAGATGACCGCACACAAATACCCATAGGGTTTACCTGTTCAGTGCAGAGTCACTTGTATATTAAAAATATCTATATGTATTCTTCTGATTGTGTAATATTTTTTTTAATCTATCTATAACTTCAAGCCAAATCCCTTGCGGGCTAGGCTAGGAGTCCGTCCTTACACACCCCACTTAAATAAAATAAATATTGCCGGACAAATTACACAGCGCCATCTAGCCCCAAAGTAAGGGAAGCTTGTGTTATGGGTACTAGACAACCGATAAACATACGTAAATACATTTTTTTTGTAAATACATACTTATTATACATAGAAAATACCCAGACCAAGACAAACAGACATATTAATGCATACAAATGTTTGTACTGTGGGAATCGAACCCACGAGCGTTGGTGTCAAAGTAGCGTAACAGCGTGTTCCACCACTGCGCCACCGAGCTCGTCGATTCTTCTTCTTTGCTTCTTTAATACCTGCTTCTTTAACATTCATAGCACTTCACATGCACGCTTGCATTTTTAAATGTACTATACAGAATACAATATACGTTCACGCAAATCTTTAATTTTATTAGTTCAATTAATTGATGTAAAATTACATACAAATATGTATATAAAATGATTAATATGTATTATACAAGTAAGACGGATCAAACGATAACTCGCTACTCTGTAAATAAGCCTCTTAAATAAGTTAAATAAAGCTTCGAGGTCTGACTACGTAAATTCAAGTAATAATATGTGGTGAAGAAATGCATTAAAATAATTTTAAAAACAAATTCTGTCCCCTTTTTCTTTGTGTTGCTATATGTAACTGAATAACTAGTCTGGCCATAAATACTGTTACAGAGAAACTATTCGTTTTTTCAACTAATTATTTATTTTAAATTTAGAACACGTTTATTATGTAAAAAACTTCATTCTATTTCCCGCTGTTTTAATTTTATTTCGTGTTTATTGTCAAATTAAAATATGGAATGGGGTGTGAAAGAAAATAGGATTGCAGTGACTGTCTTGCACAAAGTGGGTATGGAGCCGTCTGTCATATTCAAGATACTTCAAAAGCTTGGTATCAGCCGTATGTTCGGATATCGTACTATTCACAGATATACTAACACTTCCTCTGTTGAATACCATAAAAGATCGGGGTGACCGCGTGCTCTTAGAACTACAAAGGCTGTTAATGCTGTTAAAGCCAGAATTCGCCGAAACCCCATAAGGAAACAAAAAATCTTATCGCGAGAAATTAAGATTCCCGCTGTGTCGCGTATAATAAAACAAGACCTGAAGTTCGACGCTTATCATCGATATACAGGACATGCCCTTAATCAATCCCTACAGTTGAAGAGAGTGGATCGATCAAAACGTCTTCTGTCCCGATGATGATGATGCGCAGGTGAAAGGCACAGAAGAATTCTCTTTAATGATGAAAAAAATTTCACGATTGAAGAGCACGACAACAAGCAAAATGTCAAAGTGTACGCACACAGTTCTAAACAACCCGCCTAAGTGGTCAGAAAGGTACAGCCTAGTCATATCCTGCGTCTGTAATGGTTTGGTGGGGGGTCAAGGAGTCACAAAGCTTAATTTTAATGAAAAAGGAGTTAAGACTTCAGCCTAAGTGTATCAAGAGACTGTCTTGGATCGTGTTGTGAAACCTCTCAGCAATGTACTTTTTAAAAATGTACCGTGGACTTTCGAGCAGGACTCTGCCCCTGGTCATAAGGCACGAACTACCCAAGCCTGGCTCGAAACCAACGTTCCGAACTTTATAAGAGCTGAAGACTGGCTCTCGTCTAGCCCAAATCCGAACTGTTTAAAGTACAGATTATGGTCATTTTAGAGGACATGGCCTGCTCGAAAATACACGCCGTTATTGTGTCTCTTGAAAAAGAAATGTCAGTAGCAAGCATTGGCTAAATTCCTCATAGAAACAGTGCGTAAATCCATAGATTCGTGGCCAGGCCATTCAAACCCAAAGGTGGCCATTTCGAAGAGAATCTTTTTTTTTAATTTTTTGCTGAGACTTCCATAAATACGTACCGAACACTGATTATAATAATATCATAATACCATCACATAAATCGCAACATTCTACAACAACTTATAACTCTGATACAACAGTAAGTAATTATTTTTACTTAAAAGAAACGATAGACTAAATATTCACATCATAGGTTTACATATAAGTTTTATTAAGATTACATTACTTTATAAAAAAATAAAGGCATATTCATTTGTAACAGAACTTATGGAAGGACTAGGTGTAATTTAAAGGAGCAGTGATAGGATTAATAATAAAGGTCCAAGGTTCGAAATGTGTACATATTTGTAATTATCACTTGTTCGGCGGTGAAGGAAACCATTGTGAAGAAACTCGCTCGCCAAGAAATTATATTGCGTAAGTCGTGACCTAACGTAAGGAAGGTCTGGTTTTCTCTGTGTTGTGGAAGTCTGACGGCAGTCGCTCCATGGAAAAAAAACAGTACCTTCCCCAAATCCTTGGTCAAAGGCAGCAGACTCCGTCAATCCTTATGATTTAGGAATCAGAATAACGGTAAGAAGAAGATGAAAATAAATAAATACGAGTATCTCACCTGTTTGTGTTTAACATTTTTCTGTTGCAGTTTTATAACCCATTCCAGAGCTTGTCCGAGTGATACTGGTGTGTCGTTGTAATAGTTGAAGTCTACTTGGTGCGACAGATAAGATGTAGCGTCGAGAAGTCGATTGAATTCACGTTCAACCTGAAACCGATACACAATATTACTAATATTAAAATACGATTTTATCTACATAGTCACGGTTTTTTAAAAACAACGTCAGAGGCATACGGTCCTCCTGATGTAAACTGGTTACCATAGTCTATGAACACGCATAACATGAAGTTTTACTCGCACGTTGCCACCTCCGCTGCTAAGCAACATACCACTCACTAGCAGGAACCCTCCAGTGAGTTGTTATTTGGCTACGGTTTTCTGTGATGTAAAGGTACTTCCTCAGCCGGGTTGCTTTGGTGCGCTTAACCTTAACAGGACCCAGAAATATTCATGCACACAAAACACGTGGTGTTAACAGTAGCCTTGCTGACCACTTCGCTACCGGGCTCATCATATTGTTGTAAAAACGGCCACGCACCATATCTCAAGTAATTGGACTACCACAACCTGCTTAGATTTCATACACATAATAACCGAGTCACTTAGTATTAGGTCTATTGGCGTCAATATTGCATTGCCGGCATTACAGCCATCCTACAATGCGGTTTCTGGCTTGCTTGTCACCTATACATGTATTAATAAATTGTATTTATTACCATTTCGTCTTTATGTTTAGGCACTTGGTTGCCGGTTGCCTCATACAATGGACACTTCTGTTTTATCTTGAGCAACTCCATGTTCATCTGAACAAATAAGGTCGTCACTGGGTTACCTCCGAGCCCTGTCACCACCATAGCACCTAGAATTAAAAAATGTATTAAGTATAAACTTGTTTTTCTTCTTTCTCCCAGCTTATCCCCTTTTCTAATTCATTAGGATTGGTAGGTAGTAGGCGAAGCCTATGTATAGAATACTAATTCTATACATAGGATTCGCCGAAGGTAATGATTCGACATGGAGTCACTACCGTCAGAGCTTCACAAATCGGAGGGAAAACCAAATCTTTCGTAGGTTAGGTGATATGTCTTTTGATATATAATTTTATTGAACGACGGGTTTCCATACGATGTTTTTCTTCACCACCAAGCAAATGATAATTACAAATATGTACATTAACCCGAAAACAAGAATTTAGTGGTACATGTCCACACCAGGATTCGAACCAGAGACTTATATAATTATGTATACATTAAATATGTATTGTATGTCTATCGACAAGCCAAATACTTTACCTAAATCAGCAACATAAGGGCCTTTTCTGTATGTGACTACTCTGCCTCCTACTCTATCTCTCCCCTCGAGAATGACCACTTCACACCCAAATGACTGTAGTTGACGCGCAGCAGCCAAGCCGGAAACACCTGAAATAAATAAACATTGCTATAAATTCACTTATTCTTGTAACCTAATCCGTTCACTTAAAAAACCACACACGATAAATTTCATGCAAATCAGAATCATTAACTTTAAGAACAAAAATCAACAGCTGATGCACTACACCAATAATTTGGTCTGGTGAAAAAGAAAGGGCACAAAATTTGCTAAGCAGTAGGCCAATTCTACTAAAAAAACTGCAACTGCACTGCAGCGCGGCGTGTGTCAAAATGCGTACATTTTGACGTTTCGTTAAACGTCGCTGCTGTCAGATCCCTTAACGAAACGTTAAAATGTACGCATTTTGACACACGCCGCGCTGCAGTGCAGTTGGAGGTTTTTAGCAGAATCGCAGGCAGTAGGGCCTAGTTAGCAAAATCCTCCACCTTACAGTAGACATTCAAATAACAACTTTCTGGTGGGTTACTGTAATCTGTGTGTGTGCATAGTGTGCGAGTCAGTGAGGTTACCAAAAAGCTCCTGATGAGGCAGCTAATTAATATGCAATAAGTCTAGTAGCAGTTTCACATTAGGTTATTTCACACCGTATTTTAGTTTGCCACCCGAAATAGTATAAAAAAGAGAAAACAGTAACCATGCTGTTAAGATATATATAGATGTGTGGGGTGAAGTGGTGTTATATTAATCCATTATAAAAAAATATATACCTGCTCCAATGATGATAACCTTTGGCTTCTGCTTTCCTTTAGGAGGGCTTGGTATTGGTGTAAGTCGCTCATAGATACCATAATTGATAAAACCATGACGTTCTAGGAAGGCGTGTGTTCTCATCACCAAACCTGGATCTCCATTGTATGGAGGCTGAAATAGACATTTTTTTCTTGTGAGAGAGACTTACTCAATAAACTTATTAATAATGTTGGAATCTGCTATGCAATATCATTACAGTGAAAGCTAAATTTAACTGTGGTGTATCTCGCAGGTAGGCAGTTAGTTATTAGGTTGTAAAACCGATCATCTGCATTTCAAATTAAAAACTAAAACACTTTTTATGTACACTGCTAAGCTGCTTATTAACATGTTGCCAATAGTTTGTTATTTAGATCACCACTTCTCTATCTATCTCTTATGTTGGGATTCGAGCTCCTAAGAGACAGTAGCAGACTGGGGTGCGTGCAATTTTTCACATACAATAGAGAATTCGATTTTAGAAGCTTGTCCTGGAAGAAGTATTATTGTAATTGTTTTACATTACGAGACGATGGGTTTGTATGAAAAATTAGAAATCCCATTAGTATACAACTAATAAATTTTATTTTTGCGGTTAGTCAGGTGGTGGTACATTTTCAAAAATCCTATCTTAGTACCCATCATCATTGTCAGCATGTATTCCCCTACTTTAGGACTGTCCTCCCTGATCTGCCACTACATAAGCAATTATGTCTTGGCATCTCCAACTTCAGTTTGCTGATTTTCAGTGTAATGTCGTGAAGTCGTGAGTTACTTCAGTATATACAATATAAACGCTTACAATATATTATGTATCACTCGCGCGATGCCTTCTCTACAGCAACACCTTGGGAGCTTACTGGTTACCTCACTCCCATGCAGGAACACAACAACCCTCTAGGGAGCTGTTATTTGGCTGCGGTTTTCTGTGAGGTGGAGGTACTTCCCCAGACAGGCTGCTTTGATGCGCCCTACCTCTCTTAAAACTTCTAGACCAAGACAAACAGACATGTTCATACACACAAATGTTTGCCTTGTGTGGGAATCTAACCAGCGTCAATTTTGCATGCAAGCATTGGTGTCAAAGTCGCATCTTTCACGACTGAGCCACCGAGCTTGTCGAAAGGGTTCTATATTGAAGTAACTTTCAACCTGTGGAGCAGTTCAACGGTGAAAGTCCATATTCGCGCACGTAGAAGTACCTACTGGTTAAAAACGTTGATTTTCAAACATGTGTATTTGCACGACAAGGATGTGCCAAAATGCTACCCAACTTAGTCAGGTGCATCTATCAATCTCTTACTTGATGACTACCACCCCTGCTAAAAACAGCCAGGATCCAACGGCTTAACGTGCCTTCCATGCGCGGAGGAATTCGAGGTGACTAAATATACAGACAGGCTGCGATCGATGCTGCTTAACTTGAGTTCGACTAGACTGACACACGCATTGACAAACTACTCAGAGAGAAAAGGCATCCTTGCCCTACTCTGCTCTGCAGCTGAATGAGCTGAACCCAAACACCTGGTTCTGTACAGACATCATTGTGGAGTTAATCTAGCAGCTCAACATCTCGAAATAGCAGTGATCCTCTTTACATCACTGAAAGGATTCCAGAACAAAACAGTTTTTAATAACTACACACCAATATTAAATATGGAACTAAGCAAAATTTCGCCTTTCTAAACCCACCGTTTTATGCTGTATTTGCTTGTAGTTGGTCTATCAGTGTTGAGTTGTAAATTCCTATACTCACCTCCATTTTCTGTACAACACACTCCTGAGTAAGTTGTTTTTTTGGATCTTCAAACCATCTTTTCAATATACGGTTCCTAATTTGAACGAAAGCATGACTTGAAGGTCCTTGAAGATCAGAGAAAGACTCTGCTTCTAATGAAGACATCTTGTCAAATGGCAGACGCGATTGAAATGCAGCTCCCTCTAAACTGTAATCAAAATTTATTGAATTATAAAAACTAGACAGAGCTTCACTATGAGGTGCTCCTATTTCTGGGTGTGGAGTCTAAAGGGAAGCTAGTGAACCTCACAACAAGTTCACTAGCTACTCTTTACTATTTCCTACTCAATGGCAATGACAACTGGTTCTATTTATTAACACATTTTTTTTATTATGTAGTATTTGCTATTATAATATAGTTCATTTATTCAAAGTAAGTTTTGAAATAATATACAGAATGAAGGATAGCTTTTCCTGGTTCCTGTATTATGCAATGTATAAGTATAGATCTGCAGGTGAAACAATAAATAATTATACAGAAAATATACATATGTAAAACATCTGTGCCTACCTGTTTAACATTTCCTTATAATTAATCTCTTCAATGTCATCATTTTTAGTTTCTTCGATGACCGGTTTGTCTTCTTTCTTGAAGTCTTTCACATCAGCAGTTCGGCTCGAAGACGACTCTCGGCGACCGCCCAAAGAAGTGGGGCTGGAGGAAGTTACTTTACTTCTCTCAGATTGATCGGACTCGGAGTCCTCCTGCTTTAATTTCTCGTCAAGTTCGCGGTTTTCAACCTGCACTCAAATGGAACATAACCTATTAAACAAAACAAACTTTCCAAGAAAACTAACTAACAAAAAATCATAAAGCACTTTTATTACCTTCGCACGTTTACGGCGGCTCATAATTAATAATTTACAAGAAGTTTAAAAAGTAAACCTGTTGAATGAAATTCGTAAAAACGGAACTAAACTGGGAAGTAAATTGACAGGAAAACAATAAACATATGAGGAGAGCAGCCGGCAGCCGGCACTACATAGTTCTTCGTCAATGTTTTGTTTGAGGTTATTTTGCCGAGCGTCACTGCACCAACCTCCGCGCAAAAATCGGTACCAACATAATATATCGATAAGCCTATGATCATTCAAACAAATGACTAACCAACCTTATATGATCTGATCATTCACCACGCTTTGGTATAAGATAATTTGATTCATTAACTTTCTAAATAACTACTCGCTTAATCGACTGCGTGTATGTATATATATATATATATATATATATATATATATGTATGTATGTATGTATATCTACACACCTTCCCTTAAGTGCGTGGTAGAGAGTCAGTTTACGTCAGAGAGAATGACGTAAATATTTGAGATCAAACATAAGCAGTTGTTAGTGGCTTATCATCATCTTCAGAGTGATTAATAAGCGCTTAACTGCTTGTAGTGCACAGTGCTAACTAGTAAACCAGGTTATGGTAAAATAAATTTAGACACAGATTTCTTTACATAAGCATTCGGACTGCTCCTCTCTTCCTTACACAAGACAGCACTCCCTGAATCAAAGAAGTTACCAGTAAACTCTCAAGGAATTTCTGCATTTGCAGCAACGATGGTAACCTTAAACATCATGTATTGCAAGCATTCGTGAATGCTTTACATCTAGCGGGCCATATACTTTTTAATATTTTTATTAAAAAACATTATTAAAACGATTAAGTCCTACGGGTTTTTTTATTATCTTACAAGCCAAATACATATAGTCAAGATAAATTTTGCCAAAGCAATCGGTCTCGTTTTTAATGTCATGTGAAAAATTTAATTAACTTATATTAAAAATAATAATTTTCTATTTCATTCCCATAGATAATGTTTATACCAATGACTCCTGTAATGCATATAGGGGCATGCACAATAACGATGACAATAACCCTATTAATAGGAAGTAGCTACCTACCTTCGTTGCTAATGCAATGTTGCAATGTTAATACATGTCTTTAATTTTACCACTTGACGTGAAGTTATAAATGTACCTTTCAATTAACATGCATTAATTATAAGTAATAAATCATTATTTGCGTTTCTTCTTCATTGCTTCTTGGCCAGTGATAAGGAATTTCCGAAATGCTGGTATATTAAAAGAGCTATAATAAATGCTGGACATACAATAAGATTTTATTTATAAAATCTAAGACGTGTCTAAACGCCCATGAGGGTCCAATGGCAAGTAAATAATTTTATTCTTTAACATTTATCGTTGTCTGCATAAATATCGATATTTGTCACTCTTATTTATGTTTTTGATATTCTATTTTCCTTTTCCTGTAGTGCGAGTGTGCGTAAAATTACTTAGTGTTGAACATTTTCTCAGGTGTGCGTTCATGACAACAAAAAATATTTTTGCGTGTGTCATAATCGTTTCTATGTTGTATGTGTATTTACCTCACTCCCGTTATAAGTGGCAGAATTATTTGCTATTAGTATCCCAATTTTAACATACACAGCGTCCTTAGGTTGAATGGTTTAAGCGATAAGCGTTTTCAGCTGCTTATGGCTAAAGTAGGAAATGTATGTTCTTGCCCATTTTACAAATTGCTCCATACAAAATTTAATCCAAATCGATTCACCGATGTAGCAATGAAGGGAAGAAAACCAATTAACACTTTCAAACAACAGCATTAGTTCAAGTAACTGTTTCTATTGCATATCTAGCAAACTAGAAGTACTTTAAGATGATGAATAAAAAAATATGTAACCAAATAGGTACTACACCTTCATGCATTTATTTACTTTGCATTACAAGTAAAACTAAAAGGTCGTTAGTAGATAAAATACAGTATGAACAATAGTGGGAATAGAATATTATTTGGGGGTCATGTGCCAGAAGCGTGCTCGTTCGCGACCCCTGCCTATCAATCAGATTGCAATTCTGGACCAAGAGCGCACTGATGTGCTGATTAGGGCGTCCCTCTGAGGCGACGCGCACCGATCCGCCCCGTCGGTGAGAATATAGCTGCAAGCGGCGGTGGGGGGCGCCACCCACCATGCAGCGACAATTGTGGCGGAGTGAAGGGAGCCAAGTGCTACATAGGCACGTGGAATGTGAGACGTGGATTGAATGATAAGATGAACGAACTGATAGACGTAACGAATGAGAGACGTTTAGATGCTTGGTGTGTGACAGAGACTAAGCGCAAGGGGAGCGGCACCGATAATCTGCACGGTGGGATGATCTGGAGTAGATCGAGATGACCATGCCAGTGCTGGTGTAGGTGTCGTACTATCCTCTCGCTTAGCCATTGGTGTAAGAGATTACTGTTTGGTAGAGCTTAAACATCTCTGGGTTCGTATTAAACTAGGTATGACGCGATGTTTCTGGTTGCAGCACACGCTCCCGTAAGCTCAGCGTATGCTCTAGAACTAGAGAAGTTTTGGAAGTCTGTGAGGGGTGTTCTGGACTTAGGTGAAGGAAATAAAAGAGTGATTATGTGTGGCGATTTGAATGGATGGGTTGGGACCAACCGATACAACTATGAAGCTATTGTTGGTCCGTATGAAGATAAGAGAGTGAAGGAAGCAGGTAAGACAATTCTAGATTTATGTATCGAACAAAGCCTCCTCGTGTCGAATACTTTATTTCATCATAAGGATATTCACACGTATACATGGAGACGGAATGGCCAAAAACATGTGATTGATTTGACTTTAATAGATAGACGTCTCCGAAATGCTACAATGGATACAAGAGCCTTTAGAGGTCCCACTCTTGAGACGGACCACTATCTGGTGGTAAGTCGGTTTGTGGGCCTCCCGACGTTGTTTAAAAAAAAGGACCTTTTTTATACATTCATTTGATTTCTGCAAAATAACATCAGTCCAATAATTATTTACTCTTTTTAATTACTGACTCTAATAAAATTAGGATTTTTAAATCTTTTCACACACAAGGCAAGAATGTTTTAGGCAATTGATTGCAATTCAGGCAAGTACCCCAAGCAATTAAAGAATCAAATCATTTTATGCAATTTATAAGAAAGATTTCCCAGTCCTTGCATGCCGATGCGTCGGCATACGGAACTTATCCTTGCATCTCCTTTTAACACAGTTGTATCATCGGAAAATTAAAAAAATACTTAATTTTAAATTTTATTTGAACAGTTCCCTATGAATTAATATAAAAATAGTTTGTGTATCAGCAGTTGTTCCCAACAACAAAGAATAAGTGTCTAAATCCTACTAAATTATAGCTATTATAAGCTAACTATTTTATTTGGTTCTAAGTATTTTATTTGGTTTCCCAGATACAGGCTGAACAAACAGCCTAGCCAACATCGCTCTGCAGTAGCACTGTCTAACACCAATATTGATGTTAAAACCTGGGTGTCAAGCTGCCGTCCATACTCTCACATACTTTATATTCGTGTAAGTGGACTTGTACATCCCCTGCCATATCGGAATCCACTTTGTACTTCTCTAAGCATTTCATCTGATTTCAACTACATTCTTCTCTCAATAATTTTGTTATACACTTTGGCTTCTGTTAGCGCAAAATTTGGCGCATTCCATGCATAATCCCTCGCCATTATACAAGGCTACGATGACTATGCGTCTCCAATCTGTTGTGACCAATTCGGTTTTCAAATATAAATTGCTTAAGAAGTTTTATTCCTGCTGACTTTCGGTTTTTCAAGATATGTATCGACTATTCAATCTCAGCATGTCATTATGAATCGCTGGAACTACTGAGTCCGTCACAGACACAGTCTACTATTCTATCAATTTTTACTCCACCATTCTATCACTTTTTTGCAAGCATGTCACCGGTTAGACTTAATCTTATCCAATTTGGATGCTGACAAACTTTTCCGAAACTTCCTTACCTCTCGCCAGAACTGTTTGGTACTCTCCTCGGAGTTCTTCGTAAGCTTGTCTTCTTCATTCAGAGTTATCCTTTCACGTTTCACTTTAACTAAAGGTCTGGTTTCATTCTGGCATCGACGGTATATTTTTTTTCTCTCCCATACTATCACGCAGGGGCAAGATGATACATCAATGTATTAATCAAGGCACGCATTCCTCTATTTTGTCACGGAGGATTCAATCTCCGTTTCTCACAATGTTTGGAACGATCGTTAGGTTAATCGCAAAGAGACAGATCGTTGAAAGGTGGAAAATCTTTCAACGATCTGTCTCTTTACGATTAACTACATCTTACTTTAAAACTACCTAACGATCTTCTACGTGTGAGTCGAAAAGGCTGGTGTTCGTAAGTAAGATACAGTTATGTACGTATCTACGCCTAGTCAGTGAAAGACTAAACGTAGATACATACAAAACTGTATCAGTTATGGATCATGCACAGCCTCGTAACTGTTTCGCTTGGTCCCTTTCAACTAAATCCAAAATATCCCTTACTGTTTCTCAATAACTTCTCGAGCACCAGAGGATTGGCTGCGCTCACTCGCGTGATCCCTATCCTTGTTCTAACCCAGTAAAGTTACCGAACTGTAATCTGTCCGATCAGACACTAAGCGAGAAGAGAGCACGACCCCTACGTCCACGCTCTTTGACGTCTTGGTTCACCCCGGACCACAGGGCCTAAACGCCATTAGAAAGATCATCGTTGCCGTTTCCCTTCCGCTTAGTCTCTGTCACACACAAAGCATATCTGGTACATTTATTATTATAGAACTATACTTTCACGCTTTCTGCTGTTTTGCCAACAGGTCTTTTTCTTATCTTCCAATCTGGTGCCTTATTCGACATTTGCTCTCCTCAACCTGCCGAATTTGGCGCTGGATGGTGTGTAGTGGCACTAAATTCACACTGACGAGGACGAATCGATACCGTAAGGCGTCCCGGTAGGGTTTTGGTTCAAAATTTCAATCCACTCAGTCTCTGTACCAACAGTGTCGCGACTGGCATCCTTCTGGTGCGTGACCTCAAAAAATTATTCGATAAGTACACCTTTTTTGAAGTATCCACACCTATAGTCTCATGAAAAAGTCAGTAGGTTTTTTTACATAACATCAAGATTTGTATGTTTCATCATGGTCCCTTCACTCTATATTATTATTATACAATTTAAAGAACACCTTACATTTTAAACCGATTAGAATATATTGAGGATTTAGGTTTAAACCTACGTACCAAGGTGTAGGTACCTAGATGTCGATATGCAAAATATGTATTGTTTATAAGACGTTAAGAAGCCATTATAGGGATCATTAGCACTTGTACGCTCTGTGGGAACGCCATGTGATTCCTTCTGAACATGTACGTTAAATGATTTTTGTTGTTCAGTAAGAGAAAACAACATTCAGTCAAAATGAGGCTTCATTTATAAGCCGAACATTTTCTGAAATATTCACACGAGTTTTAACGAGCAAAGGGTGTAGATCATTCTAATTAAGTATAATATGTTTTCTATCATCGCATCTTTTTATTTAGTATTATTATGTATGTGCCACATGCAAGAAAAATCAGTAAAGGCGCAAGACGTTAATCTATTACCAGGTAATTAACATAGGTTATAAACATTTCGCATGTAGGTATGTAGGTAGATCCTATCATTCTCAAAAATAACTAGTAATGAAAAGATATGCTTTCGAAAACAATTGCTTAACGAATTGGTGTATTTTTTTTCTTATCAATATTGAGCAGTGGATAAAGAACCGACCTATTGACTGGTCTCCGGTTCAAATCCCGACATAGGAATGTACCACAAAATTCATGTTTTCGAATTTATGTACATCTATGTATAACTTCACTACAAATCCCTTGCTAGGAAGGCAGAGAGCACCGAGCGTCACGTGACGCAATCCTTACACACTTCACTCGCTTTTTTGTGATTCATTTATGTCGGTACATATTTGTAATTATCATTTGCTCGGCGGTGAAGGAAAACATCGTGAGGAACGCACCGTTTAATTATATTTCTAAAGACGTGTGACCTAACGTAAGAGAGGTTTGGTTTTCCCTCTGTGTTGCGGAGGTCTGACGGCAGTCGCTCCATGTAGAAATCAGTATCTTAGCCAAACCAAACCTGAGTAGGATTAGGTAGCGGACCCTGCCAATCTAGCGGGCTATTTGCGTACACAAAGTATAATTATTAAATAAATAGAACGTAAGTACGATTACTTATAGTGACTATAAGTCTTGTAACTACATTTTGTCTCCTTACAGGGCAGGAATGTCAGATGACTCCTGTGATACACGTGCTACAACATCCCGGCTGTATTCCTAAAGCGATACCATCCTTCGCTTGTATAGGCAAATGTTCTAGTTACGTACAGGTATGCTTTATTCACTATCACTTGTTCTTCGTATGTAGTAGAATATAAAGTTTACGTACCTTTGTAATTGAAACCCTTCGAAACCCGGGTGGTCATATATGACCGCGCAATGTATGGGAAAACGTATATAACGGGTTCTGACTGCTTACAAACAATGAATTTATTGGCTCTTATATACTTTGAAGGTGGTATAAATTGGTTACAACAAACAAACAGCTACGGATTCTGAGATGATAGAAATTCATATTACCTTGCACAGATACATACTACTCATATAGGTATTTTGCCTTCGTATATTGTAATAAAAGACTAACTTTTATGACATTATGATTCTGTATACAAGTGAATATGTATTCAGAATTGGCCTTGTTAAATATAGAAAATACGCAGAAAGACCCAATTCTGTACTTACCTTATATACTGCATTTAAAGAACAAATATTGAAAACGCCGGCTCATAATGTACCTAGGTAGTTTGTAAGTTGTTACTACCTAAAACGAACAATTGTTTCAGCATTACATAATCCCATTAGGGCGAGATCTCGTACAAACTTGATTTTTTTTATTTTTTTTTAATTTTCGGTAAGTACAAACGTTTACTTATGCAGGTTTCTGGAAGCAAGATTTGGCAAATGGAACGTACTTGCAATTGTTGCCAAGAATCGGGTGAAAGAGAAGCATCTGTGATATTATCGTGTCCCAAAGCGAAAAATGAAGAAAAGCGGTTCCGTAGGGTAAGGAAATTGGTTTTTTTTTTAACACCGTCGGATACAGTACAAATTATAATCTTATTTAGATTAGACAAGTAAAGAATTTTTCATAATAGGCATGGATTGGGCAACTATTTTTTTTTAAACGATGGATGGAACATTTTCCTTTTTTCTTCTAAGAAAGCTGATAGAAGCTATAATTATCAAATATCAAATAGAATTTTCTCTAATTATCAAATCAAAATCGCAGTCGAGCAACATTCAATAAAATGCGAATTTGGTGAATGCCTTAACACTTACAGCGACTGCACTTTAAGCGCTCAACAGTTTAATAATATATAAATATATATATATATAATAACGTGGCAAAAAAAAACTGGATACTCGCAAAGGCCGTAACGCTTACTTACTGTGTTGACTTTTCATTATACCAATGAATTTCGTACGAAAATCATTGATAATAAACAGTGAAGAATAAAAAGCGTTGGTAGCAGATAGCCTATTTGATGTGAAGCGGTTGCCGTAGTCCACGAATAAAATAACCTTAATGTTTCAAGGTGTTGTTATTGGGCTGCCAGTCTTCTGAAACGTTGAGGTATTTCTCCAGTGGGTTTATATATCCCTCGAGTCAAATTATCTTAAATAATGTTTTTCAGGTTGCGACAAAAGCACCTCTGGAATGCATGTGTCGTCCTTGCGGCAGTATTGAAGAAAGTGCCATTATCCCTCAAGAAATTGCTGGTTATTCTGAAGAAGGACCTCTCCATAATCACTTTAGAAAAACGCTATAGAGAAAATGGATATATTGTTGAATAATTGTTATACAAATGGCAAATATGTGACGTCGTGTTGTTAAAAATAATGATTAATTTGAGCCTAAGTACCTATTATTAAATATTATCTATATATCGCTTAAGAAATGAGTATCAAATAAAAGCCTTGACCAATTAAAATATTTAATTTACATACTTACTTACCCATTTTTTTTTAATCATCAAAAAGAGTCGATAGTCGTTACGCAATTGAGGACTTATTTCACAATTGCGAACTATCTATTGTGAAATAAGTTCTAAAGGGTTTGCGGTCTGCTATCAATGCAGAATGTCTTGTATAACACGACAACTCAGGGAATTATGATTTCTATTGCAAATAACATTTATTACTTTTACAGTGTGTTAGTTTAATACATAAATATAAAACAATTTAAAATATAAAAAGCTTATTCGAAGTGGTCTCCATTGGCTGCCATACAGTCCTTTAAATTGTCTGCTCTCAGGCGCAGGCTGCTAAAAGCCCAATCTCGTTTTCACGCGAATCTCATTTATATGTGGAGTTGACAAATAACAGAAATGCTTTTGTTCTAAAACTATTAAAGAACGCTACAGTACCGACGTACAATTTCAGATTCGTGATAGATTGCTCGTGTAATACTCGTACCTAAACATAAAGTGGATTCTTCTTTACGTAGTACGGTAAGGGTCAGAAGTGCAGTAGCAATCACTAAACGCGGTTGCTTCAACCCGTAGACAGAGTATATAGATATATACTCTGTCTACGCTTCAACCAGTTGTGAACAAATGACTTTCTTCTAAAAACAGATTTCGCATACACACGTACTATATCGTACTCACTCATCATAAACTAGTCATAAACATCACTAACTACTCACATCATAAAATAGCGACATATAACTGGTCGCTTTATTAATTATTGCAGCGGATATGTAGTGATTTTTAATTTCGTATTTATATACATATAACGTAATGGTAATAGCTCAGCAACTAAACGCTGTAATATCCTTAGGAACGTGTTAAATATTCCGTTTCGAATCTTACTGACGGCAGCTGTTTTTAAGATTTTTCTTTTTTAACTACAATGTCAACTAGATATTTTTTTTTATTATAAGA
The DNA here is from genome assembly GCA_947507595.1 of Pyralis farinalis. NCBI lineage: Eukaryota > Metazoa > Arthropoda > Insecta > Lepidoptera > Pyralidae > Pyralis > Pyralis farinalis. The sequence goes on from OX382273.1 coordinate 15,205,350, forward strand.
TTAAATATAAAGAGATAGATAAAAATCTTATAATAACAAATATTGAAAATTAATAAAGATAATATATAATTAAATAAATATGTTTAGATTTTATATATTTACTTACTTAAGATAAATTGGAGTATAGTCTTTTATATTAAAATAAGTATAACTATATAATATACTTATAAAAAAACTAGACCTAAAGTGATAAAAAAATTATTTCATTTTAAGCACAATACAAAACAATTTCGGAAGAATTTTCTGCGTATCTAATTTACTGAAAATTTGTTAAGGTTATAGCTTAAATAATCGTTTTCTTGACGAAAAGATAAATTGAATCGGGACGGGCGGCGAGGTTACAGTATAATTTATATACCAAAAAAAAATACTTTACCTAAGTTCTACACTTCAACGTGGCATCCACTGCCCTTTATTAAAATGTAATGAAATATATATTTTATATTCAACAATCGCGTATAATTTTACATTAAATTAATTTTAAATACCTGAATAAGATAATTGCTAACATTTGTTAAGTTTAAAATTAATATTTAATAAACGCACTTTGCTTATGAAACTCGGTCAAATAGGGTATTTTGGCTGGCTTTCTATGATGCAAGCCCTGCCTGTGCAAGGCTCGACGAACGGTAGATACCGAGGTGTCAAACAAATTCGCAAACTCAGCAGTCGACGAGAAGGCATTGTTATCAAATTGTCGACACATAAATCTCCTCTGTGACTCATCGATAAGTCGGGGACATTCAAATTCTCGACCGAGTCGAAGCATTACCTTCCTCTTCGTGACGTCCTCTGCCTCACTAAAGCCAAATAATCATAAACTTGTTAAAGTTTACTAATCAAAAAGCCTATACGTTAATCACTTCATAGCTATGAGACATAATTTAATGTAATTTGATCTAACCTGCTTAGATCAAATTGCATGTAAATTAGACTTTCGCAAAATAACGCCTGAATCTGATAATTACATAATTTAATATTTTTTATTTTTTATTATAAATTATTATTATCAACATATATATTATATCGCATATTATGCAACGCAATACTGCGTGTTCTACCTTACACATTGATAATTAATATTAGCCTGCATATTTGAAACAGAACGTAAATAATTACAATCGGCAACCAGTCTCGCTAGCGAACTAGTAACAACAAATTTAAAATGTCTTCGTGTAAGTGATCTAACCTACTTAACATTTTTTCATATTATTGCTAACCCATTGATAGGAATAACAGTACGTCTTACTATCCTCTACTCAAGAGTACTGTAACTGTTATCAAGTCTCAGCTAACCGGTTAGTGTTGACTGTTCGGTGACACGACGTTTTAGTTTTATCTATACATCTACACATATAAATAAAATTGAAGTGTCTGTCTGTGATTTCAAAATAAAGCCTTTATCTTACACTCATATTATTATTTTCACGTTACGAAAGCCTAAATACGCATTTTTAACTTTTTTGTCTGTCTGACTGTTTGTTTGTCCGGGCTAATCTTAGAAATGGCCGAACCGATTTTAACGGGACTTTCACTAGTAGGTAGAGGACTGTTCAGAGCAGAATATAGGGTACTTTTTATCCCGTAAATATTTAGGGTTCCTGCGTAAAAAATGAAAAATTTAAAATTAGGGGGAAATATCTTCGCCTTCGGGGGACTTTGCAATTCTAATTATTTTCATAGAATACTTACTTTAGAGGCCCGCTGCCATATATATATCAGTGAAAAAAATACCGTAGAAGCCCGCTGCCATATATATGCCGCCTGTCAAAACGTCACAAGTGAGCGGTTTTAAGGTTGTTTTAAACTTTATTTGTGACGATTTAGTGACTGGAATGGCTTATTCCTTGATTTTATAAAGTAAATGTAACGTAAATGTAATGCCAACAAAATTCCACGATACAGAGTATGTATATGTTGGCATTGTGCACGTGTACGTGGCCAAAACAAAAATTTGTAAATTCAAAGCGTCAGTACTACCGGCGGCGTCGCCGGGCCTTGACGAACATTTCTTTTGTGGAGTGTTTTTTAGTGTTTTTGTGTTTTTCGGTGTATAAACGGTTTGTATGTTTGTGTATTTTTTTATGTTAGTTTATATTGTTTTATGATAGGAAATGCCAATAATAGTGTGGTTTAGTGAGTATATATGAGAAAAAAAATATTACGTAAGGGGTAGGTACTTTCAAATTGCATTTTTCCTTCGTGAATATTTCGTCTAATTTTAGACATATTTTATTATTGTCGAAAAATAAATAAATATCGTATTGTAGCTGAGTAGATTTTCTATAAAATGAGGTAAAAATCAAATATATAGCTATGTTTATTTCCTATATATAATATGTACTATTGTTTTTCGATTTATGTAAAGTACGTATATTGTGGAAAAAATGTGCAAAAACACAACAAAAACCATAACTCGTTCTCAAGATGTAGAAATTTATTTGAAATAGGTACGAATTTTTCGTCGGCTCTGTTTCAAGTGCCTATAATAAATTATACAAACATTCAAATTGGTTATTTGAAGCTTTATACTCAAGCGTCGGGTATCGGCATTCGAAATAAATGCGTTACGTCCTTGTAAGTGTAAACATCTGTCCGTGGGAATTTAAACAAAGCGGTAAGACGAGCCGCGAGCTCAAATTTCAAGTGACCTTGAAAACTCCCGGGACGACACGATTTCACACCGCGCGCCGCCCGGCCCGGAGAGGTTAAAGCAAACATCAAAATTGCATCATAAATAAAACAAATACTCAAAGGAAGGCTTTTTTTTAAGTTTTTTTGTAACTTTAGAAGTAATCATCAGATACGTACATCATCAGATAGAAGAGAAGCAGTAATAGCCAAGTGAATTAAATAACTAGCTTACTAACCAACGGATCACGTAACTACAGGTTTTACAAAGTATATTTCAGAATACGTGTGAACTAACCTAAGAAAGATCTTTTCCTTCCCTCTAAGGTGATGAAGCGTGTGATAAACACACGACTCCTAGGATAGCTAGAGGATCACGACTTGGTCAGCGACCGTCAATACGGTTCCCGTCACAGTCGCTCGACTGGTGATCTTCTAGTGTATCTTACACACCGCTGGGCTTTGGCAATAGAGAGTCAAGGTGAGGCATTGGCTGTCAGCCTAGATATGTCGAAGGCGTTCGATCGGGTTTGGCACCGGGGTCTTCTATCGAAGTTACCATCATACGGGGGCGTAGTTGACGGTGGATGCTCCGATAGTAGTAGGATATCAATGCTGGCGTTCCTCAGGGTTCTATACTGTCTCTACTGTCTGTTTCTGCTGCATATCAATGACATGTTGTCAATTGATGGCATTCATTGTTATGCGGACGACAGCACCGGAGACACTTATTATACAGGCCGTGCAAACATACTCCGTTCCTTTGTGGAGGAAAGCCGCGATAAACTTGTGTTTGAAATGGATGGTACTTTGGCTACAGTATCTGACAGGGGACGGCTTAACTTGGTCGAATTCAACCCCAAGAAGACACAAGTTTGCGCGTTCACCGCTAAGAAAACTCCATTTGCTGTGGTTCCTAAATTCCAGAACACACCTCTTACTGTCACCAAAAGTATAAGGATACTTGGCGTCGAGATCTCCAGTGATGTGCAATATCGAAATCACCTGGAGGAGAAGGTCAAGCTGGCGTCCAAAAAACTTGATGTGCTCAACAGAGCTAAGCAGTAATTCAAGGGCAAAGACTTATATTATATAAGTCTCAAGTCAGACCGCACTTGGAGTACTGCAGTCACCTTTGGGCGGGAGCACCTGGATACTAGCTTGGACCGTGTGATGATTCGATTCAGAGACGAGCTGTGAGAATTGTCGACAATCCTAAGCTTACACACGGTATTGAACCCTTAAGTTTAAGGAGAGATTTTGCCTCCCTTTGTGTGTTCTACCGATTGTACAACGGGTTGTGTTCTGAAGACTTGTTCGAAATGATGCCGACAGCTACTTTTTATAACCGCACCGCTCACCGACGGCTCATGCTCATTAATATTTGTCCTGTGTGGGAATCGAAACCAACCCTAAGTAGTCATTTTTAACCAATCGACTAACCAGGCTAGTCAAACGGCAAGAGAAATGACATAAACAACTATCGACCATATCTCTTATTTCATGTCGGCGCAAAATTTTAATAGACACTCAACTGATTCGAGACGCAAGCGCGCGAAATGGAGGGGCGTGCTGAAGAAACGTTGGAACGGCGATGCTGGGCAATTGGGTCTACACCATGGTATAATAATATACTTGGCCTACACTAGGCATTCGTCGCTCGATTGTACACCGCGGTTCTTCAACAGATCGTTGTATATTTGTCATGCTTAGTTATTTTACGATTCAGTTCTATTAGATAGATAACATTTTATTCATTTCCCAAAAACACACACAATGAAATTACAGTACGACAGGATTACAATAAGAAACATTACAGTAAGAAGTGAAGATCAGAGCACCATGTTCCTCATGTTATCACTGCATTAAATTAATAAGTATTAGAACTACACAGACATACCTACTGAATGAAAATATAGACAGATAAACATACACAGGTATACCTATACGTACGTACGTACCGGCACAAATACACAATTAATATAGACATAATGTAAATACGAGTATAAGGTAATTGGTGTAATATCGTGTGTGTCGCAGAGAAACGAAAGGGCTACAGCTCAGTGAATTACTTGCGTAAACGCAAGTCACTGGTTTTCAACTGTCACCCAGGATTAATTGCCTAGGCTTGTTTTGTTTTAATCGAAGTGATAAGTTTTATTAAAAGTGTGATTAAATTACTCTTCTAATCGTCTATTATTCATAAACTATGCCTGGCTCGGCGGAAACAGTGCTTGGCTCGGCGTTCTGACGACAAGTATTATAAAATGTTTTCGAAAACTGGTCTCACTCTGCACTTCTTCAGATATGTTAATATTAATTTGAAACAGTACCTATCGATTCCATATAGAAGCACAGCTTAGGCTTGTTTTTCAGTCATTGATTTCAACCATAGCGGCTGCTGATAATCAAGATAGGTCATAAATAGGTAATTTATACGGTGTATAAAAAAGCACACGGTCATATCATTAACAAAGATGCATTTTATTTTCAACAATTACACACACTGAATGTATTCTAGTTTTTCTTAAGAGTATCTTTTTTTTCAGCCTTGACCAATTATTATTTTAAATCTTTAAATAAATATTAAATACGATATAGATCACACACATCCTCTTACATTGCTGTACTTTATCAACATATTGTTTATCGACTAAAATCTCCACATTTGTAGCATTTACAGCTGTCTGGTTCTCTAAGGCGCACCTCCATGATAGCATTATCTTCATCCTCTAGTCTGAGACCGTCGGGGTCGTAACAGTGGGAGAGGGTCACCAAACGTTCTCGTAGGAAGTTTTCTCGACAACAAAAGCATTCCTGTTAACAATAGCACAGATCCACAAGTTAAAAAATTTACAATATAAGTACCTCCATAGCAACACTTAACTAGCATTAATTTTATAATTCATGAACTAAACAATGTTAACTATGTCGTTTCCATTTGCCACGTCATTTAATTCCAGTCAGTACATATAAACTCCAAAAAGCTCCATTGTGCTTTTTAATATGTTCCCCTTTAACAATAATAGTACTGTATTATTAAATATATGATATAAAACATGTAAAACCTTAAGAAATCCTGTGGAAGTTACAACTGATGGTTGTACTTGGCTGGTACACATTCCTTCGCATTTATTTAAATTTACTTCTCCGCTACAAGATCTTAACAGTCGTCCCATGTCATCATATTCTTCTGTAAATCGAAAAAAAATGCTATTACTTTTATGCTATATAGTTACACTCGTCCATTCGGACCGCATATTCGTACCCTTCTATTAATACATACTCAGATATAACACACACAAGTACAGCGCAAGTTTACACCAGCTACGCATCTTCTTTAGTAACAATATTTATTCGGCGTAATTTATACTCGATCCAACATTATAGTATTTTTCCGTTTTTCAATTTCAATTTATTTAATGTATTTCACATGTAGTTCGTATATAGTTATGAAGATGTTACAGCTGAGCAGGTATTGTACAATTTATTACATACATATGAGCCCTGTTGGGCATTGCATAGGTCAGTAGTAGTGTCGGAGGCCCGGCAGGCGGGTTTAGGTTTCTTGAATAGGTATTAGACTTAGATTAGACTAGACTTATATATTAGACAACATGATCGAATAACTAATGTGGTAAGTAGTTATTTGTAAACAGAATTAATTGTTATTGAATGTCATTTCAAATTTAATTCGCTTCAATTATTGTCCATATTTATTTATGTACTTTAACGTTTTGTTCTTAATACATATTTTTTTAAATTTAATTTAATAAATTTAAAAACATAATTAATTTTTTATCTATATAATGTCATTTTTGTCTTTATAATTTAAACATTCGTCTAACGTGTAGTAACTTTTTGGGAGTTAAAAAATGTTTTGTTTTATTAATAAATAGTTTATGGTTTCCTTACGTTATTAGCAGGTATGGTAATGCATTAAAAATTTTTGTAGTCATAGATAGCGGGTCGGAGCTGACTAGTTTGAGTTTCGATGTGGATGGATGGATATTAGTCTATCTATCTATAGTAGTCATATATATATATATATATCCACCCTTTTTCGTGTAGAATTTAGGATATTTTTAAAAAAATTACAAGCTTCTAAAATATACATACATGGTAGTGTTAATATTTTTAAAATGTTTTAAAATGTAGCTTATAGCTCGCCCTAGCTTTGATATTTTCAGTTATTCTTATGCACTTCTTTTGTAATTTAAATAATATGTTTGTATCCGTACTATTGCTCCAAAGAAATAGAAAGCAGTTTTGCCCCAGACAATCCGTATACAAACTTTCATCAAATTCCGTTGAATGGTTTTCGTGTGATGGAATAACAGTCAGAAAGAAAGACAGACGAAAAAAAGAATTAAAATGTATATTTGACCTCGATATCGATAATAACGACTATCACAATAAGATTTTCCAGAAAATATTTTATGTACAGTTTCGTTACAGTTTTATTATATGTATAGATTACTGACAGTCGCTCAATCGGAAACAGATACATATCTCTAAAGAACATCATAAGTTACATAATAAGAACTAATATACAGCCTGCAGCAGCAGGTTTTTAATCTATATATATATTTATAATATTTTAATGTTCAAATATTATAAATTAGATTAAAAACCTGCTGCATAATACTATCCATAAATTACGTTGTACAGTTATTAAGACTACAATGCGCTCCAAATATACATTAGGTTATTTAACCAATTGGCGCCATATTCTTATGAATAAATACAAGATTGAAAGTATTTTGTATTTTCTTCAGATTACTTTGATCATTTTGCTGGCGCGTGAATATCTTACCGAAAACAATTCACAAAAATTTTGAATTTGCTCTTTGCGTTCACCCTTATTACTATAAGACATAAGTCCAACATTTATCTTTTAGGTAATTTCAACAAAACATATTAAATATGTTGGCATTCATTACATGCAAATTTAAAAACTTTCTATATAAATCTATTCAGAACTGTTATTTCTACAAGATAGTTATGAGACATTATCTGTAGTGTAATAGTTTATTTTTACACCGAATAACACCTCTAATACATCTATTATACAGCCTACGCATTGTTAATACAGCTACTATTGAGCTCTACTAACGCAAAAAGCTGTATAATGTGGGTCCATTTTGCACTTATAATGGCTGTAAAAGCGCTAATACAGCTTTTACATAGCATGATAAACATTTTGCAGTACAAAATGAAACCAAACTACTGGTTGTATACAGCTCGTTACTCTACTTAGATATGGACTAAATAGTTCAATGGCCAGTATCACGACGATAATAGAATTTTCATAAATTACAAACTTTAAAAACACTTTGAACTGTCAGGATTGTAGTAACATACCACCAAACTTATATGCACAAATCAACAAACCACTTGACTGCGCTTGAAGGCACCATATACTCACGAAATGTTGTGTTTTAGCGTCTAAATATCTTAGAGATTCGAGCGTGCTGACCAATGGGAGAATATTTTATACAATAAGCCGCTAAGCGCCGCAATCTGCATCCGCGAACTAGCTGATGAAAGCTACATGTTCTACTTTACCTCCTAACCCGTGGCACTACTAATTGAGTTACTACATAATATCGATCTCATCGGTTCTTCATAGGTCATTACTTTCATGCTTATATGGGATCAATCATATATAGGTACATTTCCCAGTTTAACCTATATAAAAATCATATAGATCAAAATTTATACAAAATAATTTCGGCGTGCCCCAAGGTAGTATTTTGGGTCCGTTATTGTTTTTAATCTACATTAATGATGTCCCAGAAGTGACTGATTATTCATGTACTTTATTTGCCGATGATGTGTCTATTATCGTTCACAAGAAACCTAATATAAATTATTAGGCGGAAGTAAATATCACTATAGAAAATGTAATTAAGTGGATGGAGCAAAATAATTTATGTGTCAATATCAAAAAGACAAAATTTATTCAGTTTTACAATAAAAATTCGAAACCTTTAAATTTGAATGTGTGCTACAACAATATCCCCATCGATGAATCTTCCTCAGCAAAGTTTTTAGGTATTGTCTTAGATTCACAATTGACGTGGAAAGAACACGTAGATACAGTTTGCAAAAAGATTAGTAGATTTGTTTTTGCCTTGCAACGGATAGGAAAATTTGTGACCAAAAAGCAGCCCTCATGGCTTACACGGCTATGTTTGTTCAAACCTGAGGTATGGACTGATAATCTGGGGTAATTCGGTTGACATGAGTCGTGCATTTATTATCCAGAAAAGGTGCGTGCGTGCCATATGTGGGTCTGAACCTCTGGAGTCATGTCGACCTTTATTTAAGAAATTAAATATTTTAACTTTACCAGCTATGTACATTTTTGACATGTGTAGGTTTGTAAAAAAAAACTTACACCTATACACAAAAAATAATGAAATTTTGACATTTAATACCAGATACCCTAATCGTTTAGTTGGACCCTATCATAAGACCAAGTGTTTTGCAAGAAATAGTTACAATATGTCTATCAAATTATTTAACATGTTACCGCAGCATTTGAAGGATCTACCCATGAATACCTTCCAGAAGGCATTGTATAAGCTACTTAGTTGGAACAGCATCTATGACATTAATGAATTCGCAAAAATTAAATTTTAAAGATATCAACCCCATTTATAGTAATTTACTCGATAATGTTAATTTGTGTACAATTTAGACTAATTTATTTTATTACAATCGACTCAATGACATTGCTACATTATTGTTTTTTACTAATTTTAACTAATACATTTTTATTTTATTTTTTGCATGCCAATTGTTGGCGCAACATGCTCGATCAATGTTACATAAGATCTGTATATGTAATGTATACTACCGTGTTTGCCTGCAAATAAAATGATTTGATTTCATTTGAAGCTTATCATAAAAAATAATTTTCAAAATTGGTTCACAATTGGCAAAGATTTCATGTAACATAATACCTGCATACACAAGTAAAAACAATTGTATTGAGAACCTCCAATTATTTGAAGTCGGTTAATAATGTTTCATGATTTTTAAATAGAAGTGTGATACTCCAATATCTCTACTTACCTTTAGTAACATGAATTTCAGTAGGCACAGTTTCACATGTCTCTTGAGCAGAACACTTCAATAATATGATCAATGTAAGTTCAAGTGTGCAAACTAAAACGGATCGACAAAACATTGTGTACCTACTAGTTACTTGCGGTATGTAAAATGTAGTTCTTACTGTTATGTAAACTAGGAACGTCTTTATGAGTTGATATTAAGCACTGTAATGTTTCATTGTCTTCCTAATCTTCCTTTTTATACCTCTCTCCTCCTACTCTGAAGAATTGCAAGGGGTTGGAGGTCCTCATCCCCCGACGTTAGTAAAACATTGTCAGCAGGTCGTCTACGACAATAAGTGAAATATCGTGTAAGGTCGTAGCTTTAACTACGTAATGTAAAGCGCGGCGCCCACTTAAAGCTGTTGATACACATACTCTAATAATCTAGCATATTATCAAAAATACCCGCGCGTTAATAATCCGTAGGTTTGTACGACTTTGTATTAAATAATATCTTTTACTGATTTTTTTCACTTTATGTTAAGATGCACATCTAATCTGTTCTGTTCCAAGCTCTTCGCAATTGAGTCGTATAAAATCAAAGGCTATCTGACATTTTTTGCAAAAAAATTTTATTTACATGGCAATGCAGAATATGTCAAATTTAAAACGTTGCAGTTTTCGGTAATTTCAAAAACAGCTTGCTTTGAATGACAGCTATCAGTGAAAGTGACGATATAACTTTGTAATAGCGTCTGACTACTCATTTGCGAGAACACCAGGATCGCTATAAGGAAAAATTGCATTGAATTGACTACTCATTTATTTAGGCACACGAGTAAATTTTTATTTCGGACACGTAGACAGAGTATATAGATACTCTACGTTCGGACATGAGGACATGACAAATAATTATATTTTCCAGAACAGTTATTATGTCAATAATAAGTGCAATTTGATCCAACCTGCTTTGTGTGCTTCCGCCACTATTATTGCATGTAAATTTTACTTTCGCAAAATAACGCCTGAATCTATTAACTATTCAATAATAAGTACCTATGGTACAATTATGAAGGCCTTAATCTTAACCAATCTGTTCATAGTACCGAATAAATATGCTTTAATCACTAACACGACTTTACAAGGTCATGTCTTGTTTTAAAATTTCGATAAACAAAATTTTTCGTGAAGTCATGAATCTCATTATAATAAAACAAAATCCAGCAACAAATATTTTTATATGTTTTCATTATTACGTAGGTACATATTATTTTTATTTTTGACCATTGGATGATTTCGTTTATATAGTCTCATGGATAACATTGACCATTGGCGAAAAAGAAATGCCGAAAGAAACTTGCCAATATAGGTCTCTTTTAAAATTGTCATTGTAATTTGGAATCTACTGTAATTCCAAAAAACACAGTGGTATTAACAAATTCTTGTGTGTCTAAATATAACAAGAGGCTCATTTCAAACACCAGTCGCTGAGCAAATATACTTAGCTGACAAAAAAAAATGAGAATTTAAGGAGTTTTAAAACCTGATCAACCTTCACCCAGCTTAATCTCCCCTCTGTTTCTGGTTGCCAAAGCTGACGGATCAGGCCGTCCCGTCTTCAACCTCAAAGCACTAAACGACTATGTTATAACGGAACCATTTCATTTAATAAACATGCACCGTGTCCCGAAATTTCTGTAACCACAAGATTGAATGTACAAAATAGACTTGTCTCAGGCATATTTCCATTTAAAACAGCACAGACACTTTTTGAGTCTCATATATAACCAAGAATTACTGGAAATGACTTGCCTTCCATTCGGCCTCAGCACGGCCCCAAAAACCTTGTCCATTATAACACATTGGATAGCCCGAACATTGCGAGAGTGGTGGAATGTAAGAATTTAAGTGTACCTAGACGATTTCATGATTGTGCATCAAAATATAAATACCATTCGTCTACACGATAAAATAATGGTACAAATATTACAAGAACTAGGATGGATCATAATTCTCGAGAAATCGATTCTCTGCCCTTAAAAAAGCATAATTTACTTAAGGATACTGTGGAATCCTTAATGCAATCTGAAATCCTTACCAAAAGAAAATATTGCCACAATAATCAAAAATACAAATCGAGTGCTAAAAGAGGGAAGAATTACAATAAAAGATTTACAGAGGTTAGGTTAGTAGGGTTCCTGAACTTTGCCAGTTTCACAGTCTCCCACGAGGTCGCCTCAACCATCGACAACTGACACTGTTCATGAATTCAAACAAAAAAAAAATATGTCTATAGTGTCACAAAAAATATGTCTATAATAAAGTAAACTGTAAAGTAGAAATTTATTCAAAAACATATCATGAATGTAAGATCATCTTGGGTGGATCAACTATTCTTTGCAAAAAACATATCCCTCCATCAATTAAAAATATTTAACTAAGTATGTTAAAAATAATAGTTCCACTACCACACACAAAATGGCGGAATGTCATTGCATCATCCTCAGGCATTAATTGCCACAATTGAGACTGTTAGAGCCATCTATGTTTTTATCTATAACTTTTAAGAACAGTAACTTAGCGGACATCTGTTTGGGTATTATTTTTGGGACACAATTTGTATATTTTTTTCTAAGTAGCAAAATCATACTTAAAAATCTGAGAAGCATTTAAGGGCGTTTAGAAACCGTTGTAGAAAATAACATGATTAGACATTAATACATTTTTATATAAAATTTTAAAATTATTGCGTCAGGGAACTATTGAAGTAGACGTGGGGACAGGAATAATTTGTATGGGGAGTGAATCTTGTCACCTAAGTTACCATAAAAGCAATAAAAAATAATTAAAATTATATAATTGAACGCTCTTTAATATCAATTCTAAGTATTCTAAATTACTGTTTGGATATAAAATTACAGCGAACTATTGTTTTTACATAGTTAAATATTTTTAAATGATGGAGAGACATGTTTTTTGCAAAGAATAGTTGATCCACCCTCTTAACAAAAGTGTAAGAGTTAGCTAATGTCGATTTCGATAAATTTATATAATATTGATATATGATATATATAATGTGTAAATATGAAAGCGTGTCATATATATATATATATATATATATATATATATATATAATATATATATATATATAATATATATATAAAAGTAATAATATATAAGTTCATGTGATTATAAATTAATTAAATAATAAGTAAATACTGTAACCATAAGCAAACATATGTATGGATAGATGGGTATGTGTATGTATATGTATTTAGGTATGTTTGTGTAAATATATATGGTAAACATAAAATGTTGTAAATAGCACCTAGGGTAATAAATGTCTAGTACACAAGGAGATTATCTTAATATTATAACAATATATCTTAATATTATATAACAATATATCTTAATATTATAGAAGATATATCTTAATATTATAACAATATTTTTGTATTAAGAAATTAGATTGTTTAACCAAAGTATTCCTTCTAGCAATAATTAATCCTTAACCAAATCAGCCTTAACCTCACATCACTATGGAATATTTCACCTATCCCAATCAAATACTTAATTACAAATTTGTTAGCGTATGAAATTGTTTGAAACAATTTATCCTACTAATATTATATATGAGAAAGTTTGTATGTATGGATGGATGTTTGTTGCTCTTGCACGCTTAAACGGCTGAATGGATTTGAATGAAATTTGGCACGTAGATAGATTATGATCTGGATTAACACATAGGCTACGTTATTTGACTCCACGCGGGCGGAGCCGCGGGCGGCAGCTAGTCTTTAATATATGCCAAAGTGCAAATTCAAGATATACTTGATTGTATCTACTTACAAAATTAAACTTGAATTGAAAATGTTAATAGCATTTTAATATGCTATTAACATTTTCGATTCAAAACACTCTCTACAACTCTACACTCAATACAAACTTTAAAATATAACCAAGAACTTAGCACATTGACTAAAATATATGAGATTAAACTTACCTACACCTGAACGACGCGTCATGTTATACAACATGTGGCGCCGCACTGAATAGAATATTCGTTTAGTTTATACCATTAAATGGGCCTCATTAAAGAGAGGCAGACATAGGTACTTCGGATTGACGATCAGTGATTGGTTCTCCGGATCACGCTACTATGATCTTATTTTTAAAAGCAATTCTTCAATTTAATTCTTTATGAAGTACGCCCGACAATTTAGGCTAAGTTTATTTACATAGTGTCAGGACTTATCGCGGGTGTCCATTTAGTTCCTTTAATAGGACGCAAGGATCCAGGAGGTTAAATGATTTGTATTTTTTTTTATACAACATCGGGAGGCATACAATCATACGGCCCACCTGTTGTAAAGCAGTTACCGTAACCCATTAACCCTTGTAATATATTAAGTATCACTTCGCACGATGCCTCCTCTGCTGCTTATACAGCAACTTCTTAGGAACTTACTGGTGACCTCACTCACACGCAGGAACACAACAACCCACTAGGGAGTTGTTATTTTGGCTGCGCTTTTCTGTGAGGTGGAGGTAGTTCCACTGATGGGCAGTTTTGATGCACCCTACCTCTCTTAAAACATCCAGACCAAGACAAACAGACATGTTCATGCACTCAAAGGTTTATCTTGTGTGGGAATTGAACTCACGAGCATTGGTGTCAAAGTCGCGTCATTCACGACTGACCCACCGAGCTCGTCAATATTGTATACAGCAAAGCCATTAAAACAACGTAATTTTATTTATATTAATGAAATGGATAGCACCTTGACAATAAATAACCGCTATTCAAGAAAACGACGGAGAAATCCAGAAAATTGGAAATGAAATATCACCGAGAGAATGAGGTAAATACTTAATTAGGGTTGCTAATTTAAGAATTGTCATTGTATGCATTATTGTATTGTTTAACATACTATAAAATGAAATTCGTAAGTTTATATATTTGGATGTTTGACTTTGTTGACTGGTAGCTCTTGTTCTGAGTTAATATTAGGATACTTTTCGTTCCCTAATTACTACGGAATGAAAAAAATATCATTCGCACGAGCGAAGGCTAGTTCAGTTTTTGTTTTTTTAATATAGCTATTTTTTTATTCCTTTGCGACATGTATTTTTTATTGCTATTTTGATGTTCGTGTAAGAGTATGTCAACATTCCACAAAAAAAACTTTCAATGCAGTCCCCTATGCATGGCTAACCAGATTTGGTTTACATACAAAATTTATTGTTTATTATTGTTAATATGAAAGATTAAGATTCAATAATTTTGAACTTTTGCACCATAAAAACCGGAAATAAAGGTTCAAGTTAGAAGGGCAGAAAACAAACAGCAATAAAATCTAATTTAATAGTGCTCTATATTACACTATATCACAATATATATTTCGTTTTGTTAACGGCGGCGTGCGTTAGTGCATTAGATGCACGGTCTAAATAGTAAATAGATTAAGGCATTTTCCTATAACGTTTCCTATGTTTCGTTAAAAAAAAATACTTGTTTGTTTTGTTTAGATTTTACCTAAATGTTTTGATGAATAGAAAAAGATTTTTGTTTCATTTAATTTTATGTATATGTTTTTATGAAAAAAGATGTTTTAGATGTTTAAATTTCAACTAATTTTTCATTAAAAAAAAAAAGATTTTTGGATTTATTTTGGTTTTGGCTAAATGTTTTGTTATTTTTCAATGTAATTATATAATTCCACAGCATCCCATTACTTTTTTCGTAGCCCTAGTCGTCTATTCTATTCTATTTTTTTAAAATAATGTGGCTCCATCGTTGTTAATTTAACGATGATTTTGCCAATGTCGAGGTTGAGAAAGCCACGTTCCGGTAAAATGACTGTTGATCGGTGCAAAATAGTGAGTGTCCGCTGAGTGATCTAAAACAATACAACACAAACATATAGTTAGTACCCTACCCAGACAGATACAAATTAGTAGGCAGTTTTAATGGGCAGCTAAAAGGGTGTCATAACATGGACTACCCAACAGAAAGATGTAAATGTTACAGGGTTCACAAATACAAATTATTAATTTTTATAAATTTAACTAAAACTGAAATAAAACGAGAATATACCAGGGTGAGTAGATAGGAGACATTAACAGGACGAGGGATATTAGGGGGGAGCATGTCATACAAAGAGACCTGGAGTTTTGGGCAATTAAAGAAAAGATGTTCAAGGGTTCCCTCCTCCAATCCGCACTCACACAAAGAACTATTAAGAATTTTAATTTTGGCTAGGAACACTGGAGAACAAACATGACCCAGTCGTAGCCTAATAATAGCCGATGTAGGATGTTTGTCAAATTGATGATATTTGAAGAACCATGGTTTAATAGGGATGTCCGATTGAATTTTTGAGTAAAATTTGGCATGTGTGGTTCCACGCCTCAGCCATAACCCATCCCAGTCTCTTTTCAACCGCATATTAGGCAGCATTCTCAAATCTCTTGAAAAGCAGATGTAATACTTGTCGGTACCTAGATAAATCGCTTCTTTAGCACACCTATCTGCAGTTTCATTCCCAGCAATGCCACGGTGTCCTGGAATCCAGGCCAATGCGACATCTAAACCTAATGAGTGACAGCGAAATAAAGTTTGTCTTATTGCTAGAATAAGTGCAAAATTATCTTTGGCATGAAAAGGTGGCTTGGTTAGGTCTTGAAGACAGCTCTTCGAATCTGATAGGATTAGGGCTTTGGTGATATGGTGAGATTCTATATATGAGACAGCTTCAAGAATTGCTGTGGCTTCGCCTGTAAAGACGGAAGACAGACGAGGACATTTCAAGCTTAAAATTATGTGGAATTTAGGTATCCATACTGCAGCTCCAACATCGCTATTCTCTGAGGCTTTGGATGCATCAGTGTACAATCTGATCCAATCGGTCCAGTCCTTTTCGAGTAAACTGGAGAGCACTTTGTTGGAGTTCGTGGTCTGTTTATTCACACCTAGGTCTAGGATAATATGCGGCTGAAAGATTAGAGCTGGGTATTGAATAAGAAACAATGGATTTTGATGAAATTTTTTCACAGTCAGGGAGACCTCCTTGAAGCTCCTATAACTATTAATAAGAGGGGATGGATCTTTATGGGACCAGTATGGGGAATTAGGGACGGACTGATGGAGATGATCTAGGATGTTCAGCAGTGGATGCGACGAATTTTGGATAGATTTGAAAAAAAATCTATCTGCTAAGTACTGTCTCCGTAGATGGAGAGGAGGATCTAAACATTCCACCTGAAGAGCCAACGTTGGAGATGACTTCATAGCACCTGCGACAATCCGCAGACACCTTGACTGGATTCTGTCCAGTTTACCTAAAGCCATTTTACTACAAGGTTCCAGTAAAAAACAACCATAATCAAGGTGGCTACGGACTATCGCATTGTATAAAATCTTTTGGCTGTAGGGGTGGGAACCCCATCGAACTCCTGAGAGAGCCCGTAAAACATTGATGCTATTCTCAGTTTTATTGCATATATAATTTAAATGGTGTATGCCCGACAATTTAGAGTCCAAAATGATTCCCAAAAACTTCACTTTCTCCTTCACTGTTAGAATTTCGTCTTTGACTTTTAGGATTATTGGGGGGATTATTCTTTTCCTAGTGAATGTCACCGCGCTGCATTTATTGACTGCTAGGGTTAGACCATGGTTATCTAGCCATTCATTTAAATGGAACAGAGCCAAATTGAGGTTGGTACAGGAATCAGAAAAGGATGAAGAGCGATGGTAAATAACAATGCCATCTGCATACTGTAGGATTTTACAGAAACTGGTGACAGATAGGTCTAGGTCTGCTGTGTAGATGTTATAAAGGAGAGGACTAAGGACTGAACCTTGAGGTAGACCTTTCCACACATGCCGGGGCGGTAGAAGAGCTCCATTAATACGGACACGGATGGAGCGAGACATAAATAGCTTGCATATTATATTGACCAGTCTCACAGGGATACTCAGCTGAAGCATTTTCTGCCTGAGCACTGGAAGCTGGATATTGTCGTATGCAGAGGCTATATCTAAGAATACCCCAACAACATGTTGGTTTTCCGAGAAGGCCAGTCTAACCTCAGAAGTAAAAATACTCAAGCTGTCATTAGTTCCCATACCGCGTCTGAATCCGAACTGGCTTCCACTTAGGAGTACTCTATGTTCTACAATCCATTCCAGTCTGTTCTTCACAAGGTGCTCCAAGATCTTGACTAAGACTGACCGAAGAGCAATAGGTCTATAAGACGAAGAGTCCGAAGGATCTTTTCCAGGCTTTGCAATGGGGATAACAATATCTGAGGACCAAGAATCTGGGACAATCCCAGAGAGGAAAATTTGGTTTAGGATTTGAAGGAGAATATTTTTTGAGGAGGGAGAGGCTTTGCAAATAAAGGAATATGGGATACCATCAATGCCGGGGCAAGAATCCTTCAGACGGTCGAGGGCACAATGCAGCTCCGCTAGTGTAAAAGAGTCATTCATGCTATCATTTAAGGACGGAGGTGGAGAATGGGGAAGGAAGCAGTCAAGGTTAGGGACATATGGAGGGGCTAATTTATTAGTGAATTCATCCAACCATGGAGAGGGGTCATTAGATGTTTTATTTTGAATAGAAAAGGAGCCTCGAAAACTTTTAATCTTCTTCCAAATTAGGGTAGGAGGGGTTCTAGGAGATAGGGATTCGCAGAACTTACGCCAGCCTATTTTTTTCTTCTTTGCTAGAAGCCTCGTTGTGCGTGCGCAGATTTTTTTATATGTTAGATAGTTATCCATGTTCATATTTTGTGCATATAATTTCTCAGCCTCCTTTCTCTTCTTTACACTATCGGAGCATGCAGAGTCCCACCAGGGAGGTGAAGATATGCGGTTTCGAGCAGAATTTTTAAGCGGAATAGACTCATCAGCAGCTGATATGATACATGAAATAAATTTATCATAGGAGGAAAGGAAGTTGTTCTCATCTATAGGAAAGAGAGATGATATTTTATCCTCTAGACAGCTTGAGTATTTTTCCCAATCAGCTTTATGAGTCTTGTCTTTAAGAAGGGGTTCGGGACTAGGTGAGGGAGTGAAGGAGGTTTGGATGGAGACCACTATAGGGAAATGGTCACTACCATGAGAGTTAGGGAGAACAGACCAAGAGAGAATTGGGATTAAGGAGGGGGAAGCTAGAGAGAGGTCCGGGGCACTTAGGTTTTGGGCTGGAGACACTCTGCGCGTGGCAGAGCCATCATTTAATACACATAGATTATGTGTATCCAGCAGATCTAAAAAAAAGGTTGAAACAGGATCGTTGGTGTTAGAGCCCCAAAGGGTGTGTCGGCAGTTAAAATCACCTAGCACAATCATTGGAGTGGGGATGTTGGAGAGGATGGAGTTTAATTCAGATATTACTTGGGGGGAAGGATGGGGGATGTATGCAGATATAAGAGAAATGCCTATGCATTTTGCAGCAACTACATGAAGATCTGGGCTATGAGCAGGGATAGGAATTTGGGTAAAGGAGGAGGAATTGGATAAAAAAAGGGAACATCCAGCACGACCATCGGCCCTATCATCTCGGAGACACGAGTAGCCTGAAACTCGAAAACGAGAATCCGGTCTTAGCCATGTCTCCGAAACGGCAGCGGCGACAGGTTGCAGCTGGTTGAAGAGATTAATAAGTTCGTGCTTTTTTGGTCTGATACTTCTACAGTTCCACTGTAGAAGCTTCTGTTCCATTTTTACTTATCAAGGCTGATAGCAGATGTTGTATCAGGCTGGTGACATTGGGCGGTAGGGCATCACTAAACTTAGAGATAATATTTAATAGAGAGCATACTAAGAGCTCAATTAAATTGTCGTTAGGAGTTGTTGCAGGGGTAGGGCTATCGGTGAAGGCACAACCATTTGGCTGCACAGATTTAGGGGATCCAGTGATAAAATTATGCACTTCATGATCGTATGACTTTCCAAGAGAGGGCTTTGGGGTAGGAGTGTAAAATATAGTTTTTTTATAGGATTGCCGGGGTGAAGGAGTATTTACGGGGTTGTAAGGAGGGAGGTTTTGGGACTGAGGTGGAGTAAATAGGGGTTGAGACTGGGGTAAGTAGCTGGAGGTTATATCAGCATATGACCGTTTGCTTGTTGGAAATCTTTGCGATGCTTCAGTATAGCTGATGTTCTCCTCTGACATAATAATTTTTATAGACTTCTGCCTGCCATGTTCTGGGCACTTGGGGTCAATGGCTGAGTGTTTACCATTTTGACAAAGAAAACAAGAAGTGTTTCCTTTATCCACATCGCATGTATCACCTGAGTGGGGTTGTGCACATTTATAGCAGCGGGGTTTGGACCTACACTGGGTGCGGATATGGCCAAATCGGCAGCAGTTTCTGCATTGAATGGTGGGGAGCATATAGATATTCACATCCATCGCCATGTGGTAACAGTAAATTTTTTGGGGTAAAGTTTGTCCCTGAAAAGTCAGCACTACTGTGGTAGAGGGAGCCCATGATACACCAGATTCTGTTCTCTTTTTTATGTTTAATCGCCTTGCTTTTACGACAGGTCCACAACCACGTGGCGTGGAGATGCCATCCACCAGTTCCTCCAAAGTCCAATCTGTTGGAATAGCTCGCACAATTCCCATACGTGATACCTGGTATTTTGGTATTGTTGCAGTAAATTTCATGGTCGATAATAGGGTATTAGTTGAGAAATTATTGGCGTCGGCCGCGCTTTTGAATGACACTGCCATTTTGTTCCGGCCTATGGTCTTAATGCCGCCGTCAATAATTCCCAGTTATTTCGGTGGACAAATTGTGCAAACTTCAGTGATCTAATGGTTGAGCCAGTGGTGAGGTCAATATCTTCACGAGATACGTGTACAACATATGGACCGGGATCAGTATCGGAGTATTTGAAAGAAGACTCGTCTTCAAATCCAGGTCTAATATACACCGATTGGGAGGAATTAGAGGGAGGGGTGTTTTTTTTGGCCTCGTGTTCTATGTCTGGACTGTCATCAGCTGGTCGTTTGTTACGATTTTCTTGGTTTTGTACAGGACTCGGCGTAACAACCTGCGGAAGGGCAGGGCCTCCCCCGTCAGGGGGGTCCTCGTCCATTCCGAGCCCAAGGATTAAATTGTAAAAAACACTTACCCTATTTAAATACTAAAACCAACACCAACACAAAGAACACACAAAATGTAGAAAACTCAGCGGAAAACCGAGTTAAAAAAGAATTTTATCTCAACCACGTGTGTTAAACAACACACCGACGAGCAAAATCCGCCCTAGTCGTCATTCACCATTATGGTTTGTACATTAGATTCTGACGTAAAGATCGGATCTTTGCATCCCTAATTAATATGCATTGAAATAATTCTGTAACATTGGCAATAAAGTATTAATATGACTCAACTAAATTAGTAATCATTTTCTATTCCCCAGCTGTCCTAAATCTATCCCTAAACCATAATAATTCAATCTCAAACTCACCCTAAAACCATTCTAAACTCACGCAGTCGCAAGCAAGTATGCAGTCGTACAAAAAGCTAGGATATGGAAAAAAATATTTCTAATCGCACAACTACTTGTCATTAGTTACATCATAAGGTACTAATATTTTAGATAGTAAAACTTGTGCGTATGATTTGGGCAATGAGGAAAGGAAGAATTAAAATAAGCCTGTATGTTTGTAACCTTTGCCTGACTGGTAGAGTGGTGAAAGCGTCAATCTTTGTTCATGTAGAATGTCAAAAAAACGTCAAAATCGTAGACAGAGTATATAGATAGACGCGCAATCAGCGTATAGGGGTATGAGATAGAGATAATAAACATAACTTTGTAATCTACATGCCATACACAATAAGTATTGCCACTACGCAACTTTTAACCTCATTGATGGGGTAAACTTGGAACATAATCGGTTACAATCAGAACAGGGGACCGGACATTTCGAAAAGTAATTCAATCATAAAAGATTAATTTGAATTACTTTTAGAAATGTCCGGTCCCTTGTTGTGATTGTAACCGATTATGTTCCAAGTTTACCTTATTTATTTGCCATTGGACCCTCGTAGATACTTAGACACGTCTTACATTTTTTTAAATATAATCTTATTGGATCTTATTCAATTCTCAATATTAGTATTGTTCTTTTTTAATCTGCGAATATTTCGGAAATGATCATTAGAGAAGAAGAAATGTCGAAACAAACTTGCCAATATAGGTCTCTTTTAAAATTGCCAATTTGATATTACAATAAATTCACATCAGCGTATTGGTACAATAATGATATCAAATGGTAGAATTAAAGTTTATGTTTGTTAAGGAATGATAGTCTGTGCTGAATTATTTCCAGACATCTTTGTCAATCACATATTCGCCAGTTCTATAATAAGCTCTTTTTACAAAGAAAATTTTTAATGTGATTTTAAAAAAATTTCTTTGTAAAATTATTATACATTTTACATATGCAGCGGAGCTGAGCTTACCGGCAAATTTATTTATGTGGGGCCCCATTGTAATTTGGAGTCTACTGTAATTCTAAGAAACGCAGTACTATTAACGAATTCTAATTTATTATTCCCAATGAGCACTTCTGTATTGGGAGAAATCACATTCGGAAGACTAAATTTGATGCATTTGCTTTTAGTCGAGTTTAGCAAAAGATTACTACATGTGAACCAGTTTAAAATAGAAGACATAACACCATTTACCTTGTCAATGTTTTCACACCGGCGAGTGACATTAAAAATTAGAGAGGTATCATCAGTACATAATTTTATATATCAGTATCAGTAAATATACGCCTTTTTCTGCACCACGTAAGGCAGATCATTCGCATATACTAAAAATAAAAAGGGTCCCAAAATAGAAACCTGTGGCACCACGATATTAGGATTATTGCTTTTAGGTTTAACCCTGTTTATATCAACTGTCTGACCTGTTATTTAAATAAAATAAATAAATAAATATTGTCGGACAAATTACACAGCGCCATCTAGCCCCAAAGTAAGCGAAGCTTGTGTTATGGGTACTAGACAACTGATAAACATACGTAAATACATTTTTTTTTGTAAATACATACTTATTATACATAGAAAATACCCAGACCAATACAGACAGACATGTTCATGCACACAAATATTTGTACTGTGTGGGAATCGAACCCACGAGCGTTGGTGTCAAAGTAGCGTAACAGCGCGTTTCACCACTGCGCCACCGAGCTCGTCAATATGCAATCGTCAAAATGCAATTAAGCTCTGGGCTTTAACCCTATCTACATAATAGTTCAGCTTGAGTAACAATGTCTGATGATTGACACAATGAAAAGCTTTAGAGAGATTACAGAAAACTAAAAAAGCATCCTGTGATCTCTCCCAGGAGTTAAGGATATGCTTAACCAATGCCAACTCTTCATCCGTAGTAGATTTACCACCTGTAAAACTGTATTGCGCATCATGACAAATTCATTGGTCTTAAAAAAGAGTTGCAATTGATCAAGCATTATCGTTTTGTATGGGCCCCTTAAATACGACCCATACACGAGAATATAAAATAATATAGGTAGGTACTGGCGGATTAGTTCTTCCCACGTGTTGGCTGGAGAAATGAAAGGCTTGTATTGTAGTATGAGGCCAGAGGTAATGCTTCCAGAGAGCGATGGCTATCAAAGGAGATGACTTGTTTGCAGAGTAGCGGGAGATGATTATCCAATGACTGCAGGTTACAACTGTGTCGGTCGTCGCGCCCCGGCCCATATTTATACACGCCGGGTGCGAGCGAGGCAGTCTGATTATGCAACCGAGAAAGCATGATAAAAATTAGCCAGCCCTGGAAACATTACCATATTGGGACCACTTTATTGGATCAAAATCGCAACAAGATGTACTATTTTTTCTTACATTCAACCCTTTATCATACAAAAACTTAAAATCTATATACTGTAAGGAACAATAATCAACACACATGAAAAACTACTTAATTCAACCACATACTGTTAATTTACGGCTATTTAACTGTTATATAGGTACCTACTTAATCTATATGCACGTATATCTCCAAACTAAGACTGCCGCGGCCACCAAATCTAATAATTACTTAATGCAAATTTTCTTAATTCTGGGGTACACTTGCGCGCAGTTATATTTTTACATAAAAAGTCTAGATTTGTTGACTCTATCGAACATAGTAAGTCTGCAGTTTCTTGATTGATTTTCGTTTTCGTGGAGTGATCTCAACTTGCGTGGCTGACAGTACAGATCCTTTTTCTATTTTCTGAAATAGATATATATAGGTACTTAAATATAAAAATAAACATTTCTATGACAAGTATTTTTAGCTGGATTGATGTAACAGGTACATTGTAAAGTGCTGAGCTCTCACGCTTTACTTTTTAGAAAATATTGACAACTTATGCACCCATTCTAGGTACAGTACAACCCTAGAGGGTTGTTGTGTTTCTGCGTGTGAGTGAGGTAACCAGAGTTGCTGTGTAAGCAGCAGAGGAGGGATCGCGCGCGTGACAATTAATATATCGCAAGCGTTAATAGGCTACGGTGTCCGCTTTACATCAGGTGGGCCGTATGCTTGTATGCCTCCCGACATAGTATAAAAAAAAACAATATAGTTTAACGCAGACTGCGCATTAAACAATAGATTCTCTGTTGAGCGTAGAATTCAACCATCTGATATAACTACGCCTTTCTATTCTACTCTATAACTTCACGCCAAATCCCTTACGGGATAGGCAGAGAGAACCGAGCGCCACGCGACTCGATCCTTACATACCTCACTCGCTTCTTTCACATTCATTGCTCTTTTCATGCACGCTCGCCGGTTTCTAGGGCTCCTGACATCGCCTTCTGATTGAACACGACCAATTTGATCATGATAGGTAAGTCTTGGCCTTCCTCGGCTCCTACATCCTTCCACTTTTGCATTGTATATCTGCTTCGTCATTCTTTCATCCTGCATTCTTTCTACATGTCCGAACCAACGGAGCATGCCTCTTCTTATTTTAATACCGACGCTCTCTTTCAGACCAACTCTGCTTCTAACCTCATCATTACGAATACGGTCTGCAAGCGTTACACCACAGATTTTGCGCAACGCTCGCATTTCAACCGCGTTTATCCTACTTTCATGCTCTCTCTAACTACGCCACGAGTATATAAGAGATTAAACTTACCGAACTACTTTCTATTTCTATTTCCATAGCTACTTCTTCTGACGACGGTTGGTCATATTTCACGTCCGAGTCGTCAATCTGAAAGTTACACTTAATTAGTAACATTCATCATACAAGCATTTAAGTGAGGTAGGACGCATCAAAGGAGCCCGTCTGGTGAAGTACCTCCACCTCACAGAAAATCCGCAGCCAAATAACAACTCCCTAGAGAGTTGTTGTGTTCCTGTGTGTGAGCGAGGTCACCAGTAAGCTCCTAAGGAGTTGCTGGGTTAGCAGCAGAGGTGGCATCGCGTGAGTGATACTTAATGTATTGCAAGCGTTCATAGGCTACGCTAACTGCTTTACATCAGGTGGGGCGTATGCTTGAATACCTTCCGACGGTGTATAAAAAAAACTAAATTATTAAAATATTAGGATACCATAGCATCATTTGTTGCTGCAACTGTGCCTATTTGGAAGAACTTGGTCGATCAAGGGTCTGTGAGCTCTAAAACAACTAAATAAATATATTCCCTTTTAAATGCATGTATATTATGTCCCCCCCCCCCATCGCACACATATCCTTTTTCTTCTCTCCACATCTGTCTCTGCAAATTCTTCTCTTCAAATCTTATATCTAAATTACATGTTTACGACTTCAGTAGAATTAATTTTCATCGAAAGGACCTCCACAGAAATCCGCAGCCAAATAAAAATATCATTCGATCCTCGCGAGTTATTGGGTTCCTGCACGTCACTGAGGTTACCAGGAAGAAGTCATTGCGTTGGCAGCAGGGGTGACGGCATGTGAACGATACTTTATATCGCAAGTGAGTTTAGGCCCCGGTAATGGCTTCACATTACGCAGGCCTTTTGTTTGTTTTCTAACTGACGTAGCATAAACATTGAGTAATAATTATATTTCAAATATTTTAGCTTATTAATTTGTAACAGGAAAAATCTTTTATTATATTTAATTTTGAAAAGTCATTGAAATATTTTAGTTACATATTCAATTACCTATGCCATTACTTTTAATTCAACTTACGTGAATGAAACGCGTAGGAACTGCATCTTTATTTAAGCATATTTTTCTTTTCTTTGATTGAAGGCCAGTTGATTCAAAATGGTTGGAGCAGATCCGGGAGTTGTCATTTGCATGCCAATTTAAACGACCCGTACACTCAATCCATTTATACTTCAAAAATAAATCCTTAGGAAAACTGAAACAATAGATACGCAATATGTTAAATGTGGTAAATTAAGTCAAGTGTTGGTAACCCCAAATAGTGTAATCCTGCTGATTACAGACGACATATAGTGATATCGCTAAAAATGTAATGTTTATAACCTTTTTATTTGATCGGTTAATATCAACAAAAAAATGTTTATTTGTACTTTAATTTAATAAAAATTGCTTACTATTGAGTATGAATCCACATTAAATTAATAATCCTTGAATATGCATCATTATATTGTGACAAATAAGCGACTTACCGATGAAAGGTTATGTTGGGTTCTTGTCGTTCACTTCGCCTTTTACAGCCAATTATAGAGCAATTCACCATTACTGCACGATCAATGCATCTTTTAAAATAATCACTACATCACAAGGGAATAAAATACATAGGGTTTACACTTAAATCAACGAAATTGCGTCAGTACGAACAATTTGTTTGACACCAGAACAATCCCGGTGGCAGACATAAAAATCACATACGCAGATAGAGACAAAACACTCATGGTCTATCTTGCTCACGCACATGTATTTTAGAATTTTCTATCTCTCTTCATGTAGGTATTATTCTTTTAGTAGCCCGTCTATATCTATATACTCTGTCTACGGTCAAAATTAACCTATACCTATTTTACCTACTCTATTCCAGAAAACATCAAATTAATCACACACGTAGTGATTAGTCTTTGGTTAAAATCGCTTTTGTGTACTATTTTATTTTAGGCACGACTTGTTCATAAATTGCGAATTGTCAAGTAGATCAGAAGTGCATCAAAATGCTGATAGACGAAGGAGTTATAGTATTTCTAATCCTTTTGTTTTCGTGGGGAGAATATATCTGGGAGCAATATCTTTCCTTGCGTCAGGTAAAGTAATTAATATCAATAGGTTATGTTCTAAGGAAATTATTTTCATGTGTATTGCATAGACTAAGATTTCAACACCAAAAATAGTCTTATACATCGGAAACAAGAAGTCTTCCTCTATCAACAAATACATTCTTCTAATTACATCGTAAAATATTTATCATGTTCCTTCGCTTTGAAATCTTAATGTCCTTATATCTGTGGTCAGTACCTGCGTAGGTATGTAACTATTACATGTGTTGGGTTTGTTAAATTATCAGGTTCTCTTCTAAGGAAAACTAGGGATTGTATGCCAACTATTTCCTTATTACTTACGCAAAATATTCAACATAAATTTTTAGGGATAATTTTCCAGTTACAATTTTCGATGACAACTTCAAATCAAGTATAGAGTTCAAAGAGTAAATTAAATATAAAATAGGTAAACGTCACACGATCATAGAGTTACTTAATTTCGTTGTAATTATTTTAGATCTGTGACAACATGCCCTACACACATATTTTAATAAGATGCAGTCTGACTCGGGAAGTATCTATACCTTAAAAATGACTATAGCAAAGTTATGATTTGTTGTATTCATGTACCTAAGTTTAAAAGGAAGGTGCTGGGTAGATGCTGTTTTACCAGTGAGGGTAGAAACACACTAATGAAACTCCTTATGTTGACTATGGTATTTGCTTCACATCCTGGGGTCTTATGGCATATAAGCCTGGCAAATTAGTACACTAAGTAAATCTCTTTGTAACAGTATTTGACTGTTCGTAAACACATGACCAAATAAAAGTTGTGACTTACAATGGTGGTTCTCCATTAGCATTTATTTAAACAAACTTAGCTTGTAGATGTAAAAAAGGTGGTGTGAAGCAGAGTATTGGTGTTAGAAGGCATACATACTACATCAGTCGGTCACATAGAAAGAATGACGAAATAGATATATAATTGAAATGAAACTATTTTTAATGGAAGTATCGCGTGTTTTATTATATTTTGTTGAACCTGACGTTTCGAATGCTTTGCAGCTTCCGTGGTCGCAGGAAAGATGTTTAATTTCAATGTGTAACAATCGCGAAACCTAAGACAATACTAGATATACAATGCAAAAGTATAAGGATGTAGAGGCTGAGGAAGGCCAAAACTCACCCGACCAAATAGATCATGTCTTTCTTATCAGAAGATGTTTTCAGGATCCTTAGAAACTTACATGCGTGCATAAAAAAACCCAGAAAGTTAAAGATGTGAGTAAGGTGTGTTAGGTCAAAGTTATGTGGCCCTGAGTTCTCTCTGTCTACTCCGCTAGGAACTTTGCATGAAGATGTAGATGGATAGTTTATTTATATAATATATTTTAAATTGCAGTTGAAGATATACAAGACAAACAACACTATACCAGATGATTTAAAAGATATGCTCAATGAAGAATCTTTTAAGAAGGCTCGACTTTATGGAATTGATAAATCAAAGTTCAAGATTGTGAAGGAACTTTATAGTATAGCATTCACAACAGTAATATTGTACAAACGTTGGATTTATGTTGCATGGAACAAGTCTGAGAATATAGCATCTTCTTTTGGAATCACTGCAGAGAGGGAAATAATTTTGAGCTGTGTGTTTATGACTTTTGTAATATTATTCAATTTTGTAATTGATATGCCATTTAAGATTTATGGCATATTTGTACTTGAAGAAAAGCATGGTTTCAATAAGCAGACTGTTGGGTTTTTTATCAAGGATCAACTAAAGTCCCTTCTGCTAAGTCTAGTAATCACATTACCAATAATATCTGTGGCCATTTATATCATTATGTTAGGCGGAAACATGTTTGTAGTGTGGCTCTGGCTTTTCACAACTGTAGCAACATTAATGCTCTTAACCTTGTATCCATCTGTAATTGCACCTTTGTTTGACAAATTTGTACCGTTGCCTGATGGTAGTCTTAGGAAAGGTATTGAGAATTTGGCATCTCAATTGAAATTTCCACTATCTCAAATATTTATTGTTGAAGGCTCAAAGAGATCTGCTCATAGCAATGCATACTTCAGTGGGCTTTTTGGGGCCAAAAGAATTGTCTTGTTTGATACATTGCTTGAAAAATATGATGAGGAGAAAAAAGTAACGACTGGTTGTACCGAAAGTGAAATATTGGGTGTTTTAGCTCATGAATTGGGCCATTGGAGCTGCAGCCACATTTATAAGTCTATTTTGTTAACCGAGGTTAACTTACTCTTGCTCTTTACAGCCTTTGGTTTCTTATTCAAGTACTCAATGTTGTACACATCTCTCGGTTTCCCTGCAGGTCAGGAGCCAATAATAATTGGTTTGATTGTTGTATTACAAATGATCCTAGCGCCATATAATTCAGTGTTATCATTCTTTGCTACAGCTTTATCTAGAAAATTCGAATTTGAAGCTGATAATTTTGCAGTATCACTGAATTATCCAAATGAGCTTAAGTCAGCACTTATAAAATTAGGTAAGGATAATTTAGACTATCCAATCTATGATAAACTGTACTCTACTTGGTATCACTCTCACCCAACATTGTTGCATAGAATTGAAAACATCAAAAGTAGAAAACAAGAGTAGCAATGTGGATACCATTTATGTACAAATTAAGGATGCATTTTTAATAGTACAACTAAGTAATTATTGTGTTTTTATATTACTTTCGTAGGTATTCTAGTCTTAATTTTTGTCACAAACCATATTCGGATATAGTATAATGTATGGTGAAACTATTTTTTGTTTTAACTGTCTTTTGGAAAATTATTTTTGTCTAACCATTAATCTAAACAAACCAGCCAGAGATTACAATAGCCCTTTAATAGTAAAGGCATGGAAAAGGTCCAAATGAAGGTGGGATTTAACAGAATTGTTGAAATCAGAAGGGGCTCTGGTTCAAGGAACTGCATCTATTCAATTCACAGTGGGATATATATCTGTCACAAAACCTTGAAGAATTTCATACCAATCTCATTTTCAAGTCTCATGTATAAGCATATGAAATCCCAAAAGTATTGAAATGCCAGTAACCTGAAGTGACAGTGACCCCTCTATATGAATCGGACGATATAACATAAGCTGAAGCCGGAAGTGGCTGAATGCGAAAGGCGGTTATTGCAAAAGATGGAAGAGATTACAAGAAGGCCTACTGGTGCGTAGTATGATGATGACGATGATTGGAAGATTATGTTCTGTGAGATCTATATTTTGTAGTCACGATATTAGTATGTGTGATGTCCGGCTAGATAAGACTGAAGCATTATGTAATTGGCAACGTAATTCTACAATTTGCAGACTTTACTGTGACAGCAAATAAGCGAACTCGGTACTTAGAGAAATTCACTTATTTATCGTGTAATTCTACTGTACGTGTGTATGTGATTGAACTCCTCCTAAACGACTGGAACGATTTTAATGAAATTTTTTGTGCGTGTTCAAGGGGATTTGAGAATGGTTTAGATTCACAATTGGACTCGGTAGGTGGCGCTGTAATCGGGTTACAGGATTTATTGTTTTTATTTTCGGACAGCCAAGGCGTCTGTCGGGTTCGCTAGTATATCTATAAAGATTTATTTGTGTATTTCTCGAGAGTATTTCCTTTAGCAAAAATGTTGGTTGAATTATATTGAGAATAATCCCGATTACAACTATAGGTTATTGAACTTTACTAACAAAAAATACTTGCCTTTATACAAGGGCGCGATATCTCCAATCAGTCGGGGCCCTTCCGGTTGTCCAGCATAAATTGCTCAAAAACCAGAAGTAGTCTCTAACGTAGGTGCCACCTAGTTTGATCCTCTCAGCTGTGTATCGATTCCCGCCGGCTTTTCATTTTTTACGCCAGCACTGACATGATCGCCCTAGCTCACCCCGGGCGACAAGGCCATCATGCCACCGGGCTGATGTTCGGTGTCGCTTCCCTTTCACTTGATCTCTGACACGCACAGAGCATCTAGGCATCTCTTGTTCTTTATATCTATCAACTCATTTCCACCTCTCACATTCCATGTGTCTATACAACACTCGGCTCTCTTCAATCCGCCAGTGTCAAATTCGGCGTTGCGTGGTGGGTGGCGGCCCCCCACCGCCGCATGCACGTAATTTCGCACTGACGAGGGCGGAGTGTTGGACTGGCAGGGTCGCGGCGTACACGCTTCTGGTGCCGACCCCTTAATTAAATTACTTAGATTAAGAATTACTTTTACTAGACTAGCTGTAATAATGCAGCATTGAGGGATAAACACCCTTATATGCAAATTTTTCATTTAGGGTTCCTATGTAAAACTTGAAAGCTAATCCAAGCCGGGTGCAGCAATATAATTAAAATGAATACTTACTTTACCTACTTTGTATAAAATTGGCAAGTTGAATTAATAATATTTATTTTAAATTTGTCTGCCTCCCCCATGTTATAGCTTAAATGTCCTGTGGTGGATTAATGTATAGCGAAATGTTGGACATTTTTACCATGCTTTTATTAATGCAACAACTCAAATTGGTTTTGTTACCACCATAAATTATTAATAATGTTTATTTTTCAACAATGTCGCAATTGTTTGCCATTCAATTGATATGAGTAAGTTGTTATGTATAAGTTATGTGCACCTTTTGACATTTAAATT
The DNA here is from genome assembly GCA_947507595.1 of Pyralis farinalis. Classification (NCBI taxonomy): domain Eukaryota; kingdom Metazoa; phylum Arthropoda; class Insecta; order Lepidoptera; family Pyralidae; genus Pyralis; species Pyralis farinalis. The sequence goes on from OX382273.1 coordinate 15,236,944, forward strand.
ATATATTTGTAATAGTGGTATCTCTTTAAGTTGTTTCTTACATTCATTCTGTAAAAACACCCAAATTATCCATTGATGAATAAAGTGACAATGTATATATGAATATTTTATTAATATGTATCTTAACTTCTGATTCGAGTTAAACAAAATTAATACTAAGTAATTGTGTATATACTACTTTGTGTTTCCTCTGCCAGTGGCTGCTGAAGTACACAGAATAGCATCAGATTGTTATAAATCTGTTAATAATATATAGAACACGTCAAATTGTAGCATCAAGCGATCTTATTGAGTAAGTCATACTGCTGAGTTCAAGTAACTTCAGCTTTTTGCTGCAATATTGCAACAATAAAACAATGGTGTTAGCTACAGATTGAAAATATGAATTACAAATGCTTCAAATGATGAGTTGAAATAAGTATAATTGGACATTCATTATACTATTACAGTTTCTTGTATGACATCCCACGCAATTAATATGAATTAAATATAATATGATTTCTATTGTGTTAAACTTCAGGCAGTTTAAGAACATTCAAACTCCCTAGCCATGAGCTTACTGGTAATCGCACTCACTCTTAGGAACAACCCTGCAGGTAACTTATTTGGCTGTTATCTTTGAGGTGGAGGTACTTTCCTAATTGATCCTAAAAATACAATATACAAATTGTGTGGGAATACCCCACACCAGTTGTGACGATATTTTTGAGCGTCACATGTAAACACCCTTATTTTTGGACATTTATTTCCCCCAAAACATATCGGATATCGAGTTTTTATAAACTATTTTTCATACGAAGTCGAATGTTATAGTAGAAATTTATATTGGTATTCAGTCAGGATCGTCAAAATTAGATTCGACACTTTCCTGGTTGAGCTTATCAGAGCACAATGGCTCGTAAAGAGAATCTTGTTTCATCATACTAAATGGGTTTGGTAATAATCCCCTATGTTGTTTTTAACTCTGCTGAAGATACAGAGTCATTGATTGTAGATATTTTTTATTCGAATGGTAAGTTGTATTTTTTAACATTTGCGAAATTGCTAATCCGCCATTGTTGTGACACACAATTTTACTTATTGCTAATGCCTTGTTGCAGTGATAGGAATGATGAATCTTATCACTCCCGCTTAGTGGGGGCCCGGAATGGTACGGCCCACGTTCTTTCATTAAGAAAATTGACGTCGAAAGCCGTGCGGACGATGTCACGCCATGTGTTCGAGAAGCCTGTTGTTATCGGGACGCCGTAACTACGGAGCACACCTGTGATAGTGGTTGATGGTTTTCCCCTGCCTCGGTATGTCTTTTTAGGGTTCCGTACCCAAAAGGTAACACGGAACCCTGTTACTGAGGCTCCGCTGTCCGTCCGTCCGTCTGTCACCAGGCTGTATCTCATGAACCGTGATAATTAGACAGCTGAAATTTTCACTGATGATGTATTTCTATTGCCGCTATAACAACAAATACTAAAAAATATAATGAAATAAATATTTAAGGCGGCTCCCATACAACAAACGGGATTTTTTTTGTATTTTTTATAGATAATGGTACAGAACCCTGCGTGCGCGAGTCCCACTCGCACTTGGCCGATTTTTTTTTTGTTCTTGTGAGCCCTGCCCCGAAATGGCACGCGACTTAGGAAAACATGGTCGCTTCGTCAACACTCGCGTCAATAATTGATTTATAATATTTAGAATCTTAAACCCTTGCAAACCAAACAAAACATTACTTTATTGGTTAGGTCGTTTCGATTGATAAGAAACGATAACTTTTTCCTTGTGTAACTTTGAATTTTCTTGTAATGTGAAATGACGACTTAAATTCAAATTCCTATTAGATATTTCTTTATAAGTTATAAAGGCTCGATAGACCTAGAACTCATTTTGTATCCAGTGTATACTTAGGTTTACAATGCAGTTTTATTAGTATTGAGTTTCTGTAATCTTAACCTGGTTGCCACTTCACGTCAGTATTTAACCTGGAGCTTAAACACCCCCCATGTACACTGCCTTTGTATTTTCTATAATAAATGATGGTCTAAGAATTCAAGATTTTAATTCACCCCTGTGAAGATTAGAAGTTCGAAGCTTCCGGTGAAATTATTCGAGGTATTTATTGGTTGAAACTACCTGGCGCCCATGGTAAACATCATTCTTTTTTTAAATTTTAACTTTTTGGCAGTTCTAAACCACCTTGGGGGTCAATTCACGACCCCTACCCCTTAAACTTTATAATAATTATTACACAATATAACCAATAACCCGCGATCCTCGGTGTTAAAGTAGGTATCATTGGTAAGATAAATAAAACAACGTCAGGAGACATTCAAGTACTTTTTTTTTTTTTTTAATATTAGTTCAGCATAGTGGCCCCTCTTTGCCTGGTGGTAAGCGAAAGAGGAGCCCAAATCGCAACTGCAACTGACAACATACTACATCCCGTATCCTGTCAGTTGACGCTGCCATGCTGACCCGCAAAATGCTTCTTCACGCTTCGTTTGAAGGATCCCATATTGTAGGAAGGAGGGAACACATGTGCAGGCAAGGCGTTCCACTTTTTGATGGTACGCCAAAGATAGGAGTTGCCGAACTTTTTGGTACGCGAAGAGATATTCTCAACCGTGGAACTATGACATCGCAAGCCCGCACGTGTGGTTCTATGACGGAAGGGTGAGGGTGGGATAAGGGAAAACAGTTCTTCAGAGCACTCGCCATGGTAAAGGCGGTAAAATACGCTTAAAGAGCCTATGTCCCTACGGAGTTGAAGAGGTTCTAGGCTTTTGGTGACCTCTTCGTCGTCAATTATGCGGATAGCCCGTCGCTGCAATCTATCGAGTACACAGGTATCCGACGTAAAGTGGTTACTGTAACCTATGAATGCTTGCAATACAAGTATTATTCGTGCGATGCCGCCCCCGCTATTAAAATAGCAACACCTCAGGAGTTTTAAATTAGCGAGCAATGCTTTAATATGTTGTTGCAATTGACCCATAGTTACAATAAAGGGTCCCTATAGCACCATAGTAGATGATATATATAAGGTTCTTTTTTCATATGCCCGAACTTCAATGGGAGAAAGAATATCGCTTATTTGTTACGATAGACAAGAAACTTCGTGTCCCTACATCGTTAAAAACGTTTGAGAAATCAAATAAACAAAGTGCCTACTTGGTTCATGGTGCACGGTGCATAATGATTGCCCCGCCATCATTTGTTAATAATTCAGTTTGACGGGGTCGATGCGCGGGACGGGGGTCTAATCGAACACGCCATTTACGCAGTGACGACCACAGCCTGTCTCGAGTTCCTGACTCAGAGGGCACGTTAAGTCGTCGGTTCTGGCTGTTTTCGATTCCTTTGCTAGTCGCAAAGCTCATTTAAGAGAGGTAGAGCTCGTCAAATCAGCCCGTCTGGAGAAGTACCTGCACCTCACAGAAAACTGCAGCCAAAGAACAACTATTCCTGCGAGTGAGTAAGGTTACAAGTGAGCTCCTGAAGACTTTCTGTATCTGTAGCGGTGGCAACGCGGAAATACGCGTGTTGCAAGCGTTTATAGGCTACGGTAACCACTTTACATCAGGTCGATCGTACGCCTCCCAACGTTGTATACAAAGAAGAAATACCTATGACTGTTATGACTATGCCAGCTGATACATCACTTAAGAATGTTTTTTACACTAAAGTGATAAACAAACATACGTTCCGAGTGTCAAAGTGACACACTATCATCATTAGAGGCAAAGCCAACCTCACCTGCACATGATGCACCTTGTTAATTAACAATCGAGGCTCTGGCGAAAGAGAGATAGGGTGCATCAAAGCAGTCCGACAGAGGAAGTACCTCCATCTCACAGAAAACCGTAGCAAAATAACAATTTACTGGAGGGTTGTTGATTTAATGTGAGTGAGTGATGTTACCCGAAAGCAGTAAGAGTTGTTGTGTGAGCAACGGGGGTAGCATCCCGCATGCTATAAACCTTAGTGCGAGCGTTCATAGGCTACGGTAACCGTATTTTTATTTGTCTCCCGACGTAGTAAAAAAAAACGTGCCTGATCCAAAGCAGTCAGGCGACATTGTTAGATATGCATTGAATATTTTTTTTACAAAATGCTTCGTAATTAATATTGCTTTGAGTTCAATCACATTAGGTACGTGCTAAATCAACGCAGGTAAAGTAGATACGATTCGCGGATGAAACGGCTGATTTGCTTCACACGAGGTGACAAACATCCAACACTAAGTCTGATTAGTTTACACTTAGATACATTTTCAACGAATTAGGTAGTTATTTCACTTATATTTTATATCACGACTTGGGTTGTTATGTAATATCGTTATCTTTGAGTGTTGTTTGTTTATGGGAACGTTAAAAAAATTGATATGTCTATTGTTGGTAATTGTGTACGAGGTTCGATATAGGAAAATGTACACTTGCACCACTAAGGTGGCAAACAGGCTTAGGTCCTTCCTGATTGTAAGCAGTTATTGTAGCATTTGGACATTTTTAACACCAGAGACGTTCACATTCGGTGAGTACCTACAAACTTAGTTAACGCCGGTAGAGTAGCGCTGTTCCACTTTTTCTAAAAAAGGTCACAAACTTTCCATCACACTTTCACACGACCCCACAAAAAAGAACCATCGGCGTTATATCAGGGGAACGGGGAGCCCATTGGACTGGCCCTCCCCTTCCTATCCACCTCATGGGGTACGTAACGTCCAGATACTCGCGAACACGCAAGGCGTAATGGGCTGGTGCTCCATCGTGCTGGAAGTATAAACCCCTTAGATGTTCAAGTGGAACATTTTCCAGCATACTGTCCACTTGTGTTTGCAGTTGGTGAAGATAGGTGTCTGCATTCAGTCTCTAAAAAAACTGGTCCTAACAATCTGTCACCGAGTATACCCGCCCACACGTTCACACTAAATCTGCGTTGGAAACGATCGGGCCGCACTATCCGAAGATTAACATCGGTCCAGTAATGAGCATTATGTATGTTAAACATATCAATGCGTGTGAAGGTAGACTCGTCTGTTCACAAAATGTTGCGGCGCTCCGCACGAAGCCAACGACAGAAGTCAACGCAAGGCGCATGATCTTGTGGCATGAGTTCTTGAACCCTAGTGAAGTGGTATGGATGTAGCCCTTCATCATTGAGTAACTGCCACACGTAACTGTTGCTCACATTAAAAACGGCAGCTCCGTCTCTCGTACTCGTCATTGGATGACGATTAAAGAAATCCAGCACGTTCTCTTCGAACTCGGTAGGATACCGACCTCTACCCACGTCCACCGGAGACGGGTCAAACTGGCCATGTTCACGAAACTTGTATACAGCGCCGAGGATGGTGTGATGACTCACTCATATTCCGAACCTTCGCTCGTACAAGTTCACCGCTTGTGCAGTGATGTTATTGCACTCGCGATAACAAAGTACCATTTGGAGATACTTTTGATTAGAGTAACGGCGTCCAGGCATGATTACGGTCACGCGTAGTAGTGTACTGCGAGTGCGCGATACTCGTAAACAGGCTGATTTGTAAGACCACCGCGCTGCGCAGACGGCGCACGTTGGACTGAAATTATATCTTAGTGGAATTAGCGACACTCGAAAATCTACTATTTCATTTTGTAAAAATAATATTATAAACGTATTCTACTCGTCAATACAATGAATTAATGTCATATTCAATTATTGATTTCAAAAATTATTTACAAAGTTATAGGACACTGTTATTTTTTTTGTATGGAGTAGAACATAAAAATCGTAAAAAATCAAAAACCTCACATTTCCTCAATATAATTTTTACAATATGGATTAAAGGGTATTTTTTACTATCTTTCAACAAAATGTGGTATTTCGGAAATCCTCGGAACCGCGACATTTTGGAGTTTAAAAATATTTATTTTTCTAAATTTATAATACGACAAAGAGGTTAAGAACTAAGATTAGATTATTATTGATTAGATTCATTATTTTTATCTAATACCTACTCTACTGAAGATTTACATTTTTTTTTATGTGATGATGAATGTAATGATCCTTAATAATGACCTCATTAAATGACTACGTGACATTTATCGCGTAAACAAATGCAAACAGAACAGCAGGTAGCTCTGTCTCGCTCTCGCACCAATTACAGCCGCTTTGCATCCCCTCCCCGCATGCACCCTTCGAGGGCATTTGTTCGATGTCAATCAGTCAGTCGGTTTCTTGATTTTACAATTAACGGACGTTTTCACTAAAATATTTTGCCAATGGAAGGTTTAGTTACTAATCTCGATGTTTTTGTGAAGTTGAAAGAAAGTGGAAGTGTTAAAGATGGTAACTGTTTTTACAATTTAATAAAGTCAAGTTTTAAGAAAGAATTGTCTGATGAGCAAAATAAAGCTCTTAAATCTTTTTGTAGTACATACTGTTACAATCTGAACAACAAGTGGACAAAATCAGGTTCAAAAGGGTCCGATTTTTTTAAGAATTATGACAATTGGCTAGGATCAAATGTTATTTGGCCAGAGTGTATTAATTCGTCGCCGAGTGAGGCAATTTCTCATGTAGCTGGACCATCACAAAGTGTTTTGACTACAAGAAATGTCAGAACTGCAACTCAAATTAGTCCAAGAAAACCAATTACTGATTTAGGCCCCAAACAGAAAAAGAAACGAGTTAATGATTTGGCTTCTACTTTGTCTCATGAAGAACAAACATTAATTTATATGTCTTTATTCAAATCTCGCGCGGATGTTGATCTAGCTAATATTTTGGATTATTTCCTAAATAATCCCGATAAGGTTAAAAAGGTCAAAGATTTTATTTTGACACAGAAACAAGACGCTATGTCTTCTGAAAAAGCTTTAGGCACGATGTTGAGTTTGAAACTTTCTAAGTGGCAATATAATACCATGAGGAAATCGGTTCAGGAAGAAGGTGTTACGCAATTCAAAAGGCAAAATCTGAATGTTACCCGCCAAAAGAGGATATGGAAATAACGGATATGTCTGCCCAGATCAAAATACAATCTCTTTTATGCAAAACAGTGGAAAGGCTCTTAAATGTTATTGAAATCGCGGACGATTTAGAAAAATTGGAATTGATTAGTAAGGCTAGGGAGCCCCCTTAAATATTTACTTTATTCTATTTTTTAGTATTTGTTGTTATAGCGGCAACAGAAATACATCATCTGTGAAAATTTCAACTGTCTAACTATTACGGTTCATGAGATACAGCCTGGTGACAGACGGACGGACGGACAGCGGAGCCTCAGTAATATTAGTCCATATAGTCCATTTTTAGGGTTCTGTTACGGAGCGGGTCGCAAGATGGTTTTTAAAAAAAACTATTTTTAACACTAAAAGAGAATATATTAAAACTCTCGTGAAAGTAGTGTGTCCGACGAAAGCCCAATCCAAACTGAAAACGAGTATGATCGCAGATAGCAAGCGGCATCGGTTTCTTGATGCATTGACGTCAATGCAATGAGAAACTCAGCATATTTATTTTATATTCTAAGTAATGCATATGCCGATATAACAGTTCGGTACCCAAAGGGTAAAACGGAACCCTAAAAATGGACTGAAAAGATTTTGTGAAGTGGAAAATATAAAATGCATCATTTACCACAAAAATGTAATATGTACTTCTGATGGCTTTTTTACTCTACAAAAGTTCAAATAAAAGGATGTTTTCGCTTCTTTTTGTTTTGATTGGGATAGCCTAAAACACTGCTGACAACCTCAATCGTCATTAGCGGCTACCGGAGTGTATTTAGATATACGTCCCTGCCGTTCTTCTTTTTTTCTGCGACTTACCGTGTGGTTATAACTGAAACAAAAATGTATCTACAATGTAACCTCCTGCCCACTCCATACAAAATAAAAATGGGTCCATAACACAAAGTCCATCAAGAAATGGGCGGAGTCTTACACATCGCACGCAATTTAGTCCGCGATTGTAGAAAAATGACGTGGAATCTCCAAAAATCCTTGCTATACTACTTATGGAATAGCGATATCTGCTTAGTCTGAGTCTTAGTATCTTGATAAGCTCGGTGGCGCAGTGGTGAATGACGCAACTTTGACAACGACGCTCGTGAGTTGGATTCCCATACAAGTTTGTCTTGGTCAGGGTGTTTTTAAGAGATAGGGCGCATCAAAGCATCGTAGTACATACCTCCACCTCACAGAAAACCGCATCCAAATAACAACTCCATAACTAGACGGTTGTTGTGTTCCTGCGTGTGAGTGAGGTCACCAGTAAGCTCCTAAGGATTTGCTGTGTTAGCAGCAGAGGAGGCATCGCGCGAGTGATACTTAATGTGCTACAAGCGTTCTTAGGCTACGGTAACAGCTTTACATCAGGCGGGCCGTATGCCTCCTGACGTTGCATATAAAAAGTCTATACATTCGACTGGATGCTAATAGGAAGATTCAAATTTCTGAAAAAAAAAAACAGCGGTTTATGCTGTACAGGTTGCGTTATGTAAAAAGAACGCTGGAAGAAAGTGGATGGGGTGTGTTTGCGCATGGATACACACGCGCACGAAAGTACCTACTAGGCCTATTGTTTTATTTTTGAACTAGCCTTTCGCTCGGGGTTTCGTATATTGAAAAATATATTAGATGGAATATAAAGAAAAGCTTTCAGCAAAGGTCGACTGACGGAAGTAGCGTAACCCGCCTGCCCCGCGCCTCACCTCATACCGCCAAATAGATCGATAAATCCCTAATGCGCAGCTTGACTTCAGCGTTCTTCTTACATGATGCGACCTGAATTTGGTGTATGTTGAGGAGGGCATCACCATACTACTCGCATTATAAAGATTATCTATATTATTAAATTACCTAGTAAATTGTTCAGCTTCCTCCAGCGTATCTGGCAACGGATAACCCTTGGTTTCCGGCAATGGCATAATCAGCATAATTTGCGCTAAAGATGTAGCAGCCAGCAGTATTAATGGTACATCTGGTATCAGCTCGTCCAAACTGACCACGAGAGGGGCTGTCATAGCCGCGATTCGAGCAAATATTGTCACTCCACCAACGCCCACGTTTCGTCCCACAGTTGGGAATAATTCTCCAGAGAAGAGGTATAACGCCGGTACTGTGCCCTGGGCATAGAACATTACTACTACAGCGTTTTACAAAAAGGTATCTTTAGCTGTTCGGAGGAAGAATAGGGGTTGCCGTGGACAGCTAGTAAATAATGTTATCTTATAATGGCCCCGTATTGATAATGGTAATTTTATGTTTTGAAATGTTGAACCTTTAGAATGGAATTTGGTTATTAATAGTAGGATCAAAAAACGTACCTAGTGGAGACTGGAGTTTAGAATGGCGAGGCATAGCATTTTTAAGCGACTTCAAAAAAAAAGGACGATGTTTTAAATTCGAATGTTTATTTTTATTCAATGACAAACTATGTTGAATTTATCTGCCGTTAAGGTGCCTAATATCGAAAAACAATTAATGCAATAAGATAAGGCAGAGCACTAAGTACTACTACTACTGACAAGATTCGTTAAATGATATACTTACCTACCTATGTCATTATTGCAACAAGAGCAAGCTTTATAATTGTTTGACACTGAAATTGTTTCGATTTTTTATACCACTAAGGTAGCAAACAATCTTACGGGCTGCTTGGTGGTAAGCTTCACCATGATAAATATGTACCTAAGTTATAATTTTTATTAAATGGTAATGTGTAAAATTGTAGCCTGTTTCATTATAGCCTCGATAATATGAATGTAAGTTGAACGCGTATTTACCAAAACCGATCGGTCATTTAAAAGCACCAACGTCTCTGTAAAATAATTATACTTACTCCTAATCCACCAAAACCAATTCCAGCAAATATAATTTTCATCCAATCATTGTCTCTGGGTGTTAACCAAATTGCCACAAAGCACAGTGCCGTCACCAGCTGAAATATCCAAAGTGTTGTTTTCCGTCCTGTTTTGGCAACCACCAAGACACACAAAAAGCCTCCGGGAAGCGATATGATACCGCTGAGGGCTACAGTCAGGAATATATTTTCGCCAATCATGGCAAGGTATTGTGAAAACGTATAAAAAGCTAGACCTGTAAAAAACCTGAAAAGAATGAGTCTATGAAAGTAGTTTCTGCCTTAGACCAACCGTACAATGTGCTTAGAACATCAATGATCTAAGTACAAAAAAAAATGTGGTAAGATCAGTCGGGGCAAGTGCCTCTACCATAAAATTTCTATAACTAGGTGTATATTTTGACGTGCAGTCCTCTAACGTTAAAGTCGAAATTAATCTTAGTATAAAATACCTACAAATTGTTTTTGAGAATACTAATCCAGACGTAGCTTAAGATGCCATTTTAGTATTAGTGTCCGTTTGTACTTGATTATCGAGTTCACAGCTGTATACAGTCGGAAAATATTGGGTATTTCTTGTATTACATACGTGATAAAAACAATGCAAGATTACTCTAAGAATGTTATGTTCTGCATATCAATACTTCTTTTGCTGATATTTAGCGAAATATTTTTATTTTAATCTCAACGTCTATAGACGGTTGTATTTCAATAGGATGGACCTGCTTTAATTAGATTGGTTCTTAATTCATGTCAAAATGTTCATACCTTCCTACGTCATACTATATCTATCAATACATCTGAAAAGGATTTTCGTACAGTCTCTTTAGATTTCTACAATGTTTTACACGTTAATACATGTATGCTATAAAAAAATTCTGGCGCAAGGGTCGGGGTTTAACGAAGTAGCTTGACTGGGGAAATAGCTCCATCTAACTGAAGACTGCATCCAAACAGCAACTCTTCGTAGGGTTGTTGTGTTCCTGCGTGTCCGTGAAGTTAATTACCAGTAAGCTCTTGTAGCAAAGCGTTCATATACTACATACATATTTGCTTCATATTTGGCGGGCTTTCTTTGAGTATTCCCATTTTATATTATGTAACTTCCGGATGCGAAAAAATACGGAAATGGGAATACCTCAAGAACAAATCATTTCTACCGTCTCCTAGCACAGGAATGGGAATGTGAATACCTACGCCTAGCGGTCTAGAGAGGGCTGGTAGCCGCTTCACATTAGGCATACCTTCTGCTTGTTTGCCTGCCGACGTAACGTTGTATAAAAGAAAACTAGGTAGGCACTGCCATTTAATACGCTACCAATTAATGGAGAGTAAAATAGTTTTTTTCCTCATATTCTTCGACTTGAAAAATGCCATAAAACCGACGTCTTTTCGCTTCTGTCCTTTACATTTTGATATTATGGATTGCATGTCAGTCACATTGATTTCTCTTTTATTTTGTTTTGCTGCTGCTGTTAATATTTCTGGAAGTAAAAAGAAAACGGTATACAGCAATTCCATACATGGCGTACCTAACTACTAGATCTATATAGATCGTAGAAAAGTTAATGATCGTTAATTTATAAAAATACTACTTATATCGGGTGTCAAATGAGCATACGACCCGAACGATGTGAATCCGTTATGCAGTATAGGATATGTTAGGGGTGTTTTTCCATGTATTATACTCCAATCCCTGTACGAAGTGACATAACGACTCCTCTACACGAACATACTCTGCATGTTTTACACACACACACATACACACAAACACAAATATATATATACAATTAAATAAACAGTATCTTTACGGTAGTAAGTCACTATTTGAGATAACAATTTGAATTTAGTAAATTTTGAGAGCAAGCTGCATTCTGTTTATATAGCAGGGGTGCTGCATAGTCAAATCAAGATACCACGATACAAGATACCTGGCTAAAGAATTGCTTTTCCAAGCTCATATTTTTAATGAATGTTGAAATATAGAAAAGAAAAACCATAGAATGTGCCACACGAGGATGACGCATCGCGTGCTAATAGGAGACAAAGTTGAAACTACCTAGATGAAATTTATTTGGAGAGCTTACACCTCCTCAATAGCTTGTAAAATGTTAGTGAGAATACTTATAATTACAAATCATCTGCATAAATCACTTGCGTGAGGTGAGAAATCACCACCTCTGCTGCTGACACAGCAACCCCTTACGAGCTTACGGGTGACTCCACTCACACGCAGGAACACAACAACCCTCAAGGGAGTCGTTATTTGGCTGCGGTTTTCTGTGAGGTGAGGTACTTCCCCAGCCAGCTGCTTTGATGCGCTCTACCTCTCTTAAAATCGCCCAGACCAAGGCAAACAGACATATTTATGCACACAGATGTTTGACCTGTGTGGGAATCAAACCCATGAGCGTTGGTACCAAAGCAGCCAGCGTCACTGACCACTGCGCCACCGAGCTCGTCAAAATACCTAGTAGAATACCAAAATCGACAGTGTTGAAGGCATTGTTGAAGGACGGAAGTCAGATTGCAAAGGCTTATGATGATTATTAGAGGAGAGGAAGAAATTAATTACCAGTAGACTAGCCGCTCCATTACTATGAAAGGAAAAGGAATTACAGAATTAGAACAGCAATTAACAACAGGGGATGATATGTGCGTCCTACTAGGAATTAGGAAACTTAGATCTTTATTCATACTTAAATAGATTTTGTAACATATTCTAGTATATTCATATCAATGTGTGAAATTCCCCAACGTCTTGTTTTTATTAATATATTGAAAGACTAACACGTAATTTTGCTATTTTTTAGATGGACATCACAATGTAGCAGATATCTCTAATATGAAAAAATATTTTCTACGAGTTCATGTGAGCTAATCGTCCCTGTTTTTTTGACTTGAAATAGGTACAACATGTCTGACCTTAAATTACAGAAATCTGTTAAATTACAAAATTACAGAAATTAATATTCAGAAAAACCATATTCCGCGACGAAGTGTGAAATTTAGCATAATTAAAGTTCAAATGGAGCAAGAGTGAAGAAAGATAAAAATTATATGTAATATATGTTACTAATATATTTATTTAATGAAAATTAAAATCTTTAATGTGCAATATAAAATGTGGATAATTTAAATCTGTCAATGTCCAATACATATTAGTCTGGTCTGGGGTCAAACAATCGCACAGAGTTTAGGTTATCGCAAAAGAATCTATAATATATAAGTAATATGTACTGCTGAAATAAAATATGTACTTACCTACGAGTATTATTTATTTTTTACATACATTGCATATTTTGTGAATAATTATGTGAATGTGAAAAGCAATGCGATTTGATTTACCTGCTCTCGCTTATTTATAGCGGTAGTTTTAAAAGAGTGAATAGGTATATTTTAATACGAGTATATTGAGAAAGGAAATTTAACGGTGCAGCTTTGGCGAAACATGTGGCCAGTACGCAATAAAATAATCAAGAAAAGGTCAAACAACGGGTTATTGTTTTTTAAATATGGCTTTACGAAGGTATACCTAATTTTTCCTATGACGTATTGAGATCGCAGCTTTAATGTAAAACGATAAAATTAAAAATAAATCTAAAATCAAAAAAAGATTTCTAAAAAAAAATTTCCCTAAAAAGGAAAAAGATCTCCTAGAAACTCCCTAATAACGTTCAAATTTAAAACCGAAACTCAACCATTATAATTTCGATCACGGGGCAGCCACTAGTTTATCTTACTTCAACTTCAATACTCGTAGGTAAAGTTAGGGAACAGTAAAATGTGGCTCTAACGACTGAAAAGTCGGTTTTGAGCTGGATGGCATGACTTGTATTTTATTTAAGCACCCATTCAGGCAAGATCAAAACCGCATCAAATCTTTTGTAGTCTTAAATTCTCAACCCCAATTATAAGTGGCAAGTAACTATATGTGAGTTATCTTTAGAGCCAATTGGCTATACGTGCATCTTTCATCCCGTCGCACAGTAAATTAAACTCCGACAAAAAAAAAATTCAATATATTTTTGAAGTGGCCAATAATTTAAAATTGGTACCCGTTTTGACTTCGGTAAGTTGTTACTTAAATATTTTGTAAAAGTACGATACCACTGATAATGTGGATTACCCCGATAGAAGGTATTATACATTAGGTCCCATAATTGTTAAATCGCGTAGACACGCAGATACAAAGAAGAACACAGGAATAGTTATTGTTATTACCAAGTAAAAAGTCACAATAATCAGTTTTGTGGTTTTTGGAAAAATCGTAGCACATATTCAAATATACGGAGCAATAAAGCAGTCTTACCCAGCGCCTTATCAGTTTGTCCTGTAGCTAGCAACCATCGCGGTGACTCCGGTATCCAAAACCAGTAGAAAATGTATAATGATGACAAAGTTGCCAAAGCAAACTCCAGCTTTCTCCAGTCTCTAAGCCAATATGCTAATGCGGCCATCGCCGTACTTCCCAAGCCAAATGGCAATTGATACAACACCGGGATCGTTGTACGCCAATCTCCACTCACTACCTAAAATAATATTAAGACTTGGAAACTAGGTATAACTTTACAAGTAAAAATAAAACAGGTCAAGTTCGAGCATGACCCTCGCACTCGTAACGTAACGAAGGGTTACATACTACCGTAAAATATTTAAGACTAAATACATATTTTAAAAAATATATAATGAAAAATAAACATATTTATAAATTGGTATTTTCAGTGTTTGTTACTTAATTAAAGCATGTGAAGCATGGTACACAGAAATTAATGGCATAAGATTGATATGTATATATATATATATTATTGGTATTTTGGTTACCTACTTAAATGTTTAGAAGTAGTGTAAATGTTACTGTAAAAGCCCGAACTACGGTAAATCTTAAGATTTACCGGTATAAATTGGAAAATGTAAGTATTAATAAAAAGGGGATCAATTTTCTACCATTAGAAACTGGTACACGCTAGGTTTTACCAGAGGCGGTTGATAAATGTTGGTTTTGGGAAGAAAACAATAAGTACTTTTTCTTTATTTATATTATATTAATCATATTATCAATCAGTCAAATCCTATATAAAAATATTTTTAGCTGGTAAGTATTTTTATTTATTAACTACTACTACTAGCTTACTAGCTGACCCGGCGAACTTCGTACCGCCTCAGAATCAGTGTGTTAACTTAGTAGGTGGTATAAATTCTGTTTTTTATTAAGACAAAATAAGTAGTCAAAATTAATTAAGTATAATAAATTCTTAAATATCTTAAAAAAAAGAGTTTCATGTAAAATGTATGAGAAATGGAATTTATTTTATATATTTTTTTATTTGTTATTTTTTTCCATGTTTTAATACTTATTATTCTATTCCGGACGAAGACAAAACCAAAAACACAAAAATCATAAAAATCAGTCCAGCCGTTCTTGAATTATAAATGGTGTAACTAACACGACTTTCTTTTTTATATATATATATATATTAGTAACTTGTAATTTTAAAAGTCTTTTTAACAAATAACACAAATTAAATTATCTTCTTAAGAAACATAATGTTAATCGGCTTGGTTAATCTAACTGAATCATTAAATAAAAGATACTTGTCACAACAAGGAGCTTATTGTGGAATTTAGAATTGCAAAACATTTTTTGGGACAGGTACATTTTTTGAATCCTTGTCCTCCAGTCAACGAACACTTTCCGACAACATCTCGAAGACTTACTACTTTATCTCTAATAACGTCTTCTATCTTTATAAAATTTTCAGAGCATGAAGTAATTTGGTTCCGAGTGTAAAGCTGTTAGCTTTCCTTGTACTATTTTAACATCCGGCCACATAGAACACAAACTGTCAATTACTTGGTTACAAAATTCCCGATTATTATCGGAATGAAAGATTTAGGTTAGCTGCTCCAAAAGAGGAGAAAATATCTAGGAGATGGTATGCAACTTCTGCTGCGTGTTTAGTTTGAAGTACACGAAGGATCACAAATTTAATAAAATGGTCTTGGTAAACGAATATTAATTTATAATTTCCATCAGGGTTAGTTTGTAGGTATATGAGATCTACTTGGCAGCGCGAAAGAAGTATATATAGGCTTTATGACAATACCCTTTTCAAACTCTTCTTTATTTCCACCCGGATCGTGACCGGGTGCTGCCGACCAGTGAATAGTGATCTTTAGTTAGATCGAACCAACGCGAGTCCTCAAAGACAAAACTAGCCGAATCTTAGAATCCGTCTTTTTTATAATATTTTATTGTAAATATTAGTCCTAAATAAATTTGTTATTCCCCTTTTATTACCCCTTTTTTAATTAGTAATATTACAAAAGATACATTTCAAAAAGTAAACCAACTCACCTCCATACATATAACAAATGATATAATTCCTACTCCACCAGACGCCAATGCCAGAATGAACCAGTTCAAAAGCCAGACCCAGAACCACGGAAGGATACTAGCAATAAAACTGGCCATGGCTTCCACCACGATACTGATCATGAGCGGCAGTTTTCGTCCATATTTGTCAGCCATTATACCAAATATTATTCCACCAAGGAGCACACCCCACATCATAACGCATTGAGTTAACTGAAAGATGTAAAAATTCACATTAAACTTTTATATTTCAATTTAAATGATCGCTGGTACGAAAGCATTTTTTTTATACGACTAAGGTGACAAACAACCGTACGGTATGCCTGATGGAAAGCATTTAACGTAATCTATAGACTTTGCAACACCAGGGGTGTCACTCTTGCGTTGCCGACCCGACCATGAAAAAATTTCCTCACACCTATCTTGAAGAACCCCATGCTGAAATCCCTAGGAAAAACCTCGGCAGGGAGCTCATTCCATAACTTACGACTTCTTGGTAGAAAACTAAATATAAAACTAACTTAAATTAAAAAATTAAATTATCAAAATATTAAATGCTACTCTATAAACGTTTTCTTTGTTTAGAAAACTGTTTTTCTTATTTAATTTTCAGTTATTTCAGGAGTTGGGTTGTTATTTTATATTTTTCTGATCGACTTTTGTCAGACAACTCTGAAAAGGACTCAGTTCTGTTGTGATGAAAAACAACACAAAATGTAAGTTTTGTTTATTTAATTGGTAAAAGTTTTAGCACCGCCACTACTTGCAAGTAAGTAATAAATACTCGCATAATACTCTTACTTACGTGAGTTAACCAATGTTCGGAGCACACTAAATCCCAATCAGAAGTAATAGTGCGGTTAAATACAGTTTTGTTATAAACAAACTTCTTGCAAGGCACCAAAGGAAGCCACTGTTTGCCCAGAGGAGGGTAGACCACAAGTAGCTCTGGATCAAAAATTAGACATGGATGCTCTTCAATTCGCTGTGTGCAAAACAGAGACTCATGTGTATAATCAATCATTTATTATGCTGTCTGCAATTAAACAAAAACGTCCTGCAATAATTTGGATACGATCTGCGAGTAAAGAAATGACTTTAGTACCATCATCCTTATGAATAAAAAGCAATAAGTTGGAGTATAAGTTGGATCCTGAGATCCTGCAGTCTCTCCTGCCATCCAACTTTACAAATTTTCTTCCTAGAGTACGGTAATATTTGCTTCCTAGGGTACGGATACGGCCCACCTCATGTAAAGTGGCTACCGTAGCCTCACACGCCTGTACCGCCTTTCTCTGAAACTTGGTTTGAATCCCAGGTCCTGGTAGATTGCTAATGTCCAATCAGTGCCCAAGAAATATATATTCTTTGTTAACTTTGTAAACTTATGGAAATGGATGACTATTTAACATCCAGTCTCAATTTCGGTCGCTTCATTGAGACGAGAGCAGCTAAAAAACATGGAATCCTCTTTAGGATAAGACGGTACTTTACACGGAACAAGCTTAAATTCGATTTTGCATGGAATACTGTAGTCATTTGTGGGATGGATCTGCTAAGTATCAGTTAGCTGGCCTCGAATCTGTTGAGCGACTCGCAATGGGATAGATAGGTGAACAAACACTAACAAAGGCTAAGTTTCAAAGTCTGGAACACTGGCGTAGGGTGGCTGGCTTACTTGCTTGCTTGTCGGTATTTTACAGAATTCTCTTTTGTGAGTGTGCACACGAGCTTTATGACTTTATTCCATCTTTCCCTTTCCACTATCGGAATACAAGAAGAACATCTGGGTTTCACCCCTATACCGTTGAGATTCCACACATTCGCACGAAGCAATTTGCTTCTTCTTTTATAATGCGAACGGCTAAGGAGTAATGCCCCGCCCGCATCGGCGTTCCCTGAAAAATAGAACCTGGGTCTCTTCAAGTCAATGGTGAATGGCCACATTCTAAGTAAGCGCGGTCCATCGTTGATCTCATCATCGCTTACCATCCGATGAGGTGGGACCAAGAGCAAACACATACTATAAAAAAGCATCATTTGCGCGATGCCACCTGTGCTGCTAGCATAGCAACTCCTCAGGAGCTTACAGGTTATCTCATTCACTTGCAGGAATAACAACAACCCTCCCGGGAGTTGTTATTTGGTTGCGGTTTTCTGTAAGATGGAGGTACTTCCCCAGACGAGCTACTTTCTTTTGCCCTGCCTCCCTTTATTTGGCTTCGATATTCTGTGAGGTGAATGTAACAACTTTTATTCCCTATATATGAGTAAGGTCACCAGGGATTTATGCAATGAGTTACGATGTACGCAGCTGAAGTCGAAACGACAGAGATATTCTAAGTCCATGGTCTACGGCAACCACTCACATCAGTCAGAACAAGTAGGTAATACTCTTCTGCCAGCATTAAAAAAACAAACCTTACCGGCACACTCATTTCCCGCCATTCTTGATCCGTATATCTTTCGAAACCATCAGGCTTGGCGCACCAGAAATCCTGTGGTGGAGCTAAAAATATGATATTTAATTGATACCAGGCACTTGGCAACTTTAGCATGGCCATAGAAAGACTTATACAGAACTGCCATCTTCCGAAGTCACCAATAGCTTTCGATGTGGTGTCGTCTACGTTGCAGGCGGAGTCTGACATCTCTCCAAGATCCTCATATGTAGTTAATTCGTCTGGAACATAGTAAGGATCATGCTTTACTAAATAAACAGTAACAGCTTCCGCGTTCTGCTGCGCGTGCGTGGAATTCGGCGTCGTAGTCTGTGACATTTTCCAGGGCTGCCTCTACGGAGAAAGTTAAACGTTATGCTTTTGAGAAAATTGTAAAAATAGCTTCTAGCCATATTTTTTTTATACAACGCCTACCTGATATTAATTGGTTACCGTAGCCTATGAATGCTTGCAATACATTAGAATCGCTCGCGCGATGCCACCTGTGCTGCTAGCACAGCAACTCCTTAGGACCTTACTGGTAATCTCACTCTGTCGAAGGTACACAACAACCCTCCAGGGAGTTGCTATTTGGCAGCGGTTTCTGTGAGGTGGAGGCATTTCCCAAGTGACACAGAAACGCTGTATAGTAGCTGAATCACTGTTCACAATAGAATCCTTAGCTGTACAAACCTGCTGAATAAGAGCGTTAGCAGCGCTGTTTCAGCTGATATAACTCTGATTTGGGCACAAATTAAACAGCTAACAGCTGAATAAATGTAGGTAATTGCATTATATCAGCATTATTTGAGCATTATTAAAGGTAACAGGGTGAGTGTTACCTGAACACTGAACTGGACTAATGGATTAGAAAACAGAATAACGCTAGGAAGAAGATAGGAAATAAAAGAGATAGGGTAGGGTAAAGAATATGAAACTAGACTATGTTATATAAATTATTTTTATATAAAGTGTACAATTAGCATATACTTGCTAGATATAGGCATTCCCTATGGTTCTTCCCTAATGCTTTTCATAACTTGCGGTGTAGTAACGCTTGTAGACAAATTTCGCAATGATGACGTAAGGAAGAGGGTTGAACTAAAAGAGAGTATCTGTGTTAAAATAAGAAAAGGCATGCTTCGTTTATACGGGCATATAGAAAATTACAAGAGGAGAGAAAGACGAAACAGATACACAACTCAAAAGTGGGAGGATCCAGGAGCCGAGGAAGACAGTCTCACCTACGATGATCAAATTGGTCGTGTATAATCAGAAAGTGGTGTCAGGAGTCAAGAGCTCCAGGAACCGGCGAGCGTGCATAAAAAGAGCTTAGAATGTTAAAAAAGAAAATAGAAAAGGAAAATAAAATACACCTACTTGTTAAATTATCAGGCATCACACACAATTTCTTATTGTTTACAATTTATATAAATAGAAGGTTGACGTAGCGTGATTGATTTCTGTTTGTCAAAATACATTTCTTATATATCAGAAATGACAATTCTTCCAAAGAGAAATGTAAAATCTGCGAATATTTCTTTATGGGTACCTACCTATAGCAAGGCTTTCCCTTTAGCTATATTTCTGTGAGGTTTTCTCTTCTAAGATCACTGTCAATCTGCCAGTCTGTCAGTTATCACAGTTATAGTTGAAGATATCAATTAATTAAAGTTGCAAAATGTAGTAAAGGAGAGGAAAGTTTTGTTGGCCGCCGATCGGGATGTCTCTTAATAAGAATTGCGCTAATTCATTGATCGCCGTGCTGTGAATTATGAACATCTATGTAATGGAAAAGAAATTAAAGAGAACAATTTATTATTATTAGTCAATTTTAAGTTATTTAGTAACTAATTAGCTATATTTTACCCCGTAACAAAAACGTGATCAGCGAATTTATAAGAACAGGCGTATCTTCAATTTTCCTTTCGCAACTTTCATGGAAGCCTGTAAGTACAATTTATAAAAAAGTTAAGGGTGCTGTGCTTACTTGATTGGTGTATTTTAGTACTTATTCAGAAACAAGGCGGTATATCACCAACTTTTCGTATGTACCAACTATCGGGGCAAGGCCTACTGTCCCAAAAAAACAAAATGAGTGATAGCAGCTGTCTTTTCCCGACATACTAAAGTTAGTTTCAAGGTAAAATAACATAATATGTAGTCCGTTATCCAGTAAGCTCCTGAAAAGTTAACGTATTAACAGCCGGGGTGGCAACGAGCGACCGATACTTCTTGTATTGCAAGCGTTCATAGGCCCGAAACCACATTAGGTACGTCACGTAGGCTGTATGCTTGTTTACTTTCCAACGTAGATTAAAAAAATAATAAAAGTACGTAGGTATATTTACTACTTCCGTTCTACGTGTCTGTATTAAAATACGCTTTGCGTGTCATTCGTCATAATAAAAAAATATGACAAATTATATCTATAATTATATATATTTGACAAAGTAAAAACTTAGCTTTATAAAAGAACCCAGTATTAATATTTTCGAAGAACCATCAAATTACAATTTTAAAGTAGGCTTCTCACTCAAATTGCCAAATAAATGCATGAAATTGCATGTTTAGCTTCTTTTACTAGTGTAATGTTAAATAATATTGATACTCACTTATAAAATGTAATGCCAGACGCTTTCGTGTGCTTCCTAGTCTCACTTGGACAAGTTTTAATGGCACAAGACGGCATAATTACAAACATGTACAAAAATCCGAACATACAAATTTATTGGTGGTAACACCTATACCAGGATTCGAACTAGGTACCGTCGGATGATTTTTTCGCTAAATTTATAAAAGCTAAATTTATAAAATTTATAACTTTTCGCTAAAGTTATAACATAACGGTAAATCAAAATAAAGTTAGTTGACTAATTCATTCATTCAAAACATAATTAAAAAATTCATTATGTAGTACTTGAATATTGAATATCGCGCCTCGAAACACTTGAAGATCGGTTTTTGGGCCTCGCAAAGACCTGCCGCCCGGAGCCTCGCAATCGGTAAGGCCGCCTCTGCATACATGTATAATGATATCTATTAATGTAATGCGAATTGGAATTTTATAATTATTAAAACGATGTACCTATTTTACGTTATGATTATTATGTATGATGTTATTTCCTACCCCAATATGGCAGAAAATGTTTGCACTGAACTGATCTGTGCCAACAAACTTATGATCATTTTCGAAGAAATAAATGACTCTCTTTCTCTCTCAGAATTAGAAGCAAATTTCAACGGAATTGATAAAAATATTCTGATGCACTTCCGTCCTATCGAAAAAATAGTAAGACTGGTAGACATAATTTCACTGATCTTAACTTGTTGAATAGCCACACAAATGAGATGAGTCGGCTATAGGGGTAGTAAAACATTCCCTAAGTGCAAATTAAGTCAAGAGAAGAGTTGTGTTGTATGGTGAAACTAATCCTCCTAACTATCAAATGGTATTGTCGATTACAACTTCTTGAAACCTAGCACAACAGATACTGCAGAGACGTACTATGAAAAAATGCTAATGATAATGGATCTAGTCTAGACAGAACAAGTGCTCGCTCATCATTAACCTCGCCAATGATGCTGGGCTCAGCTACCTTCGTCCTCTATGTCTCTTTTCTTGCGTAGCATTGATAAATGTTAGCAACCACCTCCACTATAACATTTATGTACCGATTCAACAAGGTAACAGAAGTTTCAACATGCGTTTCTTTCTGCAGATCAGTCAAATCATGAGGCACCCACCATCTGCTTCAATTCAGCGTTATTAACCTGTGTGGGCGGTCTTCCACGTGGTTCGTTCTTCAAGTCGAAGTTTCCACTACGAAAGCGTAGCTTACACCAAAATCGCCATCGATGAAAATCGCACGGTGCGTACCCGGATTTACAATATAGATAGATACAAAGTATCTATCTATACGGGAAAGATAGATACTTTGTATCTATCTTTCCCGTCTAAGCTGAATAAAAACAACAATTGAAATTCGAAAATCTTTTTTTTATATTAGTTCAGCATAGTGGCCCCTCTTTGCCTGATGGTAAGCGAAAGAGGATCCCAAATCGCAATTGCAACTGACGACGACGACGACGTTTTTTACGACTTCGCAATACAAATCTTTGAAATTCTCGACTTTTCTCTACTGTGCTAATATGCATGTATTATACATATAAACCTTCCTCTTGAATCACTCTATCTATTGATTGAAAGCACATTAAAATCCGTTGCATAGTTTAAAAGATCTACGCGTACAGTAAGAAAGCAACAATTTTATACAATTTTATATTTTATATTATATATTATATTTTTTATATTTTCAATTTTATATTTTTAACAATTGGAAGCAACTTTATTTTATACCATGTAAAGATGAGCCTGTTTTTGAGACATAAGTATTCAAAACAAAACAAAATTATGGAATACATCTCGTCAATACTCCTTGTTGCGTGTGATAAAAATAATTTAATTTAATTAAAATTTTTAATTAATAAAATTTAAACTTGAGAGTACGTACGGAACCCTCAGAGCGGTACTCAGACTTGTCAGGTATTAGCTCAAATACAATAAATAATATCTATACTCTATGATCGGAACAACACGCTTGTATTTTATTTTTTAACGTTTTTACACGGGAAAACAATTTATTCCTATTTATTATTCCGTAGTCCAAGGCCCTTAATGTGTCATGTTCCTGTAATGTAATGCTGAGGCATGAAGTTTAAAGCATGCGTGTAGAAAATCCCAATATTATTATCTAGCGGAAAAACCTTGCCAGACGAAGTTTATGGAAAGATTTGGAAAATATATCAGTAACATTAGTAGTGACTGGACCAGAAATATTTTTTTACAGTTTATGGTACAAAGTGCACGTCAAACTTCAAACTTCGACCTTTGTGCCGTCCTTACATCATACGCAATAATAGTTCCTATGTAGTACGAGAGTAAAGAACTTCGAGTGTTAAGCGTGACGTGCTCTTAGCTACATTATAGTGCTTAGTGCCTAAGTAACGGAAAATGATTATATTGTGCATTTACCTTGATTATTTTCCATGGTACACTTTAAAAATTTTTTTAACACAAATCCTCAACGACTACACCGATAGAAAAGTGATTGTGAACTGTTACGTATATAACGGGTTCTGACAGGTTAATCGGGACATTATTCGCAAACGTCTTACATACAAGAGGATATAGAACCTACTTGTATCAGTATGCAAGGTTTCCTGAACTTTCACTAACCATATCGCTAATGGGAAGTAAACTGGTTTTGGATCATAGAATCTCTATAATACCATATTTAGAGGCTACACGTATATCTATGTCCGCGTATTTTCCTACGATGATTTCCCAAAATTGTTCTTTACACCCACTGAGGTAACTTCTTGCAAAATATTAAGATTCTAAACCCGCCGGGTTGGGTTGTGCGTGGATATAACAGTCAATCAGTACAGTCAATGACTACGTAGTCATAAAGCATCCAATAAACACTACGACAAATTTATGGCGGCTTTATACTTATTTACCAGTCGACGTGGTATTAGTATACGAGTATGATATTGACGATTTTGATTGATTGATTTACCTACAACAAAATAATAGAGGCAGAAATCTAAAGATACAATAAGATTTTGTACTAGTTGTTTAACTTGTGTTGGTGTAGGTGGTACGTAGGCGTAGGTACCTAATTCGTCACCAATCGAGTCATTAACGAATTAATTTTAAAAGAAACTAGATTTAGAAACACAACCTTTTAAAGTGACACATCAAATACCTCACGTGGGAAAGGTGCAACGAAAACGTTCGTTCGTTGCACCTTTCCCACCTGAGGTATTGGGTTCTGAGAGACTAAAGTTTCCTTCCAAGATGTAGTTGTAAGAGTAGCCAAATTTTGGTTAAGCTCTTCAATGCATACTGAATAGTCATTTGAAGAAATGTTATGTTCAACATTTATAGTGCAGTGAAATTTCTTAATATAGAAATATTTGTACGAATGTAAGTATATAATAATATATAAGCATATTATATAAGAGCTGAGAATCCTGCGGGCCTTCTTGGTTTTGTACCGGCGAAGACACGTCGGAGACGAAAGCCCTGACCGATTTCTGGAGCACTCGGGTAGCCGTGGTGTCTGGTTGGATATTCACAACAAACAGCCCTGCGAAATAAATTATTATGATTAATTGAGTATTAAATGAGTCTTGGTCTACCTCATCTCCTACTTCCACTTTCACATTATATATCTGTGTAATCATAATTTCATCCTGCGTTATTTCTGTATGTCCGAACCAACGGCGCAAGAGAGCGCAAAGAGATGAAAATGCTTCCTCTTACCTTTACCAGGCCTCCGTCACTCCATGTACTAGCGCGCGATATTTACCTACCGAGCGGTGTGTCGCCGGCGTCACAAAAGTCAGTGGGCTGTCGCAAGCACTCTTTATTGCACGCTCGTTCGCTCGCTGACTTCGCTCGCTGTGCACTCGTAATTCATACAATTAAAATACATCGAACTACTATAATTCTAATACTATAAATATTCATTCTAATACTATAAACATCGAACTACTATAATACTATAGGTAACTATAATTCTTTGATAATACTGTAAATATCTGGTAAATATAGTGAATAATGATTTTTTGTTGTTTGACATTTGTGTGGTTTAAATTATTGTGAATAATACCTAATTTGTGTGATTTTAAATTTAAATAATATAAAAACAATGTCGGCGCGACATGTTTGTGAAGTTAGTGGTTGTTTATCAAATAAAGGGAATAAAAACCTGTAATTTTTTAGTTTGCCTGTTGATGAAGAAAGGCAATACCTAACCTACCTACATAATGAAACTCTTTTAATATAGACGAGCTCGGTGGCGCAGTGGTGAAACGCGTTGTTACGCTACTTTGACACCAACGCTCGTGGGTTCGATTCCCATACAATACAAACATTTGTGTGCATGAACATGTCTGTTTGTCTTGGTCTGGTTATTTTCTATGTATAATAAGTATGTATTTACAAAAAAAAAATGTATTTACGTATGTTTATCAGTTGTCTAGCACCCATAACACAAGCTTCGCTTACTTTGGGGCTAGATGGCGCTGTGTAATTTGTCCGACAATATTTATTTATTTATTTATAGGTTACATATAGATACGTACTTATTTGGATGTATTTATAGAATAGAATAGGTAGGTTAGTTTCAATTACTTTCACAGGCGGATTTTGAGTCACTACATAAAAATATGAATCTAAAAATTAAATTATCAAATTTTAGAAAATGCTCTTGCAAATTTTTGCCTTTACTGCATTTCAAAGTAAGCAACTTCTTTCGTAGAAATAATTTGTTATAAACACTTTTTCTTTCAAACACTTTTTCTAGATGTGAAAACATGTCGGCCGCCGTGTTACATTTTCTCACTATGCCGAGATATTTATATGACAAACATTGCACAATGATAGATTTAGCTTTTGCATAACATGTTCAGTATTCTTTTCATTATAATTGATCAGTATATCCACTAACCTTTTTTCTTCTAGTATAATTTTTACACGAAACTTCCAGTTTGAAAATACGTCATTACCATCTCCGAGTTCAGGTAAATTGCATGTAGACATGTTTATTCTTTATTATGACCAAACAGCAATTACATTTACATAAAATAGGTTTAGAGATAATACTATTCACTCGACACTAGTAGGAAACATGTGTTTATAACGAATGAGAGCATTTAATCTTATGGCGCTCGGTTCTCTCTGCCTACCCCGCAAGGGACTTGGCGTGAAGATATACATACATACATACGAGAGCATTTAAAAATGGGCGGCGATCGTATTTGTTGCAAGAAAAAAGATATTATTGATATCCTCTTCCTCAATACCACACTCACAGATAGAGGAATCAAGTATTCTCAAACGTCTTAAATGGACAGCTGTACAATACGACAAATTGCTGTTGTGATCCATCTGGATGCAATAAATCTATAGAACCAGGGTTTAGGTAGAATCGCCGGTTGAATTGCAAAGTAACGACTCCCAGTCACCTTTGAACTCGACTTCCAGACATTCGCCCAGGATTTTAAAAGATTTCTTTTGGGGAGTAAAAGTAAATCCGTACAGTAGTTTTGGAATGGAACTTTGTCACCACATATTACAGCCTGCTTTGCCAAGGAATCTGCTTTTTCATTTCCTGTTATGCCACAGTGGGGTTGCTGGGGATCCAAGCTTTAATTACCTCCAAGTGACGTTGAGAGCACAAAAGAGTCAGTTTTTTGATATCAAATATTAAATTAGTATGCTTTAATTTAAAAGGGTTTGATTTCAAGGAATACAAAGCACTAAGAGAATCGGTAAATACGAGTATTATGGTTTTCTTTAATTTGCACAAGATAACATACTTGACAGCTTCTAGAATACCTCTACATTCCCCAGTGAACACAGATGTTTCTGGAGGACATTTGATTTTATGGACTATATTATAATTTGAGTGAAACATACCAACACCAGTTGACCCTAATTTGTCCATTTTGAATGCGTTAACATAAATGAAGTGCCAGCCAGACCAACTCTGTTCAAAAATACGGTTAAATTGCACAGTAGCGAAATGTTGCCTACAGTCAACACCAAAATTACGAATTACCCTGGGTACACATAATACCTCTTCAAACTCGTGCATGAATAAGGGTAACTTTTCAGCATGAAAAGTGGGATTCTTTAGCTGCCTAATTCTACAGTAGCTTTTGACAAGACAAGGAATACTGTGATCAAACCAGGACATGAATAAACGTGTTTTGGACAAGTATTAAAGTTTTTCAAATATAATGTGCGATGAAACTTGCCAACAGTATAATAAGTATATGTCTGCTAGAAACTGCTAAGCTGGCTCCAATAAAAAGGACCCATAATCCAGAATACTTCGTATAAGCTCCCCACCAAACCCCTGCCAAGCACTTGAATACATTAAGATTTTTTTCACACTTGGCCACAACGAATTCGACATGTGGGATACCTGTTAACTTAGAATCTATACAGGTTAAATAATAAAGGACTAAGGACAGAACCCTGTGGAAGACCTTAACCCTTCGAAACCCGGGTGGTCGTATACGTACGCGAAATGTATGGGAAAACGTATATAACGGGTTCTGACTGCTCAATAAACAGTTCTAGAATACTTCAATAAACCATCAACGCGCAACAAAATTGTACGACCAGAAAAACTATTAAAAATATAGGCTACATATTTTTTTGGAATACCCATATCAGACAGCTTATAACTAAGGAGGGATAGGGATACACTGTCATATGCTGAATTTATATCCAAAAATGCAGCCAACGTAGACTCTTTCTTACTGAATGAAGTGTGGATATCAGTGATAAGAAGGGACAGATTGTCTATGGTACATCTACTTTTAGGAAAACCAAATTGATTTTGCGATAGTAAACCTCTACTCTCACATAATAATTCCAACCTGTTTTTAATAAGGTATTCAGCTAATTTAGCAGTTACAGTCGACATATCAATAGGTCTGTAATTTTCCGGATGAACTGGGTTTTGTTGAGACTTTGACACTGGTACAATAATTTGAGTTCTCAACTCAACGGGAATGTCTGCTGTGTCTACTATGGCGTTAACAAAAGAAAGGAGGTATTCCAGTACTTCTGGTGGTGCATTTTTAAAGAAAGAATATGGTATGACATCAATCCCCGAGGAAGAATCTTTACAAGAGGTTAGAATCCACTTTAATTCCTGGAGTGTGAATGGAGCAGTAAAAGCACTCTTCTTGTCACCTGAATAATTTAGATGCAAAGTTAAATCCTCCTTATTGGGAACAGAAGGGGGAGCTATTTTGTCCATGAATTGCTCACACCAGCTAGAATTTGAGGGACGTAAAAAATTTTTGTTCTGTAAATGAACCCCTAAATCTTTTAATTTGTTTCCAAATGAGAGTGGCAGAATTACAAGGAGATATGGATTCACAAAAAATCAGCGAACCATCAGATTTCTTCTTCCGTAAAGCAGAACTAACCTCAGAAATTGTAGATGTGACATATTCAAAGTTCTCACTAGACATATTTGCTTTATAGATTCTTTCGGCTTGTTTTCTTTGTGTAAGTAAATTAGAACATTCTTTGTCCCACCACGGGGGAAGAGTTGGCTTCTTACTTAGCGCAGACTTTAAAGGGAATGACTGTTCAGCAGCAGCATTTAAAAGCTCTACAAGCTTGTGACAGCATGTACTTAAATTTGAATAGTTAACATCTGGTAGTAATGAAACATATGACGAAAGGAAAGATGAAAATTTGTTCCAACCTACTTTAGAGTTGATACTAAATTTTAATATGGAAATGAATTCTTTTTACAAATGCTAGGCAATGGAAGGTGTAACAGAATTGGAAAATGATCACTGGCATGAGTTGAAGGAAGCACAGACCAGGACATAGAGGGAACCAGGGAAAGAGACACCAGCGTCAAATCAATTGCACTTTGATGTTCAGTAGGTTTAGTTCTACGTGTTGGAGAGCCAGAGTTCAATAAACATAATCCAGCAGTATCTAATAACTCTAAGAAGTTCTTGGCCAATTCGTCGTCCTTTCCACATCCCCAGGAGGAGTGGTGTATATTAAAGTCACCCATAACGAGGACTGGACTTGACAATGATGAAACAAATTCAAATACCCATTTTCAAATGGTTAAAGAAGGGTATGGTATATAAATAAAACATAGATAATGAGAAGGTAGGGAGCCAGCCAGTTACAACTAAAATCTCAACAGATTGGATCTGGGTACCGTCCCCAAGTATCTTTTCAGCACAGTTCCTGAAGCTGGAACATAAAATTAAGATTTTGAAATAGTTCTAAACGAACGACTTGGCTGTATGGGCTAGATCCCTTTGCCTTTCCCCTCGGTGATAAAAGTAACCAAAAAAAAGAAAGAAAAATAACTGTCAAACAAACTAATTGTCAAACAGCTGCTCGTTCGCATTGCGTTCGTTCCTTGAATTACTAGATTTTTATTATTCCAGTGAAAAATGAAATGAAAAATCAAAGGGTGGATATTTGAATTTATAGTAATTAGGTTTATTCTTGAATGTTTCGTCTTTGAAATTAAATACAATGCCTTTGGCGAATTCTTCGGATCCCTGGCGTATGCAGAATGTCGGAGATAACACGGTATGTTTGTGAATTGTTTGCCAAGCTAATTAAACAGGATTTTAGTAAAGGTTTTCCCACTATGATTACTCATTCGTGTTAATACATTAGCATTGAGAACAGGTAAGTTGCTTTACGATTTTATTAAATCTGTTATATTTTAGAGATACGCCCACTGATATTTTATGATACTACTGAGTAAGTACTACATATTTACTTGAATTCAAATAATACTTTACGTGTTTAAGATCCGACAGATTAATTAGATTTTAAGTTGTATTTTCGAAAACTGCATTGTATCTAAGGATTGTGAACATTTATAATCGGTACTACACGCCTTTCTTAATTTCGTCCTTTAATTAATTGTCTTATCTTAAATAATGCATCGATGCTCTTCTGGTCTCCTAAATATTTTTTTTAACTCTGATTAGAAATTGGAATAGTACCTACAAAACTTAAGTCAATGAATGTGACTATTAATTTTATTATTAGTGATTTAAATTAATACCAAATAAATCTCGTTTAGTTAATTAAAGCACATAATATTCAAACTACATTGTTGATCTGATGAGAGATGAGAATATTAAAAGAAATCTATGGCTAGTTAAAAAGCAACATGCCCATGGTTCTCACAGAGCATCATGAAGATCAGTGTATCAGTTTTATAAATTCTGCTTACAATGAAATACCACTGAAACTGTGCATGTATTGTGTGTATGTACGAGAATGAGTATGAATATTTGTGAGGCATGTGATATGGTTGTAAGCTAATTTCTACTAGATGTCTATTTGCCAATCTATGTATGTATGAACTATATAGTGCATTAAGAAACAACAGTAAATAATTACTTATTTTACATAGAGTGAAATGACTATGTACAATTTTGTTGATATTCTAGTTCTTGATGATATAAGGGTGGAACCTATAAGAATGTGGCTATGAATGCATGTAATACAAGGACATTCACTTACATATTTCCATCCTGCTAATACAGCAACTTAGCAGCATCCTACCGGTAACGTCTCTTGGTTGTACACACACAACAACCCTGGCGGTAGTTGGTTTTTGGATATAGTTCTGAATGGTGTAAGTACTTTTCCAATTAGCCTGCTATCCTGCACTCCTCCTCTCTTGCATCAGATCCTCATTTCTTAATTAACTGAGTGCACCATGCGCTGATGAGGACTGTTATGGCTGTGATGATTTTAGTGAATTGTACTACTGTCGCCTCTGTACTACACTCCAGGTGCACATATCTGGTCAACCGAACCCTCTGTAGGAGCCGGCCTACAATACTATTTTAACTCTTACTTAATCAATGAGAGCTATAGCTGTGTTGTAAACCTCTAACAATTCACAATATTCAGCTGTGGTAGTGACTTTGATAAAGGCGAATTTGTAAGACTTTGCAGAGGGTAAGAGATGGAGTTTAATTCACTAAAATCTGATAACACTCTGTTATTTTTCAAGTCTAAGTTTCTCAACTTGTAGGCCTATTAGTTAATGGCGATAGCATAACATTCCCATGGTATGTAATATAGTATTAGCAGCACCTACAGACTGAAGTGGATTTACTTCCGTGACTATGCCACTCCTGCAGTACCTTACAGAAAGTGTTAAATCTAATTTTGTGGACCTGGATCATAAGGTTTGCTTATTCAATATGTGGGGAATCACATTTTCCAGTATACTATTCATTATATATATAATTACTGCCTGTTGAGCTGGTTTAGAAAGCAGCCTCCTATCTTATAATAAATTAACAGGCAAGACAAGGACATGTACAATGAATTGAAGCAGGGATAAAGAACTCGGTGGATAACGAACCGGCCTAGTGATCAACAGGTATCCTGTTCCAATCCTGGCATGTACCACTAAATTCGCGTTTTCGGATTTATGTACATATTTGTAATTATCACTTGCTCGGCGGTATAGGAAAACATCATGAGGAAACCCGCACCTCCAAGTAATTAAATTCAAAAGCTGTGTGTTCTTACCTAAGAAGGATTTGCTTTTCCCTCTGGGTTGTGGAGGTCCAACAGCAGTCGCTCCATGTTAAAATCAGTATCTCCGCTAAATCCTTAGGTTTACGTAGTGGATCCCGCAACCCTAGTAGGTTAGGAAACGGGATATACGGGCTAATAAGATGTGCCATCAATTTGTTGTTCCTAGCCGCATTATCATCGCGAATATAGTTATTAGAGTGTTTGATGTCTGTCTCTACCTACATTGGCGATGCAAAACAGCTTGGGCGGAATAACTTTAACAAGGAAATCGATAGACGCATAGAAGTGTTTTGGATAGCATATGGAAAACTGCGGCGCATTTTTAACCTCAATGCTTAAAACACTTTAACCAGTGCGGCCTTCCCGCTTTTATCTATGGTGCGGATCCTCATTGTCACTGGTCCATAGGCTGAAAGTCATGCAACAAGCGATAAATAGAGTCATCTTATGTAATATATCATACGAGGATTGTATCGCATCCTAGCGAGCTGATCCGGTCCGTAGTTAGAATCTCAGTGTGAGCATATACCACTAAATTCATCTTTTAGGATTTATGTACATAAATATGTGTAATTAGCAGTGGTGAAGGAAAATATTGTAAGGAAACCCGCGTGTCCAAGAAGTTATATTACTGAAGAAAGGTCTGATTTTCCATTTGGGTCGTGGAGGTCTGACGGCTGTTGCTCAATATAAAAATCAGTTAAGTCAATATTACATAGCGTACCCCGCCCATACTAATGGATTAGGAAACGGGATAACGCTATAATATATTAACAATTCACTTATTTGGCTGTGGCCTTTAACCACAACTTGTGGAATTTAAATACATGCGGAGCGTTCTGTGAATTTCATAAATTTCGTAGACAGTATGGCATAAAAAGAAGCGTTATTGATCAAACTATGATACACACAACAAATTTTGTACGGATTAACCCGTATTATGCTATAAAAGGATGCTCTAAATTCTCTAAAACGTGTTTTGCTCAGAAACTGATCCAAAGTATATAGTTTGTTATATTTCGTGCTTAGATTATCGTCTCTATGCATTGCTGCGATTATATACAACTGCGGTGCGAGTGAAGGTGTAATAAATCGCTGAAATCGGCGTACTCCAGTAGATGTCAGTCTCATTGCAACCAAATGTCGCGCTCAGGTGCTGTGTAATATATTACATTTTGTTTTTACTAAAAAAAGCCGTCTCGCCCATATTTACGTACAGTCCTTAGACATAATAAATGGTTATTGAATTATGGATCTACTACTTTAAAAAACTTGAACTAGTAGTCGCACTTTAAAAATTTAATCACCCATTTTATGCAAATATATATTTTTCACATTATTTTTTTTACAATAAGGATGAATAGACAACATTTAAAACTATTCCAAATTTAAAATGTAAATAGCATTAGTCGTTTCTTGAATATGCCCCTGTCACAGACGGACAGGCAGACAAAGTCGCACCTATTACCTTTTTTGTAGAGAACACTTAAAGTACTAGTTTGCGTATTCCACTTATATGTTAAAACAATACCCGACATAAATAAGGAAAACATTGTGGTCAAATACTATTGACAAGTACTGTAAAATTTCATTGAAATAGAATTGTGACATGGAGAGGATACTGTGATTCTTGAATTTTGCTGACAGCTACCGTACAGTAGACCAGCTTTTCGATAGCAAAATAGGGTTTCTCTAACGCAGAGCCTAAGTGGAAAATATATAGGTAGCACTCAAAAGTTCTGAATAATATTTTATTATTAGACACTAAATAATGATCTAACGGCACATGTGTTTACAAAAGTAAGACCTAAAGACAAATAGACATATATAATTTGTTTATAGGTACTGTACGTCACGAAAATTATAAATAATGTTTTGAAGTTTTGAAATAATTGGGGAAATACGCTTAGAAATGTTACTGATTATTACTGTTGGAGCCAAATTGAAACCTGGCTAAGTTATAGTTATTTCATCTTAAACAAGACTGGCCTTGTTTAAGATGAAATAACTATAACTTTATTAGAACATACGTGGTCGATGTGTCTGGTAAAAAACTTAAGAGTAAAATTATTACAAATTACATCTTTTTATATAAAAAGTATTTTATTTTCGCCCAGGTCCGTCATTTATTTTTGTAGCCAAAATTTTACCGTATTGAAGATACCGAAAAGTTGAAGGAATGTTGACTATATTGAAAAAAAAACTAAATTGAACAATAACTTTTGTAAAATATATTCCGTGTTTAATTTGCCAAACCTCTCGCCGTGCCCTTTTAATTTCTTACGATATGGTTGGCGAAAAATGTCATTACTCTCGTTGACTTTTGAGTTTTTAGTTTTCTACTCACGAAAATATTTATAGCAAGGAGTCCCTTACCCCTTTTTAAAATTCTACCTGTATAATTAAAATAATCGTTACATTTAACTTTTAGCGTGGCAATTCTGCACAGTCAGCAAACAGTCTTCCAATGGTTGTTGAAAACTCAGCGGAGTCACGTCAAGCGTCCACTACTGAAAGTCATGACTCCGACATCAACTATGAGAGAGAAGTGGTCATCCAAGACGTTGTCAAAGAGGGCCACGATAAAGCAGACCCGTCGCAGTTTGAACTGCTTAAAGTACTCGGCGAAGGATCCTTTGGGAAAGTGTTCTTAGTAAGAAAAGTTAGTGGTGCCGATACTGGAACTCTCTATGCAATGAAGGTATTTTTTTTATTCTATATAGAGAATGTAGTGGTCCCAAGAGTACCTTACGGGCCGGCGGACATCTGGCAATGGAATGGAAATGCCCTATCAATCATAGGGCATTTCCATTCCCGTGCCAGAAGTATCAACACTGTGCATATTGTGGATTAGGCTTCTACCTACACCCATGTTTGTTTCGCCTTTCCTCCCCTTTAAAAATCTACGAGGGCGGGTCAAAAAGTTCGCGGAATGTAGGGGTTGTAGTGGGGGAGGGGGTATCTTTTTTTATCTGGCACTACTTGCGGACTTAATACAACTATAAATACTAAGTTTCAGTCCAATCGGTTCATTAACCTTTGAGATATCTTTGGATACACACATCAATCGGGAAGAAAAGATATGACTGTGGAGAAAATTGTGTTTCGTGCCGTGATTAAGTTCCTCACTAAGCAAGGAAAACCCCCACAAGTGATTATGGAAGAGATGTCATCTGTTTACGGGGACTCTTGCCCTGGAAAAACATTGATTTATAAGTGGCATACCCTTTTCAAGCAAGGTAGAGAGTCTATTGAAGATAATTCAAGCTCAGGCCGACCGATTGAGACGACGTCCTCAGACATTGTCGAAAAAGTTGAAAATCTTGTTCTGGAAGATGCCCGTTTAAAAAAGAAACAAATCGCAGAAATGATTGGAGTATCACCTACAACCATTTTGAACATCCTCCATGATCAACTTGGCATGTCTAAGGTCAGTGCAAGATGGGTTCCGAGAATGCTCACACCGCTTCAAAAACAACAACGCATCGAGTGTTCACGCGAGTTTTTGAATCTGTGTAGTGAAAACAGGGATGTATTTATAAACCAAATTGTTACTGGATATGAAGCCTGGGTTCATCACTATGAACCTGAGTCAAAGCAGGAGTCTATGCAGTGGCACAAAAAAGGTGCAGCACTTCCGAAGAAGTTTAAAGTGTCACAATCGGCCGGAAAGATTAACCGATTATAAAGAAAAAAGTGTCAATATTACCGGAGAATACTACGCCACATTATTGGAAAAATTAAAAGACGCGATTAAGGAGAAAAGAAGGGGAAAATGGACTAGAGGTGTGTTCCTTTTGCAGGACAATGCACCCGTTCACAAGAGCCATGTTGCGATGGCTGCCCTACGCAGATGCGGCTTCGAAACGCTGAACAACCCCCCTCCTTATAGTCCAGATTTAGCATCTTCAGATTATTATTTATTTCCAAAAATGAAAAAAGAGTCTCTAGGAAAAAAAATATGAAGAATGATGATGAAGAAGTGAAGTCGGCTATTTCGACGTATTTTGAAGGCCCCGACAAAACATTTTTTTCGAAGGTATAAATAAACTATACGAAAGATCTGAGAAGTGTATTAGGCTTAAGGGAAAATGCATCGAAAAGGAAAAATAAATTTGGTTTAAATTTTATGCCCCTTCCTCTCCATTTCGCGAACTTTTTGACCTCCCCTCGTACCAACCAGCGAGCTAGTGCGAGGTTCCACACAGACAGACTTTAGAAGGTCCGCCATAATATTTATTTTATATCAATTCGTAACATTTTCATGTATTTTGTGATTTTATTTCATTTACATTCTATTTTACATTTTGAGCCAACATGTGCATATTATAGTCGTCAAATGATAAGTTAAATTTCATATATGAAAGTGTAAATATCAATGTTTTATCTATTTTTGATAATATAATAATAAAATATATATCTTTTAAGGTACTTAAAAAGGCAACTTTAAAAGTTAGAGATAGAGAACGAACAAAAATGGAGAGAAATATATTAGTTGAAATGGGCCATCCATTTATTGTTAAATTGCATTACGCATTTCAAACTGCTGGTAAACTATACTTAATATTAGACTTTTTACGAGGCGGTGACCTCTTCTCTCGTCTAAGTAAAGAGGTAAAGTATTACATTTTTAATTTCATTTTTCTATTGCTGGTTACGTCAAAAATAAAAAAAATAAGTATTTGCGGGGTTTTTCTTTCGCCGATAAATAACAGTATCTGTAACAGACATCGTAAAGCTGACGTAGTAAATACAGAACAGTAAGTAACTTTCATACATTGGTATCAAACGTTTCTCAAATGGTAAAGTCATTTGTAACAAAACAAGGTTAATATCCTTGATATTTATTGTTCTCGTAAATTACATTTAAGTTGATAATTTTGTTATTATAATAAAAATTGTCATTGCTGTAGACACAGTTGCCGTGAAATTTGTTAGAAGTAATTTTATTTATTTTTGAAATGGAAAAAGAATTGACTTCCTCATAAAAAATATTCGGCTGCCGACATTTTGTATTTTATCGTTGAATATTTTCTACAGTTTCGAAGTTCTCTTAGTATACATAAATTCACATATCTACAATTTATAATATGAATATACATGCTCATATTAATGACTAGATTCAGTCCCTTCATTTTGACCATCACTGCCACACCTGTGTAATTTAAGTTATGCGTTTAATTATATAAATTATAATTCGTGCTTGATACAGTATTATGTTCGTATGATACTTACTATTTTGTGCCTACTATGTGAGATGGAGATGAATTTACGCTTAGCGGTTGAATGCTCCATGAATAATTTATATAATTTTTAATGATTCTTATACACAATTCGCAGGTAATGTTCACAGAAGAGGATGTCAAATTCTACTTAGCAGAATTGGCGCTAGCATTAGAACACGTGCACAAATTGGGTATCATATACAGGGATTTAAAACCAGAAAATATATTGTTAGACGCTGATGGGCACATTGCTCTCACCGATTTTGGCTTGTCCAAGTTACCACCGAGTAGTGACAAGGCTTATAGCTTTTGTGGCACTGTAGAATACATGGCACCTGAAGTGGTTAATAGGAGAGGGCATACATTTGCTGCAGATTGGTGGTCGTTTGGAGTTTTGATGGTAAGAACTTTATATTTAAGATTGTTAATGCGCCTAGTTGATGTCCTCTCTATCACACTCATGTACGCGAGTGGTCGCCTTACTCCTTCTTCTTTTTCTGGCCCCAGTCTTTTCCATCATTTTTTTCAGATGACACTCGGTTCAATAGATATGTATAAATAAAGTTTTTAGTTGTACGGTTTGGTTCCGCGATGTTGTGACAGAGACGGAAATACATATAGGAGAGAATAGGGTTTCCATATTCGTGTACAAGAATAAAACTTGATCAAGCGTATGGTAGATATATTAACAGTTTAAGGCCTACTACAACAGAGAGGCGAATATTTGTTGCGTACATAACTTTTATGTTATGTTCACTGATTTTTTAGGAATTGCTTAACAATTTGATTAGTATAAACTGTAGCCTCCAAAAGATCTTGCGGCGGTCCAATGCGATTGGTGTATAACAAGTCAATTCAAAAGTTATTTCAATATTCTATTCTTTTCTTAAAAATGTAGGTATCACGAAGTTGTTTATAATCCCACGATGTTTCGATGAATATTCTTTCATGAGTGATAACGATTTCAATACATGCGAGTTCAATGTTTTTTTTTTGTACAACGTCGGGAGGCATACAAGTGTAGCGTAGCATAGCCTATGACCTTTTGCAATACAGAAAGTATCGCTCGTGCGTTGCAAGCCCTACTGCTTGAACCAACTTGCCCTCGTTTAACACAGAAACTCTTTCGGAGCCCTGCCAGCAGCTTCACTCTCTCAGGAAAACAACAACCCTCCGAGGAGTTGTAATTTGGCTGCGGTTTTCTTCGAGGTTTGTTTTTTTATACAAAATTGGGAGGCATACAAATATATGAATGCTCATAATACAGGAAGTGTCACTTGTGTGTTGCCACCCCTGTTGCTAACCAACTCCTTAGGATTATAACCTCACTCACTCGCAGGAATACGATAACCTTCTAAGGAGTTGTTATTTGACTGCGGTTTTCGGTGGGGTCGGTATATTTCCCCAGTTGGACTGCTTTGATGCGCCTACCTGTTTTATTCTTCGAGATGAAGGTACTTTTCTCTGTCTTAAAAACCACCCAGACAATAATAAACAGACATGTTCACGCACAAAAATGTCCTTTGTGGGAATCGAATCCACGAGTCTTAGTATTAAAGTAGTATTGCTAATCATTTTGCCACCTGGCTCATAATCGTCGTCATTGGGTAGGTCCCGCGCATGCCCCGCGGGTGTCCGCTTGGCGCATTACAAACCCTCGTCAATGTCATATACGTATGCAATTTTTGTTTTTTACACAGCATATTATTTTTGTGTTGAATAAACTATTTGTACAGTACATAGTAGCAATTTGCAGTTTATAGTCGGGCAATCTGTTCAATTATTAGCATTTTAAGAAGCAATCATGAAATAATTAGATATATTTATTTCAAATTGAATTTATTACGATTAATAAAGCATAAATTTCAAATTTATAGAACCCACGACGGAAGTGTGACAGGAAAAAACTTCAAGTAAATACTTTCAAAAACCGGCACGAATATAATATCAATAATAAATAAGTATAAATAAAATTTATAATAATTTCAAATGTCAGACGAAACAGCTGTAAGGATGACATAGTATAAAGTATATTTCTCAAAAAAAGTTGAATGTAGTTCTTATTATGAGGTCAATAACAAATATAAATAGTTACACTACCGCAGTAACTAATATTCTATTCTATAACTTCACGCCAAATCCCTTGCGGCGTAGACAGAGAGAACCGAGCACCATGACATGACCCGATCCTTACACACCTCACTCGATTCTTTATAGCTTATAGCTCATCTCATGCACGCTCGCCAGTTTCTGAGGCTCCTAACGTCAAAACCAATAACTAATATATATAGAATAAATAATTGTATAGATTATTAATAGCCGTTGTGCGTAACCTCTGTTGTAGACTATAAATATTAAGTAGTATGTGCCAGTAGCTTTATTGTTAATTAATATGCATTCTTCAATACAGGTTTACATTTATTTATATACTAATCTACCTTTTTTACTTGACTGTTTTGGAAAACATGTCTACTGTAGCGCTAGCTAAGCTTTGCTAAGAACATGTTCCGGAATAAGAATTGTACAAAGCAGAAAACCGTTTTAAAATCTGGTTAGCCGTTTCTGACAAAAAGTAATAGATATACAAGCACCTCATGTACCCGGCTGGGGCTAAATTACCTAAAATGAATGTGGATAAGTCTCTCAAACTTTTTATCATTTATTTTTAGTATTAATACTTAATATAAAAAATGTTTAAGGTCCACATGCTAAAACTCAACTATCTATCCAAAGTATTGGAATCTTATTATTTGTATATACGTGTAAGGATACCAATAAATGGGTTGGTGTCAACGTTTGGGCTGATTATGGCATATAGTAAATTTTATTTCTATATTAGGTAGTTACAGCCTGCTGTATAGACCTGTAACCGAACAGTGCATATTTTTTTTACACAACGTTGGAAGGAATACAATCATACGGCCCACCTGATGTAAAACTGTTACCGTAGCCTATCAACGCTTGTAATACATTAAGTATCACTCGCGCGATGCCTTCTCTGCTGCAGCAACTCCTTAGGAGCTTACTGGTGACCTCACTCAGACTCAGGAACACAAAGAACCTCTAGGAAGTTGTTATTTGACTGCAGTTTTCTGTAAGGTGGAGGTACTTCCCCAGCCGGCTGCTTTTATGCGCCCTACTTTCTTAAAAACCCCCAGATCAAGAAAAACAGAAATGTTCATGCACATAAATGTTCGTCTTGTGTGGTAATCGAACCCACGAGCGTTGGTGTCAAAGAAGCGTAACTAACCACTGCACCATCGAGCTTGAGTTAAATATGTCTATTTGTATTGATCAAAAATGTCTTGTACTGGATGTTTTCTATGTATCATAAGTATGTATTTACAAGAAAACAAATTATTTACTTATTACTATCAGTTGTAGCACCGATAACACAAGCTTCGCTTACTTGGGGGCTAGATGGCTGTGTAATTTGTCCGACAATGTTTATTTATTATTGTTATGCCACGCAAATGTTTGTCTTGTATGGGAATCGAAACCTTATCATCAGACTGTATCTACCCACTGCTGAATAATGAAAATATATGTGGGATTATAGAGCAAGTAAATTACAAATTATTCTTTAACTAAATGCACAATAACTCCACATATATATATCACTTATTAAGGCTTTCCACTATATACTGAATGGGACTAGAATATCATATAATTTAAAATACAAATCAATTAAAATCTAAAATCATGTGTAATTTTAAAGTTTATTTTGGGTTGTTATTAGTTATGTTTTTTTTTATACAACATCGGGAGGCATTCAAGTATGAGGCCCAGCTGATATAAAGCATTTACCGTAGCCTATAAACGCTTGTAATATAATAAGTATCACTCGCGCGATGACTGCTCTGCTGCTTACACGGCAACTTATTATCTTACTTACTTACCTATCCAAACCTTCAATTCTACTAAATGTAGTATATCTTATTGTTTTCGCCACATTGCATTCAGCCTCATAGGTATCTATTGAGCATATATGCGGTTTTGTACACTATGTCTTTTATGTGCTTGTGGTGTGGTGTTATAGAATTATTCAGATATCCTCGTCTCGGCCCGTTCCGCCTGATTCATGTATATAATGACGGTATCGCTGAGTGAGAATTGGTGCGTTAAAATTCCATGAAACACAAAAAACAACAAATTTGCTAATTTAAATTTCCATTACATATGATACATTTCTAATGAAAGTTTATTTTTAATTGATATACTAACAAAGTACCTAAATTCTAGTATTTTTGTACGTATGTAATATTTTAGATTTACTGCTAAAATGTACGAGTGTAAGTTTTCGCCGACAATCCTACTATAATATTATAAATGCGAAAGTTTGTATGTATGGATGTTTGTTCCTATTTCACGCTTAAACGGCTGAACGGATTTGAATGAAATTTGGCAGGTAGCTAGATTATGATCTGGATTAACACATAGGCTAAGTTAATTGACTCCACGCCGGCGGAGCCGCGGGCAGCAGCTAGTACTTCCATATATTTCATACAGCTTTGATTAATTCTAGGCTAGATGGTGCGTTGGTCGAAATATGTCCTACGTATTATTTATTTACGTTAATTTGTTTCAGTTTGAAATGCTCACAGGTAACCTTCCATTCCACGGCTCAACAAGACATGAAACTATGACTCAAATACTGAAGGCGAAGCTTGGCATGCCTTCAAATCTTAGCGAAGAAGCGCAGTCACTATTGCGAGCATTGTTTAAAAGAAATCCACAAAACAGGTCAGTATTCGCTCAAGTCGAACCATATGGTGCGCAGTCTGTTTATATAATCCGTT
Organism: Pyralis farinalis; assembly: GCA_947507595.1. Lineage (NCBI taxonomy): Eukaryota > Metazoa > Arthropoda > Insecta > Lepidoptera > Pyralidae > Pyralis > Pyralis farinalis. The sequence continues at coordinate 15,278,781 of OX382273.1, forward strand.
ACTTGTTTTATGAGACTTGCCCGATATTGGAGAACTTCTATGAAATTGTATGTTTGTTTTTATTAAAAAACATATTAGAGAGTTGTATGTGAATGTATTTTGTTAATACATTCGCATTCGTGTATTTGACGAGCTCGGCGGCGCAGTGGTTAGTGGTGGCGCTACTTTGGCCAACACTCGTGGGTTCGATTCCCAAAGGACAAATATTTGTGTGCATGAATACCTATGTCTGTTTGTCTTGGTCCGAGCGTTGTCAAAAGACGTAGGGCTCATCAAAGTAGCCGGTCTGGGGAAGTACTTACCTTCTGGAGGTTTGTTGTTTCTGCGAGTGAGTGTGATCTCCACTAAGCTTTTAATTAGTTGCAGTGTTAGCAAAGGTGGCATCGCACGAGTGATACTTAATGTATTAGAAGCGTTCATAGGCTACGCTAACCGCTTCGCATTAGGTGGGCCGTATGCTTGTATGCCCCCCGACGTTATATAAAATAAACCGCTAATAAGATATTAATTCTCATTATCTGATATTGTATATTTAGAGTTTACACTTTCACTGTTGGTTATACCACTATTTTAAGTACGGGACTTACCGCGATTTATTTTCGTGTTTTCCCCAATTAATACAAAAACAGGTCGCGGTAAGTTCCGTGTCAACAATAGTTTTTTAGTCAACAATTGTATCTTTGTTCATTCTCAATACATTTAGTAGTCCTTATTATAAATTAATATATATATTTATTTATAATAAGGATATTTGTATAGTGGTTCCTCCCACCTTCGTCCAATCCGGTATTCCGTAACAATATTTTAAAATCCTTGCTCCCTTACATAGATAGCTTTAAACAAAGTTTCTAAGGTTACTGATTAAAAAAAGGAGTTTTCCAAAATAAAATAACAAATTTATTAAAACTAGTATTTCCAAAAAAAACCGGACGGTAGGTCCGGACAGAGATATAGGCCGCAGGCAGTAGTGTAACTCGCCAGCGCACCACAGCCAGCGAGCAGGACCGTGAGGGGCCCGCGGTCGCAGGCGCAGTTGAAGTCGAAGAAGGTTCGCTTCGCAGTTGAAGAAGGAGTCTGTGATGTTTTTTTTTATACTACGTCGGGAGGCATACAAGCATACGGCCCACCTGATGTTAAGCGGGTACCGTAGCTTATTAACGCTTGCGATATATTAAGTATCACTCGCGCGATGCCTCCTCTGCTGCTTACACAGCAACTCCTTGTGAGCATATTATTTTTTTGTGTGAAGTTTTGTGTGAATTATTTTTTTTCTGTCTAAGCAGCATCAGTCCATCAAACTGGGGTATCTCGCCAACCCCAAAGTAAAATATCAAATAATAATATCCGTTCAATTATTAACTTTTATAGTATATTTTTTTCTGCTCATTTTGTATGGGCACAGAGCTGTTAAAGCCGTGCATATCTATATATATATAAAAATGAATGTTTGTCTGTATGTCCTCTATGGACTCAAAAACGGCTGGGCAGATTTTGATGAAATTTTCAGTGAATCTTCAGGTTAGCCCAGCAGGTGATCCTGTGAAGTTTGGTAACGATAACGATCACCCGTGTGAAGCTGAGTCGAGTAGCTAGTTTTTTATGAAATAATGGATTTTTATTTTCTTTTCATAGCAATCAAAATCACAGTAGGTAAAAAACCTTTCAACTCAAATGACGCACATTCGAGCGGTTACGATAAACTCCTTAATATTTCAAACAAGGTCATACTATTTACCTTGATGCTTCTGTGAAGCGGTACTTGATTGCAGAAAACAATAGGTTACCACCATCATTATAAAAACAATATTGAGGTTAGCAATAAGTGATAACCTTTGACGAGCACAAGGGGCTTTCACAGGATAAACATGAGAAATACATGATCATGCCTGTTTATCTTGGTCTGCTTGTTTTTAAGAGAGGTAGGAAACATCAAAGTAGCGAGACTGGGAAAGTACCTCCTACTCACAGGCAACCGCAGCCAAATAACAAGTTCCTGTAGGGTTATTGTGTTTCTGCGAGTGGGTGTGGTTACCAGTATTCTTCTAAGGAGTTGCTGTATTAGCAGGGGTAGCAATGCGCAACCAACACTTCATGTATTGGAAGAGTTTATAGGCTAGGGGACCGCTTTATATCAGGTGGGTCGTAAAAAACGTCATCAATCCATATGTATCCACTGCTGGGCATAAAGCTTCTTAAAACTATCGTTCGTTTGAACCCGTCGATCTAGGAGAGAAATATATACATATATAAGGAAAATTCTGTTTGTTTTTCTGACAGATTGGGCGCGGGACCCAACGGAATTGAAGACATAAAGAAACATGAATTCTTCGCAAGTATAGAGTGGGAGGCCCTCTTACGGAAAGAGGTACGTATTCTGTTTGATCTACCTAACTATTTTGTTTATGAAAATACACCACTTACCACCCAATGGAAAATTAGGTAATATACTTGCTGACCGCGTTCTCAATGATGGTGTACCAAAGAGAGTTGATCTGAAAGAGAGTTCATTAATCTTTCTACATGCCTGAACCAACGGAGTATGCCTTTTCTTATCCTAACATGCCGTTGTTAGGATAAGAAAAGGCATACTCCGTTGGTTACAGAAACAGATATACAATGTAAAAGTGGATGGACGTAGAAGCCGAGGAAGGCAAGGACTCATCTACTACCAACAAATTGCTTATGTTTTATCGGAAGGTGATGTCAGGAGCCCTAGAAACCAGTGACGGTGTATAAATTAAAAGCTCCTAACATATTACTAATACGTCTTGGGTAACAAACGTCTATAAGCTTGGTAATGTGGATGTGGTGTTGATCGTATGGGTAATGACTATACCTACAACTGACAGTCATATAGTTACTACAAAAACATCAAAATCCCAGAGTCGATTCGCTTCGGTACAAAATATTTGTATAGCCTGCAGAGCTCATAGTGACTACATACATTTACCATAAAAAGTTAGGTTCATGCTAGGATACCGTCCTCTCTCAACTGAAGGGTTTAGCCACATACTTCGCCACGCTGCTGCTCCATTGCTTACCTATGGAAGGCATACCGATTATTGTCTATGGGACAACTATGGGTTGGACCCAGCTTAATGTGTATATCGAGCTCGATATTAATATAAACCCGCACATAAACCAGTAACGGTCTGCGTCGATTAAACTGGCACAAGCAACGACGCCATCCAGCGGCTCCAGTTTCAGTACTAAACATATTTAGATAAGTAAACTGCTATATGAAATGGCGTAATATAATAATGGCTAGGGTTCATTAACGCTGATAAGGAAATGTTTTAATTACAATTTACCTACGCTTCCGCCTCGTACGTGAGTTTTATTACTACTCCGAGAGGATTCAACCCTTTGGTTTGAAGCGATTACTGCAGCATTATATGCTACGGTAGGGCTTCTGGCGCAAAGAACATACATAACGCAATTCTCCTCACAGTAATACAAGAATCATATAGTGAATTGTTATGTGGCTGTATTCTGTAAGGTATTTAACACCCACCAATGGCAAAGATATAATTTTATAAAAAAATCTAGTCACGAATTAAAAACGAAATAAATTTATTTATATCATCTGTAGGAAACCTATAAAGAAGAAACTAGTCAAGTTCGAATTGCCCGGCTTTATGGGAAGTCACATCTTCCGCTGCACGTCTGTTATCAAGCAATGACTGTTCATAGGTGGTCCCTCCCTTCCGGCCGGCCGTATCAAGAGCTGACGACGCGTTCTATTTTGACTCTGAATTCACGTGCCGCACACCGAGAGACTCGCCTGGAGTTCCTGCTTCTGCTAATGCACATGAGTTGTTCAGGTAATATTATTAACACTTTTTTATTAGGTTGACCTATGTAAATTATATAAAGAAACTTAGAGATAGAGTTTTTACAACTTATAATCGGCGCAGTGTCTTTAAACTTGGGAATTGAATGTAGTTCTGATGGTAATTTAGTATTATCGATATAAATCGGAGCTGGCCATAAGGAGTCTTTAATATTTGGAAGTAGGTCCGTCAAGGTTCGACTCGTATGTCTTATTCTTGAACCTTGTTGTCTTATTATTGAGCCCTTTGGGAGATAAATTGTATTTTTTTTAATGAAGTATAGGGGCGTTGAGATATTTTTGGTAAGCGAAAATCTTATCGATTCGCATCACGGACATCCATAATAGTATCTGTAGCTATGAGTACGAGTTTTATGTTTCCTTTTCTGTCGGCAATTCCCATGACGGTCTAACACTTACTAAAACTGGGATTATGATGATTATAGCCTCAACTATGAGTTGAAAGTTTACAGTACGTTACATTACTACTCGTATACACTACATAGTCCGCCCATAGCTTGAACGTATGGCAGTGAGTATGGAATTCTGGATGGTTCGAGTTATTTTATATTATAGACACATCCAGAGATGATTTTTCAATAGTGCTGCAGCAAAACTTCCGCCACGTTTCAGTAAAGACATGTGTTTGTGCAACGTATGTTTTTTTTGGCCTACCACGACGAGAAAAGCTATGAATGTTAAAAAATCCAGTGATGTGTGTAAGGACCGCGTCTTTTCGAAATTATCTTCGCATATTGGAACAGAGGCGTCACGTACTGTGCGGTATCAGGAAGGAATTTTGTGGAATAAACTCCCTGCCAAATATATCCCAAGAGACTACAGCATAACATTTTCCAAAAAAGGTGTGAAGAAATTTTTACAGAGTTTACAATGTGCTGCTTGCTATCAGGCTGGCCCTGCGCTTGTTTGCCACCTTGATGATATAAACAAGTATTCGATTTATACGACATGTGATAATTTTAAATTCAATACTACTTTATTGCGTTTCTGTTATATAGTTTTTCTTCCGGGAGCTATTTACAAAGTATTTGTACTTTTAATGATGTATTCGTATGTACATTTGTACATACTATTAGACCTTTTTGTTGGTGTAGGTTTTTCCATTCGTTTTTGTTTATAACAAAAACGAAACGAAACTATGAGTTGAATGCAGAAGCGCTTAAATTTTATGAATTGTAACGAACCTCTTGCAATTGTGTCTAGCATGCGGTGTCACGCAATATCAGGGTTGCGTCACATTAGGGGGATTAGTCACGCGAAAGTAGCGCCACCGTCGCAAAAAAACATAATTAGTGAACAAAATTAAAAATGAAACTTATCCTACAATGAAATTATCTATCTTTAACTTCAAGCAAAGTCCCTAGCGGGGTAGACATAGAGAACCGAGCGCTACATACCTCGGTCCTTACCCACTTCACTCACTTCTTTAACATTCATAACTCAATAAATTAACTAAGAATTTACTAACTAGCGTTATCCCATTTCGTAATCCGTTGGGATTGGCGAGTCCGCTGCCTAATGAATTTATAATATAGACAATACAATATTTTTATTTAACACTAATTGTCCAAAAACCAATGCTCGTGGATTTGATTTCCACACAGGACAATCGTTTGTGTGCATGAATATGTCTGTTTCTCTCTTGAATATATCCAGACCTCTTGGTCGGAGGTCTGGATGTTTGCAAGAGTGGTATCAAAGCAGCCCGACTAGGGAAGTACCTCCACTTCACAGAAAACCGCAGCTAAATAACAATTATCTAGATAGAACGTTGTTGTGGTCCTGCGCGTGAGTGAGGTCACCACTAAACTTCCAAGCAGTTGCTGTGTAAGCAACAGAGGAGGCATCGCGCGAGTGATACTTAATATATCGCAAGCGTTAATAGGCTACGGTACCCGCTTTACTTCAGGTGGGTACAGTAGGGTAGGTCTACGGTTTTCTGTCAGGTGGAGGTACTTCCCCAGACGGGCTGCTTTGATGCGCCCTATCTCTCTTGAACAAACATATCGAACAATGAGTTTATCTATATTTAACTCCATGTCCCTTACGGGGTAGACACAGTAGAGTTGCGCGCCACGGGACTCTGTCCTTACCACCTCACTCGCTTTTTTATTTTTTTCAAAGACTTCTATGTATACTACCTAGAAAGTCTTTGATTTTTTTCGTGCGGAATGTTGCATGTGCGAATCCTACCCAAATTTGGTTGATTTTTTATTATCTTCACTTGAAATTTCCGCTGTGTAACAATATAAATGTTAAATAAATGACGTAACATATACTTTATTATCTATGTGATAAATTCACTGTTGAGTTTCTTTTTTCATTTTGTTTACGAACTATGATTACTTGATGGTGGTGGTATGGTGCCTTTCGCGTGAGTAATGGCGTAAAACCAATCTACAAAGAACTCCAGACTCACCTATAATGATAAAACAATGACGCGCTATTTATTTATTGTCATCATTATATTTAACGGTCTGTTTCCCCATATCACCCACAATTTCGCCATTTTTTTCTCTTATAGGAAATATAACTCTAGTGGAATAAGTATACTTTTCGGTAGGTGTAAAACGGCTTTACCGTATGACGAGGAGTATCATTCGCGCGTTGCTGCTGATAACATCCCTCCTTGTGTGGTTTTGCAGATGCTCATTCGTAGCGCAGTAAACACTAGGAGATAAAGTTGGAGAAATAAAATAACAAAAGATAAGGCTTTATGGTCATAGAACATTTGCCTGCACATTAATTAGGGACAGGAACCAACAACAATACCTATTAGGTTAGAGGCAAATGCAATACATATGCAAAATTGCAGTGTCCAGATGTCGACACTACCGATAGCAAACAAGACTCGTGCAAAAGAGAGATATAGCTTAGCTATATTTAATAAGGGAGGCTTGGGAATACCTCCACTTTACAGAATATTTGTTATAAGAAACCCTGTCAAAAACCAAATGAAACACTTTTATTATTCACTAGAAAAAAGTAACATAAGAAATAAAAATACCTTTTCTCGATTCATTAAAAAACTATAATGTTAAGATTTTTCAGATAGTTCGATTCGGAAAAGTTAGAGAAAATGACGAATTTTGATATACAAATAAATAAAGTTGAAGTTGTCTGTTTGTAATATCAAAATAACAAATTTTAACTAAATTCATACACACGGATGACGCGGTACTCATACGAATATATATATATATATTTTAATTTTTGTATGTCCATTTTTTCGGCTAATTTCGAATAGAGCTGAATTGATTTTGACGGGACTTGCTCTGGCAGATAGATAGCTAATGTTGTAAAGAGTAACTTTTGATATTTTAGAAAATAATAGGGCTGCGCGGTGAAAAAACAATGAAATTGTGACCACCGAATTCTAACTTCACGCGGGCGAAATCTCTCGGACTCGCGCCGCTAGTTTTAATATAACTTAAAAACTAGCCAGTCCATATTAAAATGCATGCAGCTCTCTCAATGATACTCCACACGATATATTTCTGAATATATAACACTCACAAAAATTTCGTCAAAATCGGTCCAGCCGTTTAGTAGGAGTTTAGTGGCATACGCACACGTAGAGGAATTATATATATTCATAGATATAATCGAAGTCAATTATTTGTCTCTTTTGAGAGTTCCTGTAACACACCTTTGTATGAGGCTTCCTAGAAAATGATGCCAACATTGTCGACTACGAGTGACTATTTGCCACAATTTTTAGATACTCTGACTGTTTATTGTACACTAATGTATGTTTTCTGACCCGTTTTGTTGTGTTGACTAAAAGTTCAAAAACAGGCAATGACTACCCTATTGTGTTATTGCACAAAATGAAATCTTACTTTCCAAAAATTAAACTTAATTACCTAATATTCAGTTGGTTTGTTTTCTGTAGGAACTTACTACTACTACGTAATATTTGTTACTAAGTTAAAATAATTAACTTAGTAACAAATATTACAACTTTTTAAATATTCCAATTTTTGTCTATATCTAGTAACGCGTACCGTTAGCACGTATTTTGCACAGAAATGATAACAAACTTAAACCGTACTATTCGTATCTCGATTACGCCTTGTTTACGTAATGATTACATAACAATGTACTTTTTCCTGTGTTGTTTGCAATATGTCATACATGATATATAATACTGCCTTGTCTTATACGATCCATACAATGATAAGATGTGACAAACAATGATTACATATACTGCCTGCGCTAATGAGTCTTATATATCTACCTTTAGTGATGACAATAGGAAATGTGTCAAAAAGTTTAATAAATATATTGTCGGACAAATTACACAGCGCCATCTAGCCCCCAAAGTAAGCGAAGCTTGTGTTTTGGGTACTACTGATAAACATACGTAAATACATTATTTTTTTATGTAAATACATACTTATCATACATAGAAAATACCCAGATCCAAGACAAACAGACATGTTCATGCACACAAATGTTTGTACTGTGTGGGAATCGAACCCACGAGCGTTGGTGTCAAAGTAGTGTAACAACGCGTTTCACCACTGCGCCACCGAGCTCGTCATATATAATAGGTATCTCAACTTTCGTTATTATTCTTTATTACAGCTTTTCTATGATTCTTTAAACTTGTGGTTTCCAACCTTTTATTGTTTGTAGCGACCATAATCTTCGAAAAAGTAAACTTCAGCTTAAAAATAAATTATATGATTTTTTATGAATCCGTGGTTGCGAAATCAGACTTAAAAGTAACTTTACTCTTGTAAATATTCTTAGAAGGAAAAAAAATACATACTGAAATTTAAAAAATATATTTTAATAGTGTAAAATGCATAATGTAAAACTAATGTACAAAAGGTAAAATAGTTCAAAATATCAAAACTTTCGCGGATCACATTTTCGCTCTTGCGGACCGTTGGGCTCCGTGGGCCACTGGTTGTAGTTCGTATTAAATGTATAGTCCGTTAAAATACAAACTACAACATACTAGTTAGTCGGTATAATAACAGTAACTGAGTAACCGAGCTTCGATCGGCGATTTTTTTTTTGTGTAAAATCTTTATAATTTTACACAAAAAAATATCGTCGGGAGGCATTCAAGCCCACGGTCCACCTGATGTAAATTGGTTACCGTAGCCTATGAACACTGGTAATACATTAAATATTACTCGCACGATGCCACCTCTGCTCCTAACACAGCAAGTCTTTAGGAGCTTACTGGAGACTTCACTCACACGCGGAAACACAACAACCCTCCATAGAGTTGTTGTTTGGCCGCGGTTTTCTGTGAGGTGGAGGTACTTCCCCAGATGGGCTGCTTTGACCTCTCTACCTCTCTTAAAACACCCACACACAAATGTTTGTCCTGTTCGGGAATCGAACCCACGAGCGTTGATGTCAGTCACATTTTTTTGTAATAGAATTTGTAATGAAATATACTTGTAATATTGTTTTTATAGGGGTTTCAGTTTCGTCGCTCCATGTCTCCTGGATGATAACAATAAAACGATGACAAATCAGAACCAGAACCACGTGTCACAGAACAACAAGTCGTCAACAGAGGAGTTTTGGGCCGGCTTCGTCAATAGGAATAATTTCTTTGACGAATACAGGTTAGTCTAACAACAAACTATTTATATATCTATAAACATTCTAATAATTATGTATAAAGTTAACGGCTATTGTTGACTTCTTTATCATTTATCACAAATCCATCAGAATGCATGAAGTATTCAATCGCTAACTTGACGCTACTTATGTTTGTCGCTGCAAGCTATTTTTTTAATTTACAAATTCGGGAGGCATACAAGCTTACGGCCCACCTGATGTAAAGCGGTTACCGTAGCCTATGAATGCTTATATTATCGATAGGTAAATAAAAATAAGTATTTTTTTATGAAAAAAAACCCTTTTATTTAATGTTTAGGATTAGATGCCGTCGTCTTGTATTGATTTCCAATAGGTATTTGATACAAAATGTTTCCATTATTAAAATAATAAAATGTTTCTCATATTTCATTTCATCGTTAGATTTTTTAAACTACACGCCATCCCTTTATGTTGAGATATTGAATCTATTTTTATGTTTTTGTTATTATGTAGGTGAGACAGGCATGCAACTTACCGCTCTTTGTTGACAACTAATTACTAAACAGCTATTATATGTATGCCCTGTACACCTAAGTCTGATTAATTTCGATCGTTCGACATCGTGACTATCCGGGAATGGGACGACCTGTGAACGAGACAATGTGGGAACGGGACGAATCAGGAATGGGATGACCTGGGAATAGAACTATTAGAGAATGCATGAGTTTGGGAATCATCTGCTTTCAAAGGGTTGTGTACCATGTATACTCGGTGTAACTGGGCTAGGGGTAATTATATTTATTTGTGTTTTTTGTTTAGGTTGATGGGTGAACTGGGAACAGGATCATTCTCAGTGGTTCGCCTCTGCGAGCACAAAACATCTCGCGTTCAATACGCCGTAAAAATAATGGAGAAAATTCAGTACGATCCTAGGGAGGAAGTTGAAATACTTTTAAGGTAACTTTGTTACTTATGCGTTATATACTTATTCCAGTGCTATCGTTAGTATTCATTGTTCAACAGTAGAGTGGCTAAATTACAGTAGGACTTTTAAGAAACTTTTCTACTAAGCTGGGTGGCCAGCGTAATAAAGCATAGCAAATCCTGCAGAGAATTGATATTTAGCTGCGTCATTCTGTACGGTGGAGGTACTTCCTCAGTTAGGTTTTTCTATTAAAGTACTATACCATTCGATTTGCCTTACCTAGTTTTTACCAGAGCATTATTTGCTAATTTACCCGTGGACTACGAATTTACGATCAATCGTTCGTATTTTCATAGATAAATAAATAGATCAGTTTGGCAATCACCTGTGTTGAAGTCGATTAAAAATGACTTAAAAGGTTTTATAACGAGCTAAAAAGTTACAAAATCAAATACGAGAAACGTACTTCATTGAAGGCTATACAAAAAAGCAAAGTTTTGTTGCGAAAAAAATAGCATTACAATCATAGATAATTTTGTACCTAAGTTGTAGTCTAACGATTTTCTCCTTTGTTTTTATTATATTTATGCTTTTGTATTATACTCAGGTACAGTCAACACCCTCATATAATTACTCTGCGCGGTGTCTATGAAGAAGGCGGTCGCATATTGGCTGTTACCGAGTTATGCCGCGGTGGAGAATTATTGGAACATATCACACAAAGGCGATATTTGCCTGAACACGAAGCGGCACCCATACTTAGAAACGTGGTTCAAGCAGTTCATTACTTACATCGGCACACTGTTGTCCACAGGTATGTATCTCAGCTATCCTATAAATTCCATAGCTACCCATACTCATCCCACTGCCGGAATACGTGCTTATATTTAACTGAAATAAGTACAGTAGACTCAACGGCGTGCCCCAGGGTTCGCAAAAAAAGGCAAACTCGTCAATTTTCAGTTTTTGTTTCACAAAAAACACCCTTTTTGTTTTTGCGTTTTTGTATTATTTTTATGCCAGTGAGCAATCACGCGTACGGTGTGTCTGATGGTACTTGGATTATGAACACTTACAGCTCGGAGGACATCATGAATGTGTTGTCAACCTTGTAAAACCCACTTTACGTTATTTTTAAATAACCCCATGGTAGTGTCTCAGTACAGCGTTGTATTTAGAAAATATCTTTTCATGTCGCCATAATATTTTACGAAATACTATATTTTTATAAATACGCGACATGCATTAAAGCTATCAAGGTGTTTGACAGCTAATTTGTTTTGTTTTAGAGATATAAAGCCTTCGAATATACTATTCGCAACTTCAGAAAAGAGGCCTGAAGATATTCGCCTTGTAGACTTTGGTTTGGCGAAGCAGCTCCGGGCCGAGAATGGCCTTCTAATGACACCGTGTTACACCGCCAACTTTGTAGCTCCGGAGGTGCTCAAGCGGGCTGGATACGACGCAGCTTGCGATATATGGAGTTTAGGTATGTAACAGGTAACAGACCCCTACGACCGTCTGAACGCAATACAGTCATCAACCTGCTTTGTGTGCTTCCGCCACCATGGTGGCGGAAGTACCCAAAGCAGGTTGGATCAAATTGCATGTAAATTTGACTTTCGCAAAATAACGCCTGAATCTATTAACTATTATATCTGTCAGTTTGTCTATGTATCAAGAAATTAAAATCGACTTTACGCCCTTTTTGAAGAAGCCAATGCTTTAGTAACCATATGGTTCTCTCTGCCTACTCTGCTCATAGAGCATTTTCAATTGGCTTTGCCATGAAATTTTGCAAGTACAGAGAATTATCGCTATTTTGTAGCTATATATATATATATATATGTGTGCACGATAGTATAATATTTAAACTTGTGGAACTCTTATGTTCAGTTGGTGTTATGCTGCTTTGAGTACATTGTCATACTTATATTCTTATGTTTTTAAATCATGAATTCTTTGTGTTTTAACCTCAGAGATAGGAACCTGGCGGCCTGTACTACAGGTTTTTCAAAAATTATATCAGGCGCCAGCTTCACCAAAATAAATATAAAATAAAATCGCAGTGCAGTTGTATGTATTAAAATTATTTTAAGAATTAGATGTGAGAAGAAATAAAGTGGTTATTAGTATATTTCTGTACGCGTGTCAAGAAATCGCAAGTTAGCACACACGGCAAAAATAAAGGTCGGCACATTTTCATTAAACAATTAAAATTTTGCATTTTGTAGTTATATCACATAACAAAACAAAACTATAAAAAGTAAAATAGACTTAACCGTTTTGGAGAAACATTTGTACTGTAGCGCCCCCTGGCAGTCAGTAATATTGAAACTTAGCCAAGACAATGCTCATGAGACTCATACAAACCAAAAAACCGTTTCAAAATCATCCTAGCCGTTTCCGGGAAAAATAGCAACACACAAACTCCTCTTACCGCAAACTCGTGTACCGTCTCCATGGCCGTCGTGGGTAAAATTACAATCATAGCTATTTTTAGCTCTACAGGTTGTCATTCTATGGCAACTTAACTGAATTTTATATTAATATACAATTAGCTAAATCTGGTTGGAGCGAAACAAATTTTTGTGTGTATGTAGGTTCTCTATGTAAAAATTCTCATTGCGACGCCATATTTTTGTATGTAAAATTAATCATGTTTTGTTTGTTAAAATGCAGGCGTGCTCGCGTACATAATGATTTCCGGACGAACCCCCTTTGCTTCAACCGGCGATGACACACCAGAAGCGATATTAGCAAGAATTGAATCTGGAAAGGTGAGTCATTCCATAACATATAATTCTAAATGTGAAAGAACTTTCTCGGTCCTTACGTATGTTATCTTGTCACTATCAAACCATTAAACTCATCGTAATGAGCTAAAGAACATGGACTGGAATGAGAATATAGGCTTAGGCTACTTATTATCGCGATAACGTGGGCGAAGTCGGTGGCAGCCACTAGTATACATGTATATAAATAGTTGTTTCACTATGAATACTTGTACCAAACGTTAATTTATAGTCATACTCTTCCTATCCTCCGCCACAATTTATTTTAATAAAGACATGTTACAATTATTTATAAATCATCTATTTAACAAAACCTAGTTAGGTAAGCAAATGGTGATGTACCAATTATTGGTTTGATCTTCAAGCGTAAGCGCAAAGTATTGTGCAAACGAGAAACAAAAAAACACAATCGTTTTTTACCCACCTTAGTTCCCGGGACAACTGTTTACCTCTGGTACAAAACATAAATCCACCTTTCCTATAATAACCATGACGTAAATAGCACAGGAATGTCTTACTTTAGCAACACCTTTGTGCACGAATCAACACGAACCCATTTCTACTTTGACTTTAGTTCGTGGGTATCCAACGACAACAGATTTTCGTGGATATACATTTTTTATCATGTCAGGTACCTATGGGCCACTTCACTATATCAGTTACTCACGCGCGATATTGTCGCAAAGTCATGCTAATACTGGCAGGTTAACGTTATTTAACTTTAGCTAAAACAATTTTGATTGGTACTAGGTGGAACTATCAAGTGGTATATGGCGTGCCGTATCATCTGAAGCTCGTGGTTGTATAAGACGTATGCTGCAGTTGGAACCAGGACTTCGTCCCTCTGCCGCAGACTTGCTGCGGGAGCCCTGGCTATCAAACAGCAATCTGGTGGCTACGAAGACTAATGTAGAACCTCTCGGAGAAGCTGAGGCGCCTCCCCCAGCAGCGGATCTGAGACGAGCTGTTGATCTTACTTTCCAAGTATGTTCAAAGATTTTTTACTCCTTTTTTTCGATTTTGTTACGAGTTTCAACAGGTTTCCTTATCCATTTACATAAAATTTCTAGCATAAATTTATTAAAGCATAATGATATTAAAACATATTCTTTATAGGTATATGTACTTAGATAAAAGGTAAGTTTTGTAAATATGTTATATGTATGTAAAACATATTGGCGGCTTAGGGGTGGCGGAGTCACCCCCGCCGCACCTTAAACTATTGATACACTACATTACACAAATATATTAGGCTAATACTCATTATGACTTTATGCGAATTACAATTATTTGCCAAATTTGTATTTATACCAATATATTCTTTAGGCCAAAGTATATTAGGAAAAAAACGTTATGCAAGAAAGGGATCCTTTTTATGTTTAAATATTTTTTGATATTCACTGGATATAGCATTAAACAATTTGATATAATGAAAATCAGGATCGTCTACAGTGTAATGTAATTCAACAATTGCAACCTGTGCTCCAACACATATCTCACGCTTCTTTGTGCTTGATCTTCAGCTATGTTTATGTTGTGTAACATTGACTAACTGTCGAATATAAAGACAAGATACCGGTAATAAATTAAGGGATCTCAAGTACCTACCTAACCATTGTTGGCAACATTATCCATAGTTTATATTATTTTATATAGAAATCGAGTAGGTACGTTTCTCTACTACACGTTTGTATGTGCCTATATCGCTCCGCTTCATTGTTGTGAGCTTGTTGTATTTTCTGTAATTTTTAGCGGACGTTTACAGGCTTTGAAAGTTAAGAACTAATTGTGACTAAAATTTTTAGGCAATGACCGCTTCCCCGTTGACTCCTCAAATGTTGGGTCCAGTGTCACAATCTACGCTGGCACAACGGCGCAGCAAACCGCAACGTCGTTTTCCTCCGACGCAGCTTTAGGCGTTGGATTTGCAAGTATACGACTAAAATTTTATCTGGCGTAACAAACAACGGCTGACGATCACGTTTTATATTTGACTGGTGATCAATTGGATGGAGAGATTAAGAGCGATGTTTGTATTGCCTGTCAGTAAATCTCATTTGCAAAAAGAACAGGTTTTATTTTACCGATAGCTAATGTATCATATTCTAGTTTTCGTTTTAATGTATAGTTGCACATCGCGTGTTACTTACTTATTTGTTAAATTACTACACCACAAAAAGTATGAAACCTTACCGTTGCAGACAACGGCAACGGTATAATTTGGCGGCACCCTGCGCTAGGCAGATGCAACCTAGTTGCACCCTGCGCTAGGTGGGTGCAATCTGGATGCACCCTGTGCTAGGTAGGTGCAATCTGACTGTACCCTGTGCTAAGTAGGTGCAATCTGACTGTACCCTGTGCTAAGTAGGTGCAATCTGACTGCATCCTGTGCTAAGTAGGTGATTAGATTCCACGATTGTAATGCATCCAATATAATCTGTAGAGTGAAGGGCAATCTAACTCCATTAGAGATTCAGACTTTATAAACTTATTCGCGCTAATACTGTACACTACCAAGATTTAGTCCTGTACATACCCTTTAGCTTATCAACGTTCATAATGGTTACTCAATCGCACTCCTACCACGACAGCGTTAAATATTTTGGTGGAATTGTCGTCAAGCAAACTAAATTATCAACTAACTTCTCTACTGAGTTCTGTGCTCGATGTTTATTGTTATTATCCAAAACTCTCACAAAACATAAAATCCCCATCATCTAAAAGTAGTGAGTAGTCAAAATATGTAATTCACATTGAATATGTACCTATTGAATAAACCAATAGTGTTCTATGCATTTAATCCGAGTATGAGTGTTGCATCTAAGCCATCCTTTGTTTGATCGCGTTAACACAGAGATATTTCTAGTTTGAGGGCCACCGTAAGGTATTAGCGTGTTTCAGTAAAAGAATGTGGAAATGTTATATAGTTTGGACGAGATGCATTTATGTTGCGAAATAAAAGTTTGAAGATTATGTCTACCTGACAAAGACATGTTACAGATTTCGACTTATTATAAGTTGTATGTCATATTTATTGTATAAGATTGTGTTTTGGTAGTTATGTTAGAATACTGCATTAGCATATTGTATTCTTGAGATGAAAGGTATTTATGAAAAGCATGACGTTATTTTTTTTTACAACGTTGATGACGTTTTTCTAACGATGACGAACTTCACTTTTTATACAAGTTGACATATGGTATCATTAAACATTCCAGTTTTATAAATACAACTAATAAAGAAAGTCAATGTTTCTACAGTTAATATGTAAAAGTTGTCTTCCTTGGTAATATTTAAATTTTAAGCAGAAACATAATATTTTATATTAATTTAATGCTTATTGATTGAGCCCCACCTATTTACTTTTTATAGTCTATTCTGTGCCATTAGTCTTCAAATATGTACCTACCTACTTTTATTATTCTATTTTGTAAAAACTACTTATACAAAAAAATATTTTGCCATTGTCACAAAATAAGTGTGTGTAGAAAATAATATTTTATATTTTTATTACAATTAATTATTTTTATACAGTATTATTCCTCTTTGAATCTTGTCATCTCAATTATCGTGCATAATTATATTTTCATTCTTAACTGTTGTGCGAGATGTTTATATTTTTATAAGACAGTATCCATTAGTTATGTAAGTATTATCTACGAAATCTACTATCTGTAGTAGAATTAATCGAGTAGATTAACTTCAAAAAGCTTTAGCTAACATAATTAAGTATTGTAATGTATTATTTTATGAAAAAAAAAACGAACAAATGCTTTGATATTCCAACAACAACTGCATACAAAAATAAAATAACTCATTTGCTAAAACGCGTAATTAGTTTATTTCTCATGAATCAAACGTGAGAAATAATATTTTCAATTTTCAAGTTCAATTATTTCCATATCATGAAGGCCTAACTTATAGGGAATGCATAATTTAAATAATTTATTTTAATTACTAATATCAAACAAGTATTGGCATTTACATAATAACATTCTGTAGAAATTATAAGATAGTGTGTCGACCATTGACGGAGAATTAACATTTATTTAGACAACTGCAAATATTGTAAATTTTTATACATTGTTATTATTTTTATCATTCAAAGTTTATAGAATCTTAGGGAATGTGTTTAAAACATTTAGCTTGTAAGAAATATATTTTACTACGTGGTAATAAATAGCTAAGATATTAAGTGTAAAATAGTTACACTTGATTCCTATATTGTCTCTAACTATCTACTGTGTGCCATTTTGTTTAGTTAGGGGTACAATATTCCTTTTTGACCTCTCGTTCAGTTTTTTTTTTCATTTACTATTTCAGAAAATGAGATTTTCTTTCACATATTATTAATAAGGTAATAAAGATTCGTTGAACCCTATCACCTATTTTTATAGACGGTTTATTGCTCTTACTTATTGTCTATAAAGATCAAGTTAACTTTACCAAAGACTTTAATTTAGTCAAAAATGAACAACTATGATGATATTATTATTGTAGCTATTCCCCCATAATATTCCAAATAGTTATGTAAAGGTAAATTACTGATAACATTTTATCAACTGAAGGAATTGATCTTGAAATTAAATAGTTAATAGTTATTTCTAATTATACATAATGTTATAATAGACAATTTATCCAGGTGGTTAATAATTTAAGAATATAAATTATTAATTACAAAAAATGTAATGTAACAACGCTCATAAAATATTTAACATATCTGTACAAAATTCCCATGTATTATTTTAAATTATTAAAAGTATTTGAGTTATTAATAAAAGAAATGCGCCAAAATTCATGTCTTACTAGATACAACTATCAAAATATTTAGAAATGGCTAGATGAGATAGTAACTTTATTTTATGGATGCTAAGAATTCCTAAGAACACAATAAGTTTTGAAATTAGATAATTCACAGGCCAACCTTGCACCTATACTATATTGGTACTTAAACATGATAATTTATCATACATTTCTATATAAGTAACATTTTAATTGCTTAATAGTGTAGGATAACGACAAAGTGTAACTTTACAGAAGTGATGTTATATTTTTTGAGGTGTTAAGTTAATAAATTAGTAATAAATGTATTACCTAATGATATAATGTTCTGTAACTTCATATCACCGATGCATCGTAAATGTGGTGTGACAGTGTCATTTAATCATATTATAGCGCTTTATTTGCATACATAATATCAATAAGGCTTGATCAGAGGCACACTGAGAAATGTCTGCTTTTATTTATATATATATGTCTATCATAAATCATTATAAAGTACAAACATTTTGTATTTTGTCACATACACTATGCTATATGCATCTTAAATAAGGCTTTAAATATATAGGTAATAGGATTTGTAATACACTGTTTCCCAATGCGAAGTTTTGCAGATGATTTGCTTAACCCGTCAAATGCCGTTATATACTTGTTGCCGTAACGCGCAAGGTTTGATCAAACCGCTCGGCACTCAACGGGTCAAAGGAGCCATATAACCAAGGAGGGTTCAAGAAGTCGAAAATGACTTTTCTGTTGCCCCAATTTATTAAATTTGGGTCTCATTGTGGGACTATTTGTTCATTCTATTGGACAGAGCTTGCCCATCCACTTGTTATTTAATTATAAAAAAATATTTTCTTACTGGCTCATAAATAAGGCAGTTAATGTTAATATAGCTAGTTTTTCTATGAAACTGTAGTGTGTTGCCACAAAGTATGTAGACTTTTGTAATGGATAACTTGTGTGAGCTGTGAACAGGACCACGGACCGTACGAATGAAATGCTTTATGTGGTCTCAAATGTTGCATCGTCACACCCTTCTATTTTTCTATATCTGAATCTATAGAGAAATCTAGAAAATACAAAAGGAAACTTATTTAAGAAAAAAAACTCATTAAAATTTAGACATGTAATAATATATTGTTGACATTGCTTAAAATTTCGTTTTATTTCAACGTCACATTTCTGAAGTTATAACTACGGCATATAAAATCCCATAAAATAACTGATCGTGTAATATATATTAACTAACCTTTAAATGAAAAAAAGTTACTTTACATTGACTCCTTTTAAAGTAGGAGCTACAACTGCTCCTTTCCCAGGTATTATTAGTGGATTTCCTTTGTAACAGGCAACTTTATCATCGTTTGTTTTTAAATCGGGAGCACAAGTTTCAAATATCTTCTTTTTTGGATTAAGTTGGGCTTCAGGTTCACGAGGATATGTTTCACAAAAAACTAAATCTCCTGGGGTTGCCTCTGCTGGGGGGACTAGCACTTCAACTTTCTCGGGGGATGAGGCGCACATCACCATTGCCTCAGATGTTACACCTCTCATCTGAAATATAGTAAAAGACTGATGATATATATCACCTCTGTGACCATCTTAATTTTTACTCTCTACTCGAATACAGGTCTCCCTTCAAATAAATAGAGTTAGACTTACACTTTCCTCTTATGATGCTCATGCGATGTTTTAGCGGAGTTGTTATTTGGTGGTACTTCCCAATCTGGCAGCATATTAAATATAGCTATGCTCTACCTCTCTTGCCAGAGACTCTTGAAGTTTATGAGCCACTTACGACCAACTCTGAGATGTGAAGGTACTTTCCCACTCAAATTTAGCATATTCCAGTGTTTTCAAGCCACCCAAAAGCCACTGGTATAGTGTAATGACCAATGCATTAATACACCACACCAGCAAAAAGACAAGAGGCTTGATATGCCCTTCTAATCTCAGCAGTCAGATATAGAATAGACCCAGTCATTACTTGACTTGCGTAGTTGAAAAAAGCTAATTACCTAAATGCTTAGTTATATTCTACGCCAGTGCGACAGGCGTAGAACGCCAGGTACACTAATCCAAACATACCTCTTTTGCTTCTTCCACAATCCTTAACCTCTTCATGCATGCTCTTTGGTTTTGGGTGCTTTTGATTTGGCCCTTTTTCAACAGATCACCAATTTGAATGTGTGCGTCAAGGGCGGCCCCTCCTGAAATCTCCATTTACTCTTGCCTGATACACTTCTTTCATAACTCTTTTGCTATTCATTCTTTCTAAATGATCAAACCATCTCGGCATACACTTTTAAATTTTTGATACTACATCTTTCTTTCCACAAAGTTCCCGTATCGTACTGTTTTTTACTCTATCAATCATTTTCACTACACACATACTCCTCAACGCTCTCATTTCAACGGCGTTCACCCTGCTTTCATGCTTCTTCTGCCATACTCATGTTTCACTGCCGTACATTAATGTTGGCGTTAATACATCCTGAATGACAGCAAGACGAGCTTTGCTTAATTATGTATGAGTACAACACACCATTGATACGGTTTCCTACTTTCATTCTTTAAATATTGCCCTCATATTTTCCGTCTCTCGTAAACATAGAATCTAGATTAACAAATCCATTCTCTTGTTCCACTTTTCCATTTCCGCTCATTATCTGTAACACATTCTTCATCCCTTTCAAACACCATCACTTTCGTCTTCATTACATTTATTTTCATACCTTTCCTTTTAAAGGTCTCATTCATTACAGTAACCATTTGTTGTAGTTCTTCCGCCGAAGATGCAAGGAGAACCTGATTATCGGCGTACAACAGAGTTTTAAATACTGACTTATTTATTCCACTGTCATACTCTTTGAAGTCTGTCAAACAACTATTTATGAATAACTGTTCAAGAACAGCCAAGGGGATGCTGTACAGCCCTGTGTGCCTAACACAACATTTGATGCTGAACCAGTCTGTACAGACCCCATTT
The DNA here is from genome assembly GCA_947507595.1 of Pyralis farinalis. Lineage (NCBI taxonomy): Eukaryota > Metazoa > Arthropoda > Insecta > Lepidoptera > Pyralidae > Pyralis > Pyralis farinalis. The sequence goes on from OX382273.1 coordinate 15,299,696, forward strand.
ACCCTGACACAGGCACTCAAATTCTTATACAAGAACTAGAGTGTCCGTATCAAATTACTATCCACATCATACATGGAGAGTGTAGTCCAAAGTTCCTCCCTTGTCACTCTGTTATATAAGCCTTTTCCAAATCAATGAAGGCGCAGAAAACTTTTTGTGCTTTGCTAAGGCTTTCTCCGTTATACAAATACTCCTTAAGGAAAAAACTTGATTCACACATCCCATCCCCTTTCGAAACCCTGCTTGCACATCCCAAATTTTCTATTCCGTTACAGCCATCACTATTTCAATCAGAATCTTTACATACAATTTGCCTACTACACTACGGAGGCTCATACTACCATAATTCTTGCATTCCTGTTGTGAACCTTTACCTTTGTACAGTGGCACAATCACGGCCTTTAGCCAGTCGTCTGGTACACGGCCGAAACGCCAGCATAGGTTGAATAAAAGGTACAGCAACTCTCGAATCTCCAGATTTGCCTCTGGCTGTTCTGACTATAAATGCCTGATGTAATGTCAGATTATTGGTAAATTTTCTGTCATACTGATCTTCGCATTCCTTTTTCTTAACTCTCTTTCTTAAAATAACATACTGTTCTATCACTGCCCTTTCAGTACTGTCACTTACACACATGAACTCTACTATTAGCTCTCTTAGCTAACAGATCATTCAACGCTTTCTTCTTTTATGCTATCATACCTCTCACTTCAACAACACACCATTCGTTCCTGATCTTAACAATACTTTTTCTTACCAACTCTACATTTTTTTAACGCAGTTCCAATCACAGCATCTTTAAAATCCTTCCACAATTCTTCTATATCAGTACACTCTTCTATGATCAGCTTTTGAAATGTTTCATTTTATATTTTCCATGTTCCAAGTTTAATATTTCTTCATGTTCTTCTGACAATCTTTCGACTTTTACTCTCTGTTTCTCATTGGTACACTTGGGTGATGTCGCCATTTTTTAAACAATCCGGCTATTCATGCCACAAGAAAATGGTCTGTTCCGGCATCTATACCCCGGTACTCTTTACTGTCGCTCTCAACCATCATCGACTATCACAAATCTATCATACTCCTCTCTACATGCCTTTGCCATGTATATGTATTTTGACGAGCTCGGTGGCTCAGTCGCGAATGACGCGACTTTGACACCAACGCTCGTGAGTTCAATTCCCACACAAGGCAAACATTTGTGTGCATGAACATGTCTGTTCGTCTTGATCTGGATGTTTTAAGAGAGGTAGGGCGCATCAAAGCAGCCCATCTGGGGAAATACCTTCACCTCACAGAAAACCGCAGCCAAATAAAAACTCCCAAGAAGTTGCTGTGTAAGCAGCAGAGGAGACATCGCGCGAGTGATACTTAATATATCTCAAGCGTTAATAGACTACGGAACTCGCTGTTCATCAGGTGAGCCGTATGCTTGTATGCCTCTCGACGTAGTATAAAAAAAAAGTACACATACGGATCTTTATGTGAGTGAACATAGTGTTAGTCACTGTAAGCATCCTCTCCACACTCATATTTAACAAACATTCACCATTTTCATTCACTTTTTCATCTCCGAACTTTCCTAAAATTCTTCCATATCCATCACGAAGTACACCCACCCATTCTCCTAGCATAATAGTGAATTTGCATAAAAAAAATTTTAGGACTGAATTTAAAAGAGGAGATTGAGACAGGAAGATATCTCAAAGTATTTTTTTTCTACGATAATTAGTTTGCGAGATAATGCTGTTTGAAAGTGGCATTTCATCACGTGACTTGAAAACGCTTCATACTAAGAGACCGCGGTAGATGACGTCACAACTATGAAAACTATGAAGAAGTGTATGGATTTCATCTAAATATTAGTTTTATTTCTGCAATTCAGGCATTCACATTGAAGCTGTCATATTAAAACATATTCAAAATATGCCAATGATTTAAATTATGAAGTTTTTTTTGTTATAAAAACTGTTTGTTTTTTTACGATTTTTAACACCAAAACTAAACCAAAAAAAAAAACTACAGAAACTAAACTACAAAAAAATGTTTTTGTTTTACTCATTATATGATAATTGTGAGATTTAAAACGATAAATGCATAGTCCCTATCCTCTCTTCACATTTTTCAAGTTCACCTCCAACAGTCCCCCAGAACTCCTCCCTGACTTTCTGTGCCTTGGACATGTCTGGAGCGTAAACGTAAAGGACAAATACTTTTGTCAGGCCAAGTTTTAACCTCATCCAGAGGAGCCTGGGGCTCGCGCATTCATAACCTTTCACGCAGCCTGTCTTCTTCATTTCTATCACACCTAATATATAAATTTTTCCGACATCTATTGTCTCGCAAATTTCCTCAATCTTACTATAGACGTGACATGACGTGACGTGTAATATAAAGACGTGATGTGTGGCAAAACACTTCGCCTTCGTGGACCCCTCCCCCTACCCCACGATACGTCGAGGCAGCCTGAGCATATGTGATCAGGGACGGATTCTCCAGAGCCTCGTTCGTCGACAGGGCACCGCGTGTAGGTGAGGTTGACTTCGACTCCAAAGATGATAGGGAGCCACTGACACCGCAAACACTGTAAACCACTTCACGCCTTTTTTTTAAACATACATTATGATATTATTTCCTAGGCCTTGCAGCTGAGTTAGTTTAGACATATTCAGGGTGGTTCTAGTTTCTAATCCATAGAATTTGTGGGCTAAAATATCATTAATATTTACCTTAACTGGTTTTAGATTGCAGAGAACCATAACAATCCGGTTTCGCATTTCTTCAATGGGCACATGATTCACAAGACCAGAGACTACAGTCCTAGGATTTTCTTCTCCGCAATCAATTTTTTCAACATACAGGGAATCTGCATCAGGATGTTTGTTGATGTCTATTATTTTACCAATTCTAAAATCTAATTTTCGGACATCGACAATATTACTGTCAGTGTTGGATTTGTCTTTAGTTTTATTAGCTGGTTCTTTTTTCTCCTTTTTGTTATCTGTACAAGTTTTAACATCTTGGGGTTCACTTTTCATTGGTTCAACAGGACTTGCTGACATGCTGACTTTCCCAGGAAGTGGATATTGTTTTTTACCATTTACTGTTTCAAGTCTAATAAGTTCATTCTTAGCCTCATCCACTTTAGTCACTAGTACCATATTTTCTTGCTGAAGTATGGCTATTTTCTCTTGTATTTTGATTTTTTTTAACTCTTCTATCTGAAAAGACAATTTTCATATATATAAATAGATAAATTACACAACTCTATTGTTGTTTCATTTCAGATGGCTATCATCTTTAGAGGCAAAACAAGGCCAACTTCCTACATTTTCAATGTTAGCAAATAAGGCAATGGTGATAGAAAAAATGTTCAAACCTTTTGTATACATGATAAGTATTAAATGAAATGACGCGTGCTTAATGAATACTTTATAGCACTCATATGTACTAATTCAATACTAAACTACAATCTAAAGCCTCTCATACATACCTATAGTCTCTTTTATTTATCTTGGCATTGTAATACCTACGACACTGGGTCGAGCGCTGTTGACAGACTGATATTTCTGCTTGTATTATTATGCTGCTGCCTATTTTTTAAATTGTGTGCTATTATAGTTATATTCGTTAAAAGGGATGTCATCATCATCACGTCAACCCTTACTCATCCCACTGCAGGGATACCGGTCTCCCTTCAACCGAAACCCACCACGCTAGGTAAAGACACAACAACCCTCTAGAGAGTTGTTATTTGGCTGCGGTTTTCTGTGAGGTGGAGGTACTTCCCCAGACTGGCTGCTTTGATGCGCCCTACCCAGGGGCGCCGACTCCGTGGGTGCTCGGGGGCTCCAGCACCCACGGGAGGGAAATAGTGGGTGCGGAGCACCCATGACGCTAGACATCATTATATAACTAAAATAATCCTCATCTCATTATCTGTTGTTCAGATTCTCATCATCTGGTTATTCTAGTAAGCGCTTGCTCGCTTACTAGAATGTGTGTAATCCGTCCTAATGTGATCTCAGTTCCCACTAGATACTTTTGATGTAGAGCCGTTTTTTTGTTTTGGGCAGGGCAGTCTTTGGGGGACGCCTATGTCCAGCAGTGTACGTCCTTCGCCTGAAATCATGATCATCATACCTAGTCATCAAAAGAGCATGAGCACCCACGAGGTTTTCCAGAAGCCGGTACCCCTGGCCCTACCTCTCTTAGATGTCAACGAATGTCACTCATGCGGTGCCAACCCTGTAATAACCTTTTCACGCCTTTTTTGAAGAACCTCATGCTGCTGCTGTAATCCCTAGGGAAAACCTCGACGGGGAGTTCATTCCACAACTTAAGAGTTCTTGGTAGAAAACTTCTTCGGAACCACACAGCACGCAGCCATTGCGGTTCTTGTGTGCAAAGATGAATTTACCATTACTCAAATATATATTATCATTAATTATACATATCATTCTACGATGCCGATTTTAGCACTATTATTCTTCTCACAATCCATTGTCGTTTTATTATTACCCAACAGTTCATCAATGTACGCAATATTAATTTTATTTGTAATTGTACCATTTAACAGTGTTTTACATAAGTGACAAACCCTATTCATTTGATCACTGATAGAGATCAAATGAATAGGGTTCGTCAGTTCGTACAGTTTTGTACAATTACGTTAGCTTTTGCAAATCTTTTTGTCTATTCATTTTAATACACACATACTGTGCTCATTTTCCTTCGCTATTGACTCGGTTGACCTTAGCTTTTATCACTTGCTTTATTTCTAAGAGATTTACAAGTGCAGGTAAAAATATAGGATAGTATGTACATACAACATGTACGCACAACAATTTACATTTAAACTAACTATAAAATAATAAGCCACCTTATGCACGGGGCTTAATAGGACATAGGGATATTTACCTAACCTTTTTGACCCCAGGTCAAACGCCGCAACAGTGCAAGCAAAGCTTACCAACAAAAAGGTAATGGTAACTCTTTGGTAGTCTCTTCATGTCGTTAGCTTTCTCAGGTCTGGTCAAGCAATAACAGCAGATATTTACTGCGCAGAACTTCGAACAATGACGGCGAAACTGGCAGTGAAACAGCCATGACTTGTGAATCGATCTTCACCATTATTGCTCCATGATAACGCAAGACCTCCCACTGCACTGCACGAGAAACCGTTGTAAATCTACAGGAGCTGCAGTTAGAAATCATACGTCATCCTCTGTACTCGCCAGACTTTGCTCCAACTGACTACCATTTTTTTTTAAACCAAACCATTTTTGGACAATTTTGTGTTAAAAAGTTAAAATGTGGTACAAAATTTCGCAAGAGGCAGTTCAAAATGCTTTGACACAGTTTGTCGAATCTAGATCCCCAGAGTTTTATCACAAAGGCATTAAATAAACTTCTGATAAGATCACAGTAATATAGGGATAATGAGGGTAAATACTTTGATTAAATAAATATGTTACATCTTTAAAAAAACGAGTTTGAATTGTTTTTACGCAACTTTATACTTTAACCCCTAATATTATGCGTCATATCAAAATCTTCACCAAATATTGTAATGTGTATTGTATCTCAATATGATTAAGTTTTATTGCTGATAAAATTTTATCTTGAAATAATTTTATATTGCCTCAATGTGACCTAAAGAAAGTTATATCTATGATATCTGAGAGAACCTCAGGGCGAAAAATTCTATATTGTATTCGACTGCAAGACAGAATATTTAGCAAATTCTCAGTGATTTGCTGCATTATCTGTTCTGCACATTTTTCTTATTAACCAGATCTTGTGTTTATAATCTAGAAATAATTTGAAATCTACAGATGATACAGAATGTCCTAGATATTTATAGTTTTAGTATAAGATTGAACATTTTTGTTCTTCACTACTAATATTTTCTTATTATTGATATTTTTGGGCATCCCAGGAGTTGGCGAACATGTAAGGGGTTTCAATAGTACAACAGGTAAAATGTAAGTGTAGAGACAAGGAATCTACAGAACATAAATAATTAAAAATCTCTGCACTAACGCTAATAACACTTCCCAAACAAAGAGGTGTACATAGACAAAACATGAGCTGCTATCCAGTTGATGTTATAGGCACAAGATAAGGGATTCTTCATAATGCAACAACAAAACAAATAATAATAATTGTTAGTATATTGCATGCTTACTGACCGCCATCCACCATCCCACTTCATATGATATTTTATTAACTAACTCATCCCATAACCACGGTCCAAACTAGTTGCCGGGTGGGCTTACAAGAACAAGTAAAATCTTTATTTAGTTATAACTTTCGAACCAGTTTTGAAAAACTTAAAAAAAAATGGGTGCGTGTATTAAGTAATATTAAGTAATAGTGATTATCTCATTAATATAAGAAAGAGCAAGGTGCTATGACTAAAAGAATAATAGTCATAAATTACCACATTTATGACTATTATTTAAATACATTCAAAATTAAGAAAGATTCATCTTACCTTATACGTTTTTTGTTTGATTTATAATGTACTTAATCTATACTAACATGTATATAAAGCGAAAGACTTTGTTTGTACAATTATGGAAGAATAACTATTTACGCATAGTGTGGGAACAAGTGGATGAGATTGTATATCTTGGCTGCGCTTTCAGCACGGATGGAAGGTACACCGCAGATGTGGAAAGACAATTGAGTGCTGGGAATAGTGTGAGTGGAGCATTGAGAAAACTTCTTGACAGTAAAAGCTTAAGCCAGAAGGCATAGCTTGCTATACACAATGCAGTGCTAGTCCCAATGCTTGCTTATGAAAGTGAGAGCAGGGTATGGCGTAAGAGCATGGAAGTAGAATAAACACAGTCAAGATGCAAGCGTTGCGGCAAAATTTGTGGTGTAACACTTGTGACCATATCCACAATGATGATGTTAGTAACAAAGTTGGTCTGAAAGAGAGTATAGGTGTTAAAATAAGAGGCATGTTCCGTTGGTTCGGACATGTAGAATGAATACAGGAAGAAAGAATTATGCAGCAGATATACAATGCAAAAGTAGAAGGATGTAGGAGCTGAGGAAGGCCAAGACCAAATTACTTACTTACCATGACCAAATTAATCGTGTTTTATCAAAAAGTGAAGTAGGGAGTCTTAGAAACCGGCGAGCGTGCATAAGAAGAGCAATGAATGCTAAAGAAGCGAGTGAGGTTTGTAAGGATTGAGTCAAGTGTTCATTGGTTCTCTCTGCTTACCCCGCAAGAGATTGGCGTGAAGTTAGAAATAGATAATTTTATAAATAAGATTATTTATAAGTGCATGAATGTATAGGTTCAGAATCAGTTGTGAGAAAACAAATTAAATCGTACAATGTACGTATTTTTTACATATATTCCTCTGGCCACGTAACTAAGGTTCGATTGTTGTAATGTTATGTCTCAAGATTAGAGGTAAATCTCAATAATTTCAGGTTGTTTTACCATGGAACGTATAGAAAACTATAAATAACCAGGACAAATAAATACTAACCTTGTTTCTAAGTTCTAATAGCTTTTTCTCGGCATTTTCTGCATTATTCAGTATTTTCATAATAACGTTATGAGACATACTTCTTTTGCAGATATAATGTAACGTAATCATGAAAGACCCGTCTCGTCAAACGTGTGTTGCTCAGAAAGAGTAACAAAATTTCAGTCTACAAAAAAATTTGAATGTATGTGATGATGTGAAATGTGAACCCACGTAAAACAGGAAGATTTTTTTTTATGGCAATATGTTACTTTGCCAACGTCAAATATTTTTTTTTTATACTACTAAGGTATAAAAAAAAGGGGTCAGCAACGTATGAGTGACACCCCTGGTGTTGCAAATGTCCATAGGCTATGGTGACTGTTTACCATCAGGCAGGCCGTATGTTTGATTGCCACCTTAGTGGTATAAAAAAAAGCTACACGCTTTACTATATCTGCAGCTTTGCTTTGTTTTCTCAATCATTTATTTGTTTTACGGTCTCGTAAGGATACTCCTACCAGCTTACGTTCCATTGCCCTTTGAGTGAGTGAGCATAGCTTTGCGTGTCACCCATGAATTACGGCAAGTACCGACACCAGACTATGTGCCTCTGTATTTTTAAGATCAAAGCTTTTATTTGCTTGTTGTTGCATACATTCGTCCACGGGAAAATGATAAAGAATATATGGTAATGTTTAGTCTAATTGAGAAACTATGTGTAAAATATGAAAACAATGTTAGAAGATTTTAACTTGCATTCTTCCAGTAGGGAAGTCTATAATTATTATTATGAATATTTTTTGTCTTTTTGCGAATTCAGTCAAAGCTACAGTGTACCGATTATTAGGTTATTAGTAGGCAACTAGATCTGATATTAAACGGGAATGGGGTACATGGCACGGTGTCCATCTGCGCAGCAGAGGGCTTACCACCGATACATGACCATCATCCATCTCTCGCGGTGTTTCGTTAGTCAAAACCAGCACCAAAACATACAGAAGCAACCATCTGCATCCTACTGCAGTCGAATGCAAATGGAATTTTAGAAAAAATAACTTCTCTTTGACAGAGATAGATTTGAGTGGTTTGTATACTGTAAAAAATACTGGCGAGGCATTAGATTACTTTTATAACAAGGTAAATACGATTGTTGACAAGTGTGTTCCTAGTAAAAGGTCAAATAATTCTGATGCGAAGTATGATTATCCAGTGTGGTTCACGGCAGATACACTATTTGATATTAAGTTTAAATATAAGAGGAACCCCTGGCTCGTCAATTATATAACAATTCATTTTTTTTTTATTTGTCGGCCATTTTGATCATGTTCCTTAAGAGATAGGAACGGTGTTCCTGAACATTCCTATTCTACTTTTTATGCTGAATGCGAATCTGAATTCTGAAGTCTAAATTCGAATATTAAAAAAAGCGACAGACAAACACACGGACAAACGCACAGACAAACATATAGATTACATATAGGAACGGTGTTCCTGAAACTCCAATTGAACAACGACTATGATGAATTCTCGCGATGTTGAACGAGAGTAAAAAAAGCTGTCCAAGTTGCCTATAACTAATATAGGAATGAGATGCAGAATAATCTAGCTAATCTAATCTAATGTATTTCACATTGGCGCGACAACCCTTTACCGATACTGCTTATATAGCACCCAATACAGTGAGTGAAGGACATGAAAGACCTCGGAGTTTACTTTCCTCCTGACCTCAATTTGCGGGAACACATAAGCAGAGCTTGCAAAAAGGCATATCGAAACTTGGGATTTATGTTGCGCCAATAAAGTGGATTAACAAATTTGAATGCGGTGCAAGCCCTGTATGAAACATTTGTTAAAAGTCAAAGGGAGATTTGCCTTTAGACCCTCACGAGCACCTAGACACGTCTTACATTCTCAATATTATAACTTATTATAGGTTTGTAGGAAGTTGATGGATGCAAGAAGCACAGGATCGAGACGAGTGGCACTCTAGAGAGGAGGCCTATGTTCAGCAGTGAAATGATGACGATGATGAACGATGTATGCCAGGGGGTATTTAAGGGAGAATCCGGCATTGTAATTGTTGTTGGCGGATGGCCCCTGGCATTCACCAAAAGCCACAGAGTTCTTTTTGAGTGGATGTGACCCAGGGATGTCCTGTGGAAACGTAGGTGATGAACATACGAATATTTGAAGGGGCGGGGCTGGTTGCCCCATGATGGCCCCTGTTTGGTATGTGACTGCATTCAGTTGAAATTAAACCTTAGATTTATCTGCCCGACTGCAGACGGAAGTCTTTTTGTAAATTTAGTTGTAAATCATGCGTACGACTTATATTCTTATCTATTTCTTATTTCACGGGCTGTCTTCGGCAGCAAACTGCTGCCGAAGACAGACCAAAAGCTTGTAGCTCAAGGATGCAGGAATCGTTAGTAAGTACCTAATTAAGTATTCATGGAACAAAGCCTTTCTGGAACTGTTTGCGAAACAAAACTTATTTGGAATTCTTCAGTACATGACCTGTATTGGCAAATTTTTAGTCATTCCTTCTTCGCAAATGGTTTAACTTCGCAATACTGGACGATTAAAATCAAAGTAGAAGAATGAATACAATAATAGTAATTAATTATAAAATTAAAATATTAAAATTTAGGTATACATTTTGTACAAATATCTCTAGATGGCGCAAAACCTATAGGTATCGCGCCATCTAGAGATATCAGAGATATTACTATATGTATTAGTATATATTTCTTTTGCACTGCCACATAGAAAATGTATAGGTACCTAAATTTTATCTAGAGATATTAGTAATGAGTGTGGATGTGAAAATTTTATTTATCTATATTTGCTTTGCTCAAAGAAAAGAATATAAATTTCTCACGGCAGTGAACTTTAGAAGAAATTTTAATATTATCTAAATACATCTATGTACATATATGCTGTTTATTTATTTCTACACAGTATATTTGTGGTGTATTTTCACGACATAAAGTTTCGGGCAAGAATAATATCGCTGTTCTGTTTCTGAATAAATTAAAAAGAAAAAAACTATCATGGCCGTTGCAACGGCGTCATAAATACTTTCTGACTTTGTTTATATTTGTGCAAGAACAGTCTTTCTTTACATTATATTGCTAATTTCTTTCTATCAATAGGATAATGTGATCATATAATTGGTTGTGCTTAATGCTATATAATGTGTTAAAAATTAAAACACGGAACGATGTCAAACACAGTCGGCTCATCGGGGCCTGCTCCCGGCAAAAGACCTGGAAGACCTCCCAAACGCACCTGCACCTGGTGTGGAGAAAGTAAAACACCCTTAAAATATGTGTTACCTACAGAGAACGGTAAAAAGGAATTTTGTTCCGAAACATGTTTGTCTGAATTTCGACAGGCGTACAGCAAAGGCGCTTGTCTGCATTGCGATAATGTTATTCGAGGCAATGCGCCATCGAGCAGCAAGAATTTTTGCTCTACGTATTGTTTGAACAAGTATCAGAAGAAAAATGAGAAACGAACTACTTCACCTCAGTCGGGAAACGGAGCTAATGGTTCAGAAAATCACTCCAACAACAATTCGACAGGATCATTCTATGATATATACCAGGCTTTCGATTGGAGTGAATATTTGAAAGAAACTAATAGTGTGGCCGGTCCACAAGAATGTTTCAAACAAGCTCCATCCCCTCCTATTAATGATTTCAAAGTAAACATGAAGTTGGAGGCACTCGATCCACGTAATTTAACATCAACATGTATTGCTACGGTGGTGGGTGTGTTGGGCCCCAGATTAAGGCTGAGGCTTGATGGTAGTGATAACAAGAATGACTTTTGGCGGCTTGTTGATGCAGGAGATATACATCCTATAGGACATTGTGAAAAAAACGATGGAATGTTACAGCCACCTTTAGGTTTTCGAATGAATGCTAGTAGTTGGCCTATGTTTTTGCTCAAAACGTTGAATGGGGCAGAAATGGCCCCCGCTCAAGTCTTTCAACCTGAACCACCAACTCCTAAGACAAATTTGTTTGTTGTTGGTCAAAAATTAGAGGCTGTTGATAAGAAGAATCCACAATTGATTTGTTGTGCCACTGTCGGGGCTGTAAAGAATGACCAGATACATGTAACTTTTGATGGATGGCGAGGAGCGTTTGACTACTGGTGCAAATATGATTCAAGGGATATTTTCCCAGTGGGTTGGTGTGCGCGGGCAGGACATCCTCTCCAGCCGCCTGGACAAAAGAGTGCAACTGCACCATCAAGGTATGTAAATTTTTATTTGTTTATTTGCTTAAAACTATACAAATTTTTAACACAGTCATGCTTCAAGGACTAGTTGATATTATTTTTCTTTGAAATATTTGTGATCTACCCAGCACATCTTGTTATCATAGCAGATATTAAAATTATAAATTATAAAAAGTTATTCCCATAGTTCATAAAATAAAAATACACTTTTATTTTGTGAATGTTGATTAATACAATTAATCTCTTTTAGTAACGTAAGGGCTATTGCCAGCAGCACAATAATATGTATGGTACACTAATGTTACTATAAAAATGTGTTGACATTTATTTGTCACTTTTTTCAGTATTGATTGGTGTTTTACAAAATCAATATTGAATATGTCTCTATGAATTACTATTGTGATGCAACCTCTTGGTTTCAACCCTATTACTATCACTCATACCACTCAACACATACACTGAAACTTGTAAAACCATATATCTCACACACTAAGTTGCGTCTTGGTAAAGGCTTCGACAGAGCATCTGCAACCATACTCTAATCTTACTTTAATCTTATAACATCTGATTCCACAACATTGAGTACAGTATCTAACATCAACATGTTTCGTATGCTAGTGATACACTGCCTTGTAAGGGATAAGAATTGCTGACTAGTTTTTTGAAAACAAAGTTATGAATTTTAGCTCCTCTTGACCAGTCATTTATGCAATTATTTGCTGAAGAAATACAGCTTTCTTGACTGCCAGATAGAGAGACATACTCTACTTATGTCGTGCTCAATGATAAAGTAAATTGTTTAGTTGGCTAACATGAAACTGTTCCTCCTTGAATTAGGAACACTGAGCCTGAGTAAGAGCTTCTGTCACTGTCTCCCGCATAGTCGGCATCCACATAATCTTTAACATCTTGGCGTTTTTCTATTATACGGGTTATTCTACGATAAGAGGTTTTGACTCCATAGAAGATGCGGCCAAGGTCAAAAGTTGAAGGTTTTAGTTTAAACACATATATTACGATTTTAGTACCTTTTATGTATATATTCATGTAAGGGCAACTCACTTTATACATATTTAGTTACTTTTTATAAGGCCAGGGTAAATACGTCGGGCAGGGTAGAGACATCAAGATCAGGGTAGATATTTTTTGACCAGGGGAGAGACTTTGACATAATGAAACAATAAATAAAATCAACTTTTGTTAAACATTGTACTTAATTTATAATCAGAGTATCATTTTCGTATTACAGCCTTTCTTTATATCTAAAACTAGAGCTTCTTTAGTGTCTGTGACAAAAATATAAATATAGTAACTTGACATAGTACTTTCAACAGATAATAAAGCATTCTTTTATCAATACTTATTAAGTAGACTAGCGCCTTTTAAGTGATAATCAGAACAATTTTCATATTACCTATACTTGTACTATACCTTTCATTAAATCAACTAGTTTTACTCATGATAAAAAGAAATAACATAACAAATTAATTAACTAAAAAGAAATAACATAACAAATTAAAACGTAAAAATATGCTTAAGCTTTGTTAAACACATCCACCGAATTTTTGAACGAGTAGAATATCCTCTGCCCTTTTAAAATAAGATTTGATGTAGAGTGTCTCGACAATCTGGTCCTTTAAGAAAAGTTAAATATCTTGTTCATAAGGTTTAAATAATTCTCCAGTTTGGTCCCCTACTTTACAGAAAACTACTTGGATCTCGTCATCTTCCAAACCCATACACATAGCTACGTAACATTACTCTATTTTTTATTCTCGTTTGATCAGAATGAAGTCGCTGTTCTTTAGTGTTTTTTTGAATGTCGACGGCTGCTGTTCAATCAGCTGACAGTGAACAAATCATTACACCTTTTGGTGGTCAGCTGATTTATCTTTATCATTCTCGCACTCTGAACCCGGTTCGTAAACTTTCTCAACTCGGAGACGAGATGTGTAAATGAAACAATTTATATTTTTATTGCAAAAGCAGCTAAATACTTCATCGCAGTCATTAGACAGTATCGGAGTCATTTGATCGACAGTTTTTATTATTCCTTTCTCCTTCTTTAAATATTTTTCCTTATCTTTTTGTTAATTGATCATTTTTAATCCTTTCATGGCGTAATCTCTCAGCTTGACGCTTCTTCTCTAATCATTCTTCATGTGTTAACTTTTCGCATGGTGCCATGATTTGTAACAATATTATAGAACCAATCTCGAGGGACACCTATTAAATAAAAAAGAAATCATTAAAGTCGGGTCAGTAACAAAGAAATTATCCACAAACACACATAAAAAGCACTTTTACTATATTTTCTTTTACTATAATAATTTATAAAGTTTCTTGAGAATGATAATGTAAGTTAGCAATATCTGAATTAATTTGCACCTTACGCCTATGTATATATGATCTACATTATCTTCCCTGGTCAGTGAGTATCTCCCCTGGTAGTTATCGTGCCAGGGGAAATACGGCAGGGGAGAGACGTTTTCGTGGCAAATTTAAAAAAATTTAACTGACCTGAGTTAATATTGCATTAATCATATATCACACCTCAACTATTACAGTATTATTGAATTTAGGCAATAAATGCAAATAAATTAAGTGAATTTTATAAATTTTACGACTTACCAGTGGAGAGACACATTCACCTTGCGAAACCACCGCACCGCACTGTCGGATCGCGCCAACTAACAAATAACAGCGATGTAACAGCTTCTGTGTTTAGTGTTATAAACTTCACGTTGATACGTGTCTTTGAACGCCATTTTAAATATGACCGTCTAATACTATTCTTTATAATAACAGATCAAACTTTGCCAGGGTAGATACGCAAAAAAAGCGAGACAATAATGATGTTCGAATTTTTTTGTAAAATAATCTAATATTGTTGTATTTTCCCCTTATAATACTTAAGTATACTTGTCATATTCGTTCTAAATATAATTTAATTTCGCAACTATGACATTGAACATATGTACTGTTTCCATGTTTAACTAAAAACGTCAAGGGGACAGGCCAGGGTAGAGACTTTTTCAGACTTAAATACAGAATTTCAGGAAAATGCAGTTTAATTGGGCATTTAATCATAATGCTACTTATAAAATACATTAGGATGCTGTGATCAATTGCATAAAATAACAACTTGTAGTATAAAAATAATATTTTATAATGGGTGACGTACACATTACCTCTTATCGTAGAATGACCCATACAAGACTTTCTTACTATCTTTATGTATACAAGACTTCTGCTTCCCTTGAGATACCATAGTACCCTCTTACCTGGCAACTGTATGAATTGGCTTAAACTCTTTTCCACATGAGCTGCATTCGGACATGCACAGACAGCTAGATACACGAGAGAACCTATCAACTCTCAACAAGGAATCTTCTCATCAGATTTCTTGTCATGTGTAGTGTTCTCTACCCGCAGACCTGGTACAACTGGTGTAACTACTGGTTTACAGATTTCCATGTAATAAGTTTTCAAAAGTTTCTCAATATTTCTCTAGATTGCAGCTTAACCCTGTTACCATCCTGAACTATGTGAATTGTCAACATAATCAGCTTTGCCTAAATCCTTCATCTCAAATCGAGGTTTTTATTTTCTTTTACTTTAAGCATCTCTTGCTTGTTATTCCAAAAAATCTGAATATTGTGCACATATACAGCTATGATTGTCACATTATCATTTCTATATATGTATATCTATGCCTTCAGGCTGCTTCATATAGATGACTTCATTTAAATCTCCCTTTAAGAAGGCAATTTTCACAACATTGATTTATTTTTAACTTTTTCTTTTTTTTTAGCAGCCTGGTCGCTAAAGCCATTGAGCAGTCAGAACCCGTTATATACGTTTTCCCATACATTTCGTGGTCATATACGACCACCCGGGTTTCAAAGGGTTAAAACTCTTAGTGACAGCTACGCTCACTATAGGCTGACTATAGGAGAATATAACTCAAAATATATGCCTCTCGTTGACTAATAATCATCTTTGTTAATGGAATTTTATATTCAGGTCTCATGCCTCTTTTGCTGTAATTGAATTCCGCTTATGTATTTAACGGTGGGGATTAAACATTAAATAAATGTTTGCCCTCGCGGCAAATATAGTGATTGTTATTGCTATTATTATAATGTGGTATACAATGCTTACAAAATAACTGTGAAATTTAGTTTGAAATTTCAGTATCCTTCTATTCTATCTGGTCTTTTTGGATTTCGTTATTAAAGCTTTAATTTTATTTCAACACTGCATTATATTTCAGTAATTTTTAAATTATCTGCATTTTCACAACATGATGGCACAACAACAATCAAATTGACAAAGTGACAGGTCTTCACAATCGTAATAGACCAACAGTCTCCTTTTTTTTCGATCACCCAATCAGAAATGTATGTATGAAAAAGTAAAATGTTTTTGAGTGAATTTTACTAACATGACACTGATATTTCTGTATTATGAACATGAAAATTGCGTCAGTCATTTTACATGTATTATTTTAGATCTGTTTCGCCAAATTTATTATAATGATATTAATGTGGCAGTAGTATATAATAGGAGTCTCTTAGTAATCCTTTGCTGATATACTATAAAAATTAACACATTTTATATTTTTACAGATTTAAGTTACGAGCCAGTGGTATTCCAAATCCTGCTTTACCGGAAGGCGGTTCCACTGGTGCTGGTAACTCTGCTGGTTCACCAACATCTACTCCAATAGCAGAGGTCCGGTTGAATATACGGAACACCTGTTCGGGAGGCAGTAGCTCATTACCCAGTACAGTGTCAGGCTCAGGGCCATCTGGAGCAGCAGAGGCACTAGTAAAAGACTTGCTTAATGTTCATCCTGATCCACAGAGGTTGACAAGAGCAATTCTTACTGCGTCTAGTAGTTATTCAAATATTACTAATGTACAGGTAATTAAACCATCAAAGCAACTTATGCTTATTTTAGTTGAGTTTGTAATCGGAAAGAAATTTGAATCATAAAACCAAACCATTATAATATAATATTAGTATCCATTTTAATACATAGTATAAGTAGCCAACTGAATTACCTAGATAGAAAGTATGTAGTATGTGGGATTATATTAATTAATTACGGTAGTTTGGTTGTTGTATGATCTTTACTTTAGTTATGGCTTATGACTAATAGGGTCGATTTTATTTAAATTTATCTTACTAAAGGTATTATTGTTTGATAACATGTAACTTTTCTTATTAAATCATAATAAGAATGGTGACAAGCAAGTATACTCCCTGTTTGATGGTAAGTAGTTACAGTAGTTACCATACCTATGATACTTGCAACACCAGAGGCGTCACTCGCGCACTGTTGATCATGTAAAAACCTCTTCAGCCTTTTTTAAAAAACTTAATGCTGTAGTCGCTTGTAAAAACTTAGGGATTCATTCAATAATTTTCGAGATGAAAAATTCTCTGGAACCCCACAGTACATAACCATTGCTTTCCACTTTCCAGCATGTGAAGGTGAACTCACTGCCATATGGCAGTGAGTTACTTATAGAAGCGGCGTGGTTGTAGAAGGAAGCTGTTGACATCGTGTCAAACAACTCTTCCAGACACAAAATCTGTCCTTAAACTTATGGGCTATACTATGTGTAATCTTAAATTATGATGAAAACTGGTCAACCAAAAATGACAAATTTAGTTAGTGAGTGAATGATCCCACATTCACATTCTCAGGAGTTTTGGTGACTCACTCTATGATATATGCCTTCTGGTCGATAACGGCAGATTGACTGAATTTTATTGTCATTTTTCAAAGGTTACTGGTATTCAAAAAATATCTGGATTATATAACTGCACAGTTTGGCACTTTATGATGCCACCGGAGCGATAATGATTACAAGACTATTAGAGAATCGATTACGCAAGTAGTTTTTATACGCGCATTAGATCACATTATCTTGTACCATGACAGAGGGGAATTATCCTACGAGGCTGGCCCTTTTGTTGAAAGGTCTAAGTTTGAAAGTGATATGGGCTGAATATTTTTCCATTCAAGTAGTTGTCCAAATTGCGAAAAAAGTGGTAATCTGTTGAAGCAAGGTCTGGGGAGTATGGTGGGTGTCTAAGACATTCCAATCGCAGCTCTTCTAATTTAGCGACCGTCTGTCGTGAAGTGTGAGGTCTAGCGTTGTCCTGAAGCAGCAGTGGTCTAGAGCAATTCTACTAGCCCACTGCTGCTCCAGGACAACTCACTGTATTGTCAATTGACCAGTCTCGGTTGTTTAATGGTTTGCAATTGTTGACAATACAGATATGCCGTAATCTTCTGGCCAGATTTTAAGAAGCTGTAGTGTACGACACCAGCACTAGTCCAACAAACACTCCACAGTACCTATTTCTGAGTCAACTTTCGCTTGCGACAGGATTTAGCCGGTTCTCCTGCCAATTCGCCAATTTCATATGTAAGGACCTAATATTAGCACTTAGCACTACGCCACCTTTAATAAACTTATTTTACATAAGTCGTAAGAACCTAGAATCCATACCAATATATAAATGAGAAAGTAATTTTTCGTTACTAAAACCCTAAACGTGGATTGTAATGAAATTTATTACACAGGTAGTCTGGTATATGCAAAAGCCCGTACTTTTACCGCGGTATCCCACGGGCGAAACCAATGCTATTTGAGAATAATATGCATTGCAATGTAATTAAGGAAATTAGATTTTCTAACAAAGGAATCGCTACCGTGTTCACCATTGCAAATACATACTCAGATCAGACTAGAGTGAGCATATCTGGTCTGTAGGATCTGAACAGTATCTGTAGGTGGTCTTGCAAAGGTAAAGTTTTAATAAACTCAAAATACATTTTCAGGTATCAGCTGGCACTAAAAACTACTCTGTTAAAGTGCCAGCAGAGTTGACGAGTGAAGAACTTAAGAATTGGCTGAAGGCTGTTTGCAGTGGCGTTGGATGTTGTGTCGGCATGATCGAAATAGACTCCGGCGAGACTGAAGGGAGACCATGCACGCTGTGTGGTGACTCCGCATCTAATAATATTTCATCTGTTGCAAAAAGGCCTAAACGTGTAAGTATAAGTTCTTCAACTTCTAGATAGCTCTGAAGTTGATTTGCGTGGTTTCGCGCAGGTCAAATGGAGAAAGTCAAAACAGAAAGCGTTTAATCATTAAAAAAATAGCAAAGCATATGCCTTTTTTAAATAATGCGATGAATTCAATTATAATCCACTCTCCGTCCAGGTTTTACCGAATATACATACAGCATGAGGCTCTTCAAAAAACTGCCAAGTGCGAGTCGGACTCAGGCACAAAATGTTCCATAATATGGAACATATTGTCTGTATTCTAGTCGCTCCTGGCCGGTTTATCACCATGATAACTGTTCAAAAGATATAGTACTGTGACCGACGGACGAATACATAGTCAGTAGAGCAAGTAATGATGCCTTATATATCTTAAGTTTATTGTAAGGCATACCTTAAAATAAATAAAAAAAACCCATCTCAATAGAATTTAATTAATATAATAAAATTAGAGTTTCCTTGTATATTCCTTTATTATGAATATATGTTCAGCATTATAAACATAGAACTGTTTGTTTTATTTGCTTACGCAGTAAGGAACTGGCGAAGAGGATATCGATAGGTATATGTAAGCGTATTTTAAAGAGAGGAAGGGCGCATTAAAGCAGCCCGTCTGGGAAAGTACCTCCACCTCACAGAAAACCGCAGCCAAATAACAACTCCCTAGAGGATTGGTGTGTCCCTGTGTGTGAGTGAGGTCACCAGTAAGCTCCTAAGGAGTTGCTGTGTAAGTAGCAGAGGAGGCATCGCGCGAGTGATACTTAATATATTACAAGTGTTAATAGGCTACGGTAAGTGCTTTACATCAGGTAGGCCATATGCTTAAATGCCTCCCGAAGTTGTATAAAAAAAAGCGGTATATACAGAGATAGTTGTGTTTTCAGGAGGAATCAACAACAACTAGCAATGTGAACGGCGTCGGTGAATGTTCTGTGGGCAAGTTGGCGCGCGTATCCCCCGAGCGGCCGGAGCCCGCGTCCTCGACGACGGGCGCTCCGCCGCCGCCCTCGCCCGCCTCGCAGCCCGCCGACTGGTCTGTTGAGGACGTCATAGGGTTCATTGCAGCCGCTGACCAAGCTCTCGCCGCACATGCTGATCTGTTTAGGAAACATGTAAATATTTTAACTTGTACATACATCATACATTTATCATTATTAATCGTTCAAGCAGCCAGTGGTCGGATATAACAAAGGCTCTCGATTGGGTTTGGTATAAGGAACTACTTTCGAAGCTTCTTTCTTTTGGGCTATCCAATAAACTTTGTACATAGATTTCTTTCCGGGTTGAGCATTAATTTCGTAGTTGACGGTATTTCCTCAAATGCTTTGCTCCTGATTGCTGGCGTACCATAAGCCTGTGTTTTATCACCATGTCTGTTCTATCTGCATATTGTTGACTTGTGCCTGACATTCATTGGTTTGCATGTATGCGGACAGTACTTGGACGTATGATATACCCGTCAAATCACTATCTCTCGGGATTGTATCGATGATTTCCGAAAAATCTTTTATATGTGAAATTGAGATCTCCTTTCGAGACTGGTTTCGTGTTGAGGTAGGCTAATTCGGATCTAACAAAATCCCTATGTTTAGATGTTTGGCGTAGCTCCACAATTGAATACCTTACAGAAGACCTCAGCCAAATAATACTTCCTACCCGTTTTGTGTTCCTATAATGAAGGGAGGATGCCAGTAAGACCCTGAGCAACGCGCCATCGATGCTCCTTATATTGAAAGCGTTCACAGGTTACGGTAACCACTTTGCATTTGTTGGGCCGTGTCCTTGTTTGCCTCCTGACGTTGTGAATGACAAAAATTGGAGAGCAGTTTTGGGCCAGGGTAAAAGCATGACTTACTTCATGCCCTTGCATCACCTTTAACCATACTATATCTTGTTCCGGTCTCTTCTGAATCTGCTTACTTCATTTGAGTACAATAGTTGTTTTTTGTATTAATATTTACGTAGTTGTAATACTATAAAATTCTAATTTCAGGAAATAGATGGCAAAGCTCTCCTGCTTCTGAATTCCGATATGATGATGAAGTACATGGGGTTGAAACTCGGTCCAGCGCTGAAAATATGTAACTTAGTGTCAAAAATAAAAAATCGACGACATTATAGCACTTAATTAGGTATATTATAATTTGCTCTTAGAGTCTGAAACTGAGTTTCTTTATTTTTAAAGTAAAGTTAAATAATCACATTTTATAGCGTGGTCTTGGTTTTTGCTTCCTACATTTGAAGGTTATGTCAGAATCTCAAAGAAAATCACTTGTTTCTTTGCATTATAATTTGTGCCGCGTGAAAGCGTGGAAATTGTATTGGTTTATAGAGTATGCCGTCTCGAAAGCAATCTATATAAACTTAGTTTGCTATTGTGCGCCCACAGAAGGACCCATTCATCGCAGAAGTTTCAGACTGTTGGTATCTGTAATTATTCCTTTTATTTTAATTCAAAACATTTATTTCAAGTATCTACTAGATTAGAGAATATGATACAAAAATAACACTGTCATCCGTAGGAGTGCACGTCAGAAGTGAAAACTTTTTAGCTTCACAAACTTGTAAACATTATATTTGGGTTTTTAAGAATGAGCATCACGATCACGCGACTTCTTTGCTTTTTCCCCATCCCAAAAGTGCCCAACGTGCATAATAAAGCTTTCACTTCAATAAATCATGTTCGCCAACAGTCTGGGACGTATAAACACAAGTAGGGTTACATTTGTACCTTATAAAGTCTTTATTTTAATCTCATAATCAATAGTTTCAGTGGTATACAGTTTTTGTATTTAGCTACCAGCAATGTTGCGATATTGGTTGCCAACAACGGATAATTAATTGACAGTTGCTGGTTGCCAACACGACGGACAATTAATAGACAGTTGCTGGTTGCCAACATCTGTAAAGGTCACGACAGATTCACGTTCAGATTCTAAAAAGATCATGTATGTATCAAATATCGTTTTTAATTAGTTTCGAAAGATTTATTTGAAAAATATCAAGCTACGTTTACATGGAGCGCGTTCGAGGAATACTTTTTTTAATGTGTTAACACAATATATATAGCCACAGAAGGTCCACATCGTAGGATGGTGTTCACAAAGCGGTCATTCTCTATCGTACGACAGCGTGAAGGCATTCTGTGTCTATGTAGATTGTCATTTTTTGTGGTATTACAAACATAATTTTATGCTTAAGACACATTTCTTTACTATTTATGATTGAATTATAACACTTAACATAAAAACAATCGCACCTTTGAAAATTCAATTTCTTTGTTACTTTCGGTATATATTGATACATTTTATAATAGGCTACTAAGACCAGCAATTCATCACGTATTCGATATTATAGTCCAATAGATGATCTTCACACATTTAATAAATCAATGATTCTCGAATGATTTTGATTGATTGGTTGAATACAGAGTACATATTTACTTTTCAACATTCTAAAAGAATTTGCTTAAGTAGCCAATTAAAATTCCTTTAGAAAAGAAGCTTATATATAATATATTTTAGTGAGTCTCCGAACTTTAACGAGGCGATAGTATCCATGAAATAGGTTCTTTAGTACTCACGCGTAATTGAGTTTACATTTTTATGTAGTGAGCGTATTTGGTATTTATTTTGTTATATATCACACATTCTTTTTCAAATATCACACATTCTATTTTGATTTCATTTAGTCCCTCTTCGATCTCTTTCCTCCACCGCCATTCATTGTTCCATTTAGGAACTAGCAAACTATGGTTGGAGTGAAGTGATCCTTGAAGGAATAAAACCCGCCTTTGGGAATCATGTAACTGTTGTACATTTTTAGTGTTTGTTACATTTAAATTGATTATACAATAAAGTTATACAAACAACATTCATGTGGGATCAAAATCATTCGCATTTCTATAGAGTTGTTTGCGTTTTTTATAGAAAACCATTTTTTATTAATTCCAAATTATCCCTTATTTATAGTTAGATTTATTTTTTTTGTAATGTGACGTACTATCGCCTCCTTAAGTTTAATTCTGACCAAGAAATGACCGTATATAAGCCACAAATTAACAATCAATCCAATTGAATTATCAAAGGGCGCTTTTAAAGTCGGGTCTCCAAATATTTTTTTTCGTGCACATTACATAAAAACGTCTATATGCAAAACTTTATTTTGCAATACTTGTTGCTTCACTTCAACGTTGTTGCCATGCGCGCTGAAAAATTGATTCAGTATTTTTAAAAACATTAAATGAACAATGCAATTTGATTTAAATTGCTTTGTGTGCTTCCTCCACCAAATCACACTAAACAGGTTAGATCAAATTGCATGTAAATTTGGCTTTCGGAAAATAACGTCTGAATCTATTAACTATATAAACAAAGGAGACTGTCTGACATAACACTGTTTTGTGTATATGTTTCCAATGATTGTTTCAAAGCCGAAGCTTTTTTTGGAGACCCGCCTTTTTTGAGTGTATAATTGAAATCCCTTGTTAAGATAATCTACAGTGGCAAAAACATTCTTACATTTTATACCCTCAATCTTGCCTGGCGCATACATACGTCCTCGGTACTATTAGCACACAGCTTCAATTTAAGATGTCGCGATTACTTTTATAGTATGTAGTGGTAGTACGTAGCGGTGAAGAGGTTAAGTTCATAGAAACTATGCTCAAGATTAAATTGCACTGTTGTCACTAACGGGTTTAAATTTTTGGAATGTGTTACTTTTTGGCGTCCGAAAGGGCTGCATCATTTATACAATAATTTTCTAGTGTGATCAGTTTAACTCCGTTATGAGTCACTATAAAATTTACTTCCAAAATAGAAATTCCATTTCCTGATTACACGGCCTGCCTGACGGTAAACAGTCACCGTAGCCTACGGAATTTTGCATCACTAGGGGTGTCACTCATGTGTTGCCGACATCAAGAGATAATACGATAATAATAATACGACAGAAGTATGGTTAGCATAGCCTTTACACTTTACAGTGTAACCAAATAAACCGACAGCCTTCCAACAATGTCTTAAGTTTTTATATTAGATGTTTTATGAAAGAAACATGCAAACATAATGCAAACTCGCGGTTAACGGGTTCGGTACAGAGATCTAAAGCTCGTCTTCTGCTTTTCTTCATTTGCGTGTTTGAAAATTTGTTGTTTTTTTTTTTAATATTTTGAAACTTCACTCAAACGATAATAAACGCAAACAGTAGACAATTGTAATAGAAAATTATAATTATGTTTGAAATAATAAAAAATGTACCTTCCATAATATCAGCAAAGCAGTGATTCTGATAGTGATATCAATTTTTCCGATGTATTTACAGTGACTGTCACAACAAAAATATATTTTTCTTCATTTTGCTAAATTTAGCGCATCGCTCAGTACCCTTCGTTCTAGATAATATCGTCTCGCTCAGCCTCTCCTCGATGATGCAAAGCATAAAGCGCCGCTATTTGGATATATTGATATAGTACTGAGGCAATTGTATGCGCTAATGTTACAGGACAACTGTTATTAAAGTTTGTCAACGTGTAGGATTAGCTTTATGTTGTATGTATGTTCCATATTCCCTTTCTAGCTGTATAAAAATTACTATAAACGTTATAGTCATGTAAATAAGTATTGAATGAGTTAAATGCATTTAATGTAGAAAGCGCTCATCTTAATATTACAGAAATATATAAAAAATGTTAAACTTTCTGGCTAATTAGACATTTGAAAGTAATTAGTTGTATATAAATTGATATTGTTGGCTAGTCGCGCGTCTGCTGTCTACATAATTGATAATGTACCTACATGCAAGTGCATTAATTTTTACAAACTTCCAAAATCACAGTGTACAGATATTCTATGGTAGATTAGGTCTAGTGCCTTTCAATAATTAGGAGTACTTAAATAGTCCGCATTTGGATCATGACTGCCTATAAAATATAAAAAGACAAGACATTCGAGGACACCAATAATGGTAGCTGTGATTTTTTTGTGTAACCCGATTACTAAATATTGGTATATGATAAATAGTAATTTTGTACCGCCCGACGCTTTCTGTATTCGTTATTCTGATGTTCCTTTAATACGTTTTCGTGTGGAGTACGAACTATAAAAGTATTTTATTTATAAAGTCCTTAATATTTAATTTGCCATTATCAAATGTTATAATGTTAAAACATTTCATCATGTGATATTGTCAACGTTATTTGTTATCGTGATAAATGATTAATAATAATAGGAATAAGAATCATAATTATTATGTTGATTTATTGAAGTACGTGATTTAGGTATATCTTAAGTTTTCTCATGACATGAATTATTGCTAAGGTTACGCAACATTGCCTAATTTGTTAATAATAATGATGTAAATATATTGATAGCCTGTTTTATGACAAGGAGCTCACTCTGGTGTTTGTATTTATCATGAAAGTTTATTTTGTTTTATCACAGCAGAGAACTGTTACTGTTACCGCATAGGTACGTTTAGTATCTGAGCCACTAAATTTGGTGATTTTTTTTTGCTATCATCGTCCAGCTATACAAGAAACAGCAATTAATATCATTATTATTTAATTATTTAAGGCACCAGTCCTTGATTTCATAGTACATAAAAACGTCTATGGTCCTGTAAATATATATAAAAAATATTGACATGAAACGTGAGCATGATTACGGGAAATCGTGTCTAATGATATAAAATCTATTATTTTATTACTGTAGAATTTAATAATTTTATGTACATAGGCAATGACAAATTGGAAACAGATGTGTATAAATTAAATAAACCGCAAACTAAGTATTTTGTTGTAATTTTATTATTCTCTGAATATGTTCCCTTATAACTTAGCGTTAATTTATATGTAAAATAAGTAATTTCTCAACCAACAATGTCTTTGAATATCAAAGCGTTCGCGTGCATTAAGTTTCGTTTATGACAGTAAATTCATTAATTAGAGAAAATATTTGTATATTATATACCACAGAAACAGAACCACCCGAAAATAAACAGTTTATTAAAATCGGTCTAGAGGTTTGAGTGTAACTTAACAAACCGCTAGATCGATCATATCATATAATCTTTTTTTCGCAATACTTTCTGAATTGCGAAAAAAAGATTATATGATATGATCGATCTAGCGGTTTGTTCTACATATTTAAAGACATCAAAATAATGAACTTAACAAATTCTTACACGCGTATAATATGCGTGTAATTCGGTAAGTAATAATATAAACGAATACTTGATCTAATGTTAAAATGCATAAATACCCAATTATTATTTTTTGTATTTATGCAATTTAATGAGTATTGTCTCTATTACATACTTATAGATTTTCCTTTCAAATTTCTATTTGTCAATAATAGTTCAGTCTCACTTTCGAAAAGCGCTGCGTAACAGAGAAAGCAATAAGCGAGACGTGCCCGTATTAATTTATTCGCGCCTCCCGTAACATTGATATAGGCAATCGCTATTTGTCTAATGCAATTAACCCATAAACCAGGCCCCATGCATACATACAGATGAGTTAAGTAGGCACATAAAAAACTGTTTTATGTTTTCTCTAATCTAAAGCTGATACCCAAAGTGGTAGGTATATGTCGATCCACAGGGGTCGACGATGACCTAGGACCAAGGAGTCGATGTGAGCGAAAAAAGAATTAGGGGGCTGTGAGATGTAAACGGGCGTTCATGATTGTGGGTCTCATTTAAGCAGGTCACGACTCGAATTTTGACTTTACATTAATGGAATATCTCACACACAACAAAGATTATTTGCATAGTTTTTGCCTGAAAACATTACAAACGGACCGGTCCGCTAGGTTGACGGTTATAGGTTATTTTCGAAATTCTAGGATATTAGTAGCAAATTAAATTATCTCCTAAAACTGTGTAAGTATATTCGCTTTGTGGTTACAATCAATTTTGACATGACGCATAATTGGTCAATCAATAAATACAAAAAAAATAAGTAATGTTAGGAACAAATGCGTTCATTTATTTCCAGTACATTTAAAAAATGAAACTACTTATTTTAAGAAAATATGTTTTAAACTTTTAAAGTATAAACTAGTTAGTCTATCTATAACTTCACGCCAAATCCCTTGCGGGGTAGTCGGAGAGAATCGACCGCCACGTGACTTGATCCTTACATGCCTCACTCGCTTCTTTAACATTCATTGCTCTTCTCATGTACGTCCGCCGATTTCTAGGGCTCCTGACATCACCTTCTGGCACAACACAACCAATTTGATCATAGTAGGTAAGTCTTGGCCTTCCTCGGCTCCTACATCCATCCACTTTTGCATTGTATATCTGCTTCGTCATTCTTTCATCCTGCATTCTTTCTACATGTCTGAATCAACGGAGCATGCCTCTTCTTATTTTACCACCGACGCACTCTTTCAAACCAACTCTGTTTCTGACATCATCATTGCGAATACGGTCTACAAGCGTTACGCAAGTAACAGACAACCCGGTAAAGTATTTTGAAAATAATAGCAAGTTGATTTTGACATACAAAACAATGGTGAATCTTTATTTACTTATTAGGCGCTGCACAGACGATTACAAGAATTCACGGTCTTATTTCAAACGTGCAAAGTTGAATTTAGTTTAATTAGCATTAAGTGTGAGTTTTTAATATTTTTTTATAAATACCGGATAGGTCTCTTTTACGTTTTTGCTTTAATTTTGTTCTCAGGTTACTCATATTAAACATGGCCGAATTTAAAAAGAAATGTAGACAATACAGTATTGAATATTTGAAATTTGGCTTTGATCCTTCGTTGTCGGACAAGCCATTACCTTTTAACGTCATTGCTTAAAAAGTATGTGCTTTTTAAGCAATGACGCTATGAAACCTATATACCTATCAATCAGCCTAATAAAATAGGTAAAGATTTGAAATAGAGACAAATTTCAAAAGAGACTCGCAGAATATTCGCTTCGACGTCACAAAGAGATAATGCTGGTTTGCGAGCGTCTTACAATAGTAAATAATTGTTTGTTTGTTGATTTGTAGTCTGCTTAGTGCTTGCTTGTTTTGTCCGTGGTGTGATCGTGTGATATACAGGTCTTATCTGCAAAATCACCGCCGGGTCATGAGTTGACACGGCAATATGCTGAGATAAGACCTATTTGTGACGCCACATAGCACTGTTATTACTTCACTACCTATTGTTTATTGTGTGTATAGTGTTTGTGTTACGTCCAAATAAACCTTTTCTTTCTTTCCTCTTTCATTCTTACAAAATCTCAATACTATCGGAGAAAAACGCATAGAGAATTGGAGAAAAGTTTTGCTAGCCATTGAAGAAGTTGAAACTGTATTGCAAAAACATGCATTTGATATCATTAAAATAATTCCTCAACAACACAGTGTAGGCGTTGCAAGCGGCCTATTTCTCTATACATCTAGACGAGTCAACTTTGCCTGGTAATGAAGAATTATTATTATATAATCGTTTTCTTTTGGATCTAGAAGTACACGAAGAGCTGCTTTTCGCGAGAACTTTGTCAAGGGACACTAATGGCGTATCAATATTTAAAGTTTTGAAGGATTATAACTTATTCTCTCGAATTTAACTTAGGTACGTTGAACATTTAAATGCTCTCTATCTCTATGCAGATTTTAAAATAAGGTTTGACGATGTTTTGAATATGGTAATATCACAGTGGATAATTAATCCTACGGTGACGTTGAAGAAGCGGAGGATTACAAGAGGAACTGACCGGAATAAGCACTAATACAGTTTATTTTGGCTTCAAAAATATATACCTGCTACTTATCCCGTATTATGAAATATCGCGAGAACGTTTTTAATTGCTTTTCCATTTTCATATTTAATTGAAAAGGGTTTCAGCGCGTTTGCCAATCTTCTAACAAGAAAAAGAAAAGAATATATCTTCACGCCAGGTCCCTTGCGGGGTAGGCAGAGAGAACCGAGCGCCATAAGACGCGGTCCTTACACACTTCACTCGCTTCTTTCACATTCATAGCTCTTTTCATGCACGCTCGCCGGTTCCTAAGGCTCCTGACATCACCTTCTGATAAAACACGACCAATTTGGTCATGGTAGGTTAGTCTTGGTCTTCCTCGGCTCCTATATCCTTCCACTTTCGCATTGTAGGGTAAAACCGGGATAGATGCCCCACTTTTTGAAATTGCCTCCTAATTCTAAAAATATTACTTTTATATGAACAATTTCTATGAATGTAACTAGTTTAATTACTTATGTTGAATTACTATTTGTTTTTTTTGACCTATCAATTACAGATTTTGCAGAATTTAGCTTTTTGTGGAACCCTTTTATTGAGGATAGATGCCTATCTGTATGGATAGTTGCCCCACCATGAAAATGCTAAGAAGGATAGATGGCTGCAGTGCGGGATAGATGCCCTTTATACTGTGTGAACGAAAAACGCAACCAAAGATGAAGTCGTTCTACTCCTAAAACAGCAATTGCTTAAAAGAAACATGGGTAGAAAAACGAAAAACATTTTGCGTTTTTGAAAATCTTTTAATCGTTATTGTTTTAAGATAATTCTATGACAATAATAATAATAATATAATTTGAAAAGCATTTGTTCAACAAAAATATGGCTTCTTAATTGCTATTATAAAATATTGAGGTTTACAGACATAATTATACTTATCATTTAAATTATAATATAAAAGAATTTATTCAACAAAAATATTGTTTTTTAATATATAATATAATAGAAGCTTTCAGTTTTCCACATCTTGAGCAATAATTTCTGAAAAGTGTACAGGTCTCATGTAGCCAGTTCTGACACATTACACATTGTATCCAGTCTGATTTAGACATCGTATTTTTATAGTTTTCAAAACATTATATGCAGGTACCTTTATTTGAATCTTTAGGGTTAGCTTGTCCATCTCTCTTAGTATTCTTCACGGACAAACCTTTGGTTTTTTTTCCTTTAAGTTTATAGTTAGGTGGATTGTCTTCATCTTCGCTGTTTGAACTGTAAATAATTCGTCTTTATAGTGATGTTCGGCCCTTCTTTACATTTAAATAATTATCATTTTCTTTAACACACAAATCAACTATGTCGTCATACGTCATAGAAATATACGTTAATACATAAAAAATATAACAGGACACTAAATATACACTGACACCGTATATAATGTATGGAGGGATAGATGCCCCTAAGGGCACCTATACCTCAAAAATTCAGGGCAACTATCCTTTGTGATAGGGATAGATGCCCAAGTATTTTTTTAAATAAATTAAAATGAAAAGAGCAACTATTTACATCTAGATGCACACTTAACGAACCAGTATATTGACGTAATCGAAAATATAACAGAAGTTATTACTACTTATAAAGTTACACAACGGCAAATACTAACCTTTAAATCTTTTACGTGTTCCTGAAGTTCGCTGCGGAGATAATTACACGCACAAGCGAAATACATGCTCGCTGTACGACAGCCCGCAGGTAATCGAGGTGCGGGGTGACTCCGGCTCCTACATATACTATTAATTCTTAGTCGCGAGTTTGGGAAGTATGGTTTTTTTAAAATGAGGCACCTATCCCAATGCGGCATCTATCCCGGTTTTACCCTATATCTGTTTCGTCATTCTTTCATCTTGCATATTGTAGAAAGCTACATGTCCGAACCAACGGAGCATACCCTTTCTTATCTTAACACCGGCACTCTCTTTCAGTCCAACTCTCTTTTGTACGTCATCATTTCGAACGCGGTCAGCAAGCGTTATGCGACAAATTTTTCGCAGTGCTCGCATCTCGACCGCATTTATTCTACTTTCATGCTCTCTCTGCCATACCCAGCTCTCACTTCCATAAGTTATCGTTGGGATTAGCACCGCGAGCTGTGCCTTCTGGCTTAGAGTTCGGCTGCCAAACAGTTTACCCAACGCTCCATTAACGCTATTCCCGGCACTCACTCGTCTCTCTACATCAGCGGTGTACCTTCCATAGCTGCTAAAAGCACTTCCAAGATATACAAACTCATCCACTTGCTTCAACACTACATCATCAACCGTAATCCTAGTGTTCGTTCTGGTTGTCTCTCTTTCAAATACCATTATCTTGGTTTTCTTCGCATTCAATTGTAAGCCTTTCTTCATACATTCATCTTTCATTGTTGTGACTAGTGTTTGCAGTTCGGATGATCATTCTGCTATCAATACCGCGTCATCTGCATAAAGCAGGCAGTTAACCACTGAGTCACCCATTCGCATTCCCACATTCATATTTCTCATTCTCTGAAGACAACTGTCCAGATACAGGATGAATAGCCGAGCTGACAGCACGCATCCCTGTCTGACACCAATATTGGTATCAAAGCCAGGGCGACAAGCTGCCGTCCACTCGCACACATGCTGTGCAATCCTCATATGTGGATTGCACAGCTTCCTATCAAATGCTTTTTCAAAGTCCACAAAACCGCAGAAAACCTTCCGGTCCATAGCCAGATGCTTATCCACGATGTTGCGGAGTGAAAAAAACTTGATCTGTACATCGTCTGCCGCTTTGAAATCCCCTCTTTGTCATCCCCAAGCATTCCATCGGATTTCACCCTCATTCTCCTTTCAATGATTTTTCCATACACTTTAGCTGCTAAGCTGATCAAACTGATGGCCCTATAGTTGGCACAGTCCATACGTGAACCCTTGCCTTTATACAAGGGCACGATGACTGCGCGTTTCCAATCCGTCGGAATCCTTCCGGTTCTCCAGCATAATTTGCTCAAAAACCAGAAGGTAAGGTCCCTAACGTAGGTGCCACCCAGTTTGATCATCCCAGCTGTAACCATATCGATTCCCGCTGACTTTCCATTTTTCAAACTTCGTATCGACCATCCAATCTCATCCATGCTAATGTCTTCATGGTACGCTGGCACTGCCGAATCAGTCACAGACTGATTCACAGCGCCAGCGCCCGGGACATAATCATACATTTCTCTAAAATATTCGCTCCACCGTTCTAACACTTCCTGAGTGTTAGTAAGAATGCCTCCAGCGTTACATCTCATCTTGTCCATTCTGGATGCTGACGAACCACTTCGAGACTTCTTTACCTCTCTCCAGAAGAGTTTGGTATTTGCCTCGAAGTACTTCGTCAGCTTCTCTTCCTCACTCATATATAGTCTTTCACGCTTCTCTTTCACTAAAGCTTTGGTGTCATTCTTGCATCGACAGTATATTTGTTTCTTCATTTCTTTCATACCATCACTCTAGTGCAAAGATGATACGTAATCCAGCCACGCTTTCCTCTTTTTTTCCACGGAGGATTGAACCTCCGCATCCCACCAGGCATCTCCTCTCAGTGTTCTACGTCTCTATTCGCATCCACATGCTTCTTTCGCACTTTCCACCGTACTTTCTTTCAGTACTTTCCAACATTCGTCTACATCTCAGTCGGAAAGACTTGCGTTCGCAAATGGCCCACAAATCGGCTTATCTCCAGATAGTAGTCCGTTTCAAGGGTGGGACCTCTGAAGGCTCTTGTATCGATTAACGACTTTCGGAGACGTCCATCTATCAAAATCAGATCAATCACACTTTTCTGTTCATTCGTAGGAGCCGAGGAAGGCCAAGACTTACCTACCATGATCAAATTGGTCGTGTTCTATCAGAAGGTGATGTCAGGAGCCCTAGAAACCGGCGAGCGTGCATGAAAAGAGCAATGAATTTTAAAGAGGCGAGTGAG
Organism: Pyralis farinalis; assembly: GCA_947507595.1. Lineage (NCBI taxonomy): Eukaryota > Metazoa > Arthropoda > Insecta > Lepidoptera > Pyralidae > Pyralis > Pyralis farinalis. The sequence goes on from OX382273.1 coordinate 15,332,241, forward strand.
GTATGTAAGGATCGAGTCGCGTGGCGCTCGGTCTCTCTGCCTACCCTGTAAGGGATTTGGCGTGAAGTTATAGATAGATAGATCAATAAACAAAAATAAACGCTTTTTAGTGGGATAAAACTGGTACTTTGATTTTTTTTTCTTTGAATTTAGCTCACTAAATTGGTGTCAAATATAGAAATTTTGTTTAAAATATTGAAAACCAGATTATTTAAGATTAAACTGAGGTTTTATCTTAAATCTCCTGATAGTAATGATGTCCAGTTCTTTTCTTTTTACGAGTATATTGTTTTTCACTCTACCTGTATGTCACTACAGTTAGAAATGAGTCAAAACACGTTTTGAAGTTGATGAATTTTAAACTTAAGCTAAGCAGCTAGCTATAAAATTATTACACACATATCTACTCGTACATACACACTTATTCCAAAAATGTGTAACTGGGGCAGTATACTCGTATACTAATTAACTGTGACACACTTTTTAGTATACGTGCATACTAAAGTATACAAGTGAACTTAAAGTCATGAATCTACTAAACAGTAATCTCTCACACCAGAGGCTAAGCGACATGAAAGCGCAACATCTACACCAGCGCTAGTGTTCGGTACCAGCTAGAACTTCATGGCTTCTGTGACGCGTCCAAAGTTGCTTACTCTGCCGTAGTGTATCTTCGTGTTGTCGGTACCACAGGAATCCACGTTGCCCTCGTAGTAGCCAAAACGAGAGTTGCGCCGATAAAGCAAGTGAGCATTCCACGGTTGGAGTTATGTGGAGCAGTTTTGTTGGCAAAACTCTTACGCGAAACCACAGAAGTCTTAAACATCACAAAGGACAAAGTCCGTGCATGGACAGATTCGACGATAGTGTTGGCATGGTTAAACAGCCACCCAAGCAAGTGGAAAACCTTTGTAGGAAACAGGGTTTCCGAAATCTTGAGCACACTTAATTCATCTCAGTGGTTTCATGTATCAAGTAAAGAAAACCCTGCAGATTGTGCCTCGAGAGGTATACTTCCATCTATGCTTGCGGATAATTCCTCTTGGTTTTCCGGACCACTCTTCTTGAAAGAAAAAATAATTCATTATAAAAGACCGAAAGATTTAGCTACAAATTTAGAAGAATCAATTAAAGTTCATTTAAGTACAGTCGAAAGGGTTGAAAACGACACCATAGAAAGATTTTCGACTTTAAAAAGATTAATAGATATCACAGCATTCTGTAAATATTCTGGTTTGTTCTGTCCTCTTTTCAATACTCGTCTACAGAATGCTAATTTGCCAAAAATTTCTATCCCTATATTCTCCGGAAAATACGCAGAGTGGACTACCTTTCATGATCTATTTATCTCGCTTGTACATAAGAACAGTTCATTAGACAATGTGCAAAAATTACATTATTTAAAAGGCCATCTCACAGGAGAAGCGGAACAGTTAATCAGACATACTCCGATAACTGACGCGAATTATACTCAGTGTTGGGATCAATTAGAAAAACGTTACAATAATAAAAAATATCTTGCCGATTGTATTTTGAAACGATTGTTTGGTCAACGACGTATGACCGTCGAGTCGTCTGCGTCAGTGAAGGATTTGCTAGATACAACTAGCGATTGTTTGAGCGCACTTAAAAATTTGAACATTGATGTAAGCACATGGGACATCATTGTCATCCACATAGTTACTTATAAACTTGATCCGGAAACTCGCAAACAGTGGGAGTTAAGCGTTTGCAGTAATGACAGCAATGAATTGCCCACCTACGAACAATTTAAAACTTTCATTGGTAATCGTTTCCGTGATGTGTTAGGTAACAACTCACAGTTTAGGTCCCAATAGTGTTAGATATTTGATAATCCGTGGTGCACGGCAGTTGAGCTTCACTTGACTAGCCATCTCTTTGAGGTTTTAAATGCCTTATTTGTCATATTGCTGTCTCTCACTTTGCCAAGAGGGGAAGTCAATTCCAAAACTTCCTACTCCTACAAATTTCTTCTGATTAAATTCGTTGTGAGTTCCAAGGCAGCTGTAGTTTAACCCCCAGGACGGCAATGGACTTCACTGTTCATTGCCTTCTTTGTGGTCGCCGCTGTTAATTCTGGCTACACAGGAGACACAGTGGTGGGTATGAGTGGTGGGCCTGTCCCGTAAAAAAAAAAAAAAAAATCGTTTCCGTGCGTTAGAAAATATTGAGCCAAAGCGTAGTTCAACGTTTCAACCCAACATTTCATATGGTCACCACACAAAAACTATGTTGGCAACAAATGTATTTAATAGACGTTGTGAATATTGCGCTGAAGAGCACAAGTTGTGCTTTTGTAAGAGATTCATAAAATTAACTTTAAAGGACAAACGAGATTTCGTAATAAAAAATAAAATCTGCTACAATTGCTTAGGCAGCAATCACTCCGTTTATAATTGCAAAAAATTAAATACATGTAAAATATGTCAAAGAAGGCACCATTCTCTTCTACACGCGAACGAATCTGAAAATAAAGAATTAGTTCATACTTCTACACAAAACCCTCATTCATCACAAACAAATTCATCACCAGTTAGTTCACCCCCGATAGTTTCATGCTTACCTACGGGAGTTACAGTGAAGCCAAAACAAGTACTACTAGCAACGGCATTGATAAAAGCGACTTCTAAAACGGGTGCTTGTCAATTCGTTCGAGCTTTACTAGACCAAGGGTCACAGTCATGCTTTATAACTGAGTCAACAGTGCAATTTCTTCGTCTTCAAAAGATCCCAATCCAAGGCACCATTTCAGGCCTAGAAGGCGATAGGTCAACTACAGTTAAGAATATGGTTCAACTTGACATTCAGTCCAGGATTGATACCGATTTCAATCTAAAGATAAATGCTTATGTACTAAGTAACATAACATCATACTTACCTGAGCGTATTATCAGTTCAACAAACATTGATTGGGTTTTCGCTGAAGGTTTATGCCTAGCAGACCCCCAGTTCAATGTTCCTAATAGGATCGACATTCTTTTAGGTGCAGAGGTTTATAGTAGCATTATGAAAGAAGGTATGTGCAAGAGTCCATCAAGAACACTTATAGCCCAGAATACCACCCTGGGGTGGATCCTTTCTGGTGTAGTCCAACCTGTAAAAAACGAAAAAGATCTAGTTAGTATAAGAAATATTAATGTATTACACACACAATTCAGAGAAGATGAGATGCTGAAAAAATTTTGGGAGATAGAGGAGCTATCGACAAGTTCAAAGAAGATGTTAACGCCAGAAGAACAAAAATGTGAGGATTTCTATCAAAGTACCACTAAAAGAACAAAAGGAGGACGTTATGAAGTGAAGTTACCATTTCGAGGAGAAAATCCAAGTTGCAAAGAAGGAAACTCACGTGCTATTGCGGTGTCGAGATTGAAGTCACTAGAAAAAAGATTAAGTAAAGATCAAGAGTTAAATCAGGAGTATATTAAGGTAATAACTGAATACTTACATCTAGGACATATGAGAGCTGTAGGTGAGGAAGACGAGAAGAAAGAAGTAGCCGTGTATCTCCCACATCACGCTGTTGTCAATAACAAAAAAACCACTACAAGAGTGCGAGTAGTTTTCAATGCATCAGAAAAGAACAGTAAAGGAATATCATTAAATGATACTTTGATGATTAGGCCAACCATTCAAGCAGATTTACGGCATACAGTGCTGAAATGGAGAGTACATCATATTGGATTAGTGGCGGATATAGTCAAAATGTACCGCCAGGTTAGAATAGTGGAAGAAGATGTATGTTTTCAACGGATTGTCTGGAGGGATAGTCCTGAAAAAGAGATCAAGGATTACGAGCTTATGACCGTAACCTTCGGGACAGCATCTGCGCCGTTTTTAGCAGTGCGAACATTGCATCAGTTGGCGTATGATGAAGGGGATAATTATCCAGATGCGGCAGACAAAATATTAAACTGCTTTTATATGGATGACCTCATGACAGGCTGCTCTAGTGTTGAGGAAGGAATAAAACTACATAGAGAAATGACGGAAGTAATGGAAAAGGGAGGCTTTTTGTTACAGAAATGGAACAGTAACAATAAAGAATTACTGCAGACGATATGTAAGGACAAAACTGTAGGACAAAAAGAAGAGGAAAGGCAAGAAAATGGGGAAAAGGACAAGAACACAGGATTACAGACGGAAAAAGGAGTTGAGATCAAACAAGTCAGTACAATAAAAATCCTGGGACTTACCTGGGACTGCAACGATGACTCTTTCCAGTACTCGGTGAACCTCGAGCCGATGAATACTGCCTCTGTAACAAAAAGAACAATAATTTCAGATATCGCAAAGTTGTTTGACCCATTAGGTTGGGCCGCTCCTAGCATTATTATAGCAAAAATATTCATCCAAAAATTATGGCTGTCAGGAGTTGATTGGGATGAAGAAGCAAGCACAGAATTAATTAAAGAATGGTGTACTTACCGCGCCGAATTGTTTGCGCTTACCAATATTCGAATACCTCGATGGATGGGTACTAATGCCAATGATGAGCTAGAACTTCATGTCTTCTGTGACGCGTCCAAAGTTGCTTACTCTGCCGTAGTGTATCTTCGTGTTGTCGGTACCACAGGAATCCACGTTGCCCTCGTAGTAGCCAAAACGAGAGTTGCGCCGATAAAGCAAGTGAGCATTCCACGGTTGGAGTTATGTGGAGCAGTTTTGTTGGCAAAACTCTTACGCGAAACCACAGAAGTCTTAAAAATCACAAAGGACAAAGTCCGTGCATGTACAGATTCGACGATAGTGTTGGCATGGTTAAACAGCCACCCAAGCAAGTGGAAAACCTTTGTAGGAAACAGGGTTTCCGAAATCTTGAGCACATTTAATTCATCTCAGTGGTTTCATGTATCAAGTAAAGAAAACCCTGCAGATTGTGCCTCGAGAGGTATACTTCCATCTATGCTTGCGGATAATTCCTCTTGGTTTTCCGGACCACTCTTCTTGAAAGAAAAAATAATTCATTATAAAAGACCGAAAGATTTAGCTACAAATTTAGAAGAATCAATTAAAGTTCATTTAAGTACAGTCGAAAGGGTTGAAAACGACACCATGTGGGTGGCTGTTTAACCATGCCAACACTATCGTCGAATCTGTCCATGCACGGACTTTGTCCTTTGTGATGTTTAAGACTTCTGTGGTTTCGCGTAAGAGTTTTGCCAACAAAACTGCTCCACATAACTCCAACCGTGGAATGCTCACTTGCTTTATCGGCGCAACTCTCGTTTTGGCTACTACGAGGGCAACGTGGATTCCTGTGGTACCGACAACACGAAGATACACTACGGCAGAGTAAGCAACTTTGGACGCGTCACAGAAGACATGAAGTTCTAGCTCATCATTGGCATTAGTACCCATCCATCGAGGTATTCGAATATTGGTAAGCGCAAACAATCCGGCTCGAAGGACCAATGTTCGGTACCTAGGCTACCTAAGTGGACTGAAGAATACTAGGGTTAAAAAATAACACAAAGTATACTGAACTAGGTATATTGAGATGCTGTCTCTGAGAGAACAACACTATATAAAAAAAACATTTTACTTAGGATATGGTATCAACGCAACCATAGCGCGATCTATCTTGGCAACAGCGCCATCTATTGGTAAGAACTCGTACTCGAACAGCTAGTATAATCGAATCACAGGGCCATCATGTCACCGGAAGATCTTTGCTCTCGATTTTCTTCCGCTTAATCTCTGTCACACACAAAGCATCTAGGAATCTCTCATTCATTATATCTATCAGCTCATTCACCTAATCTTCCAATTCACATTGCATGTGCTTATACGGCACTCGACTCTCCTCGGTCCGCCGGGTTGGGCGCTGCGTGGTAGTTGGGGCTCCCACCGCTGCATGTACTTATATTGGTACCAACGGGGGCGGATAGGTTCGTGTCGCCTACGGGGAATGCCCTACCCCGCGCATCGGTGCGGTTTTGGATCAGAATTGCAATCCACTTGTTTGCTGGATTGGCAGGGTCACGACGAGCATGCTTCTGGTACCGAACCCTAAATGTCAAGGTAGTCGTATTATTTTGTTTGTACTATACATAGCCAATTATTAGGGATATTCGCTATTTGCATCGTATAATTTTGATATAACAATTCTAAATTGGAAAATTAGAGTACATTTACTGACTATAATTTTATAATTTTATTGACATTGAACTTCACGTGAGCTACCTACGTAATTTAACGTCCTTCCGCATGCTCTGTCGGCTCATCGAATTGTTATATCTTGAAAATCAGACATCGGTTTAGTAGGTATCAGGGCGACCCAGATTCTTCTTTAAGTACGCTTAAAATAATTAGCGCTAACTTGAACCGAAACCTTAAGGGGTTCGATTTATGGGTATAAATAAACAAATCTGAGTAATCCAAAGCGTTAGAGCCTCAGTTTAATCTTTTCCTATATTCTTAATTGGTTTGTATATTATAGACGATGTTAGCTTGACCGAGCATTGGTTCGGGCGTTCCTAGACTCGAGTTGAGTAGTCAAAACTAGTATCTGATGTCAAAGCGCAAGCATCATCTTAAAGAGGCGGTTCTTTTCTACCCAGAAATTGAATGCTCTCTCATGTAACTAATCTAAAGTTTTACTGTGTGGTTGCAAAAAAGAATGTATAAAAAACGTTGTTGTTTATAATAGCGGCTAAAGTATGAAATTGCCATTATATATTATATAGTAATAGATACTTTGAATTGACATTAAACCTTCAGGGTGTGAGATTTTCTAGTGAAATTTTTCTCACATGATACCTACGAGGATTTCTTTGAAAAAATGTGCTACATTTGATTTTCGAAATTCAATTGTTTTTTTTTATTCAGCTTAGACGGGAAAGATGGATACTTCGAAAAACCGAGTAATTTTTGAATACGAGTTCCGATGCGAAATTAACGCGGTAGAAACAGCTCGTGCTGCGTTTGGAGAGGAGACTGCTAATGAACGCACCGTGTGTTTTTGGTTTAAAAGCTTTCGTAATATAAATTTCGACTTGAAGAACGAACCACGTGGAAGACCGCCCTCACAGGTGAATAACGCTGAATTGAAGAAGATGGTGGAAGCCGATCCGAGTATCCGAGAATATCTACACCTCCATAGGCCCTTCAGGCATGAACCCGCGCTCTCCCTTCCGGTGACATACTCGTAGTAATGGCCCACAGGGGCCAACTACATAGTCAGGTAAAAAAAAACTACATCTACGAATGTGGCATGGGACATAGGTGCAGACAATGTCAGCGCGCGGTAAACACGGGTCACGAGTACAATGGAAGGGAAGCGTCACGGCGGGCGGCGTGACTTTGTCATTTTGTCCTCAACACACGCTAACCTACATGGCGGGTATCGGATTGAATAAAGGTATTGCTGTGCTGTTTAAAATGTAGACTGATATAGTGGGACCAAACACTAGTATTGTCATTGAATAATTAAAATTACGACGATACTAAGTTTACGATAATTAGAATATAAATAAAGTTTTATTGTTCACTGCTCATTACTAAATGGGCCGTAAAGAATGTAGATTTTGTTATGCACAATTTAGGCATTATTTGTCCAATTTAACCTTTTTAGTTAAATTGGTCTCAGAACTCCTACGTAGGTATTCATTCTAGAAAAAAATATTTAGATTAAAAAAAATTACAGATAAGAAATATTGTCATTCATTACATAAGCGTAGACAGTCATATTTACTTTAGAGTGATCGCAGATCATGATGAAGGCATGTTTGAAAAAATCTGCTCCTGTGTGTTGCCACCGATTCCAACTAAACCAATGGATCCACTCTTGATGAAATATCCCTATATTTTGTACATCACTGGAATTTTCTATAAGTTGCATATTAAGAGGAGCTTTCATAGAAGTAAAAATTCTGGAAGTGAAACAACGTAAGTACAACTTATATATTATTACTAGCGACCTACCCCTGCTTCACACGGGTAGCAGAGCGTATATGCCTACATTTTTTTTCTGTCGTAGTGTCGTTTTAGCTTGTAGCGTTGAGCATGTTGATTCGATTTTAATGTGAAATATGTTCGTTTTCAATCCTGCACATATTTTTTAATTAAAAATATGAAAACAAGCGAAAATATTTCTTTGTATACAACATTGATAACTTCTGCCTGATAGTGTGTAAAGACGAATGTAGTATATTTAGATGTTACACGGTTAGGGCAACATGCATGTCCTTGTGAAAAACATTGAGTGGTTAAGCTATTTTGTGGTTAAGAATCTTTTAGTCTTCAATTTGACTTTGACTTCGAGTAAAAGAAATTGGAGAATTTAATTGGAACTGAAAAGTCAATGAAATAACGTTTAATAAAATTTACAACGGAATTATAGACAAGACAAGTGGTCAGTACTTGATAATTTGCAGCAAACTACACGGAAACAAAGTGAACAGAATTACTGAAAATCGATTTCCCGTTAATTCCTTGAGAAGAACTAGTGCGAAAAAGATTACCATTAGATAGTACCTACTGTCAACGGAACTTCTTCACAGAATAAGTGGGTATGAAGGGCACAGTTTAAATTGGTTTATATTTTTTAGTAATATTACTGATTTGTGACGATGCTCAAAATTATTAAACAAAATTATTAATTAACTTGTTCATAAGAGTCCTTATATCGCTTTTTTTGAAACCAATTTAGGTTTTAATGGTTACGTTACTTAGCTTTTCAGTGAATTCCGTTCAAAAATTAATAGGTGCAAGTTGTGAGAAAATTGCCTATTCTCATTTTTAGATGATACAATTCTCATGTTAGTTTTAAGTTCACGTTCACCGATATGGTTGATAGCAAAAGCCCGGTAGGTAGCAGTTTGCGGCTCAGAGACGACGAGTCCTTACGAAAAGTCGATGATAATGACACCAGCCGGTTCTTGATAGGCAAGGTTTTATATTCACTCAGAAAAATTGTACAAATGAAGAGACTAGATATTAAAATGGATCTATCTATCTATATAACTTCACGCTAAAGACGGAGTTACGGAGTTAGACGGAGAGGTTTGGTGCAACTTCCACAAAATTTTGATTATTGGTTCCCGTGAACCAGATGAGATTATTGGTCAAAAGTTTCTGTGAACTGTAATATCTAGAAATAGTTTTGAACTGCTTTTGCAAACGATCCACTTTTCCCAAGATATTATAATAATAATAATAAATCGGATCTACTTCATCGCGCAAAGCACTTGCTAGATATGATGAATGACAATTTCAAGAAAAATATGTTTTTGGTGAAGACATATGCATTGATGACAGTATGGTTTCGTTTCGACAACGTTTGATATTCCACCAATATAATAAGCAGAAACGGCACAAGTACGGGATCAAACTTTTTAAACTGTTTACCTTACTAGGGTATACGTACAAGTTCAGTATATACGCTGGTAAACAATATGAACAATTCAATGTCACCATTCAAAGAGTTGTAATGAACCTTTGCGACGACTTGCTTAACAAGCGTAACCAGAGAACTCCTGAAAAATGAAACTCATCTGATTGGCACTTTAAGAAAAAATAGAAAGCATTCCCCTAAAGTTGTTGTTTCTACTAAGCTGAAAAAAGTTCATAACGAGAGAAAGTGATGATGGGATAACTTTGAATTAAACAATTTTTAACGGAAGTATTGCGTGTTTTATTTATTTTGTTGAACCTGATGTTTCGAATACTTTGCAGCGTCCGTGGTCGCAGGAAGACTAAGGTGACATTTATCTTACATTGGTTATTCAATTATTACATCTACCGACATGGATGGATTAATCTCAGCTAAATCCAGAACATCCCTCAAAGACTCCCAAAACTTCTCTAGTTCTTGATCACACGCTGAGCTTACGGGAGCGTATGCTGCAACCAGAAATACTCGCGTGATGCCTAGTTTAATACGAACCGAGAGAAGTCTAGGGCCTACCAAACAGTAATCTCTTACACCAGTGGCTAAGCGAGAGGAGAGTACGACACCTACACCAGCACTGGCATGATCGTCCCGGTCTACCCCAGACCATAGGGCTATCATCCCACCGGGCAGATCATCGGTGTCGCTCCCCTTGCGCGTAATCTCTGTCACACACAAAGCATCCAAACGTCTATCATTCATTACATCTATCAGTTCGTTCATCTTATCATTCAATCCACCTCTCACATTGCATGTGCCTATACGGCACTCGGCTCCCCTCGTTCGCTTGGCGCTGCGTGGTGGGTGGCGCCCCCCACCGCTGCATGCAGCTATATTTGCACCGACGGGGGCGGATCGGTGCGCGTCGCATCCGGGGGGCCCTATGGTGACCTCCTCCACAGATATAAAATCTAAAAAAGTGCCAACTTTTGCGACATTTGCATAGAAAAACTTTCTACGTGTTGAATGTTTTACCAACTGTAACCCCGAAAATGCCCACATTGCAAATTTCAACAATTTGTTAGAGCTGTTTCCGATATCCCTGAAATAAATAAATAAAAAGTGTAAGCAGTGCTATCAAACTAAATCCCGTATTCACAGCATGGCCCTCTAACCTCTCTGGCCTGTATGAATGGATCGAAAACGCTCGTAAAAGGTGGTCAGCACTGACTGACGCGGCTCGAATAGAAAGTCTAGTTGTCGATCAGCATCAGCACTGACCGACGCGGCTTGAACGGGAAGATGCATTTTTTTTCTTGGTGTGCAATGTGTTAACAACCGGCATAGTGACCAATAGGTCCCCGGTTTGAATTCTGGCATATACCTACCATTAAATCTGTGTTTTCGGATTTATGTACATATTTGTAATTATCACTTGCTCTGCGGTGAAGGAAAAACATCGTGAGGTAACCCGCACGTCCAAGTCATAATATTTCTACTTTACCTAAGAATGATCTGGTGATGAAAGATGATTTTCCCTTTGGGTTGCGGAGGTCTAACGGCAGTCGTTCAATGTAAAACCCAGTATCTTCACCAGACCCTTAGGTTTAGGTAGCGGACTCCGCCAATCCTAATGGACTGGGAAACGGGATGACGCCAAGAAGAAGGGAAGAATAGATGAACCTAACTATTGATATGTGATACAAGCGTGAAAAATTCAATATTGTAGCAAAGTTTGTATAGAGTTTTATTATTTACGTCAGTAGGTAATAACACATATATATGCATAGCAAGTATGTTTAAAATATATCCTGCAATTCTAGAAACCGCAAATAGTCCGCAAGACGTAGAGTATCTACTCAATACCCGCAGGCTAGCGTGTGGTGGATCGGTTATAGCGTGTGCTGGCATTTTTTAACATACGTATCTCGTAGCGTGCTTGTTTTTCTAATACTTAGATAAGTATTCAATGTAATCTACCGACCTTGTCAAGTAAACGTGACGTTACATTTCTTAGAGAAAACATAATTTTTCAAGAGCCACGTGGTAAGTGTGTAAGATAATACATCAGATATGTGGTCTATCATTAGGTTTACCATACGCTTAGTTTCAGGCTATTTATGTGATGTAAAAAATTGTGAAAAAATGTTAAGGGTATTTTACAAATTGCTTGGTTAGTTGATACCTTTCTTATGATGACTTTGACATTTTCTCATTACTCCGATATTGGTTCACACACCCTTCTTTCAGTTAATACATATTCTCAATTCGACCTGAATGTTTATTTTTGTGAGTATTTATATGATATATTCGATGGCAATTTACTAAATTGTACTTAAAAAACTACTGATTGATCCTAGAACATTTAATTATTGAACTTATGACAATGGTTAGGTATGCAAAATTTGCAAATGACGCGATGTCGAAGTCTCGATTAAGACTTCCTCGTGTCACCTTTTCACATTCGACTATATATTATAATATAGCTATGAACATACAGAGAAAAAAAAATATTTTGGCGTATTTAGAAAGAGATTTTATAGCACAACGGTTTCTAACGAGCCAAAGATAACATAATATAGCCTGTATTTTTATCGTACCGTATCGAAACAGATTCAGTTACCCAAAAGTTATTCCAAAGCACAGCCAATCATTATAGGTAGGTTTTATTTAAAAAAATCTTTTACTCAATAAACAATTAAACGTCAATTTTCCATAAAATAAACATAATTTTATTTTTTAATGTCCGTACACTAAGCATCGTCGCATGCGATTGAAACATAAAGCAGCGAGTCTGACTCTTCTTTAGGGATCTTCTCCACGCGTTTTTCGAAAGCAGTCACACCATGCCATCTTCAAGGTTCATAAAGCGAATTGCTTAGAGTTGTCATTCGTTTCGTATAATAAATAAAAGTTGCAAGGTGCAAAGTCGGGACCTTAAGGAGGATCACTTATTCCACACCTTCTATAGAGAAATATTCGATTGTCAGTCTTCAGAGTGTTGTTGCCGTAATTAGGGTTGCCACCTTTTTACTTTGCAATTAAAGTACATTGGTTACATATTACAGGTAAGAAAAAAAAGTACATAGTGTCAAAATAAAGTATCATTAGCGTTTCTTCATCATTATATTTAAAGACATATTTTTTATTGCTTTTCCCTAGTTTTATTGAATTATTATTATTGATAAACAATTCACAGTATCAATACAGTCAATCTGGCTAACTTTGGCCCAGTTTGCACATAAAAAGTTAGACCAATGTTTAAAATAATACGTTGCTCAAAAAGATACACTTGTTATGGTGGCTTTATGTAGCCTACTTCCAAAAAATTTACTCATTTACCAATAATCTCTAGGAAAATAGTTTAAAAAAATCCATTTAACCACTGGGCCAATGTTAGATTGTGAGTTGGGCTTGGATTGGCCCAGGTCCCAATTTTAGGTTGTTTTTACTTATTTTATTTTATTTAAAGCATTTTGCTAACATTGGCCTGCATATTTACCATAAAAACTACAGCTGAGGGCCATAGACAATAATTATGTATACATTCGGTTTCCTTTATAAGTACTAAAATGGGTAAATAAATTATTGCCATAGGAAAATCAACACAGTTTTTATTCAATCTTATTTTTTTGGTGAACAATGCGTTTTTAACTTATTTACTGACTTACCATATAGCTAAGACAATGAAAAAAGTATCAAAATAATTAAAATTTTATTTAATCCTAAATCTACATCTACATCATGGGGTTAAACTTTGAAAAATTTCCATTCCATTCCATGGCCAGGAAGTCGTCTTATATGATAAAATACCTTTCTTTCTTTGAATATTAGTGTCATTCAGCATTCGTATGATATTTGTAACATTCATTATGCAAAACTGAGCCACGGCCTTTATCACATTATCACTAATCATTTGAAGTTCCAGTCTACCGTCATGTACTTCATATGTCTCTATAGAAAAAAAATCCTCCTGTGCTATATCCAAACCACATTCTTCTTCATGTGTTATGTCTCCTTCCTCTGCCCTTTCGTCACACTTATCGAATATATCTCCTCCCAATATTTTGAGAATTTTGAACTTTGGCCCGGGCTCAAGTTACCCTTATTCACCGGTAATAAATTACCTGTTCAATATTTATGGCAATATCATGGGAATTAGCTAATTAACTCTCGTAATTTTTGAAAGAAATAATAGATAGACACATATGAGACACTTTAAAATAACACTTGCCTCCTTAAGTATTCAAATGACAACACAGCAGACAACTTTTTGGCGCTTTCGTAACAAATCGCTCTATTCACACCACAGAAAAAAGCAACTGACGTCTTAACAATGATAGATGTCAATTATTTGGCAGAATCTGAGCATTTACGAAGATATATTAGAATCGATGTTTACAAATCTAGTTTGAAATACATAAAATCATAGCAAAAAAAAATCTATAATATGCATTTGAAATTTTGGGCCAATTTTATATTGAAGGCTTAAGTTACCCTGATCGACTGTACAGTCATATTTAAGTTTAGTGACGCTGGCGACCTAACGATTCAGTACTAATAGATAACGTTTCGTTTTACGCAAAAATGCTTACGATCAAACTCTTTTATACCAGAGATATCAAATCATGCAAAATAATGTATTTTCGCGTACTTTATTTTTGTCGTAAAGTACAAAGTATAATTACATGGAATGACGTACAATACTTTATTATAAAGTACGGGTGGCAACCCTAGTCGTAATAGAGAAGATCTTGCTTCATAGGTGCTGCTGTTTTCCTAACATTTTCCAAGACAACTAGTAAACAGCGACGAACATACCAATGAGGCAACCATCTTTATTCCTTGATTTCTGCCCCTCTTTACTATTATTGGCAGATTGTTTCTGGTTTCCAGTACATAACAATATAACCAGTATTACCCTACCGTAACCTATGAGCGCTTGCAATATATTAAGTATCGCTTGCGTGACGCTACCTCTGCTGCTAACATAGCAACTCCTTAGGAGCTTACTGATAATGTTAAATAACAACTACCTGGTGGAGGTGTAGGTACTTCCCCAGCTGGCCTGTTCTGATGCCCCTATCGATTATCTTCAGTGATTGCTTCCTCGGCAATCACGCGCAGGACGTTCTTCGCTCAAATCATCAGTGAGCTTGCCTGGACCATGTTTGAACTCATTAAACAAGTTATAAACAATGGCACGGGATGGAACTTCGTCATGAAATTTCAATCGCATTCTAACATAATATTGTTGGTAATTTAGACCGCATCGAAAGTCGTAATTTATCACGAAAAGAAAATTTTCTCTACTCAAATTTATTACGTAACTTCATGACAAATTCCTTGCGGGATAGGCTGAGAGAACCGAGCGCCACGTGACTCAATCCTTACACACCTCACTCGCTTCTTTAACATTTATTGCTCTTCTCATGCACGCTACCTACTGATAGAACACGACCAATTTAGTCATAGTAGGTAAGTTTTGGCCTTCTTCGGTTCCTACATCCTTCCACTTTTGCGTTGTATATCTGCTTCGTCATTCTTTCATCCTGCATTCTTTCTACATGTCCGAACCAACGGAGCATGCCTCTTCTTATTTTACCACCGACGCTCTCTTTCAGATTAACTCTGTTTTTAACATCATCATTGCGAATATACACATGCAGAAGCAAGATTATATTGTGATCGAGTAAAACTAGTTTTGGCTGCAGGGACTTGCACAACAACGTTATTCCTACGTCTACTCTTAGCTGGCGGATAATAATGTGCTATTTTATGTTTTGCAAGCAATATTTTTATAATGTATAATTGACGAATACATAACAGATCACATAGGTTGTAAAGAGTACTGGTATTGAAGTGCTGTTTCTTAAAAAAACATTACTTTTAGAAGAGCCCAAAGGGTTTTAGGGTAGCTTGGGTCTTAGCTATTATATCGGCGGGTGCCGGCATTTTTAAAATGTATTTTTTTTATATTATCTTTTTAAAATTATAAAAATGTAGAACAATTTGGCAAGCAGTTAAATCCGTGACTCTTGTTTTCCCAGTAGCCATTTCTAAACAAGATGATTACTTCAACTAAGAACAGCCAATAAAAGTATACTATAGCAAGTAAATATATACCTACTTATACGTATCTAATAAACAAAAGAGGCATGTTATCATATTTAAGGAAATCTCGGATCATCTCAACGAAGCATACTTAATTGTTGAAGATAACTTGATATCTTAAGTTTTCAATTCCTATACAATATCATCATTCATTTTATTTGTTTATCGCGTATAGTGCAAAGAGAGCGGCGTAAACGCACTGGCGACAATTCATTCGCTGTGGAACCAGTTCGATAGTGCCCGCGAACGGAAAACCCTGTGTCCGCTTGGCCCGATGTCTGCTATCAAGTGATCGTGTACAAGTGTATTAAATACTTGAAAATAAATCATCGATATTATACCTATACAAATGGAAATGCAAAATCACAGTAACGAGAATGGTAAGAAGTGGTGAATATGACTTGTGTTATAAGTTTAAGTGTATTGACCCCGATTTGTTGCGAATATTATTGAACCTTGGCAATATGTTCTGAATGGTCAAGGTTTCAAGTGAAATTGTGTTTTCATTTTCTAAATGTAAGTTAGTGGTAATAATAACAAAACCATATTTAACACCATAAACAATACACATTAATGGTAAACACACACTGTATTTGTTAAATTGTCACGTGACGGCAAATAGAATTATATTTTGAAAGTTGTTTATATGTAAAAACTTACGTTATACTTAATAAATTTTTTTAGGCACCGAATATTACTTGAAATAAAATTGATTTTATATCATTTAATTATATTGTTAGCACCATAAGCCTAATTTAAGTAATAAATATAAGTATTTAAATATTACTTATCTTATTGCAGTGGTTATTCAGACTGGAAAGGTCAAAATGAAACATTTGATAGCGTACTGCCGCATTCCAATATTTTTTTTATAAAGATATATCAATGTCGTTTCTAAACGTGCAACACTTACCTTCACGGATTATTGTGTTGATTTTAGCAGGAAAATACAAGACTAATAAAGACTAAGACAATAAAGAGAAAGAGAATATAAAAACTAAACCGCAAACGATGCCACCGGTGTTGCAATCGTCCATAGGCTATTTACCATCAAGGGGGATATTGTACACACGATTGTCACCGTAGCGATATGTTAATGGTCAATAGATATTGTAATTAATTCATAAAAGGCTTTGAAGCTGATAAAATTCAAAAATTATATAGGTAATTAAATAATATTATTAATAACCATAGAATAAATAGTCTGGTATTCGTTTATTATGATTAATTTAGATATAGTTCGTTAAGTTAGGTTGACGCACGTTTAATATAAACATTATTTTAAATATGGGTTTATACTGTCTGTGCTTTGTAACAAATGATGTATCGTCTGTTTAAAATAAAAAAATCCAAATATAGGAATTACTAGGAGTTACGCTAGATAATAACTAAAAGTATCTAAATAAAAATATTAAACTTCACGACAAATCGTAAAGTACACAAGCGGGTTTAGGTTATGCTAATATCAATGTCTATCGGATAAATAAAAATGTATACACAACAAGCGACAAGGTTCGGCCAGGATTTTTAGGTTTCGAAAATTAACTTAGCTAAGCTTTTACCACCTTCGCACCTGCAAGCCTTTTGGAACTAAGCTAAAGTGAAGTTCGGTTTTTTGATTCATAAATTCGATCGGGCCTTTCATCTTTATGTACAGATCGAAAGTCTTTGATAAGTAATTTCATTCGTACACGATCTGAGGATTTTTGAACTTGTATTTTTTGCCACAGGTAAGGCCGTCATGCGCACGCCTCATAGAAAGGAATATTAAACGGATCTCTATAAGATCAGGCTGACATTGTTGTTTGTCTATCACAAGCATTTTAGAAAGTTTTATATACATTTCATGATATACATTTCATCGACGAAAGTAGTTATTAGGGTTATTTTTTTGACAATCAAGGTGTAATGTACGAAAGAGATCCCGTTCTTATGACTCTATTCAATTAGTGCAACTTTTAAATTATGCAAGTAGGTATTTATTGTTTTTATATTTGCCTTTTACCATCATAATGCGCCTACTTCTCGCGTACTATTTTTCACCGTTCGCTTTTTATTTCAAAATTAATGTATAATTAAAATCCATGTAAATGTATTACAAAGTTTTAAAAAAATATACTTACATATATGCAACATAATTTTAAATAGTCAATCAATTGACCAATAAGAAATACCTACCATTTATTTTTATTTATTATTTTTACATTTATTATTTTTGCGAAGTAGGACATAAACATACAACTTACATTAGTTTTTTTGTTTGTACGCCTAACGTAAACGATAACCGACAAAAGAAGAAGTAAGTTACTGAAGCGTGCCTTAGTCATTATTCAGAGAGTGGTATCCTCCAGACAATTAGAGGGAATTCACATAAATACAGCCTTACCAACCGTACGGGTTATGTCAGACTCTTACTGAATAAACACCACCTATTGATTGTCTTTAGACGTGAAGGCTTTTATGGCTTCGTCGGAAACGATCTTCCCAAGGGAAACGAGGCGACCCAAACAGATATTATTAGTTGTCTCGAGAATTTAAATGGAAATTGATAATTGTGCCCATAGGCCAATTATTATTCTGCTAAATAATCCCAACTATGCAGTTGGTTGGTAGTTGATGCGCGATATATGCCTCGCTAATGTATTTAAATGACTCGCAATAGCGATGTGCAGGTGCACTCGAGGGTTTTTAACAGAATACTGTTAAAAACAATGACTGCACCTAACCCTTTGTTAATCCTTTGATTTCAGTTTTCTTGTTCTTTTTGTCGATTCTAAGCAATTTTTGCGAAGTAAAATTAATATTCTGAAGGGGGATTTATCAACAAAATGTTTATTTCGTTGTGAGAAATGCTTATAAAAATATGTATTTGTTATTTATTTCCTTATTAATATGTTTTCAGACTTTCGGAAATAAAATTCCGCCGTATAAAGCATAGAATGTGCTAATATGACAGACGTTAGGTACTTCATTTGCAGGATGCATCATGCATGTTGCTTTTTATTATCGGATCTGGTGATCGTATCTCGATCCTGTAAATAACATTATCTTACAAATTAGAAAGGAGTACAAATGAAATAACAAATGATATTCTTTTACATAAATAGACCGAATCTGAAAGATTATCGCTTGCTTATTAAATAAAAAGTCAAACGGTACTAAATCCATCTGAATTTACAAACTAAGATGTCATGCAAGGTCTTGCAAGGTCATGCAAAGTCTTGCAACATAGACAACATAACCATCGCCGGCGCCTATGCATAAAAATGGCCCAAATGAATTGTTATTTTAAGGTTTTATAAATACATACTGGATTCTTGTTTACCACTTTTGAAAGAACAGACGCTGCTAAATTTTAAATTCGAATTAATTTGCTCTCTGCAATTACACTTGGTTTTTAAACATTATTTTGCTTTCATTTTTGTATATCATTATGTAGGTAATGTTGTTGGTTTATAGTAGGTACTATTAGTAATTGCGTAACAGAGCTCTATGGTACTTGTCATTACTGCTTATTATGTCATTTCCAGTAGTTAAGCCAATTTATTTTCTGCATTTCAATATTTAATAATCTATAATCACTTTACTATTTGTCAAATTTATGTTAACACTTCCAGAATGATTGCACTGTCAAAATAGTTTTGTCATTATAATTAAAATGTAACGAAGTTTACTATTTATATAGAAAGAAAATTTGTAGGTATTTTAGCGTGTTCGGAACGAAACATGCTAGTGTCAAACACTTTATTTCCGGCTCCGACTCCGACTCGGCTATATTTGAAAGTGAGAGAAACCCGTAGTGTTATAACAAATAAAGACGTTGTATATCTTGAATGCACTTTTAGATGGTAGGTATACCGCTGATGAGGAGAGGCGAGTGAGTGCAGGGAATGGTGTGAATGACGGGTTGGGAAAATTTCTTGGTAGAATGAACCTGAAACAAAAGGTGTAGCTCGCTATACAACGTGGTGCTGTTCCCAATGCTAATGAATGCAAGCGAGAGCTGAGTGTGTCAGAGAGAGCATGAAAGTAGTAAAACGGCGCCGAGAAACGAGCGTAGCGCAAATCTGCGTAATGCTTGCAGGCCGAGTTCGCAAAGTGGATGTGAAAGAGAGTACCTACACCTATCTGTGTTATGATTAGAAGAGGCATACTCCGTTTGTTTGGACATGTAGAAATATTGTAAGAGGAAATAATGATGAAATAGATACATAATATGAAAGTTGAATGATGTAGGTACTCTAGAGCCTTCGAAAGCCTCTTTGAAAAGAGCTATCAATGTTAAAGAAGCGAGTGAGGTACGTAAGGACCGAGTCATTTGGCGCTCGGTTTTGCCTACTCCGCAAGGGACTTGGCGTGAAGTATATGTAGATGGAAGAAAATTAGTTCAACTAATATTTTTTATATATACCTTTGTACTTTTTTGACAAACTTGACAGGGAGTTCATTTTACATTCTGATATTTCGCGCAAGAAACCATTGTACAGAGAATGCGCTGCCGACGAGAGGTATAGGACGCGATGGGTATAACATTAAATAGCTATTTTAAACACAACACACTGGCAGGCAATGTCTCTCCTCAGAAATTTGATAAAACTCGGATGATAAACAAACTTGCATCCTGTCCGATAGGAAGCTATCGTAGTATACTCGTATAATCACGTATAATATAAGGAGCTTGTTGACACACCCGCCCTCAGGAGCTCTGGTAATTTTATTTACCCGTATAAACGAAGCAGTGGATACGTCGGGTGGCAAACAATCATAGGGTTCGTAGGCTCCCATGTTACTTATTGATACTTTCAACACAAGAAGCAATATGTATCGCATGGCATCACCCTCGCTAGCAACACCTGCACCTTCCTGCGTGTTTGCAAGGTGACCGCACTCACTGGAACACAATAATATTTATGGAAATATTTATTTGGCTCGGGACATTTCACATTTTAATGTGTGATGTCAAGTCACTAGAGATAAGCCACTACAAATCTTGACTTTGGACTAACTCCTGCTCATAACTTGACTATCAAAAGCCGTTTTATAAGTCTTAACTTTATCGACATTTTTAACTCCCGGTGCAAAAACAGGGTTGTTATAAGTTTGACTGCTATGTGTGCGTGTGTCTGTATGTGTCTCTTAAATGGATGAAGCGATTAGGATGCGTATTGTACGACGAGCTCGGTGGCGCAGTGGTGGAACGCGCTGTTACGCTACTTTGACACCAACGCTCGTGGGTTCGATTCCCACACAGTACAAATATTTGTGTGCATGAACATGTCTGTTTGTATTGGTCTGGGTTTTTCTATGTATAATAAGTATGTATTTACAAAAAAAAAAAAAATGTATTTACGTATGTTTATCAGTTGTCTGGCACCCATAACACAAGCTTCGCTTACTTTGGGGCTAGGTGGCGCTGTGTAATTTGTCTGGCAATATTTAATATTAATATTTTTGATTTAAAAGCAGGTTTGTAACGGTGGTTCTTAGACATGTTTCATCAAAATCGGTTCAGCCGTTTCTAGGTTATCTGCTTTTTTAACTGAAGTAGCGATCTTAGACACATAATATATACATATGGAATTCTTGGTCTGAAGCTGGAGCCAAGATATCCAGCACACTAGTACACTCTAATGCAAATATGTCGTGTTTCGATTCGTTATTGATCAGTATTTTTACAATATTTTTGTTAATTTTAGGTATTTCACTTTGCGCCTTTTACTTAAAATTATACGTTTGAACGCAAATTGAAACAAAAGTGTCGTCGAAAGTTAATGAAATTAACAAAAATTTAATAGTCTGATCACAAACAAAACTTTCACTCGAATTCGTCCATTTTGTCTAGAATCCTTTGGCAGAAGAATGTCACGTCGACTTGGTATACCTAATATCTTTCGTTATAGTATTTATTATATATTATTTAATTAACGGAGCAAAAGTTCATCAAAACCTTGACGACCTTCATCGGCTAATTCTCTTAAGAATGTACTTCAATCTTCTGACTAATTTCTTCTTGCAATCCATGGTTGCAACCAACATTGACGTTTTTAATAAGAAAAGACTCAATGAATATTCTTTTGTAAGTCATTCCAGTTAAGCCACGTGAACATAGAATAATGGAAAAATGAAGCCTTCCTTGAGCGAATATTTGAGTGAACCTTACAATCCACCTAGTAGTTTTCGAGTGAAGACCAAATTCCACTATTTTTTTTGACGTGATAACGTCTTATACATCGATCGCCCGCAGCACGCACGAAAAAGTGTCACGTTCCGCCTGTGCAAGCGAGAGCGCGGAACAAGCGACGGAGAGGCACGATCGGCCTAAGCGTTCCGCTTGTGATGCATCTATCTCTCTTCCACTCCATCGGCCGATGCGTCCGAGTCCGAGTAGAAGAGAGCCAGCGGCAGCTAGCTACCTACACGTGAACTGTTTTGTCAACTGTTGAATGTTTTCTTATGACGTTATCACGTAAAATTATCGTCCGTAAACTTGCCGTAAACCGACTTTACAGACAACCATTTTTTTCTAAAATTCTTACATCTACAAACACGTTACAGTTATTATAACTAAATATTATATATGGCATTCTCCTTTTCGGTCACATAAATAATAATAATATAGTTAATGGTCTCTTCATGTACTTTATAGACTCTACTACCTGAACTGAATAGTGAACGAATAAAAACAGGAATTACACGAGTTCACGTGGTTTAGTTTATTAGTAGATCTGTAATGCAAGGACGACTATTGTAGTGTGGTATTTTAGGTAGGTACATTATTGTAGGTTCCATACATATTATTATAGTTGTCATTTTTCAGACATAGTCATGTTGTTTATTGACTCATGTGGTTATATATGTCTTAAAATATTGTGCAATTTATCTGCAGTATTAGCTCTGGCGTCTATTGTTTAAATACATATTGTATACTGTCACCCATTGACTCATACACTGACTGATTAATAACATCCTGAAATTTGATCAAATGATTGTTTGAGTAATTACTGTGTCCGCTAAGGTTAATTTACAATTTAAGGGGGAAAAAAGAGGTGATTCACCTTTGTATAAAGCGTTTAATGAAAGGGAAAGAAATACCGCTTAGAAATTCAGTATAAATATTGCTTATTGAAATAATGAGACATGTACGGATTGATTCAAAAACATCTAATCATTGAAAGATCGTCACAAACTTTCACATCTCTAATACTCACTAGTGCGATTTCATGCAGGTAAATATTAGCAAAGTAGTTAGAGCGCGCGCGAGGCGATGTTAGTTTACAAATACGGCACGATGAAAACAGACAGATTCTGGTATTATCTGTCAAGTAAACGGCAGACATGTTTATATTATTACTAATAAGGTTAACAATTATTAGATAATGATTGTGGTCATAACTGTTCTTAAGCGTCTGGAATTTCATAGCAGCCGACTAAATAGTGTTGATATTTATATAATTAAAATTTGCTTTTTGTACCTCGTATATCGTTGAGTTATTAGTACGAAAGCAGTAAAGATGTTTCCGTATTAACAATAAATAATGACGGAATAAATCCTGTTTATCGTTATTACCATTTTTAAAAACATAAATAAACGGTGAAAGTAAACATAAACAAGCCCTATTAGAAGTAATTAGTACCTACAGAATAAAAAAACTGTAAATACAAATGTAAACCAGTTGAGAATGCGCAAGCTTGCATTGCCAGAGGTACAACTGGCTTGTCAATTATATAACTATTCAATTTTTTTTTTAATTTGTCGGCCATTTTGACCATGTTCCTTAAGAGATAGGAACGGTGTTCCTGAGCATTTCTATTCTACTTTTTTATGCTGAATCCGAATCTAAAGTCAAAATTCGAATATTCGAAAAAAAAGCGACAGACAAACACACAGACAAACGCACAGACAAAAGATTTCGTATAGGAACGGTGTTCCTGAAAATTACGAAACAGGGCTTTTGTCAAACAGATGTAAAGTATGTGTCTTGTCAAGCTTTATATGTTGACCTTTGTACCGTTCTTATGCCGTAGGTAATAAGAGTTACAATCTAACTTCGAGTGATCAAGCGTGATCTTCAATAGCTGTACTTACATTACCTAATTAAATATTCTTTGCACGGTAGATAGTTAGATAATTAATTTAGACGAATAGAACATAACAACAACTCCTTATTTTTTTATAAAGCTTAAAGTTTTAATTAATGGAATATATAATTAATATTACAAACTACTATTCAATTGTTTATAGTTTAGAATTTAAAATCTAGTCTACACTAAGGGCATGGCTGTTCGCTCGCACTGCAGCATTTTTCTTTCTTTAGCATTTTTATACCCGTCGTAACTTCTAAACGAAAGGTCCGATCCGAATAATTTAAAGAGCAATCCACATGTACACAATCATCCTCTGAAACTATTTACGCAACTATTTTCGCGGATGACTTATAGCTTTACATGACAATACGGAGTGATGAGGTTTGCCCACGGTTACAAAAAGATACCTACTGACGTCAAATGGGGCGACAGCAACAAGCTATACTGTAAACACACCCATACTATATACAATGTTATGATGACTTACAGTAGATCGGCCCAGCCGATATCTAATGAATACAGTAGTTATATTAGGAGAAGAAATACCGTCACTACGGTGCGTGGTCTGGGAGTTCATTTCTCACAAATGATTTGACGTTCCGTGCTCATAAACACGATGCATGTAAGAGAGCTTTATAAATGTAAGTTTCGTGTTACTCGAAAATAAAATAAGGACTTCCAAG
This sequence comes from Pyralis farinalis, assembly GCA_947507595.1. Classification (NCBI taxonomy): domain Eukaryota; kingdom Metazoa; phylum Arthropoda; class Insecta; order Lepidoptera; family Pyralidae; genus Pyralis; species Pyralis farinalis. The sequence continues at coordinate 15,356,478 of OX382273.1, forward strand.
GAACTATTGCGACTACAGTTTTACATGACACTTTGGTTAGAAGCAGAATGGAAAGCCATTATTTGGACCCCTCATGAAAGTTCGATGATGGCAAAAATATAAAATAAATTTGAACAATGCGTCTATTTTCGACAACATACAATTTATCCGTACTCATGTATCCAACCCACCTAATCGGGATGGTTGGATACTATAAGTTGGATGTGAGATAAGACCTAGTCCAGGCGAAGTATTTTTTTAATAATTTTCAAAGCAAAATATCTAATCTGACTATACTGGAAAGGATAAAAGTGATTATCCTATTTGGCTGCGACGTGAGCCAGAGACGAGAATGTTCGCGATTCCCACGGTTCGGACAAATAATGTACACACCTATCACACGTGCAGTAGTTATTTCAAATGAAGCAGATAAGAAAATTGACGTAGTTCATTATTTATTGGCAGAGTTTATGAGCTCATTATGCGGCACTGAAATATCTTAGTGACAAACTGTAAATATTTTTTTGTATAATATTAATTTATTTTATAAAATGTTATGTAGTTATATAAGTAGTTTGACATTTAAATACCTTGTATCTCCGCGTTACGTATTATATACGTAACGTAAAAATGTTAGATAAGGATTAATATCGTGATATGAATATCATCATCTTTTGATTCTACTCATGTTTTATAGGACACGCTATATGTATAACTACAATAAATATGTATCTATTACATTATTTTGTTCTGTAAGTTATTTTCCATTACAAAAAAGATACAAAAATAAATCTTTTCTCTTTATAATATTAGTTTAGATATACACACATCAAAAGTGTCTAGGGATCAACATATATTTTTGCAATAACTTTTCTCCTGATTGATATTAATTAAAATTTTCTTTAAGGATTCATCAAATAAAGTGTTTTCGTTTGTCTTCAGTAACGATAAACCAAGTCACCTTTGCATTAATAAAGAAATTTGCCATTTTCATAATAAAGGGATTTTTGACATTTGAACCACTAACATTAAAGTTCGAAAAAAAGACTGAAATAACAGTTTTCTTTAAAATTTTATTGGGTAACTTAAACAATTAATAATCCGTGTTTCTACCGCGAACACTAACGATGATAGAAGCTGGTTCCCGGCAACGTACTGTGGCTTTAGCTCTGAATACAAGTCAGAGTGTTATCAGTCGACTTTGGACACGTTACCGAAGCACTGGTAATGTGGCTGAGCGCCATGGAGGACGGTATCGTTGCACCACACGGAGACAAGACCGATACATTCAAATCACAACTCGAAGAGCTCCAACAATAACCGCCATGATGTTAGCCGTGACGCTTCATCACTCTTCAGGGAACTTAATTAGCGACCAAACAGTCAGAAACCGCTTGCATGAAGTGAACCTTCATTCCCGATGACCGCTAAGGGTACCACCTATAGCAATGCACAATCGTAGGATTCGATATCAATGGGCTCTTGAACACAGAAATTGGGCAGAAGAACAATGGCGTTTCGTGTGCTTTTCTGATGAGTCTCGTTTTGGTATGAGACCGGATACAAGACGTATACGACACTGGAGAAGCCCTGGACGCCAACAGCGATTAAAATCCTGCCAGGAAGTCCATCCTTATAGTGGTGGAACCATCATGGTATGGGCGGGTATTTGGATCGGCGGAAGAACTGAGTTGATTTGGATCAGAGGCAACCTCAACGCTCAAATTTATGCTGAGACGATTGTATCAGACGTCATCGTTCCTCTACAAGTGCAAATCGGTCCCTTATTTCAGTTAATGCATGATAATGCACGACCGCACACCGCAAGAGTTGTAAGACAGACTCTCGCCGCAGCTAACATCAATGTCATGCCCTGGCATGCTCAGTCGCCAGACTTGATCCCGATTGAGCATGCATGGGATATGCTACAGAGAAGAGCTCTGCCGAATATGGAGGGTATCCAGTCGCAAGAAGACCTTTTTTTGTTGTTGCAACGAACATGGGCGGCCATTCCACAGCGTGATTTGGATGAACTCATTTTGAGTATGCCAAACCGATGTTCTTGTGTTGTTAGTGTTCGCGGTAGAAACATGGATTATTAATTGTTTAAGTTACCCAATAAAATTTTAAAGAAAACTGTTATTTCAGTCTTTTTTTCGAACTTTAATGTTAGTGGTTCAAATGTCAAAAATCCCTTTATTATGAAAATGGCAAATTTCTTTATTAATGCAAAGGTGACTTGGTTTATCGTTACTGTAGACAAACGAAAACACTTTATTTAATGAATCCTTAAAGAAAATTTTAATTAATATCAATCAGGAGAAAAGTTATTGCAAAAATATATGTTGATCCCTAGACACTTTTGATGTGTGTATATACATATATATATAGAATTTATAAAATTGATCAAGTTTTTTGTGAGTTTATTCATACATACATACATATCATCACGCCTGTCTCCCATTGGGGTAGGCAGAGACTATAGAACGCCAGGTGTACCGATCCAAACATACCACTCTCGCTTCTTCCACATTCATCAACCTCTACATGCACGCTCTTCGGTTTTGGGTACTTTTGATTTGGTCCTTTTTCAACAGCCAATTTGATCTATATGTGTGCGTCTGGGGTGGCCCCTCCCGACATCACCATTCACTCTTGCTTGATATACTTCTTTCGTAACTCTTTTGTCATTCATTCTTTCTAAATGACCAAACCATCTCAGAATACCTTTTTCAATTTTTGTCACTACATCAAATTTCATTCCACAAAGTTCTCGTATCGTGCTATTTTTTATTCTATCAACCTTTCTCACGCCACACATACTCCTCAGCGCTCTCATTTCTACGGCGTTCACCCTGCTTTTTCTGCCATACCCATGTTTCACTACCGTACATCAATGTTGGCGTTAATACACCCTGAATGATAGCAAGGCAAGCTTTGTTCGATATGTTATCGCTTGTTACCACGGAGTACAACGCACCATTGACACGGTTTCCTGCTTTCACTCTTCTTTCAATATCGCTCTCAAATTTTCCATCTCTCGTAAACATAGAACCTAAGTACACAAATTCCTTTACATGTTCCACTTTTTCATCTTCGATCATTATCTGCCAAGATTGTCACTTTCAGTAACACTTTAATTCCTGTGAAACACCATCGCTTTCGTCTTCATTACCTTTATTTTCATACATTTCCTTTTAAAGGCCTCATTCATTACAGTAACCATTTGTTGTAGTTCTTCCGCCGAAGATGCAAGGAGAACCTGATCATCGGCGTACAACAGGGTTTTAAATATTGACTCATTCATTTTTATTCCACAGTCATACTCTTTCAAATCTGTCAAACAACTGTCCATGAATAAGTTGAACAGCCAAGGGAATGCTACACAGCCCTGTCTAACACCACATTCGATGCTGAACCAGTCTGTACAGACCCCATTTACCCTGACACAGGCACTAGAATTCTTATACAAGGACTGGAGTGCCCGTATCAAAATACTATCCACCTTATTCATGGATAGCGTATTTATCCATTACAATCAAATAGTATATTAGTTTTACATAAGATTAATATATATATATATGACGGAACGTGGATATAATTGTCGTCAGGTGGCTCGTTGTTCATGGCGAATAAAGCGAAATACCAGCGTAGTTAATCTTCTCAATATTTAATCAACCAATTACAAAAATAATCGTAACAAAAGTTAAACTCAGATCGCAGATTACAACGGATTCAAAATGCGGTGGACGCAACACGTGCGGTTGGCTCCATTGCTCGATTCATGCATCCATTGCAATAATATGTCTATAAAAAGGACGAAATAACTATCAATTATATTTGTCTATCTGATTTATTTACAAAATGATAATTTGTGTATTTATCGCTTTACTTATGTTGTTGTGCTATTAGATCTTCTATCTTGCCAACTTTCATGATCCTAGCTCAACAATAGATTTTGATATGTGGTTTCTTGACATAAAGACAGACAGAATATAATCGCAAAATAGCGATTTTTTACATTTCCCTGTACTTGTGCTATGTGAGCTTGATTCTTCCCAAATTGAACGCAGTTAAACAATAACTCTCTAAAGAATTGTGTTCCTGTGAGTGAGTGACATCACCTGTAAATTCCGAAGGGGTTGCTGTGCTAGTAACATAGGTGTCATCGCGCGAGTGATACTTAATGTGTTGCAAGCGTCTTTGGCTACAATAACTTATATAAAATCAGATGAACATGAAAGTACCCCACGCTCACAAAAATGTTCTGTTTTACCCCCCACCCATAGCGGTAAACTGAGTTACAACGTAATATCGGTCTCATCGGATCTCCATAAGTTATTCCCTTGATGGTGGATGGCATAAGAAAAGCCTTGATTTTTATAAAACTTTTTGATCCTTGATCATAAAAAAACTATACATTTTGATTTAGATTTCTTGATATAGGGACTTACAACAACATGAGAGCTCTTTTTTCCTTTATGGCACGGTACCCTGCAAAGAAACAATCTTTTTCAGGAACACCGTTCCTATATGAATTCTATATGTTTGTCTGTGCGTTTATCTGTCGCTTTTTTTCGAATATTCGAATTTTGACTTCAGATTCGGATTTAGCATAAAAAAGTAGAATAGGAATGTTCAGGAACACCGTTCCTATCTCTTAAGGAACATGGTCAAAATGGCCGACAAACTAAAAAAAAAATTTAATTGTTATATAATTGACGAGCCAGGTTCTCAACTGGTTTGTTTTGATTATTTGCAAAATTGATCTATTATTTTAAATTAACGTAATTCGAATAGAAGTATACAACAAAATGTTTATTCAAGGTTGTTTATCGTTATATTCACAAACATCTCAAATTTATTGCTACAATATGGGCCTTATACGGATATCCAAGTACAAGTTGTGTACGACCTCGGTGCAGAGTAGAACTGATGACAACCGGTGTTCGACCGAGCGAGCTCATAGCGAATCTAATAAAATAATTTGTTAATTCATTCACCCATTGCCTTTGTAAGACCGTCTCAGCGTTGAATTTGTACGCGGAATAATTTTACAAAATAGATATACCTACTTTGTTTAGAATATTATGATACAAATACAGTGATAATTACAAAAAACAAAACGGGTATTTTTACTGTAATTGAAACTGTTCGTATATCCGTAGTGTATATCGCGCAAACAGTACTGAATCGTTTTTAATGAAATTTTACACGATAATAGCTTATTATATTTTTTATACCACTAAGATAGCAAACACGCATACCGTAGGCCGTATAGCCTATATGATGGTAAGCAGTTACTAACTCTACAGAGTCTACAGAGAGTTACAACGCCAGGGGTGTCACTTGCGCGTCGCCGATCACTTTAAAACTTCTTCACGTCTACTTTGAAGGATATCATGATGTCGTCTCGAGGAAAACCTCAACATGTTAATTTCATAACTTGTTTTCGATGCATAACATTTTATGAATCGCGCAGTACGCGACTATTGCGGTTTCGGTATGTGAGGACAAATTCCTAGACATCGACGAGTGGTCCCTGCTGGTATTCAGATGCTCCCGCCCATAGGGGATTACAGTACTCCATGCGCGATCTGACTTGAGATTTGTATGACAAAAGTCTTTGTCTTGAGCTAAAGTATTGTTTCGCTCTTTTCAGCACATAAAAATTCTTAGACGAACTTCTTAAAAAGTGAATTCGGATTGCACTTCACTGGATATCTCGATACCAAGAATCTTTATTTCTTTGCAATGGTAAAAAACGTGTTCCGGAAGTGATGGACAAATGGGTTTTTTTAGCGGTGAACGCGCAGACTTGTATTTTGGTAGGGTTGAATTATTGGAGAGCAGTGATAGCCCAGTGGATAAAGAACCGGCCTATTGATCAACTGGTCAACGGTTCAAATCCTGGCATGTAGGTACCACTAAATTCCTATTTTTGAACTTATGTACATGTTTGCAATTATTATTTGCTCCGCGGTGAAATGAAACATCGTGAGGAAACACGCACGGCCAAGAAATTATCCTTAGGCTTAGGTAGCAAACGCCGCCAGTTATAATGGATTAGGCAACGGGATAATGCTAAGAAGAAGAGAAGGGGAGCCAAAATTAACTGCTCCCAGTGAATACTTTAGACAAGGTACCCTCAAGTTCCAACACAAGTTGTTCACGGCTTTCGACCTCGAGGGAACGAGGGATGTTACCACGGCCTGTATAATAAGTGTCTCCGGTAATATCGTCCGTCATGCGGTATGCTAGCATTCATAATGCTATCGTAGCAGCTATCATTTATTACTACACCAACCTTACTCATCCCAGTGCAGGAATACGGGTCTCCATTCAATCGAAGGAGTTTATAGCATACTCCACTACGCTACTCAACTGCGGATTGGCGGAGGCCAGTGTTTTAAACCGCTCGGAGGCCACCGACTTACCTTAACGATTGTTATCAGCCGACATGGATGGCTTAACGAATAGTCGCTTGAGAACGGCGGCCTGAAACTAAATGTGGCGAAGACCGAGTTCTTGGCCTCCAATATCTTAGATCCTACACCCGTTAAAGTTGGCAAAGATACGGTTGAGCATACAGACCGGTGTAGGTATTTGGGATCTGTCCTCCATGCGTGCGGTGACATCGATTACGAACTCAAGGTACGTATATCAGCGGCTTGGACCAAGTGGTGTGAGATGGCTAGTACGTTTGTGAGTCTAGAATGCCGGTTAAGCTAAAGGGACAGATTTATAGATCCATCATTAAGCGTGTCCTTACACAAGCATGGCAAGGCACAAGCAGGAGCTGCGTGTCACAGAGATGAATATGTTGCGCTGGATATGCGGAGTGACGCGAAAGGATCGCGTGAGGAATTCCCGCATTCGCGGTAGCCTTCGTGTCCGTGACATAGCAGATAAACTACAAGAGTGTCGCCTACGCTGGTACGGCCACGGTTTACGAAAACCGGCAAATTGCGTGGGGTACGAATGTTTAGCCATGCCACCTTCGCGGGTCCCGGTAGAAGGGTAGACCGAAGAATAGCTGGCTTGACGTCGTGAGGGATGACACGCGTGTCATTGGTATCACTATAAGGGATGCCGAAGACCGTACGAATTGGAATAGTAAATGCCGGAAAGCGGACCCTGGGCTCCGAAGCGAAAGCATAGGACGCGACCGGGACTAACGCTCGGATAATGATGATGTAGTCAGTAGAAGATCCAGTAGAGAGCTTGCATGGTCTTCTATATTTGGTGTCCTAGTGGGAGAACGAAACAATTGAGAGAAAACATAGGCCAAAGCAAATTCATGAACATATCTACGTACGTACGTATACCCGAGTTAACATGTAGGTAGCTACCTAAATTTAATAAAGTTATATCTTTTAGCATAAATAGTATGTTAAGTAGAACATGTGAAAAGTGAGCTCCTTTCCCAGCTAACAGGCGCGGAAGGAACATAAATATATGTATTATAATTAGAAAGATTATTAAAAACTATTTTTTATTTTTGCCAGACACTTCACGTGAGCCCTATCGTTTACCCAGATGTTTTAAATCATCAATTGTTTTGTTAACTTACGTAGTACATTGTTCATTAGTTAGTAATAAGTATTCATGTTATATGTGTTTATTGTGGTAGTATTTTATATCTTTTTAGTAAGGTTTTTATGTGCATTTACCTTTATTTATGACAGTCAAATCTACCACTCATTTTTAGGGTTCCGTACCCAAAGGGTAAAACGGAACCCTATTACTGAGACTTCGCTGTCCGTCCGTCCGTCCGTCTGTCACCAGGCTGTATCTCACGAACCGTGATAGTTAGACAGTTGAAATTTTCACAGATTATGTATTTCTGTTGCCGCTATAACAACAAATACTAAAAAATAGAATAAAATAAATATTTAAGGGGGCTCCCATACAACAAACGTGATTTTTTTGCTCATTTTTGCTCGATATTGATAATGGCAGCAGGTAGACGCTTGAAATATTCACAGAATATTTAGTTATATATTCATTTTAAGAATAAATAATTAATTAAAATAAAATAAATATTTAAGGGGGGCTCCCATACAACAAACGTGATTTTTTTGCCGTTTTTATAGATAGTGGTACGGAACCCTTCGTGCGCGAGTCCGACTCGCACTTGGCCGATTTTTATCATTTCATCTCCTCGTATACGTATGATAATTCCTATAACGGATATAAGTGTTCAACACATGGAGGTTGCATATGTAACATATAATCCAAACTTACATACGACTATTAATTTATCTATTTTACTCAGTCTCTTATCTGCATGAAGGCCACGGACACTTGGTCCAAACCCAATCATACAAATCTCCACACACACCTTTTATTCCCTTAACCTAAATCCAGGATAGTCCTTATGCGCAAAGTTTTTTAAGTTCTTGAGCTTTTTATTTTTGGTCTTTTATGCGCTTTTGAAGTCACAGAAGAGCGTATACTTGTACAACCGGTACGATCCTAACGTAAAGTAATGTAACCACTACCAAATAGTATTTTCTTCCTTTGGAAACTAAGCAAAAGAGGAGTATAACATAACATTTTATTCACAAAGGACATTACAATATGAAGTGGAGATCAGTGTCGGCACTACGCTCCTCTCTTTATCATTGCATTAAATTAATAAATATTGGAACCACAAAGGAATACTGAATTAAAATATGGACAGATTAACATACATAGGTAGACTTATACGTACCGACACAAATACACAAGTGCAGTAGACATAATGTATATATAAGGTAATTGGTGTAATATCGTGTGTGTCACAGAGAAACGAAAGCGCTACAACTCAGTGAATTACTTGCGTTAAGGCAAGTTACTGGTTCTCAGCTATTACCTAGAATGAATCGAGAGACAAGCAAGAAGCTTGTACAGCATAGGAATATATTAGAATAAATAGGAATTATATTATGATTTATACAGATAAGATTAATGATGCATACATGTTCAGGTAAATTTCGTTCCTTATAAATGGTGAAACATGAGTTCACGGTGGAATATTATAATAACATCTGCAATAAGCATTTTGTAACCGCTGAATCATTTGTCGGTCTTTATACAAGAGACATGGGCCATAAACGATATCACCATAGGAGACCAGAGGACCAGAGCGTTTGAATTAGACCAAACTGCAACATTTTCCAGATCTCGGCTCAACATCATCAGAGCATCTGCCAGTTTAGCAGGTTCATTAGAAATATACAATTGAAGATCATCAGCGTAGCAGTGGTATTTGGCATTTTTACCTTACCTTAGGTAGATCTGCACTGTAGCTGATGAAAAAGAGAGGCCTAAGGGCAGAGCCCTGAGGAAAACCACGTAATGAACCACGAACAGGTTTAGGTACAGAAGCGATGCTAGAACCATCCTCTTTCAATACATTGCTGACGATCACTGAGGTAGCCATTGAACCAGATTACAGAGCGATGGTCAAACTCATAGAATGATAATTTTGCAAGTAAGAGCATAATTTTTAGACTTTCAATGGCACGAGAAAAGTCCTAAAGGGATAGTATTGTACTCGTACCTAGTGCTGCATCCTGGTCAATGAGGATATTGTACGTGAAGTCAAGCAAGGAAGATGTAATGCCACGGCCGCTACGAAAGCCTGATTGGGTGAGTAGGAAGAACCCCATTAGCTTCAATGTAATTTGTCAAATGATAATAAATTGCATTTTGCTTTTTTGGACTAGAATGCTAATGTATGACACCCCCGTACTGACGCGACCTAGTCTACCTATAGGGTCGTCATGCGACTGAGGACACTTTAGGCATAGTATAAACAAATAAGTAGGATATCTTCATAGATACGCACAGCGTTCGGTTTGAAGTGTGCGCGCCCGTACGTATGCGTCGTCGCATGCACACACAAGACAAAATTTATCGTTGCTATAGGTACTCGGTGCCAGCCTGCCAGGCGTGGCTACGCCGCCGCGCCGTGCCTAATACCGCCCGCGCCCACGCACTCACCGCCCGCTGCGCTCCTGCTCGTAATAATTTGTAGGTGTATCTACCTACTTACTTTAACTACAAATTCGTAAAGATGGCTAAAAAGTAAAAAGAATTTTTTTTCTGTATCAAATGTGTATTTTTGTTAAAAAATCACAATTTTCCTACAGAAAAAAGGACTTTTAATGCCTATCATTTTAGGCTACTGTAAAAATATTAAATTACCGAATATAAAGATTATAATTTTGATAAGTGTCGTAAATGAAAAAGTAAAAAATAGTTTTGTGTAAAAAAAAAATGGGTGCGTGAGAAGTTATACTTCTCTGGCATCATTAAATAACAAATCCCTAGAGGGATGTTGTGTTCATGCGAGTGAGTGACGTTACCATCTCACAGGCAACTGCAGCCAAATAACAATTCCCTGGAGGGTTGTTGTGTTCATGTAAGTGAGTGACGTTACTTCCTCACGGAAAACTGCAGTCATGTAACAATTCCCTGGAGGGATGTTGTGTTTATCTGAGTGACGTCACGAGTAAGCTCCTAAGGAGTTGCCGTGTTAGCAGCAGAGATGGCAATACGCGAGGCATACTTAATGTATTGCAAGCGTAAACAGTTACAGTGAGCGCTTTAAATTGGGTGGATCGTATGCTTGTTTGTTCATGCGAGTGAGTGACATTACCACCGCACAGAAATCTGCAGCCAAATAACAATTCCCTGGACGGTCGTTGTCTTCAGGCGAGAGAGTGACGTTACATGACGTTATATGGCTGCGGTTTTCCATGAGGTAATAACGTTACTCACTCGCATGAACACAATATTCCAGGCAATTATTATTTGGCTGCAGTTTTGAGCATACTTTCCTTCAACCTGTTACTTTTGTTTTACAGTATCTTAAAATATCACTCATCATTTTTTCATAACGCGCCTAAAGAAGTATACAACTTCAATACAATTTCATAATCATTTAATTTTATTTGAATAAATACATGATTCAGTAAAGCCACGTTTGAATTAATCCTATTTCGACCGTAATTTTTCAAATCACTAAACACGTAACATGACGTAGGTAATGAACAAATTGTAGTCAGCTCCTGGTCTATGTACAAAAAATAATTAAGAAAAACTTTGTATTATAGATCCTTGATAATTCCCCTACGGGGGAAAATTGTTTTGTATATAGATAGACTATACATTTTTGACGATTGTATAAACTATAAGCGACATTCCTACGTGTTTAGGTTATTATCGTTCGCTCGGGGCTCAAGTCGGCCTACTTATTTGATTTTACTATGCTTTAGGTGACCTCCCGTTTTCTCCCTGTTACATAATTAATTCATTTTATCTTTCAATCCATCCTTCGGCTTTCCTAGACCTGCCCGACTGTACGTATATGTATGTTTGCCTGATGCATTTGTTTCATTAAAAATAACAACAAATAACTTACAATTTGTAATTAATTAAAATTAACAACAAAGTTATCGATTTATTTATTTCACTTTTTCCTTCTTGGCTAACTTACCTTCAAGTTGCCTTGAAAATATTGCTATTCACACTAAGGCTGCTTTGTTGCATATGCATGTTTTTATGGAAATCCTATAATCTCTATTACGCAAATAAAATATTCTATCTGTCCATTTTTTTGTAGTGATTAAAATCGCGAGCCGTATTTTTTCCTAACGTGACCAGCCCTTTAATATAATTATATTATTACATACATTGATTTTTAATCTCTGAGGTCCTCGCCCACCAATCGCCTCGCAACCGTCGACTAGGTAACACTAAGTTTGGGGTGTATTAACTGCATTTCAGCCATCACTATCACTAAACACTATCACAGCCGCACTTGCACACGGTGCACCCTGATAAGTAGCAAACGAGGCTCTGACGAAAAAGATGTAGGGCACGGTGATATTTAAATAGCAGCTCAACTGTTGATAACATAGCTTAATTTTTACAGAAGCAACAATAATACTAACTCTAGTTGTTGTATTCCTGTATTGCAGCTCGTAAATTTGGCTTATCTAATTCAAGGAAAAACTGCTGTCATATAAACTATTATTTATTCTATTGTTCAATTTTCTGGCCTTGTTGTGGATTTGAGTTTCGGATAAATTAAAATTTACTAAACGTTCATGAATAGTGCAAATTATTCTTTTGTACATTTTGACATTTTAATTTTACAGGCCGGTTGTAGCGAAGTGTAGACTGACGTTCTGGAACCAACTCGGTACAGTGCTTCGTGGTAGCCCATTAGCACAGGGGATCGTTTTGGATGGTGATCTTAATCGTCGCCTCGGTGAGGAGTGGGAAGAGTTTGGGCGTGTTTCTGGTGGGTTTGGATTCGGTAGTCGTAAAGCGGAGATAACGCGGACCTGTCGCGCCTGTCATGTTTAGGGAAATAAATAAAACTTTTAAATAGTTTAACATTAAAAACTCAGAAAATCACTGGGGAATGTCAAGAAAAATATATTACTGTGTTGTCTAGACACTCTAGGCAATAGCTCCATTTTTGATTAATATCTTTAATCGATGTATACTTATACATGCGGGTGTGTTCCCAGATTTAATTAAATTTAGTAAACGGATTTCATTATCTAAATAAGGTGAAAAGATTGAACTATGGAATTATAGATTCATATCTACATGTATTTTACCAGTATTAAGTAAAATATTTGAAAGGTCCAATTATTTTTTTCATGATGCGCTATCGCTATCGCTATCGGGTATCGGGGTGCCCCAGGGTTTTATTTTGGGTCTCTTTTTTAGTACATGTGAATGATGTGCTTTGCATGGTGAAGAAAATGGCGGACTATTTAATTTTTACATACGGAAATTCTCATTGACGATAATAATACTTGAATTTATTAATGATATTTTATTTCTTTAAATTACAATTGACTTCAAATTGCATTAGGGCCTTACATAAATATATTGGCGGGTAGGCTCACCTGCCCCGCATATGCAGTTACAATTGACGGACGTGGCTGTTGCTTAGTCTACTTCAGCTACTATCACAGCAATATGTGTTATAGTATTCTGTTGTGGGGCAATTAACTGCTGATAGTGAAACATTTTTATATTATTACAAAAGAGAGTCTATCGCTTTATTTATGACAATGGACTCCAGGGAATCACTTAGAACTGTTCAAAGAAGTAAATATCCTCACGGTTACCTCTCAATACCACTATGAAGCCATAATTTATGCGCGTAAAAATATAAAGTTGTTTTGAAAATTCAGAAAATAAATAAGTTGTGTATGTCGGTGCATCTGCTTACCAATACTGAATGCAATCTTGGCGTTCAGAGCTTAGCATATCCTCTAAAGGAGACCATAAATCATAATCAAGCGAATGAACTTCGGGATTAGATGATGATGTCTTCAGCTTTGATGAAGTCAGAAACGTTACTTTCCAGCCATGCTTGTGAGGATCAAGGTTTATGATCCGATACCCAAACTTGCTGAAGGGGCCATTCTCTATGGAACATCATTTTATTAAGAGCTGTATGGTTTGATTCCTTTTGCGCCTTCGCCATCGAAACCAGAAAATCAAAACATTTTCAATAGTCCCAATACCTGCCGTAACTTGTTTATGATTATCTCACTGATATTCCCTGGAGCAGGTCACAGCGGGTACATTACATCAATCTTTTCGAAAAGGCCACTACGCGTTGGATCTTTTTATTTTATTTTAATAACAGAAATTACATACTTTAAGATATTAAAACTGCAGACAACCTGCGATCACGTTTTAAAAGTCTATTTTGACGTTCTTGGACTTCTAGACATGCCCAAATGAACCATCGCCGTGGATATTGAATCTCCATTTCACCTACGGCAGGTCTAATAGTAAAACTAGCTTCAATATGCACTTTCTAAAATACCGTTAGTCTGCCGATGGATGGCTCTTACACCAATACACATAATATATTATTGAGATGTAATTTAACAAGAGGAGAGTCTTTCGGTACACAAAATCGTCTTAATTGTTGGAGTAGTTTACCAATTAAGCCTGAAACTGTTGATCAAATAAATTTAAACAAAGCAATAAAAAGCTTTATGTACTCAAAGTGGAAAAAAGTAGATGTTGCTCAAGTGCCTTCTGTGCCTTAATTTTTTTAAGCTATTTCTAAATTTTAGATATATTATTTGAATGTTTTTTTAGAAAAATAGTAGTTTTTGGGTAAAATTATACTACTGAGGTGGAAAACGAGCATACGACCTGTCTGATAATAAGCAGTCATCACCATGAACCCTTGCAATACAATATATACTCCAAGGGGCGGGAATTTGTCTTTTTCTCCGGGACGACACGTGACCACCACGTACCGGCTAGAACAGGCTCAGTGCCCGCTCTACACAACCATAGTAAAATCAAATAAGTAGGTTATCTTCATAGATACGCACCGCGTTCGGTTTGTATGTGTGCGCGCCCGTACGTATGCGTCGTCGCACGTACACACTGACAAAATTAATCGCTGTTAAAGGTACGCCGTGTATGTCGTACCTTTGATCATGGTATGTCGTGGCTACGCCGTGCTTAATACCGCCCGCGCCCACGCACGCACCGCCGCCGCTGCGCTCCCGCTCGTAAAAATTTGTACGTGTACCTACTTACCTACTTTAACTACAAATTCGTAAAGATGGCTAAAAAGTAAAAAGATTTTGGTTTTGTATCAAATGTGTAATTTTGTTATAAAATCACAAATATCCTACAGAAAAAAGTATTTTTAATGCCTATCATTTTAGGCTACTGTAAAAATATTAAATTTCCGAAGATTATAATTTTGATAAGTGTGTGTAATGAAAAAGTAAAAAATAGATTAGTGTAAAAAAAAGGGCGCGTGTACTTATGTACGCGTGTGAGAAGTTATACTTCTCTAGCATCATTAAACAACAATCCCTTGTGTTCATGCGAGTGAGTGACGTTAAAACCTCACAGGCAACTTACAGCAACTTATAGCAGCCAAATAACAATTCCCTGGAGGGTCGTTGTGTTCATGCAAGTGAGTGACGTTACTACCTCACGGAAAACTGCAGTCATATAACAATTCCCTAGAGGGATGTTGTGTTCCTCTGAGTGACGTCACGAGTAAGCTCCTAAGGAGTTGAAGCTTGAAGCTGCCGTGTTAGCGGCAGAGGTGGCAATACGCGAGGCATACTTAATGTATTGCAAGCGTAAACAGCTACAGTGACCGCTTTAAATTGGGTGGATCGTATGCTTGTTTGTTCATGCGAGTGAGTGACGTTACCACCGCACAGAAATCTGCAGCCAAATAACACTTCCCTGGACGGTTGTTGTATTCAGGCGAGTGAGTGACGTTACTACCTCACGGAAAACTGCAGCCAAATAACAATTCGCTGGGCAGATGTTGCGTTCATGCGAGTGAGTGACGTTACTACCTCACGAAAAATATGCTCAAAACTGCAGCCGAATAACAATTCCCTGGAGGTTTGTTGTGTTCATGCGAATGAGTGACGTTAACACCTCACAGAAATTAGCAGCCAAATAACAATCCCCTGGATGGTTGTTGTGTTCAGGCGAGTGAGTGACGTTGCATGACGTTATATGGCTGCAGTTTTCCGTGAGGTAATAATGTCACTCACTTGCATGAACACAATAATCCTCCTGGAAATTGTTATTTGGCTGCAGCTTTGAGCATATTTTTCGTGACTTAATGAGCGGTTTAGCGGGCAGCTTCAACTTGTTACTTTTGTGTTACAGTATCTTATTTCACTCATCATTTTTTCACAACGCGCCTAAAGGAGTATATAACTTCAATACAATAGTCAGCTCCTGGTCTATGTACAAAAAATAATTAAGAAAACTTTGTATTATAGATCCCTGATGATTCACAGGGGAAAATTGTTTTGTATATAGATAGACTATGCATTTTTGACGATTGTATAAACTATAAGCGACATCCCTACGTGTTTAGGCTATTATCCTTCGCTCAGGGATCGAGTCGGCCTACTTATTTGATTTTACTATGACACAACTCAGCAATTGTGTCATAGTAAAATCAAATATCGGGTATTCTATTAAAATGTTGTCCGATGTTAAAAAAATATTTTATTTGCGACCTCAATTGGCACACCACGTAAGAAGTTGTTTAAATTTTACCACCCTGTCTATCGGTAAAATTATTGTTTATGTAAATAACCAGTACATCTGGAAGCCCTAATTTATGCTTTAAAATATACGACATGACTCTTTCTTTTGATAAAATGATTCACTTTCGGACAGGATTTGTTGTTTGCCGAGAGAAAATGCTATTTCGTTAATTATTATATTCAAGGGCATTGAGATGGTTGACCCCAAGACTGTTACAACAATTAGATAACCTTTACTTGCTACTCAGATGTGCCTAACAGACGCTCTGTACTCGGTCACGTAACTATAACTTTTATCAGGCAGTCTGTTTATGATTATATTATAGCCTTATTATACTAGCGTAATAGAGAAATGTACCCGTTATTATCGCGGTAGCGAAACAGAAATGTGCACATGTGTGTGAAATAGATACGTAGGTACGAATGTGAGTCAGAATGAGTGATGTTTTATTGACGTCTGTATATTATCGATAACAAAATCGCATTGGATGCGAGTCCTATACTCAGTATTATCTTGAATCTGTTTGACATCATGATACTTTTAATTTTTTGTATGATAGATTAAATTATTGATATGTTCATTCTGAAATAGTATGCTTTAATCAGATGAATACCTTATTTCAGCATAGTGGAGGGAAAATTATTTAAAATTAGAGTAGCAATACTCCCTGAAGTAACAATTTTTTTTAAAGAAAATCTTTCCTAACCAAAAAAATAAATAAAAATGGGTCGGGTGGAAAAAGTGTACGTCGGGTGGAAAAAGCTATAGGTATAGCTTATTTATAGGCTATCCGCATAATCGACGACGAAGAGGTCACAAAATACCTAGAACCTCTGCAACTTCGGAGGGACATAGGCTCCCTAAGTACATTTTACCACCTGTACCATGGTGAGTGCTCTGAAGAACTATTTTCCCTTATCCCAACCTCTCCCTTCCGTCATAGAACCACACGAGCAGGCTTTGCGATGTCATCATTCCACTGTTGAGGACATTTGTTCTCGTACTAAAAAGTTCGGCAACTCCTATCTCTGTCGAACTATTAAATAGTGGAACGTCTTGCCTGCACATGTGTTTCCTCCATCCTACAACATGGGATCCTTCAAACGAAGCGTGAAGATGCACCTTGCGGGCCAGCATGGTAGCGTCAACTGACAGGACACTGTAGTCCTTTGTCAGTTGCCGCTGCAATTTGGGCTCCTCTTTTCGCTTACCAACAGGCGAAGAGGAGTCACTATGCTAAGCCAATATAAAAAAAAAAAGAAAAAAAAGCGTCCAGCCCTCGGATGCGAATTCGTTACCGTGACGTATAAACCCTTGCAATACAAGAATCCGACCAATTATGTAAATCAGGCCTTAAACTGTAATTTTAAAGGATGTGTATATTACAGAATCTTAGGTAATATCACGAAGATATTTATTATTAACTAGCTGACCCGGCAAACGTTGTTTTGCCATACTTTTAGGCAACTTTTTAAATTTTTCTCTTCGTAAGAACCATCCTCGTACTTCAAGGAATATTCTAAAAAAAGAATTAGCGAAATCGGTTCAGCTGCTCTCGAGATTTGCGCTTAGCAACACATTTAGCGATTCATTTTTATTACATTTTAAATTACATTTAGCCCTTTCAGCGGATCGGTAAAAAAGTGTTTTTGAATTATTGACTTTTTTTACAACATGTAAAGCGGCTACCGTAGCGTAGCCTATGAACGATTGCAATACATTACTATGCCTCGCTCGCCGCCTCTGCTGACAATACAGCAACTCCTTAGGAGCTTACTGGTCACCTCACTCGCACGTAGGAACACAACAACGCTCCAGGGAGTTGTCATTTGGCTGCGGTTTTCTATGACGTTGAGGTACTTCCCCAGACGGGCTACTTTGTTGCGCCCTAGCTTTAATACGCTCTAAATCTCTTAAAACACCAAGATTTGTTGTCCAAGACAAACAGACATCTTGGTGTTTATGTTTACCCTCCAGTGTGCAAATCGAACCCACGGGCGTTGGTGTTCTTTGATGAAACTGAACTCATATCCATCACCAATCCAATACCATTTTTTTTTAATTTAGGGTCGATAACACATGAGTGACACACCTCGTGTTGAAAATGTCCGTAGACTACGGTGACTATATACTATCAAACAGGTCGCATGCTTGTTTGTCTTTCGACCATGCTTGTTTAGCTATTCTTGTCCGACAATATATTCGACTATGGATATCTTATTGTAACATTCATAGGTAATTTTAAAAGGCTAATAATTTCGTTGGTTTTTTTATACAACTAGATTGGCAAACAAGCATGCGGCATCAGATGGTAAGCGGTCTCCGCAGCCTTTGGACGCTCGGAACACCACCGGGATATTACTCGCGCGCTGCCAATCTTGTGACCCAAGGTTGTTTCGTCACAGTACCCAGTAATTTCTTTGCCATATCTCACCCTTTAAACCGGAACACAGCTATATAAGCTGCTTGAAATAGGTGAGACAGAGGTACCCATGCAGACGATTTTTGTACAAAGTCTCCCTCTGGTGTACATTACGACTAATATATAGTTCCTATAATACTAATGGGTAATAATGTCAAGTATATATTATTACACACTGTATTTAGTAGGTAATGATAATCACGGTGTCTGCTTTATAGTGTTATATGTACTGAATTTTTAACAATCACATACACACGCACAAACATACACACACAATAAGATATCGCAGTCTTACGTCAATGTAGAAAGACCACGCGCACACGATTTATCGAAGACAACAATTTCTGAGAGTGATGAAATGATTCGCTCAATTGATTGAATTGAGAAATTTAGTTTGTTATTTATTGTTACAGGGACAAAAACAGCCGCCACAGCTCCAAATAAAGACGTCATTCAGAGAGTAACAGGTTCCTTTGGCAAATACCAATTATGGCTATGTCTTTTAATATTCTTGACCAAGTTTCCAGTGGCATACCATCAAATGGCTATTATATTCTTATCTCCTAAAGTGTCATACTTTTGTAATAGTACCAACACAAGTGATACCTGCCCCTGTTTAAATCCAGAGTACGATACATCAATATTTACTTCAACAATAATCTCAGAATGGGATTTGATATGCGACAAAAGATGGCTGACGAGCTTCACCCAAACGCTATTCCAATTAGGGACGTTATTAGGCAGCATCATCTTCGGGATGGCATCTGACAGGTGACCTTTTATTCATTATTAAACTTTATGAAAAATATAAGTATCATTATTTAGTTATAATATGTAATTATGTTTTAGATTTGGAAGAAAGAAGCCATTGATGGCAGCAGTTGTTTTACAAGTATCTATGGGTATAATAGCTTCGTTCATTCCCGAGTATTGGACGTTCACGTTCGTCCGATTTTTAGTGGGAATGTCTGTCGGAGGGACCATGGTTACCGGATTCGTTATAGTGATGGAATTTGTGGGTACCCAATACAGAGATGTAATTTCAGCTCTCTACCAAGTTCCTTTTAATTTGGGACACATGACGTTGCCCCTTTTCGCATACTTTTTTAGAGACTTTAGAAATTTCCAACTGTCAATTTCTGTACCAACGCTTATTTTACTTTCGTATTTTTTTCTAATACCTGAAACACCCAGATGGTTAATAGCTGTAAAGAGAACTGATGAAGCCGTCACTATTCTGGAACGTGTTGCCAAAATGTAAGTAAATAAAATTGTAATCGACTTATATTTGTTAGAATTGACCATATAAAAACTTGATGTATAATTTTTCGGTTCAAATAAATACCCGTAGTAGCACTATATGCATATCGTGCTATTAACTAATTTAGTAACCGTAAACTTAGTGATTATTAACTAATTTAGTAACCGGTTCCAATGGCTCTCGGCAATTTATGCTGTTGATGTAAAATTATCTTTACTTTCTCAATTACATACAAAATACCTTTTTTTACAGAAATAATCGACCAACAGATAATATCAAAGGCGACGTCGAGGCTTATCAAGCTGCCGTCGAAAAGTCACAATTAAGAAAAGGAAACATTCTGGATCTGGTCAGGACTCCTAATTTAAGAAAAAATATAATCGCTATGTCATTGAACTGGCTGACATGCGGCTATTGTTTTTATGGCGTTTCGCAATATGTGGGCCAGCTGAGCGGTAACGTGTTCGTAAATGTTGCAGCCAGTGCAAGTGTGACTTTACTCGGCACATTGGTTTCCATACCGTTACTAAAGGTAATCGGTAGAAAGTCCTTGGTGATAATTTTTAACTTTATTTGCGCAGCGTGTCTGTTAGTATTAGCTGTTATTCCGCAAGGAGCCGGTTCAGTAGTTTGCGCGACGATTGGCGTTGTTGCTAGTTTTATAGTATTTGTTGTAGTATATTTATACTGCACAGAATTGTTTCCAACTGTGGTCAGAAATGCTGCTGTTGGCTGCTCGTCTATGATGGCGAGAGTGGGATCAATGATAGCACCATTTGTAATAGAAACTGGTGAGATAGCTCCGTGGATGCCTCCTGTTGCATTTGCAATCGTACCTATAATAGCCGGCTGTGTTACGTTCATCTTGCCCGAAACTAAAGGATGCGAGTTGATGACTACTATAGAGGAAGGAGAAAATTTTGGTAAGAAACAAAAATCTGACGATGTTAAAAAGTGATTACTATCAGTGATAATTATAATGAATACTTGTATATTATACTATGTATAAAAGTGACATAATATTGTACTAAGAATAATTGTTAAGTCCGACTACAATCAATAGAAATTATGTACCCTTTGCCTGTCTCATCTATGAATTTCTATGAAATTCTTAGGTAAGAGACTAGTTTCCTCCGGTTTTTTTATTTGAAAGGTTAGGATTAATTGGAATAGGTTCAAGCTATGTTTTATGGAAATTCTTTCGGTAGTGTTAGATAATGACTTCAAATTTTCAATTTTTCTATAAGTATAAATTCTAAGCGGCCAGTGGTCAAAATTGATCGCGATTCATTGAATTGTTAAGATTGAACGTTGTTGTTAATTTCACATATTATACATAAGCTTTATGTTCGTGGACTCCTTTATATGAACTTTGATCATGCTAAATCTTATACTCCTCCGTTTACGCAGTGTGCTTAAAAAGGGGTAAAAGGTTTTTTCTTCACGTATTAATATGTAGAGGCCCGTTGAGGCCCGTGTGGCTGAATTCCGCCATGCGCGTTACGGCGCTAAGTATATAACGGGCCTCAAGGCGTCAATGACTACCGTGTGATTAGTTCATCGTTACTATTTGTATATGAGTTGTTATGACGTAATACTCGCCGAAATAAATATCAGAATAGCAATTAAACTTGTAAAATATGTAATTGACAGAATTGAGTAAGTTATGTATATAAAATATAAATACATGTATGTAATTGTAAGATGAAATGTCAAGAAATGCAATCAATGCTATAGGTACTGTTTACGATAATTGCATATAACTTAGTAAATTATAATGGGAATGTACAATGATATTAATATAGTGCGCGCATGGTGTGGTGGAATTGTGAGTACCTAATGTGTGCGAAGAAACATTTTTCTTATCAGAGTCAAATAGAAAGAGTGCACTGTTATTTTAGGACATAGCATCTTTTGTAAGTCGTTACATTACGTATTCGCAATACATTAATTACAGTACCTACTCACCTAAGCTACTTTGTATTTTTTTACAGAGTGAGTATAGCTTAAGGATATCAAACTTAATACTGTAATTCGAATTCCTGCGTAATGCAAAGAACAGTTGAAACGTAGGTATTAGGTATGCTTTATGTGATCTTAGATGTACTACTAAGTAACTATAAGTACCGTAATTAGTGATTAATGGTATTAATTATTATTGAAGTAAAACTTCTTTACGCACGCTTGACTTGGGGAGTAAGCTGGTGAATGCGTGACGAGAGCGTTACGAAAAGTGTGATCGGGCGAGGCGAACGGAAGTTGAGAGGGAGATATAAGTTAGTGAAGATAGAAAGAGAGAGAGAGAGTTACGTTTCGTATATTACTGTAGGGGCAAGAGAGAGAGGTGCGAGCACACATTTTCTTTCTTTCATAGCCAGTTACATTTCGTATATATAAGACAGAGTGCAGACCTATTGTTTGTAAGTTTTACTTCAGTCGTGTGGTCTAAAGCACACTCGTTTTTTTATAAATAGTTACGGTTACTTATTCGTACATCTAAGAACACATAAAGTAGGACACTGCTGTTTCTACGGTTCTTTCTAAGGGTGGTGCTGATTGTTATCTATTTAATTCACAATTGTACGTTAAAATATTGTCATTTCATTTAATTTTACACATGAATATACCTATAAAAGGCATTCTGAAGAATTACAGTTAATTTCACGTTTATTTTTGCTTTCTTTTTTGTTTATACGTTTAATTAAGGAAATGAGGCAAAATAAACCTACGGATGAACTGTCTGATTTCCTGATTCCGGTTGGCCTGCGCTACGTATCAGTAGGCATTGTACTGATTGTATTATTTACCAAGGCAAATACTATTGGTTTAAAAAATGGTTTAATCCTGTTGATTTTAATTACCTATTTATATACCCACTCCATCGTGTACAGATTCGTATAAAACAAATTTATTGATTTATAAAAATCAAGTGAATTAATTTTAGTAAATTATTTGTTAATGTGCGTAGGTACTTTCTCTATTCAAATTACTGAAATAAAAAGTGGCGAAGATTTTTAATATATTTTTATTAAGTACAGAAAATCTTAAATCTAGTAATGAAGTAAATAAGCTTAATAAATTATTTAATATTTATATGCAATTATTATTGTTAAATAATTATATTTAACATTAATATCAAAATAAATTTAAAAGCAATGTGCGTAGGAATGAAAAGATTAGGTATTGTTTGATAAGTTGAAATTAGCATATAAGCCTTCTGACTGTGAACATGGAATAAATAGATACTCATGTTACGAGGTTAAAACTTGTTCTACTTTATGAGGATAATAATATGATGCCCTTAAATATGTAAAATAACTACACGTTACCCTTCGTTTAAAGTATATAGGAAAATGTGAATATTTATCATGAAATCATTGAAAATTGTTATGGTCATCAATAATTGAAGATTGAAATAATTAAAACATATTTCTTTAAATAGTTTTCTTTTAAGGCCTCCTTTTTATTATCTAACCCTTCAGCGCATTGAAAAAGTAATTAGTGTAGGATAGGATTTACACAATTTTCTCGCGACATCATCATCATATCTATGTATTTTAAGAAAAAAACTTATTTTAGCTATCAGAAACAAATTTAAATATTCATGAATATTTTAAATTAACGTAACATTTGTTGGCTAAAATGTGACGATTGGAATTTTGGAAGTAGGACGGGTGTATGGACAAAAGTTCATAAACCTTTTTGGTGAACGAACGAACCTTAACTTATATAAAAAGTAAGGTAATGTTAGCATTTATACATATATATGGTAAAGGTTTACGGTGGATAACATGACATTTAGGAATATCTTGTTAAGGTTAAGTGCTACACATCAGGTGACTGATGGGTACGGATAGAATAAGAAATGAAATTCCTAACTCTACCATATATATTTGTAAATAACAATTATACCTCCTGGGGACGTACCTCCACCTCACGGAAAACCGCAACTAAATAATACCTTGCTGGAGGGTTGTTGTGTTCCTGTAAGTGAACCTACCATCTCGCCAAGGTGATGGAGCGTGTGATAAAAAATGAGCTTCTAAGAAGTTGCTGTGTTTTCGATGTTGTATAAAAAAGAAACCTGTGTGCATGTGTGTCTGTTCTAGGCACTGACAATTCTACAAAATAGCTGACAAAGTGTGAAAAATTAATTGTGTATTAAATACATACTTACGAGTATAATATTTATAAAACTCTACGCCTAAGACAAGCAGGCGTATTTATGCATACAAACGTTTGTTTCACGCTAATAAATGTGATTCAATTAGACCCCTGATCTTTAGCAGTAAAACACCGCTCTCGCAGCCACCTGGTCTAAAATAAATTGAAACGCAAACTGAATGCTGCCTCGAGATCCAGTAAGACGGCGATTGCTAGAGCAAAATTCGATTTCGTCGGCAGAGTTGGCAAGCGGCTAGCAAGCCTTCCCTCTGGGAGCCGTGCTTTCTGGTCGCTGGCTGAAGCTGCCGAGGGAAACTTTTGTCAATCGTCCATGTGCCACCATTGCAGAAATCGGATAGCAGTGTGGCCTATAGTGCTAAGGAGAAAGCCGATTTACTCGGTAATCTCTTTGCCTCTAACTCGATTTTGAATGTCGGGGGAGCTGTGCCACCTAACATCCCGAGGTGCAATAGCTCATTGTCGGAAATCTCAATTACTCAGTGAGATGTCCGGCGGGCGATGCTCTCCCTCGACATTCATAAATCGAGTGGGCCAGATGGCATACCGGCAGTGGTGCTAAAACTGTGTGTTCCTGAGTTGTGTTCTGTTCTAACGCGTCTTTTCGTGCTTTCGTACTCCACTGGGCAAGTCGCGTCTTCATGGAAGACCGCCAATGTGCATCCAGTGCCCAAAAAGGGTGATGGATCAGATCTATCGAATTACAGGCCTATTGCCATAACCTCCCTTTTCTCCAAGATAATGGAGCGTGTGATAAACACACGACGTGGCATACCTAGAAGATCACGATTTGATCAGCGACCGTCAATACGGCTTCCGTCACGGTCGTTCGACTGGTGATCTTCTAGTGTATCTAACACACTTGTTGGGCTTCGGCGATTGAGAGTCAAGGTGAGGCATTGGCTGTCAGCCTAGATATGTCGAAGGCGTTCGATCCAGTCTGGCATCGGGGTCTTCTATCGAAGTTACCATCATACGGGCTACTCGAGGGGTATGTGCAAATGGGTTGCCAATTTCTTATCCAGCAGATGTGTAGTAGTCGTAGTAGATGGCATTGCTCAGATAGCATGGGTATAAATGCTGGCTTCCCACAGGGCTCTGTACTGTCCCCGACGCTGTTTTTGCTGTATATCAATGATATGTTGTCAATTGATGGCAATCATTGTTATGTGGATGACAGTACCGGGGATACTTGTTATACAGGCCAGCCTAACATCCCTCATTTGCTTGTGGAGGAAAGCCGCGATAAACTTTTGTCTGAAATGTAGGTTACTTTGGCTAAAGTATCTGACTGGGGGCGGCTAAACTTGGTTGAATTCAACCCTATGAAGACACAAGTTTGCGCATTCACCGCTAAGAAAACTCCATTTGCTGTGGTTTCTAAATTCCAGAACACACCTCTAACCATCACCAACAGCATTAGGATGCTTGGTGTCGAGATCTCCTGTGACGTTCAATATAGAAGTCACCTAGAGGAGAAGGTCAACTAGCGTCCAAAATCTTGGTGTGCTCAACAGAGCAAAGCGGTACTTCAGTATGGGGCAAAGACTTATATTATATAAGTCTCAAGTCAGACGGCACATGGAGTACTGCAGTTTTCTTGCTACCTTTGGGCGGGAGCACCTGGATACCAGCTTGGACCATGTGACTCCGTTCAGAAACGACCTGTGAGAATTGTAGTTATTGACGATCCTAAGCTTACACATGGTATTGAACCCTTAAGTTTAAGAAGAGATTTTGCCTCCCTTTGTGTGTTCTACCGATTGTGCAACGGGTTGTGTTCTGAAGAATTCGGAATAAAGAATTCTTCTCGAGCTCCTGGGGATCAGCAGAATTCACAGGAGCATATGCTGCAACTAAAAACACTCGCGTAATCCCCAGTTTTATCTTAACCCAGAGAAGTCTTGGAGCTACTAAATCGTAATCTTTTACACCAGCGGCCAAGCGAGATGAAAGCACGACACCTACGCCAGTGCTGGCATGAACGTCCTGGTTTACCCCGGACCACAGGGCCATCATACCACCGGGCAGATCTTCGGTGTCGCTTCCTTTTCGTTTGGTCTCTGACACACACAAAGCACATAGGCATCTCACATTCATTATATCTATCAACTCATTCATCGTATCTTTTAGACCACCTCTCACATTTCATGTGCCTATACGACACTCAGCTCTCCTCGACCCGCCGGGATGGATGTTGCGTGGTGGGTGGCGGCCCCCACCGCCGCATGCATTTGATTCCGCACTGACGAGGGCGGATTGGTGCGCGTCGCCTCCGGGGGACGTTCTAATCCGCGCGTCTGTGCGGTTTGAGTCCAGAATTGCAGTCAACAGTGTTGGGCTGGCAGGGTCGCGGCGTGTACGCTTCTGGTACCGACTTGATGTTGATTTGAACAGGAGAAATGACTAAGCAATATTGTATTATTATTTTATTTTGATTCACGGGCGTTATCCCGGTCATTTGATAGGTGTGCGCGGGGATAAGGATCCAACGCGTAGATGCCCCTTTGAGAAGCTTGATGTAATGTTGTATAGCCGCCGTGACCTTGTCCAGGGGATATCAATGTGACAATACACCCATGAACCAGGTCACGGCAGGTATTGGGACTATTGCAAATGTGTTGAAATTATTGGGCTATTAAAATGAGGTCTGGAGGGATTATTAGTACTGGGCCATTACAGAAGAGGGACGGACACCTGCCATAACTATTATATCTGATGTTACTTCAGGCAGGCGGTGGCTCGCCACTCACTGGATGGACCACCGAAATGCCAGAGAAATTCGGCCGGGGGCAACACCGGTGTGAGTGACTCAAGGGTATCGAGAGGTGTGCTGCGCTTTCTCCGAAGTTACTCGCGGCTTTATACCCTTTAACACTTCCACCCCTGGAGCATATCACCTGATAAAGTAATATGCTCTATCGACTCCTCTCTGGACGGCCAATGAAGGCAAGCCAGAGCTGAGAGTCCTGCGGGCCTTCTTGACTTTCACTCCGACCGACGAAGATACGCCGGAGACGAAGGCCCTGATCGACTCTCTGGAGCACTCGGGTACCCGTGGTGTCATTACGTACCAACAGCTCGCCACAAGCTGCCCTGCGGGGTGTATTATTATTATATATTATATATATTTGTATTATTATTATTAGATTCTTTTATTTCACGGGTTTTAATCCCGGCTATTTGATAGGCGTGCGTGGGGATATGAATCCAACGCGTAGAGGCCCCTTCGAAAAGAACGAAGTAATGTATTCTACCCGCCGTGACCTGCTTCAGGGGATATTAATGGGATAAAATACCCATGAACAGGTCACGGCAGGTATTGGGACTATTGCGAATGTGTGGAAAATTATTGGGCTATTAAAATTAGATCTGGAGGGATTATTAGAACCGGGCTATTGCAGAAGAGGGACGGACGCCTGCCATAACTATCATATCTGATGTTAATTTCGGCAGGCGGTGGCTCGCCACTCACTAGATGGACCCCCGAAATGCCAGAGAAAGTCGGCCGGGGGTAACGCCGATGTCAGTGACTCAGGGGTGTCGAGAGGTGTGCTGTGCTTTCTCCGAAGGTATTCGCGGCGTTATGCCCTTTAACACTTCCACCCCTGGAGCTTATCACCTGATAAAGCAATATGCTCTATCGATTCCTCTCTGGACGGCCAATGAAGGCAAGCCAGAGCTGAGAGTCCTGCGGGCCTTCTTGATTTTTCACTCCGACCGATGAAGACACGCCGGAGGCGAAGGCCCTGATCGACTCTCTGGAGCACTCCGTGTCGTTACGCACCAACAGCTCGCCACAAGCTGCCCTGTGGGGTATTATTATGTATTATTACTGCTGATATCATAGATATCATTCATATAAATCCAAATGTATTGCAAGTCTCGAACCTGGGACGGGGATATGATTGTCTGTTTCTTAACTAATACGCCAGGATGTGCCATGAGTGAATGAACGAAATATTAATATGCTTTTAAAATGTATAGTTAGCTAAGTATACATTTATTCACTAGAAATATTTTGAACTTAAAATCGTCCTCGTAAGGTTGAGAATACATCAGTATAGAAGATAATCATGAAAAATATTTTGTTTTAAGGTTGACAATATTGAACTAAAAATGACAATGTGTGTGTCATTAGTGCTCGTAGAATGATGCTTATTGGCCTTCACGCGATTTCAACCTGTAAGCTATGTATGCATTTTTGACGCCGAGCGCACATGGTACATAGGTACCATGTACACGGATTTTACAGACGGTCCAATTTGTTCCGCAAGTATGTAACAGGCTTCTTGGGAAATGTTACCCTATTATTGGCAGTGAAAATGTGTATCATTTTAGTGGAAACTAGTAGATTAAAATTTTGTAGTTGTCTTAACGAGTGCAGCAATGTAAACACCTACTGGCTGATTGCATTAATCTGAGGACAAAGCAAAGAGCATTTGATGCGGTTCTAATGGAAACGTCTTCAGAATGTGTAAATCACAATAGAAAAAAATGTCTCACTGTGTGACATCCGACTGACACACTATGTTAGTGCGTACTGCCAGTCTGTTGTAAACAATTCCATCTGAAATAACAGCCGATCGATTGTTGATGGACCTTGGCACATGGCATTATTATTTAAATAACTAAACCGTTTTTTCTGATACACAAATTATATAAATGACGCTTCATTAATAAATAAAAGAAATACATTTATGAAGATATCATCAGGTCACGTACGTTATAGATGGCTCACTATTACATATACACATATATTGTACGGGACTTTCTTTCAAAATAAAGTCAATTTATGAGGATTTCTTCAGGTCACATATGCTAAGAGACTCAACTAATATAGATTTATTACACCAGCCTTCAGTCAGTCAAGGTGCACACAGCGACACCTCAAGCTAGTCTGTTTAACCTTTGTACCATTCTACAGTGTACATAATAAGAGTGATAATGGTGCTACAAATGTCTAACATGACGTAACGCTGTCAGTACACTAACACATAACTACTAAGCGCTTTCTAAAGTACACACGATAAATCCGTTGTGCTTGGATTCGTTTTATTTGTTTTGATGGGTACTCCATTATTTATTTATTGAGATGGGAATACAACAATAAAATTATGCGCCCTTTTTTAGTTAATCTCTCTTGATTGGTCCTTAAATTACTAGGGCAAACCCTTGTAAGAAGGTGACGATTGGTATGAAATACTATTTCATAGTATTTCATTGCCGTCACCATCTTGATGAGTGGCAATCCACACAGTACGCTTTCTGAGGCATTTTTTATCACGTACGGTGAAATTGTGGAATCAGCCGAGGGTCAGCGGTGTTCCTGAACTAATACGATATGGGTGCCTTCAAGAAAAGACCCTATGTTTCCCTAAAAAGGTTGGCAACGTATCAGTGACCCTTTAGTGTTGCTGATGTCTATGGGCGGTGGTGACCACTTACCGTCAGGTAACATCAAGCTCAATACAATACAAAAATGAAACAACATTTTTTATTTTGCCACAGTCTGTATGACACGGGAGTGCATTCCGTGCCATTAAAAATCAAATACCTACCCAAGCTAAAGAGGATTTATATGCCTAGAAGCTAGGTAAGCTTGGTAGGAGCTAACTTAGACGGTCCGTTGATTAAATTGCAATTAAACTTTAACGAAAAACATCGTATAACACTAACACACTAGCTAAAATGAGTAGAATAAGTAATATAACTATACTATATTACTGAGCATGACACAATAAAAATGAATACAAGTAATAAACATATACACATAAAAGATAGGTAAATACATACTATACAGTATGCGTGTTTGCTTGGCAAATAGTCATCGTCGGTTTTAGTAGTCAGCCCAGCTAAGCCTGCTCTCAGTTTACAAGCCACCCGAAGGTCTTTTACATTACTTTAACTCCGTGCTTCCCAAAGTAGTTTATATCGACCATGGAGTCGATTGCAATAAGTAACATGTCCATCAGATTAAAACATTAGTTAGTTAGGGTCTACGGAGAGCAGAAAAAATATAGACAAGCAATCTTCGGGACAAAAATGTTCGGAAATCTCTGCTTTACTATTTAATTACTCGCTGTTTTTTTTATACAATACGTTGCGAGGCATACATGCATATGCCCCACCTGATGTACAGTGGTTACGGTAACCTATAAAGGTTTGCAAAATACGAAGATTTGCCCGCGCGTTGCTACTCCTCTTGTTAACGCAGCAACGCCTCAGGAACTTGCTCTTAACCTCGCTGACTAATAGGAATAAAACACACGTCCAGGGTGCGCTGTCTTGGTATTTGGCTACTGCTTTCTGTGAGGTGGAGGTACTTCTACACCTCTTTGATATGTCCCTCTCTTTTAAATTTTTATTAGCAAGTAAGAGGGCGTTTGAAACAGAAAGGCCGAGAATTTTGACCAAACAACCTGAGCCCGTTGTTAATGACAAAAAATGTCACTATACTCGATATGAGTTCAGCATTATAATGGTATTATAACATCATTTATCGTTTGTAGTCAATTTTACACAGGTCAATGGTAGCATGTTCCTGATATTACGTAGGCACAATAAATAAATTAATTGGTAATTTAATCTTTTAGATAATTCCTAATATTTAGCATCCCTCCTAGAAAATCTTTGATAGTTCCAAGGATTACCTGGTATACAAAGAGACAATGCGTTTGAATTAAGTTAGCTGTTTGCAATCGCATAATAGTTAGTTTAAATAAATAAATAACAGCATTTCTCATATTATTTATTGTCTTAATGTTATATTGTATTTAATACAATTTAAAATTTCAAATTCAAGGCTATAATAATTATGCTTCATGTGCTGCATTCATGTAAATTATTATAAATTAGCACGTGATACATTTACTACTTTGTCGAATTACGTGCCTTATAACAGGGATTTACGAGATCGTGTCAACAACGAGAACAACATATTGTCAGCCGTTATCTAATCGTTAAATATAAGCTATAATATATCTTTCCGTACAGTAAATATATTTATTTATCTAATGTTGTAGTTTACTACGTGTTTACATTTGCTCTATTTGTAATTCAAATTTTTAGGGATCCATGCCAAAACCTTTTATGGTACTCCGTTCGCCCATTTGGCACTCGTAGTCGAAAGTTTGTAAAGCGTATAATCACAAATGATGTCTGTTGATTAACGTTTAATATTACAGAAAAACATAATTGTTTTTTTTTAACAAGAAAGCAACGTTTTCGCAATTTTCAAGTTAAGTTCACAAATGAATTTAGCGTAAAGCGAATTTAGTGACAAAAATTGAAAAGGGCATGCTGAGATGGTTTGGTCATTTAGAAAGAATGAATGACAAAAGAGTTACGAAAGAAATGTATCAAGCAAGAGTGAATGGTGATATCGGGAGGGGCCGCCCTAGACGCACACATGTAGATCAAATTGGTGAAGTGTTGAAAAAGGGTCAAATCAAAAGTACCCAAAACCAACGAGCGTGCATGAAGAGGTTGATGAGTGTAGAAGAGGCGAAAGCGGTATACTTGGATCGGTGCACCTGGCGTTCTATAGTCTCTGCCTACCCCAATGGGAGACAGGCGTGATGATATGTATGTATGTATGTAAATTTGATGTGTATGTGACCCTACCTATATAACTAAATGATGTGTCAAGTGCCAAGTTCCGCATTATTTATCTCTAAAAAATAAAGCGCTATTTTTTTCAAATATTATTAAATCTAATTAATTTTTGTTGATTGAACAGGAATGTCCGTGAACTCCAGTGGTGAAGATTAATGCCGTCATATATATTAGAAGTCACAAAACTACAAGTGTTCCCAGCGCCCAGTGTATTAGACGCATAGTTAAATTTCTTACAATAATGTACATTTCTGACAATAATGTAAGAAATTTAGCTATGCCTCTAATACACTGGGCGTGGGCGCTAGGAACACTAATTGTCAACAATAATGTTGTTACACCAAAAAGCCGTAATTCTTTGAAACTCACACTAGGCGCTCAGAGAAAGGAACCACTACTTGTGGAACGTTACACTATATGACTTATATTATATATTTTATATACTTTTATATGTGTATAGATACGTATAGATAGTGTGCAGCGCACATACCTATGTACTAAAATACTCAGTGGTAATTAAAAACTCCGCTAGTCTCTGTTTTTCAACGCACACTCGTGATTACACCTCTTTTATGTGACAGTATCATAAACTGCTACGAAAACCCGAATACATTTTTTCTCTGTATAGTTTCAAGTAATTATAAAATATACACGGCTGTGACATATATGATATGAAAAGCTGTTAGTAGTTTGCTTTACATATTGTAATTTTAATAATAAGTTATTTAAAAACACAAACAGGCCGAACTGCAAACACTAGTCACAACAATGAAAGACGATTGTATAAAGAAAGGCTTACAATTGAATGGCTTGTATTTGAAAGAGAGGCAACCAGAATGAACACTAGGATTACGGTTGATGATGTAGTGTTGGAGCAGTGCTTTTAGCAGTGATGGACGGTACACCGCTGATATCGAGAGATGAGTGAGTGCAGGGAATAGCGTGAATGGAGCGTTTACACAACGCTCCATTCACGCTATTCCCTGTTTGGCAGCCGAAATCTAAGCCAGAACAGAAGGCACAGTTCGCTGTACACAACGCGGTGCTAATTCCAACGCTAACTTATAGAAGTGAGAGCTGGGTATGGCAGATAGAGCATGAAAGTAGAATAAATGCGGTCGAGATGTGAGCACTGCGAAAAATTTGTGGCATAACGCTTGCTGACCGCGTTCAAAATGATGATGTACGAAAGAGAGTTGGACTGAAAGAGAGTGTCGGTCTTAAGATAAGAAAGGGTATGCTCCGTTGGTACGGACATGTAGAAAGAATGCAAGATGAAGAATGACGAAACAGATATACAATGCGAAAGAGGAAAGATGAAGGAGCCGAGGAAGACCAAGATTAATCTACCATGACCAAATTGGTCGTGTTTTATCAGAAGGCGATATCAGGAGCCTTAGGAACCGGCGAGCGTGCATGAAAAGAGCTATGCATGTGAAAGAAGCGAATGAAGTGTGTAAGGACCGCGTCTTATGGTGCTCGGTTCTCCCGCCCAATCCCCAAAAAAATCCCCACATCCTACGGAAGACTTTCAAGTAACCCGTGCAATACACTACTGCATAGAGTCTAAATACCCAATAGGCTCGGTTCTCGGAAGAAATCCCCTCTGGGCACTGCACAATTCGTGGCTATTGTTGTTGCAATGTGAAATTTTGAATTTCCCGTCGATATCGAGTGGCGAGGTTGTAGAAGGAAGTCTTGAACATCATATCGAACAATTCTTTTCTTCCTAACATTATTCCGTTTAATAATCAATTTGGACTGGTGGGGTACGCTACCTAAGCCTATGAATTTGACAAAGATGATAATTTTAAAATTTCAGTTAAGTTTTATATTGACGCGCCATATTGTACCTTTGTACACCACTCAGCAAGGCCAACTCTTCGGGGAAAACTACTAATGTGTACCCGGGGTTCAAAAAGGATACAACCTTCTTTCTATATAAAGTGATGGAGCTTGTGATAAACTTGTGAGTATAGGTATACCTTTATATAAAATCACAACCTCATAATCATAACCGATCGTCAACATTGCTTTGCCTATGGTCAATTGACTGGTTACCTTTTCGTGTATATTACAAATCTTCATTGGGCTTCGGCAATTTGAGTCAAGATTGACAGTGAGTCTAGATATAATGAAAGTGTAAGATCGGGTCTAACACTGAAATCATTTATCGAAGTTGCGATTGTACGGGATGCTCGTGGGCGGGATCAAATAGGTTGCTGGTTTCTTGTCCAGCAATTGCGTATAACCACTAATGTATTAGTGATCGATACGTATAATCGTTTGTAATTGATAGCTCCCATAGCAAGGATATTAATGGTACACAGGACTGTAGATGGCGATGTGTATTTTGTCTGAAAAGTTATAAGTACATATTTTTTATACAACCCGGGACAAATGGAAGTATACGGCCCACCTGATGTAAAGTGGTTATCGTAGCCTATGACGCTTGCAATAATGAAATATCTCTCACGCGTTGCCGACCCTTTTGATAGCACAGCAACTACTTAGAAGCTTACTGGCAACCTCACTCGCAAGAACACAAAAATGTCCAGGCAGTTGTTGTTTGGTTGCGGTTTTCTGTGAGGTGAAAGTACTTCCCCAGTCGGGTAGTTTTTCTGCGCCCTCCTGTCTTGAAAACATCCAGACCAAGATAAACATTAATGTTTATGCACACAATTTTTTATCCTGTGTTTGATTTGAATGTATTTATTAAATTATTTGTCTGTAATCACGGGTATTATTTTCGGTCATTTGATGTGGGTCTAATTGTAAAGAAGTTCACGTCCCGTGATCCAGTCCAGGGTATAACAACACGGTATGTTTTTTTCGGGTATTGGGACTATCGCGAATATGTTAGTAGTTAAAGGGCTATTGATATGGGATCTGAAGACATTAAAGGCACGGGACTATTATTATAGGAGAGGGACGGACGCTTGCCATAACTATCATATCTAACTGATATTTTCTACAAGAGCTCGAAGACATCTTCCAATGCCGCGGAGAAGAGTTTCGGGGATATAACATCGTCCTGTTTTACCTCTTTTTGCATTTGGATTGGTTGGCCTTACTGTATAAGCAATTCAACGCTTCGATGTATTGATAGTCAATTCGTCATCGCTGTAGAGACTGTAGCACCGCCCATGTCTCAAAGAAATCAAAGGTTTTATACATACGCTAGATTATCCGCTCCTCAGTCTTCTGTATAATCTGGCGGTGATAAAGGCTTTTCGAAATCCAGCTCGTTCGGGAGGCTGGAATTCATCAAATCTGCATGTGAGGCGGTTTGTGATATGTCTCGAAAACAGCACATAAACGAGGTTCAGAAGCGATATCAAAAGGTCTTCTTACCCTTTTTGAAGAACAACATGACCAGACACTGGTCTGGTCCACGAAGTGTACGACGGAATTAAATAGCCTCTGAAGAACTACGAGTACTTCCGTCCACTTTCAGAAACTCCGCCGTAATTCCATCCTCACCCGGCGCTTTCCCATTTTTAAGCTGTTTGAGAGCCATACGAATGTCGAACAGACTGATGTTCGGGATATCTTCGGCACAGACAAACTTTTCTTAATAATCTTTAATTCTAACATTTGACATCATTATTCTACCAATATTTTAACATTAATTTATTGTAGTATGTCCGCTAGTACTTCGGGCCTTCTTGGCCACTGCGGCCGACGATGAGACACTAGAGATGTAGGTCCCATCAGCGACACTACGGTCACTACACTACAGGCTCCTGAACTCTCAGGAGCCTGTAGTGTAGTGGCCGTAGTGTCGCTACTCATACAAATCGCTATTAGCTGCTCGGACCGTGCAACTCATGGCGCTTTGGTCCTCTTTACCTTTCCCGCAAGGGATGTGGCATGAAGATATACTTACATATATCTGGAAGACTAAATTTGACATTACTATTGTTTGAATAATATACATTCTAATTCTGCTTTACTACTAACTCCATAATGACACAGCTTGCGCAATAACTTTTGATGATCAACAAAATCTCAAAAAGGGGTGAAGATGTGGTGGATTCGCAAAGTGGAATGTGATGTTGCTGGTGTTGCATACGTCCATAGACTACAGTAGCCACTTAGCAGGCAGGCAGGTTAGGTATATGTTTCATTGCTTAGTAGTATAAAAAAATAATGAGAGATGAAACCCAGAATTTTATCTGAGGTTGGATAGATATATATATATAATCCTTTGTTATTTTTGTTAGTAGGCAATAGTGACATAGACACCGAAATATTTCGTTATGTTAGGTACTATAATGTAAATGAATTAAAATAAAACCACATAAATGTCAAATAGTTTTTTATTGACACTTCGATGTCGATCGCCAAATTTACACACATAATTATATTTATTTATTGGAAACTGAATAGACGGCGTCGGATTGCATAACTTTATCTGCAAAAGGGTTATTGTCTATCAGTGTCAATCCACTTGCCAGCAAAATTATTTTCATACAGACTGG
The DNA here is from genome assembly GCA_947507595.1 of Pyralis farinalis. NCBI lineage: Eukaryota > Metazoa > Arthropoda > Insecta > Lepidoptera > Pyralidae > Pyralis > Pyralis farinalis. The sequence continues at coordinate 15,392,506 of OX382273.1, forward strand.
AAATGGAAAATAAGGGTAAGCAGTTACAGGGGCAGAAGTTTAGTGTTTCCCTAACTACTAGAATGTACAGAACCCGAGGACGCGACTCGGGCTCAAACATTGTGTGCGCTATAGGAAGCGGCTGCATAGTGTCTAACAAACCGAAGATTTTTTGTTGAAACTCTATATTATGAAATCTTTTTAGAGCTTCATCTAAAGTAAACCGAACTCGTATCTAAAATGTGCAATATTCTTTCTACGTAATATCTTCGATATCTAAGCCACATTCATCATTTTAAATAGACTTCAAAAAATGAGGTTTTAAAATCGGCCGGTTTTTTTTACATTCTTACGCGATATCTTCGATTTGTGTACCGATTTTGATGACTTTCTTTTATTGTATAGGGTATCGAGGGTGGTCCCACATAAGTTTCAGTGATGTAGCGTATACATGTGTGTGTAGATCCAAATTCATGTGTGTGTATTAATCAACTTTTCACCCGATATCTCCGTTAATTGTGAACCGATTTCTTGATTGATGAATAAACTAAAAAGTTATAATATAAATCTTTTAAATAAAGAAGTAGTACCAAGTTCATTAAACACGACGCTAATTTACATAGTTGCTATGTTATGAGTGAAGTAAAGTTCGGATTTAAGAATTTAAAAAATGAGTCTTTTAAAATAAAAAAGCGGAACTTTGACGAGCTCGGTGGCGCAGTCGTGAATGATGACTTTGACACCAACGCTCGTCGGTTCGATTCCCACACAAGACAATCATTTGTGTGTGTGAACATGTTTGTTTGTCTTGGTCTGGATGTTTTAAAAGAGGTAGGGCGCATCAAAGCAGCCCGTCTGCGGATGTCGTTGTCGATGTCTCTAGACGTTGTATAAAAAAATCAACTTTATTGAAATTGATGCTCAATAAAGTCCGGTTCTACTTTTGTATTCATAAAGTTTTATTCGTTTAATTCTCAAGTTCCGACCTTTCTTTTTTATCACATAGCAATACCAACACGATGTTGATAACGACCACTTTCGTCATAGATTGCCGACCTCAAGTGTAGTAGGTATATCAGAAAAGATCAAATGGGTCCGCGTTACTCGGCAGCTGTGTGGTTCTGCCTAGAGCGGTTTAACCTTTAGATTGATAAGTTTTAGTGTATTTTTTGATGTGACCATAGTGTAATATTGCACTTAGTTGTTTAGTTTTACGAGTACTAAAGCAATGAAATGAAAACTAAAATCAGACGATATTTTTTTCGGTCATTTGCAGATAAAGGGAATTATATTTCTCTTTATCTGACTCTGTTGCGCATTAGCGATTATGCAATGCAGATGTAGAAGAGCGTCTGCTGGAAGCAACTGCTTAGGGCAATCTTTGAAGGACATTTATACCACCTAATATTGAGGGCACCAAACCTAAAAAAAATACGTTTATCGTATCGGTTATCGTAGCCTATGAACGCTTGCAACGCCACCTCGTCGTGCGATGCCATCTCTTCTGCTAAACAGCAACTCCTTAAGAGCTTACTGGTGGCAAATAAGCAACGATATTCCTATTTGTATATTTAACCACGACTTACGGTATCATGTAGTCCTAACCTGACACCTAACACCTAGCTAAAATGAGCTAGTTAGTGATGGCAATGATTTAACTAATACAGGCATACTACAATTGGTATACATGTCCTCAATGCACTACAAGAAATTCATAACTCAGAGAGTTCAATTCAAAATCTAAATCTAACGTTTCGTTCCAAACTAATCTAGATATAATTTTACAACGATCAACGAGAAAACACAAATGCACATTACATTAGCTTGTTATATCGATTAACTTGATAATACCCATCGTACCACCTGAGGTATGGCCACAGGTACGGGTGCTTTGAAGGGTATTTGATGTTTTTTTTTACGATTTAAATTAAACGAATCTTGGCATGCACTACTAAATATTAATCGGACTTATGTACATGTTTGTAATTATCACTTGCTTGTTCATCAACTTGATGTTGACATAGCTTAAAACCTTCCTTAAGAAGTGGGCTAACAAATACAAAAATATTTTTTCAAATCCTACAAGTAGATCCAGAGACTAGCGCGTTCAAACAAACAATTTCCTGCGCTTCATATATTAGTATAGATGTATTGTACGTATGGGACTTGCCGCTTTATTTTTTGTTTTTATTTTTTCTGTAATATAAACAACCGTAAAAGTTTTAAAATAGTATAGATTTATCTACAACGTCATGCTAAACCCCTTGCGGAATAGGCAGAGGGGCCCGAGCGACACACATGACTCAATCTTTACACACCTTACTATCTTCTTTAACATTCATAGCTCCTATCATGCATGCTCGCAGGTTTCTAGAGCTCTTGACAGCACTATGTAAAACACGGTCAATTTCGTCACGGTATAGGTCTTGGCCTTCTCCGCTTCCTACATCCTTGTACTTTCGCGTTCGGTATCTGTTTCATCTTCCTGCATTCTTCATAATAACTTATGTATTTTATATTGTTTTAATTTTATTAATTAAATTTGTAATACTCCTGTTAACTATATTTTCTTGTGTGAGGTATTTATTATTAGACGGAAGATTGCGTGTTGTATGGTTGGTGTATAGTTCAAAGTATGATGAGAAATAGTAACTAAGTATATCACATCTATCCACACTCAACCTACTGCTGAGGTACGCGTCTCCCTTCTAACAAAGAGTTTTAAAGTATACTGCACGTTCAATTGCAAATCGATACAAGGTTACGCGTCTCGGTCTCAACCGTATCCTTCAAGTGCGGTTGAATTCGGAATGACTAACTCCATCCATGGATAAGCTGGGGTTGACACTGCTTAACTTACGCGTTAGATCAGACGAACACTTTTCACTAACTATACGTCTATGACTATTATTGCTCTTATAAAATCCCTGCATATAGTTTTTCTTAAGTACGTCCAACGTATAGACAAAGGTCAGTTTTGTTTACTTTCTTTACTAATTTTGTTATACTTAAGTATAACTCTGCTTATAGATGGTGTATCAGAATGAAACATGCACCAAATCTAAATTAGATCTCCAGCAATGTAAATGTGAAAACTGCATTCAATTTCTTGTAAGCTTTTGAGTGATGCATTTACAAACCTACAGACAGAAAGACGGATGGACAAACAAAACTCCTAAAGATAATTTATTGCTCTTTATACATCTTTAATATATTTTTTTCTTAAATATCTCCCATGTACAGACGTTGGTCAATTATATCTTTATTATGTGTATGAATTATATATTCTTTTTTCCTACATAAACTGTGTATTGTGTTTTATGTTACTTCACCCCTTTTCTAGTGCTCTTAATTTGATTTAGCACCATTTTCTTGCTTTTGGCTCAATAGGCCTTTAATTGTTTGTTTGTTTGTTTGTATAACTTTATTGCATTATCCGTAATTACAAAGTATACAACTTATATGATTTACAAAGGCGGACTTATTCCTTCAAGGAATCTCTTCTAGCCGACCATTGCTTTTGAGTACTTGAATGGAGCAATGAATGGCGGTGGGGAAAATAATAATAATAAAAAATAAAAATAAAAAAATATCGAAGAGATAGAAGATAAAGTAGAAAGGGAAAAATCAGGACAACTTATGTGATTAATAACGAAATCGCTAATAAATACACACGTTATATAAATACTAGTACATACATATTAAATACATAATAAAAACATACGTAAGCTCAACTCAACGCGGGAGTACCATAGAAACCGTATAGTCGCTTTTTAAAGGAGCCTATAGTCTGAGACTCCCTAATTTCCACAGGAAGCGCATTCCATAGGCGTGCTGCGATAAACCAAAAAAATCGGCCAAGTGCGAGTCGGACTCGCGCACTAAGGGTTCCGTACCGTATACTGTATCTATAAAAACGGCAAAAAAATCACGTTTGTTGTATGGGAGCCCCCCTTAAGTATTTGTTTTATTTTAATTTATATATTTATTCTTAAAGTGAATATATAACTAAATATTCTGTGAATATTTCAAGCGTCTACCTGTTGCCGTTATCAATATCTTTCATAACGAAAGATAAACCAAAAAAATCGGCCAAGTGCGAGTCGGACTCGCGCAGTAAGGGTTCCGTACCACTATCTATAAAAACGAGCAAAAAAATCACGTTTGTTATATGGGAGCCCCCTTAAATATTTATTTTATTCAATTTTTTAGTATTTGTTGTTATAGCGGCAACAGAAATACATCATCTGTGAAAATTTCAACTGTCTAACTATCACGGTTCATGAGATACAGCCTGATGACAGACGGACGGACGGACGGACAGCGGAGCCTCAGTAATAGGGTTCCGTTTTACCCTTTGGGTACGGAACCCTAATAAAACGATAAAAAAAAAAATGTTACATGTTTCCTTTGTGGCGTCTGGATCCCTGCTATCTGCAAGTAAATTTTCTGTGTCCTCTTCCATTTCTTCCATCTTACTACCTATTGTCGCATTATTGTCTTTTAGATTGGAGGTGGAAAACTATATGCCATCGTGATTATTTTCCGAATAATGTGAACCGAATTGGAAAGATATTTTTAGTTGAACCGGGACTGAGACGGGGACTACGAATGATCCTGACAAGCAAACAGCACACGGATGATTCTATGGAAACTCAATAAATTCATGTTATAAGGCTCACAGGATTCGCAACTCTGGCTTGCTTTCACTAGCCGTCCAGGGAGGAGATGGTAGAGCAATATCCTTCAACTTCTGGCAAATAGTTTTGATAGCGTTGTAAAGGGTCCAGTTACAAGTGTTTGTCCTGGCCACGATATGAAATTTATTTATTTAATATTATTTAACTTAACTTCATCTTTTACTGCTTTATTTTATTAATTCTCGTCAAGAATTGGATTAGGGATAACAGAATTATTCTTGGTTTTCTTGTTAAAATTCATCCCAGCTCCAAGGACGAGTAGCAGAGCAGCATGTTCCTGTGAATGAATCCGGCTGAAATCCTAAGTTGCGAGGTATAAGCGCTTCGTTCGCACATATCTCTTTTAAGCGGTAGAATCTTTCTTATCGGATTTCTCTCTATTCGGTTTCTTACCGATATTGCTTTTCGCTAATTATGTGAAAAATATCGCCGTGCACATAAGAACTTGCAATTGATCTAATGAAGGCATATAAAGCCGTGTACGCTTGGAGCCTCTGTGAGCCCTGGGCCGAGAGAAATGTCTAGGAAGTCTTCTTCTTTGTCTTAGCGTTATCCTGCCATTAGGATTGGTGGGATCCACTATCTAATTCAGAGTATTTGGCTAAGATTCTGCTTTTTACATGGAGCGACTGTCCTCCGACCTCCATAACCCATAGGGAAAACTTTACTTAGGTTAGGTTACACGTCTTTTGAAATATAATTTCTTTTATGTGTGGATTTCCCTTCACCGCCGAGTAAGTGATAATTATAAACATGTACATAAATCCGGAAATACTAATTTAGTGGTACATGCTATCACCAGGATTAGAACCAATAAACTGCATCTTTATCGATTAATAAGCTGTATCTTTTTCACTAGACCGTCACTGCTCTTTATTGCCTAGGAAGTATTTAGAGCTGATACGCATTAAGTTGTTATGTACGTTTGATCTAGTGCCTACGTCAGGTCGATCGCTAGAAATAGCGATAACTTCAATCGCCACGTGCGTAAGGGTTATTTTTCACACCTTATCTCTATGATATTTCTAATAGTAATGGATGCATTGACAACGGATGTATAGAAAGGATCTCCCGGGTGAGTGTTGTTAACAAACGACGTTGTAATACTTGTGGCATACAAACTGTAATGGTACACTTTATTCACATAATTTTCCCTTGTCTTAAATTTGCTTTGCATATATTCAAGTACCTACCCCGTTTTTTCCGCTTTATCTTCTTAAATTCGACATATGGTAAAATATGTTTAATCTCTACTATTTGCAACTATGGAATTATGATTAGGTACATACAAGAGTGTACCATCGGGGCCACTAAGGAAACTGACCGAATTGAAAAAGGAACCAAGGGGAACAACTACAAGAAAACAGAACCCGTGCCGCTCGTTCGCCAAATTTATTTTTTCTTGCCGAGCGTCATCGCCTTCAACAATTTTTTTATTGTCTTGTTTATTTTTTTTATAGTCTGATTTAATTTGCTCTTATTGTCTTCATTAAATTAGAAATATCTTTATAAATATAAATGATTTTTTATACCACTAAGGTCAATCAAGCATACGGCCTGCCTGATGGTAAACGTTCATCGTAGCCTATGGACATTTGCAACACCAGGGGTGTCACTAATGCGTTGCCAACCCAAAATTGTCCCATATATGTAAGATCGTGTTAATATTTGTAAGGTTACATGGTTTGTACAAGATATTTTTTTTAATCCTCCGGAAAAGTCCTAAATTTAGTATGTATGTATCAATAAAGATTAAAAGGGGCAGGGTTCAGTGTGAAAGATGCACTGTCATATATTTAAATATAACAACAAATTTAATATTGATATTTTGCCAAAAATAATTGAATAAAAAGCTATATGAGTGTGTTATCGGTATGAGAGTTACATTGAATTGATTGAAATGAATAAAAAGCTATATGAGTGTGTTATCTTTGGTGCATTCAAAACCGTGAAATTCAGCAATTTGGTGTACTGCAAAGACTGAATTGATGATTGAAAGAAATCAAGCGTCGATCTTGATTTTACTGGAATTCAATTTCAATGTAATAGGTATTCAATTGGGTAAATCCCTTCTCGAATGTGACAGACTGACTGACAGATAATGCAAACCCTGAACCTTTGGATATTGGGACATATTATAAAAAAAAACATTAATCTATTTTGTATCACTGTGCTACTGATTTTCATCATTCGGTATATGTACCCGTGCGAAACTGGGGTTGGTCGCTAGTTATTAATAATTTTCAAATTATTTATATTAACCGTAACATGTAAAATAATGAAATCAGAGGAGAGTTTGCACATGCATGTCACAGGCAGTTGGAATGTAACATTCAAATAAGATTCCATATATTTTATTGGAATACTGCTATAACTATAGTTAGACTTCACAATCGGTACAGAAGCTAAATCATTTTTTTGTTTATAATATTTTCTTTTTATATGTCTGTCAACTTTTTATGCAGCCCACAAAAATTTCTGAACAGATTTTGATAAATTTTATACTCCGAAATATTTTGTTTTTCTTCGAACAATATGAAAAATAAAAATTCGCGCAAAAGTCGCGGGTAGCAGCTAGTATAAAAAATATCACCCAAGCCTATTATCGTAACGTCCATACAATATCGTCAATACAATATAATCGTATTAGCTTTGTTTTCGTTATGTAGTAAGACACATATACTAATCAGTAGAATCTCTAATATTAAATGAACTAAACTCTATCTTCTCCTTGCTAGCATTATTCTTTTTCCTAATCCATTAAGATTGCCGGGGTCCGCTATCTACATATTACATAGAGCGATTGCCGTCAGACCTCCGCAACCCAGAGGGAGAACCAGATCTTTCTTAGGTTAGGTTACACGTCTTTCCAAATATAATTCACGTCACCATTTGCTAATAGACTTTCCAAAATTAGGGCTCTCCATAGTGTGGGATGGTATCACGCGGTACAATTCATGCAGAATGGGTGAAGTGACGATATGCCACGGGAACTTTTCACTACTTTGGATTACATAATATGGAAATTATATAAAAATAATATAAGACCGGTCGCCTTTTACGCAGTACGAAAGTAGCACGATCACAGAAAAACTAAAAGAGAATGAGTAGCATGTGACAGTAAGAGAGAAATCATGAATGATGTGGGTGAAGAGAATGCGTATATAAAAGAAGTAATTACGGAATTTACGAGTAAAAAATGAATCAAATAAAAGAACATATTATGCAGACCGTAAATAAGAATAAGGTAATTTGGATAACATTTTTTATTTATTTCAGGTGCTCAACCATCTAGCACTGCTCCGGACAAAGACCGTTTTCAGAGTTTAACGGGCTCCTTTGGCAAATACCATCTGTGGTTATGTTTTGTAGTTTTTCTTAGCAAATTTCCTATTGCCTTTCACCAAATGGCTATTATATTTTTGTCCCCTAAAGTCTCATACATTTGCAATAGTACAAATATTAAAGACAGTTGCCCTTGTTCAAAGCCAAATTACGATAGATCAGTATTTAGTTCAACTATAATCTCTGAATGGGACTTGATATGTGATAACAGATGGCTGTCGAGTTTCAATCAAAGTATATTTCAATTAGGGACATTATTAGGCAGCGTTTTCTTCGGGATGGCGTCAGACAGGTGACCTATTTTTTTTTGTTGATAAAGATAATGAAAGATGTGTCATTTATTAAAATACGAATTACGTTTTAGGTACGGAAGAAAGAAACCATTTGTTGCTGCAATCGTTTTACAAGTATCCATGGGTATAATAGCTGCATTCATGCCAAATTATTGGTTGTTTTCATTTATGCGTTTCTTAGTTGGCCTCTCGGTTGGAGGAACAATGGTTATCGGGTTTGTTATTGTGATGGAATTCGTGGGTACCAAGTACAGAGACGTAATTTCTGCTCTTTACCAAGTTCCATTTAATTTGGGTCATATGACTTTGCCCGTTTTGGGCTATTTTTTCAGAGACTTTAGACATTTTCAACTATCAATATCTATACCTACGCTTATTTTACTTTCGTATTTTTATTTAATACCTGAAACACCAAGATGGTTAATAGCTGCAAAGAGAACTGATGAAGCTGTTGTTATTTTGGAACATGTTGCTAAAATGTAAATGTATAATATTTTATTATTTTATATTTTTCTATGTATTTGTTATACTAATACGATCAATTCATCTGATTCCTTTTCGTTCACAGGAAGAGAGTTATTTTTAATTTAAGTCTGCGCTTCTACAGTTTAAGCCACTGTGAATCACCTATATAATTTTTATTCACACTATTAATTTAAAAGTGAATTAAACTATTAGTTTTCCTCTGTGTGTGCTTCTTACCTTTTCACGTTTAAAATTTCTGAACCGATTGTAATGAAATTTTGTATAGGAAAGTAGGAGTCTGGTGTCTGAAGAGGAATATACGTACTTTATATTGTACTAATGGGAAGCCGCAGGTAGGAGTAAGTTGCACGGCGAAGTTTTAACGACAACAATGATTTCCAGAGTAAAAAATTAGATATATGGTGCCATAGAAAATCAGTGTAATTGAAATAGGGCACGCTGTAGTACCACGGTATCTAAATTAGTAACCATAATTTAATAAGCAGATCTATTTACAAATAATTGTAGTCATTATAGTAGGTAATATTAATACATTGTTTCATATAATAAATTATCCTCTTTTTACAGGAACAATCGACCAACAGATAACATAAGATCTGAAGTCGAGGCTTGTCTAGCTGCCCTCCAAAGTTCCCAACTAAGAAAAGGAAACTTACAGGATTTGTTTCGAACTCCTAATTTAAGGAAAAATATAATTATCATGTCATTTAACTGGTTGACGTGCAGCTATTGTTTCTATGGGGTGTCGCAATATGTGGGCCAGCTAAGTGGTAACGTGTTTATAAATGTGGCAGCCAGTGCCAGCGTAACTCTACTTGGCACATTAGTCTCCATACCGTTACTGAAGATTATAGGTAGAAAGACTATAGTCATTATTTTTAACTTTACTTGCGCGGCGTGCCTGTACATATTAGCTATTATACCACCGGGAAAAGGTTCAGTTGTATGCGCGTCGATAGGTAATGTTTCTAGCTTTATTGTATTCGTATTAATTTATTTACACTGCTCTGAATTATTTCCAACTGTAGTCAGAAACGCGGCTCTCGGTTTTTCGTCAATGATGGCCCGAGTAGGGTCTATGATTGCCCCTTTTGTGATAGATTCGAAGCAAATAGCACCGTGGATGCCACCTATTGCGTTCGCGATTCTACCTACAATAGCTGGATGTCTTACATTATTTCTGCCCGAAACTAAAGGGTACGAATTGATGACCACTTTAGAGGAGGGTGAGAACTTTGGAAAGAAAAAAACGTCGGACGGTACTCAAAAATAGGCGATATCAGTGATACTTGTACTAAATACGTTTACACTGAATGATACACTTATTGTTGGCAAAATCTCGTATAAATTTCGTTATTTTATTCGAAACTGAAGGCTTTGTTTTGATAGATACTTTACTGACGGACAGATTTCTTTGGAGGAGATAAGGAATTTGGGAAGAAAAAAGAAATGGTATCTAAGAACGGCCAATACCGATGATACTTTTAGCAAATACTTATTTAAACTCATTTATTGTTGTTTAATATTATTGCCAAAATTGCTCAACTACCTACTACTAATTCAAGTGTTTTTGAAAGAGACGCTGCACTATATACTATCTAAAAAATTTGACCATTGTACACAGAATATTCTTGTTATGTTAAATAACGCACTTTAACAGTTAATATTGGACTTATTTACGTGTATTCAAAAATTTAAATAAAATGTTATTATCTTAGGTTTTCGCGACGCGCGTTCAGTCTTTCCTGCGACCACGGACGCTGCAAAGCGTTCGAAACGTCAGGTTTCAACAAAATAAATAAAACACGCGATACTTCCGTTAAAAATAGTTTAATTTCAAAATGTTATTATATGAACAATCAACATAGTTGTGACAGCTGAAATAACATTGTTCATTTTGCCACTCAGCTGTTGCGGAATTTTAACTTTATGATATGTCTATACATTTTACAAAAACTTACCCACTGAGACGAAACCTAGCCTAAGCGGTTACAAGAGGTTTTACCAGTTTGCCTACTTGTTCGTTTCCGGGACTCAAAATTTTTATGTGATTGTATACTTTATGTGTAAACGACGCCCCACCAAAGAAGAACTAATTCGCTAAAAGCGTGCGTTAGTTATCATTGAGTTATAGTAATATTACCTCAGTGTTAGTTATTCGTCCGGCGCCCTTCGAGACCCATTGGGATGGATGGATGTGATACTTATCCATGAGCACCCTCACGGACGGCCGTATAAGTTATGTCAGCTCTTACTGACTAAACACCACCTGGGATTGCCTTTAGCTTTAAAGGCTTCATCGCTTTCATGAGGGATCGCCCTAGGAGAAGCGGGGAGATGCAAGTGTGAATGTCACAGATGTATTGCCTTATAAATTTAAATACATGTATTTACCTTATTACGTACTTCCCCATTTTCTTGTATGGCGTGGAAACATGGACATGTTTCCACGCCATACAAAAAAATACGAGCTCGAGAAAGACAAAGAATCGATGCATTCGAGATGTGGTGCTGAAGGCGCACGCACGCATGTTACGCATACCCTGAACCGCCAAGCGCATCAATGGATCGATCTTATCGCAGCTTCGTGTCCAAACCCACTTCTCCACGATTTGTCGACATTATATACTGACCTACTTTCGTCACATAATGAGGTAGGGAGACCAAAACCTAGAAAAGCTGGTCATTATTGGGAACCCAGCGAGTAAACGAGCCCGTGGACACACCCCAACCAGATGGAGCGATCAAGTAAAGTTCTACCTCAGTCAAGTTTTGCTTGTTCGTCAGAGACGCCATGGACAGAAACAGATGGAGGTAGATCATTCGATCTGGATGCACACCATCCACATCCACTGGTGATGACGATCCTCAGTCATGAGAGAACGACAACACATACACACAGAGAGAGATTTTTAATACTTGGCTCTTACTGACTAAACACTACCTAGGGATTGCCTTTAGCTTTAAAGGCTTCATCGCCTTCATGAGGGACGCCCTAGGAGAAGCGGGGAGATCATTCGATCATTAGATCATTCGACCTGGATGCACACATCCACCGGTGATGACGATCCTCAGTCATGAGAGAACGACCACACACACACAGAGAGAGAGATTTTTAATATTCGCTTATTATATATTCCAAATTAAAATTAATATCTAAATGTAAATACATATGTATCGCAATACAGATAGTACACAATATTAAAGTTGTGTATAGGCCGGATAAATCAAGCAAACGCATGGTGTATATTCAAATTAATGTTCTGAGGGGATTTGATGATGATAAATAGTTGATGTTGTGTTTACAAAATACGAGCTTTCAGATTGTACGGTATAGCAATCTGTACTAGGGTTCGTTTAAGCCTGTAGGAGATATAAGGATCATTTACCTCATACCTCGTATGAGCTTACGCTCTACTCGATCGCTTTCCGTTGATACAAAATACAAATAATATTTTGACGCATCACTAGATAAAATATCATAAATAAATATAATAGTATTAACAACACTGTTACCAGCAGCGGTTCTAGGATTATCCCGATGATAATAGTTTAGAGTATTTATGTTGGTAAATAAATAACATATTTTACGTTTGTACGAGTATGTTAAACACGATTTGAGATGTTTGCAAGGTCTTTATTTAAGAAATCTACTTCAGATACAGAGGTGTGAGTGATCTTTTAAGGTTAACGTTTTTTTAGATACTGAACACTAATTTTGAAATTGCAATCACATAAATTATTTTTAATGTATGTACACGACATATATTTTCATTGTGTAATTTCAAGGTTAAAAAATCTATGCCTACTTGATTATAATTATCAATGTGACTTTGCACAATTTTGTAATACATATTCATATTCTCAATTTTGTATGTCCCGTTATGGTGTTAATAAACGAATTAATAGGTAGTTTCGGAAAGTATCAACTGTGGCTGTGTTTCATTATATTTATAAACAAATTTGGAGTTGCTTTTCATCAAATGGCGATAATATTTTTAGCTCCACCGGCAAAATATCAGTGCCCACATAATGCAACTTGTTGTGATAATCCAATTTTTGATAAATCACAGCATACCAGAACTGTTGTCACCGAATGGATTTTAATATGCGATAATGTATGGTTAAAAGACCTTAATCAAACAGCATTCCAATTTGGAGTTCTTGCCGGAAGCCTGCTGCTTGGAATTGCGTCTGATAAGTGTGTTTTGCGCTATTCATATATTGTAATTGTTAACAATTATATTTTCTGTTTTGTGGCGCGGCCGGTTTGAACATTGTACCATGATGGTACAAACCAACTGACACACAAACTTGACTCAGTTTTGTATTGAACTATCTCAAAAAAAAATAACTAGTTGATTATATGAATTTATTGTGTCGTTTGTTCGTTGAGAACATGATAACAATAGTCTAACATTCAATTAGTGATTTCGTTTATTTTATCACAGACATTTTGTTGCAGATACGGCCGCCGGCGAACTTTAATATTATCGGTTGTTATTGAAGTTTTTGCTGGAGTGATCTCGTGTTTTCTTCCTGACTACTGGAGTTTCACTTTCATGAGAACTATAATAGGATTCTCTGTTGGTGGCATAATGGTCGTGGGGTTTGTCATTGTCATGGAATACGTCGGCAACGTCAACAGAAACGTAGTTTCTGCATTTTATCACATACCATTTACACTCGGGTATATGCTACTAGCTTTGTTTGGATATTATATAAGAGATTACGTGTACCTTCAGTTGAGTATATCACTCTCCAATGTCATTTTGTTATTGTATATTTGCATATTGCCAGAGTCGCCAAGATGGCTACTGGCAAAGAATAAGACTTTCGACGGTATAGTTTTAATGAGACGTGTAGCAACTGTGTACGTATTCATAGCATGTACCAAACAGATGGTTTTATTTAAAAATGTTACAAGTATTACAAATAATGTTATTATTTTCAGAAATAATTTGCCTGTAGAAGATATTGAAGATAAAATTAATTCTTATCAGATCGAACACATGCATGCAAGTCACAAGAAGGGTACCGTTTTAGATCTCTTCAGAACTCCTAATTTGCGAAAAAATATAATGGTGATGTCATTCACTTGGTTTGTCTGTAGTTACTGTTTCTACGGTGTTACATTCTACATCAGTCACTTAACAGGAGATGTTTATATCAATGTAATCGCCAGTGGAATTGTATGTGTATTCACGTGCATTTTGGCTATACCTGTTCTAAACTATACAAAACGGAAAACTGCTACAGTAATTGCAAATATACTGAGCAGTGTTTGTCTAGTATTAGTCGCCGTCGTTCCTGAAGGCTACGGATCTGTCTTATTTGCTTGCATCGGACTCTTTTTCACTTACTTAGTGTTTATTGTTGGATATTTGTACAGCTCTGAAGTATTTCCAACCGTAGTGCGTAATGCAGCTATTGGTATATGTTCCATGATGGCCCGTATGGGATCGATGCTGGCACCGTTTGTGGCTGAGTTGAGGCCATTTGGGCAATGGTGTGCTCCAGTTTCATAATTCATAATTCATTTATTCATTGCAGAAACATGGTGTAAGATAGTTGTTACAATACTCGTATAAAATGTGATCAAACATGCTTCGTCAAACATGACATGCAATGTATCTTTACTCTAACACAATGAACTTATTTACATACAAAATTGATATTAATTGAATATATCATCTGTAATTTAGAAACTCGGTAACATTATAAAATACTTTATTATTTAGCCATTGGAATAATTTTAACTTAAAAGATTTCACATTTAATATTTTTATGTCATATGGGATTTTATTAAATATTTTAACATGCATAGCTAAACAATTACTTTGAAACTGGGTCGTCCGCGGTACACAATCCAACACCAATCTATCTGGATTCCTAGTATTTCGAGGGTATGTCTGAGAAGCTTTAAGGTATTGTTCAGGATGCTCTTTGACAAAGACGCATACCTCAAATATATACAGACATGGAACTGTCAACAAGCCAAGTTTCTGAAAGAGTGTTTTACATGAAGTCCACGGTGAAAGTTGCATTCGCGATTTTACCTTTAGTATCAGCTGCATTGTGTCTATTATTACCAGAAACAAAAAACTGTGAGCTAATGATGTCCATAGAAGAAGGCGAAGATTTTGGGAAAAAGCCAAGGCCAACAGAAACTAGCAGATCGGACTCTGTTACTTAAATACATTTAGACAATATAAAACATATCGTAATATTGTTTCTAAAAAATTATTTGTACTTCACCACAATGAATGTGATTAATAATAATTATGTATGAGTAGACATCTGAGAATATATGAATATGCTAAAGTGAATTTAAAAGTATCTCTTGCTTAATAGAGTTTATTCTGTCAAGTAGGGCTTCTAATCTAGACGTTATGGTATCTGTATGGTTTCTTGAACGTACTGAGCCAGTGTGGGCCCGCGGCGCCATGGCGACGGGGCTCCTGCTCTGTACCGCATGGTATTACACGATTATATCCGGTGAGTGTACGTTTTTTTTACAGAAAACTTCCTAATTATTTTTCCTGTTGCAATTATGTATTAATTTGATACGTTTTTAATCAATTAGTTAATTATTTGAAATATTTGTTATTTTTTTAGCAATATTTATTGTATTTATTTCAGGATTTTATATACTTTATTGTCCTGTTATGTATATTATGTTTTTCAATCATAAATTGTACAGAAAGCTAGTCGATGCTTTATTTGCTCTTTGGGAACTATATCCAGTGGTAAGTAAAATCTATGTAAAATGGAAAATGTATTATCAAAGATTTATATTATAGGACAGCATTTTCAATTTCACAGGCGTTGTTCCAGTGTTGGTTTAACACCAATTTACATCATTTTGGTGACTATGTGGATCCTGATGAAAATACAATCATCGTAATGAACCATCGCACAAGGGTTGATTGGAATTATGTATGGATTGCTTTGTATCATGCTACTCGAAACTCATCTGATAGAGACAATCTTAATTGTACGGGAACAGTTGAAAAAAGACAATTAAGAGCGAACAGAGATGGATGGGATTATATTTCAGGTGGAAAATCAAAAATTAAATTCGTTTTGAAAGATGAACTGAAAGTAATACCTGGAATGGGTAAGTTAATTGATGAACCACAGATTAAGAAATTAAGATAACGAAATTAAAAAATGCCCTAACGACATTTCTGTACCTTCGGTGAAAAGTGATACATCTTAAAATTATAGTTTCGAGAAAATCGAGTTTCAAGTTTCGAAACACGACGAGTTTTGATTATTAAAATTCATAGACAATGACTGTTAGAAGGAAGTGTAATAGCAAAACGGACTTCACGTCGTTCATTTTGCGAGATATAAAATTAAACGTTAAGTTATAGTAAATTCACACCTTGAAACTTATTCATTTTCATAATGTTATTTAATTTAAATCGACTTGTGCCATTTTACACATTATTTGCATATTTGGCGTCGGATGTTACATCGTTATTGTTTCAAAAGTATTACGCTCTTCACAAGCAATTAAGCCGAAAGTTACGAAGGAAAAATTACTTAATTCAGTATAAACTTCTTTTTACCTGTCTGTTTTTGAATAAGTTAATAAAAAATAACTTAAATCAACAAACACCTTCTAGTGCGTAAATATTTTTTGTGAATAGCGGTATTTTTGTGAATAGCGGTATACAGCATATTAATAGCGGTCTAAGTAAGAAACGTTGAAGTGTATAATCTATACATATAAATAAAATTGAAGTGTCTGTCTGTCATTTCAAAATAAAGCCTTTATCTTAAGCTCATATTATTATTTTTACGTTACCAAAGCCTAAATAAGCATTTTGAACTTTTGTCTGTATGTCTGTTTGTTTGTCCGGGCTAATCTTTGAAATGGCTGAACCGATTTTAACGGGACTTTCACTGGTAGGTAGAGGACTGTTCAGAGCAGAATATAGGGTACTTTTTATCCCGTAAATATTTAGGGTTCCTGCGTAAAAAATGAAAAACTGTTAAATTTAGGGTGAAATATCTTCTCCTTCGGGGGACTTTGCAATTTTATTTTTATTATTTTCATAGAATACGTATTTTTTGTAACATAAAATAACTACGCATTTTTTATGTAATATAAATAAAATACATATACGTTGCCTCCTGTAAAGGTCAATAGATGGCGCTGTACGAAAATTGAATAGCTCTATGGTTGCCAGCCCAAATCTCATGCGTGCGAAGCCGCTTAGCTGCTAGTGATATATAAACAAGTAACATTACATACAAAGTAATGATGTCACCAACATTTTGCCATCAACAGATACAGTTTAAACCATCATACAATTAGTGATTCTTATGAAAATTGAAATAACACGAAAAAATAGGGTGATATAAATGCAAATAACATTTTGAGAAATTTATTTTATACATAAAAACAACAAACTGAAAGCTCAATAAGATTTCGCTCCATAGGAACGAAGTGTCCACTTACCAATTCTTTGTAGCAGTTTTACTTTGTACTCATTTATACAAAAATAAGTTTCTAGATCGTGTTTATTTACTTTAGTTGACTTCAATTGCATAACGATATAAATATATTCAAAAGTCAAAACAGAATCAAACTTCATTTGTATGAAGCATGCTCGGAGGAAAGTTCTTAACATAATATTACAATTACAATGGATATCAAGAATTTCCAGTAATGAAACAATTTTCATGGCATTTACGTAACTATTGGTCATAAAATCTTATGCTAAAATCACAGTGCTTGGCTATTAAATAAAAAAGACAAATATAGATTTTATTTTTTATTCAGATTTTTTTTAACTTTTTAAGCACAAAATGACTGAATTAGGAGACTTCCCTCTTCCATATCTATAACCTTTCTTACTAAAGTATTATTGTATGAGATGTAATCATTGATATATACACATACCTAATTTATATTACGAAAGGAAAGTACTTTAAAAAATCTTATTGCAGGTTGGATAATGCAATTAAATTTCTTCTTATACGTGAAGAGAGACTGGCGTGAAGACCAAGTGAACATGGCGCGGTTTGTAGATTATTACAAAAAGTTGCGATATGACTGCAGATTGATTTTGTTTCCTGAAGGGACGGATCTGAGTGAGAACAATAAACAACGCAGCAACAAGTTTGCCATCGCTAACGATTTGCCGGTGAGCATTACAAGTTATTTCTATTTCAGTTGATAAGGTGCTATTATCGAAGGGCGAAACGTGAACCCTATGTGAGATGAGTGAGACAGACAAGCTACTGCATAGTAATCTAAGAGCGCTGACGTAACTCAGCTATTCATTTTTTGTTGTAAGTAAAACATCCATACCCATAGCTATACATCCGTACATATAAATAAAATTGAAGTGTCTGTCTGTGATTTCAAAATAAAGCCTTTATCTTAAGCTCATATTATTATTTTCACGTTACTAAAGTTTAAACATACATTTTTAACTTTTTTGTCTGTCTGTCTGTCTGTTTGTTTGTCTGGGCTAATCTTCGAAATAACTGAACCGATTTTGACGGGACTTTCACTGGTAGGTAGAGGACTGGTCAGAGCAGAATATAGACTACTTTTTATCCCGTAAATATTTAGGGTTCCTGTGTAAAACATGAAAAACTGTTAAAATTAGGGGGAAAAATCGGTAACTTTGCGATTTTATTTTTATTATTTTCACAGAATACGTATTTTTTGGGACATAAAACAACTACCCATTTTTTATGTAATATAAATAAAATACATATACGTTGCCTCCTGTAAAGGTCAATAGATGTCGCTGTACGAAAATTGAATCGCTCTATAGTTGCATCTACGACCCTGAACTTTGTTTTTTTTTTTTAAACAGAAACAATTTCATGTCTATAGAGAAATAAAGGCTACTAAAAGCCCAAAACTTATGCGTGCGAAGCCGGCTTCTGCTAGTTACAAATAATAAATAAAATATAAATATAATAAATATTGTCGGACAAATTACACAGCGCCACCTAGTCCCAAAGTAAGCGAAGCTTGTGTTATGGGTACTAGACAACTGATAAACATAAGTAAATACATTTTTTTTTGTAAATATATACTTATAATACATAGAGAATACCCAGACCAAGACAAGCAGATATGTTCTTGCGCACAAATGTTTGTACTGTGTGGGAATCGAACCCACGAGCGTTGGTGTCAAAGTAGCGTAACAACGCGTTTCACCACTGCGCCACCGAGCTCGTCAAAATATAAATGCGCATGTCACTTTGACAGTTAAGTATTCACGACTAAATTGAAAAATCTTTAAGGCTTTAAAACGTTCACTATAACTTATTTTTATTTACATTAAATAGGTTATCATGGCGTATTCCATGATAAATCATGAAACATCAAAAAAATAAGAGAGGGGGAGGTATCACCTAAATCTACTTACCTCCAAAATGAATGCAATGACATACTTGGAAAATGTACTTTAATCTGTATTTAAGGATTGATTTCCTATGTATTAGAGCAATTGTCGTTTTGCTGAGATTTTGAAATACGCAGTTTTTTTTTGTCTTTGCGACAACTGCACCTGTCGGGCTTACAACCTTCATTCCAACTACCTGGACGGTCACCTTGACCTCCAGGTTTACGTATACGATCACCTAACATATTATCGCAGTGGATTCTCTATCTCAGAAATATCTTCAAGCAAAACAATTCTTTCCTTGCACTCTGTAACTTGGTTTTTTGAAAATAGTTTATTCAGAATACCATATATTGTTCAAATTTTATAAAGGTTTGAAGCTTTCATTTTAAGCACAATAGCAAGAATATTTCTTCCATCGCTACGTGATCGATCAACAACTCGAGATGCGGATCTTTGCGATGTTATCAATTTTAGCTTTGGGATATTTAGAGTTACCTATAATGAGAGCTCTATAGTGAGTAGCGACTAAGCTGTAATCGTCGAAGGATGTGATTGGTATACGAGTGAAGTCAAGTTAAATCGGGTTTTATAAATAATGCCCTCATAACCACTTGTTCCATATGTTTTGGACCAATTGTAATTTTTCGTGTTAATATATTATTTATAGCTATTCGAATATGTCTTGCATCCGCGGACTACTGGCTGGGTTGCGCTGTGCTCTAAGCTTCGAGGATCCGGCTTAAAGTCTATATACGACGTAACAGTGGCATACGACAGACCTGCCCAGACAGAGCGCGATTTACTGCGTGGGCATATACCAGAACATGTTTATTTCTATTTTAAAAGGTAAATACATCATCGTAGATTAATTAAAATAGTATTATTGTATTGTGTCATTCTAACCGAACACGCAGGTTAAGCAATGTCGGCCGCAGCCTGTCTATGGACGGTTTGTCTATCTCGAGTTTCTCGGTTGTTGATAGATGACTGTCGTTACGCTAAGTTAGTGGCCCTCGGGCGGCTTGAAAACACTGGCGTTCGCCAATCCGCATTTGCGCAGTATGCTCTAAACCCCTTCGGTTGAAGGGAGACCCGTATCCCTATAGTGGGAAGAGTAAGGGTTGATGTGATGTAGCGGTACATTAATAATAGCTACTAAGTGACTTCTAAAAATACCAGCTGCCATTGAACAAATTATAATATTCCATAATTTTAATGAAAAATGCATTGTAATTAGTGCATTCCTGTCCAGCGACGTAGTTATGTACATGTACAGATAAATCGCTATTGTTTTTATGAGTACATATCATCGAATATCTATAGTCTATATTTTACTAGATTTATATATTTAAATTGAAATTCGTTTACAAAAAATCAAGATTTGAACTCCGAACGATTTAAGAGTTAGCCAGTAAAAAATGTTGTAGATAAAAATTATTTAAATTTCGAATACTTATATAATCAATGGATAGGAAAACATATTATATATACATATAATTAATTTGAATAGAGACAATTTTCGCTCTATGATTTATTACGACTTTAGTTGCGGCCTTAATCGACAAAAATGTTATGATAGACTTCGATTGGCAATTCAAGATGAAGCCCACACCCCGTGCCACTGTTTATAACTGGCTTGATCTGATCTGCCGCTTGGCTCATCGGACCACTGCCTCATCCGGACCCAAGTGCCCTGCATAAGACGTGATCCACCTGGACCTTCGGATGGCGTCGCGTATGGTACTATAAGCCGGCAGACTGGAATTGATTGCGTGAATTTTACGCATCGTACCTATGGAGGTAGCTTTGTTTCGAAACAGAGGACATTGAACAGAGGACACTGCAGTGGCCGCGGCGATATTGGGTGGAATGGAATGCTACATTCCCAGTCGCTTAGTGGCTAAAAAGCGACCGTGGTTTAATCGGCTTTGTAGAGAAGCCAAACTTCTCAAACAGCTGCTTTCGAAGTTTGGACCACGGCGCGTGCTAATGGGAATCCTGATGAATCTCTGTTTTGAAACCCAACTAAATGCTGCCTCGAGATCTAGTAAGAGGGTGATTGCCAGAGCAAAATTTGATTTCATCAGTAGAGTGCCGTGCCGTGCCGTGCTTTCTGGTCGCTGTCTAAAGCTGCCGAGAGAAACTTTTGTCAGTCGTCCATACCACCATTATAGAAATCGAATGGCAGTCTGGCCTATAGTGCTAAAGAGAAAGGCGATTTACTGGGTAATCTCTTTGCCTCTAACTCGACTTTGAATGACAGGTGTGCTGTGCCACCTGCCATCCCGAGGTGCGCCAGCTCAATGCCAGATATCTCAATTACGCAGCGACATGTCCGGCGGGCGTTGCTCTCCTTCGACATTTATAAGTCGAGTGGGCTAGATGGCATACCGGCAGTAGTGGTGAAGCTGTGTGATTCTGAGTTGTGTTCTGTACTGATGTGCCTTTTCGTGCTTTCGCACTCCACTCCACTGTGCAAGTCCTGTCAATGAATGTCATGGAAGATCATCAATATGCATCCGGTGCCCAAAAAGGGTGATAGATCGGATCCATCGAATTACAGGCCTATCGCCATAACCTCTCTTCTCTCCAAGGTGATGGAGACTCCTGGCATACCTGGAAGATCACGACTTGATCAGCGACTGTCAATACGGGTTTCGCCACGGTCGTTCAACTGGTGATCTTCTAGTGTATCTTACACACCGCTGGGTTTCGATGATCAATAGTCAACGTGAGGCATTGGCTATCAGTCTAGACATGGCAAATGCATTGGATCGGGTCTGGCATCGGGTCTTCTATCCAAGTTACCATCGTACGGGCTGCCCGAGGGTTTGTGCAAATGGATTGCCAGCTTCTTATCCAGCAGATGCATCAAAGAAGTGGTTGACGGTAGTTGCTCCGATAGCTGCATATCAATGACATGTTGTCAATTGACAGCATTCATTGTTATGCGAACGACAGCATAGTGCACATTTATTACACGCGCTAGCACCCGTCGTTCCCATAAATAAATTAATAAGTTCGAAATAGAGTGTACTTTGAGTAAAGTATCGTGCGTGGTTGAACTTGTTCAATTTAACCCTACCAAGGCATAAGTCTGCGCGTTCACCGCTAAGAAAACCCCATTTGCTGTGGTCCCCCAATTCCAGAACATTGAGAATCTTGGTGTCGAGAACTCCAGCGAAGTTCAGTACCGAAGTCTCTTGGAAGAGAAGGTCACGCAAAGAAACTTGGTGTGCTAAACAGAGCCAAACACTTTTTTTATACCACTATGTCGGCAATCAAGCATACGGCCTGCCTGATGTTAAGCAGTCACCGTAGCTTATAAGTATTTGCAACACCAGGGGTATCACTCATGCGTTGCCAACCCTCTAAAAACCTCTTCACGCATTTCTTGAAGAACTCCATGCTGTAGTCCCTTGGAAAAATCTCGGCTTTCCACAACTTGAACATTCCACAACTTGAGAGTTCTCGGAAGAAAACTACTCTGGAACCGTACAGTACGCGATCATTGCGGTTCCAGCGTGTGAGGGTGAACTCCCCTCCGTCGGCGAGCGGTGCGGTTATAAAGTAGCTGTCGGCATCATTTTGAACAACTCTTCAGAACACAACTAGACTACAGTATGGGGTTCTTCAAGAAAGGCGTGAAGAGGTTTTTACAGGGTCGGCAACGCAAGTGTGACACCGCTGGTGTGGTAAATGTCTATAGGCTACGGTAACTGCTTACCATCAGGCAGGCCATACGCTTGTTTCCCACCGTAGTGGTATAAAAAAATCTACAGGTACGAAATTTTCGTTTTCGCATACGCACAATCATGTAACTTTTTCTAAATATATTTTGAAGATATGGAAAAAGTTTTAGTAATCCACCTCTTCAGTTTTATGTCGCCGACTCAGTATATCTAAGCATGATACTTCAGGAAGATGTGATAACAATGTTGTTAATGTAACCTAGACTGATATTGCTATCCATCGATGTCAGAAATCTTATCACAGATAAAAACTTTAAACGTGTGATGGGATGACGTCATCAGGAACCAGATGACTTAGTAGAAATGATTACTGCATTACTGGAAATCACGCATGGGTTTGATTGACATATCAAGACGACTGATGATTGAATGAG
Organism: Pyralis farinalis; assembly: GCA_947507595.1. NCBI lineage: Eukaryota > Metazoa > Arthropoda > Insecta > Lepidoptera > Pyralidae > Pyralis > Pyralis farinalis. The sequence goes on from OX382273.1 coordinate 15,415,820, forward strand.
CATATTCAAGTGAAATCGAATTAAATACAATTGGATTTCACTTAAGTAATTTCATTTCACCGAAGATGTTGCCACGAACGTTTTTCTGAAATATAATTGAGGGCAACATGTTATTCCAATGCTAGTTTTCGCCAATGCTAATTTAGACCTTTAATGAAACAAAATATTGCTTAATCTGTGGTACTTTCTTCTATCACTGACTATTTTAGAACCATATAATCGGGTGTATATTGTTGTAAATAGTATTCAATACTAATTGCCTGAAACAAAAGTTCTGCACGAACTCGACAATCTCTCCAAAAGTTGCGTCAATAATACTTCCTTTAAACAGGTTTTCAATGAATATTTAACTGACAAAGACGTCTGAAAAACAATAAGCACATTTAATTGATTAAAATATGTTTAAAGTTTCTACATTAGGTACGTCATTATTATTGTAACGTTATACTGACATAAATTTGTTGTAATATTATTAATCTTTGAAGATTTGTAATAAGGCCTTTATAGGAAGTTTCTTTTGATAGCTTTCTGCACATGGCCATTTCTGAAATGCATGTGAAATTGCATGAGAAACGAATAACATTTCATTTAAATCCTAAGACTAGTCTACGTACCCAATGTCAAATGAAGAAATTTTATTTTTATTAATGAGGACATGCGACCACCAATCCATGACTTTCATTTGCTTTTTCTTCTTCAGGTACCACTATAATTTGTGCATATAACAGAGCACTTTAATAAATTCTATCTGCAATCATATGCTCTCCATATTCATATCTCTTTTTGCATTTGTAATAAATAAGTTTTAACAAGGTTTCTGGAGCTAGGAACTAGACTGTGGTGATAGTAATTAGCTCATTCTTGTTTCTTTGCCATCTCCATTGCTCTGCATTTTGTTCATTCCTATACATCTGCTGAATCGAACCTCGTTAAATTGGTATGTGCATTGCATGTGAATTAGCGAAGAAAACAATGGTAATGGTATAGTTAATAGATTCAGGCGTTATTTTGTGAAAGTCAAATTTACATGCAATTTGATCTAACCTGCTTTGCGTGCTTCCGCCACCAATAAGTTAATGCGGCCTAGCGCAAAAGCAAGAATTACGATAGATGATGTAGTGTTGGAACAAACTAATGAGATTGTTTATCTTGGATTCTATTTTAACATGGATGGAAGGTACCAGGCTGTCCCGCAACAGAGACGGTGGACGGGAGTGCGGCTTAGGCGCTATGCGCTTCTTTTGCCACCTCCCTAATATGTGGCATTAGGGGTCAGGATGGGAACCTGGCCCCATAGGCCGGCCCCTTCTAACGGGCTGGCCGGTCGCAGTGGTGCACTGTCGCTGACAGATCCGGGGCACCCCACCAATGCGGCCGATGGCAGTTCGCGGGGTTGTTTAGCGGGTATACCGTTGGGCAGCCAACGAGGAGTCCCACACTACCACCGGAGGCCACCCAGGCACCGGTGGTGTGCGTAACGCATTTTTCCCCGCGTCACAAAAAAAAAGTACACCTTTGATGTGGAGAGGCGAAAGATTGCAAGGAGTTGTGTGAAAGCGTTGGCAAAACTTGGTAGCAAGAACCAGAAGGTACAGCTCGTTATACACAACGCGGTGCTAATCTCGAAGCTTATATACGGTAGCGAAAGCTGGGTTCGGCAAAGGGCAGAAAAAAAAAGCCGTCAAGTGAGAGTCCGAGTCGTGCTATAAGGGTTCAATAGGGTAAAATATTTTCGCAAATTATTGTCGCAAAAAAAGTATTTCTTTTTGTGATGGAACTACAAATTTACGGTTTTCGATTTTACCTTTACTTGTGTTACATGATATTGCTTCTTACCAAATTTCATGATTCTAGGTCAACGGGAAGTACCCTTTAGATTCCTTTGTGAGAGTCAAAATATGCGCACAAATGAGGCTTAAACAGCCGTATCTTTTGATTGCGTTGACTTAAAAGTTTGATTTTTTCACTGCTCGAAGGGATTACAGATATGAGTATATAATATTAATTACAGCTTTATAGCTCCACCCGTTCCTGAGAAATAGGGTCTTGACAGACAGACGGACAACAAAGTGATCCTGTAAGGGTTCCGTTCTTCCTTTAATGTATAGAACCCTAAAAACACCGAGATGCGAACGTTGCGCAAAATCTACGGTGTAACATTTGTAGACCGAGTTCGTAATGTACATGTGAGTGGTTAGAAGAGACATACTCTGCTGGATCGGACATGTAGAAAGAATGCAAGAAGAAATATGATTTAACAGATATACAACGCAAAAGTAGAAGGATGTAGGTGCTGAGGAAGGTCTAGACTCACCTACCATGACCAAATAGGTCGTGTTTTATTAGAAGGTGGTGTCAGGAGCCTTCGGAACTGGCGAGCGTAGGTACATGAAAAGAGTTATGTTTGTTAAAAAAGTGAGTAAGGTGTATAAGGATCGAGTCATTGGTACTTCTCTCTGCCTACCCCACAAGAGATTTGGCTTAAATTTATAAACAGATAGATGTGGATTACACCTACTGTGGTTACTACGCAACTATAAAAAAAAAATCGGTCAAGTGCGAGTCGGACGAAGGGTTCCGTACCATTATCTATAAAAATGGCAAAAAAACACGTTTGTTGTATGGGAGGCCCTTAAATATTTGATTTATTTTAATTTAATTATTTATTCTTAAAGTGAATATGTAACGTGTAAAATGTGAATATGTAATATTCTGTGAATATTTCAAGCGTCTACCTGTAGCCGTTATCAATATCCAACAAAAATGAGCAAAAATATCACGTTTCTTGTATGGGAGCCTCCTTAAATATTTATTTTATTCTATTTTTTAGTATTTGTTGTTATAGCGGCAACAGAAATACATCATCTGTGAAAATTTCAACTGTCTAACTATCACGGTTCATGAGATACAGCCTGGTGACAGACGGACGGACGGACGGACGGACAGCGGAGCCTCAGTAATAGGGTTCTGTTTTACCTTTGAGTACGGAACCCTAAAAAGCGCGTTACTCACTCTATCTCATGGTAGTGTGGATTGAGTTTTTTTTGCCACAACGCATGCTGGAGTGTAATAGTCTATGCTATAACCTGCATAGTTTAATACGGCGCTCGTATTCATTTTAGAAAAAATCGGCCAAGTGCGAGTCGGACTCGCGCACGAAGGGTTCCGTACCATCATTTAAAAAACCGGCAAAAAAAAAAAAACCCTTTTGTTGTAAGGGAGCCCCGTTAAATATTTGTTTTATTTTAATTTAATTATTTATTCTTAAAGTAAATATATAACTAAACATTCTGTGCATATTTCAAGCGTTTACCTGTTGCCGTTATCAATATCGAGCAAAAACGAGCAAAAAAAATCATGTTTATTGTATGGGAGCCCCCTTAAATATTTATTTTATTCTACTTTTTAGTATTTGTTGTTATAGCGACAATAGAAATACATCATCTGTGAAAATTTCAACTGTCTAACTATCACGGTTCATGAGATACAGCCTGGTGACAGACGGACGAACAGCGGAGCCTTAGTAATAGGGTTCCGTTTTACCCTTTGGGTACGGAACCCTAAAAAAGGCTTTGACATAAATTATAGGATCTTTTTTCTAGTTTGAATTGCGACATAACTGATAGTTATAGTGTAATGGATAGAAAAGGAGATATTGTCACAAAACTGTTTTAGGTGTCATTGTTGGCATTATGGCGGCGCGAGCGGCAAAGGTACGAGGTGGCAATGTAGAAATTCGAAAAGAGCTCATTGAAATCAATAAAACAACCAATTTAGAATCTCCCAAAAAACTTTAAGTTTACTACAGTATTTATTTTATTGTAGATATGACATTGAAAAACTCCCTGTGCACGAAGAAGCTTTAAAAGGTTGGCTCAACAGTCGCTGGCGGGAAAAGGAAGCAAGTCTACGTAATTTTCATGAAAATGGTATGTGTATGATAATGTTTATGTTTTGTTAAGTACCTAATAACATTTGTAACGACAAAACGACGATTAACGACAACACGTAGTTCACGTGTTGTCGTTAAAAGTTCTTTGAAATTAAGAATTAATTAAAGCTAAATCAATATCAATATCCGTATCCAAAAGCAAAAACAGAACCCTCGTCTATTATTATCTTATCTGTACATCACACACATTTTCTCAGAAATTATTCGAAGGATAAACTTCAAATTTGGATAAGTACGTGTTATCACATAATCATTTTCTTTATATCTTATAGAAGCGTTATAAAGTAAAGTAGATATTTAAGACCCTTTTTTGAGCCAACGCGACCCTGCTAATCCAGCAATCCAGTGAATTGCTTTTCTGGACCTATAGATGATGGAATTCCCTATAGATGACGCGTACCAATCCGCCCTCGTCGGTGCGAACTTAAGTGCATGCTACGGTAACGGCCGCCACCCACCGCGTAGTGCCTAACTCGGCGGGTCGAAGAGAACTGAGTGCCGTTTAGACACATAGAATGTAAGAGATAGATTGCAAGATAAAATGAGCTTACAGATATAATAGACGACAGACGTCTAGAAGCTTTATCTATGAAGAGACTAAGCGAAAGGGATGCGACAGCAAAGATACTTCCGGTGGCATGATGACCCTATAATGAGTTAAACCAAGGCGATAATGCCAGTCCTGACATGTGTTGTGCTCCTATTTATCATCTGGTGTGAAACATTACGGTATAACACGCACACAAGGTATCTCTAGATTAGAATAAAACTGCGAGATCAATGCGAATGCGAATTTTTGAGAGACGGTAAGAGATATTCTGGATTTATCCGAAGGGAATAAATATCGTGTATTATCATAATAAGGATATTCACAGGTAAAAATGAAAAGGAATGCTGAAAAGTGTGATTGATTTGGTTCGTTAATGAATGAATGAATCCTCCGTGGCACGTGACATTTGATAGGGTTGTGCGAAAGGATGTCTGGAATATTTTCCCTGGATACAGGGTTGACCGTAACCAGTTCCATGCTGTGCAGTCAATTTAAGAGGAATGTATAGAAGGGGCACATCTAAACTTTATTGCAATTTATTAAAACTATTTAAACGATTCGTTCCTACCTATCTATCTGAATTAACATAACGTTTTTTAATTGGTCTATATTCACAAACAAATCTTCATCACGTGTAGTAATACCAGTATCGATGAAACAATGTCGTGTTTTATATTAACCTGTTTTTAATAGTGCTCTTAATAATCTTAAACACTTTATAATTAATTGGCTTTTACAATCCGAACGGATTCCAATCTCATGGTATGCCCCGGTGAAGGTTTTCATACTAAATTAACACAAAGGATACACTAATAATGTTGCTAGCGATAGAAGGTCAGTTTCACGTATTACTTTAGTAATACCTATATATACCTTGATAGTCGGCTAAGAAAGGATTCGCTTCTTCTCTTTTTTTAACTCAGGGTTTTACTTTGTCTCTTTTACTTTTGTCTTATTCATTACATCAACGTGGTCATTAATGACAATATTAATGACCACGTTGATGTAATAAATAAGACAGTAGGCAGCTTGTATTTATACTGTTATCTAACATAATGTGCAACTTATTCGGAGTCGAGATGACATAAGTAGGTACGTCTTTTATCTATGACCCCGTCACTAATGTCTGGTCAGCTTATGTGCACAATCGGTTCTATTATTTTATATAATTGTATAATAAACATTTGGTATTTTTACAAGTCATTCTTTAGGTTTGAATTTTCGATATTTAAGTTGATATATTTCATTATGTGCGGCCACTAATTCGGTTACTAATTTTTCTATTCGATTTCGTAATTCTAGTTGTGTTATACTGTTATCCATACATATATTGGGGCTAGTTATTATCGTTACGTCTAACATCGATGAATCGGTCACGTAATTGGGTGAACTTGATTTTTGAGCTTTACGTAGCTACAGTAATATTTTCGTAGCTCATGTCCTTAGAGCATATAATAGTATTTGTTACTAAACACAATACGAGTAATGTACCCAGTCCGGCCATAAGCTCTGTTACAATTGAATATGCATTTTATTTTTATGAAGTAATGTAATCTTAATAAAACTTATATGTACATAGGTATTTATGGTCGTCTCAGCAAAAAAATAATTATATTCGAAATGGCCACATTTGGCTTTGATACAGCCCTTTAATATCTTTGGCCACAAATCTATGGATTTACGCACTGTTTTCTTGGGAAATTTAGCCACTACTTATTCTACAGATTTCTAAACAATGTCGCCGTGTCATTTCGAGCAGACGATGTCCTCTAAAAAAGATCATAATTTGTTGTCTAAGGGGTTCAGATATGGGCTAGACAAGAGCCAGTCTTCAGATCTTATAGGTCCGGAACGTTGGTTTCGAGCCAGGCTTGAGTAGTTCGTTCCTTGTGACTAGGTGCAGAGTCCTGCTGGAAAGTCCACGGTACATTTTAAAAAAGTGAGAGAGAGAGAGAGAGATTTCACAACACGGTCCAAGACAGTCTCTTGATACACTTTCGCTGAAGTCTTTACTCCTTTTTCACAAAAATGAAGCTTTGTGACTCCTTGATAAGACACTCCCCACCAAACCATTATAGACGCAGGATGATTACCAAATTGTACCTTACGAATTGGGTGGCTTCTTTAGAACTGTGTGCTAACACAAAGTGTTCGCAGATACCGTTTGTCGTTATTTAATTATTGAATTTAATTTGCTTTAACTTCAAATACCGTTTACATTTTTAAAAACTAATTGCTCCTCTGGAAATTTAAGTTTTTTGGCCACTGAAGTAAGTATAGTTAAAATTTTAACAGTACCTTTTTGCATGAAATTCTACATTATTATAACTGTTTAATTACGAGAGGCTGTTTATGGTTATGCATGTGTACTTGTGCGTGTACGTAGGTAGGGGAAAGGTGTACAAAATTATTCTCCACTATTATCAGTAAACAATCAGTGCCATCTATTAGATGCCTTGGTAAACGTCCTCCCCGCGCCTGTTCCAGTTGTCCGCCGAAACATCACTGCGGTGTAAGTGCTCTGCATTGTTGCAGAAAAACAATATTAAAATCGGTGCTTTTCTAAGGTAACTAAACAATCAAATATTACTTTCTCTGTGAAAATGTTTTCTAAATGGCCGTTTTATCTACGATTTCTACAGACATTTGTTAACAGTTTCGGTATATTTTGTTGAATGAATGGCAAATTTTAGAGTTATGTTTTAAGCGATGTTTAGGTACAAACATTGCACTTAGGGTCAAACCTCAGAATACAGAATAAACCAGAAGGAGCCTACAGCCGATAGATAATACATGCGGTCCGCTGTGTCCAGAAACATTTCGCAATCCCCCGCACTCCTCATACTTCCCACCCGTACAGTATTGCTAGCTTAGTGAGAGTTCGCCTCATTTAGGGTAAATTAAAAGTGTTATATTAATATAAAATATGTTATATTAATATACTGTTATGCATAAAAAAATGCTTTAGGAAAATAAAACACAAGTAATTTACAAAAAATATGTCTTTACTTAAGTACATTTTGTTGTACTAATAATATTGCCGTTTTGATTCTGAGGTAATCAATACATTTTTACGTTTCGACAAATGAAGAAGTCTTGCTCTTTGCTTTTATATTTTCATCAGTGGGGAACTGAAATTCCATATATAATAATTAGAATAGTTTTACACAAAACAATTTTGTAAAAAAACTACTACGAGTATTTACACAATTTCACATATGACTATATACCAAAAACATTAGTTTAGTATTTCAATCATTATTATTAAGTCAATAATTATTATTTATTTCAGGCAATATTTATATTAAAAGATCTCAAATAATGTAAACATAAGCTCATATCGTAAATACCTTAAAATTAAATAAATGTATTTACATATTTTATATTAATCAAACTATTTTTTAATTACGTAACATGCATTTATTATTTATTTCAACAATGTCAACTTTATAAAAAAGTAGGGAAAAGGAACCAGTAAAACTGGCAACATGAACAAAATGGACTCGCCCAAATTGTTTACCACTATCAACGAGTAAAAGAAATTCATTATTTAAATAAAATGAGATGTAAACGCGCTAGTTAGATCCCATCTTGTTTTTTTATGCTTCTAACTGCATTCTTGCAGGTGGGAACCGCACAAGACGGCATTATTTAATAAAAACTATCGAGATATTTTTACGCGTAATAGACACGGTGGCCAAATATAGACTAGTCGTCCAAATGTCAAACTACTCTCATTGAGAGTAGTTTGTATGGCTTCAGTTTTGGGCGTGTTTGCGGTTTCTGGTTTATTCTGTATTCTGAGGGTCAAACGATCCCTCTCAGTCCGTGTCCGAAGATATTTATCCCAGAATCATCTTCGGACATACCACACAGTGGCATTTAGTGCCACATTAACATTTAAGTAAATTGATCTTAGATTCAGCTTGCTTTTTTCATGATTTACAATTCTTTTTTTTACAGATCATGTCACAAAATTACAAAAGAAAAACAAATCGGTAAAATTAAAACGAGTTATGTTCTCAGCTTTAAAGGCTGTAAGAAATGTATCCTCCCGGCAATTACCTGCGGTGCAGACACTTACCATCGGGCTGGTTCACAGGATGCAAGTAGCGCCGCGAGCGATGGAAAGAGCATGCTCGAAGTTGTGCAGTGAGCCGGCCATATCTGCCGAGTCAGCGATGGCAGATGGGATAGAAAAGTCCTGGAGTGGAGGCCGCGCATGGTTCAACGAGGTGTTGGGCGCCCCCCTCTAGATGAGCCGATGACATGAAAAAAGCGGCCGGAAGCGGCTGAATGCGGAAAGCGGAGGATTGTATATTGTGGAAGGTATTGGAGACGACCTATATCCAACAGTGGATAGATACAGGTTGACGATGATGACGATGGTAGTAGTAAAGTAAACGTGCATTTCCACTATTTTTGTGTAGCAAATTTTTAAGTATTATTAAGTAATAAAATTGTATTTAAGGAACCTTTACCTGAAGATTAACTATTCCTTGAAATAAATCTTTACGACGTTGCCTGTAATGTTTCATGACATGACGTAGTCTTTTATTTTCTATAGTTTTATTAACCCGTTGAGTACCGCGAGCCACATGTGCGGATTATATATACAATGTCAATGTATTTAAGCGCTAAAATACTATGTTTTGGTGAGCGAGAGTTGCCTTTATGCGCCGTCAAATGGTTTTTTGGTTTGTGGTATAGACTGACCTCAGCTTCCATGACAAAATAGGTCGCATGTTATCAGAAGGTGGTATGGTGGTGGTCCTTGGAACCAGCTAGCATGCATGCAAATAACTATTAATGTTAAAGAACCGAGTGAGGTACCTACTCATGTGGCGGTCGGTTCTACGCCCCACGGTCTTGGCGTGATAACATAAAAACAGAAATGTCTCTTCGTTCTTGTCGCAACTTCAACTATCAGCTTTAAAATATCGTGTCTATGGTGCAGGCCACCACTTTGAGAAACGATAATTAGGAAAGTTATCTCTTTGAGAACGAAAGAGGCTACACGTTCACAGGCGACCCGAATGCATGTTACATCAGAGTGACATAAAAATGCGTTCAATCCAGTGTGTATTGATTGGTTCGTCGCTTGTTTGCTTGGTTTATCCGCAAAGCGATATGACATAATTATGTAATTTCTTTATTTCAGGTAAATTTCTGGAAGCAGATTCAAACAAAACTCCAGTTAAGCGAGAACCCAAATCATTGCTGATTGCGAAACTAGCTTTCTTATTTTGGACTGTTCTTGATACTCTATTTTTGTACGGCATGCTAAGAAGTACGTTTTTTCAGTATTGGGTTATCTATCATAGCTTTTTATTTGTATTCGCAACATGGAAGTTTGGTGGATTCCAAAATGTTCAATACGTTTTTTTAGAAAATGTTAAGGTTTGAGTAACTATTGTGTATCTGTATTGTTAAAAATAATTTCTGTGAATTCTCTACAAGGCCAAAGATGTTCTAGTTAAAGAAATAAATGATTATAGTTACATCCCTTTTAGTATTTCCTTTTACTTATTTAAAATTATTAATTATAATTTTTACTTATTGGTCGTGTTTTATCAGAAGGTGATGTCAGAAGCCCCAGGAACCGGCGAGCATGCATGAAAAGAGCTATGAACGTCACAGAAGCGAGTGAAGTATGCAAGGACCGCGTCTTATGGCGCTCGGTTCTCTCTGCCTACCCCGCAAGGGACTTGGCGTGAAGATATGTATGTATGTATGTATGTATGTACTTATTGGTCTTTAGGGGTTCAGTTCATCTTGTTCCACTGAATAATTCACAATAATGAATGAATGTTAAGGGTTTTTTTTTATTTATTTGTTTGTTTGTAAACATTAACACAAAACATAACACAGTTTTCATTCTGCCATACTGTAAGTCAGTTTGGCGGCAGTAGCAGCTCCCGTGGACAACGCGCATTTGCGGTTACTTATAGTTAAAAATACAAAAGCTTTGCTTTAATAACAATTAAAAAGTTAAACAACATTGAAACTGCTATTACCACCTATCGTGCATATATCGGGCCTATTTTTGGTTACGGATTAGTTATATGGGTAGTAATAGTACAGAAGTAAATATAGCATTCATTCCACAAAAAATAAAATGTATCAGCTATATGTGGTATTACGCCGTATCCATCATGCAAACAATGATTAAGAAATCGTGGCTTATTACCTTTACCATCTTTGTTATATATGAAGCTTGTAACTTCGTAATTGAACATAGAAACCTATTTATGGAAGCAGGTGTTAGTAGTAACAGAATGCGAAAGGTGTCCTCATCATCATACTAAAGAATGTGCCTAGATCAGCTAAGTATATCAAAAGTGCCTGGCAGTGTGTGTCTTCTTTATATATGTATAATGAAATACCTGAGGGGTCCGGTCGTTACGCACCCATTCCGCGACGCCCCCGGCCGGGACGCCCCCACAGTGAAAATTTTGTTATTCCGCTGGCCGGGACGCACCCGTTGTTTCTTTTTTTCCAGGATACTTGAGTAAGGTACTGTTATGAACATAATTGTTAAAAAAATAGAGTAGTAGTGGGTTTATACCTGTGGTCTATAGTGGTGAGCGATTGCCTAGGTCTATCTACAGACAATGTAGTATTTTTTTTTAAATATGGTGAAAGTGTCATTTCACCTGACTGACCGATCCGACCGAACGATCTTATCACCCGCATACTTGATATTTGATCATGAGCGACAGGGGTGCTCTTATTGTCCGTCTCAATTTATCTATTGTTATCAAAAACTCGTCTGAGTTCAGGTAACCTACACAATAGATGAGCTACCCTTTCACTGTTTCTGTTCGATTTTCATTTTGGTAACCAAAATATTTTAATACGAGTAATATATGTACATTTTAGTTTTTATTTTTTAATTACATTGTTTAAAGAGAGTACTTAAAAACTAATATTACTAATTCTAAGGCTAATACATGACAGTATACGCACAGAACACAAAATAAAAATATTTAAATTAAATAAATAAATAATTTTATCACACTTTCATTCAGATCTATTCAAAAACACTTCTGTTTTCAACAGTATTGGCTCAAGTTTCCTGTCAAAAAACGGGTGTTTTAAAACGGGTGCGTCCCGGCCGGGGGCGTAGCGGAATAACAAATTTTTCACTGTGGGGGCGTCCCGGCCGGGGGCGTCACGGAATGGGTGCGTAACGGCCGGACCCTACCTGAGGATATAAAGGAATTAAAAAGTGCTAAATTCAAAAAGAAATTGTACAAGAATTTTTATTGTGTTGCAATCGAAATTTATATTAGTAACTAGTGAGATTGTAAAATAAAATTTGCATGCTAAGACATGAGAATCTAACATAATTATGACAGCTTATATATATGAACTGAAGTATATGGAATAGTGAGAATGAAGCGTTGGGAAAACTTCTTGGCAGTAAACGTTTGAACCAGAAAACACAGCTTGCTATACACAATGCAGTCAGCCTTGATATCGCCAAGGCATACGGTCTGCCCCTCCAGCTTTGTTACTGGCTTCTTGCATGAACGTAGAATCCGCGTCCTTGCAGATGGATGCGCTTCGCGGTTCATGTCAGTGAATGCCGGTGTCCCACAGGGCTCCGTCCTGTCGCCCACCCTCTTTCTTCTTCATATCAATGACATTCTACCACTTGGTAATATTCATTGCTATGCAGATAACAGTACCTACGGTCCATGGGCGATATTTCGGGCGGCCTAATGCTGGTCGGGCGGAAATCGGTGACAGGCGTGAGAGTCTTGTCATTGAGCTTAATCGGGTTTTGTACCTCATTAGTAAATGGGGTTCCAATAACCTGGTTTAGTTAAATGCCAGGAAAACTCAGATGTGCGCGTTCACAACAAAAATGTCCCCATTTCACCCCACTCCCAGTCTTCAGGGCGCTACCCTCAATATGCGCGATAGCCTGAATATGCTAGGCATGGATATTCGTTGCGACCTAAACTAACGAAATTACATCGAGAACCTCATTTTAACAGCTTTAAAGAAACTCGGAGTCCTGAACAGGGTGCGCCGGTTCTTCACGCCGAACCAGCTTTGTCTTCTTTATAAAACTCAAGTTCGGGCCTGCGTGGAGTATTGCTCGCATCTATGGGACGGCTCCGCACAGTATCTTCTCGAGGCTCTCGACAGGTTGCAGCGACGGGCTATCCGCATAATCGACGACGAAGAGGTCACAAAACACCTAGAACCTCTGCAACTTCGTAGGGACATAGGATCCCTAAGTACATTTTACCGCCTGTACCATGGTGAGTGCTCTGAAGAACTATTTTCCCTTATCCTACCCTCTCCCTTCCGTCATAGAACCACACGTGCAGGCTTGCGATGTCATCATTCCACTGTTGAGGACATTAGTTCTCGTACTAAAAAGTTCGGCAACTCCTATCTCTGTCGAACTATTAAAAAGTGGGACGCCTTGCCTGCACATGTGTTTCCTCCTTCCTACAACATGGGATCCTTCAAACGAAGCGTGAATAAGCACCTTGCGGGCCAGCATGGTAGCGTCAACTGACAGGACACTGTAGTCCTTTGTCAGTTGCCGCTGCAATTTGGGCTCCTCTTTTCGCTTACCAACAGGCGAAGAGGAGCCACGATGCTGAGCCAATATAAAAAAAAAATGCAGTGCTGGTCGTAACACTTAGTAATGGAAGCGAGAACCGGATATGGGAGAGAGAGCATGATAGTCGGATAAACGCTGTCGAAATGCGAATGTTGTGCAAAATTTGTGGCGTTACGCCACTTACGCTTATAGACCATATTCGCAATGGTTATGTTAGAAACAGAGTTGGTTTGAAAGAGAGTGGCGGTGTTAAAATAAGAAGAGGCATGCTCCGTTGGTTCGGACATATATAAACAATGCAGGAAAAAAGAATTACGACACAGATATACAACGCGAAAGTAGAAGGATATAGGAGTCGACGGAGGCCATGACATACCTCCCATGGCGAAATTTATCGTGTTTTATTTAAAGGTGAATATATAAAAGTTATATAAAAAGAAACGAGTGAGGTTTGTAAGGATCGAGTCACGTTCATTCTGTTCTCTCTGCCTACCCCGCAAGGTATTTGGCGTGAAGTTATAGATAGACAGAAATACCTATACTGAGTAGTTTTTTTCGAGTGAATACAAAAAAAAAACTGTTATTTTATGTGCATATCAATATACGGAATGATTGGGAGATGGGTACAAATCTCTGAGGCTCAGCTAGTATAGACCATTTAGAACCATTTGAGCCATGGTTGTCTTAGACATTTGAACTTCACGAAGATTTTCTGAAATAGAAGAAAACCTTTTTTGAAGACTTTGAAAAAAAGATGTGCTTTTTTTGTTCAAACCTTTTCGAAAACATGTTTGGTTATTGCCCTTTCTATTAAAGTATCATTTGTACAGTTATCTCACAAATTATTGAAATTAGGACCTACAAGCTAAATTGAGGGGGAAAAAAAAAATATTTAAGCAAACTAATTGAAATAATTTTTTAATTGAAATCATTGATTATTCATGTTCAAAATGACTGCCGCGCTTCCTAATATAGGCACGAGCCCGTCATTTTATTTATACATTTGTATACACCACATTCCTTGGCTCGTCCAATGCGCTGGACAGCCGTCTTACTGAAAGATGATTTTCTGATCTTTTTTAAATATTGGGGCACCAGATTCCTCTACAAGTACTGGGAAATCATTTTCAAGAAATTCTAAATAATCGTTATCATTCAAAATACCTATCTGGTAAGAAATGGGGCCCAATCAACATTCTTCCAGTTACTCTAGATCTAGAGTCACACATTAAGAGAGAATTTCCTCTGGGATGATACCTGCTTTTTACAGTGTGGATTGTTGTCCTTGTCGGCCCGTTTATTTTGGAAGATTGCCGGAGATTGGGAAGTCCGTAATTTCCTCCCTAGAAAATTTACTTTTATCTGTCCGCCAGGTTCCCCGCGGTGTATCCAAACTTCAGCAAGTCGATGAAAAGTGTTGTAAAACACTCGGACATTCGGTACCCTGCGATACGGGTAGCGTACTTGATACATTTGTCGCGCCAAAGATCCATTTCAGTCTGCTCTGCCATACACAAAGACGATATTCGCATATTCTTCATTGGAAAAAATAACCATAGTCACCTCACAATTTAACAAAAAATCGGCCAAGTGCGAGTCGGACTCGCACAGGAAGGGTTCCGTACCATTGCCTATAAAAACGGCAAAAAAATAACGGTTGTTGTATGGGAGCCCCTCTTAAATATTTGTTTTATTTAAATTTAATTTTTTGTCCTTAAAGTGAATATATAACTAAATATTCTGTGAATATTTCAAGCGTCTACCTGTTGCCGTTATCAATATCGAGCAAAAATGAGCAAAAAATCACGTTTGTTGTATGGGAGCCCCCTTAAATATTTATTTTATTCAATTTTTTAGTATTTGTTGTTATAGCGGCAACAGAAATACATCATCTGTGAAAATTTCAACTGTCTAACTATCACGGTTCATGAGAGACGGACGGACAGCGGAGCCTCAGTAATAGGGTTCCGTTTTACCCTTTGGGTACGGAACTCTAAAGAGGTGTAGGAGCGCACTCGAATGTCAACTCAACACAAAAAACAACAGTCCAAAATCAACACGTGCAGGAGCTCAAAGTTAGGTCTAAGGCTGAGACTGAACACGATGAAACAAAATATCCAAAACTAATGCAATCAACACGTGCAGGCGAGCAGAGGGCTTCAACTGGACACGGTGAAATCGAAGTCAAGTCTCGAATAAGAGAATAACGTCTAGTCACAAGGGCAGTAGTAACTTGACTATATAAAAAATGTAACGACTCCCTTCAACACAAATAGTTAACGGATACTGACGCCGACTAAAGAAACACGACTTTGTAGCTTTAGTAACAAAGTCGATTTTGCTGTAAAATAAACCGATGTATCGCCAGTTTCTATTCAATGTACATGCTACTTGGAAATTCTGTTACACAGCGCGCGGCGGCTATTGTTTTGAAGAGTTCTCTCAATTTGGTTCTTGCACGTGCACAATAATTCATAGAATTACACTCAGATATCATTTCGAACACAAGAAGTAATTTTTAGACTAAAAATTTTGTTTTAATTGACATATAATGATGATTGTGAATAGATCTCAAGGAAATATCAAATTAACGTGCTTAATAACCGAAATAATAATGTAATGAAGAATAATTTAAATCGATTTTCCAAAATTATAGATAATATTTCTATAATTTTGGAAAATCGATTTAAATTATTCTTCATTACAGACGGACCTATTACTTCTAGCAGACGTACGGATAAACAGATACATGAGTGATTCTTTAGTGACAAGGGTTCCGTATCTTCATTCTGACTTAGGGTACCCTAAAAACAAATGAAACGCTGAACAAATAGAAATAACTTGGGAAAACATGAAAAATTCATATGTTTCAAGGTTTATGACAATAACTAGCTGAAGCCCGCGGCTTCGCACGCATGAGATTTGGCTTTTAGTAGCCTTTATTTCTCTATAGACCTCAAGTTCTTTCTGTTAAAAAAAAAAAACAAAGTTCAGAGTCTTAGATGCAACCATAGAGCGATTCAATTTTCATATAGCGCCATCTATTAACCTTTACGGGTGGCAACGTAAATATACGTTTTATTTTTATTACATAAAAAATGCGTAGTTATTTTATGTCACAAAAAATACGTGTTCTGTGAAAATAATAAAATAAAAGTGCAAAGACCCCCGGAGGGGAAGATATTACCCCTAATTTTAACAGTTTTTCATATTTTACGCAGGAACCCTAAATATTTACGGGATAAAAGTACCCTATATTCTGCTCTGAACAGTCTTTCCTACCTACCAGTGAAAGTCCCGTCAAAATCGGTTCAACCATTTCGAAGATTAGCCCGGACAAAGAGACAGACAGACACAGACAGACTGACAAAAAAGTTAAAAATGTATATTTAGGCATTGGTAACGTGCAAATAACAATATGAGCTTGTGATAAAGGCTTTATTTTGAAATCACAGAGAGATACTTCAATTTTATTTAAATTATTATATATTATTATTACGTATTACATTATTATATATATAAAAAAAATGCGTAGTTATTTTATGTCACAAAAAATACGTATTCTGTGAAAATAATAAAATAAAAGTGCAAAGACCCCCGGAGGGGAAGATATTACCCCTAATTTTAACAGTTTTTCATATTTTACGCAGGAACCCTAAATATTTACGGGATAAAAGTACCCTATATTCTGCTCTGAACAGTCTTTCCTACCTACCAGTGAAAGTCCCGTCAAAATCGGTTCAGCCATTTCGAAGATTAGCCCGGACAAACAGACAGACAGACACAGACTGACAAAAAAGTTAAAAATGTATATTTAGGCATTGGTAACGTGCAAATAACAATATGAGCTTGTGATAAAGGCTTTATTTTGAAATCACAGAGAGATACTTCAATTTTATTTATATTATTATATATTATTATTACATATTACATTATTATATATATAAAAAAAATGCGTAGTTATTTTATGTCACAAAAAATACGTATTCTGTGAAAATAATAAAACAAAAGTGCAAAGACCCCCGGAGGGGAAGATATTACCCCTAATTTTAACAGTTTTTCATATTTTACGCAGGAACCCTAAATATTTACGGGATAAAAGTACCCTATATTCTGCTCTGAACAGTCTTTCCTACCTACCAGTGAAAGTCCCGTCAAAATCGGTTCAGCCATTTCGAAGATTAGCCCGGACAAACAGACAGACAGACACAGACAGACTGACAAAAAAGTTAAAAATGTATATTTAGGCATTGGTAACGTGCAAATAACAATATGAGCTTGTGATATAGCCTTTATTTTGAAATCACAGAGAGATACTTCAATTTTATTTATATTATTATATATTATTATTACATATTACATTATTATATATATAAAAAAAATGCGTAGTTATTTTATGTCACAAAAAATACGTATTCTGTGAAAATAATAAAAATAAAAGTGCAAAGTCCCCCGAAGGGGAAGATATTTCCCCCTAATTTTAGCAGTTTTTCATATTTTACGCAGGAACCCTAAATATTTACGGGATTAAAAGTACCCTATATTGTGCTCTGAACAGTCGTCTACCTACCAGTGAAAGTCCCGTCAAAATCGGTCCAGCCGTTTCAGAGATTAGCCGGAACAAACAGACAGACAGACAAAAATTGAAAAAAGATTCATTTTGGTATATGTACCGTGTATATATCCATATGCATTTAGTAAAAAGCGGTTATTTTAATATTACAAACAGACATTCCAATTTTATTTATCTGTATAGATGTATAGATATTTCTTGGCCTTTGCTGAATTCAAATCTAAAAAGGACCCTTTGTAAGGATTGTGCATCAAAAATTTTGATAAATCTTGGAAAAATGATCGTGATAACCAAAAAAATGCCTAAATTATTTTAAAATAAGTACAGTCAAATTTAAATGCTTTTTAGGTCTGTAAATTTTGAGAAAAGGGAGTTAAAAAGGTCCTTTCAGTTACATGAAAATTTTAAAGCACCTTGCCGATAAATATACAGATGATAAAAGACATATCGGATCTCCTCGAGTTGATTAAAAAAGAAACAATATGTAATCGACTACGCTATTTATCGTATTTGCCAACCTCTGACTTAATGCTTATTTTTTACTATATTGTTTTATTTATTCGTTAATTATACACACACAGATGACTTATTTTTAACTATACTGTTTTAATTATTCGTTAATTAACGACACGTGTTACTTATTTTTTACTATATTGATTTATTGAAGTTATACTTCTTTAGGCGCGTTATTAAAAAAGTGATGGGAGTGAAACTTTAAGATGCGCGCGCATCACTATAACACAAAACTAACAGGTTGAAGCTGCTAAATGTTTCACGGTATTACTGGTAGGCAGGCAGTAGTATGGCACTCTAGTTAAAAATGTATAACATTTGTACTTGACATTTGACTTGTATGTAATACATTCCATAAACATCGCCGCTACTACTGAAAAGACGTTATTTAATTTTACTCCAATAACCCTTCTTATAAATGAAAATATTATTATTTAATAAAATACTAAATATTACTAAATTATTAATGTTAAATATTTATTTAATGATGCCAAAGAAGTATAACTTCTCGCGCGCGTACATAATACACGCACCCATTTTTTTTCCTTTAACTATAGAGACAGGGTGTGATTTATTTTTATCTATATTGATTTATTTATTCTTTAATTATAGTCACAGATGCCCCATTTCATATTGTGACTAATTTTTAACTATATTGTTTTATTTTTTCCTTAACTATAAAGACGAAGTGTGACTTATTTTTGTCTATATTTAATTATTTATTCCTTAATTTAAAGGTTAAGAGGGAAGTTTAAATGATCGTTGCCGAATTGATGTTTGGCCAGAAATCTCAGGAAATTACAGAGCAATTATGACGCGGCTATTATTGAAAATAGTGGTTTTACACCTGTTTTACACCTACATTTTACCATGGTAAAATCAAATAAGAAGGTTATCTTCGAACATGCGCACCGCGTTCAGTTTGTATGTGCGCGTACGTATGCGTCGTCGCACGCACACACTGACAAAATTTATCGTTGCTCAAGGTACGCCAGTCGTGGCCACGCCGTGCTTTCGCATGCACCGCTGCTGCGCTCCCGCTCGTAATAATTTGTACGTGTACCTACATACTTTAACTACAAAATCGTAAAGATGGCTAAAAAGTTAAAAGATTTTTTTTTGTATCAAATGTGTAATTTTGTTATAAAATCACCAATTTCCTACAGAAAAAAGTACTTTTAATGCCTATCATTTTAGGCTACTGTAAAAATATTAAATTTCCGAAATACACAGATTATAATTTTGATAAGCGTAGTAAATGAAAAAGTAAAACAAAACATTCATTTCTCGCGATAAGATTTTTTGTTTCCTAACGGGGTTTCGGCGAATTCTGGCTTTAACAGCATTAACAGCCTTTGTCGCCCCGAACCTTTATGGTCTTTAACAGAGGAGGTTTATCTGTCGATATATACGGCTGTTACCAAGCTTTTGAAGTGTCTTGAATATGACCGACGGCTCCATACCCACTTTGTGCAAGGCAATCACTGCAATGCTATTTTCTTGAACACTCCATTTCATATTGTAGTTTGATAATAAACACGAAAAAAAATATGTAAGGCGGCGGGAAATCGAAAGAAGTTTTTATCATAATAAATGCGTTCTAAATTCTTCAAAATAATTAAAGAGTTGAAAAAAATGCTTAGCCAACCAGCCGTATGTAACATACATATCGCACCTCATCAAGAATGAACTCATCATGAAAGACAAAAAAATATTTCGACAATAATTAGTAACACTGTATAATCTATTTTATAATGATTAAAAGGTTAAACATAAATTACTTATTCCTTTTTTTTTGACAAGCATACGTTTTATTGTTCGCTCTCTTCATTAAAAGAATACAGAGGTATTGATTGACATGACAGTGAGTATATTAACTGACTGATCATATTCCTATAGTTAGATAGATTCCAGTTCATATGGTACTTAATTTCTTAAACATATTTTTTTATGATGTTTCCCTATAATTACATATATTTTTTTATAATTTGTACATTGTTACTTTATCTTTATCTAGCTAGGATCTTTATACTTCCATTCAAATCATTTTAATCATTCTGATACTCCTATGGTATACACATATTTAATTTTCTCCACTTAACATATATTCTACTCTATAATTCTAGGTATCAAGACTGGAAAGAGTTTGTAAGGTCTGTTGACGAGCAGCGGAGTAATACAAAGACAACAGTACCATGATAATAATTGATCACTGCTAGTGGAAATTAACCGGAAATTCATCGAGGCTCGACCTAAAGTTCCAGCGCCTTCATCATTTTTTTTGTCAACCCACAAGATCTATAACTGCATGGATCTTAAATACATATATCAACATGATGCACATGTTTTTGGCGTGACGAGAAACATGAATGGTTTAATGGTCCCAAAAATCATTAGAGATATATTATTAATGTACAACATATTATAATGTACCTAGCTGAGCTAGAATATGCTGTCATCAGTTATGCAATGGAAATTAGCATGAATTTACATTAAACATATGTATATATATATATATATATATATATATATATATATATATATATATATATATATATATATATATATATATATATATATATATATATATATCTATAATGTACACTTTATATATAGCATGCATATTTCGAAATTAGAATTACTGCGAACTTTATTTTAATCTGTGTCTTTGTATGTATTCGTCGTATCGAAGAAGTATTACAAAAGAATATAAGTATATTTACTTGTCCGAGATAAAACCATACAATAGGCTTCCGAGTAGTATACCGATTTGCAGCATTGACTGAGCTATACTCGCCAAATGTTTCCTCTCGCATATAAGATTCCATTCACTTGTAACTGAATTTACAATCATCGTGTGATCGTATTCAGGATTTGCACAGGGACAATAGTTAGTTCCGTTAGAAGCATTTTCGTCCAAACAAACATAATTAACACTTGGTATAATGAACACTACATTATTTAGTTGATGATCTGTCGGGCATCGGCCCAGCATCATTAGCAATAGTATCCAAGTTTGATATTTTCCAAATTTTCCGATAGCCTTTTCAATGGGGTCTTCTTGATCCATATTTATATAAGAAAATTCACATTAACATCAGTAATTTATTCGTACGAATCAGCACATTTATATTAAAGTTTTTGCTTTTACAAATATTTATTTCTAGTATTTCGTTACACGAGTTGTCTTCATGATCTCACGTTACCGCTATTGAAAACTCAAAGATAAGTATGTAAGGTAGATAAGTGTACGTACTTTTAGAATTCCGCAACGAAATGGCAAGATACAACTTTTGCACAATTTCTCAGGCCTCGCTGCACAGTTGCTGACATAGTTAAATATTTTTCAACCCCTAATTATCCCGTACAAGTACTTATTAACCGACTTCAAAAACAGGAGGCTACTTGGAATGTAGGTGCACTAATATGAACTACCACACTCAATAGTCTTGAATGTTCTGTACCCGGAGGACATTTACTTTATAAATTTAATTACCTATACTAATTTTCATTTGTGGCCTCGTACATGAAAAGATGCCGAGAAATTATTCTTTTTCCTCTGAGATGTGGCAAGTCATCGGAGATCGCCGTGCGTTCTCTATGTAGTTAGCACGTGATATGCCCTAATTTGTTGCTTATACTATATGGTTTAAAGAATAAACTATAGTACAAATTTGTTTTTTATTCTTTACACAATCTTGTAACGGGGTCTCAAAATTCAGCTTAAAAGGAGAATGACCAAACTTGTATGGGAGTTCGGCCCACTTGCGTCAGTCATGCGTCTTGACCAAACCATCGGTAAAACAAAGGAAATATATTGTAGATGACTTATAAGAAATATTATTTCAATACGAACAGGGGTTATCGAGTATTTTTAAATCAAATTAGGCATTTTGAGGTTATGTTTTGCGAGTGTAAAACTACATAAGTAAACTACAAGGTACCTATACAGAGGGCATGTTATATTTTATGGCTAGTTTTTTTTAAATATCTAGCCCTTTTAACCAGACTTACAACAAATGAAGGAATAACCAGACATTAGATCTGAAAGATAGTCCCATAGAATATTATCTACTAGCAAATACTAGCGCACCCAAAAGGCTTGGTAAGGTAATTAGTAAGAATTATATGGATTTGTAAATACGATGCTATGTGCATAGATCAAGCGCACTGTACACCTACGTTAAATGCATCTTCAAATAATTAAACCACAGATAAGTAGTAGATATTTATTTTCAACTTTTTGTGTTCATATATGTATTATACCTTTTATTTGGGGCGAAGTAGCTCAACATCACCTTTAACATCACTTTTGACTGAAATAAACCTTACCTGGACGTTGTGCACCCCACGATACAGATGGAACAACAGTTTGACTGGGGAAGAACGCAGCAAAAGATTATTTGGAGAATTGTTGTTCCCTCGGGTGAGTGTGGTAACCATATATAGCACCTACATTGGCAGTCAAGGTGGCAATGTGCGACTTACATTACTTGGTTGTAAGCATTGGCAGGCTATGGTAACTATTTAACATCAGGCGGATTGTATGCTTATTACTTACTTACATCGTTTTTAATGACAGAATATTCATTGGAGATAAATAAGAATAACACCTAGTATATTGACACTTTTATTTATATTTATTAGGTTCTTATATATAAAAAAAATATTTCTTTAAATTGTTTATTACAATTTTTATTGTCAATAAATACATTAAATAAAAATAGAGTAGGAGCCTGTACATCATTAAATCTACCCTAACTTAAATACCAAATTACCAACATTATGTGCGCACTGTATTGTTCATTTTCCTACAAAGCAATTGCAGCAGTAGCCAACCAATAACTCTCTAGACATTTAAACAAATGTGTTGTTGAATTTTATATGTGCTCTGATAATTATTTTTCCTAATATGAGGGAAGCATTTTCTACTTTTTAATTATCTCCACAGCATACAGTTCATTAGGAATATGTTCTCCAAAGTAAAACTGCTATCCCAAGGGCACATAATACATATGTTTAATGTAAATTCATGCTAATTTCCATTGCATAACTGATGACAGCATATTCTAGCTCAGCTAGGTACATTATAATATGTTGTACATTAATAATATATCTCTAATGATTTTTGGGACCATTAAACCATTCATGTTTCTCGTCACGCCAAAAACATGTGCATCATGTTGATATATGTATTTAAGATCCATGCAGTTATAGATCTTGTGGGTTGACAAAAAAAATGATGAAGGCGCTGGAACTTTAGGTCGAGCCTCGATGAATTTCCGGTTAATTTCCACTAGCAGTGATCAATTATTATCATGGTACTGTTGTCTTTGTATTACTCCGCTGCTCGTCAACAGACCTTACAAACTCTTTCCAGTCTTGATACCTAGAATTATAGAGTAGAATATATGTTAAGTGGAGAAAATTAAATATGTGTATACCATAGGAGTATCAGAATGATTAAAATGATTTGAATGGAAGTATAAAGATCCTAGCTAGATAAAGATAAAGTAACAATGTACAAATTATAAAAAAATATATGTAATTATAGGGAAACATCATAAAAAAATATGTTTAAGAAATTAAGTACCATATGAACTGGAATCTATCTAACTATAACATTCCATTTCTGATATTCTGGTGATAACTCTGTATAATTGTGATCTTATTATCATTATGTCAACATCCCACATTCAAGGCATACTTGTTGATGTCCAAATTCATTTGAAGGTTTGACTTCAAATATTACTTAAGCTCATATTAATGTGTATATAATTCCCGGCATAAGATGCTACCGTCTTGTGATCTGTAACAATTAAAAATTGTTGTTTAATTGATAAACACAATAATCTAAAAACATAAGTCATGTATTTAGTCTTACTATACCAGATAATAATACCGCTGTATTTTATAAACAATCAATGGTGCAGCTTCTAATATGGGCGAGTGTAGATATGTGTTCACAATTCTTATCTAGGCGCGGTCTATACTTTTATTCATACTTAATAAAAGGTTACCAATATATATATGAACTTAATAATAACGTAACACTTACCGGACTGAGCACCATTCAAGGAATGTACGAGTTGTTCATCCAAGGAATGTACTAGTTGTTCGTATGATCATTCATTATTGCGATTGTATGCACGATGGCGAGAGATTTCAGTCGATTGTTTTGAGTTACATTAGAACATCTCGATGGCCGGTCTTGGCCTTGTCTTGTGATTGCGATTTGCGAGTTCAAACTAAGCATGCAAAGTAGCAATTCCAACTTACGTACATATTATAGGAGAAAGAAATCACGAAAATAAATAAAATAATCGAAGTTTATAACGAACTGTTATATCCTTAAACTGAATCCTTTTCTGATTACCTAGCAAGCCCCCTTACCATATCCAATCTGTCAAATCATCATTCTTTACTCCCGTTGTTGTCCCTCCACTTCAGTCTCGATCCAACTTCCATGCTAGACGGCTGCCTCAAACCTATCCACGACTTTTATTTTTTTTCAAAAGTGTTATTTCGCGAGGCTCATAACATTTGGTGGCAGCGTTAAGGGATTCAAAAAGTAGAGTCCCCGGTACGTCTCCGAGTTCCGAGTTCTGAATATCCGACGTGTGTGTGTGTGTGGTTGTGTAAGTGCCGTCTCCGTTGTGTAACTGTTGTACGAACTACGGCCCGACCCTTTTGGACACCACCGTCAACAAAAGGCCCATAGCTGCAGACTGGTAGCCGGCCTTCTTCGAGTACCGCCAACAAAAGGCCCACTGCTACAGACTGTAGCCGGTCTTCTTCGAGTACCGTCAACAAAGACCCATTGCTGTAGCCTGCAGCCGGTCTTCATCGTGAACCAACAAGTGATACCCATTGTCCCGCACAATTCCGTGCTGTAACCAGCGACATTCCTCCGGCGCGACGCGATACCCGTCATCCGTGCCTTATCAACACCTACGCATCTCGCCGAGACCTACGACAGGAATAGTATGGACATTCTAATCGTGTTCGCATTTCTGTGAGTAATTCTTTGCATACCTTGGTCATTGCTTCTATCCGGATTAATTTATTGTAATAATTGTGTAATATATGTAATTACTTCAATTGTCTATTTTCAATCGTATATCGTATTTTTTAAGTTGTAAAATGGCAGAGAGACCAAACAGTCCAAAGTTCGAAAAGCCCGAAATAGCCGTTACTGACACAGAGGAAGAAGGTCACTTCCCTATACCTCTTGGACCATCTACCAGGTCCAGAAAAAAAACAACAACTACCGCTAAACCAGAGATTGACCTCGCGACCTTGCTGAAGTTTATTAAGCCATACGATGGCTCACGAGAAAAACTCAACTCATTCTTAGTAAATTGCAACAATGCCTACGAGCTAGCCTCAGAGTGCCAAAGGGACACTCTTTTTAAGTACATCTTGTGTCAATTAGAAGGTAAAGCCGAGACTGCTTGCTCCATAAAAGAATTCACGACTTGGCAGCAGCTTAAAGAATTTTTGAAAACACAATTCAGTGAGAGGAAGCATTATGCTCACCTCCTCATGGATTTACAGGAATCCAAACAGCAAAACAATGAACCGGTTAGCCAGTACGCTCTAAGGGTAGAAACATATTTATCCCAACTGTTGACCGAAATCTCCCTCTCACATGGCCATAAAAGTAGAGAAATGATAGGTCGCACAGCAGCCATGGAGGAGTTAGCCCTGCATCATTTCCAAATGGGGCTAGCGCCACGCATTTCAAATTTTGTGAGGTGTAAATCCGCTAAAACGTTAAATGAAGCCATAAATATTGCCATTTCAGAGGAGAGACTGCAACAGTCATTAAGTAAGCATAATCCAGGCCCGTCTAGCAATCAACATCCACGTCCCTCAAACGGCCCAAGGCCAAACGCCCAATTCTTCCGTCGAAATCAAAACCCGCAAGTTCCACGCGCTAGTAATACTTATAACAATCCAAGCAACATTAATGTTCCTTTCTGCAGATACTGCAAAACACCAGGACACGTCCTGGAACAATGTCGTAAAAGAGAATTCAATAATAACCGTTTTAAGAATTTCAATCAAAACCAAATGAGGACACCTCAACGCATTCATTTTGTATCCGATGAGAATCCTGAAACCTATGACCACGATACAACTACAGACCATGAAGGTTACGATGTAGTTGACAACATTCCAAAAAACGAGTAATGGACTCACGAGGGTGTCACGCGAGTCCAAAACCTCGAGCTCTCACAGTATCCACTGTATCTACTACATCCACTATTTCCGACACCAAGCAACCTAACAAACCGGGTAACCAGCCCCAAACTCATAGGTCTGCTTCCATTATGTCCGCTGTATCCTCACAATCAAAAAATACTCCTTTACCAAATCCTAGTAAATCCAACATTTTTGAGATTACCAGCAACCCCACAAAGACCTTGTTACCACATGTCCTTGTAAAATCCTCTGTATCCGACATCCCATTATCCTTGTTAGTCGACTCAGGATCCTCCGTCAGTTTGATAAAACGCTCATGCATAGAGAGAGAACCTAAGCTCGTTAGAGAGACCATCCAATTGAAAGGTATTGACCCTGCTGAAGAAACCATCAGTACTCGAGGTCACTTTCAATTAAAATTACAACTTCCTAAATCCACAATAACTCATTCGTTTCACGTCCTTGACGAGATTCACTTACCCTACGATGGGATAATTGGTTCTGATATGCTCAACGCCCTCAACTGTAATATAAATTACAATGATAACCTTCTCCGTATTGGAAAAACATCACTGAAATTATATTTCCACGATCCTGCTTACATAATCCCAGCCAGAACTGAATCTATTATTGAATGTTCAGTACTGAACCCAGAAATCAAAGAAGGATTAATCCTTGACCAAAAACTATCGGAAAGTCTACTAATTGCTAATTGCCTTGTCCATGTTAAGGAAAATAATAGAGTAAATATATCCGTCGTTAATACCTCCGAAAAACCCATAACCGTTAAATCTAACCTAAACCTCAAACTCGATTCATTTGACTCCCCACATATTATACAATCTCCATCCATTCTAGTGAATAATATAACTACAACAATGAACAGCGTTCAACGCACTGAACGAGTGTTAGACCAGTTGCGTATCTCGCACCTTAATAATGAGGAAAGAGACGCCCTTTTACAATTGTGTTACGATTTTTCCGATATATTTCACCTTCCTGAAGAAAATCTCACACATACCAATGTCCTTCAACACGAAATCAAAACGACAACAGATATTCCCATTCATACCAAATCATATAGATTCCCTGAAATCCATAAAGCTGAAGTGCGCAAACAAATGACCAAAATGTTGGAACAAAATATAATAGAACCCTCTGACTCACCTTGGTCATCTCCCATATGGGTTGTACCCAAAAAACTTGATGCCTGTAATATACAAAAATGGCGAGTCGTGATCGACTACCGAAAACTCAATGATATCACTATAGGTGACACATATCCCCTTCCTCAGATTACTGAAATCCTAGACCAGCTAGGAAACAGTAAGTATTTCTCTACCCTGGATTCAGCATCCGGTTTTCACCAAATCCAAGTAAAGGACACTGATAAACCCAAAACAGCCTTCACAGTCCCGGAAGGACATCTCCAATTCTCTAGAATGCTATTCGGGCTAAAGAATGCCCCTTCAACATTCCAAAGACTCATGAATTCTGCCCTGTCGGGTCTTCAGGGTATCCGATGTTTCGTGTACTTGGACGATGTGGTCTGTTACGGCCATGACCTGAAATCCTGCGTTGACAATCTAACAGCAATCTTTGAGAGAATCCGAAAATTCAACCTCAAACTCCAACCCGACAAATGCGAGTTTTTAAGGCGTGAAGTTTGCTATCTAGGACACATAATCTCCGAACAGGGAGTCAAACCGAAGCCTGAAAAGATCAAGGCGGTGACCGAATTTCCAATCCCAAAAACCCCAAAAGATATAAAATCTTTCCTTGGCCTTGTGTCATATTACCGTCGCTTTATACCCGACTTTTCCAAAACTGCAAAAACCAACCTGTTATAAAAGGATACGCCGTTTGACTGGCAGAACCAACAACAACTCGCATTTGACACGTTAAAACAAAAACTGACTACAGCCCCACTTCTTATTTATCCTGACTTTAACCAGCCTTTCATCCTGACGTGTGATGCCTCGAACTACGCCGTTGGCGCCGTCCTCTCACAAGGTTCCGTCGGTAAAGATCAGCCTGTAGCCTTCGCTTCGCGCACTCTCAATAAAAGTGAATCGAACTATAGCACTACCGAAAAGGAGTTGCTATCCATCCTGTACGGATGCAAAACATTTCGTCCTTATCTTTATGGGCATAAATTCCTTATTGTCACCGATCACAGACCCTTAAAGTGGTTATTCAATCATAAAGACCCTAGCAGCAAACTTCAACGATGGAGGTTGAAGTTAGAAGAGTATGATTATGATATAGTGTATCGCAAAGGTAAATTAAATTCCGCGGCTGACGCACTTTCCAGATATTCTGTGAACCCTATATATCCTAAAAACAAAGAGTCCTTAAATCCTAATACTTGCCCCGACGACGAACTCCCTCTACAAGCATCACGGCCTCAAGGCTCACCTAATGATACACATGATGATTTAGAAACCCTTTTGACTTCTCCACCAGCTAGTTTTGGTGATAACTCCATAAATCCTGAAATCGAAAACGACATAATGGATTATTTAAGCTCCATGCCTGATGAACCACCCCTGGAATTAGAACCAGGACACTTACCTTCAACTAACTTCCAATCACCTGAAATCCTACCTGCTACTAACCCTGACCCTGCTTCACTAACACCTGAAAACTTACCTTTAACCGATGAAACATATAGTAAATTTATAAAATCCCCTGGTAAATCACACGATACTCTCATTATCGAGCATAACGAAAACTTGCTAAAAGGAAATCAATCATTGATCATCATACCTACCTCGATAGACCTGGACGAGTCTATGCCTTACGCCCAGGAAATCCTAAACAACTGTCCAGAACCTGAGCGTAAAGAGTTTCTGCAACAAGATAGATCCTTATATACATTCTTGCCTCTGACCTGCAACAATAAAACCTACCTTTTCCTTTTCACTAAAGTCCATCACTTTGACGACAACTCATACCCGGATATATTCAAGTCCTTAAAATATACCCGTGATCAAATAATGATGTCCTATGCAGCAGTAAATGAAATCAGTACATCTGACTTTAGAAACCCCTTCGATAGACACTCTTTCGTTAAAATATACAATATGTTCAGTTACATGTTCGACGGGACTAATATAAAGATCCACATATACCATGATAGTATCATATACCCATCGCTAAGCGAAATCTCCAAAATTATGAAGGAAAACCATGACATTCCAATTGCTGGACACTTAGGGTCTGCCAGAATGTTAAACCGTATTAAAGAGAAGTTCTATTGGAAAAATATGCGCAGCGATATCGAAGATTACGTCAAAAAGTGCCCCTCGTGTCAAACTAATAAAGCTTTACGTCAAACCAATAGAGCCCCGATGATAATAACATCTACTTCTACATCTCCATTTGAGAGACTGTCTTTGGACATAGTCGGTCCTCTACCCGAGTCGGGTACGGCTAAGCTTAAATACATCTTGACCATGCAAGACGACTTAACGAAGTTCTCCTTAGCCTACCCCCTTCGCTCTACAACAGCCGAGGAATCATGCGAATGCCTCCTCCATTTTGTCTCAATGTTCGGGATCCCGAAACATATACTTACTGATCAAGGTACAAACTATACAGCAGACATATTTAAGAAAACATGTGAATTTTTGAAAACTAAACAATTATGGTCTGCTCCGTATCACCCGCAAACACAGGGTGCCCTAGAAAGATCACATTCAACTCTTAAAGAGTATCTAAAGTCTTATGTAAACGATAACCAAGACAATTGGCCTCGTTATGTGTTTACAGCCATGCTAGCGTATAACATGACTGTACAGTCGACAACACACTATTCGCCTTTTGAGCTGTTATTCGGACATAAACCCCGCATTCCCAACTCCATCTATGACGACAATTCCAGTACCACTTATCCGGAATACGTAAAAATGCTTCAACATAAGATGAAGCACACACGTGATAAGGCCTTAGAGTTTATCCGGAAGTGCAAATCGACCTCTAAGGAGTATTACGACTCCCGTACTCGCCCCGCGACATACAAGGTTGGTGATTTGGTCCTACTAAAAAACCACCTTAGACTCCGTAAAGCCTTATCCCCTGTATGGAAGGGTCCATACAAGGTTGTCAAGGTTCATGGCAATCACACATTATCATTACTTATAAATAGGCGCCATGTAAAACACCACTTCGATGAGGTCAAACATATAGAGGTGCGATAACACCTACACGTAACATTATGTGCATATTAGTTTATATTATCCTCTTTATAATTTTACGTTTTATTTTGATTAGGAAATAAGTCTAAAGTAGAGGTGACTTAAGTATATTATGCTTTTTCCATTACAGCGTACTAGTCCAAGGTCATGCAGAATTGGTTCAACAGATCAATGCAAGCAGTGGCATATATTTTGACCCAATTGGTGTACTTAAAATACGTGTAAGCCATCTAGATGTAGTCACTCCACTTGATATATCTCACATTGAACCTCATTTAAAAAATATTAATTCTGTGTTAGGAACATTACGTTATAAGTGTAACCAAATCCAAATTGAAACGTCAAACAATTTAGAATGTCACAACATGCTCGAACCGTTAACCGTGAGGTATCACGATATGGTTTCCGAGTATTCTGCTATCTCTCATTTAGTTGATAGAAGGGTCAAACGAGCGGCGTGGCTAGGTGGCATTGGCTCTCTTTCTAAAATTGTATTTGGAACCTTGGACGAGGATGACGCCATCAAATACGATAACGCCATCCAAAACGTACAAGAAAATGAAAAAAGATTAGCCTCACTAGTTAAGGAAAATATTTTAGTAACCTCTTCAATTTTGAAAAAAATGAATCATACTTTACACAACATAGCAATTAATGAGGCTAACCTTAATCTAGCTATCGACAACTTCTCCCTAAAATTAAAAAAACATAACATTTTTAACGAATGATTTAATTATAAAACAAAATATAAATTCTATTTTAAATAGTTTGGAAGCATCCATACTAACCTTATCGTTTCGACTCGAGGATACAATAAACGCTATTGTATTATGTAATCAAAACATTTTGCACCCAGCTGTACTGCAGCCTACACAGTTATACCAAGAAATTGTCGATAACTACCGATACTTACCTGTAGACTTTAAGCTACCCGTAGACTTAGTGTTATTCTCCTTTCAACGTAGGAACCGTCGTATGACAGGTCGGTAGAACGTAACGTGCAAGGATGTATTCAATTTGACAAAAAAAGTGATTGTGAGAATTAATGTGTAAATCGTCTTGTAATATTTTTTTATACAATGATTATTATCTGTTAATATTATAAAATGATCTTCCAGCCCAAAACAATCTTTAAATTCACTTAAATATTTAAATTCACAGTGAAAAATATTAAACTTTAATTTATTTCACTTGCACAACTTGTTACGTACTATGTCTACGTTCAGCCATTTTGTACTAGAGATGCGACTGAATAATCGAAACATTAACTCTTTATGTTTCGAATATTCAGTCATAGTAGTTTTAATTGTTCTACTTTTCTTAACGAGTCGGAAAATTAAAGCATGCGAATGACAATTTATTATGATGATGAATTGACTTATGTGGATATATACACAAGTCAATCTGATGATGTGTATGTACGGTGGTAAATGAAACAAAATAAAATTTAAATAATAATATTTTATGTTAATTATTCAAATTCAATGGTTCACAACCTAAATTATTGTCCGAGTCGGATGAATTCAAATCACTACTATTTTCGTCGTCAGATTCGGTAAACGTTATTATGAGGGGCGTCTCGTCGATGACATTGTCGATATGGATATCTCGATCCCATTCCACAAATACTTCCCGTTTCGTCTTTTCCACAACTTTTGCCCAATGTTCACCCGTAACACTTTCAATTGCGTTTTCTAATAATTTTAACATTTTGGTAGCCGTAAATGGTGGTTCAGTATTGTATCGTGCTGCATGATCTAAAAAAAGGTAGGAGTGTTTTTATGCGAAACATAAGTATAATAAAATGAAAATTTTATTTATAGGTTTAAGGTAGCGGTGACTACTTACTATCAGGCAGCCGTATATACGTGTTTGCCATGTTATGCAGATATGTATATTAGAATAAATAAATAAAAAAAACCTTTAATTTGCGCCCAAATCAGCTCAATTGCGTTATATTGACAGTGGTATGGCGGCAGTCTTACGACTTGATGGCCCCTTTCCTTTGCCATTTCGTCTAACGCATAGGTTGGCGTTGATGACTTATGAAGTCGCACCAAATGCAGGAGCTCTACTTTCAACATGGTTAAGTCCGCTGCAACTCCATTTTCGTTAAGCCAGTTTACCAACTCACTTTTTCGGTTAGCCTGTGTCGGGGTGCTTATTTAATTGTACCGAATGGTATGGAGCGTTATCCATAATAATAGTCATAGGCTCTTTTAAATTGTCCAATAAAATGCAAAACCATTCTTTAAATTTCTCGTAGTTCATCTCCTCGTGATACTCCGTAGTTTTCTTTGATTTAAAAGCCAGCAAACAGTTGGGTATGAATCCACTAGCTGTACCAGCGTGGCAAATGATAAGGCGCTCTCCTTTTCCTTGCGGGACTTTCGTCGAAGAGTGTGCCGTGTCGTCCGTCCAACTTTTATTTGTAGTGTGGTTCGCGTTAAGCCACGTCTCGTCTAAAAAGACCACCTTCTCCCAATCGGCTATGTTTTTAGCCCTTCTTAAAAATCGGCACCTTGCAAGCACAATGTCCTTCCTTTCCATTATGATTTTTCGCTTATCCACTTTTTTAAAAGAAAACCCAATTGTTTTGAGAACTTTGCTCAAAGATGTAATACCACCTTTGTACAGATCTGCCTCTTTTAAGGATTTCATCAGGTTTACTAATGTTGGTAGCTCCATTTTTTTATAGTAACCATATATGTGGTTTCTAATCGCATCGGCAGTGAAATTATCTACGTCGGTTACTGGCTTCACTCTCTTTCGTTTTTTATTCGGAGTTGATAATTTATTTGTGGATGTACCGGCTTGGCCAAACTTTTCGCAGGATATACTCGAAACAGTACTGCGTCCAATGTCGAGAGCATCACCAACTCGTGCTACAACTTGATTCACTGGTAACAACGGCCCACCATTTTGTTGCTCGCGTTCAAAGTAGTCACGAAGCCGCATTACCAATTCTCTCGCCTGACTATTCAGAACGGTTTTTTTGGTTCGCTTGGGCATGATAGAGGAGCCTCAAACAAACAAACAATAAACTTAACGAAAAACAACAAGATAACAACAATAAACTTAATAAATAACAACAATAACTGCAACAATTTGAACTCTAAGAAAAACTACTAAAACGGCACGTAAAGCATACAAGGCGATAGCACTCGTACTAATCATACAACAACCTGTCAGATGTCAGTATGTGAGACAAACAAAATGGCTAGCGGCCGGCACGGAAGTGTTGCCACAAAAAAAAAGACATCGATTTTAGTTGATTAGCGCTAGCTTTAGGTGCCATATTATTAGGTAACTACGTAATTCCTATTTATAACTTTATTGTATTTACCCATAATGTACTTTTTATATTTAAAATTATTATTATTCTTATTATTATTCTTTTTTAAATTATTATTATTCGATGGAACATATACTAGGCCTGTAGAATCGATAATCGAAATTTACTCATCCAATTAAAAGTTGTCTTGTCTCTAGTTAAGTCAAATGGATTGTCAAATTGAAGTGTCATACGACGGTTCCTACGTTGAAAGGAGTGTAAGTAATATTCATAGTTTAATGAACATATCTAGTGTAATTTGTTATAGCTTAAGTAATAAAATTGTTTTTGTACTGAGGATACCCTTAGTGTCCCCTAGGGACTACAATGTGTATCATAACATAGCTTTGCCGACTCCGCATGATTATGTACATCCGAACACTTTTACCTTTATAATACCTACTTATAAATATATAGCAATGACCAAGGATAAATCGGAATATTGTAATCTTAATTCTTTAAAGAAATGCGCAACAATAAATCAAGGAGAATTCATTTGCGACGTCATGACAGTGTATCCAACCAGTGCGCACCCGAGTTGCGAAAGTGAACTATTAGCTAGTGTGATTAAAATACTACCCAAACAGTGCTCCACGGAATTCATTCATGGACATGTAGACTTATGGAAATCTTTGAACAATAATAAATGGTTATTTATACAATCTCAAAATAGTAAAATATATATAGAATGTTCAAATAATAAAATTAACGAAATTGATATCATTGGAACAGGAATTATTAAAATACCAAATAACTGTATCGCGTATAGTCAAGGCACAAAACTTGTACCTAAATTTAATACTGTACAAATTAATATTACCATTGTCAACTCTGATTTCAACATTATAAATGACTCGTGCTGTAAAATAGATAAGTTTAATAACATAATAAATAATGAGCCTCCCCTAAGGTTACAAAACCTTGATTTAGATGTTTTCACATCAGAACAAAAAACTAAGTTTAAAACACTTGCTGACGAAGCAAAAACCATCTTAAATCAACATCCTATAATTAGGTACGAGGCACATTATTCCATTATTGTTATAATAATGATATGTATTGTGACTATTTTCCTTAGTTATAAACTCGTTAAATTCATTAAATCGCGCAGCCGTCCTCCTTTATCTATCCTTACCTTTTACCGAGCAAATCCGAGGAATCCACCGTCAGGCGAAGTCCCTGATCCCGAACCAGCCATTTCCATCAAGACTCTGAAAATACACTCTGATCCTGAAAACCCCCCGGCTCCTAGTATTAGGAGACACGTCTGAGTTTCCCTGGCCTTTTTCCCAAACATCGGAATAACAACCCCGATGTTTAGTCTACCCCTGGGAGGTGTTATATCCTTAAATTGAATCCTTTTCTGATTACCTAGCAAGCCCCCTTACCATATCCAATCTGTCAAATCATCATTCTTTACTCCCGTTGTTGTCCCTCCACTTCAGTCTCGATCCAACTTCCATGCTAGACGGCTGCCTCAAACCTATCCACGACTTTTATTTTTTTTAAAAAGTGTTATTCCGCGAGGCTCATAACAGAACCATCTATTTTTAATGACTTAAATAAACTTGTGCAATGTATGCAACATAGTTTTTTAGTTTTAATACAAAAAATCACAGCGGCTCGACATACAATCGCGGTGGCCGATGAATGACTGACTGATGCAACAATCGAAACTATCGAAAAACCTCTCGATTGTTTTGTAAAATGGCGTGTCGATTGTTGACTCGATTGTATATTTTGACGACTGCAATTCTTTCGATTGTTAAAACATCTCGGAATCGCCCATCGCTAGAATAGATTAAAGATTTGACTCTGGTCTATGGACACGTCGCTGTATAGGGATGCGATTGGAGATCGATTTCAATGGGTTAAGAAAATCGATTCAATCGGCATTGAAATATACAATTATTTGTACGCATCAAAAAACATAATAATAGTACAGTTTTTCATTATATCTGGCATTGATCTCAATACCTACTGTGTTATTGTTTCTATACAGTGCTACTACGAAATAAAATGGAATGTACCGTTATACCTTTACCTTTTACTTCTGATCTCACGTAAATACAATAATGTTGCAAGTTATTTGCTTGTGATGACATGACATAATGTACCTTTTGAGAATTACGTAATACTTACGTCTTATTAATAAATTGAAAGTAAAAAAACGATCGATTAAATAATTACGAATAATCTAACACTTTGACATACTCGTAGTATGAACGGGGCTTAAACATAGGCCTGTATCTTACTACTAATGGGACTAACAGGACTCCTCTGTCTATCTATAACTTCACACCAAATCCTTTGCGGGGTAGGCAGAGAGAACCAAGCGCCACACGATTCGATCCTTTCAGTCCTGACACACCTCACTCGCTTCTTTAACCGAATAATATATGTTAAATCGATTATGTTATGATTAACTACTTTTGTTAAAGAAACATTTCGAGGAGTGGTGTTATTCATGCATCATGATAGTTTATAAACATTTTTATATGAAGGCTAACTATTAAAATGAATAGAAGCTTTTCATATTCACTTTATAAGCAATGAATTATTAAGGTTCTTAATTACAAACAATTATTTAGTATATTTTAAAATCGATGATCGATTACATAATCATCGCAACCCTAAACTCATTCATGATTTACCTGTCATTCTCCATTTGTAGTCATAAGCGGAAATGCAAATAACTTTTAATACTCAACTTTTAAACCCCTGTTCCAATAGGACTGAAAAAAATACGTGAACATTTTCAATTTGGAAAAGGTTTTTTAGAGTATAAATGGTGAAGACGCAAGGTGGGCCCACTTTTGGTCATTCTCCTTTGGAACATATTTATGGCATAGTGGGCATAACTGCGAGTAGTTATGCTCACTGCTTCATTCGCGAGATATGTCTGGATATTACAAACTATCGTCAACCGGGGCAATTGCGCTATACATTTTACCCACAATTTTTTAACGCAACATGATGAGTTAATATCTGAAGAATTGAACAAATAAAATATGTGAATATATTCTATAACTTTCTGGGTATAACATTTTAACATTTATTTAGTAGTTATGATTTGATAATATGAATAATTGAAGTTTCAAAACATAAGATGAAAATTAGACTCAATTGCCCCGTTAGAGGCAAATGCGTCAGTTGATTAAATAAGTTCTCAATGATATTGGCTCAAACAGTAATAATCATGTTAAACTATTTATATTATAGTCCTCTTTGCGGATATGTCAATAAATCTCAAAATATTAAGTATTCTGGAATACGTCGGTGATTGTATAAAAATGGGGAAAATGCGTTGTTCTTTCCACAGACGCATTTGCCTCACGAGAAATCCAGAGATTCTCAACATTATATGTAGGTACTAATTAGGGTTAAAAATTTAGGAAGTATGTAGGTTGTCATCAGCTAATACCCAATAGAGTAGTGATGTAATGCCATCCATACTTGATTCTGCCACACATACTTGATTTTGCTAATAAATATTAATTATCGACAAATCAAATCGCTCGCGTACGACGAACGTACGAGCAGGTCCAGTATTGGTTATGCACTAACTAATTCTGGGCTGCGCATACATTTCTGCCATTCGGAGCTTTGAATCTGCAAATGAAAGCGCAAATTAAATTATTTTATCAATCTTTTTATTTATTTTATTAGGGTATTTGCTCTATGGTTGGTATATTTATAAAATAATGTAATACTCAAAATTAAAAATAGCACTAAATTCAAAAAAATACCGACCATCTACTGTTATCGCAAAATATCAAAACAAAATTATGACAATCGCACAATAGCTTCACTATTTTCTTATACATCACAATCATCACAAATCAATACAATCATTAGATTATTAAGGCATATACATACAGTGAGTCCGTTAACATACTTGCAAGGAATTTTAATGATTATAAACAAATATTTATTCTGATGCTATTAACTCTAAAACAAGAAAAATGTGCTTCATAATACAAAACAGCAGCTTAATGTCTTCTTTACTACTGAAATAAGTCACTGTTTCTTAATACTTGTTAGGAGCTTTACTTAAAATTTGTAAGTATTAACATTTATAGGTAGCGTAATTTTGTCTTGTAGGTAAGTTTATAGGTATTCCTTGCATTGTTTTAATTATATATAATTATATGTGTTGAATTTAAATATTACGATTTGGTGTCTCTGAATGGAATAATCGAATCAGCAACTATAAATACTAATATATTAATACAAGATACATGTAAATATATTTCTTGAAATTAACAGCCTAATCAGCTATAACCTAACATCACTAAAGACTATGAACGTAACAAAACAACAGTCTATTTGTCTTTATTATCACAAAAATCAGTTGGTCTACTTATGAGGCATTCACTTAAAGAAGTTTTACTATACTTACAAGTAAATAACAATTAAAAATAATTGGTGCGAAATCTTTTGCAATAATCTGTTAACCCTAGGAAAACTAAATCACTAATTATATTTAGTATCACAAATATCAGTATGGCAGTTAACAGTCTTATTAGGCCCGAATACTGGGTCTGATTCTTTAAGAAAATGAATAATGCTGGCGCATTAATTTATGCCAACTTGCCCAAAACTTAAACAATTTTATGAAAAAATAAGAACAATTCGTTTTTGTAGGTCAAAATGGTTTCAAGCATTTTCCGTGGGGAACAACTTATTTTTCGAATAAAAAAGTCAATTTTGTAACAATAATTCGATAAGTATACGAATAAAATACTTTTCAAAAAAAAAATTAACAGCTTCTGTTTTCATTTAGTGAATTGAATGCTTACTACCAGCACATTATTCATTCCTTTAAAGAATCAGGATCAATAAAATGAGAGCGTACACATATAATTTAACATGATACGAACTACACTATGATAAACTTAGTATATTTATGTAAAAACATACAAAACTTGTTGGACAGCGTTCTTGTACCTATTACTGTATATTAAATTCTTTCAATTGTTCTGAGAATATGACATGTCCTCTTCGTGTTATTTGCGGTTTTTCTAGAAACATGACAATATCACTATCATGTGTGATATTCAAAATATCTTCCACGTCAGGGTAATGAAAGGCTTGCATCTTGCTATTTTTTATCTTTCTCAAAAACTTGACTTTTGGTATGTTTTTATCATCTAATGACATAACGTTGCCAACAAAGTGCTTTAAAGTTTTCTTCGTTGCAAATTTTACTATAATCCAATCACATACTTGGGGACGACGACGGGGGGAGTGCTCGTATATACAGTCTTGAACATAGCCAGTATTTTTATTTTCGCCACGAGTGCCATTATTTGTGCTACGAGTGCCACGACTTTTATTGGGTATTTCTTCAAAATTATCAGTACTGATTTCATAGTCATTGTAGCTAATCTCTTTATTATCTTGTCTTATCATCTCGCAAAATGTATCCCAATCTTGTCCTGAATCAGAGTCATTGAGTATTATTTTACCTTCATCGCTACTTTCTTCTGACGAATCTTGTATTTTGTTTATTCGTTTCTTACTCTTATTCTTTGAATTGTTATTTTTATTTTTTGTCTTCTTTGCTTGTTTTGCATTCTTATCTATTTCTTTTTTTTTTTTTTCGTTTGTATCACTTCTTAACTTTTGTAGAAAATCTTCTCTCGTTATTATTTCACATCCTTTTGATACTTTTGTTTTTTTCTTTTTGATTTGAATGTCAGGTTTTTTTATTGTAGCAAGTAACAAATCCTCAAATGATATCCTTTCATTGTCATTTATGATTCTGTTCTCAATAATTTGAATTTTGGGAGTTCCATGACTACAACCGGGTACAATAGTCTCTGAAGGGCTGAAAAACATCTTCTCAAGTTCGACCGCTTCAGATACTTTCTTTGTTATACGGTTTTGCATTAGAGTGGCAATTTTCTGTGGCATTTTTTTTACGTTATGACCATTTAAGATTTGTAAGCATAAGCACGACAAGGATGGTATATTCTTTTTGGTAAATCTCTTGCTTTTCTCCGTATTAAATCTTTTCAAAGACACCGGATCAAATTT
Organism: Pyralis farinalis; assembly: GCA_947507595.1. Taxonomy (NCBI): domain Eukaryota; kingdom Metazoa; phylum Arthropoda; class Insecta; order Lepidoptera; family Pyralidae; genus Pyralis; species Pyralis farinalis. The sequence goes on from OX382273.1 coordinate 15,455,778, forward strand.
GTCTTGAGGGATTGCACTTTTATTTAGAGGGTACACGCCTCCTTTTTTAAAGCCATTTCTAATTATTTTCGGATCCAATTCCCTCCATACTTCTCCCAGAATTTCACTGAATTGATTTTTTTGTAATTTTGCCCCCACATTCAGTCGTTGCCACGCTAATAATTTGGCATCCCATTTGTCCTTCATAGATTTAAAAACTGCCAAATCTAAAGGTTGAAGTAGGTGACTAGCGTGTGATGGTAATTTTAAAATGGTGACGCCCATCTCTTTAGCTTTTTCCAATAGATGTAGTTGAATATGGGTTGAGTGGCCGTCATATATTAACAGACACGGAGCATCTTTGCTTATATGAGGCAGTACGATCTTAAGCATGTATCTTTCGAATACTTTGGACTCAATCCATCCATTTTGTGTAGCAGCATATGTGGTGTTCTCGAAAGCATGGGCAGACATCCATTGATCCCAAATATTTTTCCCGCGGTATATTATTAATGGTGGCAATTTTTCGCCTAGAGCATTAGCAGTGAACAAAACTGTAACGTTATCTTTGCCTGCAGATGCTATCGTTCTAGTGCTTGCGTAACCTCGCGCACCTACAACCTTGGTTTTTTCGGGGTCTTTGCTAAAACTCGATTCATCTAAATTCCAAATTTTTTCGGGACAGAATGTCAAATCCATGTCATTGATGCAGGTCTCCAAAGTGTCAAAATATTCTTCAACAATAAATGGGTCACACGCTGCTTTCCTAGACATTTCCACAGCTTGTGGTTTTTTTAGTGACAATTTGTTACGTTTAAGAAAACCAGCGAACCAGTCGTAACCGGGAGTATCATTTCTAAAACTAGTTTTGATTTTGTTACGTTGAATGAAATTGGTGACTAAAATAGTTGTTTCCTTTGACGATAAACCGAACCCATATTTTTCCATGGTGTGCAATCCACAAGCAAGTCTTTTTTCACTTTCTCTGTCAATTGTTGTCGGCCGGCCTCTTTTTTCTTTAATAGCACCTCTTCTTAACTTAATTCTATCCACTATTGTCGTACGCGGTATATTATATTTTTTTGCGGCTTGATATGAGTTTAACATGCCATTCTTTACTTCTTCTACTGCTTGTTTTAATATATCTAATGTATAGTCAGGATCCTTAGTTTTTCTCTTATAATTACGCACCATGTTGGAATTAGTATGTTCATCTGAAATAAAATGAATTCAATAAACTTGTTTTATAATCAACATAATTGTCTTGAATACGGCTTAGTAATATATGAGCGTCTCAAAACCCTACTTCCTGTTTATATTGTACGGCTACTTACTAATCAAATCAAAAATCATTTAAATCTTTAGATAGTATTGTACCAATCATGAATTCCATGACAATACTCGCATTCGTCTTCAATATAGTGTTCATAAATAGTAAACATGGTACAAAAAGGACACCAAAAATATGAACTTTCCAATAAAAGCATTGCATCTTGGATACTCATGTTTAAAATAAAATGATTAGGAGTATTTGTTGGCAAATTTAGTTGCTGTTTGCACCCAAAACATTTACGTGACAAGATATAATGTGTTTCATTCCATGGCCAGGTAAGTCTTTGCTGTATATAACACATAAAATCGTGTTTTGTTAAGTGTTTATCGATGTCAATATAATTTAGTATCACCATTATATTTTGCTCTTTATGTAAGTACCTGAAATTAAAATACCTTTGTAAAAAATATGCCTTATTTGCACGACAAATAATAAAATGAAACAGTAATAAGAATAAAGTTGTATTAGGCCATATTGCCAATATGGTGTAGTAAAAATATGTATAATATTTATGATTTTTGTTATACACTAATGACAATGTAGATCAGCATAAAATAGATTAAATTATTTAAACAGAAAAGGAAAAATTCTGTACTTGTTTATATATTTTAATTACAGCTCTATAAATACAAATTATTGCGTAAGTTCCATTCATAGGGCAATGACATTGATTTATTATGACAAGATTGGGTATACGTATACCGCGTACAAAATAATCTGTTTCTAGTTTTCTACACATATAGGCAACGAAACTCGCGCATACAGCCAATGCACACAGATAGGTACGTTTTCGCTCGAGTTCAAAACTAGTGAGAGAGACAAAGCGATAAAATTACCCGCGACGAGACCGAGTCAGTCAACGAGCGCGGTTGCTAGTTAGCTAAAAAAATTTAATTAATAAAAATGAAAAACCATCTGATAGATATAGTAAACAGCTCATGCAGAGAAACAACGGAGTGTCTAGTATGCACACGCACACACGCAAGGGAGTTGAGAGTGGCGGCGTAGAGGGGGCATGACGGCACGACAGACCGTCATGCCATTTGCCGTCACGGCATACGATTCGATTTTACTGCCAAAACGCGTCAATAGATGTTTCACATCAAAAATATATTTAAAAAATAATGTTGAATATAATACACATTCCTTGTAATTTTTTTTAATACAAAAAATGTACCATCGAAATAGTTTGACGATCTCTGGTTTTGGGGGAATTGCGTCTTACTGCCGCAATTACCCCAGAAGCATGGATGCATTTACCCCACACATCTCGACGTAACCTCAAAATTTTCAGCCACTGTATCTTTACAATTGAAACTAATCAACAAAAAATAATTATGCGTACAGATTACCCAATAAATATTATTTCCGTGTTTTACAAAATAAAACCAAGACAACGAGAAATAACACTGATTAATAACGATTTTATTCACTTACCTCCCAAGTTGACGGCTGCAATAACACGACTGATTTTCAAAATGGCTGAAATGGCAGAGGTAATGCATAATAATGCCATCTGTACGCACTTTAAGTAACAAAGTTAGTTCAAACTAACATCACTAGGGTGCGGAAGTAATTCCATTTTGAATAGCATAAGAATAATCTCGAAAAAACGCATTAGCCCCATGAGCGCATTTACCCCAGTTGACCTTATCTATCTGTCTATAATTTCACGCCAAATCCCTTACGGGGTAGGCAGAGAGAACCGAGCGCCACGTGACTCGATCCGTACATACCTCACTCGCTTCTTTAACATTCATTGCTCTTTTCATGCACGCTCGCCGGTTTCTAGGGCTCCTGAGATCACTTTCTGATAGAACACGACCAATTTGATCATGGTAGGTAAGTCTTGGCCTTGCACTGCATTGTGTATAGCAAGCTGCGCCTTCTGGCTCAGGTTTTTACTGCCAAGAAGTTTTCCCAACGCTCCATTCACACTATTCCCAGCACTCACTCGCCTTTACGAGTTGTACGTGGACTGCACAGCACGGAGCAGTGAACCGTCAATCCCATATCTCGGCAATATGCACGATAGTTCCTTTCGCACAACCCTATCAAATGCCTTCTCAAGATCCACAAAACCGCAAAAATTATGGCCAGATGCTTCTCTAAGATATTGCGGAGAGAAAAAACTTGATCCGTACATCCCTTTCCATTTCGGAATCCTCCCTGTACTTCCCACAGCATTTCGTCAGATTTCACCCTCATTATTCTTTCCATATACTTTTGCTGCAAAGCTGATCAAACTGATGGCCCCATAGCTGGCGCAGTCCATGCGTGATCCCTTGCCTTTATACAAGGGTACGATGACTGCGCGTCCCCAGTCCATTGGGATCCTTCCAGATTTTATTACAAACTATTCCACACATACAAAGAATCATGCACATACGGCGTTAAAAAAATGAATACAATAGTTTGAGCAACAAAAAATACTATGCGCACATCTAAAAATGTTGAATGATGTGTATTTCAGTATTTTTGGATGTGAACAATAGTATTTTCGTAGGTTAGGTTAGGGTTAGTATGTTGTTGAATTAAATACAATCGTTAAAAAAATATTTTTATTTCCACACGTTCAGTTTTACACAGTTCTTACCTTAACAAATTGTTGCTTGAGCACCGTGCTGTATTTTACGTGAGCAAAGAACAAAGTGATATACTCGTAGCATGATGAGATAACGTTTTCACAGTATGGTATAGCGCTATAAAGATACATAAAAAAGGAAAATGTACCTCGTCTGTACCTATACCTACTACTACCTACTTATTGTTTTGCTAGCTGCACCCCGCGACTTTGTCCGCGCGTATCTCGATTTCATGTAGGAACCGCTATCTCTATTTTCTTCCAGTTTCATAAGCTTATAACATTCCTCAAGAATTGGGCTATCAAATGCAAACATATTTTTTCAAATTCAACTGGTAGTTCCAGAGATTCGAACAAACTCTTTCGCTTTATATATACTTTAAAGAATAAATATAATCCTTAGGGATAGACGGACCGACGCGAATAGGATTAACACCTGCGTACCTCCATCTATCGCAGTAACTTTTCTCAAGAATTAAATAACGTAGAAACTTAAAATACACATTGATGTGTTCCTACCTATTGCGGAACCCCTATTATGCGCACCTAACTACACACATCAAAAGTGTCTAGGGATCAACATATATTTTTGCAATAACTTTTCTCCTGATTGATATTAATTAAAATTTTCTTTAAGGATTCATCAAATAAAGTGTTTTCGTTTGTCTACAGTAACGATAAACCAAGTCACCTTTGCATTAATAAAGAAATTTGCCATTTTCATAATAAAGGGATTTTTGACATTTGAACCACAAACATTAAAGTTCGAAAAAAAGACTGAAATAACAGTTTTCTTTAAAATTTTATTGGGTAACTTAAACAATTAATAATCCGTGTTTCTACCGCGAACACTAACAACACAAGAACATCGGTTTGGCATACTCAAAATGAGTTCATCCAAATCACGCTGTGGAATGGCCGCCCATGTTCGTTGCAACAACAAAAAAAGGTCTTCTTGCGACTGGATACCCTCCATATTCGGCAGAGCTCTTCTCTGTAGCATATCCCATGCATGCTCAATCGGGTTCAAGTCTGGCGACTGAGCAGGCCAGGGCATGACATTGATGTTAGCTGCGGCGAGAGTCTGTCTTACATCTCTTGCGGTGTGCGGTCGTGCATTATCATGCATTAACTGAAATAAGGGACCGATTTGCACTTGTAGAGGAACGATGACGTCTGATACAATCGTCTCAGCATAAATTTGAGCGTTGAGGTTGCCTCTGATCCAAATCAACTCAGTTCTTCCGCCGATCCAAATACCCGCCCATACCATGATGGTTCCACCACTATAAGGATGAACTTCCTGGCAGGATTTTAATCGCTGTTGGCGTCCAGGGGTTCTCCAGTGTCGTATACGTCTTGTATCCGGTCTCATACCAAAACGAGACTCATCAGAAAAGCACACGAAACGCCATTGTTCTTCTGCCCAATTTCTGTGTTCAAGAGCCCATTGATATCGAATCCTACGATTGTGCATTGCTATAGGTGGTACCCTTAGCGGTCTTCGGGAATGAAGGTTCACTTCATGCAAGCGGTTTCTGACTGTTTGGTCGCTAATTAAGTTCCCTGAAGAGTGATGAAGCGTCACGGCTAACATCATGGCGGTTATTGTTGGAGCTCTTCGAGTTGTGATTTGAATGTATCGGTCTTGTCTCCGTGTGGTGCAGCGATACCGTCCTCCATGGCGCTCAGCCACGGTACCAGTGCTTCGGTAACGTGTCCAAAGTCGACTGATAACACTCTGACTTGTATTCAGAGCTAAAGCCACAGTACGTTGCCGGGAACCAGCTTCTATCATTCCCACGTGTTGTTAGTGTTCGCGGTAGAAACACGGATTATTAATTGTTTAAGTTACCCAATAAAATTTTAAAGAAAACTGTTATTTCAGTCTTTTTTTCGAACTTGAATGTTAGTGGTTCAAATGTCAAAAATCCCTTTATTATGAAAATGGCAAATTTCTTTATTAATGCAAAGGTGACTTGGTTTATCGTTACTGTAGACAAACGAAAACACTTTATTTGATGAATCCTTAAAGAAAATTTTAATTAATATCAATCAGGAGAAAAGTTATTGCAAAAATATATGTTGATCCCTAGACACTTTTGATGTGTGTATATTCTAAAAAAAAGGTGAGACAGGAAAACAAGTGATTATTTATACTCGTAGGTGTCTTTGTTTTCGGAATCACTTCACGTTAATATTATTGTAGTGATGTTAGAAACACTAAACGCTCAATTAGTCTTGTCTGGGTGCTGGTATTCTCTGTTCTTTCTTACAAAAACTTCAAACGGAAATGACATGATTATAATGTGAACTTTAACGCTAATTAACTTATACATAAATAAAAGATAAACTAATACAAAGGTTTGATAATCAATAGTTGCGTGGCAAATACATATACAAGGAGTAACCCACGCTGTACGGCAAGATTTAACCTTTGGTACTAACTCGTAAATGCTTATTACGTGCAGGATTACTACAACCTTCCAGGAAAATTAGGTTAAAAAAGTTTTATTGAATTTATTAAATTTATATTTGGTATAATATTTATCACTAAGAACAAAGACTTCTATGTATACCTTTGACTAAGAACGCAAATCTGTGCAATAAGTATATTATGGTATTGATTTTTTGATTAGTCGAAGTATAAGGTATTACCTACTGGGGTAAATTGTTATGTATATAGATAGACTATGCATTTTTGACGATTGTATAAACTATAAGCGACATCCCTACGTGTTTAGGCTATTATCCTTCGCGCAGGGATCGAGTCGGCCTACTTGTTTGATTTTACTATGCTAGCGCCAAAAATTCTGTTTTGTCAAATTGCTTGTTATTTTCGGGTTGTGCATGGCATGTGTTTTTCACCTCAATATAAACTATCAAGAATTCACTGAAAGTTATTTTTGTTTATCAATAATTATACTAGCAGGTAAGATGTTTGTATCAATATTTTGATTTGTTTTTTTTTATGGTACGTTATTTTATTCAAAAAAACATAAAAGGCAAGATGGGGAAAGGTACCCCATCTTGCTCTTCATAAATAAAATATGACTTTATAATGACATAGGCATGTTTTGTTAATGTTTGATTAACTTTTAATAACTTATTTGATTTTAATCTTTTTTAGGATGGTGAAGGATTATAGAATTAAAAGAAAGATGAAGAGAGGGAGTGTAAATGAATGAATAATAATAATTTTTATAATAATAATAATAATTTATTTTATTTCTTCCACAACTAAAATATACAAAGATGGTTAATTACACAGTTTTTGCGTCTATGTGTTGTTGAAAACTGGTGCCTAAACTAGGCTAGAAGCCTGTATTTCAGGTCACCAGGTCTCCACCCTACAGTATAAGCAGTATAATTGAAGCTAGATAACATAAAAAATGACAATAAAATGTTTTGAAATCCGACATAAGAAGATAACACAAAAAGAACAATATTTTATTTTTCACTCATCGTTGAAGTATTGTGCCTTTGTGTGTATGTGCCTGTGAGATTGTATGTTTATAATGTTTGCGATGTATATTTATAACTCACGTGAGCCCTACGATTTATATCTTAGGATCGGGAGCCACTTAGCGCACATTGCATATTTGATGGCTCCCACTGACACTCTCTTCACGTGATAATGTTTGAACTTGTTTTGTTTTTGAACTTGTTTTGTGTTTAGGTAATTATATCGTATTTGTACCGTAATATCAGTGTATTTATATCATTGTTAAAACCTCAAAAGATTTTCAGTATCCGCGTAATTAAGGCCAAGTAGCCACTCCCTAACTTTGACCTTACATACCCTTTTACATAGACGTAATAAAAAAAGCAGACACCGTCTCCCGAACTAAACACTGAAGCACCTCCATAGTAAGTCAGTCGCTATACGTACGAGCCGACACGCACACATTCACACCATAGTAAGTCTACCGCCCGCCATTACGCATCGACACCTCGCCGCGTGATAACCTTGTCGAAAAATAATAATAATGCCGTCGTGCGCAGCGCAGTGCGGAACCATAGTGGTACAATTAAAAAAAGCCAAGGGATTACTTTTCATAGGTAAGCAAGTCATTTTACTGATTAACTAATCGTTTTCACTTAAATTAATTTTTGAAAACAATAAATCGACCGGTGTTGCCATAACTCACATTTCCAAATTAACGTAAATGTGTGGGAGATAATTTTTCTTTTGTTCTCTTATAATTCTTACTTAATTCAGATACCTAATTTTGTTTAAACAGACATATAAACTTACATCCTATGATTCTTTTACTGAACAACTATTATTCATACCATACATAATATTTTTTAGATTTCTATCGTCAAACGATGCATGGAAGAATGATTGGGTACACACTCGTATCATAAGAGAGTCCAGAAAAGAAAGCGGCTTGATTCCATCTAGATCCAGTGTAATATGCAGTATACATTTTGAGGAGTGGCTGCCGTCTTTTGTGAGGTGTCTTTCGCCAGAGCCTCGTCTGGTCATTAAAATTGGTGTATTTGTTTGGGCATTTTTTATTTCAAATAAGTATGCATCTGTTTATCCTACATAATAAAAGAAATATGTAATCTTATATTTCATGTGTTTAATTTATTTTCATCAATACCTACCTATTTTAAACAACACAAGTTACAAATCAACGGTCCATAAAATTCGAGTTTCGAAGACAGTAACGACTCATATAATTTTTTATTTCTTTTTAGTTAAAGGAATGGGAAATTTTCTTCCATCTGGCAACCTACTTGACACTCATACATAGTTACATGCCGCCATTGTGGTGCTTCAGTTATTTTTCAGCGAGATTCCGTCTGAATTTTTTATTACGTCTATGCCCTTTTAGTACTGGAGTAAATACAAATTTGTTTATTGACTCTATTATATAAAGCACAGCCAAGGAAACATAAAAAATGATTTGTTATCGACGATGAATATATGTTTTTATTAAAGCAAACCATATCCTTACGTCTCCTATGTGCTACAATTTTTTGATCATATGGATAGGGCGAATGTTGCTTTAAGACGGTGCTGTGAACAAAAAGCTGACGGACAGACATCACTTTGGCCTTTCTGTACAAATCAACTGTAGGATACCTGTATGGCAAGCAAAACATGAATTTTAGTATTGAACGTTGTGCCCTTTCTAGCCTAACCATTGTGCTTTTTGCGGCCCCGCCCCATGAGGTAACACAATATAGTAAGTCACAGGGATTGGCAAAGTGCAAAGTATACAGATGTTAAGATTTTATAATTGGCTACATGACGCAAGCTTTTGAAAACATATATTAATTTTCTCATCCTTGCAGTGAGTTGATTTATATGTGGCTGAAAATTCATTCTGCTGTCAATAATTACTCCTAGATACCTTATTGAATCCGTTCTCTCCAGTTGCGTACAACAACAATTATTCCTGTTCATTGTCGAGTAAGAATGTGCTCTAATTACAAAGGGTGACAATGTGGTATGTATCTTTTGCCTCAAAGAGAATGTAATATACTTTGTATTTTCTTTATTGAGAGTAAGCAAATTTTTACAAAGCCAATCATTCACAGCATTAAAACCCGTCTATGCCGTCAAATAAACTTCTTGCCATGTTTCACCTCTAAATAAGATCGAAGTGTCATCAGCAAAAGCGATAATCCTACCTTCACCGACATTGACATTGAACAAGTCATTCATGTATACAAGGAAGAGGGTGGGTCCAAGGATACTTCATTGCGGCACACCGTAATAGACCGGTATATCCTGACTAATATTGTTGCCTACAACTCTAACACATTGCGTTCGCTCAGTTAAATAGTCTTTAAAAAGTTTCCACTGTGTGACTCGAATTCCAATTTCTTTAGAAGTATTGGTACAGAGACTGTGTCTAAAGTTTTTGTTAAATCTAGAAAGATACCAATTACTTTTTTCGACCGTCTAGAGCTTCCACCACATAATTAGTTAAGTTATGAACCACATCAGCAGTAGATTTACTTTGACGGAAACCAAAATGGCCAATTGAGAGTATATTATTGGTCTCTAAATATTTGACTAATCTGTTGTTAATTATGCGTTCAAGCAGTTTAGATAGCGCCGGAAGAATAGATATTAGGCGGTAGAAATAAGTAGAATGGTAGGTAGAATGAAGAAAGAAGGAAAAAACCAACTTTGCAACTATATTTTGAATATGGAAAGTCGTCTTTATGGGCATACAATAAAAGATTTAAGGTTGCTGGCAAACACTTTGGCAGTTAAAAGTGGGAAGAAACATGCGTAACTGTGACAAAGGAGAAGTTGGCAAAGATTGGCTTCAGTGATTTTTAAGCAGGCACCCAGAACTATCGATAAGAAAACCAGAAAGCACTTCAGCTGCACGTGCCGCTGGGTTTAATTAGCAGGCTGTTGAACAGTTTTTTAACTTCCTTGGTAATGTTTATGATGAACATAAACTTTCACCGGACAGAATTTATAACTGTGATGAAACAGGAATTTCAGTGGTGCCTAAAACAAGGTCAAAATTAATTGCACGAAAAGACAGAAAACAAGTGGAATCCAATACTTCTGCGGATAGAGGTACTACAATAACTGTTGAAATATGTTTCAGTACTAGTGGCCAATACATGCCTCCAATGATGGTGTATCTAAGAAAGAGAATGGACCCGCAGCTAATGCTGAGTGGTGCTCCTGGAGCGTGGGGTTTTTGCAGCGATTCTGGATGGATGACAGCTGAGTTATTCCTTGGCTGGTTTAAGAAATTCATTGAATTTAGCGGGGCCAGGCCTGATCGACCTGTGCTTTTGTTGTTAGACGGCCACAGCACCCACATACAGAACCTTGACCTCATCAATAAAGCTTGTGCCAATGGGGTTATTATATTATGTTTCCCCCCACATACGACTCATCGACTTCAAGTCGCTGACGTAGCATGAAACCCTTAAGCACATATTACGATCAACAAATCACAACCTGGATTCGGGATTATGTATGGCGAAAACAGCTTGCAGTGTTTCTATAAATTTTTAAACCGTCAACCAGCCGTTAAAATTACTAGGCGTTTAGGTTATACTTACTGCCCAAAATCGGTCGATTGTTTAGTAGAACTTTGTGTATTTTCGTCATTTAACGTTAACAAATATTAAATTACGTGTGTGAGCGAATTAAGTGATCTGAACATATTATCCGACTATAATATTAACCGCAGGAGTTATCAAACAAAAATTACCATTATAATCCCTTGAATTCTTATGTTATGAAAACTAATAAGTATTATACAAAATAAAAGCACAAGTATTATACTTCTCGCCCGCTAACTGAACACATGGTTGTATTAGTATCCCTGAGTACAATCTAGCTGAATTGCAATCGGCCAAATCGCCACTATGCCACCGCTATCAATTACTACAGATAAGGCAAATCCCTCAGTTGTGTCTGCAGATAACGTATTTTTGTTTATAATAAAATATACTGTGAGCGTCATCTATACATTCGTCAGTCTTGTAAGGTAACAGCCAGGGTGCTTTTCTCAGACACCACTGTCACACAGGGTCTAGTGCCCAGACTTCTAAACGATATAGACAACAATTAATCAAGTAAGGTTTTCTGCTCATACGGCAGTAAAAAAGTCTCCATCACTTGAGAGACGTTGTTAAGTTTCATAACGGTATTTGCAGTGTGTTACTTCGGGATATTGCCCAAAACATTTAGGCTAAATCCGACCGAACGCAAAACCCGCCAGACTAGTGTAATCAATAATGAGTATTAAGGTTAAGTCTTGAAAACACTCAAATGTTCTGTCCGACCTTTGGTTGTCTTAATCGACTTCAAAGTGGTCCCTACGAGGCTTATACCGTTTCTGGTGTAGAGACTTGGATCGCATGTCAAGGTTCTAGAATGTCAGCCCATTCCTGTTACATTAGGCGCTCATCAGAAGACGCCTAGAAACCCTTCTTATCCGCGCAGTTATTGTAAATTCCAGAGGAACTACATAACACTACACAAAACCGTTAATAGAAGCTGCTGGGTACCAGTCCTGGAGACTCGGGGTGAGTTAACCCATCGCCGCTCGACAACGACGCATGGGTGAGAGTGTTAAATTCTGGCGAATATACTACTTCATATTGGCAAATGCGAATAAAACTCATCGGCTAACCAGAATAAAGCACCCTTTGAGCTCTGAACATGTAACGCACAAAATGAATCGACTATTTTCTCTAAGCCTAACGTCTTTCAGTTCGCATGAGCTGCCAAGAAGCAAATTAATATTTATAAATCTAAAATGTGTTCGATTAGGTAGGCTTGTTGCAGTATGGAATTCTCTCAAATGTTTGCACTACTTTACTATTGATTGGTAAGCATTAAGCTGGTTTTGTATATTAATTGTATATTTAGGGGTCGGTACCAGAAGCGTGCACGTCGCGACCCTGCCAGTCCAACACTGGACTGCAATTCTGGACCTAAAAACAAACCGCACAGACGCGCGGATTAGGGCGTCCCCCGTAGGCGACGCGCACCGATCCGCCCTCCACCACCGCCACCCACCACGCAACGCCCAACCTGGCGGGTCAAGGAGAGTTGAGTGTCGTATAGGCACATGGAATATGAGAGGTGGATTACAAGATAAGATGAATGAGTTGATAGATATAATGAATGAGAGATGCCTAGATGTGTTGTGTGTGTCAGAGACCAAGCGAAAGGGAAGCGATGCCGAAGATCTGCCCGGTGGCATGATGGCCCTGTGATCCGGGGTGAACCAGGACGATCATGCCAGCGCTGGCTTAGGCGTTGTGCTTTCATCTAGATTGGCCGCTGGTGTGAAAGATTACGATTTAGTAGGGCCAAGGCTTCGAGCTTCGCGACCTATTAGAGATACGTCCTAATACCCCGAGATTTCACACTGAAAAAAGCCATGAACTAACGTAGCACCCGTTTTTATAACACACATCTACCAACAAGAAACCCCTTCACCCCCCAGCGTATCTCTGTCTCCGTTGTCCAAAACATTCTAGAATGTTCTATAGTGACTCGTCATTTAATATTCGAATCTAATTCGTTCCATTTAAGTAGCTTCTACTGTTTACGAATCACGACACACTTTTTATCTCCGACTAGTAACCGCGCGCTGATTGGTAGTTCAAGAATATCATGCCACTTCGTCTGGTATGCGCCTACCCTCTTACAAGTTAACATTTTCCTGAGCATACGGCTGTGATACCTTCAATAACATATTATCACGCCCGCTCGACCGCGAGGCAGGCAGCGAGAATCGAACACTGTGATGCGTCCTTCAAACCAAGTATGAACGAAAATGACCTATTAAATAGAGTAGTGAACGATGCACCTACATTCCTAGTCGTTAATTTATATATAATTCGACTACATATATCCATATGAATGCAAGGTTATTTTTATTTGTGACGGCAACAATGTTATTTCATTGTGGCCCGTTACAGAAGGTTCACTCCTGGAGACGGCCCGGGTAATGAACTCTTGCTCGAGGCCCGTACGCACCACTCCTGGGTGCACGCAACACTGACTGATTTGCTCTTGCACCGTTTGGCGGTGCTACGTTTACAGCTTTGGTATTTGCACTGTGACTAGTATAAATTATGTAATAATAGTTTTTTATTTGTCACAGCGCCTACATTCCCAATACCAATACTAACAATGTTTCAGAATTGCAATTACGCCGGTGTGGTCCGTAACAGTTGTTCTGAAATTATTTTGAAATACTGGTGACGTTTATTGAGTTGATGGCTGCTGTCTATTGCTCTGTATTGAACAATCCTCACATAACTATTCATTATTTTCACATACTAGTTATTTTGAGGAGCCTGGTGGTGGAGTGGTTAGCAATGCTACTTTAACACCAACGCTCGTGGGTTCGATTTCCACACAGGATAAATATTTGCGTGCAATGGCCATGTCTATTTGTCTTGTTCTAAATGTATTTAAAGAGAGGTAGGGTGCATAAAAGCAGCCCGACTGGAGCAAAAGTTAAACATAAAAGATATCAGACTTGAACTTCGCGTAGTGTAAGCATATCAGTTTGATTAGCTTAGCCCTACTGCGTGCTGTATGTACATTGTACATAATTATGATGACTGTTCAGTACTATCCTTTAGTGTGCTGTCGTCCATCAGCACAAATGTGTGGGTGGCTGTACGATAACTGGCTACGCTATTCATGCTGTATCTCGACTAACATAGTGTATTCTCAATTCGCAATCGTACATTCGTACTTAGATCTTATTAGATTTACAAATATAGTATTGCGGATAGGCGGTATAAAACAGATATATAATGTGAAAGTGGAAAGATTTAGGAACGGAGGAAATCCAATACTCACCTGTAACGATATTATAAGTGAGTATTGGATTTCCTTAGCCTTAGATTTAGAATTTAGAATGAGTATTAGATTTTAATAAAATTAATTATTAAATGATGAATGAATATTTTCTTTTTTAATAAAATATGATTAAACTTATTGTATAGTATCGATGGGTTTGAGTTGCAATATATAGTTCTAAAATTAGCAAATAGTTATGAAAGTATTGTGAATAGTAAAATAAAATTAATTTACTGTTTCCCCGTTGGCGGGTCATATATTTTAGTAACTCTCTCAATTTCATCTATAGTATTAGGCAGTACAATATCTTTAGTTTCCGGTAGTAAATAATATAAAAAACCACCGGCGAATGCTGAAAGGCTGAATATTACCAGGGCTCCAATTTTGGTATCTATATTCACTATAAATGGTGCAGCGAAACCTCCAATCCTCGCGAACATAGAAACAAATCCTATAGCAGAGCTTCTCGTGATCGTTGGAAATATTTCACATTTATATAAACGTAGTAGTACATTAGCACCTGATGCAACTACTTGTCCTATAATAGCAAAAGTCAAAATGAGCGACTTCATGTCGCTTGGTATAAATATCATAACAAAAAATGATATTCCGGCCAGAGTAAAGCCGGAGAAAATGGTTATTCTTCTTTTTAGATACAAAGTTGATAATACAACCATAATTGTCATTGGACAGAGACAAACAGCCGACAAGAGCACGTTAACATAGATATTTCCTTGTAATTGTCCTATGTATTGCCTGATGCCATAAGATGTTTGAGTACAGAACAACGACATGAACGCTGTTGTGATTGTATATATTCTCATCTTCCGCGTCCTAAACAAATCCAAGTAGTTGACGTGGTTACGACTCATTTGTTCATTCGTATATTCTTTTTCGAATTCATCCACCAGTAGCTCTATATTCTCAACAGGCCGACAGTTCCTGTAACATGTTTGAATGAGTTTAAAGCTGTTAATTTACTTAGAATTATGACAATCATGTAGAAAAAATAACTAGGACACTCGTATTCTCGTTTTTCGTCATCATAGTTTTGCTCATTTACACAAAATTTTCATATATATTAATGTTCTTCCTGAATAAGTCTATCTATTATTGAACATCGTGTCTGAGATATAACATGATTAGCTCATGGTGTGCATCCAGCCTAACAATAAATTTGGGGGACTTTAACTATATTTTTAATGCCGTCATATAGATGTAACTTACATTATTTTGAAGTTAATGTACCTAATTCTCCAATTACAGAAATCAATAGTAAAGGAATATGTTTTGTAAAATTTGTGAAAGTTAATCAATAAAAAATGCGAGTCGTATAAAGGCGAGTAGTTTTGTAATTAACTTACTTTTTTGCTATACTAGTAAGTAGGCTGGTAGCATCTCTTTTTCTGCCCACCATAATCAACCAACGAGGAGATTCAGGTAGAAGCCAACAGTAAGTAAAAACCAGCAGCCAAAGTATTGATGTGACAAATTGAAGATTCCTCCAGTCTCTAACGAAGTAGGCGATTATTGGAATGGCCATATAGGAACTTATATATCCTATTTCATATAGTCCGAGCAGGTACGGTCTGAATGATTTGCCGCTCAATTCAACAACAAGTACGAAAGAGCCCAGCATGGCGCCTTCCGTCGCCATCCCGATCAGAAATCTGAATACCAAGAACATCCAAAATGTCGACACAACCGCAGAACTTGCGATAAAAACTGCATTAGAGAAAAGGGCAATTATCAAAGCAGGTTTACGTCCGAATCTGAAAGAGAATCCAAGTAAATAGATTAAAGTTAATTAATTACGTGTTAAAAACTAAACGTACAACTCCTGTCCAGCTGGATGCTATTAAATATGCTCCTTTAAGGCGCATCATGAAATCATATAATGATCGGTATAAACATATTGATCTATTTGCACTGTCGTCAGCCTTGTTTAAGAAGAATATTTTAGATTTCCTTTTTCGACTGATGCAATGTGAGCTCAATAGTATCTGTACTTTGATTTGACCTGCTTTGTTTACTTCCGCCACTGAAACGGATTAGATGTTAATGTGAATCTGAATTTGGCAAAATAATTTCTAAATCTATAATCTATCAATGGTATCTGTTACTTTTAGTATATAGATAGATATGTATATTACATACAAACTTTAAATGTTTCGACTAAATGTATTTTTATACTTTCTGTAGCAGGTAAACTGTAAAATGTAAATGTACTTACATAATTGCTTTTTGAAATAAAATAAAATGATTAATGGTGTTCATTGTACAACCAGCCAAATATATGTTTAACTAGCTGAGCCCGCGACTTCGTCCGCGTGGAATATTGTTTATTTATATTAATAAAAATAAATAAAATTTCTAAAATAAAAGTTGCCTAAGTTACTCCTTATTACATCAGCTATCTGCCAGTGAATGTCCCGGCAAAATCGGTCCAGCCGTTTCAGAGATTAGCCGGAACAAACACACAGACAGACAGACAGACAGACAATAATTGTAAAAATATTCATTTTGATACATGTACCGTGTATACATCCAGTATACACCAGTATCCAGTATATACTAATAATATATAATTATAGATCGCGGGATACCAACCCCGCTTTTAACACAGCAAATCTTTAGGAGCATAGGTACTGGTAACCTCGCTTATTCGCATTAATACAACATCCCTTCATGTCGGGCTGATTATATGCGCCCTGCTTCTCATAAAAAAAGGTTCAAGCAAATGTTAAATCATCATTTACATTAATTAGAACAAAAGCCACGGTAGTCGTGGCATAATAATTCATTAATAAATTTATCAATATACAAGCTTAGGGTTTTGAATTTAGTCATTTTAATTGAAATCCCTACGTGAGATCAAAAGCATAAGACTTCTACAACCGATCGCTCTTATCTCATATTGCTCGACTGCTTTGCTATTTTTACTGTTTTTAATTTGATTCTAGTTAAAATATGCATTCTCCACTTAGCGCTACTACTTACTTGTCCGAAATAAAACCATGAAATATGCTTCCTGGTATCATACCAACTTGCAACATTGACTGAGCTATACTCGCTAAATATTTGCTTTCGCATATAAGATTCCATTCGCTTGTAACCGAATTTATTATCATTGTCTGATCGTATTCAGGATTTTCACAAGGGCAATAGTTAGTTACGTTTGAAACATATTCATCCAAACATGTGTAATTAACGTTAGGTATAATGAAAACTACGTTATTTAATTGAAAAAGTGCTGGGTATCTGCCTACTGTCACAAGCAGTAATATCCACGTTTGATATTTTCCAAATTTTCCAATAGCTTTTTCGATAGGATCTTCTTGATGCATGTTTGTTTAACAATTTTTACTCAGTAATATATTAATATTCTATATTTTCGAAACAGCAGATTTCTACTACGTGTTGGCAGACGAGTTATCTTCTGATCTCTCGTTGAGTTATTGAAAATGTAGGTAATGAAAATATATTAGGTAAGTAAATAAGTAATACTTGTAGGGTTCCGTAATCGAAATAACAGGGGTTAAAGTATGAAATTGCCATTTTATAAAAAGATTTTCGATTTTCAATTGTTTTTTTATTCAGCTTAGACAAGAAAAAGATGGATACTTCGAGTACCCGAATAATTTTTGAATACGAGTTCCGATGCGAACTAACGCGGTAGAAACGGCTCGCAATGTCAATGCTACGTTTGGAGAGGAGACTGCTAATGAACGCACCGCGCGTTTTTGGTTTAAACGCTTTCGCAATGGAAACTTCGACTTGAATAACGCTGAATTGAAGGAGATGGTGGACGCCGATCCGAGTCAAACTACTAGGAATTAGCGGCATGGTTTAACGTTACCTTCCCTACAATATTGACTCATTTGCATCAATCAATAAGATAAAAAAATGGGTGGCTCATGATTTGACTGATCTGCAGAAAAAAACCGCGTATTGAAACTTGTGTTTCGTTGTTGAATCGATACAGTAATGAAGGAATATTGAATCGAAGTGTCACATGTGATGAAAAGTAGATTCTGTGGCTGACCCCAGGTCAAACGCGGCAACAGTGCCCTAAAGCAAAGCTTACCAATAAAAAGATAATAGTAACTGTTTGGTGTCTCTTCATGGCGTTATTCACTATAGCTTTCTCAGATCTGGTTAAGCAATAACAGCAGATTTTTACTGTGCCTGTAACTTCGAACAATGATGACGAAACTGGCAGCGAAACAGCCCCGACTAGTGAATTGATATTGCTCCATGATAACGCAAGACCTCACATTGCACGAGAAACCGTTGTAACTCTACCGGAGCTGCAGTTAGAAACCATACGTCATCCTCCACCATTTTTTCGTGATTTGGACAATTTTCTACGTGGTAAATAATTTTCTTCCCAGGAGGCAGTACAAAATGCTTTCACACAGTTTGTCGAATCTATATCCCCAGTGCTCTAACGCAAAGGCATAAATAAACTTCCGATTAGATGGCAGCAATGTATAGATAATAGTGGTAAATATTTTGATTAAATAAATATGTTACATCCTAGAAAAAACGAGTTTTAATTTTTCAGTATAAATCGGCAATTTCATACTTTGACCCCTAATATTATAATGAGATTATCATTTGAATGTCTATGTCATAGTAATACATGGTAATACTCAAAGTTTTTTCGACATATATCCTATTAAATATCTTTACAGGTTAATTTAATTTATATATAGGTATAATTGTAAAAGGGAGTCAAAAGAAGATTCTACATATTAAAATGAACAAATTTTACTATATTGTATATTTTTTTTCGTGGTTAGTTATATGTAAAAGTTTTTCATATTAAATATCATCTAATTCGTTTTGCTTGATCATAATTTTGGACCACTAGCATAAGAGAACAAGATTCGTCCCTATATATCGTAGCTCTCAGATTAGTAGCCACTCCCCTTAGGGTTTCATTTACTATCGGTATCCAGGGCGACGCCATCCAAGTGGTTTTCAGGAACTTGGATTGCAAAGACTAAAAGTAAATTGAAATATAAATTGGAGGAATAGTTTATATAATATTTTTTATAAGTGTGAAAAAATTATATATTTAGATATTTACAAAATAATAACAGATAATTACTCAACTAAAATTAAATAAATACGAAAAAAAAAATTCAATCTAAAATTTAATAAATCTAAAATAATAACAATAACTTAAAATAAATCTAAAAAGTGTGGTCCTCGCGGCATTGTACCAACGATGCTAGCAGCATTTCCGCGCTGAATCGCAATACTAATGCGCTGAGCGGGCAAGCTAGCTCTAGTCGCCAGTGACGTCCAGTGACCCCATGGACCAAGGTTCTCTACACCGAAAGGAACAAAGTTGTAGTTAGAGCCAAGACCCCTGTATTTATTTATGTGAAATAAATGATATAACGAGACAATTATACATTTTTAAATAAAAAAAATGATTCTATTCTATATCGAAATGGCCACCTTTGGCTTTTAACTGTATGGCCACAAATCTATTAGATAGATACAGATATTTAGCCACTGCTTGCTCCAACATTGACTGTCTTTCGACCTCTTAGGTAGGTGGGGTAGAAAGCATGGAATGCTTGCTACATCCATTGGGTACAGTGGAAACTTAAAAGAGGATTTGTTTGAATTGGTGTAGTAGATACGATAATCTTTTCAAGAAAACTACTTAGGGGCTTAGATCACGTATGTATATCTTCACGCCAAGTCCCTTGCGGGGTAGGCAGAGAGTACCGAGCGCCATAAGACGCGGTCCTTACATACTTCACTAGCTTCTGTGATATTCTTAGCTCTTTTCATGCACGCTCGCCGTTTCCTCAGGCTCTTGACATCACGTTCTGATAAAACACGACCAATTTGGTCATGATAGCTTAGTCTCGGTCTTCCTCGGCTCCTACATCCTTCCACTTTTGCATTGTATATCTGTTTCGACAGCACGAATCCCTGCTGACACCAATGTTGACATCAAACCAGGGCGACAAGCTGCCGTTCACCCGCACACATGCTGTACAATTCTCATAAGTGGATTGCACAGCACGGAGTAGTTCACCGTCAACCCCGTATCTGGGCAAAATGTTCCAGAGATTCTTTCGCACGACCCTATCAAATGCTTTCTCAAAGTACACAAAACCGCAGAAAATCGGTCCAAAGCCAGGACCTTCTTTACGATGTTGCGGACTGAAAAAACTTGATCCGTACATCCTCTGCCGCTTCGAAATCCAAATTGTGCTTCCCAAAGTATTCCATCGGATTTCACCCTCATTCTCTTTTCAATAATTTTTCCATACACTTTAGCTGCTAAGCTGATCAAACTGATGGTCCTATAGTTGGCGCAGTCTATACATGAGCCCTTGCCTTTATACAAGGGCACGATGACTGCTCGTCTCCAATCGCTCGGGACCCTTCCGGTTCTCCAGCATAATTTGGTCAAAAACCAGAAGGCGTCCCTAACGTAGGTACCACCTAGCTTGATCATCTCAGCTTTACCATACCGATTCCCTCTGACTTTCCATCTTTCAAACTTCGTATCGACCATTCAATCTCATCCATGGTAATGTCCTCATGGTCTTCATGGCTTCATCGATTATAACTGGAAAATCACAACTTAATCAACCATTGTCAATACAATACGGTCGTTCGAATGGTGATGCGTTAGTATATCTTACACAACGTTTGGCTTCGGCAATTGAAAGCATTGATATGAGATTGCTGTCAAGGAAGCAAAGGCGTTCGATCGGGTCTGGCATCGGAATATTCTACCAAAATTGCCGTAGTAGGTACGGACTGACTGAAGATTTGTAAAAATGTTTTACCAACGTTTTGTCTACCAGATACATATAAGGTATTGTCGAGGGCAGTTACTAACCGATAACAATATAATGTGACACAATAGAATGTTGCCGTGCTGTCTATTTCACCAATAGATCAATGATATGGTGACAATTGTTGGCATTCATTAATGTAGTAGACAGCACCAGGGGCACTTATCATGATGGTCGTGCTAGCTCTAGCTCTCTTTTCTTTGTGATGAAAGCTTGTATTCTATGGTAGTTTTCTTACGCGAACCCTTAGTATATGGACTCTTCAAAAAGATGTTGAAGAAATTTTTATTGCAAGTATCCATAGGTATGATAACTGCTTGTCATCAGATAGCAGGCCAGTTAGCCACTTGTATATAGTATGGACATTTGTTTATTGCCTTATAGGTATAAAAAAAAAGGAGATGGACAGGTTTTTTTGGGTAAACAGTGTTAGGTGTAAACACATTGCTTATACATTTTGTAGAATAATTTTAGTCTAGTTTCATTCAATTTCGAATGGGTGATTATCTTGGGACACTTTGTATACGTAGTACATCAAGTTTTATCATTATGGCAAATTTCAAATTTCTACTTAGAATGTCACAAAAAATTGTACCGAAGGATTTATCTTCGGTCATAGAAATTTTTGTGGCATTAACCTTATAGAGGTTGCGTTTCACCTTTTAATGAACGGAACCTCGTAATATATAATAATAATATATAATATTGAAGTTATTCTATGAATTTATTATATATACTTTGTTTATGATGCTCACGCCGACATAAATTACAATGTTGTTAACTGTTTATGTGTTTTGAACACTCAACAATATTGCTTTTAAAGCCGGTAGTTGTTCCGAATTTTATCGCGCTTTGATTGTTGTTACAACAGTGAGAAAAGAATATAAAACATGTCTTTAACATATTGTAGTTTTATTATATATCACAGCCTATACATATAGACCAGTATTAGTCTACGTTAACGATATCCCTTCAATTACCTCACACAAATGCACCTTGTTTGCTGATGATATTTCAATTGTCGTCACGTGTAACAAAAATACAAGTATAAATGAGTATGAGGCCGATGTAAACCAAACAATCAAATCTCTTATAAGTTGGTTGGAAATAAATAATTTACATATAAATTTATCGAAAACTAATTATATACAATTCTTAAACAGAGGTAATGCAAAACTAAAATTAAAAATACATCACAACAATACAATAATAAATGAAATAGATAATGGGAATTTCTTAGGTATTGCAATTGATAGTAATCTTAATTGGAAATGTCAAACTAATAAAATTTGTAATAAAATAAATCGATTTGTATATGTACTTAGGCGATTGCGAAATGTGACAAATCAGAGTACTGCGTTAACAGTTTACCATGCTCATGTAGCCTCGATTTTAAGATATGGACTGCCCTTGTGGGGTAATGGTGTTCTTATGAACAAAGTATTCATATCACAAAAAAAGTGCATACGGGCATTGTGTGGGGTTTCACCGTGGACTTCATGTAAAACACTCTTTCAGAAACTTGGCTTGTTGACAGTTCCATGTCTGTATATATTTGAGGTATGCGTCTTTGTCAAAGAGCATCCTGAACTATACCTTAAAGCTTCTCAGACATACCCTCGAAATACTAGGAATCCAGATAGATTGGTGTTGGATTGTGTACCGCGGACGACCCAGTTTCAAAGTAATTGTTTAGCTATGCATGTTAAAATATTTAATAAAATCCCATATGACATAAAAATATTAAATGTGAAATCTTTT
This sequence comes from Pyralis farinalis, assembly GCA_947507595.1. NCBI lineage: Eukaryota > Metazoa > Arthropoda > Insecta > Lepidoptera > Pyralidae > Pyralis > Pyralis farinalis. The sequence goes on from OX382273.1 coordinate 15,478,601, forward strand.
AAGTTAAAATTATTCCAATGGCTAAATAATAAAGTATTTTATAATGTTACCGAGTTTCTAAATTACAGATGATATATTCAATTAATATCAATTTTGTATGTAAATAAGTTCATTGTGTTAGAGTAAAGATACATTGCATGTCATGTTTGACGAAGCATGTTTGATCACATTTTATACGAGTATTGTAACAACTATCTTACACCATGTTTCTGCAATGAATAAATGAATTATGAAATTATGAATTATGAAATAAAATATTAAATAAATAATACAATACAGCAAACACTGCGCCTCAATGTTTAAATTAATCTTTTACAAATTTAAAAAAAAAATACGAATGGGAGGTCACTGTATTATGGTCACAGTAACATATTGAGTAGTTGCCCGCAGATAACATCTAGTAGTTTGGCCTTCGGACCACCTTCTTTTTACACTCACTAAAGTAAGGTAGGCTCAATTGTTTGTTACCTTACCTGTATATCATCGTAAAGTTTTTCTTGATAACCTTATTACACTCGACACTTGCAGTTCGATTTTAGCTTCTACATATAAACTCTATGAAAGGTAAAAGTAACATGATTGTCGTCCTCTTATATGGCTATTCCACTGAATTGTCACACTTAGTGCACAATTTAAGCAGTAATTAAAATAATTAAAATAACTAATTATCCTACAATCTCACATAATAAAATCTCGTTATCGCAAGTCTACAAATATAACCAGTTGATAATGCGCAATCTTGCATTGCCAGAGGAACACCTGGCTCGTCAATTATATAACAATTCAATTTTTTTTTTAATTTGTCGGCCATTTTGGCAATGTTCCTTAAGAGATAGAAACGGTGTTCCTGAAAATCTTTTTGGACACAACTTTCCTCACACAATATCTATATATTCTAAGGCAGAGTTCCGCAAACTTTTGGTATTCAAGACACCTACCAAATCAACAAATTTTAGGTTTATATACACAAAATCAAATTATATTTAATGTTTATCTGTCATTAATATCAATGTAATATGAAAAGATATTCAACAAGGAATGTGAGTTTATTTAACTTTTTTTATACGACTAAGGTGGAAAATAAGCATACGGCCTGCCTCATGGTAAACAGACACCGTTAACTGAACATAAGCGATCAAAATTTGAAGCAATCGTTGATTGACTTGTATAACTCTTACCTATATTCAGCTATTATTTCTCAACTTCCTGACAAACTGCCTGCCATTTTTGTGCACCAACAAAAAAATGGACAGTTTTTCTTTTTATGACTACGGTACACCTGTATGCCGCCGCACACACTTTGCGGAACACTATTCGAAGGTACATAAAAATACTTTATAACAGTGATCTAAACTGTAATAAATTAGCCTCCACTCAAATTAAATAATATGAGATCTTTTATCTATAGCTCACCTTCCTCTAAAGTGTCGGGCAATTTTTTTCCATGAGTATCAGGTAGTATGATGCAAAGGCCTGCTCCAACCAAAGGTACCAACCCGAACACTAGTGGCGGTAACCACGGGCTTGTATGGGAAAGGGTTGCCACGAATGGGGCAACCATAGATCCTATTCGAGCTATTGTGGAAGATAAACCTACTCCGGAATTTCTGACTACGGTGGGGAATAACTCTCCTGCATATAAATATACCGTGGCAAATGATATGCTCATTCCCCATAAACCTATGCATCCTAAAGCTAAATGGCTTGCACCCGAATGCGGTATTATAATGATGAGGAGGCAGCTGATGCCAGTGATGCAGTTGGCGCTGATCAATGTGACTTTACGGCCGAGAGTCCGGTTTGCGTAAATCGATATCAGGGTGCCGGGTACCTGGAAAGTAAAAAGCATTTCGTACTTAAAAGGAAATTGTTATTTCCACTATATATCTAAAACCGATTGACCGTTGACGGTGTGTGTATATATATTTCGGGACAAATTTCACAGTGCCATCTATTTACGGCCTATAGATACGGCCACCTGATATAAAGTTGTTATCGTAACATATCAATGCTTACAAAACAATGGACATAAAATCATACAATCTTAGTAAAAGTTCTTGGTAGGAAAAGCACTCTACCAATCGAGAGGTCGTGTGTTCAAAACCACTCTAGGGAGGGGAGGTGAACTCTTCGATTTTAAAATATTCAGAAATTTTACAGCACTTCGTACCCTAAAAGTCATAAATACAATCGGTCACACATTGCCACTCTTGCTGTTAACACACTAACACCTTAGGCTTAGTAGTTTACGGAATAAGTTTCAAAATAAGCATAGTGTGTACTATACAACTGGTAAACATATGAAAATACATATTTATTTGTATTTTCATGTATTGCATCAGATCATAAGGTGACACGAGATTACGGTTGATGATGTGGTGTTGGAATAAGTGAATGTGATTGTATGTCTTAAAAGTGCGCGTAGGGACACCGCTGACGTCGATAGACGAGTAAGTGTAGGGAATAGTGTAAACGGAGCATCGAGAAATCATAGCTATGAATACCACCGCAGTGTTAAGTCCAAAACGACCAATCTGTTTCATGAATCAACGATAATGTAGGAAAGAAAGGGACAGACGGTGGAGCCTTGGAGTTTTGTTCATACCCTATGGGTACGGAATCATATTAAAGAGCTTTCGTTGTAGCAATCATTATCAAAGAAAAATTACCTGTATGGCAGCTGATATAGCGACATTTGTGAATATATTTCCGGAGACATGGCCGATGTACTGCGATACTCCAAAGAAGCAGAGACCGCAGACGAACCAGTTGAAGCAGATGGCAATGGTGCGGGCCCGAAGTCTTGGTGTACGGAAGAGAGCCAAAAATGACGCGTGCTCTTCGTGACTTCCGCTCACTTCGACGACCATCTTCTGAGTGGAAGAAGCAATATTTTCTATTGGTCGGCCATTTCTGAAAAAGGAATAAATTGTCGTAGAATTGAATGTATACTGTAACTATTTAATTACTATTATCTTGGTTCATAGGTTTATTCTACGGAACATACCAGGTCGGTGATCAAGTGGCTGTTATTGTTATCTAGCCTTGGTGTTTTAAGAGATAGGGTTCATCAAAGCTGCCCAACTGATGAAGTAGCATTCGAAAAAGAAAATCGCAGCTATGGAACAACTCCCTAGAGGGTTGTTGAGTTCCTATGAGTAAGAGGGTGTACCAGTAAGATCCAAAGGATTCGCTATATTAACAGCAGGGGTGGCAACGGGCGAGCCACACTTTCTGTATTGTGTATTTCACATACATACATACATACATACATAAATTAGTATGTACTTTATTTGGATGAATAGATTACTAACGATTACTAATTTTTATAGAGTGTTTAAAATTTTAAATAATACTATTTCGTAATTAATATTACAAAATTAATTTGTGTGTAGTTTACAAAAACTAAAATGCGCAGAAAACTAATAAACTGTAACAGTAAGAATACACGGTGGCATAAAAAATGCCACGTTGTAAGTAAATGCGGTAGTGTAGTTTTAGAATTTCTATACCAGTGGTAACATGTAAACGAAAGGTTTTATTTGAATAATGTAAAGAGGAACATACTTATTTAGCCTTGATTATGAAACTATTAAGCTGGATAAGTATTAATATAATGATATGAATATCATTATCCTTTTGTTATACCTACCCGTGTTTAGATTAATTAATTTGAACAAAAATCGGATTTTGTTTCGTAACTATAGTTAGTTTATAGGTAGACATTAGGTAATGAGGACTAGCAGTACAACACTAGTTCTCGCTGCGCACGCCAAATAATTACTTTTGTAATATTTTGGAAAATAAAATAGATTTCTAGATGTGAAGGAATTTTTAAAATTGGTTAAGTAAGTATTTTATTGAATTTATCCAATATAAACAGACATAAAAAATCAAAAATTTTTCCTATATAATATTACTATATATCATATAATATATAAAAACAAAACACAAGGAAAAAATTTGAGAACATGTTTGTATTGTACTGTTGTGTATCGAACATCAAATATTCACAATATATAAAGAACATTTTTATATTAATTACCTTTTAGCAGCAATTTCCATAATCTTGATAGCTTCATCAGTTTTACCAGCAGTTAAAAGCCATCTGGGTGATTCAGGTAATAGAAAGTAGTAGCTGAGAAACAGAACTGATGGCAGAGATATCGCCAGTTGGAACATGTTCCAATCGCGGAGGTAGTAACCGAAGAGAGGTAGAGTCAAGTGTCCCAAATTAAAAGGTATCTGGTAGATGATTCCAACTGTTTCTCTGTATTTGGCGCCGATTAACTCCATAGTGAGGACGAAACTGGTCACCATGGTGCCCCCGGTAGCTACAGCCAGAAAGAAGCGAAGCGTGGTGAACATATACCAATTCACGGAGTAGGCCGTCGTTACTCCAGATATCAGCTGCAGGAATACCGCAGCAAGGAAAGGTAATCGACGACCATATCTGCAACAGGATATATATAACTATATGAATTCACTAGTAATTAGATTCTGCAGGCAAATTATTTTTACAACGTCAGGAAGCAAACAAGCATACGGTCCGCTTGATGGGTAGTGTTTAACGTAGTCTATGAACCATTGCAAGACGTACCACTCGCGAGTTGTCAGCCCCACTGCTGACACAGCAACCCTGATAAATTCACTCATTCGTTGGGCACAACAACAACCCTGTGAAGTGGAGTTACTTCACCAATAGAGCTAATTTAACGCGTCTCACCATATTTGATCGAAAGTTCAATAATTACCACATATTTAAAAAAAATCGTCGGAGTAAATTTGTCAAAGACATCATCAACCTTAAATTTCAAGGATGTACTATATAATTGCTACTTAAAGGCATTCTCCATTTATTACAATGTCCATTAAGGGACCAGAAGTTAATCGAACAAACAAACAGGCAGAGTCAGACAGAATAATTTTGCATTTAAAATGTGTAGCAGATATTATTAATAAGCGGATAAACAAATGAAATAGTTCCAAATTTCGCCTACTTAATGATGGCGATATCGCGTTCTACCATCTACTCTATGTTACACAGAGGTGGAGTTTTTTTGTACGTAACTTTGATTATTTGGATGTAGGGGGAATATCTGGAACTACTGATCTGATTCTAACAATTATTTCACTAATAGGAAGTTACATTATACCTCATACTTTGTACAATTATTTTCACTTCTGTATATTGTGTAAAAGTTGATAATCCGAATTCTATATCGAGTCACGGACAGAGTCTTAGTATGAAGTAAACTGATTTGGTATCTTTATGTTAGGTTTATATTTATCTACATTGAAACCACAACGAAATTTTAATTACGTCTCTTGGTTTGAATGTATCCCTATGAATGACGTAGACAGTGAAACCTATCAAATATTACACAAGCTCTGCACGAGTCAATACATGTGTCTTGGAAATGGAAATTATTTGAGACTTTACGTCATGAGTTTAAGGGTTATCATTACTAACAAGTACTTAAGTACCTCGGTGTAAGCGCTTCTCCATTATGTTTATAATCAAATCCAAAATCACCTATGCATGGTACAGTATGTGGATTCGTAAACAAGGCTCAAGCGAAATAGAGACATGAAATAATATCCTATAGGTACTTATAAGATTGTAGTTGGGTCAAATTTACATGACGATTTTTTAAAGAAAATAATAATTGTAGGGTTTAACAGAACATGTGTTCTTTTATACGCAAAAAGTACAGAACGGGTTTTGATGGAATATTAGGTACAATTAGTCTCTAATCAAAATTTAGGTTACTTTTCAGTTGAAAAATGTTTCAGGTTGTTGATTTTTTATATACACCTAGATTGGCACACAAGCATGCGGCCCGCATTGGATGGTAAGCGGTCACCGCAGCCTATTTACGCTCGCAACACCACGGGTATGTTACTCGCGCGCTGCCAATCTTGTAACCTAAGGCTCTTTCGTCACAGTACCCAGTAATTTCTCTGCCATATATCTCCCTTCAAACCAGAACATAGCTATATAAATATGCTAACGCCAAGCAGCTATATAAATAGCTGCTTGGCGGTAGAAATAGGTGAGACAGTATCCACGCAAACGACTTTTGTACAAAGTCTTCCTCTAAATGTAAAATTAGGAAAATTCAAACTTTCTTTGAGTGTAACCGCAGGCAGTACATAAGATCAACATGGAAACTTTTAGCACTTTTGAACAGTACGGTTCAAAACAATCTATTACTTGACGCCTTGTAGGGGTTATTGTCTTCGTTTAATTAAGAAAGGTCACCAGGAATCTAGAGAAAACTTGCTGATTTACCAGCTGGGGTACAATAGCGCTCTTATATATCATCACTATTATGCTTGTTTGCCACCCGGTGTAGCATTTATTCAAGAATAAGTATGTCAGGCATTCAAACACTAAGTACTTAACCAGTATCGTATTTATATGATTATAGTTATTATCAACCGATTGATGATGTGTTATTATGTTATTATTTATATTCTACTAAGACGTAATGATGTGGATGATGTATCTGTTTTCAATAGAAATTAAAGGAAATTACGTATTAAAGGCTGTGTTATTAGTTTTTGATAATAGCTAAATAGAACTGTACTGTGCCACCGTAGAGAGATATGAGGAGTATGTAAACTAGCTCACATATCTTTCTGACATAATTACCAACACTTACGCTTTAGGGTCGTCACCTGATTAATATCGCGAATTGTGAGCGGCGCGCTACACAAAACGTAAAACAGGATCACTAAGTTTATCGCATCTTCATTTATAATCACGTATCACATATATCGGTGGCACGAGTGTGAGTTTTCGTCGATAAATTTGTATGGAAATTTGACTTTTTGAAATGTTTCACTAAAAGCGTGGAATTGCCATTGGAATTAGAGTCAAGAGTAACGCTACTGAACTACGTCTATGGCGGTATGGAAACTAAATTTATCCTGTGTGAAAATCGAACCCAAAAGCCTTGGTATTAAAGTGGCATTGTTAACTCCGCCACCGAGCACATCACAACAATAACGTACTCCATTACAGAACATGCTAAAGTAATAACTTCCGTAACCCCAGATTGTATTGAGCTCGAGTACCGCAGGATGTGCCAATTTGTTCAGAATACCGATAAATAAGCATTATGTACCTAACAGCTACGTTAGATCCATGATAGATTAAACTGACCTGTCAGAAAGGTGACCAAAGACCATGTTACCGACGAGAATCCCGAGCATAAACACTGTTTGTGTCAGATTTTTCAACCATTGCCTGTCGCAAATGAGATCCCATTCTGATACGATAGTCTCCTTGAATACGGTATAATCGTATATGTACTCTGAGCAGTTAGCGTGACATACATTATCGAAGTTCATAGATCCATTCTCATACTCATCGGAGGCACAAGTGAAATTCATCGGTGGAGCAAGGAAAATGATACTCATTTGGTGCCATGCCACTGGGAACTTTACCAGGAATACCACGAAACATATCCATATCTGCCATTTGCCGATTGCTCCTATCGCCTTCGTTAAGGGATCCTCGATAACTTTTTGTTTCACAACGTCTTGGTTTGCGTTCTCCAGCACTGAAAGTAAATAAGGTAACAAAATTTATATACGTAATACATGCCTCAAATTTGTGATATTATTTACATGACGATGTCGGTTATAGAATGGCTAGGGATAACACTCTCGTGAGTTCGATTCCAGCCCAAAATAAACATTTTTGTCCATGAATAAATAAGTTTTTTCTTCTTAATCTGGGGGTTTATATGTATTTACAAAAAAAGGTATTCATGAATGTGTATTCGTTGTTTAGTACCAGCTTTGCTTAGTTTGGGCCTAGATTTTTTTTATACAACGTCAGGAGGCGTATAAGCATACCGCCCACTTGATGAAAAGCGGTTACATTAGCCTATGAACGCTTGCAATACATTAAGTATCATTCGTGTGATGCCACCTCTGCTGCTACAGCAGCAGCAAGGAGCTTACACAGGTGACCTCACTCACTCGGTTTGTTATTTAACTGCGGTTTTATGTACTTCCACAGACGAGTTGCTTTGATGTGTCCTACCTCTCTTAAAAGCATACAGATATGTTCATGGACACAAATATTTGTCCAGTATGGAAATAGAACCCACGAACGTTGGTGTCAAAGTAGCAATATTAATCTCTGCGCCATCGAGTACGTCGAAATAGCTAGATGGCGCTGTGTAATTTATCCGAGAATATTTACTTTTTAATTCATCGTTCTCTTGGTGATTGATTAACATCGTGTTATATGTAATATAGTAATGCAGGACATGAACGCTAAGAGAACCAATAGCACTTTATTCCGAATTTAGAAACACCACCACTCATGCGTTGCCGACCCTCTAAAAACCTCTTAACGCATTTCTTGAAGAACTCCATGCTGTAGTCCGCTGGGAGCTCATTCCACAGCTTGAGCGTTCTCGGAAGAAAGGAACCATTGCGGTTCCAACGTGTGAGGGTGATCTCACCGCCGTCGGCGAGCGGTGCGGTTATAAAAAGTAGCTGTCGGCATCATTTCGAACAACTCTCCAGAACACACCCCGTTTTGTACAAACGGCAGAACTATTTATAAGCGGTCTTCTGTGAGGTGGAGGTGTTTCCTTAATAACAACTTTCCATCAATTGGATCATACCTTGCAATGTTTGTTAGACAGTCGTTATGGGGCTTCGTAACCAGGATCGAATATAACGTCCTGGACTATCTGGTTCGTTAGTAGTATTTTATAGTTAACCGTATCAACCCATACACATCCTAGTATGAGTTGATACGGTTAGCTATAAAATAGTTACAGATACAACAAGATACAAGACAAATTTAAACAATGAAAGGACCGGACAATGATTAAGAGGAAAACAAAGTGTCACGGGTCATTATAGACCAACGGTTTGTTTTGATCACTTATACGAGACGTGTTGCAATGTCATATTTTACACGCAATAAGATAATACCAGGTTTTGGCCTGTATTCTAACTAACGTAGAACATGAGTTCGACACGTGCTAAGAGATTGAGGAAATCTTGAAAACAACTCAACTAATTCATTTAGTTTTAACTGTAGGTATTATTTTAAATAAACTCGCTAGCATGGAAACCTGGTTAATATATAGGTATAAAACCAGTTCATTCGCAGATCAACAAATATTTAATAATACTCTTTTCGTTCGGGTTACGGTCGACCGATATAATTCCGGCCTTTTCTAAAGACTTCCTACAAATGGTTTTAAGTCAAAAAATCTAGGTATTTATTTAATAGTATATAAAACTAAACAATAATCAAGTTTGTTGGATAAAAGTCATAAGTCGTGACCCATGATTGAGCTGTTGATAAGGGCAGTTGATAGGAAAAGAGTGGAGTCTGCGTGTCGCGACAGTCGGCAATCTTATCAACGAGACGGCCGTGCCTCCACTGCACCTCCCCGTTCACCCCTCTCCCTTCACTCGTCTCATCATGACATGTAGTTAAATTGGATACGTACCTTTTTGCGGACAGTTATTGAGGTCGAATGAAATCAACCACTCTATCAAGGCGTCTAGGACAATCTTTGAAACCATTTTTTTTTTACAACATTGCGAGGCATAGGTAGGTACAAGCATACGATTCACCCGATGTAAAGTGATTACCGTAGCCTTTGGAACCTTGTAATACATTACGTATTACCTTAAGGGCTTACTGGTGACCTCACTCACACGCAGGAACACAACAACCCTCCAGAGAGTTGTTATTTGGTTGCGGTTTTCTGTGAGGTGGAGGTACTTTCCCAGACAGGGGCTGCTTTGATGCACGCTACCTCTTATAAAACTGACCGAGACAAACAGACAAGTTCATGCACATAAATGTTTGCGCTGTGTGGAAATCGAACCCCACGAGTGTTGTCAAGTCGCGTAATTAATCGCGGCGCCACCGAGCTTGTCAAAATTTGCGATACTTATACCGGAATTGCATGTCATATTATTATTTTCACGTTACCAAAGCCTAAATACGCATTTTTAACTTTTTTGTCTGTCTGTCTGTTGTTTCTCCGGGCTAATCTTCTCTAATGAAAGTGACGGTGTTAAGATTAAGGCATGCTCCGTCCGGGCATATAGAAAGAACGCAGGACAAAAGAATGACGAGTCAGATATACAATGCGAAATTGGAAGGATGTAATACCCGAGGAAGACTCAAGACTTACCTACCATGATCAAATTGGTCGTGTTCTATCAGAAGGTGATTTCAGGAGATTTAGGAATGCGCGAGTATGTATGAAAGAGTTATGAATGTTAATGAAGCGACTGTGGCGTGTAAAGATCGCGTCTTATGGCGCTCGGTTCTTCCTACCTACCCCACAAGGGACTTGGCGTTAAGGTATAGAATTGGTTAGATCTCTGGCAAAGGGTAAAGACTTCCTTTTTTGATGAAAATATTTTGTCCAAATTGTAACTCGTTTTTATCTCACTCTAGTGCGGAATACTAAGTTTAGTAAAAATAAACTTAGAGAGTAAAGTTATCACATATTGTATGTACGTGTGTATGTATTATTTAAAAGTTTTTTTAAAAAACCGAACGATAACATTCAACCAGTATCGTTATTTATTATTCTTCGTCACCCACATTGAAGAAAACCAATACGTAACACGTTTTATGTTTGCGAAAACCCACCCATATCTTCACCCTACAAATTGGAGAAATGTTAATTTTATCTGTTGATTAACTTTATTTATTGCGTAAAAAAAGTATTAAAGCTGAGCTGATAGAATATTATGACAACTCCGCTCTATATCATAATTAATAACTAATACCGATTTTCGTTATGAGGGACATACAAAAGTGACCCTGAACGTCCAACATCTGAAAGCTAAAATTCTAGACACCGTATTGAATGACTGAAAATGCGTGACATGGTAGCCATATCATAGAAGATGTGTGCAATGTTCATAAATTCGCCTCGTTTCTGCAGCGCATCAGGGATGTTTGCAGAAGCCCGCGTTGATTGCTTTTTACTGTCATGCGTAAAATATGCGCGTCCCTGGTGCGTCGCGTGCGGGACAGCTCCAACATCATCTTGAGCACGATCGCGAGCAGACTGGATTGCTCTTATATAAATCGCTGCTGTAGCATCTCCTCTTCTGTGGCCATCACGTAATTTTGATGTTTTAAAATCACGTATTACTAACATGGTTCTTAAGTTTTATCATTGTTACTAATTAAATGAGTCTTGTTACTTGAATAAATATACATATAATATAATAATAAAAAAATATAAATTATCATATATGAAAAAGAAATTGGTGTCGTATTAACACATTGTACGAATTCGGCAGGTTAGGAGTTGTTTCCTTAGGATAAAAAGGAATTTCAATTGTTTCATAATAGTAAACAAGACATGGTTCATTACCATATTCCACAAATCGTTATCTTTTCACAAAATATTTTGTATATACACTTGACCTATGTGATGTTGAATATTTTGAGGAAGCTTTCGTTCGAGACTAAAATTATTAATCGGCTATTCCAGCGACGAGTATGCGTTAATATAGTATGTGCATAGGATGTAGATTGTTACTTATTATTGTTCTTTATATAATAGATGACATTCAGTAAACTTTTCTTCACTACGTTACGTAATGGCCTCGCCACGTGTGATAGCTCTCATTTCTGTTGCAAAGTTCCTCTCCATGACAACGTTGCTTTATATACGTACTGTATAAAACATACTTCTAAATGCCTCCCACTTTTTATTAAAATGATAGAAACGTGTTGAATATTCATAAACATTTCGTAATCATGTCTATATTAATTGGGCATATAAAGGATATCACAACAAACCGTTGGCCTGACACCCATTTTAATTTCAGAAGATAAGAAATAGATAAACTAAGATGCTTGACATTAAATGAAGTGGGTATCAATCGCTCTTGAACTAAGTGTACTGGAGTATTTTGGAAGAGTCACAAAAGTGACTACTTTGTCGATTAAAATCCGGACGAGGTTAGAATAAGATAAAGAGTTCAATTTTGTTTTCATGAACTTATTTTTATATACATATGAACTTAAAAGAGAGGTAAGCAATGGGATTTTCCCAAATAAATCAATAAGCCTCCTACAAGCCTAAAATCAAATAGATTTCTCTCTCTTTCGACGAGCTCGGTGACGCAGCAATTAATAACGCGACTTTGACACAGACGCTCGTGGGTTCGATTTCTACACAGGACAAACATTTGTGTGCATGTACATAACTGATTGCCTTGATTGCGTGTTTTTAAGAAAGGTAGGGCGCATCAAAGCATTCCGTCTGGTTCCCCCACCTCACAGAAAACTGCAGCCAAATAACAACCCTCTGGAGTGTTGTTGTGTTCTTGAGTGTGAGTGACGTCAGCAGTAAGCTCCTAAGGAGTTACTATGTTAGCAGCAGAGGTGGCATCTCACGAGCGATACTTAATGGATTTATTATAAGTTATGTTTATCCGATTTCTGAAATTCAATTCGAATGTGGTTACCTCTTTCCCATATCGGGGTGAAACAGAGACGAAATGGACCCACGACATATAGCAAATATAAGTACGTAAATAGATATATCAGAAACTGATTTAGAAAAAATTAAATTGTTACACCATCTTAAATTATAAGTATGTTTTGATTATGTTTGAACACTTGGTCAGATAAAAAAATATTTCATTGACTTTAATGTAATACCTATAACGACTATTTAAGCCTAAAAAAGAAAATATATATATACATCCTATTTTTGGGGAAAATGATGATTGAAACTTTAATATGTGCATGGTAAGTAGGCGAATTCTGCATCAATGAATTTTACATAAACATTGTACAAAAGTAATCGTGTGCCTACGAATAAATAATTCGTGTGCACACTCTCCAAAGTGAATTCTGTAAAATACCGGCAAGCATGCCATCTACGTCGGTGTTCCAGACTTTGAAACTTAGCCTTTGTTAGCGTTTGTTCACCTATTAATCTCACCGTGCGCCGCTCAACAGAATTGAGAGCAGCTAACTGATACTTAGCAGATCCATCCCACAGATGGCTACAGTACTCCATGGAAGATCGAGTTTGAGCTTGGTATAATTTGAGAAGCCGTTCCAATGTGAAGTACCGCCTCACCCTATAGACTCCAAGGTTTTTAGCTGCTGTTGCTGCCTTCGCCTCAATTGAGCGATCGAAATTGAGACTGGATGTTAAATCAAGGCCAAGCAAACCAAGATTTTTTTATACTACGTCGTAAGGCAAAGGTATACAAGCATACGGCCTATCTGATGTTAAGCTAGTACCGTAGGCTATTAACTCTTCTGCTGCTTACACAGCAACTCCTTGGGAGCTTACTGGTGACCTCACTCACACGCAGGACCGCAATAACCCTCTAGGGAGTTGTTATTTGGCTGCGGTTTTCTGTGAGGTGGAGGTACTTCCCCAGACGGGCTGCTTTGATGCGCCCTACCTCTCTTAAAACGTCCAGACCGAGACAAACAAACATGTTCATGCACACAAATATTTGCCTTGTGTGGGAATCGAACCCACGAGCGTTGGTGTCAAAGTCGCGTCATTCACGACTGAGCCACCGAGCTCATCAAAACTCTCGGTTAGTGGAATAGATACACCCTGGAAAGTAGAAGTCAGGACTTTGATTAAGTAGATGTTATACATATATCAAATCAACGCTTAAATTATTTAAAATAAATCTACTCACTAAAGGATAGATACTCTACCTCGGTAGGTAAACAAAATCAAAAATTTCGATGAGATCTCTCAGATGAGTGACAACTCCATGGACGATTGTTGTGTTCTGACTGAGTTAGGTCAATAGTAAGCTACTGAGAACTTACTGTTTTACAGCAGAGGTGGTAACGCAACCCTGGAGAAGTGCTCACCGAAATTTGCAGCTAAATAATAGCTTCCTGGAGAGTTCTTATTTTCCTGACGTTGCTAGTACTACAAGTAGTTAGTTTTTGCTTTAGCAACGAGGGTGGCAATGGGTGAGTGTTTCCTGTGTTGCAAGCGCTCATCGGCTGCATAGCCAATTCACATCAGATGGACTGTATGCTTGTATAGCTCTCAAGTTGTAAGTATAAAAAAACATCTTAATATCCGTCGAATGAAATAAAAACGTATGAAATACGATAACGTATTAAATGGGATTTACTCCCAAAGTTGAATGAAAAATACTTTTTTTTACTTTTAAAATTAAATATATCTTTACGCTAAATCCCTTGAATTATATATAGCTATTTATTACTTCACGCTACATCTCTTGCGGGGTAGGCAGAGAGAACGGAGCGCAGCATGACTCGGTCCTCGCACAACAACATTCATAGCTCATCTTATGCACGCTTTCCGATTTCTCGAAATGAAATACTCGATTTATGTTTCAGTTGTACGATTCTGGCCAGTCTGGGTTTTGATGAGTGGAAGGCGCATGCGCTTTGTATAATAACTTGTGATGGAAAACTACATTGCAGAGGCCATTCACCCTTATCAATAAGCTATCATTAAGTGCACTTCCAATCGAAATTACTTTTTTATACAATTCCGGACTCTCGAAATGGTTCTTGGAATACTGCGAGTATGTAGGGTAAATATTAAGATTGTTGAGGATAGCTTTTATATAACCTTTTTATACTTTTGTAAACTCTATATTTTTACACTCTGGTATTATTCTTTCTTTTGTTTTCTGCTGTTATATTGATTGTGTCATCGTTCGTCTTTTGGTAAGCATTATTTTATTATAACTCCTATATCCTAAATAAATAGAAAATACTCTGATATCTGGTCTTTACCTATTTATTACATACAGTCCACCTTTCTTTAAAACACATTCTTTACAAAGATGATTAAGTGAAGTAATTCGAAACTGAAATTAATTGGTAAAAAAGTGGAAGATACCATATCTACGACGGCACAGAATTAGTAAATGGCAGTAAGTATAATAATTTTATATGTTTTTTTATATGTAGTACAGTTAAATCCTTTCGTTCACTATCGGAACTAAGTTTCATAACAAGCTACGAAGGAAGATTTTTTATTCACTTTTTCATAACC
This sequence comes from Pyralis farinalis, assembly GCA_947507595.1. NCBI lineage: Eukaryota > Metazoa > Arthropoda > Insecta > Lepidoptera > Pyralidae > Pyralis > Pyralis farinalis. The sequence goes on from OX382273.1 coordinate 15,493,651, forward strand.
AGTTATTAAAAAATACTATTCTATCAATTATCAATTTATGGCTTTAATTACCAGCTATGGAAAAATATAAAATTTCAGTTTTGCATTCAGTTATTAATCAAGAATATTAAATCCATGTTCATAACTGTCTTTATTTCTCCACCAAACAATACCAATTATCATCGTTGAAAGTCATTCAAAAGTCATGTCTTATCAATAAAATCTTTACGTACGATTCGTTCATCGGAGAACATAAATAATATACTCGTAGTTCTATTTTCCTACTTAATTTGTAAACGAACACATCAAGCTTTACACTTTGGTTTTTGTACCATTCTTATATTCTTATTTGGTAGAATAGAGTTATTTGAATATTAATTCAAAGTTCCATTCTAACTCTTATTATAATAATTTATATCGGCTTATACACACACACATACAGCCTGTCTGATTATAAAAGCTGACGTACAATGAGATCCCACTGCTAACGTATCACTTCTTCGGGTGCTTTCTAGTGATCTCACCTACACGCAGGAGCTAAACATTTCTGTATGCATTATTTAAGTAATAGTAATAACGCCTCTATTTTCTAAAATAATTATCGGAAAGATAAACAAAATCTAGTGAATATGTAGATAATTGAAAATTGACGATATTGTGAAGTTTAGGGTTTCAGGAGATTCGATAACTAAGTGTACGGTAGTATCTATCCAGGTATTTTGAAATGAAACTGGCGAAATTATAGCAGGACGCACCAGTTCTATTCCAAGACCGACAATGTAATGAACGAAAGGTTTTAACATTATCTAAGAAAAAAATGTCTTATGAGTTGCCGGTAAACTTTTTTTTTATACTTTATACTTTTAATTTTAAAAATGCATTGAAGAATGAGAAATGTAAGAAAAATTCTCAGTACTAATTATAAAATATGAATCTTGTTGCCGTTGTGAATTAAATAGGCATTTATAGTACTAATATTAAAAGTAATACACGTTGTGTGTATGTTGTTAAATTGATGTAATGAATATGAACACTAAGCGAACTTGAAGTAGCGTCCTTTTTTCTATCTTATACCATCTTCATTTCTTTATACAGCATACAAACCGTTAATATAAACTAAAAAAAGGAAAGTTAATAAAGTGTATCATTGTTCTCATAAATAATCTAAATTTACAGTGCGCCAATATGAATCACAATCTATATATCTTTATAACAAAGTCAATGAAAATCTCGACATTTATCCCCTGCGATTATGAGAAGTTAAAGAAAAAGTATTCACCTGGTTAAAAGGTATACGCTACAATGATACGGAAGTAATAATGAATTAAATAACACAATTTTACAGTGTTTCAAATTAGGGTAAAAAAATTAAATTAAATTTATTTTTCTTCAATTAAGTCCCAAATGTTATTGTATATTCTTCTATTTGAAGTGTGTTTAGTAATAATGTAAGTTAAGAAAGAGCAGGTCTGTCTGGCATTCTTTGCTTAATAGGCAGTCCTCACAATCATGTTTGTATACACTATTATTGTTAACGAAATAAACATTTATTTTTAATTTTACCATAGCTTAAGAAACCTTGCATCACAAAGATTGTCGCTCGCACCATCCCTGCTGCTAACAGAGCAACTCCTCAGGAGCTTACTGGTAACCTCACTCATTCGCAACACAACAACCTTTCAGGGGATTTTATTTTGCTACGGTTTTCTGTAAAGTATAGTACCTCCCCAGATGGGTTGCTATATGCGCCTTACCCCTCTCATGCATACTTTTCATACAAAACCATATAGGAGTTTATGTATTAAGTACCTCCGTCCAGAACATTTTATACACAAGATCAGAATGATCAAATAGGACTATTTAGGCATTGCAAAATCTTACTAATCCATGTGAAAGTTAAATACAATTTATTAAAAGAAAATTACTACAACTTGAATGACAGTGGATCATGCTGTATTCAAGCGAGAGATTGAACAGACGGCTAATTACTTCACGCGCTAGCAATGTGTACGACGAGAGAACTACTCTATATTTTGTATGTATGTATAACTGAACCGAGTGCCCCTTGACTCGATCCTTACATACCTCACTCGCTTTTTTAACATTCATTACTCTTCTCATGCATGCTCGCCGGTTTCTAAGGTTCCTGACATCACCATCTGATAGAACACGATCAATTTGGTCATGGTAGGTAAATCTTGGCCTTCCTCGGCTCCTACATTCTTCCACTTTTGCGTTGTATATTTGTTTCGTCCTGCATATTTTGTACCACTTTTAATTAATAAACTGTAAACATTTTGAAAGATGGGTATCAAATATGTATTCATGAAATATTTTTAGGACAATATGAGTATTTAATGATATTAATTAAATTGATAAAATAATACAACAGTTTTTGTACCATTAAATAATAATATTTTTTTTAGAAGCGCTTTTAGTAGCGATGGAAGGTACACCGCTGATGTGGAGAGACGAGTGAGTGCAGGGAATAGCGTGAATGGAGCGTTGGGTAAACTGCTAGGCAGCCGAAATCTAAGCCAGAAGGTACAGCTCGCTGTACACAACGCGGTGCTAATCCCAACGATAACTTATGGAAGTGAGAGCTGGGTATGGCAGAGAGAGTATGAAAGTAGAATAAATACGGCCGAGATGATGACGTACGAAAGAGAGTTGGTCTGAAAGAGAGTGTCGGTGTTAACATAAGAAAGGGCATGTTCCATTGATTCGGACATGTAGAAAGAATGCAAGATGAAAGAATGACGAAACAGATATGCGAAAGTGGAAGGATGTAGGAGCCGAGGAATACCAAGACTAACCTACCATGACTAAATTGATTGTGTTTTATCAGAAGGTGATGTGCCTTAGGAACCGGCGAGCGTGCATGAAAAGAGCTATGAATGTGAAAGAAGCGAGTGAAGTGTGTAAGGACCGCATCTTATGGCGCTCGATTCTCTCTGCCTATCCCGCAAGGGACCTGGCGTGAAGATATAAAAAAAAATATTTTTTACAATGTCAAGAGAAATTCTTGCATGCGGTCCACCTGAAAATAAAGTGGTTACCGTAGCCTATGAACGCTGGAAATCCGTTAAAAGTATCACTCGGGCGATGCCACCTCTGTTTATAACACATATACTCCGTAGTAGCTACACTCCAGGTACTTCCTCAAACGGGTTACTTTGTTGGGCCCTACCTCTGTTAAAATTTTTAAATATTATTATTATTATAACAATATTATATTTATTTTTCAATATTATATTACACTTATATTTTAATTTAACACTCCTTCTAATGTCATTAGGTCATTTTCCTAATGTCATAACAATTGTTCGATGTAACGTGTTCAAAGAACGAATTTCGCAGTAAACATTGTATCTACTTGTGCAACAGATATGTACTTGTAATTGATGTCGTATTTAGTTTATAATTATGCTTGTTTGTTGATATGTTATTAAGTACTTACGTTATTGTATTATTTTATATAATATTAATCCGCTTGATTTATACTGCAATTTATTCCATAACTCAGTGGCTTTTTAAAAAATGCATCTATATTCGTAAAATGGTAAAAATAATGAGCGAGTGCAGACTCGTTAACAACTACTTTCTTTCCATTGGTAAGTTAGTAGAAATACGAGTATATTTATAATGCCGTTAGGAATCATTTTGTTATATTGGCTCAAAAACATGCAATTTTCGATGCTGTTAATTAGTCATCCATAAAGATAAAAATAATAATATCCCTATCAAAGGACAGACGTGACCTATTGCCCTAGAAAATATCGAATAAATTCTGACGACATTTCATCAACTAAAGGACAATTTAACTTAAAATAAACGTTGATCACCTCGTGTATTTCGATAACACAAAAATATTTCCTACAACGGAAATGATAGTGTCATTTACGGTGATAAAATTTAACTTGATACCTACTTGAAAAGGTGAGAATTTAAAAGAAGTCGACATTGTAAATGTCCACGGAAACTGTATTTAATGAACAAATAAACAGGATAATTTCTTGGAATCCTGAGATCAAGGATGCAACCGCGGACCATGACTCTACTTAGTCTATATATCTACCAACACCTAATCGTTTATCTCATATAGTACAAGTTCAAACGGAAACAGATACGAGTAATTTACGTCGACAGTCTTTGAGTATGTGATCTCTTACTCAAAGACGGCTGTTCAGTGCAGTGTTGGCTGCCTTGTATTAAAGCGAATCCTATTATTATCAAAGACTAGAGGATTTTTGCAACTTCTTACGCATTTTCGTAGCCATTTCCAATAAACAATACTTTACTTCTAGGGAAAACAAGCTAAACATTTTATACTGTCTACTACTCTCCGTTGAAACTCATCCAAACTTACAATATTATTATTATATTCTATTATTCTCACGGGCATTATCCCGGTCATTTGATAGGCGTGCGCGGGGATAAGGATCCAACGCGTAGAGGCCCCTTTGAAAAGACTATGTAATGTTGTACACCCGCCGTGACCCACTCCAGGGGATATCAATGGGACAATATACTAATGAACAGGTCACGGCAGGTATTGGGACTATTGCGAGTGTGTAGGAAATGATTAGTCTATTGTAATGAGGTCTGGAGGGATTATTGGTACTGGGTTATTGCAGAAGAGGGACGGACACCTGCCATAACTATCATATATGACTGTTATTTTTGGCAGGCGGTGGCTCGCCACTCACTAGATGGACCCCCGAAATGCCAGAGAAAGTCGGCCGGGGGCAACACCGGTGTGAGTGACTCAGGGGTGTCGAGAGGTGTGCTGCGCTTTCTCCGAAGTTACTCGCGGCGTTATGCCCTTTAACACTTCCACCCCTGGAGTATATCACCTGCTAGAGCAATATACTCTATCGACTCCTCTCTGGACGGCCAATGAAGGCAAGCCAGAGCTGAGAGTCCTGCGGGCCTTCTTGGATTTCCACTCCGACCGACGAAGACACGCCGGACCCGAAGGCCCTGATCGACTCTCTGGAGCACTCGGGTACCCGTGGTGTCGTTACGCACCAACAGCTCGCCACAAGCTGCCCTGCGGGGATATTATTATTATTATTATTATTATGTAAACGGCTAAACAACTGTTGGTTATAATTAGACTGAATGCAAATTAATGCGCATATTATTATAGTTTAAGGAGTATAAAAGTTTTCTAGGGATCAAGTCATCTCATACTAAAATGTATCGCAAAGTGTTATAGAAACTTTGCTTTCGAGCACTCTGATCCCTTGTCACTCTCATTTTATAAATAGATCTTTCATGATTAACCACATTCGCATTTTGATGGTACCGGTGAATTGAGTTACTACGTAATATCGGTTTCATCAGTTCCCCAGAGGTTAGTTTCTTCGTTAGATCACAAGTCTTTCGAAATATAATTTCATGGAAGCTATATTTGGTAAATGACATTCATTATGCAAAAAGGTTGGGGCACAGCCGGGGAACTGGAAAATAACGTTTCTGACAACCGCAGATAAATAACAACATCCTAGAGATACATTAGGGAGATGATTTTTTTTACTTTTACATTTACGCGTAGGTACATCATAAACGGCCTAAGTTCAGGAATAGTGAAAATTACCACATAATTTAAACGTAGGTACTAATAGTATTTTTAACTTTAAATGCATATTATAATAACATAATCACTACAATAAAATCTTATCAGGGTCGATTGAAAAATCCTGGTGAATATTCATTTAATTGTCATTTGACTTCTGTGTTGGATGAAAGATGATAGCTTTACGCTCTTTTATCAACACAGAAGCCAAATCGGCCATTTTGTAATGTTATCGTCTGTCTGTCTGTCATCTGGCCCATCTCACATAAAAGCTACTGAATAGATGGGTTTTGATGATGATTGAATGAACGAATTGTTACACGTTTTTTTTATATCCTACATCAACTAAAAAGCTATTTTTTATCTCGTCCGAATTCCATTATGTGTTTATCTCATACACTCAATAAAGTATAAAGTTTTGTAAGAATTACCGTTAACATTTTTGTTCTAGTTTCGACCTTCTTAATATATCCATTAAAATCAGTAAAACCTTTAAACCATCGTATAACACCCATGCTTACTTCAATTGCTTATTCTGAAATAAATGGTACAAATTAAATTAGTCAGAGTATTCCCCAAAGACATTGCAATGTTTTTGTACGCGTGAGACGTAATATAGGTACTATTTACGTTTGCACATAAAATTGGTATCGTATAATACCTTAAACATACATACTTTAAAAGTTAATTGCATTTAAGTACCCAGGAGTATTTATTGACAACTAAGTAATTATGGGTAATTACTATTTATTTTTAAACGACTTCAAACAAAAATCTAAAGGTTCTCAGTTCGTCTGAATTTTCTTTTTTTTTGTATGTTACACGACATTTTCGCCAATTGTGTACCGATTTTGATGATTCTTGTTTGGGCATATCTCGAAGGCACCGACGGAGGTACGACCCATGTTAATTTCAGTGATGTAACGTGTGCATTCTTGCAGAAACTCTTGAAATATAAAACTCACCTCTGTTTATTAACCGACTTTTAACCTGATATCTTCGTTAATTGTAGACCGATTTTAATTATCCATTTTTAGTGAAGATTTGACGTAGATATGATGAAAATATAATAATAATAATAAACTATTAAGTTATGATATAAAACTTATTCAATAAAAAAGTATTACCAAGTTCATTGAAGTAACTATGTAAATAATCGTCGACTATTTACATAGTTGCTATACATGTTCAGGCGATGAAGCCAGTCCCACTTTTTTTACTTAAAAAGTTTTATTAAAACGAGTTCTTGAGAGACCGAGCTTAGCTCGGCGTTATTAGTATATTTTATGTGTAAAATCGCTTTTTTCCAAGAAACATACCTATATACTTAAACTTAAAAACAAAACCTAATCTAAACATAAAATTTGATCCAAATCTTAGTGTATGTTTCGGTTAATGTATTTATATAGAAGAATTGCTCCTTTGAAGTAATAGGATGATAAAATTACTATGAGTTAGTTAATTATCACATGTAACTTACTTTTGTATGATCTTCCTTCAGTTCAAACAATAAACTCACGTTTAGTTTACAAGTCACACAGAACGGCGAGTTTGTACGCAATAGTATCGGTCGTGTGCCGCAGCGATCCGTGCTGCGCTCAAACACGAATTGACCGACAGACACTTGTGTCTACTGTATATAGATGATCAGTAGGGCAAGCACGAATCCTTTGCGAAAAAACATTCGTATCGTCATCGTATACAATTTGTATGAAAATTGAGCAGCGCCTCTATCGGACGTAAAAGTAACTACATTTTGAAGCACAAAGTACTTTCGTATCGAGCTCGTATCGTAACGTGTACGTAATTTGACATATTTGTATGAAATTTGGGAGCACGAACTTTGTTTTGACGTACGGTATCGACAATCTCGAAGGCTGGCTATCGAGACTTACGAATATTTATTCACGTAAAAATTGTGGATGAAACAACTTGCGTAATTGTGAAAACATAGTATTTGACCATTATTTTCAGTGTTTTTGGTAGTATTTCGCTTGAAAACATTAGTAGACTAATGTTTTACATAAAATGCAAGATTTACCTAGAGTTTAACGTAGTTTATTGTGTTATTTTATTATCTTACTACAATACTTATTGAACACCCAGTAAATGAACAATAATATAGAAAACCTATACTAATAATATAGATCAATAAACCTATTTTTTCAATTATTAGTAGCATGAAATAAACATTTGTAAATAATAAATTTATATATTAAATATATAGTTTATATTTCATTCTACTAATACATAATTGAAAAAAATATGTATTTGTACTAAAGTACCTACCGTTATTTTTATTTATTGATTATGTTACACAGAAGTAAGTCGCAGGGCTAACAAAGAAAATCAACAAAACTGCTAGATCTGATAGAAATTGAATTTAAAAATAGTTTTGCCTTCAATGATAACAACCAGCCCTCCACCAGTGCCACTAGCAGCCCTATAGATATTTGCCTAATGCATATCGTGTTGTTTTTAAAGGAGCTCCAACCTTGACCCAATAAAACGAAATAAACTAAAACAAAAACTGAGTTCACACTCCGTCACAAAAACAATCAAAAAATACTGATAAAGTATGTGCGACATGAACGAAACCGATTGATGACTTTTTATATATTGTACTTAGGACGAGCACTTAAAATTCTTGAGACTATTAAATGCATACCTTGCGACCTTTGATTATTTATACGATATATAAATAAACAAAGCTTGCGACAGTTCTCCTTTGTCGAGTCTCCGAGACAGAATATCAAGAAGCCGTTCAGAAATAAAAGTAATCCAGCTGTTTATGTTTTTCACATTAAAACATAATTTATATTTTTTCAAATATTAATACAATTTAAAATGTTAATACAAAAAGAATATTCATATTTCAAAGTTTTTGTACATAATCCACTCGAATAATTCATAGAATACTCAAGATAAAAATTACAAGAACAACTTCATCTAATTTCAGAACGAATCGTTCACTCAATTTGTTCGTTCCCGGTTTACGTAGTATTGAAATGCTATCGAGGATACGATAGGACGACGAAGGTGCTTCGTGCTAAGTACTAGCGTGATGCTGCGTAATACTATCGGGGACTCGTTACGATTACGATAGGAGTTTCTAAAATGTTCGTGCTTACCCTACAGCATCAGACACTCCCTCGTGCCGAGCTACGTAAATGGGGATTCTACTAGTACGTATGTCGACTCACGCAAACGATTGAATCATATGAGATGGTACGAGCGGAAATCTCGATATTATGATAAGCACAGAAAAACGGCACTTTACGTAAGTAGGAGCAAAAAATAACGCTAGATCTGTGATTTGCAATTATGTGTTCAACAATAATGCGCCAAACGACGTCATTGTTAGAACCTGTTTTGTATGACCATTTATCATAGTCTCATATAGTTTTCATCAATTAGACGATAGTACATATTTGATTTCAAATTAAAGTTTTTGCTTCATAGACTACATAAATTATCGGTAGATTCCCCAAACACATTGCCGATTCATTGGTCGTAACTTACTATTATCCACGTTTGCTTAAAAAAAATTTTTATGATATACAGCAGTAATATATCCAGTGGATATGGACTTTATTGAAAAAATGGTCCCCGGTTCAAATCCTGGCATCTAAATTCGTGTTTTCGGATTTCTATATAGTATAGGTATATTTGTAATTATCACTAGATGAGCGGTGGATTATAATATTGTAAGGAAACCCGCACTTCCATGAAATTATATTTCGAAAGACGTGTGATCTAACGAAGAAACTAACCTCTGGAGAACTGATGAGACCGCTATTACGTAGTAACTCAATTCACCGCTACGGGTCAGGGGGTAAAGTACAATGCGTAGTTCTTATTGACTAGTTATCGGCTTATTGGTTGAAATTTTCTCCCATTGTACAGACTTGAATAGCGGAGATATTTAGGCGCTAAAGCACTACTTTTTTTTTTTGTACGGGGTGCCTTTAGCACATAAAGTCATGTGGTTTGTTGATTTGTATACCTACTTAACCTAAGTAAGGTCTAGTTTTTCCTCTAGCTTGTGGAGCTCTGATGGCAGTTGCTCCATGATAAAATAAGTATCTTCGCCAAGTCCTTAGGCTTAGGTAGCGGACCCCGCTCATCATAAAATAATGTTATGCATTTTGATGAGCTCTGTTGCGGAGTAGTTAGCAATGCTACTTTACCTTTACCATCTCAAATACGAATGATCCACCGTCACTGACAATTGACTTAACCTGTGATGGGTCTGTAGTATCGAACACACAGGATAAACATGTTAGTGTATGTAGTGTATGTACAATAAAATTTAATACTAATAATAGGGAATATAAAAACATCATTCAAGACCTACAATCTGAGATCCAAACACTTAATAGTTCTTTAGATTTAATGACTAAAAAATATGAGGATGCTCAAAGAGATATTGAAGAATACAGTGTAGGCATGGATAGATTACTAGCTGACTTGAGAGAAAATGAACTAAAATTATCGTCTCTTAGTAACTTGTACAATAGGAATGAATTAACCCGAACTCCGATGAAATGTTCACAGGTAACTCGATCCTCGAAACTATCTCAAGTACATAGCCATAATGTGAATGAGGCCATTAATAGTAGTGCTTTTAAACAGATGTCATCATCATTAAATAATAATAGTGGAGATAATAACTCCAAAATAATAATGTATAGTGATGAAATAGGTAAAAATATGGGCCAATTATTATTACAAAAATCAGGAAAACTGGTTACCAATTATTGTTTGCCTGGAGCCAGTTTCACTCAAATAGTTGATAAAATAGTTAAGAGGGATTACCACCCCAACACAACTTTAATTGTTTTTATTGGGAGGAGAGGAAATTTAAACAAACATATAATGATTAAATATTTTAATATGTTACAGCAGTTAAATGTGGGAAAAGTGTTTTTATTTACTTTTCCATACAGTACTTTGTTGCCCGAGGCGGAAAATGCATCTAGGTATAGATTAAATGATAAAATGCATACATTGACATTATATGATGACAAATTTCATATACTTGACATAAATATATTTAATAATAAACATTATAATTTGACAGAAGATAAATTTTATCTTAGCAATTTTTATAAAAGACAAATAGCAGATTCGCTATCATATTGTTTTAAGAAACCAGCCAAAAGTTTGGCTAACAACCCTGCTTCTTTTGAGCAGTTAGATAATTTGACATTATGTAATGGTACCTTGGAAGGTATTCCAAATTCTTTAAATTAGGTTACAAGACAATAGAGTTATACTCTGGCAATGTAAATAGTAATAATAACAATATTCAAAATGAAACTAAAAGTAATAATAATACAATATCCCCATCAATTGTAAATTGTCAAGAATATAGAAAGAATAATAATTGTATCAACCTGGTGCACCAAAACATTCAGGGGATGATAGGAAAGGAGTTAGAATTGGAGTTGTTTATGAATTGTAGCAATATTGATATTTTATGTCTAACTGAGCACTGGCTAAAACCCCATCAATTCATTTTCAGCTTCAATAACCACCAGGTTGCAAGCTCATTCATCAGAGATAACTGTATACATGGTGGCTCCTTAATACTATTAAATAAGTTGCTTAAATTTAAAGAAAGGTGTGACATTGTGAGCCTCTCTGTTGAGCGAGTTGTAGAGATTTCATGCATTGAATTGGAACGATTCATTGTTATGAACCTGTATAAACCTCCTAGCACGCCCTTTGAAACATTTTCAAATATCATGGAGGATGCCTTAAATAAATTATCTAATAGCCATAAAACTGTTATAATTTGTGGAGACTTTAATATAAATATCTTGGAGAAAAATACTGTTACCTACAACTTTTTAAATTTATTTAAATCAAACAATTTGCATCATATTTTTACAGAGCCAACAAGAGTAACTGCTACAAGTGCTACATGTATTGACAATATATTTAGCAATGTAAAACCTTCATATCAATCTATAATCAATAAAGTTCAGTCAGACCATTCAGGTCAATTGGTTTCATTTCCAAATTCTTCAAAAATACAAAGAAAGCAAATAAATTATATACCATTTAGTAAAAGCCGCTTAGAAAGATTTAAGTCTAATATAGCAGAAAAAATTGTATTGTTGCCCTATCACGGTACTCCGGATCACTTGTACAGTTCATTATTTAGCTTAATTACTAGTGAATTTAATGCAATCTTTACTCCAAAACAACTGTCTGTAAGTGACCGTATGACATTCAGTGATTGGGCAACTCCTGGTATTTACAAAAGTCGGAATAAATTGTATGAACTTTATGAAGAAAGGACCTGTAATCACAATCCGACTTTTCAAGAACTTGTAAAAAATTATGCTAAAATATTTAAACGAGCCTGTTCCAATGCTAAGTCTATATATTTAAGAAATAAAATTAATGGTTCAACAAATATTATTAAATCTGTTTGGAATATGATAAATAATGAGACGGGTAGAGCGAAAGTACGTAGTCGAGACTTTCAGTTAAAGATAAATGATATAGATATCAAAAATGATGTAGAAATTGCGACTGAGTTTGAAAAATATTTTTCTAACATTCCTCTTATTACTACGAGAAATCTTAGGTCTTCTTCTATAGCTGCTGAACTCGTTCTCAAACAGAGCGTGGTAGAATGCGACACAATATTTGAATTTTCAGCTGTAAGCCCAAAAGATGTTTTGAATGCTTTTAAATCAATAAATATGAAAAACACTAAAGATCTGTGGGGTCTATCTGTCAAAACCATATCTTCTATTATTATTTCAATCGCTCCACATTTAGCTACAATTTTCAATTGTTGTGTGGCATCTGGTGTATTTCCTGACTTGATGAAACATAGTAAAATCATTCCATTATTTAAATCTGGTGATAGTTCAGATCCTTCGAATTTTCGACCTGTTTCCATACTGCCCATTCTCAGTAAAATTTTTGAAAAACTAATGCTTAGCCAGTTGCTCAGACATTTTAATACACATAATTTGCTTCATAGGAGACAGTTCGGATTTACGAGAGGTTGTTCAACTATAGACGCAGGGATTCATTTGCTTAAAAGTATATTCGCGGCATGGGAAGGTTCGCAAGATGCCTTGGGAATTTTCTGTGATCTGTCTAAAGCGTTTGACTGCGTGCACCATGACACTCTTGTCAGAAAATTACACCACTACGGTATCAGGAACAAGGCTCTCGAACTTCTGTCTTCTTATCTGGGCAATAGGATACAGAAGGTCGATGTTAATGGTAAAATATCTTCGGGGTCCCCTGTAGTCATGGGAGTCCCACAGGGGTCAATTCTAGGTCCATTCTTATTTTTAGTATATATAAATGACTTACCTTATTATATAAAGGATAAACATGAGATTGTATTGTTTGCGGATGATACCTCTTTGACATTCAAAATTAATAGACAGTTAGGTAATTATGACGAAGTTAACGATGCTCTCTCTAAAGTTATGCATTGGTTTAATGTTAATAATCTGCTTTTAAATGATAAAAAGACTAAAGTAATTAAGTTCTCAACACCTAATGTAAGACAGGTGACTACCAATGTACATGTTAATGGAACTAATTTAGCCCCTGTGGAGACAACTGTGTTCTTGGGTATAACAATTGACTCCAAACTACAATGGGGCCCACAAATTGAAAAATTATCAGGAAAACTAAGTTCTGCAGCCTATGCAGTGAAAACTATTAGACGGCTCACTGATGTTGATACGGCTAGAATAGTTTATTTCAGCTACTTTCATAGTATTATGTCATACGGAATTCTTCTTTGGGGTAACTCCGCGGACATTAACACCATCTTTTTATTGCAAAAGAGAGCCATAAGAGCTATCTACAAACTTGGTCCCCGTGAGAGCCTTAGAGAAAAATTCAAAGAAATAAATATTCTAACAGTCGCATCGCAATATATCTATGAAAATCTTTTGTATGTCCATAAAAACATAGACTCATTTTGTAAAAAAAGCGATACTCATAACATAAATACTAGATATAAGCATAATCTTGTGTTACATGCAAGCCGTCTCCACAAAATAAGTAATTCTTTTATGGGGCAATGTATACGGTTCTATAACAAACTTCCCAGCAATATAAGAGAATTGTCAATAAACAAGTTTAAAAGTACTATTAAAGCCAAATTGTGTAGCAGGGCATATTATAAAGTATCTGACTATATTAATGATAAAAATGCCTGGGATTGAGTCGATCCAATTATAATGTAATTAATAAATTATGTAAATTTGTTTGGATACCAAAAGAGGGATGCCTGAGTTTTTTGGCAGTATTTTTATCAGTGCTCACCTAGTCATGAACTGCACGGTAGGGAAAAAAATTGTGACGATTCCAAACAAATGTAGCCATTTTTACGGAATAAAAAGATTTTGACTTTGACTTTGACTTTGACTTACTTTAAAACCAAGGTTCATATTATATACTCGTATATATACACACACATTGCAAGTAACATTTATTACTTTTACAGTGTGTTAGTTTAATACATAAATATAAAACAATTTAAAATATAAAAAGCTTAGTCGAAGTGGAATCCATTGGCTAAAATATAAAAAGCTTAGTCGAAGTGGTATCCATTGGCTGCCATACAGTCGTTTAAACGTTGAGGCCAGTTATCAATAGAAGCACGCACTCTTTCCATGAGAAAATTTTTCACTGCCAATCGTACAGATTGATTTTAGGGACTCCAAATTATCATGGCGTTTAGAGCAACCCGTACTCTCTAAAACTGACCATAAGTCATAATCCAGCGGATCTGATGATGACCTGTCTAATACCGATCTTACGGTACTAGACGACGGCCAGTCTTCAGCTCTGATGAAGTCCGAAACGCTCGTTTCCAACCGAGACTGCGTAGACCGAGCTTTATGACCCGGCGCCGAGTCTTGCTGGAAGGACCATTCTTGGTTATTGAACATGGTGTTGTTAAGGGGCTTCACTACCTCCTCAAGAATGGTATCTTGATACACTTGTGCCGATGTTTTGATACCTTTTTCACAAAAGTATGGCTCAGTCACTCGTTCATAGCTAATAGATTGTTTGGTGGGGACCAAACAATCATTGAAGTCGGATAGTACCTAGGTACCCACGTTGCACTCTGTCGATTAATTGGGAAGCTTCCTTAGAGCAGTTAAGAAATGACCAGTACGTCTCTTATAGGCTGCAAGTCCTAAGTCATCTTTTAAAATACGCGACATGGTTCTAGGTGCTATCTTCATCTCCCGAGATAAAATCTTTTGCTTTCGGACAGGATTTCTTCGAATTCTTTCCCTTAATGCTTTGACCACCTTTTTCGTATGAACACTACGTGGACGGCCAGATCTTATTCTGTCACAAACAGAGGAGATCTCATTGTACCTATTAATAGCCCGGTACACAAACATTTTACTAATACCAAGCGTATGGAGAGTTTTAAAAATTGCATTTGGCTCCATACCTACTTTGTGTAATGCAATCACAGCGATTCGGTTCTCTTTATCACCCCACTCCATTTTAATATGGCAAAATATTGTACAATGTATTGGCGCCAAAATGAGAAAACCCAATGAACAATCATATTTTTTTTTTTTTTTGGTTCTTTTTATCCCCGAGGGGAAAGGCAAAGGGATCTAGCCCATACAGCCAAGTCATCAGTTTAGAACCATTTGTAAATCTTAATTCTATAATAATAATAATATCATTTATTTGCAGACCAGAGATCCATACTTTACAGCTTTTATAATTAATAAGAATACAATACAAAATCAAATAAAATACATCATAATCAAATCAAATGTCAAAAATAAAATAATAAAAATAATAGGAATAATACATAAATCAAAATATTACGTAAATTATAAAATCGATATACAATTAAAATTGTCGTGCTCGCTCTCGAGGCACTGGCGCATGAAGTTGCCACCAGTGCCTCAGGAACGGGCCGTCCGTCCGTGCTGCGATGACCGCCAGGAGGCTATTAGACCTGCCCCGCATCCGACGCATCATGGACGCCGCTCGTTTACGCATCGTAGCGTAGAAGCAGTCAACTCTGGCTTCGGCGAACATCCCAGATGCGCTACAGAAGCGGGACAGTCGAAACAAAGTCCTGAATGCATTATTATATTGAACACGGAGGGCGCCGTATGCTTTTTGCGAGTAGTGAACCCATAGGCTGCTGGTATAAAAAGAGGTGCAATAGGCTCGAAACAGTGTTATCTTTACTTCTCTGGAGCACCTAGCAAACCTACGGGAAATCATATTCGCTCTAACTGACAACGCCCTCCGTTCACGCTCAATATCCTTGTCATCTTTCATGTCATCGGTCACAATATGTCCTAAATATTTAAATTGTTGTACCCGCTTCAAAGGCATACCGTCCAGTCTAACGGGAGGCACAACAGTCGGATATTTCGTCCCTGCTTTAAAAATCAAAATCTCACTTTTCTTTGAATTGTATTTTAACCCGTGCTTGTTAACGTACTGTTCACATACCGCAATGAGTTCCCTGAGACCCCCGATCGATGCACTCAGCAGCACCATGTCGTCAGCATAACTGATATTATTGTAGCAGACTCTGTCAATATGGCAGCCTACATGGCGACTACTAAGCTCAACTATTAGGTCATTGATGTACAGGTTGAAGAGCGTTGGAGAACTCAATCCCCCTTGCCTCACACCACACTTCAAACTGTACGACTCCGACAGCGTGTCCGCCCATCTGACATTGTTGATTTGGTTTCCGTACCAATATCGCAAGACACTGATAAGTTCTGGGGGCACATGTATTCTTTCAAGCTTCTCCCACAAGATGTTATATGAAACCAAATCAAATGCCTTTGACATGTCGAGAAAGCAGGCGTAGATAGGTGTGTTTCGGTCAGTATAATATTTGACAGCATGCTTCAAACACACAATTGCATTTTCGGTAGAGAGACCCGGTCTGAACCCAAACTGGTTATCGTGTGGTATTACGTATTTGTTTATGTGTGAGTTTAACATGCTGTCATATACCTTTGCTATGACAGTAGCCAATGAAATAGGTCTGTAGTTAGTCTTGTCCGTTAAGTTACCAGTCTTATTCTTAATTATAGGGACAACTACCGTTCTCATTAGCTCTGTCGGTAAGTACGAATGACCCATGCAGAGGCTATACAACATAGCCAGCACGCGTGGCAAGTGGGAGCCAGCATGCTGGAGATGTTCAATGCTCAGGCCGTCGTGCCCTGGGGATTTTCCTCTCGATATTGATTTTATGGTAGTAGCCACATCCTTGGCTGTAATCCTGATACCCACTTTCTCACCTTTAGCCTCAGCATTGATCACCATCAACGACTCACTTTCAATAAGCGGCTTTACAGCAAAGTAATCTTTAAAGAGTTGTGCGATAGCGCTTGGATCACTCACACCCTCAATGCTAACTGGAAGGCCAGGTCGATAGTTATGTTTATTGGTGCCTTTCCAGAAACGACCAAAGTCGTTTCCAGCATGGTGTACAGCCAGGATGTCCATTTTTATTTGGTCTGCATGTTTTTGACACCATCTTAGTTTGGACTTAAAAGATCTCCTACTATTGTTCATTTCATCAAACACTACACCAGATCTAGGTTTACCGTACCACAACCAGGTTGCAAGCTTCGACTTGGCCTTCGAATTCTATGTTTACGAATTCTATGTTCCAGCTTCAGGAACTGTGCTGAAAAAATACTTGGGAAGGGTACTTCGACCCAATCAACCCAGTTTAAATACCACCCGTAAAACGATAGGAATTTTACAAGGTTTTCTTGATGAACTTATTCACGTCTTCCAAAAAGTGCATAAACGTGTTATATTTGAGTTTTTCATTATTGTATAATTGCACTAGCACTTATGTTACAAAACACTATCAAAATTGTCACATAAAACTAATTTTACACTGAATTGTAAAAATTTCAAATATAAGAACAATGTCACTCGTCAAAAGCGCGGGAAGAAGTCCTGAACAATCATATAAATATGACAGATTCCATTTTTTTTTTTGGTTCTTTTTATCCCCGAGGGGAAAGGCAAAGGGATCTAGCCCATACAGCCAAGTCATCAGTTTAGAACCATTTGAAAATCTTAATTTATGTTCCAGCTTCAGGAACTGTGCTGAAAAAAATACTTGGGAAGGGTACCCAGACCCAATCAACCCAATTTAAATACCACCCGTAAAACGATAGTGATTTTTACAAGGTTTTCTTGATGAACTTATTCACGTATTCCAAAAAGTGCATAAACGTGTTATATTTGAGATTTTTCATTACTGTATAAATTCACTAGCACTTATGTTACAAAATACTATCAAAATTGTCACACAAAACTAATTTTATACTCAATTGTAAAAATTTCAAGTAAAACAACAATGTCACTCGTCAAAAGCGCGGGAAGAAGCCAAGACAGATTCCAAATAATTTTTTTTTTTTGGTTCTATTTATCCCCGAGGGGAAAGGCAAAGGGATCTAGCCCATACAGCCAAGTCATCAGTTTAGAACCATTTGAAAATCTTAATTCTATGTTCCAGCTTCAGGAACTGTGCTGAAAAAATACTTGGGAAGGGTACTTCGACCCAATCAACCCAGTTTAAATACCACCCGTAAAACGATAGGAATTTTACAAGGTTTTCTTGATGAACTTATTCACGTCTTCAAAAAAGTGCATAAGCGTGTTATATTTGAGTTTTTTCATTATTGTATAATTACGCTAGCACTTATGTTACAAAATACTATCGAAATTGTCACATAAAACTAATTTTACAACGAATTGTAAAAATCTTCTGTACAGATAAATAAAATTGGAGTGTCTGTTTGTAATATTAAAATAACCGCTTTTTACTAAATGCATATGGATATATACACGGTACATATACCAAAATGAATATTTTTACAATTTTTGTCTGTTTGTCTGTCTGTCCGTCTGTCTGTTTGTTCCGGCTAATCTCTGAAACGGCTGGACCGATTTTGACGGGACTTTCACTGGCAGATAGCTGATGGAATAAGGAGTAACTTAGGCTACCTTAATTTTAGATTATTTTTTTTTATTTTAGAATTTTTATTTATTTTAGAATTTTTATTTATTTTTATTAATATAAATAAATAATAATAAAAAACTATTCCGATATATACGAAGTCGCGGGCACAGCTAGTTTCAAGTAGGTATAAGAACAGTGTCACTCGTCAAAAGCGCGGGAAGAAGTCCTCCAAATTCAAATGTAATATTTTGTTTATTTTTAATTGTAACAGTATTTATGGCCAGACTAAGTATATATTAAACAATTATTATAGTATCTATTTATACTTAAACAAAGTTAGAAAATTATTTTTAGACCACTTAGAATAAAATCAATGTATTAGGACAATAATATACATTTATTGTTGTTTTTGGTGTCGGTGCCAGTGCATTTGTTATGTATGTTCACTTTTAGGCGGGAGCACCTAGATACCAGTTAGGTCCATGTGAATCGGTTCAGAGATGACCTGTAGGAATTGGTACACACTGTGTTTAGCCGTTAAGCTTAAGCAGAAATATTGACTCCGTTTGTGTGTTCTATCGATTGTACAACGTGTTGTGTTCTAAAGAATTGCTCGATATGATGTCGACAGCTTGTTTTCACAACCGCACCGCTCACTCACCGTGAGGAGTACACACTCACATTCTGGAACCGCAATGGCTGTGTACTATGGGGTTCCAGAAAAGTTTTCTTCCGAGAATTCTCAAGTTGTGGAATAAACCCTCAGCCGAGGGTATCCCAAGGCACTACAGCATATAGCTCTTGAAGATGTGATTAGTAGGCTTGAACTACATATAGAGGGCGTGAAGAGGATTTTACAGGGTCGGTAACGCATGAATAACACCCTGGTGTTGCAAATGTTCATGGGTTACGGTAACTGTTTACCATCAGGTAGGCAGTACGCTTATTTGTCATGTAAGTAGTATAAAAAATCGGTTTATAAATGATGGAATTCTGATAACAAATAGAAAAAAACACAACCAAATTGATAACCACCTCCTTTTTTTTGAAGTCCGTTAAAAATACGAACTACGTGTACTATCTCAGAGGAAGTATATACCTCCTCTAAGTGTACTATAGTAACTATAGTATGACTTTATTTAATCAACAATTACTTATACTTTAATGTTGCCGTTATTTTCAAAATATTCTCGGTATAACTTTTGCTATGACATTTATCTGTCTGGACAAATTAGTTATTGCTCGTAGTATTACTCATTTACCACTATCAAAGGAGTAAAGTTTATATCGAACTAGCTGACCCGGCGAACTTTGTAACGCCTCAGAATCAATGAATGTTGTGTTAACTTATTAGGTGAAATAAATTCTATTTTTTATTAAGACAAAATTAATAGTCAAAATGAGTTAGTATAATAAACGTTCAAAAATATAAACGAAAAGTATTTTAATTATATAACTAACGTAAATTACATGGCAGCAAAACATTAGCTTTATAGAGCGAACGAAATGGTTCGCGTATCATTGTTGTACTACTTTATTGCATTACCCCGGGTACAAACTGGAGCACTTGTTTGTGCGTCATGCCGCGGTATGCTTGTTCGTCCGGGAGGATATTTGTTGTCGCCGATTGCATAACCTTGAAGACAGGGACCTGTCGATATTATGGGTGCGAGTGGATCAGGGCGGCCACACCCGGATCTACGCGTGCCTTTATAGGTCTCATAGCGGTGATATAGGCACAACTCGGTTATTTGAGCGCCTGCAAAGGGCGGCTGACAGCGTCATCGAAGAGTATCCCTCTGCGGAATCAGTGATTTTAGGAGACTTCAATGCCCACCATGCCGAATGGCATGGCTCTCGGTGCACTGACTACGCGGGGAGATCTGCTCATGAATTTGCTCTGGCCTATAGTTTCTCTCAGCTGGTTCATTCTCCCACGAGAATACCAGATGTAGGGGACCATGCAAGCTCTCTACAGGACCTTCTGCTGACCACACGTCCGGATGAGTATAACATCTCAGTGGATGCGCCGCTTGGCTCGTCGGATCACTGCCTCATCCGGACCCAAGTGCCTTGTGCCGGACGCGACCCACCTCGGCCCGCCGGATGTCGTCGCGTATGGCACTAAAGTCAGCAGACTGGGATGGATTGCGTGAATTCTACGCATCGTACCCGTGGAGGCAGCTGTGTTTCGAATCAGACGACATTGATTCCTGCGCAACCGCAGTGGCTGCGGCGATACTGGATGGCATGGAATGCTTCATTCCCAATCGCCTTGTAGCTACAGCGGGAGATCAAAAGCGGCCGTGGTTTAATCGGCATTGTAAGGAAGCCATTCTTGTTAAACAGGCTGCTTACAATGCTTGGACCACGGCGCATGCTAATGGGGATCCTAGAGTCTCTGTTTTGAAGCGCAAACTGAATGCTGCCTCGAGGTCCAGTAAAAGGGTGGTTGTTAGAGCAAAATTCGATTTCGTCGGCAGAGTTGGCGAGCGACTTGCGAGCTTTCCCTCTGGGGGCCGTGCTTTCTGGTCGCTTGCTAAAGCTGCCGAGTGACATTTCTGTCAACCATCCATGCCACCACTGCAAAAACCGGATGGCAGTTTGGCCCATAGCGCTAAGGAGAAAGCCAATTTACTCGGTAATCTCTTTGCGTCTAACTCCAATATGAATGACGGGGGAGCAGTGCCACCTACCATCCCGTCGTGCGGTAGCTCAATGCCGGAAATCTCCATTACCCAGCGAGATGTCCGGCGGGCCTTACTCTCTCTCGACATTCATAAATCGAGTTGGCCGGATGGTATACCGGCAGTGGTGCTGAAGCTGTGTGCTCCTGAGTTGTGTTCTGTACTAACGCGCCTTTTCGTGCTTTCCTACTCCACTGGGCAAGTCCCGTCTTCATGGAAGACCGCCATAGTGGACCCATGCCCAAAAAGGGCGATAGATCAGACCCATCGAATTACAGGCCTATCGCCATAACCTCCCTTCTCTCCAAGGTGATGGAGCGTGTGATAAACACACGACTCCTAGGATACCTAGAGGATCACAACTTGATTAGCGACCGACAATACGGTTTTCGTCATTGTCGCTCAACTGGTGATGACAGATGTGACCTATTGCCCTAAAAATATCGAATAAATTCTGTCGACACTTCATCTTACTGTTACAATTTGCCGGGATTTCATCGATGGCTTCAGGGCAATTTAACTTAAAATAAACATTGATCACCTCGTGTCTTTTGATAACACAAAAATATTTCCAACAACGGAAATGATAGTGTCATTTGCGGTGATAAAAATTAACTTGATACCTACTTGAAAAGGTGAGAATTTAAAAGAAGTCGACTATTCGGGGCGGAGACAAATCCAACAAAACAAAGATCATAAAAATCGGTCCAGCCGTTCTCAAGTTCTAAATGGTGTAACTAACCCGACTTTGTTTTATATTATACAGATTTACATACATTTTTCCTTTGAAATCTCTTTAAATGTTTGTTGCCTGGTCATTTTCCAGACATTAATTAATCCAATTTGTGTTGGTATATTAGATAATTGACGATGTAGGTATAGGTACACTGTCGAATCCAGATTTTACGACAGTACCAAGAATAGTGATAATGAGAGGTCAGCTATATTATCTGCAAAAACTTTAGATAGGTAGGTGGGACTTTTCCACGTTCACTATTTAACGTTTTACTAAAATAAAATGTTTAATCTCAAATATACGCGGAAATATTCAAATGCCATTCCAAAAAGGATAAGAAAAATATTACACTTACAGGTTAGACGACAAAATAAAATTTTTACTTCGCTGGATATTAATTTTAGTACCTTTTAATATAATTTAAAATACACAAATTAGAAGTACAGATTCGCATAGCTACAGCCTACTAGGTATGCGAATTGATAAAGTGTTTCTTTACTAAAGTTTCTCGGCATAGGACGCACTACAAAATTATAATGTAAGATTTTCAGGAAAAGTTGCGGAAATATACTGCCGAAATTACTAATGTGATAAACCCTTAGCCTCGTTTATAATCAGGACCCATCACCTACGGTGTCTCACTCTACGAACTCTATCATTCGTCTTGTCTAATCTTAAGCATGTACTTGATATTGTTTAAGACTTACAAGTAGTAGTTTTTGAATGATCGTCTAGTTTTATTTTATTCACTTGAACTCAACGTGTTAACGCGTAAATTAGCGACACAGAGTGGGTTAGAGCAAAATTATAGTTAGAGCGACTGGTGATATTACATTACAGCTTCAGATGGTACTCGGATAGTTTATTTCAGTGTACATGCTTCAGAACCTTTTACTTGACTAATTTCATTCGAGGTTAACTCCCTCGTATACCTCAGTTTGCGCAATATTTTGTTATGTATCTTGGGCCATGTATTATTTTATATGCTCATTTTCATACGTACGATAATGATGTCGCGATCAATATAATAACTTCTGTTATTATACCAATCTCGTGGGTGAATCAGGAGTCTGTAGGCAATTGCATAAGGTATATGTATTTATACGTGTACACGTGCGCAGATTACCTTTATAGGATATAGATATACATATATATTTTATTTTTGGTCAAAGTAAACAATTCTGTAACCTTTGTCTTAGTTAGATCGGGTTGTGTGACCTTATTTTCCTCCCAGAGGTAGACAGCAGCGCGGACTCCTGACCAACGTTCCTTAGTCATGCACTTCAAATAAAATCTCAAGGATACTCAAACGTACAACCTGCTCACACACGTTATATTTTAACTGGTGAGGTCCCTCCACTAATAGAGTGCTAGAAGGTCTCTGAAACTCAGTTCTCATCTACCAATACGCCACACCCAAATAGCCTAAGCTCGTTAGATAGGTATATCTAAGTCTGCCTACAAGACCAAACCATAAGTTAGACAAAGTTTACTTAAGCAATTATGACCCGAATGGCCTTAGGCTGATAATATTTACAACAAAAAAACGCCGCGGTCGGGTTAAATATTGGCTGATAACATCATCGTAGAACTCAAAAAATTTAAACACTTAAAACATTGAAACCAAAGAACACAAGCATCTCATTAAAACTATGTAATTGCAGAATTGAAGATGAAGCTATCCACGCAGGTCCCCGCTGACTGGAATCTAGACTTAGCTGAGACTTGCGAAGTGCGCGCGGCGGTTGGGAGCGGGGACAGGATAGTTTGGGACATTAGGTTTCTGAACGCGACGCGAAGAAACGACTGAGAGCCTTCGGGAATATTAGAGTTAATACTTAGAGTGTTATGAAATAAATCTTCAAGTTAATAGGTACTTAGTATATTCTGTAAGTGAATATTAGATTTAAAGTTACGAATTGTCTAAGCATAGAGCTCGCACGCTCCGCCAAAGTGAGTGGCCAGGGGCCAACGTATCTAAGAAACATTTTGAATTTGTTCGTGACAATTTCAGGAATGTTTCAGGATTAGTTCTGGATTATATTCGAGGCAACTTTAGAGTGTTTAAGGATGTACGCAGATGTGTTAGTATGTACAATTTTGTGATGTGTAAGGAGTGGTTTTTTTGCTTTACAAAAGTAGATAATGGATATTTCCTGCACTGCTTAGGCGAAATGCCAATTCTGTGCATATATAATACAAGTTTATATTTTCGAGTTTTTTTAGGGACAACGTAGCTTTAGACCTTTTGGAAAGTTAATCTACACACATCAAAAGTGTCTAGGGATCAACATATATTTTTGCAATAACTTTTCTCCGGATTGATATTAATTAAAATTTTCTTTAAGGATTCATCAAATAAAGTGTTTTCGTTTGTCTACAGTAACGATAAACCAAGTCACCTTTGCATTAATAAAGAAATTTGCCATTTTCATAATAAAGGGATTTTTGACATTTGAACCACTAACATTAAAGTTCGAAAAAAAGACTGAAATAACAGTTTTCTTTAAAATTTTATTGGGTAACTTAAACAATTAATAATCCGTGTTTCTACCGCGAACACTAACAACACAAGAACATCGGTTTGGCATACTCAAAATGAGTTCATCCAAATCACGCTGTGGAATGGCCGCCCATGTTCGTTGCAACAAATGTAGTGTTATCAGTCGACCTTGGACACGTTACCGAAGCACTGGTACCGTGGCTGAGCGCCATGGAGGACGGTATCGCTGCACCACACGGAGACAAGACCGATACATTCAAATCACAACTCGAAGAGCTCCAACAATAACCGCCATGATGTTAGCCGTGACGCTTCATCACTCTTCAGGGAACTTAATTAGCGACCAAACAGTCAGAAACCGCTTGCATGAAGTGAACCTTCATTCCCGAAGACCGCTAAGGGTACCACCTATAGCAATGCACAATCGTAGGATTCGATATCAATGGGCTCTTGAACACAGAAATTGGGCAGAAGAACAATGGCGTTTCATGTGCTTTTCTGATGAGTCTCGTTTTGGTATGAGACCGGATACAAGACGTATACGACACTGGAGAACCCCTGGACGCCAACAGCGATTAAAATCCTGCCAGGAAGTCCATCCTTATAGTGGTGGAACCATCATGGTATGGGCGGGTATTTGGATCGGCGGAAGAACTGAGTTGATTTGGATCAGAGGCAACCTCAACGCTCAAATTTATGCTGAGACGATTGTATCAGACGTCATCGTTCCTCTACAAGTGCAAATCGGTCCCTTATTTCAGTTAATGCATGATAATGCACGACCGCACACCGCAAGAGTTGTAAGACAGACTCTCGCCGCAGCTAACATCAATGTCATGCCCTGGCCTGCTCAGTCGCCAGACTTGAACCCGATTGAGCATGCATGGGATATGCTACAGAGAAGAGCTCTGCCGAATATGGAGGGTATCCAGTCGCAAGAAGACCTTTTTTTGTTGTTGCAACGAACATGGGCGGCCATTCCACAGCGTGATTTGGATGAACTCATTTTGAGTATGCCAAACCGATGTTCTTATGTTGTTAGTGTTCGCGGTAGAAACACGGATTATTAATTGTTTAAGTTACCCAATAAAATTTTAAAGAAAACTGTTATTTCAGTCTTTTTTTCGAACTTTAATGTTAGTGGTTCAAATGTCAAAAATCCCTTTATTATGAAAATGGCAAATTTCTTTATTAATGCAAAGGTGACTTGGTTTATCGTTACTGTAGACAAACGAAAACACTTTATTTGATGAATCCTTAAAGAAAATTTTAATTAATATCAATCAGGAGAAAAGTTATTGCAAAAATATATGTTGATCCCTAGACACTTTTGATGTGTGTAGTTTCAGGAAAGGACGTACTAGCGTTTCTCCATTATCTAATGTCCGTTTTGTTCACATGAAACTTTTTGCTCCTACTATATCTAGTGTAATCCATAATTTGTATGCTTATCTTTCAAATTTAGGTACCTAAAATAGACTATAGATAGTTTTCCAAAATGTTGTTATTATACATAATTATGTCATAATTACATTTCTTTCTA
Source organism: Pyralis farinalis (assembly GCA_947507595.1). NCBI lineage: Eukaryota > Metazoa > Arthropoda > Insecta > Lepidoptera > Pyralidae > Pyralis > Pyralis farinalis. The sequence goes on from OX382273.1 coordinate 15,519,671, forward strand.
TTATTTGTTATGACGTAGTACAGACATAGATATAATAAAATAAAACAAAGTGACGAGTTAAAAGGTTTCCCCAACTCTACAAGTAACGTCTTTTTCGATGTTCTTTTTTTACTATACTATTGTCATTCTTGTAGAGATAAGTATTGTACTGTAGTACAAATACTTCGTGTGCAAGTTCGACAAGTATTTGGCCGGGCTTTTATCGTTGAAAATACATTGTGTGTTTTCTGTTTCTTAATTACGAGTATCATAGATTTGCTATTGAATTGGGTTGCTATTGCAATTGCACTTAAATGATGGTGAATTGAAGAGCCGAAGTACCATCATTTATGTGCGATTGCTTACTGATGATTACTTTTACATACAATAATTACCCTAACGTGAGCAAGATAATTATCTATCTATCTATCTACAACTTCACACCAAATCTTCCTTATACACCTCACTCGCTTCTTTAACATTAAATGCTCTTCTCATGCACGCTCGCCGTTTTGTAAGGCTCCTGACATCACCTTCTTATAGAACACGACCAATTTGGTCATGGTAGGTAAGTCTTGACTTTCCACGGCTCCTACATCCCTCTACTTTTGCGTTGTATATCTGCTTCGTCATTCTTTCATCCTGCATTATTTCTACATGTCCGAACGAACAGAGAATGCCTGTTCTTATCACATATTTCCCAATATTAATTATTTTTCATACAATTTTATTTATTCTCTTGCGTTTTATTTTGACGAGCTAGGTGGCGCAGCGGTTAACAACGCGACTTTGACACCAACGGTCGTGGGTTCGATTCTCATACACGGCAAACAGTTGTGTGCATGAACATGCTTATCATGATCTGAGTGTCTTTAAGATAGGGCACATCAAAGCAGCCCTGCAAAGCAGTCTGGAGAAGTATCTCTCTGAGGTAGCATCGCGCGAGCGATATTCAATGTATTATAAGCGTTCATAGGCCACGGTAACTGCTTTTAAGCAAGCGTCGGCAGAAAAAATAATTGCTTGACTGATAAAATTGACATCCTCACCTGCGGCTCAGACTTCAAAATAGCCCATTACATTTAGGGCCAGCTACTACTTAGTCGACATACATTTTAAGCATGCTGCTTCTCATTCAAAATACGTTTCAATCTGCACAATTGGGGTCCTACATTTAAATTAATTTAAAGCGAACAGATTCCCGCTTCATACATTTGGGACAAATTGCTAAACAGTCATCCGGCATTTCAGGGAAAGCGCTTGTTAGGCAAATGAGGCACTGTCTAAGCAAATCATTCAAATTAATAAAAATATATAATTATAATCACCATTGTGTGTTTGTATATGAATAAACCACTGACGTTTTCCTCATAACGTAAATTCCGTAATTATAATGCTTAACAGAACTTGCATCACTTCGTAAACGTGGAAAATCTATTTCAATATGTATTTTACCAGGAAGGAATAATTTTTATCGTACCTATTACTAAATGGTGACAGTATTTTTTTTCGCGGAGAAATTGACAGATAACTCTTTATTATAATTTAAAAGGATATTTTGAGAGGAAAAATATAATTTAATGTAGTATAATTGGATATAATATAATTTAATATAATAGTATACTAAGAATAGTTTAATATAAGTGTTATGTTCGATTGCTAATTTTAATGTATGCTTGAATAAATTTTATTTTGTTATGCAAAGATCTATAGTATCTATATATAATCACAATGCCTTGAAAAGGTCAATTTGTAGCAAATAATGTAACATCCATACACGCAATTAGTATTGTACCTCTTGTTGCAAATTACAGTGAATAAATGAATATGAATATTTATACCGCCCACAAACATTTGTCCCATAATCTTGGAGGAACACCCCCATTACCTTGGATAGTCATATTTGAAACTGATTTAAAAAGTTTTCTCTCAGATTCCATACATTTTGACAAATAACTTTTCGATTTTGATTTGAATATTGTTCTTCGAGGCAATGTGAATATGCCATCTGATTTGGTAAACTGAACTGTGAGTACTCACGTACGTACAAAATTACTATGGGCTATTTAACAGATTACTATCCCCCCTATTTTGAAGCGAGTATTTAACTGGTCGTACGCGTTTCTACTATATTACGTACAAATGGGGGTAAGTATTTTCGACTGCCATCATGATTAGCCATTTACGTGAACGCGTCATTTTCATAATCAGGTTCATAAGGAAAATGTAAAAAGTTGTCTTGTAACATGTTATATGACTAGAAAAAATACATGCTATATCTAAACTATTCTGCGTTGTAAATGTCTAAGGGGAAAATGAAGGGACGTGTTACAACATGTATATATGTTGTAACACGTATATATATATATATATACTACTCTGTGTAAAAAGTATCGGGAATATGTCAATAAAAAGACCCGCGTAAAAGAGGTCGTTCTAATTTTTTTACTGCATGTTGGTAGCACTGTACTGATTTAGCGCGCAAAATTTGAGCGGGATCTGTCATTTAATTTGTTTTAAACTACACTTTTTGTTGGTCATAGTTTTGAGTCCTCGGCGATTTTTACAATGGAAAATATTGTTGAACAAAGAGTGTGCCTTAAATTTTGTGTTTCAAATGATATTTCATGTGGTGAATCACTAAAAATGTTGCGAAATACCTACGGCGAATCGTGTATATCGAAAACAAGGGCTTATGAATGGTATAAGGCTTTTAAAGAAGGCCGAGAAGTAGTAGTAGACTTGCCTCGTTCTGGTAGACCTTCAACCGCTACGACCAGAGAAAACATCGACAGAATCAAGAAGCTAGTGCTCGAAAATCGACGTATGAGTCTGAGAGAGTTGGCTAGTGAGGTGAACATATCTTTTAAGTCCGTCCACAACATTCTCATTGACATTTTAGGCATGAAACGCGTCGCCGCTCGACTAGTTCCAAAAGAGCTCAATTTTGTTCAAAAAGCGCAGCGAAAGCATGTCGCTGAAGACATGGTTTCCCGAGCTTCTACGGATCCGACCTTTATGAAACGTATAATAACTGGCGACGAGACATGGGTTTATGAGTACGACATGCAAACAAGCCAACAGTCTTCAGAATGGCGTCTCGAAAACGAGCCGAAACCCAAAAAACCGCGGCAAAGTCGCTCCAAAATCAAGGTGATGCTGACAGTTTTTTTTGACTACCGTGGTGTGGTTCACTCCGAATTCCTTCCAGAGGGAGAAACAGTGAATAAAGAATATTATTTAGGCGTCATGAAGCGTTTGCGTGAGAGTATCCGCCGAAAACGTCCAGATTTGTGGCAACACAACTCATGGATGCTGCACCATGATAATGCACCATCACACACAGCCATTATAGTGAAAGAGTTTTTAGCGAAAAATTCAACAAAAGTTCTCGACCAAGCACCGTATTCACCTGATATGGCTCCGTCTGACTTTTTTTTATTTCCCAAGTTAAAATTACCACTTCGAGGAAAACGTTTTGAGTCGATAGAAGCCATAAAAGAAAATTCGCTGAATGAGCTAAAGGCCATACCGCAAATAGCCTATGAAAAATGTATGGAAGACTGGGTGAAGCGGTGGAGATGTTGTATTGCAAGCGATGGGGCCTACTTTGAAGGCGATAAAATAAATTTAGATGAATAATTTGTATTTTTTGTTTTATTGACAAATTCCCGATACTTAGTACACAGAATGTATATAACTTATATTTCTTATTAGTTTGTTTGGAAGAACAGGCGGCTGGCCAAATCTGTTGGCCAGTCAGTGCGCTTCGCTCCTTTATTTACTGCGTATCCTTATTTATTCAACTGCACGTGCGCAACGTAGATTTCGAATTGATGACAGTTTAGAACAATTTAACATAAAGTTATTTATGATCTAGATTGGTATCTTAGGCATGTTGGCATAAAGATTCTGTGTAGTAAGCCAGTACACTGTACTAAGAGATAAAGTAATTAAATTACAAGGATAGAAAAGCCTTGGAGTTTAGTTATGTAGTTGAAAACCGTAAACAAAAAATAAAAAAAATCTGCCAAGTGCGAGTCGGACTCGCACACGAAGGGTTCCGTACCATTATCTATAAAAACAGCAAAAAAAATCACGTTTGGTGTATGGGAGCCCCCCTTAAATATTTGTTTTATTTTAATTTAATTATTTATTCTTAAAGTGAATATATAACTAAATATTCTGTGAATATTTCAAGCGTCTACGTGTTGCCGTTATCAATATCAAGCAAAAATCAGCAAAAAAATTACGTTTGTTGTATGGGAGCCCCCTTAAATATTTATTTTATTCTACTTTTTAGTATTTTTTGTTATAGCGGCAATAGAAATACATCATCTGTGAAAATTTCAACTGTCTAACTATCACGGTTCATGAGATACAGCCCGATGACAGACGGACGGACGGACAGACGGACAGCGGAGCCTCAGTAATAGGGTTCCGTTTTACCCTTTGGGTACGGAATCCTAAAAATCACGTTTGTTGTATGGGAGCCTCCTTAAGTATTTATTTTATTCTATTTTTTAGTATTTGTTGTTATAGCGGCAACAGAAATACATCATCTGTGAAAATTTCAACTGTCTATCTATCACGGTTCAAGAGATACAGCCTGGTGACAGACGGACGGACGGACGGACAGCGGAGCCTCAGTAATAGGGTTCCGTTTTACCCTTTGGGTACGGAACCCTAAAAAGAGTTGATAGTGGCATTAATAACAGGAGTTAAAGCGGAGGATATATATAATATATAAGAATGCTCGTTTGAAGTAATAGGATGCAATTGATACCTTGAGTCGTTCGATAAAAAAATGTACCTACTAAATAGATTTTAGACATACGTAATACAAAATACTGGCATAGCTTGTTCCGCTATTATAATGTCATAATAGCGGAACACTTAATACCCAATAGCTACGTTTAATTAGGCTACTACACAAAGATATTATACTACTAGTTATACTACAACGCCGGTACCGCTATTGTAACGTTTGGGTGATTTGCGAAAGAGTATGTGAGGGAGTGTTCGTTCTAGAATTTATATCTACAAATATTCAGTACCCATTTGATACCTTTTTATATCGTTGTATACTTGAAGGAAATAACATGGAGATCGGATGACACGATTTTGCGTAGTAAATAAACTCACCGCCATTTGGGGGTCATGTGCCAGAAGCGTGCTCGTTCACTATCCCTGCCAATCAATCAGATTGCAATTTTGGACCAAGAGCGCACCGACGTGCGGATTAGGGCATCCCCCGGAGGTGACGCGCACTGATCCGCCACCGTCAGTGCGAATATAGCTGCATGCGGCTGCATTTCTGGTTGCAGCATACGCTCCCCTAAGCCGTCAGCGTGTGATCAAGAACTAGACAAGTTTTAAGAGTCTGCGAGGAATGTTCTGGACTTAGCTGAAGGGAATGAAAGAATGATTAAGTGTGTAGATTTGAATGGATGGGTTGAGACCAAACGATACAGCTATGAAGCTGTTCTTGGTCCGTATGGAGATAAGAGAGTAAACGAAGCAGGTAAGTCAATTCTAGTTTTATGTATGGAACGAAACCTCTTCGTGTCGAATACTTTATTTCATCATAAGGATATTGACACGTATTCCTGGAGACGGAATGACCAAAAAAGTGTGACTGATTTGATTTTAAAAGATAGACGTCTCCGAAATGCAATAATGGATACAAGAGCCTTTAGATGTTCCAATCTTGAGACGGACCACTACTTGATGGGAAGCCGGTTTGTGGGCCTTTTCAGGAAGATTCCTTTCGGAGATCATGAAAGGATAAAGAGCGAAAAATTGCAAGATGAAAGTGTAAGGAGAACGTATATGCATCTGGTAAGTGAAAGACTTGCAAATGCAAGTCATTCTTGCGAACACTCTGGAAATATTAGAACGGCGGAGTGAATATTTTGAGGAAATGTACGAGTATGCCTCGGACGCTGACATGAGAGTGAGTCTGAAGCTTACTCCAAGTTGACGGCGTCCCACGAAGGCATAGGTAAGGCTGTGGATAAAATCGAATGGTCAATACGAAGCTTGACAAAAGGAAAATCAGCGGGAATTGATCCGAAACGGGAAATGAGTCCGAGACAGGCGTCTCGGACGTAAGTGCCACCTATGTACTTAAGCACCTGGTACTTAAGCAATCTATGCTGGAGAACTGGAACGGACCCAATGGACTGGAGACGCGCAGTCATCGTTCCCTTGTACGAGTATAAAGGCAATGGATCACGCATGGACTGCGCCAGCTATAGTGACATCAGCTTGATCAGCTTAGAAGCAAAAGTATGTGGTAAGGTAATTGAAAGGAGAATGAGGGTGAAATCCGATGTATTACTGTAGGAGGCACAGGGAGGATTTCGAAATGGAAGGGGATGTATGTATGTAAAAACTTGCTTGCTCCGAATTTTATTAATTTAGGGTTAAATGAAGTAAAAAAAATTATATGATAAAATGAGATCAGTCACTAACATGGAAAAAGGTTTAGCAAGCATTACGTACGCTTTATTATAACAATGGGAAGCCCTACAAAACGAAACACAATAATTCTTAGAGTGGGCTTATCAAATTAAGACCATTGCATATAACGGTGTATGTATATATATATATATATATATATATATATATATATATATATATATATATATATATATATATATATGAACCGATTACGTGAGGATGCTTTAAACATGAATTGGTCAACAATAGGATTAGAACCGACTGTCGACTGTAGACGAGCAAGTTAACTTATTTAACGATAAATTAATATCACTGTACGACACTCATGCTCCTGTTCATCCTGTGAGCGTAAAGCATCTTCCGGCACCATGGCTGACTGATGAAATCAAGAACCTCATTTCCAAAAAAAAATATTGCGAGAGCTAAGTATAAGGCAGACCCGGATAGGTATCGTGACAAGTACGTTCGTGCCTGCAATATCTGCAATAGGATGTCTAGGGAAGCACAAAAACGCCATATTCATGAGTTCGTAGAAAATAGAGATCCAGCTAAAGTCTGGAAATTTTTAAAATCTTTAGGAGTTGGAAAAAAACATAACAATAATCCTGTAAACGTCGACATAGATAGACTCAACACGCATTTTTCATCTTCTACCACATTTGATGCCGGTACCAAGGCAACTACCATTGCATATCTTCCATCACGTCTAACTCCAGATTATCCACCTTTCTTCTTTAATCAGTTTACCGATTATGATGTTGAAAAGAATGTACGTTCTGTGACTTCTAACGCCGTGGGGGATGATGAATGTTAGTCGTTTAATGATCTTACCTATCCTAGACATCATCCTTCCAACTATCACCATGATCCTCAACAACTCAATTACCTCTGCTGTCTTTCCAACTGTATGGAAAACTGGCCAGGTTGTCCCACTGCCTAAAAAATCCAATACGTCATCTTTTCTGACTATCGTCCCATCTCCATTATTCCATTCCTATCCAAAATCTTAGAGCGTCTAGAACAGCAACAATTATTTTATTTCTTAAACATAAATCACCTCCGCAATTCCTATCAATCCGGTTTCCGTCCCGGTCATAGTACAACTAGTGCTCTTATCAAAATTACTGATGATATCCGTTGCAATATGGATAAATCTCACCTCACGGTGTTGACGCTTCTGGACTTTCGTGCAACAGCTATATCAGCTCCGAATTTCGTAGTCAGCTAGTAATACTACAGTCTATGAACCGGCTGGTAGTGGATTGAATCCTGCTGTAGGCTCGTACTTCTGAATTTATGTTCATGCACACAAATGTTTGTCTTGTGTGGGAACCGAACCCACGAGCGTTGGTGTCAAAGTCGCGTTATTAAACTCGGCGCCACCGAGCTCGTCAAAAAAGGTACATATTTATAGTTAATACTTGCTCTCAGCGGTGACAGTAAACATCGTGAGGAAACCCACACATTCAATAAATAAATCATTATATTATTTAGAAAGATGCGTTATTTACACTACACACTCTACACACAAGAAAGGTTTGACCCATGTCAAAATTAGTATTCGTTGTGGTTATTTTATTGGTGTAATAGTAGGTACTTTAGTCTCTTTATACTTCTTTCTCTTTTGTCTAGTTTTTCGACCCGATCCGGCGCCAATAAACAAAACAAAGAAGAAGAAGTGGTGGAACTTTACACGTCAACGTCAATGTCTGCAGCACATGTATAATAATTGCATTAATATTTAGCGTGTAGTTTTATCAGAAATTAATTTTATTTTACCAATACTTGATTTGATAAAGTCTCACTCCAATGGCAGTTATTCAAAGAATAAAGTAATAGAATTGTCTTTAAATGTTGCCTTGCGACTCAAAATCCCACAAATTATAGTACCTAAATATTTCTTTAATATTCCAGGAAGCCTACGACACGCAAGGGGAAGAAGGTTCTCCAAGCAAAAGAGCCAAAGCCTATAGAGGGCCCAAAACAATGTCTGTTTCTCCAGGGACGTAATCCATCAGAATGTACAAAAAAATTGTTGAAGGATTTCTATAACATGAAGAAACCTGACGCAGCATACCTTAGCCGTAAAAATGACTTCGTTCCCTTTGAGGATGCAACGCTTATCGAGAAGTAAGTACTTACTATTACACGTGGACCACTAGCAATGTGATTGAAGTCAGTTCTAGTATTTGCGCTCTAAGATACTAGGACATGTAAGTGCCCTCTAAGCCATTAATAATATAGATGAAATAGTGCCACCGTCTAAACAAGAGCTTCAAGAACCGCGCTCGAGTCGATCGCCATGCTTTGGGGCCTAAATACAGCTAAAAGCAAATCAAGCATTACCTGGTACTTTGGTGTGTTGATATAGATATATGAATAATGTTTTTGAGTGCATTTCATCAAAGACAAGTCGACAGAGCCTATTTTTGTGTCTTAGATCTAAAAGCAACGTAAGTAACCTACTGTCAGTAGTGAGGGTTAGTTGAATATCTTTTTTCCAGGCATTGTATCATATAATGTGGTAATTTATAATTTTAAGTGTGACATTCAAAATCGCAGAGTACATTCTGTTTTGCAGTATTAAATTTCGATTGAAAAATTTGAATAATACATTTAATAAACGTTTAACATTTCAACACACAACACATAAAACAAGCTAAAATATGCTTCTTTTTGCTAAAATATAACTTCAAAATACATTTGAAAAGGTTAAGGTATGCTCCTGTTTCTAAAATAGCTTTTCACAACTAGCCAACCCACATATCGACACCTGCAAGGAAAAACATTGTAACTCATTTTTCGTAACTTTAGAAGAGGGCGCCAAAGATTCAAAAATTCTTATTATGCCCTGTTAGGCATAAGGCGTCAAAGATTAAAAAAAATCTTATGGTGCTCTGTTAGGCATAAGGCTTAACAGAGCATAATAAGAATTACTTGAATCTTTGACACACTCTCCACTAAAGTTACAAAAAATGAGTTACGGTGTTTTTCTTTGCAGGTGTCGATATATACTATGATGTAGTCAGTTACAGTACAGTATAGTCAATCAAAGAACTCAGAAAGTCTATTTAAAGTTTCTTTAAAATAAACTTTTAATCATCGAATCAATGAAAAGATCCGAGTGAAACTTTCACATCTCCATAGATTAAGAACTTAGTTTTGCACTATTTTTTTAAACCAACAGCACAGTGGTTAAGTGTGGTAAATTGTCTTTTATAAATTTATATGCTTTGTAATAATGGCAGCACTAGACGAAACATTGATATAGGTCACATCAGCCTTGCAAGGCAGTTCCTTTTTCAGTCAAAAAAAAGAAATATATATATGACTATGTCGGCTCTCTTGTGGGATAGGCAGAGAGATCCCACATCCCACGAAGCTTGTGTCATGCACGATCCCTGGTTTCTAGGGCTCCTGACATCACCTTCTGATAAAACACAATCAATTTGGTTCTGGCATATTCTCTGGTATGGTCATTCATTATTGTGACCAGTATTTGCAGCTCAGCTGGTGTTTCTGCTAATATTATGGTATCATCTGCAAAAAGTAGACACTTCACCACTAGGTCACTGATGCACAATCCTATGTCAGATGTAAATTATAACATAGTTGCAAAATTATTGGCTACATCTTGTAAATAATTAACAATAATATTTGTTTACTAAGTTTTTGAACTTTAAATTTATATTTTCAGGTTATGCGATAAGAAAGATGCAGCATTATTTGGCGTTGGTTCACACAGCAAGAAGAGGCCACACAATATAATATTGGGCAGAACATTTAACTACTCCATCCTGGACATGATAGAGCTTGGAGCTGAGAACTACAAATCTATGTCAGACTTTCCTAATATGAAAGTATTAGCTGGGTTAAAACCATGTCTTCTGTTTAATGGTCCGGCCTGGGATTTGAATCAAGATTTGAAACGTCTGAAATCATTGTTTACAGATTTCTTTCATAGAGAAAAGGTTTGTTCATTATTTGTTTATATTTAAATGTCAGTTATTCTTAAATATATAGCAATATGATGAAATATATGGTCCATGCATTCGAGTGGCCTTTAATAATCTATTATAGATAGTAAGTCTCTTGCGGGGTAGGCATTCCTACTATATGTCTGAACCAACTGCCTTTTTATTATTGATACTCTCAAATCAACTCTATTCTTTACATCATCATTGTAAATGTGATGTACAACACCACACATTTTCACCAACAGCAATTCAATTGTGTTTATTCTACTTTCATGTTCTCTCTGCTATATCCTGCTTTTATATCAAGTTAGTGTTGAGACCAGCCTCAAGATGTGCATAGCAAGATGTGACTGCTTTGTACCCCATCAATATTACGACATAATCATTCAAATACTGGATGTGGTATATATCTATTAAAAGCGATTAAACATGTCCAGGTTGCTGACTTGCTACAGGCATCTCTAAATTTTATTTTATTTTTCTTTGCCATGCAGACATACGTATACATTTTGTTATTAAGAATAGATTACTGTGAAACTAGAAACAAAGTTTATAATTATTATTTTGGTTGATAAATGCATTATATTGAAATACAAGTTTGTATTTATATGGTAGGTCTCACACAGGCAGATTACTATAGCCACCTTTAGGCAGAAGTATCCAGATACTAGCTAGGATCCTATGACTCAGTTCACAGACGTGTGGTGAGAATTGTGGACAATCCTAAGCTTACACATGGTGTTGAAAATTAAATTTAATGACTTAGACCCAGTTTCACCAGTCTCTTAATAATTAGGCAATAGGTAATGAGACATTAAAATTAACATGAATGTAATTTTTTTATTTTATACCACTAAGGTGGCAAACAAGCTTACGGCCTGCCTGATGGTAAGCAGTTACCGTAGCCTATGGACATTTGCAACACTAGGGGTGTCACTCTTGCGTTGCTGACCCTGTAAGAACCTCTTCACGCCTTTCTTGAACAACCCCATACTGTAGTCCCTTGGGAAAACCTCGGCAGGGAGCTCATTCCACAACTTAATAATTCTCGGTAGAAAGCTGCTCAGGAACCGCAAAGCACGCGACCATTGCGGTTCCAGTGTATGAGGGTGAACTCCCAGCCGTCGGCGAGCAGTGCGATGGTAAAACGAGGCTGTTGGCATTATATCAAACAATTCCTCAGAACACAACCCATTGTACAATCGGTAGAACACGCAAAGGGAGGCGAAATCTCTCCTTAGATTCAAGGGCTCAATATCGTTTTTTTAAGGTGTTTGTTTCAAACTGTATTTCTCCTTTTAATTTACCAATCGCTTTTTTATTTCCGTTTGTATTGTATTTTGTAGTTCTAGAATTATACTTTTGTTATTTTCTTTTAGTCTTTGTGCTATAATTTCACTTAAGTTTTGAAGCGTTAACTCTTTTTGTGTACCTTGTTCAATTATATGCACGTTGTTGTCTGTAGAGAGAGAGTAACAACCAGGATGCTCAGGTCCTCAAAGCTCGTATTACTATTTGCGATAGGTGATTGTTTCCTTATTGTAATATTATCAGGCAAATCTAACTGTTGTATAATAGCTTCGTCCTTTGACCGTATTGGGGTATCTTGACCAGTTTTTGGTATTTTGCAGCAGCATGCTTGGCATTTCCATTTCTTCTTACGCTCTGTGCTCATTGTGTTATTGAATCGTCTACTTGGAACATTCGCACACTCCAGATCATATGTACCGCTACATTGTGCACAGGTAAGAAATTCCCTTTTTGGCAGTTTTTTATGGCATTTAGCACCCACAGATGCTATTGTGATTTTTTAAAGGATTTTAATATTCATTGTCGTTTAATTATAATTTTTAGCTCCATCTAGTGATTTATGTTGATATTAATGTCTCTTTAAGTTGCAGCCTATAATATAACGCTCTTTGCCGGTAGATGGCGCTGTAGATATAAAGTTCACTATTGCGGTTTCCATACAAATGATTAACCATTGACATATGATTCATTGATACTTTGAATGATGTTATTACAACGGTTATTTAGGTAATGTTTCTGGTTACTTACAGTTTATGTGTTTGATTATAACTGTATTTGTACACAATATTTTAGTAATGATTATTATTTATGATGATTTAAGTATTACAAGTTTATTAACTATTTTCCACTCTTGATAACACTTGTGTGTAATAACTGCACATATATACGAGCTCGGTGGCGCAGTGGTGAAACGCGCTGTAACGCTACTTTGACACCGACGCTCGTGGGTTCGATTCCCATACAGTACAAACATTTGCGTGCATGAACATGTCTGTTTGTCTTGGTCTGGGTATATTCTATATATAATAAGTATGTATTTACAAAAAAAAAATATTTACGTATGTTTATCAGTTTTCTAGTACCCATAACAGAAGCTTCGCTTACTTTGGGGCTAAATGGCGCGGTGTAATTTATCCGACAATATTTATATACTCATTATTTAAACGTGTATTCGTCAATAGGGGATAATTCGGGAGGATATTTGTTGTCGCCGTCTTCGTAGCCTGGAAGACAAGGACCTGTCTTTACTATGGGTGCGCGTGGATCACGGCGGCCACACCCGAAATCTACATGTAGCCGTGCCTTTACAGGTCCTATAGTGGTGATGGAGACACAGCTTGTTTATTTGAGCACCTGCAAATGGCGACTGACAGAGTTATCGTGCAATATCCCTCCGCGGAGTTAGTGATTTTGGGAGATTTTAATGCCCACCACATCGAATGGCTTCGCTCTCGATGCACTGATTCCGCGGGGAGATCTGCTCGTGACTTTGCTCTGACTTATGGTTTCTCCCAACTGGTACATTCTCCCACGAGAATACCAGACATAGAGGACCATACAAACTCCTTACTGGACCTTCTGCTGACAACACGTCCGGATGAGTACAACATCACAGTGGATGCGCCGCTTGGCTCATCGGACCACTGTCTCATCTGAACCCAAGCTCCCTGTGCCGGGCGTGGCACACCTCGGCCTACCGGATAGCGTCGCGCTTGGCACTATAAGTCGGCAGACTGGGACGGATTGCGTGAAATCTACGCATCGTACCCATGGAGGCAGCTTTGTTTCAAAACAGATATCGAATCCTGTGCGACTGCGGTAGCTACGGTGATATTGGATGGCATGGAATGCTACATTCCCAATCGTTTAGTGGCTGCTGCGGGAGCTAAAAAGCGACCGTGGTTTAATCGGCCTTGTAGAGAAGCCAAACTTCTCAAACAGGGTGCTTTCGAGACTTGGACCACGGCGCGTGCTAATGGAAAGATGATGCCAGATGTCTCTGTTTTGAAACTCAACGCTGCCTCGAGGTCCAGTATGAGTAATCGCCAGAGCAAAGTTTGATTTCGTCGGTAGAGTTGGCGAGCGGCTTGCAAGCCTTCCGTCTGGGAGTTGTGCTTTCTTTAGCACTGTAGGTCAGACTGCTATCCAGTTTTTGCAATGGTGGCATAGATCTCTTTGCCTCTAACTCGACTTTGAACGACAGGGGAGCTGTGCCACCTGCTATCCCGAGGTGCAGAAGCTCAATGCCGGAAATCTCAATTACCCAGCGAGATGTCCAGCGGGCGTTGCTCTCCCTCGACATTCATAAGTCGAGTGGCCCAGATGGCATACCAGCAGTGGTGCTAAAGCAGTGTGCTCCTGAGTTGTGTTCTGTGCTAATGCGTCTTTTCGTGCTTTCCTACTCCACAGGGCAAGTCCCGTCGTCGTGGAAGACCGCCAGTGTGCACCCGGTGCCCAAAAAGGGCGATAGATCAGACCCATCGAATTACAGGCCTATCGCCATAACCTCCCTTCTCTCCAAGGTGATGGAGCGTGTGATAAACACATGGCTCCTGGCATACCTAGAGGATCACGATTTAATCAGCGACCGTCAATACGGCTTTCGCCACGGTCGTTCGACTGGTTATCTTCTAGTGTATCTTACACACCGTTGGGCTTCGGCGATCGAAATTCAAGGTGAGGCATTGGCTGTCAGCCTAGATATGGCAAAGGCGTTCGATCTGGTCTGGCATCGGGGTCTTCTATCGAAGTTACCATCGTACGGGCTGCCCGAGGGTTTGTGCAAATGGGTGGCCAGCTTCTTATCCAGCAGATGTATCAAAGCCGTGGTTAACGGTAGTTGCTCCGATAGCATGGAAATTAATGCTGGCGTCCCACAGGGCTCTGTTGTCCCGGACGCTATTTCTTCTGCACATTAATGACATGTTGTCAATCGACAACATTGATTGTTATGCGGACGGCAGCACTGGGGACACTTATTATACAGGCCGTGCTAACATCCCTCGCTCCCTTGAGGAAAGCCGCGATAAACTTGTGTCTGAAATGGAGGGTACATTGTCTAAAGTTTCTGACTGGGGGCGATTGAACGTAGTCCAATTCAACTCTATCAAGATACTAGTTTGCGCGTTCACCGCTAAGAAAACCCCATTTGATGTGGTTCCCCAATTCCAGAACACGCCGCTCACAGTTGCTAAGAGCATTGGGATTCTCGGTATCGAGATCTCCAGCGATGTCAAGTATCGAGGTCACCTGGAGGAGAAGGTCAAGCTGGCGTCCAAGAAACTCGGTGTGCTCAACATAGCTAAACAGTACTTCAGCGCGGGGCAAAGACTTATGTTATATAAGTCCCAAGTCAGACCGCATGTGGAGTAGTGTAGCCACCTTTGGGCGGGAGCACCTGGATACCAGCTAGGACCTTGCGACTCGGTGCAGAGACGAGCTGTGAGAATCGTCGATGATCCTGAACTCACACACGCCATTGAACGCTTGAGTTTAAGGAGAGATTTTGCCTCCCTTTGCGTGTTCTACCGGTTGTATAATGAGTTGTGTTCTGAGGAGTTGTTCGACATCATGCCAACAGCCTCGTTTTACAATCGCACAGCTCGCCGACGGTTGGGAGTTCATCCTTATACACTGGAACCGTAATGGTCGCGCACTGTGCGGTTCACAAGAAGTTTTCTACCGAGAACTATTTAGTTGTGGAATGAGCTCCCTGCGGAGGTTTTCCCAAGGGACTACAGTATGGGGTTCTTCAAGAAAGGCATGAAGAGGTTCTTACAGGGTCGGCAACGCAAGAGTGACACCCCTGGTGTTGCAAATGTCCATAGGCTACGGTAACGGCTTACCATCAGGCAGGCCGTACGATTACCACCTTAGTGGTATAAAAAAAATTAACTTACATTATAAAGAATACCTGAAAGTTGCACCTCACTCTTTGGCAGCTGGTATTGAATAAGTCTAGATTTAAATTGTTTGAAATTTTGTTAAAATTTTTACTCGCTCGCAACAGAAATGTGTTTAGTTGGTTGAACAGTATTGGACGCTCATAATGGCATGCAATCTGCGGGATTTGGAGGGAACTCGTATGAAAATAAGGGACAGTAATTCTGAACAGTCTACAGAGCCAGATGCCATTTTTAGCAGAAATAACCGTCCCGTCTTTTATTGTGGTAGTAAATAATGTCTCTTACACAAGTAATAATTTCGAGCCTTGGAATACACCGAGATCACGCACTAGAGATTCGCGATGCAATTTTACGCCTTTCAGCAAATAGGTTATCAAATTACGTTTTTTGTTATAAGTTATTATACTATATTTACTGGGATTAAGAAAGTCTTAGAAGATCAGACGCAGTACTTCTGCATCAGTTATGGAAGAGATAACGTCTTCATGTCGTCTGCAATACATAGCAGACTGGAAGACTGAAAACAGTATGCACAAATATGACAAACCCTTCGGGACCCCGCTAGGGACCGTAACCCACCTGGAAATGTAATTATTGACTACTACTGCTTGTGTGCGTTTGTCAATATAAGACACAAACCATCTAAGCAGGTTTCCACTTATACTCAATTGAAAAAGTTTTTGCAAAAGTAAATTATGTTGGTTACAATCAAATGCCTTACATGTATAGGTAATCGATCTTAACTTGTCTATCGGTCATTTTGGGTTTATTTATATCATATCTTATTTTTGTCTTCATATCACTACTTTACTTTTTTGACGAGCTCGATGGTGCAATAACTCTTACTAACATTAATAAAGATACTTGGACACCAATGCTCGTGCGTAGATTCCCACACAGTATAAACATTTGTGTGCATGAACATTTCGGTTTGTCTTGGTCGGTATGTTTTTAAGAGAGACAGGGTGCATCAAAGCGGCCCGTCTGGTGAAGTTTCTCTACCTCACAGAAAACCGCAGCCAAATAACAACTCTCTGGGAGGGTACTGTGTTCTGATTTGCCTGTGTTGAGATCGCCAGAAAGTTCTTAAGGAGTTAATGTGTAGCAGCAGAGGTGTCAGCGTATACTTAATGTATTGCAAGCGTTCATAGGCTAGGGCCGTATGCTTGTATGTTTCCTGAAGTTGTATAAAAGAAATACTAGTAATTTTTTTATGCTTCCTGCTGGTGCCAATGTCATACTAATTAATAGTATTAAGTCTTCTGATTAAAATTGTTGTATGTCTCAAGGCATTCGTAACCAGTCTAGACTGACCGGACTCTGTAACTGACGTCACTCTGTTTAAACTGCACTGTTAATGATATTTTTTTAATTTTATTATTTTAGATCGAAACCATAAGATTACAAGGACTAGAACATATGCTTAGCATCACGGCTACAGATGGTGGTTCGATTTACTTAAGATCATACAGGATACTCTTGAAGAAAAGTGGACAACGCACACCGAGGGTTGAACTGGAAGAGATTGGTAAGCATATGTCAATTTGTCAGTCGCAAAGCTAGAGAATCATTGTATAATTTTCTAAGAGATAAACAAAATTTGACAACAATTCTGCAATAAAAATATGTAGACATTTATATTGACCATCACATTGGCAGAAACGAACGAGCGAACGAACGAAATTCATTTTCAATAATTTTAACAGTGAAGTTTAGAGTAACTGGTGAAGTTATCGAACATGAATTTAAATTGCTCTATATTAACACAACTGGATTCAGCTCGGTGATATATATCAATTAGGACACGATTTCTACCAACACCATACAAGAAACATACAAGAAACGTGATTTTTTTGTTGTTTTTATAGATAATGGTACGGAACCCTTCGTGTTCGAGTCCGACTCGCACTTGGCCGATTTTTTTTTAAATCATGGAGGCATACCCGCCTACGGCCGGCTGATGTAAACTGGTTATCGTAGCCTATGAAGAGAACATCTCATTAGGAGCTTACTGACGACTCTCTCGTAGGAACAACAGCCCTGTAGTTGTCAGTCCGACCATGACATGTTCATTCACACTAATATTTGTCATATGCAGGAATTGAACCCACGACTCTTGGTGTTTAGTAATGCTACTTGTATTACTCCCCCTCACCCAGTACCATCAAATCTCGTATCTCGTAGTCTGACATATCGTAATACGCTGAGATTATTGATGGCAAAGTCACCTGATGCGGCATGTGAAGGTATCACATAGGGAGCTTCCTAGTGATCTCACTTATTAAATAGCATAATAAAACTTTGGGGATTATTTGGCTGCAGAATTCTTACTACTAAATACTACTTCACCTAAGAGAAGCCTGGGTAAGCCTCTAGTCAAACTTTTACATAACGCTGTGCCCTACATCCATTTTGCTAGAACCTCGTTTTCTAACTTTCTGGGTATGCCACCGTCAACAATACCACACCACTGTCCTATGTCCCATCCCAATAGTCTCTTTTAAAAACACATTCAAAATCAGACAGTTTCTTGCTGTTTGATTGTTTACAAACTAGCTCCTATTTTCCGTAGCATTTGTTATGGGCATTTGCGAACACTGTAGACTTCAAATATTAATTCATTACTTTATTGTTGCCTTTAAAATCTTGGTTTTAACAATAAAGCCGCTTTGTGCTAAAAGTGATCATGCATAGTTGTTGTGCAAGTACAACGTGTTCTATCTAACCGATCTAATAATTTATCTCATATTCTGAGTCACCGTTTAGTTTCTATTCCGGAAATGTTAAAGATTCTGCTCAAAACTAAACTCCACACGGACGCACATATAACAGCTAATGAATGAAAACGAAAACTAAATTAAAACTTACCAATTGTTTCTACTTTAATCCGAATTTCACTTCCAGTACTGTACTCATAGGTCACACTTTATGAAGTAAGATTAAAATTACATTTTATGTCATTTCAGGACCATCCATAGACTTTAAACTCAGGAGAACAAAATTAGCTGCAGACGATCTTTACAAACTTGCTTGCAAAGTACCAAGAGAAGCAAAACAAATCGTCAAAAAGAATATATCCAGAGATGCCTTTGGTTCGAAAATGGGTCGTATCCACATGGGCAAGCAAGATATTCACAAGCTTCAAACTCGCAAGATGAAGGGTCTCAAGAAAACCGCAGAAGAAAAGAAGCAGTTCCTTTTGAAAAAGAAAATGGCAAAGAAAGCTGCAAAGCAAAGTCAAGGGGCTGCTGCACAATAAAGTTTCTGAAATTCAATTTTGTTTTAATTACATAAATAATATGAAATTTAGATCCATACATTATTGAAATTTATATAAATATATATACACCACAATTCAATGTACAAGAATACAATTATTATTATCTAGATTGAACTCTTTCCACGTGAAGACGTGAAGAGGTGAAGAGTTGAATAAAAGAAAACTTTCTATGTAACAGTATTTAGGGCCAGACCCAGACTAGTTAGATATTGTTAAAGTACATGAACATCATAAAATTATGTGATAATTATTAATATTTGTATGCTCGGTTTGCAGGGCAAGAAGTGGTCTGTGCTACTTTATTGATTGTAACACCTGTATTGTATGTACATACTTCTACAAATAAAGGATTTAATTTGAAAATACGGTTAAAAATGTCATCTCGCTATTATTTAATACCAAGGGGTCAAATGAAACGTATCTACTATTACTGACACCGGCAAAAATGGTACAGTTGTTTCTGATCTAACAAAAAATTGGAAACTTTCAACTAGGTACATTTTATAAACTTGATAAGATTGTATTTGTATATTTATCTATTTGTATCTTCACGCCAAGTCCCTTGCAGGGTAGACAGAGAGAACGAATGCTGCTGCTGATATTCGATTTTAGCCTTAAAATTATGGTGAATCACATACACTTTTTGAAGTTATACTTCTTTAAGCGCGTTATGGAAAAATGATGAGAGTGAAATTTTAAGATGCGCACACATGACTGTAACATAAAAGTAACAGGTTGAAACTGATAAATGTTTCACGGTATTACGGGTAGATGGCGCTATAAGTAAAAATGTATAACAATTGTACTTGACATTTGACTTGTATGTAATACATTCCATAAACATCGCCGCTACTACTTCAAAGACGTTTTTTAATTTTACTCTTATAAAATAAAATATTATTATTTAATATAATTAATACTAAATATAATTAAATTATTTAATTTTATACTACGTTGGGAGGCATACAAGTATACGGCCCAATTGATGAAAAGGGGTTACCGTAGCCTATGGACGCTTGCAATACATTAAGTATCACTCGCGCGATACCACCTCTGCTGGTAACACAGCAACTCCTTAGGAGCCTACTGATGACGTCCCTCACACGCAGGAACACAATAACCGTTCAGACAGTCGTTAATTGACTGATATTTTCTGTAAGGTGAAGGTACTTCCCCAGACAGTTTTGATGCGCCCTACTTCTCTTAAAAATACCTAGAGTAAGACATACAGATATGTTCATGCACACAAATTTTTGTTGCGTGGGAATCGTACCCACAAGCGTTGGTGTCAAAGTAGTGCTATTAACCACTGCCACCAAGCTCGTCAAAACACTTCATAACGTGATAGAAATACAGCAATTGCATCATAATTGCATGTAGGTTAAGTAATTGAAATAAAAATATTTAAACAGTAATTAACTTACTTATACTCGGTGGCGCAGTGGTGGAACGCGCTATTACGCTACTTTGACACCAACGCTCGTGGGTTCGATTCCCACACAGTACAAATATTAGTGTGCACGAACATGCCTGTTTGTATTGGTCTGGGTATTTTCTATGTATAATAAATATGTATTTCCAAAAAAAAATGTATTTACGTATGTTTATCAGTTGTCTAGCACCCATAACACAAGCTTCGCTTACTTTAGGTGGCGCTGTGTAATTTGTCTGGCAATAAAAAAAAAATACCTACGTACTACATATAATGTTTAATTATACCTACGTAATATAATACTTAATTATACCTACGTACCTACAGGTGCCTAGTGGCCTTCTATTTCGTCTCCGGCATGACCGCCGTAGTAAAGGGTCAAAGTACTACGTACTATCAGTCGTTGACATTTTAAGCAATTGGTTACCGGTAGGACTGTTACCGTTTGACCTCGCTCTCGACGAGGAAGTGGAGTTTTAGCAGTTGGCCTGCTAATTTCTATACTTTACACTTATTTATTTATTATTTACATACAATATTGAGCCTTACAGATAAATTCAATACGCTCAATATTATTAAAAAATTGGCATTGTCATTATTAGGTAAACATAAATTCAATTATATATTAAATACACTCAATTACCTATAATTAAAATACATTCGTATATATTTCGTACTACCTAAGACTCTCGGCATATTCTACAGCCGTTCTGTGAAACTGTACTTTAGTACAACTGAACAAGTCGACGGCCGGGTATTTTAATGCCAATGCATTAAGCAATCGCAGCGCTCGATTAATAGGAGCGTAAGCTGCTGCAGTTGTTCTGGTGGCCTGGAGCGCGAACAGTTTGTGATATCGCGCCCGATTGTAATTATCTGGTACATACAGTGATAGCAATTCCAACACCGCCGGATCATGCTTGTATCCCCTAAGCAGACTGAATACATACTCCATCATTGAGACCGTACGTCTCAATTCCAGAGTATTGTATCCAGTCATACCCAATAAAAATTCACTGGGGTATATGGTTGGATAACCTACGTGATACCCATACTGTTTATTGTATAACCATCTGATAAATTTTCTTTGTAATTTTTCCAGCATAAGCATATACTTAGCTTCATATGGGTTCCATATGACTGCATTACATTCTAGCTTACTGCGCACATATGCATTGTATAAAACTTTTATTGCTGTAATACAGTCTAGGTGACGTGCCTGTCGTAACACAAATCCTAACATTCTATAGGCGTCTTTGCATATTTTATCAATATGATCACTAAACGATAGATTTGCATTCATTGTGACACCCAAATCCTTTATTGAGAACGTTCGCAGAAAGCACTCTTGTCCCATAAAATAGTTAGCTAGGAGAGGGTTCTGTGACCGAGAGTATGTCATAGCAAAACATTTATCAATATTAAATTGTATATCATTGTCTATACTCCATCTGACGATATTATCTAAATCTCGTTGGATGGCATCGCAGTCATGTTCATTATCAACTTTCAAAAACAGTTTTAAGTCGTCAGCAAATAATAAACACTTTGCTGTGGTGACTATCTCCGGCAAGTCGTTAATTAAAATTAAAAACTGCAAGGGGCCCAGATTCGAACATTGACTAACTCCAGAATGGGTGTAATAAAGACCCGAATCGTTGCCACAATGTTCTACATATTGCCTTCGATTACATAGGTACGAAGAAAAAAAATGCAATAGTGCAGGAATGAAACCAATAGCTGCGAATTTTTTCAATAATACGTCATTATTGACTAAATCAAATGCCTTCCGCATATCGAGATAAATCGTGTCGACTTGCGAACCTCCGTCCACTGCACCATTGACATACGTCCAAAAGGACATAAGATTACTTGTTTTACAAGTAACTTGTTACTTATTACGAACGGCCGGTTCGGAACCCATGTTGAGCATTGTTTAGACGGCTTTCAATTTGACAGCTAATTCTACTATAAAGTACTGATTCAAACAACTTGCCGAAAACAGACAACACTGCTATAGGTCTGTGATCCTTGATCCCAGAACTCGAGCCATGCTTTGGTACGGGCACAACACGCGCAATCTTCCATTCGTTAGGGTAGTAGTTATTTTTTAGACACAAATTAAACAAATATAGCAAAGGATACCTAAATACCGACCTACAGTCTTTGACAATGTATGGCGGAATACCGTCAGGCCCAGCAGATATTTTAGGCTTTAGCGACCTAAGTGCGAGCTCAACATCAGCCAGGCGTATATGTGAGATATGCACAAAATGACTGTCCTTTCTGGCCGACTTCATAGCCTCTCCCACGTCTAATTTTGGGGGGTCATTGGTATATACCGACCGAAAGTAGTCCGCAAAACACTGTGCCGAGTCCTCTATAGGTATCAACTGACCATTATTAAAATATTGCCTAAAAGTGCGCTTACCCTTTTTTTGAGAACGTATATAACGCCAAAATGATGTTGAGTTATTTTTTATATCACGCTCCATATTTAGGTACTTTTAGCTCATTAAAATCCTTTTTAATGCTCAATTTAACTAACGCCCTATATTGTGAAAAAAATATTCGATAGCTTAGAGATTTACTTTTTTTATAGCGTGTATGACAGAAATGCTTAATTCTAATGTTACGTTTTGTAGTTAACTTACCTACCCATTACCCACAATCTACTTATTTGGTACTTAATATTACACATGTGATACGACAAACCGTTAAGCCACTTGATTACGCATGAAGGGGTACCTTAACGTTTTGTTTTAACGCCTAAATATGTCAACAAGTGCCGTAACGTAGTTCCGCGAACTAAACAATAAGACTTGCACGTTTTTCTTTGGCTCCGACCCATAGCATTGAATTAGTCACTACCTAATATTGGTACATCGGCTCTCCATAGGTTATTTTCTACATATATAATACATATTATTACATTATACTATGAGGGAACCAGCAGTTGTGTGGTTAGCAATGGTTATGGCTATTCTATACTTAAAAAACTTACCTACACATTACTCACAATCTAAACACTAAGTACATAATACTTATTACTAGAGTATAATAACAATATGTAAAGCGGTAGAGTTTGTTTGTTTGAACACGCTAATTTCTGGAGTTACCTGTCAGATTTAAGAAATTCTTTTTGCATTTGATAGCCCAATTTCAGAAGAAGGTTATAGGCTATTCGACATGACCCTTAGAAATCGAGGAAAACAAAATAAAGTAAGGATAAGGACTTCCACGAGATACCGGGATACACGGGATGTACTCGTAGTTAGAGTAAATATAAAACTATAATATAAGACATTTTTTTTTCACTTATATTTTATAGCATGTTATATAGCCGAACTTGGGCACGGTTATACGAGCATTTCTTTAACTATAACTACTTCAGGAAGCGCAATTACTTTTATAAGAATCTGGGACTGTACATTTAAAAATATAAATATTCTTATTGGTGTTTAACCTAAGTAATTTACAAAAGCAATCTTATTTATGCACTACTAATGTAGGTACCTACTAAGTTATTAGTTAAAAGTACGAGTATGTTGTAAAAACCGGTAGTTATGATCTTTCATGTAGGTTCAGCTGTTCGGACCAATTGTTTTGTGATTAATTAATATATAAAAACTAAAATGACCTTCGATTTAATAATAATATATATACCCCGCAGGGAAGCTTGTGGCGAGCTTTTTTTTTTATACTTGCACCTCTGCCATGGGCAAGGCTATTTTAATGCCATTTCGTCATTAGCGAACTAAATATTAAAACACATTCATACACAATACTCCCTTTCATTCCATAACTCATTCATACATTCATCAACTTTCAGTTTTATGCCCGTCTGCCGTAACTTCCCTCCCCTCGCTTGTGGCGAGCTGTTGGTGCGTAACGACACCACGGTTACCCGAGTGCTCCAGAGAGTCGATCAGGGCCTTCGTCTCCGGCGTGTCTTCGTCGGTCGGAGTGTAAGTCAAGAAGGCCTGCAGGACTCTCAGCTCTGGCTTGCCTTCATTGGCCGTCCAGAGAGGAGTCGATAGAGCATATTACTTTATCAGGTGAAATGCTCCAGGGGTGGAAGTGTTAAAGGGCAGCACACTTCTCGACACCCCTGAGTCACTCACATCGGTGTTGCCCCCAGCCGAATTTCTCTGGCATTTCGGGGGTCCATCCAGTGAGTGGCGAGCCACTTCCTGCCGGAAGTAACAACAGATATGATAGTTATGGCAGGTGTCCGTCCCTCTTCTGTAATAGCCCAGTACTAATAATCCCTCCAGACCTCATTTTAATAGCACAATAATTTCCAACACATTTGCAATAGTCCCAATACCTGTCGTGACCTGATTTATGGGTATATTGTCACATTGATATCCCCTGGACAAGGTCACGGCGGCTATACAACATTACATCAAGCTTCTCAAAGGGGCCTCTACGCGTTGGATCCTTATCCCCGCGCACGCCTATCAAATGCCTGGGATAATACCCGTGAATCAAAATAAAATATAATAATAATATTGTCGGACAAATTACACAGCACCACCTAGGCCCAAAGTAAGCGAAGCTTCTGTTATGGGTACTAGACGACTGATAAACATACGTAAATGTATCTTTTTTTGTAAAAACATACTTATTATACATAGAAAATACACAGACCAAGACAAACATAAATGTTCATGCACACAAATGTTTGCACTGTGTGAGTATCGAACCCACGAGCGTTGGTGTCAAAGTAGCGTTTCACCACTGCGCTACCGAGCTCGTCAATTTATTAGTATTATAACTAAATTGTTGTGTGAACTCGGAGGAGATCATCTTTATTTTAAATAAAAAAATATCATATATTGTGTTAGATTCACAACGCTCTTAGTTGCTGATTGAACTTCGAGAGACACGGAAGCATACGACCCACCTGATATAAAGTGGTTGACGTAGTCTATGAACGCTTGCTATATAGAAGTACCGCTAGCGCGGTATCACCCCTGTTGCAAACACAGCAACTCCTTAGGAGCTTACGGTCTTAAAAGTAAGACTAAAAAAGTTTTTGTGCTCTATGTGACTCTATGTCTACGTTATTGAACAACGTAGACGTGGTTCAGTAACGTAGACCTTTCCGTGAACAAATGACACCTTTAATTCAAAGGTGACAAACTTATATAGTAAGGTTAAGTTACAGATAGAAGTTATCTATTTTAACTAATTAATTAACTAGATGTCGACCAGATAGGCTATTGTAGACGATATCGTGTCTTTATGCGCCGATATCACGTATCTACACGCACATTTCGGCGTAATACTCTACATTATTGCCATTATTTGATTATTAAAATTGTTTGTTGCGAACTAAATAAGCCTTTGAAAAACTTAGTGCCCCTTCATCGCAATCAAACCGATTTTAATAATTCTTTTGTTAGTAGTTTGAAGTACTATCACAAAACAATCTTATCATTCCTTGCCTAGTTCTTATGAAAAATATGAATGTGAGAAAATCGACTTATATATAACAGGGACTCTTGTCGCTATTAACAATTATCTAACACTATATATATATATATATATATTATACAACGTCGGAGGTCCACTTGATTAACGCGTGAAATATATTGAGTATCACTTGCGCGATGTCTCCTCTGCTACTTACACAGCAACTCCTTAGGAGTTTACTGGTGACCTCACTCACACACAGGAACACAACAAGCCTCTGGGAGTTGTTATTTGGTTGCGGTTTTCTGTGAGGTGGAGGTACTTCCCCAGACGGGCTGCTTTAATGCCTCTACCGCTCTTAAAATATCCAGACCAAGACAAACATACATATGTTACAATAATAACAATATATGTATATTATAACCTTCCGATGATCTGTAAAATTAGACTTCTCACAATAGGTAGTCATCCTATTCTGGTGTTAATCTTGTTCGACGACATATTAAGCTTGTGTACTGTATTAATTTTGTAAATCTATATATGTCAGTGACTTTTGGTGTCAACTGTACGTACTTACGTCATTGTATGCCATAGGTAGGTACTACATAAGGATACGACGTAAGTATATTTGTAATGTATGTAAATGAGATAAAAGAACTGCGGGTATGGGATTTCCCAGCGGTGAGCATCTCGAAGCCTGGGCACAACTCATAGCTAGGAATTTCGTTAGGGAAGGAAAACAATAATGTCGGTTTCCAATCTGATTTCAAAAATAAGTTTTAATACATTATTTGATACGGTAAAAAGCATTTTGTATTTAGTTTCTTTTATATCACGTCGGCAAACAATCTTGTGGTCAGAAACATATAATGTATGTGTGGTGCCATCTCTGCTACCAGCGTATATCGCTGAAGAGTTTCCGATGACTTCACCATACAGGTATACAACAATTTTTCAGAGAATAGTTACTTGATCCGTGAAAATGCGTAATAGCCCAGTGGATAAAGAACCGGCCTATTAACCGACAGTTCCTGCTTCGAATCCTGGTGACATGTACCATTAAATTCATGTTTTTGGATTTATGTAGGTACATTATTTGCTCGGCGATGAAGGAAATCGAATCGACGAAATCAGCACGTCCAAGAATTTATATTTCAAAGGATGTGTGACTAAACCTAAGAAAAGTCTAGTTTTCTGTCTAGTTGTGGAAGTCTGATGGCAGTCGCTCCACGTCAAAATCAGTATTTTGGTCAAATCCTTAGGCTTAGGTAGCGGACCTCTCTAAACCTAATGGATTAGGAAAAGGTATAACGCTAGGAAGAAGAGAGAAGCAGAGTTATTTCGCCGGTGTTCTGTGTAGTGGAGACAATTTCTCACTCGTTTTGCCCTACCTTTGTGTGCTCTACATCTCTTCAGAATCTTTTTCTGTGGGTAAGGTCGTCTTCCGGTTTAAAGACGGAGGTAAGCCGTTACCGTAGCCGTAGCCTATGAGTTATTGAGTAAATAAAATATAACTACCACATTATAGATGCAGCCTTACTATACTTAATTTTATAAATCACATTAAACAATGATTTATTAATCACTACTCACATAAACGGTATAGAATTGATATGAACTTAAGGGCTTAGTGATTAATTTTTAGAAATAGAATTTACAATGTTTTAGAAATAATTTACAATTAAATAAAATCAGTCTTACTATCAGTCTACGAATCGTAATAAGCGGTAATTACACCGCTATATTATAAACTGTTCTTATTATCTACGCTAAAATATAATAATAGGTATATAAATCTGTTTAATTGTTTGTTAGCTTTTTATGAATAAACCGATTGGATTTTAGTTTATCAAAGGGATAGCTTGGGATCTGAAGAATACTATAGCCTTCTCCAGGTCCCAGCCTATGCTACTTTGTATCGCAATAACGAAACTCTCCGTGGCTAGCGCCTCGGGAAATAGCTAGTACTTATTATAAAAAAAAACATTACATTATTTTTATATATTAGGTCACAAAAATCACGGTAAGGTCTCAAACTAAATCAGTCAAAGGTCTACGCGATTAGTTACAAAGACAGTCCATTCATTTAAAAAAATATTAAACATAATTTACAATAACGTATCTAGACTTCTACACTCATATTATAAACAGGTAAAGTTTGTCAATTAGAATGTATGAAGAAATCTATAAAATCTGTCTTAACATCAGTCTACGAAACCTCTATATTCTAAACGATTTTAAAAATTCTTTCGCTACATTTAGAATAGGATGGATATGACAGGCTATATTTTACACGTGTTAAACCGAGGGTACAGCTAGTACATATTAAATAAAACAGAAACATTAAAAAAGTCCGTGCAACAGCCGAGTTAGGAATAGGAATGAATAATTCATTCCGATCTCGAAAATATATACATCCTTTAGGATTATTAAAAAACAATTAGTAAACAATCACTTAAAAACTCTACCCTAATATTCAGTCTGAGAATGTTCATTACAGTCTTAATTTCTCTAAACAATTACCAATATCTACTTATGTGGTGACATAGTAATTCGTTTATAGCACAATCAATTTTTCTTTTCCTATCTATCGTTTAGGCAACTTCTTTGATATTCGAATGCCTGTTGAATTTCGCGATAAAGCATTATAATGCCATGTATCTTTCGGTAATCCATCTAATAATTGGGCAATATTCGGTTTTGGTTTTATATATTTTTTTGTACGATTGTTCTATTGTTCTACTGCACTATTGGTTTTATGTTCTTCTCTAAATGTGCACCAAGTATTCGCAAGGGTAGAGTTTTCTAACTACGTACGTACCTACAAAGTAATCATTAAATTTTGTGACTTCTGTACAGTTATGAGATTCTTCCATAATGTACAACCAGCCTTCGTCGATCAGTTCTGGTGGGAGATGCGACAGAGCTGCACAAAGTTGAATGTGTACGTTTCCTGATGAAGTTTTATTGACCCGAATTGACCGAAAGAACTGGTCTTTTGCCTTACGCCATCAGCTTCGTTTAAAGTGAAAATAGCAGCCAACTATATTCACATTTGGAAAAATATTTCGTTGCGCTATCATTCACCATTCGCATTTCGAAGTTCATAGTAATTTTAGTTGGCTTCCATTCTGGTATCGTATAATTTCAAGAGGAGCTCGTAAGTTGCCGTCTTCTTGTCAAGCAACAGTGCATAAACTACTGGTACAATATTGACATAGTCTTCAGTACCTTCTATATCTGCATGTTACTGTATGAAGTTGATAAAATGTCTTCAGACATGACAAAATTTCTAGTTTTAAACAAAAGAAATGCTTGACCATGAATGTAACCCAGCTCTCGAGTTAAAGGTATTATTGTATTATTATTGTAATAACTACATTTTCATTGTTTTACACACATTTATGTCTTCAGTTACGTATTTTAATATTTTAGTTAGTACATACCTATACATTTTTATTGTGACTGTACAAAACACCATTCGGTTTGTGGTCCCATTAGACTACTTCAAAAAAGCAATTAGGTGAATGGGACCGTGGTCCTGGTGATCTTACAGTCCACAGTAGCCACACGACTCGGATAAAGTAAAGATGTTGTCAACGCGATTTTATTATTTTATGTCAAAACGAAGCGCTGATTTGTTTTCAGAAAGGTATTTTGCCATCAGAGTTTATAGACCCAGTGAGCGAAACCGCAGGCAGTAAGTTCGCAAATTAATGTAACCGTCGAATAATCTCTACCTACATGGAAAAGGTATGTTTTGAGCAAAAAGTACCTAAAAACGACTTGCACAACATTTTAATTAGTAGAAATCTCGTCGGTTACGTAATCACAGGAAAACCACTGAATAAACTGTCATGCATTTTTATTTGGTTATCATCATCATAGGTCATCATCATCATCTCAGCCTATTTTCGTCCACTGCTGAACATAGGCCTCCCATCTAGAGTGCCACGCGTCTCGATCCTGTCCCACATGCATCCATCGACTCCTGGTCTGGGTATAGTTTAAGTCCCTTCAATTAAAATATGATATCTACGTGCATTTTTAAAGTATATATCGCAAGTGTTGAAGATTTCACAGAATCTAGTAAAATGAGAAAAATATTGACCGATATAAAATAAAACAAAATTGAAAACGAAGAGTTTAGAAAAAATTGTATTTTGTTTCGTCCACCATGTCTAGTTGATTCATGATACATTACAAGAACATCATCATTACTTCCTTTGAAATAATTGCAACAATTGACTCTGATTTGAAATCAAAACTTGACTTGATCAATACTCATTACCTTTATTGGTATTTAGTTCCATAGTAATATTCGAGTATCATTTTTAACTTATCGAGGTTTTTTAACATTTCACTAGATTCATATCGCTAAAGTATGTCAGTATTCTATCATGTAACTAGACATTTTTAGTAAGAAAAAGTAAAAGAAAAGAGTATTCGACATTTGCCATAGTTTTGTGTTATCCCTAGGGATTTTGTGAAATCACCGGTATCGTTATTTCCCTGCAACATATACCTATAAGCATAAAAGTATTTTAAAAGCGTAACGTAGTGGTTGATCGTTTATATACATAGACGGCGCTGTATTCACACTCCACCCAAGGCGAAGCTGAGGGACACGTTTAGTATATTTAAGCATGCTTGTATAAATGCCAACTTATTGAAATTATGACAACCGTCATTTATTTTATGACGCAGCACCACATCATGTGGCTAAGGGATTTATCATTTGACGGATTAATATCGATTAACAACGTAAGGATAATGATGTCTGTCAATTTTATAAATCTTTGTATGATATGTACGTGTGTAGGTACTATTTATTATCTATTCTGTATATAGGAATCGTTTTTTGTATTAATTTTTAAATGCGAAACTATGTCTCATTGCCTATTTGCCTTTATTATACGATCAATAGCCAAGCCGCAAACCGCACTGTTTGCCAACGGGTGGGGAATTAATTCTAAAGCACTGGAACTGCAATGGTCGCGTACTGTGTAAATTCAGAGAAGTCTTCTTCCGATAATTTATAGTTGTGGCGTAAACTTCATGCCGAGATTTATCCAAGATACTACGAGGCTCTTTAAAAAATTACGTCAAGGTTTTGAATCGACAACGCAAGTGTCGCTTTATGTTCCAAGTATTCATAGGTCTCGTTAACATTTCGAGCGTTAAGAGTGATCTTCTTACTTGTATCTACTTATACTATACATATTAAATGGCAAATACTAAAGCCAAGGTTTGTAGGTATTCTCATACAAAATAAATTGAAAAAGTATGTCTAAATTTTACCAACTTTTATGTAGGAAATATTTAGGATCATAATGTTACTTCGGTCATCAGATATCAAATACCTACCTAACTCCGCTGAACTCTAACGAATTTGTGCACAAATACAATTTTAGAAGATGTATGATTATGACTTATGAGCAGAGTGATATCACAGTGGGCCTAACTCACACGTAGGAACACAACAACCTTCTAGGCAGTTGTTATTTGGCTACGGTTTTCTGTGAGGTGGAGCTACTTCCACAGACGGGGCTGCTATAATGCGCCCTACCTCTCTGAAAAACTTCGAATTCTATTCGAGAGATTTTCGAGTAAAAATTTTTTTCGCATGATACCTGTGAGGTTTTTTTAATGTGTAACATTTGATTTTTAACCCCTAATATTATTGGTAATTAGTGTTTACTTGTCTGTAATTTTACTGAATAACAACAATAACCATAATTGTGAAAATGTCATAGTCATAGTTTGGCTAATAGATATTTGTGCTTTACATCTATATACTCGTATTAAACTGTGAAGGAAAAGCTTTTTAAGTATCCCTTTTTAAATTTGATATAATTAAAGTACATATGGAGAGGAAGTGCAGAAATATTAAAATTATGCATAATATGTGTAAATGTGTCAATTAAACAAAATAAAACTCTTCAGAGTGAAATGCAAAATGTCGCTAATTAGAATCTGTCAATGTCAAATATCAATTAATGTTAAAAGTTAAAGAAGCGACAGAGATGTGTAAGAATCGAGTCACGCGGTGCTCGGTTATCTCTGCCTACCCCACAAGGGATTTGGCGTGAAGTTATAGATAAATAGAATGTCAAATACATATAAGACTGTGATCAAACAGTCACACTGAGATAATAGATTATCGCTAAAGAGTCTTTAAATAATATTGTTGAAATAAAATATGCATTGTTTACTTTGTACATACATTGTACATTTTGTGAATGAATGAATGAGAATGTGAATTGACTTACTCTGGCTAAAAGTTAGTACATTTCATAATATAGTATTATATTAAATAGGCAAATTAACCGCGCAAATTGGTGAAACATGTGGGCTACAGCAATAAAAAACCCAAAAAAATATCAAACAACGCGTAATTATTTTTAATAGGACGTAGCCAAGCTATACCATAAGTTTCCACTGACGTATTTGCAGCTTACATATTATGTAGATTAAATTAAGAAATATATACATGTGCAATGATAATAGATGTGTATTCTTTGGCAAAAGAATCTTAACAACTTTCAAATTAAAGATCGAGGAATTATGGTCGAACTTCGACCACGGGGCGACCTCTAGTATGCTATACAACATCGTGTTTATTTCTTTATTTGGCGGGAAATCGTTTATTGTCTTTTTTATCATATATTGAAGTTCATCCGTTATGAATACCAAAAAAAAGTTTAACCAAATACAAATACAATAACCAAAAACAAAAATTCAGGGCGACGTTGTTTTACGATTTTAAAATGTTCATTCCCGCGGGAAAATTGCTCATTTCTTCTTCAAAATACTTTTGGGAGGTAAGCATGTCATTTAAGTACCATGAGACGTCCGTACACATAATTTAGGCGTAGACGTGTTTCTCTGAACATTGACGAAGGTCAGCATTCAATTGCGACGGGCGAGGAAAACGTGGTTACGGTTAATTTAAGAAAACAGAAACATTACCTACGAGGTGATTCGATGACATATTAGGGGATTCATTTGACGCAAGTTAAAATATGCAGGAACATTTAAATGCTACGTAACTTTGTTCTCAATGGATTTATCAAAAAATAACGCCAGTGCAGAAATGGGTTCATATTGACGTAACGATTACTAACCACTGCGCCACCAGCCTCGTCAAAAAATATGCTATTACAATTTTCATCTAAAGTATGAATATAAGCGTAATCTAATCCATTCATTGATTAGAGTGAACATAGAACCTGAATCTAATCTATTAAAAGATTAGAATAGGCATTTGCCCCTCCGGCTCCTGTTAACTTCGACCACTGCTTCACGTCATATTGGCTGTTTTCAAATTTCAGTGGTACAAGGGGTTACAATTTGATTATTTGTTCATATAATGTTATTATAATTAATTTCAGCTTCTGAATTTTTAAAACAAGCCAAGCCATATTAATGTAAAACAGCTGTGGTCATTATGCTCTTTCATGTAGTTAATTTGCAGAAAACGGCGAAAGTGCATGAAAAGAGCTTTAAAAGTTGAAGAAGACAGTTGGATGTATAAGGAACAAGCCATGTGGCGCTCAGTTCCATGCCTACCCCGTAAAGGACTTGTAAGATGTATAATATAAAAAGTGAAATTTACATTATTTTATCTCTACATAAGTAGTATAAAACAAAGTTGCTTCCCGCCGCACAGTGTGTCGCCTAGAACAAGCTAGGTGGACAAAAGTCGTTTTCAAATTAATAGAAATAGGTAATTGACTAATGTAAATAACACCTACAAAGTCCCGATTCCAATAATTGTTTGTGTCTAACATTCCACAGCGATGAGTTTGCACTTACCCTCATTTGTCGACTATTAATCCTTATAATTAATAGTCGACTAATGAGGGTAAGTGCAAACGCATAGTTAAATCTATTGCATTTTTGCAAATGATTTAATTATTATATATTTAATTTAAAGTAACAGACATTTCAATGCTGTTTACGAAATAGTCACAATCACAAGGGATAAAACGTGTATTTATTGTTTTTAAACCAGCAAAACTAATAATTTTTCTGACCGTAAAAATCTGAGGTAGGCGAGAAACATATGAAAAAAAATCATTCGTTTATTTCCAATACTATGAAAACATTTTTATAATTTTATGAAATTTCTGAAAGACATTATTTTATGAAAGATGCTATTTCAAATTGTGATAACACGTTTATGTTTTATTTCTCTTGGCATACATTTTATGTATTTGGGCATTACTTTAAAAAAGCGTGGTTTACTTAAGTCCTAATTTTTTTATATTCTACTTTTGAATTTTTATATAGTGTATTTTACAGTTACAGATATTTAGAATATAACTGATGGAATTTACACTATTAATAAATTAACTATTAACTATTAGTGTTATAAATAAATTAAAACTATATAGAATTTATACAGTTAATAAAATAATTATATTTTACAGTTTTGTTCATATTTACTTGTAATAAAAGTTAATTTGACTTAATACATATTTTACCACATCAACCGAGCATACTCTACCACGCTGCTCAAATGCGGATTGGCGGAGGCCACTGTTTTTCATCCATCGTCAACAGCCGGGACCGACGGCTTAACGTGCCCTCCGAGCACGGAGTAACTCGAGATCGACGTCATGCGTATTCGGTTAGAATGACACGCGCAACGACGCCATCGAAGTCTCATACATATTTTAATACATTATTCATACATATTTTAACGAAGTGAAATACTTTGTTAGAATATGCATTTAGTCAAGTAGTATTTTAAATAGGCATTGAGAGGAAAGATAGAGTGTTTATAATTTATGCATAAATTAAAAATACTTCATTTGATTCTATGTCAAATAATAAAATTTGATGACAGATCATAGCTTAATTCTGATTTAATAAAGGATGATGTTGTTTCAATTAAGCAGGACTTTTGTCCTTATAGTTTGAAGCGCCCTGAAATAAAGATCTTGAACTCGAATTGCTTTTTGATGTTCGATGCTGTTGTTGGACCGAAGGAATTGCAGAACTAAGCGTTTGGTGTTCAATTGTCTACAGAATTTAGTTTGTACTTTATATTACACCAATACTAAGATTTAGTCTTTGCTGCATATCAGACACGACTGACACAGACATGGTTTACTGATGTAGACATAAACAAACCCAAGACTATGATAAGTATGAATTTCAGGAGTTCCAACGTTCTAGTTGTAGATGCGGGTTTTCTAATGTTTAATTTATAATACACTATGCAATAAAACAATCTACAGTAACATCATCAGGTTATTCTAGATCATTGAATAACATTCATAGTCAATTCATTAAATAAATAAATAATAAATAAATAAATATTGTCGGACAAATTACACAGCGCCACCTAGCCCCAAAGTAAGCGAAGCTTGTGTTGTAGGTACTAGACAACTGATCAACATACGTAAATACATTTTTTTTTGTAAATACATACTTATTATACATAGAAAATACCCAGACCAAGACAAACAGACATGTTCATGCACACAAATGTTTGTACTGTGTGGGAATCGAACCCACGAGCGTTGGTGTCAAAGTAGCGCGTTTCACCACTGCGCCACCGAGCTCGTCAATAACTAAATTACTTTCATAACACGCAACAAGGGTCACAATGTCATGAAGGTGATGAATGATTAAAATAAGTTTTTTTACGTATAATTATGTATTAATAAAAAGGTATTAATCATAGGTCATCATAATCATAATTATCGTAAAATACATTTTTTATAGTTACTTCCGAACTGTGATTATTTTCGTTGAAAAAATGAAGTTTACTTTACTGCAAGTCAGGTAAGCAAGTCAAGTAGACAAAGAATAAAGCACCAAATTAGTCGGTTCTACCCACCTGCCATATTATAATGCATATTTTACTTTGCTTAGTGTATGTGAGTATTATACTATACTAGCTTTAGCCCGCGGCTTCGCCCGCGTAGATTTTGGAATTTTGACAGTTTTACTTATTTTTGTTTTACTTTTTTGTTTGACTGTACTATTTTTAAGTACAGTCATCATTAATTAGTTAGTAAAAGTACCAAATATCCTTATTTGTGTAATAATGAAGATATATCAGGATCTGTTCGGTTTTCATTAACTATTTGACACTGACTGCATACACTCAAAGCACCTCTTTATACACAACATTGCCTATTTTAAAAACATAAAACTTTCGAGTCACTAACTAGAAAAAATATTTGCCTGGGTAGAAATTCAAAAAATCCTTTCTTATCTCTCATATGCATTATAAGCCCCGCGCGTTGATATTGCGATGGAACCTTGTCACAATAACAGCTGCGTGACGTCATCCATAGCAAAAAAATACAGATAGCAAAAAAAAATTTAATAAAAAGTAAATGCTATAAATACCTACATAATAATTACCTTTGCCTTTTTAGGACATTAAAATGTCCTCGGTAGTGTCCGAAGCACTTTTTAAGGCACGGTTTATATTTTGAATAACTAACTTAGAGTCCTCTCTCTCTTTTACAAAATAATTGTCCAATTTAATAATCATTTCACGAGCACGACTGTTAATTAATTTCTTACTCATTTTAACGGGTAACAGGTAACAAAACTCAACAGTAAAACAGGATAACAAAAACAAAAAGCTATAGTTAACAAGTACTCGATGCGCCTAAGCACGTAAGCGTGGGCTGCGAACGGTACTGACGGTGCGACTTCGACTACGTCACCAAGATGGCCGCCAATCGCAATATCAACGCGCGGGGCTTATAAAAAAGAAACCTCTTGATGAGTCAGTGAATTAGTCAGGATCTCCATTTCTATTAATATTATATTAGCGTCTCGTCCAAACACAATTTCAACCCCCTTTTCATCTCGCCTCACCTCGATTAGGGTGGAATTTTTGAAAACGCTGAAACCACTTTTTTGTATTCTAATAGAGAGTATATGTACAAAGTTTTAAGTCACTAACTTCAAAAATATTTCTACTCCATACAAAGTGTCACCCTACTTTTCAGCTCCCTAAGGGTGGAATTTTGAAAAACGCTGATATTACTTTTTTGACGTCTTGATTGAGAGTATATTTACAAAGTCTAAATTATCTCACTTTAAAAAATCAATTTGTTAACTGTTCAACTTTTAATTCAAGAAATACTTTTTACCCCATTACACCATTCAAAGGGCGGAATTTTGAAGACGCTGATATCACTTTTTTTTATTCTAATAGAGAGTATCGGTACAAAGTTTCAAGTCGCTAACTTTTAAAAATATTTCTATTCCATACAAACGGTCAACCCCGTTTTCAGCCCTGTAAGGGTGTAATTTTTTGATATCTCGATTGAGAGTATATTTACAAATAATAAAGTAACTCACTTTAAAAAAAAAATGTTAACATTTCAACTTTTATTTCAAGAAATATTTTGACCCCCATTACGGAAACGCTGAAATCGTCTTTTTTGGATTCCAATAGACAGTATCTGTACAAAGTTCCAAATCACTAACTTCAAAAAATATTTCTACTCCAAAAAAAATACAAAGTTTCAACCCCCTTTTCAGCCCCTAAGGGTGAAAATTTGAAAAATCCTGAAATTACTTTTTTGATGTCTTGATTGAGAGTATATTTACAAAGTCTAAATTAACTCACTTTAAAAAAAAGAATTACTTAACTTTTCAACTTTTAATTCAAGAAATACTTTTACCATTACACCTTTAAGGGGTGGAATTTTTGAAAACGCTGAAATTACTTTTTTTGGATTCTAATAGAGAGTATGTGTACAAAGTTTCAAGTCCTAACTTGAAAAAATATTTCTGCTCCATACAAACTGTCAATCCCCTTTTCACCTCCTTAGGGGTTGAATTTCAAAAAATCCTTTCTTATCTCTCGTGAGAATTACAAAGGTAACGTCTTTGCAAAATTTCAGCTTTCTAGGTTCTAGGGTTTGGCCTCGGCGTTGATGAGTCAGTGAATTAGTCAGGAACTCCATTTTTATATATATAGATTTATACGAGTATTTTAAAACTTAAGATTTTCTCTTCCTTCATTTGAGATCCCGTTCGTTACGATGCCAAAAAAGTGAAAGATTTTTCTCTAATGTAACATCCGTCACATTGATTTTATTAACGTATACAATGTAGCACGTCACCGGACCATGATAACGTAGATACCTACTTATCGATTGACCTTATTCATTCAAATCGGCTTTGTGGTTAAGGTTTATTGCAAATATACATAAATATAAACATATATTCATGCATAAACTGCTGAAACTATGACTATTCCTTATAACTTTACCATAGTTGTAAATGTTGGTATTTTTTATATTGTATTGTCTTAGGTTTTCGCGATTGTTACACATTGAATTAAACAATTTTTTTAGGAAGACTTCCTGCGACCACGGATGCTGCCAAAGCATTAGAAACGTCAGGTTCAACAAAATAAATAAAACACGCGATACTTCCGTTAAAAATTGTTTAATAATTTTTTTTATATTATATTTTTTTAATGTAACCTCGACCACTTGAATATCAACTACCTTTATGCAATGTCTTATAGATAGACTCATCAGGAACATTGCTGGTTGAACGTTCACTTATAAAAATTAAATAATAGTTTCGGGAACTTTAACGCCGGATTTTTTTTTATACTACGTCGGGAGGCATACAAGCATACGCTTAACGCTTGCGATATATTAATTATCACTCGCGCGATGCCTCCTCTGCTGCTTACACAGCAACTCCATGGGA
Source organism: Pyralis farinalis (assembly GCA_947507595.1). Lineage (NCBI taxonomy): Eukaryota > Metazoa > Arthropoda > Insecta > Lepidoptera > Pyralidae > Pyralis > Pyralis farinalis. The sequence goes on from OX382273.1 coordinate 15,558,152, forward strand.
GCTTACTGATAACCTGGTGACTGGTGATGGACTTGTTGTTTGGTTGAGGTTTTCTGTGAGGTGGAGGTATTTCCCCAGACGTGCTGCTTTGATGCGCCCTATCTCTTAAAACATCCAGACTAAGACAAACAGACATGTTCATGAACACAAATGTTTGCTTTGTGTGGGAATCGAACCCACGAGCGTTGGTATCAAAGTGGCGTCATTCACGACTGAGCCACCGAGATCGTCAGGATCATTCCTAATTTACATCATGAAACATGGGGCGTCGATAAGCTCGAATTCACCTTATCTAAAAAATCCAAACAATTGAAGTTCAATACAATGCATATCAATATAACATTTTTTTTAGATATGACCAAATTTTTGATGTGCAACATCTATTAATACGCCGTGGCAGTAAAATCTAACCGTATGCCGTGACGGAAGTTGGCATGACGGAAATCTCTCATGCCGTCATGTGTCAAAGGAGATTGATTAACTTTGAGGCTTTTGAACTCCAGATTGTACATCTATGAAATAGTACGTAAATTTCTTAAATGATTTAAAACAAATGAGAACATAACTGAAGCGTTTTTTGTAGCCTAGAAAATATAATCACATAAAAAAGGAAATTATAGACATTTTTATTACTCAAACCCAAATCAGACTTCTGTACAGAAATTCAATAGTGTTCAAGTTTAAAAACTTCTAAAAATATTGTAAAACTGATATCAACAATCCTAAATCATTTGTTAACATACCATTTCATTTTAGTACGATTCTATTTTATTTGTTCATTTTAGGTTAGAAATGTGAATAATACCTCCGTGAAGAGAGATGGCATTATCTTGAAACACGTATGTGTGAAGACAGAGTATGCTGGTGTCTGCCACCAAAAGTTTTTGTTGTCACGGAATTTTGTTGATAAAAATGTAAGACCTGTATATTTCTTTAATTACTGACCTAGAAATAAAATAAATAAATGTTATGTCAAAAGTTGCATTGAATACGCAGTCATTGTGAATTGCTGTATAATTGTCTGTAACAGCCGCAGGGAACGAAAACAACCTAACATATACTATCACCGGTAAGTCGCTTGTTTCTTACAATCTAATGATGTGTGTTCTATTTATTCATTCGATTTTTTTTTATTATTAAATCTGCAATCAGTGCCTTCACTTTTAGCAGATGTGTTGCATGCTTCTCACATTCAGCGTGTGTTCTCCAGCGGGAACATCTACTCATATTGAATTCTCCATTCTATAGGATATCTTTTCTTTTAAGGCGTTTAACACAGCTGGATATTGTGAGCTGTCGTGCAAGGGTATTGGGGTGGGCTTCTAGCCGTTTCCTGTATGTTGTTTTGATATGAGTAATTTCTTCTCTCACTGTGGGCATTTCCAGGTGTTCGTCGATCTCAGCATTTGTCACATATTAGGGGACGTTACTGATTGTCCGAAAAATTACGTTCTGCATTTTGTATTCGTATGATGGAGGAGTTACTAGCACTACCCCATAGCTGAAGGCCGTACATCCATACAGGTTTCAGGATCGTCTTGTACACCAACAATTTATTGTCTATTGACAATTTGCTGTTTCGGCCTAGCAACCACTGGAAACTTTTGTATTTAATGTTCAGTTCGTCTCGTTTTTTCTTGATGTGCTCATTCCATGTCATACGCCTATCAAGATGAAGACCAAGGTATCTGACAGAGTTTTGGTGTGGAAGGGTGGCGTTTTCATCGAGGGGCAATTGCCTTTCGGTAGGGTATAAGTAACCTGCACTGATTTTGAAGTACTAGCTTTAATCCTCGAAGCCATTTAGTTGTCTCGTACAGGCCTTCCTGTAGGATTTTTGAGGCTATTACTGGATCCTTGTGACTCGCCAGAATTGCGGTATCATCGGTGAATGTAGCTGTAGTTGTGGTATTTGAGCAAAGGAGGTCAGCCGTGAAGATAGTGTAGAGTACAGGGCCCAACACTGACCCCTAAGGAACACCAGCTTGTATTTCATAAAATTTAGAGGTGTTTTCACCTTCTTTGACCTGTAACAGTCTTCCTGAGAGGTAAGAATTGAATATTAAGAAATACCTGTGTGGAAGGCAACTTTTAATTTTACATAGTAGGCCCTTGTGCCAGACTCTATCAAAAGCCTTTTGTATATCTAAGAAGACTGCAGAGTAGTAGGTATTATTTTTCTTCCAAGGTCTTTCTTATCTTGTCACAGACTCAATGAACCTGTTCCACAGTGGAGTGTTGCTGTCTAAAAAAAAATTGATGGTTGGGTATAATGCCATTTTAATAGGAAGGATAGGTACACAAACATTTTAATAGGCCAATAGGAAGAATTCGCCGGAGAAGGAGTTTTTCGAATATTTTGTATAATATCGGGAGCAAACTTATAGGTCTGTAGGATGTGACGTCACTTGGTGGTTTTCCTTCTTTATAAATCATAGTAATTTGGGATACTTTCCATATTGCAGGAAAATGTTGGACTCTTAATATCCCATTACATAATGTAGTGATGTAAGTTATAGCTTTTCGGGGCAGTTGCCTAATAACTTCTTTCGTTATTAGGTCAAATCCCGGCGCTTTTTTATTCTTTAGCTCATTTATTACACACTTCCCGTACTGACACAGGTTTTGGCGGTAGCTCCATTTGAAAGTCTTGGTTTAGAGTTGTATCCACTTGGCCATCAAACTCTTCATCCACCGAATCATTTGGGCGGAACACTTTTGCTAGATGTTCAGCAAATAGGTCTGCTTTTTTCTATGGTTTTATTACCCATCCTTCCGCGCACTTCAAGGGTGGTTTAGCAGCTTGCGGTCTGTCAAGACCCTTGGTTATTTTCCAGAGCGAATAGTTTGTAGACTCTGTAGCAGTAACGTTTTCTAGCTTTTCTTGGAATGAGTTATTATGCCAGTTTTGCAATAGTGACTTGGACCTTCTAGAGCTCTGTTAACATTTGTTTTATCTTCAGTATTCCTACTTTGATGCCAAACTCTTCGAAGTCTTCTCTTTTCTAGAACAGCTTTTTTATTTCTAAAGGATAGTTGTTTACTTCACTACTGTTTTGGGTCTGGATTTCACGAGTACTTATCCAGCATGATTCCTGTATGAGTGTTGTTAGCTGCTTCATCTATATCTTCCGGTGTCTTGAGGGCTATTTTCATGTTTATTGATTCCTCAATGTGCTCTCGAAATGTGTTCCAGTCTGTGAGTTTATTACATAGCCGTATTGATCTTGACACCTCTATAAGATTGGTACTAACTGTCAAGAGCACAGGAGTGTGGTCTGAGAAGCTGTCATAACAGAACTCGGGTTTCATATACATCTTCGTTAGATCCTTGGCGATGAAGTAGTCTATTAGGCACCTTCTTGGTATCAGTTAGCCAATGAGTAGGTTCTCCTGTGGATATGGTGCTTAGTTTATTTTTATTTATGCTCAATTTCAGCTGTTTGCCTCTATTATTCGTTAATCTGGAGCCCCAGGAAGCATGTTTGGCATTCCAATCTCCGCCTATAATACAGTCGTGTCCCAGAGTGTCAAAGAAATCGGAGTACAATGACTCACTCATAGTGTGTTTAGGTGGGCAGTACACTGCTGATACATTGATGTCTCCTGTTTTGTTATGAACAGTAATCGTGGTGGCTTGGATGTGCTCAGTTTCATAGTTAGACTTTTGATGATGTTTAATAGATTTTTTTTATAATGATGGCTGATCCCGCATGGCTTGTACCGTCTGGGTGATTTGTAATATAGCAGTGGTAGTCTGGAAACCTGAATACGGAATTAGCCTTACAGTGGGCCTCAGAGATAAGGAGAATGTCTAGTTTATGTTGAGACATGAACAGTCTAACTTCATGGTCATTAGCGGAGAGACCATTGATGTTCCAGGTCGCAATCCGTAGTGAGGTCATTTTGTCAGTTTGTCGACGAGTTTAGCTATAAGATTCATAAGAGTGCTCATTTGTTGGAGGATGATATCAAACTTTTCAGTCTGTTTTATAATGATTTGTTCTAGGGTCGCGTTTACTTGGCTTGAGGTGTGAGTATTTTTATAAGTGTTCTGGAGGGTGGTGTTTACTTGCGCTGGTTTTACGGTTTCTGCGTAAGACAATCTCTGTTCTCTATTCTTTGGCTCTGCACTAGTATTCAATTCAGTGATCATAGGTGTTTTAAATTTTGTTTTGTTTACTATCGGAGGGATATTATTGTTCTGTTTTCTAGCTTGGATTTCCTTGTAGACTTCGCATCCCTTGTAATTAGCTGGAGCTATCCAGCACTATCTGCCTTATGTAATGGACCACATTACATAAGGCAGATAGTGCTGGATAGCTCCGATCACGTTTTAGACATTCGGATTGCCCACATTTTACCCAACTATATGGTCCCATACAATAATTCTTGGTATGACCGTACTGTTGGCATCTCTGGCACTGGACTATTGTTTTCTTTTTTCTTCTGGTTATTCTATAGTGCCACTTTGGTGGTAGATATATTTCAGGTATTTAATAGCTTTATTGTGGGTACCACTAATTAGGTTAACAAAGAAGGTAGATGTCGGAGTCTTGTTTGGTATATACCTTGCATTTATTATCTCTCCAGTTACTATGTTTCCTGTTGCCTCTATGTCTTCCTTTGATAATGTTCACTGGTGTAGATGAGTGTAGATTTATTACAATTCGGAAGCATCTATTATCTTTCCTGTTAAAAGTGTGCCCTATCAGGCCTTTTTCTCTAACCAGGGAGATAAGTTTTTTTATAGACAACTATATCTGCAGTGCCAATCCTAAGTTGCGTTTTGTTCACAATTTTATATGGAAATTTAAAACGATTATTAATTTGAATGCATATTTATAGTCAATAACTAGCTGAGAGGTATTTTAAGTATATTATAATTAATGTAATTCACATGGCGGCAAAGCATTAGCTTTAAATAAGCGAATTAAATTATTCGCGTACTATTGGTGTACTACTTTATATTAAGCTGTTTGTTGGATGGCATTTGAGTCGATTTCCTTCGTTGAATTGACTGCTGAGTTAATCTTCAGTTGTAAATTATGCAGGGGGGGAGGGGAGTATGGAACATCAGTACGCAGAACGCACATGATCACAAACCATATTGCCTTGCTCCTGAGGTTGAAGTATCTGAGATGAGCGTTCCAAGTGTCACGTTCGTTTAAATGAATCGCCTTGGCAAATCGAAAAGAAGCTTGTTAATGTCGGTGTTTCAGCTCTCACCAAGAGGTCGTATAAATGAGTAGGTATTTAACTAGTTAATCTTACAAGTGAAGAAACGCAAAATATTCTTATATCAACATGGGATATCTACACATTTCATCCATGTAAGTTAAATTGAAAATAATGAAGTTCTTGAATATATATACTTACTATATTTTTAATTACTACGAGAAAATATTTTTAAATATACTGTCATAAATTGAAAAATAAAAGAATTAAAAATGAACGTCGCTACGTCAGTTGCCAACAACAACTAACGTAAGGAAAGAGTCTTATGTGAAATCTTTTGTAAGGCAAAAACTCTTATCTACCTAAGTTTCAATTCTAGGAAAATACGTTTAATTCTAAAAATGCCGAACAAAACTCGGTCGCCCAGATATCTCCAATTAGTTTTATGTAATCGTTATTTTCGACCCTCATAGGCCACAGAGGTGTATATAATAGGGGTTAAATCAGGGTTAAAATATGAAATTGCCATTTTCTAGTAATACATACTTTGAATTGACATTAAACCTTCATGGTGTGAGATTTTCGAGTGAAACTTTTTTCATCTGATGATACCTATGAGGCTTTTCTTTTAAAAAATGTGCAACATTTGATTTTCGAATTTCAATTGTTTTTTATTCAGCTTAGACGGGAAAGATTGAATCTTCGAAAATCCGAGTAATTTTTGAATACAAGTTCCGACGCGGAACTAATGCGGCAGAAGCGGCTCGCAATATCAATGCTGCGTTTGGAGAGGAGACTGCTAATGAACGCACCGTGCGTTTCTGGTTAAAACACTTTCGTAATAGAAACTTCGACTTGAAGAACGAACCGCGTGGAAGACCACCCACACAGGTGAATAATGCTGAATTGAATGAAGGAGATGGTGGAAGCCGATCCGAGTCAAACTACTCAGGAAATAGCGGCATGATTTAACGTTACCTTACCTACAATATTAACTAATTTGCATCAAATCGATAAGATATAATAATATGAAACATGGGTGCCTCATGATTTGTCTGATCTGCAGAAACAAACGCGTGTTGAAACTTATATTGCCATGCTGAATTGGTACAATGAAGGAATATTCGATCGAATTGTGACATGTGACGTAAGGTGAAGTCTTTACGATAACCGTAAGCGAAAGATACAAAGGCTGACCCCAGGTCAAACGCCGCAACAGAGCCCTAAAGCAAAGCTTACCTATAAAAGGTAATGGTAACTGCTTGGTCGTCTCTTCATGGCGTTAATCACTATAGCTTCCTCAGGTCTGGTCAAGCAATAACAGCAGATGTGCAAACTAGCAGTGAAACAGCCCCGACTCGTGAATCTTCACCATTATTGCTTCATGATAACGCAAGACCTCAAACTGCACGATAAACCGCAGTAACTCTACAGGAGCTGCTGTTAGAAACCATACGTCATCCTCCGTACTCGCTAAACCTTGCTCCAACTGACTACCATTTTTTTCGTGATTTGGACAATTTTCTACGTAGTAAATTTTTTTCTTGCCAGGAGGCAGTACAAAATGCTTTCACACAATATTTCGTATCTAGATCCCCAGAGTTCTATCGCAATGGCATAAATAAATATGTATAGATAATGAGGGTAAATATTTTGATTAAATAAATATGTTACATCTTGTTACGGCAATTTCATACTTTAACCCTTTATACACCAGATTCTTCTAAATACGGAACTTTAAGGATGACAGTGACAAGAAATAATATTTTGGTTTTGAGATTAGTAGTTGCTAAAATAATCATAGTAGCGATAGCCTTAGAAAATATTGTTATTTTTAAAAGTATAAAATATACGATATAAACTGTCAAAAGGATTATCTGGTTGGAGCGTTTGCCTCGCACGGACATACTCACTAATATAGCTAGTACCGTATTATGTTGTAATATGAATAGGTATTAAGAGGGGTATACTGTGCTAACAATACTGATGTTAAATAGTAGTTTAATTAAACAATATAATTGAAGCTCCTTACATGCCGTACACATGCAAACAAAATATTTTTACTATCTGAAATTCTTCTAGTATTCTGAAATCCGTAGTTCCATACAGAATTAAATTAAAATTTTAAAATGACTCTGTCGGACTATTACACTACTGTAAGATGCTTCCGATATACGAAAAAAATGAATATAGGATATTAGTAGAACAGTTTGTACACATCCAACATACCTACTTATAAATCTCAACAATATCGCGTAATGCATTAAACAACAAATTATTTATTCCAATGTATGTTAATCTCTACGGCAAATATAAACTTGAATATATAATACCTAACCTCATTAATAAATCTAATAAATGGTCTCCTTATAGCACTATATATAGTAGTTTTAATTTCACATTAAATCCCGTTATTATAAAATTAAAACTAAAAAAATAATATAAATACCCTTCTGCGACAATAAAACCCATGCAGTAAAAACAACTATAAAAAATAAACAACACACAGTATCGTTTTGTCTAGTAACCTGTTTTTTATGTAACATAAAATTCATGTGCGTGAAGCTCAAAATAGAGGTTCGGTCTCCATTTTTACTAAATGAGTTTCACCTTTTTTTATAATCATCTCACCAGCGAACATGCAGTATACGGAAAAACTTTGGAAGTTTATGTTTATGATATATAAATAAATAATAATACAATTTGCATTTTTTATTCAAATTACTTACTAATTTTCCTCTCAAATGTGACTATAATGAAACTTTATTTAAATTTATAATAAAAATTCCTGTATTAGAAAAGTTATTTATTTACGTTACCCGCCCGTGTTTGGATCGCTGAAATTGTGTACCAATATTCAACTTAATGGGCTATATTTATATATGAGATTGAACTAAATATTGTTATCTATAATATCGACTAAACCTGACCAATTAGCCAGACTTGTTCACCCTAACACATATTATTAAATATTCATCGTTGTTTAAATTGACCTAGCTTTATCTCAAAAATTTCGTGCATGAACATTCCAAACTTGTTTTATATTAATGGCTAACTTGCTAAGACGCCATAAACCATAAATAATGAAACGCAAATGCTCGAAGCGTAACGTAGGTAGATTAACCTTTAATACACAACACAGATCAGAGTGATTGATTGTTACATATCTTCAATATACAATTATATGTATTTTATCAACGAAACCTGTTTAGAGGATAAAAAATACGACTCTAATCGAGAAATGTATTTTATTCTTGTTTGATCATGGAATATTTTTATGAATTATGAATGTTCCTAAGAATAATGTATGTTAATTGTAATAGTTACTATTCAAATATGGTTTGGGCAGAACTTAATTATTAAGCGCCGCTTACCGTCATAGATACCCATTCGAAAAACCGCAAATACAGGAAAACTTCAAAATAGATATAAATTTCAAATGATATACATTCTTAGTATTGGTTATTCTATCTACATATTATGAATATGCTCGTACATATCTTGTATATCTATTATTTAAACAATCAACTCTTGTACACGGTTACCATGACACATACATAGGTATAACCCTTTCAGAGGTACACACCTAAGGAAACTTTATTTAAGCAAAACAGTGCTAGTGTTTGAAGTCACAGCTCTTTAGCTGCAAACAATGAGAAAAACTAAAGCTAAGTGCTAAAATTCTAATTCTTATATGTAATTAGATAAAGACTTAACATTACTTGGTGAAATTGATAAATATTTTATATGTGTGTGTATGTGTATTATTAGTATATGTGTTAAGTTAAACTTTGTGTTGTGAGTATAAGTATGTGTGACTATGGTTATGTGTGTATTTGCGTCAACCCTCTGACTTTGTCTTGGGATCAGAAACTGCTACATACCTAGTAGTTTCCTAGTCGATTAGTTAAAAGCTAATGTAGGTTTCTTATCCTATAATTTGTATGATGGATTCTATTTCATTATAATTTTTCGGTTGCAGCCATTGCGTCTGATTCTTTTTACTTTTTACTTTTGCGGGTATATATGTATGTCCTTATTTATTAGGTTATATAGTCTAGAATGTCTAGATGTACGACTAGTACATTGTCCTTTTGCAAAAGCAGATTTCGCGGCAATTGTTAGTGCTACTTTGTATTTTAGTCTACTGTTTATATTTTTGGTTTTGTGTTTTGCAACACGTGTTTCGCCTCTTCACGAGGCATCATCAGGCGTTGTAGACGTTAATCGTAACAATTACATGCTACAAGCATTTGCATACAAACATACTTGTAGAATGTTATTCTTACGATTAACGTCTACAACGCCTGATGATGCCTCGTGGAGAGGCGACCAGGCCAGTCATGGCAGCGACGGAGGTGGTTGAGGAATGCGGATTCTGTTCCAGATGGCGGACGACCGCAGCAGCCGATGCAGAGACTACCGGCGCAGCCATGGCAGCGTCGGCATATTGCACGTAATAACAGTAGTGGGTGGGTGCCGGCCGGCGCTAGGCCGCATGAACTAATTGATGGCGGAAGCACACAAAACAGGTTAGATCAAATTGCATGTAAATTTGACTTTCGCAAAATAACGCCTGAATCTATTAGAGAATTATATGTTTGTTTCAGTAGACTCTTTGTGGCAACATGACGCATGTTTTAAATGTCCACATCAATTTCCTGACTCTACTCATAATCATGTCCAAATGCATATACCACGAAAACCGCTGATCCACCATAAGGCCCAGGTATTTGGTGAATTGAACCTTGTTTATTGTTGTACAGGAACAATTGCCGTAATCGGGAGCGCAGCATTTATGAATTTTGATTTGAAAGTTTTTTGGAGGTTGTGTTCGTTCGTTCTTTGTAAAACAAATGTAGTCCGTTTTTGAGAGATTTAAAGTTGTGAGATTGTAATCTAACCACTCTGCTATCTTCGCCAAGCCCGTCTCAGCGACTGTACGAACACATTCCCAGTTTCTGTCCGAAAATACAATGGCCGTGTCATCTGCATATGAAACTATATACCCCTTACTAAGTTTCAAGCTACAGATGTTTATGTGATCAGAATAACGTCTTATACTTTTTATTTCATTACCAGCGTACTCCAAAAATATACTGTTCGTTTATTTGGATAACAAGCTAATTCTATAATTATATACTATATTGTATACTTGTTTAAATCCAGTAACACATTATTGCAGTGAATATTAATATCGAAATATTATCAATTCCATACCATCAGGTATAGGAGTACTTACGATTATGGCGAGCTCGATGGCGTAGCGATGTAACGCGTTGTTACGTTACTTTGACACCAATGTTTGTGGGTTCGATTCCCACACAGGGCAAACATTTGTGTGCATGAACATGCCTGTTTGTCTTGGTCTGGGTGTTTTTGAGAGAGGTAGTGCGCATCAATGCAATCTGGGGTAGAACCTCCACCTCCCAGAAAACCGTAGGCAAGTAGCAGCTCCCTGCAGGGTTGTTCTGTTATTGGGTGTGAGCGAGGTTACCAGTATGCTCCTAAGAAGTTGCTGTGTTATCAGCAGTGGTGGCATCGGGCGAATGATACTTAATGTATTGTAAGCGTTCATAGGCTACGGTAACTGCTTTACATAAGGTGGGCCGTAAGCAAGGAGGCCGTTAGCCTCCTGACGTTGTATATAAAAAAATGATACCTTGTTTAAAATATAAGCGTACATTTTATCCTTTAACTTTTATTCTCACAGTAAATATACTATATACTTAATAGCATTTAATTTTTATGACATACTATATATTTTTTTATACAACGTCAGAAGGCATACAAGCATATGGCCCACCTGATGTAAAGCGTAAATTACGTATCACTCGCGATGCCTCTTCTACTGCTAACACAGCAACAGCAACTCCTTAGGACCTCACTCACACGCAGGAACACAACAACCCTCTAGGGAGTTGTTATTTGGCTGCAGTTTTTCTATTAGATGGAGGTACTTCCCCAGACGGGCTCCTGTGATGCGCCTACCCCTCTTAAAGCATCCAGACCAAGACAAACAGACATGTTCATGCACATAAATGTTTGACTTGCGTGGGAATCGAATCCACGAGCGCCGGTGTCAAAGTCACGTCATTCATGACTGAGCCAACGAGCTCGTCAAAATATATACAATAAAGTATAGGTATCAATTAGTTGTGATAATCCAAGTATTTCGATAATGGATAAATTTGAACACTACTAGTGTAGATTTCAATGCTTAATCACGAAAGTTTAATATTTTTTAGTTACATATTAACATATTATTATTATACCTACTTATTAAAAATTAAATAATATTTGTCACCTTTTACTGAAATTTCACCTGTATGCTTCGGTATTACTTTTTAATAACGAGTTTTTATTGTAGTGCGTCTCGAAATAATAATAAACCTAGAAATTTTACGCTATATTGAGAATAATTTATTTATTTGAAATAACATTTAAATAAATAGCGAGTCTATCTGTTGTGACAATAAAGTGTAATTGAGTACGCATATTCTTGTTTGTATCAATCATCATCATCAATATTAGTAATCACAACATATTGTGTTGCTGTTGTGTTATTTAGGGACAATTGAAACTTGCAGTACGGATCTCATACATAATTTATGAATATTATCTAGGCTCTAATTTATGAGCATTTTGCGAAAATAAGCTTATCTTACGATAATATTTATTAATCAAGTCGGAAAAAAATTGTCTTCTCAGAGTTACTGTGGCGTGCGGTGCATAAATTATTAAAGTTACAGGAAAATATTGTATATTGGAATAGTTCCATCGAAAAGGTTTTAAAAAAGGCCCGTGGCAGCATAGGTTGACTCATAATAACCATTTTTACGATTTTTAGAATGAATTTTGATTTTAGTTATTTGCGACGGTGTTTTTATCAACATACTTAGTATTAATAATACATATCTAAACGATCACGATCACGACGAGCTCGGTGGCTCAGTCGTGAATGACGCGACTTTGACACCAACGCTCGTAGGCTCGATTCCCACACAAGGCAAACATGTCTGTTTGTCTTGGTCATTTTCTATGTATAATAAGTATGTATTTACAAAAAAAAAAATGTATTTACGTATGTTTATCAGTTGTCTAGTAGCCATAACACAAGCTTCGCTTACTTTGGGCTAGATGGCGCTGTGTAATTTGTCCGACAATATTTATTTATTTATAAATAAATATAATTAACTTAAATATTTCGACTTTCGTAGCATATAATTTATATGAATATCTTAGGAGTCAAAATAACTTCCACAAAGTAATATTAGTAACAACGACTAACGCCCCACGTGAAATTATCCGGATAAAGACAATAAATGTTACCTATGCGAAGCTGGGGCGAGTCGCTAGTACATTTGTTAATGCTTACCTACTGTTCACCATGAGAATGTCAGAGCGCGTGAGTATTTGACACATTAGTCATGTGCCTAGTATAAAGAGTTCCCAAGGGGGAACGCTGTGCTTGTCTGTGACACCGTAATAGACCAAGAAATGCAAAAGTAGCACAATAGGCTTCATCCGCCTAATTAATAGCAATGAACTTTGTAAACCGCAGTAGTTTTTGAGTTTGTACAAGTCGTTGGATATTTAAATATTAGCTAGAACTCGCCTATCATGGCCAAACGGTATCAGTAGCACTAAAATCGGCGAGAGAGCCATCTGACGAAATTTGCTAGTGATGGGTAAGTACCGAAACAATGTATCCAATATTCATTAAAAAAAGAAATGCTATGATATGATTTTTATTAATCAATAAATGCAATATTTTTTCAGATTAGTACAAGATTGCCTTCACCTATAAATACGTCTAATTAGCATTTAGCAAATTATTTCTTCGCAATTACGTCTAATTGAGATTTCATGGACCATATTTCAGTGTCAGAACCTTGATTAGTATCACAATACTATTATTAAAAGTGTTACTGCTTAAAATGTAAACACCGCGTCTGTGATTTAAAACGTTTCTATTAAAGCGGGCATTACACTGGACCGCGAAATCGTACCGTTTCTACTATACCGCGTCCGCATTTGTCCTGTCAATTCCGGTCTGTGTACTAAGACTCGTGCTAAACGTTGTTGACTTTAGACAGTATGTAAAGTGCTTTACTTGTTACTATTTTACCCTTGACCGTATGGCGATCACTCTCAGTCGCAGCGCGACTGTCAGCTAACATCCTCGCGTCAACGCGTTATAGAAATACCGGTAGTGCTTTTACATATAAACACGATTTGCCCCCGCTTTTGATACAGTTTAAAGCCATGCGCGGCTGCTGTATCAACGAAAGGCGAAGTAATGCCCGCGACGCGGTCTCACCCCATACGCCGGTCTCGTTAGTGTCTTCCAGTGTACCCTTATAAGTGTTTTGATTATGTTCTAATTGACTATTGTGGTAATCACAGACCTCAAAATGAAGTCTAGAAATGATGATTTGGACTGCCAGCCGGAGTTGCAGGAGTTACTGCAGAAGCCTAGCGACCCTCCGCTTTTACCTGACCGGAGGAAACAAGCAACAAGTACGTCGAAACTTATTTCCTTACTAGAATTCCTTAAAATTTTCTTTCAAAGGAAATGTTGAATCTCAATTGTTGTTGTTGTGCTAAGTGTATATTGGTACAAAATATTAATTAATAAGTTAGTAATATACAAGTTTTGTTTGCTATAAACAAGCGAAGATTTGTTTGTTTGTTAGTGTTTTGTGCGCCGAAATACGAGTGGTATTTCCATGGAAAAAAATGGCACCAATGCACCTAGGGACCGCGGGACACAGGTCCGCGGGACACAGGGATGAAATGATTTGGGTGACGTTGTGGTAGGTTTATTCTTGTTATCCCATCTACAACTCCATAGCATTAAAATGAATTTGTGTGCGTGTGGGTACGTTATACGCGGCTATTAAAAAACTTCTGCGTTGTAGCTGTGTTTATTAGTGATATAGAACATGTATCACAAATAAAGCGGCTTGGACAAATAATTGTCATTTATTTATGCAAGTTTAATACGCCAAACACTTAATGATATTTGCATAATTGTATAAAAACAAAATACGAATGTGTGCAATCGTAATCCTTTTTGAAAAATACGAGTACTATAAAACATTCCGAGACAATTATGAGTATTTTTTGTTTTGTATATTACTATTTCCATTATTTTCTTTTTATAATTTACTTTGCGTGATAAAATAGGATTAAGATTAGTATTTTTTAAGTATTATTTTGTTTTGCAAGAAATAAAAGGATTTTATTATTATTATATTACCATTTAATTTTCGCATCACGTGTTTGCCAACGACCTGTAGATCTGTACCACTGTTTTTCCCTACCCTTAAGGACTTCTCTCGCGCAACTGGTGTTATCAATGCTGATCTTCCGTGTAAAGCAAAATGGTCCTAAAACTTCGGGCTTAAAATTACCGCAATCTTATGTTATCAAACTTTGTGATATAGCGATACGTCTCCACAGCGTTTGAGTATTTTTAGTTTTACATTATAAAGTTATAGAAGGTACTTTCCCCAAAAGACGAAACTAAAAATTCGTTTTAAAACAATTACCTAAAATTTTTCATTTCGACTTTATGGGTATCTAAGTAGGACTTTAATTATTATAATAATTTTTGGGGACTTTTAGGCCACCTAAATTATTGTATACGATTTGTAAGAGAATAGATGCGTTTGTGTATGCCTAAGAGTGGCCTTATGTATACGTATATACGTGCCTGAACCATGTTTTGCGTTTAATTTTTCCCGAACTAATATAGGGGAAGGTGGGGTAATTGAGAACGGCGGGTAATTGAGAACAGTTGAATATCAAATACACCCCCCGCACTACACCGCTTGCACACGTCTAATCCGATGCGCTTGCCGTCCCTTAGTATGCCCGCAAAAGCGTGAGTGAGAGGACGCACGCATTTCGTCACGGTGAGTCAAACAATCTTTCACGTGATTTTGTTACAATTTTTGTCGTATGTTAAAATCAGCGTAAGAAGTATATTTTTGAGGTTAATGACAACATATTTTGTTGTCATCTTACATGTACTATCTGTTTATAAATTCCAAGTAGTTTTAAGTTCACCGTCGATAATATCGCGAATAACGGTCATTTTGTTTCGACTTTCCCAGTTCGGGTAATTAAGAACGGCATCATGAGGGTAAATGTGAACGTTCCTAATTACCCCCAATAGTTAATTGATGATGTAAAGTGTTCTAATATTTGAAATTGTTTTAGATGCCTAGACATTACGAAAGAAAAACCACACCTAGATACGAAATTGAAAATCTTCACCGTGCAATACAAGATGTTAGAAGTAAACAGCTTACTTTGGGCAAAGCAGCGATCAAATATTCAGTACCAAAAACAACATTATTTAAACAAGTTAAGCAAGAAGTTTTTAAGAAGCCAAAAAAAGGTCGTTACGCTGTTTTTAATAAAAATCAGGAAGACCAGTTAAAAAAATATATTCTCGATTGCTGTGAATCTTTTTATGGCATAACACCAAAGTCACTGCGAAAAATTGCTTTTACGTTTGCTGAAGCTAACAAATTGAAACATACTTTCAACAAAGACTTGCAGTTAGCAGGCAAAGACTGGTACTATTCTTTCATGTCTAGACATCCCTCCATCAGTTTACGCACTCCAGAAGCTACATCAATTAACCGAATTACAGCTTTTAACTACACCGAAGTCAAAATGTTTTTTGATCAACTAGAAAGCCTCCAAACAAAACATAATTTTTCCAGTAATCGCATCTTTAATATTGATGAAACAGGTATAAGTACTGTTCAGAAGAATTCCAAAATTTTAGCTCCAAGAGGCTTAAAACAAGTAGCAAAAGCGACAAGTGGAGAACGAGGTGTCACCACAACTGTTGTTTGTGCTGTCAGTGCTAATGGAATATATATACCTCCAATGTTCATCTTTAAAAGAAAAAGAATGAGTGAACTGTTGCTGAAAGGCTGTAATAGCGATATGATTGCTACCGTTTCTGATTCAGGTTGGATAAACGAGTCCATATTTGTTGATTATCTGCAACAATTTATTTCTTATGTAAAACCTACCAAAGAAGCACCAGTCTTGGTAATACTAGATAATCATGAGAGTCACATTAGCTTGGGAGCATACAAACTTTATCGAGAAAATAACTTGCACGTTCTTTCTTTGCCACCTCACGTATCTCACAAAATGCAGCCTTTGGACTTGACTTTCTTTAGTTCACTAAAGATGGCCTATAATCGAGAGTGTGAACTTTACATGGCAAATCATCCTGGCAAACGAATCACCCAATATGAAGTGGGAGAGCTTTTCACAAATTCATATAATAAAACAGCCAACATTAGCAAAGCTGTAAGTGGATTTAAGGTGTCTGGAATCTGTCCTATGGACACCGACAAGTTTAAAGAATGTTTTGAAAATATGTTATCAGACGAACATAACGTCAGTCAAACTTTAGACTCAAGTACTTTCATGCGTGAAACTCCAGCTGAGCAAAGCTCGAGTGAACCTATTGACAATCAGAGTCAAAATGCAGCTGCTTCTGATATTATAAATCAAACTGTTATGGATATGACCCTTGATACTACTCCATCAGTTCCTGTGCTACTTTCTGAAATAACAAATGTACCTGTCATTTCGACAACAACCATTCATTCCAAGAGACGAAATAAAAAACATTCGCAAATTTTGTCCAGCACACCTATAAAATTACAATTAGAGGAAAAAGAGAAAAGACAAGTTGAAAGGAAAATTAAAAAAGAGAAGTTTGTAATGAAAAAGAATACTAAAACTGCAAAAAAGAAGCCACAACTAAAGCGGAAAGAGGTCAGAAATTTAAAGAAGGTGTTTGAAGGAAATGAAAATGAAAAGGAATATTTCTGCATAATTTGCAATGAAAGATATGAATCTCCACCCACAGAAGATTGGATCATGTGCGTCATTTGCAACAACTGGGCACATGATCAATGTACCAGCGGCCAATGCAGTAGGGGTTACGTCTGTGATTTATGCCAAACTAAATAATTATAGTACTTTATTAAGACTTAAGTATGTCGTTCGCATTTCCCCCGCGGACTGATCTCAATTACCCCACACGATATTGGGTAAATGCGAACGGCAATGTTTTTGATTTTCTCTATATTCTTTATTATAAAGTTTAATTCCAAGAGTTTTGAGTTAATTTGTTTGTAGCTAGATTAGTAACGTTCATGTTGCAATAAAAGTTGATTACACTTATGACTTTTTTTTATTATTTTACAGGGTTGAAAGTTAGGTGTTCCCAATTACCCCACTTTCCCCTACCAGTTGAGCTGATTTTTTTACAGTAACTTTAATTAGCCCTGATAACAACTGAAGAACTTTAAAGGCACGAAATATGATTGAACTTTTTTGCCGTTTATTTAAAATACGTAATAATTGCATCATAATTTTGTATGATACATATGATTGTTTTCGAGTTTGCTGCAGCGTAAAGCTATTCATTCAATAACACGGTCATAACCGTATAGAATGGCAGGCTAGATTTTATCGGGGAAAGCTGGGAGGGAATATTTAGTGTATGTATTGACTAGAGTAAGTTTGGTACTTAATCCAATACAACCTTACCTGACTTCGAGATTAAAAGTGTTCACCTAATTTTGCCGTGGTTTCCCTATTTTAGGATATGACTCCTTACCATTATCAATAGCATTCAGTTTCTTATATTAAGATCATTGGCGATGTTAGTCTCCAAGTCAACTGAAGTTAAAGTAAAAAAACCGTCAAAAAAACTCAGTGTGCCTAATAAATAGCGCCAACTCGGGCTAAAGACTTTTACTGTACTATTAAGTCTTAAGTCCGACCAAACGTCGAGCATCGTAGTTAACACTACTAACAATATTCCTAATAGGAGTGCGTATTAAAATACTCTGTGGCTAGACTTGATTATCAGCGCGGGTAAAAGACCCGTGCTGATATCCAAGTATTCTAGCCGGAGTCTATGGTTAAAAACACACAATGGGTTGTGATTTGAGGAGGCTTTAGTAATGTGTCGACGACCTCCTACAGTCGTTCTGCTCGCCATTGGTAGAGAATTCATGTTCGCATACCAGGCAGGCCTAAGTTTATTTGATTTTCGAATGGCATAAAAAAAGCCGTTGTAGTGGTAACTATAATGTTTCTTGGCATTGAAGCCTGATTCATTAGTTTTTATCAACCTTGCCATTCACAATATTTTCTCATACTCTTGAGGTCTCATAATTGATCACTTACGTCCATTATCATTAGAAGAGGTATCTCAATTTTTATGTATAATGGCTCTACAGAATTTAGTAAATAAAGCAACACTTGAGCGGAATGCAGGTAGGCACGTATCACGGTTTTGGGGCTCGCGTCACAGGCGGCACCCAGTTTGAGCAGAGAACCAGTTCTGATAAAATCTTATGGAAATCAATTCAGCGAATATTTTAAATTACATTCGCGTCGAATTACACGTAATCTTTACTACGTGTATTTATAGATTGTATTCACATATCACATGTAAGTACTGATATGTGAATTAGAAGCGAAATAGTACCTTTGAAATATATACCTATATAGAAAGTAGTAGTCGATACATGCTTTATTACTATATGATAATAATAATAAATTTATTTATTATTATTATCATATATAATATCATATTAGTGATGTCAGGAGCCCTAGAAACCGGCGTGCGTGCATGAGAAGAGCAATGAATGTTAAAGAAGCGAGTGAGATATGTAAGGATCGAGTCACGTGGCGCTCGGTTCTCTCTGCCTACCCCGCAAGGGATTTGGCGTAAAGTTATAGATAGAATAAATTTATTAACATTTTCAGGGTTCCGTAAAGGGAAAACGGAACCCTTATAGGATCACTTTGTTGTCCATCTGTCTGCCGGTCTACACGTCTGTCAAAACCCTTTTTCTCAGGGACGAGTACAGCTATCAAGCTGAACTTAATATCGAATAACCAGGCCTTCGAGTCGTGATAAAATCATACTTCTAAGTCAACGCAATCAAAAGATACGGCTGTTTATGCCTCGTTTATGCGCATATTTTGACACTCGCAAGGGAATCAAAACCTATAGGTGCTCCCGTTGACCTAGAATCATGAAACACATACATACACAACACAAAAAAAAAATATTTTTGTGAAAATAATTTGCAAAACTAATTTTATACGGAACCCTCGGTGCGCGAGTTGTACTCGCACTTGACGGTTTTTTTACAATAATCAGTAGAGGTTTTCTTTTAAGCGTATTTTTCTTTTTATACAACGTCGGAAGGTACCTTCAGTACATACATGCATACGGCTCACCTGATGTAAAGCGGTTACCGTAGCCTATGAACGCTTATAATACATTAAGTATCACTAGTGTAATGCCTCCTCTACTGCTAACAAAGCAACTCCTTAGGAGCTTACTGGTGACCTCACTCACACGTAGGATCACATTGGGTCGATGTGTTCCTAAGGGGTTGTTATATAGCTGCGGTTTTCTGTGAGGTGGAGGTACTTCCCCAGCTTTCATGAGCCCTTGCTAAAATACTATAACGCTTGTATTAGAACACCAATCTTCCATAGCAATATATAAGTTATAGCATATCAATAAATAAAATTTATTTCATATATTTTCATTACAGAAAATGTCACTAACCATACAATTTAGCAATAAATTTTTATTTTACTTATATCCTACATTTGAGGTATTTTTATATTAAATCTGAGTGAGTATTTGTTAATCGTCGTCAAAGTACTACTTGCTGGCCTCATTGAGGTATGATTATTAAACCATTTGCTCAGTAATAAGTAAATGTTTTTGTCAGTCAGTAACAACAAATGGCACATTTCATCGTGATGTACGTCGTAATGGAAGCTTTTTGTGCGATCCATTAGTAGCTCTTTTATAAGAACTGCATTCGTAACTAAAACGTTAGGTGAGAACTACATCAGAGAACTTCCTTTTATACAACTTCGGGAGGCATATAAGCATGTGGTCCATCTGATGTAGTGGCAACCGTAGCTTGTGAATGGTTGCGATACAGGAAATATCGCTCACGCATTGCCACCCCTGCTACTAACTCAGCTACTCCTTAGGAGTTTACTTCTAATCCCAGTTACTCGCAGGAACACGAAATGCTCTCTATATAATAATATTATATTTAAAGTGAGGTAGGGCGCATCAAAGCAGCCCATCAGGGAAAGTACCTCCACCTCACTGAAAACCGCAGCCAAATAACAACGGGTTGTTGTGTTACTGCGTGCGAGTGAGTTCACCAGTACGCTCCCAAGAAGTTGCTGTGTTAGCAGACGAGGTGGCATCGCGCGAATGATATTTAATGTATTAAAACCATTCATAGACTACGGCAACCGCTTTACATCAGGTGGGTCGTTTGCTTGTATTTTTTTGGTTGCGATAATAATAGTCCTTCAAAACTTGAAAATTCTGGTTTGTAAAATATAATCAAATGTTTTTATACTCAAAATGGTGTGACCATTTTGAGTATAAAAACATTTGATGCAAACGATGCTTATTAAGATATTTGTGAGAATTTACACATGAAAATGAAAACCAGTCGACTTATGCCTCTATTAGTGTTTTATTTTTACCTGCGAGTGAATACCAGAAAGCTCTTAAGAAACTGTGTTGGTAATGGGAGTTAGACTACGACATATATGTTACAACTAACGAATGAAACAAGTTTGTATTAAATAATTTTCTACAAACGAATGTACAAATAATGAATGGCGGCTACTATATTACTCAGAAAATATCATTCCGGTATTGTAGAGAACGATATTCTCTCAGTTACAAGCCGCCGTTCATTTACGCAACTCAACCAAACAACACCGTGATACACTGTAATGTAATATACCTAAATGTATAGAAGAAGGACTGGTTGAAATGAATAGTATAAGAGAAATAAACAAAAAACTGCGTAACTTACACCTTATGGTTTTGAAAGTATGCTTGTGATGTGTCTTCTAATCTATGATTATTATTGTCGCAAGTTGAGAAAATTTTACCCTCCTCTGAAGGTAAATTGGCAAAAATATACGAAACTACACAAAATATACTACAAAACAAACCAACTGCGTCTTCGTGATCTAGTTTATACTGTAATATGCGATACAATAACCTGTTGCGGTTGTGGTCCAAAAAATGGGAAACAAGGAAAAGAAATAGTATTCAAAGTAGAATCGTTGCATTTATAAGGGAAACTTGTAAATGATTAGGTAAATCAAATTATGAGTAACAAGAAGGTGCGTCACTTCACATTAATTATTCTTTATTGCACACAAATAAAACAAAATAATAAGTGTCACATATAGTGTACAAAGGCATTACATCAGTAGCCTTTCAGTTTATACATATAAAGCACCTGATTTTCACATAGAAGGAATATTTTTTCAAATAATGATGTCGATGAAACTATAGGTAGTATAGATACAGAAGTTAAATCAGTAATTCCTCAAAGGGTAAAAAGAAATACTTATAGAATTACTTTCATATCTGTATTTCTCTCTATATTTCAATAAATTATATATTAAAACCTGTACATACGCCACTTATTACCATCATCATCATGATTTGGCAAGGACCAAAGAATGATAAAGAAACAAAAATCGTAATTTTGTTTTCTACAGGTGACTTATATCATGAATATTGACAAGAAGCAACTTCCTATCTCCACAAGTGCAAATCTCTATTTGAAAATTTTGCGCCTTGACAAAGACAGGACAAGGGGCTTCTTCCCGCGCTTTAGACGAGTGACATTGTTGTTCTACTTGAAATTTTTACAATTCAGTATAAAATTAGTTTTATGTGACAATTTCGATAGTATTTTGTAATTATACAGTAAAGTGTACTAGTGAAATTATACAGTAATGAAAAAACTCAAATATAACACGTTTATGCATTTTTTGGAAGACGTGAATAAGTTGATCAAGAACACCTTGTAAAAATCACTATCGTTTTACGGGTGGTATTTAAACTGGGTTGATTGGGTCTAGGTACCCTTCCCAAGTATTTTTTCAGCACAGTTCCTGAAGCTGGAACATAGAATTAACATTTTCAAATGGTTCTAAACTGAAGACTTTGATACTGGCATAAAGTAGCAACACTATTGCCATATATTGTAAAAAAAAAGTACAAATCTAAAAAATAGCCTTATTGTAATTACATCAGTTTCTAAAGATGATAGTGAGATTACAGACGAGAGTGTCACTCTAATCAAGCTCGCAGATTTAGCAACGTCGACCGCAGTCTGCCTATGGATGTGTTAATGTGTCGTTATTGTTAGGCCATCAATCCAGGCTGTTATTGATTGATGAAAGTCTTTAAGGCAAGTTAGTGATCTTCGGGAGGCTTTGAAACACTGGCCTCCGCCAATCCGCAGTTGAGTGGCATGGTGGAATATGCTGTAAATCCCTTCGGTTGAATCGAGACTCTTATTCCTGTAGTGGGGTGAGTAGATGTAAAATATTATTATGCTAGACGTTCTCTTCATTAGTACTTTATTTTTCTACTAGGTAAAATATTAAAAGATAGGTAACATATGCAATTAATCTACATCAGTCCACACTTGAGCTAACACGTTCGAAAAGAAACGTCTGTTCTATGTCCACACTTTTCTTTTCTATTTTTCAAACTGGTCAGGGGGTATGTAAATTGTTCACGCTTACTAGCACAAGTTAAGTTTATAGTACCTACACCTTGTGTTGGAATAGTTAATCATAAGCCCTTCGCTCGTGGATTTTCTAGATAGGATTTTCCTAATATTTGTCGCGAGCATAGTGTGTTGTATTCTTAATCTCAATTAGCCATCTTCACGACCTCTAGAAACATAAAAAGGGACGCAATTGAGCACCATAATGCAAGTTTCACCGAACCATCTTTGTATGAGCTTCAGTGGAACGGCAGGTGAGCGGTAAGCTTGCTGCTGTCTGCTACCAATCGATTCTTTTTTTTTTCGTATATCATTCACCACACATGCTGTGTTTGCCAATTGGATCTGTGCCCTATCCATATGTAAAAGACAAAACAGTACAATTTTCTCCTCTGTATGTCATTCGATTTGTTTTTTCTTATTATTACTATAATTTTTATACAACTAGATTGGCAAACAAGCATGTATTAGATGGTAAGCCGTCACCGCAGCCTATTGATGATACTCGCGCGCTGCCTATCTTGTGACCCAAGGATGTTTCGTCACAGTACCCAGTAATTTCTCAGCCATATCTCACCCTTCAAACCGGAACACAGCTATATAAATAGAGTTGCTTGGCGGTAGAAATAGGTGAGACAGAGGTATCCACGCGGACGACTTTTGTACAAAGCTTCCCTCTGGTAAAAAATTTGTAACTATAGACGAGCTTTTGCGTTATCTATATCTATATTAATATATAAAAGCGCTAATCTCTGGAGCTGCAAGTCGAATTTGAAAAAATATTTTTACATTTGCAAGCCCAATTCTTGAGGAAGGCTATTCGCCGTTCACTATGGGGTGGGTGAAGCTGCAAGCTAGTCAATAATAAAATTTCTAAAACTGTATAAAAAAAAGTTGACAACATGCAAATTATGTAATTTTTCCTCAAATATTCAATAATGATTATGATGAGTCATAAACGAAAACTTTATAATCACTAAATCATATGATATTTCACTAAACATCAGCGAAAGAAGTATTGATATGCATAATATAACATTCGTAAAGTAATCTTACCTTATTTTTATCACATAACATGCGAAATATTCAATATTCAACATTTCTCGACAATATATATACTGCACAACGATGAACTCTATATTCGATTATTACATTACAAATGACACTAATATTAAAATTACATTTTAATATCACATCTTCATTAGTATACCCATAAAAAATTGTATCTTATACTAAGACGAATCCAGATTTTATCGTTAGATGATTGTATTTCTAGTTTTTGAAGTTTTGATGGTAGAGGCACTTGCCCCGACTGACCTTATGTTAATTTACTACAATAAACTCAAATAAATTTGACTAAATTAAAATTCTCAATAATACAGATGGAATCACCATCTGTCTGCATTATTGAGATATTTAGTTCAACTATAATATACAAATACTAATATTTATATAGGAGGAAGGAAGGTAAATTTGAAACCCAGTTAAGCAAGCTGCTAATCGTGAAAGCCTATTACAATGTCAAAGAATATTTTAGTGACAAACTTTAAATTTATTAGGATTACAGGCTTTCAATTAATTGTATAGGTTATTATTATTGTGACACTTATTTTTATATGTTCTTATTGTTAATTTAGTGCTATATTCGCAGATTTAATGTAATTTCAATTCTATAATTATTTATTGTACTGTGACATCCAGAATCTGAAATCACGAATACCTTGTAAAGGTGATTTGTTAACATAATATACTACCACCTTACGTGACCTGCAATGTGTTCGAATTATGTAACAAATTTTATGTGATTAAATGAATATGAATATATGTGAAACCTCCAGAATACGTTCGCGTAGTTCTGGGACTTCGCAATTGAAATGTCTTGGAGTAACTGACTAGATACTACTAAATGGTAGTGTAGAGATGCCAAAATGGTAATATAGAAAAATAAATCGCTACGTTTTATATAAAAAATAGCATATTTTATAATACACATACCATACAGCACTTAGAATAATTAAATATTTTTTTATTGCAGAAAATCTGATATCTTTTGCTTCTTATATAGTTAGTACACTTTTTAGTCTACTATATCCTCTAAATATTTGAATGAAAAGTATTTCAGACGATCGATACACGGGATTCGTCTTAGTGGAGAACCCACCCTTGAAATCCGATGGTGGAATCTAAAATCTATTTCAGAACCTTTTGGGGTGCAAGCAGAAATCTATTATTCGAGATGAGGATGTTTACATTTACATTTGGTCGCAACAAGAAGAAATTACATTAATGCTGAACGCAGGAGGTAATAGCACAACGGCTATATTATTACGATGATGTAATCTCTTTCTAACTTTAGGATAGATAGAGAAGTGAAGATAGAAGGTACAAAGAACTTGAAGAGCGGACTTATAGAAGATAAAACAATTCTACCACGATCTTTTCATATCTTATAATAACGTTAGGGCGAGCGAAGCTTAAATGAGCCGAAAACTCTTGCAGCCCTAAAGTGACCATCATATTTCTGTCGACTAAATTATTTAAATGCCATATCAATAAATTATGAGCATACTTAAATGTTATTGCACTTTGAATTATTCATAAATGACTACAATTAATGAATTAATATAATGATGTCTAATATTACCTTTATTTTTTATGGCATTAGCTTGTTATATAAACACATATCAATGTGAAGTTTATTAGTTATTGACTAATGTATTAGAATTTATATTACTGTTTTGATTAACGTCGACGACGCGACGGCGCGTGTTGCATTCCCTGATTTGTGTGAATAGGTAACTAATTAACTTTTAAGATGTACCAATAGAATCCCATTAGCTTAAGCTTCCGGTTTTTGTCAGTCTGACTGTCCGTCTGTGGCAGGATTGTATCTTCTGAATCATTGAAGGTAGGCTCTTGAAATGTTCAAGAATCTGTATTATTATAATCTCTGTGATAACAAACAGGCGTATTTTTACGGTGGAACGGATCTTTTTGCGAGTCAGACTAGTTGTGGTTGTTTTTTGCGATGGTGACTCAATCAATATTTCATCAGCATTTCAGCGATACGTCTTCATATAAAACATTTCACTTCAACAATTTTCGTATTTTTGTCGTTGGAATACATGGGATCACTGTTATTTTTTATATATTATCACTCTATTTCATAGGCTAATCATCAACTCACTCTTATCCACTGTGGAGATATTGGTTAAAATTTTTCTACGTGAATTGATGACGGAATTGAATACTGTGGATTGAGGAAAGAGAGCAGTATTTTGTCGTTTTTTATTATGAATAACTATTGCAATTATATATTATATTTAATAAAAAATACTTCGTTAATTATTAATCAATCAGATATGCTGAAAGTAGGTGTAATGAAATAAAAATACAAATGACAGACGGTTTGGTATGAACGTTACAATCGTATTCGATATTAACGAATTACACAGCCGCCATACCTTGCCAAGCTTTAGATTGGGACTAGAGCCCAATCTAAGGCTTGTACTATAGATACTTGATAACGGTTAAATATACGAAAATAGTTTTTTTTTCATAAATGCACAGTTACGATACTTACATAGAAAACATCTAGACTAAGACAAACAGACATTTTCGCATGCACACAATTGTTTGTCTTGTGCGTAAATTAAACCCGCAAAGCTTGGTGTTAAAGTGGTTATTCTTAGCCATTCGACTGCCGATCCGTCATTTTCCTATCAATAATGTAAATGAACGCAAAAATGGCTGATTAGATTTGCATGAAGTTCAGAATAGAAATATAGCAGGTTCCGGATTAATATATAACGTATCCTGGGTAAACGTTGAAAAGCCAAATCGGATCTGCGGGCAACAGCTAGCTATCGTTAAGAAATAATTATCGTACCTACACTACTACGTTTTTACTATATTCTAAACGCATGTCAATGACGTATAAAACCGAGTATTGTATGAATAGATCTGTTACGCTAGCCTTGTACTTGTGGTCTAACAATTTGGGCATTGTATGTGCACGGTATCGGTCATATTTTAGAAACGCCGGATTGCATAATGCTTGTTGAATACATTAATAGTATTGCGGTAGAAAAGCTTATCTTCATTTTAATTCTAGTTTAGAAAACACTTCCTCATACCTAACTATTCAAAATATGTCTCAGTATAGTTTAAAAGAAGTCAATCAGTTCAGTTATTAGTGTTATTTTAGAGATAAAACATTCATAAGAAGAAAACATATCACACATTGCTTATGTCTGTATGTATGTACATATTCAGGCCAGGTCCCTTGCGGGGTAGGCAGAGAGAACCGAGCGCCATAAGACGTGGTCCTTACACACTTCACTCGCTCCTTTCACATTCTTTTTTCTTTGCACTGTCTACTATACTTTCTTTCAGAACTTTCCAACATTCGTCTACATATGAGTCGGAAAGACTCGCGTTCGCAAGTGTTTCACTGACTAGCCGTACATACGTGCTCCGTACACTGTCATCTTCCAATTTTTCACTTCTTATTCTTTCATGATCTTACCTCCACTTCTTGAAAAGGCCCACAAATCGGCTTGTCACCAGATAGTGGTCCGTTTCAAAAGTAGGACCCCTGAAGGCTCTTGTATCCATTAACGACTATCGGAGACGTCCATCTATGAAAATCAGATTGATCTGATTTTGTGATTGATCACACTTTTCTGGTCATTCCGTCTCCATATGCACGTGTGAATATCCTTGTGATGGAAGAACGTGTTCGACGCAAGGGTTTTTATTTTAACCCAGATAAGTCTTGCCCTACTAAATCACAATCTTTCACACCAGCAGCCAAGCGAGATATAAGCATAACGCCTACGCCAGCGCTGACATGATCGTCCTGGTTCACCCCGGACCACAGGACCATCATGTCACCAGGCAGATCTTCGATGTCGCTTCCCTTTCGCTTGGTCTCTAACACACACAAAATATCTATGCATCTCACGTTCATTATATCTATCAAATCTTTCATCTTATCTTATAATCCACCTCTCACATTCCATGTGCCTATACGACACTCAGCTCTCCTCGATCCGCCGGATTGGGCGCCGGGGTGGCGGCCCCCACCCCCGCAAGCACTTAAACCCGCACCGACGAGGGCGGATCGGTACGCTTCGCCTCCGGGGGACGCCCTAATCCGCGCGTCTGTGCGGTTTGTATTTAGATCCAGAATTGCAATCACGTGCACGCTTCTGTTACCGATCCCTATACACATTGCTTATTAACCAGTATTAAATCAAAAAAGGGAGGTTCCCCTTTAAAACATAACCCTAGAATAAATACATTTTGCAAAAAACTGTATTGCATCTCACTTTACGTTTACTTTTTTTAATCATCAGACAAAAATAGAACTCAATTATCATATGAAAATAGAACTCAAAAATAGGTTAATCATACAGTTCTCGTCTATTACAAAGCCGCCTTTGCTCAGTTCCCATCTCGCATCCCTGCATATTCCATTTTATATTACTGTGCGTTTGAGAATATGAGGCCTTTTAATTTACGCTATACGCGTAGCTTCATCTCAGATTTAAATAACTTGGGTAGAGCCGGTTTTCCACCCGGTTTTAGGAGCTCCGTTGTTATTCAGTCTTGTTTGCGCTATTGAGTCGTGTTAGTCTCGTCCAGGCAGTAGTCATTATAAGTTGTATTGACTCAATAATATATTTCACAATATGTTAATATATAAAACCTTGTTGGTTATTCAGAAACTGTCTATCTGTTAAGAGACAAAGAGGCTAATTATATGGTAGGCAATTTGATCTAAATTTGTGATTTAAACTTTGTGTACTTCCGCCACCACCACCGCTGCCACGCCTGCCGGCGTTAGTTCGCGTGGACTACAATACTTGAAAACTCACTATCGTTAGCAGACGCATGCCGTCGCTGTTATGGCAGCTCTGATCGTCTCTGCGATAGGTCGCCATCCTGAACAGAAACCGCATGCACGTACCACCTCTGCTGACCGGATTACTCTGGTCGTCTCTGCGACACGTGTTTTGCCTCTCCACGAGGCATCCTTAGACGTTAGAAATAGTAGTCGTTAGAATAAGAATAAGAATTTAAGATAACTAACCTCTCTATGGATAACAAAATTATCCATAGAGGGCTTTGTTATCTTAAAAAAGTGTCAGAAATAAAAAGTTGTTTTATTTATTTTTATTTATTAACTCTTTTCTGACGAGCCCGGGGGCTCCGTCGTGAAAGACGTGACTTTGACACCTACGCTCGTGGGTTCGATTCCCGCACAAGACAAACATTTGTGGGTATGAACATGTCTGGTCTGTCTTGGTCTGGATGTTTTAAGCGAGGTAAGGCGCATCAAAGCAGCCCGTCTGGGGAAGTAACTTTACCTCACAGAAAACCGCAGCCAAATACCAACATACACCCTAGAGTTTTGTTGTGTTTCTGCGTGTGAGTGAGGTCATCAGTACCACCAGCTCCTAGGGAGTTGCTGTGTAAGCAGCAGAGGAGGCATCTTGCGAGTGATATATAATATATTCCAAGCATTAATAGGCTACGGTAACTGCTTTATTTCAGGTGGGCCGTGCTCATGCTCGCATATGTTGACTAACTTCTTAATGCTACTAAATGAGGGGCCTAGCAACACCATATCGGCAGCGTAATTAATGTTATTAAAGGAGGTATTATCTATGTAACATCCAGTACGCGTGCTGCTGAGCCTCTCAATCAGCTGGTATTTTTTTTTAACGGGACAGACCCACCACTCATACCCACCACTGTGTCTCCTGTGTAGCCAGAATTAAAAGCGGCGACCACCAAAAAGGCAAGTGAAGTTCATTGCTGTCCCGTGGGTTAAACTACAGCTGCCATGGAACTCACAACGAATTTAAGCAGAAGAAATTTGTAGGAGTAGGAAGTTTTGGAAGTGACTTCCCCTATTGGCAAAGTGAAAGACAACAATATGACAAATAAGGCATTTAAAAACCTCAAAGAGATGACTAGTCAAGTGAAGCTCAACTGCCGTGCACCACGGTTTATCAAATATCTAACACTATTGGGACCTAAACTGTGAGTTGTTACCTAACACATCGATTCCAATAATATAGATCGCAGAACCGCCTAAACGCCTGGTAATTCTCCCTTGTTGCCACCAAATCAGAATAGTATACTACCTCGGATGTGACACGCAAGGAATTTAACATATCGTCCCGCTCCCGACGCCAGAGATCACACTCCGAGAGAACATGATGTGCTGTTTGTTCGAATTCATGATTTGTCGTAGAACACTCACATAAAGGCGATGACACAAGTCTAAACGAAAATAGCTTTACCCTAAAGTTTCCAAGCCCTGTTAAAAACTGTGCAACAGGATGATCCACTTCTAACCACTCTTTACTTAATCTATCTCGCACTGATTGAAAGAACAGATACAAGTAGCGTCCTTTAGTAGAAGTTTCCCATCTTTCTTGCCATTCAGACAGCAAAGTTACAAGTACCTCGTCAATGGGTTTGAACAGTTTAGTTATTTTATTGTGATCACGGTGTTTTAGAATCAATAAAATCAATCAGCAGGTATAAATACAAATTGAATAATATAGGTAAAATTCAATGTGTACTTGTCAGAAAGAGTATCAGCTCATATCACCTAGTTTTTTTGATTACTCGACCAGAACTGTAGAAGAGAAACACACTCTGCGGATATATACTGATTTCTTAGCTTGCTCCATAAGATTTGATATATAACTCTGTCAAATGCTTTGGACATATCAAGGAAAAATGCATATATCAGTGTTATCCGGTCCGTATTGTAACCTGGCAGAATGCTTAAGGCTCAAAACATCACTCTCACTCGACAATCCCGGTCGAAAACCAAATTGTGCATCTACATGATATGCATGCCGAGTGTCTGTTAAGCAAGCTGTCAAGATCCTTCGCCGTAACAGTAGCAAGTGAGATAGGCCGATAGTTTGACACATCCGACACGTCGCCCGTCTTACTGTTGATGATCGCCACAACTATGGTTCTCATCAACAATGGTTCCGGTAAATATGAATGACCCAAACATAGTGTGTAGAACATCGCCAGCACGTGAGGCAAATGAAAACCAGCATTTGTGAGCCACTCGATACTGAGACCATCATGACCTGATGATTTTCCTCGCTGCATATTTCTAATTACAGAACGAACGTTCGTCGCTGTAAAGTTGAGAACACGGTCTGTTTTTGTTGTGATAGCCTCCGCATCGCTCACAGGAACTCACAGGAAGACTAGACTTAGCGTTCAACTTTTTAGTGTTCTTCCAGAATGATTTAAAATCTTTGGCTGTGTGATTGAAAGCTAATATATCCTATCTTGACATAATTTAAGCTTTGCTCTAAAATTCCGTCTACTGTCACACATGTATTGCACCATTCGATGGCTCACCGGCCTGAACCCAAAGTTTATTTATATATTATACATTTTGTCTAGTATATAGATGTGACTTTTATTGGAACAAATCTTATCGAGCGCAATATGTCAGTTCGGATGGTAAGCCGACATATTTAAGCCCCTCATGACATACAGTGTGATATAAATGACTTGCTCGGGTTTTCTGTCCTCCCAAACAATTTTGTTACAGGGCAATTTAAAACTGGTATTAAACTTAGCATTAATGCAACCTACTTAGCTTACTTAGCACTTAGCATTAAATCACACATACAATAAACGGATTGTGATCAGATCAATACACTCCATACAGTAGGCTAATTCTGCTAAATAACTGCAACTGCCCGTTTACGCCTGTCACTTGAGTTGTGCAGGAATAGTGCAGTGCCAATACGTGTATTCTATTAAAGTTTCCTACACTGCGACTACACTGGAACTGTGCGTATCCCGCACTGCAACTACGTTGCAACTGTGCGTATCCTGCAAATAAATAAAATAAATAAATAAATATTTTCGCACAAATTACACAGCGCCACCTAGCCCCAAAGTAAGCGAAGCTTGTGTTATGGGTACTAGACAACTGATAAACATACGTAAATACATTTTTTTTTTGTTAATACACACTTATTATACATAGGAAACACCCAGACCCTGACAAACAGACATGTTCATGCACACAAATGTTTGTACTGTGTGGGAATCGAACCCACGAGCGTTGGTGTCAAAGTAGCGTAACAACGCGTTTCACCACTGCGCCACCGAGCTCGTCAAAATGAACTACTTAACTCCTGTAATGTTACCATATTTCAAACAAATAAATTGGATTTTTACTTAATATTGACTCCTATGTCTCACACCCGATTGCCCTTCGTTGCCGGCGTGGAGGTATTTCTAACTGAAGCTTCACTTACAAATATTATGCAATATAAATCACCGCCTCAGAATATTAATTTCCTCCTCTATTAACTTGAGTTCACTCGTGTTTTGGTCGCAAGGTAACCTAACGAACCTAACCTGTCCACCATGGTCAAGCTTTTTATCCTAAAATAACTTTCAAACATTTAGTTTAACCGATTCTTACGAGTACATGAAAAGACAATTCGATAAAATAATTGTTATATGAAATAGGATTATATCAAACAAAAATTAGTTCAAATAACTATATATATTCTTTATTGCACACACAAATAGTACATAATAATCATTGACAAATACAGTGTACAAAGGTGAGATTTATCTCTTCTTTTATCTCTTCAAGAGATTTCTTCCAGCCAACCCTAATGAATGTGGAACGAAATTGTACAAGGGCTATAACAAATATATGTGCCAACTAGCAAAATAAAAACAGATACTCACAATAAAAAAAAAATACATACATACATACGACATACAACCACATACATATATACACATATATCTATCTATAACTTCACGCCAAATCCCTTGCGGGGTAGGCAGAGAGAACCGAGCGCCACGTGACTCGATCCTTACATATCTCACTCGCCGGTTTCTAGGGCTCCTGACATCACCTTCTGATAGAACATGACCAATTTGGTCATGGTAGGTAAGTCTTGGCCTTCCCCGGCTCCTACATCCTTCCACTTTTGCATTGTATATCTGCTTCGTCATTCTTTCATCTTGCATTCTTTCTACATGCCCGAACCATCGGAGCATGCCTCTTCTTATTTTAACACCGACACTCTCTTTCAGACCAACTCTATATCTAACATCATCATTGCGAATACGGTCTACAAGCCTACACATATATATACATATATATAGCTACATACTATTTGTTGTTAGATGATAACATATTTAGATAGTGCGTCTCAACTATTATAATGACAAGAATATTAAGTTAATTGAATATTAGCGTAACCGTTGTTATTTCAACCAAATATTATATGAAACAAAAATTATGCGAACCACAATTATACTAAGTGAATATTATACCAACCGTTGTTAGTCTAAGCGAAATTAGGTTAAAAGTTGTTCGACGAAACAAGGGAGTAACTTTCTGCGATATATTTGAGCATGTTTATGTCGGTCAAACTGGTTCTATTTTCAAAAACGATTTTATGAATATATGTTACCGAATATAAAACAATCGAGTGGAATCATGGTTCGCAGACTAATAATATGTGATTGTTGACCGGGTTAGAGGTATTAATGAAACAGGCGTGTGATACGTTTGAAGCCTCTATATGTCTGATATTTGCCTATCTATAATTGTCAATCATTTGAAGGGATTGCATAGACGCTAGTGGGTTCGATTCCCTTACAGAACATACATCTATGTATTGTATACCTTCCGACGTAGTATATAGGTAAATATAAAAAAAAATACTTACCGCGCATTTTTTTTATGCCACCAATTAGTTGGTGGCGGAAGCATACAAAGCAGGTTAGATCAAATTGCATGTAAATTTGACTTTCGCAAAATAACGCCTGAATCTTATAACATTTTTTTTTATGCAACGTCGGGAGGTAACATACGACATGTACGATCCACCTGGTGTAAAGTAGTTACCATAGCTTTTGAACAGTGGTAAAACATTAAGTATCACTCGCGGGATGCCTGCTCTGCTGCTAACACACCAACTCCTCACTCACACGCAGGAACATAACAACCCTCCAGCGAGTTTGTTATTTGGCTGCGGTTTTCTGTGAGATTAGATTACTCGTAGATTAACTTTATTTGCATGAATAAGGTACAATTAAATTGATGTTATTAACAATTATACGTAGTCCGTTCTTATTCTGCCACTAACAGCAGCGTGCAAATATTACATTGATCATAACTAAGAAACATTTATTTTGCATTAAATGAGTAAAATTTATGATATAAAACAAATCAAAAACGCATCAATAGAATTAAGATCAATAAGTGCGTACAGTATTTTGTGATTAAAATTATAATATGTGAGGTGGAGGTACTTCCCCAGACAGGCTCGTTAAATACTATATCTAAATATATATCTAAATATCTCATTTAAAAATACTCAGACCAAGACAATCAGACATGTTCTTGCACACAAATATTTGTCTTGTGTGGAAATCGAACACACGAGCGTTGGTGTAAAAATCGCGTTATTAACTGCGGCGCCATCGAGCTCGTCAATACAATAATGTAATGATACAATATATAAAATAAA
Organism: Pyralis farinalis; assembly: GCA_947507595.1. Lineage (NCBI taxonomy): Eukaryota > Metazoa > Arthropoda > Insecta > Lepidoptera > Pyralidae > Pyralis > Pyralis farinalis. The sequence continues at coordinate 15,592,557 of OX382273.1, forward strand.
GTAATTGCAAAGCTATTCAGCTATTTATCAGTAAGATCTTCATGTTCTTACCAACTGTCCAGGATAAGGACCCTCAATTCGGTTGGTTGGTATGTTGAAATCATAACGTAAGCTGAGCACGAAAAAAATCGATGGAGAATCAGACATATCACCATAGCCTTCAAATGCAACAAATTGAAAAGGCAGTGGGCCTACCATACCTGTCCAGTCAGTGATAGCACATGAGGGAGGAAAGTCCTAGAGTGATGACAGCATAGGGATTGAACAAATGTTGAATGTCTCATTAGACGAACCGCTGACCTGAAAGGAGCTGTGCGAAGCGGTAGTGGCTGAATGTGGGCAGTGAATGATCACACGTGGAGCATGGTAATGGCATCTATTCAGCAGTGGGTAGATACGAGATGACGATGATGATGAAGTTTTTACGATGTTACCGTGATGAATGGGCTAATTTCGTCATGCCTTTTTGATCTTTATAGATTTTTTATACAGGTAGGCAAAATATCACTTCAGTCAACAATCTCCCCACATTAAACAAATCGTTAGATCAAACGTAAATCAAGCGAATACAGAAAAATCTTTGATTATAATATTTACCAATGTTACAATTGAATGTGTGCCGATTTGGCGGGAGAGCGTAAAATGATGGGAAATTACCCAAAAAAAAAACTAGGAGACTCTGCCACCGATATGTAGGCGGACCGACTATTTATTACTGTATATAACTAACTTACCTATATTATAATACTTGCCACAATGGATCCAATGGTCAAAGTTTATCCAATCATTTAATAATAATAGAGGCCGACAAATATAGGTACGACTGCGCAGAAAATATTGACCTTATTTTCTGTGCAGTCATATTATTAAAAAATCCATATCATAATATTATCTTGGCTATTTGAATTAATCCAAAAATTCTATAGCTACTCTATTATTTTTAGCACTTTCAGTTACCTCTTTTATTTGTTTCATAAGGAGGACTTGTGTTATGCATACAACCAGAGTGCTAGCCGGTAAATAGCATTGACCGTATCGTCAGGTCAATAGTCAGTTAGTTCATGGAGATAATTACAAGACACATTTTTCTTTACTTAAGCATTGATTGAGTTGTAATGTAATTCAAAATTTGACAATAAAATAATTTGTCAACATTATAATGACAATATTTATAGTTCATGTGATGTGGTGATTTCGCCTGATTCGCCTGTCTGTGTGAAGAAAGACAATGTCGGACAGTGAAGAGTTTGCGAGTCATTGACCGATTTGTCAATATGACAAGTGTAACGTTGAAAACGGTCAATATGGGGAACCCTAATAACTATAAGGGATATAGATACACGTTTAAATAAGAAATATTAGAGACAGACTCAAGAAAATGAAACGTGAGTTGATTACAAGCATTTAAATAGAATGAAACTCTATTCTTAATTATTTGTTCGTGAAGGCTAGATTAATTGAGTAACAATATTATTCATTGTACGAGCGCATAGCTATTAGGTACTTACATGCAGTAATTAATCAACGGCAATGCAGTCTCTTTCCCTTACACTGAGATTACCTCGACAATTCGTGCAAGGTCTCGAAAAGGACAACAAACTCCGATTACTTGATTTGTTGAAGCATTGTCGGAAATATTTAATTATTATTTCTTATAAATTACTATAAACGTCAATTATAAAAAAAAATAAGACTGTTGTTGGAGCCCTAGAAAGCGGCGGGCGCGCATGAAAAGAGCAATGAATGTTAAAGAAGCGAGTGAGGTATGTAAGAATCGAGTCACGTGGCGCGCTGTTCTCTCTGCCTACCCCGTACGGGATTTGGCGTGAAGATATAGATAGATAAGACTGTTGTCCGCGGTGTTACACGTATCTTGGCTATACTCCCCGCGCCGGTAGAGGCGACCGAAGCTCGGAAATACGACGTTTATTTTTTGCATAAAATTATCTAATGTATAAAAACCTAAACCTTATCTAAAACAAAATTTCATCCAAATTGTTAGAGCTGTTTCCGAGACAACGAAATATTTATGTATACGTTCGTACTTATACCAAAGTTGCTCGTTTAAGGTAGTAAGATGTAGGATATGTACATAGCATTTTAACAAAATTAACTCGACAAACTTTTGGAGGATATTATATAAGTTGTATCCATTACAAAACCAAGGTCAATGGCCAGCGCGCAGCTGACGCTTAACTGACCGTTGGCCACTGGACGTTGAACTTTCATAACTAAATTGTTTTTTAAAAAATGTAGCTTTTTGTACATATTTATGTATGAGAAAGTTAAAGTATTAATACTCGTATAAACTACGTGTGTATGTCACTGAACTCCTCTTCAACGGCTTGACCGATTTTGATGATTTTTTTCTGTTTGCTTGAGTGGAGTGGTGGTCTAAATATTTTTAGATTTATAGTTGGATTTGGTAGATGACGCTGCAGTCGGTTTACAATATTTATTATTTTCCTAAGGTGTTAAGATAAGAAAAGGCATGCTCCGTTGGTTCGGACATGTAGAAAGAATGCAGGATGAAAAAATAACCAAACAGATATACAATATGCAGAAGTGGAAGGATGTAGGAGCTGAGGAAGACCAAGACTGACCTACCATAACCAAATTGGTCGTATTTTATCAGATTGTGATGTCAAGAGTCCTAGAAACCGACGAGCGTGCATGAAAATAGTTATGAATGTTAAAGAAGCGAGTGAAGCATGCGAAGACCGCGTCTTATGACGCTCGGTTCTCTCTGCTTACCCCGCAAGAGATTTGGCGTGAAGCAATAGATAGATTTATTTATATTTGTACGCAGGACAACGCTAGTTTAACGTATAATGAATTGATATTTTAATACAACTTCGGGAGGAATACAATCATACGTCTCATCCGACGTAAAGTGGTTACCGCAGTCTATGCATGCTTGCACATGTAGATATGGTATTGTAAGGCACTACCAAATCACACCTATAACCTCTATAACAATTTGTATTAAAAATTGAATGTCACGGACAGACGCGTGAGGGCAGACATCGTTGGCTTCTTGTGTGGTGTACTTTGTTTAAGCATTCGGCTGAAGATGATATTGGCAAATAACAAAAGCTTTAAGCAGGTTAGGAGTATTAAGGATTGTGTCTAATAGTGATTTTTTAGTACGATAGTATTTGGGCGAACGATATGAAATCAATGAAATGTAATATAGAAATCTTATCTTCTCCTTATTTCCATGATGGAGATATTGGTAAATATGATACATTTCAATCACAAGCTGATTCTGAAGCATGTTATTACAGTTTGGTAGTGTTTCACTGTTCATTATGTACCAGTTGAAGATAAGGTATTTAGGAAAAGTTTTAGATTTTCAACACCTGAGTGCAGATCTATAGGAGTACTGCCTAACTTAACAATAAGACTTAAAATGTATGTAGCTGATTTTATCTCTCACTGTTGTTCATTTTCGTGTTCGCAGGAGGAGTAGGTCTTTAGGTCCCCGCCTCCTCTCGTTTCTCCTACGGCGGATTCGATGGGAGAGATTATCATCCGTTAGGAATCAGTGGATTCCTTCAACAAAACCATGTCTTGTAGCTGACATACTACACACTAACCATATCTTCCAAGGCTATTCGCTCCTCTGTCCACGACGGTCACTCTTCCAGAGGATGATGCCTACCTCTCTTTGAAAATAGACGAAGAAAAGCCGAAATCTATAAATTACCTTTTACAGAAGTAAGTAAGCTGGAATACGAGTACGTCTAAGAATTTAGTTAGTAGAGGACAACTTCTGCGAAAATCAAAAGGATAATATGTTTGGAAAACCTTATACACGATATAGACGACAGCTGTAGAAATACATATAATATTCGAGCCGACTGTGCTTTATAAATATTAAATAGTTTGCTTTACTACGGTACGAACGGTCGTGATGAGCTTATATTCTAAGCTATCATACTGTGAACAACAGTGAATGAATATTGTACGAAATATAGAAAGCTGCTAGTATTACAGCCGCGTTTGTAAACATAATTTAGGGCAAATAAAGTTTTATTTTTGAAAGCTCAGTGGCGCAGTGGTTAGTAATGCTACTTTGACACCAAAACTCGTGGGTTCGATTTCCACACAGGACTAACATTTGCGTGCATGAACATGTCTGTTTGTCTTAGTCTGGATGTTTTAAGAGAGGTGGGGCGTAAAGCAGCCCGTCTGGGGAAGTACCGGAAATTGTACAGACACCACTGCCACCACTGCACAGAAATGGCACCAGCTCTTTCGACAGTTTCCAAAAAAAGATACCAGTAATAATGTTTAGACTTTGTGTCTTTCATATTAAGTGTCCCAACCCAACATCATACTGCTTTCCTGAACGCGTTTTTTCCCAGATGAATTTAAAATGGTCAGATGTCAGAAATATATGATTATTATTATTGTATATTTAGTAAATATACGTATAAAAGAATACAGCTAAATGTTAATTATCACTATTGAACGATGAGAGGCGCTTTAACAGGCTGACGCATGCGGCGTAGCGAATTACAATTATCATGGTTATAATATTATAGAACACTTAATTTAATATTGTTTAATATTGGCTCGTCAAAGATCGTCGATATCCTCAACAGCTACTAATTAAACAAAAAAAAAAGAAAATCGCTTGATAAGTAGCGGAAAATGATGTGTCCCTTCTAATTTTAACACTCTATTAGGGGTGTATAAGTTTAACGTTAGTATGTGTGAATATCTGTGGCATTGTATCAATTAAACAGATCGACTAATTTCGATGTTGTTTTTTCTGTATTAAAGATGGATTTGATGAGAGTATTCTTAGCTCTGGTTCAAGAAAATCTGTTTATCCTTTTAAAAACCATAAGCCATTTTTAGTTTCTAGAGGGATGTGACTTTTAAAGTTTAGTATCTGATTACTACCAACCAAACTCATCTGAGACAGGTTATAATAGTTGACGGTGTTTAAACTGCCAGTTATACAATTGACTGCCATTAGTGGCAGATTAGAGTATGTCAAATTTAAAGTCAATAAATAAGTGAATGGAATCGAGTAAATGAATAAACGTCAATTACAAATTTAAGATTATATAATTAATTAAAAATAATTTAATTTACACATTTTTCATTTGCATATTAATCTGCTATCAGTATACTATGAAAATTCATGTTATTCTTGTGATGGTATATAAAAATCGAAATTAGGATTTTTTTTACGGGACAGGCCCACCATCATACCCACAACTGTGTCTCCTGTGTAGCCAGAATTAACAGCGACGACCACAAAAAGGCAATGAACAGTGAAGTTCATGACTGTCCCGGGGGTTAAACTACAGCAGCCTTAAAACTCACAACGAATTTATTCAGAAGAAATTTGTAGGAGTAGGAAGGTTTGGAATTGACTTCCCCTCTTGGCAAAGTGAGAGACAGCAATATGACAAATAAGGCATTTAAAAACCTCAAAGAGATGGCTAGTCAAGTGAAGCTCAACTGCCGTGCACCACGGTTTATCAAATATCTAACACTATTGGGACCTAAACTGTGAGTTGTTACCTAACACATCGATTCCAATAATATAGATTGCAGAACCGCCTAAACGCCTGGCAATTCTCCTTTGTTGCCACCAAATCAGAATAGTATACTACCCCGGATGTGACACGCAAGGAATGTAACATATCCTCCCGCTCCCGACGCCAGAGATCGCACTCCCAGAGAACATGTTGTGCTGTTTGCTCGAATTCATGATTTGTCGTAGAACACTCACATAAAGGCGATGACACAAGTCTAAACGAAAAGAGCTTCGCCCTAAAGTTTCCATGCCCTGTTAAAAATTGCGCAACAGGATGATCCACTTCTAACCGCTCTCTACTTAATCTGTCTGCACTGACTGAAAGAACAGATACAAGTGGCGTCCTTTAGTAGAAGTTTCCCATCTTTCTTGCCATTCAGACAGCAAAGTTTCAAGGACCTCGTCAATTGGTTTGAACAGTTTAAATATTTTATTATGATCCGAATTCATTCAATCTAACGAAATTAGGATTACACAAAGCAAATTAGATCAAATTGCACTTTTATATTTTTTTACTTCATAGATTTTGCATTGCAAGATCTAGAGCAACGGAAAAAATAATAGCTGACGCTACTGGTTTGTTATAATGTAGTGTAGAATAGAATATGTTTTTGTTGCCAAACACAAGCTATGTAGGCTCCAGTCTATATCAAGGATGAGCCATGCTGGTTTCTAGTCTTGCTCTTACTCCTCATTTTCTAGTTTGAGACGAGTTTTAGACACGAGAGTTAGTCGACAGATTATCAGGATAGATTGAATGAATTCTACGCATCATATACATTCTGTGTACTAAGTATCGGGAATTTGTCAATAAAACAAAAAATACAAATTATTCATCTAAATTTATTTTATCGCCTTCAAAGTAGGCCCCATCGCTTGCAATACAACATCTCCACCGCTTCACCCAGTCTTCCATACATTTTTCATAGGCTATTTGCGGTATGGCCTTTAGCTCATTCAGCGAATTTTCTTTTATGGCTTCTATCGACTCAAAACGTTTTCCTCGAAGTGGTAATTTTAACTTGGGAAATAAAAAAAAGTCAGACGGAGCCATATCAGGTGAATACGGTGCTTGGTCGAGAACTTTTGTTGAATTTTTTGCTAAAAACTCTTTCACTATAATGGCTGTGTGTGATGGTGCATTATCAGGGTGCAGCATCCATGAGTTGTGTTGCCACAAATCTGGACGTTTTCGGCGGATACTCTCACGCAAACGCTTCATGACGCCTAAATAATATTCTTTATTCACTGTTTCTCCCTCTGGAAGGAATTCGGAGTGAACCACACCACGGTAGTCAAAAAAAACTGTCAGCATCACCTTGATTTTGGAGCGACTTTGCCGCGGTTTTTTGGGTTTCGGCTCGTTTTCGAGACGCCATTCTGAAGACTGTTGGCTTGTTTGCATGTCGTACTCATAAACCCATGTCTCGTCGCCAGTTATTATACGTTTCATAAAGGTCGGATCCGTAGAAGCTCGGGAAACCATGTCTTCAGCGACATGCTTTCGCTGCGCTTTTTGAACAAAATTGAGCTCTTTTGGAACTAGTCGAGCGGCGACGCGTTTCATGCCTAAAATGTCAATGAGAATGTTGTGGACGGACTTAAAAGATATGTTCACCTCACTAGCCAACTCTCTCAGACTCATACGTCGATTTTCGAGCACTAGCTTCTTGATTCTGTCGATGTTTTCTCTGGTCGTAGCGGTTGAAGGTCTACCAGAACGAGGCAAGTCTACTACTACTTCTCGGCCTTCTTTAAAAGCCTTATACCATTCATAAGCCCTTGTTTTCGATATACACGATTCGCCGTAGGTATTTCGCAACATTTTTAGTGATTCACCACATGAAATATCATTTGAAACACAAAATTTAAGGCACACTCTTTGTTCAACAATATTTTCCATTGTAAAAATCGCCGAGGACTCAAAACTATGACCAACAAAAAGTGTAGTTTAAAACAAATTAAATGACAGATCCCGCTCAAATTTTGCGCGCTAAATCAGTACAGTGCTACCAACATGCAGTAAAAAAATTAGAACGACCTCTTTTACGCGGGTCTTTTTATTGACATATTCCCGATACTTTTTACACAGAGTAGTACGTGGAGGCAGTTCTATTTCAAGCCAGAGGATATTGACTCCTGTACAACCGCAGTAGCTGGGGTGATATTGGAAAGCAATTTCGAACACAAGTTTATCGCGGCTATCCTCGACAAGGAGACGAGATTTGTTTGCACGACCTGTATAATAAGTGTCCCCGGTACTGTCGTCTGCATAACAATGAATGTCATCATTAGATCACAAGGTACATCACAAGGTTTCATTGATAATCAGCAGAAAAAGCATCAGGGACAGGCAATACAGAGCCATGTGGGTCGCCAGCATTTATATCCATGTTATCAGAACAACTATCGGTTACCAAGGCTTTTCTGCACCTGCTAGATAAGAAACTGGCAACCCATTTGCATAAACTCTTGTGCAGCCAATATAATGGCAACTTTGATAGAAGATCCCGCTGCTAGACCCGATCTAATGCGTTCGCCATATCTGACTACCAATTCCTCATCTTGACTCTCAATCGATCAAGAAGATCTCCAATCGATCGACCGTGATGGAAACCGTATTGACGGTCGCTGATCAACTCGTGATATTTTAGGTATGCCAGGAGACATATGTTTATCACACGCTCAATTGCTTTGGGGAGACGGGAGGTTATGGCAATAGGCCTGTAGTTTCGATGGGTCTACTCAACGGAATAGTCCTCATGAAATGTCTACCTTCCGATTTTAATATCAGATGATGAATAATGATAATAAAACCGGAAGGTAGGCGTCAGGCGTCAGATATAACTCAGAACGTTGCTCATCAGTCTCATTGGATAGATGCTCGTGAATCAAACTAAGAAACGGTGAGCACGTCGCGCATTCGTCTCGTTGGATAGACGTTTGCGGATTAAGTCAAGACAATGTTTTCATTATTTAATACTTTTTTACAAAGCAAGGTCGCATTTGTGAAAGTTTCTTTTCACGCAGTTCACTACTCTTTTATTAAATAGCCTTCGATCTTTGAGGTAGCCGTTTCACCCTTTCTTCGCTCATCTCATTTAAATGGCGCTGTCTCATATTGGCACTACGGTTAGTAGATCTATCCATGTTTGCTTTCGATAAATCAGTTATGGAAAGCAAGATTCACTAAAAAGCAAAAAACATTTTATTATTACAAAAAAAAAAAAACACTGACTCTAAGAACATCTGCTATGAAAAATGTACTAATAGGTACAAAATAATTGCATTTTTATTTACCTAAATTACTATATTAAAGTGAAAAATAAACAGATATTACATGTGTTTCTTTGGACTTAAATAGAAATTAGAAATATATTTTTAGACTACTTAGAATGAAATCTATGTATTTAGGACATTACAATATACAATTATTGTTATTTTTGGAGTTGGTGCCAGCCCATGTGTTCGTTTGCAATTAAACATTATATTATTTTTATTTTACTTAACTTCACGCAAATCCCTTGCGAGGTAGGCAGAGAAAATCGAGCGCCACCTGACTCGGTCCTTGCATACCTGAGCTGCTTCATTATATAATATTATCATTGATGGGACTTTAGAATGGATGCTTATTGAACAAAATGTTTATACACTGTGTTTACTCTGTGTTATGGCAATAACAGCGGTTTGGTGACTGACATAAGTAAATACATGCTAATTATTTCTGTACATACAATAAAACATGTTTGCGTTGAGGTTCTTTGACTTACTTCGTAATGACTACGACATTTAACTGGAGAGCTAGCGAACATTTTTAAATGCATTGAATACTTGGGGCATCTAAAATATTTTTTTCTTTATATATTAGAGGCAGGCAAACGAGCATGTGGGTCACCTGATGGTAAGTAGTCACCATCGCCCATAGACATCAGCAAAACCAAGGGGTCACTGATCCGTTACCGGCCTTTTTAGGGAAACATGGGCTCTTTTCTTGAAGGCACTATTGTATTTGTTCGGGAACACCCCTGAGGGTAAATTATTCCACAATTTCACCGTACGTGGTAGAAAATGCCGTATGTGCGTATATATTCTTTGCAAACATGTGAATAAATAGATATTCTTTATTGTGCCAACAAATAAAAACAATATAATTGATATAAGTACGTATACTGATGTCAAGGGTTAAGAGGTCTTCTTCTATTAACTAAAACCATTTTTGAAATGCCAGGCCTAACTTTACCTTTAAAAACGAGTTTGCCTTCGTTCGTTGATCCGTATGTATATTTTACCATTGAACTGTTAGTTAGTCGACTGGGATAGATTGAATGAATTCTACACATCATACACGTGGGGGCAGCCCTGTTTCAAACCAGAGGATATTGACTACTGTACAACCTTAGTAGCTGGGGTGATATTGGAAAGCATGAAATGCTACATTCTCAATCACATAGTGACTACTGCAGGAGTTAAAAAGCATAATCATCTTTATAGAGAATCCACTCTTTTCGACTGTCGTAACGGACTGTCTTTGAGATTTAGACTACGGCGCGTTCTAGTGGAGATTTTGACAGAGCAAATGTTAGGGCAAAAATTGATTTGGTCGGTAGAATGGGCGAGCGGCTTTCGAGCCTTCCTTCTGAGAGCTGTGCTTTCTGGTCGCTCGCTAAAGCTGCCGAGGGAAAGTTCTTTCGGCTATTCGAAACCAATGCGAAAACCGAATGTCAATCTGGCCAATAGTACTAAAAAGACAACCGATTTATTGGGTACTAACCACTAACAGTAATAATCTCTTTGCCTCTGACTCTAATTTGAATGACGTGGGAGCTGTGTCATCTGTCATCCCGTAGTGCCGTAGATCCATATCGGAAATTTCAATTACCCAGCAAGATATCCAGCGGAATTGCTCTTTCTCGATATTCATAAGCCCAGTGGGCCCGACGACACATGGGCACTGGCGCGGTAACTCCTGTTCTCCTGAGCTCTGTTTTGTGCTGACGCGCCTTTTTGTGGTTTTGTACACCACTGGTCAAGTACTGTCTACACGGACGACCGGCAATGTGTACCCGGTGGCGGAAACGAATGGTAAGTAAGATCCATAGAATTACAGGTCTATTACTATAACCTCCCAACTTTCCAGGGCGTGTGATAAAAACACGACTTATGTCATACCTAGAGGAATACTCTTGATTAGCGATTATGATATTCGATATGATGCCAACAGCTCACACATTGGAACCGCAATGGTTGCATACAGAATAATCAAATCAATCTTTTATATAAATTGATCTAATAAGGGAATCGAATCTCTAATGTGTTAGCAACAGGACAATTTTTGCTTAGAAATATTAAATAATATATAGGTAATATTGGCTCATAATTATCAACTTATAATTATATTGAATGGATACGTAAATTATACCTTGTCCGGCCATAAGTTCTGTTACAAATGTACATGCATTTATTTTTTATGAAGTAATGTAATCTTGATAAAATTGATTGCCTCTGACTCGAATTTGAGAAGAGAGGCTTGGTGAGTTTATGCACAGATTAGAGGTCTTTGAATGTGAATTCCTAGACAATGTTGTTTGTCTGCTTAGCGGTGAAGCCTTGTTATGGTTTCGCAGTGTTGTATTAATGGTTCCCCTTTGGAACCAAACTTTATACTGATCATAGTAGTTTAAAGTGGCTATTTAATTTGAAGTTACCTACGGGTCGTTAAACTAGATGGGCGCTAAAGTTGTCCTAGTGTCCTAGTTTTGTCATATAGAATATAGGAAAGGTTCTGAGATTAAGGTTGCTGACGCTCTCTCTAGAGCGCCTGTTGCAATTGAAGTTTAAGGCATTTACTCGGTTCCGAATCCTGTTAATGACTCTTGATATTATAACTTTTTTAATAGAATTATAGGTAGTCCTCACAGGTTTCCTGATTTCAGATGTTGAACTATAGCATCTTAGGTTAGAAAAGATCGTCGCAGTTGGGCAGAGCGGTTGAGTAAAATAGAATTTGCTATTAACTAATCTTGATAAAACGTATATGTACATATTTATGATAACTCAAGAAAAATAATAAAAATATATTCTATTTGAAATGGCCACCATTGGCTTTGATACAGTCCTTTAATCTGTCTGGCAAAATTTCCATGGGAAATTTTGCCACTGCTTGCTCCTGAGATTTCTTAAGACAGACAATGCCGGCGTGTCGTTTCGAGCAGGCAGTGTCCTCTAAAACTGATCGTAATTTTTAGTGTAAGGGGTTCAGATCTGGGCTAGACGAGGGCCAGTTTTCAGCTCTTATAAAGTCCGGAACGTTGGTTTCGAGCAAGGCTTGGGTAGTTCATGCCTTATGAACAGGTACAGAGTCCTGCTGGAAAGTCCACGGTACATTTTCAAAAGTGTATTGCTGAGAGGTTTTACAACACGATCCAAAACAGTCTCTTGATACACTTCTTTTACATAAAATTAAGTTCTGGGACTCTTTGATAAGACACCCTCCTCCAAACCAGGATGATGATCACGATGTACCTTTCCGACCACTCTAGGGAGTTGTTATTTGGCCGCGGTTTTCTGTGAGGTGGAGGTACTTATCCAGACGGGCTGCTTTGATGCGCCCTACCTCTCTTAAAAGATTTAGACCAACATTACTTCATAAAAAAATAAATGCATATTCATTTGTAACAGAACTTACGGCCGGACTAAGTAGTACTCTAGCACTAAGCAGACAAACATTTGTGTGCATGAACATGTTTGTGTGTCTTTATTCGGGTGTTTGAAAGAGAGGTAGGTGCATCAGAGCAGCCCGATTGGGAACGCACCTCTCCCACACAAAAAATCACAACCAAATAAGAATTTCCTGGAGGGTTGCTGTGTACCTGCGAGTGAGGTACCAGTAAGCTGCTAACGATTTACCGTGTTAGCAGCAGGGGTGAAAACTTGTTAATGATACTTCCTGTATTGCAAGTATTTAAAGGCTACGGCGACCACTTTACATTAGGTGGGCCGTATGCTTGTATGACGTCACACGTTGTATAAAATAGGTCGGTCCAGTATACGCATTTTCCCAATTACTACACATTCCTCTCAAGGTTGTTGTTGCATTTCTAATGTTTTATAAACGTTTGTAAATACTATAAACATAATCACAGAACATCAAAACGGAAATAGTTGTTTTATTCAATTTAATTAATGAGATCGCGAGACGCATTCATTTAACCATAAAATTTCTTTTATGTTCTTTTTTTAGTACAGAGAGAGAGATTATTAAGAGATTATGCCTTAATAAAAAGATGAAAATTCTTTATGTGCCATTGGGCCCTCGCGGGCGCTAAGATACGTCTTACATTTTTTGAAATATAATCTTATTGTATCTTATTCAATTCTCTTATGTTACTATTTTTCTTTTTTAATCTGATTGGCGAAATTGGCGAAGAAGAAATGCCGAAAGAAACTTGCCAATAGGTATAGGTATGCTTGGTTGCTATTCGTTGTAGTACATAAAAAAAAAGTTTTTAAAATTTTTAACATTATTAGATTAGCAATAAATAATAAAATGAAATTAGCGTATTTAATTCAATTCATTTATTCAATACTATATAGTCATTACAAACAGTATTCTGGGACTCACCAATTAAGTTATATAAATATGTATCTGCCGAGTCCCGCTCTTTATATTGCAATAATATGTTATATAATATATAAATACTAAGAAGTTATACAAAGAAAACGGACCTGTTGTTGTTTGTGTGTGTCAATGTGAGTCTGTGTGTGCGCGCGTGTGTGCGTAAGTGAGTACATGTGGGCTAAGATGTTTTTATAGTCATAGATACGTTGTACACGCTCTAGAATGGCAATACGAAAGTAAGGTAATTGCCCACCTCGCCTTCAGTTGGGCACGCTCTCGCGTCACGTCTATACGTACTTCACCACAAAGCGTAAATAAGTTATTTCTGGCAAAAATGCCTTCGTGTGTTTTTAGATGGTCCACAAATTGCACGGCAACTGTTAAAGACAAGGAAAACGTGTCATTTCATTTGTAAGTACAGTTTTTTTTATTAAAAACATAGTAAATGTATTTAGTTTTTAGCAATATTAAAGTGGGTCTAGTGGCAGCCGTTGCTAGGGGAAGTTGAGGAAAATTTAACTATCACGTTATGAACACAGAATAGTGAATTAAATTTATTCCTAACTTTGTTTTATATTAAGTAATACGCCTACCTACCTTATTTTCTATTATTAGATACTAGTAATACTACACGTTCTAGAAAAGAATGAAGCGAATAGAATATTACTTATCATTTATTTCTTTCCATTTTAGATTATCTAGATGGTTTGATGAAAAAAAAATTGTTAAATATATTTTTTATTCTACGTTGGGAGGCATATAAGCATACGGCCCACCTGATGTGAAGCGGGTACCGTTGCCTTGCGATATATTAATTATCACTCGCGCGATGCCTCCTCTGCTGCTTACACAACAACTCCTTGGGAGCTTACTGGTGACCAAACTCACACGTAGGAACACAACAACCCTCTAGGGAGTTGTTATTTGGCTGCGGTTTTCTGTGAGGTGGAGGTACTTCCCCAGATGGGCTGCTTTGATGCGCCCTACCTTTCTTAAAACATCCAGATCAAGACAAACTGACATGTTCATGCACACAAATGTTTGCCTTGTGTGGGAGTCGAGCCCACGAGCGTTGGTATCAAAGTCGCGTCATTCACGAATGAGCCACCGAGCTCGTCAAATTTCGAGTCGTCATTTAAAGTGTTTCCTATATCGCACTGATGTATTTTCCTCTTTAAATTGTCATTTCCTAGAGCAATATCCGACTTATAATCACAGGCTTCACCTAATACGCGCTATTATAGTGAAGTTAAAATATATTTCGCGCATTAAAATAGTCTAGATTAGAAAACTGATTATAAAAAAGACAAAAAAGGAATAAGTTAAGTTTATTTGAGGGAATAATATATTATCAAATACGTATTTTTTTTATTCACTCACAAACTGACTCGATAATATTTTATAATTTCATTGTTCAAAATTCATATTACGAAAATAGATGTTTTGTACATAATTGGTTTTATTATTTTAAACACTAATTAATTAATCCAGAGCTTTTTCCCCAGTCTCCTCCATATCGGTAAATCAGTGCTCGCGCCAATGAGCGCTCAGCAGCAATCAATACGTAACTAAAGATGTATATTCATCTCTTTCTAACGACAGGTATTCCCTATCATTTGTCTCTTTTTAGAGCAAAGTATGATAATAAATAACTGTACGTAGATATAGTAGTACTTGCGCCAATTTAAAATACAAAAATGTTCGTGTATAACGTGTCTTCCTTTGATACGTCACTGCATGTGGGTGTGTGCGTGCGTGTTTCTGTGGGACTGTGTAACGTACGTCGTGTATTGTGTGTGCTGTCAAAATATAGTAAAGGTCATATTATCTAAATTATTTGATGGGTAAATTAGGTTTCCATATAGATAGGTATGCAAATATAAAGACATACATAATTCGACTCATTTAATTTAATTACTTTTTTATGACTGGAAAATAAAAGGAGCCTTGGAAGACTGATGTCGCCCACGACTACGTTCCTTCTACCGCGGCCACTAGCCTACCTATAGCAAATTGGTTCCGGACTGTATTGGGTAATGTTTAGTCGCTTAACCGTCACTACAGTAGACATTTGTCAGATTGCCATTTAACTATGACCTATCTACATTAGATACAGATGGAATCATGGTAAGGTTAGGTCCATGTGGGATTGAATACTTACATGTGGCAAAACTTATGCTGGTCAATGTTTGCCCACATGAGATATCGTTTGCAGCACGTTATCGATTGCGAACAAGGGAGGTAAAATATTTGATGTTTGATAATTTTTTATGTTAAATAGTAAATTTGTTATTTTATTTATTGTTTCATATTACGTATTATAAAATAGAGCAATATTAAAAAAAAATCTTAATCTTAAATGTAACTAATCCTATATATATATTGTACACACACAATAGGTAATCGTTGTGGGTACTCGTATTAGCGCATATGCATTATTGCAGTGGGATGTGCGAACAAATACTACACAGTCACGAATATTAAATTGCGAATTGAGCAGCCGCGGCCTAGTAGTCGTACGCTACTGTCGCTATGAGATCCGAACATCTCATAGCCAACGAGTTCTTGACTTTCATACAACACGCCATCGGATATTTTCGGTATATGATTTATGTTACCAGTAATCAAATAAGGCTAGGACTATTTTAGGTAAATTATTACAGAATCAAATGTAATTGAAAACATAACATTTCTCAGACTTGGTAAACTGGGTATATTTCTTAAGGGTCCCAATTAAAGGTTGTGGTTTTACAAAATTGTTTAATCGTTATAAACAATTATCTAAACTAACATTTATATTTTATCCCCTTATTATTATGTCCGGCGTCCCGAATTTTAATGAGGGATGATTTTAAGGAGTATATATTGAAAGAAAATCAAGACTCAGTGAGACTTTCATCCATAGACACGTATTCATGAGATGCTGACACTGAGAGTCGGTCACAGGCACATTCGCGGTATTAGGGTTCTGAACATAACATACGTTTCCCAAAATATATACTCCACGGTTCTAACACTATTACAATTACACAGTATTTGTAAGAATGTTGCCAGCTTTAGACCTCATCTTATCATTTTGGAGGTGAAAACAAGGAGAATTTACATAATATGACCCATGATAAGAAATCATCACAATGATATTATCTGAACCCAATCGAAATCCATCTAAATTTAGAGAATATCCGAACCCAAACTACTCAAATCTGACGCTAAAATCCTATCATTGATATAGTATAAATTGATGAATTTGAACTACGCGATCGAACCTCGTGAACACATTACGTAAAATGTGGAAGTCACAAGTACCTACTGCGTACTTTAATAAAAAAAATAGTATTTTGTTATCACCCTACATTACTTATAGTCTACACATAAAATTTAGTGACATATGCTATATATATGTGTATAAGACATACGTTTAAACATATTTTAAACATGTTTATTATTAACCTATTTTTAGCGTGAGAACAAGACAGTACTTAATCATGCTGTTTAAATCGTGTTAGATAATTCCTAGCGTGACAAAATGATATAACTCAGTAATTTTTAAACCAATTTGATGTAGCTTTCCGGTTTAAAAAGGACGTTTCCAGAATATAGAATTTCAAAATTTGATTATTATGAGATACTTAGGAAGAAATATTCTGGAACTTATTTCTTTGGACTAGAGCATAACGTTGTAATTTATCATTATTTTGTTTATATAACCAGTGTTGGACATATGTAATTCCGGCGAAGACGTAATGTAGCTTTACTGATAAACTAAATAAAAAAAGCTATGAAATAAAATTTTTTGGCTAACAAATTTTCCTTAAGCCACATTGTCATAAATTTACAGCCGGCTTAATCGGCGTCACTTTTACTACCCAACTATGGCGAAGCCAAAAGGAAAGTTTATGATTTGTGCAGGCTATATATATATATACCTATATACATAAATGTATGTATAATGTCAATAAAAACTCAACATGGCGGCATAAGGTGGACAAAAAATACAAAAAAATATATGTTTGTTGTCTAACGAAAGGTCTTGATGAGTACATTGTAAAAGTATTATACAGGTTGCATATATGTTTTCATATACGAATAAGATAAATATATTAGTTACTATCAATTAAAAATAAATCCCTCACCTACATCAAAAATATAAAAGTTCAAAACTAAAACCCGACTATGACAACCTTCGTTGAAATGTTTGTGTATATCTTTATAATGTGCATTTTTGTTATAGTTGGGTTTCCGATTTTAATTTATTTTTATCTTAAATTGTGTAAGGAAGTACAGTTAGTCATTCAATGCATTAATATTTAGATTTTTTTATTCTACATCGCGTGGCAAATAAGCATTCGGCAAACAATTCCATCGGAGTTTACTGGTAACCTCGAATTCACTTGCCTAATACTTACATACAATAAAGAAAAAGTTTAATTGAAATTGATTCAGCCTTCTTCGCATGGTACGTATTTATACAGATAAATTAACAACATAAATAAATATAGTTCGGCTCTGTACTGGACGTACAATACTCAAATTCACATATTCGTCAATGTCAACAGACATCCCCAATAGTTTTATTTACACATTGAGTAATTTCGGCTTCTTACTCGTACTTAAGTTAATCTAATAGTGTTCTAACTTCGTGCGTTAGGAAAATAAAATTTGCGTAAATTCAATGTCACATGACACGTGCCTCTGGCACGATACTGTTGTGCAATGTTAGAATTGAGATTAAAGTGCGAAATTGTAACGTTATTGGTATTCCACTCGAACATGCACTTGCCTTGACAAATGGGTTATTGCTTTATCACATGTAAATTAGATCCATTATAAATAAATAGATGCGAATTTTCCTGGATTCCAATGTTGCAGTGACGATTATTTATATAGAAACCAGTTCGCGTTGTTATTACGCGTGCCCGCGACAAGAGGCAATCAATGGCGTCATGTGTAGTAGTAAAACTGACAAATTGATGCATTAATTGATATTTATTACTGCATTGAAGTAAAATATTATTTTATGCTTCCTTCCTCCTCCTCAGTTTTTGTTTTACACAACCTGATGTGAAGTGTTTTACCGTAGCTAACTATACTAAAGCTATACAGAGAGTATAACTTCGCGCGCTGCCTGTCCCGCTGCAAGCAGAGTTTACTGGTAATCTCACTCACGCTCAGGGACATAAAGTCATCCAGGGAGTTATTATTTGGCTGCGGCATTTTTTTGTGAGGTGGAGGTACAGTCGAGAAGACTGAACTTTAAAGAAATTGCTATGATATTTCCAACCTTTCTCAGCGTAACGCTGTCATCTATCGTAAACAGTCGGGAACAGCGACTTAACGTGCGTTCTAAGGAGAAACTCTATACGACTAAACCTATAACATAAACGTTGCGGTTGACACAAACTGACACATTTAACGATGAGCCAACTTCGAAAGAGAAGGAGGGCCTATGCTAGTAAGGTATATTTCTTAAAGTAAATACAATAACTATAATTATCGGAATTTATTGTGTATATATGTGTATAATTCGATTCATCTATCATACGTAGGTATATACTTATAAAGATTCAAGGAGAATTTGTAAAGATTTAATAATAAACTAGAAAGTAATGAAGCAAAAATCGTCAACATAATTGTGAAAACGATTTAATTATCCTTTTTTGTTTTGTGTCTAAAAGGTAAAAAGGAAATCGTAACGTGCTCCTCTATCTCTCCAGCAGTCACAGATACGTCTTCAAAAGGGTCTGAAATAATTATAAAATCTGAACTTAGTTTTTCTGTGCAGGGTTATAACGATTTTTACTCAAAACTAATCCAAACTTGAGCCAAAACCTATACTTGGCCCAAATCTGACCTAAATTTAACTTAAATTTAAGCCAAACCACAAGTTCAAAGACAAGTCGTATAATCGACAAATATATAAGTAGGATATATTTCTGAGATCGCATTTCAAAGTCCTTTATTTTAATACCACACCCGATAGGTTCGGAAGATTTCTGCATTATGTACATAATATCGTCTGTCATATTATTTTTATTATGATGTCACATACCCGGAAAAATATAAGGATTCTGACAAAACCTTAAAAAGTTAGGGCATATAGTACTTGTGGTAAAATAAACTAAAATAAAATAATTGGAAGAAACTCATGAATACATTAACCTGAAAACAATACACTCCTTTATTGGGGGCAGTCCTGTATTACGGGACCCTATCGCTACCCAAACCTAACGATTAGGCCAAGATCATCATCTTATTTTAATATTATATCTATTCAATGTGACTTATAGTTTCCTTAAGTGGAATTACAAAAATATAAAGAATAGTACATTTTGTCTAAGAATATCTTACAATACAAGCGAAGGATTACTTTCGTATTGCAGGTGATTAAATTGCTGACCTCGTACTTGTAGATTCAATATTGCAACAAATGTTATTAGGTAGTTAAAAGGGTCATTGTCAGGTCGACGACCATAATTAGGCACGATGTAGATAAGTGCGACTAACCGATTTTAAGAAACATCAGAAACAATGCTATTTAAATTACTACTTCAAGAAACGTTATTAGAAAACATTGAGCTTGAAACAATTCGTAATGATTACAGCAAACCGCCTTAATGTGTGTATAGAAACGAGATATCAAGATCTCGTTTCAAGTATTGAGCTACTACGGGCTGCATAATATGCATTAGATTTTATTTTAGGGTCGGCAACGCAAGAGTGACACCCCTGGTGTTGCAAATGTCCATAGGCTACGGTAACTGTTTACCACCAGGCAGGCCGGAAGCTTGTTTACCACCTTAGTGGTATAAAAAAAAGATGAACAATACCACAGCCAAATATTATTTAGTTCAGTTTTAGCACAACTGAATTTTATTTTCATTTTAGCACAAGAGATTTTTTTTAATTACTTGTTTCAGTTTATTTTTAATATTTTTATTATCAACTTAATAGTTTTGGCCTGATCTGTGCATTTCTAGTAATGCATCATTATTGCAAGGTACTTTTTCTTGTCAATTTCGAAGCATCTAATTCTTGGATGAGGAGTCCTTTGTTTAGTTCTGAAGTTCTTATGTTATCTCTATCTTCAGAACACAGACTAGACGTAAAACCAGAGTGTTTGCGAAGACAAAACAAATGAGCCTAAATTCTCTTGTCTAGCTTAGGAGTTCCTATGGCCATCTTCCGACTACAACATCAGACCTGTAGGCCAATTCTGCTAAATAACTGCAACTGCACGTTTACGTCTGTCACTTGAGTCGTGCAGGAATAGTGCAGTGCCGAGCTCCATAGTACCATACCAAATTTGAGTCCAATGGAAAGTTAGCAAGTGGTTTTAATTTAGCTTCCAAAATTTGACCCACACAAACATACTAGCAGTGCAAGTTAAGTAAAATGTTTTTTTTATACAACGTTGGAGGCACCTGATGTAAAGTGGTTACTGTATCATGTGTACCATGTCGACGATACGGAAAGTATCATTCATGAATTGCTATTCCTACTGCTAACACAGCAACTTTGTAGGAGCTCACTATATAGTAACCTCACTCACTCGCGGAAATACAACAAATCCCTAGGAAGTTTTTATTTGGCGGCTATTTCCTATGACGTGGCACTATGTCCCCAGTCACGACTGCTTTGATGTGCCATACCTCTTTTAAACACACCCGGAGATAAACAGATATGTTAATGCGTGCAAATGTTTGTTCTCGACACCACAAGCGTTGGTGTCAAAGATTTACTTTAACCTAGCTAACCACTCGACCACTGGACTCGTCAAAATCGCTGAAAGGCTGTCGTTTTGTTACGAGTGATATCACATCTGTCTCATCATATGTATCAGTATGCTCCTGACGAGTGTTTCTATAGCAGCAGCGATAGCAATGCACGCGCGCGATATTTCTTGTATAATCTGCGGTAATCGCTTCACTGCGAGTGGACGATATATCTTTCGCTACCTGACATAGTAGGTACATAAAAATCAGTCAAGTGCGAATGTAACTCACATACGAAGGAAAAACAATTTTGAAAAAAAGAAAAATAAACACCAATATAAACCAAAACATCCCCTTAAAATTTTAAGTTTTTATATTAATTAATTGCTGTTGCAGCAGTCATACTAAATTACTCTTTGAATATTTCGAGTCCGTCTGTCCCCTGTGACGGATGGACGGAAAGACTGCAGATCTTTAGTAACAAGAAAACCAATCTCATCTGCATATAGCAGACGTTGCCTCTTGTTAAACGAGGCACCTCCATCATCAAGACACCCTCAGCCAAATATCAACAGCCCCGAGGATCCATTGCCCCGAGATCCGTTTCGACGACTCTCGTGTTTATGCGAGAGACATTTTAAGCCTCCAAGTTGCTACTTAGGCTGCGCATAGTAGTTGCACCTATGATATGTATTAGGACAATAATATATAT
Source organism: Pyralis farinalis (assembly GCA_947507595.1). Lineage (NCBI taxonomy): Eukaryota > Metazoa > Arthropoda > Insecta > Lepidoptera > Pyralidae > Pyralis > Pyralis farinalis. The sequence goes on from OX382273.1 coordinate 15,614,159, forward strand.
TAATTGTTAAATACGATACAGTAAACTCCTAAGGAATTGCTGTGTAAGCAGCAGAGGAGGCATCGCGCGAGTGATATATGTTACAAGCGTTAATAGGTTACGGTAACTGCTTAACATCAGATGGACTGTATGCTTGTATGCTTCACGACGTTGTATAAAAAAAATTGGAGGCGGTGCCAGCGCATTTGTTGTGTATGTTTGTAAATAGATTTAATTGGGTATTTGTGTGTTCTATCGATTGTACAAGCGGATGTGTTTTGAAGAATTACTCGATATGATGCCGATAGCGCGTACTGTGCGCTTCTACGGAAGTTTTCTCCCTACAACTCTCAAGACGTGGAATAAACTCTCAGCCATTTCCTATGGGACTACAGCATACAGCTCTTCAAGAAGAAGTGATTAGTAGGCTTGAAGTACATACCCGTACATAGCGGGCGTGAAGAGGATTATACAGGGCCGGCATCGCATGAGTAACAACTCTGGTGTTACAAATGTCCATAGGTTACGGTAACGGCTTACCATCAGGTAGGCCGTACCTACACTTGTTTGCCATATTAGTGGTATAAAAAAAATTGACCACTGAATGGCATATTTTTCCAGTTATTTTGATTTAAAAACCAAACTAGTGAATCGATTTTGATATTTTTTTTATGAGAACAATATTTTTTTTTATACAACGTCGGGAGGCATACAAGCATACGGCCCACCTGATATGTAAAGCAGTTACTGTAGCCTATTAATTGTTTGTAATATATTAAGTATCACTCGCGCGATGTCTCCTCTGCTGCTTACACAGCAACTCCTTAGGAGCTTGTTGGTGACCTCACTTACAAGCAGGAACACAACAAACCTCTAGGGACTTGTTATTTGGCTGCGGTTTTCTGTGAGCTGGAGGTACTTTCACAGACTTTTGTTTTTTTTTCCTACTTTTTTGCTTTGATGCGCCCTACCTCTCTTAAAACATCCAGACCAAGACAAGCAGACATATCATGCACACAAAATGTTTGTCTTGTGTGAAAACCCACGAGCGTTGGTGTCCAAGTCACGTCATTCACGACTTAGCCACCAAGCTCGTCAAAATCTGAAGATACATTTACTTATAATTTTTTTTTAAGGTTTTGTTTTGGATTTATAAATTCAAATTAAAGAAAAATTCTAATAATAGGACGAAGTTCTGAGGTAACAAACATAAACTAATTGTCTAGCTCCTCCTTTTTTGAAGTCGGTAAAAAAGATACAAGATTTTTATTATCTATCAGGCAATCACGATAACCGATCGCTTAATAATAATTAAATGAAGGTTAAGACAAATTATTAACGGTCACTCGACGGCATTGATTGTGTTAGCGACAATCGCCTTTCTTAAACCTTTATATATGAGAACAGCGTACAAAATGATAAGTTAGAACAAAGAACTAAGCTCAATCCCATAGATCATTCAAAATGCATATTCCTTTACGATTTTTTGTCCTTTTTTATGTTTTATACACAAAGTCGGAAGGCATACAAACATACTTCCCTTCCTCCTCACTCAACGTTTACCGCAGTCTATTGACGTTTTTATTATATGGAGTGTATCTCGCACGTTGCCACCTCCGCTAACACAGCAATTCCTCAGAAGTCCGCCGGCAACTCCAGGTATATTCAACTATATTTCGAAAACGTATCAATGGATTCGGATGAATAATTCTAACTGCTGTGTTAAAATATACCCGAATTTGATCCTCATCATGAAAGGAATCATGAAAATCTGTTGAAAAGTTTTTCAAACCAGTTGAGAATGCGCAAGCTTGCATTGCAAGAGGAACACCTGGCTCGTCAATTATATAACAATTACATTTTTTTTTAACTTGTCGGCCATTTTGACCATGTGTCAAAATGGCCGACAAGTTAAAAAAGAGATTCGGGTCGTTCCTTAAGAGATAGGAACGGTGTTCCTGAACATTCCTATTCTACTTTTTTATGCTGAATCCGAATCTGAATTCAAAATTCGAATATTCGAAAAAAAGCGACAGATAGACACACAGACAAACGTATAGAATTCATATAGGAACGGTGTTCCTGAAAAGTCTTTCGAAAATCTACTTTCTTGGTACCGTTATTTCATTAATGTTCGATTTTTATTTCATAAATATCATCCTTTTTGTTGAAAATTGTGAAGGACGTGTAAAGGCTTAATGAGAAACTACGAATTTATAAAATGAAAGTGAGTGAAGTTATTATTAAGCTCCTGAGGAGTTGCTACATTGGCACCAGGGGTGACAACGCGCGATCAATCGACCTGTATTGTAAGCGTTCATAGCCAATGAATAAAACAAATCTGTAACACACGACAGAGAATCTTCACTTGACCCTATTTTACCCTTTGTTTAACCATTGACACATATTTCATACTTGACACCTATACCTATTAATTAATCTTAGTGAAGTTCATTGCAGTCTCGAAGGTAAAATCTAAATTCCGGCTAAACCGGCCGATGGTAAATCCATAATAAAATCAATGAATTATTATATAATACAGACAGTCCAAAGTTTATTTTCAGGTTTGACTTGCCAGATAGTATTAGCTTTTAGTTCAGTGTAACCGTGAAAAAATCCGGGGTTACTTTCGACTCTACGTTATCCTGAAGCTTGTAGGTCGCAGAGCTCAGCAAGCAGGAAGATGTTTGCCACATCGATGTCTCTATAGTTGTTCTTGCGTAACCTCGTATCCTTGATTACCCTGATATTTCTTTTACAGTCCTTAATGTAGATCTAATAAATAAATTAAAAAGACTTCAAAATGTATTAATTTTTGGTCTCCATAATTATGACTGCGTATCAGAATATCGTGAACAACTGAAATCCGACAAAGAAAAATGCGCATATTCTTTCCTTTCTCTACCTACTTCATAGTATTCAATACTAGAGCTTTTTATTACTTTTTGAAGTGAAAACTTCTTTAGCGGCGTTGTGCACTTTTTGGGATGAGTAAAAAATGTTAAACTCGCGTCAGGACACGTGACCCTATGAAATTGTCATGTTTGTGTACGATAGCGCAATAAATTAATATTGTATTTTACCACTTACATGATAGTACTTTTATACTGATAAATAAAGCAATTCGTGCGAAATTATTCCCTAACTATTCCAAAATATTCAAAAATGCACAACGTTAATGTTCAAGTTTTCACTTCTGCCGGCACTCCCGGAGTGCAACCCGTTTTTAGATTCAGATTTTACTCTTACTCCTACAACTTACAACTTCGTTCCTGTGAAAACCTTACATTTTTCGTCTTTCTTATGGTGGCTTTGTATATTGCTATGGAAACATTAGAAATTTAAGTTCTTATATGTTGTATTGTCTTAGGTTTTCGCGATTGTTACACATTGAATTAAACAATTTTTAACGGAAGTATCGCGTGTTTTATTTATTTTGTTGAACCTGGCGTTTCGAACGCCTTGCAGCGTCCGTGGTCGCAGGAAGACTTCTTATAAGGTTAATTCAAATTTGAAATAATATTTGTAGTCGAATTTCGACCATTTGGGAGAACAGCGTCTGTATTTACAAATATAAATTTTATTTTTGATAATGAACTATTAGAAGATAAAAAAACTCACATGATCATAAAATTAATTGTAAGAATGCGCAGCGTGACGATACGTGGCGACATGCGGTCATTAGCCCTCATGATGGCCTCCAGATGAGATCGAAACTAGTCAGCATTCCTTACTAAAATACTCGATTGTGCCGTCAATGTATGTTATTTAATTAAGACGTTTCATTTAAAATGCTAGATGTTCTTTTTTGCCCAGCAATCAAAAATATCAACAAATACTATTTATCCCATACTTATTTTGCAAACAACTTCTGAACAAAAAATATTATTATGTATTTAATATGAAGATTTACAATAGTGAGCAGTGACAGCCCAGTGGATAAGGAACCGGCCTATTGGCCAACTGGTCCCCGGTTCCAATCCCGGCGGGGGATGTACCTACTACTAAATTCGTGTTTTCGATTGAAGCCGTAGCTGTTTATTGTTGACTAGCAGAAGGCCGCGGCTTCGCACGCATGAGATTTGGGCTTTTAGTAGCCTTTATTTTACTGTAGACATGAAATGTTTCTGTTTAAAAAAAAAAAACAAAGTTCAGGGTCGTAGATGCAACCATAGAGCGATTCAATTTTCGTACAGCGCCATCTATTGACCTTTACTGGAGGCAACGTATATGTATTTTATTTATTTATTTATATTACATAAAAAATGCGTAGTTATTTTATGTTACAAAAAATACGTATTCTATGAAAATAATAAAAACAAAATTGCAAAGTCCCCCGAAGGGAAAGATATTTCCCCCTAATTTTAACAGTTTTTCATTTTTTACCAGGAATTCTAAATATTTACGGGATAAAAAGTACCCTATATTCTGCTCTGAATAGACCTCTATCTACCAGTGAAAGTCCCGTTAAAATCGGTTCAGCTATTTCGAAGATTAGCCCGGACAAACAAACAGACAGACAAAAAGTTAAAAATGCGTATTTACGCTTTGGTAACGTGAAAATAATAATATAAGCTTAAGATAAAGGCTTTATTTTAAATCACAGACAGACACTTCAATTTTATTTATATGTAGATATAGACGTATAGATACATCAACGGCTGCTGTCGACGTGTTAATTGCTTTTGTCAAAGTCACCTCCGTCATTTACTGCAGTCGTCCCTGTCAAAATGCTACTCGTTTTTAAGAGTTTTTAGATATATACATATTCCATCACTTTCAACATGGTAAGCCCATCAAGTTAGATTATAACCGTGAACATTGTAAGCTGCGCCATACCTACCGAGTTATGGCGCAGCTTCATGTAAAAACCTTGATGTCATTTATTTCTTGTGATATACGAGCTTAGATTACTATGGATACGGCACGGTTCGTCCCACAGATTCATCGATGAGGAGAGATAAATAATAAATATTGTCGGACAAATTACACAGCGCCATCAAGCCCCAAAGTAAGCGAAGCTACAACACTAGACAACTGATAAACATACGTAAATACTTTTTTTTTTGTAAATATATACTTATTATACATAGAAAATACCCAGACCAAGACAAATAGACATGTTTTCATGCACACAAATGTTTGAAATGTGTGGAATCGAACTCACGAGCGTTGGTGTCAAAGTAGCGTAACAGCGCGTTTCACAACTGCGCCACCGAGCTTGTCAAATATGTAATAGATAATGTTGGACTTACAGGTTTGAGCAAGTATCTATCTATGTACAGGGTAAGTCGTTGCGGGAACAATAAATTCAGTGTCCGTCGGTACGGGCTGTACGCAACATACGTGTTAAGTATATATTTGCCACTTCACATACATACTCGTACATACGTCCTTTACGACCTATACGTATTGCGGTATTAAAAACAAACAGTAGAACGAAAAAAAAATTAATTGAACATGAGCTTTGTGTACAAAGCGATCGGGTTGTGGCAACGGTAAAAAAAGTTTTATTGTTTCACCTTGTTTACTTTTCACGCAGTCTGTTTTTTATACAGTCCAATCGATTGGTGGGATTGATTACATCGTCCGTCCTTTGTTCTACTGTGACTAATTGTAACTACACATTCAAAAACAAAATAAGTTTGAAATTAAGCATCATCATCATTTGATTTCAATCACACAGACCAAGACAAACAGACATGTTCATGCATACAAATGTTTGTCCAGTATAGGAATCTAATAGCTCGCCAGAACTACTAATAACTATATATTAAAAAAACAAACAGATGTTGTGTAATGAAAAATTTGCATCCTGGCTCCTTTTTTTCTTCACTAGGAAGGTATTACACGTCCGTCTATTAGCAATGCGAATAATTAGAGTACCTAAGAGAAATTTGTAGGTTAATGGTTTTTTAATTTTGTTATAACAATGTCTTTTTAATGATTGATTCTTGCTATTTAACCATAATTAATCGACGTTATTGGCTAAATTTTTTATAAAGTATCTCTTCGGTTTGTGCTGAACCTAATTTTTTATTAGTAATTTCTTAGATCCAATGGCAACATCATATAGCAAGTAATGTTTAATTTGGATCAAAATATGTACGACTTACACCATTTATACTCGTATTTTTGATTTTTGTACCGTCTTTAAGCGCTAAGCAATAATCGGATTTCCAGTGTTAAGCGTGATCTGCTCACGCTGTATCATCATCTATATTTAGACCAATATCTAGTACATAAATAGGTAAAGACAAATTGGTATAGTACTATTTTCGCCTGTGTTTTACAACTGATTGTCCTTTTGTTTAATAGTTATTGATGAGTTTACCAAATCACAAAAAAAATATTACACCAGTAATCGATAAAAAGTTTGAAAATTCTTATGTGGTTTTCTCGAGGAAACTATATTTACTAGTGTTCGCCCCAATGGACATTATTGAAAATTCGAATTTTCATTAATGTCCATTGGGTACAAACACTAGTCAATATAAATAAGAAAATATCTGTTTATTCATGAGCATGTGAGAGCTCAGTGCATAAAGCACTGACCTATTATCCGACAGTCTCTGGTTCCAATCCTAGTGTGAGTATGCACCACTAAATTCGTGTTTTTGGGTTTATGTATATTTCTATAATTATTACTTGCTCGGCGGTCAAGGAAAACGTCAGATTCTTCACGTCCAAGAAATTATATTTCGTAAGTCGTTTTCTCTAGGTTGTGGAGGTCTGATAGCACTCGCTCTATGTAAAAATCTGTATCTATGCCAAATTTTTGGGCTTAGGTAGGGGATATTGCCAATCCTAATGGATTGGGAAACCGGATAACGCTAGGAACGCTTGGTTCGGTAAGTTTTAACTAGTGAACCACTGCACTGTTCTAACTGCCGAGACCTAGAATATAACATAGTTTACTTATCATCAAGATGGTATCTGTAAGTAGCAGCTAGTTTCCGATTTCCTATTCACTAATTTGAGTCTCACTACACGAATGATATAACGCTGACAATATATATTCCTTGACCAAGTGGACGAGCCAGACCGCCCGTCTGTCTAATGGAATAGATACAACAACGCAAGTATCCAAACAGATCGTGAGAGCCAAGACATTGAATTTTAAGTTATTATGATTTAAGATATCGTAAAGTCGTCCTCACGACCCTCTGGTCGTGGTCACATTGATTTAAACCAGGAAACGTATTCGATATTATACAAATTAGTGTCACTTCTTCCGCTTTTATATCGATATTTTATGTTTGAAATAGTGGAAGATAGCCTACATTTTTGACGAGCTCGGTGGCTTAGTCGTGAATGACGCGACTTACCAATGCTCGTGCGTTCAATTGCTACACAAGATAATTTTTTTTGTGGGCATGAACATGTCTGTTTATCTTGGTCTAGATGTTTAAAGAGAGGTAGGGCGCATCAAAGCAGCCCGTCTGGGAAAGTACCTCCACCTCACAGAAAACCGCAGCCAAATAACAACTACCTAGAGGGTTGTTATGTTACTGCGTGTGAGTGAGTCACCAGTAAGCTCCCAAGGAGTTGCTGTGTAAGCAGCGGAGGAGGCATCGCGCGAGTAATTACTTAATATATTGCAAGCGTTAATAGGCTACGGTACCCGCTTTCCATCAGGTGGGCCGTATGCTTGTATGCCTCCCGACGTAATATATAAAAAAAAGGACGTTATTTATTTTTATCTTACAAATTTCAACTCCTATGAGCGTATTGACGGTGATTCTCTTAGAACTCACATTTTAGAGTTAATTTTTTTCATTTCGATATGTTCATGGGCACAGGTAGGTAACATGTACCAATAAAGCGGAGTTTACTGTATCTGATTATTGCGAACAACTAAAATTTGCCATACTTTTAATTTAAATGAATAGACATCAGAATGGTACTGAAAATATAACTAAAGAAATACAACATATTACCTTTGAATTTTGAATTAAATTTGACTTTGCTTAGAGTCTAAGTGTTAAGTTAAGTTAATAGTTAAGTGATTGATGATGGCATTGACTAAATTGTTACCGCCATTGCTAAATTATGGCATTCTATGGCAATGAAGGTAATCCTATTTATAAATATTAAAATACAATTGTAAATATGTCATTTATGTATGTCCGTATCAACAACTATCCAAGTAATCAATAATACTGTCACGTGACTATTGCGGCGTAATGGATCAACTTTAAAATATAATCCTAGTTAATTGTTATGAATTATGTAGTGTAGATACAACTAGGAATTGTAATTAACGACCATGAGGGAAGTCATTAGAACTGAAATGTCGCTCTATAATGGCAGCCAGAGCCTCTACAATTGACGTATGATCATATTTTGTTTTACAATCTCAATATTCCATAATACCTGGTAGATACATTGATTCTAATATAAAAATAAATTCGATCAGATTTTATTACAAATCACATTATACAGGAACCTTAGGAACCGGCGAGCGTGCATGAAAAGAGCTATGAATATGAAAGAAGCGAGTGAAGTGTGTAAGGACCGCGTCTTATGGCGCTCGGTACTCTCTGCCTACCCCGCAAGGGACCTGGCGTGAAGATATACATACATACATTACACAGCATGGCTTCAAAAGTACGTACGTACTCTACCTCTGAATTCAAATGAAGTATGTAGCAGCGTTATGTACGAAACCAAAGGGGACCACTGCTGGTCGACTTCATGGAGAAGAAGGAACTCTTTATGATGAACTTCTTCTTAAAAAAGCAGCCGCAGCGCAAGTAGACTTGGAGTACCCTCGATGGTTCTACGAAAAACGAGATAGACTTCATTTTGACGGCCAATCGGCATTTGTTCAATGATGTGTCTGTGATAAACAGGGCGAAAACGGAAGCGATTCGGATGATGACATACGGAACCGAGACGTGGCCCTTCACAGCGGGGCGTATGGGGAAGCTCAAGGTCGCTCAGCGTGCTATGGAAAGAGCTATGCTTGGGATTTCCCTGCGTGATAGAATCAGAAATGAGGTAGAACCGACAACCGCTGGGGAAGAAATGTTCTCGAATATCGTCTCCGTACTTGGTACTCGCAGTGTGGGACGACCCCCCACTAGATGGAAGCGACGACCTCAAACGGTTTGTAGGAAGTCGAAGGACGCAAGCTGCACAGGATCGAGACGAGTGGTACTCTAGAGGGGAGGTCTATGTACGAATAAACTACGAATAAAGCCTGAGATGATGATATACCCTTTCTTTAAAAACATGTCTACAAAGAATATTCACAAGTCACAAATATTCTCGGTACGGATATATATGGTTTCACAAATACTATATTAAATAAAGACGATTACAAATATTTGTAGTAGCCTTGGCCGCCGAATAGACTAATTTGAAACTTAAAACACATACTTTTTAAATACTGCATAACATACAATGAAGCGATTACCGTCTCACCTACACAACCCAGAGGGAAAACCAGATTAAGATCTGGTTTTAGTCACACATCTTTCGAATTATATTTTCTTGAACGTGCTGGTGAGGTTTCCTCGTGAGGTTTTCCTTCACCACCAAGCAAGTGATAATTACAAATATGTACATAAATCTGAAAACACAAATTTAGTAGTACATGTCAAGATTCGAACCGGGGATCATCAAAGGTTCTTTATTCTCTGGGCTACCACTGCTCATGCAATGGTATGTATTCAATATGAAATTTAAAAACAGATATACCTATCTTTGCTTTAAAGGAGGTGAGAGTAAGAAGAGTGTTCTTCTATTCCAGTGTTCACATTGTAGTCAATAAACGATTAGGTATGTCGGAGAGAATTTGGTCTCAGATTAAATAAAATCTCAAGCGATTATAAAATTGTCAATATCAGTTGCCCAAACTGTTATTTGTTTAATTGATTCTTACTCTATAAGTCTTCCCTCGCAACCTAACTGGGCTATCAACATTGAATTCGATACAGTAGTATGCCACTAAGAAAACCAAAGGCAAATATTTCTAATATGACCATTTACTTCTCTAGTACACCTCGACTCCTGTTCATTTATCTTTAGCAATTATGTTCAAAGAGAACTTAGCTTCTGTGAAAACGAAATGTGTCTTCCGTTTACAAGTTCTCATTTTTGTAAATTATTATTAATCCAACAAGCATCCGACAAACAGTACTTCATTAATACATATTTAATTAATCCAAGTATTAGCCATAGAAATCGCGGAGATTAGTAAACTCTTGAAAGGCGTTTTTCATTACCTCATAGTAATGGAAATTGTTCGTGAAATATGAAAACTAGTCGGACCATGGTTTGATGAGTGCGGTGGGTGACGTATGTTTCCAGTTGTATCTCCTGATTTGAGATGGTCTTCTTTGCCGTGTGTGGAAGAAAGTTAACGTAAGAAGCAATTGGCAAGTGCTCGGTTATTGTTAGCGAAATTGTCGATCATATACAGAGCAATTTTTCACAGTACATGCTGTAACTCTTGAGTAATAAATAAATAAATAACAAGTATTGTCAGACAAATCGGACGCCATCTAGCTCCAAAGTAAGTGAAGCTTGTGATACTAGACAACTGATGAACATACTTTTTTATATAAATACGTACTGATGATGCGTTACTGAACACAGCAACACGAAGCTAGTCAAAACTGTTGTTCTAAAGCTTTTAAATTTATAACATGAAATGCAGGCACTCATGTCCACCACGCACTCACAAGCAGCAACTTCTTTTGGCTTAATTAGTGTTTGAGTTAGCTTATAGTTTATCTGCCTCCCCTGTGTCCAATCAGTGCAACGGACGATGTCAAAATACGTGATCGGCTTTTATTATTAGAATGCTCCAATTTGTGTTGTTGTTTAGTGAATTCATATTTCATCCATATTTCTGGCTTTTTATTTTTCCAATCGGACGAACCTAAATAAAGCAGGACCGTTTTATCATTTACGTTGACCGCTGCAGCAAATTTTCATATAGTTACAAATAAATTGCTTGTACTATGCTAATTGCTTCAATTCATCCTCATACACTGGAACAACAATGGTCGCGTACTGTGCAGTTCTAGAGAAGATTATTTCGAAAACTCTTAAGTTGTGCAATGAAGTCTCTGTCTAGGGTTCCCAACCGACATTACAAAATGAGGTTCTACAAAAATACCGAAGAGGATTTTATTGGGTCGGCAAAGCACGAGCCACGCCCCTAGCAAGTAGCCATAGTCTACGGTAATAGCTTACCATCAGGTAGATCAGACACTAGTTTTGCTTCTTAGTGGTATCTAAGTAAATACTACCGTTTGTGCTGCTGCGTTGGAACCACAATAGAACAATTATTTGAAAAAAATTAAATTGAATTCTGGTGCGAAAACCAACGAGAAGTACCCCATTAATTTCCTACGATCTCTTGCTGCAGAAATGATCTCGTACTGTGCAGTCATAGAGATATTCGTCTTACGCGAACTCTTAGCTTGTAAAACAAACTCTGGATAAAACCAAAACTATAGATTTCTTCAAATTCAAGGGATTCTCCAAAAAATCATGAAAGATGAGTGCCACTACACGCTGCGATAATGTTTACCTACGTATATTTGTCATCTTAGTGATGTACCTAACTATCATAGATGAGAAACATTTGCATAAAATTTCAAACGTTCTGCATAAAAGACAGTGAGAGAATTTCAAAATAATATTTACATACCTCATATTTTTATTCTACTGTAAAGATAATAAAGCCTATGAGAATAAAGTTTAGGGCTCACCTGTATATCATTACATCGAAGGTTTGTTCTTAGTTGTGTGGTTTTCCTTCGTGCTCTCCCAATATTTCAGTTATGAATACTAGGTTTCTTGAAAATAATAAAAACAGGTTAGGTGCGAGTCGCCGTAGTAAAACCGATGAAATTAAACATGTTTTTGTATAGTGCCACATTTAATTTCATATTTTACTTTTGTTATTTGCTGTTATAGCGAGCATAGTAATAAATACTCTGCAAAAATTTCAAAGATGTACACATTACCTACTGTTTAAGTTTTTGAACCGTAATAGGTAGACACGTGAAATTTTCATCCCTGAGACAAAAGGATGAACCTACAACAAATAGGGCTCCATCGGTACGAGACCGTGAAAACAGAGAATTTATTTAATTGATTGATTAGTTCAATGATTCCTGTGTATTATTGTTTAAAATCGTATTTGCTAACAATTTATTACCAGGCGCTAGTAAAGTACACAGAGCTGTAACCACGATGAGTAAAATATTTTAAATAAAATGCATACCATAATTAATTTAAAAAATATATATTTTGCATTTCGTATTTATATTTACAAAACAGTCAAAACTTATTTAATTGATTGATTCAAATTGATTCATTGATTCCGCGATCACGTTGTCAGCATTTTGACGTCGTGAGCGCGTCACTTCAATATTGCATTTTTGTTACAATAATTTCTTTATACAGGTTCACAATTGATCACCCAAGACATCGCGTGTGCTCATAGCAACCTGCTACCATTACCATATACATTTAGCTTCTTTCTAAATAAATCTTTATACCTCTAGTTAGCAGTGAGTTTTTTAGCTACTATCTTAGTGTACATGTTACAATTAGTGTGATTAATTGATAATAGTGTGATAAATTATTAATAATTATCCATCATTATTATAATTACCTCATGATTTAAATGTAAATGGGTATATATTTTATATTCACATTTACTAATCACTTTTAGCAGTAGTTATTAATAATTCACTACTCTCATCGGTAAAAGTAATAAAATAAGTCTTGAAGTTATTTGGTCAGTAGGTATTTATTTATAACACCACAGTACTTACAAGTACATAACTAAAAAGTAACAAACAATAACACCGATTATGCTATCTGCCTTGGTTCGATCTATTTCTGGTACCCGTACCCTAACACTGTCCCCTATTTTTGCAATAGGAAATTTTTTGTTGGATCGTTTTACGATTTGAATGAAAAGCTTTGTTTTTCATAAACTGTACGAATCTTAGACCCTCTGACCAATGTGTTGTTTTGTTAGTTTCAAATCACGTGGCTAACATTTTTTCAATGTCTTAGTTTGCTCTCTCGACAGAACCTAGAGATTGGTCATGTCGTGGCTTTCCGAGAAAAATTTTAGGCTCATCCACATTTTACTCACATACCTAATTGATCACATTATTAGCAAATTCATGCCCATTGTCACTGTACAAAATGTAAGGAGCTCCAAATATAGTACCTAAATATGTCTAACAAATATGTCTATACCCAACTTCCTCAGCACACTTCTATTTTAATGCTCTGAGTTGCACAAATTTTGTAAGGTGATCTTGATATGCCATGATAAACTTATATTGACCTACCTGTGATTGCATGTCAACAAGATCTCCTTGATATCTTGAATTAAATTCAGTACTCTTAATGGGCCTTATCACCAATCCCTTGTTAAGAATGCTCTTTTTCTTTTGGCACCGCTCTCCCACCCTCACCTCTGTTGCATGATCGAAAAAAAAACGGCGTGAAGCGTAAGTTATTTTTGAAAGTTTATTACATTTATCGGTAAGGTTACATTATTATTTATACATATATAATTTCTTATTTCTACCTCGACTTTCGGTAATTATCAATAAAGATAGACAATTACTACATACATGCCAGCCCGTAAATTACTGTTAAAATTATCTTTGCTAACAATTTATTTCCAGGCGCTTTGGAAGTATATAGTGCTTCAATCTTGACAATGTGTAAAATATTTTAAATAAAATGTGTAAAAGACAAAGATACAAAGATATAACTTCTTTTTTTGCCACCGCGGGCACTTAGAGACGTATTATATTTTTTGAAATATAGTCTTATTGTAGGAATCTAATTCAATTATCTTATTTTATTTTTCCTTTTTTAATATGCTAGCATTTCGGAAATGACCATTGGCGAAGAAGAAATGCCGAAAGAAACTTGCCAATATAGATCTCTTTTAAAATTTTCATTAGATATTACAATAAATTCACATTAACATATTGGTGCAATAATTATATCAAATGGACTTAAAGATTATTAAGGACAGGTCGTCTGTGCTGAATTATTTCTAGATATCTTTGTCAGTTACATATTCATCAATTGTATAACAAGCCCTTTTACGGAGAGTATCTTTAATGTGATTTTTGAATACATTGTCAGGGAAAGATGTTTCAGGCAAATTATTATAAAATCGAATACAAGTTACAAGAAAAGATCTACCAGTCCTAGCAAGCCGATGTACCGGTATACATAACTTATTTGTACTTCTACGTCCAATTATTTTTTTGTGGATACACATTTTGTTTTCATAAATATATTGAGAGGTAATATATTTAGATACAAAATATGTATTTTACATTAATTTCGTACTTGTATTTCAAATACGTTACAATACTGTCTTCTTCACCGGTCATTATGAGGTTTTAGATTTTTCTAACAGTTGAGTTGACAAATTCGTATAATTATGACATACCCTTATAGTATTTACTGTAAATGGTTATGTACATAGTATCTAAAGACACGGAGAGATTTAGAATATTTCTTATTCATTGTTTTAAAAAAACTGTATTGCCAATTAAGGAACATTACAATATGTAAGTGCTTAGGTATATTTGGTGAGAATTTAAGGAACTTTGTCAGTAGAAGAATAATAAAATAGGTACAAAGTACATACAAGAATGGCTTTAACTTATAACAGACGCAAAAATAAGTAATTAATGCAACTTGTTCTAACCTGCTTTGTGTGCTTCCCTCACCAATGTATATTAGATTAAATTGGATGTAAATTTGACATTCGCAAAATAACGCCTGTCTATTCACAATAGTAAATAATATACATTATCAATAAATTACGATTATAATATAAAATATTATTTGTTACTGCATTGATCTTTCACATTGATATAATTTGGATTCGATTGAAAACACCATTCATGTAACCATTATAATATTTAACAACACTACACAATATTTAAACGATATTTATAGCATCTTGTTACGCACAAGATGGTATACATCACCAGATGGTGCTGCTGAGTTGTTAAAAGAAAATGTACGATGTGAAAGTGGAAGGACGTAGAAGTCAAGAAAATCTCAAGACGATGACGACACTGGTCGTGTTTTATCAGAAGGTGATATCAGCAGACCTAGGCACGGCGAGCCTGCATGAAAAGACTTATGAATATTAAAGAAGCGAGTGCAGTGTGAAAGGACCGCGTCTTATGACTGACGTTCGATTCTCTCTGCTTACCCCGCAAGGTAGGTATACATGCGTTCATATTTTGTGTAAATAACACAATGTCCAAAATGCCCTACATAATAGGAACAGATGTGAAACATTTGTTTTTCATTGTTTTTATTGCAGATGTTTATTTGATTTATGTGATTAATGCTAGGACTATAACTAATAGTGCTTTAATAGGAGTAATACCATGGTCTTAATGTATAAACACCATGTGGCAGCCATTTGTATTGACAATTTTTTTTAATTAATACAACGTAGTTCAATATCGTGAGATCTAATTAGGTACTCCTATGGCTTACATTATGTGTAATAAATTATATTTACGTTTATGAATAATGATTTTGACAGTTCTCAGGATTATTATCATGTACGTTCTAGAACGTTCCACGCAAACAACTAAACGATTAATATAGGTAGGTACAACAAATATAATGATAATTAGGTAGTAGGTACTCGAAAAATATTTTAACATTGTTGTTGTAGAAGGCCAGTACAATGAGAAAATGTCACTAGTTATGAGACGAAAAAGTTTTATTAATAAATAATCTGAATAGGCAATGAAAAAACAGTTCAATACCATTTTTTTCTCTGTTTATCAATCGTTTTTTCTTTTTGCATAGTAGCTATTGAGATATTTCAGTACAATACAAATAAAAAACTCAGTACAAATAAAAAAAAATAGAAGTAGCAGAAAAATAAGTCGGACACGTCCAAATACGTATGTGTATTCCTCAAATTTTTCTATTTCTCAATTCTTCCTAGCGGTTTTCTCGTTTCCTAATCGCTGAGTTCTGGCCGGATCCGCTACCTAAGTGTAAGGATTTGGTGAAGATACAGATTTTTACATGAAACGACCACCATCATCGAGGGAGACCTATACAATCCAGAAGGAAGATTATACCTTGGTTAAGTCAGATCACACGTCTTTTGAAATATATTTTTTTTGATGTGCGGTATTCCTCGCGTTGTTTCCATCACCGGCAGGCAAGTGACAATTACAAATATGAACATAAATCCGAAAACACGATGTTAGTGGTACATGCCTGGATTCGAACCGGGGACCAGTTATTCAATAGCCCGATACCTAATCTATTGAGCTACATCTGCTTTTTAATTTGCCTTTGCTAATGATAGAAATAAAAATAGTTAGTATTAAAGTCAATTAAACGTGTGGTAGGGTGCATGTACGTACACCCTCACGATGTTTTCCTTCACTGATGACGAGAAGGTTTCAATAATTATTATGATCGAATTTCGATCATTCAGGTGAACACTAATACCAGTAAGTAGCGTAGAGAGGTGGGTTCATCAACTTCATGTTCAATTACGATCAGCTCGACTTATAATATAGTAGAATATCCTAGGATATAAAAAAATACTTTTTCTGTTTTTCAAACTATGTATTATTAACTGACAATAACATTTTAAGTAGTAAAATTATACAAAATAAATAGTCACCTTATATTACAGATAAATAAACAATAATTATAACATTAAATTACAACTACATTCTTTTTGATCCAAATAATGATGCAAGGGCATAACCTTCATGATAATTATAATTTGGTCGGGATAGATGAATTGGTTCAGTGTTTTCTAGAACAATTTCTTCCACGGGAGACGTTACAAAATCATTTACACCTTCAAAGACTGTGTGAAGTACATCGGTTACTGTGTAAAGTCCTATTTTTTTCAGAATCTTCACTTTAAGATGGTGAAAAATTCCTTTTATGTAGTCGAGAGCTTGAAAAAGTAATTCCTCAATAATTTCTTTGAATTGGTTCTTGATAGTGAGCAACACAGAGCTGAATTGGCCCATTCTTTGGTAACGGTTTGGATCCAATTCCAGCATGTCTTCTTCAACGTCGTCGGAGTCAATGATTGTGAGTTCTCTACTAGCTGGCAGAGAGGTCTTAGCCGCCAGGATTGGTGCAGCTAAGCCAAAAGCCATTAAATATATGAAATGAATCCGGAACATCTGAAATTTGAATTTAAATTCCGTTATAATCAATGTAAACATTGTAAACATGATATAAGTTTGTATTACATGATAATTAATAAAGATCAACTGCTAATAAAATTCAAAACAATGTTAATAAGTCTATGAAGTACTATATTATATTTATATTTTCTTTGAAAATCTTTCTTAGCACCATCAGGAGCGTACTAGTGGAATTATTATGTGAATATTTCAATCGATCGGCTTTGTTTTAACTAGTCCATGCTTCTGTAATTTAAAAGCGAATTGCCATTTATTTTTTCATATAGCTATTAATTTTGGTTTATAACATATAAATTTAATTCTAATTCATTTATTTCTAAAATAAATAGAAACTTATTCACAAATGATAACTATATTGATATTATTCACAAACCAAAAACATAGTCGATCGATCAACAACCGTACTCGAAAAACTCAACGGAATAGTATCATATACAATAGCGAAAAAACAGAAAAAATGAAACTAAAAAGTTTTTAAGATAGCTTTTGATCATGATATTAAATTAAATTATTATATCTTTATTAATATAATATACAGCCACCCATGAAATTACTTCAATGGAATAGATAAATTAGTTAAGCATTTTCCTTGAAATTAGTGGACATACAATTAGCGCCGAACAAAGAACTATTTTGAATTTAAAATTCAGAATAAACGACTGCGTAAAACTAATGAATACTGAGGTTAATCAGGAAACTAACAAATATTTTCAAACTCCTCATAACATAATGGTTCTTTTCAAGTACTTGTTTTGCAAGGATAATTACGTTTCCACTTCAATGAAATTTTAGGACATTTGTTTCAATATGACATGGGTAAACCGTAGATAAGTCTAATATCTATGAAAAAACCGAGTTCAACCAGTAAGAAGAATATGTTTCTTGATTTTAAATAAAAAACGATATTGATTTTAAATAGAATAAGAAATTTTAAACACTTACCTTTCAAAAAATATTAATCCGAATTAACTTGTAGAGCAGAGGATGGAATGGTGATCCTTTTTGCACTTAAAGTTCAAATATACCAGAAATGCTTCATGTTTGGTCATTTATACTATTTTAATCAATTAAATAATGTTCACTTAGTAAATGGCACTTTGTTAAAAGACCAAAAATTTTAATTACCATAATTTTCGATGAGTAACTGAGTAAATGACTCTAAAACTGTAAGTAGCCGCCTATTTTGGCAAAGTTTTAATAATTGTGTTGAAGTGACATGCCATATACTTACAATGCAATACGAAAACTTTTTATTGCACCAGAAAAACATAAAATGAGATTCTTTTCTTCTCGTCGAATACAAGGAAAATAAAAACAGACGTACGCGATCTTATCGCAATCTATTGTCACTTTAGCTTCATAATATTAAAATAATAATAAACATATTCACTTTCATATTACGTATATAAATAAATAAATAAATTTAAATAGGCTGCCCTAACGCTACATTAGTTGGGCCATGCGTATGTTCGTTTCCTACTTGAATATATATAAAATTTTGTACGTCTATATATCTAGTGTAGTATAAATATTCTTACATTGAAACTTATCTTTTTTCAACTTTTTAATTACTTTGAATTTAGACGCATTTGTTATGTTAATTTTTAGGGTTCCGTACCCAAAGGTAAAACGGAACCCTATTACTGAGGCTCCGCTGTCCGTCCGTCCGTCCGTCCGTCCGTCTGTCACCAGGCTGTATCTCATGAACCGTGATAGTTACATAGTTGAAATTTTCACAGATGATGTATTTCTGTTGCAGTTATAACAACAAATACTAAAAAATAGAATATAATAAATATTTTAGGGTGCTCCCATACAACAAACGTGATTTTTTGCCCGTTTTTGCTCGATATTGATAACGGCAACAGGTAGACGCTTGAAATATTCACAGAATATTTAGTTATATATTCACTTTAGGAATAAATAATTAAATTAAAATAAAACAAATATTTAAGGCGGACTCCCATACAACGTGATTTTTTTGCCGTTTTTATAGATAATGGTACGGAACCCTTCGTGCGCGAGTCGGACTCGCACTTGGGCGATTTTTTTTTTATTTTGCCGTCATTTTACTTCGTTTTTATTGTCAAATTACAATATGGAATAGGGTGTTAAAGAAAACGGCCTTGCACAAAGTGGGTCTAGAACCTTTGGTCATATTCAAGATACTTCAAAAGCTTGGTATCAGCCGCATGTTCGTATATCGTGATAGATATACCAACACTTCCTTGTTGAAAACGTGTTCGAACTACAAAGACTGTTAATGCAGTTAAAGCCAGAATTCACCGAAATCCCATTAGGAAACAAAAACCCTTATCGCAAGAAATGAACATTTCCGCTAGGACTCTGTCGCGTATAATAAAACTAGATCTGAATCTCGGCGCTTATCGTTGATATACGGGACATGCCCTGAACCAATCCCTACAGTTGAAGAGAGTGGATCGAACAAATGTCTTCTGTCTGAATACGCAGTTTTGTCTCCTAAGAAATCTCTGGAGCAAACAGGGGCTAAATTTCCCATGGAAACAGTGCATAATTCCATAGATTCATAATAATAATTCCCGCAGGGCAACTTGTGGCGAGCTGTTGGTGCGTAACGACACCATGGGTACCCGAGTGCTTCAGAGAGTCGATCAGGGCCTTCGTCTCCGGCGTGTCTTCGTCGATCGGAGTGGAAAGTCAAGAAGGCCCGCAGGACTCTCAGCTCTGGCATGCCTTCATTGGTTGTCCAGAGAGGAGTCGATAGAGCATGTTGCTTCATCAGGTGATATGCTCCAGGGGTGGAAGTGTTAAAGGGCATAACGCCGCGAGTAACTTTGGACAGCAGAACACCTCTCTACACCCCTGAGTCACTCACACCGGTGTTGCCCCCGGTCGACATTCTCTGGCATTTCGGGGGTCCACCTAGTGAGTGGCGAGCCACCGCCTGCCCCTCTTCTGCAATAGCCCAGTTCCAATAATACCTCCAGACCTCATTTTAATAGCCCACTTTTTTCCGACAGATTTCCAATAGTCCCAATACCTACCGTGACCGGTTTATGGGTATATTATCCCATTAATATCCCCTGAAGCAGGTCAAGGTGGGTATAAAACATTACATCATTCTTTTCGAAGGGGCCTCTACGAGTAGGATTCATATCCCCGCGCACGCCTATCAAATGACCGGGATTAAAACCCGTGAAAAAGAGATATATAATAATAATAATCTGTTTATTTCGACCAACTATGAGTTATGGGTTAGTAATATACATAAATCTTATTCCTATAGTTAGCAAGCACAGAAAAATATATATTTAACATTTAGACAGCTGTTTATTCCTCAGCATGTGAACCATTGACAAATGGTTCACATGTTGAAGATCAAACCTACTTCCAAACATGCTCAGGATGCCGTGAGGACTATCCCGAATCCTACACATTAGGGACCTCCTCATTATGGCATAAAAACAATAACAATAACATAGCTATACAAATGAAAGGTCTGTATCAAAACCATTTTTTTTATTCTTTGCTGAGACTTCCATAAATATGTACATTTAAGTTTTATTAAGATTACGTCACTTCATAAAAAAATAAATGCATGTTCATTTGTAACAGAACGTATGGCCGCACTAGGTATAACATATGCAAGTGCATATCCAAATATGAATTTGAGGCGGAATTTGATTAACATGAAGCGAATGTGAGTTCCAGTGATGGACAGTCGAATGGTGAAGCAGTTAGAAGATAATTCATTCAAATGAGTCGAGGATATGAGACGAAGAGCGATATCGGTACGATGACATTCCTTGGTCTCACGAAAAAATGAAAAACGTTACATAGGGTTAAAAAAATAGAAAATAAATTATATGCCTATAATTTGCATGGACAGGGGCATGCACCACTAAATTAGTATTTTCGGATTTATGTACATATTTATCCCTTACTAGACGGTGAAGGTAAACATCGTCAGGAAACCAACAAGTCCAAGAAATTATATTTCGAAAGACGTGTGACCTAACCTAAGAAAGATCTGTTTTTTTCTTCTCTGGTTATATCTTCGCCAAATCCTTAGGCTTAGGTAGTGGACCCCCGCCAATTCTAATGGATTAGGAAATGGCATAACGCTAGGAAAAAGGAGAATTTATTTTCCATTTTCCGATAGTCATAATTACGTAGATCGAAATTAAGGTAAACGCTGAGTTTGCAGACGTTTTAATTTATCAATTTGCTTTTCAGTCGGGTCGAATATACTGGTAATACTTATTACATTGTGTACATATTTAACTTACTTGAACGTAGTGTTAATCTCTGATAACACATTTGAATGCAATCGTAATACAAACACAGTTAATACACTGTATTAGTACACGTAAGTATAAGAAGGTAAATAACAAATACTGGATTAAAGAAGTAATAACGATGATTTCAATTCTTATTTATAAAATGTACTATTTTGATTCTTCTTATTTACTGGCTGTTGAATGCTGTGACAGTGCTGAACAGGATTTGTAAAACTTGGATACGTCTAAAAGTGCTTCCACACAGGTGTAAGTGTAATAAGAGAAAGTATTCAACCAGTGTGTGGTGCCAGTAATGACTTACGGAACAGAAACGTGATCCCTCACTATGGGCCTCATACGAAAGCTCAAGGTTGCACAGCGTGCGATGGAGAGAGCCATGCTCAGAGATTCTTTGAGGGTTAGATTCAGAAATGAGCACATCCGTAGCAGAACTATAGTTACCGAGGTGGCTCTAAAGATGGGCAAGCTGAAGTGGGATGGCATATAGCTCGGGGAACCGATGGCCGTTGGGGTAGAAAGGTTATTGAATGGCGACTACGAACCGGAAACCGGCCGCCTATATACGATGGACCAATGATCTTGTGAAGATCGCAGGGAGCCGATGAAAGCAAGCGGCACTGGACCGATCGCTGTGGAAAACTAAGGGGGAGGCCTATTTTCAGCAGTGGACGCCCTTCGGCTGAAATGATGATGACTATCATACTGTAAGCAATGAATCGAACATGAATATCAGGAAATAGGAATTTTAACGTAGAATCGAAATTGACCTTGGTTGTGTTAACGAGTAATCTGAAGTGGGATATCTCATCTTAGTGGAGTCTTCACTGTGTGAGAGTAAAGATGTTTGTTCTAAGTTAGGTATTCTAGATGGGCCAATTATCTAATAAGAGCGACCGAAAGTGGTTATATGTGTAAGTGTATATGTTTGACGAGCTCAGTGGCTTAGTGGCGAAACGTGCTGTTACGGTACTTTGACACCAACGCTTGTGGGTTCGATTCCCTCACAGGACAAACATTTGTTGTGCATGAACATATCTGTTTGTATTAGTTTGGGTATTTTAAGGGAGGTAGGGCGCATCAAAACAGCCAATGTAGAGAAATACCTGCGCAGCACAGAAAACCGCAGCCAAATAAGAACTCCCTAGAGAGTTGTTGTGTTCCTACATGTGAGTGAGGTCACCAGTAAGTTCCAATGGAATTGCTGCATTAGCAGCAAAGTTGGCATCGCGCGAGTGATACTTAATGTATTGCAAACGTTATTGGGCTACGATACCCGCTTTACATCGGGCCGTATGTCTCCCGACGTTATATAATAAATATATATGAAAAGCAGAGGATGGCATAAGCGTTCGTCGTAATTTCTATACGCAGCAACATACAAGTGATGATGATGAATACCAAATGTGGCTTCCATGTAAATTGATAGTTTATAGGAACCCTTACTTTTTCGCTTTTTATGGCTCTATCTTGTGAACAAATGCACCAATGAAATAAAGCTATGATTCTCTCAAATTAAATTAACGTTCTTAAAAATGCACTGAAATTGATTCCTTCTTTCGAAAGTTATGATAAAATATATACGGATGAATGTAGGTTTCGATCTTATGGCTTCCCTTTCATGGGTCGGGGGTAAGACAAAAGTCTAGTATCCACACTAACACGATGAATGGGTTTATTTATTATCTACTAGCTGCTGCCCGCGGCTCCGCCCGCGTGTAGTCAAATAACGTAGCCTATGTGTTAATCCAGATCATAATCTATCTACGTGCTAAATTTCATTAAAATCCGTTCAGCCGTTTAAGCGTGAAAGAGCAACAAACATCCATCCATACATACAAACTTTCGCATTTATAATATCAGTAGGATTCATGACTAAACGGTTCAACGAATTGTAATAAAATTTTCATTCAGTAGTTGGTATCAAATGGACGGGCCAATTTATTTTTCCATTAATTTGATATTATTGTACGTCTACAATTAAATTAAAAATTATTTTGGTATCGTGGTAGGATACAAAATTAAGTACACTACCCAACTGGTATGAAACGATTGCAGTAGCTTATAAATATAGTTTATTCGGACCCCGTTTGCTACTTCGGGTGTATCACGTGGAAGTTAGTTTGGCTTTGGCTCTAACGATGATTGTTGAGCCACTAACATCGCAAATTTGTATGTACTCGTAGATTCTATCAGGATAATTGCAAAAAAGCGTACAAATCGTGTGATTATAAGCAGTTGATATAGGTATCACCCCGCTTAACTTTTCACGCCTTTTTAACCCCGTACGCAAAAGGGGGGTGTTTATAAGTTTGACGTGTGTATCTGTGTATCTGTCTGTGGCATCGTAGCTTCGAAATGGATGAACCGATTTTGATTTAGTTTTTTTGTTTAAAAGGGGACTTAATCGAGAGTGTTTTTGTGTATATCATGTAAGGTATTTTTTTGCGTCGGGGGTTTTTAAATTAAATTTTTAATTAAATTTTGCTTGTGTTTAAAAGGGGACTTAATCGAGAGTGTTTTTGTGTATATCATGTAGGTTATTTTTTAGTCGGGGATTTTTTATTTTATTTAAATTTTTAATTTAATTTTGCTTGTTCATTCTGGAATCAAATCCCATTCCAAAATCAGAGAGGTATCTCTCTATTCTCGTTATATAGATCTCGAATAGATAGCATAGAAGCTGTATAAACCTTACTAGTTTTATATAGCTGCATTTATTTTTTTATTTCGCGGAAGTCAAATTTACAGGCAATTCGATATGCACTGCATGTATCTACTTACTGACGGAAACACACATAGTGGTAAAGACTATGTTGCATATCCTTATTGACGGAAAAACGTTATTCACTCGTCACGGTTATGGCCGGTTGGACATTTTTGTAACACATATTTCTTCAGATATGAAGGTCTTATAACTAGAGACGAATAATGCTATACACATGATAGAGTCAATCAAAGATCTAGCATATTTGTTATTTGGATGTGTTAATCACTGTAACTAGAAAATCTAGAGCAAAATCCTTAGTATTTGACCCTCATTTGTATCTTTATTTTGTGGTTGAAAAAGAAAAGGTTAAAGTTGTTGTTTTTTTTTATATATACATTCTTTGTTATTTAGCGGCTGTAGCTATTATCTGACAGACGGACGTCCAAACAGCAGAGTCTTGGTAAAAGAGTTCTGTTAAGTACCTTTGGATACGGAACGGAGTATACGTACATATGCAGAATTGTAAAAAGATGATTTTCCTATAAACGTTCTAATCGAGACGATGCCAAGAATTGAGAAGTATTTACATTTTATTTAGTCTAGCCATTGCTAGCCCGTTTGCTTAAGAGCAATGACTTCGCAGTGGATAAGGAACCCGCTTATTTACCAACTGGTATTTGTAATTACCACTTGTTCGGCGGTGAAGTAAAACGTGTGACCTTACCTAAAAAAGGCGTGGTTCTCCCCCTGGGTAGTCGCCAAATCCATAGACTTAGGTAGCGGACCCCGCCAATTCTAATGGAAAAGGAAACGGGATAACGCTAAGAAGAAAAAGAAGTTGCTACGGGTTCTCATCACGACCAGTGCAATGAGTGGGGCTTCATTAAAGTGGAGAGAAAGAAACCCTTCAACTGCAACTGCGGCGCTGCACAGAGATCGAGGAGGTTGTAGAGTATGTTAAGAAAAAGACCAACTTCACTTTGAGAGTCTAGCGATTGGAATCTCGTCATAAAGATTTGTGATGAGAGTTCGGACTCATTATCAGTTTCCCAGCAGGTTGCTTCTATGCGCCCTACCTCTTTTAAAACAACCAGACCAAAACGAAAAGACATGTGCATTTCACACAAATGTTTGACCTGTGTGGGAATCGAACTCACGGGCCTTGCTGTTGAAGTAACCATTGCCAACCATTCGACCACGAGGCTCGTCGGTTCTACGTAGCGCATAGTGCCGAGAAGCAAATCATAGGCCATATTAAATCAACAGCAGACTGAATGTGGCGGTACCTTCATCTTACAATAGATCGCAGCCTAATAGCATTGTCTTGACAAATTGTTGAGTCTCCCACAAATATCTGTCACCTCCTAAGAAGATTAGCAAGTTGCAAGCGATTGTAGGCCACGGTAAATACTATATATCAGGCAGATCGTACACTTATATAACAACTAACGTAACTTTACTTTTTTAACAAAAGTAAAGTCTGTCAGTAACAGGATCCCATTGGCTACGCAAATATTTGTTGTATACGCTTCCGTTTATATTCGTACTCCTATAATAAACTAAAGAATAAAATAACCGTTTTGGAGAAACATGTGTAATGTAGCGCCCCTTTCGGTCTTCTTATTAGCGTTATTCGTTTTCCCAATCCATTAGGATTGGCGGGGTCCGCTACCTAAGCGGACCCCACCAATCCTAATGGCGAAATTTGGCGAATATATTGGTTTTTACATGGAGCGACTGCCGTCTGACCTCCGCAACCCAGAGTCAAAACCAGATCATTCTTAGGTAAGGTCACACGTCATTCGAAATACAATTTCTTGGACGTTCAACAAATATTTAAATAATTATATATTTAGAGCTCCAGATAAACATAGTTTTATTTATTTACTGTTGCACTGACTTGAAAAAAGTCACGCCTCCGTAACAATAAGTGAACTGAAAAGAAATAATGTTAAAAAAACAAATATGTTGATTCATGCTTTTTTACTTATGCCGTAGTTATTAACTGCTGTATTGGATATTTCCATCGCCCGTAATGCTGCCCATATGAAAAACTAATGATATATTGTTTTTATTGAACAATCCTTTTGTTAAGTGTTCAGTTTTTCTAGTTCCTATAACAAGGATCACCCGCGACTTTGTCCTCGCGGATCCCCCTTTTTTACCACATACGGCACGCCAGATGTTTAGTGGTTAAGCACTCTTGCGTTGCCAATGGGATCCTGTTACTGACAGACTTTACTTTTGTTAAAAAAGTAAAGTTACGTTAGTTGTTATATAAGTGTACGATCTGCCTGATATATAGTATTTACCGTGGCCTACAATCGCTTGCAACTTGCTAATCTTCTTAGGAGGTGACAGATATTTGTGGGAGACTCAACAATTTGTCAAGACAATGCTATTAGGCTGCGATCTATTGTAAGATGAAGGTACCGCCACATTCAGTCTGCTGTTGATTTAATATGGCCTATGATTTGCTTCTCGGCACTATGCGCTACGTAGAACCGACGAGCCTCGTGGTCGAATGGTTGGCAATGGTTACTTCAACAGCAAGGCCCGTGAGTTCGATTCCCACACAGGTCAAACATTTGTGTGAAATGCACATGTCTTTTCGTTTTGGTCTGGTTGTTTTAAAAGAGGTAGGGCGCATAGAAGCAACCTGCTGGGAAACTGATAATGAGTCCGAACTCTCATCACAAATCTTTATGACGAGATTCCAATCGCTAGACTCTCAAAGTGAAGTTGGTCTTTTTCTTAACATACTCTACAACCTCCTCGATCTCTGTGCAGCGCCGCAGTTGCAGTTGAAGGGTTTCTTTCTCTCCACTTTAATGAAGCCCCACTCATTGCACTGGTCGTGATGAGAACCCGTAGCAACTTCTTTTTCTTCTTAGCGTTATCCCGTTTCCTTTTCCATTAGAATTGGCGGGGTCCGCTACCTAAGTCTATGGATTTGGCGACTACCCAGGGG
The DNA here is from genome assembly GCA_947507595.1 of Pyralis farinalis. Taxonomy (NCBI): domain Eukaryota; kingdom Metazoa; phylum Arthropoda; class Insecta; order Lepidoptera; family Pyralidae; genus Pyralis; species Pyralis farinalis. The sequence goes on from OX382273.1 coordinate 15,641,333, forward strand.
GAGAACCACGCCTTTTTTAGGTAAGGTCACACGTTTTACTTCACCGCCGAACAAGTGGTAATTACAAATACCAGTTGGTAAATAAGCGGGTTCCTTTTCCGGGTTAAAGAATAAAATAACCGTTTTGGAGAAACATGTGTAATGTAGCGCCCCTTTCGGTCTTCTTATTAGCGTTATTCGTTTTCCCAATCCATTAGGATTGGCGGGGTCCGCTACCTAAGCGGACCCCACCAATCCTAATGGCGAAATTTGGCGAATATATTGGTTTTTACATGGAGCGACTGCCGTCTGACCTCCGCAACCCAGAGTCAAAACCAGATCATTCTTAGGTAAGGTCACACGTCATTCGAAATACAATTTCTTGGTCGTGCGAGTTTCCTCACGATGTTTTCCTTCACCGTCGTGCAAGTGATAATTACAAATATGTACATAAATCCAAAAACACGAATTTAGTGGTATATGCCAGGATTCGAACCTGTTGGTCACAAGGTCGGTTCTTAGCCACAAGTCTATCACTGCTCAAGTAGTAGCGCTCCTTTCGGTCTATAACATTAAAACTTAGTTACGGACATGCTCAGGAATAAGACCTATACAAAGCAGAAAACAATTTCAATGAGAAAAATTGTAACAAATGCACGCATTAATACTTCTTACGCCCATCACATCTATCTGTGGTCGTCACGGGTAAAAATAAATAAACCAAATACAAATTAATATAACATTTGTTTTATACCATAATGATAACACACACCACAACATCAACCACATGGTACAAGCGTACTGTTGGAAAGCAATTACTGTAGCCTGCGGAAACATGTACAACTGAATCCATCATGAAATATTCTTTAATATTATAAAGATAGTTAAATATATCTCGAGAAATTTAAGAAATACTTTTTCCTCAAATATCTTTTATTCCTTCTAAACTTAACTTATCATTGTTACCAAAAAAATATAAGTAGATAACTGTATGTATAAATTGAGCTGCGGTTACTAAACCGATACGACAATGTGTAGGCAATTGAACACTCTACGTATTTAAATATTTCTATTCTCTACAGTTCCCAATATTACGCGCCTTTTCACGGTTCATCAAGGTGTTCGAAGAGAGATATAACTTCTACATTTCATAGTAGGTAAAAAGGCGCGTAATATTCAGAGTAGGTACTGTCAGTCAGTATGTTCATCCAAATGCTCTTTGTTATCATTTTCCTTCTAGACTAGTGGACCATTTAAATGCAAGTTTGTACATCAATTCAGAACAGATTGTTGTTAAACTAGTTAGGTATACGTTTACATAAAACTAAAAAGATACATGATATTTTTCATTACATCACTTTAGGCAGCTTTTCGGGCATATTTTAATGAATAATAAATCACTAACGTCTGCTCTGGCGGAGTGCAAGCAATCAAAAGCTTGAAAAACAGTGGCTTCACTGAGGTTGTTTCACTATTTAACTGTTCGAACCTTGTATGTATTTACCAGAGGGAGACTTTGCACAAAAGTCGTCTGCATAGGTACTTCTGTCTCACCTATTTCTACCGCCAAGCAGCTATATATGTATAACTGTGTTCCGGTTTGAAGGGTGAGATATGGCAGATAAATTTCTGGGTACTGTGACGAAACATCCTTAGGTTATAAGATTGTCAGCGCGCGAGTAACATCCCCGTGATGTTGCGAGCGTCAATAGGCTGCGGTAACCGCTTACCATCTGATGAAGGCCGCATGCTTGTTTACCAATCTAGTTATACATATACGTGCACTTTGCATTAATATGACATATAGGTTGTGGACAATGTATTTGTACAGATGAGCAAAATTCCTTTTATCATTTATTTATTTACTAGATAACGCTTATTTTAAACCACGTTTACTTGTAATGAAAGAAATGAAGGTATCACGTAGACATTTTGGTTACATTTTTATCTTATTATAACTCTAAAATAAATATAATATCGTTGCTGTTTATTTTCCTTATTCATTATTCCTTTCTTCCAAACTGCAAAGTGTAGAATTAAACACGTTCAATGAGTTGTAATAAATTATTGGTGAAATATAGCTACGAGTATATACGTTTTCATTAACTACTAGGAGTGACGAGACTTTCATTACTATTGTGTTGAATGAATAGATAAGAAATATAAGCAGGTATTTCTTATCAATTAATTAAGCACGTAGTAATGACAGTTTTCAGGAACACCGTTCCTATATGAAATCTATATGTTTGTCCAGTGTGTGTCTGTATGTGGGGTGTCGGTCGCTTTTTTTTCGAATAGTCAAATTTTGACTTCAGATTCGGATTCAGCATAAAAAAGGAATGTTCAGGAACACCGTTCCTACTTCTTAAGGAACATGCTGATAATGGCCGACAAATAAAAAAAATAAATTGAATTGTTATATAATTGACGAGCCAGGTGTTCCTCTGGCAATGCAAGCTTGCGCATTCTCAACAGGTTATAGTAACTCATTAATTGAGACGTTCGTTAAATCGTCTCATAAAAGTCATATTTAAAATAGAAACAATTTCCTCATTTTGGGAATACCTACTTAGAGTGTCATATGATATGATGATATTTACATTCGCCAACTCGTCTTTATCGAACAAGCTTAAGATGGGATGATTTGATGAACGTGCAGGTACTCTATTTTACGGTTTTTTTTTATTGCTACAGAAAGCATCGTCTACGTCATACAGTACGCGCGCACAGAGAGACCGCTCAGGACGAAAGATCATTTTACACACGCACACATTGACGTTACATTTACTCTCATGCAGTCTCAGTCATAGCAGCAAAGCCGCGATTGTCGTGGGTGGCTAGCGCGGGCGTTCATCGTGTTGTCGAAATGAATAAGCAATATTATTACGGTTGTAGTGTATTTTATTGTTTAAATACACCTAAAAATTGTGCCTACACTTACTTCACCCTGTTTCCTCATCTTTTCTTAAAATATTGATTTCTATCACAGCATATTATAGTCTATATGGAACTAGTCTTTACTAGTAACTACATACATTTTAGAAACACCAGTCATTGAATTTCAAGTAGCGTTTTATTTGCAGTCAAGTTTCATTATTATTTTGAACTGCAAACACTGGGCATAATGATGAAAGGTGATTGTTTGGAGAAAAGCTTAGGTACTATTAAATGCGAAGAAAACAAAGATAATTGTATTTGAAAGAAGAGAAGACACTAGAACTACAGTTGATGATGAAGTGTTGGAACAAGTGGATGAGATTGTATATTTTGGATGCGCTTTCAGCAGGGATGGAAGGTAAACCGCTGATGTGGAAAGATGAGTAAGTGCTGGGAATAGTGTGAAAGGAGCGTTGGGAAAATTTTTTGGCCGTAAAAACTTTAGCCAGAGGGCACAGCTCGCTATATATAGGTACAATGCATAAGGACATCAAACCGAACTTTCTTGAAGAAAGACTCAAGAAGTCAAAACACTACAACAATATTAAAAAGTGACTTCAATTCACAAACAGAAGTTCACCATTCTGCTAATAATCTTCAAAAAGAAAGCATATAAGCGATATTCTTAAGTGCAGGAAATTATATTACCCTGTTTCATAAATTGTGTGACACGCGGTTTACTGAAAACTTGTAAAAGAACAAACAAAATTTAAATTTAATTTTCTTGGAAATGGATACAGTACGAGTATATACTCTTTGATAAGTTAAGCGAATCTTTATTACACAGATGTTACTAAAGCATTTATTTTTCTCAAATTTTCATGATTTATGGTATATAAAGTATTTAAGATTTATATTGAATGAGAAAATAAATTAAAAATTATTCACCTTGTGGAAAATGAGTTAAATAGGCTACTATCGATACTCAATACTGTATCGTTTATTGCATCACTAATGTATACTCGCAGCGACAATTTATGTTAGACACGTCCTGCACCATTTTTGCACTTATTGGATGCGCTGAACGGTACAAAAGTTAAACAGACTAGCTTAAGATGTCGCTGTGTACATAGGTCTACCAACCGAGTACAATTAATGAAACTATAAATATATTTAGAAACTGTAATATTATTGGCATGATCATTCTCCAATGTGGTATATCTCAAAACAATTTTTATAGCGCATTAGTGTTTCTCTATAAATTAGTTTCCAGCAAGTCAGTTACTATACTCATGTGGAACTTGAGATGATCGTATTCTCCTCCGCCGACTTTGTACATTTCCCAAGCATTATGAAAATTCATTTCAAGACATTGAGAATTTAGCAAGAAATACCCACAATTTTTTACCTCTAATTGTAATGAATTGCCATACTATAGAGGTCATTACATCGGTCAGATCTATCCATACCTCCTATCTTGTCGTTGTAAGTCTTTATAACGGCAGGTTAATCAAGTTGAATGTGTTTCTTATTTATATGATTATGTAATTAATCTATTAGTGGTAGACTATTTTTTATTTTTCGCTTTTCCTTTTCAATACTTCGAATCAATATTATAGCAACCCTAGAGTCTAAGATAAGCTTAGGTAATTATTTCGAAGACGGTGAGAGAGGTCCTTCTGTCTACGTCGAAAGTATTTAAAATGATGTTTTTTTTTGTTATTCATGAAATATTAAAGACCATAACGTGGCACGTGCAAATTTGTTATTTTTACTCGTCCCAATCTGCTTAAATACGCTTTTAGCTCACAGTTATGGTCGCTAAAAAAGTATCATAATTAACCGACTTATATCAAAGCACACTATTTTTTTAATATGCACGAAAAAGTTACATTAGATCCGGCAACATGTTCTAAACGGATACAATTTGTAATAATTGAGTTTCTGTTTATAGAAGAGGTGTATTATTAGAAGAATACATTGCAGATGCAAAAAGCAATCGAATCACGACATGCGCGTATTGGATCGGGTAAAACCAACTGTTCCATAGCATCTAATAATTTCTACCATCCACATTAATAATATAAATGTCCAAGTGACTTTGTTTGCATGTCTGTTTATTGTCTTTTCGACCAAACCTCTGGACGCATCTTTTTTAACCGCTAAGATTAATAAAAAGGGTAAAGCCTACCTGATAGTAATCAATTGTAGCCTATGGCCGTTACAGGACCAGGTTCGTCGATAAAGCGATATCGCCGTAAAACTTAAAACTCGTAAAACTCTCCTAACGATGTATTTGAATAAACCTATGGTGTCATTCACAGGAGGAGTTGTTGTTGTTGTAAGGAGGAATTGCAGGAGATGGCACTTGCTATGAGTGGAGCTTTTGTTGGAAAGGGAATGAAGATGAATATAAAGAAGACGAAAGTGATGGTGTTTGAAAGAGATGAGGCAGTGAGAGACTGCAATATCGTGATTGGAGATGAACAAATTGAACAGGTGAATGAGTTTGTGTATCTGGGTTCAAAGTTTACAAGAGATGGAAAGTGTGAGAGTGATATTGAAAGAAGAGTGAATACAGGGAACATGGTGAATGGAGCTTTGCACTCCTTTATGAGCAGTCGGAAGGTGTCTAACAAGGCTCGTTTGGCTGTGCATAGGGGGGTGTTGGTTCCGACACTCATGTACGGAAGTGAAAGTTGGGTATGGCAGAAGAAACATGAAAGCAGAATAAATGCAGTTGAGATAAGAGCGAAGTATGATAGGAGTTAAACTGAGTGACAGGATAAGAAATAGTGAGATAAGGAAACGTTGTGGTCTGAAAGAAGATGTAGTGACAAAAATTGAGAAAGGTATGCTGAGATGGTTTGGCCATGTCGAGAGAATGAATGAAGAACGATTGACGAAAAAAGTTATAAGGCGAGTGTGAATGAAATTGTTGGAAGGGGTAGACCTAGGCGGACGTTTCGAGATCAAATCAGGGACGTCCTGAAAAAAGGCCGGTTCAAGAGTACACTAAACCGAAGAGCATGTATGAAGGGAATAATGAGAGTGGACGAAGCGAAACAAGTATGTAAGGATCGTAGCAAGTGGAAAGAAGTGGTCTCTGCCTACCCCTACGGGATAGAGGCGTGATTATATGTATGTATGTATGTCATTCACAGAGGTCATTTTACAACCGAATTCGTGGAAGAACATCAACGTTTGGAACCGTAAAATACCTACGCGACGATGTAGTCGTAAAGACGTCAGCCCAAAAGAAGACATATTATATCGGTAGAGTAATCGGCCTTTCGGACTATCGGGCTACTAAATTTTATCACCATTTGTCAATTAGGATGATACATTTCCTATTTCTTTAACAGTGGTCAAGTTGGACGACTCATTTCCTATTACACCACCAGTAATCATTTGGGATGACTCATTTCCAACATGTCAGGATAATATTTCTTAATGCATATGATGCGGATTGCAATGATCCCTTATTCTACCTAGTTTTGTGCGTGTAAATATCATTAATTACGTTCTTTATTCATTATATTACTCGAACATTAAATTTATTTTTATAATTAAGCTGATCAGAATTTATTTAGTAAATATGTGAGTAATTACATCATTTAATAACATGCCATGCATATGTGTCTTTACATTGGTACACTGAGCTCTTTGAAATTGTCGGTTTTTTATGGTGAGAAGTGTTTTTGAACACAATTAATTAAATTTTCTGTATCTTCCTCGTTAACAATTTTCCTTTTTACGACAAGAAATATTTATATACCTATATATTATATGTTGATATTTAATATACTTATCTGTGACTAGCTACAGCCCACGACTTTGTTCGCGCGTATCCCTGTAATCCGTGGGCACCGCGGAGACGTTGGAATAAAATACCATAACATTTGATAGCTTTATAATGATATTTTAATATAATTCGAAATTAAATTTAAATTTATAAAAACGTAAAAAAATATTAACTAGAAATTTACAGTTTTCGCATTTTTTTACATTACTTGTGCTACATGATCTTGTTTCTTACCAAATTTCATGATTCTAGGTCAACAGAAAGTACCCTACAGGTGTCAAAATATGCACATGCGTATCTTTTGATTGCATTGACTTAGAAGTTTATTTTTTTCGCTCCTCGAAGGGATTGCAGACCTGAGTATTTGAATTTCAGCTTGATAGCTTCACCCGTATCTGAGAAATAGGGACAGACAGACGGACAACAAAGTGATTCTAGAAGTTTTCTTTTTATTAACCTTTTCTTCTGCTAGAGCATTTTTTTCTGTAGTATCCGTTAGAACAGTTGACTTTCTTTTACGTCGTGTATTAACTCCAATTAATCGGGGTGGTGCTTTAGGTAATGGTTTAATTAAGGTGCTGCATCGTTACCTCCTATTTGAGAAGTGATGTAATCAGCTGCTTGAGAATGATAGCGAGGGATAAGCTCTGAACTGTACCAGCGTGACTCTAGTTGCTGATAACCTTATGGACCGGGCTCATTTCAATAGTCTACATTGATTGGTTGCTGAACACCTGAAGGATTCGTTTCATTTATACAGTCAACACTACACTGGCATTGCTGAGGATCAGTCTGAATTATTGACTTAACACTGCGAACGGTACTCAACACGGAAACGGAATTTGACTTATACGGAGATCTTCAGGGGTCCTTTTTCGAATACTTGATTGGCCAGGCAAATTATTCATCTCTTGTAAGGGTTGATTGATGGGGCGATCGGTAACAAAAGACGGTGCAAAGTCTTCCTCTGTAAAAACAGTCGAATCATAGAGACAAATAAATACCAGCCTTTTTAAACGCGTTGGAAATATTGGTGGGTGTTGGTGCCAACGGGAAAGCGTATTTTACTAGACCTGGTATTTCGTAGATTGATATAGTCTTCCCAGAGTTAGTTCGTAGCCAATTGCTTTGATCTGTAGAGCAGTATGATTTGAACGGACTATTCATTCCAACATCGAGTGGTTGAAGTTATTGGGTGCAATGTGGTGGGATGGGAATGATAACAATATTACTGAATTTTCTTTGACTTTCTCAATCAAGTCAATATCAACGTGGGATGAATGATTATCTAAAAGCAACAAACAACGGCTCTTCGGGGCTAGGCTTAGCATGTTTTATTAAATGATCCATAAACACCAGCAATTCCGTACTTGTCATCCAACTCGAGCGATCACCAGTACCAATACATTCAGGAGGACCATCGCGAATAAATAGTTCCTTATGTTTCAGACATGGGATTACGAACATTGGTGGAATTGTGTTTCCCAAAGCATTTATCACTAACTCAATTATCTCTAACGTGCCACGTTCTACTGATACAATTACACCAGATAGGTGTAATTGTATCAGTAGAACGTGACTTTACTCCTTTTTCAGCCACAATTTCCTTTGGTTTCAGCACACTTTGAACTCCAGTCTTCTCCAAGTTCCATATACGTGAAAAAGTAAGATTATACTTTGTAATTTGATTACCAAGTTTCTCAAAGGATTGGTTCACATTATGTCTGGTGACCTCTCATTATCCGCGGACCGCTTTTCCGCCAAAAAATGTATGCGATAACGTATATAACGGGGTCTCACAGGTTAAACGAGGTAGCGCGTCCTGCACTCGTTGCTTCCGGTGTTCTTATCAATAGTGTTGGGTTTCTTTTAAAAAAAAATGTCTACCAATCCTTACCGGCCTTACCATTTTCACTCAAAGAAGGTGGAATGTTTTGGATGCCAAATTTTGCCGCACACTGGTGTGCAACTTCTTTAGATAGAAGTCCGAAATAGATAGATGCGCTTTTTCGGATATATGACGTCATTGACGTCTCTTGTTCCTCATTAAAGATCAGTCTTGGTTTATATCCAACCGTCGGAGTATGTTCACTCTTTTTTTCATCCACTCTAATCGTTTTTAATTTGCGCCCATCTCTGTTGATAACGACCGCGTCAGCAGCCCTTTGTAGAAGATCCTGGGAAGTAGTTCCCCTTTGTGTTTTTCTCTTGTATTTTCTCATCCTATCAAACGAAACAATATAGGTTATTTACGGTTAGTTAGGGGTTGGTTGTCCTGCGGTACAATTGACCCCGATTAAAAGGTACTTTTTATCCCGTTAAAGACATAACATTTTATCTACATATGCCAAATAAACTTTTGTACAAGGCGTTAAAATTGCATAGATTAATATTTGTGAATAATTTACCAATACATTAGTAAAACTCACATATTCGTAACACCAAAACTGCTTACTTAAAAGCAAAAAGTATGAACAAAGAAATATTTACTCACCTGGTCCTGAAGGATCATTTACACATTCTGCCGCTAGGTCTGCGTCTGTGGCACAACAATTTTGCAAGGGAATCAAAACCTGAAATTTGGTAAGAAGCAATGTCATGTAGCACAAGTAAAGGAAGGAATCCGAAAACCGTAATTTTGCAGTTCCATTACAAAAAAAAAAAACTTTACAACAATAATTTGCAATAGTATTCTTTTACGGAACCCTCAAGCGCGAGTCGGACTCGCACTTGACGGCTTTTTTTTTAGATATTTGCATCGGAACAACTTGCCGCCGCCACTTTCAATCCCGCTCTCCCCTAATGCAATAATTATAATTATAGTATGTCAATAGAAAAAGAATGTTATCATTACTATTGTAAGTAGCTACTACTGTAAGTAATTCGATAACGAGCTCGGTGGCGTAGTGGTGAAACGCGCTGTTACGCTACTTTGACATCTTAGATTAAACCTGTCCACAAAGGACGCGCCATACGCGTGATTCCATTAGTAAATGTATCTGGCATTTATGACGGGGGGCGAGGTAAATACTACATACTCGTAGAAACGATTACAACGCGCAAAAACATTCTGTGTTCTCAAGAACGCACATCTGAAAAAAGGTTCATTACTTTGTCATTTTACGCACACTACTAAAATATTCATAATATGCTAGAAAAATTCACTGTAATATTATAAAATTATATATATATATATATATAATGTCAAAATATCGATATTTACGCCGATAACGGTAAATAATAAAGATAAACATTGCAATTGGGCCCTCGACGGCACTTAGACACGTCTTACATTTTTAAAATAAAACCTTATTATATCTTATATATTTCTCATAGTTTTAATTGCTTTTCAAAACAATGACATGACAATAAATGTACCTATGTCAATTAAGTTGTATATATGTGTATCTATAACTTCGTACCAAAGGTACATCCTAATTATGGCATTATAATTTATTATTGTCACACTTATTACACATGTGCCTACATTACAGTAGATGTTGGTATGGATATTAAACACTAGAAGTCTATGGGAATAAAAAGAAAAAACATTATTTTCAATACAAATTAATTTAACGTTTTGTTCACGTATGTAGTAGAGCTAACACTAGGTCAAGTGTTAATTTTTATGTTTTAGTGGTCTTATGCCGATTCATTCTATGTCATTAAATTCTAACACCTAATCACAGACCCTGAGAATCCTGGACTCGATCATGGTTTTTCTTCATGTTAGTAGGTAATTATGTAGACTAGATAGTACGAAACACACTACGAGAATATGATATTATAAGTAAAACAAATCACATGTACTTATGTCGTTTTTTTTATGAAAGACTACAATAACAACTTGACAAATATTGTTATTAAACCTTTTGTAGAAATACATACACACATACATATTATCGCGCCTGTCACCCATTGGGGTAGGCAGAGACTACGGAATGGTAGATGCACCGATCCAAACATGGGATATGTTATGGTATCTCGCTTCTTCAACACTTATCAACTTCTTCATGCATACTCTTCGGTTTTGGGTGCTTGTTTCGGCCCTTTTTCAATACATCACCAATTTGATCTATATGTGTGTCTAGGGCGGCCCCTCCCGAAATCTCCATTCACTCTTGCATGATTCACTTCTTTCATATTTTTTTTGTCATTCATTCTTTCTAAATGAGCAAACCATCTAAGCATATAAGATGATGCAAGATGAAAGTGTAAGGAGAACGCTTGTATACATCTGATAAGCGAAAGACTTGCGAACGCAAGTCTTTCCGACTCAGATGTGGATGATTACTGGAAAGTTTTGAAAGAAATTATGGTGGTGCAAAAGAAGCATGTGGATGCGCAAAGAGGTATACAACATTGAAAGGAGATGCCTGGTGGGATGCGGAGGTTGAATCGTCCATAGCAAAAAAGAGGAAAGCGTGGCTGGATTATGTATCTTCTTTGCCGTTAAATTCAAGTATGAGAGAGAAGAAGAAAGAAATGTACTGTTTATACAAGAATGAAATCAATGCTTTAGTAAAAGATAAGCGTGAAAGACAAGTGATTAATGAGGAAGAGAGGCTGGCGAAAAACTTCGAGCCAAATACCAAACTCTTTTGGAGAAAGGTAAACAAGTCTCGGGGTGGTTCATTGGCATCCAGAATGGACAAAATAAAATCTAAAGCGGGTGTCATTCTTGCTAACTCCCAGGAAGAATATTTTGAGGAAATGTAAGAATATGCCTCGGACGCAGGCAATGAGATGAGTCTGCTGCTCACACCACGTTGACGGCGTCGGAATGAAGGTATAACTATGAATAAGATTGAATGGTTGATACGAAGCGTGAAAAATGGAAAGCCTGCGGTAATTGATATGATCACAGCTGAGATGATCAAACTAGGTGGCACTTACGTTCGGGACGCCTTCTGGTACTAAAGCAATCTAGGCTGGAGAACTGGATGGGTCCCGGCGGACTGGAGACGCGTAGTCATCGTGCCCGTGTATATAGGCAAGGGGTGACGCATGGACTGCGCCAGCTATATGCCCAATGGAAGGGGATGTGCGGATAAAGTTTTCTTGCTCCTCAATATCGCGGAGAAGCATCTGGCCATAGACCAGAAGTTTTTCTGCTTTTTCGTGGATCTTGAGAAAGCATTTGATAGGGATATGAGAAAGGAACTGTGGGACATATGGCCGAGATATGGAATTGACGGGTCACTGCTACGTGCTGTGCACTCCACTTACAATTGGGTTGCTCAGCACCTGTGCGGATAGATAGTGGCATGTCACCCTGGTTTGATGTCAAAATTAGTGTCAAACGGGGTTGCATGCTATCTGCTAGGCTGTTTATCCTATATCTCGATAGTTGTATGCAGAGAATAAGATCGACGAATGTAGGATTACGCACGGGTGACCTTATGGTGAACTCTCTGCTTTATGCAGATGATGAGATGCCGTTCTATTAGCAGAAACACCATCTGAACTGCAAACACTGGTCACAATAATGAAAGACGGTTGTATGAAGAAAGGCTTACTACGCTTCATAAGTAAGCGTAGTAAGCCTTTCTTCATACAAGCAAGATGCAAGCGCTAGGTGTGGCAGAGAGAGTATGAAAGTAGAATAAATGCAGTCGAGATGCAAGCGTTTCGCAAAATTTATGGCTAACGCTTGAAGACCGTGTTCGTAATATAAAGTAAAAGAGAGTATTTGTGTTAAAATAATATAAGAGGTATGGTCCGGTGGACATGTAGAAAGAATGCAGGAACGCGTTGTATATCTGTTCCATAATTCTTTCTTCTTGCATTCTTTCTACATATAGAATACTAAAATAGAAGGATGTAGGAGCTGAGGAAGGTCAAGACTTATCTGCCATGACCAAATTGATCGCATTTTATCAGAAGGTGCATAAGAAGAGCAATGAATGCTAAAGAAGCGAGTGAGGTTTGTAAGGATCAAGTCATCTGGCGATCGGTTCTCTCTGCCGACCGCGCATGGGAGTTATAGAAAGATAGCAGTCACTACCACATCCCTTATCAAAATCATTACCGCGAATTCCTCAAAATCGAAAATAGTTGTTCATGTTTTCATGTAAATGGAGTATTCTTTTGCCAGGCAATATTAGCTTTTAAATTCTCATAAAATTAAACGTGTAATTGCAAAATTAGTCTAACTGTAGCCTCGTTGTAATCGTGGTCACGTGACCAAGAGTCTCGCAAATATTGAAACGATTAATTTATTTTGCTGTATATTAGGCAATTCTAAGCCATTATTATACTACGTAATATGGTTAAAAATTGCACGATTCGATTGCATCAGTAATCGATTTTTCATATTAATTTGTTATCATACTATTTTAATTTCTTTTTTATAAATAGAGCAATAAAACAAATAACTTACAAGTGAAAGGTAACTTTATTTTACTTTAACTTACTTTAACTTTATCTTGTGTCATGGTAGAGGGGAATGATCCTACAATACTGGTCCTTTGGTTGAAAGGTCTAAGTTTGGCACCAAAGCACCAAGGGTTCACATAGGACAATCATTTGTGTGCATGAACATGTCTGTTTATCTTTCCTGGGTATTTTCTATGTATAATGAGTATGTATTGCGTATGTTTAACAGTTATCTAGTACCCATAATATAAGCTTCGCTTACTTTCGCGCTAGGTGGTGGTGTGTAATTTGTACGACAATATTTATTATTCGACATTGTCTATAGTTTTGCTGTAAGTCGATAGTATCGCCATGTTCGATGCTATCGATGGTATCGATAGTCCATTCAATAGTGTTACTGATCCCTAAGGTCAATTCCAACGGATAGTTCCGCAATACTATCCTGAAGTGTTTTCAAAAACAATTTTATGTGTCATACTAATCTACGCTATAGTTCAAGCGGCGGCTGCAATTCGACCTCGTCACCCGATACTTACATAGCATAATGACTTGTTAAAAACCTTGGCACCTTCTTAAAAATGATATGCTCAGAAACAATATTAAAAACTTTTGAATTGCCTGAAATAACAGAAAATCAAGTCAGTTATCCAGAAGCAGAGTCAGAAAATCAGGAATAGTTAGAAAAAAGAAAGAAAGAATATTTGACAGTACGCACTGCACATTTATAGAAGGAATGCGAGAGGAAGGATAAAGGAAAGATGGCATCTTGAATTCTATGATTAGGATAACAAAGCGGAGAAAAAATAGACTATATTAAGCTGACTCTATCGAATGCAGTGAACATTTAGTTAAGTTTTTTAAGCTATACCCATCCACTATAATAACCAAAACCAAAATAGTGCAACCCACTTTTAAAATATTAAGCAAGACTATATTCTTATGCGAAAACGAAACCTACCCAAGAGAAGCTGCCGATTCGGCTAGTTTGTTTTTATATCTCGTAGTACGTCGGATGACATACGGTATGCCTATTGTGAAGTGGTCGTACCAATTCATTACTTCTGACAATACAAGGAGCATCGTTTATATGTTGCCATCGACGCTGACTGCGCAGTGACTCTTCAAGAGCTTGCTAGTAATCTCATCGCGAATTTACAGAAGACGGCATCATACTCGTAATTACGACACCGTGTAGGATTGTCGTAATCCAGCGAAGGACAGAGGCTATCATACTTCTTAAGATGTGCTGCATCAGCAGCATCGGAGACATTGCGTGTGCGATTATACATTCATAGACTATGTAATCATTATAGTAACCACTAATCGCATCATACGTTCTGTATGCTCACTTGCTACGATGCGCGATGTGTAAAAAAGGAACGTGAAGTTGTCATGTTCTATAAAACGCAGATTTTTTTTTTACAACGTCGGGAGGCATACAAGCATATGGTCCACCTGATGTAAAGCAGTTACCGTAGCCTATTAACGCTTGTAACATATATCACTCGCGCGATGCCTCCTCTGCTGCTTACAAAGCAACTCCTTAGGAGCCCACTGGTGACGTCACTCACACGCAGAAACACAACAACCCTCTAGGGAGTTGTTATTTGGCTGCGGTTTTCTGTGAGGTACATCCCCAGGCGGGTTGCTGTGATGCGCCCTACCTCTCTTAAAACGTTGGTGTCAAAGTCGCGTCAGATGTCAGATGTACTTCCCTTATTAAATATCGCAGTGTTATGCCACTCTTTCTTCGGCTGGACAAGTGCTAGTCTTTATCATTTTTTTATATACTTAACTGTACTTTGATATATCTTTAAGTTTATTTAAGGGCGAATGGGACCCCTTAAACTTTCAGGGGGTGAATGTGTACGTATGTTTTTTTTTCATTTATTTTACTTATGATAGGTGCATGTCTTCATAATACAGTATTATGCCAAACTGTAAAACAGTTTGTTGGCATGGTATACGCTCTTAACATTGGTTTATTTATACCTACCTAGCATTTACAATTACAAAATGTTTTTGTGTTGCAGGCACCGTTGTAGAAACATAAACCTGCAACACCGGCACTGTCTCGCCAAAAAGAGAAATTTTAACCAATAATTAAAAAAAAAACTATACTAACCTACCACGGCCAAATTAGTCGCGTTTTATCAGAGGGTGATGTTACCCTAAGAAATTGGCAAGAGTACATGTAAAGAGCTATGAATGTTAAAGAAGCGTGCGACGATCGCGTCACATGGCGCTCGGTACCCTGCGCCTATGTGATATGTGAGGGGCGAAATATACGGGCGAAAGGTTACGAGATCCGATTATGCACCCGTTCATGATACGAGATGGCACTAGAAAAAAGAACAGAATTTGACGATGCAGGTTTGACGTGACCATAGGAAGTACTAAACTTATTTCTAGATTTTCTGAATTTCTGGTTATAAAGAATGATTGTATTATTAACGATTTATTTGTTTCTGAAACGTCAATGATATATAATTTATATGTATATATAATTCTTGTTCAGTGACGTGTGTACGTCACAAATATTGATCGTCAAATGGGCATAGATTAAAAAAAGGAGCTTACTAGTATCCATACATGAAACTTGAAATACCTACCGGAGGTGTTTGGAGGAGATAATTAGGAGCTGCTTTGAAGAAATTCATGAAATAGGAGATATAGGATGTGGAGTTTCAATTTTTGGTATCTTAATTTATCTAAAGTCGTTTTTAAGTGTTAAGTTTACAGGCAAGCAAAACTATGAGATGAATTAGTGTAATCCTAGTGATTTACACGGATTGTGGCAATGAGCTGCGTTCACCGACGCGACGGCACGGTGCGCGGTGGTCGGTGCGCTAGCGCATTCAGTGTGATAATGTATCAGTCCGTAGCAAGCCGGTGCTACGCACGCTACCGCGCGATCATTTCTCCGTAACGCTACACTCTGTATATAAACATTCAATCTTACGTTTATGGATCACTCTACCATAACTACCCCTCAATGAATATACGAAACAGTGTTGTGAAAATTCAAACATAACTGTAGAAGAATACTTTGAACGCAGCACTATGAGAAAGTGTTTCAAAATGGGTCTTTTCAAAAGTAAGTACTTTGCAAACATTTTTGAAACTTTATCAACTGCATAATTAAATTCAATTACATTTGTTTAGTAATAAATTGAAACGGTTAGTAATGATTACTAATATTGTAAATGTCAAAGTGCGTATGTTTGTTTTTGCAGTTAAACCATTGAACAGGAGATATCCTGAAACATTGTAAATCGCCACACAATCGAGCTATGAAACCGTTACTAAATAAATTAACGTATATCTATATCCATGTCTTTATGCCAAGTACCCCGTTCTCTGAATAGCGCCACATGACATAAATTAACATATTGTATTTATAATGATTTGCATTTATTATACAGATGTAAAAGAGCATGCATAATTATTTTTGACAATATATATGACCGCATTCATGGTTACTGAAAAGGCGTGCATTTAAATTATCAAGCTTTAAATAAATGTTAGATACGTTTTCATGTGGTGTGTATTTGCTCCTGGTATTACAGTCAATGCAAATACATATTCATGTGCTCTATACAGATGTTTCAATTAAGTTGCACGGCGAGCGGGCGTTGCGAGGTTGTAGCGCAATCAGCGCTTTCTATGCATCGCTGCAGTTTTACAATACACTCGATGGGCAGTCGGGAGACATCTACGAGTATATTACGACTCTTTATCTACACTTTTCATTTCAGTAAAATTCTCATTGCATTTTTTTATGTAACGTCGGGAAGCATACAAGCATACGGCCTAACTGATGTATAACAGTTACCGTGACCTATGAACGTTTGCAATACATTAAGTATCACCTAGCGATGCCACCTCTGCTGCTAACACATCAACTCCTTATGTACTTACCAGTTACCTCACTTACTCGCAAGAACAAAATAATACACCAGGGAGTTGTTATTTGGCTGCGGTTTTCTGTGAGGTACTTCCCCCGACAGGCTGCTTTAATGTACCTTGTCTATATTGAAAACCCCTAAGACAGAAAGATATGTTCATGTACACAAATATTTGTCCTGTGTGGGAATCGAACCCACGAGCGTTCGTATTTTTGGTACCGTTATTAAACACTGCGTCACCGAGCTCCTCTCGCTCGTCTCGCATATGCTAATCATTAGCAGTTAATGCCTAAAATCCTTGGTATATTTATATAATCCTACATCTATTTGTTCTTAAATTTATTTGAAACTATTTTATATTGCCTAAGTATGACATGATTGGCTTTCGCATTAGCAATAAATTCACACTCATCAGAGTTTGGACACAAATATGGAGCAGAAAGTAGTTTCATTTTTTATTTCATTTTATTTCAGAACAATACAATAGTGCGTCGAAAGTTCATCTAAATTATTACACAATCTTAAGTATAAATGTTCAATCTACAAAATGTCAAAACTAGTCATACATTTCAAACGTCCCATCACAATAATCATTCGACTATTAAGGATGCACGAGAAACAAATATAATGAGATAAATAAAATACAAATTCTAGATATGTCATCACACCAGTCAAAAGTACATTACAAAACGAAATATTATAAACAAAATAGAAAAAAAAATTTGAACGGTATGTATCAAGTATCATTTAAATATTCATCCACTGAGTAGTAGCACTTCCTCAATAAAAATTGCTTCAATTTATTATTAAATTCCAGTTGATATATGATGGATTTCAATTCGATAGGTGACCTGTTAAATAATTTTATTGACATAGAGTTATTACGTAGGTACTTTATCTTCTTCTTCTTTCTAGTGTTATCTTACTCCATTGGGATTTAATGGATTTTTGAGAATTTTCACAGGCTTCGTATACAAGTGCATACAATTATATAGTAAACAGGATGAGTTTCTATAAAAAAAAGAGATACAGTGAAATTCTGATGTCTAATAAATGCAAAAAAAATCCATCTTTTTATTTTATATTTTCGTTCGTTAGTTTCGTTTATATTTGGGTTAACGGAAAATTGTTGTGCCGATTTTAATGAATCTTTTTACCGCATGCTAATGACATCGCTTAGATACTTAACAACGTTTCGTATAATTCCTCGGTAGTATGCGATCTTATTATAAAGCGAGATTATGACGTTAATACATATTATAATGAAAATTTAAGTACGTTATTTGCCTAGCCCACAAGCGAATTGGTGTGGAGACATTTTTTATAACAAAGTCGGGAGGCATACAATGAAACGGCCCGCCTGTAATGTAAAGCCATTACCGTTGTATAGTAGTAAGTATCACTCGCACAATGCCACCTCTGGTGCTAACGCTCCTTAGGAGCTGACTGGTGACCTCACTTATTCGCAAGTACACAACAATTTTCAAGGGAGTTTTTATTTGACTGCGGTTTTCTCTTGGGCAGAGATATTTCGCCAGACGGTTCGTTGACAACGACTTTGATGCGCCCTACCTCTCTTACAAACACGGCTGGGAGTTCATCCTCATACACTGAAACCGCAATGGTCGCGCACTGTGCGGTTCAAGTTTTATACCGAGAACTATTAAGTTGTGGAATGAGCTCCTTGCGGAGGTTTTCCCAAGGGACTACAGTATGGGGTTCTTCAAGAAATGCGTGAAGAGGTTCTTACAGGGTCGGCAACGCAAGAGTGACACCCCTGGTGTTGCAAATGCCCATAGGCTACGGTAACGGGCTTACCATCAGGCAGGCCGTACGCTTATTTGCCACCTTAGTGGTATAAAAAAAAACACCCAGAGCAAGATAAATAGATATGTTCGTGCAAATAAATCTGTGTGGGAATCGATCTCACGAGCATTGGTGTCAAAGTTACTAACCACTACGCTACTGAGCTCGACAATACATAGATGAATGTGTAGTAGTCCGAATTACTCACCTACGCGAATATACTCGTAGTTGCTTGAATTCCATTATTTACATAGAAAACAAATAATGAATGCTGATAGTACTAATGTGTTCGCTCGTCTAATATTCTTGAAGAGTATTCGTATAGATTTCATGTCAGTTGTCATGTTGCTGGAATGCCATTTTCTAATAGGCCTGACTCTTCGACACTGGAAAATTTATTACCTTTAATACTTAGCTCGAAGCGACATAAACTCTCGAACGATTTTTCACCGATCTTTAAAAATTAAACGAAATATCATTTGAGCAACCATATACAACAATTTTAAAAACATATTTTTTGTCACGTGACGCTCGGTTCTCTTTGCCTATCCCGCAAGGGATTTGGCGGGAAGTTATAGATAGATAGATAGACATATATTTGACGAGATGGGTGGCGCAGTGATTATAGTAACGTTACTTTGATACCAGCGCTCGTGGGTTAAATTCCCACACAGGACAAACATTTGTGTGCATGAACATGTCTGTTTGTCTTAGTCTAGGTGTTTTAAGAGGGGTAGGACGTATCAAAGCAGTCAAATAACAACTCCTTGCAGGATTCTTGGGTTCCTGCGTGTGAGTGAGGTAAACTGTAAGCTCCTAAGGAGTTACTGTTTAACAGCAGAGTTGGAATCGCGCGAGTGATACTTAATGTACTGCGAGTGGTCTTAGGCTATGGTAACTGCTTTCCATAGGTAGGCCGTTTGCTTGTATATGACTCCTCACGTTGTATCAAAAAACGAAAAAGAAAACAACTATGTACCTACACAGGTTTATATAAATACTACATATAAACCTATATACACACAGTTGCTTATTTTGTTGGAGACAGTGGCTTACAATCCGATGGACAGTTTCCTAGTTTGCCTGCTTACAATAAAAAAGACAATGGCGTATTTTCAAACGGTTATGACCACCGATGCATATGTTTATATACGAGTATAATGTTGAAATACATAATACGATACAAATGGGAGCGTGTACATGGGAACATGTTACCTAATCTGAAATGATAATTGAAGATTCATAGCTAATAGCATGGATAAACAGTCTAATAGTAAAGAAACATAGTACCTACCTATATATTCACCTACTTTACTAACTACGTAAGCAAGGCCAGCACGAGTTTTCCATTTGTTGCCAATGAAATAATATTTCAGTATTTATCTCCATGCCTGTAAGAATATTTCTAAAGAAAATTAAGATTTTAGCGACTTCATAAAGGAGGAAATTTTCAATTCGATTTGGTTTATTCGTGAGTATGTTACGATATTGTCATCGCCAAAATGTTATCTGGTTTTGCAAATCCGATTTTTTTTATTGGGGAGGATTTAGCGATTGGTCCAATGTAAATTCGGGGAAGTTACGTCATCATTACAGTAATTTTTAGAGTTTTCAAATCGTCGTAATATTAACATTTCATGAAAACAAATCTGCATCATCGTCTATAAAACACTGCATGAACTCGTCCCACTGCCATTTTACGGGTCTTCCTTCAATAAAATGAGTCTCTTTATCGCCACGGTGGTATACGACAGATGTTTTTAATGGCTTTTAATTTTCTAATGGTCAAGCAACATCGTCTGGACATGCCCTTCGAGCTCTGAAGAGCTCAGGGTAAATAAATCCACCCTTAAGCGCCTGCTTCGATGCCGTAAGTGTTTATGTTAACTTTGCTCGACGTGTGCCGCCTCAGATTGCTCCGACACACGTAACAATGACCTGGAGCTTCTCATAAAGAAATCCCTTTTAACCGCTTATTATGTAGCGAATTTTCCTTTATCGATCCAAGACTAATATTGCACACTGTACGGCGCGGACGTGTATATTACCAAATTCCTGAAAAGGTCTTATTTCAGCGACAATAGCGATCTTAAATAATTAAAAAACTGATTTTTTTGGATACAGAGGTATTGTTCTACACATAACACGAGCATTTTTATCCAAATACTCATAGCTACGAACTATACGGTAAATAAGTTTTATATACATACCGAACCGACAGAGGCCAGTTCGGTAAGTATATACCTACTTACGTATGTTTCATTGCACGCTAATTTCATTCATTCGTAACTAATTTATATATTTAATTAATCGATAATTCCTTCAATAAATTGGTTGTTATGAACAAATTGAGTGAAATAATGCATATTTAACACTGTCTTAATGGTTTTTCCGCTTCTAATTTAATTTAAAATAATTCTATCATTACGAAATTTGGCAATACAATCATATGGTATGGCAGCTTTGACTTATGCAGTTGGTATGGTAATGGAAGTTGAAGGGGCTACCCATAAGAACTCCTAAATATTTAACAGCAAGTCCGTCTTGTTTGAGATCGTCTGACTTGTCTCAGTAATCTCTTTAATTAGTATTTCTTAGTTATTTTTATTATCATTAAGTATATTATTTCCCGTATGACAATATATAGCACTTTCGCAGTTCAATTTTTTTATAATGTAGATAATATTCCATCTTAAAATAGCCTCATACAGTTAAGCAAACAGCAGCTATATTGTGACATTACATCTATACCTACGTAGGACTAAAATAAGATACTATGAATATTCTTAGATTTTTCCTCTATATCGTCCGCCATTAATACGATGCCGGCGGCAGTACCCTTGAATTTTATTATCGAATGTAAGGATGTTCCTTTCGCCTGGGATTTTATTTGCCTAGAAATATTTTACCAGAGTTACCGAACGAAAAAGTAGCGTGTTATTTTAGATATTTAATGAGCTCAACAGTTTCGTTGCATGTGTCAGAGTAATTCAATTCACAGTTTAAGCAATGTCAATCGCATGGCATGCCTGTCAACCTATTTGGGTTTATCTCGAGCTCCTCCTTGAAGGCAGGTAAAGCCGCCGGTCGAGGTTGTTATAGAACATCATTATGGCAAGTCAGTGGATTTTGAAAGATACTCTCCATTAAGCCGCAGTAGACCTCGTGGTGGAGTATGATCTAAACCCCTTAGATTGGTATAGCTGCCAGTTATCACACAAGATATGGATTTAGACACTATGTGAATAACCAATTGTTTATTGTAGATATGTTTATCATCGTAGTTTCAGAGATTATCTCTGAAACATAAACAATCAAACTTAAGCTTATTTAATGTTGTACATAACCATAGTACTATTAGTGAGTCTGTAGTTATAATCTATCAGCAAGACCACGGTTAAAATGAGACATTTATCTAAATGCAACCGTTTTAAGTGTGTCGTAAACTTGCAGTGTTTGTTTTGTAATGCGAAAGTATTGCAATCGTTTGACGGATAAAATTTTATTACACAGTCACTTATTTGATTCTTTTTTGCTATTACATAAATACGTGGTACTATAATACTAATAGTTCACTAACAAAAAATAGATCGGTGATATTTCGTCGAACTATTGGCCGTACATAACGAAATTCTGATAACATTCATATTAATGAATAAATTCCTCAACATTTGTTATTTTTATGCAAAAGTACTAGTTTCTATTAACACAAATAGATATTATTAAAGCGCAACTGTTAGAATTGTTACTGTATATTAAAATGCTTAGTATTATTCATACTTATAAAATACGAATATCGGAAATTGCCCCGTCTCCCTGTTTCTTTATTACTTTTTCACGGCCAAACTTCTGAATTACTTCTGTAACTAAAAACTAAATTACGGTTCAGAGGTAGATCCGGGTCTGAAGAAGAATACAGGGTTCTTATTATCGCGACAATAGGATCTCACGCGGGTAAGTTTGTGGTAAGAAGTTAGATTTTCAATATACTATATCATGTTGTCCGTGTATTCGCGCGTTACTACTCTCGTTGTTACTGCAATAGTTCTTCGAGAGTGTCTAACTCACTCGAAGGAATGCAACAACTTTTTCTTAGCGTTATCCCGTTATCTAATCCACTAGGATTGGCTGGGTCCGCTACCTTACCCTAAGGATTTGGCGAAGATACTGATTTTTACCTCCGCAACCCAGAGGGAAAACCAGATCATTCTTAGGTAAGGTCACACGTCTTCCGAAATATAATTTCTTGGACGTGCAGGTTTCTTATGATGATTTCCTTCACCGCCGGGCAAGGTTAAAGGTTGTCGAATTCCTTCACTGTCGAAGGAATGCAACAACCTTTTAGGAAATTGCAATTTGATAGACATTTTTCTAATGTACAGGTTGCACTCGTTAAGATTAATTATTGCTAATATAAGTTACATATTCCCTTCTACAGATCTCAAATTATTTCTGGAAATTTAATTACGATTCTTTACATAGAATTACTCTCGTGTTCAAAACATTAGCGTGAATTTACACACACGTGAATAAATAGTTCGATGCAATGTAAAGTTATTTTAACAGCACACTCTGAGTACTCTTGCCAAAGTGAGCTTTAGATGTTTACACCACACCGTCTTTAAGGTCAAATCAACAATCTAATATCATCATATTTAGAACCAAAGTCAACCTCATCCTAAAGTGTAACTTCCGGCTGATCAGCGAACGAAACTTTAGCGAGCGTGAAATAGATCACAACGACATTTACACACTACAGCTACACTTGTGTTAAGAGCATCTATAGGCTGAAAAGACGGTAATGCGCGATTCCCTTGCTTTGCTTGATGTTGCAAGCGTTTGTAGGCTGCTGTAACTGGTCATATTCAGGTATAAAACAGTTTATTGTCTTAAGCTACGATGAAAGTATAACTTTAAGATACAGATGAAAAAGAATATGTTAGTCACTATATGTTGGATCTAAAATGGAATGTAATATTAATAAATTAATATTTTGAATTATGTAATTGTGTGGCAGATTTGTTTATTCAAATGTAGAAAATTGTATTGTATTACAGTTCTTGGAAATATACATTTATTTCTTTCTTTTTTCATGATAGCCCTTTAACGTCCTGAATAATTCCACATGTGTAGTTCTGGATGGTACCATTTACCACCGTGTGAAATGGCTAGGAGCACGTAACTAATTCTTTGTTACATTTAAAAATGTTCACACTTTTATCAGCTTCATTTTATTCTTGCGATACATATATATTTGAAGTTTTTGCTTTAATACTGCCTAAAAATATAGAATATCCAGTAATTCGTTCCAAAATGCGTCATCCTGTTTCCTTTTACTCACAGGAAATTAGTTTATATAATTAGCCGAATAAAACAATTTAGACTGTTTTATAATTAGCAAAGAATAGTTTTAGTTAAATTTAGTTTAAAGTCTAGTTCCTATACCGAGGTTAAGCTACCTTGATTTTTAGAAAATAGATAACATTTTTTGTTGAAAATAATCTGATATGATGTTTGAGAGTGATGAGTAGTAAATTAAAATATTTTTATATACTTTTGCGTGTCACACAAAAACAAATCGCTTACAGTGTAGGTGATGTTCAAACATGTTGTTTGCAAAATACGACTATTTTCATGCTAATTACGTACGAGAATAAATACTTAATATTTCATGTTGCAATACAAATTTTAGCAAGTAAATTATCCCAGCGAAAAACTATAGAAACGAAACGAAGTGTATATATTTTCATGTACACAATGTGTTTACTTTACACACGGACGAAACATTTTGCATCATATAATTATCTATGGACTACGTCCCGAGTTAACTATGAGTACAGTCAATTACAAACACATGTACCGTTAATACCTCTTCTAATAAATAGAAAGTCTGAAGCAATTAATCTAACAAAGTTTTGTAATGTGTAATGCCGATAAGTCAATCACCTAGCGTTAACACAAATAGTTTGTAAAATGGCACAAGGTAAGAATTATGAATACTTTTCACAGTGATATATAAATAGTTTATAAATGCAAACCAAATGTGCAATAACAACGATATATCTCAGTTAGAGCAGATATAATCAATTAGAGCTAGAGCATAAATTCTTTTTTATTTCCAGATATATCTTGGTTATTCAGACTCAGTTATGAATGTCATAAATTTTATTTATTTTATTAAGTCAAAATGCTCATTGACGAAATCTAGTACAGTAGTGTTATTTTATGAAGTTCGTTTCAGTACATCGGATTCGTATACTACTCGTAAAATAAAATAGGATTATTCATCCTATGCAATTGCCGAATGCCTAATGATTAAAATCAATCCATTAAAATTAAGTAATAATAATATATATATATTCTTTCACTATCATAGTTATATATATATTGATACATTTATAAAATATAAATATATTAATAAAATGAAAAGATATATGAAAAACATTTTTACGTACTGTAATCAAGAAAATTTCCAGAAAAGACTGACAGTCTTGGTCAGAAAAATAGTCTCAATAATGCATGACACAACCGACTAATCTACTCAGAACGTAAAATATTACCCGTACTTGTCGTAAATTGGCTATTGTGTTTAGAAAAGAGCATGAGGAGGTTTCAGGTCGGTATCGCACGAATGCCGTTCCTAGTATTGCAAGTGTTCATTGGCTACGGTAGTTAGATAGACCGTACTTTGTTTGCTACATCCGTGATATTCATTTTTTTCTGGTATCAAAAAAGATTTTACGAACCGACATTGATGATCTTGGTCCATTTGTGACAATTCAATAAAACTTTGATAATAAAGCGCTGTGAAATAAAACACTTTAAAACAATATCAGTTCGAAGGTTATCAACATAAATAAGCGTCGACTTAAATAACGTCCTTTTTCACTATTTTGTTATTATTTTTTCAGTTTTTTACACATTTGATAGTGTAATATTATAAGTATTTATTCAATAATCATTATATGCAATAAATATAAAACGATATTTTACATAGTACCTATAATTAAGCTGTGTGACTATTCGTCAATTTTTGATAAATCGCTTGTTACGATTTATAATCGAATTTCGCATTTCATAATTAAAGGTTACAAGAATTAGAAAGAAGACACGTAAATGCCTATATACATATAGGCACACTTTGTAAAGAATCGAGACGCGATATATCCTCGATTCTTTACAAAGTGTGCCTATATGTATATAGGCATTTCCTATATACATATAGGCACACTTTGTAAAGAATCGAGACGCGATATATCCTCGAAGTTCATCGAAGTTCAAATCACGTAACTCGTGTTTCGCGAGAGGACAACTCAATAGCGACTAGTTAAACCGGTCAGTATGTAGGCCAAATGGCTTCGGGACATATAGGGGCTACTGCGGAAGCATAACACTTCCGTACTTCCTGGGGATTTTAAAAGTCAAGGTTAAGTTTTGATGTATGCTACACAAACAATTAGGGTTACATAAACAAAATTGATCATGGTCAATGCCATGTCATTGTCATTACCAAAGCTTTTTATTGCTTAACACTTTAATTAACAGCTACGAGTATAATCTATCTGATAATCAGTTCACTGTTTTGTTTTGTTAAGAAACTTGTAGTATTTTTAGAGTTCTGTACGTAAAGGTAACAACATTATATTATTATGCCTATCCTACTGTCTTGTCTTTAAAGAATTAGTATCTTATAAGCACAATGTAGCGTGTTGAAATTTACACAGAAAAATGCTATTAAAACAGATTTTATGATACATTATAAAACAACAGGCAATAAGGAAATAAGGAGCTTACCCCACACATATCGTGTTTTTGCATTTTTTATAATGGCGTAAAAACGGTACGTATTACGTACAGACTTTGACGATAGTCTATGTGAAAATAGGTAATGCAAATCCAGAAATAAAACATAAAATAAAAAACTGTGAACTGTGAGTGGAGTTTGCGCTAAGATTTTTAATCATTGTACTATGCAGTATCATAGTACTAGACGATCCTGCTTTTCTCGACGTTTAAAGTTGATTTTCTTATTTTTCGTAAAAGATATAGGGCAAAATATCAATAAACGCAAAAAGAAAAATCTTATCTAAATGCAAAGTTTGGTTCAAATCGTTGGAGCCGTTTTCCTTCTTTCTTCATTCTTGCTCGTTTAAATATATAAGAATAGTTATATTTTAAAGATAATTACCATTTTACAGGTTACACTTATCATATAGAATTATATTGTGCGGATGTACGGAACTAGTCCGCAGCGGAAATTGTTTTATTTATATTAACCTTTGTTCTATTTTATCATATTTCTTTAATTTATTTTTGATGAGGTTATGATGTCATTCCATTTATGTTACAACTATTTTGAACATTAACTGAATACATATGTTTTTAATTATACTTTGGAACAATACGGCTTCGCCTTCATTATTTTCGTAACGATGTAATTTGAGACGATTCATTATTTTCGTAACGATGTAATTCATCATTTTTTTGAATTATCACGGGTTTGCTTTTGAATCAGAGCCATTTTTTATGTACACGCGAGTGAATAAAATTTTTAAATCTTTCTAAGGAGGTGACTTGGCATGTCACTCCCCTCTGTCTAATATTCCAAAACAAGAAGTAATACCGTCGCGTAGTCACGGTCGAAGGTGTCGCACTCTCTATCAAATATTTACAATACGGAAGTTATCACTCACACATTGGCAAGCCCACTGCGAAACGTTTGCATCAAAAATATCTGGGGAAGTACTTCCACTTCACAGAAAACCGCAGCCAAATGAAAAAATAACAACTCCCTAGAGGGTTGTTGTGTTCCTGCGTATGAGTGAGGTCACCAGTAAGCTACCAAGGAGTTGCTGTGTAAGTAGCAGAGAAGGCATCGCGCGAGTGATACTTAATATATCGCAAGCGTTAATAGGCTACGGTACCCGCTTTACATCAAGTGGGCCATATGCTTGTATACCTCCCGACGTAGTATAAAAAAAACCGGCCAAGTGCGAGTCGGACTCGCGGACGAAGGGTTCCGTACCATTATCTACAAAAACGGCAAAAAATCACGTTGGTTGTATGTAAATATATAAATATTTGTTTTATTTTAATTTAATTATTTATATTAAAGTGAATATATAACTAAATATTTTGTGAATATTTCAAGCGTCTACCTTGCCGTTATCAATATCGAGCAAAAAAATCACGTTTGTGGTATGGCAGCCCCCCTAAATATTTACTTTATTCTGTTTTTTAGTATTTGTTGTTATAGCGGCAATAGAAATACATCACCTGTGACAATTTGATCACGGTTCATGAGATACAGCCTGGTGACAGACGGACGGACGTACTGCGGAGTCTCAGTAATAGGGTCTATTTTACCATTTGGATACGGAACTCTAAAAAATCGGCCAAGTGCGAGTCGGACTCGCGCATGAAGGGTTCCGTATCACTATCTATAAAAACGGCAAAAAAATCACGTTTGTTGTATGGGAGCCCCCCTTAAATATTTGTTTTAGTTTAATTTAATTATTTATTCTTAAAGTGAATATATAACTAAATATTCCGTGAATATTTCAAGCGTCTACCTGTTGCCGTTATCAATATCGAGCAAAAACGAGCAAAAAAATCACGTTTGTTGTATGGGAGCCCCCTTAAATATTTATTTTATTCTATTTTTTAGTATTTGTTGTTATAGCGGCAATAGATATACATCATCTGTGAAAATTTCAATTGTCTAACTATCACGGTTCGTGAGATACAGCCTGGTGACAGACGGACGGACGGACAGCGAAGTCTCAGTAATAGGGTTCCGTTTTACCCCTTGGGTACGGAACCCAAAAAAAAACAAACAACATCACTCGCTTATTGTCACACCGCGTGCATTATCGATAATGTTAATATCGTCAATACGATAGATAGTAATAATGCAAAGGCCATTACGAGTCTATTAGGTATGCAGCTTGAACCATTAATGATCGGCTTAAATAAAAAGAAACGTGCCTTCAGTACATAGGTTTTCATCGACTGAGTGTGTGGTAAGATCCGTTCACCTCTCATCCGGTGTAACGTGCAATTCTAGGGGTTGCCCTTCACCCAAAAGAGCTTGATGCAACCACAACATAATAACAGTTATACATCCGTAATTATTATACTTAGGATTTTGTTTTGAAACGAAAAGAGTCGCTGAGAACCACAGACTACTGTTCAAGACAATGGTAAAATAATATTTTAAATTACTCGCACTTTGGTTCTGTACATTTGTATGTTTATAGATATGTCGTTCATTGCAGATTTATTTCTCACACTCTCACAAGCGCATGAACACATACCTACAACACAAATACGCTCCAGTGCGCTAACTTGCGTACATGCATACACCCGACCATTACTTTTTCTACGTTTCTTTTGTTTTGAATATTATTTTTAATCATGCTTATTTTAATGTTACCTGTACATTACTGAATTGTCATATATTCGTAATGCACTGTGGCAGAGCGGTTACTCCTAAGACAAGCATTTGTTTGATCAATAGCGATACTCCTTTGTATTTTACCATAATGTGAGAAAGTAATAAATATTTTTCATATTTTTTTTTATTTCTGCTGTCGCATTTGCGAACGGTGAGAACAAAATCACTTCGCCAAAGCGATACATTATGGTAATCAACACACAAATACAAGGTACACATATGGTGGTAGTTTTTTTATACCAATAAAGTGGCAAACAAGCATGTATCCTGCCTGGGGTTAAGCTGAGGGTTTCAATTTATCAATGATTTTCTTATTTCATTTTAATTTTCAAGTTTTCATTGTGTCAGCTAAGAAATTACTATTTTGGCAAGTTTGACAAAAATATAAAGTTCTCAGATGATACTTGAATTCCCAGATGAGACGGAACTTGCCAAAATAGTAATTTCTTAGCTGACACAATGAAAACTTGAAAATCAAAACAAAATAAGAAAATCATTGATAAATTGGAACCCTTAAATGATAAGTATGCGTATATATATGTATATATAACTAGTTGCATAATTATTTAACTAATGCTATCTTCTTCATACTATCTAATTCCTACATTTCTATGTCGGAAAATACTCGTACGTGCAAGTATTGACAATAACTGCAATAATTGCTGACGTAATAAATACTGAGAGAATATCAGTCAATTTTATCAGTTATTTATAACGTAATAACTCGTTAACCTATTTCGTAAAACCAATAAATCCATTAAACAAAAGCAGTTTTTATATATTTCAAGTTTTTTGCATTTTAGGCGTATGGTAACTAAAGTTTAGTTTACCAATAATAAAGTCATCGTTCAATGGTAAGTAACATTTTAATCACTTGAGAAAGTACTTTCATAGTAGGCATGCTTTGACGTACCGCACTTCTCTAAAAACAGGCACTAAAACGAACAGACATGTTCATGCACACAAATGTTTGTTCTATGTGGGAATCGAACTCACGACCTAGGCGTTACAGTCAGAAATATCTCAATAGAGTTTTGTTAATAATTGAATAAGAAATGACTCAACTATTGATAAACCTTTAATGACTATTATGATAAATGTATTTGTATACAGATTACAGATACAGAATAGCATACCTACGTGTATGAATATAGGTAAATCGGTATTACGTACTTATATACAAAGAATTTATCGACATCTCAAAGAATTTATACAGAGACTCGTAGATGGAGTCTAACATATCTCACTAGTGTAATGTTTAGAGATCGCAACCGTCTCGAGGGAAGGTTGAATAAATAACGTAGTCATTCTGGCGAGTCTTTCACAGACTACTCGGATATTCAGAGCGGCCCGAAGCATTCCCTTTAACTTTAGGGTAGGCACCCGTTACAGTCACGCTTTATAACTTCAGACTTTTTATACGTAAATAATATACAAAAATATAGTAGTGTTAAATAAAATATAGGTAAAATATCCTTATTTAATATAATATGAAATTTGTTTACTTAACAGTCTTCTTCTTAGCGTTATACCATTTTCTAATCCATTATCCAATCGACGGGCTCGGTGGCGCAGTGGTGAAACGCGCTGTTACGCTATTTTGACACCAACGCTCGTGGGATCGATTCCTACACAGTACAAACATTTGTGTGCATGAACATGTCTGTTTGTATTGGTCTGGGTATTTTCTATGTATAATAAGTAAGTATTTACAAAAAAAAATGTATTTACGTATGTTTATCGGTTGTCTAGGACCCATAATACAAGCTTCGCTTACTTTGGGGCTAGGTGGCGCTGTGTAATTTGTCCGGCAATATTTAAAAAAAAAAAAAAACAAAAAATATAATTAGGATGGCGGCCTCCGCTAAGGATTTGGCGATGATACTGATTTTTTACACGGAGCGACTGCGGTCAGCCCTCCACAATCCAGAGGGAAACCAGACCTTTCTTAAGTTAGGTCGCATGTCTTACGGAATATACTTTCTTGGACTTCCTCAGGATGTTTTCCTACACCTACGAGCAAGTGACAATTACCAATATGCATAAATCCAAAAA
Organism: Pyralis farinalis; assembly: GCA_947507595.1. Classification (NCBI taxonomy): domain Eukaryota; kingdom Metazoa; phylum Arthropoda; class Insecta; order Lepidoptera; family Pyralidae; genus Pyralis; species Pyralis farinalis. The sequence goes on from OX382273.1 coordinate 15,672,597, forward strand.
CAGGAATTTAACGGTACTTTTTTTTTATACTACGTCGGGAGACATTCAAGCATACGGCCCACCTGATGTAAAGCGGGTACCGTAGCCTATTAACGCTTGCGATATATTAAGTATCACTCGCGCGATGCCTCCTCTGGTGCTTATACAGCAACTCCTTGGGAGCTTACTGGTGACCTCACTCACTCGCAGGAACACAACAACCCTCTAGGGAGTTATTATTTGGCTGCGATTTTAACTTACATGCCGGGTTTCGAACCGGGGACTAATTGGTACACAGGCCGGTTCTTTATCCAATGGGCTCCTGTTTATGTAATAAAGTATCTGAATTTAATTATTTTGAGTACCTACCTACTACCATAGTGTAGTAAATAATTATTCATTAAACTCTACTCACTCGTTTCTTTCTCGAAATACTTTATACTATGACAAAAAGATTAAGCACTTTGTCTTGTTTAGTGTATATCTCATCTTTATCACTAAACGAGCGATGTTTATTTAGCAATTAATGGGTCTATAATATACACTTAATCTCAGCTTCACTTACAAATTGATGTAATTTAATTTTATTGTATTCGCAATTGCAAGGTTTCTCAATAGAGTTTCTTATCTGGTTTTCTTTAATAGTGGTAACCAGACCAGTCGTGTATTCCTTTATTCTGAAGATTATTTTCGTTATTTTATATGTACTAGCGGACCCGGCAGACGTCCGAACCGGAAAAGCAGTGCCACATTACATACAGTCTTAAGATTTGGTGACATACCGACATCAATGCCACTTACCCGGTCCAATTGTATTTTCAAAACTTCAAGGAACCCATTGAAATATAGACACAACACTTTATCCAAATCGATTCAGCCGTTTAGGAAGAGTTAGGTGACAAACACACATACAGAATAATTATATATATTACTGGCGATCTTGCCCCGGCTTCGCACGGTGGCAATGTTACTAATTTTGTTATCAGCGCGGAGAGATTTAAAATGCACAAGGTATTTAACGTATATAATTGGATAAGGAATAATACTCTAATAACCCATTATTTGTATTATGTAAAAGATAAAAATGAGTACTGTGGGTAGTGTGGGACATGTATCATCGCGGACTTTTTTGTTAATCTTTTTAAGACATACAATTCCGTAGTACAGTATTATGATCTATCTCGTAAGGATTAGCCAGCGTTTGCAATGTAAGCGCACAAAATATGTTTTTTTACGACATCATATTACAAATGTTTAAATTCTCGGCTTTCCTCTAATATAATATGCATGCATTATACATATAAACTTTTCTCTTAAATCACTCTATCTATTGATGAAAACTGCATTAAAATCCGTTGTGTAGTAGTTAGTTTAAGCGATCGGTTTTTGTGCACAAATTCTAATCACTGCAAAGTTAAAATAATATTACCTTTTATTTTAACTTTAATATTACTGATAGCATACTATATGCTATCAGTAATATTAATCCTATTGTCGAAGAAATTAATATGCTCGCCTTTGTTGATATTTTTTTATACAACGTCGGGAGGCGTACAAGCATATGGCCCACCTGAGGTAAAGAGTAGGCCTATATAATAATAATAATAAAAATCTTTATTTTCTCCACAATCTAAGTATATATTATATTATTTCTAAGTATATATTATATTATTTCTGAGTATATATATTATAGTGGTTGTGACAAGTAGAATATTGTGAGAGACTGATGATTGAACTAGGCAAGGATCTTTGACTCAGAGCACCAGTACTCTCCCCGCGGGATATACACGGAAATAACACAACACACACTTACTAACTAAATGTAGAGAAATGTGAGTTAGAATGTGTTAACAAAAGAAGCGTGAGTAAAAGGTTGCCACAAACTGTGTATGGTGTCTGTGTGTTTTTGTGTGTGTGCGTGTGAGTGATTTGTTTTATATGTGCGTATTATACGTATACGTGAGTGTGTGAGTTGTTTATTGATTGATTAGCTATTCATACGATTGAATGAATTCGTGAATTAAATCGGTATTGATAATGATAATGATATTGGAGACATGTTTAGTTTGTTAGTTTCATCAGATAATTGGTTTGACAAGACGTAGTAGAAACGTCGTGATTTTTTTCTGTTAAAAAATTTGTTAAAGATAGTAGGCCTAGTTTTTTGTGGAGTCTATTATATAGGAATGGGCCAAGGGAACAAAAGAATCTATGTGAAAAGACGTTTTTGAAATAACAGGACTTTGCTACTAAATTATTTCGGCGCATAAGGATTATATTCAGTCATTGTATGTTGTTTTAGAATGGTATTTAAAATAAAAAGTAGGCAAGCAGTGAGGACTTGACAAAATTGGTACAGTTCAAATTTAGATAAGAGAATTGTACACACCTTGAGGAGTGCTCTTTGGGCTCGTTCAAGTTTTAGCAGGGTTGTTTTGCACGCTCCTCCCAACGATACTATCCCCTAGCTTAGTATAGACTGACAGATTGCTATATAAACCTGTTTAATGATTTTAGGATTCGCGATATGCCGGGGCTTCTTAAAGATAAACATTAACTTACGTACACGCCCTGATGTGACATTTAGATGGGATTGGAAGTTTAATCTATTATCAATAATAATGCCTAAATATTAAATAGTGTTGTTGGACTTTAATGCCTATGAACACTTGCAATACTTCCTATTGCTCGCACGCTTACTGGTAGCCTCATTACCTCGTCTCAATACAACAACTCTCCAGGGAGTTGTTATTTGGTTGCGGTAGTTATGTGAGGTGGAGGTACTTCTGTCGCGCTGCTTTGATGTGTCTTACCTCTCTTAAATTACCTAGATTAAGATAAACATGTTCACTCACGCAAATCTTTGTTCTGTTGTGGGAATGGAAACGACGAGGCCTGTTGTTAAAGTAGCCATTGCTAGCACTCATGAAGGAAATAACCTATGCAAAACCAATGAGATCGGTTTTGCATAGTAACTCAATTCGCGTGGGCTCGCAGTGCGCAGTCAAGTATTATATTGGTTTGTACTACCATAGGTATATTATACAGCCAAATTTTGTATATTGTAATCAAAGTAATCAAAATTAAATTCGTGCACGATACCATCTGACTCTACAATGAAATAGATATAAAATTACTAAGTATATAATATGTTGTAAATATTTTGGCAATTATATAAATTAGTTTCCGCATTATAATAGCAAGGATAAAACTATTTCTTAGACACTTCTCGCTTATTCGCATATTTAAAAAATGCAAGAATGACGAACCAGATATACAATGCAAAAGTGGAAGGACGTAGGAGCCGAGGAAGGCCAAGACTTACCTACCATGACCAAATTGGTCGTATTCTATCAGAAGGTGATGTCAGGAGCCCTAGAAACCGGCGAGCATGCATGAGAAGAGCAATGAATGTTAAAGAAGCGAGTGAGATATGTAAGGATCGAGTCACGTGGCGCTCGGTTCTCTCTGCCTACCCCGCAAGGGATTTGGCGTGAACATATAGATATATAGTTCATACACGACTTTCTTGTGCCGAATACACGCTGACATTTGTACAAGTTAATTGTTCACTGTAATACCTAAATAGTAGAATGCTTTCCCCAAACAACAGGTTTTCTTGTTCCTGTCCACCGACCTCGGATGCTGCGACCCTGCACTTATGCTGATCGACATAGCGTTTCCTACAGCAATGGATCGTTATTGTAGAATGACGACCTTTCCTGTTTATGTTATGTTAGAATACATACTTATATGCTCAGTATAAGTATTTTAAATCTTATGACACGCATAGATACATTAGAAAATTAAAGTTATTTGTTTTCAAAGTTTGAATTGACTTTGCAGGCTGTATAATAGGATAATGTTAATGATAATGTATGGAGAAAGGCTTACTACTGAATGCGAAGAAAGCAAAGATAATGGTATTTGAAAGAGAAGAATCCAGAACTAATGTAAGGATGAAGTGTTGGAACAAGTGGATGAGATTGTATATCTTGGATGCGCTTTCAGCAGGGATGGAAGGTACACCGCAGATGTGTAAAGACGAGTGAGTGCTGGGAATAGTGTGAATGGAGCGTTGGGGAAACTTCTTGGCCGTATAAAGCTGAGCCAGAAGGCACAACTCGCTATACACAATGCAGTGCTGGTCCCAACGCTAACTTATGGAAGCGAGAGCTGGGTATGGCAGAAAGAGCATGAAAGTAGGATAAACGCGGTCGAAATGCGCGCGGCTTGTAGACCGTATTCGCAATGATGATGTTAGAAACAGAGTTGGTCTGAAAGAGAGATATTTTACGCACTAGCATGAAGGTTAGAGAATAAAAAAGTATATAAGTGCGCGTAAAGTGTACGGAAAAAGGTGAAGACTTTGCATGTATCAAAATTATTTTCAGTTTGATAATAAATGTCAAATTTCAAAAAGAAGGGTTAGCAATGGGGTCCTCTTTTAGTCCATTGAAGGCTGACTTATTTATAAATAATTACGAACGCGAACACATAATCGGTAAACCACACATATTCTATTACTATAGATATGTCGACGATATTCTCATATTCTGGACAGGTACCAATCGTCAATTGGATCTCTTTGTTTCCAGATTAAATAAAATCCACCCTAAAATTAAATTCACTTTAGAAATAGAACAAAATAGTTCACTTCACTTTTTAGATTTAACTATAACTAAAAATCAATCCCTGCATCAATTTTCGATATATCGTAAACCCATTCATACCGATATCACGATTCCCGCGTCATCCAGCCATCCTTGGCAACACAAGCTCGCAGCGTATAAAACTATGATACACCGTTTGATGAGCGTTCCATTAAGTAAGGATAATTACAACAAAGAACTTGATGTAATATATCAGATCGCGAAGTCAAACGGTTATTCCAAATCTACCATCGATAAATTATTGCGTAAAAAAAAGACGAGTAGTATCGTTAACAGACTATTGTACGCGGTTCCATATATTTCGACAAATAAATACACTGCGAGTTTGTCGTACCTGGGAAAATCACTGACAAAATAGTTCACATATGTAGAAAAAATAATATACAAGTTGCTATCAAAACCAGCAATTCACTCAAATCACTTTGTAACACTAAAGATAAAATCCCGCCCAATAAAAAATCCGGCGTCTATAAGCTGTTCTGCGATGAATGTGAACACGTTTATATCGGTCAAACTGGTCGTAATTTTCAAACACGATTTCACAAACACGTATCGGCGTATAAAAACAATCGCCCAGAAAGGTCACACTTCGCCGAGCATCTCATAGACAAGGACATAATTTATCCCCCACTAATACATATCAAATTTTACACACCATAGACAAATGTTTAAAACTAAATATTAGGGAACAATCAGAAATTAATAAACATAAAAATTCTAAAATTACTCTCATGAACAAACAGACTGACGTAAACAATTCCCCAGTATTAAATATCTTTTCGCTCACACCATCCACCCCCACCCTCAATTCAATATAAGGGACGGTACTGCGATGGATTTGTCACTTGTTGCGTGTTATTCTTACGATTAACGTCTACAACGCCTGATGATGCCTCGTGGATAGGCGAAACACGTGTCGCAGCGACGACCAGGCCAGTCGTGGCAGCGACGGTGGTGGTGGAGGATTCCAGATGGCGAACGACCGCAGCAGCCGAGGCAGCGACTACCGGAGCAGCCATGGCAGCGTCGGCATGTTGCATTTACTAACAGTAGTGGGTGGGTGCCGGCCGGCGCTAGGCCGCATGAACTAATTGGTGGCGGAAGCACACAAAGCAGGTTAGATCAAATTGCATGTAAATTTGACTTTCGCAAAATAACGCCTGAATCTATTAACTAAAAATAATACAGTCAATGACACGTAGAATATGGTAAACTAGCGCCGTTTCTCATTTTACTCTAGTAGTATTTACATGTTTTACGTGATACGGCCGATTTGGTACACGTACGTTAAATAATAAGTGACAAGTCATTGTTCTTTTGCATTTTGTATCTCTTTTGGTTTTGAAATGTTTGAACGTGTTCCGATGTCCTTTTGGTAACCAAATAGTCAGATCCCCATTAATATTAGATCTGTCAGTATTCGAAGACCAGCGTACAATTTTTTTTATGTTGCTAATGTTTTGGTGGGTGATGAATGGATGAAGTTGACAACTAATGAATACGTGATGGAGTCTACACATTATTTGTTTCCGTGGTGTGTATGACCTTTTTTCGTGTGTGTCTAACTTGATTGGGTGTTGAGTCATATTTGTAGTAGAATGAGATCCGCAGTCGAATAAACCCCGTGTATATCGTACACGGAGTTTATTCGGCTAGTACTATTCACTTTTTAGTAATATAAACATTTTGAACAATGGAAACTATCTACGTCTATAAAAATTAAAGTCATTAAAGTCGTCTAAAAGCGCACACACCGTAAGTTCTCGTGGCGCTTAACATTGATGTACAGAAAATAAGTTATACTTCCTTAAAAAAAATACTAGAAACCTGCGAGAATGAGAGATGAGAAGCATGAGAAGAGCAATGAATATCCTAGTAATATTATAAATGCGAAAGTTTGTATGTATGGATGGATGTTTGTTGCTCTTTGACGCTTAAACGGTTGAACGGATTTGAATGAAATTTGGCACGTAGATAGATTATGATCTGGATTAACACATAGGCTACGTTATTTAACTCCACGCGAGCGGAGCCGCGGGCCGCAGCTAGTTTAGCTGCTTTAACAGTGTATATTACCTACACATGTACAGAACCCGTTCCTGCGTGAGTTCAACTCTTTTGGGCGGTTTTTATTCATCCATACATAGGCCAAATAAAAAAAAACCGGCCAAGTGCGAGTCGGACTAACGCAAGCGAAGGGTTCCGTACCATTATCTATAAAAACGGCAAATAAATCGCGTTTGTTGTATGGGAGCAGCCTTAAATATTTATTTATTCTGTTTTTTAGTATTTGTTGTTATAGCGGCAACAGCAATACCTCATCTGTGAAAATTTCAACTGTCTAACTATTACGGTTCATGAGATACAGCCTGGTGACCGACGGACGACGGACGGACAGCGGAGTCTCAGTAATAGGGTCCGTTTTACCCTTTGTGTACGGAACCATAAAAACCACACGTTTTCGCGTAAAAAAATCCACGTGAACGAAGCTGTGACTGATAATTAGTAGTAAATATTTTTATCGGTCGCATTGTGTGTTTATTTGAATTGCATCGGTAATGTCATTTTTATCAAAGGTCACAGTAAGGCTTGATTTCGGGGCTAAACTCCAATTACAAAGCAGTTATCCTTTAACACCTTAAATGACATAATATTTAAAAGTGTATATTAAGGTAACACAATCTGTTTCACTAAGCTAGGCTTACGTTACAATAATATTTATGTTCCTGGTGTATAAACAGTCTGTATCTTATTATTTTAAATGTGCAATTCGTGTATCAATTTCGTTTGGGACAAGATTTGTATTTAGATAATGATTCGCTTTGTCGTGTGTGTCATTCCTAAAAATACGATTTAAATATAATAAAAATAATTTAATTTATTTCAGTGATAATTATAATTGTATACGGATATGTTCGCATACATATAATTTTATTAATAGAAATGGACGAATCATAAAATAGTAATAAAATATTGATTATATGTCAGTAATGATCGAATACCTTCCTCTACAATTAATTATGTGTTAATATAGTAATAAACACATAAAAGAAAAACATGTACTTACTCAGAATCCAAAAACTAGAATGATATCTAAATGGATCATTGCACGATTACTTTCTGACACATAATGCCTACCGTAAAGGGCTCGTCACTCTTGGCAAAACTTGAAGAATTCAAAGGTGATGGATGAAAGAAGTGAAAATCTATTCCGTAATAAGGCACGAATGTATGTATGTACGTGTATCTTCGCGCCAGGTCTCTTGCGGGGTAGGCAGAGAGAACCGAGCGCCATAAGACGCGGTCCTTACACACTTCACTCGCTTCTTTCACATTCATAGATCTTTTCATGCACGCTCGCCGGTTCCTAAGGCTCCTGACATCACCTTCTGATAAAACACGAATGTAATGTAAAAAGAATGATACATTGTATATAACATGAAGGAATAACCTATGGAGAGCCGATGACACAGACATTACGTAACTCATTCACCGCTGCGGGTCGCGGGGTAAAGTAGACCGCGCAGCTCTTATTAGGTAGTTCGCGGATAAATATGGCGGCACTTATTGGCTTATTTTTTTTGACGAGCTCGGTGGCGCAGTAGTGAAACGCGCTGTTACGCTACTTTGACACCAACGCTCGTGGGTTCGATTCCCACACAGTACAAACATTTGTGTGCATAAACATGTCTGACTTGGTCTGGGTATTTTTTGTCTATAATAAGTATGTATTTACATGTCTATAATAAGTATGTATTTACATACGGGGGGGTCATGTGCCAGAAGCGTGCTCGTTCGCGACCCCTGCCAATCGAGTAGATTGCAATTCTGGACCGAAAACGCACCGATGTGCGGATTAGGGCGTCCCCCGGAGGCGACGCGCACCGATCCGCCCCCGTCGGTGCGAACATAGGTGCATGCGGCGGTGGGGGCCGCCACCCACCACGCAGCGCCAATTCCGGCGGGTCGAAGAGAGCCGAGTGCTGCATAGGCACGTGGAATGTGAGAGGTGGACTGAGTGATAAGATGAATGAGCTGATGGACGTAATGAATGAGAGACGCTTAGATGCTTTGTGTGTGACAGAGACTAAGCGCAAGGGGAGCGACACCGATGATCTGCCCGATGGGATGATGGCCCTATGGTCTGGTGTAGACCGGGACGATCATGCCAGTGCTGGTGTAGGTGTCATACTCTCCTCTCGCTTAGCCCCTGGTGTGAAAGATTACTGTTTGGTAGGGCCTAGACTTCTCTGGGTTCGTATAAAACTGGGCATCACGCGAGTATTTCTGGTTGCAGCATACGCTCCCGTAAGCTCAGCGTGTGCCCAAGAACTAGAGAAGTTTTGGGAGTCTGTGAGGGATGTTCTGGATTTAGCTGAAGGGAATGAAAGAGTGATTATGTGTGGAGATTTGAATGGATGGGTTGGGACCAAACGAGACGGCTATGAAGCTGCTCTTGGTCCCTATGGAGATAAGAGAGTGAACGAAGCAGGTAAGTCGATTCTAGATTTATGTATGGAACGAAACCTCCTCGTGTCGAATACTTTATTTCGTCACAAGGATATTCACACGTATACATGGCGACGGAATGACCAAAAAAGTGTGATTGATTTGATTATAATTGATAGACGTCTCCGAAATGCTATAATGGATACAAGAGCCTTTAGAGGTCCCACTCTTGAAACGGACCACTACCTGGTGGTAAGCCGGTTTGTGGGACTTTTCAAGAAGTGGAGGCATTGGCGAGTGCGTATCCCTTTCGGAGATCATGAAAGGATAAGGAGTGAAAAATTGCAAGATGAAAGTGTAAGGAGAATGTATGTACATCTGGTAAGCGAAAGACTTGCAAATGCAAGTCTTTCCGGCACAGATGTGGATGATTGCTGGAAAGTTCTGAAAGAAAGTATGGTGGATAGTGCAAAAGAAGCATGTGGATGCGCAAAGAGGCATAAAACATTGAAAGGGGATGCCTGGTGGGATGCGGAGGTCGAATCCTCCGTAGCAAGAAAGAGGAAAGCGTGGCTGGATTATGTATCATCTTTGCCCTTAAATGAAAGTATGAGAGAGAAGAAGAAAGAAATGTACCGTCAATGCAAGAATGAAACCAAGGCTTTAGTGAAAGAGAAGCGTGAAAGACAAATTATGAATGAGGAAGAGAGGCTGACGAGAAACTTCGAGGCAAATACCAAACTCTTTTGGAGAGAGGTAAAGAAGTCTCGAGGTGGTTCGTCGGCATCCAGTATGAACAAGATTAAGTCTAAAGCTGGTATCATTCTTGCAAACACTCAGGAAGTGTTAGAACGGTGGAGTGAATATTTTGAAGAAATGTACGAATATGCCTCGGACGCTGACAATGAGAGTGAGTCTGATGCTCACTCCGCGTTGACGGCGTCCGATGAAGGTATAACTATGGATGAGATAGAATGGTCGATACGAAGTTTGAAAAATGGAAAGTCTGCGGGAATTGATATGATTACAGCTGAGATGATCAAACTAGGTGGCACTTACGTCCGGGACGCCTTCTGGTACTTATGCAACCTTTGCTGGAGAACTGGAAGGGTCCCAATGGACTGGGGACGCGCAGTCATCGTACCCTTGTATAAAGGCAAGGGATCACGCATGGACTGCGCCAACTATAGGGCCATCAGTTTGATCAGCTTAGCAGCAAAAGTATATGGAAAGATAATTGAAAGGAGAATGAGGGTGAAATCTGACGAAATGCTGTGGGAGGCACAAGGAGGATTCCGAAATGGAAGGGGATGTACGGATCAAGTTTTCTCGCTCCGCAATATCGTAGAGAAGCATCTGGCCACAGACCAGAAGGTTTTCTGCGGTTTTGTGGATCTTGAGAAGGCATTTGATAGGGTTGTGCGAAAGGAACTGTGGTGCATATTGCCGAGATATGGGATTGACGGCTCACTGCTGCGTGCTGTGCAGTCCACCTACAAGGATTGCTCAGCATGTGTGCGAATAGATGGCAACATGTCACCCTGGTTTGATGTCAAAATTGGTGTCAAACAGGGTTGCATGTTGTCTGCTAGGCTGTTTATTCTGTATCTCGATAGTTGTCTACAGAGAATAAGATCGACGAATGTAGGATTACGCATGGGTGACCTAGTGGTGAACTGTCTGCTGTATGCAGATGATGCTGTCCTGTTAGCAGAAACACCATCTGAGCTGCAAACACTAGTCACAATGATGAAAGACGAATGTATGAAGGAAGGCTTACTATTGAATGCGAAGAAAACAAAGATTATGGTATTTGAAAGAGAAGAAACCAGAACCAATGTAAGAATTACGGTAGATGATGAAGTGTTGGAACAAGTGAATGAGTTTGTATATCTTGGATGCGCTTTCAGCAGGGATGGAAGGTACACCGCAGATGTGGAAAGGCGAGTGAGTGCTGGGAATAGTGTGAATGGAGCGTTGGGAAAACTTCTTGGCAGTAAAAACCTGAGCCAGAAGGCGCAGCTGGCTATACACAATGCAGTGCTGGTCCCAACGCTTACTTATGGAAGCGAGAGCTGGGTATGGCAGAGAGAGCATGAAAGTAGGATAAACGCGGTTGAAATGCGAGCGTTGCGCAAAATCTGTGGTGTAACGCTTGCAGACCGTATCCGCAATGATGAGGTTAGAAGCAGAGTTGGTCTGAAAGAGAGCGTCGGTGTTAAAATAAGAAGAGGCATGCTCCGTTGGTTCGGACATGTAGAAAGAATGCAGGATGAAAGAATGACGAAGCAGATATACAATGCAAAAGTGGAAGGATGTAGGAGCCGAGGAAGGCCAAGACTTACCTATCATGATCAGATTGGTCGTGTTCTATCAGAAGGTGATGTCAGGAGCCCTAGAAACCGGCGAGCGTGCATGAAAAGAGCAATGAATGTGAAAGAAGCGAGTGAGGTATGTAAGGATCGAGTCGCGTGGCGCTCGGTTCTCTCTGCCTACCCCGTAAGGGATTTGGCGTGAAGTTATAGAAGTTATTATATTTACAAAAAAAATGTATTTACGTATGTTTATCAGTTGTCTAGTATCGTCCATCGATGTATAGTATCCTGTGTTGTGGGTACTAGCTTCGCTTACTTTGGGGCTAGATGGCTATGTGTAATTTGTCCGACAATATTTATTTATTATTATTTATTATTGATTAAAATAATTTCGCCATTGGTCAGTATTAGCTCGAATCGCTGACATATTTAGGCGCTAATACACAACGTTTTCGCGAGCACCTTCATGCGCACTCAAGTAGTTTATTAGTGTGTGTGTATCAAGCATGGTAGAGTGGCATTTACAAACGAAGGGCTACTTGGAAGCCTGAGCATAAAGGTGTTGATGATTAGACTTTGTAATTCTTGTACCGCCCGTGTTATACACGATTTTATTCATCACATTTGCGAGGAAAATAAAAATCTTTAAGTAAATGAAATAGTTGTTCACGGCTAAGTATCTATCGTTACTTTAAATTTAATGAACCGATTAATTAATCAATATAAAACTGAAGATTAATTATATCTCTGTTATAATTAAGGATTGTTTTGCTGCAGATATGACTTATTACCTTTTTTATCCTAATGCGAAATAATAACTTAAAGTAAATAAATACTTGTATTTCATTTATAAAAAAATAATCGTCAATTCTTCAAGTTTACTCGCATATATATTAATGCCACTTTTTACAAGATTACTGACACGCTGTTATGCTATTATCTTGTAAAATACTAATCGATAATCCATAAGTACGAATAAGTAAATAAACTCACCCAAACTCAGTTGAAATAAAAATGGCACCAAAAAAATCCCATAAATTCTAAGCGAATAACGATTTTAAAAGCACCAAGAAGTATTTGTTTTTTTTTCTTGTTTATGGCATTAATAATGGATTGAAAAATATTATTTTATAGGCGGTAATCTTATTGCACTGATGCGGTTCATAGCATGCAAATCGTTTAACAGAAAGCTTTTATATACAGCGTGATATATTTTTACAGTAAGGCTGGCTAAATAATTTTTGTTGTATGTTTATGACCAGTCGCGCGGGCACTGGTAATTCCCTATGAGTATATGCTCGGACCCTCGAAACTAAATTGGTGGACGGAAGCGAATGCGATTTTATTGTATTAACTCATCTCCACTCGTTGTCCCGATTGACTGTAAAAGACATAGAGTCCCAACCTTCACCTGTTTCCGCCCGCATACTATCTTCTATTAAATCAACTGGTCATAGTATGTCATTTGATTCACACCATTTATCAATACAAGGTTTATGCAAGGTCGAGGGCCATTTGTACCATGAAAAAGCATGAGGGCGTTATGACGCGTACTGTCACTGACAGCTGGCCAAGTGCCACTTGTACCTACCACTAAAAAAAACAGATGGTCAAATCTCCAAGTTTACTCATACTAAAGTGCCACTTACAATTAGCAGAATACTATTATGCTATTTTTTTTTTCATCGATAAATTCATCGAAAAGCTACTAACGAATATATATATATATATATAAAGGCGCATCTCTTATTGGCTAATTCACGGATCAACATCACGTCATTTATCGGCTTATTGGTTAAAATATCCTCCCATTGGACAGTAGGCTCAAATCGCTCCGATATTTAGGCGCTAAAACACTACGTTTTGGTGAGTGAGGCGGGTCTTCAAACACCGTCGAGTGGTTTGCGGTATGAACATACAAGAATATATATATTTATTTATTGGAAGACCAACAGCTGTATTAACATATTACGAGTATATAACATATGTAGCAAAAGAGAGCCAATTACAGGTCCACACAAATATAAAACAATATAAAATGATAATTGTAAATAATACTCAATGGGAACACTTTACAAGATTTGCTTTAACTTACATTATTTAAAAAATAACTAGGTAAGTTTGCGCCTCGCTGTTTCGCAGCTGGTATTGAATAAGTCTAAGTCTAAAGTACTTGAAATTTATATATGTATATATATATATATATAATATATATTTCGTGTGTCTCGAAATCGGCGCTAAAGATTAGAATCAAATTTTAAAAAAGGTGTTTTTTAAGTGTGTCTACATAATAATCATATTAAACACTAATACCTATTCGAGCTGTTCGACATTACGATTATTGTGTATTGGTTGCGTATCGCCATTGTACGGTCTATCTTATACGGTCACCAAGGTCCTCGTTTCGGACCCTACTAAAAGCCCTATCTTTTGCACATGCCTATCACTTTACACGAACAATTCTTGTACATAAATAACATTAAAAAACACCAGGCGAACTGTTCTGTCGCGGTACTATGGGTTATATGCAACGGAATTTATCTAGACGGAACAATAAACATCTTGTTTTTGCGACAGCGAGATTAGTGTTGCCAGACTAAAACATTGGGGCATAAAATATTTTATTATTTAATGTTATCCACTGATAAGATTATTAAGTGGTTGTATAAACTTATGCAAATATACAATGTGACAATGAAATGCAGCTCCGTTGTGGGTCGCGTTTAATTTGACAGTTCAATGTTAACTAGATATATGCAGGGTTAAAAGGTCCATGTCACTAGATCGGTGAACAGCAATAAGTTATTTATTTATTATTTATTTGTGCAGTTTACATAAACATTATATATAAACAATATTTACGCATTTTATAAACCACTGAAGTTTGGCGCAAATGCAATGAGATCACTACATCAAGACACATGTAATAATTACCTACAAGTCAAAGAATTGTTTGGATGAAGTCATATAGAAAGCTGGCATCGAGGGCATGTAAACAGCGGATAAATAACTAAGAAGGAAGTATCATTATTAATTATTGCTAAGGACTATAGTTCATCTTTCTATAGATAAGACTTATTATCTTCTTTGGCCTAAATTAAAGTAATAACTTTCTACATATTTATATAACTTTTTTTTATATCCTCTTTGATTATAATTTTCAAATATATTTTTTTATATATTTACATTGTCGCAGATTTACTGTAACTAAATAATATTGAAACGGCGATGACATCGAAATTAAAACCAACATCGAAAAACCATTTTTTCCGTAAACAAGCTTTCTAAAATTGGTCTCCCCATTTCTAACCATCTTTTAGTCTGGCATAGAACATACATACTACATATCATTACGCCTGTCTCCCATTGGCGTAGGCATAGACTATGGAACGCCAGGTGCACCGATCCAAACATACTCCTCTCGCTTCTTTGACCCTCATCAACCTCTTCATGCATGCTCTTCGGTTTTGGGACCTTTTGATTTGGCCCTTTTTCACACATACACACATCACCAATTTGATCTATATATGTGCGTGAACGGGGTGAATAAGAACGGTTCATAAGTAAAAATATCAAACTTGATATGCACCAGTACCAGTAGCCATATTGGCGCCAGAAACCTTACTTGCATTTTTAACGTGTACTTTATTCTTGAGCCCATCTGTTTAATTTATTTACATATATAAAATTGATTTCTGCATTCCGATTCCTCAATCTATACAGAAAGTTCCATCTAATATTACATAGATCAATTTAAAGCTTTTTAGATTGCGGTAACTTCGTCGTATGCCTTTTTTTTATTGTAATCTGGTATGGTATACATAGTGTCGCTAATTTATCTGTTATGGGCTCTATACTAATGTCACTGCGATAAAGTCAGCACACTACTTTAAATGAGCAATTCACGGCCCTCTAACGATTTGGATCAAATTTTGTATTTGATAAGAATTTACTTTTTAAGTTTACATATAAAAGCGTCTTTTCACAATAAACGCCGATGGGTCTCTCAGATACTAATATACATGTCAGAGTATCTGCTTGTTTCTCTGGTCGTCTGTTTATCGTTTTCAGTTGACTTCTGAACGAATCGTAATAAAATATACAGGGGCAGTCTGAACCAGGTCATTGGCTCTAGGATACCCGACATTATAGCAATAATCTTAAAAGCTGGTAAAAGTGTCAAGAATAAAACGGTTTGTGTCTTTAAAAATTAAACAAATGACGTTGAGAATTCATGTGTGTCCGGCAGTTTGTGAGAGTCCACAACACGCGTGAGTAACCAGAATCAGAACAGTGACCGGGCTGTAGGTAGCATCGTATCAAATCGCTCTCATTGAGCTCTGTGCTTCCGGAGTCGGCCCCTAACGCAGACACGTCGCGTCGCCTCGCTCGTATCACCCCGCTATCGGCTCTCCACTTATACTTCTATATTTATACGGACCTATATAAATAAATTATTTCTTCTTCCTAGCGTTCTCCTTTCCTACCTTATTTCCTAATCCATTAGGACGTGCGAGGTCGGCAACCTAAGCCTAAGAATTTGTCTAAGATACTGATTTTGACATGGAAGTACTGTTAAACCTTCTCAACCCGGAGGGAAAACCAGATCTTTTATAGGATTCAGGTCTTTTCAAATATTATTTCTTAGACGTGCAGTTTCCTCACGGTGTTTTCCTTCATCGCCGGAGTGATAATTACAAATATGTACATACGAATCCGAAACTATGAATTTAATGGTACACACCAAGATTCGAACCAGGGAATTCGGTTCATAGACTGGTTCTTTAGTCATTAGACTATCGCTGCCCAAAGACAATTCGACTCATACTACATTTATCTCTGACACAATAAGTTAGTTCAAGAGAACTAGCGCCGGCTTGCAGCCACCCACTACCACTCGGCTATTTATTGCCGACGTGTACAAGTTCACACGAAGAATGGCAACGGAAGTACATAAAGTAGTATATAAATGAATTTTCCTATAAATTTGACCTCCTTATCCCTCCTTATACAAATTATCATTTTGATTAATTTTCCGATGGGCTTTTGGGACGTTGAAACAATGATAGTGAATTTTGAAAATGTGTTTGTCTGAAAAATTAATTTACTGACTGACGGTAATAGGAAAAACAGTACTTGTAATAACTATTTGTATTATTTATAAGTTTTTGAAACATTAATTATATTAATTCTGTAAATGACACCCAATAAAGCGGCCGCACGAACGAAATAGTTACCTAATAAAGTCCTTTCAATGATGGTAGAACTATATAAACACGCTTTTGTAAACATATTCTTATACTTTATGAGTACTAAAACACTTATGCAATAAAGTTGTACAAATAATCATTCTTCTTCTTATTTTAGCGTTCTTTTTTAGCGTTATCCCATACACTAATCCACTATGATTGGTGGAGATACTGATTTTAACATGGAGCAAATACCGTCATTTCACGACCACTCTGTGTATGTAGAACTTATTGTGTGGAAAATAAGCATACTACCCGCCTGATGTAAAGCGATTACTGAAGTGTACGAACAGACAGTACTTGAAGTAAATATTATAAGTGACCTACTTTACAAGTATTTAAATAAAATACAATATCACACATATCTCTAAGATACGATTAGATTAATCATCATTGTTGTTCAATCATCTTTTAAATAGTTCAAGACAATCCGAAGGTCGCAATAGAACGTATTACGATTTTATCAGATTTCGAAGTATTGTCGGTACACTATTGTAATTACAGTTAGGTACATACAATAAATAAACAGATACTGGCTTGAACTTATTATGAAATTACCTCAACCGGTAGACACGGCTGTTATTACGATGGATGCACTCACGTATCCGGTTGTTTATTTGTCATGCACATATTACTTTAGTGACAATCGCAAGGGCTGAGGTAGGTACAACCGATCAAAATTACAAATATTCATCAAACAACATATATTATTCATATATTTATATCGTTTGTATGTCACTAGCTCGGCGGTCAAGGAAAACATCGTAAGGAAACCCGGAAATCTAAGAAATTATATTTCGAAAGACGTGTTACTAACCTAACTTAAGAAAGGCTTGGTTTCCCCTCTGGATTGTGGAGGTCTGACACGGCAGTCGTTTTAAGTAAAAAAATATGTAATTGCCAAATCCTTAGGCTTAGGTAGCGTACCTGCCCAATCCTAAGGGATTAGGAAACGGGATAACCCTAAGAAGAAGAGGCAGATGAAACAACATACTTGTGGTAGACTTGGTGCAAGTGCGCTAATAGAATTAAAAATTGGTTTGATTCGTCCGATTTACAAGAAAGGGAAACGTAAACCTCAACAACTACAGGCCCGTAACAATACTGTCCTGTATTGATAAAATAATAGAAAGATTTATAAGTGATCAAATTAGTAATTATTTACAGTCTAATTATATTATAAACACGAACCAGTCGGCCGATTCTACTAAAAAACTGCAACTGCACTGCAGCGCGCGTATGTCAAAATTTTGATTTTGACATTTATTGACGGTACGTTAAACGTCGCTGCTGTCAGATCAATCATGCGTTGCCGACCCTCTAAAAAAAAGTAGAAGTAAGTAAGTAAGTAGAAGTACCTCATATGTATAATACCTTGGTAACTAAAATACGCCTAGGTAACATAAGGCAAAACGTACACTTCAATTATTATGTTCTTCCAAGAACAAATAATTTATATGGATATAGACTCTGTAACAACTTAATTCCTACATACCTTAACGAACGACCAGAAGAACTACATAACATGTACATAAAAAACGACAGGTATGTAGTTAAGCTAAAAAAACATGTTTCTGAACAAACACACAATGTTACGGTCTTAGGTGATATGGTTAGTTTATGGATTTTTTCATTTCATTGTAACTGCGACTCGCCGTGTCACAGATAAACCCTGCGGGTTTTATGATAAGGCTATACATATATGTAATATATATGTTAATATGATGTGAATAAAAAAAAGAAAAGGTACGACACACCATAATCGTCACACAAATGTATCAAGTAAAAAATCGCACGTGACGTACATATATAGAGACCATGCATCATATAAATACATCGTGCAACATATCATGCACACACAAACGTCCTGGGCCCGCTTTTTCGAAAAACTGACGTGTCTGCGACTTTCACTTAGGCCATATTGTGCGCCATTTACATGCTACAGCTATATCTAAATTAAAAATACCACGAATACGTTATTATATACAGAATGAAACTAAATTGATTCCAATTACTAGAATTGAACCTAAAGTCCAAAAATATGTCAAACTCTTCAGTGTCTTCTTTTGTCCCCCGCCATCAACCCCACTTAACGAAATAGAAAAAAAAATGTTTTTCGAAACTATAATATTTATGTGCATCCTCAAAGTACGATAACGATTATTTTTATATACGATTATCCCAGAAATAAAACGAAATCCCAAAAATCCAAATAATTATAGCAACCTTTCTCGGAACATAAATAAAAATCGTGACTCGTCTGTCAACACTTACAAGTAAATGGCGCCACTTGAGACGCTGGGAGTACTTTTATTTTTAAATAGAACCAGTAATGATTTCATTACCATTCAAAATCATCCATCAGTCAAATTAGAACCTTGTAATAACACAAATAAGCGTTTAAGCCTGATTTCTGGGTGTGGGAACACGCGTTCCCGGGACGTTTGAGTGGCACTTTCTCACTCACATCTTCCAAATTCAAAGAAGAAAACATAATTATTACTTTGCTACGATATAGCGTGGTAAAGCGTACTAGAAAATGTTACACTACATTTATGATGCAAGACAAATATGTAGTGCGGAAACGGGAAACAAATGTTGACCCACAGCAGGAAACCTTTTCCTACACTGGGTCTACGTATAAAGGGGGTAATTATGTCACGCAGCACAAATATCTTACAGCATGTATTCTCTACGTGTCTTAGGTGAGCGGTGCGCCTTAGACAGTGCGCGATTCCTGCATAAGTACGATAAAATTTAATTTAACAGGTCACTAAAGTTGACCCTTCTGCTGAACCGATGAAGAGATTGGAGTGGAACGCTCTTGATTACAATTATTTTTTTCTTACCATTTAGTCAGGAAACAAAGAGATCCCATCAACGTAACTTGAATGTAAACGTAATTGATTCGGTTTTTATGAAGCGCATTGATTAAGAAACATTGATACTTTGATATCCGCGGTTTCAATTCAGTTCGCGTACTTATTTTTGAACTGATTTCACACAGTCAATTGAGTGCCTAGAACGAACGCCACCCACTTAATTCCGCTGGCTAGAAGAATGTTGCAATTCAGCACGAGAAAAACTTAAAATGCAATAGAAAGTGGGTCAGTGTCAATTAGGTGAGATAACACTTAACAGTTTAAGTTAGATAAAAATATGTACAAGATTATTGTGTTCCGTGCATTATGTGCAAACAGCCACAGTTTAAGGTAATCGCACCGATTACACATAATTTTGTCGTTTGTGAAGTTGTTCTTAAGAATGATAAAAATTATCTACATGTGAAATCATTTCTTTATTAATAATGCATATATAAATACGTGTTTTATTAACAATCGTCACTTTGAAGTGCAACCTCACGTGGACTTAGGGCAAAGGCGCCCTTACTAACTTAGTCTTATGCAACAATCGGCATTGACACTCTGGTATTGAGCCATTGAGTTTGAGTAGATACTTCGCCTCCCATTGTGTATTTACAAATTATACAATAAGTTTTCAGACGAGTTGTTTGTCATGACGACCCCGGCCTCCTAACTAATAGTACCAGTACAAATGATGCCATCATCGATAAAATACCGTAAACCATACAGTTTACAATCTTTTTCTTTCTATTATAATGACGATGAATTCTCGTAAAATGGAATCACGGATTCTACGAGTTCGGAAAGAGTAATCCAGGATACATGGCCAGGATAAATGTTAAGAGTATCCTAAACCAAAATTACAGTGCTTATATTTTGAAGAATAAACATAAACCACAGAACTTAGTCCAAGCTACTGATGGAGCCTTGGCTATAAATGCCCGAAGGAGTAATTAAGACTAGCGCTAGTCATCAAGATGATTACCTTAAATCACCTAAATAAGAAAGAGCAAGGTGCTATAACTAAAAGAATAATAGTCATAAATTACCACATTTATGACTTTACCACATTATTTAAATACATTCAAAATTAATAAATATTGATCTTATCTTATACGTTTTTTTGTTTGATTTATAATGTACTTAATCTATACTAATATATAAAGCGAAAGACTTTGTTTGTTTGTACAACTATGGAATAATAACTATTAACGCATAGTCTGGGAACAATTGGATGAGATTGTATGTCTTTATGTCGCTTTCAGCAGGGATGGTAGGTACACCGCTGATGTGGAAAGACGATTGAGTGCTGGGAATATTGTGAATGGAGTGTTGGAAACTTCTTGGCAGTAAAAAATAGTGCCAGAAAACACAGCTCGCTATAGGTACACAATGCAGTGCGAGTCCCAACTTACTTATGGAAGCGAGATCTGGATATGGCAGAGAGACCATAAAAGTAATAGACACGTGATTGAAATGCGAGCGTTGCGCAGAATTTGTAGCGTAGCGCTCGTAGACCGTATTCGCAATTATGAGTAGGTCTAAAGAGAGCGTCGGTATTAAAATAAGAAGAGGCATGCTCCGTTGTTTAGCATATAGAAAGAAAGCCGAATGAAAGAATGACGAAGCAGATATATAACGTAAAAGTGGAAGGATGTAAATTGGTCGTGTTCTATCAGAAGGTGATATCAGGAGTGTTAGAAACCGGCGAGCGTGCATGAGAAGAGCAACGAATGTTAAAGAAGCAAGTGAGATGTGTAAGAATCAAGTCACGTAGCGCTCGGTTCGCTCTGCCTACCCGCAAGGGACTTGGCGTGAAGTTGATAGAAACATAGAACTATTTATGCAACTTGTGTGATATTTGCATATTTATATTGTAGGAAGGTGCATTATAAAATATATACAATGTAACAACAATAGTTACAGTACTAAGTCGATATTTCGACTATGTAACTATATATTATGTTCTTTTATATAAAAGTCATTGTGTGTTTGTATGTTTCCTGTGGCCTCTAAAACAGCGAGACCGATTGTAAATAAATTTTCAGAGAATATTTAAATTAGCCCAACAGGTAATCCTGTGAAGTTTGGTAGCGATCTGATTACCCGTCCCGTAAACCGTCAAATACACTAAGTAGGTATCACTTGCGCGATGCCGCCTCTGCTGCTAACAAATCTACTCTATAGGAGCTTACTGGTGACCTCACTCACTCGCAAGAATACAACAACGCTAAAGTGAGTAGTTATTTCGCTGCGTGTTTCTATGTGGTAGAGCTACATCCCCTGACGAACAGCTTTAATGCACCCTACCTCTCATAAAAACACCCATACCAAGACAAACTGACATGTTCATGCACACAAATGTTTGCCCTATGTGAGAATCGAACCCATGAGCGTTGGTGTCAAAGTAGCGTTACTAACAACTGCGCCAACGAGCTTGTCAAAAAAACTAGCTTTCAATCACTACAAGTATTCATTCTCGAAATCATTGTAACATACGGTAATTGATATAAATGTAATTAATACTTAAACTTTGTAGTAGAGTATAATAGTTGAGTAGGTAACAGCAATTAACCCCAATCCGTATAAAGACAGCTCATATGGAGGTCCACCTGAACATTGCACGTAAACCAATTGTTGTGTTGTGGTAAGTCAGCCGTGCAAATCGCGAACGCTGTAATCGATATGGCCCTAGGCCTTGGCCCCAAACGCAACATGCTGTCCACGAGATGAAGAATAATGTCTTGGATGACGCTGTTCTCTATTTGTGTGTAAAACTACGCATGTAATCTGCGTAAGTCCGGCCCTGGAATGATTACATAGGTATGTCGTAGGTACCTGTCGTGCTGCTCCATTTTTTCTTTGCATTAGACTATACAATGACAAGTTTCTTTTCTTAATATTAAAAAATTAGACTCAAAAAATTTCAAATGCACATATAGTACATACATGGCTTATGGAAAACTGTTTTTATACGGTGCATGAGTATTTAAATAAAAGGTAGGACATTGATATTTTTCATGATAGACATCTTGACTTAATGCTAGACTATTGTATTGATAATTTATTAATTATTGTGAAATTAAATATAAAATATTTGCACACCTGCGCACAGGCTGAATACGGCATGCATGAAGGAATTTTCATAATTGTATGACAATTGCGTTTTAACTTGGTTTTAACACGAATGTAAACTTGTATGCTTGTAAATAAATTGTTTGATTTGATTTAATTAATAATCTTTAATTCTACCATTCGATATCATTATTGTACCAATATGCTGACATGCATTTATTGTAACTAGTGTTCGTCCGGTGGTCGAAATTCGACCATAATTCATTAAATTTTAAAGTTTGAATAACTAATATATAAAGCACAAATATCTATTAGACAAACTATCTAGGTATTACCTGGGTATTACTGTGAATTATCATAATTATGATTATTTTTGACATTCAATAAGACTATAGACAAATGGTACTAAAGACCAATAATATTCATCTCTTCTCAGTTTGGCCACAGACTTTAACCATAAACAAAAGAGTAGTTATATATTATTATCTGTGCCAAATTTTATACTCCTCCGACCGCGTAATTTTCGTAAAAAGGGGTATAAAGATCACGTATTAATATGCCTATATTGGCACGTTTCTTTCGGCATTTCTACTTCGCCAATGCTCGTTTCCGAAATGCTAGCAGATTAAAATACGAAAAGAGTAATTTAGGAGAATTGAATTCAAAAAACGTAAGACGTATAGGTCTAAGTGGCCACGAGGGCCCAATGGCAAATAAATAATTTTTATCTTATCGTTATCTAGCTCGGTGGCGTAGTGGTTAGTAATGCTACTTTAACACCGACGCTCGTGTGTTCAATTCCCACATAGGACATACATTTGTGTGCATGAACATATCTGTTTGTCTTAATCTGGGTGTTTTAAGAGAGGTAGGGTGCATTAAGCAGGGCCTCTAGTTAAGTACCTCCATCTCACAGAAAACCGCAGCCAACTAACAACTCCCAGTAGGGTTGTTGTATTTCTGCCAGTGAGTGAGCTCACATTAAGCTCCTAATGAGTTGCTTTGTTAGCAGAAGAGATAGCATCTCGCAAGCGATACTTAATGTATTGCAAGCCTTCATAGGCTGTGGTAATCGCTCTATGTTTACATCAGGTGGTGTTTGATAGAAGTTCAACGTGTCACAGACTCGACATTACGATTGTCGTCAAATGACAACTGTCGAGTGGTCGGTTCCAAAAGATTTACTTGGTGCTTGATTGTAGTTGGCACTTTCTATGTTTAAGGATTATGAGAATAACATTGACAAAAATAATGACTTATTTGTATTTTAATTGATTTACTTAAATTAACCTCTTTGGCCGTGACTTTTCGCGACAATGTCCATTATATCGATAATGACACTTTAAGGTCTGCCGAAAATTATATATACTAGGAAGCATTTATTACTTATTTGCAAAGAAATTAAATTTATTACAATGTAGCGTTGTACCTACATATTCATTTTTACTTTCGTTGAGTACTATTTGTTTAGTCTACCAATGAGGTCAAGGTCCTATTTGTTTTCAATTAGCGTTTTATTCTCCAGTATTCTAAAAGATTATATCCGGTAAGAACAGTTCAAAGTGTATTCTATTAAGTTTATTAAGAATGTAGTTCCTAACGAATATAGTTATAAGAATATATATATAAACGTTATTTGCGAAACTTAGGCGAAATAATACTAAATATGTCACACGACTTCTGAAATAATGACGAATATATATATATACATATATATCATGTGAGCGTTCGGAAATATATGAATACGGAAAGCGGAAATAAAGCATATATTCATAGGTATATTCACAAAATCTTGTAAGTCTCTTAAGGAACTAAATCACAATTACAAAGTAAGCTAATGTGGGTATTGTGCTTATTATAGAATTGATCAATATGTAACTGACAAAGATGTCTGGAAATAATTAAGCACCTGTCCTTAATACCCTTTAATTTTACCATTTGATATCATTATTGTGCCAATATGCTTAAGTGAATTGTTTGTAAAATGTAATTTCAAAAGAGACCTATAATGGCAAAACTCTTTCGGCATTTCTTCTTCGCCAATGGTCATTTCCGAAATGCTAGCAGATTAAAAAAATAAAATAATCGATTTGAATAAGTTACAATAAGATTATATTTCAAAAAATGTAAGACGTGTTTAGGCACTTAGGTGCCCACGAGGGCCGAATGGCAAACAAAGATTTTTTTACTTTATCTTTAGTGAGTGTGTTAGTAGCAGGGGTGGTAATGCTTCCGGGTATAGCAAGTGTTCATGGGCTATGATAATCACTTTACATTAGGTGGGGCCGTATGTTTGTAGGCCTCACGACACGTTGAATACCAAAATCCACAACGTTACGATAGTTACATGTACATGATATATACATAATATAGGTTCCACTAGATATTTTATTTACACCTGTGCTTTTTCGTATAGCTAATCTATCGAACAGCGAATCTGCCGAACCACGAATATCCAGAACTTGTTAAATACCTACTGAACTATTGACTTGTATGGCTTCGGCTAATAAACAAATACGTTAACTTAAAATATTTTACTTCACTTCAGCAAATCCAATGTAGGGGTATGTTTCTGACTAATGATTGCCCTGAAAAATACTTTCTTGGGATTGTACTGCACACCACACAATTACTTGGGATTTACAAAAATGCGAAGTGCGAATCCACTCTCAAAGCTAAATTGAGTACCTATACAAATTAGCCATAGGTACACAATAAAAAAAACGAAATCGATTCTTACTATAGATGTGATTTCACACAAAATGTTGATTCGGGATATCACCTAATCATTTCAAAAGTTTTTGTAAGGTGTGAACAATGGATAGATAGTCATAAAAAAAATTGGTTGTCTGTAAAGTCGGTTTACGAACGATAATTTTACGTGATAACGTCATAAGAAAACATTCAGTAGGTAGTTGACAAAACAGTACACGTGTAGGTTGTGTACTGCCGCTGTCTCTCTTCTACTCGGACGCATCGGCCGATGGAGTGGAAGAGAGATAAATGCGTCACAAGCCGAACGCTTAGGCCGATCGTGCCTCTCTATCGCTTGTTCCGCGCTCTTGCACAGGCGGAACGTGACACTCTTTCGTGCATGCAATCGGCATTCATCGATTTATAAGACGTTATGACGTAAAAAAAAACGACTTTTTCGTTTCAGTATCCATATTATATAAGCCGATAAGTGACGTGTTGCTGATGCGTGAAGTAACCAATTGGTGCTGCGCATTCTACTTGAGCCGTGGCACCCAGAGCCGTGGCGATGAGTTGAGTAGCTACGCAACATCGTTTCATCGGTACTCGAAACAATCGGCCAAATTCAAGTCGCAATCATACATGCAGTAGTTCCATACTATGCACTTAAATTATTTAACGCTAACTACACATTTTAAAAGATCGAGATCGCGCCCTATTGCAGACAAACAGCGAAGCCTTTGCGATAAAGTCCCGTTGATACTCTATCTATGAAATGTTCTTTACATGGTACGGAATCCTATAAAGAACATGTAGGTACAACTAAGTGCAGCAGCTTTACATTTTGACCTTTGTACCGTTCTTGTGTCATTCGTGATACGAGTTACAATCGTATTTCGAGTGTTAAGGGTGATTTGCTCTTAGCTGTACAAGCTCTACTCTAATATGATTACATTATATACATACATACATACATATCATCACGCCTGTCTCCCTTTGGGGTAGGTAGAGACTATAGAACGCCAGGTGCACCGATCCAAACATACTCCTCCCGCTTCTTCCACATTCATCAACCTCTTCGTGCACGCTCTTCGGTTTTTGGTACTTTTGATTTGGCCCTTTTTCAACACATCGCTAATTTGATCTATATGTGTGCGTCTAGGGCGGCCCCTCCCGACAATGTCCGACATTACCATTCACTCTTGCTTGATACACTTCTTTCGTAACTCTTTTTTCTCAGCATACCTTTTTCAATTTTTGTCACTACATCAAATTTCATTCCACAAAGTTCTCGTATCGTGCTATTTTTTATTCTATCAACCTTTCTCACGCCATACATACTCCTCAGCGCTCTCATTTCTACGTCGTTCACCCTGCTTTCATGCTTCTTCTGCCATACCCACGTTTCACTACCGTACATCAATGTTGGCGTTAATACACCCTCAATAATAGCAAGCCGAGCTTTGTTCGACATGTTATCGCTTGTTACCACGGAGTACAACGCACCATTGATACGGTTTCCTGTTTTCACTCTTCTTTCAATATCGCTCTCAAATTTTCCATCTCTCGTAAACATAGAACCTAAGTACACAAATTCATTCACTTGTTCCACTTTTTCATCTTCGATCATTATCTGACAATCTGTAACACTTTCATTCCTTTCAAACACCATCGCTTTCGTCTTCATTATATTTATGTTCATACCTTTTAAAGGCCTCATTCATTACAGTAACCATTTGTTGTAGTTCTTCCGCCGAAGATGCAAGGAGAACCTGATCATCGGCGTACATATTACATTATATATGTATAGATAATACACATATAAACTTATATGTAAATATGTGTATGTTTTAATTGAATCGTTAGTATTCTAAGACTGCGCCTCGCCTTATAAAATAATTCAAAGTACTCAAATAACAATAACAACTAATAATTTTAATGAAACATGAGCGCTAAAACTTCGTTACATAAATTATAGCTTATCATTAGAAGGCCGGTAGTTAATTATATGCGAGTAGAACGCTCGTCGAGTAAGCAAAGTATGTGCACACAACAGTCATTCATTGGTGGGTCATTATCGCTGCAATGGAGATCATTGTCAAGGCACCGCTGCGAGCTCATGCCGGTTCATAATTGCTACGTGGTCGCGCTTCCCCGCCACGTGGAGCATGTTCATCATACTCTACGTGGCGGGGAAGCGCGATCACGTAAAACCTTTTATGGACAGTACTGTACATTTATAATATGGCAATTAACCAACTCGTGGCGCAAACTGAGGATTTCACGGTAAGGTCTTCCTTATTAAGAAGAAGGAATTCATTAAATGACAATTAGACACCGTTTAAATAGTTGCGAAGACCTTCACACCCTTTTATAATTCATGAAGTTTGTATCGTAATATTTTGACAAGGGCGATGGCGTAGTGGTTAATAACGCTACTTTGACACCGACGCTCGTGGGTTCGATTCCCACACAGGACAAATATTTGTGTGTGTGAACATGTCTGTTTTCTTGGTCTGAGTATTTTCAAGATAGGGAGCATCAAAGCAGCCCGTCTGGGGAAGTAGGTACCTTTTATCTCACAGAAAACCGCAGTCAAATAACAACTCTTCTGGATTTGCTGTGTTAGCAGAAGAGGTGGCATCGCGCGAGTGATATTTAATGTATTGCGGGAATTCATAGGCTACGGTAATCGCTTTACATCTGGCGGACCGTACACTAGTATGCTTCGCGACGTTGTATATAAAAAAAAAGATGAAATATTTACATATTAATGAACATTAAAGGTTTTTAGTACCAAAGTACAGGTTAGAGCAGATTATGTTTTAGGAAGTTCGATTGTAACCCATATTTAAATTATAATGACATAAAAATTGACGAAGTGCACTCTACTAAGTTCCTTGGTGTCTGGTTAGATCGTAATTGTAACTGGAATGTACATATAGAAGACGTATGCAATAAATTAAATAAATTTGTCTTTGCGCTCAAACGGCTTAGAGAGGCTGCTTCCGTTGAAGTTGCATTAAATGCATATCATGGATATGTTGCTTCAACCTTGCAGTACGGTTTGATGCTCTGGGGAAACTCTACAAATATTCAGAGAGTGTTTCTAGTTCAAAAGAAATGTATCAGAGCTTTATGTGGTGCACATTATTTGACTCCATGCAAACCACTCTTCAAGAAACTGAGATTGTTGACGCTAACTGGCATGTACATTAAACAAATATCAATATTTGCGAAGCAACATCCCGAATTCTTTCCAAAAAATAAAGACGTACGGTCAAGAGAACAAAGAACTAGAGTAGGTAATAAACTATGCGTACACGGAAAGAAATTAAGTATAGTCAATAAAAATGCTTTTCACATGGCGATACAAATTTATAATAAAATTCCGAGTGATATTACAGAGTTGCCCGTCACACAATTTAAAAATAAGCTACATAATTGGCTAATTGACAAATCTTTCTACTCCCTTAATGAATTAATTAATGAGTTCATATAATAACAGTTGACGACTTGAGTTAAATCTTGAGTGAATTAAAGTATAATCGGAATTAAATTTTGTATTTCATAGAATGCTTCATAGAATGAAAACTTTTGCATGCCTAATTGTATAAAAGGCAAAACATAACGGATTTTATTATGATACACACAACATCTCTATTTTTGTACTTATGTTTTTGCAAAATAAATAATTTGAATTTGAATTTGAATTTACAAATTACATAATAGCAGCAGAAATGTCAGCTTGACGTGCACTTGGAATTTTTTTTTATGATTGAGGTTGCTGGACTCTACCAACGAAACGGACGATCTTTTTTATTAAAAATGCATTTCTCTATTTTCATACGTTGTATATGTAGCGACGCGAGATGTAAGCTATCACCGTATCAACATGAAGGCAATCTTTTATTCTGAAAATGTTTAGCTTACTTTGAAACCACGTTATGCGGGCGAAGCCGGGAAAAAGTGAATATAGAGAAGTATATGTAATATTGTGAATATAATCTCAATCGAAAAAATAAACATGCAAAGACAGTCCAAATGTGGTACAAGCTATACCGGCGATGTAGTTTTAATGGCACAGACCACCAGAGGGCACAGTACATTTTTTTTTTACACGTGTTTCTCCAAAACGGTTAAGCGATTTCTTTTTTATTTAAAATACAAGGGAATACGAATATAAACGGGAATATATGCAATGCTTTTACTATTAAATGTATATTAGAAAGGCACAAGTAAAACGTAAATTAAAAATGTTAATAACTCAGGCCATTGTGACATGAAAAAAACTTAAAATAAAAAAAATAATAGAATTATTATTAATAGCCATCCTCCGTAACCTGTGTTGTAGACTGTACATATTAAGTAGTATGTACCAGTAGGTTTATTATTAATTACTATGCATTCTACAACACGTTACGCACTACGCCTATTAATTACATTCAATATAATAATCACATTACGCTTTAATGTCGTTAATTTTTGACATCTTTTATTTGAACGGTCATGAGTATTTAAATTTTAAATGTTGGTTTTATATACTATAAAAAGTATGTCACTTTTTTGTAATTTAAGAAGATACATCTTTTTATAACCATCGTTTAAAAAAGTATCGTGGAACTTGGCACACTTTCAGATTCAACCCTTTTATCGGTGACAACATAAGAGCTGATGTTTTTTATACCAAACTTGGTATTTTTTTTATAGTTGTTATTCATTTTATCAATCTAGAGAAATGTTTTCAATGTTCTATGTATTTAAGGTTCAGTCCGTATTTCTTTTCACATAAACTGTAGTTTTACATTTTTCTAGTTTTCAACATACACGTCAACGTCTTTCTCCTACATATATGACTAACAATCTCTCTTAATGTCAAATTAAAAATATCTAAGTCACCTTGGAGTGGTATACAATTTAAATTAAGATAAAACATGATTTTTAATTTTGAAATAACAAAATGCAGCGCCGAGTCCATGTGGCGGATGTAGATTACTCTACTGTACGTCATTGAGTCAATCAACCAATCATTTGAGCCTTCGTGATCCGTATTTATTATACGGATCACGCAGTCTCAAATAAATGGCATTTGCTAAAGCGCAACCCGGATGGGAAAATATATTTATATCTAAATACTAGTTACTGAGAGTAATGAGCGCCACGAGACGCGGTCTTTACACTCCTCACTGGCTTCGTTTAATATTCATATGTCTCTTTTAATCTTCTTCCTAGCGTTATCCATTAGGATTGGTGGGGTCCGCTATCTAAGCCTAATGATTTGGCGAAGATACTGATTGTGACATGGAGCGGAGGACTGCCGGCAGACCTCCACAACCCAGGGGGAAAACCAGACCTTTCTGAGGTTAGGTCACACGTCTAACGAAATATAATTTCTTGGACGTGCGGATTTCCTCACGATGTTTTTCATCACCGCCGAGCAAGGGATTTTCGCAAATATGTACATAAATCTGAAAACACGAATTTAGTGGTACATGCTAGGATTCGAACCGGGGACCTGTTGTTCAATAGGCCGGTTCCTTATTCACTGGACTATCAGTGCTCCATATATCTCTTTTAATGCACCGTTGCAATAGAGCTCTTTTCATGGACGCCAGTTCCTAGGCCCTTGACATCATCTTTTGATAATAAGCGACCTATTTATTCGTGGTATTGCAGTCTATTTCTTTCTGAAGTCTCACACAACCTCTGCTTCCTTAATTTACTTGCGTTGTATATCTGTTTCATTATTCTTTCATCTAGCATGCTTTTTACACGTCCGAACCAACATATCGAGCATGCCTTTTTACGAGTATCTTAAAAATGAAAACCGTATAAAATCTGGGGAAGCACCTCACAGAAAACCGCAGCCAAATAACAAACTCCCTGGAGGGTTTTTTGTTCCTGCGTATGAGTGAGGTCGCCAGTAAGCTCCTAAGGAGTTGCTGTGTTAGCAGCAGAGGTGGTATCGCGCGAGTGAGACTTAATATATTACCAGCGTTCATAGGCTACGGTAACATCAGGTTACACCTTACATCAGGTGGACCGTACGCTTGTATGCGTCCTGACGTTGTACAAAAAAATCGGCCAAGTGTGAGTGGGACTCGCGCACGAAGGGTTCCGTACCATTATCTATAAAAACGGCTAAAAAATAACGTTTGTTGTATGGGAGCCCCCTTAAATATTTATTTTATTCTATTTTTTAGTATTTGTTGTTATAGCGGCAACAGAAATACATCATCTGTGAAAATTTCAACTGTCTAACTATCACGGTTCATGAGATACAGCCTGGTGACAGACGGACGGACGGACGGACGGACAGCGGAACCTCAGTAATAGGGTTCCGTTTTACCCTTTGGGTACGGAACCCTAAAAACAATCTCTCTATACCCAGCTCTCGGTTTTATAAGGAAACATTAGGATCAATACTGAACCGTGTATAGTGTAGCTCACTGTACATGACTCGGTAATTCTGTCCAGATGGAACAGAAGTACCTACTCAGCCGTTTACTATGAGAAATAGAGACAAATTAAAATATTTTGTTTTTTAATTACATCTCATTCAATACAGTTGAATTTCTATACTTAATGTCATCGTGACATTTCGATACTTAATGGCATCTAAAGAAAAAAGTTAATAATGTACTCGTAGGTATACATTAGGAACTTTTCTTTGGAAAATATTTGACGTAGTACACAGATCTCACATAAAAGACAATATATCTAAATGCAAATCTATTCTTTTTTCAGTAATCCCGACTCAAGTATCGAGCAAGGATAACTCTAAGCCACCAAAAACTGAGAACAACGATGACCAGCACGACGTGGTCTCCGCCGTCATCGGCAACTACGGGCGCTGGCAGCTACTTATTACCTTTCTGCTGGCAATGTTTTCATTTCCCTGCACGTTCCACATATACCTGACGACTTTTACTGTGAGTTAAATTATTTTCTATGCATATTTTAAAATGATATAGACGAACTTGATCGATAGGAGTTTGAGGTAGTCTTACTAGCAAACCGTTCAACTAACGGAAGCCCTATTTAAAAGTTAGGCTATTTAGCGACAGTCGTGTACCTAGTTACTAGAAACGTGCCCGTCTTGATGCAACCCAAAACTTCATTGAATTGGGTTAGGGCGGCGCCTGCAGGTGACACACGCCAATCCGCCCCCGTCGGTGTGAAAGATTGGTGATTTTTTGATGATTGATGCGGCGGTCAGGGCCGCCTCCACCACGCAACGTCAAGACGGCAGGCGAGGAGGCCTGACTGCCATAATAGCATGTGTAATATGAGAGTTACATTGGAAGGTTAATGAGTTGATATGAATAAACAAGAAATGCGTGTGACAGAAACGTCAGAGACGTAATGGCATAGTAGTCTAGGGTCCAACAGGATGATCATATCAGCTCGACGGTCCTCCCTATTAGTTACGGGGGTGAAAGCTTTCAAAATAATTTTATTTTCAGACATCAGGTTATACCTTATGTACGAGTATGTCGCAGGATAATAGGATAAAACAGATCTTTGCGATGATCCTAGGACGATTGCAAATGAGCGGATAATAGGAAAACCAAACTTAACCTAACCTAAAATAGGTCGGATTTTTGCAATGATCCTGAAAATACAACTAATGATTGCGGAATTCTTTGATAGATTCCAAAGACTATGTACATAGAAATAGTCTTTGACAGATTCCTGTTATCCGGCCTAGGATTATCGCAAATATCCGTTTTCTCTAATTTTCTTGCGACATATATATACAGATAAATACTTTAAGTTAACAAATTATATTACATTCTTAATCTAAGATAAGACGAGTTAATGACCGCAGCGGCAGAATCCGATGTGCTTCACAAAGAATGAGGGTGAATGGTCCTTACGTACCTGTAGGTATTTTAAAAATAAAAAGTCAGCGGGAATTGATATGGTACCAGCTGAGATGATATAACTAGGTGGTATTTACGTCCGGGACACTTTCAATTTAAGCTGTGGCACTATAAATAACCCAACGAATTGATGATCAGTTATACTCTGTAAATCGGTGATGGATTACGCATGGACTGTGCCAGTTATAAGGTCAACAATTCGATAAACTCAATGATTACGAGAAAAGTAGGGTCGAAAGGAAAGAGATTCCTTACCATTAAACCATATTTTTTGGAACACGAAAACAGCTCTAAAGTATAGGGAATATTTTGAACTTAGATAATATTTTGCTCTTTAAGTGTTCTATATAGACATCTTTTAGGAAATATAACGCGATTTTGCACAAAAAAAAACAGAAACCGACCGCGGCTCGGACACTCAGGCGGAAAACTACCACTACCACTGAGACAGAGGGACATCCCTCCGGAATCGCACAGTCGCCATTGTAGTCCCAATGTGAACACGTTATTAGGTATCATACATTTATTTATTCAGTACAGTATGTTGCTAAGGTTTTTCTTATAATTTCAGACTAAAACTACAGATTTTTGGTGTCAGAGGCCAGAAAATTTCTCAAACGTACCCATAGATATTTGGAGAAACTATAGTCAGCCTAAAGGCGCTTGTGATATTCGCGTGATTCCGCCAAATGTCACAGCTGAGAGTATTCTGGACGATACTGCTTATAAAAATGACTCTTTGGTCAAGTGCGAAGCATGGGACTATAACAGATCTGAAATTGGCAACACAATAATCACAGAATGGAATCTTGTTTGTGATAGAGAATATCTAACAGACATAGCAGAAGTGGTTTTCCTAGTTGGTGTTGGTCTAGGAGGCGTCGTGGGAGGCTGGATTTCCGACAGGTATTTACACAACCAATTTGCAAATGGTTCACCTACACGCTTTATTAAATCATTTGGACTTCTAAGTACAGCTCTCAAGTAAATACGAGCACAAAATGTTTCTCTATGCTCTCAAATACATTAATCGCTGCAGAGTTTCGGACATCTTGAGTCTCGACGTCTAAAACGCAAAGTGCCTAAATAGCAAAATTCCTGAATAAATTGTAATAGGTTTTAGACTGACGTAAATCAAGAACTTCGTAAAAATTATAACAATAAAAAGATTGGTAAAAACAGATCCCAGGACATCCCATGACGAGCTGGGTGGCTCAGTCGTGAATGACGCGACTTTGACACCAACGCGGGGGTTTGATTCACATACAAGGCAAACATTTGTGTGCATGAACATGTCTGTTTGTCTTGGTCTGATGTTGTAAGAGAAGTAGGCATCAAAGCAGCCCGTCTGGGGAAGTACCTCCACCTCACAGAAAACCGCAGCCAAATAACAGCTCCCTAGAGGGTTGTTGTGTTCCTGCGTGTGAGTGAGGTCACCAGTAAGCTCCCAAGGAGTTGCTGTGTAAGCAGCAGAGGAGACATCGCGCGAGTGATACTTAATATATCGCAAGCGTAAATAGGCTACGGTACCCGCTTTACATCAGGTAGGCCGTATGCTTGTACGCCTTCCGGCGTAGTATAAAAAAAAATTTTCACCCAACCCCGAAGGCAATTATATGACACATTGAGTGAAAACGTTTTCTTTCATAAAATTATGTATCTGCTGAGGAGTAAGCACTTATTCTAACTTTTATACAAGTGCCTACCTATTGTAAATTTGTTTGAATAAGTTTTTTATTGGTGTCTATAGGATCGCATTAATTAGACCTCATACAATCGCTTTGGAAATCAGAAACTTCAACACTGGAAATATTTTCGGGAAAACATATGTTTCTAAATATGCAGTCATATGAAAAGAGGTCCGCCGAAGATAGATTAAAATCTTTTATTTGTCTTCAAACAAGACTAGTAATATAAAATATTTGATATCTTACTTAATAAAGACTTCGCAGCCAGATTTCTGACATTCTGTGTTATATTATTACCATTATCGTAAGGATCTCTATTTTTATGAAAATATAATATAGACCATGTTACTCACTGATAATGTAGCTTTCTATATATAAAATAATTTTTATTTTATTATTAATTAGTATTAGTTTATCCTTTACAAACAAACAGAAAAAATTTAATCTTTCCTCCATATAATATAAGCTTTGATCTGTAATATTTTACTAATTGTTGTGCTTTTGTATGTTACAGGTTCGGCCGCAAAAGTATTTTAATGGGCATGGCAGTAGCACAGAGTGCGCTAGCAATTCTTGCTCTGTTAGTTCGATCGTATATACAATACGTGATCGTCAGATTAGTGATGGGACTCGTGTCCGTGTCTGTCGTCTATGCTGCATTCGTATTATCTGTGGAGCTGGTCGGTGGCAAGTGGGTAACCATCGCTGGCGTGTGCAACTTTTTCCCACTGCCGCTAGCGTATATCATTGTGTCTCTGCTGTCATTAGTCCTACCAAACTGGAGGGATTTACAACTTGCCTTGTCGATTCCTGGATGCTTCCTACTTGTTCTTTGGTAAGGATCTATCATCATATTTTACCTAATGAAAATGTCTATGGTCTCCTTCTTTCAAGCGTTATCCCGTTTTTTTAATCACTATGATTGGCCGCTCGTTGCCTTAGCCTAAGGATTTGGCGAAGATACTTATTTTGAGACGAAGCACTGCCGTCAGACTTCCACCACCCAGGGAGAAAATATATATTTATTTATTTTTTTCCATAAACTAAACGCGTATAATGAATCATTATATCATAGAAATAGCGATAAGTACCTAAAGCAAAATCATGACATAGCCATGGTAAATAATTACTTTGAATTTAGAACTCACAATGAATAATATTATATATTATACAGTGATAGCCCATTGTATAAAGAACCAGCCTAGTGAACAACCACTAAATTCGTGTTTTCAGATTAATGTACAAATTTGTAATTCTCACTTGCTCGGCGGTGAAGGAAAACATCGTGAGGAAACCCGCACGTCCAAGAAAATATATTTCAAAAGACGTGTGACTTTACCTAAGAATGATCTGTTTGGCCCCCTGGGTTGCGAAGGTCTAACGGCAGACGCTCCATGTAAAACTCAGTATCCTTAGGGTAAGGTAGCTGACACCGTCAATACTAGTGGGTTAGAAAACGGGATAACACTAAGAAGAAGAATGAATAATATTATATTATATCATTATTTATTCATTAATCTCCATTTTTGAACATAAATAGATTATAAAAGAAATATATTTAAAAAAAATAAAAAAGGGGTCACCCGCCGCTAACGAAGCGAAGGCCCAAGCTGCCAGTGGTCAGGGCTCCAGAGTGAGAAACCTCTTCATAATGCGGGCCGTGTCCAGAAGAACCGCCTTCTGTATCTGGTTCTTGACCCAACTACCGAGCGAGAGCCTCTCAAGACGTTATCTTGAGACGCTCTCGCTCGGTAGTTGGGTGGAGGCTCTTCGCTATAAGACCGT
The DNA here is from genome assembly GCA_947507595.1 of Pyralis farinalis. Taxonomy (NCBI): domain Eukaryota; kingdom Metazoa; phylum Arthropoda; class Insecta; order Lepidoptera; family Pyralidae; genus Pyralis; species Pyralis farinalis. The sequence goes on from OX382273.1 coordinate 15,709,254, forward strand.
CTGCTGTTATAACTATCGGAACAATAGTCGTTGAGTCCACATGCTAGATTGCGGCAATCTCGTGAGCCAAGTTCAAGTACTCGTACTTAGAGAGTTTCTCTTTCTCGGCCTTCACGAGGTTGTCGTCATGAGGAATGGTGACATCAACAAGAACTGCACGGCGTGTCTCCCGGTCTATTAGCACGATATCGGGTCTATTGGCGACAATAGCCCTATCAGTGATAATAGATTGGTCCCAATGGAGCATGCCACGCAAGTATATATGTATAATATGGTACCTCAGAGCTCACAAGGCTGTATTTACGAGCAAGTTGCTGATGTTATCCTAGCTACTTGATTATAACAGTGCAAGTACTCGCTGTTAGCGAAATGAGAACAACTGGAAACTATATGCCGAGTGATTCCGGGATGGTGGCATGCTCGACAAATTCGACCGTGCCGCTCCCTAAAGTGGTCGCCGAAACGTAGCCAGGACACGGATGCGAGGGTATCTACGTCGTATCCATTTAGGGCTCGGTAGAATCGCTCGTGTAGCTCCTTGCTCTTCCATAGATCCCTGCGAGCCTGGGTATTAAACACTATTGGTTTGCGCTAATTTTCGGTAGCCAAGGATAGCGGCATAAGACCCTCATCGGCTGATGAAAAAAATATTTTTTGCAAAAAGAATTAGCGAATATATTTAATAGGGAACTCTCGGTGAGCGAGTCGGACTCGCACTTGACGGCTTTTTTTTATTTTAACCAACTTTCAGGTTTGTACTACCTGAATCACCGAGGTGGTTGCTGAGTATGGGGAGGACGCAAGAAGCAAAAGCTATTTTAGTGAAAGCAGCAAAATTTAACAAAGTGGAAGTACCTGCTGATTTGGACAAAATGCTAATGGCGCATAAAGCAGAGGCTAGCGATGAAGAGCCAAGTGTATTGATGCTTTTTAGGGGACAGCTTCTTAAGAGGACTATATGTCTATTCATTGCGTGGTTCTCGATGACCCTCGCATATTATGGGCTTTTACTAAACATTGGAAACCTCAAATTAGGAAACTTGCACGTGACATCGATTATATTAGCCGTTGTGGAAATACCAGCGATAGCAATTAGTATTCCCATACTTTTAAAAGCAGGAAGACGAATCCCTACATTCATCAGCATGTCAGTGTGTGGCATTGCCTGTGTGGCTAGCGTATTTTTCACGATGTCGGTGACAGAAAATTGGGTGATAATAGCTTGTCTTACTATTGGAAAGTTTGCAATTGGCTGTACAAACATGATGTTACCAATTTTCACAGCGGAACTTTATCCAACTTTGATAAGGAATTTGGGTGTCGGTGGCAGTCAAATAGCCGCCGGTTTGGCGCTGATCGGAATACCCTACTTATGGAAATTAGTAAGTATTAATTTGATTATTATCTCAAACTTGTTAAAGGCCTGTCTATGGATGGGTTTTTAATCTATCTCAACTTCTCTGTGCTTCGATGGGCACGTTAACCCCTCGGTCTTGGTTGTGTCGATAGATAACAGCCGTTTAGCTAAATTGGCCTTCAGCAGTTGCGAAAGTGGTCGGCATGACAACACTGGCCTATGCTAATCCGCAGTTGAGCAATGTGGTGGAGTGTGATCTATAAACCCTCTCGGTTGAAGGTACACCCGTATCCTTACAAATTATGCATGAAGTTACTGTTCATGAATGTCTTTGTATGTTCATCTTACTTCTAAAGTATCCGATTCACATAGAAGTATACGTCTATGTGAATGTAAGGGCTACTATATATTCGTGCACTGTGTAATAATGTCATTGGTCGCAGACAATGTGTTTGTACAGATGAATAAAGTTTCTATTATTATTTTATTATTTATTATTTTATAATGTACTAAATATCTCGACATAATGTGATTGAATTATTTTTTCAGACGATGCTGAATGAATATTTGCCAATGATTACAATTGCCTCTATGAGTGCACTTGGAGGCGCTGTCGTGCTTCTTTTACCAGACACTGCGGGTGCTAAAGCAACGCCGCCACCTGCTCCTGAAAATATCACGTATGTATAAATTTAAGAGAGATAGACGCCGTCTAGGACCTCCACCTCACAAAAAACCGCAGCCAATCAACAACTCCCTAGAGGGTTGTTCTGTTCCTGCGTGTGATTAAGGTCACCAGTAAGCTCCTAAGTAGTTGCTGTCTTAACAGCAGAGGTGGGATCACACAAGTGATACTTAATATATTGCAAACGTTCATAGGCTACGGTAACCGCTTTACATCAGGTGGGCCGTATATACGCCTCGCGATGTTGTATAAAATAAAAAAATACCGTATCTATCGTACTTTCTGAATATTGTATTCCAAAACTTCTATCTTTGTTTAAACCTATAGAAAAAAATATCAGTCTTACGTATTCAATTGCGGATTTTGATTAACACCAATTAAATGTTTTAAACTCTATTTGTAATAAGTGCCTAAAAAATATAATATTTTTTTTCTCGAGCGGTGTGTCAAATAATTGAAATAACCATGCTTATTCAAAAATCGTTGTTTCTCGATACATATTTTCTTTGTTTGCGGATTTTTCAGATATTGTATTTAAATGTATTTATGGTACCTATAAAAAAGGTGACAGCATATTTGCTGCAAAATTGCATCTTATTTTTGTGCAGCATTTTTTGTCTACCTTCCAGTGTCATATTTAGGCGGATTAAATAATACCTAGTCCGTCCATAAGTTCTGTTACAGATGAATATGCATTTATTTTTTCATGCAATAATGTAATCTTAATAAAACTCTCTTAATAAAACTAACTATGTACATGTTTATGGAAGTCTCAGGAAAGAATAATAGAAAAAATCTATTCGAAATGGCCACCTTTGGCTTTGATACAAGCCCTTAATGTCTGACCACGAATCTATGGATATACGCACCGTTTCCTTGGGAAATTTAACCACTGCTTGCTCCAGAGATTTCTTAAGAGACACAATCATGGCGTGTCGTTTCGAGCAGGACATGTCCTCCAAAACTGCCCATAATTCGTAGTCTAAGGGGTTCAGATCTGGGCTAGACAAGGGCCAGTCTTCAGCTCTTATAAAGTCCGGAACGTTAGTTTTGAGCCAGGCTTGGGATTGATTTAGGGCATCTTCTGTATATCGATGATAAGCACCGAGCTTCAGGTCTTGTTTCCTAGCGGGAATCTTCATTTCTCGTGATAAGATTTTTTGTTTCTTAATAGGGTTTCGGCGTGTTCTGGCTTTAACAGTATTAACAGCCTTTTTAGTTCTAAAAGCATGCGGTCGTCCATATCGTTTATGGTGAAGACCATATACCACAGAGGAAGTGCTGGTTTGTCTGTCGATAGTTCGATATATGAACATACCAAGCTTTTGAAGTGTCTTGAATATGTCCGATGGCTGCATATCCACTTTGTGCAAACCAATCACTGCAATCCTGTTTTCTTTAACACCCCAGTCCATATTGTCATTTGATAATAAACACGAATAAAAACATGTAAAATGGTGGGAAATCGAAATCAGATTTTAACATAATAAATGTGTTCCAGATTCAAAATAATTAAAGTTTATAAGTATATTATATATATAATATATAAGTTATAAAATAAAAAGTTTCTATGTAATAGTATTTATGGTCAGACTAATTATAGTATCACACACATCACAAGACACAAAGTATCTTAAAATAAGACACAAATAAGCATATCATACATTTATCATGTTTTCAAATACTCTCAAAAAATATAATTGAGTGGCGCAGGGTGCAGATATTTCGTGGATAATTCTCACACAGGAAATAACACATTCGTGTTGTGCATATTTAATTACTAAAATACTATCTTGACAAATTGGTGATTGAATAGCTTTTTTTAAAGTAAAATCAATTTCATTGAAATCCTCGACTCCAGTTAATTAAACAATGTCAATTAACATCGACTTTAAATTGAAGTTTTCAATATATTTTCAGCATGCATAACATTTTATTAATTCATCTATGTTTCACTAAGATATCATAAGAATGAAAGAATAATTAAAATCGAATTATGACAATGGAGATAAACCCGAGGTTTCTAAATATTTCTTTATTGTTACATGTATTTAACGTCCGTTGAGTTAATATTCTTTCAAAACTGCCTTTATGTGTTTAATTTATTTGGAGCTTAAAACTCAGTTTTACAAACTGGTTTTTCTACATTGAAAACAAAAAAAAATCATTTACTTTTTATAAAAACATAACATTTTTTGTCCTAATTTAACGTTATTTTTTTGTAGACAATTATCGCCACTGTCTAAGGCCTCACAAACCTCACCTCACACCCCACAAACAAAAGGTTTACAAATGTACCAAACTTAGAAAAGCTAAATAAGCAATGCAGTGCCATCTATAGTTCTTACTTGTAATTTATTTTCGCAGGCCTGCGTTCGATAATGGATCGCCGTGCAACGGAACATTTACAGTCTCCGACGATAGAGGGCACTAAAGCGGTACATTTAAAAACCAAGTTGTGAGTGAAGGAAATGTGTAAATAACATTGATGCAATTCCGTAACAGTGAAGTGAAAGTGAGATTTTTTTGACGAATTTAATAGTAAATAGATTCAAGTTCAGTTACATGCAACAAGCGTATTACTGTATTTTTATACTTTAATTTGTATGTAATAAATAAGAGAAATGTATAATATAATATGTAAGTATGATATAGTTATTAGTAATCACTGATTGAAATGTATGATTATTTCAACTCAATTAGTTTGTATACTTCATAAATAATGAGTTTCATCACTTTTATTGACATCGAAAAAATAATTATATTTAAAGTGTTCAAAATATGCACCTAAATAGGTACGTTGTTACCCATATAATAATAATAAACCAAGTTCTACCAAGTGCAGAAGAACTTGGTTTAAAATAAATTATAATGGTACCTAGATACCATTTGGTAAAGATAATTACGTTATAAACAAATATGTCATTTTTATTTAGAGTAAGATTAAGTATTTATATTCATGAAGTAACTTTCCATCACCGCAGCCTTATTTGCTTCTTCCCCTCCGCTTTCCCTTTTTGTCCAGCTTCAATAGTTTTGATTTTAATGTAGTTATCTCGCACAAAAGTTAATCACTCCACTCTCTCCCATGGGAACTATTAAAAAAACTTCTAATTATGTGTGTGCGAGAAGAGCTTTAATACGAAATATGAATTTGATCTATTTTTAAAGACAAACAATATCAATTTCATATATTATCGTGTCTTTAAGTTACAAATATTTTCTTGAAAAATATTTTATTATTTACCAGGGAGTGACTAAAACAGTTGTACCTAAGTATAAAGAAAAGAGATGGATGGTTTAATTTATTTGTAGGTCCTTGCAACTGAAACATGTTCGTGATATTTGTCCGATACGGACATCATAACATGTCTTGACTTGGATATCAAGATCGTCACAGCGTCTTTTATCCGTGGAAAAGCAGCGATATCTCAATTTTTATTTAAATTATGGAAAATGAATTAATTACAGGGGAAAAATTATATTATAGGGTTTTTTTTTTCTTTTTTTTTAATTCTTGCACCCCTGCCATGGGCAAGGCTATTTTAATGCCATTTCATCATTAGCGAACTAAATATTAAAACACATTCATACACAAAACTCCCTTTCATTCCATAACTCATTCATACATTCATCAACTTTCAGTTTTATGCCCATTTTGGAATGCCGGTGAAACGATTTTAAATCAAATCAAATCAAATATTTTATTTGCAGAGAATATGGGTAATATACAGTTATTAACTGTTCTAACTTCCCTCCCCATACTCCGTCAGTCCAGACACGGGCGACAGCGAGCTTAACAGCTCCACCTAGCCACCGCGATATATTATAGGGTTGGTGGATGGTAAAGGAGTTTTTATTCAGTTATAACTACGCCGTAAAGACTATGTGTAGGTACATACTCATTATAATCGTCGCATTGTCATGCAAAGTCAAAATTTCATTAGAGAGCATGCTTCTACTTTGGGTACCTATCCTTTGACTCGCTTTAAATTGGTAGTCCTAATTTTATTTGGCCCTTCCCGCCATTCATAAAGGAAATTACCGATCCCGACTTCAGATTGTCTGCCCAATACTAGAGTGTTATTGTAATCCCGGAGGCGCGGAGGTAGGACAACCCAGCCTCCAGCTCCAGATCCAGCTGCGAAGGCGAGCATGCATAGTGTCTGCCCTTTATTACACAGAAGCGGAGGAGCTGCACTTTCCGCAGCGCCGAAGACATTGCAGACGTCTGCTTTTTTAGATATAATACACACAATTATTCGATATTTACGCAGTTATGTGTGATCATTTGTGCGAATCATGATTCAGTACTTGTAAATAGTAGAGTTAAATTGAATTTAATCCTTGAATTGTTCCGCCTAATGTCGAATTTAGAAATTTACAAAACGGCGAAAAAAGTTTTGGGAATTGAAAATAGACTAAATAAGGACAACCGAAATTTCTGCGAAATAAAATTACGCACATAGTTTATATACCAATGACAGTTAGGGGTACAAAAATTAGGCGATCCAATATATACCCTCTGCTTTTTTTAATATTTTTCACGAAGCCAATCAAGTAATCTTGCATACTATCCAGCGTTTAATGTTATTTTCTGGTAAGTAATCTATCATTAAACTCCATTCCAAAATATGGTTGCCATTAGTTTGCCCGCCGACGGCCAAACCGTTAATTTCCTTGATAGCTACTCATCTTTAAATTTTCATAGCATTGACAATTACTTACTTTCTGGATCTCACTGGCGAACTTCATCGCAGGTTACTAATTGCAAGATAGTTTCTTCCTTTTCCCTTGCTAAGTCTAAAAATGCTCGACAACATTCTACACGCTTTTGCTTATCAAACAGCGTCAACATTCTAGGGCATCGTATGCACGCTCACCCTTGGTAATCCTAAAATGTTAATGAATTAGGTATATACAATTATTGCTGCCAGATCCATTTTTAAAACATTTTTTTACAAAACAGACCTTATATAAGCTATCTAGCTAAATATATTTTTCTTTAACTATAGAACACATTTTGAATCTCTGCAAGGCACACACGATTAATCTCAAAGTAAGCATACATAGACCAGCTACATAGACCTATTGGTTTATATAGCAAGCAGACAGAAGATAATCTTTCGTTTATCATCACTCGCTTAAACAAAAATGAATCTTATTTGATTGTAATGTTATGTAAATATAAATAAGTAAACACCTACTTTGTTAGTTTGATTACGGTTATAGAAGTGATAGCGGCTGGTTCGCAAATGTAATACGCTCTTACTGTTCTTATTTTTAATGTTATATTTCGTTTTTATTACCGTTGCACATTAGGAACTGGCGAACTAAGTCGGACTTGTTCGCTTACGGTATTTTACAGGAGAGTCAAAACACTACATGAAACATTTGTATGAGGCAAATCTAATTCTTTTTGAAAATACCATCTTTGACAATTATTAGGCTTATTGCATTGACAATTATATAGGTTATTATATACTGAGGAAGGGGGTGAGACGGAGAAGTCTGTATTCGTTTGCCAGCTCCTAGCTCCTCAAATAATTTAAGTTTGCTATAATACGGCATTACTTGATTTTAAATAAAGAAAAATATAGTGGGTAAGTAATATAGTTTTAAGTTATAGCTATGTGTACGTACCTGTTTAATATTTATAATTAAGTAAGTCTTATGTTATGGCTGCATTCTGGTTAGCCTATTAGAGTTGTTACCTACAATTGTGATAGCTATAGTTAGCTCGTAAGCATTTATTACTTGTACTATTGACTATTATTAAAGCTAAAGATTGCTAAAAGCATAAATTTGTTAAATGGGAAATTTGAATAGCACATTTGCGTTAAAATAAAAGAAATACAGACAAATATTTATCTCCAGACGAATTACATAGCACCATCTAGTCCCAAACTAAGCAAAGCTTTTACCATAAGTAAAAGTAACGTTTTTTCATATATGCAATCGTACATAGGTAGAAACTGTAGCTATAAATACCATTCATTGTAATATATTTGATGTTACGATATTTATTGTATTTCAATATCGGTAGATTTTTCATGTTACACTTAATGACAAATTAATTCATAACGTATTAAATCCCTTTTATAGTATATCAATTAGTGAATCCAGTTACATGTCAATAATTTTGTAATGAATCAATGATCCGAGTGCATTGCGACAACGTCATTCACTGGAACTAATTATTTAGTTATGTATATATCATTTACTTATTTCTATCAATGAAACTAAGAAATGGCAGGCCAAGTTACAATACACCGAATAACTAACAAACAAATAACTATCTATATATGTGTAGTGTAATAAAAAGTGAAGTAAAATACATAAATTCACACATACTCGCATATTTGTACGTGCATACTAGTGTAGGGGAAATATTGGTAATGCCATTAGTTATTAAAACCTCTACTTACAAACATGTGTAACAATCGAAATGTGAAAATATTTTTTTTTTGATATTGATAAAATTTCCATTGGCCTTAGCAGTGCTTATAGGATGTAGGCCTGTAATGAAGAAACATTTTTGTGTACCGCTAGAATGAAGTGGAAACATTATTAATTAAACAATCGACTAACCAGTTAAATCATATAGTTAACAACTTTATTTGTAATTTGCTACAACTACAGCAAATTGCAGTGAATGTTTCATGTAATAAATGTATACTGATTGTAAAATATAATTACCGTTATATTCAACGCAATTTAGGCTTAGTACTTATCAAAGAGGTAAATATAGGTACTTTACAGAATTGTACAATTATCGTTTACATTAATCTAATGATGGAATGGAAATTAAATGCATTGTTGAATCCCAATCATGTAGATTGTAACAATTTGTAATTGTAATAATTTCTGACAAAGAGTTGGATAAACATTAAATGTTTTTATATTTACATTGTTATTTTTTTTACACAGGTATTTTTTTTTAGTTTAAGATGTAAGAGGTAGGGCGGATCAGAGTAGCACGTATAGTAAGTACCTCCACTTCACAGATTGTGCCCTAATAACAACTCTCTGGATAGTTGTTGTGTTCCTGCGAGTGAGTGAGGTTACAAGTAGGCTCATAAAGAGTTGCTGTGTTAGCAGCAGAGGTAGCATCGCGTGTAACAATGTATTTATTGCAAGCTTAATAAGCCGCGGTAATCACTTTACACCTACTTGTATCCCGTTCATGCTGTATATAAAATATGTACACTTTTTTTTATTCAGTTTAGACCGGAAAGATGGATACCTTCTTCGAAAATCCTAGTTATTTTTTAATAGTTCCGACGCGGAACTAACGCGGCAGAAACGGCTCGCAATATCAATGCTGCGTTTGGAGAGGAGACCGCTGATGAACGCATCGTGCGTTTTTGATTTAGACACAGGTGAATAACGCTGACGAGATGGTGGAAGCCGATCCGAGTCAAACTACTCAGGAATTACCCATTTTTCATATTTTATTTATACTATTAATTATTTATATTAATAGTATAAAAAATATGAAAATAGATGCCTCATGATTTTAATTGATCTGCGGAAAAAAGTTCGTGTTGAAATTTGTGTTGCCTTGTTGAATCGGAACAGAAATGAAGGAATATTGGATCGAATTGTGACATGTGTCGAAAAGTTGATTCTTTGCAATAACCGTAAGCGCGCGTAAAGCAAAGCTTACCAATAACAAAGTAATGGTAACTGTTTGGTGGTCTCTTCATGGCGTTATTCACTGTAGCTTTCTCTGGTCAGGTCAAGCAATAACAGCAAATGTTTACTGTGCCGAACTTCGAACAATGATGGTGAAACTGGTAGTGAAATAGCCGCTACTCATGAATCAATCTTCACCATTATTGCTCCATGATAACTCAAGACCTCACACTACATTAGAAACCGTTGTAACTACAGGAGCTGCAGTTAGAAACCATACGTCATCCTCCGTACACGCCAGTCCTTGCTCCAACTGACTACCATTTTTTTCGTGTTTTGTATAATTTTCTACGTAGTAAAAAATTTTCTTTCCAGGAGTCAGTTCAAAATGCTTTCATACACAGTTTGTTGAATCTTGATCCTCAGAGGCCTATCGCAAAGGTATAAATAAACTTTCGATTAGATGGCAGCAACGTATAGATAATGAGAGTAAATAAATATTTTGATAAATAAATATGTCACAGAAAAAATAAACGAGTTTCAATTTTTCAGTACAAATCGGCAATTTCATACTTTAACCCCTAATATTAGTTCTTACTACATAACTTATAACGCTCTTTAGAGATACGTGTCTGCTCGCGTTCAAGCGACTGTCAAGTAATACAGACTAAAGGTGTAGGTACTATAACTGTCATTTATTATTTTAGTTTTAAATCGCTCTCATAGACAGACTTTCAACTTTAAAACCACTGTATTTAGAAGAGTGTACCCATAAAAATAAGTTTCAGAATGGAGTTTGCCTATACCATTGTACAGAATCGATTATCTGGTGATATTGTAATAATAATTAGCGAATAAGTAACTAAGTGCGTAAGCGCGTAATAAGTAATTAAATAAATAAATAAGTGATCACATGCAAAATGCTGCCTGTATCATAAACGACAAAAAACTATAAGATTCAATTGTCACTAAATACTTAAAGTTGTATGTTGTTGTAGTAGGTTATTAATATTTTATTAACGCAACCTAGACTTACGCGGATCCCTTAATAAGGATTTAATACAGATTGAAACGCAGTAGCAACTGTAAACCAATCTTATAAAGATAAAAATATTTTTTAATACACTTTTAAGTCTCTAAAAGAAGAAAGCAGCGGGCGGGCAGCGGGAGGACCGGCGGATATCCAACTGCCACGAACGGTGTGGGCGCAGACTGTTAGCGTAGCAGTCAGGGAGACCCGGTGAAAAGGCTGACCGCTGGCCGCCCGCGGGTCAGTAGGGTTCCCAAACCAGAGGATTACAATTTCCTACCTAGGAGACTGAACTGCCAATCCGCAAAAAATCCCTGTTGTAGTGGTCGCGCCGGAGAATCCGCCCCCCTGTACCAGTAAATCGCACAACCTGCACAACCGCCCAGCCAAACATTCTTTTCCTCACGGAGACACAAATATCCTCACCGGCCGATACATCTTACTTACATTACCCTAGGTACAAACTTGAACACTTATTTGTATGTCGTGCCGGAGTATGCGTGTTTGTTGGGAAGATACTTGTATTGTAAGTTATTGTTGGCGACTAACAAAGTCATTGAGCAGTATCCCGCCGCGGTATTAGTGATTTTGGGAGACTTTAATGCCCATCACACCGAATGGCCTGCACTGATTTCGCGGGGAGCGGGGATATTTTCTCTAAACTGGTTCATTTTCCCACCAGAATACCAGATGTAGAGGACCATGCAAGCTTCTTACTGGACCATCTGCTGACCACACGTCCGGATGAGTATAACATGTCACTGGAAGCGCCGCTTCGCTCATCAGACCACTGTCCCATCCGGCCCCAAACGCCCTGCACCAGACGTGACCTACCACGGTCTACCAGTTGGCGTCGCGTGAATTTTACGCATCGTACCCGTGTGACTTGATGATTAATGTAATTCGACGAAAGAAACTTTTGTTTTAGCTTCTGGGTGGGTGAAGATCGGATGACAGTTGCTCTATGTAAAAAACAGTATCTTCACCAAATCATAAGGCTTAGGTAGCGGACGCCGTCAATCCATCCATTAGGAATTAGGAAACGGTATAATGCTAGGAAGAAGACCATGATTATTATTTTTATCATTATCGGCTGTCTCGGTCAAATGCTTTCCTTCACATCCAACCCTTCACCTTCGGTATCCATTTGTTTCCAGGAATTATTCTCAACCTAATTCTCAATCCTAAACCGGTTGCAGACAAATTAAGGAAAAGCAAACAATCTATACTAACATATAAAGCGGAACAGTTTGCTTAGTTGTTTATTTAAACGCACTAATCTCTGGTGCTACCAGTGGGATTTGATAAATCTTTTTGCATTTGATAGTAGATAGATAGATAGGCCAAGTCTTAAGGAAAGTTATTTAGCATCTTGGTACGATCTTCAGAAGTCGAGGAAAAGTACACGCGAATGAAGTGGCGGGCTGCCGCTAGTTATTCGGATTTAATTATTTTCCTAACCAAATCCCCAGTGTTATTCCTACTATATCCCCAATTGCTGTTAACAAATGAAATAGAATTATCTATAGATAAAATTGATCAGACAGACATACTCGTATATAACCTAATAAAAATTAATGAATTAAAATAAGCCTAATCAACACGGCATAAATGGTTATTGTTATAAAGTGTTGTTTACACAAGTTGTTAATTATTATAAACTTTTAATTAAAAAAATCTTGTTTTCGTTAATAATTGATTATTACAAAATTAATCATATAGTGATGTCAGGAGCTTGAAGTGTGTAAGGATCGAGTCACATGGCGCTCGGTCCTCTCTGCCTGCCCCGCAAGGGATCTGACGTGAAGTTGTAGTAGTAGTAGTTACAATATAGTACGTAGACTAGAGTATAAATTAACTAAAATGAGAATATTTCAGAAATATTTCTTTTCATAATTAGCAATTATGTTCATTTGCTCACCACTCAAAGCTGATGTGATAGTGATCTATAATTGACATATCAAAAATCAATCAATAGTGATTTCCTTAGTCAATAAACTATAACAAGTCACCTTACAATTTTATTCATTATAATGGTATCTACATAAATTGATTGTTCCCGATTTAAGGCATAATAAAATACGTAGTAACTGTTTCGCAGACATGTCTAACGTATAGCTATGAGTAAAACAAGCTCAACACTCGAACTTTTAATACATCCTACATAAGAACATTGCAAAGTTCAATGCGAAGCACTTAGCGACACGGGTAGCAAGTTGACACATCACTTTTGATTAAACAGAAAGAGACGAATAATTTTATTGTTTTCATATGAAAAACAAATAAACTTCTTGTGGAGAGCTATATCAGGACTGAAAAAGTATGTAGTTATTTAATTAATTAAATTCGGTTTAATATGTCCATAATACTTTGGATTATACGTGTCTCCATGATTCTATCTATCCACAACGCAGCCAGGTACTTAACTTTACCCTAAATCCAGAGCGTGAGCAGAGATAAACGAGCACCATATATCTCACTCGCTGTGACATACCTCTTTTTTGCACGCTCGCGGATTCCTATTACTGTTGATTTCCTCTATTGATCAAGCACGGCCAATTTGGTCGTGGTAGGTAGTCATGAGGCCTTCCTAATTTTTGAATTCTTCCAGCTTCACTTTGTATATCAGTTTCGTTATTTTTTTCTCTTGCATTCTGTCTACACGTCCGAACTAACACGTGTGCATGTCTCTTCTTTTCTTAATACCAATAATCTCTTAGCCATGCCCAGGTCTCGCGTCTACACATTAGTGTTGAGATTACCACCGCGTTGTGTATAGCGAGGTATGTCGTCTAGCTCAAGTTTTTACTACCAATAAGTTTTTCCAACGCTCTATTCGCACTATCCTTTGCACTTGTCGTTGAGCTCGACCAGGTGATAGATTTCGATGTCGTTTGTCGATGGGGCTCCAACAACTTGGTTGAGTTCAATGCCAAGAAAACCCAGGCGTGTGAAATTAGTGCCATGATCTCCATTCCATCGTCTTCCCTCTCTTCAGAGCACCCCTTTGCAGATACACAATAGCCTTACTTACATCCGCGGTATCACCATCAGATGTGACCTCAACCCCAAAGATTATATCGAGAGCGTTATTTCCGTCTCGGAATCCTGAACAGGGTGAGATTGTTCTTCACGCCTGAGCAGCGCTGCCATTTATACAAAGCGCAAGTTCGCCCATGTGCGGAGTATTGCTCTCACCTCTGAGACGCCAAATATTTACTTGACGCTCTCGATAGAATGCAGCGCTATACGCATCATAGATAGCGCTGAGGCCACTAACTCCCTTGAACCTCACCAGCTGCGTAGGGATATTGGTAGCTTTTGACCTCGTCCCTCCTTCTCCTTTCCTCCTCTGGAACACTTGCGCTGGATTGAGATCACATCCACATCGAGTTGGGTTGCTTACCTTCTGTACTAAAAATTTCGGCGACTCATTTCTCTGTCGGAATCAAAATTTGGAATTTTCCGGCGCATGTATTCCTCACTTCCTGTAATCCCTGGTCGTTCAGACGAGGTGTGAAGAAGTACCTTAGCGGGCCGTCAAGGGGGGGACAGCCAGCACAGCGTTAATTACTGTACTGGCTGTTCTCACATCTGGTTCTCATTAACGCTTTCCATCAGGCATCAGGCGCAATGAAGACATGTTGACAGACCACATCACAGTTCATAATTCTTTGCGTATCCTTAACCTTCTTCTGAGCTATCTACCACACTTTCTTTTAAAAATTTTACGCAATCGAGCACATTTTAGTATTAAAATCTCGCGACTACATCTTTCACCGACTAGACGTCCATAGGTACATATATTATTACAACATACATACTACAATTTCATATTCTAATTTTACACTCGTTATCATGATCTCCGTACAATAAGAAACTCTTCCGACATAAGAAAACTATGAAAATTACTAAAAAACTACTTAAGAATTGAAACTAAACTTCTGGAAAATATCCATACATAAGAATAATAATTGCAATAAACAGTGATATATTTCTGTTTTAGTTATCGGGTTAAAGAAATTCATATCTGTTGGGAAAAATTGATATATTATGTTGGAAAAAAGCATGCTGGCCGCACGTTTGAAGTACTGCGAGTAGAGTGGACTATCTACAGCGGGGACAGCCGCATATAAGTTGACGAAATACGTCATCTCATATACGACTCCATTTTAGGACTTTCCTATCTGACATAAGTGGCTCAGCAGATATGGCCACGTTTGCTGACAATGTGCTGACTTTAGGGTCTGTATCAACTCAGGTTCTTCTTGAAGAGAAAGATCACATATTTCTCTTTCGGTCGAAATCGGAACCAAAAGTTATTGTGTTCAAAAAAACAGACAGGGCATTAACTCCAGTCCAAATCTATGGCAGGTGGACAGTGCATTCCCGGGTCATCATTACAAAATGTCGGTAACGGTGACGATGCTCCTCGCCGTCATTCTACGTGACTTGCTTGCTCATGTGTGTTGATGCTTCACACTCCAAGTCTCTTTAACACTTGAAAAGCCGCAATTTGAACGCCCCACTTAAGACTATGGGCAACTTTATTTAACAACTATTTTAATGCTCCGATGCTGCGAAAATATCGCCGTTCTGAGCAGTGTTTATTCTAATGGGCGGAGAAAAATATTCTGTTCCTCTAGTACTTTTAGTTTCTATAAGCCTCTAAAAGCTGTAATTACTACAAATTACCTACTACTTACGAACTTAAGTTCATATCTACGTAATACAATTTAAAATATATTAAATAATACATAAATTTCGAGGGAATGCGCTTTCTATTCAATAGTTACGAAACGTAATTTTCGTCACAAGGTTTCCTTAATTGCTCCCTAATTAGATGGAGGTCGTTAACCGTCGATAGTGCTAGCATAAATACATTCTTAAAGAAGAATATTTATGCATGAATATGACCCCGAAACAGGCCCTATTGTGGCGACAAATAGAGTACGTGTCGAATCAGAAACAAGCCATTGAAAAGGCAATACAGGGCAGATAACGGAATTTGTTGCCCGTAAGTCCTGCCCGGGTCACGTTACTGAGTTACTAGTACTGGGAATTGAGACATTGTAACGTATGCAATCATTATATGAATGTGGATAAGTGTCGCGGTTATTGTATCCCAACAAGTGAAACTTGTTTTTTTTTTATTTAATTTGTTTAAAAAATCTAACAGTCTATTAATAAATTATTGCAACTAAATCCTTCTCCGCCCTAAATCAGGTATACA
This sequence comes from Pyralis farinalis, assembly GCA_947507595.1. Classification (NCBI taxonomy): domain Eukaryota; kingdom Metazoa; phylum Arthropoda; class Insecta; order Lepidoptera; family Pyralidae; genus Pyralis; species Pyralis farinalis. The sequence goes on from OX382273.1 coordinate 15,725,197, forward strand.
ATGTTAGTTTTATATAAAACTTTTAAAATCATAGGAATATTGATAGGAATGTAATTAAAATTTATTGTTTTTGAAGGTTTAATTCTTTGTTGTAGAATACCTCAAATAAATTCTCATGTACTGCGTTACTTGCGTTACTTTAATTAAGTATTTAGACTAAAAAGAATTGAATCTATTGTGTCAATAATTAATGCCAGAAAAAGTACATTTTTAGAGATTTAATTTAAATAAATTACAGAGTAAAATTTATTTGTAACGCTACTTTTTACGCATTTAATATAATTTTCCTTAAGTCAAGTCAGATAAACAACAACTTTTAATGTATGACAATTGTCAAATTGCGAAAATATGACAAAGAATTTGTGTGTATATATGTATGACGTGTATAAATATTTGTAATGTTTTAATTTTTTACATATTCAGAATGGTGGTTAATTAACACACACATTGAACACAATTTCATTTTCTTATACTTAAGTAGCCATAAAAGAGATTGGATTGTTACACAATTTTCATACAACGAGTAGAAAACAAGCATTTTTATAAATTTCCAAGTACAAATATTTCATAAGTTACTTACTACTACACAAAAAGTGAAAATTTGATCAAAGCACCGGGCTTAACAAACTAGCAATTTGGGTTATATTCAGAAACTCTATAGGCTACGGCAGACGTATCCCAACATCTTATATTGAGCTTTTTGGTGTCCACCACGGTATAAATTTAGTTAATATATTGTGCATATAGCAAATGCATTCTAGCATGGGTATGAAGTGAACAATTTATGCGCAGATAAGCATAAGATATGTATAATTAAAAAGAAAATGGAAAGTGAAAAATTATAATAGTGCTACATGCCGCTGCCGCCCGCGGTTCTTCCCGAACAGCTTTTCAGGGCTTTGACAAGAATCCTAGACCTTTTCGGAATAAAAAGTATTACGGAACTGGGATATAAAGTACTGTCTTTTAAAATATCAGCATATTTTGTGTCATATATGGACAACAACAGACAAATGACAAAGAAACTTGAAAAAAAATTGCTTTATCATCTATATCAATTTTAGAGTAAAAAAATTGGCGACGTGTACAAGTGTCCAAAAGTTGCGATAACTGCATATACTTGTTATAATAATTGTTATGTTATTAGTGGGATCAATGGAATGGGAATTAGAAAATAATGAAGAATATTCTCCGTTCTTTAAAAGTAAATAAAAATCGTTGATACTTAGTTTGACCCCAATGAAAGTCAGTTTGTGATTGCTTACAACTTTAAAAATATACTTTTTGTCCATATTTTGGATCTGGTTTTAATTTCTGCCGAATCCGATACAAACTATCTTACGTAACATCTTATAATTCCCATTTAGTTCGTCATTTTTTGTAATACTTAACCGAGAGCTTTTCCTACCGAATAAATAATAAACAATGATATCACTCACTCTGAAAAAAACTTGGCTTTAAGCTGAACCAAGACAACTATTCTATGCTATTTTATTACAAAAGGAATAAGAAGGCAGAATATATGTATAAATATTTATACAGGCAGGGTCCCCAGTTTTATAATACTTAAGTATAGATGACTGCTTTCGATGTCCACCGATTACGCTTCGGCTAGCTACCGCGGGGAATGAACTATTATAGTAGAGCCACAGCAAATATAATTATATCAAACAATAACTCAATATCATATAAAGCAATGCTTAACTTAAAAAAAGTTAGTAATTACAAGAAACGTAATTTATTCAATTTTTAAGTTTGCACGTTTGAATAACTAATGTTTAAAACACAAATTTCTATTAAACAAACTATGACTTTGTAATTATCATAATAATGACTATTTTTTACATTCAGTAAGACTATAGACATTTAATCCTAAAGACCAATGATATTAATCTCTTCTAAGTTTTATCACAGACGTTAGACATATTTGAATATATATGTGTTTGTGTATCAAACGCATGGTACTGTGTGTAATATTTTTATTAAATTATTTAATGTAACATACATTTTTATTTCTTGGGGTTCTAGTTGTTACTATCATGGAATTAATAATGTGGTTTCTTTCTGACCGCGACACAATTCGTAACTTCGATAATTTGTTAAGACGAATAATGAAACATATCAGCAGTTACGGAGTATTTTTTATCTCATGACGAGTGTCAAATAAATATCATCTTATAGTAAGGAGTTTAGACAGTTTATATACACTTGGACTACAGAGAAGAGTTGCGTTATCAGTGCCAGAGGCATCGAGCATTATGCAAATAAATGAAATAATTTATTATATATTTTTCCGCAGCAGCAAACTCTGAAACTTTCTAATAAGCGAAATCGTCGTGTGTTATTAATGTTAAAAGCTTAAGCCACAGCTGTGATCTAACTATGAATGATATACAGCTACTGTATCATATTATTTTCATTGGTTCGATACAAAACTCTCACTTGAAGTGTTGTGATGCTGCCGATATACTTTCCTGAGTCCCTGCGTGATCGGACTGCTTACGCGAACGTCGATTACCTGCGGTATACTGACGTAATACCGAAAATGCATTATCCTGCACACATGTACGTAAGTCAAAATGTCTTCTATGAACAAAAGTCTGTCACGTGTGAAGCAAGTCGTGTACACTGTATTTCGTATCTTGATGCTTGTTTAATATTTCATACTAGCTCGATCCTGCTATTATGTATGAACGAGGTTATTATATATATCTAGAGATATATAAATACTTAACAAAATTAAATACTCATTCACTGGGAGTGATTTGAATATAGTTTACATCAGTTTATTTGTAGTTGGCAAATTCAAATTACTAGACTTTTTTTATTGAAGCTCGGAGGCTCAGTCGTGAATGACGCAACTACGTGGGTTCAATTCCCACACAAGGCAAACATTTGTGTGCATGAACATGTCTGTTCGTCTTGGTCTGGATGTTTTAAGAGAGGTAGGGCGCATCAAAGCAGCCCGTCTGGGGAAGTACCTCCACCTCACAGAAATCCGTAGCCAAATAACAACTCCCTAGCTAGAGGGTTGTTGTGTTTCTGCGTGTGAGTTTGGTCACCAGTAAGCTTCCAAGGAGTAGCTGTGTAAGCAGCAGAGGAGGCATCGCGCGAGTAATACTTAAACAAGCGTTAATAGGCTACGGTACCCGCTTTACATCAGGGATGGATATTGGATTTTGAAAAATGGAGGGACATTGAGGATATCGGTTTAGCGGTTCCCGCATTTGATGACATCTGCAACCAATTTAACTTAAAATACATGCTTTAGTTTAGTTCAATATATACAGTATGTAAATATAAAACAGTGTATAATTTATCTAAAATAAATGATTATAAAAAAATCATAATTAAATCATATCGTTGGGCAGTGTCAAATTTTATTTCTGCCCTTCAAGGTTTAACTTGTAGCGTTTATTTCCGAATATCCATTATATTGTGTGACAGACAGATTGAGGGGAGATCAAAGTATTCCATATTTAAATTTTTATCCGGAGTTTTAAAAGACACTCGCGCAAAGTTAGAGCATGCTATTATATTTGGAAAGGAAAGAGAAATGGCCGAACTAAATAAACAATCAAATTATGAAACATTTATGAACTTGTTTTTTAAGGTTCGCAGGTTTGAGTAATTGTATTATTTTTAACATATATTAATATAAACGTTATACAATCTCATTAAGCCAGTAAACGTAAAACGTTACCGAGCTGTTACCACATCTGACATATAGCATGCTGCGTGCATTTCGATTGAATTACAAATCGAAAAAATACAATACTAAACTGTGACGAGAGATGAATCGATCTTTCGTCACGCCTTTTGTTGATTAAATAGGCTTAAGGGTCTTTATCTGAATCGAGGAGCGAGATAGTTACTAAAGTATAAATAGTAAGTGATTGAATTTTAAGTTGTAGTCAGTTGTGAAAGTCCACAGTTGCTAATATGTTGATATTAATGAAGATTTACCTAGCAGAATTCTGCCGTCTGTTTTACTAATGAAATTTATGTAACGGACTTGCTATAAATACTACCTAAATGTTAAAGTAAATAAAATTGATGATAGTACCTCGTGTAACCTTACTAATACTCATAAAAAATTGTATAGCTGTCTGATTTCGCGCCCATATAGGAACTACTATATTATTTGTTTTATCTTTTATATGGAATGTTCATTGGTATAGAATGCCACATATGTGGATGCTTGAAACGAAGCTCTACATCTCACGAGACCCAGGCGCCTGCCGAACACGCCCATTTATTCATAGAAACTAAGCGAGTACATAATTATCTTAATACTCTAATAAAGTATTTTATATTATAATTTACAGCTAACTATTTTAATTATATAATTTATATAATTATGTAAAGAATGTCATTCTATATTATACCTCTTGTTTTTCAATACAGTGATGCAAGAATTTTGTATAATATTTATATTACTAGTATTGTACCGAGACACCTAGCATATAACCACGATAGCCAACAATTACTAGACATTAACAGAATTGTTATAATGTATCTACTTAGAAAATATATATCTCAATTCAAAGAATGTGCCATATTGTAACTTTCCCAAAAAGACTATCAATAAATAAATAAAAAGTGAAGTATATATAAGATATGTTGATATTCTATTGATTTGACATGGATAGAGTGGTAGAGTATACGTATTGATGCGGCAATAAAAGTATGAAAATAATTATTTCGTTTATTTCCTTTGAGTGGGATCACGTAAAGCTGACGTACGAATTTTTAATACTAAAATTCCTCCATATACATAACGTCGTGGAGAATACGAAATATAATACAATTGAATTTAAATTAATTATAGTTCGTTTAGCGGTATCTTCGCGGTTAGTGCAACCAATTTGTGTGGTAGTGCATTTATGAGTACTGTATGCAGGGCGGGGTACATTCGTAGTCAGTCACCTTGCAATTGGTATGGTAGTCGCGTCTGGCACATGGCGAGAGTGGGCGACCTCATATAGCTTGCGCGGGAGGCATTTCCTTTATTTGTTCTTTGTTCGCAGCGTGTTAGTGTCGTGCCTTCGTATCGCAGGACACCATGCGTACGCTACTGGTAAGTATCAGTGACATGCCCTCTCCAAGGGCAATTACATTATACTTTCTGGTCTTTCATCAATCACTTTCCTTTTATTTTATAACAACATTTCGCAGCGTCTCTAAAAAAAATCATAATAATTAAAATTTATGTATGAATGTATCATTGTTTCCATTTTAACTATCACTTAAATATATAACATAATATTTTTTATGTGATGAAAAGGGTACATAAACTCTCTATCTATTTTGATATCTATTAAACAAACCTTGCTTAAAATATAATATCATAATTAATTAAATTTCCTGTTTCATTAAAATTTGCCATAATATTTTCGCAACTATTGAACCCAATTTATGAAAAATGTTCACGCCAAGTTAATCGTAACATAACAATATATATTCATTGCTTTGAAATGAAACGAACTTAACACTAAGATATATTTTCAGTTTTTGTTATAAATGTTACATAAAAAGTTATTGAAAAATAATGCAAATTTTGCACGAAAGGACACTAGATTGTGAAAGTTACACAGACCGAGTAGACAACATAATTTGCTTTAAACAGCAACACAGTAGAGTGAGCACTTACATTCCGATCGATATAGATATTACATAAATTGAATCCAGGTCGATAGTATAAGTAAGATATATATTGTAGATATCGGTTACGCGTGCCAGCCAACCTTGGGAGGCGATCGTGAGCTGACAAGTTATTTCAGTGCACTCGCTACAAATCTTGTACTTGATAACCTTTCGCCTTACAAAAAAATGTGCCCTTCTTAACTCATAAGGCGGAACTAATTGTTTAGTGCGAACGCATAATTTGGCAAGTAAGCTGTTGTCATATTAACTACTGAATTACGTAAATCATGCAAGTCTCTGGCAAACTTTGCTGGTTACGTTACCGGCCTGTTATTACTAACTGGCTTAGCCACCAGATACAAACGTACGTGTGCGCAACTTGAACTATTTCACAGCGAATTGTACCTGTCCACTGCAAAAAGTCAGGTTTGTAAACTGACCGGTCTGTATTAGTATTGGCTATAAGCGGCTTGACTGTGCAATTAGTATGTGAGAACAGAATAACTTTCATAGTTTACCTTGCTTCAAATGGTCGGTGATCTAAACACCTGAGTTAGTAAATAGAGACCTGTTTATTTCAAATCTGTTTGCCGTCGTGTAGTAATATATATATATACATTTAGCAATAACATATTTTATGATGTCTGTACCTGTAATTCGTTGATATCTAGAACTCAATAAACAATGTTGTTTACAAGTTGTTTCTTGTATCACCGTATCCAACGAAATAAGTCTGTAAATAGACTATACCAACGATTTAGACGTTGAAATAATGAATGTTGAACTGTCTGAGCACGCATCACTAGAAAACAATGTACTTTTTATTTGCAGAAATATACGTACTCTAACAAACTGTATTTCAAAATATAATTTTGGTTATTGAATAGTACACACCTTAGAGTCTAGTATAACATTTTTTTGCCAAAGGTTAATTCTGATCATATTAAAATCAATTTATTTCATAGTTATTACTCTGCCGTATTACGAGCCGATTAATCTCCTTGATAATTTTTACTCTGTGGGAAAAGTCATCGATTTGGTATTACAAAAAGAATATTTAATTGAAGAATATGACTATTATGTTGATTAGACTATTAATATTTAGTAACAAAATAATATAAAAAAATAAAATTAATATGTTTGTCAGGGCTGTATTTGATATCAAAAGTTAAAAACCATGAGACACTTAAGAGCCAGCCACAGTAAGAGTTATAATATTATACATAGCTACGAGTATATACGTCTTATTTCAAAATCGCTTTACATCAGGTGAGTCGTATGTTTACATACTTGCTAAGAAACATATATATATAAATATATACCGATATAATAGCAGTATCAGGATTGTTCAGTTGGCAAAGAAACCCCCAAATTACATGACGTAATTCTCTGTGTGTCTATATATACACGCTTCATTTCTTACAATTAACATGATTATGTGATAGTTAATAAGGCATAACAGAAATACTAAATGCATAATTGTTGTTTCTACCCACGTTGCTATTATCTAATAACAATTGTAGCGCCTTACAAAAGACTTCAACGACAAGCCTACGCGACGATGCACCGCTCCACCCGCCTTACCCCACGCGTCCTACATTTTATTACCAACAAAAATTACACACGTATTGCGACACTATTCTAACGTTTGTATATTAACAGTATATGTATCACAAACTAACGGTTGGTTAAAGAGCATCTAAAGCTAATATATATTACGAATTCTTTGAATATAAGGTAACCGTAGACCTGCGCCTCGCATTATAGTGTAAGTTTTGTGTTAGGCTATACTAAAATACTTTAATCTCAATACAGATATAACAATATTGCAATATAGTATATATTAGGTACAGGCACGTGAATCGATAACCTAAGGACACAAGTTGTTATCTAAAAAAAAAAATGTATTTACGTATCTATGTTTATCAGTTGTCTAGTACCCATAGCAAAAGCTTTGCTTGCTTTGGGTCTAGGTGGAGCTTTATAATTTATTCGACAATATTTATATATTAGGTACATTATATATACATCGACATACCAATCTACAAAGTCGTACGTATGAAAATTGTACATAAAACTGGATATAATAGTTAAATAAAAATGGATTTATTGCAATAGTTACTATTTCTCTATATCTAATTTTATATTCATGATATTGTTTTTTTCTTTAACTTTATTTTGTTATTATTATTTCTTGTAGTAAGTCTATAGTTATACTATACTAACTCTAGCTCATCCCACTGCAGAGATACAAAAGAGCAGACTCCTCCACGCTGTTCAACTGAGGATTGACGGAGGCCCGTGTTTTCAAGCCGCCCGAAGGCCACTGTCTTAGCTCAACGGCTGTCATCTACGCTTAACAGCCACTGCTTAACGAGAAGCTCGAGATAGAAAACCTATCCATAGACAGGCTGTGGTCGACGTTGCTTAACCAGTGTGTAGAATGACACACGCAACGACGTCTTCGAGCTTTCTATAGTTATACATAATTTGTAAAAAAATCAAGTCTCTACCTATTACGGTTCAAAGATACAGCCTTGCGACAAACGGACGGACCACCACTCGAACAGATAGATGAATAGACAGACAATTTGGTAATAGGGTTCTTAATATCAAAACCACTAAAAACTATAATCAAATCACGACAGAAAATATATAAGACGTGCATATGAAGTAACATAAATAGTTTTAACAATTTAAACCAATGAAGAATTGCTCAATCAGATAATAAATAATTTTAATAACTTAAAATAATGAAGAATGGATATTCCTACGTGACAAAAATTTTAATGGCATGTTATTTTAAGCTCGACGCCGAGGCATATTAATATCCATTTTTTCTACGTGAACCAGTTTTATTCTAATCGCATTCTACTAGTTACATACCTTCTAATGTACCAAGTTGCTAATGGCATGCACTTAGTGTCTAAATTACTTCTATTTCATAATACAAAAATACCTTCCGTCACCAATAGCCTTCCTGTTCATACATAGTATCTATTATTAATATTTTCTCGACGCTTATTAACGTCTACGTAATCATCTGCTTAGCACTCAACTGTTACGGATTGAAATCACCCACTACAGGATTTCACTAACTAATACTAAAAAACGAATTTAGGTAAATCTTATATTCCGTATACTGGTTTAAAGGTGGTTTGGTTGGAAGGTTTCTGGCACCTACATGAACACTATTTTTATTATATAAAAGAGCCATTCACTACATTTATAACATGCTTCGATGGAATCAATAAAATAACTTTTCTAAAAATATATTAATATATACTATGATTATGAACATAATTATTTACAATTGTACAAGGGTCAGTCGGACAGACAGTGGAAAATTTGTAATAGGGTTATGTATCCTTGAGTTCGGAGTCATAAAAGGACAAAAATATAAAATAAAATGTTCAGAAAATCATTATAATTAAAATTATGTAAAACGTATCTAAGTTCCCAGTTCCTCAAAAGATCCGGTGGCTAATAATTTCATTTTATACGATGTTTTGATGAAGAATTTCGCCTTTATACACTTTTAATTCCTCATATCACAATCATTTATCATTAGACAGTTTATTTACTTATCATCCACGTGCTTTATGCAAGATGCTGATAATACAATACAGTAAGTCGTGAATAATTAGTTGTGTAATAACTTCTATAATGAGTACAACTTCGAAATTGTAGAAAAAATCGAGAACCCCACAAACTCTTTCGATTACTTGATCTCTTTTGTACGAGAATGCTCAATTTATTTTTACTATTTTAGTTCTAACCGCTTAGAATAGTTGTTATAGACGAAGACATTCATCTATGAAGAAGAAATATAAGATATTTCACCATAAAATCGCTGCCTTATAAAATGAATGTCTCTAGTATCAAATACAACTCTTAAACTTCCGAAAACACATTATTATCTCACGTATCCACTCTCTCAAAACCCATATTTTTGAGATTTCATACAAATTCTGTAGTAAAGAAATAGAATAATATAATCAACAAGTGCTGGAGTTCGCGCTTCGCGCAAATCCACCACTACTTTTACAAAATGTACTTTTTTAAATACTTCCGGTTATCAAATTAACTCAATTTTGATACCATTAGAAAGATGCAATTTAGTTTGACTTTCTGGTGAAAACCGCATCTCAATCGCATTTATAGTTTTATTTCTAGAGGCCAAAATGTCAGTGCAGAGAAATAGAGGGAGAAACTGTACTATTTTATGGGTTAGGGACTCCGATCGGCTTGAAGTACCCTATCATGCTGTATATACGAAAAGATCATCACAAACTGTACTTGATAAAAAACCTGTCGATATCTCACGTCCCACATAAACTTATCTATTATTAGACATGGCGAATAGATGCATAAAGTGAGAGTTGCCTTAGTGATGCAATGCCATAAATTTAACCTTGCAGTTGCTGTTACAGTATGACCAAATAAAACAATATTTAGTCATAACTTATTTGAAATTGAAGGACATTAAACTCGAATAGTATAGCTTTTGCTCATGACTTCGTTCCCATGAAATTTATACTACAAGTACGTACTTATGTTTAACAGAAAGTTTTACGTTACGTTACGTTTACATCAATTTGTTTAAACATTGCTTTTCTACAAGAATGGCAAGTACAAATTTATACCTTTAAACAATTGGTTTTGGTAATGATTGTACACATATGCAGAGAGATATACATTAATTTAAATTTTAGCTTTCGGAAACACTCTCCTTAGAAATATCTACAACTTAACGCCAAATTCCTTGCAGGGTAGACAGAGAGAGCCAAGCACCACATGACTCTTACACACCTCACTCGCTTCTTTAACTTTTATAGCTCATCTCGTGCGCGTTTCGTGCCGGTTTCTAAGGCTCCTGACATCGCCTTCTGATAAAACACGACCAATTTGGTCATGCTAGGTAAATCTTGGCCTTTCTCGACACCTATATCCTTCAACTTTCGCATCGTATATCTGTTTCGTAATTCTTTCTTCATGCATTCTTTCTACATATCCGTAATAACGGAGCATGCCTCTTCTAATTTTAAAACCGACAATCTATGTCAGATATTACATATAAGCATCTAAGCCTAGTTTACCAGTAGACAGCTTGCACCAGGTGCAGGCGAAGTTAAATTTCGATGTATGATAGCTGCATTCACAGCTAGTGCAAGAATTTTATGTTCTAATTAAATTGTTTCTATTCTTATTGGCGAGAACTCACTACACTAGTAACAATGGTGACAACGCGCGAGCGTGAGTTCTTATATTGCAAGCCTCGTGGAGTAAGAGAGCCGTTGAGAGTGTTTGTTCAAAGAACTTTGACAGATAAAGCTTTGCGGTATCATCTAACTTTGGATAATATATATCCAATACTAATGGAACCCTTTGAAAATTGCTCGCATGTCGGTCTGTCTGTCAGTTAGACAATTATATTAGAAATGGATAAAATTAAAAACGTGAAATTCGACATAGTTGTAGTATCATCACCTTCACATATTACAATGAGATAATTATCTCAAAAATAATAGTAACAATTTGGAGAGGATGTGAAATGCAAAATTGTATCAAAGAATGAGCATAATGAGCACATCCATAAGGTTAGTTTTTGAGTTACAATCAAATTCAAAATTTGACAGAGAACGTGTCGAAGTTGGCAATAAAAAAGATGTGTACCTACGCGTTTTACAAAATAATGTGAATACTTGATATAACAGTGTAGATCGTGTAATAAACAAAAACATTTGTGCAGAATGCTATTACCTAACTAAGCGCGAAATGCAACCGCGTACATTGGAGATGCATTTGAAGTAACCTCGTAACATTTACGTTATATTTATTTGATAACTTAGGTACACTGATTGTATTGAAGTCAGATTATTAAATTTTTATTTTATTTTCTTATTTAATATTATCAACTATACCACTTTATATTATTCATGTGACATCCTGATCTAACTATAATAGTATTGTCTTAGGTTTTCGCGATTGTTACACATTGAATTAAACAATTTTTAACGGAAGTATCGCGTATTTTATTTATTTTGTTGAACCTGACGTTTCGAACGCTTTGCAGCGTCCGTGGTCGCAGGAAGACTGATGAAGATAAAATCTCACGCGTGCGAAGCCGCGAGCTTCAGTTGGTTGCAAATAAATAAAATTGCCAATAACAGATTTTTAAGAAATGGATATGAATGTTTACATGTTCTCAAAACATTAATTTAAAAATGTTTGTCATTCCGTTTATTCCGCCTAATCTCCGAAACGACTAGACCTATCTTAACAGGACTTTCACTGGCAGATAGCTAATATTATATAGATATATAGCGTAGCCTACTTTTTTAAGAAAAGGAATTAGGATCCCGCTGGGATAGCATGAAAACCATGAATTTGTGAACAAATTCTAATTCACGCGGACGAAATGACGAAGGGCCGCTAGTATTAACATAAATCTAAAAACACGAATTTAGTGATAAATGCGCACACCAGGCTTCGAATCAAAAACGTCGGTTAATGGACTCGTTCTTTATCCACTAGCCTATCACAACATTCTACCATAGATACTATACTGCTTATTTAAATAATCCTTTGATGCAATATAAAAATATTTTCATTCCGTTTTGTCTACAACGAAGACCGTAATTTGCTAACGGATAGACAATGTACAGCCTGGATCACCAAGACTTCAAATTCGGACAGAATTGTGTAACTACACTAAGCTCTACCCCTACGAGCGTAGAGTCAGCATTTATTATAATCCCCGCACTAATATCCCCGTGTAGGAATGCTTAAAAATATTACATTCAAATAGTGCAATTTTTGTGGTAAAAATATTGATGAACTGATAAAGTGTTACTGTTTAGACGTATATAATCTCAGAAAACTTAGTTCTAAATTCGACAGCAGTCTTCGTAACTCTACCATGTTGCTTAAGACCTCGGCAGCAAGGTTGTATATATCTAATATATGTTTACTCAGCGTTATCTTTTGAAGGTTGCCGTTACAATTTGATAGGCCAATGAAATGAGTTTCAATATTACTTCCGCGTGCATGTTGCCTTATAAACTTGCAGCAATTACAAGATACTATTGCAGTTCGTATAAACAGGAATGCTCTATTTCTGTTTACCGGTTTTAACCGGTCTTATTACCTCATCTACGGTCCAGCCCAGCAGCCGTTCCAATGTCACCTTGAATTGCGGAAGTATGCATAACTCCGGGCGTCCTTTTCACTTTCATTTAAAGAATTACGAATATTTAACCGAAAACTAATTGAGAATTCATTATTATGACATTGTTGTCATGAGAATATAAATTATAAATAAATGTTCATTTGGCATGGCTTGTACATTATTATTTGCGTAATTATGCGAGCCCGCATGGTAGAGTCAACTGACAGGACACTATCGTCCTTTGTCAGTTGCCGCAGCAATTTGGGCTCCTCTTTTCGCTAACCATCAGGCGAAGCGGTGCCACTACGCTGAGCTGAATATAAAAAAAAATTGTTTTACTCTTCATATAAGCCTTGTATGTTGATATGTGGCTATGTACAACAAACTTATATTATTTTTAATTCCAATGATTCTTCCTTAGAATCCTAACCCGAGAGGTATGTGTAAGTGAAAATATATTTAATTCTCGTAATTCTGTTATTTGATTACCACATTAAATTTATAATTTATAATATAATATAAAGATGGTAGCAGTGATAGATCGGTGGATAAAGAATCAGTCTACGATCCCTGATTCTCTAGTACTGATTCTGGACATGTAACACTAAATTCGTGTTTTCAGATTTATATACATATTCGTAATTATCACTTGCTGGGCGATGATGGAAAACATCGTGAGGAAACCCGCACGTCCAAGAAACTATATTTCTAAAGACGTGTGACCAAACCTATGAAAGGTCTGATTTTACCCGTAGGTTGCGGAGGTTTGATGATAGTCGCTCCATGTCTAAATCAGTAACTTCGCCAAATCCTTAGGCTTAGGTAATAGACCCCGCTAATCCTAATGGTTTAGGAAAAGGGATAATGATTAGGAAGAAAATTATTTGAATGGTCAATTTTTAGGACTCTTTTTTCTAAATTTAGTGACATTCATCTCCGACGTACGACTGGAGTTTACTCCTTACGATAGATAATTTTGATATACTTATATCGAATAAAAAAAGGGGATAAATGAATGCATCTTCTGAAATAATAAGAATAAAATTTATATTATTCATAAGTGTGAACTACAGATCATATCCTAAAGGCTTACGAATTAACCGCATTTATATGTTTTTCGGGTTCTTGTTCGTTACGACTCGAATCAATTTCTTCCCTTTTTTTTCCGATGTTTTTTTAACTTTAAAAACTTGATGATTTGTTTTTTTTTTTTTTTTTTTTTTTTTTATACTACTAAGGTGGCAATCAAGCATACGGCCTGCCTGATGTTAAACAGTCACCGTAGCCTATGGACATTTGCAACACCAGGGGCGTCACTCATGCGTTGCCGACCCTCTAAAAACCTCTTCACGCATTTCTTGAAGAACTCCATGCTGTAGTTCCTTGGAAAAACCTCGGCTGGGAGCTCATTCCACAGCTTGAGTGTTCTCGGAAGAAAACTTCTCTGGAACCGCACCGTACGCGACCATAGCGGTTCAAGCGTGTGAGGGTGAACTCCCCGCCGTCGGCGAGCGGTGCGGTTATAAAAAGTAGCCGTCGGCATCATTTCGAACAACTCTTCAGAACACAACCCGTTGTACAATCGGTAGAACACACAAAGGGAGGCAAAGTCTCTCCTTAAACTTAAGGGTTCAATATCGTGTGTAAGCTTAGGATTGTCGACAATTCTCACAGCTCGTCTCTGAATCGAATCACACGGTCCAAGCTGGTATTCAGGTGCTCCCGCCCAAAGGTGACTGCAGTACTCCAAGTGCGGTCTGACTTGAGACTTATATAATATAAGTCTTTGCCCCGCACTGAAGTACTGCTTAGCCCTGTTAAGCACACCAAGTTTTTTCGACGCCAGCTTGACCTTCTCCTCCAGGTGATTTCGATATTGCACATCACTGGAGATCTCGACGCCAAGCATCCTAATACTTTTGGTGACGGTAAGAGGTGTGTTCTGGAATTTAGGAACCACAGCAAATGGAGTTTTCTTAGTTTGTTTAATGTTAATTAATTTTATTAATTTGTTTAATGGTAATACATAAAAATATACGTAAAATATTTTTACGAAGCTTCCCAATACGCAGGCGCGCACACACACTAACACACGTACATCGAGTACGTAACCTACACACGTGCAACGCTCAGTCGGTAACTTTGTCTTCGCCTTCGACTTCGCGTCCGCCTTCGCTTTCGTCTTCACCTTTATCTTTGATTTTCTTTCGAGTGATACTTAATGTATTACAAACGTTCATAGGCTACGGTAACCGTTTTACATCAGATGGGTCGTGTGCCTTTCGACGTTGTATAAAAAACTCAGTTAAATCCTTCAGATACTTCTATCTCACTCTCTCGCACGTTAAATCCTACAGATGTACAATGTTTCCCTTTTTTGTTAACGCGTTCACTTGATTTTACTTCTCATAAAATTTCCGTACCGGGCCTTATAACTCAAAATCGTTTCTTAAGGTTTAAACTCCATAAATACAAATTATTAACTTTAACTGGTTTATACATTCTCGAATTTTGCTAATACACATTCAGATTTTTTTACTCTAAAGTTTATCAATCCAAAACTAAGACCAAGAGATCCAAGCGATTGTTACTACCAACGTGTAAAAATACAATATTTGACAAAAATTGTTACAGTAAGCTGATTAAAATATACAATAAATTAGCCCTAGATATTTAAATGCTAGCCTGTGCTTTCTCTATCAATCAGTGACTTAAAGTACTTTCTTGTAGGCAAAATAGCATAGAAAGTTTTTTTTTAGCCTTTGAAGTTTTACACCGAACCCTAAATGTTTTCGGAGTAAAAATGTAACATGTAGTTAAAACTTCATCTACGTATCTTCACAATTTTTCCCACGGATCATATGTGTAGGATTATTTAATTAATCAAAAACGCTGCGTATTACACGAATCGATGCCGAGGAAGCCCAATACTTACCTACCATGACCAAATTGATCGTGTTATATCAGACGGTAATGTCAGGAGCCTTAAAAACCAGCGAGCGTGCATGGGAAGGGCAATGAATGTTAAAGAAGCGAGTGAGGTGTGTAAGGATCGAGTCACATGGCGCTCGGTCCTCTCTGCCTACCTCGTAAGGGATTTGGCGTGAAGTTAAAGATAGATGTGATATAGTGATAGAATGGAGGCACGGTTTGAACATGTAGAAAGAATGCTGGAGGAAATAATTACGAAACATATATATAGATATTTAGGGAAGGAATGTTTTATTATTGTGCATGTTTTTATTTTACTTATTCATCACTTTAAAGTAACGTAATAACTACCTAACTCATCTTCGTCCAAAAAACGATATATTCAATTCATGCGGCTGAATAATATTTAAACCTACAAGATTTTACAGTCAACCACTGTTAATTTTTTAAATGATAAGACTTAATATTTAAATCAATGATTTCTTTTCATACAACGTCGAGAGGAATACAAGCATTGCGGCCCACCTGATATAAGTGGTTACCGTAGCTATGAATGCCACCTATGCTACAAACATAGTAAATCCTTAGGAGCGTGCCGGTAACGTCAACATTCGCAGGAACAGACAACGCTCCAATGAGTTATTATTTAGCTGCGATTTTCGGTGAGGTGGAGGTACATCCCCAGGAGGGCTGATTTGAATTGCCCTACCTCACTTAAATTTTTTTTAAGGTAAAGCAATTTAATATGATCAGTGGATACAAGCGATAATATGTATAACATCATCACAATCTTATAATCAACGCATGCATTTCTCTGTATTCAAATATAAAACGAAAACAGGACTGGTTGTAAACATCCCTGTGACGTGCTGTGTACACATAACCAAAGGTCTCTTACAACATGGACGTCGATTTCCGAAAGTGGAATAGGTACAGGCAATTTGCATGAATTGTGAGTTACGACAATACATTGCAACGAGAGTTACAGCTTTTACAACTACTTCATAGTTTCTCAATACGGCATCTGAACTACATCTAACTTAGATCAATTAACAAATTTAACGGACAATAATTAATATAGTTCCATTGGGTGATCAATCATAGCACATTTCCAGTAATTTCAATAATTACTAATAAGAGATGTAAAACCGACTAGTTAAGTGTAGAAAATGCGTACTTAACGGCTGAGGTGTATCCTACAGGTTAGTTCACAATTACATTTAAACAGAAACAGAGAGTTAAATGTTTCCGATAACAATCATTTTAATAATCATATCCTGCATCAATTTTGAATATCTGTTACAAGGAGTTGGTAGGTTTAAGTAATAATTACGCATCGATAAACTGCGGAAGTAAAATTTTATTACAATAATTTAAGAATAAAGAAATTATTCTAATCAGAATAATGTCCCCTGTCTCGATATGACTTCATTATTTCATAAAGCGAAGGATATCATCTATTTTCGGAACCCAGTGACATAACACGTCTATAATTTTAATGACGACATTAGAATTTTTTATGACACTAATATAATACGTGATAACACATTTTTTAATAATCTTAATAATTGCTAACACCGCAATTATTGAATGACAATCAGATGTTTTCGATAGATAACATTCTGTATATTTTCGTCATAATTTGAAATTATATAACAGAATGAGTACATAATTAATTAAGTAATTCATGTGAAGGCGAATTGGATTTTGCCTGACAAAAGTCTTCAATTGCTGTTGTCTAGTTAAAAAAGTACAATGTAAGTTTTATTATGAATTAAAATTTATTACCTTCTTCCTAACTTTATTCCGTTTCCTAATCCATTACATTTGGCGGGGTCTGCTACATAAGCTTATTCCCAAATCCTTAAGTTAAATACTATATAACGTAATACAAATACTAAAATTAGTTTGGGAAGATACTGATTTTGACACGTATGAATGTCACCACAAACCAGAAGGAAAACCAAACTTTTCTTAAGTTATGTCACGCGTCTCTTGAAATATAATTTCTTTCACTTCCGATGTTTCCTCACGATGATTTCATTCACCGCCATCAATTAAATTTTATATATCTTGAATTAATGTGCATGCTATTTCCTTTTAATTGAGAGACAAGTAGTACATACAAAAAAAACTCTACCGAAATAGTCCTTCTATTGCTTTATTTTCGGCCCGGAAAGCAGAAGTATCTAAGTTACCTAATATTCTTTTAGGTTTCATTAAAAAATAACTGACAATAAAAGTTATTTGACAAAAGACAAAGATACTGCACTTACTAGTAGATTATTAGTAGGTTTATTATTAGGTAGGTATTGCTATTTATTGTAATATCTAATTGACGAGTTTGAATTGATTGCAGAGATTGAAGTTTGGGAATTTCTTCACCAATGATCATTTCCGAATTGCATGTAGATGAAAATGAAAAAGAAAAATGATAAATATGTGATGTGAATAAGATACAATAAGATTTTTTTTTCTAAAAATGTAAGTAATCACGAGAGCTCAATGGCAAATAAAGATTATTATCGTTTACCTTATTCCTATAAAATTTCTAAACCTTTCTAGAATTAAACTTATATGGATAGGTTGCAAAACGTAATGTGTGACGCAAGATTTTAATTCGTACTATTGCATTGAATATAATAGAATTATAGGAGGCAAGATTATTATCGCTACAAGCATGAATAAGCCGAGTCAGGTGTTGACTACATTGCTTCTGAGCAAGGTCCATGACTCTCGAAAGTATGCCGTTTAATAGTTGCGCGGTTTGTGCATACCGTCCGGTAAATTGAGCTTAACGGATATCTTTTGTACAAAAAAGAAATCCAAAATAGCATTGTGTAAATAACAAGAAATCGAAATCTATTAAAAAATACTAGATTGTAATTATGGTATTGCCACAGTTGAAATATTCACTACATGCTGTGATTATCTATTTTACAAAATCGATTACATTGACTGATTAAATGAATTATTGAGGGTAATGGTTTCGCCTCTCGACTACACGTGTGGCATTTTCAAGTAGTTTTTTTTTTTAATTTTATGTTTTTTTTAGTAGAAAAGGCCATCTAGGATCTCTCCCTTTTAATGATTTTTTTGGCGTTGTTTCGCCTAGCTCGAAATATAGGAGCTAAACAGAAAAACTAGCCCAGTGCATGTCGGGCGACGCACAATGTAGGAGGGTTCCGTATTTGCTTCGCTTTACTTGAAAAGGAAAGGCATTTTTCTCTCTTTCATACCATAAAATTGAATGTATAAATGATATTACCTATTTGGTACGATAAGAAACAGTAAAGAAAGTGCATTTACTTGTGGTATTTTCATAACACTCGCATTTGTATCAAATAACATCAGTGACCTCAAGTAGTAGATTAAATTATAGAATATCAACGATATCCACCAGTCGATGCATAAAGTATTAGGGGTTAAAGTATGAAATTGCCGATTAGTACTGAAAAATTGAAACTAGTTTTTGTCTAAAATATAACATATTTATTTAATCAAAACAGTTACCTCTTAAACCTACCTTTGACGAGCTCGGTGGCGCAGTGGTGAAACGCGCTGTTACGCTACTTTGACACCAACGCTCGTGGGTTCGTTCCCACACAATACAAACATTTGGGTGCATGACCATGTCTGTTTGTCTTGGACTGGATATTTTCTATGTATAATATGTATGTATTTACAAAAAAAAAATGTATTTACGTATGTTTATCAATTGTCTTGTACCCATAACACAAGCTTCGCTTGCTTTGGGGCTAGATGCCGCTGTGTAATTTGTCAGACAATATTTTATTTTATTTTTTATGCCTTTGCTATAACACTCTGGGGATTTAGATTCCCCAAACAGTGTGTAAGTATTTTGTACTGCCTCCTGGGAAGAATTTTTTTTACCACGTATAAAATTGTCCAAATTAGGAAAAAAATGGTAGTCAGTTGGAGCAAGGTCTGGCGAGTACGGGGGATGAGGTATGGTTTCTAACTGTAGTTTCTGTAGAGTTACAACGATTTCTCGTGCTGTGGCAGGTATTGCGTTTTCATGGAGCAATAATGGTGAAGATCGATATACGAGTCGGGGCTGTTTCACTGCCAGTTTTGCCATCCTTGTTCGAAGTTCGGCACAGTAAACATCTGCTGTTATTACTTGAGCCGACCTGAGAAAGCTATAGTGAATAATGTCATGAAGAGACAACCAAGTCGAAGTTTCCATTATTGTGTGTGTGTGTTCATTAGCAGTCTCTTCTCCAAACGCAGCATTGATAATGCCAGCCGTTTATGCCGCGTTAGTTCCGCGACGGAACTCGTATTCAAAAATTACTCGTTTTTTCGAAGTATCCATCTTTCCCGTCTAAGCTGAATAAAAGAAACAATTGAAATTCGAAAATCAAATGTTGGACATTTCTTAAAAGAAAAATTTCATAGGTATCAATATGAAGAAAGTTTCACTCGAAAAAACACCATGAAGGTTTAATGTCAATTCAAAGTATCTATTACTATAATACGGCAATTGCATACTTTAACCCCTACTATAATATTCTACGTAGGTTAAGTTCATCAGGGCTAAGGTTCAATACTTAATGTTAATTTTCACCTGTTACAGATATGTATGCTGTGCGCAGTAACTGCTTATGCTCAATTTGATGGGCCTATACCACAAAGACTACAAATTCCCGGAGCAGTACCTTTGGGTGCACCCAGAGGTGGGTTCCGCCAAGGAAGGATACAGGGCCCTGTCCCTGGAGCAGCCGGTAGAATCAGGCGTCCGGGCCTCGGCAGACCGTCTTTTAAATCTGTAGACGCCTCGCCAAGACCAAACCTACAATCACTAGATGAACCTTCAAAACCTGTAACAGAAGAACCAGAAGATGATCTAGAAATTAATACTCCTACAGCATTCTCTCCCAACTTATTTTCTACAGCTGAACCCCAGAACGATTTCTTCGACATAACGACGACATCGCAGCCTAAACCACCGATTATTTTCAACCCAGGACCATTCCAACAGTCAACACCTTCAGCACCAAGACCAGAGCCTATTCGACCGACACAATACAGGCCGTTATTGCCACCGCAAAGTTTCAATCCAGTTAGAAATGAACCACTCAAACCTCAGCCTGTAAGACTTCAACCTTTATCCAGCAGACCACAGCGACCTGTATTTAGACCTGAACCTAAACCTTTTCTAGAAGAGGACGAACCTGTTCAGCCGGTTAGACAATATTCAAGGCCACAGGAACCAATCAATCGTGCCCCTGTCAAAAGTGCTCCGCAAAGATACATTCCCTCAAACCCAAAAGAAAAGAAGCCAGTTGCACAAATCATTCGCAAATATCGGGAAGAAAACGAAGATGGAAGCATCACTTGGGGCTTCGAAAATGATGATGGTTCCTTCAAAGAAGAGACCATCGGTGTAGATTGCATCACTCGCGGTAAATATGGGTACGTTGATCCAGATGGTCTGAAGCGCGAGTATAATTACGAGACTGGTATTCATTGTGACAAAGCGAATGAAGAGAAAGAAGAAAAAGGTTTTATAGATTACCAAGAAAATAAAGCCGTATTACCTAATGGTATCACGATTGATCTCGCCACCATGGGCAAGAAATCCAAGAGGCCATTCAGATCACCTATAAATCATTAGAATTAAGGACTTTATAATTTATTTTAGGAAAATCTAAATATAAGGACGTTTTCGTTATCTCGTCACTATAGTGTTACGCAAGCATAACACATTACCATAAGCAAGGAATAATACAAGTACCGTAAGTACCTATAGTACTAAAACTGCGCGCTGGTTTCAGCTACTTGCCAGCGAGCCAGTTTCATTATTATGTTTAGTATTATTTCAGTTTATGACATTGATGTCATAATTTGTATCTTAGTTGATGTATATCGCTAAGATTTTCTAGTGCAATGCACAGAAACCAAGCGACAAAGATGTAAAATAAAAACATACAACCAATAAATCGTGACATTATTTTTGTGCCAACCCATAATAGGATGCGAATAATATAATTCAAACGTACCAAGCTCCCTTAGACTGATACATATTAATTACATTATTTATATCTGGTTAAAGGCTAGTCCTCGCAACATGTGCACCGCTGAGAGACAATTGCTAAAATGACACTGAACAGCGCTTTCATCTACCTATATCTATACATATAAATAAAATTGGAGTGTCTGTTTGTAATATTAAAATAACCGCTTTTTACTATTACTAAATGCATATGGATGTATAAACGATGTCTGTTTGTTCCGGCTAATCTCTGAAACGGCTGGACCGATTTTGACAGGACTTTCACTGGCATATAACTGATATAATAATGAGTAACTTAGGCTACTTTTATTTTAGAAAATTTTATTTACCTTTGTTAATATAAATAAATAATAAAAACATAACTATTCCGCACGGACGAAGTCGCGGACACAGCTAGTTATTAGTATAAGTAGGAAATTTGTAATTTCTTCCTTCTACATGTGAGAGACAGCAATATGAGATAAAAGACATAAATAAACTAAAAAGATGGTCATTAAGTTAAAATTAATTAACCCAAGTTTATTACGATTAGGTTTTAAAAAAATAAAACATGAAACTGTAAGGAGTTTGTATGCACGTCTAGCGAATGAAAGACTTCGATGTGCTCGTAGATGAATGTTGGAAAGTTCAAAAAGAAAGTATGGTGGA
The DNA here is from genome assembly GCA_947507595.1 of Pyralis farinalis. Classification (NCBI taxonomy): domain Eukaryota; kingdom Metazoa; phylum Arthropoda; class Insecta; order Lepidoptera; family Pyralidae; genus Pyralis; species Pyralis farinalis. The sequence continues at coordinate 15,747,633 of OX382273.1, forward strand.
CAGTGCGAAACAAGCATATGGATGCGCAAAGAGACATAGAATACTAATAGGAGATGTCTGGTGTGATGCGGAGGTTCAATCCTCCGTGCAAAAAAAGAGAAAAGCATGGCTGGATTACGTATAATCTTTGCACCAGAGTGATGGTACGAAACAGAAGAACAAAGAAATGTACCGTCGACGTATGAATGAAAACAAAGCTTTAGTAAAAGAGAACCGTGAAAGATTACATATGAATGAGAAAGAGAGGCTGACGAAGAACTTAGAGGCAAATACCATCTTCCAATCTTCTGGAGAGAAGTAATCAAGTGGTTCGTCAGCATCCAGAATGAAGAAGATAAAGTGTAAAGCAGGTGGCATTCTTGTTAAAACTCAGGAAGTGTTAGAGCGGTGTAGTGATTATTTAAGAGAAATGTATGATTATTGCCAGGACGCTGGCACTGTGAATGAGTCTGTGACTGGCTCGGCAGCGTCATTGTACCATGAAGACATCAGCATGGATGAGATGAATGAAAAATGGAAAGTCAGCGAAACATCTCAAAGGGGCTGCTTTCGAGGCTTGGACTATGGCGCGTGCTAATGAGAATCCTGATGTCTCTATTTTGAAACGTCAACTGAATACTGGCCTCGAGGATGATTGCTAAAGCAAAATTTGATTTCATCGATAGAGTTGGCGAGCGACTTGCAAGCCTTCTCTTGCAAAAACCGGAGGGCAGTCTGGCCTATAGTGGTAAAGAAAAAGCTGATTTACTGGGTAATCTCTTTGCCTCTAACACGACTGTAAATCAGGGGTGTGCTGTGCCACCTACCATGCCGAGGTGAGCTCAATGCCGGAAATTTCAATTACGCAGCGAGATGTCCGGCCGGCGTTGCTCATCTGACGCACCTTTTCATACTCCATTGGACAAGTCTCGTCTTCATGGAAGACCGCCAATGTGCACCCTGTACCCAAAAAGGGCGATAGATCGAACACATCGAATTATAGCCTATTGCCATAACCTCACTTTTCTCCTAGGTGATGGACCGTGTGATAAACACAAAACTTCTGATATACCTAGAGGATATGTATCTTACACACCGCAGGGCTTCGACAATTGAGAGTCAAGGTGAGACATTGGCTGTCAACCTAGATATGGCAAAAACGTTCGATCGGGTCTGACATCGAAGTTTTCTAATGAAGTTACCATCGTACGGGCTGCCTAAGGGTTTGTGCAAATGGGTTGCCAGCTTCTTATCCAACAGATGCATAAAACCCGTGGTTGACGGTAGTCGCTTAGATGTATCCAATCAATCAATCCTAGGCGCTGATTTCCTAGAACACTACCAGTTAATGGTAGACTTACACGGAAAAAGATTAGTGGAAAAACTAACAGATCTCACAACGCCTGCTTCATTATTCACAGCAAATAATTCAACTGTCAACTCTGTCGACTACAGTTTACCAGGTATGTCCTGGTAATTGGGGTAAATAAGGGAATTACTATGCAAATACGAAAGCATAACGCGTCCAACATCCATGAAGAATTCTGTACAGACAAAAGTTCAACACCACATCATTACAAAAGGACCCCCAATATGTGCGCGAGCCCGTCTTCTGCCGCCGGACACACAATACAAAGCTGCCAAAAAGGAGTTCCAAGATATGATGAACATGAGGATTTGCAGACCGTCCAGTAGTCCATGGGCCAGCCCCCTTCACATGGTCAAAAAGAAAAATGGCGAATGGAGACCCTGCGGAGATTATCGCGCCTTAAACAACGTGACAGTACCGGATAGATACCCGTCACCAAGATTATTAGATTTTTCATACATTGCAAGTGGAAACAATGTATTCAGCAAACTGGATATCAAAAAGGCATACTACGTGATACCCACGGCTGAACCTGAGAAAACAGCAATAATTACACCCTTCGGGACGTTCGAATTTCGTACCAAAGATTCATGGACTCAATATACCGGGACCTGGACTATGTATTCATTTACGTTGCTGACATATTAGTAGCTAGCAAGAATCAACGACAAAATAACGAACACTTAGAAACAATATACAAACGACTACAGGATAACGACATCACTCTAAACTTGAACAAATGCGAATTCTTCAAAACAGAGTTAGATTTTCTGGGATATCACATTTCAAACTCCGGGATGAAGCCCACCACAGAGAAAACTCAAGCAATCACGGAATACCCCAAGCCAAAAACTGTAAAAGACTTACGTCGCTTCCTGAGAGAGTAAAGATAGGAAATTGGTTAAGTGACGAGATGCCAATTACTTATAGGGTTCCCCAGGGAAGCATATTGGGCCCAACGCTCTTTTTGGTGTATATAAATGGACTTTGTCAACAGGAACGTGTCCATGGCAAAATCTTTACATTCGCAGACGGTGTCGTCTGCGAATGTAAAGATTTTGCTATATATAGTTGTCTCACCGTCAGCACACCCCATGTCTGATAAACGTCATAGGTGGGATGGTGGTAAGGAAGAAAAGCACTCACTTTTAATATCACACGTTGGGCACGTTCTAGGTCCAGCATGTGCGTTTTAGATGAGCCGCCCCAAGTGGTGATACAATAGCTTATTAAAGATTGAGCTAATGTAGTAGATAAATAGATTTTACTAATTTACGATCTGCCACATGTCTCAAATTTTTAAAAAGAAATATTAATTTTCGCAACCGACTTGTAAGGGACGTTATGTGAGCTTTAAAATTAAGTAAGGAATCTAAGGTTACGCCGAGATATTTAATAGAACAACATCTTTGAAGAATTCCACAAGAACAATTTCCGGATGTGTTGTTACAGGTGTGGGCAGTCAAAAAAAAATTAGTTGGTAAGAGCTTTTTTGTTAGTGAAAATGGTAGGTATTTAGTCTTCGTTACATTAAGTGTTAGAATATGACTACTCAACCATTTGCATACAGCGTTTAGACCAATCTGCGCAAACTGAAACACATCTTTCCGAGAGTTTCCATAAAATAAGAGTGCATGCGTGATTAGTGATGTTATTAGTGATGATTAGATGATAGCATTGATAGCAACATTAGATGAGCTTCGCCAAAAATATCTCAGGCAGTGGATCAAATCAATATGAGAAGACATGCACGACTAATAAAAAAAGCCTTTTTAAGGCGATGTCGTACCTGCATTAATGCCATGCCGGTGGCAAGCAATTTGTACATTTATTATAATGGTGTTTTAATAAATGAATAAAATGTAATATTGTTTGTTTTATTTATTTTGATTAATTTAATTTTAATAACAAAACAACTTGTACGAAATAAAAATGATTACTATCAACAAAAACAATTTATCAAATTTGGCTCTTGTTTAGAAATAGTACCTACGATTTTTTTTTGTGTCTAGTGTTCTTAGAGTATTTTACCACTTTAGAATTTTGGTTAGTTGCGCCAACTTTTAAAATGACTTGCCATACCTGTGTCAATACATTTTTTTTTCACCACGATGAGTCAAAGTAGTCTGTAAGTAAAATTCTTATACAATTTTAGGAAGAAAAATGACTTTGAGGTTATTCTGTTCAAAAACTACAAGCATCCTGGGGTTTTTAGGGATTGTAGTGTATAGCAGTACTATTTAGGTTGCCGACACTAAAAAAAAATCTAAAATTTTTGGAAAACTGTGGTTATGGTAGTTAAAACTATCATAAGGGATGTACATTTTCAGAAAATTTCAATTTTATTATTTTTTTCATTAAAAAAAAGAGATACAAAAAATTTTTTTTTTGTTCTTGAGTAGTCATGGGTTGGTCTATCCGTTGGTGCCAGCTTATCGTTGAATTTAGGGACACGTTGTATGTATGGTGTATGTGTATATGTATATATATATATATATATATATAATCCTGAATAGTTAATCTGTTCCTAAATATCAAATGCTTATCATTGCATATAATATAATACCTAACATAAAAACATATATTTAATTGTAAGTATCATGCATCGAAATTCACGCACACATACGCTCCTCATCAAACTAGAACAAAATCTAATAAATTATCACACAGACTGTAAACACATTATGTACCTATATATATTCATTCTCCAAACAACATTATTGCTAATCAGTGTAAATAGAGTACCCATGTATACCTTCCCATTCCAATTTTCATTTTGTTTTTCTTTCATGTTTCTTTTTAGGGTTCCGTACCCAAAGGGTAAAACGGAACCCTATTACTGAGGCTCCGCTGTCCGTCCGTCCGTCTGTCACCAGGCTGTATCTCATGAACCGTGATAGTTAGACAGTTGAAATTTTCACAGATGATTTGATTTGATTGATTATTTCTATTGCCGCTATAACAACAAATACTAAAAAATAAAATAAAATAAATATTTAAGGGGGCTCCCATACAACAAACGTGATTTTTTTGCTCATTTTTGCTTGATATTGATAACGGCAACAGGTAGACGCTTGAAATTTTCACAGAATATTTAGTTATATATTCACTTTAAGAATAAATAATTAAAATAAAATAAAACAAATATTTAAGGGGGGCTCCCATACAACAAACGTGTTTTTTTTGCCGTTTTTATAGATAGTGGTACGGAACCCTTCGTGCGCGAGTCCCACTCGCACTTGGCCGATTTTTTTCTCTCTTTTGTGTTATTTTAACGATATGATCTTTGTACTTATCTACCGACGTACGCCTAATAAGTAGTTTAACAATTCATAACAGGTAAGAATTCTCTTACCTATGTCAGGCGCCAGATCTCTCCCAAATAGGTTTTTTGTTTCATGTAATGTAAAATAAGTAGGATTAAATTGTAAGAACAAACCTTTGGAGAGATGAATAAAGATTATTATTATTATATATCTCTTATTTCACGGGTTTTAATCCTGGTCATTTGACAGGCGTGCGCGGGGATATGAATCCAACGCGTAGAGGCCCCTTCGAAAAGAATGATGTAATGTATTATACCAGCTGTGACCTGCTCTAAGGGATATCAATGGGAGGATATACCCACGAATAGGTCACGGCAGGTATTGGGACTATTGCAAATGTGTCGGAAATAATTGAGCTATTGAAATGAGATCTGGAGGGATTATTAGTACTGGGCTATTACAGAAGAGAGACGGACACCTGCCATAACTATCCTATCTGATGTTACTTCGGCAGGCGGTGGCTCGCCACTCACTAGATGGACCCCCGAAATGCCAGAGAAAGTCGGCCGGGGGCCACACCGATGTGAGTGACTCAGGGGTGTCGAGAGGTGTGCTGCGCTTTCTCCGGAGTTACTCGCGGCGTTATGCCCTTTAACACTTCCACCCCTGGAGCATATCACCTGATAAAGCAATATGCTCTATCGACTCCTCTCTGGACGGCCAATGAAGGCAAGCCAGAGCTGAGAGTCCTGCGGGCCTTCTTGACTTTCCACTCCGACCGACGAAGACACGCCGGAGACGAAGGCCCTGATCGAATCTCTGGAGAACGGGTACCCATGGTTTATTATTATTCAGACATTATTATTATTATTATTCAAACATCTTGTCAAACTTCATTATCTTTCCCTTAAGATTACGTAATTAGCATTATTTTCTTGTATTTCACCTCAGTCTCATTTAGTGTGTGTATATTTAATTCAATGTATTAATCAATTTGATAAATTGTGTGTATATGTGTACTTGTTATATATAACATATGTAATTATATACGTTTGTGTATTTATTTATATAATTACATTATTTCCTTTAAGTTATGCTCTGCGTCACCCTACCTTATTTCTTTACTTCTCCTCTACCCTAAGGTTGTCTGGAAGAGATCGCATCGCGATAAGACCGCCGTTGTACTGATACTTTGTTATTGTACTTTTCTTATGTATTTTTCTTTTGGTACAATAAAGAGTATTGTATTGTATACTTAGCGGTCACGCATTTTAGAAAATTGATTGAAGGACGTATATTCACAATATACCGATCACAAACCTTTGATATACGCACTATCAAAATACCAAGTATAGACCACACTCCTAGAAGGATCTGATAATTGGATAACATATCTCAGTTCAGCACCGATATTCAACACATAAACGGTTGCGACAACGTAGTCGCCGACGCATTGTCACGAGTAGTTGAAACGATATCCTCACCATCCGTTATTGATTTCTCAACATTAAGGAAATGCCAGGAGCAGGATACCGAGTTAGAACTACTAAAGAAGAGCAAATCTCTACATATGATACTCATACGCGAAAGCAGTATACGACAGTTTTCACAATCTGAGTCATCCTGGGAAAAGAACCACAAGAAAATTGATCAGAAGCAATTACATATGGCCCAACATAAACACACACATAAATACATGGTGTGATTCGTGTCTGCAGTGCCAACGCTCCAAGATTCAAAGGCATACTGTTTCACCATTAGAAAAATACATGCCCGCCGGAAGATTTTCCCATGACACGTCGATATTGTAGGTCCTTTGATGACCTCACAAAATAAGCGTTATATAATCTCAATTATCGACCGATGTACGTCATGGCCAGAAGCATTTTCCGTATCAGAGATAACAGCTACAACAGTAGCGAAGACAGTATACGAAGGATGGATCGTACGTTTTGGACGCCCAGATCACATCCGATCAAGGACGTCAATTCGAATCAGATATATTCCAGGAACTAACAAAAATGATGGGTATAAAAAAAATTCGGACTACACCTTATCATCCACAATCCAACGCAAAAGTTGAAAGGCTAAACAGGACGTTGAAAGCTGCATTAACAGCCAGGGCGAACACAGTAAATTGGACAAAGGAATTACCCTCAGTATTGTTCGGGTTACGCTCCAGTTATCGACAAGACACCGGTTGCTGCGCCGCCGAACTAGTATATGGATCAACAATCAAGCTACCTAGGAGTTTCTTTCATGATGAGACCACAACAACATATACAACATTCATTCAGGAAATCAAGGATAACATCAACAGGGCAATATCCATACTGAAACGAGAAAGCTCGGAAAAGAAAGTATTCATTCACCCACGCCTAACGGACTGTACACACGTTTTCATTTGATGTGATAGATTACGTCCAAACCTAACACCAACATACGAAGGCCCTTTTCTGGTTGTCAGACGTAATGATAAAACATTCACAATCAAACGTGATGACAAAAGGGTCAACATATCGATAGATCGCTTAAAGCCAGCATTTTTAGTCGACACGGAAAGAAGAGATACGTGCAGATAGATCATATAGCCAACCAACATTGGCAGATGCGCAACAACCAGAAAACACACGTCCGAGGCGTACCCGAATTCCCACTGTACGATTTCAAGCTATATAAAATAACAGTAAAACAAATACATACTCACTCGTCTCGTCAACCATAATCACATAACATGGGTTCCACATCATCGCATCAAAACGAGCAGATCAGCATGGTGCAAAACAATCAGGCGGAGAAGGAAGATTCCGCACGGCAGCAGGCAGGAATATTGGAAGAGTTTCGCCAGCTCACGTACTGGGCTGCTACGATAACGACGATACTACTCATAATAACATTAATTTTTATCATTCGATGGATGTTGAGGAACTTTGAGAGAAGGTTGGAAGACACGCTAAGACGAGCGACAAGCAACGTGTAACAAGTAGCGTCAATTAAAATTAAGTCACCGATCAATATTTTTAACTTATAACTTAACTTGTTAGCTTAATTTTTTTCCAAGGACGGAGTATTATGGGACACAGCATATTAATGTATTCGTACCTTTAGGATAAGTATGTATCCTCCTTTATAGGAATACGTGAGTAAAAAAAACAGATGTAGTAAATTAAAATATAGCAAGTATACGGAAATTATAAGCACCAAACTTCACGTTGAGGTGTCCAGATCAATATCCCTTTGTTATAGTAATACGTAGGTCACACTATAAGTTTTGCGTAACTTAAAAACATCGGCCAAGTGCGAGTCGGACTCGCGCACGAAGGGTTCCGTACCATTATCTATAAAAACAGCAAAAAAAATCACGTTTGTTGTATGGGAGCCCCCCTTAAATATTTGTTTTATTTTAATTTAATTATTTATTCTTAAAGTGAATATATAACTGAATATTCTGTGAATATTTCAAGGGTCTACCTGTTGCCGTTATCAATATCAAGAAAAATGAGCAAAAAAAAGCACGTTTGTTGTATGGGAGACCCCCCTAAATACTTATTTTATTCTATTTTTTAGTATTTGTTGTTATAGCGGCAACAGAAATACATCGTCTGTGAAAATTTCAACTGTCTAACTATCACGGTTCAAGAGATACTTCCTGGTGACAGACGGACGGACGGACAGCGGAGCCTCAGTAATAGGGTTCCGTTTTACCCTTTGGGTACGGAACCCTAAAAACAACATGTTATAACCAAAATATTATGTTTATTGCTTTTCAAAATACTCTCCTTTACATTTTAAACATTTATTCATGCGATCAAACCATTTTTTAAAACAGGAGGGCCACAGATCTGAATGCATGTTTTCTACGTGCTGATTGAACACTATCACTGCCTCTTCGGAGTTGGTAAAAGTGAAACCTTTCTTGATGAGAGGTTTCACTTTTACCTATCTTTGATTTTGGAAAAAATACAGAAATCACAGGGTGCTAGGTCGGGGCTATGCGCAGGATGGGTAACGAGTTGTGCTTTTTCGGAAGTTAAAAATGACTTTGTTTTGTTGACCGTGTGTGAAGAAGCGTTGTCATGATGTAGGAGAACGCGGCTTTTTGGTCGTCTTTCGCGAACTTTTTCTAACACCCTGGGTAAACAAATGGTAGAATACCACTCGGCATTAACACTCTTTTGATCTTCAAGTGGAATTGTGCAGATGGGACCCGTAGCTGAGAAAAAAAACGCGATCATTTTTTTACCAACGTTTCTCGCTTGCCTCACTTTTGTTGGCCTGTTCTCATTTTCAAACACCCATTCACAAGATTGCTGTTTTTTTTTCGGGTTCAAAACAATAAATCCACGTTTCGTCTCCTGTGACAATGTCATAAACAGCATTAGAATGTCCGTGGTCGTACTTCAGTAGCATCTGTGAGCACCATTCCACGCGAGCCCGCTTCTGCTCCGCTGTCAGTTCATAAGGGATCCAACGACAACAAAGTTTCCGAACTTTCAATTCTTCGTATAAAATTTTCTTAATTTGGCTCATAATCCCCAATAGTTCTCGAATTGTCTCATAGGTAATCCGCGGGTTTTATTCAATTAGCCGCTTAACAGTAGCCACATTATTTACGTTGACGGCAGCTGAAGGCCGCCCTTCACGAAATTCGTCATGTAAACCTCAAATTCAGCAAACCATCGCCTCACGGTGCTCAAAGAAAGTGCTTCTCTCCCAAAAGCATTTTGAAGACGAGCAGCACAGTCTTGCGGAGAGAGAGAACTTTTAAAATCATAAAAAATCATCGCTCTAAAATATTTTCGACTCAATTCCATTTTCGTTGCGTACGTAGAACTTTGATGTGTGATAAAAAACAATTGACAAATGATTTCCCGCCAATTGTTTTTTTTTATTACTAAGTAGGTTGCAACGTTTCAAAAAATATAACATTCGAAAATCAAATAGCTCCGATTAGCTAGAAGTACAAAACTTTTAGTGTGCCCCATGTATTTCTTTGTTGTATTAAATATATATATATATATATAGACTGTTCATTATTATGTAAGTTAGTCAGTCCATAGACGACAGAATATACATACGTTCCTAAAAACACTGGTCTTATTTCAAACCGGCAACATTAATTGAAAATTGTATTACACTTTCTACAAAATTTCATCTAAAAATTCGCTCGCGTGAGCCTGTCTGATGGTAAGCAGCCTTGCAATTGCAACACAACGCGCGTTACCAGCCCATGAGTAATATCAAATGCTCAACCAGCTATCAGTTTATCTATGGCCCAAGCAACATACAACATGCGTACAATGAGGACCAACAAGAAAATAACGGAGTTGGAAGAGGAACTAGGCAAGTTACATTGGGATATAATAGGACTGCCCCAAGTCAGGGGGATGTCACGGTGATCCTTAAAACCGGCAACTTGCTTAACTACCGGGAGAGCGACCATCTGTCCCAAGATGGTGTCGGGTTTAGCGTTCGTAAGCCCCTCGTCAGCAATGTACTAAAGACCGAGGCTGTGTCGATGAGGGTTGCGTATCTTATATTCAGAATTACCACGGTATTCGCTGAAGGTCATACAGGTCTACGCACCAACTTTTACACACCTCGATGATGAGGTGGAGGCTATGTATGATGACATCTCCAAAGCCATACATACCTCTAAAACTAACTACACAGTACTGAAGAGGGACTTCAATGCAAAGCTCGGCACGAAACAGAACAATAAGTTGAGAATGGGGCCAACTGCTGGTCGACTTCATGGAGAAGGAGGAACTCTTCATGATGAACTCCTTTTTCAAGAAGCAACCGCAGCGCAAGTGAACCTGGAGTAGCCCGGATGGTTCGACGAAAAACGAGATAAACTCTGGAATGTCCATGTTACAACTATGCCGGTCACGGTCGGAAGCACTAACCTTAAAATTGGTGACAAATATGTCTGCCTAGGGTAGGATATTCAGTTAGGTAAGTCCAACTTCCACCAAGAGCTTAACAGACAGATCCAACTCGGCTGGGCAGCGTTTGGGAAACCATAATACCTCAACGCTTGAAACTCAGTCTATGCATATTTAACCTGTCTGGGGATGGGGGGAGTATCTTGACCTCACTGAAAACAGCAGCCAAATAACAATTTCTTGGAGGGTTGTTGTGATCCTGCATGTGAGTGAGGTAACCAGTATGCCTAACCTAAGGATAATTTGAAGAATTAATGTGTTGCAAGGATTCGTAACCACTTCACTCATATGTACCACCAACATTGTAAAAAAATGGAAAATTGTGAGATTCCGTTGATATTGATGATCAGTATTCCAGTTTCCTGACCTGCTTTACATATAGATGGGTAAAGTTAAGACTGTTAGTTTGCCAGATATGATCAACATTGCGGTGTTATACAGAGAATCTAAAGAACACTTGTAAAAAGCAGAATTGTGTAAATGATTTAAAACATATAAAGACTTAAAGAGTAGTTTGGATATGAAAGCATAGTACTACATGTGGTAAAATACATTAGGCAAGGACTATATCTAGTGTGAAGTTTATATTTACATGTGAACAGGGTATAACATTAATGAAATAACAAATGATTAGAAGTAATTTTATTACTAAGTTGTAAAGCATGACCAGAAAATATATAAAAATTTAAAGTACAGAAAATCAACATAGCTATTTACTTACCTCAAGCTATAGTTAGTGTACTTAGGAAAATTGTACATAATTTATATATGCAAATGCACCGCCAGCACATTATTAAATTTTCTGGTCAGGCTTTTTCTTTCATTCTTATTTTATATGATCTTACATTAAAAAATGACTCAATATGGTCGATTATTCATGTACGGTTGGGGACGTCTCATTGGCGGTGGCATTCGATTAGGTGGCGTAATAGAAATGTCAAGATAGTAACCTATTTGAAATTTCACTTGAGCTAGTGTTTTATTATCATCGCCCCCACGTTGACCAGAACATGTTACACCAATTTCTCTCATTCGGTATGTAGGTGATCTCATATCAGGAAAAACTATTGCAAAGTCGAAATAAGTGCCTTTGCGACGAGTTTCAGGATTCACTTCTTTGACGAGACCAGTTAGTTCACGGAGTGTTGCATCCATCCATGTGTATATTTGCAATTCGTTTTGTGGTACATTGCCTCTGGCATAATCTCCGGGCGAGTTGTGGCGGCCCGTAGAACAAAACACACGCAGTAACAGTGGACAAGTCTGAAAAAATTTCAATTTTATAAGAAATATATAGGTTCATTAAACAAGTCCACTTAGCAGACAATATTGTGAATTATAATGTGTTTAAATAGGTAGTACCTTCTCCCTATCAACCGGCTTTTCAGTTGTTTTTACTTCTTCTACCACCATTGATTCTAACCCTGCCATTCCGAGTTGACAATGTGTTAGTTAATAATTTGCGAACTGGCACAATTACATAAACTAGTAGGTAATAAATAAGATGTACTTAAATGCAACTGTGTAATAGTACTGCCTATAAAATAACTATAGATAGAATACAAACTACAAATCAATATAAAATTCACAAGTTGAAGGAAATGGACTAGTTGTCATGTCAACTGTTCAGTGTTGCCAGCATAGCATGTACAATCGGTGCTACTTACGGTAAGGAGGGTAGCTTCTTCCCGCGCTTTTGACGAGTAACATTGTTCTTATACTTGAAATTTTACAATTCAGTATAAAATTAGTTTTATGTGACAATTTCGATAGTATTTTGTAACATAAGTGCTAGTGAAATTATACAGTAATGAAAAAACTCAAATATAATACGTTTATGCACTTTTTGGAAGACGTGAATAAGTTCATCAAGAAAGCCCTGTAAAAATCATTGTCGTTTTACGGGTGGTATTTAAACTGGGTTGATTGGGTTGAGGTACCCTTCCCAAGTATTTTTTCAGCACACTTCCTGAAGCTGGAACATAGAATTAAGATTTTCAAATGGTTCAAACACAGACGTAATAAAAATAGCAGACACCGTCTCCCGAACTAAACACTGAAGCACCTCCATAGTAAGTCAGTCGCTATACGTACGAGCCGACACGCACACATTCACACCATAGTAAGTCTACCGCCCGCCATTACGCACCGACACCTCGCCGCGTGATAACCTTGTCGAAAAATAATAATAATGCCGTCGTGCGTAGTGAAGAGCAGTCGGAACCATAGTGGTACAATTAAAAAAAGCCAAGGGATTACTTCTCATAGGTAAGCAAGTAATTTTTTTGATTAACTAATTGTTTTCACTTAAATTAATTTTTCAAAACAATAAATCGACCGGTGTTGCCATAACTCACATTTCCAAATTAGCGTAAATGTGTCATTTTTCTTTTGTTCTCTTATAATTCTTACTTAGTTCAGATAGGTACCTAATTTTGTTTAAAAAGACATATAAACTTACATCCTATCATTCTTTTACTGAACAACTATTACTCATACATTTAATATTTTTTAGATTTCCATCGTCAAACGATGCATGGAAGATTAGTTACAAATCATAAGAGAGTCCAGAAAAGAAAGCGGCTTGATTCCATCTGGATCCAATGTAATATGCAGTATACATTTTGAGGAGTGTGAGGAGTGGCTGCCGTCTTCTGTGAGGTGGAGGTACTTCCCCAGTCAGGTTAACGTGCCCTACCTCTCTTTCGCCAGAACCTCGTCTGGTCATTAAAATTCGTGTATTTCTTTGGGCATTTTTTATTTCAAATAAGTATGCATCTGTTTGTCCTACATAATAAAATGAACATGTAATGTTATATTTCATGTGTTTAATTTATTTTCATCAATACCAATATTAAACAACACAAGTTACAAATCAACGGTCCATAAAATACGAGTTTCGAAGACAGTAACGAATCATATATTTTTTTATTTCTTTTTAGTTAAAGAAATGGGAAATTTTCTTCCATCTGGCAACCCACTTGACACTCACACATAGTTACATGCCGCCATTGTGGTGCTTCAGTTGTTTCTTAGCGAGATTCCGTCTGACGTTTTTATTACGTCTATGGGTTCAAAACTGATAACTTGGCTGTATGGGCTAGATCCCTTTGCCTTTCCCCTCGGGGATAAAAAGACCCAAAAAAATTACGGTAAGGTAAAGTATAATCGCATACATATTACATATTGTCACTTTTCATTAATTTTATATTAAATGCATCTATGAGATCGGAGACAAAATAGTATAGTATATTAAAAACAGCAGCCTAAAGGATAAAGAACTGACTTATTGACCAAATGGAGCCCGGTTCGAATCCTGGTATGTGCCACTAAATTCGTATTTTTAGATTTATGTACATATTGGTAATTTGTAATTATCACTTGCTCGGCGTTGAAGGAAAAAATCGTGGAGAAACCCACATGTTCAAGAAGTTATATTTCAAAAGACGTGTGAGTTAACCTAAGAAAGGTCTGATTTTCCTGCTGGGTTGTGGAGATCTGACGGCAGTCGCTTCATGTAAAAATCAGTTTTTTTCTTTCTAATCCACTACCTAAGCTTAAGATTTGGCGAAGATACTGATTTTTACATTTTTGATGACACTAATCTCTAGGCTTGGGCAGTGGACCAATAATTGTAGTGGATTAGGAAACGGGATAACGCTAGGAATAAGAAGACTGATGTTTATATGGAACGACTTCCGCCATGCCTGTGGCGTGTTGCCCTCAAGGATGACGGACTTGAAAAGCTTCTGAAGGTCTCTACGTATTGGTTTTCCACCCGCTTTCAGAAGTCTCGATGTGATTCCGTCATCACACGGGGCTTTGCTGTTCTTTAGCTGTTTAAGAGCCATCCTAATCTCATACAGGCTGGTATCCGGGATATCCTCGGTGTAGTGTTGGGTCAATTTGGCTCTTGGGTCTGATATCGAACCAGAAATGGGTTCCGGAGACTTGCTGTATAACTGTCCATAGAAACTCTCAATCTCCCTCAAGATCTCTGGTTAAAAACTTCTGAGGTTTGTTTATGCGGCGGAGCTTCAAAAACTTAGTTCCATCCGCATGAACAGTTTCTATCAGACCACTATTCAGTTCGTCAACGAAGACGCAGTTCTCTAGGCCTTCGAAGCTATTTTGGAGTTCAAGCTGAAAGCTTTCGGGGTTTTGGATATGGGCTCTTAAGGTCTTAGACTAGACTTTAACATGCGGGACCTTTCCAGTCTGACATTGATATTCAAGACACCCCTTACCATACGGTGATCACTACCGGTTTTTACTCTAGCGATCATGCAGACGTCATTGAATATCTGTCTTTTGGTGGTCAAGATAAAGTCTATCTCATTCCTTGTGAAACCGTCAGGGCTCGTCTAGGTCCACTTCCTGTGTGGTAGCTTCATAAAGAAGGAGTTATCATATAGATCCTTCTCCATGAAGTCGACCAACCTCTGTCCCCCTTTGATTACGATGCCCTATTCCAAATTGCCCCGCTCTCTGCTCTGTCCCGCTTCTCTGGCCTAGCCTTGCGTTGAATTCACCCATAACAACCGTGTAGTGGGTCCTAGAGGCATGTATGGCTTTAGAGATTATTATCGTACATTGCCTCCACTTCCTCATCAGGGTGTGTCGAGGTCGGCGCGTAGACCTGTACCACCTTTAGCGAGTATCGCTTTGTGATTTTAAGGACAAGGTACGCTACCCTGGTCGAGACAGTCCCGGTCGACACGATGTTGTTACGGAGGGAACTCCGGATGATAAACCCAACTCCACCTTGGGACTGTTGATCGCCTTCCCAAAAATAGAACAAGTTGCCGGACTCAAGGATTATCGTGTCCTCACCCTATCTTCGGACTTCTGATAATCCAATGACATCCCAATGCAACTTGTCTATTTCTTCTTCTAGCTCTGTGATTTGCTCGTCAGTCCTCAAAGTGCGCGTGTTATATGTTGTCAGGTCCAGTCGTCGTCGTTTTTGGTAGCCGTATCTCGGCAGGGGATTCTTAGCACCCCCTGCCCCGCTGTTACCGCGACCGCTACCGTAGTGCGGAATAGCGAGGCCACCGGGGACTAGGGGCCGTGTACTTATAGTGTCTGCCATATTTAGGGGGGTTTGCCATAATCACCATGATTGGCAGGCGGGTTGGTGATCACGCTTGGTCATCCGGTTGTGTGTTTCTTCAGCCGACTGCTATAGCACACACGGGATGAGAGGGAGTGGCGCAATTCTAAAAATGTTTGCAGAAAAGCAAAGTCTATGTATATTAAAACAAAATTATGCAATCATCAAATAAAATTAAGGCTGTATGGAATATTGTTAGTAAATAATCAGGTAAATATAAATATAATACTGGATAATGAGTGTTCTATAAAATATGACAATCGAAGTATTACAATCGTTAAACAAGTAGCAGATCTATTTCAAGACTACTTCATCAATATTCCTCAATCATTTCAATACCTTACCACTAACTCCCTTAATTCATGATGGTGCTGCGAAGTTATTAAAAGAAAATGCACATATTGTTTACACATATTGAACTAACTAAAAATATCAATAGTTGAATATTAAAAACTCGGAGGATCACTGGGGAATGTCTATTAAAGTTTTTAATGGTATTATAGAGGCTGTCGACGCGATCTTCAAGTGTGAAGGCAATAGCTCCACACTTGTCACATATTTTTAATATGTGTAGATATGGGTGTGTTCCCAGAGTTGATTAAATTTAGTAAAATTGTTCCTTTATTCAAGTTAGGGAAAAAGAGTGAGCTGGGAAATTACAGACCCATATCTATACTGCCAGTTTTGAGTACAATATTCAAAAGGGTAAAGCTTGATCAATTGCAACTCTTTTTTACGACTAATGAAATTTTTCATTATGCAAAATACGGTTTTACAGCTGGTAAATCTACTACGGATGTAGGAGTGGTATTGGTTAGGCACACGCATGGGAGATATCACAGGACGCTATTGGGGTTTTCTGTGATCTCTCTAAAGCTTTTGATTGTGTAGATCATCAGACGTTGTTACTCAAACTATTATGGAGTTAGAAGTAAAGCCCAGAACTTGATTGCTTCTTATTTTAAATAGCAGAGTGTAGACAGTTGACATAAATGGGGTTGAATCTGAAGGCAATAATGTTAATATCAGGGTGCCCAAGGGTTCTATTTTGGGTCCATTTTTATTTTTAGTATATGCAAATGATCTGCTCTACATAGTGCAGAAAATGGCGGATATAGTACTATTTGCTGATGATACCTCTCTAATTTTTAAAGTGGCCCGTCGCCGTCGGTGTGGAAATATTGACAAGGTAAATGGTGTTGTGTCTGCTGTTTTAAACTGGTTCCCATGTAATAATCTATTGATAAACTCAGCTAAAACCAAATGCATCAAATTTTGTCTTCCAAATTTTATTTATCATGTACGTAAATACCACAGTACCCTTTACTCTCAAATTATCTCATAGCACGATACTCACCAAGTGCCCACATATTAGTGAGATCCTGACAAGATCCTTATCTATACTCCTTCGATGATTACATCATCACACATTATTATTTATTATTGTACGTCATTATGACGAGATAATATATTATATCTTTTTCTTTTCAGCGGTTGTGAACTGATTGCCTTAACTGAAACAGTACGAAAAAGATTGGTAGTTGGTTTCATCTGAGATTTACGTAGTTTATCTGTGGTGTGACTCCTCGCTCTCGCAACGCCAGTATTCTTGCTTTCTTCTGTCGAATGGTTATCTTGTGTTGTTGATTGTGACTTAAATCGATTATCGGCTGTAATATTAATATGTGTTTTGTGCGTAGCTAACTGATATACAAATTATACATACATTGTGTGTTGTTGTCTAGTCGTATTGCATAATGGCCCATAAAGAGGAAGATGAACCATTCCAAGAAGACGACGTATACATCAATCCAGAAGATGGCATGCCTAATATTCATCCTAATATTGCCAATTTAGAACAAGAAAGTGATGGACCCGAAGAAGTGGATGATTTGGATGATATACCTAAGTCTGTTATTGTTACAAATATCCACAGCGATGTATTCGCCAATGACAAGTTAAAGAAAGAAATGGAAGATCTATTTCGTACGTTTTCAGAAAACATAACGTTTCAGTGGCTTCGTAGTTTCAAACGTTTGCGTGTGAATTACGACAGCCCCCTAGCTGCGGCCAACGCTCGTGTACAACTACATCAATATCAGTTTTATAATTCATGCATTAATTGTTATTTTGCCCAACCGGTAACGCCAGTTTCTTTTAAAAATTTGAGACCTCCGGCTCCAACAAAACAATTCCTCATCTCACCGCCGTCAAGTCCTCCAGTGGGATGGGAGCCTCGAGAGGAGGGTGAGCCACTAGTGAATCATGATCTTTTAGCAGCGCTAGCTAGCTTGGCGCCAGGCGAAAGTCATGAGCTCCATGCACCAACGCCCACTCAGCCAGCTATAGTGGTGCACACTGCACTGTCTGCAGAGAATGGTCCTCAAAAACTTGGTCATTCAATCCCTCATACTCGTTGTCCAGATTATTGATATGCCTTTTTTGACAATTTTAGCGAATTTATGAATTAGAGTTAAAGAATGAATGTGTTTTATTCAAGGGTGCATCCACATTGGTATGAGTACTGTAAATTTACTGTACTTCTAGTTACTTGAAATTGTACTATTTGTGTGTTTATAGTTTGTTGTACTTAATCATTTATGAAGTTAATCCTTCATGCAATCCTTCTTTGCACAGATCTCCCATGAGTATTTCTTAGATGATGGTATTACTGTTGGATATATCAGACAGTGTTAGCAAGATGTGTGCGATGCAGGAGTAGTGTTTGGAAAGATCTGCACTGCCTATGTAATGTTCATGCTTGGAGCATTTGCCCATGACCACGTATGTACAGGGAGCCTTTCACAAACAGAAGTATTTATGACCCATTTGCCAATGTGGAACCACCTTTACATGTCAATTGGTGACTTATGATACCAAAGATTTCCAGTTGTAGAAAGTTAATAAAAGAAAATTAAATAATTCTATTTGAAATTACATCATCAGGTAACATCTATTAAAAATAGGGTTTTGGTAGATTTTGCTTAATAGTTTTTAATTTATCAAATTGAAATTGAAGTTAAATTGGTGCTATATTTTATCTTATAATCGTTAACTAGAAAGTTGCTTATGTTAATGCTTTATTATATTGCTATTATTAATTTACTTAAGTCATCTCAATTGTAACTAATTTTGTTAGATTTAGTATAATATTGGGAATTGGATTGTGACATTAACTGAGAAGAATCTGCCTAAAGATATTACCAAAGACTATTGAAGAATGTATTAGAAGTTGATGTTCTAGAATCTGTATCAATAAATCTGAGATATTATTGTTACTGTATTAAATTGTTATTACTAATAAAATCAAAAACTCATATGTATTGAAAACGGATAGGCTTTGTCTATTAGTGATAGCAATGGAATTTAACTGGTGCAATGCCAAGTATTTATTATCATTTTCATCAAACTTACTATGGAATTGTGAAGAGAAAATCAATAGTGCCTCTTTTTTTTGTAAAAGGATGTAATTAAATTTGCTAGTCATGAACAAATCATAATGAGTTTACAAAATATCAGAAAAAGCTACTTTCTAAATTGAAGCCTGTAAGATATTAAGGTTGCTCAATGGTGACACTATTTCAGCCATTTATTATTTAAAATTTACTGTCCAGAGCACATCACACATAGCACGTGTATTTAATTCCTATTGTACTTAGCATAAGAATGGTAGAATGAACGTTGATCTAATAGGAACTGTATAGTGCGAAGTGATAATATTATTATTTTTTATTGTAGTGAACCATGAATTAACCTTAGAGATAAATTGTTTACCTGGAGTTAATTGATAAACCATTCAATATGTCTCTGACCATCTTCACATTGTATACCAGGCTTTTGGGTTAGTTTTGATGGTTTAATATATTAAATAGTTTTAATAATTAAATTGGTTACACTGCAATTATTTTTGCTCACCACCAATTATATTTAAAAATTATTATAAAGAAATGTTCCATTATATCATGTTTATATTTTTGTGCCTGGACATTACTTATATTAAAATTGTTTGTAAGTAAATATCAACATCACTGTTGATAGAAATAATTGCACATACAATTATGTGATCACTTTTATCTATTCATAGTCAATGCCATTTATGTCTAAATCTAATAACTATCCACAATGAATTAATTTATTCTCAAATAATGTCACACAATTAAATTAGTGGTTTTAGTTTTCTATTTAAACTACGTAACTAATATTTAAATATTAATTAGCATTTAACCAGCGATTGTGAAATATGGCCTTTGCATTAGTTTTAAATATATTTAATTTAATTTCCTTGTCCGAATTGTTTTTTTAACTATAATGTTAAATTATTAGGATACCTACTTAGAATTTTGTGATATGTAAAATTTGTCGCCTATTGTAAAAGGACCTGTAAATATTATATAAATTATTTTTGCAACAAGCAAAATTAGTGTAATAAAATAACTTAATTCCTTTTAAATTGCAATATTTATTGAGAGCTTGTATATATTTTTTTTTCTAGCCCATGCTTACGCCATTGGCAAAGGACTTTTCTTAGGATGGACCAAAATTATATTTACCTACCTAGTATGTTTTTAAATTTTGTCACAAGTTTAATAGGAAAAAAACAAATTAATTAACCTTGCTATTAAGAATATGTAAATTTGATTTTTGTATTTCAAATTGATAATTGTATTTACACAACATTTTTGTCTATATTTACAAAGCTATACATCAACCGACGCAATAAGCATTATTATCATCATGGTCTTATTTTAGATTTTTTATGAAACTTAGCCAAGCTTTTTGCTATAAAAAACGCCATGTGGCTATGTGATAAGCCAAGGGATTAAAGTTGCAACAAAGTTAATATTTGTGAAGAAAAAATGCATATTGAAGTAGCTGAAAAGAGGATTACTACAAGTTTGTATTTGTGTAACACATGTCCTGTTGAAATACCCTAGCCGTACGCAATATTAAAACAAAGACTGAGACAAAAACAACTGACTGACTGTTAACATTGAGACGGGTTTGATTTTTGACCCCTATTGACGAAATTAATTTTGAACATGACAGTAGGCTCACAATGTCATACTGCAAATACTTAAAGGTTTACATGTTTATGTTAACAATTTTATAGTTTACAAACAAACAAAACTTACTGCTATTTGAAGCTCAATAGTTTTAAATATCAGAAAATGTTGAATTGCATGAATGTACTCAATTTATCTGGAAAGGATATTAGTTCTATGCTTGTGACAGGAATTGAGGACATTCTAAGTATATTTTAAGTAGTATTTATTAAATTGTAAAACAGGCTGTTGTTTAAATCTGTGTTCCTAATTACAGTGACCTCTTGTCTGGTTTAATCTTATCCAAATCCTTCCTTTTTAACTACATTTTGTTATGTAATATCTATTGATATATGACGAAATTGAATGAACAAGACACTTTTAGCAATATTGACTAATACAATTTGTATCAATTACCATGTAAACTCAAAAGCGCGTCATGCCTGACATGAGCACTCCGATTTTAATTCTTATTGTATGCTGCATAAGAGCGGTAGCCCTCAAATGTACATAAAACAACAAAATTTCCAACAGTGGAATTTAACTATTTTCTTATAGATAAAGATAACACATTAATTGTGCTATTTTAGAGTTTCATTATTATTGTTTTACATCGGTCGGCATTACTTACAGTTTAGGTCGGCGACCGTTATGAATAAAATCTTCACTGGTTTGTTCCAAACATAAAAAATGATGATTTCTTCATTACGAACGAAAATTTAGTCGCCTCAATGTTTTAAAGAATACTAATATTATGTATGTATATAAAGTCGATACGTTACATTTAAACAAAATATCGCCTTTTTGAGTAAAGAATTAGAAAGACAGTTTTATATTTACCTACATTTATTATTTATTACGTAATGAATAATATTCGTAATGTGCATTCATAGATGTTTCTTCTATCGATGTCTTTAATCTCACTGTGATTTTGAATTCATATTGTTTGGGTGTAAATATAAAATTATAATGAGTTTTACAGTTGCGTTTTATTTTCTATTTACACCTGCTTGTTTACTTAATAATATAAGAGAAATTACTCAATAGGTACATACTAATAATGAAAATACATTATTACGTATAATATACCAACTATTAATATAGACTATCATATATCAATATTTACATATATTGTGGGAGATTCATTCCACATTTAAGCACCAACTTTTGTCCGCTAGTACTATCTGCGCTATTAAATAACTGTATTAGAATCTAATAGATACCTAGAAGGGTGTCTGACGACAATAATTAGTACTATTAGATCATACTGGTTGTACATAGTACTTAAGTGATGAAATTAGTTCATTAGAAGGAACAGTTTTTAGTCGGAAGTTTCATATCTAGACGACTATATATGACGAAACACGAAGATTTAAATACTTGTAATTAAATACGGTTATCTATTGAAAAGATCTGAGAGCGTACCTATAGAGATTATTTATTATCCTTTACATTTATCTACTTTCGCAGATATGTGAAGGTTCGCTGAAAGACTTCGTTGGTGTGGCTTTCTTATCTTGACCGTGGTAATGAAAATTATACGTAGCATGTGAGGACAAACTTCTCCGAAGTATAAATTCGATGAATCGTCCTAAAATTTCGATGTTTTCTAATTAACAAGTTACGTTTTGTTCTGTTATTGAGTACCTACATGAAAGACATTGGCGAGTATGGTCCAATGGATTGAATTAAAAACATTCATTTGAAGTACCTACGTCTCATCTTGGGATGGTCTTTGGAGTAACTCTCATGCAAAATTGCAAACT
Organism: Pyralis farinalis; assembly: GCA_947507595.1. Taxonomy (NCBI): domain Eukaryota; kingdom Metazoa; phylum Arthropoda; class Insecta; order Lepidoptera; family Pyralidae; genus Pyralis; species Pyralis farinalis. The sequence continues at coordinate 15,770,116 of OX382273.1, forward strand.
TGCTCACTGACTTTTTACATCGTGGCTTATTTTTTGACGTTTGTTGTTCAGCATAGGTACATAATAACGTAAAACCTTTTTTTATGGTATAAGTGTAAGACTGACTATCATCTAGTCAAAGTCAATCTCCAAATGGTACCTACATATTCTGCTAATTAAGGTACGAAGCTCTGGCGAAAGAAGAAGAGAGTATCAAGGCAGTCGTTAACTGGAAATATCTTGACCACAAATTACTGCATAGAGGGTTGTTGTTTCTGCGAGTGAGCAAGGTTGCCGGTCGTTGTTGCCTCCTGAGGTTAAATCGTGAGCCATACTACTTGTTTTACAACTGCTAAAAAGTTACGGGTAACTACTTTACATGGCCATTTATATGGTGGGCCGTAAGCTTGTTTGCCTCTAGACAGAAAATGAGAATCGAGAAAAATAGGGACTTCCGGCTGGAATAACGACTCGCTGAAGATGACCACTGACGATGTGAAGCGGTTACCGTAGTCTCTGAATGCTCGCAATATTGAATTTATAGTTAATAGAGACGGGTGTCATTTTGCGAAAGTCAAATATACAGGCAATTTGATCTAAACTCCTTTTGTTCGGTAGCGGAAGCACACAAAGTACCTACTTAAGATCAAATTATCGAATGTAGGTACCTACAAATTTCTTCCTATCGTTATCGCTTTTCCTAATTCATGAGGACTGGCGGGCTCCGGTACCTAAACCTAATTCGTGAAGATACTTTGTCGTTAGACCTCCACGTCCCATATGCAAAACCAGAACTTTCTTACGTCAGTTCACACATTGACGAGCTCGGTGGCGCAATGGTTAGTAATGCTACTTTGACATCAACGCTCGGGAGTCTGATCCCCACACAGGACTAACATTTGTGAACATGTCTGTCTTTCTTAGACTGGGTTTTTTTAAGAAAGGCACTAGCGTCACAGCGGCACGTCTGAGGATGTACATCCACATTCTAGAAAACCGCAGCCAAACAACAATTCCCGTGAGGGTTGTTGTGTTCGTGCGTGTGAGTGAGGTCACCAGTAAGGTAAGGAGTGGCTGCGTTAGCAGCTAACTTCGCATCGCGCGAGCGGTACTTAATTTATTGCAAGCGTTTATAGGCTAGGGTAACCGCTTTACATCAGGTAGGCCGTATGCTTGTATGTCTGCCGATGTTGTATTAACAATACACATCCTCTATTCTGAAATGTTATTTCTTGGACGTGTGGGTTTCCTCGCGATGTTTTCCTTTACCGCTGAACTTGTGATAATTACAAATATGTACGTGTATAGTCCTACCAGTGCTGCAATGGCTCAAATCGGTGGGACCATGGAGGGCATAAATACGAAAACACGTATTTATTAGTCATGCCTATTCCAGAAGTCGAACCAGGTATAATTTGGTTAATAGATTAGTTTTTTATCCACTAGACTATCACTGCTATCAGTTTATATCAAAACCTGCTAAACAGCAAACGAGGCTCCGGCGAAGGAGAGATAGGGTACGACGATAGACCGTCGATAACGATAGCGGGAGGTAACTCACTCACCCTAGTCTCACTTAAAACACTAAAAAATGTCATTGTAATGGGCGACATAAATCTAGATATATCCGCAACTAACCGACCGAGAACTATTTAAACACAGCAGCTCATCATGGTTTACTTCCCGCGCACTCTCTTCCCACACGCAGTAACACATGTCTGGATCACGTAATACTCAGATCATCAACCTCAGCTCACACTCGTGTTATCCATTCTTCAGTAACTGACCACAGCGCTGTACTTCTCGCTCTTGAAGTCATCAAGAAAACAAAACCACCTAAAATATCAAAAAAGTAAACTATGGTGATCTATACAAGTCCTTACAAAGTACAAGCTTCTCGCCAGTATTCAACTCAACGGACCCAGATACGGCAACTGATTTCTTCATTGATATTCTACAATCCGCTATTTCCTCTAACTCGACTTCAATTCTCGTATCACGCAGACGTAGATCACTCAAACCGTGGATGTCACCTAGTCTACTAAGATGTATTAGGAATAGAGACGGGATGCATAAAAGACTAAAAACCGACCCTAATAATGACATTCTGCGAAAAACTTACCTGCGGTATCGGAATACCTGCAACTCACTCCTTAAAACAGCGAAGCGCAATCACGACAAAGAAATAATTACCAAGGCTGGTAACAACACGAGGCAATTATGGAATGCCATAAAAGACGTAGCCGATCTAAATAAATCAGCTACCTCATCTCAAGATCTATTACCATGTATGCCCACACCAAGAGTCCGTTGATCACATCAACTCCTATTTCGCAAACATAGGCAAAGCTCTCGCTCATAAAATTATAACACACAACTCATGCTCTCACCCTATAGACCCTACCTATTACCCCTTTCCAAGAAACCACCCTCCTTCTCTTCATTCTTTTGCCCTTCTCCCAGTCTCTGTAGAAGACACTGAGAACATAATTGACTCGTTAAAGATGAACTGTGCAGTGGGATGGGACAACATCTCCACATCCTTTATAAGCAATTCCTAGCCCCACCCATCGCACACATCTGCAATATATCTATATCCGCAGGCATTTTTCCAGCAGCCTTCAAAAAGGCCATAATACATCCCATTTTCAAGGCCGGTGATCGCTCTATTCCACACAACTACCGTCCTATTGCGATACTTCCCGCGTCATGTAAGATACTCGGCTCGTCAATAAACAACTTCTCTCTTACCTCGAAAAAAATCATCTGTTATCTACTCAACAATTTGGTTTCAGACGGGAAAGATCTACAGGGGATGCGGTTCATGAACTTACAGACCACATTGTTAGAAGCCTTGACAAAGGAAGTAAATGCCTGTCAATCTTTTTGGACCTTGCAAGAGCTTTTGATACGATTTCGATCCCCATACTGTTATTAAAACTAGAAAATCTCGGAATCCGAGGCATCACTCTCACTATTCAAGAGCTATTTTCTCAAGCGCACACAGAGTGTTGTTCTGGATGGCAATATGAGTTCACCACTGCCGGTAGAATACGGTACCCCCCAAGGAAGTATCTTAGGCCCTACCCTATTTTTGGTCTATATCAATGACCTGTGCGCACTTCAAATACCCAACTGCAAAATAATCTCGTACGCTGATGATACGGCTCTTCTATTTACCGGTGCCACCTGGAATGAGGTATTCTTCCTCGCACAATCCGGTTTTGATATTGTCACATCCTGGCTCCAAACCAACCTTCTAACCATCAACGTCCAAAAAACTCAATATGTGACCTTTTCTATGAAGAAAATACCGAGAAATATGTTGTCCCAATTTTCTATCAGAGCACATTCTCACCACCCTACGTCACTTTCCGTATGTTCCTGTTCTCCACTAACCAGTGTAGAGGAAATAAAGTACCTAGGTGTAAATATAGACCAGAATTTAGTTAAATTTTCATTCACACCTCAATATTACAGCTGGTAGAATCCGTAAGCTTATGTATGTGTTCAAGCGGCTGCGACATCTGGCTGATCCAACAGTATTAAAAATAACCTACTTAGCACTTTGTCAATCCCTTTTAACATATTGCATCACGTCATGGGGAGGCACTGATAAAACTTACCTCCTGAAATTAGAAAGAGCCCAAAGGGCTGTACTTAAAGTATGCACATTTAAGAACATATTATTTCCCACTTTCGACCTTTAGCAATACACCCAAGTGTTGACGGTGCGACAGCTTTTTATCCTCCACACAACACTAAAACAACACCGTAGAGTATGTATGACCCCAACTGTTATAAATCACACCGCAGCCGCCCTGTACTCAATTCTACGCTTCTCAGGACATCATTCTCACACCGATTTTTCTGCTTTCTCGGCCTGTTACTGTACAATAAGTTAAATCGCAAATTGAAACTCCTTCCACTTACTAATTTCCAGCCGAAAAGAATAGTTACAACCTTTCTTCAGATGTTAACTTATGCTGACACTGAAACCCTTCTTACAGTTCAATCGTAACATCGATCGCGCGTAGGTACTGCTTCCTATCAATGCCTAACCTACACAATGACAGTAAAGATCGTTAGCAATTTTCTGTGTACCTACTTTAAAATGCACATTCGCACTAAACTATTTCATGCACACTTTTATTACACACGCTATATACACTTATAGGTACACACAAATAGTACCCACACAAAACGGACATATTTTATTCTTCTCTGTTTCATAGAATGCTACCCATAATAATATAAAAAAAAAAAACTTTTTGTAACTAATTGTAACAAACTCTGTAATTTTATTTTAATTTTCTCAAGTAGGTACTGGATAAGCAGGCGACAAGAGGGGCGAGCACTGGAGCGCTGAGATACAGGCTCCGGCTTAGTTCAGAGGCTCCAGTCTCGCACAATAATTAAGTACATCTTGTATTTGTCACCTAGCTATACTGTTACTTTAAATATCGTGATGAGAAAATAAACGATTTTTATTATTATTATTTTATTACCTACACCTCACAGAAGACCCGAAGCCAAATAACAATTTCCTGGAGGGTTGTGTTCCTGTTAGTGAGTGAGATTACCAGAATGTAGTACCTAGGGTTAGCAACTGAGGTGGTAATGTGCAAGCGATACTTTTGTTGCGAGCGTCTATAGGCGTCGGTATGTGTTTATATCGGGTTGGCAGTATCCTTATTATATACTGAATACTATTGAATAATGAAAAAAATACACTATATAAACTTTTAGTAACTTTAATGTAATTTCTATGCTACTATATATATACATTTTTACAAAATTACAGTATAGGTACATATAGAAAAATATTCGCCGGACTGACAATGGACGGGTGATTCTATAGTTTCCTATGATTTAGTACTATAGAACTTAATATTTCTACATAGAACTATTGTAAGTTTAAGCTACAGATAATAGAAGCTTTGGATATCTATGGCTTGACCTTTTAGCATTCTACATTATATAAATGAAATTCATACTAATAAAATAATTTTGCCGTTTTTTTGGACAACATAACATCAAGACTTAGGACCTTCGCAAAAACGTCTTTTTGGAACAAAACCTACTCTACATGTTAACAAACTAACTTATTATACAACAACAATAACATATTTCCTACTTTTCTTTAAGTTTTTAAGCCAAATATGTAACATTTGTTTGTACTATATAGTGTAGGTACATACATAACATAGTGTACAAACAAATAGACATGAAATAATTTATGACCTTCATTTCATTGTAAAATTCATATACTTAACTACATGATTTTTATGACAATAAAATAAAACACCTGTATAGTGTGCTGATTTTATTCGATCATTCAATATTTTGTATGGGGAAATCGTTTTTTTGTCATTTTGGATTTGGTCTTTTGCCTTTGCTCTGGAGGTGAGAGGACCGGAGCTGTGCCAATATATATACATAATCTCCGCGTCGGTAGATTAATTCCAAAATTAATTTATTATAAACTTAGAGCGGGGAAATGGAGCGTGAAAACCGAGCAGGCCAGTGCTCCACATACTCCGCTCCGCATTACTCCCTCGGTACGCGTAAGTATACAGGCAGCGTAAAGGTTATTACTTATGTGTTCATTTATTATGTAACACGGTTGATAAACCATCACTACAACATCATGTATGATGTGACATAAAATTCCAATTTGTTGCCACATTTTAAAATAGATCTATTATGTAGAAATTAAAGTACCTACTGAAGATGGGGAACTAGGATTTTACACCCGCTTCGACTTGCATCAACTGTAACAGTTACATTGCAATAAACATTATTATTAGATACGACGACATAATCACGGTCTAAATGTCTTAACATGTTAAGCTTGATATGCGATACACTTCACCTGCTAGACATTGTAATTTTCAATGGGGCTTATCTAATAAGGAACTTTAATCTGCTAATATCACAATTATTTTAATTTTCTGTACCTACTTCAGCATAGCCGACTGACGTCCATGGAGACTCATTAAAACGAGATTATTATTATTTAACGATAAGTTTGTGTTCATTAAATGAAGATTCAAGGGGAGATTGTTGTAGAACTCGCGTTAAGAGTTTTGTTAGGAGGTAAATGTTCTAAAAGGTCGCGTAACCGGGAGGTCAGTGGGGAGCCGGAGGGAATTTTTATTTTTTATTTTATCCTACTACTTCAAGCTGCAAACATGCAAATGTTCAGCCTATGATGACCCCTGACGATGTGAAACCTCCCACGCTTGCGATACATGAATTATGGCTCGCATCCCTCTGTTAAATGTTGGAACACGTTTCGTTGGAATATCAAAACATTAGCATTATTTCCAATTTTATTCGAAGACCGATTTAGACTACACAGCTTGTAGGTGCTTACTTAAATATGCTGATAAGCCCGTTTTCGCGCAATGAGTTTTCCATATTCCGATTGGCACTGGCGAATGGATTATTATGTTTTAACGTCTTTCTAACGTACCTAAGCAGTTATTCTACTTTTTGAGTACCTAATTATAATAGAATTTGCATAAAAATATAAGTATATAGGTATCTACTTACTTAATAGATTGACTATGTTCCTTTTTTCGAACAGGGAAACTCGGTGAAGCCACTAATTGACTCTATAATCAGCCAACGCTGTCCATCCGAGCTTTCGTTTTAAAAACTGTATCTTCTGAACGATTGCAAGTAGCATGTTAAATTTTCACAGAGAATAGTGGACCATAATGTCCAATGTTTATTTTAAAGTCAATGTAAATTTAACATGCTACGTGTATTGGTTTTTATTTATCGTAATTGTGTACAAAAATAGCATTAAAGTCAGTGTTAGCATAGATCAGATCTTAAATTAATCGGCCAAGTGTGTCGAGCTTACGCAAAGATTTTTTAATGAATATAGGTACAGTAAGGATGTCTTAGTTCTATAATAATCAATTTCTTTTAAACAAGTGATTTATAAGTCATCAGAAATCCTAGACAAAGTTTTGCATTCCACGGAACGCCCGAAACTCTGTGCATGAGCCCGTTCGCAATTGACCGATTTTATTATTCAGTATCGTGATAAAGAATAACCGTCTTTTGTTTTTCGAATTCTCTCCTTGTTATTTTAGGAAATAGGAGGATACAACAGGAATTCCCCCAAGTTTTATTAATTTCTGTTAACGAATGGCTCTTTTTCAGTCCAGGATAGGATTCATATTTACTTAACTAAAATTATTATCACAAAATTATAGTAGTCCTTGGCAACACAATCAACAAATTCATTTTCTCTACAAAACCTAACAAGAATACCTTTAAAGTAAGCAAGTATCAACCTTTCTTATTCATATCATCTAAAGGAACCATAGTCTCTGCAGCTGCTTTATCATCTTCGGATGTTCGATTGTCTCGTTTTTTGCCCAAACAACTTGTAAAGCAAGTGTCGCCTTTGCCAAAGTTTTCACCGTCCGCGAGCGTTTGCGGCATTGGTGTGTTCAATGTTTCAGGTAGGAATAAACATAAAAATCCAGAAACGAGAGCTATCACACCAAACGTCACAGCAGGTATTTTCGGATTAAAAGAATCTAGTAACGTAATTAAAGGAGTCAAAGCACCAGCAAACCTGGCGCACATTGAACCCAATCCCATGGCAGAGTTTCGTACGACAGTGGGAAATAATTCTGCTGAATAATTGTAAATGATAGCGAAAGATCCTGCAATAAATAATTTTCCTGCTATCACTACACATGTAGCGGCAATACTTCCTGTGGGTAAGGTAGTGGCTATGACACACGCAGCCCCACCGACTAACATCATCGAGCTCATTAAAGATCTCCTGCCCCATATATCAAGAAAGTACATGACTGCTGCGTAGCTTGGGTATTCAACGAAGCCCAGGATCGCTGTGATCAGATACGGATTGCCCTCCAGTGTTCCTGTACTTAATGTGAGTCCGTAATAGGCGATAGAGTTTGCAAACCAACTCAAACATACATTTAACGTTTTCTTTCTTAAATTAGGCGTCTTGAATAAATCTAATGTGCTTGCAGTAGGAGTGTCATTTGCACCTTTAGACGCTTCTACTTTTCCTCTAGAAACCAATTCTGCTCTATCTAAAATTACCGGCGATTTATTAAATTTCAAAGCCTTTTCGACTATTGCTACAGACTCTTTTGCTCGCCCTTGAGCCCACAACCATCGAGGCGATTCATCCATTATCCATAAATGTGGTATTAGTAGCAAACCGTGTAATCCATATATCACTTGCAGAATTTGGCGATTATCTATGAGTGCACCCCATCCAGCCACTAACATTATCCCCCCGGCAAATAATGCCTGAAAAGCTACTCCACACACTGTTCTTTTAGATGGTCCCACGAGTTCCATGGTTAATACAAATCCCGGTATATATGCACCAGCAGATCCAAATATTCCATATAAAAATGTAATTACTAAAAAGGTCCAGTATTCCGGAATAAACGCCACTCCGACGCCCAAAATTAATTGCAATACACCAGACCAACAAAATATAGTTTTCCTACCATATTTGTCGGCCATGCCTCCCAGTACGACGGCTCCAGTAAATACTCCTAACATATAACTTGTTTGTGCTATTGCTCCCATCCATCTCTTATCACAAACTAAATTCCATTCTATGGAACGTGATGAAGTCCTGTATTTGGAATCGAATACCCACTTTGAACAGGCTACTGTTAGGTTATTTTCATACATGTAGCAGCTTTGAAGACCTCCTGATGGTGTTTTAGGTATTGCAGCTAAGATTTCCGAAGAGTTCCACGCAGCTATGGACTCGTTTGTATCTACTCCCTCGATCCAGCATCTGAAGAAATTAAATTATAATGCAATTTTAATGCGATTGTGATATTATATAAATATAGTTATCTCTAAATAATATGTATTTTAATATTAAATTGATATATTCAGTCTTAATGTCTAACATAGCTCTATCCACAGAGTTAAGAATTGCAATCTGGATGGATCCGGCCTGTTTCCTCATGGGTGCGACCGGATCCGGATTTCAAAATTAACAAGTAAGTGTATTACAAAATTAAATAAAAATGATTGTTTCTTTTGGGGTCGACTTTCTTCTTCTTCCTATCGTTAACTCTTTTCCTAATTCATTAGGATTCGCGCGGCCCTCTACCTACGAGTATTATGGCGTCGGTTTTATTTAAAGTACCTACCTAAGTTTGAGTCAACTAAAATAATTTGATGTGAGGTAATTAGCGAAACTATTTTTTTCTTACGACACGAAATCATTATTACATATATTGACACACATTTATTGAAATATCATTTGACGATTTGCAAAGAAACCCCATGTTGGCAAGTTTCTTTCATCATTTCTTTTCACCAATGGTAATTTTTTGAAATAATGTTAATTAAAATGAAAAGTACGAAAAAGGTATATGTAAGACATACAAGTCCAAGTCCCCCTTAGGATCCAACGGCAAATAAAGATATGTTTATTTTACTAAGGAGCCAAACAAGCATACGACCTGCCTGATGGTAAGCGTTCACCGTAGCCTAAGGACAATTGTAATACCAGAGGCGACACACATGCATTGGGCTGCCATTTTTTTAGATTAGATTAGATTAGATTAGATTAACTTTATTTGCATGAATAAGGTACAATTAAATTGATGTCATTAACAATTATACATAGTCCGTTCTTATTCTGCCACTAACAGCAGCGTGCAAATATTACATTGATTATAAACTAAGGAACTGACATTTATTTTGCACTAAATGAGTAAAATTTATGATATAAAACAAATCAAAAACGCATCAATAAAATTAGGATCAATAAGTGCGTACAATATTTTGTGATTATAATTATAATATGTTATTAAAATAACTTTTAATACTCGTATCATTCATAAATTCATCCACTGAATAATAACATTTGTCCAGTAGCAGCCGGAAGAGGTTTCTTTTAAAGCAGGTTCGATTTTTATCTTTTAAAATTTCAGGCAGGTGGTTATATATTCGTATTGCCGTGCAGTAAGCACCCTTGCTAAACAGAGCTAAGCGTTGTCCCGGTACACATAGCTTATTTTTGTATCTACAACTATGACTTAATGTGGCAATGCGTTTTTCAAATAACGACGGATGCTTGCTAACGAAGATACACAATTCTAAGATATAAATGCAAGGTAAAGGAAGTATTTTGTTGAATTTAAATAGTTGTTTACAGCTGTCCATGAAGTGAGCATTAGATATTGCTCTAACACATTTTTTTTGTACCCTAAATATAACGTCACTCTTCACTGAGTTGCCCCATAGTATAACTCCGTATCGCAAGAGAGACGCCACGTAGCCATGATATGCAAGAAGAGCTGATTCTTTTCCGATGGTCTTTCTTAAACGTCTTATTACAAAGACAAACCTATCAAGTTTGGCACATAATTTCTCTATATGTGGCTTCCAGTTACAATATTTGTCTATAGTTATACCTAGAAACTCTGCATGATCAACATTTTTTATTGTAGAATTATTAAATGAACTTTTAATGTTAAGTGGTTTACTATTGTAAGTCAAAAATTCCATTAAATTTGTTTTATTTAGATTAATACTTAAATTATTTATATTTAACCAATTTACAGTCGTTAGTATTGATTTAGTATTGATTTAGGTGGGTATACCTCTCCAGTAGGGTTATGTCTGACTTTAGGCGTGGTCTTTAGTTGAGAAACTACATCGAATGGAGTTTAATTAGTGGCGAACTCACAGACTTCTAGTAATATTAGATCAAGTTCAACCTGTACTGTCCCTGTACAAGCAAGTCTGTTGTTCTAGTAAGAGAAGGGATACAAATACCACTCACAGCTTTAGGTATACTACTGCCGCACCGCAGGAAGTTCATCCTCAGACATGAAACTACACTGGTTGCGTATATTCATGAACCCTAAAGTTCATGAAGGGTCTTCTGCTAACACATAGGTTTCCCGGTTGTGAAATGAACTCCCTGACGAAGTTTTTGCAGGGTTGCACGAAGAACGTCTGGTTACTGCATACTATCAGGCAAGACATTCGCTTGTTTTTCACTATAACGATCGATAAAAATATATATATATAATATCATACCCGAAACGAGATATTGACTAACAAATTAACAAGTACATTATATTTGTCATTGCTCTTTGTAGATGTGACTTTTCAAAGCTAGACAAGATGTAATTATTAGACGTATACACATTTTTAGACATGAATGTACATGTAGGTAACGTGTATGTAAGCAACTTGACAGCATCACGAATACAAGCCTACACGAAAACAATGCTCTACTGTACTTACAAGTACATAAAACTCTCATCAAACGAAGAATAGCCCCCTCAGGCATTTATGGTTGACTAGAACTAACTAACATGACGTAGGATGTTCATAGTTACTACTGTTCACAAATAACAAGCAACATTGAACCACAAGCAAATCACATTTGTGACCAAATGGTGGCATCCTTGAATTCGCTATCAGTGGTCTGGGTCTGGGTCGAGAAACGATGGGGTATCGAATGATTGTATTCATATAATCTCTCTGAATACACACAGACAATGTTAACATACCGTTAAGACACAGTTAAGTGGTTTAGAAATTACGATACATTTTCTTAACATACTTACGACGGCATATCACATGCGATTGGCCTGATATTAAGCGGCCACCGTAGACTATAAACGCTTGCTATACAAGAAGTAGGTAGCATACAGTCATACCTACTTCTGACATGACTGTATTAACACATATATTTAATGTAATATGTATTGGTGATTTGAACAAGATCTATATTGACAAGTTTCGTTTGGCATTTCTTCTTCGCCAATGATCATTTTAAAAATCATCACATCAACCCTGACACATTATTTTTTCATTTTAGAAATGCTGGTAGATTAAAAAAATAATAAACCTATGAAAACTTAATAAGATACAATATGATCTGATTGAAAGAATATAAGATGTGTCGAAGCGACCGTGAGGGCCATTTTTTTACTTTTAACTAGAATTGTACTGTTTAAAGATAATAATACAGCAGTTGAGCAGCTGTCTATTAAGTTGTGGAAACCTTCACAGTTTGTGTGCTAGTTGCATATTTATTGATGTAATAAAATCATAACCTTCATAACAGAGTGGAGTTTGTATATGAATTATTTGTAAGTGATGCAGCTGGACTCTATTACGATACGGAATCTATTTTTAAATCTCAGATTATTTGTCTATCAGTCTGTACTAGTCTCTGTGTCCGTAGTGTATGCGTGATGTGTGCCGTGAGGCTCTACTTATTCCATCATCATATTATCATCATGTCCACGCGGTTAAAGCCCCGTTCAGTAGTTAGCAAGGAATGTCTAATAATAGGTGTAGTTGATTGAAATAAAATAAAACCATGCATGGTAAGTACATAAGTAAGTATTTATTTATTTATATAGTTTATGAAAATATTATGTTTTAAATTAAGACAATTGTGAAACAGATTAGTAATTTATTATGAAGGATTTAACACGATTAAGATGTAAAGTATAAGTTTTTAATTATTTGACTAGCGAATAAGCCAATGCAAAAAAAAACATACAAAAATAAGTTGTCAGTTTTGTTTTACGAGTATCTTATGGCACTATACAGTGGCTACGAATCGCAAAATATAGCATAATATTCCTTAAAAGGTATCCAAAAAATAATTATTATATATGGTCTAGCTAACTATATTTAGTTATTACTAACAAAAGAAAGAACTAGACAGAACGGCTTCAATTAAAGAAATACGAAGGCATGAGGTGTCAATACTTATGGAATATATTTTATTTTTCAATTACATTATACAAATTACTTGTGCTGTCATTCTCATGTAACGTGTCTGTTAATAGACCAACCTTTCTTCTGTCAAGTTCTGTCTAAAGTCGAATTTATATTTTTTTGACGTATCGTGCGGTGTTTTGTTCTGACATGACGTGATGACTTTCATATTTATATAATTACTTTCACCATATTTTCGCATACAGCCATTAACGCTCACTTGTTTGAGGTCATCGGCCCATCTAGAAGGGACGTCTAACGTCCCATCGCCCTACGCGATCTCCAATCTACTCGTATTTTCCTCGCCTATCTATCATCACTGACTATATGATCGACCCACTGCCATTCCAGCTTACATTAGACTATACTACTAAACTCTCCGTGGAATTTCTTTGTTCTGGATTCTATCCCTCAGAGAAACCACAACCATGTAGACCGTAGAACGGTGAGGATTCATGTCTCTCCACCGGTTCCACTGGGTCACCGAAGTTTGTCTGCCGGTGGCGCACTGGCACAAAAGTCTTTAAAGGCAAAGATATTTGGGCGGTAATGCCCAAGGTATTCACATACTGCCTATCACAATCTGATGCATATATCGATCTCTTTATTAACATTATCCCGGGCAAACTATATTGCTCGTCCGAGTTATAGTCATTAATCATTTCAATTACTGCATTCTCGATGATAAGCGGGCTGTGGATAATGAATTTCATGTACTTATATAATTTTTTATTCTGATTTCACCCTAACGACTCGAGAGGCAGTATTGAAATGCATGCAAATGACATGAAAATGCAATGTATCATATTATAAACGTTATATTGATGTAGGTACCTACTTTTCTTATGTTTCTCATTTAATTTCCTTAAATTTAAGGAGCATTCCTTTTAATAAGCAATAAAATTAATTAATAGTAATTATTTTATAATTAATTGAACATGAAGTGCAACGGTAGAAAATATATTTTTTATTTTTCGGTAATTAAAAAATAGCGTTTTAGTACCATCTTATCGCAAATGGTTGCATCCGAAGATAGATTAATGAGCAATTTAAAAATGTGGTTCTGTGATATGAGTGCGCATCTGCAGTTTTACCTTAAAATACTTTCCTAGTACTTATAATGAAGACATGAGGATAAAATTTATTTAAAGAAAATAGGTACAAACAGAAACAATACTCTGAGACGCTGGCCTAGTTTATTTCCAATTGTTGCCACACGCAGAATAATCGAAACTTTGTCGAATTACCTAAAAGGATAATAAATATCTTTTCCCGCAGTTACAGCACCTTCCGAACCTTGGTCATTCTATGCTTATACTTATTATAGATATATATCTGTAGTATGTAGAAGTTGATTTCCATTTTCACTGAACATTGTCAACAGTTACCTTCTTTGCGTATAATTACGTAATATTTTCTGCACGTACTTAATTACGTCCCTTAATTTTACAACTCCTAACAACAAAATAAAAAATATAGATAGTAAACGGACACAAGAGAGTAAATTAAGCTTATGATATGTCATAATTATGCACATCGTTCAAAGACTAAGTACATCAAAAATATTCTTTGTAAAAGGGTTTATAATAGACTCGATGAATATCTAACTGAGAAAGATGTCTGGAAATGAATCATGTGTATGTACGAGTATATTACACTCGATATCATCATTATTATTGTATTAATATACTGACATAGATTTATTACTACTATTAAAAAAAACTCAATTAGCAAGTTTCATTCGGCATTTCTTCTTCGCCAATGGTCGTTTGCAAAATTCAGGTACTTAATTAAAAAAAACCAAAAACGGAAACTTTAAAAAAATATAAAATACAATATGTAAGGTTTCATTATTTTAAACATGTAAGACGTGTCTTTATCTTTATTTTTTCTTATCTGTGACTTTTGCAACATTCCAAATTGTTCACATTACCCAACCGCGAAAATCTGTTGCTGTAACGACACTATGAATCTTTTAATGAAACTAATTAGTGTCAGTGAACATGATGATGACTTTTTATTCATAAATTGCATATATACTTGTTTATGCATCGACGTATAATCGTAAGGCATTACAACCGATTACATGCTAATTATCTCTTGCATAGGCCATCACAGGCCTCACATTAGATACATATTCATTAAAATTCCAACACGTGTATGTAATCAGGTTCATTGCATACGAAATTCGACCAAACAGTTGGTTTATGTAAATAAATTGTTAGATTTAGTTAGTACATGTTGCATTCAAAGTGTTGGTGATGGTTAAAATAAATACCCATACTGCTGCTGCTGCGAGCGGTGTAAAGTTAAGAAGGATGTTTACAATATATACATACAGCACAGATAATATTACAACGCGTAAACGGAATACAGTTTATTCCGTTTATGTTAATAGTAACTTTCTTATTTTAAAATAAGATCAATTCAGACGGATCTGAAATTTTTTCTACCACTGTGATAATTAAAAATCCACCTCATTCTATTCTGCTAAACATAAAATAATACGCAGAAATATATTCACATCCAGTATAGTAGCAGTGTGTTGGATATTCTCCTAGCGATCGCTCAACATGTTCGTGTATGCGCGTAACTACGAGAGTCGGTCAAATGAAACCGCGTGAGACGCCGGCCGCACTATTGCTGCCAAATCCCGATCCACAATTTCTTTAAAAATGTAACAAAATATGTATTTCGCCAGTCTTCTCATAGTTATAACTGTATATCGGCTGAACATTTGTGCTAAATGAACATCCGCGCGGTTGTTCGTGCGCTGAGTGCTGAATGTGAATAGATCCCGAGATTATATATGTTTACTCGAACACTTTGTGCCAGATTTGAATTGACCCTAACAATTAAAATATCAGCGCCGTCGAATTTAAAGCGAGGGAAAGCCACTGGTTATGAATTTTACATTCCAAGTAAGTGATGGAATAATGAAAGAATGTGAAAAAAACGTCCCCAAACCATGCAAATTTATAACATGTTTTCCACAAGTTTTCCATAATCGAATTCCGGATATAATGGCGAGTATTTAATAGCGAGCGAAATAATACAAATATATACGCGCTATTATATACAGATAGAAGATGACCAAAGTTAGAGATAGTCCGCCTAGAGAGTATAATTGGTACTCGTATCAATTTTATAACATGCCTAATTACATATATTATTAATATGTTTCTTTTATTAGCATTTAGCTTCCGTTAAAAATAAATGCGAGTCTTAAGTATATATTCAGTCTCAGCATTTGTTTACAAACATGAAATAACAAACATTAAATCAACAAATACATTGAAGCGTAACCCTGAAATTGACGTTAATTTACCCATGGCTGAAGGTAAGTTATTAACAGTGTACTGAATGACATCAATGCGTTTATACCATTATTATATATCTTTGTTTTAAGAGGTAAACAATCATATTTAATTAAGTATTCAGTCTCACTGGGTATGACTTCATCAATATCGATCTAATCGACTAGGCTTCGGCATAAATTCGTGTACGTATCTCTAGGTATGTATAAATTCGTAAATCTTATAAATTTATTATAGTTAGGCAATTTTTATAAATTCCAAAATTCACGGTAATTTAAAACAGTTGATTTGCGGAATATATTTCAAACATTGCATAATCGTTCAGAGGTTATAAAAATAGCTTCTGATGTTCTCGTATAATTTTATGACAGTATTTTTAATTCTTTAATTAGTTCCTTAAAATACTAGGCATCTCTGTTTATTTACATTTTGCTCGTAAAACTATTTAACATTTAAATAGTAGATTTTTACTAGTTATCATATTTTCAATCTAGCCTATAGAGATATTCCCATGTGTTGCGGGAATGGCTTGTTGTAAATTTGACTAGATTATAGCACAGTAAAAATACGTACGTTGCTAAGCATTACTTATTAAAAAAATGTATGTAGTATTCATGATAATGACCAGTAACATTTGAATACTCTAAATTGTACTTACAGTCTAGGCAATGAAACTATATTCAAAAGCTTACTATACCCAAGTGATTTTGTTATACTTGCACATGAATAAGTTAAAGCAGTGCAAGCTGTTTTGGGAATTCACTTTTACACAATCCGTGCTCTCATAAACAGCAAAATTATTTCATGGCTTTTTTTCAATTACGTCTAGTGGTACCATCGTTTCTGGCAGATCAATTGAACCCTCACTCATTCGCCGACCACTACAGTTTGTAAAACATGTGTCTCCAATACCAAACTTTTCACCATCCTCGAGAGATTGTGGTAGATTTCGCCCAATAGTTTCTGGTAGTAAATATGTCGAAAATCCTGACAAGAGAGCCAGAAACCCAAATATAATAGTTGGAGTTTTAGGATTAAGCGTGTCAAGCAAGCTAATCAAGGGCGCTAAAGCTCCAGAAATGCTAGCGCACATGCTTCCCAGCCCCACTCCCGAACTACGAACAACGGTAGGAAAGAGCTCAGCCGAATATTTATAGATAATTGAATAAGAACCGGATATAAATAGTTTTCCGACCATCACTACACCCGTAGTTGCTGATGCTCCATGAGGTAAAGCGGCCACCACTAAACAGGATATTCCACCCAGCAACATCATAGTACTAATGAGAGCTCTGTGACCCACTCTGTCTAAAAAGTACACAATGATAACGTAACTCGGTAACTCCACTACACCCATCAAAAATATTAAAAAGTAAGGATTACCGTTTAGTTTACCGGTATTTAGAGATAGACCGTAGTACACAACTGAATTAGCAAACCAACAACCGCATACAATCAAAGTCTTTTTCAACATGTTTGGCGTTTTAAATAAATCTGTTGTTCCCGCAGAAAGTTCATCAGTATATTTTGCACATGTCGCCTTGCAGTGGGATACTAGCGACGGGGTGTCTAAGGTCTCACTAGATCTATTCATTTTCAATGCCTTCTCTATTATAGCTACAGACTCTCGAGCCCGACCCTGTGCCCACAGCCACCGAGGGGATTCATCCATTACAATCCAATGCGGAAGTAACGTAGCGGCGTGTAGAGCGTACAGGATTTGTAAATAAAATCTATTGTCTATTAGATATCCCCATGCGGCCAATAGCATAATTCCCAGTGCAAACATAATTTGAAATACTACGCCACATATCGTACGTTTGCTGGGTCCTACAAGTTCCATCGTCAGAACAAATCCCGCTATATATGAGCCGGAGCCAAATATACCATATAAGAATCTGAGTGCTATGAATGTGTAGTAATCTGTGGAAAAAGCGACAGATGCTCCAAATATTAACTGTAGAAGTCCGGACCAGACAAACGTTGTCTTCCTCCCGAATTTATCTGACAATCTTCCAAGGACGAGTGATCCAACGACGACTCCAAACATATACGCAGTCTGAGCAACGGCGCCCATCCAACGTCGATTGCAGACGAAATCCCATTCTATACCCCGAGATGACGTAAAGTACTTGGTATCGTATATCCAAGTACTACACTCTTCTACAGTTTGGTTCTCACCGTAAATGTTACAAGATTCAAGTTTTCCGTGTTCGTTTAAAGGTATATAATCTAATATTGCCGAAGAATTCCAAAGCCCTGTATCATTTATAGTGTCAACATCTGGCACAGCACACCTGAAACATACATAGAGTAGCAATATTAGTATTCTTATCACATACCACATATATTTTTAACATAAAATGTGCATAGTACATAATTTGCGGTGTGAGTTGTATTTGACTTTTTTAACAAAACAAATGTATTGCTAATGTGAATAACATTATGTGTTACAAACAAAATAAATTTGCGAATGACTCTACTATACTTAATTTGCACGCATTATATTTTCTTAGGCATATGTAGACAAATATTGTTATTTTAACATGAATAAGATGTAGTTAGTGTGTATAAAAAAGTAAAACAAAACATGCGCTAAAGTTATTTATATAAATTCACAATGAATATTGCATTTAGTCTATTATTCTTTATACTCTATTATGAATGTAATTTCGTTTCTATGTTTGGATCCGTCTGAATTATGTTAAACTGTATGTGGGTGCTAGGGGCTACAACACAGCTTAATACTATCCGAACTCTTTTACTGTTGTACGTATTCACTGTTAATATATAATAAGATATAATAAACTATAATTCTTAAATTAAAAAAATCGTTAATGTTCGAGTAAACGGAGAAAAGTGACAGGTAAAAAGGTATCATCACATATTAGAATAGAAAACTCACCAATCGAGAAATTAGATTACATATTTTAATAAATGCTCTATTATTATTACTACTGTAACTTCACGCCAAGAGCAACTAGCAGAGAGTACCGAGCGCCATAAAACGCGGTCCTTACACACTTCACTCGCTTCTTTAACATTCATAACTCTTTTCATACACACTTGCCGGTTTCTAGGGCTCTTGACATCACCTCTGATAAAACACGACCAATTTGGTCATGGTAAGTTAGTCTTGGTCTTCCTCGGCTCCTACATTCTTCCAGTATTGCGTTGTATATCTATGTCGTCATTCTTTCATCCTGCATTCTTTCTACATGTCCGAACCAACGGAACCGAACGTTTCTTATCTTGACACCGACATGCGACACTCTCAAAGAGAGTTACGTAATCATTAATCATCGAACGCAGTCAGCAAGCGTTACGCCACAAATTTTGCGCAATGCCCTCATCTCGACCGCATTTATTCTACTTTCATGCTTTCTCCGCCATACCCAGCTTTCACTTTCATAAATTAGCCTTGGGATTAGCACCGCCTTGTGTACAGCGAGCTGTGCCTTCTGGCTTAGATTTCCCTGCCTAGAAGTTTACCCAACGCTCCATTCACGCTGTTCCCTGAACTCACACGTCTCTCCACATCAGCGGTGTAGCTTCTATCGCTGCTAAAAGCGCTTCTAAGATTTACAATCTCATCCACTTGCTTCAACACTATATCATCAACCGTAATCCTAGTGTTCGTTCTGGTTTTCTCTCTTTCATATACCATTATCTTGGTTTTCTTCGCATTCATTTGTAAGCCTTTTTTCATACAATTATCTTTGATTGCTGTAACTAGTGTGATGATTCTGATATTAATACCGCATCGTCTGAATAAAGCGGACAGCTGACCACTGAGTCACTCATTCGCATTCCCACATTCATATTACTTATTCTCTGAAAACAACTGTCCAGATATAGGATGACACCAATGTTGGTATCAAACCAGGGCGATAAGCTGCCAGGATTGTACAGCACAGAGCAGGTCACCGTCAACCTCATAATCTGGGCACAATGTTCCAGAGATTCTTTCGCACGACGCAGAAAATCCTCTAGTCCATAGCTAGATGTTTCTCCTTCTGTTGCGGAGTGAAAAAAAGTTGATCCGTACATCCTCTGCCGCTTCCAAATCCACCCTGTGCTTTCCAAAGCATTCCATCGGATTTCACCCTCATTCTCCTTTCTTTCATTTTTCTATACACTTTAGCTGATAAGATGATCAAACTGATGGCCCTGTAGTTGGCGCAGTCCATACGTGAACGATGACTGCTCGTAATAAATGCTGTATTAGTGGTAATGAGAAATAATATAAATGTGCATCTCTACTTATTAAAATAGTGAGTCTAATGAAATCGTTTCTACATCTGATATGATATCGGTATTGGAAGACGATAACCAATATCCGATACTATGTGGTGTCTCCACATATTTTTCACGTTTGTTCATTATGTTGATATATTTGCCTTACATATATACAATAGAAACTTTTATTTGTTGTATCTAATACATACATTCCAATTCCAATGGGCAAGCTGAAAATACAGACTTTACTGAGGATTACATTCTACATTCCAATGGGCAAGCTGAAAATACAGACTTTACTGAGGATTTTATACTCTTTTTAACAAGCTACAATAGGATAATTGATGCAATAATCTTTTTTTTTTGTACAACATTGGGTGGTATACAATCATATAGCCCACCTTATGTAAAGTGGTTACCATATACTATAATCGCTTGTAATACATTAAGTATCGCCCGCGCGATGCCAACTCTTCTGCTAACACAGTGACTCCAGAGAAACTTACTGGTGACCTCACTCACTCGCAGAAACACAACAACTCTTCAGGGAGTTATTATTTGATTGCAATTTTCGGTCAGGTGGAGGTACTTCCCCAGTCCGACCGCTTTGATGCGTTCTCCCTCTCTTAAAACACCCAGACCACGAGAAACAGAAATGTTAACGCATACAAATGTTTGTCCTGTGTGGGAATCGAACTTATGAGCCTCGGTATCAAAGTAGTATTGCTAACCTTTCCATGACCGAGCTCGTCAAAGTCTTTTAGACCTATATCGAAATTGTAAAAAATGAAGTAATCAATTGTTTTTGCTTCGTCAGCATTGTTTAAACCAGTTAATGTGTTTGATATTTATGAAGGAATTTCTATTTCTTTATAATTATGTAAATTACAGACCTAGAAACAACAAAAAAAAATACACATCATATTATACTCGTATATTCGAGCATAAGTGCCGATAGCTCCAGGAGAGGGCGCAGCCGCTTACATGTCGATATTGAATCCGATAACAGTGCATAGAATGTGAAATGCAGTACATATTTCGTACTTATTATTCGTCCCGATATCAAATGAGTGCTTGACACTGATATCGTATCCTATCATATAAATATAGTCTAAGAGTGTTGCGTTTTTAAAATAGAATAATTAAAAAAACAATGTGGAGCCATCCACACATTTTTATGTACATTTGGGTCTGAAGTAGGTGCCTGACAATTGTTTAGAATGTTTGTCTACCTGACTCTTATTTTATTTAATCGAGTATTACCGGACTACAACTGCGACAATTTTATATTATAATGCAATTTTTATGTCACTTTTGCTTTATCATAGGTATACCATAAGGATGGTAGACAGTAATTAGCTGTGAGAGTTGCAATATTTTCTCTCACTGCCTTGCACCCGGAGCTCATATGACATGACTGTTTATACTAAATGTTATCTAAAATATCTCTTAGAGTGCCAGTGAAATCAAATCGACGTTACGCACCTATCTCTTTACCATTCGCTAATACTAACTATCGACAAGACACCTTTATGTTTCGTGCGGGTAGACTATTTAATGCAGTTGGTCCTGAACTCGATCTAGACCTATTTAATTCAAGTTGTGCGTCGGTAAGGCGGTCGTTGACTAAGAGGTTTGTTGAGCGCTAGGCAGTGTTATGTATGTTGTTATTATAATTATTTTATTAGTTCCTCTTTTTATACGATATGTGTCAAAAGATATTAATGTCTTACATTCAGCATTATATCAATGGCACTGAACTTTGATGATCATGATAATGTACATTTATTCGTACGCTTGTTGCATAATAATTAATTTCTTTAATGCTCATAAGTTACTTTGTCTAATATGTTGCTATTTGCGGAAACCTGTAACTGGCTCAATGTATTGTTAAACTGAATTTATAATATAGTTTTATGCTGTTGGTTTTCCAAATATACTAAAAATAAAATAAAAATAAATATTTTTAACACTGTATTGGAGACAAGCTTCACATCGATTCCAAGCCAATAGATCATATTTTATTTTGATCATTCATTCATAGCATCTTTAGCGCTCTGTATCGTATCGGATCATGGGAGCAGGTGTATGTCGTTTCGTATATACCGAGTAATCACGTAAACAATTCACGGAAATTCGCTAGTTATAATATCTAATTAACTTATGTTCCTACATATAATTAACTATGTACATTATTAAGTAATTACCTTTTTGCGTAAGGATAAAATTTGTTATTTATGCGATGGTTAATGATGTCATATATTTACACGTTTAGCGATGTATTGTTAGTACTCGTGTTAATTAAGCAAGCAGTGCAGATAAAGGGAAATACAATACGTTGATGTTACAGAATTTTGTACTTACTTGTACGTTCAATGACCCGACAAGCACAGATAACATCACTCTGGGCGGTGAAATATTGGCTCCTTGGCCAAGGTTCACTTGATGTTAGATTTTATGTACCCTTGTACCCGAATGAAGCTATATGTACACTCTCTACAACCAAATAGCTGCAAAATGTATCAGAAAGGGTATGTCAAGCCAAAAGGAGTTGATATTGTTTATGCTAATAGGCCAATGTCGAAATTACAAAAACAAATTGACTTTTTAGAAGTAACCTATAATTATGCAACGTTTTCGATTCGTCAGAATTATTATAATAGCACATTTGTTTGACATTTTTGAAGTAAGCTCCATTTCTTTTTATAAATAAATGTACTATAGATCAAAACAGTAGCTTTATGAATAAAACATAGAAATTCTTTCTCAAATAACATGGATTATGTTAAATAATCTAGAAAGATCAGTAGTATTTGTACAAATTAATTATACAGTATTTTTTATTATACAATGTCGGGAAGCATACAAGCATAGTGTAACGTAACATCTTATGTTAAGTCGTTACCATAGCCTATGAACATTTGCAACATAAATAGATACACTCGCACGTTACCACCTCTGCTATTCTCAGGAGCTTATCGGTAACCTCACTCACTAGCAGGAACACAATAACTCTAAATAGGGAGTAGTTATTTGGTCGTCATTACTTGTCCAGTTGTTATAAGCATATACGTAACATACGTCTCTTAAAATCACTCCTTTTCGATTTGTAAAGCCTTTCTGATACAACGTGTATAATGTTACACGCTGACAGCCCCTTTACGCTTTATATTTAAGTATATATTCAGACCATATTTAAAAATTAAATAGAGTAAAAGTAATAAGAAGTAAGAAAAAGAGAAATATTCTATGTCAATTTTCGGAGCATTACAATAGAATTATTAAAAATACATATTTTTGGTAACCTACTAATGACATACTTAAATAGAGTTATAATATCCTTATTCCATATAATCCAATCCCAAGGAAAAATTATACATATAAATAATATGATTTCAAGTTTTCATTCCAAATATAAGTCCATTATATTTTCAAACTATGAAATCTATTCATCCATGCGCATGCCTGGAACGTAATAATAATAGATACTTTAAGGCTATTACAACAGTCAACTAGCGCCACAAAAAATATAAATTTTCATTTCTTTTCATTCTTTATCATTCTTGTAAATAAAGTTTTAAATAATATTCAAATAAACAATGCTTCAAAAAAATATACTGTTACATTGTTATATTCACAGAATTGTTTTGTGTCTTATTAGAATCATTTTGAGGTGTATAAATCATTGTTACTCGTACCTATGTCTTATTCTTACACACCAGGTTTGGTACACTGATATTAGAAGAGGATAAAAACTCCTGATAGTATATTACAATTAACATTTAAAATTGTATAGTATTATTGTTTATAGCGAAAGCGCTAAAATAGTTGTTTTAGCACAGTTGCGATAAACAACTACACATACAATTTAAATTATGTGACTATTTGCACCATATTATATTTATTACTTGAAGACAATTAAAGCATGCTTATTAAGATACGGTTCTTTTGTTTATGGTTTTTTGTGGTACCAGTAGGAGGTTATAATCGCCTCCCGGTAAAGGCAAGTTGAATATGAACCGTTGGCTCCCAAGTGTAGGTCTTGTTAATAAAATTTTGTGAATACGAATCAACTTTGGACGTCCTAAAAATAAGATATGTCGAATGAGATAATTATTTTTATAAAATTATTCAAGAATTTGAGTTCATTGGCTTTGCAAAAGGCATTGGAAAAGTACTAATATTTATTCTGTGACAACAAGTTAATTCATAGCGTATTGTTATTCGAAACTAACACCACCGCCGAAAAAAAATATAGTTCATAAATGTAAAAAAGAAAATTTTCGGAATTTTTTTTTGTATGCGTGACAGTATTGGAAATTAAACTACTTTTAAGGTGTCGTATAGTTGTAGATCACAACATTCCGAATGTTGCTGAGTTGCTTAAAATAATACAATGTTTTTATGATAAATTCATTGTTTAACGATTTTTTTTTTATTTGTGTTCTTGAACTATATTTTTTTCATGATGGTACTAATTTCGGACGGCTAAAGTCTCAATACCGCACCCAAAACTCAACCAGGCCATCTAATAATATTTCTCCAAATATTAGAAGATCGTTATACAGTTGAGCGGACTTTGTCACGAATAATAAATTGCAATTATATTATTTGAAAGAATTTAATGGAGTATTCATGGTCACGTTGTGGCAAAATTTCAAAGAATAAAGTGAAATCATTCGAAGCAAACTAATTCAATGTCTTCAACACTCATTAACTAGGACGATTGAAAATCAATTTTTACATTAGATACCTACAAACTTTGTACCAGAATTTTTAATATTTCTGGTTTTATTATGCAATACTTTTAGCCAGATTGACTGAATTTATTCCATGTTATATGCATAACACGACACAACTTAATAGCTTTATGACTACGCATATATTCATTGATCATCTGTGCGATCAACATAGAGCGTATGATAAAGATTTAAGATAAATACTCTTTATTTACCTTTGGGTCTTTGCGGCCACTGAGGTACGTGCAATTTTTAAAATAAAATGTTAATGTATCGTATTCATTTTATTTTTGATTTTATATCTACCAGTATTTCGAAAATGACCATTGGCGAAAAGTAAATGCCTAAAGAAATATTTATTTTTAATCGTAAATATTACAATAAATTTGCAAATAATTGCGTAACAGATACCAGTGGTCGCTCCAATTGTCGAAAATTTAAAATAGTAAAGATATGATATTTTTTTATGTCTCTATTACTATCTTTAATTGCTGACAAG
Source organism: Pyralis farinalis (assembly GCA_947507595.1). Lineage (NCBI taxonomy): Eukaryota > Metazoa > Arthropoda > Insecta > Lepidoptera > Pyralidae > Pyralis > Pyralis farinalis. The sequence continues at coordinate 15,795,678 of OX382273.1, forward strand.
ACCTTATTATATTTTAAACTTATATATGATTTCCGTTATCTTTGTGTAGAGTACTAAATAGTTATAGTACCAATAATTACATACCTATGTTCAGGTACCGCCGCTACTGTGACTAAGGAGAGCATATGCATCCCTGCTGTCATCGCAGATAGAATGTGAAGAATAAATTGGAAACATTGGTACCGCCCGAAGTCTCCTGAAATTAACAAAAAGATATTTTTGAAATATGTTTAATAATAAAGTAAAATCTTATTCCTAGCGTTATTTTTTTTCCTATTCTAATAGGATTGGCGGGGTCCGCTACTTAAGCCTAAAGTTTGGCGAACATACTGATTTTAACATGAAGCGACTACCATCAGACCTCCATTACCCATAGGGAAAATCAGACCTTTCTTAGGTTAAAGCACACGTCTTTTGAAATATAATTTCTTGATGTTTTCTTTCACCGCCGAGAAAGTGATAATTACAAATATGTACATAAATTCCAAAAAAACTCATTTTCTGGTATATGCCCACGTTAGGATTCGAACCAGGGATCGCATGCTAAACAGGCTGTTTTTTTCCACTGAGCTATCACCGCTCAAATAAAATAACAAGAATTCATGTTCAGAGGAATAATAAAAGAATTGTATCAAATTAAAGTACATAAAATAAAAAGTTATCATGAAAACCAGAATAGTAGAAGTAAGTACGTGGTGTTTTACAGAGTAAACAACGATCGTGACAGAGTGAACACTAATATATTCTCATAGATACAAAAGGTGTGCCTTTCGTATCTATGAGAATATATTAGAGAGAATGTACAAGAATACATTATTTTATACAACGAAATTTTTGAATACCGATTTCTTCAGTTTCTTTGTCTTTTTTATATGACTAGGGCGGCAAACAAGCATACGGCCTACCTGATAGTATGGCTGTAGCTTATGAACACTTGCAACACCCGGAGTGTTACTCGTGCGTTGACGATACTGTTAAAATACAAATACAGAAGAATTCACTCTCATAAGTCATCTATAACTTCACGCTAAATCCCTTGCGAGGTATGCGTAGAGTCATATGACGTGTCGGCCCCTTACACACCTCACTTCTTTAATATTCATAGCTAAAAGCCGTAGCCCTAGAAATTAGGACACCGGTTTCTAGGGCTCTTGACATTCCTTCCTTCTGCCTTCGGCCTTCGGCCTTCTGATAAAACACGATCAATTTGGTCTTTCTCGACCCCTTCCTTTTACTTCTGCATTGCATATCTGTTTCGTAATTATTTCTTGCTTCATTCTTTCTACATGTCCAAACCAACGTATTCATTTAATTTTGCATACGCATTTGTTCGCATTGAGCGGTAAATTTGAAAATTGGCATAAACATAAACGTTCAGATACAATAATAATGACATTGCTGTCATTGGTTCAACAAGTCAGGTTCCAAATCAATGACATTATTATGACAATGATAGTACGCTCTTCGTCTATCTATAACTTCTCTCCAAATCCGGGTAGGTAGAGGTAGCGAGCGCCATGTGACTCGATCCTTACATACCTCACTCGGTTCTTTAACATTCATTGCTCTTCTCATGCACACTCACCGGTTTCTAATGTTCCTGACATCACCTGATAGACACGATCAATTTCGTTATGGTAGGTAAGTCTTGGATCTTACATTCTTCTAATTTTGCGTTGTATATCTGCTTCACCATTCTTTCATCCTGCATTCTTTCTGCATGTCCGCGCCAACGGAGCCTGCCTCTTTTTAATTTAACACCGACGCTCTCTTTGAGACCAACTCTGTTTCTAATATCATCATTGTGAACACGGTCTACAAGCAAGTACGCTCTTTGTACCACCAGTTAACTCACTAGTACGTAATTAAATCACTTTTACATGATAATAAGTAAAAAATATGGGTCTGAAATGACGAATTACTCGTACATATGTGACATGATAGTGCACAATTGCTATACTTTAGTATTTATAGTACATCTTGAATTAAACGTTTTTCAACAAGTAATTTCGCTATTTATCGTGTGGAATAAACAATGCTTATTTTGCATAATTAAGCATAATGAAGCAGTCGTCGCAGTATGTCAGTGGCCCGAGTGACCCGTGACCGTCGTCACATGACTTGATGTGCCATTCGTCACGAACAAAATTTAAGCTCCATTGCCACAAGTTGTATAAAAATCAATTTTGTTCAAGATGGACACCAATAAAAATCGGTATGTGAATCGTAAAGCCGTAAATTTTACGTGAATACGTCTCGTAAGTAAACGGAAGTATATTTAGTAGGTTATAGTAATAAAATGAAATTACATGCTGTAGGATATGATTTCAAAATGGCGACGCTCCCCCCCCTAAACATAAACTCTTCTACTTTTAAATACACAGGCATACATCCCGCCTGATCTAAAGTGGTTGCCGTAGACTATGAATGCCTATAGTACATAAAGTATCGCTCGCTTGTTGCCAATACCGCGACCCCATAGAAGTTTGCAAATTCACTCACTAGCAGGAACACCATCGAAAATAGCCGGCACCGACGGGTTAACGTGCCCTTCGAACCTCAGAGAAAACTTCATGACGATCAGTAAACAGGCTACGGTTGGCGCAGGTTATCATGCGTGTTCGATTATTAATTAATAAAAATGAAACATTCCTAATATATGATATTTATGTATAACATTCAATATATGTAGGGAAATCACATTAACATTTGGAAACTGGACAATCAAGCTCATTTACAAGATGGCCTTGTATAGAAATGAATAAATAAATTCGACAAAATAAAAGAATGATTTACATTAAGTTGTAAATAATTGATATTTTTGAATGTTCGCCGTAATTGTCGATAAGGTCATGCGTCTTGTCATGTTGACACAGATGTAACCTCAATATAATGTTATGATGATAACAGAACAACCCGATAACTGTGCCATAACACGTTTGAACATTAAATTACGCGTCGCTCGCTTTTATTCTACTATTGATTCATAACATAACCATCAGAATAACATTTTATACATCCATATTATACAATATATTCAATATTTTAGTCTTTACGCATAAAGTATCTCTCGATTTCTTCTATTTTTTAACGTCTCGGGTGGAAAACAAACATTCGGTGCACCTGATATGATAATGTTACTATAGCCTTGAATAGAATAGAATAGAATACTCTTTATTGCACCAATAACAAATGCATACCAGAACACACGTAAAAAGAAAATAAATGTACAATAGGCGGTCTTATCGCTAAAGCGATCTCTTCCAGACAACCATACGACACGAAAAAACAATCATATGTAAAAAGTAGGTAGGTGGCGCATTTATGACAGTACAATTTTCATTTTTATATATTAAATGCTTATTTACAACAAATTACACATTCTAACGAATAAAAGAAAAAAGAGAAAAAAAAAGTAGTAAACAATGACAGAAGATTAGAACATACAATAATAAATTTAGATAGAAGTAATGACAAATATCTATATATATATATATATATATATATATATATATATATAATTATGTAGTACTATAGTTACATAGAGAGATAGTAAGATTTAACCAGATCTTTAAAGGAGGCTAAGGATTGTGCACTGCGTATATAAATTGGCAAGGCATTCCAAAGTTGCACAGCTCGTACCGAGAAGGACTTAGAGTACTGTTGTGAAGAGTGAGATGGCGTTATTAGGCGAAGGGAAAGAATACTGCGTGTACTGCGATCACAACGTTCCCGTACCTCACTGAGAAAAACAAAACGTTCCTTCAAGTAGCTGGGAGAAGTAGGATTGAAGAGAATAGAATAAAGAAGAGAGACAATGTGCCAGTTACGACGTAACCTGATAGGGAGCCACTTGAGCTGAGTGCGAAGTTCGGACACATGGTCATATTTGCGAAGCCCAAATATAAATCGAATGCATAGATTTTGAAGGCGCTCAAGTTTATTTAATTGGTCTTCAGTGAGGCTAAGGTAACAAGAATCAGCATAGTCCAGAATTGGAAGGAGCAGGGACTGTGCAAGTGAAATTTTGGTATCGATAGGGAGAAAATTACGCAACCGTCGAAGGGAGCCAAGTGCTACAAACAGCTTCCTGCTAACGTGGGCTATTTGCACCGACCAAGAAAAGGTTTTATCAAAATAGATACCAAGATTTTTGACACTCTCACTATAAGGTACATGAACATTATTGAAAATTAATCGAGGGACAGTCACCCAATCAATTTTGGAAATGAAACGGGTGCTGCCTATAATAATGGCCTGGGACTTATCAGGGTTAACCTTAAGGCCATTAGACTTACTCCATTCGATTATACGCGCAAGGTCTTCATTTACTTCAGTGATCGCATTAGGCAGATTGTCCGTTAAAGTATGTAAATAAATCTGCAAGTCATCTGCATAAAGATGGCAAAAGGAGCGAAGATTAGACGTAATGGAATTTATAAAAGTGAAAATAATAGAGGTGATAACACGCCGCCCTGAGGTACGCCAGCAGTTGTAAGACACCAAGAGGAAAGCTGATCGTCGAGGCGAACACGCTGCTGACGCCCATACAGGTAAGATTGAAACCAGTCAATTGCTGTAGGAGATATGTTAAGAGAACGTAGTCGCTTTAAGAGTATATCGAAATCGACCGTGTTGAACGCGTTACTGAAGTCTAGCAAACATAAAATAGTAAGTTGCGATGAGTCCATTGCGAAACGGATATCATCCGTGATTTTTACCAGAGCACCAGTCGTACTATGACCTGGGCGAAAACCCGACTGGAATGGATTGAGGATATTGTTTTTGGAAATAAAATAGTTAAGCTGTTCTTGGACAAGACGTTCGAGGACTTTGGAAAGAAAAGGGAGAATAGAAATCGGTCGATAATCTGAATAAGAAGAAGGATTCAACTTTTTAGGCAACGGGATTACGTAGGCATTCTTCCATGCTGAAGGAAACACACCAGAAGTAATAGAACTGTTGAGGATGAAGGTAATAATAGGAAGGATAATGTCAAGGATAGGTAAGATCATATGACGACTGATGCTATCGTCCCCCACCGCATTCGATGCCACCGAAAGTACATTCTTCTTAACATCACATTCAGTGAATTGACTAAAGAAAAAAGGAGGATAGTTTGGAGTTGGAAGTGAAGAAATCTCATTAATAGTTTTGTTTTTAATATTGCAATCAATATTTGCAAAAGAGGAGAAATGCCTATTAAGGTTAGCCTTGCTTCTAGTTGGCAACGGATAAGTGTAATTTGCGCATTGCCATCTCCGTTGCTAATATAGTTCTTTCCTCAGGAGCTTACTAATAATAATAACTCACTTACTCATAGGAACAGTACAACCCTATTTGTCTGCCGTCTTCTGTAAGGTGGAGGCACTTCTCTTGTCCGGCTGTTTATTAAATATAATTGAGTTACTAGTTGTAATTATCTACAACTTTCGATATAGTGATCCGTTTGCGAAATATTTAAATTAAAAGTGTAAATTTGTTAGACTCAGAACTCCCCTCTTTGCCTGCGAAACTGTTGTATTTGGAAATATAAAAAAATCATAGTAGTTAGGTAAGGTAATTTCGTAGTTTTTTATAATTTATCTGAATTTCAAACGTAATTTTAGTTTCGATATTTTACACTGGATGACACTGTTCACAAATTACATCGCCATATAGAAGTCAACCGCGTGTGGACTTAATATTCATATGCCTGGAGGTTGTTGTGCTGTTGAGTGAGTAAAGAAACTCCCTGTCAATGTATTGCAAAGGCAGCGAAGGTGGTAATATCTGTAGACTAATGTATACTGTGTGCATATTTGCCACCCGACGTTGCGTTAAAAAATAAACCTAGCTGTTTTTCTATGAATATGTGAGGCTAAGGAAGAAATTACTTCAACAAATGAGCGATACCTTTTATGTTACAATTTGAGGCAGGTAGCCAGTACAAAATTTATAGGACTAAGTCAACCGCTTCACATCAAACGGATCATATGTTTGTTTGCTGCCGAAGTGATATAAGAAAGATAGATGCGAACAAGATTATATCCTAGTATTAATATCAATTCCGCTCTTATCAAAATATCAACAAGAAAGGCGATATCTACATATAACATTAGGTACGACCTACTTCATAACAGACACTAAGGAAAAATAGGTTGCATAAATATGCGTTTCCTGCAACAAATATAAATAATGTAAACTATTTCGATTGTACCCGAGTATACCAGTCTTGTAGCATACCTATGGGCACGCATTCTGCGATTTATGTACGAATTCGGTGTAAGGTGATGCTTGACTAAACCTCGTTTTATATATACCTCATACGGCATAATACATATACTATATCATTGTATGTATTTCTGAATTGTAAACTGGTATAGAATAGAAATAAAAATTGCATTTCACGTTTACATATAATCAGTTTTTATCGATACTATGATTAAATACCCTCACGTATGAACACGTGTAATTAACTTAAGGTACACATGTAATCAAGCTTAAGGTATAACATTAATCATTATCACATAGAGAAAATAATTATATTAGCGTGTAAAACATATATGGGACTTGGAAATTTCATTTGATTGAAATTGATAGATAGAGGACAAGCATTATCTTTCATTGTCTTTCATATTATGTACTGATTGATTACTCAACCGCGCCTCCAGTAGAATGGACAGGAACTTAGATTTCCATACAAATTTATCGACGTAAACACGAACCCTGTAGCAACATACCTTTGTAAAACTCGTACTCAGGCCACATAGAACTTTTCGTTTTATAAACAGGTTCACTGAGCCATTTTTCAATATAAACATCTATCACTTGTTAGATGGATGGGACTACTGCATGGAATTCTTCAAGAAATGCATGAAGAGGTTTTTAGAGGGTCGGCAACGCATGAGCAACATCCCTGGTGTTGCAAATGTCCATAGGTTACGGTGACTGTTTACCATTGGGCAGGCCGTATGCTTGATGTCACCATAGTGGTATAAAAAATGTATTCACAAATCAATAAGCAATTTGACGATGCATAATGGCACCCCTCATTCCCCAAAACGAATTGTTTTAGTGATCACTATAAGCTTTTTGATTTCTTGTTTGTACCAGAATTGAATTGAAAAGTCAGTCATTGAGAATTTCTCAAAAATATAATTATCATCCATTCCTGCTAGCTTTGAATGTTGAATTCTCTGAGATAAACATATTCTACTTGAAACAAATGTTTAGAATGCTAAAATAAAAATTATTTCTTAAAACTGTTAATTTAGATGTACCTAGTTTGAAATTATCACTCACATTTCTGTCAATATATTAAGATCATTAACATCCAACCAATAAGCTTGTTAGTATCACTGGATGTGTGAATTGTTATACACTACAGTCAATAAATTATGTATAAAATCTTTCTTTTTGTTTTGCTGAAGACCATATTTTTATCAGTTTTCCCCAAAACAAAATCTGTACAGTATATATCTACTCAGAAACACGACATTGTTAAAATAATTTATTTTGACACTCAATGTCTTCTAGTTAGTAAGTTAAGCAATTATGCACATTACAATTTCTTCGCAATGACTGTTCGTGTCAAAAATAAATACAAAAAATGTATACGTAAGGAGGCCACGAAATTTTTATGTGTACTTTTATTCATTCACCGACATAAATAGAGTCTGAAGTTGTTCAATATCAACATATCGGTATATTATTCAGACACATTTATTTGTCCAACCTGTATATGTATATAAAAAGTAGTTTTACCTTCAAATGATTGAGAAGTTTAACTTAATATTTTGAACTCTTATACCTAGTTCATGTAAAAGTTAAATAATGTGAACGAAGTCGCAGAAATTCGCTAGGTATATCATAAATCTGTTTCATGACAATAGCCACTATCAATAAGTGATATAAGAAATGTCGTTATCGCTTTACCTATCTGTTGATAGCGTGTTTCACAAAAGCCGGTGAATTGCTAATAATCTGACTTTGAGGCCACTGTACCGGCGGCATTACTGCCGTTTACGTCAATCAACCACTTTACACAATTTGATGTCGTTTCTGTTCTTGTGAATAAAGTATGTCTTTTGTACAGTTTTTCTCGACCTTATTACGACCACATTGACCCTTATATTTATGGGTTTGTGTACATGAATGTGTCCGTTTGACTTGGCCTGGGTATTTTTAAGAGAGGTAGAGCGCATCAAAGCCGACCGTCTGGGAAAGTACCTCCACCTCATAGAAAACTATAGCCAAATAACAACTCTCTGGATGGTTGTTGTATTTCTGCGAGTGAATGAGGTCACCAGTAATCTCCTAAGGAGTTGTTGCGTGCAGCAGAGGTGGCATTGCGTGAGTGCTACTTGATGTATTGCAGGCATTGATAGGCTACGGTAACCGCTTTACATCAGATAGGTCGTATGCTTGTATGTCTCCGACGTTGTATAAAAACAAACGGTGACTTAAAATGCGAGCTTGCCCATAATCATAACACATTCATTACGGTACACCTCTGCAGCAATTGTTAATAATTATTACGTCCAGTCGCAAGAAGCTATAATGAACAATACTGGCACTGTCCAACATATACTCATAAGCATTTTCTTTAAATCTTGTTTGCGCTTGGTACATGATTTGACTGTCTCCTCTGTATTCAACCAGTGTAACTGAAGTTTACAATTGTCATACAGGAACTCCTTTTGATCACGGAGACAATCCTAATTCTCTCATAAGCTTAGATACTGTTATATTTTTGTTGTTCAATGAGTTCCTAGGTAGGTACCCAATTTTCGAGTAATTTTGTCTTTCCAATATGAAGCAAACAAGTTAATATCGTTTTATCACTTACGTGGAAGGCTGTTACTATTTCCGTCGTAAGATTAATGTGTTTCTATAATGACTTTTATCTCCAGCTGCACTTGCGTTCATTATTACATTCATTATTTATAACGCACGCTTTTATATACATGCTTCTATACAAAACTCCCAAAGATTAGTATATATTGAGCTGATTTTCCTCTACATATTTTTTTTTAACACCGACTCAATTTCTATTATTTTAGATCCCAGACATTATAACGAACTTTGATTTTATGTGAATTTACAGAAGAAAAAATGGCACACAGCCGGTCCAAAAGGAGTTTAGTCAAGTGATTGCCATTGTCCAAAATATATTAATGGAATTAGATCATGATCATATGTGAAATGGCTAAATCAAAACCTAGCAAATATTCAGTACGTGTATTAATAAATCACTTTCTCGTTAAGAAGTTGTTATTGACCCCGTTTATTATTAAAATTAGTATGTACGTACCTACACAGTTTGGTCAATGAAATACAAAGATACACAAAATATGTCGTATACATTTGTTTTTTTTTATATATCGCCAGTGTTCTATTGTTTGACATTGCTACATTGATTATATATTTTGTTGCACATAGACCAATTTGCAAATAGTTTCGTCAAAGAATTTATTCGCTCACGAGTCTTTTATTTATTTATTTTCATAATAACTAAGAACATAATTTGCTAGGAACTTGATTTACAAATATTTTATGTATTTCTGCAAGTCAGGTGTATTGCGGGGCATACAGAAAAACCTGGCCCCACCACAAGACGCGAACTTTATACACCTCACTCGCTTCTTTAATATTCATAGTTCTTTTCAGGTACTATTTTGAGAACTTTTGTTCTAATTCTCTAAAGTAGTGCCTTCTGATAAAACACCACCAATTTATACCTTTTCTTATCTTGACACCGAGACTCTGTTTAAGATCTCTTTCTCAGATTATCGTTACAAATGCGGTAAGCAACCTCCTCACGAATTTTGTGCCATCTATAACTTCACGTCCGATCCCTTACGGAGTAGGCAGAGAGAACCGAGCGCCACGTGACTCGTGATCCTTACACACCTCACTCGCTTATTTCACATTCATTGCTCTTCTCATGCACGCTCGCCGGTTTTTAAGGCTCTTGACATTACCTTCTGATAGAACACGACCAATTTGGTCATGGTAGGTAAGTCTTGGCCTCGGATCTATATTGACAGCTAATGCTTCGCCTTGACTCTCAATTGTCAATAGCCAACGGTGTACAAGGTACTCTATCAGGTCGAATGTCGAATAGCCATGTCGATAGTCGTAAGAACGAGCGCTGATAACGTCGTATCTTCCAGTTGCAAGAAGTCGCATTTTTATCAAACGCTCTATCATCTTACTCAAGGTATTGAACCTTGGAGTTTAAGGAAAGACTTTGCTTTCCTTTGTGTATTCTACCGATTATACAATGAGTTGCGTTCCGAGAAATTATTTCAATTGTTTAAATAATCTATCCATAACTTCACGCCAAATCTCTTGCGGGGTAGGCAGAGAGAACGGAGCGCCACATGACTCGATCCTTACATACCTCACATGCTTCTTTAACATTAATTGCTCTTCTCATGTACGCTCGCCGGTTTCTAAGGCTCCTGACATCACCCTCTGTTAGATCACGACCAATTTGGTCATGGTAGGTAAGTCTCGGCCTATCTCGGCTCCTACATCCTTCTACTTTTGCGTAGTATATCTGCTTCGTCATTCTTTCATCTTGAATTCTTTCTACATGTCTGAACCAACGGAGCATGCCTCTTCTTATTTTAATACCGACGCTGTCTTTCTTTCTACTTTTATGCTCTCTCTGCAATGCCTAACTCTTACATTTACAAGTAAGTCAGTCAGTTGAGAGTCGATGGCGTCGTTGCGCGTGTCATTCTAACCGAACACGCTGTCTATGGATGGGTTTATTTATCTCGAGTTTCTCCATGCTTTGGAGGGCACGTTAAGCCGTCGGTCTCGGCACTTGTCTATAGATGACAGTCGTTAAGCTAAATCAGTGGCCCTCGGGCGGCTTGAAAATACTAGCCGCGGAGGCAATCCGCATTTGAGCAGCGTGGTGGAGTATGCTCTAAGCCCATTCGGTTAACGGGAGACCCGTATCCGTGCAGTGAGATGAGTAAATGTTGATGTGATGATCGAGATCAGTACCTATCACGTTGTGTGCAGTGTGTTGTGACTTCTGAGGCTTATGTGTAATCTCACTTTCAAACTTTAGAGCTGGGAGTAGCACCTCGTTTTGTACAGCGAGCAGTAATTTTTATTTCTTAGTTTTCAGTTGCCTAGATGTTTTCCCACTATTTCCTGTTCTCACACGTCTATCGATGTAAGTGATGTATCTTTTATTCTTGTGACCGTTCTAGTCTCAAATAAAATACCATATCAGCTTGGTTATTTTCGCATTGAATAGTAAGCCTTTTATCTTTGTAACTAATGCTTGTAGTATTTCTGAGATGATTCGGCTAGTAAGACATAATCCATTCGCAATCCTAAATCCTCTCCAGATAACTAACTCTCTATACAGAATGAACAGCTGAGCTGACAGTAAATACAAAAATTGCTTATATTGTAGTTGCATATTACATTATATTATCTTCTTTTAGCATATTATATTTATAAAGTGAATAAATAAGTATTAAGCTATCTACAATATGAGCTACGTAAGTGGTGTTCTTAAGTAATATGTGATATTTATTGGTTATATTCGAAAATGTATTATTAAATATCGTATCAATTAAAAATAACCTTAACTTCGTACCAGCATATTCCTGTATTCAGTAGGTTGGTTAAGTTTCCAGACCGAGCGGTTTGGACTATACATTGTATGTTACTCAGTTACATCATTTTTAGTCAATTTTAATAGTCTTTGTCAATTTCATGGTCTGCATTTAATGTTTAATCTGCTAATTTATTTTATATGAGGGAGGTGATAATTTTGTACTATTCGATTTAGGTTAATATTGTTGGCATTAGTGAAAATTAAACATTTAAGCAGTATGAAAATTAATACCCTTAGCTCTTTTTAGAGAACCGTACATCATAAAGAAAACGGAATCCTTATAGGATCACTTTGTAGTCCATCTATCTGTCCGTCTGTAAATACCCTTTTTCTCAGGGACGAGTACGGGAATAGTCCCGATTAAGCTGAAATTAATGTCAAATACTCAGCAATCCCTTCGAGCAGTGAAAAAATCAAACTTCTTAGTCAACGCAATCAAAAGATACGGCCGTTTATGCCCATTTTATGCCGCATATTTTGACACTCGCAAAGGTATCAAAACCTATAGGGCACTACTTCCCGACGACCTAGATTCATTAAATTTAGTAAGAAGCATAGCACAAGTAAAGGAAAAATCCAAAAACCGTAAATATGTAGTTATATTATAAAAAAAAATGCGTAACAAATTTACGAAAACATTTTTTTACGGAACCCATAATCATCAACAGTCGCTGTCGCATTAAATTACTTCAACGAAACGTTCAAAATCCTCGCCCTCATACAGACGTGAGGTTGGTACTTGATTTTAAACGACGGACGCAGTCGCAACTGGTAATCCTGAACGACTGGTCATGTTTTACGGCCTATTTAGTCCGCGCCGCTCATTATTCGCGAAATTGAAGAGTTACAACACTTGAGCTGCAAAGTGAACGTTTGTAATTATGCCAATAAGGCTTAAGTGCGCTTACTGAGCTCCGATTGATATTTTTCTAATGTGGTATTAGAGTCTTCACTCTCCAAGATCGTGACCAGTGAGTGGCATGAATGACAGGATGTAAAACATGACCAGCGTTTTGATGGATATTGCCGGTAGCTTTGCTTAGAATTGTTTAAAGACGTATCTAGAGTAGGTATACAGGAACGGTTGTTCCTCATAGATTTCAGAATAGTGCCAAAATTGATGCCCTTGCACCATTATACGCTTAATATAACACATAGGGATGACTATTATTGCAGGGTATGGCAGAGAGAGCATGAAAGTAGATTAATGCGACCGAGATGAGAGCATTGCGCAAAATTTGTGGCATAACGCTTGCTGACCGCGTTCGTAATGAAGACGTGAGAGAAAGAGTTGGTCTGAAAGAGAGTGTCGGTGTTAAGATAAGAAAAGGCATGCTCGGTTGGTTCGGAATGTAGAAAGAATGCGGAACGAAATAATGATGAAACAGATATACAATGCGAAAGTGGAAGGATGTAGGAGCCGAGGAAGCCCGAGACTAACCTACCATGACCATAGGTATTGGTTGTTTTATGGCGTTAGTTTCTCTCTGCCTACCCCGCAAGGGACCTGGCGTGAAGATTTACATACATACTATTATTTATTTTTATTGATCATATGGACGTAATTTATTGACAAGAGGAACAAACATTAAAAACATTATAATTATTAATTAAACCTCCATAATAATGTTTATTCGTGTAGGTATTTGTTTTGAGAAAAGGGCAAAGAAGGCGTAGTGTGGTTTCTGAAGTCAATAACAATAAATGGAAAATCTAGAAAATTAGCGCCACACATAATTCCGTGTTTTGGCTACGGTTTTCTGTGGAGATGAGGTATTTTATTTGAGACTAGAAAGGTACTCGTATATTTTCTCTGTCGAACTGAACTGATAATCTCTCTCTTCAACGTGAAGACTGTATCTCGAATCACCAGAAATGTTTTATGCGTGCCGCGTCAATTGTCGAGATTCCACTACAATCCTTATTCCAAATATTTGCAAACATATGAATTTGCATGTCTCCAATTTTTTCCTACGTCCAATTTTTTGCAGAGGAAAACATTTTACTTAACTGATTTTCCTTTGCCTATTTATATATAAACCATATTACAACTTTTATGCACATGTGACTGAAAATTTCAGAACGCTTGGAATTTGTGCATTGAGTAAAGACATTTTGTAATTGGCAGAGTTCCAGACGTTTGGCCTCAATGTTCCTAGTTATTATAAATTCTCACTCCAGATAATTATTGTGATTTGAGGTACTCAGAGGGAGGTCAAAGAACAATTACTTAACTTATGCGATAAAATATACACAAAGAGAGTATTTGTTGCTTGAAATAACAAGAATATGATAATACATGCACTTAATATGAGCCAGCGAAACAGTTTATGTTCGAATGTAACATAAATATGTTGAAATACATAGTTTTGATTCCTATAGTATATCACACGCTACATAGAGGTATATGTTCTATACTAATATATGTTATATATATATGTTCTATAATAAACGCAAACGAGAAAGCCTGCAATGACAAATATATTATAATGCATATGGAAACATATATATTATTCACACACTATTCCAATAGCAGGTACGTATTATATAGGTATTGTCACGATATTGTAGATAATTTCTTCATTAAAAACCATTAGTATAGTTTGTTCGATAGAAAAGATCATGTCTGTCTGTCTTAATTTTCAATTATTTTCGACGATTTGAATTTATTATCTAGAAAGAAATATAAACGCGTTGAAATGTAATTAGGATAAATGCGGTTGAAATGCGAGCGTAGCGCAAAATTTGTGGCGTAACACTGGACAGTATTCCCAATGATGAGTTGGTCTGAAAGAGAGCGTCGGTGTTAAAATAAGAAGAGGCATGTTCCGTTGGTAGTATGTATGTAGAAAGAATGCAAGACGAAAGAATAACGAATCAGATATACAATGCAAAAGTGGAAGGATGTAGGAGTCGAGGAAGGCCAAGACCTACCTACCATGATCAAATTGGTCGTGTACTATCAGAAGAAGAGCAATGAATGTTAAAGAAGCGAGTGAGGTATGTAAGGATAGAGTCACGTGGCGCTCGGTTCTCTCTGCCTACCCCGTACGGGATTTGGCGTGAAGTTATAGATAGACAGATAGAAAGAAATGTAACACAGATCAACCGATGCAGTTAACTGTTAAACTAACTACTGGTATAATTTATTCTAAACTATCTGAAGTAACTCGTCTATATTTTCTCATATGACTATTCTCGAAGTCTCAAGTTTCAACGAATGATGTATATTACAGTATACATTTCAAGAGTGAATAAAGATATATAGGAGATTGCCTTAATAGTGTAAATGAGTCTCAACTAAATGTGGAACACTCCGGTTGCTTTGCACTTTAGATTTTACCAACGATTTAAACTTTGTTGATCGCAAATTCATATTTTATAGCTTTTTAAGGTATATAAGCTGAATTTGGGCTAAGATAATTATCCATCTGCACACGAAGTTGTCTTGGGAAAAAATCGTAATAATAAACTACAAAACAAAAAAGCGCTTTCAGCGCGCGTAGACTAACCGCGAGTCGGACGCGCACACGAAGCGTTTCATACGCGTTTCATACCTCCGTGTAATAACTCACTTAAATTTTTGACCATATTTAATTTCTTACTCGTTAAGTGGGCACAAACTGAGTGCAATTTTCAAGTTTACCTATTGCGTTTCAAAATATATAACTATCTGACAGACAGACAGTAGTAATAGAGCTCTGTTCATAGATAACAGAAACAACGGGAGATGTGACGAGGGGGCGTGGTTGGTGTCGCCGCGATATGCTCAAAACGAGAACATTGCCAAGAACAGTTAGTTAGTTGCAATCAAGTTCGATTGAGATACGTTGCTCCTTGTTTTAGCAAAATGCCAAGTTGTGCTGTTGCCTTTTTGCAAAAATAGAAGCGCAGTGGTTAACTTTAAATCAAATGGAATCACTTATCACCTATAAGTACAAATAATATTACGTTTTATAAGCATACATACAGAATTAATTTCAAAAATTCTCTGACGCCATTTCTACCAGGGCCTTACCACGATACAAATTATAAATATAAAATTTCTCATTCTTAAATTATACATTGCTTTCCTACCATTACGCAGTCGCCGCCGCTCGTTTACCAACACGCAATGTAAAGCGAGTAATATTATTCGTTCACTGTGTGTGCAGTTTCGAGATACGGCCGCTTGTTTCTGCCGCTTTATAAATGTAGTAGTGCGTGCTTACTTGGGTGTTGTTTAAATAAACATCCAATGACAGCGTCTTAACAAATGTGTGTCGTTGTACTTGTGTGCGTAGAATGACATTTTTTATTTATTTAAGTGTGTGAGTGTTTTATGGTAGGGTGAAACTCGGCGACAACCGTCCCGGTATAAACTCGCGTGGTATGTCACATCTCCCGTTGTTTCTGTTATCTATGGCTCTGTTGGTACCCTTCGTGTACGGAACCATAGTTTCATAACATAGTAAATGCATAAGGAAACACATACATTAACACACTATTCCAATAGTATACTTGAGTCCACTGGACTGCAAAATTTTTACGAACTCCGATTTCAGACTTTTTTTGCGTCCTGTTGACGACAGAGTCCAGGAAGTTTTTATTAAACGCGGATATTTTTGAGGTTTTTCGCGATTATGTAACAGTTCTCATATTTTTTTTACCACTAAGGTAGCTAACAAGCGTGGCCTGCCTGACGGTAAGCAGTTACCGTAGCCTATGGGAATTTTCAACACCAAGGGGTGTTGCGTTTCCGACCCTGCAAAAACCTCCTCGCGCCTTTCTTGAAGAACTGGAACCGCACAGTACCTGACCATTGCGACCTCAGGGTATGAGGATGAACTTCCAGCCGTCAAGGCATATGCGTTCTGTTTATATACGTATGTTTTTAGCCATGTCCGTGTCCGTCCGTCTGTCTGTCCGTCCGGCTGTCTGTGGCCTAGCTCATATGCGCTTGATACTAGAAACCTGTAGTTTGGCATGTACATACATATTATCTATGCTGACAGTGGTATAATAAAATCGTAAAAAAAAATTTTTTTGGTGGTGAGGAGGTACCACCAAACAAAAAATTTTTTATACGTAAAGTGGGGATGAATTTTTTTTCTCGCGCCCACCCCATGGTGTCGTTAGAAAAGTTTTTAAAAACCATTGAGGGTGTGAGAAGATCATTTTTCGATATAGTGATCCGTTTGCGAAATATTTATACTAAAAGTGTAATATAAAAAAAATCAAAGTAGGTAGTAGTCCATATAGTGAATTTAAAAGGAAAACTATCACGGCTAAGCAGGCTTTACAGGTTAATGAGTAATAGACGATGAATTTATAACACGTATTTTCTTTCAGGAAAACGTACAAATGTGATAGAATACGACATTGCTCTTGCAACGGCCATGCAGTTGAATTCCGTCCTGCGATACATAGGTAGGCAATTTCGTAGTTTTTCCATAGGTTATTTGATAGTTCCTATATTTTACACTAGATGGCACTGTTCACAAATTACATGGCGCTATGGTTTCGTATTCAACAGTCTTAGAGAAGTCAACCGGTTGTGGTCGTAATTCTAGTCCGGTGACGTAGTAACGGCCCACAGGGGCCAACTACATGATCAATGTCAAAAAAAAATGGCCTTAAAATTCATGTTCCTATGCGTTTAATGCGATCTGGATAGTCGTAGATCAATACTCAGTAACTTTGTTTAGAATGTTAAAAAAAAATCGAATAGGCTTGATTTTCCTATTATTATAGGCAACTATTAATTTTTTTCGTAAGGAAATACGAAACCGTACACTGTGCGTGGCCCTACATGCACTTGGCCGGTTTTTTATTAGTATATGTTAGAGATATTAATTAACCGCTACGAAACTAGCAAACGCTTATTTTCGTGCAGGTACTTATCATATCTCTAACGTAGACTATGTTAATATGTTACACCCAGTAGAATGGCGCGAATGAAAGAACAATACTCTTGCATTTCGCCGCCAAGGGATACCTAAGAATCAGCGTATTTCTCGGCCAAGTTATATTTACATCAACTGTGATGCAACTGGGGCGTCCTAATTCAAATATCAACGAATACTAATTTTGCTTTGGAATGATCTTTTTCATATAATTGTGGATTACGATGCTCTGTTAGCGAAGTGACTGACTTTGAAATTAAACTATTTTTAACGGAAGTATCGCGTGTTTTATTTATTTTGTTGAAACCTGACGTTTTATTTATTTTGTTGAAACCTGAGAAGATGGTTGGCAAGTACCACCTGCTTGGGATCCAGTCCTAAAAATAATCAAGTCACAGATCCAAAGATCTACTAAAAAATGTTCGGACACTGTGAGCGATTTTTGTGTGAATCGGAACATATATAATTAATCCATCCATGTCGGTAGATGTAATAATTGAATAACTAATGTAAGACAAATACCACCTTAGTCTTTCCTGCGACCACGGACGCTGCAAAGCGTTCGAAACGTCAGGTTTCAACAAAATAAATAAAACACGCGATACTTCCGTTAAAAATAGTTTAATTTCAATGTGTAACAATCGCGAAAACCTAAGACAATACTATGTGACTGACTTTTATAAAGAAACTAGTGTATTTAGGTTACTGCCGCGTTGAGTTCACTTTTTAAATTTTTGTACATACCCTAGTTAAGTAAATTTACTATAGGTAGCGCTTAAAAATAATATACCTCCCTAATAGTGTAAAATTCTGAGAATCGTATCAGTAGTTAGTGAGATAGCTTTACATCTCTATAATATCAGATTAGATAGAGTGGATGAACGACCAGTGTTTTTCAAAACATGTCTTCAATAACGCATTCTTGGAAGTGGCTGCGTGGATATCAATGAATTGTACTGACTTGGATATTTTGTATCATAGGTATAAATTAACATAGATGCTTACGTGTCAAAGTTTAGATAAACTCCGTTCAGTAGTCAGTTCTACGAGAATAATTGGAGTCAGACGTACGCAATCATCTAAAAAAAGCAGGGCTAGTGATATCTGGTTATACAGACTAACGTAGTTATTTGCTAGTCTACAAAGTATATATTTAATGCACCTATTAAAAAAGGATTAACGCGTGATCCAAATAACTGGATCCGTCAACTTATTTAGCTTAGTTTTTAGGTACAGACATTACAATTCTGTGAAATTCCTACAGGATAAACGCAATACGCTGTGATGAAGTTGCGGGAAACCTAGTGTATGCCTAGATAGCCTAATAGATAAAGAACCAGCCTATTGACCAACTGGTTGTGGTTCGAATCAGAGTGTGGGCATTAGGCATGTAGCACAAAATTTGTGTTTTCGGATGTATATATACATTTGTATTTTTTTATACACCGTCGAGAAGAATATAGCATATATAGGTACATTATGTATCACTCGCGCGATGCCACCTCTGCTACTAACACAGCAATTTATTAGCTTGCTGGTGCTGGTGATTTCACTCTCACGCAGGAACACAACAACTCTCTAGGGGAGTTGTTATTTTGCTGCGGTTTTCTGTAAGGTACTTACACAGACTTGCTTTGATACGCCCTACCTCTCTTAAAAATACCCAGACCAAGACAAACAGGCATGTACATGCAAATGTTTGTCCTTTGTTGAACCCACGAGCGTTGGTGTACAAAGTAGCGTGATTAACCATTGCGTCACCGAGCTCGTCAAAATTATCACTTTCTCGGCAGTGAAGGAAAACATCATGAGAAAACCGCATATTCTACAAATTATATTTCAAGGCCCACAACTATCCTGATAGATTAGGAAACGGGATAACACTAGAGAGAAGATATTTATTAGAATTATGAACTCAATATTCTTAAGCTATATTCGTTTTTTACATACTCGTACTCGGACAAGGTAATGTTCCATAACCTAGAATTGATGTCATAATATTCGTAAAAATAGTATCTATTTATTAATTCTATTATTAAAAAACCATTGATTGAGTATCTGGCTATAATAAAACAAGCATTTGCATTTGTGTGCATGTAAATGTATATCATGTTCTGGGTGTTTCCATATATTAACCCAAAAGGATACGTATTTAGTAAATATGGTCAGTGTCTGGAACTCATATGTTTATTTTTTTTGATACTAGGTGGCACTATATACGCCCCAGATATTCCTTTAGGTATTTACTTTTTCAGCTGATATGCTGAAAAAGGGCCAAATCAAAAGCATCCGAAACCGAAGAGCATGCCAGAAGAAGTTGATGAGTGTGGATAAGGCGAGAAAGGTATGTTTGGATCGGGGCACCTGGCGGTTCATAGTTTCTACCTACCCCAATGGGAGACAGACGTGATGATATAACATATGTATTTGAATCACAAACTGGGAACATTAATATATGGTATGGCGATATCACCAATACTTTTTCGAATTCACTGTGCCATAATGATAATTGTTAGATAAATAGCATTTGTATTTATAACAAAATCTTGGAGCAACACAACGTAATAAATCGCTGTTTGTATTCATTCGGGGAATAGGGACACTTTAGGAAACACGCATTTATAGTGCATTCTTGGCTGGTTTCGTTGCAACGTTATATTCTAACCGTTTTATATTTATAATATCAAACGAAAATTAGAATTACCAAACTCTGCTATTTTCACATTATAATAAATATGGAGCTTTGAACTGTAATTTGTCACTGAAATTTTCACAACAATAAATAATCTTGTATTATACATACATATCAAGAAACTATCATGTATTGTTAAGGCCATACCACATGTCACTGTTCCCAATTTGTGATTTAGGCAACTATCAAGTTGAGGCCATAACTGTTCCTCTTTTGTAACAGCCTTTCGGATATCGTAGTCACTTTTAGACACAATTGTTATTTTCTGTATGAGAAGTCCTTGTTCATGCATAGTCCTTTCTACTTACACTTAACTATACGGATGTGTGCTATACAGACCTAAATGTGCGTTTACTAAATAAATTAAAGCGTGCATTAGATTAATTTATAGCTCACGTATTCCACTATCGTGAACAACTTTAACGACTTATCATACGTTAGCGTAAAGACATGCTCAATAAAAATGCACATAAAAATATGAAAATGTCGGTCACCCATGTACATTATAAATACTGCATTATTTTATCAAAGTTGATAAGATTGTCGAATTTAACAATGAATTAGTAGGCAGACTGACTCCATATTCTGGGTCAGTCTATGGGCACTCTAGATTGTTTTGTCAATTGATACTTACTCGCTACCAATTAGATGCATTTATACATTAGTCTATAATTACGGTGCTACTAGTTTCGTGGGAAGTGTAAATACACTTTGCACATCATTATAACTAGCATTATTTGGTTAACAGAACGGAATTGTTACTTGGATGTGGTATTTGAGGTATACCATTTTGTTACGGCTATTCATCCTCTATCTGGACAGTTATCTTCAGAGAATAAGAAATGTGAATGTAGGAATGCGAATGGGTGACTCAGTGGTAAACTGCCTGCTTTATGCAGACGACGCGGTATTAATAGCAGAGTCAATATCCGAACTGCAAACACTATATACGACAATGAAATATGATTGTATGAAGAAAGGCTTAATTGAATACGAAGAAAACCAAGATAATGATATTTGAAAGAGAGACAACCACACCGAACACTAGGATTACGGTGGATAATGTAGTATTGGAGCACGTGATTGTATATCTTGGAAGCGCTGGAAGGTATACCGCTCATCTGGAGAGACAAGTGAGTGCAAGAAATAGCGTGAATGGAGCGTTGGGTAAACATCTAAACAGCTGAAATCTAAGCCAAAAGGCACAGCTCGCTGTTCACAACGCGATGCTAATCCCAACGCTAACTTATGGAAGTGAAGGCTGTGTATGGCAAAGAGAGCATGAAAGTAGGATAAATGCGGTTGAGATGCGAGCACTACTCATAATTTGTGGCATAACTCTTGCTGACCGCGTTCGTAATGATGACGTAAGATAGAGAGTTAGTTTGAATTAAGATAAGAAAAGGCATGCTCCATTGGTATTGGTCAGATATGTAGAAAGAATGCAGGATGAAAGAATGACGAAACATCTATTCAATGCGAAAGGGGAAGGATGTAGGAGCCGAGGAAGACCAACACTAAAATCAGCGTATTATATCTATCACGTGCAGAGACAATTACAGTGATTTGAGCCAGCTATGTATATTACGAGTAGCTAGCTAGTATATGTATGTAATGTGTCTTTACATGTGTAAATCTTATGACTGAGGTAATTACTTCAGACGCAAATAGTTTTCAACATTCACATTAGAACGCTAGGTTTGTACTTTGTGAAGATCAGTTAGCAGCACACTACACAGCACCTAAATCGTAGTCGGTCATTTCCGAAAGACAAGTAGCTTATTTGACCAATATGTACTTAGAATCGTACAGCGATACGTATGAACGAGACGTACTACAACGTTTGTTTGAAGTTATCCTACTGTTTAAATCCCACTACAGTCTATATAACGTCAGATATTTACGGCTTAGCATGCGTTATTAACTTCTGAATCTCTCAGTATTTATCACTGACTCTCAAGGGGCTTGGTTCAGCTGACGTAGCATGACGTTACCGTGGTCATACAAAGCACGTGCAACGCTGTTATAGATTTTAACTTGACGTCACGCACGCTCGCACTGCTGTACGCGTACAGCGCTATACCATTCATCATTAAGGTTCACTTCATTCACCAAAAGGTCAACATTAACCCTTCGAAACCCGGGTGGTCGTATACGACCGCGAAATGTATGGGAAAACGTATATAACGGCTTCTGACTGCTCAAGGGGTTCCCTACAGGTCCACTAGCCCTACACGAGTAAAAAAAAATGAATGTCGCGAAATAAACTATTAAGTAACAAAAATATGATTATTATGCGATTGTTTAATAAGCCCTATTGTTTTTTAGTAACTAATAAACATAATAAAATGTAGTACTCCAAAGTTTTTGAAGTAAAAAATATCTGATGCACAGTATTATGTTTGGGATTATCTAATAATTGTGTAATTAGTTATTTAATCAATCGGGTGTTTAGCGAATTATTATTTTTTATTACGATTTCAGAGTGTGAGAATGAATCCCCCGCCGACGGCAAACGGTGCTACTGCAGAAGGATCATAACAAATATTTCTCGGAACTTAACTCCTTGTGTAATCTGTAGAATACACAAAGGGAAGCAGTATTTCCTTAAACTCCAGTGTTCAATAACGTGAGTAAGATGATAGAGTATTTGATAAAAATGCGACTTCTTGCAACTAGAAGATACGACGTTATCAGCGACCGTTCATACGCCTATCGACATGATTATTCGACATTCGACCTGATAGAGTACCTTGTACACCGTTGGCTATTGACAATTGAGAGTCAAGGCGAAGTATTAGCGTTCAGTATAGATCCACGTATAAGAGATCACGAGACTGCTTCTTCAAAGCTAATAACAATTCAGAACGCCAAACTATTATGGAAACTTGGTGTGCTTACAGAGCAAAAATCACTTCAGCTCGGGACAGACTGTACAAATCACAAGTCAAATTTCTCATGTCTACTTTAGGTAGAAAGCACATGCACACCGGCTTAGACTTTGTAACTCAGTACCTTTTTTCTTTCTAAGTGCTTGCCAGCAGCATGAAGGCACCCCGAGCTACACAAAAACATTATGTTTTAACACCTAAATATCTCAGCCATGCGAAGCTACTGACCAATGGGAGAATATTTTAAACAATAAGTCAATAAGTACCGCGATGGTGATCCCTGAACCAGCCAATAAGAACTGTGCATTCTACTTTACCGCCCGTGAATCGAGTTACTACGTAAAATCGGTTCCATCGATACTCCATAAGTTACCTATTTCTTTCATCCATAGGTTAAAATAATTGTTTACAATCACGCAGACCATACGATTGATTCCATCTCAGAAGTACAAAAATACTAGCGCTTGCCTGTGATTACAGATGGACGGACGGATGTGTTTACGGACTTTGAACACCCGCTTCACTATCCGGGTCTTAATCTCTCTTTATAATATATATACCTATATATCGAGGTACTCTTGTGTGTAAAGTAGAAAGAATTTATACAAAGCATAAAAGTACACAATACGCATTTTGTTTGACATGTTATTAATAGAGTTCTCTCGTCTTTTAGTAGATAGATATGCTACGCACACCTAATAGTTTGACTTATGAAGTTTCCTGGAAACAGTAAACATAGTGACACCGTAAATATCGGCGCCTGACCTTGCTCGATTTCACTTCTCGCGTTATAATTACAAATAAACAACTCACGTCAATGGACACACCTCCCAACGTCTTATGTATATGTTAACATAAAGTCTGGTTCACAATGAAATGGCTACACTATCGGATGTTTTATAAATCGTCATCACATATATATGAGCTGTTCTAGTCGATGGCGACATTTCCAATTCTCTGTACACCTCTAAAATATTTAACAGAGACACTGGCTATACTCTGATGTCAAATGACGCAAATGTTTCCATTGCCCATTCCGGGCAACTTTGATTTTTGTGCATGGAATATTTTTTCTGAGACAGTGTCAAGCCTTTCATCATGATATCATATGATTTACAGCTACCGTTCGGACGAGCTATCTCGACATACTTGTGCCGTATTATATGTGTACAACTCCATTAGTATCTACAAGACAGGGATCTACCGATATGCTGATGGCGATTTAGATAGCATTGGTTCCGAATTCCGTATCGAATCGAACCGCTCGACCGGTATCTATTTTCATAACACGTGAGATCTCTACCTTAAGGCGTCTGAAAGACGAATAATAATTTATGTATGTCACGAAGAACATATAGACAGTTCTTATTAGCTCTACATTAGCTTTAAAACATTCTTCAAATAAAGACGCTGACGACATTTCAAGGATTGTTGCGATCTTTACATTCTATAATTATAATAATCGAGTATAACTATGAAGAAAATGGTTTATCAAAACGTTCTTTGTCAATTTTTCTAGTCTATATAGATAAGTAGAACGCGTCGCCTGTTGCGTGTTTGGAACTCCCAACCGATCTCTGACTGAAGACTCTACTAACTAACCTAATTTTCACATTTCGCATAACAATAAATTAAGTGTTTTGGAACTTAAAATTTTGCACGGACCATCATGAGTATTTTTAAATGAGGTAGGGCGCATCAAAGCAGTCCGTCTGAGGAAGTATTCCACCTCACATAAAACCGCAGTCAGATAATAATTCCCTGGAGGGTTGTTGTGCTCCTGCGAGTGAGTGAGGTTACCAGTAATCTCCTAAGGATTTGCTGTGCCAGCAGCAAAGGTGGCATAGCGCAAGCGATAGGTACTTTACGAATTACATGTGTTTATAAGCTGTGGTAACACTTATCAGGTGAGCCGTATACCTCTCAACGTCGAAGTTGTATAAAAAATGCGCTGTTAATATGTAATCTGAAGGAAATATTGGTACTGGGCTATTACAGAAGAAGGTGGACGTCTGCCATAACTATCACATCTGATTGCTACTTCCGACATAAAATATTGGCGGGGGTCAACACAGTAAGAATGACTCGGGATTCCTATTCGGACTGCCAATGAAGGTAAGCCAAAGAGTCCTGTGAAGCTTATAGACCTGATTGATTCTCTGGAGTACTGTGCAGGCATATATAATTACTGACAGCTTAAAAAATTATGTAGGTGATGGTCTAAGGAATACGGAAAGTTGTAGAGAGATGCAGTTTTTATAAACTGGAGGCATGAAAATTTACACTTTTCAGTATTTTTCCGTAAAGAAATTGGTACCTGCATTATATCGTATCGTTCATTATGAATTCGAGGGATATAGCGGTTGGTTAATCACAGTCATCCGCGGTTAGTATGTTCTATTCTTTTTTTATGTTACCATGCAATCACCATATCTTCCACTGATATAATAAAAGAGAAAATTTGTTACGATATTTTTATGTTTTTGAGTCGTTTACAATAAACTGCTTAACGTTGTCTTTGGTATAAAATTACATTTTGTGTAGATTAATATATTTATATTGATAAAGTATCTCAGCATAACGATTATCGAAAAATATGATTTACGAATTAGGATATTTGTAATATAAAATATATTATATATTATACACGATATTGCCTGAACACCGGTAATATATTTAAAAATCTAATCTTTACACTTCACCTATAATCTTGATCACCTATAAACTTGATTTTTAGCATAATTATTTTTTTGCACAACATCAGAAGGCATACAAACATACGCCCCACTTGATCTAAAGCAGTTACCGTAGCTTATGGACGCTTGCAATACATTAAGTACCACTCGCGCGATGCCACCTCTGCTGATAACATAGCAACTCCTTAGGAGCTCACTCGTGACATTACTAACTTGCAGGAACACAAACACCCCCAGGGAGTTGTTATTTAGCTGTTTTCTATAAGATGGAGAAAACCGCAAGTAGAGGTACTTCTCTTATAATTGGGAATCGAGCGTTGGTGTCAAAGTAGCGTCACTCACCACTGCGCCACCGCCTTCGTTTTATAGATAAAAACAATAAATATGAAATAAGAAACTTTAGAAAAAAAATGCCATTCTCGTTGATTTGTTTTATTCCAATTTCGTCACTATGGATCCATAGTATGACTAGATAATATTAACCAAGCGCATGCTTTTTACATTCTATGCATAGTAAGTAAGACGGGATCGAATTACATTGATACTGTATTATTGTAAACTAGCTGATGACCCGGCGAACTTCGTACCGCCTCAGGATCAATAAATGGTGTGTTAACTTATTAGATGGCATAAATTCTTTTAATACTTATTATCCTATTCCGGACGAAGACAAATCCAAAAAATCAAAAATCATAAAAATCGATCCAGCCGTTCTTGAGTTATAAATGGTGTAACTAACATGACTTTGTCTTATATATATAGATTTTCGATTATCGAGGGCCCTTAACATTTTAAATCTTATCTATGACCGGCTCTTTACTTTTTTTTCTTTGAAACAATACGATATCAATAATCGCGTGATATTTTTGAAAGTTGTTATTTCAGACAAATCAGAAAGCAACCGGAACTCCTTTACTGAACTGTATGTCATCACTATGTGATAACAAAAATTGATATCGCTGTTCGTAGAAGTTGACTTTTTATTTCCAGGAAGTTACGCCGTTTAATTAAATTTCCTAAATTTTTTTTAGCTATTAAAAAAGCATCATTGCTTTTTTAATAGCTTTAAAAAAAGTAAGAAAATGTAATTATGGCGTAACTTCCTGGAAATAAAAAGTCAACTTCTACGTTCTAATTGTGTGATTTCACAGATAATGATTGATGGGGATATCATAGGCCAAAAGGTAATGAAACATTTTCGTACTGTGATAGTATACATGATATCAGAAGCCATGGAAATCGCATTCTTCCTATTGTGTATTCTTGTGAAGTTTCACTGTCATACTTACTACTATCCTTACTACACTAACAATAGAGAGCCCAATGGCCAGCTCTTACTACCGTCATCAAACTAGATCGGTATCGACAAGCAATACTTTCAATTGCCAAGTTTCTAGACGATACAGCATTAAGAAATAGCTGAAATCCGGTACGTACGTTATATTCTATTATATACATATAATATAAACTAAAGCGTGTCAAATAAAACTCGGTCCGATTGAAACGTTTATATTATTATTTATTGAAAATGAATATGAAATAAAAAAACAAAAAAAAAACAATAGCGAGATTCATTCTCTTGTAGACAACTATTTATCTATCTGTATACGCCAAGTCCCTTACGGGAGTAGGAACTACGGCTGCACTTTCGCGTGTCTGTTTCATTGCTCTCTTATTTACACGGTCTGTAACCGTTATGCTACAAAGATTATTTTACTTTCATGATAACGTTATTTCGTTCTTTATAACGGAATGTATTTTTATTCAAATATCAGTTGTAAGCTAAAAATACGAATACCACGCAAGCAAAGTAGTGGAGAACAGCTGATAATACATATATTTTAATGAACATAAATATGTGGAGCATTACGTAATGTTTTAGTCGATCGGCGTTGTTTTATAGTTGTTGTATAAAGATTCACAGAAAAAAAACATGCACTAGTTTAAACAATGTCGATCGAAAACGGTAGGTATATAATTACCCCACTGGTTTAAGAGTACTTTACTTACTTTATACTTTATACAATAATACTTTAAATTGAAGCCGTGAAAGTAGTTGGAGCAACCCAAAGAAGACAAGGTCGGTAGCAGCATTTTATATGCTATCCTTGAACAAGATTATGATTGATACCGTTTTCTTTTACACATAGTATACGCGTCTGTAGTTAAGGTCAGCTTTATCTGGTTTACAATCTGATATTCTAAAAATGGATTGTTAATCAACGTGAAATAATTATTGAATAAGAGACATGCTCTTTTGCTCGAAGAGGCAGATAGTGTAATTTACTGTTCGACTAACCGCTGTTTCAATGAAAATACTTAGTATTAAAAAAATTGCTCACTTATATTGTTTCTATTTTATTCTGTCCGCTAATAAATCGTCATAAAATTGAGATATTTATAGCTACTGGGTGAACTACATGTAGCTAAGGATCAATCAAACTACGAATGGAATCTCTTACACAGATAGTAATCATATTCTCCCTTAATCTTGAATTTATCCCTGTATATATATTTTCAGGGAAATACATATAGAGTATGGACATACGGGGAAATATAGACGACTAGGTTAATTTTCATTCAATCGTTTAAAACGATGCAGGGCATTACTCAGTAGAAGGATAGGGTTCCTTTGTGAGGTTGGTAGTTTTCCAATCGATTAAATATATAATCGAATAAATATCTAAATCGGTTAAGAATAGCGACTTTCAACACACATATGCATACCTACAAATATACGGACCAACGAACGGAAATGTATTTTTTTTTAATAACTTTGAAATAGTATTCTACTTTGACGATGACAACACGATCAATTCTTTCCATCAAATTACATTTTTGTATAAAGTATGACTAATTATGACATTAAAATCTAAGGCGGCAATAAATGACAATAAGATTTGCAGAATGTGCAATATTATTAATTGATAATTAAAGTTATGCATGGACTCTATAGCACAGCATATATGGCTAACGTAGCCTATAGCTATTCGCATGCAGTATAAGAAGTTGACTATTGAGTTCACACTACAGCTGCCAACGATATACTTGAGGTCAGATGATTTTATTCAATTGCAGCTAAACAACAAAATAGTAAAATTACCTAACTCCTATCCCTCTACCTATTTTTTGCTAACATGAAAACATCCCCCGCCCACCTGCCTCCTCCATCATGTGATGTTTATTCCATCATAGATTTTAAGTGATTATCATGGCCACCACGTCGCTTGTTATCTATTCTGATAGCTAAAAAATGTAGCTACCAAAGGCGAATCGAATCTCCTGCCTGTGACATGTGGAAATTCATATTAATTTAAATATAACTTAATATGTATGTGTTTGTAGCATCCATTATAAAAGTCACTTGAACAATTTAGCAATAGAATATGTTATGCAAGTATACGAGCTCGGTGGCGCAGTGGTGAAACGCGCTGTTACGCTACTTTGACACCAACGCTCGTGGGTTCGATTCCCACACAGTACAAACATTTGTGCGCATGAACATGTCTGTTTATATTGGTCTGGGTATTTTTCTATGTATAATAAGTATGTATTTACAAAAAAAAAATGTATTTACGTATGTTTATCAGTTGTCTAGTACCCATAACACAAGCTTCGCTTACTTTGGGGCTAGGTGGCGCTGTGTAATTTGTCCGACAATATTTATTTATTATTACATATTACGTCTCAGTAAATTTATGAAACCATAATGTATGCTCGTAAAAATATAGTCATTTTCAAAATTTTGTGAAAATCTTAGAAGCAGGAATAGATTGCGTATGCCAGTACATCGGCTTGCTAAGACTATTAGATCTTTTATTATAAATTGTATTCTATTCTATAATAAATCACCTGAAACAGTTCTGTCCTTATGACAATAATGTTCAAAAGGTACATCAAAAATACTCTGTGTAAGAAGGGTTATTACAGAATCGATGAATATCTAACTAACAGAGATGTTTGAAAATGATTCAGCACATGTATTAATATAACTTTAATTGTACTACTTGATATCACTATATGTACACTCACATATATTTATTGTAATATATATTGACGATGAAAAAAAAGACCCATATTGGCAAGTTTCTTTTAGCATTTCTTCTTCGCCAATGGTCATTTCCGAAATGTTGGTAGATTAAAAAAGGGAGATTATAACAAAAAAAACTATGGACAATTATTAAGATACAATATGACCTAATTTAAAGAATGGAAGACGTGTCAAGTACATAAATGATGGCCTAATGGCAAATAAATGATTTTTATCTTTATCTTTTTTATTAGCATTGGTAAAAAATACTTCAAATGCATGCACTCTACCACCACCGAAACATGTTATGATAAAAATCAATGAACGTCACGCATCAAAATATATTCAATCTATCTAAACTTCGGTTTAGTTCTATGAAAGAAGGTAATTTGTAGCATATTTTTCGAAAGAATAATATTTAAAAATGTAGAGTAGAAAATGGAGTAAATATACAAAACATTTTTTCATCACGCTTCTACATCATTACATTACTCTTCTCAGGTATATTCAGAATGGCATTGGTACAAAGATCATAAAACATCTGGAATAGTCAGAACTCTCATACTTCTATTAAGATTTTAGGCAGGATTCGAATATATCCATACATAACAAAATTATTAGAATTTTCATCATATTTTTTACAAGTCCTGAAGTATAATACAGAACTAGAACATTACTAACATAACATCTTCAAACTTAACAATAGCGTTGCAACGTCATTCGCTTTTTTTTATATAAAATGTCGGAAGGAATTACAAGGATACTATTATACGACCTAATGTAAAGCGGTTACCGTAGCTTATGAACTTGCAACATATTAAGTATCACTCCTACGATGCCACCTTTGCTTCTAATACAGCGAATCTCTAGGAGCTTACTGGTGACTTCATTCACACGTAGGAACACAATAATCCCTTAGGGAGTTGTTATTTGAATGCGGTTTTTTGTGAGGTGGAGGTACTCCCCAAGACGAGCTGCTTTAATGAGCCCTACCTCTCCAGCTTTCTTCGTCCTCGCATGCTTGTCTTTTTTCTTCAGCCATACGTGAGACTTTTTGAGTTTGAGATAACGTTGCCCGTAATTAAAATCGATTCATAAAGTTAAGTTACACAAATTCGTCTACCACTGTAATATATATAATAAAAAATATAATAAACTTGATTATAATATTTAAACTCAATGTTTTAGAAGAAATTACATATAAGTAATGTAAATGCAATTGTGTCACATTTACATGTCTCTACACTAATATCACCTCAGCTATCGTCGGTATGCCGTAACATGAATTCATTAATTAACACCTCATAGGATAAGATAATAATTACATTGTATATCTGTATTGTTAATATTATTATAAAAGTCAAAAGAGATAAAAATAAGTCAACAGTTGCTAACCGATGTGAAGTGTGCTAACACTTCAATTAAGAATGTACACACCGACATTATAATGACTCAAAGGTTTATGAACTCTATGTGGAGGTCAGAAATCTGAAACATATCAATCATATACTTTGATATGTACATTGTTATTTAAACTAATCTTGTGTAATTCTTAGGCGGAAGGAAATCACATTTTTATTGCATATACATTGTGTTATTTCTTTTGTGGTTTTGTATTTAATTCTATAAGTTTTTAACATCCATCCGTTTAAAAGTATATAAATAATAGTGTAAAATGTAATATAAATTTTCTGCGTCATTGTAAATGTTAAAATAAGACAGTGTGTATTCATTTTTGGCGTTATCCCGTATATTAATCTATTAGGATTGGCGGGGTCCACTGACTTAGACTAAGGATTTGGGGAAGATATAGATTTTTTCATTTTTCTACAACCCAGAGCGAAAACCAGATCTTTCCTTGCTTAGGTTGCGGGCTCATTATATGTGCAGGAGCGACAAAGTGGATATAATCGTAGCCTATTGCAAAAGTGTACTTGAAGTGGCTCAAATCGGGCGAAATGGAAAGGTAAGCGAAGGCCGACAGTCCCTAACTCTCCCTCACAGCGGCCGGTAGGAAGAAGAAATCCATAATGACATGTCATGACGTAAGAATTGCGTAAAATCCCTGCAAATATGTTAAATAAACAGTCATCTGTTAGATTCCAATGATATAAGAATTAGTAAGTTAGTTATTATAGATCTAGCAAATAACAGTATTGTAAGGTCACGTGGAAGATTTACTTCGTCATAAAATATCATTTGAACATATTCGTATACAAGTTTTTAACGTTATCTCTAAATTAATACCCACTTAGAGAATCACACCACGCTTGACACTGCTAATATGATAGCAACCTTTATTATTAGTGGCATAAGAATTGAGAAAGGTTAAAGTGTCAAGTTATACTTATGGCCCAAGTAGGTATGTAAAAAAGTTGATAGCATACCTCTGTGTATTTTGATACGGTATGGTATCCAAACTATCTAATCGGTTTCGATGTGGATTTTGCGATCTTATGGTACTTACATATTAACAAGTTCGGTGGCGCAGCGATTAATAATGCGACTTTGTCACCGATGCTCGTGAACATGTCTGTTTGTTTTGATCTACGTGTTTTTAAGAGAGGTACGGCGTATGAAAGCAGCTATCTGGGTAAGCACCTCCACTTTACAGGAAACCGCAACCAAATAACAACACTCTGGACGATAGTTGAGTTCATGTGTGTGTGTGCGAGGTCACCAGTAAGCTTTTCAGGAGTTGCTGTGTAAGCAGCAGATGTGGAATCACGCGAGAGATACTTAATAATGTATTACAAGCGTTCGTAGACTACGGTAATCGCTTAACATCAAGTGGGTCATATGCTTGTATGCTCCCAACTTACATATAAAAAAACATATCTTAGTGAGTTGGGGATGGAATAGTTTTATAAATCTGTATGGTGAAAGGTTTCAACTATCTGGCTGATCTAACCTACGAGTGCTGTGGTGATAAGCAACCGCTAAGAAACTCAGTCAGACTTTTTAAATTACCACGGGATACTAGGATACGAAGGGACAACAGTTTACAACAGTCTTTCGATACAGTAAAGGTATACGTTTATTTTAGGTACGTATACGTAAAATGTGACGGTAATGACTATTACAATTATGAGCCATTAAAACATATACACTATGATTACTTCACATTAAAAATATGTTACTTAATTTATTGTTCAATATGTAACAGTCATTGTACTCGTATTAAATAATAGTGTGTCTGAGTATCATTTCTTCTCATACAACGGGGAGCAAACAAGTATACGATACAAGTTCGTTTTGAAGTTCGCTCTTTGCCATCCCGCTGTTAACATAGAGACTCCTCAACAGTTTATACACTTATATTTAGGCTTCTATTATTTTTTTCATTTCAATTACAAATATCAAATTTTCAACAAACTTTGTAAGATCAGTAGTATATTTTCCTATGGTGGTTGTATACGAATTTCTGAAATTAATATTGTGAACTACTAATGTTCGATATATTCATTTCAGACCGTTATCAAGGTCAATCTCATTCAAAATATTCAAATTGAAGAAAGATATGGATCACGTAGAAATAACCTAATTGACACACTACTACTCCATTTCAAAATTAAAAATTATCTTGACAAACGGTAGAAAAAATTAGCTACGGTTTTTCTTATATCTGTAGGATTTTTTGTCAAAGTAGTACCGTAAACAATAATTTCTCACACACACCTCAAGAATTCATAAAGTAAAGAGTTGGCTTTGTTGATCTGGCTTGACCAGTTCGCAGTTCGCACCATCGATCGAGTATGTGGTTTTCTTTACAAAGTATTACGCTCTACAATATGTCCGGTTCATGCAATACGACTGACCTTATAAAACAGTTTTTACAAAACTGTGTAGGAAAGTATATAATTAAAGTTAAAGACAAAAACGACATCCTATGTTGCCAATGGTGTCGTTAATACATGTTGAACGTGATCACAAACCAAATAACCAGTCAACTGCTTATGAAGGACGACGGCTACGTTTTGGCCAAAACGTATAAGCAATGGGAGAATATTTTAACCAATAAGTCGATAATTTACTACTACTTTACCCGCCAACCTGCAGCTGTGAATTTATTTACTACGCAAAGTCGTGTCAACAAGTGTCGTGAGCTATTCATAATATTATTACTAGGAAATAACCTATGGAAATCCATCCATAGGTTATTTTCTTAAAGAACATGATCACTGTCGATGGACTATGTTGTAGATGGATGTTACCCAATGAGCTGGATACCTCCCACCTTTATTATCATACCAGATAAATGTTACCATATTATTGCATTGTCACCAGAATTGTACAATCCTTGAAAAAATATCTATGAGACACATTGAAAATGAAGCCATTCTGTAAAATTTAAACTTCGAATACTAGTCGAAATAATAATATCTGCCCCTGCAACGGGAAGTTAATAATACGTACCATGTAGAGCATTTAATTACTGAGGGGTGAAATATACAAGTATTTATTTGATAATTAACCATAACAACAACATTTATGTCCTAATTCTTTATTATTGGCTTGAGCTATGGTTAAGCAAAGCTTATCAAAAACAAAATATTATAATCAAGATTCAAGAATATCATAAAATGTACTCGCAATACACGACAATATTTTTATCATTATAGGAATTGACATTAAAAGTAATAAAAATTAATTGTTCTTTATTTCAAACAAATAAAAACCATTAAACAAAGATACTGTGATAACAAAAAGTCTTTTAGTTACTTAAAAATAAAATTGTGTGGTCCATTATAGATAACAAGTCTATTAAAAATATACCTACATATTTTTGATTAGTTCGTAACCAGTCACGTGGTCAATGGCATGCTCTTTACGATGTCACTTTATTATGTAAACTAACGAATTCCCGCAACTTGCTCGGGCATGGCATCATAAAAAGTTGCCACTTGCAAATTCTAAAGCGGCAATTTCCTCACAATATCACCGGTAAAATCACTCATTCGCAGAAACTGAAAACATCTCAACGGAGTTGTTATTTCGCTTCTGTAAGATTCTGGGTCTTGTATAAGAGAAGGTACTTCCCATTGGGACTGCCCTTTATAGTACCAATGTGGCAAAAAGGCACATGGTCGGCCTTTTGGTAAAATATGTACCTAAGTTTCAATGTCTAAATCATAACAACTGAATTCTTAAAATCCATCGCGTGCTAGGTACACACACACACACAAATTACAGTTGAATTGAGAAATTCCTTCTATAAAAGTAAAATAGGAATAACCGGTAGATGGTTACAGAACAACATATAGAAATAACAATAACTTAACAATATCAATATCAAGTCGACCTCTATAAAAGATACAATTACTTTTGCGGTTGGGTCCTATATCGCACAACATAAAAGATTAAGTAACTTGGGGTTAGGTAAGTAGAGCATTGCTCTCTCTCCCTATTAGGTTAAGGCCTAACGCAGTTCATTTACCTTAGCATCAAAATAGATTTGAAAATATTCCAAAGAGGTAAGAAAAAGAAAAGTTTAATTATATAATTATTACTTAGGAAACTAACCGATTTAATGCTTAACAATACATTCAAATTGAAAAAATAAACAAATGACAACTTATTGAGTATTAAGTTAATGTGTTAAAGACGGTCGATACCAAGAGAAGAATATTTTACTTTCCATTAGAAAGCGTGTGCTCGCTATGTTTTATATGTATTAATGAAAACAAGAGGTAAGTGATATAAGATCATACAAATTTGGTGATTTGTATTTCTTAGCCAAGACATTCCAGCCGATGCAACCACAAACCAGGCTAATATCCCTTTGCTAGTGGATTAACTACCCGTTTGGAAACAACTACGGAATCCTGAGTTAAATGTAAAAGCACAGGACAACGTGTCATTAGGAAGTTCCATATGGTACGCAGCCGGCACTTACCGAGTTTCCCCATCATTTCCTCCAAAGCGTGATCCTTGTCCATGGCTGCTTTGGTGTTGTGAGTTGTCCTGTTTCCGAAGTTCTGTAACGAATCACAAACACCATTGATGGTAGAGTGTGGGGCGCGGAGCGTGCGTGGGTGATCGGCAGACGCGCGTGCCTGCTTGCCGGCGGGCGAGCGAATGGACGGCTATCGCTGTGGCGCCGACCGCTGACTCCGAGCTCAGTAACGCAATCGTGCGAAAAAAACACAACCTCTTTTCCTCTTATCTTCATTGGCCCGTACCTGCCGATCTACTATGATCATGGCCTGTACTGCTCTACCTCCGGGACAATTGGATCTTGATAAAATTTTCAAAGTAAAAAGCAGTTGACCATCCATTACATTTTGTGTAATTGTAATTAAAATGTAATTGGCTCAATGGAGTTATTCCATAGGACTATTTTTGAAATACTCAAATTTCAATCCATGAATTATCAAAAAAATGAGGGAAATGTATTCTTTAATAGAGATCCAATTACTCTTAGATTATAGAAATACGTTCAATCGGCGGAAAGTAATAGATAACTAATTAACATTTAGTTCGGAACTTTTAAAAATGTATGGTCAACATAATAATATGAAGAATGATACATTTATATTATATGGCACTTGATAAGTACTCTCCATAGAGAGTTATGTGTGAGAATAATGACATACTCTTTTAACATATTATTGACAATGATGCCCTCACAAAATGATGTCAAAAATAATTCAAGGAAAATTTTAATTGTTTGCATTCCATTTGACGCTATGAAGTTTATTTACTTCGAACCGATATCTATTTTAAGACACGATTATACAATGAACTCGGAGTGTCATTGAAATAGGTTTTTTTACCACTAAGACAGCAAATAAGCGTATGGACTGCCTGGCTGAATATTACGTGCCTTACTAGGACAGAAAATTTTGTTTTATCAATTATTTTAGGTAACAGTCAAGCGGCACATTTTTGTTTCTTACATATAGCTTACATTTGGTTGATTTTTTAGATTACATCTTTGAGATGTAATCTAAAAAATCAACTGTGGAGACAACTGTGTTCTTGGGTATAACAATCGACTCCAAACTACAATGGGGCCCACAAATTGAAAAATTATCAGGAAAACTAAGTTCTGCAGCCTATGCAGTGAAAACTATTAGACGGCTCACTGATGTTGATACGGCTAGAATAGTTTATTTCAGCTACTTTCACAGTATTATGTCATACGGAATTCTTCTTTGGGGTAACTCCGCGGACATTAACACCATCTTTTTATTGCAAAAAAGAGCCATAAGAGCTATCTACAAACTTGGTCCCCGGGAGAGCCTTAGAGAAAAATTCAAAGAAATAAATATTCTAACAGTCGCATCGCAATATATCTATGAAAATCTTTTGTATGTCCATAAAAACATTGACTCATTTTGTAAAAAGAGTGATGCTCATAACATAAATACTAGATATAAGCATAATCTTGTGTTACATCCAAGCCGTCTCCACAAAATAAGTAATTCTTTTATGGGGCAATGTATACGGTTCTATAACAAACTTCCCAGCAATATAAGAGAATTGTCAATAAACAAATTTAAAACTACCATTAAAGCCAAATTGTGTAGCAGGGCATATTATAAAGTATCTGACTATATTAATGATAAAAATGCCTGGGATTGAGTCGATCCAATTATAATGTAATTAATAAATTATGTAAATTTGTTTGGATACCAAATGCCTGAGTTTTTTGGCAGTATTTTTATCAGTGCTCACCTAGTCATGAACTGCACGGTAGGGAAAAAAATTGTGACGATTCCAAACAAATGTAGCCATTTTTACGGAATAAAGAGATTGTGACTTTGACTTTGACCCCTTGAGCTTATGTTTATCTCGTTTTTGAAGATATTCGTTTTTCAAATTTGGTCCGTAACAAAAAAAGCAGTCAAGTGTGGCCAGGCTTGCTCTATTATTGTTTTGTTATTCACTTATGTATCTTATCTTACATTGTAACGTTTTGTCAATATACGCGTAGTATACCGGAGATGTTGAGGATTAAAAGGTATATAGTAATATAAGACTATCTCTATATTATTTATGTGCTAATGTTAATGCATTGATGAGGACACGAAAGCTATGCCCGACGATGTTGCGTGGTCAACACTGATCTGACTGAATTGATCTATACGAATTAATTGTAAAGTAATTAATGCTAAAACTCTGAAATGTTTGTTTATATTAGGTACAACTAATAAACTGCACTAAAACCGGCATTTTTAGCATATAGCAGTACAGTATTTAAATAAAGTTTAAAATTTTGTGATGTGTTTAACCTTTGTGATGGCTTTCGTGTCAAAAATGGGGGAAAAATATATATTTTTTAAGCAATATATAAAATATATCTGTAATTAATAAGCTACAGTAGTAGCACCAACTGATGCGAGTGACAGTATAATTTAATACACAAGAGCAACGTCGTCATCAAACAGTGACAGTCATTACGTTAAGAATTAAAGATAACAGAAGAAGAGGAAATATAAAAGGAAAAAGGGCTCCAAGAAGGCCAAGGCATAGTTACATGAAGCAAATAAAAGAAAAAGTGAAAATGATTTCGTATCAAGAAGTAAAAAAACTGGCGGGAGAGAAAGAAAAATTATAAAAAACTCCACTGACAAGAGTGCAAATTAGAAAAAGATATATAATTTTCGGGGGTCATGTGCCAGAAGCGTGCTCGTTCGCGACCCCTGTCAATCGATTAGATTGCAATTCGGGCCCGAAAATGCACCGATGTGCGGGTTAGGGCGTTCCCCGGAGGCGACGCGCACCAATCCGCCCCCGTCGGTGCGAAAATAGATGCGTGCCGCCCACCACGCAGCGCTAATTCCAGCGGGTCGAAAAGAGCCGAGTGCGGCATAGGCACGTGGAATGTTAGAGGTGGATTGAATGATAAGATGAACGAACTGATGAACGTAATTAATGAGAGACGCTTAGATGCTCTGTGTGTGACAGAGACTAAGCGCAAGGGGAGCGACACCGATGATCTGCCCGGTGGGACGATGGCCCTATGGTCTGGTATAGACCGGGACGATCATGCCAGTGCTGGTGTAGGTGTCATACTCTCCTCTCGCTTAGCCTCTGGTGTGAAAGATTACTGTTTGGTAGGGCCTAGACTTCTCTGGTTTCGTATAAAACTGGGCATCACGCGAGTATTTCTGGTTGCAGCATACGCTCCCATAAGCTCACCGTGTGCCCAAGAAATAGAGAGGTTTTGGGAGTCTGTGAGGGATGTTCTGGATTTAGCTGAAGGGAATGAAAGAGTGATTATGTGTGGAGATTTAAATGGATGGGTTGGGACCAAACGACACAGCTATGAAGCTGCTCTTGGTCCCTATGGAGATAAGAGAGTGAACGAAGCAGGTAAGTCGATTCTAGATTTATGTATGGAACGAAACCTCCTCGTGTCGAATACTTTATTTCGTCACAAAGATATTCACACGTATACATGGAGACGGAATGACCAAAAAAGTGTCATTGATTTGATTATATTTGATAGACGTCTCCGAAATACTATAATGGATACAA
The DNA here is from genome assembly GCA_947507595.1 of Pyralis farinalis. Taxonomy (NCBI): domain Eukaryota; kingdom Metazoa; phylum Arthropoda; class Insecta; order Lepidoptera; family Pyralidae; genus Pyralis; species Pyralis farinalis. The sequence continues at coordinate 15,834,990 of OX382273.1, forward strand.
GAGCCTTTAGAGGTCCCACTCTTGAAACGGACCACTACCTGGTGGTAAGCCGATTTGTGGGACTTTTCAAGAAGTGGAGGCATTGGCAAGTGCGTATCCCTTTCGGAGATCATGAAAGGAAAAAAAGGAGTGACAAACTGCAAGATGAAAGTGTAAGGAGAATGTATGTACCTACATCTGATAAGCGAAAGACTTGCAAATGCAAGTCTTTCCGACACAGATGTGGATGATTGCTAGAAAGCTCTGAAAGAAAGTATGGTGGATAGTGCAAAAGAAGCATGTGGATGCGCAATGAGGCATAAAACATTGAAAGAAGATGCATGGTGGGATGCGGAGGTTGAATCCTCCGTAGCAAGAAATAGGAAACCGTGGCTGGATTATGTATCATCTTTGCCCTTAAATGAAAATATGAGACAGAAGAAGAAAGAAATGTATCTACCGCCTATGCAAGAATGAAACCAAGGCTTTAGTGAAAGAGAAGGGTAGTTCGTCGGCATCCAGTATGAACAAGATTAAGTCTAAAGCTGGTATCATTCTTGCAAGCACTCGGGAAGTGTTTGAACGGTGGAGTAAATATTTTGAAGAAATGTATGAATATGCCCCACGTTGATGGCGTCCAATGAAGGTATAACTATGGATGAGATAGAATGGTCGATACGAAGTTTGAAAAATGGAAAGCCTGCAGGAATTTATATAATCAAACTAGGTGGCACTTACGTCCGGGACGCCTTCTGGTACTTATGCAACCTGCTGGAGAACTGGAACTGGAACCCTCAAAGGACTGTGGACGCGCAGTCATCGTACCCTTGTACAAAGGCAAGGGATCACGCATGGACTGCGCCAGCTATAGGGCCATCACTTTGATCAGCTTAGCAGCAAAAGTATATGGAAAGATAATTGAAAGGAGAATGAGGGTGAAATCTGACGAAATGCTGAGGGAGGCACAGGGAGGATTCCGAAATGGAAGGGGATGTACGTATCAAGTTTTCTCGCTCCGCAATATCATAGAGAAGCATCTGGCCACAGACCAGAAGGTTTTCTGTGGTTTTGTGGATCTTGAGAAGGCATTTGATAGGGTTGTGCGAAAGAAACTGTGGTGCATATTGCCGAGATATGGGATTGACGGCTCACTGCTCCGTGCTGTGCAGTCCACCTACAAGGATTGCTCAGCATGTGTGTGAATAGATGGCAACATGTCACCCTGGTTTGATGTCAAAATTGGTGTCAAACAGGGTTGCATGTTGTCGGCTACGCTGTTTATTCTGTATCTCAATAGTTGTCTACAGAAAATAAGATCGACGAAGCGTTGGAGCGTTCGGAAAACTTCTTGGCAGTAAAAATCTGAGCCAGAAGGCGCAGCTGGCTATACACAATGCAGTGCTGGTCCCAATGCTTACTTATGGAAGCGAGAGCTGGGTATGGCAGAGAGAGCATAAAAGTAGGATAAACGCGGTTGAAAGGCGAGCGTTGCGCAAAATTTGTGGCGTAACGCTTGTAGACCGTATTCGCAATGATGAGGTTAGAAGCAGAGTTGGTCTGAAAGAGAGCGTCGGTGTTAAAATAAGAAGAGGCATGCTCCGTTGGTTCGGACATGTAAAAAGAATGCAGGATGAAAGAATGACAAAGCAGATATACAAAGCAAAAGTGGAAGGATGTAGGAGCCGAGGAAGGCTAAGCCTTACCTACCATGATCAAATTGGTCGTGTTCTATCAGAAGGTGATGTCAGGAGCCCTAGAAACCGGCGAGCGTGCATGAAAAGAGCAATGAATGTTAAAGAAGCGAGTGAGGTATGTAAGGATCGAGTCGCATGGTAATAGTATATATAATTTTATAAATAAATTAATTTTATTACATATAAATTTTACGATGATTTAATTTTTTTACGATCATTAGGCTCATTAGGATTTATTAGATCATTAGGATTTTTTTTTAAGATTTCAAACGCGGTTTTGTCATTTTGCCCGATTCGATAAAAATATGTTGGTAGTGTGGAAAAATTCACGACAGTAGGTATTATATTAACTCATAATTTATGCAATGATCATAACAAATTATTATTCTCAATACATAGTCGGAAACAGAAGTAGTTTCTCGAGACTCGTAAACGATAAAACTAGACTAATCGGATTTATAGCCTTTTCAAGGCTACGTGCCTTTAAAGTCCTTGGTCGGCAGTGATTGAGCATTTTAAATCGAATAATATACTATCAGTTCAAGAACGAAATGAACTTAAAATTGGAATTTGCATATTTTATGTGGAATCCTGAAGGCAAAATGGAGTGTGAAATTATAAATCCCAAAGAAATATATATGTATATCATGTAAAGTAAGTTGACACGACTGACAATCTTATAACTCTTAATTTTAACGTCATGAAAAGCCGAGCCTTTATTTCTGTAGACATTAATTCTCCCAAATTCAATTCATATATTTGATCTCCTTGAGAAACGATTTCCCGGTATAAGGCAATACATATATATTATTTTAACATAGAAGTCAGAACTCATACAGACACTTTTTTCTATTGTATGTTTTATTAATCGAACTATTTCTTTTTTTATTCTTGTTTGAATGTTTTTGCAAATAACTTTTCTCCTCTATCGCATACCGCTTTATTACAGTGACCTGTAATTATCAGACGTATACTTGTATATTTAACGCACAGTACTATTAAAGCAGTTCGTTTGTGTTGTCTGACTCTAGTATTTTATGCTATAACATAAGGTGAAGCCAAATTTATCATTTTTCTAATTTTGATATTGAATATCAGTTATTGAGTCCCAATAACTACCTCTGATCTTTATCATCAGAGCAGCTCTGTGGTACAAAATTATCGTATTCTGATTAGTTTAGAATAAACCTCATTTCTTAATGTTCTAACTAATTCATGAATTACACGTTGTTGAAATTACTTAAATTCTAGCACATAGACAAAATGTATTTTACTTACTTTCATGGTTCTCAGAAAACCTTTTAAACATTCAAGGTGTAAGTGATTAGTATAGCAAAGACTTATTTGGGGAATGCCTTAAAAGTATCCTCCCGTACATTTGTGTACTATTTTGTTTTGACGAGTTCTTCACAATACACAAAATGTTTGCATATGTAATTCTGAGTTTACTAACAAACTCAATGAACGTTTCTATTGTTCAATTAACTTCATTTGTGTACATAATTTATTATCGCTATTCAAAAGTGACGATTTCTAAATAAAACTAGACGTTTGTAATATAAATCTATACAGCCGAGGACGTCAAACACTATTTATGTCGCAAAACTAATTTCGATGTCTATGTAGGATTTATTGATAATTACATGCTTATAATAAATACGTAGTAGTATATATTTTACCCATGTACTGTGTTTGTAGAATTGGGTCTATCTACGAAGATGTGACTACGGATGTGCTGGGCAGCATTGGTGCTTGGCAATGGATGGTAGTACTTATCTGTACGACACTAATGCTACCTCCTATTTTCAATCATCACGAAGACATGTTCCTGCTCCGGTCTATGGGAGAAGTATATTGTATATCGCCACCCAATTTAGTATCAACAAATAACAGCTTATGTTACATTCACTTAAATGCAACTGCTTGTGTAAAATGTGAGAAGTGGCACGTGAAGTTATTGTCGTTCATCTGGCTTAAGAAATCAGTAAGTTCCAAGTATATATCAAACTTCAAAGTCAAGTAAAATTGATCCATTTTTATGTATCAATACTCTGACTCTGACGAGGTTGATAGTGCACTGCTTCGTAACGCTACTTTGACACCCACGCTCGTGGGTTCGAACTTCACACAGGACAAATACCTATTTGTGTGCATGAATATGTCTCTACCTCACACAAAACCGTAGCAAAATATCAACTCCCTGGAGGGTAGCTGTAATCCTGCGAGTGAGCGAGGTCACCAGTAAGCTCCTAAGGTGTTCTGTGTAGGTAACATCGCGCGAGTTTTAATTTATGTGTTACAAGCATAGACTACGCTCATAGGTTACGGTAACAACATCACATCAGGTGGGCCGTGTGCTTGTACACTTCCCGAAGTTGTATAAATAAAAACGACTTACTGTATTATTTTTATTACTTCAGTTTTATAAATAACCTATGTATTCACTAAATCCATGCAGCCATACTCAATAGGTTCGAAACTCATACCGCTAGGGCTACCGGGGTGGTGAGTTTGATTCAAAGGTCATCACCATCTAGATCGGGTATTATTCGGAACTAGCTATGTCTCGAGGTTTGACCTCCATCAAAAAGTAATATATAACTCTCTTTAATAACAAACATGCTTTACTTAATCCAAATTTTTTTGGAATGGTTCCGGATTTATTAGGTTCGAACGTAATCTCCATATAGTTTCATTATTATTATTCATCCTATTTCACGGGTTTTAATCCCGATCATTTGATACGCGTGCAGTATTCTATTAAGCAGCAATGGCCGCAGCTCGTTCATGGATGGGTTTAACAGTCTCGAGTTCTTCCGTGTCTTGTATTCTATGATGGCTTTTAGCCAGAGAAGTAGGATGCACCGGAGCAAGCAGTCCACAGCTAAGTAGCAATCCTTGAAGGATTAATGATTACCACTGAGCTCCTGAGTAGTTGCTGTGTTAACAGCGGTAGTGGCAACGCGTAGGCAGTACTCAGTAGGTATATTGAAAGCGTTCATGGGCTGAGTACTTCGCAAGTATACCCCTTACATCGCATTAGTTTCAAAATACTTACATGCATTGGTGTCACTTGTGGTTTCTTGTAACACCAGGTCGTTTCGCGCCTTTAACATCTCATCCCGCTTTTTTAGGTTTTCTTATCACAAGTAAAAAATATATAGGATCACTTCCAACTATATAATAATAGTACAACTGTAATATTTATTTAAGAAATTATCAATCAAATGAATTGAAGTAATCATATTTAGAAAATGATCGTGCTACTCTATCACGGAAAACGTCAACGCCACGAATATGGACGATGTAAACTCAACAGATAGCTTCTATTTCTACGTGTCAAGTAAAATGGTTGCTCTGGTCTCTCTGTCTACGCCGCAAGGGACAAGATATAGTATAGCATGGTAGTACAATATTAATAAAAACCATTAGGGTACTTGCAGTTAACTTAAAATCGTTAAATTGGCAAGAGCAACAATACTTTGTCTTATGGCATGTCCAGGTAAAAGAAATAAATTGCAATTTTGTAACTATATCTGTTCGTATGATGCTTTTTGTTTTCAAGAAAGAAATAAAATTGGGAAAATCATTTTATATATGGTTTTTCGAAGATCCCCATGCTGAAGCGTCTTGGGTAAACATCGGAGCCGACTTCATTCTCTCAATACAGCACACTACACGACCTTTTTGGTTCCAGTCTATGATGATTGAATTCCCTTTCGTTAGCAGATCGGTGTTATTGTAGATAGAAGCTGTAGGCATTCTATCGAACTACTCCGAGATAGTTGACTAGTTAGTGACTCCGGGAGATTTTTTGAGAAACAACCTATTGTACACACAAAGGAGGTTGTTATGCTCAACGCTGTGTATAAGTTTGAGATTAAGTTAATAAATAATAAGTTTGTCATGTTTATCACAGATGTTCAGGTGTTAGGTGCATCTGCCTACCCCACAAGATACGTAGCGTGTAGATACTTACATAAGTACATTGCCTAAAGTAAACGACAATATTTCAAGTGCGTACCTATTATTTACATTCGCCGTAATCTTTATGGGAGAAATACTTGCTATTTATAATACCTATTATAAATGCGGTGCAGTGACTGCCCTTGGACTGTCCTTACTCTTTTGTCAGAACCGGTAACTATTATTGATATTATGTAATTTATAATATTAAAATAATGACAAGATTATCTTACAGTGGCATGTATTCTGTGACGAAAAATTGAAATTGGTATCTACGACGATGATATGCCGAATGGGTCAAATGTTCGGTTGTGTAATATTTGGTGTGATTGCTGACAGGTAAATAATTAAGTTTGAAAAATAAATTATTAGACATGACAGTATTACTAAGGCTGCTGCTGAAACTGTTCGCAAAGCTGAGTTGACACGCGTAACTACCTGTTTGCGGTGTGGGTAAGCACCGCAGCCCCAAAGGCAGTGATTGAGCAATCAGAACCCGTTATATACGTTTTCCCATACATTTCGCGGTCGTATACGACCACCCGGGTTTCGAAGGGTTAATGTAATAATCATTGAAAATCAATTTTAGAATATGTTTAGAATATGTGCTACTCAAACACGAAACATGTTACCACGAATATGAACGAAATAATATCGACGGATGGGATAGGATAACTCTTATTTCTACGTGTGGGGTCTAAAGAGACCTAATGAGTACACTGCCAGCCAATAAAAAATATTTATTTGCCATTGGGCCCTTGTGGAGCACTAGGACACGTTTTCATACATATTTTAAATAAAATCTTATTGCATTTTATTAATTTGTTAGAAGTAGTTTTAATTTTTCTTTTAGCGCGCGATTTAATCTACTATAACTACCAGCATTTCGAAAATGACCATAGGCGCAGAAGAAATGCCTTAAGAAACTTGCTAATACAGATCTTTTTTCAAATCGTCAATTTCTATCAGTATAAATTTATGTCAGCATAATTATACATAATGACAGTAAATTGTAAAATTAATAATATTTATACATACGCCGAATTATATCCAGATATCTCTGCCAGTCAGGTTTTCATCAATTTTTATTATATCCTTCCTACAAAGAATATTTCTCGATATGGCTTTTGAACATATTACGAGTATAAGGAGAGAACATTTCAGGCAATTATTATAGAATCGAATACAATTTACAATAAAAGATCTGCCGGTCTAAGCCAATGTACAGGTTGTACGCAGTTGCTTCTAAGATTTTCACTGAGTTTCGAAAACAACTTTATATTTTACGAGCATACATTATGTTTTCATAAATAGATATACTGAAATATTTTATTGCACAATTTTTAAATACATAAAATTCCCTACATTTTTACAGTGAGGGTAATTATTTCTTTGAACAGTTCTTTAAGTGATTCCCTGATTTCATATTACAAAAAAAACCATCCGCTCTATTTATAACATGGGCTGTTATAAACAGAGCCGATGACATTTTTTTGTAGTAGGTATAAAAATTGTAACCATGTCAGCTGCTTTTCTCCGTAATAGTAGAAAGTAGCTGAGCGCTATTGACTAAGCGCACAGTAACAACCACATTTGTCAATTGTCTGATTCTCCGCACTGCACGTGCAGCAAAGCTAAGTTTATTTAATTAAAAATTAAATCAAATGAAGACGCAGATAATAATTACGAATATGATGGATTAGGTACAGTATATTTATTTAAATGAATATTATTTTGTAACAAATAATAAGTAATTGCAAATTACTTACCCTTCTTTTTCGCAGTATATCGTTTCGTAATCAATTAGAATTGGCGGAGTTCACTACTTATGGCTAAGAATGAACGAGGGAAAACCAGGATTTTCTTAGGTTAGGTCACACGTCTTTCGAAATATGTGATAATTACAAATATGTTTGAAAACACGAATTTAGTGGAACCTACAATCCGGGATTCGAACCGTGGATCATATGGTCAATAGGCTGGTTCTTTATTCACTGGACTATCACTGCACCTTATCTTCTCTTTCTTATGAACCCTGTCGAATATATATGAAACAAATAACCAATTATTGAAATAACGAAGATTGGTTTCAATAACTATTTTAATATTTATTAATTTTTATTTATTAATATTTAACCTTCTTATAACGCATATTTCGGCATTTTTAATGTCTTTAAAACATGTATCAATCTTCATATCTCTAGAGCTAAGCTAATACTGGAGAATTGTAGGGAATTATGTAATTAAATATTTGTAAAAATATTGTATATAGGTATGTTTTAAAGTATATCTTATATCGCCTTCTTCTTCTTCGCATTATCCCGTGTCCTATTTCATTAGGATTGGCGGGGTCCAGTAGATAAGGTATATCTTATATATTTTAAGGTATATTTTTTAAAAGAGGTAGGGCGCATCAAACTTTCCCGACTGGGGAAGTATCTCCATCTCCACCTTACAGTAAGCCTTAGTCAAATAACAAACTACCTAGAGGGTTGTTGTGTTCCTGCTTGTGAGGTCACCAGTAAACACCCAAGAAGTTGCTGTATTAGCAGCAGAGGTGCCATCGCAACGGTGATACTTAATGTATTACCAGCAACAGGCTACGGTCACTATTTTACATCAGGTGAACAAATAAGATATTTAAATTTTCAGTTTCGGAAGAAAGACAGCGATTATGATAGATGTGCTAGCTGACTTGAGTTTGAGTATCTTAATAACCTTTTGTGATGCCGAAGGATGGTACCGGTTACTTGTCTTTGTCAAGTCTTTACTTAATAGCGCTACTTTTTACATGGGTCTTGTACTGAGTAAGTATATTGTATATTATCTGTATTGAAAGTTACGAGAGGTTAGACGCATCAAAGCAACCCGTCTGGGGAAGAACCTCCATCTCACAGAAAACCGCAGACTTACGACTCCCTGAAGGGTTGTTGTGTTCCTGCATATGCTTGTATGCCTCCCGGAGTTGTATAAAAAAATCAAAGAACGGAAATACTCTAGATGCAGTGGAAGTGTAAAGTATAAACAAATTAGTAGGTACACCATAAAATTCTAAATAATAAGGCAGTCGAACAATACACTAATTCTTTGATAAGATTCGAATGACATTGATGGGTGCGTAGCCCTGCTAAGGCAACCTTGTACTGTTGATATAATGCTAATTTTTTATAGAATGTCACATTGTTCTTATGAACACTAACAATACACAGCTACTCAACTTGACTTAAACAGAGCTGATAATCTCACTCATTAGCACGTATATAATTTAAGCACGGATGACTAATTTTGCGAGGAAGTCGAGATAGAATTGTTCGCAGTTTGACGAATGGATGAAAATTGTTAGCAGTCGAAAATTTAATTAAAGAGAAGAGTATAATTACATAACATGTTCTTCCTAGCGTTATCCCGTTTCGTTTCGTATTATAATAAGCGGGGTCCGCTATCTAAGCCTAAGGATTTGGCGAAGATATTAATTTTGACATGGAACGACCAAATCATACCTTCACGGCCCAGAGGGAAACCCGGACTTTACATATGTTAGGGAACAAAACTTGTGAAATATAATTTCTAGGGCGTGTGGATTTTCTCACGGTTTTTTCCTTCATCGCCGAGCAAGTGATAATTATAACTATGTGCATTAATTCCAAAATACGAAATTAGTGGTACCTACCTACATGACGACGCCAGGATTCAAACCAGAGTCCAGTCGGTTAACAGACTGGATCATTATCTAATATTCGTTGTTAAAATGATAACTCTTTCTTTTTTATAATGTCGGCATATCAGCATACGGCCCGCATGATGTAAATATAGTGCTAACATAGCAACTCCCTAGGAGCTTACAGGCAACCTCACTCACTAGCAGAAACACAAGAAGCCTCCAAGGAGTTGTCATTTGGCTGCGGTTTTCTGTGATGTTTACAGGCGTACCGTGGTGGTGGTACAATAGTCAATTAGGTTACATATATGCAGGGGTTTTTAGGATATGGAGAATAATAAGAAGTTGGAACTCCGGGTGCTAAATTAAACTTCAACATTGGTACTACTTAAACAGTTTTTCTAGTAATCAATAGTAGGTAGGCATCGACCGTGTACATACATATATACTTAGATTATACAAAACTGTGGCTTATTCCTATGCAAATTTATTAATTTAACAGTGTACAAGAAGTTGAATTGACAAGAACTATCGTTGTTTTAAAACTTTGTATACCTACACTCACTTGCCTAGATACGGTAAATTATAGAATGAAAAGGCAAAATAATTTGGAGTCACTGATGAGTTTCTGAAGATACTTTTACTAAAAGGAAGCGGAATTAGACCACTCAAAGTTTGTTTTCTATGTAGATTGTGTTTCTGTAGAAAACTTGAATACGCCAAAGGTATCAGCTAGTATTTAGTATGCCTATAGTGTACCTAATAGCATACCAACGTCATATCGATAGAGTAAACAACGACAGCAAACGCTGGTGTTTTTATACTAAGTCGGTAGACACATACGTATATGACCGATGAAGAGGCTACTGTAACCTATAAACAATTTGACAGGAGTATTATTTGGTTCTGGTCATCTGTAAATTACATCACCAGTCATCGCGGTAGCCCATTTCTCTTTTGACAGAGCCATAGATAACAGAAACAACGGTTCTGTTATCTATGGACAGAGCCAATGGTGGCTAGCGTAAAAGCGGTAAAGGTCTCGTTTCGTAGAAATGCTCCATTAGAGGGCCTGTAAAGATTTTCATGTATAACCACAGAATAAGTTTATAAGACAAAATGTAAATAAAAGCGCTTGCAAATTGCAATATTGCAATGATTACTTGAGGCACTTGCACCCAATTAATACGTAGTACCCGGGCGATTTCAGGAAAGACACCTTATAAATAAACCTAAAAGCAAATTTTTATTTGAACTGATTGCGATCATACAGTGTGCGAGATTGCGAGCAACAGCTGGCGGTCATGGCTGAATACAATCGTCATGGTGCCCCGTCTCCTGTCTTTCTTGTGCGCAGTGCCGCTGGCGAACAGCTCACCAAACTTGGAAACGTATAGTTTTTTTGTTGCTATTTTCGGCGTCGTCTTTGTTGTCTTACTAAGGTAAACCTACTTCGCAACATATCATTATTTTTTTATCGACAGGTACAATATTTAATAAAGCCAGGGCCTTTAATGCTATAAGTTATAATTAGTGCCCTAAAAATACCAATGAGCCTTTCTTTTCTCTTATACAATGTCATATGACAAACAAATATATGTGGACCGCCTGATGTGAAATGTTTACTAAGTCAGAGATGTAGATGATTCCTAATCTGCCGAGGTCATCGATGTCGAGGTGGGAGATGTCTTGTACTTTGCTTCCTTGCTTGAAGCTCTGTCCTTTCCAAATAATATGTACATAAAGCACCTCAAAAATACTCTATATAAAAAGGATTATTACATAATTGATGAACATGAAAATGTCTGGAAATAATTCGGCATAGGCAACCTTTTCATAATAATCTCAATTCTACAACTTTACGTCATTATTATAAGTGAAATTTACATACAATTTGATCTAACCTGCTTTGCGTGCTTCCGCCACCAATTAGTTTAAATTTGGAGGTATACAAGAAACGTAAACATTAAGTAAGGGGACGAAACCCTGGGTGCTAGTCTGATTCGAAATTTACCGTGTTATTCAAGAGCTATCCTAATCTAATCTAAGCTAATGTCTGCGACAATTTGGTTGTAGTATTTGGGCTAACGTTCACGTATGCGTTTGGCTGGATGTATTAAGACCCTACTATGTAGGTATTTATCACACCACAAATGAAATATGTATCATTACATATTTATGTAACATATGATCTAAAAAAGTTCTTCTCAATCTTGATGGAATTGGGAAAATTTACTAAAAAACAGTGTAAAAATATCTATGCTCTTACTAGTAACAATTTAAGTTGTATAATTTTAACATTCGCGGTTATGTAGGTAAGTACATTACTATTCTAGATACGGAACTTCGGGATTTGATTTAATATTTTCCCGATTCGGCGACGTCCTAGACGCCATTGTCACGGCATGACAGGCGCGAGTCGGGAAATACGAGTATTAAAACAAATCACGGTAAGTACCGTACCTACAATAGTAATAATTTAAGATACTTATACGTAAACACATATTAATAGTTAGACAATAGATTTATCTTTGAGCGATTATACTAGAAATGTAGTTGAAGAAATACCATGTACTTAGGTAGTTACATGAGTTAAAATTATAAATTACACTTTCAGATGGACACCTGAATCACCACAGTGGCTCTTATTTAACAGAAAAATTGGTAAAGCTGAGAAGTTACTCTACAATTCGGCAACCAAGAACGGAATTAGTCTATGCAGTGATTTCAAAATAAGGCCTGTCAATCACAGAGTACGTCTGTAAGTTTATTATGGTGCCTATAATGACCGACTACGCCAATAAGTAGGTACGAGTATGTCGGTAAAACCTGCTAATAAAAACAAATCGTTGCTTTATCTAAATACTTTGACACATTTAGATACATCGATTACTTCAATGGCATAATATCGGTTGAAACATTGATCTAAGGTAGTTGTTGGCTTATCACTAGATTGTCTTATCACAGTTATTATTGATTTTATACGAGTATCCGACTGAAACTGATTGACCGTTTAATATGTCAAAGCATAGCTTAATCCGTTGGAAGCAGAGTGTCATAATTGAAAAGTTCTGGAAGCAAAACAGGATTTTAGAATTAGAAAATACCTACGGGATTCCGGAATACGAGTGGGCTATGTTTAATTTATTGTAGGTACAATCTACTTCGCTGCCCTCTACCATAGCCTCTACTTTCAATAGCAACATTCACCATGTTTTATTAAATGCCGAGGTCATCATCAAATAATAAGTCCATATGTATATTACTGGATATAGCCTATTATTCCTTTAATGCTTTTCGCAATATACCATACTTCATTATATAGCTCCTTGAGGTCCTAGAGTGTAGAAGATCATCGGCCCACCGTATGGGTAGATGATCTCCTGCACTCTAAGGATTTTCCTGTCATCGCTTTTAATGACTAGGCAGATACAGATTTACTGATAGGCCAGCCTACTGCCACTTCTAGTTGCAATTTGACTTAACTTTTTTACACAAGATCAGGAGGCAAACAAGCGTATAATTCACCTGTTGTAAAGTGGTTATAGTAGTCTCTGAAGGCTTGCAATGCTGGAAGTATCATCCACGCGTTACTATACCTGCTGCTAACAATTCCTTACGGACTTATTGATAACCTCACTCAGAATAAGTTCTTGTAGAACAGAAGAAAACAGAAGAACTTAAGAACAGAATAAGTTCTTGTACGACTACGATATTATGTCAAATACCTACTCGTGATCTTACTTATTAATTTCCACGAGATTTTATATATGTTACTATACTATATACATTGTAAGTACCGTAAGTAGGTACCGTAGCCTCTTAATGCTTACGATATATTAAGTATCACTCGCGCGATGCCTCATCTGCTGCTTACACAGCAACTCCTTGGGAGCTTACTGGTGACCTCACTCGCACGCAGGAATACTACAACCCTCTAGGGAGTTGTCATTTGGCTGCGGTTTTCTGTGAGGTGGAGGTACTTCCCCAGACGGGCAGCTTTGATGCGCTCTACCTCTTTTAAAACATCCAGACCAAGATAAACATACATGTTCATGCACACAAATGTTTGCCTTGTGTGGGAATCGAACCCGTTGGTGTCAAAGTCGCGTCGTTCACGACTGAGCTACCGAGCTCGTCAATATTGCAACTCGTTACTTAAGCATAATGGAATCAGTTACATCTTTTGCAAAAATGTTTCCTGACTATTAGCAAATCAATGTTTGGGTAACATTTTAATAGGATTTCCTCACATTAGGGTTAGTCAAAATAAAGGGGGTTTCAGGCCCCTATTCCGAACGTTGTGATTGTAAAAATATTTTCATTTTATCATAGGCTTATAACTGTATAGAAGAAACAATGACATGCTTGGGAGTTTTAAATACCAATAACATAAGGATCACAGTCCTAGTATCAACTATATTCTGGTGTTTATATTATTTTCAATGGAGCTTCTTATACGTAAGACTGTACAGTGAAGAAGACAAGGAACTGCTGAAAACGTTTTGTTTCGTAGGAGTGTTGGGGTGCCTGACAACATTGCTAGCAAAGAAACTCATGTTGAGACATTTGTTGGTTATTAACGTCTTGTTGACAGGCGTTTTCGGTACTGCATGTGTATCCTTTGATCCAGTTAGTATACTATTTTAAAGTAATAATTTACAGATAAACGAATAATTTAAATGCAAGCGTAGAAGGGTCTAGCTAGTTGATACATGTACCTAATCATTTGGGAAAGTGATGTACCCGGCTTCTGTTTATTGATACAAAGTAATTTTTCTGCTGTTCAGTAGCAGTTTGCGGAATTAATAGACAGCTGCTACTGAGCGAATTATAATGAAAATTTACACTATGTAGTTTGTTTTCTAGATACATTAATTAGGTTAACTTCTTATGGAATTTAAAAATGTTTAAGGTTGTATGTAGTAGTGGAGCCGCAGGCAGCAGTTAGCTAAAAATAACTTGGCCATAAGCAATCTGTCGAAGGATATAATCATCATCCTCAAAGTTGCCGGAAATCCCATACACTTGCACTGCAATATCTACCTAGTGGCGTGAGTAGCTCACTACAACCTTTTCACAATTCCCTGAAGGATTGTTGTTTCTAAAAGTGGATGAGTTTACTAGTAAACTCTAGCAGTGGTACTGCGTTGGCAGCTGGGTAGCAACGTACAAGCAACCCTGCTGATAGCAAGTGTGTGTTACAAGCGTCAGCTATGATAACAGCGTGACATTTGATGGGCTGTAAACTTATTTGCTACTCAACATGGTATTAAAGAAAGCTACCTTGTTTCAGAAAATGATACATCACTTTCTTTCTTCAATAGCATTAGCTTCTAACATCCTCGGGCATGCACTTCTTCTAAACATGACGCCTCGTTTCTTCGCCACCAAAATACGAGCGACATTATTTGGTGTCTGTCACGCCATGGGACAACTTGGCTCTGTCATCGGATACCTATTATATTTATTTCAACCCATGGACAACAGAGCAATGCTAGGGGTCGGAATTGGGGTCACAGTAATCCTGGCCGCATTAACTTTTGTATTTCTTGATGTGGATGGCAGAGAGTTACCCGATGTTATGGAGGATATGGACTATTTTTCTGAGTAAGTGTATCTGTCTATCATTTATCGATAGGAAACGAGACCAGATATTAATTAGTAATTACTATTGGGAGTAATCTATATTAACTAATTATAATAAGACAATATTGTGGGTGTAATTTGCACACCTTGTTAGTAGAGTAATGGAATAACATTTCCGTTCGTACGTCACATGCGTGTGTGGCTTTACCGAAGATGTGTTATAATTGTACCCGACTTTTGCCATGTTATAATTCATCCCCAGCACTACGTTTTTATCAGCAGCATTGACATTGTCAAAGATCTGTCTCCTCCAGCGTCTGATATTATAAAGATGTTTTCCGATGGCAACTAGAGGTGTGTTTTCCAATGTAGCGTCTTTATGTCGTCCCACAGTATAGCTGTGATAATTTCCCGGATTATTACGTGTGTATATTAATAAAACCAGGTTGACAATGATGAACTTGCATATTATTTTATTTCTAATGCAATTCGTGATTTACTTTAATTTTAGTAGGTATATTCTTGCTTTGTAATAGTAGTTTTCTTTGAAAAGCTTTAAATTAATATTTATGGTGGTTATGGTTCGCTCCTTATTTTGCAAAGGTTTTTAACGCGTTGGTTTATTGCTATTATTTAATAAAATTTATTTTTACCTCAAACTTAATTGGATTCCCTTTGACGTAGCTATTTATCAAATTCATTATTATCCACATTCTCATCAAAACTATCAAATTGTTTCCGGTTGTGTATTACCTAAATTGTCAAAGTTTCATAGGGCGAGTGGTATTCCGGTGTAGCAAGCGTTCGTAGGCTACGGTACTTGCTTATCGGCTGGCTGTTCCTTGAACCACACAAATGTGTTTATGAGGAATGCTGTTTGATAATACCTAGGTACTCGTGGAACAAGTTACCTATTGTTCAAATTTTATGAAAAAACAAAGTTTTTATTGTTAATAAATTCACTCTATAGGCTTTGCTCGCACATACATTTTGTTATGTTTAAATTATTATTAATGTTAGTTTTACGTTTTGTTGATCCGCACAAGGTACTTCGTCGTAGTAATTTCTGTGAGATCAGCCATGCAATTCTCTAAGCGACTCGTAATGGCTGTGTGCGTCGCTGTGATCACAGATGTCACAGTTTTGACATCGTCTACTGCGATCACGGCTAAATTATTTCGTATTCTATAAGGCTGTAAGCGTACGCGAGGCTGTTTGCCTTGTAGAATTCCAATTCCAAACGCAGCCTTGCGGCGCTAGTGTCGCACAACCATGAAAAGCGACACCAAAGAATTGCAATTGTGTGTTCAAGGCTGTAACAGCCGATGTTTCCGAGGATGTAAGGATGTTTGCTCTTACAGAATTGCATGGCTGAGCGATCTCACTCATAATAGGGAGGAAAGTTTTGAGACATTTACCCTGTTGAATCCCATTTCATGTGCAACTGAGGTAGGGTTTGAAAGGCAAACGGCAACTCTGGATTACGACGACGTAAAAATCCGTAAAGCCAATCCATTTCGCTCATTCAGTTTTTTGTTAAAATTGTGATCACTACCATATTTTTCTGCCATTGGGAAAGCAAGATAACGTAAATCTGTGTACGTTAATCCGAATAATCGAGCTTCAACATCTATTGTGCTGGCAGATTGCATTTTCTCGCTCATCTGTAAAAACAATATTAAAACTACCACAATGTATGTATTTCCTTAATATTTTCTACGAGTAGGTACGCGTATGCACGTCATCTAACTTTTGTTGATAAAATATTCAAGATGACTGAGTGCAGTGAACGAAGCGCGCGAAAATTTGCAATGCATTAGAGAGCCTTAATGCCATGTTCCACTCATAATATTCATTTATTATATATTTATTTCATCCCCATACACGGTTTTAGACTAATCTCCCCTACTGTCTCTTCATTTTCCCTTTCATTACACGAAGGGAGTTGTTGTCGTGTACGGCTGCGTCTGCGCCTTCGAGATTTTCCTCAAGCAAACTTGTTTTTCCTGGCGACAGGCCTGTAAGATTCTCGCTTCACCACTTAAGTGGCTTTTAAGACTGCCATGTACTCTATGAGAGCAAAACCTGGTGGTCCCCAGGAGTTTTCGGCTATGAACTCTGCCACTATACATATATCATTATTTATATTAGGTTTTGCAAATATACACTTGTCTTTTCGATATAATGTAATGGAAAAAAATTTCAGCGAAACCCCTTAATACATCAAAGATCATTTGTTATTCCGAAATTTCAATTTGAGGATTGTAGTCCCCTGCGAACTAAACCGAACGAACCGTTTGCGCAGGTCTTGTACATCTCAAATGGTTATGCAGGGTGCCTGGGGCCCGACAAACGATCATGAAATATTAACCGAATTCATTCACCTATATGGGCATGAAGACCACTCGCACTCTAACGCTATATTTTATTACATTAAGACCCCGTTGTGTAACAATTTAATTGTAGATTAACTAAACCTCTACGGTGGGTAGCTCAAAAAACGAATTCTGCTTCTTATGAAGAAGTAGAAATCCGTGTGTACTCATTCGGTAGCGCCAGACATGAGAACTCACAGGAGAGATTGCCGCCTCGACCTATTATGACCACATTGCACTTCATTGCCGATTGGTACTACAAGATTAAAAGACGCACAAATAAATAAGAAAATACCATTTTTGGTTTCACATTGGATTCAGACCTGACGTTTATTTAAATAAATAAAATGATATTAATTAACTTATATTTTTAATAACATTAAATATAAATTATGTACATTCTGTATTTTATTTATTGCCTTATAATAAAAATATACCGATTTATTAAGACATTGCCATTAAAATTTATAGCTACTAAAGATAAACTCGTTCGTAAACTGCACAATTCATTTATATTATATAAAATTTTCCTTCCAAATGTGGCTTCTGCCAATACAGAAGCTTTCATTTAAAATAATATACTAGAATTTAAGAATGATACTGTGTTTCTTGGAATTACAATATACTCAAAACTGCAGTGAAAGCCATTCGCTCTATTTGTA
Source organism: Pyralis farinalis (assembly GCA_947507595.1). Lineage (NCBI taxonomy): Eukaryota > Metazoa > Arthropoda > Insecta > Lepidoptera > Pyralidae > Pyralis > Pyralis farinalis. The sequence continues at coordinate 15,852,913 of OX382273.1, forward strand.
ATATGGGCTCCAGGGAATCACTTAGAGACCTACTCTGTTTTCAAAATGTAGGGAAAATCTTAGACGCAGGAATAGATTGTGTATGCACCGGCATACTCAATCTATTCTATTATACATCGGTACACTAGTAGATCTTTTGTTGTATGAATTGTATTCGATTCTTTAATAAATTACCTGAATCAGTTGTGTCCTTGCCTGTCAATATGTTCAAGTCACAATAAAAATACTCTATGTAAGAAGGGTTATTACAGAATCGATAAATATCTGATTAACATAGATGTCTCAATATGATCAGCACATGTATAAATATATCTTTAACTGTATTACTTGACACCATTTAAATAATAAATAAATAATAAATAAATATTGCCGGACAAATTACACAGCGCCATCTAGCCCCAAAGTAAGCGAAGCTTGTATTATGGGTACTAGACAACTGATAAACATACGTAAATACATTTTTTTTTTGTAAATACATACTTATTATACATAGAAAATACCCAGACCAAGACAAACAGACATGTTCATGCACACAAATGTTTGTACTGTGTGGGAATCGAACCCACGAGCGTTGGTGTCAAAGTAGCGTAACAACGCGTTTCACCACTGCGCCACCGAGCTCGTCAAACGTTAAATATACACTGTCATAAATTTATTGTAATAGGAATTGACGATTTGAAAAGAGTCTTGTATTGACAAGTTTCTTTTCAGCATTTCTTCTTCGCCAATGGACATTTTTGAAATGCTGGTAAATTAAAAAGAAAAATTAATAAGACACAATAATGAGAATGACATAGTCTAAGTGCCTGTGAACTAAAGGCAAATATTATCTTTATTCATTTCCAAAGATAATTGAATGCTTATTATATACATCGTAGACGGAAACCTGCATTCCCATTGTTTCACACTGTAGTGGACTATTTCAATTTTTCATTATTTCAACCTGTTTAAGTACATATTCCCGCTGTCTTAAAAAAAAAAAATGAAAGCGCTGGACAACGAGAATAGTTCAAAAAGTCGTGTCGCTATACGTGAGTACACGTGTAGTCGCGTGACTGTAGCTCAACTTATTCAAAAATGTGTCACTGTACACCAGTATTGGACAAGCAGATGGGGGACAATGTAGGGAAAATTAGCGGCAAACGCAATCTGAGGGGAGTACTGACGTCTGACGTTTTATGCCTGAAGCATTGTCGACAAAACATGATCAATACCAAAGATAAAACTAGTCCCGACGTCCGTAACCACTCGAACAATTTGATGACAAAAAGTTATGCGGTCTTTCAAGCGCAACTGTCATCATAACTTTCTTCCATCTCATTATATTTAACTTACGTTTAATAGACGTTTTAAAACCGCTATAAAGATATATTCTCATACCCTTTATCTGCTTCTATTTTGATTATTCTACATAACACTATAATTAAGGCTTTAGAGTAAAGTAAGTTTTTTTTAACGAAAGGTTTGTTTATCAATAAAAGAAAGCAACTGTAGTTATAAACAATGACATAAATGATCCAGTATATCTGCCATAAATACATTTAACATTCAATTTTAATGGCGTTTTCCTACCTAAAATAATTGCTCTGTTCAGTTTTGCTAGAATATAATTAAAATAATAAATCACAAATTGACATGGACAAGATACTTTGAAGTTCACTTACATGACATTGAATTCTACCAATGTTTAAAGCCTATCGTATTACTTGACCTGTGCCCTAAGGCAAAGTGGTGCAGGTCTATAAATATTCAGATAACGAAAGTTTCAACAGACACAGATTGAGACAGTAAGAAAATTGCACTATCTTAGTCCCGTATCGTGCAGAGTGTAAGATTGAAATGATGACGATATCATGTTGAAGTTTCTAACAATTATAATTGTTAGAAAATTGTTAATAAAAAAAAATATTATTTACCTCATGGTGCCTACTTACAGAGATTCGTAACGACAACAAAACATATTAAACTTTAAAACATTTACTTACATTTAAAATTTTAAAATATCTATCAATTAATTCTTAACAATATTGTCCCAGATAATTTTAGCACCAAAGCCAAACTGAAACAGATAATATTAAAAATAAGACTGACATAAAATAATGTGTACACATTTTATTTATTATTCCTAATTATTATAGCAGGAAAATCATTTTTTTCTGTTTGCATACGGCTATCAAAAGACTAGGTACTTTCAACACATATTAGTTTATAATTGCTACAAAATTCCTTTTTAACCGGTAAACTAAATGAAATATTACGCATGATACATTTCTATGAAATTTATCTATTCTAATATTATAAATATTCACCTATGTTTACGAATTGGCATGATACAACAATTACGTAAATCATATATAAAATTAGTTTCTTGAAAGGGTAAATGCATTTGCAGTAAATGTTAAACCTACACACGTACAATGTCTTTGGTTGTACCTAAAGCATGTACCTACTTACAATTATTCCGGACTACCTAAACCTACCCACTCCTAAATTCTATTATAAATATTTTGGAGGTAGGAACGCAAATTCGTAATTGCAATTTTGTTTGCCTAAATTTTAGTTATAGTTTCAATTGACTATTTTAAAAATTAAAATAATTTTGATTAACTCCTTATTAATACGTATATTTCCAACTACAAAATATATTTTGTATTTTTATACTTCTCTTGTTACATTTCACTATGTATACATTAATATTCAATAATAATTAATTTATTATTCTTGCATATTAAACAAAAAAAAATAGCATCTTTTGGCGTTTGACAAATTCAGCGTGGAACTTTAACATGCTGTATGTCTATAATAATAAGGCATATATTAATAATAATTTATAATATTCAAATTCGTGTTAATTAATGATTATGATAGCATTATCACAGTATTCAAGACGAAAATGTAACGCAAACATAATAACTGTTGAAAATAGTTAACAATGAATGTTACATTAAACAAATTTGACAATTATAATTTTGTTTGCGTGATAACAAAGAATATACTCATATTCTGTTACTGTTCGCCGAACTAATTTTCAGCTGATTTCTGTTCAGACATGTGTGGACATTTTTCGGCCATTGACAGTTTTGGTGTTCCAATCAGTCTTTCCCATTCACCACTCACATATCATAAAAATATTTTCACGCATCACACCATCTTGCTTATGACAGTTATTCTACCCCGAAATATTTATTTACTCAGCATCTGATCTGGTCATTCAATCGATTCGTTTGCATTTTTTCGTTTCAAACTTCCGACTTTTTTGTTGTATTTACAACTCGACGGAGCTTATTTGTTAATAATGTCTAAAGCCCCAAAATCGTACCGCTCGCCATGATCCCTGTTCATAGGAGGGCTACTATTATTAATATTTTGGAAGAAAACGCACATGGGAACCGAGAGATGAGGGCTGTGCTGATTATTTTTTCTTTATTCTAGGTAGATTTTCTCAGTGAACCCGTAAGTTGTGGAATAAACTATATTCCGAAGTGTTTTCAAGATTCCGCGATAGGGGGTTCATTAAAATAATTATGGAGATTTTCAGATTTAGCAACGCGTGATTAAATCTCCACGCACGTTTGCATGAAAAGTCCTGTGTTGTGTGGTTGTTTCAGAGCTTTTTCCAAATATATGTCAAAATATAACTTTGTCGGCAACCGCTGTGGGATTTTCCTGCTATTGCGTCTACGGTCTACGATTGCCGCTTATTATCAAACCATACGCTTGTTTATAACTTGGCGATATTTTAAAAATAACAGTATGATATTCGGTATAAAAAATGAATGATACGATGAATCAGGCTAAACTTTGCTTGTCAAACAGGGCTATTATAATTAGATTATATTTAGAAAACTGCACTTCACCTATGTATTAATAAGGTGCAGTTTTTTGGATATTACAATTAAAGAAAATAATTACGAGCGTCCTGTAAATTTTACTTCGAAACTACTTTTTATTGCAAATAAACACCTGAATTTGTTAACTAAATTGTTACTTAATATTGTCTTAGGTTTTCGCGATTGTTACACATTGAGTTAAAAAAATTTAACGGAAATATCGCGTGTTTTATTTATTTTGTTGAACATGACGTTTCGAACACTTTGCAGCGTCCGTGGCCGCAGGAAGACTAAGGTGATATTTGTCTTACATTAGTTATTCAATTATTACATCTACCGACATGGATGGATTAATTATATATGTTCCGATTCACACAAAAATCGCGATTTTTGTGTGAATCGGAACATATATAATTAATCGTCGAAACGTCAGGTTCAACAAAATAAATAAAACACGCGATATTTCTGTTAAATTTTTTTAATTCAATAAATTGTTACTTGTTTGTATTATAGCGATGTTTAGATCCTATTAAACTTACAACTGACAAGTGAGAAATTACTAATTTATCACTTTTTTTTACAAAAAGACAACGCAATTTACATTGTTTTATTATATTGTCTATAATATTTTTAAAATGGAAAAAATTGCCCGGGGAAGCTACATGCATTTAAAAACATTTAGGAAATTTCTGCCAAATTGTTCTAAAAATAACTGAAAGGCCATTCGCCATTCCATATTTGTCATATACACTCTTACAAATTTCAAGTCACAGCTAGTAACTCCTCAAACTATCGCATATGTATTTAAAGCATTTATAATACATAAGCATTTCTAATAATGACATGTTAATCAATTGTTCAATTGCAAGTATTAAGATACAGGATCAGGATTTAGATGACTTAACACCTGAATTTGTTATTTATACTATACGGATATTATTAATGATACCGTCCCAAAACTCTAGTGTTGTAATACATAATAGTTTATAAAAATACACCACCACACACCTACTATAGTTCGTGCACCGTTCGCTATGAAGAGGGAATTACATTTCACACATTGGAACCAATATGATCGTGTATAATGCCTTTCTGTTGTTGCGTTCATAGACTAGGGTAATTGCATACTGTGAGGCAGCCCGAATGCTTGGTTGCTACCGTAGCGGTACAAAAATAAACGAAATTTATTTTATTCACACATTTGTGATTGGTCTGACATACACCGAACTATAGAAGTTTGACTACATCTCGATCCTAGATTTATCTGCACGGTTGTTCTACTAACTACTATTACTACAATTAATGTGTTTGGTTATTATGTAGCATTTTATTTCTCAACGACATCTGTAAACATGTCTCCAAATAAAAACAAACAAAGAGTTTCTTGTTTTGTTTTTAAGGATTAAATTATGTTTGGATTTGCCAGAATCATAATATTAATTTCTGTTAGCAGATATGACACAATATTTTTCAGTTCTTGCATCTGCATTTGCAGCTAGCACTCACTATTGGAGATAATAATTATTTGTACATATTAATATTATACCAGTATGTTAATGATAAATTTGGTTCTACTATAAGAAATCTTAAGGGCTAAGTACAGTTTACTCACATTCTCATTTCACGACGTACCTATATTTATCATAGCTACATAAAATATATTAATTCAGGGGATAAATACCAAAGTGGAAAACCATTTTTTGTATAACATTCACCAAGTTCGTGGTAAAATGTGAATCAAATTTTTAACTGATGTTTCATGAATGCATTTTATATTTGAATACATTTTATAACAATGCATTTTACTTATTTAATTAAAATACATTTTACAATTTATCTGTTAATTTTTATAGAATATAAATGCACACATCTTCAACATATTTCATTATTCAACTTTAGACAGGCTGTGGTTCTAATGAGTTAGAAAAGGAGAGTTAGATATCAAGTGATGTGTTTTCCATAACCCGAAGAGATAAATTGAACTGTCAAAGTGTAATAATAAAATTGACAGAGTGTTAAGTAGCGGTTGTATTAAATACAAGTTACAATGGTATTTATGTTGCTATTGTCCTCTGATATTGAGATTCAGAGAGAATATTAATTCTATAGCATAGCTAAATTCCAAATTATTGTCTATTATAGGTACTAATATTACATATATAAATTCATGCATTTAGCAGGGTCTATTACATAGATACATTATGGGAAAAGCACATTTTATTTGAAAATAAAATCTGTTTTATAGCCTACCAATACGCAATAATATATTTTGTTATAAAAAAATAAAAAATAATAAACGCTACATTAGGAACTTTACATGGTAACCACGCATACATAGGAATAGTTGTATCGAAAATAGGAATTATCAGTAAAAAATAACATATCACACATATTTCCATTTCATTCAATCACAATTCACAATATCGATATTCCTACTTAGGAGAATCAATTTATATTCGCTTTGCATTTTAACGCATATTTTTGATCCCTTCACACTAGATCACGTTGAATTGACCGTTGTTTCATATACTCCGATTACATTAGATACGACTTTTATAAAATTTAATCGTAATGCTATAGAGAAAACAATTAAAGCCCACACGTCGTTTCTATACTATAAACATATAACAAACTACACTCTTTTGCATAAAAAACGGGCATAATTAATTTGCTTCTATAATCAGTGTGTCTTTCCTCTCTTCCTCTCGCCTTCATTTTTCCCAGAAACTACTTACAGCATAGTCATTTGATCGACGTCCAATGTAAGCATTGAGAAACATAGGTCTGTTAGCCGTGACTTGCGGTTTCTGCAAAATAATCACGTAGCTAGAAACTCAATATAACTCTCTCCATCGTGCCTACTTGGCTATGAGCTTTTGTACGATGTATACAGTAAATGACTACATGTCTGTTGTGACTTAGCACCCGCATTACACACTAATCGAAGATTTGAAACTTTGAACAATTTTGGATGAGAAAATATTTGCTACCTAATTGTATTTTCAGGAACACCGTTCCTATATGAAATCTATATGTTTGTCTGTCGCTTTTTTTCGAATATTCGAATTTTGACTTCAGATTCGGATTCAGCATAAAAAGTAGAATAGGAATGTTCAGTAACACCGTTCCTATCTCAAGGAACATGGTCAAAATGGCCGACAAAATAAAATAAAAAATTTGAATTGTTATATAATTGACGAGCCAGGTCTTCCTCTGGCAATGCAAGCTTGCACATTCTCAACTGGTTTTAATTACATTTTTTTCGATAGAACATGCCGTCATAGACATAATGAGACTATTTTATTAATCTTTTCCATAGAACATAGTTCTATGGAAAAAGGAAACTAAGAGCTCCTTTTACCGCTATCAGATTAAGTGGCTCTACTTGAAAATCTACTTGAAAATAATTGTTTACTTATCGTTTGTTTGTATATTTGTAAAGTATTTGAAATAAATTAATCCGTCATTAAGCATAAAATTTAATTGTTAAACATCATATGGAATAGTTTGGGAAAAATTTGAATCTCATCATTTATATGGAGTCACTGAGAAGTGTTTATCTAATAGGATCATTTATTCAGTTTCTCACTGTTCATAGGTCCTGCCATGACTACTCATCGGAAAGTCGAATATGAGTGACTTACTCGCCTGTAGTTATTTATGTCGTGCAGCTCAGGAGCTTGATAACATCCTCTAATGCAATGGTGAATAGTTTGAAAGAAACAAAGATCTCTATCTAACACCCTTCTACAATGGAGTAGATTTCGGGTACTCCTTTTGTGCATAGTGGCGCCTCCGTATATATTCGTAATTCTCATCTCTTTAATATACCTATGGTGGTACAGCACTATCGAAAATTCTCAAGCACGCCCCAGTGAGCCTACCGCTAAAGTGAAGACTTTTCAGGCAGGTTTTATTAATGCTAATAATCTAACTTCTGTGTTATTTTATTTATATTTTAATTATAGTGATCTATCACTAAGACGACGCGAACAAGGATTTGGAAACTAGAATAATATCTATCAAAGATATACCATATCGCCTCCATCGTAAGTAAAACCAGCCCGTTTTTTTGCAAATGAGTGTAAGATCTCTTCTTCATCTAATTTGACACTTCTTCAATATCACAATTGTATAGAAATATCGTAGCCTAAATATAATATACTCAGCCCCCTAGTCACCATCTATAATCATACACTATCACATTTATTCTTACACTTTTTTTACAATAGTGTACTCATGATATTAAATTTAAAGAAATTTTTATACGCACCAAATTACAGCAAGAGTAACTGTGTGAAAGTGATTAGGAGGCAAATAACCCAAACTTCAGAGTCTCCACACTAATGTTTACCCGACGTAGGCAGATTTTACGCAATATAAACGCTTCTAAATAAGTACCATTCGATCAATTAAGCCCAAATTTTCAACTCTGTATTCGAAATTTCAAGGAGTAGGCTTATAAATAAAAACACGTGCTAATTATAGTTATAAATAAAAAATGCTTGAAGCCAGCTGGAATTCGACAATTCCCAACGCTGAGCAACCTATTGCATACACACTCAAAAGTAAAAGTAAAACCTAAAACATGGCTCTATATAACAGATATAACTCATAAGAATATGAGGATAGTATTTCTCGGAACTCAACTGCATTAGAAATCCGATGTACCTACACAAATCTAACGGATGAATGTAATAAATCTCTATAGATATACATACATACGTAGACAAAACATAAAGACTCGAACAAAATAACATGAAAATAAGACGCACTCATTCCGATAACTATTTAAAGTACAAATGTTTTATTATTTATACGCTATGCTATAACTAAGAGTCAATCAAGATTGATATTGGAATAAAAACCATTGTTATTCTCATTCCATACGGGATAACAACGAGATAGCAACATTTATCTTATCCCGTACGCAATATGAATTCACAAATTAAATTGCAAATATCCTGATATGTTTTTAGCGGTATAAAAGCGAAAAACATTAGCCTCTAAATCTGTCTAAATATATTTATCATACACCCTAATATTGCAATAAACGCAGTAAAAGGAAGAAAATTGTATGCAAAAGAAGAACAGAAAAGTCATATTGCATTCAAGGGTAGTGTCACCCTTTCTATGGACTTTCTGTTCACCACAAATTGACATTACCACACACCCCTGTCAGCGGATTTAAACTCACTGTGTAAGCATAAATTCCACCAAAGAACACATTACGTTACTTTAGCACCACCGTATTCGCCAAACATTTTCCACTCTTATTCGATTCCCCATTACTGCCGTTACGAAGATACTTGCTGGTTGGTATCTCTAGAATTCCTTATCATTGGGAGTGATTTTTCTGAAAACATTAAAGAAAACTTGATTAGACTAAGTACCTGTTTCAAAATGTATCACTAAATTTATAATTAGTTACTCAGTAAGTGAATTACTTAGAAGTTAAATCCTTTCGTTAACTCCATTCGCGTTTTACAATCATCTGATCAGTAACTTTTTTTTATACAACGCCGGAAGTAATACAAGTATACGGCCCACCTGATGTAAAGCAGTTACCGTAACCTCTTAACACTTGTAATATGTTAAGTATCAATAGCGCGATGCCCTGCTGCTTACACAGCAACTCCTTAGGTTGGTTACTTATTGGTGACCTCACTCACACGCAGGAACACAACAATTCTCCAGGGAGTTGTTATAACTTATAATTTATAGTAAAGATTAACTAAATAACAGTTACTCGGTCAGTACTGCCAACATTGAACATATGCATTCCGTTTTAAGATAACAGTGATTGAATCTTTATCTTTTAGGAAAAATCAACCAACTATATTGATTGTTTTTGATGTTCTCATATGTAATGACAAATTAAGGTACATATCAAATATAAATAAATAAATATTAAAATAAATATTGTCGAACAAATTACACAGCGCCATCTAGCCCCAAAGTAAGCGAAGCTTGTGTTATGGGCGTTACTAGACAACTGATAAACATACGTAAATACATTTTTTTTTTTTTGTAAATACATACTTATTATACATAGAAAATACCCATACCAAGACAAACAGACATGTTCACGCACACAAATGTTTGTAATGTGTGGGAATCGAACCCACGAGCGTTGGTATCAAAGTAGCGTTACAACGCGTTTCACCACTGCGCCACCGAGCTATATAATATACAATACATAATATATTGTTATTACTTCATATTACATAAAGAATTTCGCATTACAATTAACTTTACAACGGAACATAACTAAAACAACTATGGCGGACAGACCGACGGCCAACCGGGTGACGTAAAAAAAGTACAGTTTTGTGTTTATATAAATATCCTATTCATAAAACATAAAACAAAATAGACAGTGTCTATTCAAAAACAATGCCGGCGTCACTATTGTTACATGCTGTACAATTTGTAAACGACTCGTATTTGAAGGAACAATACAAACATCAGATGTTGTCTGTTGACTATATTTACCAAGTAACCGGTTACGGGACAGTTAATCCCATGTTTAACTTACTGAACAGATAATATGATCAATAGTCCTACAGATTGTGAATCGCAAGTCACTCGTATACGTGACAGTAAAGTTTCAAGTAGCATAATTAGAGCTAGCTATATGTTGTGAAACAGGCCCTAAGGATGATAGTTACGCTGTCAGCCTCCTTTTAATAAATATTTATTCTTCGTATTTACGAAGACGTTCCTGTCCTGAAGAGATGCTCACGCTCGCTCACGTCACAACGGGGATGTTAACGCTCAAGCAATACACTTCATAGTGTAAGCAACTATGGGCAAGATTAACCATTTCATATCAAGCGGGCCGTATATTTTTTTAGCATCTGAGTGGCATAAAATTGCATCATTCGTCGTACTCACCAATATCTGCAGCGTTTAATGGTAAATGTCCATTTGTATTTGTCTCCAAATTGCTTCTGCGTCTGTGTAGCCTGATGGTAAACATTAAACTTGCGCCCAGCAGCGGTGATACGCCGGCAAGAACGAACGGCAACGTATATGAGCTGTAAATGCTATACAAGTATCCGGCGACAGGCGGTCCTATCGATAGAGGAAACGCAGCAAGGCCCAGCATACATCCTATTGCCTGAGCTGCGTACGCACTACCACATAATTCAAAAGCAATGGGACCTATCAATGCAATAAAAGCACCATCGAATATACCCATACCAAAAGCGACTGCTACTAATAGACTAAAACTATTAACAAATGGTAGAATGATGGTCAACGTTCCAATGACGTAAAAGGAAATCTGTTGCAGGAAAATTCTATCTACACCCTTCTTATCACCGAGATAACCAAATATAAGTCTCCCTATACCGGATGCAGCTGCTAAACATTGCAGAGGCAAATTATCACGTACACCCACGAATTTTGATTCGATATAAGCTTTAATATGAACATATGGAACAAAGTATCCAAATAATGCCACGGGCATTGAGAGAGCCCACAGTCTATATTTCTTATTCTTCCACATTTGGACACTAAGGATCGTTTTGAACAATGATTTCAAACTGTCATGTTTTTTAGACGGTTCTTGAGGTACTGTTAAAGCAATCGGATTGAATAATAAACCACAGAGAGCTATTCCGAAGCTAAAAACTGCTAAGATTCTGAACAACCAGTCTAAACCATAGGTCAATATCAGATATTCCATTAAAGGAGCCATAAAAACGGTAAAAATAGAACTTCCTATACAAACAACTCCGTTAACTAATCCTAGATACTTTTTAAAGTAATGCCCTAATATGGCAAGAGATGGCGTGTAAGCAAAGGAAGCCCCTAAACCATACATAATTCCGTAAGTAAAACAGAGAGCGTTAACATTTTTAACTACGAATGATGATATGATTAGACCTGCTGTGGCTATAGTTCCGCCACAAACGGCAGTCATCCTGAGACCCATAAATGACGTCAGCACACCCGAAAGTGGAGACAGGAAAAACGTCGTTCCCATGGTTAGAGCGCCCACCAGAGCTGAAATAAGAAAAAAAAAATTAATTAGTGGACCATTTTGACATACGCATATGTATCAATGTATCATCCATACGACAAAAACGTCAAGCTTCGAGTTAAAGAGTGAACAAGATTAGATAGCAGTCAACTTAAACCATTTAGTAAAATGTTACTATAAAATCTTATTCATATCATTAAGGCAAAAGTTTTTAAGTTTGGATAATTGCAACTTTTTACTCTTTTGACGCAAAACGGAAAATACGGTTTTGTATGAAAGTTGGCATAGAAGTAGATTATGATGTGGAATAATTACTCATCATAAAAAATTCAACTCTTGGCTCTTTTAAATCGGTGAAAAATTGTGTATTATAGAAAACAGACAGATGTCAATATGCTATTTAAAAAATATACTGACGCATCGCTTTACTTAAACTCTTTTATCAGGGAAATAGACCCTTACAGGTGATGAGTGATATACGTACAAATGTATATAATATCGTACATGTTCATATTTCCAAACTGTAATGTGCCAAGCTAGTCTAAAAATAGTTCGCAAATCTAATTTAGCTATTAGCGCCAAACTATTAGCATAGGTTACCGAACCCTAAAACATAACTCTAATGAATTTAGGCCAGACGTGATGACTAATATCCTAAAAGCAAACTACGGGAGGTAATTTTTAGCACTTTGTTGCCATGCGCGACGAAATTGAATCAGCGAAGAGATATGGAACATCAACCTTCTTGACGGTCTTCTAGCGTTACCCCGTTTCGTAATCCCATAGGCTTAAACCTAAGAATAGTTTCCTAATCCCTTAAGCTTAAACCTAAGGAGTACATTGAAAAAGAAAAATAATAACTAAGAGAGTTGAATAACATACAATAAGATTATATTTTAAAAATAACGTGTCTAAGCGCCCACGAGGGCAAAATAGCAGTCAAAGAAATTTTATTTTCCAAATAAAAAAATGGCGAGGACAACTTTTAAACCCACCGGAAAAATATGTGACGCACAAGGGAATACTCTGACTTTACCAATAAAATATTAGGTTGCATATAAGTCAAATTGTGTAACCGATTTTTTTTATACCGCTAAGATTACAAGCGTGTGATCTGTATAATGGTATGCAGTTATCGTAGCCTCTGGACACTTGCAATTGCAACACTCGTGCGTTGCAGACCCTTAGTAAAAACTTCTTCACGCTTTTTTTAATGAGCCTCATGCTGCAGTCCCTAGGAGAAACCAACTCGTCAGAGACTTCAATTAACAACCGGTAGACAAACAAGGGGAGGCGAAAACTTTCCTTTAACTCAAAGGCTCAACACTGAGTGTGAGCTTAAGATCATAGACATTTCTCACAGTTCACTTTGCAACGAATCACAATTTCACTACAATCAGTTCATGGGTGTCGTTCATTTACCAGTGAAAAGGTAACAAATAGACAGCTGCAGGAGTAGCTTGCCAGTATAATCACGCACGCGTTAATACAAAAAAAAAACTACGTGACGCAGGCAACGTCGGGGGGCATACAAGCACACGGGCCACCTGATGTAAAGCGGTTACCGTAGCCTGTGAATGCTTACAACACATTAAATATCACTCGCGTGATGCCACCTCTGCTGATAACACAGGTACTCCTTAGGAACTTACTGGTAACACTCACTCGTTAGGAACGCAACGACCCCCGGGGAGTAGTTATTTAGTTACAGTTTTCTGTGAGGTGGAGGTACTTCCCCCGACGGGCTGTTTTGATGCGCCCTACCTTTCTTAGAATATGTATATGGATGGTTTAGTCGTCTCGAATTCCCAGAGTTAATAGTTGCTAATCTAAGAAAAGTATGGTGAAAGGGAAGTGTTTTGTCTTTGCAAGTGAGTCAGGATACCAGCAGCCGAGGAGGAAACGCGCTAACGATACCTACTTTCAGTATTACACGCGAACATAAGTGCGGTAATCATCTCACATCAGTCGAGCCGTATGCTTGAATGCCTCCCAAAGTTGTATAAAAAGAGAGGGGATTACTTTTGCATTTCGAACTAGTGTCTGCACGCGGTTTTTCTCGCGTGGGGATTCCATCATTATTCGTCATCGTGAATTCAGCCCGTATTCGTCTACTGCTGGACATACCCTCCCCTGTAGAGAGCCACTCCTTGATCTGAGTCACCTACATCCATCGACTCCCTATAAATTTCATCAGGTCGTCGCTTCATCTAGTGAAGGGTGTTCCTACACTGCTTGCACCAATACAGAGACGCCATTCGAGTACCTTCTTCCCCCAGCGGTTGTCGGTTCTACGAGCAAAGTAGGCAACTTCTGATCGCGATGATGGAAACCCCATGCGAGTTTGCTTTTGCATTTATAATCTTAGTGTAGAATTGATGGGTAATGACTATGTTATTATATGTTATTTTGAACTCAGAATTATCTACACTTTCATTTAATTTTCCCCGTTCGATACGACAGTAAAATAGCCACACATTTCTTAGATATCTATTTTGTTACTATGAAATGTAAACTATGTCACCCGGAACAAGATAACAAATCGATTGACACCTCATTCATCAAAATCGGCTCAGTAGTTTAGGTCCTACGGTAAACACACCTAAATACGTAGGTCACACTATAAGTTTTGCGTAACTTAAAAAAACAACATGTTATAACCAAAATATTATGTTTATTGCTTTTCACAATACTCTCCTTTACATTTCAAACATTATTCATGCGATCGAACCATTTTTTAAAACAGGAGGACCACAGAACTGAAGGCATGTTTTCTACGTGCTGATTGAACGCTATCACTGCCTCTTCGGAGTTGGTAAAAGTGAAACCTCTCATCAAATCTTTGATTTTGGGGAAAATACAGAAATTACAGGGTGCTAGGTCGGAGCTATACGCAGGATGGGTAACGTGTTGTACTTTTTCGGAAGTTAAAAATGACTTTGTTTTGTTGGCCGTGTGTGAAGAAGCGTTGCATGATGTAGGAGAACGCGGCTTTTTGGTCGTCTTTCGCGAACTTTTTCTAACACCCTTGGTAAACAATTGGTAGAATACCACTCGGCATTAACACTCTTTTAATCTTCAAGTGGAATTGTGCAGATGGGACCCATAGCTGAGAAAAAAACGCGATAATTTTTTTACCAACGTTTCTCGCCTGCCTCACTTTTGTTCTGTTTGCCTGTTCTCATTTTCAAACACCCATTCACAAGATGGCTGTTTTTTTCGGGTTCAAAACAATAAATCCACATTTCGTCTCCTGTGACAATGTCATAAACAGCATTAGAATGTCCGTGGTCGTACTTCAGTAGCATCTGTGAGCACCATTCCACGCGAGCCCGCTTCTACTCCGCTGTCAGTTCATGAGGGATCCAACGACAACAAAGTTTCCGAACTTTCAATTCTTCATGTAAAATTTTCTGAATTTGGCTCATACCAATCCCCAATAGTTCTCGAATTGTCTCATAGGTAATCCGCGGGTTTTCTTCAATTAGCCGGTTAATAGTAGCCACATTATTTACGTTGACGGCAGTTGAAGACCGCCCTTCACGAAATTCGTCATGTAAAGAAACTCGAC
Source organism: Pyralis farinalis (assembly GCA_947507595.1). NCBI lineage: Eukaryota > Metazoa > Arthropoda > Insecta > Lepidoptera > Pyralidae > Pyralis > Pyralis farinalis. Next base: position 15,868,304 of record OX382273.1, read on the forward strand.
CTCTCTCAAATTCAGCAAACCATCGCCTCACGGTGCTCAAAGAAAGTGCTTCTCTCCCAAAAGCATTTTGAAGACGAGCAACACAGTCTTGCGGAGAGAGAGAACTTTTAAAATCATAAAAAATCATCGCTCTAAAATCTTTTCGACTCAATTCCATTTTCGTTGCGTACGTAGAACTTTGATGTGTGATAAAAAACAATTGACAAATAATTTCCCGCCAATTGTTTTTTTTTTATTACTAAGTAGGTTGCAACGTTTCAAAAAATATAACATTCGAAATTCATATAGTTCCGATTAGCTAGAAGTGCAAAACTTTTAGTGTGCCCCATGTACAAACATATGTATATACTAAGTTGCTAAAATCATAACCCTTTGGCTTTGCGTAATCGAATAAAAAAGAGAACTATGTAGGTAAGTAGAGAAAATGTAAACAAATAATGTATTTTTCGAAATAGACACATGAACTGGATATTTATGCACATGTGCACTGTAAGTATGAATATCTAACAGGGTAAAGGCTTCACGTGTATAAAAAAACATGGTAAATTAGAGAACATGCAATGAAATTTTTGGAATAGGTACGTAATTATAAATTTAGAGTCAGAGGTATAAAAGAAGGTTATAAAAAGTATTTCACTGACTTTTAGGGGCACATTCCGCGATGTAGTGGAAGTACACGAACAATGTCTAGTTAATGTCTGGGATAGTAATATAATAAAACTAGACAATTTGCGACTTCAATTGCGGTTCTGTGAATATTTCCGTTTTTTTTTAGTACACCTCGTACGGCTAAGTACGACTATTATCTTCAAAGGAGAACGCCCTTTGTTGTATGGAGTTTGGTTTCAATATTATTTCTGATTAGTGTAGTCACTATGGTATAAAAATAGGTCGATTATTTAAATTTTTTTGAATAACAACCGATCAGGCTGAGACAGGATGCATTCGACTGGGAAAATATGTAGCCAAAAGGACCCCAAATTATTTTTGTCCAGAATTTATCCCCCCTATGTTTTTTTATTAATTAAATGTATTTTCCAAGCATTATTATAAAAAAATTTAGCTTTTTGCACTTTTGCTCCATATACACTTTAATTGTGCCTTTCATACGCCCGCATAATTTTCGTAAAAAGTTTTTGCTTCGCGTTTAATATATCTGTACGTCTGTTTGTTATAAAAAATAGGTAATTACATACAGATACTTTAATATATAGATGGCAATTAAAAATAATTTAGGATGGTGATGAATTCAGATTTAGATATTTTTAACTTTTATTAACACGTTTCAAAGAATTTTTTTATATACACACCATATTTTTAGAAACTGGTCATCAGAAATAAAAACGATCGTTCTTCAGCGGCAATATTCCGGCTTATTCAAACACTAAAATTATTAGGTTAAATTACTTATTGCTGAAAAACGGCCAAATCAGCAGCACGCTAAACCGAAGAGCATGTATGAAAAAGTTGAGCGTGGAAGAAGCAAGATGTGTTTGGACCTGGTGATCCATAGTGACTGCCCCTATGTGCTCCTATATCCCCTGCTACCCCAGTTGGAGACAGGCGTGATGATATGATGTGTCTTATATTACTACAAACTTTCATTATACTATCAGAAGGTTATGTCAGGAGCTGTAGAAACCGGCGAGCGTGCATGAGAAGAGCAATAAAGAAGCGAGTGAGGTATGTAAGGATCGAGTCACGTGGCGCTCGGTTCTCTCTGCCTACCCCGCAAGGGATCTGGCGTAAAGTTATTGAACCTTCATTAAAACCAGCGCATCGCATCAAGACTTATCACTGACATATGGAGGCATCGGAGTAGTCAGAGACCATGGAACGCCAGGTGCTCGGCGTAACATACCGACTCTCGCATCTTCCACACTCATCAACCTCTTCATACATGCTCTTCAGTTTTGGCTGCTTTATGCTTGGCAAAGGGCTGAAAAAGGGCCAAGCCGCCCTAGATGCACACCATATAGATCATATGTATGCATATACGGTGGCTCCTGCCGATATCTCCACCGACTCTTGCTCCATATATTTCTTTCGTAACTCTTCATGTCATTCATTCTTTCCAAATGTCCAAACCATCTCAGTATATCCTTTTTAATTTTTGTCACAAAATCACCTTTCATTCCATATAGTTCTCGTATCGTGCTATTTCTTACTATTTTCTTCTTATAAGGAATCTAAATTCCGAATGATATTACGGAACCAAGTTGATAACCAAGAACACGGCTGATAAGTTTTTTTTATAGGTAGTTAAGTGTAAGTTTAAGATAACATATTCGACTATGAAAGGGGCATTAATATTGCGTACTTATGACCACAATAGGTTAATACAATAAAAACAATTATGTTATGAAAACAGTTGGTTAAATATTGCGTAACTATAACAAAAACTGTAATCGTGACGATATTTCATAGTACGTCAGAACAGTAGTATATTTTACTACTGGCAGTAAGTACGAGTACGTACGTAGATATGTTCAATTATGAGGTGCAAATGGCACCTGACAAATCAACTTCTTTAGAGCCAAAATCTCACCTATACGTAGAGCACACCCTACCTAGTTGGCAAGCTAAACAAGGGTGCGGTAACAAAAGAGGTATGAAGTTCCATTAAAATGTGTAGGCTTACCACATTAAACTCGAATAAAATTTCTCGATTTAAATTTCTCAATAAATTGAAATGGCGATTCGCTATCGTTTATTTATTAATATAAGAGACAACAACAAATACTTTTGTTTATTTATGAATATATGAAGAAACGTGCAGAGTACATTTGTGTAGAGAGAGTCGTTCTAGGAATTCGTAATTGGAATGGAGTACAGAAAACAGCTATATAATGAACAGCCCTACAGGGTAATAACACCTATAATCCTACATATCACAAAATGCCATAGTCTATTTTAACAATTTTTCGGAGGATTGTTTTGTTCCTTTGAGTGAGTGTGGTTCTAATAAGCTACGTAAGAAACGGAGATAGCGACACGTGAACGTTATACGCTTCGGTAACCGCCTCATAACAGGCGGGCCGTATGCCTATTTGTCCCCCGACGTAACTAGTATCAAAATAGGCAGTCATGGGGGCTCTGTCGACATACAAGTGAGTGATAATTTGAAACTCTTAGTAAATGTCGCTGTCGCATTGACTCATTAACATGTAGGTGATGCCAATCCATCACATTTTGCCCTAGCAAAAAACGTTTCTATATCAATAACTTCACGCCAAATAATGGTATCCAAGGGGTGTAGACAGAAAACAAAGCATAAGTCGGTCCGTACACACCTCACACGCTTCTTTAATATTCATAGTTCTATCTCTTCCGCTCGCCGACGGCGGGGAGTTCACCCTCACACGCTGGAACCGCAATGGTCGCGTACTGTGCGGTTCCAGAGAAGTTTTCTTCCGAGAACTCTCAGGCTGTGGAAGGAGCTCCTAGCCGAGGTTTTTCCAAGGGACTTCAAGAAATGCGTGAGGTTTTTTAGAGGGTCGGCAACGCACTCACACTCCTGGTGTTGCAAATGTCCATAGGCTACGGTTACTGTTTACTACCAGGCAGGCTGTATGCTTGATTGCCACCTTAACGGTACAAAAAAATGCATGTTAGCCGGTATCTAATTTCTAAAAAAGGCTTTCCTTCAAAAATATATACGTTACAATTTAGGCAATTAGTGTAAACACTAAGTGATTTTTCGACGTGTTTTAGCAATTTATTTCACTAGTAAAATAATATATACTTTACACTGCACAGATCTCTAAAAACTAATATGTGCCTGTTGCACACACAGTGACGTTGACAAGTGACACACAATGTCTCGTAATCTAATCGGGTCATCACTTCATTGGTAACAATATACACGCACTTTTATGTCTTTACAAAGAAATTTTATAAAATAAAAATTTGTAGAAACAAAAGAACATGCCTGGAAGTAGCAATATATAAATTGCAAGCTTATTGGCGCGGTTCCATCCGCATATTTACAATTTTATGTACTATATTAAGATGTAGACTATAGTTCATTCATTATGCCGTGAGACAAAGTGTAAACAAAGAAAACATAAGTTTTCAAACCTATGAATCAGTACGCTGAGGCCAAGTCGTTTCTACATATTAATATGCTAAAAACAGTTTCCTTGTTTGTAGGACTCATTGGAATGGGTTTGAAATACTTGTTCTTCAGTGAATAAAAGCTTAAAAACTACTCGGTCCAAGTTCACTCATTTTCACCCAGAACAACATACTAAAAAACTTAACAAAAACCATAGACAAAAAAAATAACATTGTCATAAAAAATAAACAGCGACATAAAGATTCGCGTTAACGTATGGTGTCTAAAAAAATGGCGAATATAATCCGGACGAAAGCAAGTCTCTTAATTCTTCATACTTCGTGTGTATTAACTGTTGACCTTCATTGGAAATTATAACAACTACTATTATTATTTACAAATATTATATAAATTTATATAATGCAGGACTTAACGCGTAATTTAGGTTAAAAGGTCCGCCCGTGACCACGGCTGAGTCAGCCGGGCTGACGCATCTCAGTCGAAACGTCGAGAAATACACAGGTAATATTAATTTAGGTAATAGTTTTACCTAAATTACGCGTTAAGTCCCGTATTATATAGATTTATGTATATATGCAACGCGAAAATTTAAAAACTTACGTTACAAATATATTCACTACAATGGTAGGTCTTTTATAATTATCTTCTCTTATATAATTGTCGTTATAGTTGTGGAGAAATTAAATAAATAAATAAAATTTATAATTATGAAATCTTCATGGAAAAAAATATACGTATATTCAAATTAACGACTTGTATTTATATGTATATTAGTGTAAAACCGCCGGAATTTTTTATCGCAATTTATTCATATACGGCAGACAGATTTGACGAGCTCAGTGGCTCAGTCGTGAATGACGCGACTTTGACACGTCAACGCTCGTGGGTTCAATTCCCACACAAGACAAACATTTGTGTGCACATAACATGTCCGTTTGTCTAGGTTCGGACGTCTAAGAAAGGTAGGGCGCATGAATGCAGCCCGTCTGGGGAAGTACCTCCACTTCACAGAAAACCGCAGCAGCCAAATAACAACTCCTTAGAGGGTTGTTTTGTTCCTTGAGGCATCGTGTAAATGATACTTAATATATTAGAAACGTTAATAGGCTACGGTAACTGCTTTACGTCAGGTGAGCCGTATGCTTTTATGCCTCCCGGCGTAGACTAAAAAAGGAGTAGGAACTTTATAATGTTTATTTACATGCAAGTAACATTAAACATTTTACTAATTGTGTTGATGAAAGTTTATTTCGTAATGAGAGCGACACTTCAAATAACTTTTCTTCACGGTTTGTTTACATTCTGTTTAAGTGAATATCTATGGCATATGTAATTAATAAACAGTGGCTATCATTTGAAATTATATTGACATCTCAATTCTTTTTTTATACCACGTCGGGAGGCGTGGGTACAACAAGAGGCAGGGCGCATCACAACCCCACTTAGGTGAGTACGTTCTCCTCATAGAAAACCGAAGTTGCAAAAATTGCAACTCCCGGGACGGTTGTTGTGTTCCTGCGAGTGAGTGAGGTTGGACGAAGGAGTTAAAGAATACTTAAGAGAATACCAAAACATACGGCAGCAATAGGTACGCGAAACAGATTGGCACTTCACCCATTTTTATGCTATACTAAAATATATCATGATCACAATGAAGTTTAAAAACTTAACAGAAAAAAGATATAAATATCTCTATTGTATTGATGATTTCTATACGTATGTAATGTACCTACGTAGATAAATTAACACAGTATATTATAGTACCTACATCTAGGAATTTATAATTAAAGTAAACGTATATATTTTTTTGTCTAGACATTAATTTATGTGGATAGAGCTCGATATATAGAGTACAAAAGAAAATATTTAGAAAATCTATTACACAAAGCTAACAAAGCGCACCTCATTTAACGATAAAATAAAGACCTCGCTGCCAAATATTCATTAGGATTAGCGAAGATCGTCACTTCGTTCGCCAACAGACTTTTAAATATTGTAGTTTCATTGGTTATTTTACTACTATGGCGCCGGGAAGTGATGTAAGTATAGTGTTGTGTGCACGGGTTTATGGGTTATAGTTCAGGAGATATATATTCATTATGTCCCTAGACAAATAATCAAACTATTATCAATTAAAATATTAGCAACGAGTGCACCACATTTGTTCCGAATCAGTCACCCGACCCACTATGCAGCAGTTGTCATTTTATAACTAGAGACTCTCTCACTAAGTTTGGCCGGCATAGTTGAGCTTTTGTCCGCCACAGTCTGTTATAACTCGTACAATGGAAAAGCGTTTTCTTTACGCCAACTTCCTCAATGATCGACGATACGCAATTAAAAGTATCATCTGATTGATTTCCAACGTTTTATTAAGACTGTCGTAAAATTGAGCTACTCAGTACAAATAAATAACAACATGTGTTGTTATTATGTAATACAGGGAACTACTACACAGCTACTGCTACAAGATACAAATAATCCTATGATATTTTTTATATTATGTTTTAAGGATTATTTGATTAACTTACATGAGTTTGCTTTTAAATGACCTAGTTAAATTATTAAATAAAATATGTTTTCACTAGGCTGTCGATCATGGCATGGCTGACAATGACGTACAAAACTATATCGTTTTAGGGTTCCGTACCCAAAGGGTAAAACGGAACCCTATTACTGAGACTTCGCTGTCCGTCCGTACGTCTGACACCAGGTGTATCTCACGAACCGTGATAGTTAGACAGTTGAAATTTTTACAGATGATGTATTTCTGTTGCCGTTATAACAACAAATACTATAACATATAATAACATAAATATTTAAGGGGGCTCCCATACAACAAACGTGATTTTTTTGCTCGATATTGATAACGGCAACAGGTAGATACTTGAAAGATTCACAGAATATTTAGCTTTATATTATTCACTTTAAGAATAAATAATTAAATTAAAATAAAACAAATATTTAAGGGGGGCTCCCAAACAACAAACGTGATTTTTTTGCCGTTTTTATAGATAGTGATACGGAACCCTTCGTGCGCGAGTCCGCCTCGCACTTAGCCGATTTTTTGACAAATATCTTAATAGTCATGGCATAGGTATGTTATGTTATGCGTTTCTTACAATTGTAATAAACGTTAATTGAGCAAAACATATCTGGAGCTCGGCTTTATAGAGTCGGACACATTATCATCGGTGAAAAACCGACATCGTTAAAGCGGTATTACAGATGAGGTATTCAAAGTTAAATTGTCATTAAAGTAAATTTTTCAGGTGTTCATCACCTGAAAAAACTTACTTGAGTAACCGTCTATTGCAGAATATACAAGTTAATAATGCCGTATGCGTAATAAAACAATGTCACATACACGCGCATGAGAAGAGCTATGAATGCTAAATAATTAAATAATATATACAAAAATACTACGTCATTATGTAATAAACAAATCTATTTATTTAATGTAGAAACATTACAGTTCAAAAACTGAGTAGGTAAATAGTAAATGTGTGGAGACCCAAAAACTTAACAATTATTGTATACTACATTTCTAAATCGCATCTGAGCATTTTGCTGGCACGTGCACTATGCAATGAATTCGACAAACGGTAATCACAGCGAACGACAATACGTCAAAAAGAATTAAATTGGACGCAATAAAGCGACCTTCGACGCGGGCGCCGCTGTCTGGGAGCCGGCCGGCGGCGCGGCGCCACTTTCAGCGGTAACATACGCACATAATACCTCAATGCGTATAATTTGACATCATAAAACAAAAAAAAATTAAGACCGAAACCCTCATAGGATCACTTTGTTGTCCGACACGGATCCTTTTCTCCGGAACGGCAAAACATAGAAGGCTGTATTAAAAATTTAATACTGGTAATGTTTTTTCTTTTTCTTGTAGAGTTTCAGAAAATAATTCAAGTTCATAATTTACATAATAATTTAATTTTAGACCGTTTAAAAAATAATAACTCATTAAACACTTATTTCCTACACTTGAACAATATCTACAAGATAATACCGGCTAACCAAAAATTATGAGCTATGAAGGTAGATCTTACAGCAAAGTAGTACGTATTGCATAGTATGGGCGGTAAATATGTTTATACATAGCCATTGATCAGGTTTTATTCAAGGTGACAATTAAGCATTACAATAGTTTCATACATTAAATCAGGCAGGCCGTACTGTCTGATTTAATGTACGCAAGTACCTATACGAAGTATAAAAAAATTGAATTATAGCCAAAAACTTAATCCAATTTTAGATTAAATAAAAATTACAGCACGCTATTATACGAGTATTAAAGTCACGTCACACACTTTTGTTCTGCTACGAATCCAATCATTGCGTTGAACAGTAGAAAATTTTCTAATGTTTTCCACCGAAAGCGGTCAACACGTTGGTTTTAGTCATAAGTAAACCAAAACTGAAAACAGTGAAGACCATGTAAAGACTGTAAATAGACTCACTGATAAGTAGATTACAAGCGGTAGACTGTTTAATCTGTAAAGGTTGGCAACACTGCCAGACTAATTAAATGGTTAATTTAAGCATAAGTAACTCTAACATCTCGGATGTCAATCCAGGTCATTTGATAGGACGTGTACGTGTGTGCGCGTGGACCGCAAAGTTATTTTATATTAGTACTATCAAGTTACCTGACAATAGTGGATCTAACTTGGTGTTTGAATAAAATTTATTGAATATAAATAAAACCGACTTTACTGAAATCGATGTCAGTAAATATACAGTAACTATGAAAATAGGCCGTTTAGCCGTGCTTTCTGGTCGCTGGCTAATGCTGCCGAGGGAAACTTTTGTCAAGCGTCTATGCCACCATTGCAAAAACCGGATGGCAGTCTGGCCTACTGTAGACAAAAGGACCCCAAATTATTTTTGTCCAGAATTAAAAATTTTGGACAAAAATAATTTGGGGTCCTTTTGTCTACTTATTTTTTCCCGTCGTAGCATAAATATCTATTAGGCAAACTATGACATTTTTTTTATACTACGTGGGGAGGCATACAAGCATAGGACCCACCCGATATAAAGCGAGTACCGTAGCCTATTAACGCTTGCGATATATTAAGTATCACTCGCGCGATGCCTCCTCTGTTGCATAGACAACAACTCCTTGGGAGCCTACTGGTGACCTCAATCACACGCAGGAACACAACAACCCTCTAGGGAGTTGTTATTTGGCTGCGGTTTTCTGTGAGGTGGAGGTACTTCCTCAGACGGGCTCCTTTGATGCGCCCTACCTCTCTTAAAACATCCAGACCAAGACAAACAGACATGTTCATGGACACAAATGTTTGCCTTGTGTGGGAATCGAACCCACGAGCGTTGGTGTCAAAGTCACGTCATTCACGACTGAGCCACCGAGCTCGTCAAAAGTTATATTCGTTATATTAGCAATAATTACTATATGAGGTATATGACACAATCAAAGAATTCAAACGGTCAGCGAAATTAATCGAATATGTAATATTATATGGTCTTACATCAGCTTGTAAAATGTTGAACATATGTATAGGGCTGTATACTTATTTTTTTCTTTCGTGCAAGTTTTTGTGAATGATGGTTCATCAGTAATTGTATTGCATGCTAGGCCTAGATTTGTACACTATATGTACTTGCTTGCGAAAAAATTAAATAGTTGCCTAAAATAATAGGAAATCGAGGGGGCAGTCTAACAAAAAAATACACTTTTTATACAAATATTTCGCAAACAGATCACTATATCAAAAAGTGATCTTCGCATACCCTAAATGTTTTAAAAACCTATCTAACGACACCCAACCACATGGGATGGGCGCAAATAAAAAAAAATATCCCCACTTCACGTATAGGGGAAAGACATCCAAAAAAATGATTTATCAAGATTTTATTCCACCACATTGTCAGCATAGTTAATTTGTATATACATGGCAAACTTCAACTTTCTAGTGTCGAGCGTCTCTGAGCTACCTATCTCGCGGACAGACGAACGGACGGACGGACATGACGAAACTAAGGGTTCCTTGTTTACTACGGAACCCTAAAAATGGAAGGCTGTTTATACATGGCGGATCAGAGTCGCCGCCGCTGCCGTGGTACCATGTACCTCGTATCATCTTAATACTAACAACATTAAACGGTAAACCTAACTCGGTGATTTTGTTACTTCAGACATGCATTCTTGAATTAAAAATCCAAGTGAATTTACCATACCCATTTACGTGTATGTGTAATATAACCGTACCTAATTTGCAAATGCGTAAATAATTCAACTGTTTATAATACATTTCATGTTTACATAAAAGTTGATACGACAGTATGTCGTGTATCTGTGCGCGCTTATCAAATGCAGGCCTAAATTAGCATAATAATAGTTCGAACAGATAATTTATGCACCGGCTCGTATGGAATCAATCCATTCGGGTACGTCGTCAAAATAAACAATGTACATCTATTAACCTCAATCTAACTGACTGGCAAATCAATGTCCAATCCAAACAGCTGTTTCTAGGTCCTTTATTTAATAGCACGGAACTTCCTTAATAGGTATTATCTAGGAAAGAGTAGGTAAAAATACCTACTAGAACTAGTTAGAAGTTATTCACTGAAAAGACTTCAATTTTCTTTTCCTCTGCCTTTTTTTATACTACGTCGGATGGCATACAGCATGCGGTCCACCTAATGTAAAGCGGTTACCGCAGCCAATGAAGGCCTCCTCTGCTGCTTATACAGCAACTCCTTAATAAATATTGTAAATATTGTCGGGCAACAACAGTCCTTGGGAGCTTACTGGTGATCTCACACGCAAGAACACAACAACCCTCTAGGGAGTTGTTATTTGGCTACGGTATTCTGTGAGGTGGATTTACTTCCCCAGACGGGCTGCTTTGATGCGCCCTACCTCTCTTAAAACATCCAGACCAAGACAAACAGACATGCTCATGTACACAAATGTTTGTCTCGTGTGGGAATCGAACCCATGAGCGTTGGTGCCAAAGTCGCGTCATTCACGACAGAGCCACCGAACTCGTTATTTCATTAACAATCGTTACTTCTACAAATATGTAGCGATTTCAGAGTCTAATTCCAATTCCTATCCATTGGAATTGTTTTCAAGAGTAACCCGGTCCGAACAGCTATGTCGCCCTGGTAAGCTTAAAATAGTCCTTGCAATAGGCAAGTGCCATGGTGGCTACCGTCACTTTTCTGGAACTAGCTCAGGATTCGATACGTGACCCATGTAATATACTCGTACCTAAGGAACTTTTAAATGTGTAACAACTATGTGTGAACGATAGCCTTAGTGAACTATGTAATTATACTACTGTAATCTTTTAATTGTTGTCTGGAAGAAAGGACATTAATAAACTTGAAACATAGATTTTCCTGTTACGGGGCAAATAATCAGATAGTGCCTCGTTAAACGGATAACTCATAGATCGGAATAGGTAGAGATTTTTCATGTACTTTTGCAACGTCGAATAACATGGATATGTCCCAGATAGATTTTGTTATATCCGGTATCCGGAAAAACGTAATATATTAATATATTTTCAAATGAAAAATATATCCATCTCTCTCTGTGTGTGGGTTAAATAAATGAGTATAAAGATTTTTTTGGAATCCAATATTGTAACAATAATTTATATTCTTATACTAAGACTAGTGCAAGATAGGCATGCAAATAATGAAAATAAGGTAAAAATTAAATTCACTGACAGACGTTAAAAGAAAGAATCCATTTCAAGTTTGCATTATAATCTGCGTTTCGCCGTCTAGTATCTATATAGTAAGCGCGATGGCGTGTGTGTTAAACTTACACTTGTTTAAAAAATCTTTTATTTTACTAAGCCATAATCTAAAAATCATACGAAGACGAAAATTTAATATTAAATTCCGGGTTCCGGAAGCTTATCCATACTTTGATAACGTTATGATATGACGCAAGTACTAGAAAAAACACTTACCTATTCCGATTTATGCATACCTAACACACTTTCCTGATAATATTTAATTCTTTTCTGAAATCCAACAGGAGCTAATAGAAGGTTTAGAATGTTAGCATCACGAGGAAATGGTTGACTAGTATTAACATAATGACATTTTAGTCTAAATTTACATCTCGCTTTAATAATACGAACCGTGAGAAGATAAAAACCATTTTATGATACTTAGATTAGTTAATCCTTTTTTGACCAATGATAATAGTTTTTCTGTTCTTGTGCAAAGGAGATCCACAAATTTCCATCATACACTTGAGGGCCCCTCAAGTGTATGGAAATTTGTGAGTCTCCTTTGCATTCAAGTGCATTAGTAGTGCAGGTAATTAATCATAAACACTTCACTACTTCGAATTATCTTATTAGTATATAGTGTAATGAGACATCTTAGATAACTGTGAATGTAAATAAACAAACGATAATATATGTGAAGAACATCGTACGGCTCCTCCTGTTTTGAAGTAGGTTGTAAATAATATCATGCTCCCAGAAATAGGTAAGTAGAATATGAGTGTAAGAGTATTCGGTTGCGCGACATTTGTATTATATACGGTGTTAGACATGCAATAAAGGATACACACATACAGGGTGTTTGGTAGGAGGTTAAACATACGATATCTACGGATACGGGACAGTCTGCTATTTGATTAGCTCAAATAATTTGACTTTAGTCTCACTAATTTCTTATTGCCTTTTGAATTTTGCCGAAATTTATCACTCAGAGTTTAAACAATTACTTTAGTTATGATGCAGGAAGAAGGATTTGTACAACTTTAATTTTAATTTTTATCTGGACTATACGCAGGTTATCTCATATCAAAAGTGAATTTTGTCCGCCTCCGTGACCGTCGCGGGTAAAAAATAACCTAAACCGGATCTACCATGAACCGAAAACAACTTAAGGCGACACATCGAAAAATTAGACCAACTTTCATCGAATAGTATAGGCTAATGACTAAACTGACGGATCTAAGATTTTAATATAAATAACTTCATTTCTTTATCTTGAATTTGCTTGCTCAAATACGCGATTGTGTAAAATTGATTCGATAATAATTACTTTCGAAAACACCTCCTGAAATTCATTATTTTTGAAATTACAACGAAGTTGTTCTGTTTATACGCTTCAAAATTACTTAAATCTATTAGTAATATCTATGTTTATAATATGGTTGCTGCATATTTTGATAAGTGAAACATGAAATTTTTTAAAAATATTTCAAGTTTCTGACAATTTCTAAGCGATCACATTCGTCTTGGGTGCTACGTGTTTTCGACCTTATTGTGCGGTAATGAGGATTATAAACGCGTTGACTAACTACATCCAGCCAGTCCGGCTGCAGCCCGCTTCGAGGTGAGACCTATGTCGACTGTCTGCTCGAGCTCGCTCCATTTACATCGCGACACCGAAGTTTTTATAATTAATAGTTGTAAATATTCAATATTATAGTATTTAGCGTAAGTGTATTATTATTAGATATAAGTAGTAAATAATATTATAGGTTTATATATATTTATTATACTGTTGTAATAATGGGGAACACTAAAAAGAAAATATATAGAATAAAAATACAAAGAAAATGTTCGTAGAATGGCGGAGGCGAACAAGACAAGGTATTTATTTTTTTTAATTATTATATTCATTAAACATATTATAATAACATTGTGTAGACATATTTCTAGTTTTTAGAACAGTTCCTAGGTATGGTTGGCCCAAGCTATTTAATTCCTCTTCAAACTTTTTTTTAATTTTGCTTACTTAATAACTCTATATAAAACTGCATTAATTAAATAAGAGTTATTTTTTGCAGGAATAAACAGTAACATTTGATAATTGGTATACATTATCCACAGGCTGACCGCGTACCTATATAGGACGTCAAACTCCTATTATGTCCATTATAATCTGACCGAACTCCGACTTAGAAGTTGTACGTCGGTGGAGGTCAGGTTACGTTGGAAATTTATACCAATAAGGTTCGCGCTCTCAGCACATAGCAACCAGTGGAGACTCTTTATTTCTTTGTATTAAAATAAAAACTTATAAAATAGAATATTTTTGCTGTTTTGTTTTTTAGGAGAAACTTACTAAATAAACATATTCCACTAGAAGAATCACTACTCGATTTATATGCTACTTTAACGTGTCATACGGGACGACAAACTCATAGTAACCATTATAAGCTCACCGAACTCCGACTTAGACATTGTACGTAGGTGAAGGTTAGTTTACGTTGGAAATTTATCCAATCAGAAGATAGAAAACCAGTGGTTTTTTTTTTTTTTGTATTAAAATAATTACTAGTAAAATAGTATATTTTGATAGTTTTTAAAAAAACTCGGTATGTTTCATGTTAAAGAAGCGAGCGAGGTGTGTAAGTACCGAGTCATGTGGCGCTCACGAGGGATTTAGCGTGAAGATATAGATAGATAGTATACTTATACCCATGGTACTCGTGAAAACAAATAATATTTACTATGAACCAACACTGAAAACACAAAAAAATCATCTATTCTATACATTGTGGTTAGTATTGAACTATTGCACGGATTAGATTTATTTTGCAACATCAGAGATGGTCCTGGTTCTTTCTTCTTGAGAGTTTAATAAATAACAAGGAAACGTACAACAATACAAAACACAGAGTATACATAAGTAAAATACAATAAATGTCATTATACTGAAGTTAAAGTCATGAAACAGCAAGAAAATCATTTGTCACATGTTTTTTTTAAATATGAATAGATTATAAAATCTATTTGTATATATGTATATTAGGGTGTCCCTTATTTTTCAAAGTTTTTATTTTCTAACGCATATGTCTTAGTTTTGTTCATTTGCTTTTAAAACACTCGGAAATTAATTTTTAACTTATTTGGATTACGATAATCCGTGCCGAATTACATCGAAACATGCTCATACAAGTTGCGCGGCAGTGCCGCACGTACTCGCGGTATTCATTTGTTCAAATTCAAAGTCAAAATCTTTTTATTCCGTAAAAATGGCTACATTTGTTTGGAATCGTCACATTTTTTTCCCCTACCGTGCAGTTTATGACTAGGTGAACACTGATAAAAATACTGCCAAAAAACTCAGGCATCCCTCTTTTGGTATCCAAACAAATTTACATATTTCGTTAATTACATTATAATTGGATCGACTCACTCCCAGGCATTTTTATCATTAATATAGTCAGATACTTTATAATATGCCCTGCTACACAATTTGGCTTTAATAGTAGTTTTAAATTTGTTTATTGACAAATCTCTTATATTGCTGGGAAGTTTGTTATAGAACCGTATACATTGCCCCATAAAATAATTACTTGTTTTGTGGAGACGGCTTGCATATAACACAAGATTATGCTTATATCTAGTATTTATGCTATGAGTATCACTCTTTTTACAAAATGAGTCTATGTTTTTATGGACATACAAAAGATTTTCATAGATATATTGCGATGCGACTGTTAAAATATTTATTTCTTTGAATTTTTCTCTAAGGCTCTCCCGGGGACCAAGTTTGTAGATAGCTCTTATGGCTCTCTTTTGCAATAAAAAGATGGTGTTAATATCCGCGGAGTTACCCCAAAGAAGAATTCCATATGACATAATACTATGAAAGTAGCTGAAATAAACTATTCTAGCCGTATCAATATCAGTGAGCCGTCTAATAGTTTTCACTGCATAAGAATGCATAAGCTGCAGAACTTAGTTTTCCTGATAATTTTTCAATTTGTGGGCCCCTTTGTAGTCTGGAGTCAATTGTTATACCCAAGAACACAGTTGTCTCCACAGAGGCTAAATTAGTTCCATTAACATGTACATTGGTAGCCACCTGCCTTACATTAGGTGTTGAGAACTTAATTACTTTAGTCTTTTTATCATTTAAAAGCAGATTATTAACACTAAACCAATGAATAACTTTAGAGAGAGCATCGTTAACTTCGTCATAATTACCTAACCGTCTATTAATTTTGAATGTCAGTTATTCTCGTGATTAATACGTAATGTTTTAACTTTTATAAGATGGCAGTGGAATTGAGAAGCAATAAATCAAGTATTTTCTTAGTTGGAGACGTAAATTATCAAATAATAGGCGCAAAATTACCGTCTAACCGTCAAGTTCTTCCTGTACTTTTTTATAAAATTCGCGAAGTTAAATTGACTGTTAGTGAAAGCGCATACCTAGTCATTCGAGAGTGTATTATATTTAGGGAAAAACCTAGGATCCCTACCAGAGCTATACCTAACTGTGTAAAATAACTTGTGAATCTTCACCAGGAGGGAGTTGCAAAAAAATTCCAATTTTCTATTTCAATTTCAATCTAATTCAATCTGATAATTTTATTTCTCTTATTTATTCGAAATAAAAAAATCCTGTGTTTACTCGGCGCTATCAGCCATTATGACACTCGAACATCTATAACTTCAACCCAAATCCCTTGCGGGGTAGGCAGAGAGAGCCGAGCGCCACGTGACTCGATCCTTACATATCTCACTCGCTTCTTTAACATTCATTGCTCTTCTCATGCACGCACGCCGGTTTCTAGGGCTCCTGACATCACCTTCTGATAGAACATGACCAATTTGGTCATGGTAAGTAAGTCTTGGCCTTCCCCGGCTCCTACATCCTTCCACTTTTGCATTGTATATCTGCTTCGTCATTCTTTCATCTTGCATTCTTTCTACATGCCCGAACCATCGGAGCATGCCTCTTCTTATTTTAACACCGACGCTCTCTTTCAGACCAACTCTATTTCTAACATCATCATTACGAATACGGTCTACAAGCCTTACGCCACAAATTTTGCGCAGCGCTCGCATTTCAACCGCGTTTATTCTACTTTCATGCTCTTTCTGCCATACCCAACTCTCGCTTCCATAAGTTAGCGTTGGGACCAACACTGCATTGTGTATAGCGAGTTGTGCCTTCTGGCTCAGGATTTTACTGCCAAGAAGTTTTCCCAACGCTCCATTCACACTATTCCCAGCACTCACTCGTCTTTCCACATCTGCGGTGTACCTTCCATCCCTGCTGAAAGCGCATCCAAGATATACAAACTCATCCACTTGTTCCAACACTTCATCATCAATCGTAATCCTTACATTAGTTCTGGATTCTTCTCTTTCAAATACCATTATCTTTGTTTTCTTCGCATTCAGTAGTAAGCCTTTCTCCATACAGTCGTCTTTCATCGCTGTGACCAGTGTTTGCAGTTTAGATGGTGTATCTGCTAACTAAACATATGTGTCCGAATCAACAAATGGCCCACTTTAGCCTCTCGATAAACAATGTTGTATTATGTAGCTGGTGTTTCATTCTTCTTAAGGGGGATACATGCCGTCCAGTGGCGCCTCAAGGAATAAAATATCGTATCTTAGCGTGGAAGATAAACATTATAAAGTCATGTGTTGCGTGTGTTACAAATACAATAACGTACTTTTACGTCATTAAACCAACAATTGAAATGTTTTGCTTTCGTTGTTATAGGCATAATTGCCAAAAAACGCCCTCTTTTAGCACTTTTGCTTATAACAACGATAGTGGAATATTTTGAGTGTTGGTTTAATGACGTAAAAATACTTTACTATCTTCGTAATAAATGCAACATAAGATTTCATAATGTTTATCTTCTATGCTATAATATGTTTTTTTATTCAATGAGGACTGAATTCGAAATTTAAATTAAATTTAAAAAAAAAATTCGCCACTGGACGAGACCTAAGTAAGAACAACATAGATACCAAGACATGTTAACTTGTAGAGATATAAACATAAAACGATGTCATTGATTTCTCTTTCAATAAACTTTTAAAAGTGAATACGTTTCTGTAGTTTTTTATTACTATTATTACTATTGTTTTCCGTCTAGCTTAAATAAATATGTTTGGTTCAGTATGTATAAAGCTAAATAATAATTAAATCAATAATTTTTATTAAATATTGATATTATAAATTTTATTTAAGTGTGACGCGACTCTGTAGCTTTTCTGTTCGTTTGCATTGACTATACGTTGACCCCAGGTTACCTATTAGGCGCTAATTTCAAATTTTACAAATCGAGCGTCGAGTGTCAATTGAGGGGCGCGGGGTGATTGGGCGGAGCCATTTTAAAGCTTCACGATCGAGGTGTCGCCTTAAACCGAAATTCAACCAGGCATAAAAACCCACCCAAATGAATGCTATATAGCTATTGGCATATTTAAAATCAAAATCCATAACTGAAAGAGAGTATCGGTGTTAAGATAAGAAAAGCCATGCTCCGTTGGTTCGGACATGTAGAAAGAATGCAGTATGAAAGAATGACGAAACAGATATACAATGCGAAAGTGGAAGGATGTAGGAGCCGAGGACGACCAATACTAACCTACCATGAGCAAATTAGTCGTGTTTTATCAGAAGGTGATGTCAGGAGTCCTAGGAGCGCGCATGGAAAGAGCTATGAATGTTAAAGAAGCCAGTAAAATGTGTAAGGACCTCGTCTTACAGCGCTTGGTCCTCTCTGCTCACCCCGCAAGGGAGCTGGCGTATCTCACAAATTTACAACTCGTAAACAGAATGAGTTTTAAACCTGAAATTTTGATACATGGTAAATTTACTCAAAACCGAATATTAATGTATATCTTCAAGTTAGGTCCCTTGCAGGGTAGATATAGAGAGCCGCCATTAGACGATATCCTTACATACCTCACACGCTTCTGTACCATTCATAATATGCTTTTCATGCACGCTCTTCCTAGGGTTTCTGACTGTTTTGGTGTGGGCATGAACAAACATGTAACAGATTAAACAGTTTTCTCCTCTCCGGGTTCAACCATCAATTACTCTATGTGTGGAAAATGAGAGATGGAGTACAGGTATAGGTAATACAATTTGTGGCTTATTTACGAGAAGTACACTCAGACGGTGCATCCAGTTATCTTCGTTGTCTTAACTCCCTGTACATTCTTTTTTCTTAAACAGTGTCGAGAGGGATTGTAACAATGCTGTTGGGTTCCTGCGAGTGAGTGAAGTTACAAGAGCGATACTACTTGTATTGCAAACCTTTATGGACTACAACAACCATTGTACATTTAGTGGGCAGTATGCTAGTTTGTTTTTCGACGTATATAAAAGCCACGAGTGGCGGATAATAGAGTACGTCGCCAAATTTGCTGAAAATAGAGTTCAGTAGTACTGTCAAGTTTATATGCCAGTTTGTACATGTTATGACGATAGCAGAAAACTATTTCGGATAGCTTGAATTAAATTCGCAGCATAAAGACATACAAAGTAGACTTTTTGTACTTGGCAAATTTAACCAGAACATTATGTATCTTTTTCGTTGGTACTCAATAGAATCCAGATATAGCTGTGGAAATACCTCCACCTCTTAGAAAATCGCAGCCAAATAACAAATCCCTGTAGGGTTATCGTAGTCCTGCGAGTCAATACTAGGTAGGTTACCAGTAAGCTCCTAAGGAGCTGCTGTGTCAGCGGCAGGAGTGGCATCGCCCGAGTGAACTTAATGTATTGCAAGCGTTCATAAGCTACGGTTACATCAGGCTTATGCTACCCGACGTTGTACAAAAAAAATGTTACAATTGTACTGCGAATACCAAGCAAGAGTTAAACAACTCAAAGCTCTTCGCTGATTATTATGGAAAAGAAACTGAATCGTATTAGTTTTAACCAGTTGAGAATGCGCAATCTTGCATTGCCAGAGGAACACCTGGCTCGTCAATTATACAATTTAATTATTTCTTTTAAAACTTTGTCGGCCATTTTGACTATGTTCCTTAAGAAATATGATATTGGTTTTTAAAACATTCCTATTCTACTTTTTAATTTACATTTCGAATCGGAAATAAAAATTCAAAATTTTTTTTTTAATTTGTGGGCCATTTTGTTCATGTTCCTTAAGAGATAGGTTGGTTTTTCAGACATTCCGGTTCTACTTTTTTATGCTGGATCCGAATCTGAAGTCAAAATTCGAATATTCGAAAAAAAGCGACAGACACACACAGAGACAAACATATAGATTTCATATAGAAACGGTGTTCCTGAAAAGAAGTGCATGTGGCTTAGTGGGATACTTCTGACGAAACGGATTTTAATTTTGCCACATTTAAAACGTTCTTTTCCCCAGTTTTACAACGTGAGTACAAAATAGTAAATTATGCCGGTAACGTAATGGATCGTAACGTACAACTAGAGTCATTAAAGTCTCAGTCTAGAAGCGTCTCGTTAAAATTCATGTAACAAATGGCATACAATGGTTATAGTAAAATTTGCGTGCCGTTAAATAAAGATGAAAGGTGAAAAAACTTCATATGACGTACATTTGAATAATAAATAGTCCTAAGCAGCTAAGTATATGTCTTTAGCCGTAGCTGGTGACAATTTTAAATTTATATTTTCATAAAAACTCAATTCAATTGAATTATTCGCAGCACCAAAATAAAAGGCTAAGAAAAAAACAAGTTTTTAAACAACAACAAAATCGAAAAATCTTAAGGCACTACACCAGCCCTAACTCATCCCACTGCAGGAATATGTGTCTCCCTTCAAGTGAAGAGGATATCCCACCACGCTACTCAACTGCGGAGGCCAGTGTTTTCAAGCTGCCCGAATGCTACTGATTTAGCTTAACGATCGTCATCTATCGACAACAGCCGGGACCGACGGCTTAACGTGTCCTCTGAGCACGGAGAAGGTCCTAGATGGGTAAACCCATCTATAGACATGGTGCGGTTGACGTTGCTCAACATGCGTGTCCAATTAGAATTACACGCGCAATGACGCCATTGAGCTCTCAAGGCACAAATAATGTAAGTGTTACATATAAAGTCATAATTTATCTCTTCTAAATAATAAATGATTGTTGAATACTAATGTAGCGTTTTAAGCAGTTAATGCATTTAAAAACCGGCCATGTGCGAGTCGGACTCACGCATCGAGAGTTAGAAAATAATTTTATTATTACCAAATTGGAGTATAATTTCCTTTACATTTTACAATTACTTAAACTTAAAGCCTAAAATATAGAAAATATTTATTGACTGGTGGACTCCACACTAGGTCGAGCCTGTCTCGTGGAGACCATAGTGATACATGTTTACGTCGGTATTTAGAATCTTTTAAAAAACGATCGGAAGTAATTAAGAAAACATAACATACTCGTACATTCAAATTGAGCTTACGTTATTTCATAATAAAACAGAAAATAGAATATATATATATATATAGGTGTTACTGTGAACAATGAGGGTTTTATGTTACTATTCTAATGAATTTCTCCGTTTCAGCGTAAGATAGGTTTAGTAAAAAAAAAATAATTCGATGCCTTGCTTTTCTTAACATGAGTCTTGATGCTACAAATATTAACAATTCTATTGTATATGAAGGGTAACATAAATTGTTGCATATTTCGTGCAAATGTAGAGTTTACTTTCACTTGTTCCGATTTGAAAACACGGCGCTTTACCAACTTTTGGTACGAAGCTGACTGACGAACTATTTTATGTTGTTTAAGAGTAATTCTCAAAATGTATAGCTGGCGAACGCTTAGAACCGTTGCTTCGGCATAGAGGTGTATGGAGGGATATCGAAACGCCTTTTTTAACATAAATTTGAGCACCGGGCGTTGAGCTTTTTCTAGTTCCATTTAAACTTGTAGGTATGTAAATACCTACAATAGATCGTTCAGTCTTAAAAGATTTTACCCGATTTTTCATTAAGTTTCCTTCCAAAATTAGTTCTCAAATCGTATTACATATTTACAATATGTATTCCCACGTTAAATTGAAAATTGGTAAATAAAC
Source organism: Pyralis farinalis (assembly GCA_947507595.1). Taxonomy (NCBI): domain Eukaryota; kingdom Metazoa; phylum Arthropoda; class Insecta; order Lepidoptera; family Pyralidae; genus Pyralis; species Pyralis farinalis. The sequence goes on from OX382273.1 coordinate 15,890,195, forward strand.
TATGAAAGCACCATAAAGCAAATTACCTATGAAAACCCAATGACACGATTTTACGTAATAAAATATCTCACGGCTACGTATTGGGGGTATTGGCAGTAAGTAGGTGCTGAAAAGTAAATAAAGTAAAACATAATTAACCAAAGTAACTCGCATAAATTAGTTATTGGCTAGTTAGTTTGCTGATCATTATCGCGGCACTTATATAATATCCTCCCTTTGAGCAGTAGGCTCGAATAGCTAAGATATTTAGGCGCAAAAACACAACGCTTTGTGAGCGTGAGGTATTTTCACTCAAGTGGTTTTGTTTGTGGCAAACTGTTGTTACGATACGTGAGATAGGTTGTAGTTAATTTACCAACTGCAAATAACTAAATAACTTTGCGCATTTATTTTTGTGATGTAACTACAAATTTACGGTTTTCGAATGTTTCCTTTTACTTGTGCTACATGACACTGCTTCATGCCAAATTTCTAATCCAAGGTCAACAGGAAGTACCGTATAGTTTCTTTTTTCCATTTCCATGCGAATGTCAAAACATGCAGCATGAACGGGGCATAAACGGTCCTATCTTTTGATTGCGTTTAGAACTTTGATTATTTCCTAGCTCCAAGGGATTACAGACTTGAATAATAAATATTAATTTCAACTTATTACCTCTACGAGTTTATGAGAAAAACAACTAAGTGATCCTATAAGGGTTCCGTTTTTTCTTCTAAAATACGGAACCCTAAAGCACATGTGTAAGGTTATAAGGCGTTTATCTCAATAAGTAAACTATAAATTGAAGTAAAACCACTATGTATTCTTTGATTTAAAAGCTTTATCTGAAAATTGACATAATATGGATTAAGACATAATGCAACGGAATTAAAAAAAAAACAAAGATTATTGTGGTGTTACAAAGATAATACAAGCAAATGTGAAGAAAATATTACTGAAATACGAAGAAATCATTTGTATACTTTAATTTAACCTAAGCAAGAATGTCACATATAGGAGAGATGTGACATAAATAAAACTTACGCCCGTGGGAATTACGTGGGTTATAATTATAAGTCTCGCTATTTTATACAACGGTGTGTGGCATATGGCTCATCTGATATAATAGTGGCTACTGTAGCCTATGAATACCATAGAGCGTAAAATGCAGTTCGCGCATTGCTAGCCCTGCTACTAACACAGCAACTCCTTAGGAGCTTACTGGGGACCTCACTCACACTCCGGAAAAGAACAACCCTCCAGGGCCCTAGCTCACTTATTAACACTCAGAACAAGACAAACAGACATGTTCATGCACACAAATGTTTGTCCTGTATGGGAGTCGCACCTACCAGAGCGTTCGTTGTCGCGTTATTAAATGCGGCGTCACATGTAGATAATTTCATTAAACTATCACATAAATAAGTTTCTGTATGATGTACCGAAATAAATAAATAAATATTCTCGGACAAATCACACAGCGCCACCTAGCCCCAAAGTTAGCGAAGCTTGTGTTATGGGTGCTAGACAACTGATAAACATACGTAAATACATTTTTTTTTTTGTAAATACATACTTATTATACATAGTAAATACCCAAACCAAAACAAACAGACATGTTCATGCACACAAATGTTTGTTCTGTGTGGGAATCGAACCCACGAGCGTTGGTGTCAAAGTAGCGTAACAGCGCGTTTCACCACTGCGCCACCGAGCTCGTCAAGGCAATCATAAAAGGCAAATGTAGTATGAAAAACGGCCAAATCAAAATACCCAAAACCGAAGAGCATGCTTGAAGAAGTTGATCATTGGGGAAGAAGCAGAATTAGTGCACATGGCGTTTCATAGTCTCTGCCTACCCCAATGAGATACTGGCGCGACGATTTATGTATGTAGTATCACTGTGAAAGCGATTCTATTCCATAGGAATATCACATAACATTTCAGGAGTAACTCTTAAATATGGTTTCATCAAACAATCATATACATCCATTAGATCTTCTTCCCAAAGTTACCCCATATCCTATTGAATTAGGATTGCCGGGATCCGCAAGTCTAATGACTTGGTGAAGACAATGAGCCCTCCATAACCCAAGAAAAACAGATGTTTGTTAGGTTAGGTCACAACTTTATAAATAAATTTCTTGCATGTGCGGCTTTCTTCACGTTAGTTTCTTTCGTCGCCGAGCAAGTAATAAAAAAATATATATAAACCCGAAAACACGAAGTTATTGGTACCGGTATGATATGTACAGGCTGGTTCTTTATCCATTCGGTTATCTTAATCACGTACCAGCGGCCCGCCCCGGCTTCGCACGGGTAGTAGAGCATATTACATGTATACATACATACATTCAGTAAGGATTAATACTGTATATTATATCCGTATAGATCCGATGATAGCTCCCAGGCGGCTTGACATTTTCCGACATTTTCAACAATTATCGTTATATTTCGACCTATTTACACGAAACCTTAACAAATTATACACCTAAACCTTTCTCAAGGATCACTCTGTCGATTGGTGAAAACGGCATGATAATCCGTTCAGTAGTTTTTGTGTTTATCGCAAACAGACAGAGGCGGTGTGGAACTTTGTTTTATAATATGTGGTGATGATATAGGTATATTATATTTTTTACTGCAAGCTATAGCCACCTATGAGTGATAGAAAGCCGACATTGTAGAGCCTACCCATATCGAACTATTGGCCAAAGTCCGATACCCTTTAGCCTTTGAAACTGATAACAACATGATACATCGTATGTAGATTTATTGAACGAGAGAAACCATTAAAGATAAACGCAATTGTTTTTGCGATAATAATATGCTGTAGTTTACAATGTATAGTCCGGCCGACTGGAAACTTCTGCGCGATTTCTTTGTGCTATAACAATACACAGAAATGTTTACCAATGGCATAGAAATGATTTGATGCTGGAAAATTCTTTACATTAGGACATCAGAGGGAGACTCACTGGTGACCTCACTCACTAGGAACACAATAGCAGCCCAGACGGGTTGTTTTGATGCGCTCTACCTCTCATAAGTATATCTCAAGGGATAAAAATGTGCTACTATACAAATAGTCATAGTCATAGTCATAAAATTTATTGTTTCATGTGGATACATAGTTCTTAATATTAAAATTTGTCCGCAACACATGAGCCCCGTTGGGGCACTACAATATTTCATTGCTTTCGCATGTCTTTACAATTATTATTTTTTTTTTTTTTTTTTTATTAATTTATATTATGAAGTCTAATCAATCAATTGTTATTATATCGTCAAATTTTTAATTACAATATTTCTATAATAAAATTATAATAAAATTACTGGGATAATCAAGATTATTAATAATTATAATTAATTCAATAACTTGTATTATTAGCATTAAGAATATTATTTTTTTTTTTGTCATAATATTGCATTTTCAGTTTGGAAAAACTCCTGAAGACTATAAATACATTTAGAAATTAAAAATGATTTCAGTTGTGATAGAAATGTAGCATCTTTTTCTATATCTTTGAGGTGATTGGGTAGTTTATTGTAGACTTTAATGGACATATAGTTTGCACCCGACCTTACTATCTCCATATTTGTGTTTGGAAGAGTGAATTTATTTTTATGTCTTAAGTTACGTGAATCTGGATAACCTACCTTAGCTTGCTTAAATAAATGTTTATTTTCTCGTACAAATTTACACAGCTGAAAGATATATATAGATGCCAAAGTTAATATTTTTAGTGAGGTAAAATGTTGCCTACAACTTTCCATTTCATTTATATTTACTATTATTCTTATGCACCGTTTCTGCAGTATAAATAATTGGGAGGCATCTGTGCTGTTTCCCCAGAGTATTATTCCGTATGACAGCCATGCATGTGCGTAAGCATAATATGCTGCAATGGCAGTTTTTTGGTCAGTGCACTTTTTCAATTCGTAAAGCGCATATACGAATTTGGATAACCTTCCTGTTATTTTTTCGATGTGCTGTTTCCAATTTAGATTGGTATCGATTTCTAACCCCAGGAGAGTGCAAGTTTTTAATGTTTTTATGTATGTATTGTTATAGGTGGCTTTTATTTGTAATGGTGCTTTCTGGTAAGGGTGGAATTGTATTATATTTGTTTTGTCTATGTTTAATTCCAAATTATGTTCTTGCAACCATGTTTCTACTATTTCGAGGCAGTTTTTTATTTGTTGAATTACTTCCTCACTATTATTACTACTTGGTAGAACAATACTTATGTCATCGGCGTACAGAATGCTGTCTACATCAAGGTTTTTTGGCAGGTCATTTATATAAATTAGAAACAGTATGCAGCCTAAAACGCTACCTTGTGGTATTGAATTATTAGTTTGTAAAGTTCGAGAGCTATATCTAGTCAAAATGTTCTTGTTTATGTCGTAATATTCTAAGTTAACTAGCTGTTCACGGTTTTCTAGATAGCTTTCTAACCATTGGTACGCATTACCTCGAATTCCAATGCCATAGAGTTTTGTTAAGAGTATACGATGATTTACTCTATCATACGCTTTACTGAGGTCAAGCAACAATGATATTGCATACTTTTTATTGTTGATGATATTAAGTATTTGATGTGTAAAATTAAATAGAGCTGTTATAGTAGATTTTCCTCTTCTGAAGCCATTTTGTCTATCATCAAAAATATGATATTTTTCACAAAAGGAATTGAGTTGCTTTGCCATTGCAGATTCAAAAATTTTTGAGAAGGTCGATAATAGTGCTATTGGGCGGTATTCACTGGGCTCTCTAGCGTCGCCTTTTTTAGGCTTTGGTTTTACTATAGTTGTTTTTAGTAGATTTGGAAAAGTCGCGTCATAGAGTGATTGATTTATTAAATTTGTTAGTGGTACAGTCAATTCGTTTACACAAAATTTTACTAATTTTGGCGGGAGTTCGTCGAACCCACAGCTTATTTTGTTTTTTAAGCTTTTTATAATATTTTTTATTTCTATTGGACTCACTGGGTTGAGGTACATTGTATCAAGATTAGGAGTAATTACAGGGCGACCTTTTGGCTCATTATTATGTTTTTTGTTCGAGCCTATTGACACAAAATAGTCATTTAACGAATTGGCTACTGTGTTTGGGTCTTCATAGGTCTTGTTATTTATAACCAATTTTATGTTTTTTAAAGTCTTTATTGTGTTTTTATTAGTTTTTTCTTTTATTATTTGCCACATGGATTTAGACATATTTTTAGAGTTTTTCATCGTTTTTATATATTGATTTCGTTTTGAAATTAGCACAGATTTTTTTAATAATTTTTCATATTTTTTATAATGCTCATTTAGGATAGGATTATTTGTTTGTGATACCAAGATTTTTAAGAGGCGTTTATTTTTGCATGAGATTTTTATACCTTTGGTCAGCCAGTTTCTATTTTTTGTCTTTATTGTGATTGTTTTCTCTGGTATGCATTCGTTTAATATTGTATATAATTTTTTATGAAAGGCGTCGTAATTTTGATTTATAGTATTTTCAGGTGATAATATGGTATCCCAGTCTAAAGTTTTCAATTTGTCTCGAAATGCTTTTAAGTTTTTTGTATTATAAATTCTTTTACACGTACGGTAAGCTCGGGTATTGTTCGTTTTGAGTTGTTTCATAATTATTTTATTAAATATCTATACTAATATGTATAAAGCGGAAGAGTTTGTACTAAGAGAATGTACTAATTCCCAGAGTGAACAAGGAAAAAGGGATTTGAAAAATTCTAGTTATATTTGATAGCCCAATTCTTGAAGAAGGTTATAGGTTATAGGCTATTCAACATCACCATACGACCGTTAGAAGCCTATGAAAAAGAAAGAAAGTAAGAAAAGTCTGTTCCCGCAGAATACCGAAGTCTCGGGCTGCAGATAGTAGTAAGTACTATAAAATAAATATATAAATGTATGTAGTAGGGATGTAACGGAGGTAGTTTTATCGGAACCGAAGTCGGAATCGGAGTTTTTAAAATTACTTTATCGGAGTCGGAATCGGAGTCGGAGCCAGGATCAGAAGTGGTGGCATGAGAGAGAATTTTTATTTAAGGACAAATAAAACATTATTTAGTCAAATTTTTTTCATTTCAATTTTCAATTATAAAATAAAACACAAACAATGAAAAAAAATTGGCATATTTCCAAATAAACAAGAAATTAAAATAAATGAATTTAAACCCAAAGTAGCATATTAAGTACATTATATTAAATGAACAAAAGCTTTAAAACAAATTAAATCAAATGAATTCACTCCAAAAGTTATATAATACGTTTTGTTCGTAAAGTATAATTACGAACAAAACGTCTCAAAAAACATAAATATGGTTCTTCAGTGCCCTATAGAGCATTTTTTTTGGAATTGGTCTTAAATACAGCGTTAATAATAAAAACAAAATGAGGGCGCCACTTAGCTTTGTGCACCCTCATAAGCCGCAAAAATCAAAACAAATATCTATAACCTATGAACGTGTCGTGTGCGTAACAAATTAACAAGTGAAAAAATAATTGACGATAGAGTGCACGTAGTGGGAGTCGGGGATTCCCCGCACGACATGTATGAACCTGTTCATAACAGTCGACACAGGCCGCCGCGCCGCCACTATGTTATGCTTCGGCCTCCGATTAAAACCTTCGATTTAAAAGTGTCGGAGCCGAAGTCGGAACCGAAAGTGTAATAATAATCGGAAGTTCCGACTTAACGGAACCGGAGTCGAAGCTCCGTAACATCCCTGGTATGTAGTACTACCTACCAATCATAAAACATGGAGAGGTTTTTTAAACATTTAAAAAAAAACCTCCGATTGAATCAGAAAAAAGTGCACAACGCCGCTAAAGAAGTTTGGTTGTGGCAGTGGCGAATTTTTAAGTTTATAAAAGAGGAAGGAGAGGTGAACATGTAATTTCTAAAATATGTAATACGCAATTTTATGTATTTTTTACAAACGGCGCCGCGGAGGTTAGTGTAGTATTACAATAAATTCAAATAATACTTATTAGTTATTCTGTAATATAGTAAAATTGTGGAACAAAAACAACACAATATTTGCAGTAATATCTCACATGTTATACCATAAACTCGTCGTCAGTTGGATACCTATAGCGGGAATGATTCGGTATAAGGTAGAAAGAATATTCTAGGCCCTTTTATCCATGAATGAGTCCAATAGTTTCATATAACATAAAATGCAACATTTTACAATGTTATTGAGTGTGCGCCTAAAGTGTACGCATCATGCACGATATAATTAAGATCATTCTCTTTATTCTAGTTTACAAAAAAATCCTTATGACGACGGACAGTCGCGTACAGCATGATGCGTAAAGTACTATAAACGACGCATCGCTTTTGTACGTTGAATTAAGTATGACATGCGACGTCAATTTATTTCAGTTATCGAAAGTTCTATGACGTTATTTCTTGTCCAGTTTCGTGATCGTAGTACTCGGTCAACTGCAAGTACTTTATAGATTTGGATTTAAAATTTTTGATAACCAGGCAGACAGATGTAAAATACAAGACTGCAATGTTTCCTGCGTTTACCGCTACGAGACCTTGCTTCTTGGCAAATTTCGTAATCCTAAGCTAGTTGCAGGTAACTATATATTTTGTTTGTTGTAAAAACATTATAAAGAATTATAAGAACAAAATGACGATTTACGGACTTTTCCCTATACTGGGTTACGAGACCTTGCATGTTCATGCATGAGTCTAGATCAACTGCAAGTACCCTATAGGTAGGGTTTGATTTCTGTTTTCTTTACATATCTAGACAACAAAATAATATTTTATGGGTACAATTATATCTTTTGACGTCGGGAACCCTCAATAACAATCAAATTGAATAAAACAAAACTGCTGTTTTATGATAACCTGCCTGATGAGATATCAGGCAGGTTATCTCATTTTTTTTGTTTTGTCCCAAGAATTAAAGAAGTAAATAGTAATAACAATTAAGTATCGACTTCCTGTTCCGAGTTCAATCATTATGCAAATACTTAGATAGCGGATCCCGCCAATCCTAATGGATTAGGAAAACTAAATCCAATAGTATAGATATCAATACCCGTGTCCCATAGAGCTCTGTATTGTTCCCGAAGTTGTTTCTTCTGCATATTAATGATATATATTCAATTGGTGGCATTCATTGTTATATGAACGACAGCACTGGGAACACTTATTATACAGGCCGTGCTTAACATCGCTCCCTTGTTTGAAATAGAAGGTACTTTGAGTAAAGTATCTGATTGGGGGCGGTTGAACTCTGTCTAATTCAACCCTATAAAGACAGAAGTCTGCGCGATCATCACTAAGAAAATCCTATTAGCTCAACATTTCAGAACACATCATGTACCACTACCAAGAGCACTGGGAATCTCGGTGACGAGATCTCCAGCGACGTTCAGTACCGAAAACACCTGGATGAGAAGATCAAGCTGGTCAAGAAACTTGATGTGCTCAACAGAGCCAAACAACATTTCAGCTCATGGCAGAGACTTATGTTATATAAATCTCAAATCAGACTCCATATGGAGTACTGTAGTCACTTTTGGACGAGGGCACCTGGAGACCACCTAGGCCTTGTGATATGATGCTAAGACGAGATGTGAGGGTCAAAAGAATGTCAAGAATACAACAGAGCTCTGCGGACCGCCACTTGAAGACCAAGCTATCAGATCAGCCGCCACCGATAATGATTTTGTGCATCTGTTAAGAAGCTAACAAGCCACGCAAATCCTTCAGCGGTCTGTAAGATGGCACCTTGAACAGAAAACCACGATGCCAGACCAGACCAAACACAGTTATTGAATTATAAGTTTATTCTATTACCACTTTAGGAAACAACAAGAATTTGTAATGCTTGCAATGCAAGGAGCCTAACGCGCAGTTACAAACTCGCTGTTAACCCGGCAACTCTTCAAGACTTTACTCTTAAGGAGAAACTGTAACTGTGACTTTACTCTTAAGGAGTACTGAAATACATTTAAATAATGGCCGTTCGTCCCTCAATGCAATAACGAAGCTATGTATATGTAAGCTGTATTGATGGGCCCATGAACACAAATGTTTGTACTATGTGGGAATAGAATCCACTAGCTTTGGTATTAAAGTAGCCATTGTTAACCACTCGGCCATCGGGTTCGTCATAATGAATGTATGTAGTACGAAAAAAATATGGACCAAGCGTCAAATCCATACAAAATCAAAATACAGACATACATCCGTTTAATACGAAGAGTAGCCATGATAATAAATTTCCGATTACCAACATTACAAGTGATTTATAGGAAAGATAAAAAATATATCAAAGCTCTATACAACTCATTTACATGTAGATAAGAGGTAAATAGTGCTTATCATTATTGTATGTTATATACGCACATATCTACTGAACTTAGAGCACTATTCGAAATTAATAACAATGACTAACAGTAATAGAAACATTACTGAAATGAAACTCCAAAAGTTTAAACCATTACTTGGCAACTTAACTATATTTATAACCTCAGGGGTGGGAAAAGTGGTAACGATCCGACACGAGATTTTTTAATAAGGGAGGCCTTTGTCAGCTGTGGATAAATACGGCTTGAAATAATGATGATATAGAATAATTTAAAAAGCTATATCTTATCTGAATACATTCGATCCAAATTGTTAAGAGCCTTTCCTGAGATACTCGAAATATATTTATATATAATGAACAAATTGAATATGCAAAATTGCAAAGTAATAAGATACACATTGCGTACCTCTTGACGCGGGTATGTGAGTTAATGCAAATGTATTTGGTTTCAACGATTATAATGATTATACTGTAAGCAGGTATTTTTTTAAAGATATACTTCTTATTTGCAAAGGAGTATCTTGTTGAATTATTATAAGGTAGCAATTTTTGAGAGTGGTCAAACATCTTCACGTCAGATCCCTTTCGGGGTAGGCAGATAGAACCAAGCGCCTTAAGACGCGGTCATTACACGCCTCACCAACTCCTTTCATGTCTCTTTTCTTTTCCTTTTCTTGCTATATATTTGTATTCCTCCCGATGATAAGTTTCATAATTCAACTGTCTACTTGCACTTAATATTGACCCGCTTTTGTTTATTGAACTTCACATCGCCGCCTCTGACGCGCCATATCACTACATATTATAAAACGAAGTCCCTCGCCGAGTCTGTCTGTTTGTTCGCGATAAACTAAAAAAATAATGAACGGATTTTCATGCGGTTTTCACTAAAAGACAGAGTGATTCTTGTTAAGGTTTTGTGTAAATCGGTTGAAATATGACGACAATTGCTGAAGTGTCGGAAAAAGTTAAGTCGCCTGGGAGCTTTCATCGGATATTATACGGATATACAGTATTAATCCTTATCAACTTTAATACGCTAGTTACATTAAATGCATTTCATGCACATTATGATAATCCTTTACACCATACAAAAGGAAATGATGGACTCGACAGACGTTGTCTTGCCTGAACGTTACCGTTTGGCTTGCCTGCTATTTTTCCTAGAACCCGATTGTAGCGTCACCTACTCACCTAGCCGGTCCAATTGTGAATCGAAACCATCCAGGGACCCACTCACATACACACACAAAATTTCATCAAAAATCGGTAGGTAGGCATAATATGCTCTACTATCTCTGGCGGGTCGCTAGCATGCCATATTTTGAGATTTTATTATCTACATTGGAGGTAATCGGTAGTAGCTTTGTTATGTAAATATAATGATGAAAAATAAAGCATGATTATAATGCCGCCTTGTAATGAGATAAATATACGAGATACTGTAATAAATATAATAACAGATGTTTAAAAATTGAGGTAAGATTGATTGATATACGTATAGATAAGAATTGGGTTTTTATGTCAGCTAATCTAAAACTCTTTGACTCAATCTCTAATATTACGTTCACAAGAGACGGGCCGCGCTTTGTCGGGCCCCATACATACACGATAAGATAACTTTTTTTTAATTAGACATTCAATTAGATAGGTTTTCAGATGAGCAAGTCTATCTGCAGCGTACCTTGTAAAGTTTTTGTGTAACAAACTAACATTTTTAAATCGCGAGTAACTAACAGAAATATTCGACGAATAATGACACCACTATCAATAATGGTTAAAAATCATAGATATTTTTGATTGTAAAGGGTGGACAGTCCGTGTACGCGGCGTGTAGTTTTCGTGAAAGGACCAAGACTAATTCATGAGATTTCATCATCACACGCCGCCATTGCGGTTCCGAATTGCTAATGAGTTAGTTATATGTGATAAATTGTTGAGTTGAATGAATTGAGTTGATTGAATTCTCAGCCGAGGTTTTCCAAAGGGAATACACTATTTAGTTCTACAAGGCGTGAAATTGTTATTACAGAGTCGGCAACGCGAGAGTGAACTAGTGTAGCAAATCTTCATAGCCTAAAGTTGACCACGGAACTACGTGGACTTTTTAAAATAATTATCCTGCCTGGGGAGTCTACAGAACTACTCGTACTACTACTCTGTCCTGAAAAGTTTGCATTCCCAACATACGATTATATACGTAGGAGCCATCGATATACATATATAGTTTATTTATCTCCATAAATTCCATTTTCTTACAAACTAAACAAGTGAGAATGTAATATTTTTACCACTAGTATGGAATTTGTGGGAGATCTGGTGCCTAAACTAAGCCAAGGCTTGTATTTTAGAACACCAGGCCCCCCCCCTTTTCGCACAATATTCATGCATGCACATACATATATATACATAATATATATATATACACACAGTATCTAATTACAATGCAATAGATAGATACATAAACAATACAATACATTTTATAGTTACTTTATCTATGCTTCATGTTCCCGAATTACTTCCTATTTTTGTATAACAATAAGTTTTTCAATTTCGTCATAAGTCCTTTCTTTTAACCATTTAGTTATTTTATTTTTAAATGTATACCTGGTACAGTTCACAATATTTAGTATGTTATTTATTTTGTTGTATAGCATTCCTGAACGAATAAGGTAATATTTTTGAGCAAAAGAGGTTCTGGCGGTGTTTGTTTCACATACTGAGTAATGGCGTCTAGTATGCGCCCTGTCTTTCATCACATCCAACGAAATCGCAGCGTGTTTACGCATTAATGTCAATAAAATGTATGTTTGGCGCACAGTAAGTATGTCTGCTTCTTGGTGTAATTGATAGGTAGGAAATAGACGAGGTTTGGAAAGACCGACTTTAAGGATAAATTTCTGAGCTCTTTCCAGTTCTATCAGTTTAGTTTTACCTACACCACCCCAAGCAGTGACACAGTACCTTAAAATCGAATATACCAAAGCCTCATACACTAACCTTATGGTACGACTATCAGCTACAGTGCGAAGTTGTCTGAAGATATATGTAAGTTTCCTTACTCTTTGCGCCACGCAGGATATGATTTTCAAAAGACAAATTGGAGTCAATTATGATACCGAGGTATTTTGTACTCTGCGTGGCACTAATAGCACGGAAGTTACAGTGGGAGTTTAGGGAAAAGTTGCATTTGTGCGCAAAGATCGAGGTAGCATTGTTAGACACATTTGCTTTGTTTTGAATAGTGAATTTGATATATTTGGTTTTTGTGTCATTTAATGTAAGGGAGTTGGATGATAGCCAGTGACATACTGTATTGAATCCAGATTGCGCCAAATCAAACAGTTCGAGATGTGAGTATGCAAAAAATGTAAGAGTCGTGTCATCAGCATATGATGTGATACGGCAATTTTTTAAATTTAATTCGCACAGTTCACTGATGTAGCAAAGAAACAGCGTTGGGCCAATGATACTCCCCTGCGGGACCCCAAATTCTACAGACAACTCCTCACTGATATAGTCTCCGATTTTAACATACTGCGTTCTGCCTTTTAAATAATCTGTTATCAGATTCAGTGGAGTGCCTCTAATACATATATCGTTAAGCTTCTGTATCAGGTGGGAAATAGAGACGGTATCGAAAGCTTTTGCTAGGTCGAGAGATATAGTTAAACATTTCTTTTTCCCATCCATTTTTTCAGCCAAGTAATCAGTGAAATCAAGAACAGCATCATCTGTTGAGCGACCAGATCTAAAACCATACTGTCTATTAGATATTATATTATGTTTTTCTAGGTAGTTGACTAATCTAGTGTTAATGATGCGTTCTAATATTTTGAAGAAGGTCGTGAGTATTGCTATAGGTCTATAGTTCTCAGTACAGCCTCTATCCCCCGTCTTATGTATCGCATGAATTATAGCTTTTTTTAGAGCAAGTGGGAACACTCCAGTTTCAAAGCAACGATTTATCAGACTTGTGAGTACTGGCGTTATGAATTCTTCTATGATTTGAAGAGCTCTGGTGCTTATGGAATCCCATCCAGGAGAGCAATCGGTTTTAAAATTTTGGATTGTCCTATAAACTTCATTACAGCCAGTCGGTAACAGGACGAATGAGTTAACAGAAGGGTGTGTTTTATAGTTAAACTTGGGTACAGTTGAGAAAATTTCATCAGAAAGCTTTTTGCCGATATTGGAAAAATATTCGTTAATTTTATTAATTGTTGTTAGGGGCTCTTTGTTTTTTAGGACTGATTCGACATGTCCTTGATTTTCTCTTTTACAAGTTTACGTTACGTTTTTATAGTACTTAGTCCAGAGTCTCTTTGTGCTGTTTTTTGAATCTTTTTCATACAGATTTTTAAGATTTTTTAGTAAATTGTTACAATGGTTCCTGCATCGTTTGTATGAGATTCGTAAAATTTCGTCATTTCAAATCCACAAAATGCGGTTCTTCCACAACACAGTTCAAATTATTTTTAACGTAAACCACTATCTCATTATTTTGATTATAGTTGTCGTTTGTTTTGTGTGAATTATAACCGGGTGTTTTAGGCAAGTTAGTCATACGCGATAGCCAACATTCAGACAGCACCATGATATCACACGAGTTTTCGAATCTCCTTAGTAAAATACTTAATTCATCAAAATTACGATTTAGACTACGTATATTTTGTTGTAATATTTTCAGATAGCAATTTGGGAATTTTAGATAAGAGTTACATTCTTCTGGTTTACACGTGATTGGGGTTGTTATTTTAAATTGATCTATATTTTCTATTAATTTATTAATGTGATCGAAATGGGGGGTCATGTGCCAGAAGCGTGCTCGTTCGCGACCCCTGCCAATCAGTCGATTGCAATTCTGGACCAAGAGCGCACCGACGTGCGGATTAGGGCGTCCCCCGTAGGCGACGCGCACCGATCCGCCCCCGTCGGTGCGAATACAGCTGCATGCGGCGGTGGGGGCCGCCACCCACCACGCAGCGCCAATTCCGGCGGGACGAGGGGAGCCGAGTGCCGCATAGGCACGTGGAATGTGAGAGGTGGATTGAAAGATAAGACGAATGAACTGATAGACGTAATGAATGATAGACGTTTGGATGCTTTATGTGTGACAGAGACTAAGCGCAAGGGGAGCGACACCGATGATCTGCCCGGTGGTATGATGGCCCTATGGTCTGGGGTAGACCGTGACGATCATGCCAGTGCTGGTGTAGGTGTCGTACTCTCCTCTCGCTTAGCCACTGGTGTAAGAGATTACTGTTTGGTAGGGCCTAGACTTCTCTGGGTTCGTATTAAACTGGGCATCACGCGAGTATTTTTGGTTGCAGCATACGCTCCCGTAAGCTCAGCGTGTGCTCAAGAACTGGAGAAGTTTTGGGAGTCTGTGAGGGATGTTCTGGACTTAGTTGAAGGGAACGAAAGAGTGATTATGTGTGGAGACTTGAATGGATGGGTTGGGACCAAGCGATACAGCTATGAAGCTGTTCTTGGTCCGTATGGAGATAAGAGAGTGAACGAAGCAGGTAAGTCTATACTAGATTTATGTATGGAACGAGGCCTCCTCGTGTCGAATACTTTATTTCATCATAAGGATATTCACACGTATACATGGAGAAGGAATGATCAAAAAAGTGTGATTGATTTGATTTTAATAGATAGACGTCTCCGAAATGTTTTAATGGATACAAGAGCCTTTAGAGGCCCCACTCTTGAGACGGACCACTACCTGGTGGTAAGCCGGTTTGTGGGCCTTTTTAGGAAGTGGAGGCACTGGCGAGTGCGTATCCCTTTCGGAGATCATGAAAGGATAATGAGCGAAAAATTGCAAGATGAAAGTGTAAGGAGAATGTATGTGCATCTGGTAAGTGAGAGACTTGCAAATGCAAGCCTCTCCGACTCAGATGTGGATGATTGTTGGAAAGTTTTGAAAGAAAGTATGGTGAATAGTGCAAAAGAAGCTTGTGGATGCGCAAAGAGACGTAAAACAGCGAAAGGAGATGCCTGGTGGGATGCGGAGGTTGAATCCTCCGTAGCAAGAAAGAGGAAAGCATGGCTGGATTACGTATCATCTTTGCCTTTAAATGAAAATATGAGAGAAAAGAAGAAAGAAATGTACCGTCTATGCAAGAATGAAACCAAGGCTTTAGTGAAAGAGAAGCGTGAAAGACAAATTATGAATGAGGAAGAGAGGCTGACGAAAAACTTCGAGGCAAATACCAAACTCTTTTGGAGAGAGGTAAAGAAGTCTCGGAGTGGTTCGTCGGCATCCAGAATGGATAAGATAAAGTCTAAAGCTGGTGTCATTCTTGCCAACACTCAGGAAGTGTTAGAACGGTGGAGTGAATATTTTGAGGAAATGTATGAGTATGCCTCGGACGCTGGCAATGAGAGTGAGTCGGATGCTTACTCCACGTTGACGGCGTCCGACGAAGGCATAACTATGGATGAGATCGAATGGTCGATACGAAGCTTGAAAAATGGAAAATCAGCGGGAATTGATCTGATCACAGCTGAGATGATCAAATTAGGTGGCACTTACGTCCGGGACGCCTTCTGGTACCTATGCAACCTATGCTGGAGAACTGGAAGGGTCCCAATGGACTGGAGACGCGCAGTCATCGTGCCCTTGTATAAAGGCAAGGGATCACGCATGGACTGCGCCAACTATAGGGCCATCAGTTTGATCAGCTTAGCAGCAAAAGTATATGGAAAGGTGATTGAAAGGAGAATGAGGGTGAAATCCGATGAAATGCTGTGGGACGCACAAGGAGGTTTCCGAAATGGAAGGGGATGTACGGATCAAGTTTTCTCGCTCCGCAATATCGTAGAGAAGCATCTGGCCATAGACCGGAAGGTTTTCTGCGGTTTTGTGGATCTTGAGAAAGCCTTTGATAGGGTTGTGCGAAAGGAACTGTGGGACATATTGCCGAGATATGGGATTGACGGTTCACTGCTCCGTGCTGTGCAGTCCACTTACAAGGATTGCTCAGCATGTGTGCGGATAGACGGTGGCATGTCACCCTGGTTTGATGTCAAAATTGGTGTCAAACAGGGTTGCATGCTATCTGCTAGGCTGTTTATCCTGTATCTCGATAGTTGTCTGCAGAGAATAAGGTCAACGAATGTGGGATTGCGCATGGGTGACCAAGTGGTGAACTGTCTGCTGTATGCAGACGATGCCGTGCTATTAGCAGATACACCATCTAAACTGCAAACACTGGTCACAGCGATGAAAGACGACTGTATGGAGAAAGGCTTACTACTGAATGCGAAGAAAACAAAGATAATGGTATTTGAAAGAGAAGAATCCAGAACTAATGTAAGGATTACGATTGATGATGAAGTGTTGGAACAAGTGGATGAGTTTGTATATCTTGGATGCGCTTTCAGCAGGGATGGAAGGTACACCGCAGATGTGGAAAGACGAGTGAGTGCTGGGAATAGTGTGAATGGAGCGTTGGGAAAACTTCTTGGCAGTAAAATCCTGAGCCAGAAGGCACAACTCGCTATACACAATGCAGTGTTGGTCCCAACGCTAACTTATGGAAGCGAGAGTTGGGTATGGCAGAAAGAGCATGAAAGTAGAATAAACGCGGTTGAAATGCGAGCGCTGCGCAAAATTTGTGGCGTAAGGCTCGTAGACCGTATTCGCAATGATGATGTTAGAAATAGAGTTGGTCTGAAAGAGAGCGTCGGTGTTAAAATAAGAAGAGGCATGCTCCGATGGTTCGGGCATGTAGAAAGAATGCAAGATGAAAGAATGACGAAGCAGATATACAATGCAAAAGTGGAAGGATGTAGGAGCCGGGGAAGGCCAAGACTTACCTACCATGACCAAATTGGTCATGTTCTATCAGAAGGTGATGTCAGGAGCCCTAGAAACCGGCGTGCGTGCATGAGAAGAGCAATGAATGTTAAAGAAGCGAGTGAGATATGTAAGGATCGAGTCACGTGGCGCTCGGTTCTCTCTGCCTACCCCGCAAGGGATTTGGCGTGAAGTTATAGATAGAATGTGATCGAATTTTGTAAATACAATTATTCCAAGTGAATACATTATATGAATTTAGAAATACTTTTTGAAAGAGTAAAATAAGTGTGAACAGATGATCTTTAAACGTGAAAGTTAAGGCCTTATGTAATAAAGATTTAAAAAAGAAAGTGCACTTTTTTGGAAGCTATGTTTTAATAAGTCATAAATTGTATATGATGTGATGATATGATATGATGTAATTGTATATGAAATTGATTTCAAATTGTATATAAATTGGTGCTTTAAAGTATGATATAAATAGATTTGAATTGAAATGTAGCATGCAAAAAAATATATGATATAATGTTAAATTTTAGATAGAATTGGTAGTTTAAACCAGGGATGTTGCGAACATTCGCATCCGCATCCGCAAATGCGGAACATCCGCATTGATTTGGACATCTGCATCTGCATCCGCATCCGCATTAATCAATGCGAATGTTCATGCGGATGCGAATATTATACAAGTAGCGACAAGACGCGTGCCGGTCGCACGTGACAATGACCAATGGGAGCGAAGAAATTGGCAACAAGATTCGACACGTTTGTTTGTTTTACGAGTAGCTAGTGCATCATTTGTTTCTTGCTAGTGAGTGAATACTATTACGTGTTTGTTTGCGCTGTGAAGTTAAAGTGAAGAAGAAGAGTTTACAAGAAAACTTTATATTCCTTAGACTAATATCCATAAGATCGCAAGGTAAATTTATTATATTACACCGGTAATACATTTTATTGTAGGAAAAATTATCGTTTTATGACGGAATTCGTTATTTTTCCAGGGTGATTCCCGTTATTGATATTTTATCAATTAGTCATTTAACAATGTCGCCACCGACCAAAAGTAATGTATGGGATTATTTTGAACCAAATAAAGAAGACCAGGATAAAGCTAATTGCAAAATAAGTTACTCTCGCAAGGGCCGAACCACGTCGTCTTTGAAAAATCATCTTAAGTCGATGCACTCAGAAGAATTTTCTACAATTGAGAACATTAGTAAAGAAAAAAAATTACAACAGATGAAATCTGACGCAAGTAAGTTTCGACTACTTGGTCGATTTCAAAAATTCTTTCACCATTGAAAAGCTACATTCACGCTATATTTAATGTTAATCTTAGAAAAAATTAGCGATCCTTCCTTATTATAAATGTTAATAATAAGTAAACTCTTTTAATTTTTATTTTGCAATATAAGTTGGACATTTGATTTTGAAAGTTATTTACACAAATATAAAGAAAGGTTTTCTTTTATTTCGAAAATTTAAAATGTCGTACTTGTTAATTACTTTTAAGTAAATAGTTTTTATCACGAGTTTTTATATCAATACATAGTATAAAACAAAGTCGCTTTCGCTGTCTGTCTGTCCCTATAGTGCTTAGATCTTTAAAACTATGCAACGGATTTTGATGCAGTTTTCAATTGGGTGGGTCGCTAGTTTAATATAATAAATTTTTTATATATTACAATTTTTATTCATATGTATTTTTATTTTTTAGATAAAGTTACCACTCCTCTGCAAGAAGCAAAAAAACAACTTTCATTAGAAGAAGTATTTCTAAAAGAAAAGAAGTGGGACGTCAATAATTTAAATTCTCGAAAAATTGATAAACTCATTGGAGAAATGATTGCACTTCAAAATTTACCGTTTAATTTTGTTGAAGGGCTGGGTTTTCGTAGATTGATGCAAGAAGTAGCACCAAGATATAATTTTAGGGGACGCAATTTTTTTACAGATTTTGTATGCAAGGAATTATATAGCAAAGTGGCTCAAAAAGTTAAAGAATTAATCGAAAATTTTGATTACATGTCGTTTACGTCTGACATTTGGTCGGATCCAAGCTCAAATGCTTCTTTGCTTAGCCTGACTTGCCATGGAATTGCAGAAAACTTTGATAGATCATCGATAATATTGAAATGTGAGACATTTGACGGCCGTCACACTGGTGACATAATTGCTGAAAAATTCAGTACCATACTTTCTGAATGGAATATTAAAAAAGAACAACTACATTACCTAATCAGAGATGAAGGGTCAAATATGAAACGAGCCGGGCGATTAGCAGCATTGAATGACATAGACTGTACTGTTCACAAGATACAACTAGCTATCCGTAGTTGTTTAGGTTCCCAAGAAAACATAAAAATACTAAAACAAAAATGTAAGAAAATTTCGACCCATTTCAATCACTCTACCATTGCCCAGAAACAACTGCAATCAATTCAGGACAGACTGAATCAACCGCACCTGAAAGTGTTTCAAGATTGTGTAACGCGATGGAACAGTACATTCTACATGTTTGAGCGTTTTTCAAAGGTAAAGGATGCTCTGAGTCTTTACATGAATGATAATGAAATTGACCCTATTCTGCCAGAAGAATGGAAAATAATTGAAAGTTTTATTCAATTACTTGGACCTTTTGAAGAAGCAACGCGGGAACTGAGCAGTTCTTGTGCTCTTATTTCATCTGTGATACCGATAATACAAATGCTTGAAAAAAAAGTTGATGACTATTTAACAAGATTAGAAGAGTTTGATCCGATTCGTCAGGCTGTTACGACTTTGAAAAACGAACTTTCAACAAAGTTTTCCAGTTTGGGAGAAAACAATTTATATACCATCGCCACCTACTTAGATCCTCGCTATAAGCACAAATTTTTCACTCCGGTGACTGAAGAAAAGATTAAAGATGACATTTTAAAAAAGATAAATACTGAGAATGACATTTTTGGATCTCTTAATACCAATACCAAAAGGGCTAAAATAATTAAATGATTGCACGGAAAATGACACGGAAGAACTAGGACCAGGGACTTCAGGTTTCAACAAAAAACCATGCTTAAGAATGGACCTGGCTATGATGTTGGATTCGTCGAGTGAAGACGAGAGTGAAAATGAGCCAGAAAATGCTTCCAGCATTAAAGCTCTACTCAAAAAGGAGTTACTTGCTTACAGAACTCAAAAGAGAATAAATGTGGATGAAAATCCTTTAAACTGGTGGAGAGTACATCGAGAGGAATTTAAAGTATTATCGCCGATAGTACGAAGATTTTTATCTGCTCCACCGGGCAGTGTTCCTAGCGAACAACTTTTTAGTAGCGCGGGTTTAATTTACGAACCTCTGCGTAATAGACTCGATTCAGAAAAGGCGGCAGTACTACTTTTTATAAAATATAACGCGCCCATTTTTAATTTTAATTATTAATATAAAAATTTTAAACAATTTAAAAAAATTATTACCTCCTTCATTTTTTATTCAACATATTTTTTTATCTAATCATCTTTTTTATTTAACATAAAAATAAGTAGTACTTATTTTTTTTATTAAACTAAGTAGTTTGTGTTTGATTACAATAAAAATGTTAATAATTACGTTATCATTGTTTTAATTCTTCATTAATAGACTTTGTTTACATAATATCTTAAACATCCGCATCCGCATCCGCGGATGTGAGCCTGCAAAACTCCGCATCCGCATCCGCGGATGCGAAAAAATCGGCATCCGAAACATCCCTGGTTTAAACAATAGTTTTCGACCACTAGCAATGTGTATAAATATATCCAATAATAAAATAAACATACTAGTCATTGTCGTTTCAGTTTAAAAAGATCTTCTTCACAAGTAATTAGCATGGGCCGAGATCCTTCTTCTTCTCGTATAAATATTTTCCCACATGAGGTCCATGATGCTACACACTGTTTGTTTTTTACACAGTCCCTGGCTAGATAATATAGGCGGCTTCCTGTTGAGGAGAGTGATTCAGCTATAAAAACAGGTTGTGATTTACCTTCTATCAACGGCTTGCTTTCGTGTCGGAGATGCGAAGTACAAAGTTTTTCTTTCTTCCCTTTGTTAAACGTTTTTGAGGCATTTATCACACTTTCTTTCAGCAAGCTCGAAGAAAGTTCAACTAATATGGGGCCATTGTTTTGGTTTCTTTTGGTTCTGTATACACTTCTAATATCCTCGCTGTGCAATTCAATCTCCAGTGCCTGTCAGACACTTTTCACGATGTTGCATAATCCAAGTTTGTTTTCATTTTCAGATTGCGGTATATTTTTTATTTCTAGGCATGTCGCCTTTGAATTTCGCTCTAAGTATTCAACTTTCTGTTCTAGTGCTTTAATGCTCTTTTTAAACACAGTATTTTGATCTTTCGTTATTTGAAGTTGTTTTAAAATATTATCATATTTTTCGGACATATATTGGATACTTTGCTTAATTTCGCAATTTTGTTGGGTCATTTTTTTCATTTCTTCACTTTGTACATGTTGTTGGCGCTTCAGATCAGCAAGAATATCTTTAATTTCCGACAGAGTTGCATCCCCATGTTTTCGTTTAAAACGGCGCTGGTTATGGGTCTCTTTCCCATGTTCTGTCTCTGAGATGACCAAATCCTATGCGGTGTCAGATTCCTGTACAGAGTCATCAGGTTTCAGAGTTTCATATCCAGTTTTTTTAGGAGGACTTTGTGATAGACATGTTACAAAGTTTGTTTTGCGGTCTAGGCCTATTTGAGCCGACGGCGACAGCGCTTGCGATTAATAATATTTTTATAAAATGCAAGGTTTTAGGCACAACAACAATAACTGCAGTTGCTATTTCTGTCTAATAAACAAGTCTACATATACGTGAAGTTCAATGTCATACCCACTTTAGAATTTGTTAACCACAACAGTTATACATTTTATTTACTTATATCACTGATATTTTTTGTTTTTCTTAATGTTTACATTCATCTTAGTTTAATAGTCCAGTTAGATCCTCACGCCAAGACCCTCGTGGGGTAGGAGGAGAAAACCTAGCGCCACATGATTTTAGGTCAATTAAATTTAATTAAATCACTTTTAATTTATTTTCAATTAGGTCTAAATAGTGCTTACTACCATTTTCACAAAGAGATGGTATTCAACAGGCCATCGTTTGAGCGAACAAATAGACATTTGTTCCTATCACTTCACACATAATATCATCCAGAACATATCATAAAATGATTTCTAACATCTCAAAAATTGTCCTAACATATCATAAAATATGTTCTACTTTTCTATATACAACGTGTCCCTAAATTCAACGATAAGCTGGCACCAACGGATAGACTAACCCATGACTACTCAAAAATAAAAAAAAAATTTTTTGTATCTCTTTTTTTTAATGAAAAAAATAATAAAATTGAAATTTTCTGAAAATGTACATCCCTTATGATAGTTTTAACTACCATAACCACAGTTTTCCAAATATTTTTGATTTATTTTTAGTGTCGGCAACCTAAGTAGCACTGCTATACACTACAATCCCTAAAAACTCCAGGATGCTTGTAGTTTTTGAACAGAATAACCTCAAAGTCATTTTTCTTCCTAAAATTGTATAAGAATTTTACTTACAGACTACTTTAACTCATCGTGGTGAAAAAAAAATGTATTGACACAGGTATGGCAAGTCATTTTAAAAGTTGGCGCAACTAACCAAAATTCTAAAATGGTAAAATACTCTAAGAACACTAGTCACAAAAAAATTCGTAGGTACTATTTCTAAACAAGAACCAAATTTGATAAATTGTTTTTGTTGAGAGTAATCATTTTTATTTCGTACAAGTTGTTTTGTTATTAAAATTAAATGAATCAAAATAAATAAAACAAACAATATTACATTTTATTCATTTATGAAAACACCATTATAATAAATGTTCAAATTGCTTGCCACCGGCATGGCATTAATGCAGGTACGACATCGCCTTAAAAAGGCTTTTTTTATTAGTCGTGCATGTCTTCTCATATTGATTTGATCCACTGCCTGAGATATTTTTTGGCGAAGCTCATCTAATGTTATATTAGATGATAGCATTGATAGAAACATTAGATGAGCTTTGGCGAAGCTCGTCTAATGTTTCTATCAATCTTATACAATTTTAGGAAGAAAAATGACTTTGAGTTTATTTTGTTAAAAAACTACAAGCATCCTGGAGTTTTTAGGGATTGTAGTGTATAGCAGTGCTACTTAGGTTGCCGAGACTAAAAAAAAAACAAAAATATTTGGAAAACCGTGGTTATGGTAATTAAAACTATCATAAGGGATGTACATTTTCAGAAAATTTCAATTTTATAATTTTTTTCATTAAAAAAAAGAGATACAAAAAAAAATCTTTTATTCTTGAGTAGTCATGGGTAGGTCCATCCGTTGGTGCCAGCTTATCGTTGAATTTAGGGACACGTTGTATAGGGTCCAAACAACCATACGGCGCACATGATGATAAGCGGTTACTATAAACGTACCAGATTACCTCTATGCCAAATCCATCAATTCATGGGCTTAGCTGTAAAAAGGTAACAAATAGATTGTCAAAAATATTATAAAAAATATGTACAAGGTGGTAACAAATTAAAGGCATGTTCCTAGCTCTATCTACCCTGAGTTGTAACTCATTTATTTATACTTGAATAGCAAAAAAATGTAATCTTTCTAAAACTTGTAATATTTAGAATATATAAATAAATAACACTATGGATTTTGTGGGAGGGACAATTGTTCAATATTTGATTGAAACTTTCTTCATTGTTACTACCACCTATTTCAAATTATGTGTATCCTCTAATTCACAATATTTTGCTTTTTTCCTTATTGGAGAAAATGTCTCTTTTACTCCTTTTTTTACAAGAAATCTGTTTTAATACATACGTAAGAAAATCCACATCTACCTATCAATATGAGTACAAGTAGAACTCTATACCATGACCTCAGAATTTTCTACTATTTCATAGAAACTATAGAGGTAAACGAACTATTAGATCATGTGATGTAAGGCAGTTACCATATTCCATGGATACCAGCATTACAAGTAGAATGCTCATTGCAATCTCTTGCTGTTCCTTACTTGCTTAGTGGAAACCTCACTAACCTGCAGGAACATAATGGCTCACCATAGTTTTCATTTAGGTTCTTTTAGTATATGTAAGTACAATTGTGCACTACCTCCACCATGTGAACGTGAGCTTTACACTCTAAAGAGATATAAAAACCAGTACCTTCACTCATTAATTTAATTTATAAAAGAATAATTTAAAAATACACCTGTACAATATAGTGCTAATCAGTAGATTTACTAGCATGGATTATATATGTCTAAAGTATGATGTATCTACAATTTGGGAAATACCGGTAATTAATATTTTTAAGTATTAAAATATATCTATGCAGAAAGAAATATTTAGCACTTGAACATAAATCTAGTGCAAATTATATAAAATTTATTAATATATTTAATATGTAATTAACAAAATTTAACTCTCTTACTGTTATTGCAAAATAGTTTTTTAGTTGTCTTGAACTCCTTTGAAAATTCAAGTTATAGAAAATTCCAGAAAAAGCATTCTATTAATCTTACAAAATAATGCTGTGTACCAATTGTTTTTTCAAATGGAGCCGAAAAAAATATTTTCACAACACTAATAATGATCATAAAACACTTGAAAGTAAGAATAAGTTATCTGACCATTTATTATACTTTAATGCTGTTCTTTAGTCTTATTTCAATTGGGATATTTTTATAAATAAATATGATAATGTTCATGTGACAAACACATAGTGAGTATTTTAATTTCAATAAAATCCCTTTTTTCAATTATAGACCAAAATCGTTTAGTAAATACGAAAGTTAAATGGTCGAGAAAATATTTGAGGAGCTGGCGATCAAAAGCCCTCTTTATAATCAATTACAGGAGACGCAAAAACAAATATAGGTAACTTCTTTTAGTATATGTGATTTTTATCTTGTACGAAATGACACTTTGGATATTTATTTTGAATATGCTATTACTGCATTTGATTGACAAATCTCTAATCTTATGTACATATATAAACATACTCATGCATTTTGCGAGCACAAAAAAGAAAAAATATTATATATGGGGCCGCAGACTAATTCTAGTTTTGTTCTTTAGCTCAACATTTAAAGTTTGTCTTGATTTCAGTAGGAAAACCATAAATTCCAACAAGCGGGCATTGTGGGTGTCCTGCCACCCCTCAACTCTTGGAAACTTTAAATTTTTGGTATATATTGTTTTTTTTAAGACCTAGTGTCGGATTTTCTATGTTATCATGTAAATATAGCTTTCTATAATTTTTTTTTTATTAGTTTATTTAAAGTATGAACAAAACAGACTTAAAATTCCACCTGTCACTGCTTTGGGATAAATACAGCATTTCTATTAATTTCTAAATAATAAAATAAATGTTGTAAAGAACTTTTTATTGATAATTCAAACACAGTAACAATGTAGCTAGCTGAAAGGATATTCAGCTACCAAATATTCTACCAAGATGGCACTGTAAAGAGGGAACCGCTGCTTGCAGAATGATAAACCATGTGCTATATATTTCGCTGAACTACTCATACATGGCTGAAGACAAACTGCGTGCAAAACTGCACATAAATTAGTATTATAGTACTCCTGTGAGATATTATAGACCACGGATGAAAACCTCCGTTTAAACAAATAATTATAATAACTTCTTTTATGGGAAACTATTTATACTCATATTTTACTAACATTGTTTTCATTTTACCTTGTTATCAATAGAAGATAAATCAGTTAAAATGATAAAAATTAAAAATATACTTACAAGCACGGCTCTCTGAATTCGCCATTCCCTCAGCCTTTAATTGCTTTTCAAGTTCTGTATAAATTACACTATAAGAGTTAATGACTCCAAATATAATTCCATTGGTAAGAAAGGACCCCATCATAACTATATAGGCCCTGAATCCTCCATCAGGAGGACACGTTGCATTTTCAAGAGGAACATTTCCATTTCTTGTGGCCTTTTGGTTTCCTGATAGCAAATCAGAATTTTCCATGGGTTCCCGATCCATTCTCCAGTTGTAAATATAACAGGATTTATTTTCCGCTTAGCACGTGGTGTGCGGTTAATAAATAAAATTACAATGTAAATTACTCCAGGTCCAGTTCCTTTATATGTAGGTATACTACATTTTTATGCACATTATATAGCTATGTCATTAAACATGATAAAATAAATAAACAGAAATTTGTACTACATTAGATGAAGTAAAATCAGATGTAGGTATAATACGATCAAAGAATACGAAATGAATGAATGACAGAAAAGAGAGACAAACTAATCGTAAATATAAATAGTATTGCCAACTTTAAAAAATATTTACACCTTAATGTAACTTAATAAAATCCCTAAAGTCCATAACTCTTGGAGTGATGTTAAATTGGATGTTAAGCGAGCGAGGTATGTATTATGACGCTTAGTTCTCTCTACCTACAGTACAAGGGACCTAGCGTGAATATATACATTCTTATTTTACTAACTTGTACCTACGCACGATATATTAATTTGAACATAATTTCGTTCTGTTAAGTTATGATGAATTAAATATTATGAACATTTTTATACAAAGGGAATCAGAAAATGATATCAACACCAATCCCTGTGTAATAAAATAAATATATTCCAAAAAATTAAAAACCCACACAAACCCCTATCGCCTAGTTTTGTCCCTAAATTTGTAGGAAAGTAACTACTAAAATGGCAATACCGTTGGATTCTTGACAGCGACAGTACACCGAAAACTGTTTATTATAATTATTTCTTCTTTGTGGCATTCTTGGTGTTGTCTGTCGCCAATGGCAAATCTTTTATTAGTAAGTAGCCAGTTGTTATATGCAAAAAACTGTTTATAACCACTATTGACACAGTCACTGTCGAAATTTATATTATTGTGTTCATAGCAGAAGTACACTACTTTACACAGTATGTCACGTGGGTCGGATTAAACTCCCAGTACAGAAAGGTAATAAAAGCATATAAAAAGAAAGAAAGATTTCTTTGTAGTTGTCCCATACACAGTGTTGTTTTCACAGTCGTGATGTTTGACACACCTTATTTTAACCGTCTTCAAAAAAGGAGATTCTTAATTCGGCTAAACATTTTTGCTGTTGTCAACTGAATTTCAGTAGCGCTGAAATATTCGCCGACCATATAGAACGCCAATTTCCCCCTAACGATACCGTTATGTAAATAGTGTTTGAATTTGAAAGACGCTTACTAATTACCTAGCCCCGCACATTATCTTGATTGCTCTTCAATTATTGAGAGTACTGCAATGATTTCCCAGGGTTCAACCAGAAGGGGACTATAGTTGCAGTATTTCTCGATATAGAGAATGTGTTCGTCTATCAAATGCATTCTCCATGTTTAGCGAGCTGCTGTACAAACTAAAGACGTTCAGCGCATCAAAACGCTTAGTGCGAATAATGGCTTCCTGATCCTGATCGACAGACGATTCCATGTAGCAGTGGAGAAGGACTCTTCAACCACCCGAAAAATCG
Organism: Pyralis farinalis; assembly: GCA_947507595.1. NCBI lineage: Eukaryota > Metazoa > Arthropoda > Insecta > Lepidoptera > Pyralidae > Pyralis > Pyralis farinalis. The sequence goes on from OX382273.1 coordinate 15,917,922, forward strand.
TAGCTGGTGTACCGTAAGGGAACTGCCTCTCCCTAGCTTTGCATGCTACTCCGATGATATCCCGAATTCGGATGAGTCGACTTTTGCATTGTACGCCGACGACGCAGCATATCTAACATAACAAAAATGCTAGATTAGATAAAAAATGCTAGACGGATTCGCAGTGTCGAAAATACAACGCGTACTCAATATGCTTCTGGAGCAGCTCGACAAGTAAAGACTCTTGTTGACGTGCGAAAAACGCAAGTTAAAAGTGAATTACGCCGTAAAGAAGCTTGCCGTCCCCTACCTTCATTGTGAGCGTGAGAATAACACGCGAACAAGGTCGTCGCACGAACTAGAACATTGCGCGTGCTACTGCGACCGCTGCTTTCCTCGAAGCTGCCCCTAAATACAAAACTCAGCATATACAAGACCTACATACGGCCATGTTTAACATATGCAGCGCCAGCTTGGTACGCCATGTTAAGCAAAGGAAACACTGAATAAATCCAGCAACAACTACCGGTCTCCCTCAGGCAGATTATAGTAGTACTGTGTAAAGAACGCCACTATAGAGAGGGACTTACGTATGGAGAGCACGGAGTCATTTTTACGCCGATTCACCAAAGGCGAGCGCATTCTCAACACCCAGAAGTAGCAAAGAAGATTGTTTTTGACTCACTAGCCTCACTATCGTGTCAGAACATGCCAGTAATCAACCAGTTGACCGGGATACCATATGCAGAAGGTTGTCACGATTCCGAAGATAGGGAACCGCGTGCAACAAGGATTAGGAAATGGTGTCCAACCGGGGATAGGTAGCTGTGTACAATCGACGACGAAATTGAACCTGAAATTTATAGAAGCCCCGTGAACTAGGGGCGGCGCCGGATCTGTAGTGGCATGTATCCGTCACGCTGAATTGCTAACTAAGGAAATACTCGCAGGGGTTAAACGTATAGAGAAAACCTATCAACCGAGGACATCATAGAGAGAGAGAGAGAGTAGATGAGTGGCTGAAGAATCACCAAATTCGTCAAGAACAATCTTCAACGACAGAGCCAATAGAAAAACGTGATCCTCCAAAACTACTAGGTGCGGTACGGAGTTACGGAGGGAGCGAGACGGCAAGGTGTGCCAGCGTGACAGACGCAATAAGGTACTATATCGTTTTGTACACTCAAGGCGGAGCAGAGTCAAAGAATGCTGATTGGATGAGTATAGGGATAGACGGAATACCCGAAGTAGGAGGAATGCTGAAGCCGCGGACCTAACACCGCGATGCAAGAGGGCAGCGGATAGGATCGCTGGGACGCTTCAAGGAATGACGCGTTCCGTGCTACGATAAGCAGAAAATCTACTTATCTTCAGTGGAGTCGCAACAGAGTGGCTGCTCTTCAAGGTAGCAATGCGAAAATCGAATAATATATTCAGCATTACGCCGACGGAAAATTTTTCGAGATTTCGTATCTGTCTCCGAGAGGAGGCAAACGAGACAGTGTATGCCCTGCTATGTACCGCCATAGATCCAAAATATGAAAATCTCGAGCAAGTATTTTGACGAACGACGATGAACGTTAGAAGGAATCAACAGCCTGACAAGGCCCGCTAAGACGCCTTGAAAGTTGAACACGTTTGCTACAAAGTGTAAAAATATAGTACAATGTGCTTGAGAATTTAGATGATAGAGCATATTTGAATAACCCGTATCGTACCTTCTTCTATATCAGTATAGATAAGGGAAATGATAAGAAAATTAGGAAAACATTTAAGATCAAAATCGTGTGATTTCGCTGAAGAAAATTAATATTATACAGAACCACCTATTGTTATGATGTCGAGATTCCTAATGCAGCAAACAAACCAGGCCACATGACACGCATATGAGATAATAGAACCGAGAAGAGTCACAGCGAGGTACGCACAGGCAGGATCCACCAAAAGCGGGATGCCCAAGCGAAACACCGCGGATGCCTGACCGCAAATGTCAGAAATACGCACATCTACGCGAAATCAAGCACGGGGATGTTGCTACGCTGCGTTTATTGATAGGAGCCGTTAATTGGCATTTGGCAATCATATTAACGCATAAACTACTATTTGGTAAACAAAACGAACCCGAAGCCGTCTCGGATGGACGATTTACGGATGCGTTCCGTCCGCGTATCACGATACAAGGCGACAGAGTAATTCACATCGCGACCGTTGAGCGACGAAACGAGATTCGAGAAATAAAAGAATTAAACGACGCGGTGAGGAAACACTTTGAGATCGATTCGCTAGGTATCACGTCGGTACAGCGGCTCAGTACAGCGAACGATCAAGCCGTGAAACTCTTTAAAGAAGCCAGCGTTATACTTGTCGTTATCTTCTTCTTAGCGTTATCCCGTTTTCTAACCCATTAGGATCCTAGGGGTTCGCTATTTAAGCCTAAGAATCTTGGAGAAATATTGATATTTACATTTAGCGACTGCTGTCTCCACAACCCAGGGGGAACCAGACCTTTTTTAGGGAATGTCACGTTTTTCGAATTGTAATTTCTTGGATGTGCGGGTTTCCTCGTTTTCCTTCACGGATGTTTACAAATATGTACTTATATAAATCCGAAAACAAGAATTTAGTGGTACATACCAGAATTCGAACCGAGGACCAGTTGGTCAATAGAGCGGTTCTTTATACACAGGGATATCACTGCTCTTGCCAGCTTTATACAGATAAGAAAGTAAGTATAATTCATAAATACTGTTACATAGAAACTGATTTTTTTTTCAATCTTTAATTAGGTATTTTGAATTTGGAATCCGTTAATTATGTTAAAAACTTCTTTCGATTTCCTGCCGTTTTTCATATTTTTTTCTTGTTTATTATCAAATTACAATATGAAATGGGGTGTTAAAAAAAATAGGATTGCAGTGATTGCCTTGCACAAAGTAGGAGCCGTCGGTCATATTCAAGACAATATCACAAAAAGCTTGGTATCAGCCGTACGATCATTTATCGTAGGTACTATCGACAGATATACCAACACTTCCTCTTTTGAAGACCATAAAAGTACGGGGGGACCGCGTGTTGTTAGAACTACAAAGGCTGTTAATGATGTTAAAGCCAGAATTCGCCGAAACAAAAAATCTTATTGTGAGAAGTGAAGATTCCCGCTAGGACTCTGTCGCGTATAATAAAACAAGACCTGAAGCTTGGCACTTATCGTCGATATACAGGACATGCCCTAAATCAATCCCTACAACTGAAGAGAGTCGATCGATCAAAATGCCTTCTGTCCCGATACGCAGGTGAAAGGCACAGAAATATCCTCTTTACTGATGAAAAAAATTTCATGATTGAAGAGAACAAGTAAAATCACAAAGTGTACGCATATAGTCCTAAAGAAGCCACCCAAAAGGGTCGGAAAGGTATGACGTAGACATATTCCTGCGTTTTCAATGGTTTGGTGGGGGTGTCTTATCAAGGAATCACGAAGCTTCACTTTTGTGAAAAAGTAGTGAAGACTTCAGCCAAAGTGTATCAAGAGACTGTCTGGGATCGTGTTGTGAAATTTCTCAGTAATACACTTTTTAAAAATGTACCGTAGACTTTCCAGCAAGACTCTGTACCTGGTCACAAGACACGAACTACCCAAGCCTGGTTCGAAACCAACGTTCCGGACTTTATAAAGAACTGAAGACTGGCCCTCGTCTAGTCTAGATCTGAAGTATAAATTATGGTCAGTTTTAGAGGACATGGCCTGCTCAAAACGACACGCCAACATTGTGCCTGTTAAGAAATCTCTGGAGCAAGCAGTGGCTAAATTTTCCATGGAAACAGTGCGTAAATCCATAGATTCGTAGCCGCACAGATTAAAGGCCTGTCGGTTCTCTCTGCCTACCCCGCAAGGGATTTGGCGTGAAGTATAGATAGATATAAGTTTCATACAAAAACCAAATACAATAATGCGCGATTCTATTTCTGCATTAATTTAATAGATTAAAAAAATAGAATTAACTTTGACATATCTAATTTGTGGATGCATTTTCTGATTTATACAACGAAGATTCAGAATTTCAATTTCGGCTAATATAATCATGATTCCAGAAATATGTGAATTATTATGGGGTTGAAAAATCAAACAAATTTCGTTTTGTTGTAGGTAACCATAGTTAAATCGTGTAATAATCTAAACTAGAAAATAATACGTAAATGTTCATGGCAGAATTACGAGTAGGCATGTAGCGTTAAGCGGAGTATTCCCAGTGTGCCACTAGATTTTTGCATTGAATTGTTGGTATAGGCCTAAGTCGTTGACATTTTTGAAAGATGCTGCATGCGAGATTATGTAAATATGCTCGTAGGTCACGAGGCAGGAAGCGCTCGTCTTCATTGCACGAGGTTCTCCACGCCTGTTTGAGAGACACTAGGTAGGATTCGCTCATTTATCCAACATGAGCTATCTGCGCTCATTTTGAAAGACGAATATGAAAATTATTGGTACATAGATACGTTAGTAGGCGATAAAACGTAGCGCATACGAATCATGAATTTTGTCGTCCCAACACGAAGTTTACAACGTTTGTTAGTTCTGTTTTATGTTTGAGTATGCAACGATTTAGAGGTGTACTAGTTAGCGGCATAATACTTAGAGGCGTAATAATTAGCAGCGTAATACTTAGCGGCTTAAGCAGAGTTGCTTATGATATGAATATGTAGGCAAAATTGTGTAAAGCAAAAGATTAACAGTAAATATTGATATCATGTAGTATTTTGAAATTGACTCGTAACTCGTGTATAACTATAATAAACTAAATGTTTCATTCCATGTATAGAAAATGTAATGGGTATGTTTTGAATTGAATTTGTATCAAGAATTACAGTACCGCGAAACGATGCTGACGTAAGCGCCGCAGCATTGTTGTATGGTACAAAGTTAAAGCTTCTAGGTGATTTTTTCAATAACAACAATTCTAATATATACCTACTATTCTTTTTCTTTCATAAAAAATATTAGAAAACAATCAATGACTTGAAACCTAGATTAGTCAAACAACGATATTGTCGTATTGGTAGTCATAGCGATTGGAATACAATTTCAAGGTGTATGGATCAATCATGTTGGCGGTCACAATAATGTTACCATTGCTATTTTTGTGTATTTGTGTGAGAAAATATAAAAAAGTTAGTACTAACTGAATGAAAAATTACATAAAAAGCACCAATTCAGAGATACCCACGGTGATCATACAACAGGCACACACACAACCATAGCCTCAACCGGGAGTTGTGTATACTTGTATATACTAATGTATACTTGTATATACTAATTATGTTTACATTAATTGTAATATCTTTCATAATTCTATTCCTAATCAGAATAATATTATCCGATTGTTTATTCAGTAGTTCAGTATAACTCGCATCAGTCTTAAGGTAACTCTACCAGCAGATTCACTTATAGCTAAATGTACCTAATCAATGAAACACGCATAATTTAATATCTTGTATATTGGACAATGATTGTTACTAATATACATTATTGAAGTGAAATCATGTAGGGTTGTCACTTTTGGTTTAGATTTAAGTTTCATTTTATTTCATTTTTTTTTGTAAGAGTAATTAAAAGTATACCTACACCATACTGTAGCGGCCTACCTCGTGTGATAATTTTCCGCATTGTCAGTATTTAAGCAAGTGCAGTCGGTATCCCTTCCTCATAGGGTTCATAAGTGAACGTTTGGACAATAAATCGAGTATTACCGCAATCGGGTTTTTGCGTTAATATATTCCCATCAACACACCGGACCCGCGTATGAACTACCTATTAGATAAATACCTAAAGTACTACTAACACATCTAAAAGGACAACTTGAAATAACCCTAGATGATGCTTGAATATCATTTTAAACTTGGTCATGAAATAAATTTTGCTAAAATAAATAAAAATAATTGTCTATATATTAAGATTCATTTTTTATACAGGTCTCTTCACAATAACCATAATTAGAAAAGGTTGCTCAAAACCTTTTGTGTCTCCTTGTACACGTTATGCGTATTGTGCTCATTTTGCGTGGGTAGGTTTGAGTGTCGTGTTGATTTTGTGTTTTGTACATTATGCGCCGGAGGGAAATGAGTGACCCCACGCCATTCTCTATGCCGCCATAAATACACGAGTTAGGTATTAATGACCAGTCCTTAGATTGTATTTTTGTCGATCAGCTGGTGATCTCTCCGGGGAGAGAAAACGGTGAGTGCGGATTGTATCGCAAAACGGCTCGACGTTGATATAGTGTTAGAGTAATAACCCTTGCGATCCACGACCTGTTCTGAAGATCCGTTATGGGTTTGTGTTTGAGGCACGTATGTATCGATCGGGAGCTGTGGCCTCATAATAGTCGATATATCACTGTCTCTTATTTCCGTTGACATACAATAAATGAAAATTATTCTGAAAATTAAATAATAATAATGTATTTATTCAATACCAGTTTACATATTTAGAAACATGTGAACCAATCACATGTTTCTAAATACCTATTGTAAATTCCCCTCTTTTAAGTGCTACAATACCTGTGCCGGGGGGAATCACTCTTCCATAAAACATTTTACATTAATTACGACTGTAAGTTACTTTGTGACACATTATATGAATTAATACGTATATAAAGGAAAAAGAAGTTAAAGTTAAAATCTATACATGTATCTGTTTGACTGCCTATGCACATGTGCGTGCGTGTGTGTGAGTGCATGCATCTATGTTATAAAAGGTATAGTGACCGGTAGCAACTCGGATATGCGCAGTAGCGATTTTTAGCTGTCCCATACAATTTTTTTATGGAACCTGCGCAGAACGAAGCCATCTTTGCTCAAGTTGTGTGCCGCGTTAGATGCTACTTTTTAAGAGATCTTGTGTGGTGTCGTAATTAAGAGTCTAAAGCAAATCGGTTACACGTTTTATACAGTCTTATAAGTGGGTATATGTTAAGATTTTTGTTCACGCAATTGCAGAGGTGTGCTGATTGTTGTGTTAATTGGCGGATGGCAAAAGCAGTATTTATTATTTGTGTGGTCAATACTATATCTTTCCATCGACATCTTATAAAAACTTGCGACAGACAACAGATAGTAGGTCGGTAATAAAGTTCGCTAGTAGGAAATATGCGAGGCTTAAAATATATTACATTAATTAAGGCTCTTTATATTTCGAGAAACTTTGTTTTAGTTGCACCGCCCCAAATTTGGATACAGTACGTTAAAATAGATTGTACCAGTGCGGTATATACGTTTTAATGAGGTCCTTATTTGCCACGTGCCTTAAGAGCGTTGAATACCCAAATAAGTTTACTGATTCTCTTATAAGTGAGGTCAATTTGCATGTGCCATGAAAGCCTTTGGTCAATTATCACTCCCAGATATTTAGTAAAAGAGACCTTATTGATTATTGGACAGCTATTGGATTCTACAAATATAAATACAGCCATATAAATGTAATTTCAATTTATTTAAGGTCAACTCCGCGTTGCATTCTTTTATTTATACTAAAATATATGAAATTCGTTTTAGTTATGTTTAAAGGTAAAAGTTTGGAAGATAGCTATTGTGCCACCTTAGTAAGTTAGTCCAGTCTCTGCATCACTTTTAAGGCTCTTCAAATCTCTTCCGGTAAATACTATAGCCGTGTCATCTGCATAGGAAAACACTTTAGCATTATTTATTTCAGACTTATACAGATCATTAATATAAGTTAAGATAAGGGTAGGTCCGAGAAGCTTCCTTGTGGAACCCCGTAAGTGATGTCGACGTCGTCACTTGTGTGCGGACCTATCCTAACTTTCTGTTTGCGACCGTGTAAGTAATCAGCAAACAATTTTAGCGGTGTACCTCTAATGGGAATTTGATAATTTGCGTATCAGTGAAGACAGAGACGGTGTCAAAGGCCTTTTTAAGGTCTAGGAATACTGTAAGGCATTTACCACCATTGTCCAATTGAGTGTCATTTTTTTCAGTCAGCGCTGTCACCGAGTCTTGTGTGGATTTATTGGATCTAAAACCGTACTGAGATTCTGATATAATTTCATACTTATGTAGGTAACCCATAAGTCTTTTATTAAGGAGCTTCTCTATGATCTTAGATACTGAAGTCAAATTTTAAATATTACATACCACTTCGTCTACGTCTACGTCGTAAAAGGAAACTGAGGGAAAGATCCAAAAGACGGGCGCCAACGCCTCTGAGTACGTAGATAAATTACGTGGCAACTAAAGCTCCCTCTATTAAATAATTACGAGAACCAGACCGCACCGAGTCACCGACTGCCTCGCTGATACTGGCTCCGGCAACAGTCATGGTATCGACGGGGTAGGGGGTTCTAAGAATTTTCGCGGCTACTACTACATCGAATTAGACCTTGCGACATACAATACGCTGATAATATGGACCGGCGAGAAGATAGTAGAGCTGGAAGAGGAACTAAGCAAGTTGCATTAGAACACAATGGGACTGTCCTAAGTCTGAAGACAGGGTGGGAGGACACGGTAGTCTTTAAATACGACAATTTGCTTTACTACCGCGAGGGCAACCATCCAACCTCCATACCGTACCTTTTACTCAGAATTGCCAAACGGTATTCGCTGAAGGTCATACAGGTCTACGCACCAACTTCGACACATCCCGATGATGAGATAGAAGACATATACTAAGCCATACATACCTCTAAATCTCACTACACATGCTAATGGGGGACTTCAATGCTAAGCTGGACACGAAACAGAATGAAGAGTTGAGAGTGAGGTAATTTGGAAACTAAACTAGATTGGAAACTAAACGAAACTAGGTGTGCAACTCCTGCAATGTGCAATTTGCAGGCTTGCATTCTTTATAATGAACTTCTTTTTCAAGAAGCAGCCGCAGCGCAAATGGATCTGAAGTAGCGCGGGTGGTTTGAGGATAACGAGATGGTTTTCATCTTGACGACCATTCGGTATTTGTTCAATGATGACTCTTGGATCAACAGTGTGAAAACCGGAAGCGATTACCAGATGATAAGAGACATCTTGAGTTCAATTAAAGATGGAAACCTGGAACCATAATGGTCTCGTCTGGTGAAGTTTACGCTCCATCTATCCCCTGCCCTGATCCGAAACCCCGAGAGCTTTCAACACGAACTACATAGTCGTTTTCAGTACCCAGATGTTTTTACAACCCCAGACGATATCAACAGTTTGGTGCTAAATTCATAAAGCCTCGCACAAAAAGAACCCCGAGAGCTATCTCGTGTAGGCCGGCTCGTGCAGCTGAATCTCATGCTGGTCAAATGTGGTTGCAGTCTTCAATCCACATGCTAGAGTACAAATATCTGATCTCTAAATGCATACGGCGATATATATGCCAATTTAATATAAGCCGCAAAGTGGCGACTGAGGGAAACCAAAGCTCCAAAGTCTTCGCCAAAGATCTGTTTGTTAGGAAAAGTTAATAGGCAAAGCTGAAGACCAAAATTGGCCCTAGTATTTCATGAAGTCTGCGATTTTGAGCGAGATGGAGAAATTCAATATACACATTATCGTTATAGCCGAGCAACAGTGCTAATAACGATTCAAGAGCTAAACTGACCCGTCACCGTGAAACACAGGATGCATACTGTTCTTCAAAAGCGGGAACCTTTTGAAGAACTATAGACGGATATCGCACGCACGCAGATTTGATGAAGTCCAGCCTCCCGAACAAGCTTAGATAATGATGATGAATTTTGCGTCGAAATCTAAAATGTATGTGCAACACGAACGAAACGACTGACTAATGCTATTAACAAATAATAAAAGGGTTGTTGTTTGTGAATTGGTTTTAACGTTATATTTGTCAAATTATTCGACTTGAGACTTTATTTGTATTTTTTAACTTCTTGAACCATATTCTTTAACGCTGGGATTTCATCTTTTAATTTGTTTTCAAATTCATTCTTCTCGTCTTCTGAAGCGGTCAAATAACTGGCAACTAATTCTGGAAATTAAAAATATTGTATGATTAAAATAACATTTTTATTGAACCAAAACTATCTTATGTGTAATCAAATCTAAATTTACTGAAAAAGCTGAAAGCTGATAATTAAAATCATGGGTACGCATTGGGAAAGTTTTACTACAGCGATACTTACTGCATTGACGCTGGTATATATATATAGTGGATTGACAAATTGCCTAAACTTGATCACTTTTCATTAATTAAATTATTGCGACGAAAATTTACGTCCCACGTCTTGAACCCAACCATTTACTCCTTATTACATCAGCTATCTGCCAGTGAAAGTCCCGTCAAAATCGGTCCAGCCGTTTTAGAGATTAGCCGGCACAAACAGACCGACAGACAGACAAAAATTGTTAAACTATTAATTTTGGTATATGTACCGTGTATACATCCATATGCATTTAGTAAAAAGCGGTTATTTCAACATTACAGACACTCCAATTTTATTTATCTGCATAGATAAGCCGATAAGTGCCGCGATGTTGATCCGCAAACAGCCCAATAAAGCTGCGCATTCTACTTTTATCCCCGACTAGTAATGGCGAATTGAGTTACTAAGTAATATCGGTCTCATTGGCTCTCCATAGGTGTTATTATTATATATATACATCCTTCATTGTGTTATTACTTTTCGGAAATTGATCCTTATTTGTGACTCTATGAAATGGAGTCACAATAGTGTGACTTCATACGAGTATCTTTCGTATTCACTATCCCAATAGTCCTGGACTTGATTAAAAATTCACTCCACATTATAGAACTATTATACAATTCAATTTAGAGAGGTAGGGTGCATTAAAACAGCCGGTCTGGAGAAGTAAGTACCTCCACCGTACAGAAAACTGCAGCCAAATAACAAGTCTCTGGAGAGTAACGCCAGTGAATGTGATTAACAGTAAGCTCTTACGGTTGCTGTTTTAGCACATAATGTACGGCATGCATTCATCGGCTACGGTAACCACTTTACATGAGGTGGGCCGCATGCTTGTATGCCTACCAACCTTGTGTAAAAAGATATTAACCCTTCGAAACCCGGGTGGTCGTATACGACCGCGAAATGTATGGGAAAACGTATATAACGGGTTCTGACTGCTCAATTAGGTAACATAGATGATTATTACATGTATTTTTATACCATAATTTCGTTGCAGTTGTTGAAAATCTTCTTCTTTAACATGCGCCTTCAAAAAGGTTATGATTACTGGCACCAATCTGCCTGAAGCGTGCAACATATTCTGTGTTACAGTAGTGAATATTGCTAGCACTGCTATATGCAGGCTCAACGCTGGATCTTCACATACATCCAACTCCGATATTAGTTTTTCTCTGTGATTCTGAATCAACAGTCTGTAATAAAGAGATAATTAATCAATTTGGATATAATTAATACCTGCCTCGTATAATAAAAACTACAACTTATCATTGATTAGTATGTATGTTCTAGTCATTATAGAATTCTTGCCATGCTATTGAATAAAAAACTACCCTATGAACCAACTGGTGTTGATTCGAATCCTGGGGTGGGCAAATATCATTAAATTTGTTTTCAGATTTACATAATATAATTATCACTTACTCAGCGGTAAAGGAAAACATTGGGAGGAAAGATTCAAAAAGCTATATCTCGACGTGGGATTACGGAACCTACGGAAGGTCTGGTTTTCCCTTGGGGCTGTGGAGATCTGTTGGCAGTTGCTTCATGTTAAAATCAGTATCTCCGCTAAATCTTTAGGTACGGATAGCGGACCCCGCCAATCTTAATGTATTAGGAAATAGGATAATGCTAATGCAGTGAGATTTATCGATGCATGTAAAAAGCCTCCGTATTTAGATACATAGATAGATACGAACTTTATTTGTATCAGCTTAAACATACACACACGAAAATTAACATATTCAGTGTAAAAGACGCGTGCGCATGCCGCAATGATACAAATGAGCAACATCCTAATGTAATGTTTACTCAAAGAAGTAAACCATTGATATTCTGTACGCTGTCAGCGGTACACAAGTTTCACAATTTACTTTAAATTGTACTTATGCCAGAGTATAACCTAAAAACACACGTAATACACATACTTGACATTTATGATACATATTACCACATGGTTACTGAAATGTTGGCAGTCTTGAGGGCGACGGAGGTCGATGGGTGGGGCGGCTGCTCGAGGGTTAACATATTCAGCGATAGTAGGTAGTAGTTATCCCTAGAGTTGCTATAGAGTCCGGACTCTACATCCTGTTGCTTTCAAGATAAGAACCAACTTGTATGTCTTGCTGGCTTCCGGAGTGGATGTGAGACTCTAAAGGCTGAGGGCACACGTGGGCACACCGTGAAACAAAAGAGCACAGAACTGGCTAAAAAAGCGACGCAAAAGACGGCGGCGGACTACGACGCATTCCCGATTTCGTACGCCAAGGTAGTCATCAGGCAGGAGACCCTAAAAGAATGGGAAAATCTTTACAAGGAGGAGACTAGTAATAAAACTACTTTTCCTGCCGGATGGACACCAGGCATACAAATATTCGACCATGGTGGTTTTTTTATACCACTAAGGTGGCAATCTTGCATACGGCCTGTCTGATGATAACCGTAGCCTATGGCCATTTGCAACACCAGGGGTGTCACCCATGCGTTGCCGACCCTCTAAAAACCTCTTCACGCATTTCTTGAAGAATTTCATGCTGTAGTCCCTTGGAAAATCGTCGGCTGGGAGCTCATTCCACAGCTTGGAGTTCTCGGAAAAATCTTCCCTGGAATCGCACAGTACACGACCAGTGCGGTTCCAGCGTGTGAGGGTGAACTCTCCGCCATCGGCGAGCGGTGCGGTTATAAAAAGTAGCTGTCGGCATCATTTCGGAGAATCCTCCAGAACACAACCCATTGTACAATCGGTAGAACACACAGGAGGCAAAATCTCTCCTTAAACTTAAAGGTTCAATACCGTGTGTACGCTTAGGATTGTAGACAATCTCACAGCAGGTGTGTCTGCTAGACAGGCGAAGTAGAGGAAGTGCTGCACATTCTCCTGGAGAGCCCACGTTTCGGGATCGGACGATTCGGATCGGACAAGAGACTGGACCTGGAACACCGTTTGCGCTGCAGACTGACCAAGGACGGCCTAGCTGGCAGAGTCTATCATCGAATTTAGCAGGTCGGTGATGAGGTCGGTCTGGAGATCAACCGGAAGTACAGCGATATGGAATTAGCTGTGAGGCACGGATTTTAGAAAAGATAGGGATAGGAAGGGGTGATTATGACCAGGAAAAATGAGACTGACTTTACCTGCTTGAGGCCTCTTTACAGCCAAGGCAGGTAAACAGACTACAAAACAAAAAGTGAACGCGAGGCAACAAGCCTTAAGGATAGGGGACAATCCCAAGAAAGGAAAAAACAATAACATTTTTTGAGGTAACAACGACCCTGGAATACGGTAGTAGCTGATATAATATTCTTCGAGGCAATATTATATCAGCTGCTACAGCTCTTTCTTCTTCTTTCTCATCACAAAGCTTTTCCAGTATATTAAATATGGTTTCTCTTTTTGTGTCTGTCTCTAAATTTCTAGTAAATAATAGTTCGTATTCGTAATCGTCACTCCTTCGATGTTTGAACTTCGGACAGGGGTGTAAGTATTATCATCCTTGGGCAGTTTTTGCTTGCATATTACGCACCGTCATTTATTCCTGTGTCCCAGTGTCATAATGTTACAAAAACGTTTCTCTGACACATTAGCACAGTCAAGATAAAAAATCTGCTTACAGCCGCCAATAAACAAATACTTTTAGTTTTGTATGGTCTTTAAACACCCCGCACACTGCATTTTATCCGCTTACATTTTACAAAATAAAATAGTAACTAAAAGAACTCATAAAAAAGAAACATATGTATATTTCTATGAATTGAACCTTGGGTACGAGCGTGCGAATTTAAAAGCAGTGCGTTGTTACACGCCGAGCCATCGGTTACGATAAAAAGTTGGCGAAACAATCAAACTCAATCCATCGATCAAAACATACAATCAGATAACCGGTCTTAGAAGTTCGGGCGCAATAACCTTCACGCAATAAAGTCACATACTACATTACTACCGACACGATTAGATATGAATTTGTGCTATTACTATTTATCGACTATTGACGAGCTCGGTGGCTCAGTCGTGAATGACGCGACTTTGACACCAACGCTCGTGGGTTCGATTCCCACACAAGGCAACCATTTGTGTGCATGAACATGTCTGTTTGTCTTGGTCTGGGTATTTTCTATGTATAATAAGTATGTATTTACAAAAAAAAAAATGTATTTACGTATGTTTATCAGTTGTCTAGTACCCATAACACAAGCTTCGCTTACTTTGGGGCTAGATGGCGCTGTGTAATTTGTCCGACAATATTTATTTATTTATTATCTCTCATGAACAATTAGATGATCCAGACACACACAATCTGTCAGTTATTGCACCGGTGAATATACTGATAAGTTTTAATGACTGTATATGGATTAAATTAAATTTCAATTATAAATAATGTATGGAGCAACTAAAATACTTTAATAACATAATTAGGGCAGACATTCTTACCGGAACAATAATATCTGAATAGTCTTAGAGGCAATTTGAACTATTTTGTGTAATAACGTAACCAGTTAGCTAATGAGAACTAACTAGCTAGCACTGTCATTTGTAGCATGATATTCTAACAACTAACACCTACAGGGCTTTAGTAGATGCCTCATGGAGGAGAAATACCTCTCGCAGAGACAAATAGAAGAGCCTGGTTGTGGTCACAGTTTCAGATAGCGGCCAATCGCTGCAGTGACGACCAGAACAGTAAGGCCGTGACTGCACATTATATGCATGCTGTTGCAGTCATAGCTACTCTGGTTACGATTAAGGTAGTGGGTGGCCCAGCCGACGTTAGTTCCCATGCACTAGCTGGTAGTGTATTTACATTTGTATAACTAGGTTTAAAATAAGACGACCCAATGAAAATCGATTTCGGGAAATATACGTTCCACTAACAGTTAAATTCAATATCATTTGAACACAGATTTGTGTTGTGCTGTTCACAGTTGTCAGGGCGACACTATGTGTACTGCACACACTCGCCCCTTGCATTGAGTTCCCTTTAATTATAAACATATAGTTCAACAAAAGAACGAGTTGACGTTTTAAATTCGACATATAACTTTGGTTCATAGCTATTTACATTTAATTCATTAACATTTAAAAAAAATTACTAGTACTATTAAAAAGCTTTTAAGCATCAACCTTTCCTTCCACTTTCTATTTAATTAGAACGATCAGAACAGAATAAAACCAATGTATTTATAATGGAAATCATAAATCTCTGACCAAAATTCAGACTGAACAGAAATGCAGCACTCAGAAAATACAGTATTTCTCGTGAACACTAAGCTGTGGTAGGTAGGAAGAAATTTCCTGTGGTTCTAATGACTAAAGCATGGGGTTCTTTAAAAAAAGGTGTGAGGAGGGTTCTTACAGAGTAGAAACATGAGAGTGATGTGCTTGGTGTTGCCAGAACATATGATAACTGCTTACCATCAGGTAGGCCGTATATTTGAGTGGCACCATAGTAAAAAATATATGTAGAGATTAAATTGCATACATCACAGATTAAATTCAGACCACAAAGCAGATATAATGCCTGCATTTAATCTCTACAAATATTTTCGATATAGTAACTACAACAATAAGACAAAAATTGTAAACACGAAAACTCCTCTGATTCTGATGATTTTTTAAAGAATTGATTAATGAAAAAAAAAAACAAATACATACTTGTCCTTCTTTTTGTCAACCTTCTTCAAAATCATTCCACATACTGTCAAACAAACATCGATAGCTTGATAAAATATTTCCATGTTTTGTTCAGTGAGCGATACATTCAGTGACACCAATGGCTTCTTGTATTCTTCGGTCAAGTCATTTAAAATTTTATTTCTCTGTTCGACAGTCAGTACATCAACTTGCACAGATAAATTGCACTGGTTTGCAGCATACTTGCAAAATTCAGCAAGAACGTCGCCGCCCAATGATTTTAAAAGATATTTAATAAACTGAGGTTGTTGATCTGAAGGCAAAGATTTTAGACCTTTCTCGTATAACTTGATATCATTTACTAAAATGTTAATCTTGTCTTGTGCAGAAGTATGGGTTTGCTTTCTGTTCTGACTGGTATCTTGGAGCAGTTTCTCGGCAGTTTCCTTTGCTAATGCCAAAGCAGTTTGATTTAGGCTTCTGAAAGAAGAAAATGCAATGGTTAATAAATATTAAATCGAAGCTGTAACTTCAAGCCATAATTATTAGGGATCTCAAAGTCAATATTTATTCCAACCTAATAATGTAGGATCCAGAAGCCTCATGGCCCCAGCCTTCAGAACCCGTTATATACCTTTTCCCATACATTTCGCGGTCATATATGACCACACGGGTTTCGAAGGGTTAAAATAATTTTCCATCTCGCTGAGCTTTTATGAGGCGCAGTGACGTGTGATTTCATGGGTAGAATTATTCCATTTTTTCATTCACATGTACATGGTGTTGGTGGAAATTGTAGCCGAAATGGCTAACTACGAGATATCCCTATATTGTGCTTAGTTACTTAGTTAATATTGCTACTTTAACACCAATGTTCACTTCCAACATAGCACAAGATTTCTGTGCATGTCTGTTGTCACGGCCTGTTTTTAAGAACACTTCACAGAAAACCGCACCCAAATAACAACTCCCTTAAGGGCTTTCATGTTATTGCTAGTGAGGTTAGCATTAAGCTACTAAAAAGCACAAGATAATGCACAAGTGAAACTTCCTGTATTACATGAAGTGGGACGCTTGTATGCCTCCTGACATAATACATAAAAAAAATATGAAACTATTAATACCCTTGAAGATGTTCTGCAATCAGTGTCAATAAGTCATCCAGGCCTTCATTTTCCAAAGTTTCTTTTATAACACTTTCTACATCTTCAACGGTAACAATTTCCAAATCAGTTTTGCTTTTTTTTGTTATGTTGGATGCCTCATCTGAATCTGAGTCATGTGCTGCCTGTTTGGAAGATCTTGCATGTTTTTTAACAGCTTTAGTTTTGGTTTCACGCCCTTGAGTGCCACCACCTCCTTTTCCAGATGCAGCCTTTCTTCTGCGCTCTTCCCGTCTTTCTGCTTTGTGATCAACATGTGACTGCTGTGTTTCTGAGACCTTACTTATTTGCTTTTCTAGATAAAATTGTTGATATTTTCCTGATTTTACAAATGACTCAGACTTCATTTGTGTCATGGACATGCAAGATTGTTTCAAATTGTCAATGAAGTGATGACTGAAAACTGTAAAAAATATTGGATTGTAACTGTGGGTTGTAATTTGTGAGAGCTTATCATCATCCTTAGAACTGCACCTGCATGTGCTACACCCTGTGCCAACTACCAATGAGAGACAGAGCAAAGCAATATATAGCAACTAGCTATGGAAGTGTCTCACTTTATAAAAAAAACATATGCAAATAGCAACTTCACTTCTTAGAGGAATAATGTTCCTGTAAATGAATGAGTCTAATGCAGTAAAATAACAATTCCCAGGAGAGTTGTTGTGTTCCTGTGTGTGCTACTAAGGAGTTACCAGTCCATGTATTGCAACCATTCATGGCTGCACACAGCCCGCCCGATGTGAAGTGTTTGCCTCCCGACATCATATCCAAAAAGCTCCCGAGGACTTGCTGTAATAGCAGCCGAGGTGTTGACAATCTAGTGATACTTCTAGTATTGCAAGTGTTCATAGGATGTGGTAACTTTACAACAGGTCTGTATATGCTTGTATGCCATCCATCTCTCTATATTGCATGTATTCATGGGCTAACTAAGTTACATTAGACAGGCCTATGCGTTTTGGTATATGATATAGAATAAAGTATTGGACATGTGGACAAGTTAGATTAATACACTTTGTAGGCCTGCAATACATGCCGGCATCAAATTCTTATAATAATCAACTACTCACCAGTATTATCAAACACAATAGTTAATCTCGAGTTACTTTTCAGCAATGAATCTAGAACATTTTCAATATCTTTGTCGGACAAAACAGATGGAAGCAATGACACAACTTCTAAGTAACTTTTTGATGCAATACATTCCTCTAATGCCATTTCAATTTGTTCCTGTATTTGGGGACCAATCACACAAGTACTAAGAAAGGTCAGAGCTTCATTTTGGAAAGTCCTTTTTACATAGCCTTTAGGATCAGAGATCCCCAAACGTGACAAAGCATCATATTCAAGATAGTTGTTTTGCTTGAAAAAATTGATAACCCAGTCATTTTGGGATTTAGTGTAGCAAGATGGCACATACATGGCACCAGCATGGCGACCAGTTAACATTCCAGGTGCACTTATTTGGTCAAATAAATTCATGAAAAGTCTGTCGGCAAGATTACAATGATTTATTATAACTGTTACAGGTGTCGGCTGCAATAGTCCCAGTAAGGCTCCACGGATCTTTGCCTTTGTTCTTGTTATATATGCATCTGTATAAAAAATTCGAGGATCAGACGTGTCTTGTTTGCCTATAATCGTTTTCCCCAAGTTTTTTTCGACAACACTCTGTTGCAATAAATCTGCCGGTAAATCATATTGGAGGGATAACTCTCCCACAGATATGTGACCATGTAATTGTAGCTTTTCATTAAACTCCCGTGCAAGTTTTTCTAAGTAGTAGTGAGTTATTAAATTTCCTGACGCGAGTTGCACATCTTTTCCTTTCACAATTTCAGCGACCCCAGCATTGATCTGGTTGAGGTCTACATTTAATTCCTTAGCCAGGTCTACAGTGTTGATACGACCTCCATGCACGTATAATTCGTCTTTGATTTCTTTTACCAACTGATGGGTAGTTAGGTATTCTTTGCCATCATTAGTAAATATAACATCAATGAGTTTTAATTCTATTAATTTTGTTACTATCTCAATACAGTTTCTTTCAGACAATCTGAAATAAAGTAACATTAAATTTTAGTGGAAATGCAAATATTTTACCATTGGCATTGAGTTGAAGTATTTTATTAAAATTATTTTACCTTTGAGCCGTAGAACTCAGCTGTGCTTTTTGAAAGTCAGCTGCTAGGCGTTTGATTTCATCCCAATCCGTGGATGGTGCCATGATTTATATATATCCTACTAACTCTTGTAACAAAAGAAAGGAACCTTTATAAGTTTAATTATTTAAGACAACAGTTTGCAATGCAACGATTACAAAAACGTAAAAAAAATTTAAAGAGATAGCTGAGCTGAGGACTGGAGAATATTAGAGACACGTCACATTTGACATATAGACAACACAGCCAGTACAGGAAAGCAGGCAACTAGCAGAGGAGGTACACTTACATTCTTTGCAAAGTTCTAGTAGATGTTAGCTGTCTACATCTGCATTTTCGTTCCATAACTTTTGGCTCAAAAATTTCAGTCTTGTAGCAACAGATGTCGCTATTCAAAAATGTGGTTAAGAAATCTTCATATAGCAAAGTATTTTTTACAATGAAATATTCTTCACAAATAATATGTTTTCAAGTTATAAATATTGTTAGTAGACGTTTTCTATGCCAGGGGGATCACTTTTGACTTGTACGCAGTGTATATGTGCATAAATCTGTTCAAGTTCTTTTTTAAAAGCCATGGTATAGTGTAGATTGTCGGAAAAATCGCCCTAAATTTACAGTGGGCTAAGTCTGTGTTAAGTTTTTGTTGCAAATGGTCATGCCAGGGAAGAATTCAGCAAGCCGCACAACCTGCACTGTACTGTGATGGAAGACACCGCGCTTTTCGAACATTCTTTTCCTCACGGAAACTCAAATGTCCTCACTGGTCGATACATCTTAGGTATTTACAACCTGGGTACAAACCTGCAAATGGCGACTGTCAGATTCACTGAACCGTATCTGTTCGCGGAGTTACCGATTTTGGGAGACTTTAATACCTACCATGTCGAGTGACCAGGCTCTCGGTGCGGGGAGATCTGCTCATAAATGTGCTTTGACCTATGGTTTTTCTCTACTGGTTCATGCCACCATCAGAATAGCAGATATAGAGAATTTTCCTGGGAGGTATTCATATTGCCTCGGAAAGTCATATTCGAAACAGATTCGAAAAGTTTAGGTACATTCATATTTTGCAAGATTCCATACATTTACATGACAGATAAAATTTCGATTCCGATTCGAATATGGCTTTCCGAGGAAATATGAATACCGCTACAGGCAGGAATATTCACATTGACACGGAAAATTTTCATTCGAATCGAAAAGTTATTACAGAATCGAAGTTGGTTACCAGTCTTGTTTCAATTTTATTCTCATTGACACCGAACGCGAAATTCTTTACGAAAAGAAAACCTTTAACGATAGTGAGATTTGAAGAGCGTGCATTTAACTTAAAATTCATTTATAGTGGGAAATTTAATATTTTTGATGAGCTCGTTGGCGCAGTGGTGATATGCGCTGTTACTTTGACACCAATGCTCGTGGGTTCAATTCCCACACAGAACAAACATTAGTGTGCATGAGCATGTATGTTTGCCTTAGTAGCCTTAGCTTAAATAATGTAGAGTATCGCGTAATATATGTTTTGTATAGAAAATACGCATGGACTGCGCCAACTATAGGGCCATCAGTTTGATTAGCTTAGCAGCAAAAGTATATGGAAAGATAATTGAAAGGAGAATGAGGGTGAAATCTGACGAAATGCTGTGGGAGGCACAAGGAGGATTCCGAAATGGAAGGGGATGTACGGATCAAGTTTTCTCGCTCCGCAATATCGTAGAGAAGCATCTGGCCATAGACCAGAAGGTTTTCTGCGGTTTTGTGGATCTTGAGAAGGCATTTGATAGGGTTGTGCGAAAGGAACTGTGGTGCATATTGCCGAGATATGGGATTGACGGCTCACTGCTGCGTGCTGTGCAGTCCACCTACAAGGATTGCTCAGCATGTGTGCGAATAGATGGCAACATGTCACCCTGGTTTGATGTCAAAATTGGTGTCAAGCAGGGTTGCATATTGTCTGCTAGGCTGTTTATTCTGTATCTCGATAGTTGTCTACTGAGAATAAGATCGACGAATGTAGGATTACGCATGGGTGACCTAGTGGTGAACTGTCTGCTGTATGCAGATGATGCCGTCCTGTTAGCAGAAACACCATCTGAGCTGCAAACACTAGTCACAATGATGAAAGACGAATGTATGAAGGAAGGCTTACTATTGAATGCGAAGAAAACAAAGATTATGGTATTTGAAAGAGAAGAAACCAGAACCAATGTAAGAATTACGGTAAATGATGAAGTGTTGGAACAAGTGAATGAGTTTGTATATCTTGGATGCGCTTTCAGCAGGGATGGAAGGTACATCGCAGATGTGGAAAGGCGAGTGAGTGCTGGGAATAATGTGAATGGAGCGTTGGGAAAACTTCTTGGCAGTAAAAACCTGAGCCAGAAGGCGCAGCTGGCTATACACAATGCAGTGCTGGTCCCAACGCTTACTTATGGAAGCGAGAGCTGGGTATGGCAGAGAGAGCATGAAAGTAGGATAAACGCGGTTGAAATGCGAGCGTTGCGCAAAATCTGTGGTGTAACGCTTGCAGACCGTATCCGCAATGATGAGGTTAGAAGCAGAGTTGGTCTGAAAGAGAGCGTCGGTGTTAAAATAAGAAGAGGCATGCTCCGTTGGTTCGGACATATAGAAAGAATGCAGGATGAAAGAATGACGAAGCAGATATACAATGCAAAAGTGGAAGGATGTAGGAGCCGAGGAAGGCCAAGACTTACCTATCATGATCAGATTGGTCGTGTTCTATCAGAAGGTGATGTCAGGAGCCCTAGAAACCGGCGAGCGTGCATGAAAAGAGCAATGAATGTGAAAGAAGCGAGTGAGGTATGTACGGATCGAGTCGCGTGGCGCTCGGTTCTCTCTGCCTACCCCGTAAGGGATTTGGCGTGAAGTTATAGATAGTATAGAAAATATTTTTTTATGGACGGCAACGTGCCACGTACCACAATGGCCAGGCGTAAATACAGGAGGACGTAACGTATTCGAGTATTTTAATAAAACACTTCTATCATCTGGCTGAGGCATTTATTAACATTTATTTTTGTTTTTCAATTTTTTATCTTAATACAACATACATAGTAATTAACAATACATAATAAATAGTCCAAAAGTATATTACGCCTACAAAATAGCGTAGTCGTTATAAGATTATCGCCATATGAGTTGCTTGCATTTTTCGCGGAATCGCAATGCAACTCACTCATGACATGGTTGAAAAAATGTGAATATTCTCGGAGAGACCAAGAGTTGGTGGTGTTCATTCATTATCAGTTGTTTAAGGTTTTGCTTTCAAATTTCCCTATATAGTGCTCTCGGAGTTTATTCAATTTTTTATGAAAGCTATGCAACGACGTCGAATCAAACGGTGATCCGGGGCGAAGACTCCCGGCCCGTCGGAGACATGGTGAGAACATGGCAAGATCGCGTGTATACTAAGTTTTTAATGATTTTGATTTTTCCAGTTTGTGCGGTTAGAAATGGATAATTTGTTTGTCTTTAGGCAAACATAACATTTGAGAAAATATACCTATTAAAATCTCTATCTAGTGGTAATCAATTAAATATATGTATCTACAAAAATAGTTCGCATTTTTAAATTATATGTTCAAGGAAAACAGCTGACGAAATTACATTTCCGTTGTGGCGGGGAATGTGACATTATCTACGATTATTATTTATTTTTTTTGCGGAAAAATCCCGTACGAAAATTTATGTATGTGAATTCTATAATTGACCAAATAAAAATACTCGTGTAATAATTACTACAATTGTGTCTCTAAAAATATGCATCTTCAACAGTAAAGGGTGTTGAAGCATTTGTTCTCCCTTTTGAGCGAGATTATTGTTTAGGTATAAGTATTTATGAGAAATAGATATTACAATAATATGTAATTTGAACTGAGTTCGGAAGATCTAATGAGCGTTCTTTCATCTCTTGCAAAAGAGATTGACGTAAATGCATCAAACAGCTTGTTATATGAATGTATATAAATATATATATTTACATATATATGTATATATACGTACATACAAACATATATGTAATATGAATGTTTACTTTATAGATATTCGATACATGTAGAGAAATTGTGCTCATAGTTGTGCTTACATATATTGTAACGATAACTAGATAAATACAATAGTGAGGGGGTGCGATGAAGGTGGTGTGCGGAGTCGCGCTCCACTCACAAGTAGAGACAACGATAAGCATCTTCATATTCTACGTACACATAGGTACATTATATATAATTACATATCAATAAAATTGACCAAAATCGCTAAATGTTTCTAAAATAATGAAAACGGGAACACAAATTGGGGCCGCCGCACCGAAATTAAATTAACAAACGCATAACTGCTATTAGCCGTAGACGTGTTCGCAAGCTTAAACAGATAACACTATATCCGTATTTAATACAGATTCACATAATTATAACGTATTACAGGTAATGTATAAATTAACAGTAATCACATTGATAGGTACATAGTCTATTCCCGAGATCATGATTTGCGTCTTAACCTAGAGTATTTAAAATATCACAATAAATTGCTGTGCACATACGAAACAGGCAAATTTTGAGTGCAATTACATTAATATATTATGTTAGCATTATTTTCCGTCCTAATAAACATTCACACTTAGAAAAGTATATACTCTATATACCATGAAAGGATATGATAAGAATCTAGATAATTACTAAGAACATAATTTAAAATAAGAATTGTCAAAACTTGGTTGCTTAAACTCAAATCTCCATGTATATAATTATTACTTCCTAATTCATACAATGTGTTGTGCCTGATGAATAATAAAAGTATAAAAAACTATTTGTACCTACTCATCAGCCCGTCATGTAAGTAATTATTAACTTTGGCTTACTTTTAGTCTTATGAGAATGCATTGGCACTAGATTCAATCAGATACATTATGTCAATTTAAAATCATCTATATTTAACAAAAAATATACATATTTATTACAAATAATCAAAAGCTTTAACTATTTTCAGTAATAGACATGTAATTATATATGTCATTGGAAATTAATAAATCAATTTCACTTACAATTTTTGAAATTGGTTTTAGGATTTTAACGAATTTTCAGTTCATTATACCACCAGATTACACATTTTTTCGATATATCTTATGTAAGATACATCAAAGCAGTCTTTATAAATTCCGAAACCAAGTTTCTAATACTGTTTGCAAGTGTTATACAAGGCGTCCACGTACATGGAGGGAAAATATTGTAAATATTGTAGGGTAGTTCTCTCATACCCTGTAAATCTTATGTTCACCAAAAATAACTACCGTCTCGAAGAGACTCTCATTTTTCATTTATTATTATTCACTAACATCACAAAAAAATCGCGACTGATAATAAAATATTAATCACAAAAAATAGAAAATATGCCTAAATCTGTGCTGTGCTGAACTGTGCCGGGCGCTAATTTTCAGAATCAATTCATAGAAAAAAAAATTGGGATTTCACCGCGAACTACTCGTAGTATTATATAGCTACAATTTAAGATTATGAATACAAAAAGAAATGCTTATATTGTTTATATCGTAGTATTAGATAAGATTTTTAACAATGATTGAACGACTACGCATCGCTACTAATTTTCTCTTTTAAAAATGAAAAAGTGCATGACTATTGATTATAAATATTTTTTTCAAGACTTAGACTTTAAATTTTACTTATATTGTTTGCTTTTCAGTCTCGGTACAGATGTCACAGAAAATGTTTTTTATGATGTAATTTGAAAGTGGCACCTATCGGTAACTAAACTATGTCTATCATCAAAGTTAACATTCAAAGTTAAAACATAATGTTCACTTTTAATATTTAATATGATAAATACTAGTGGAGCTATACATATAATTTATCAAAAGTAAAAAAAAAATGTTCCATCATATAGTATTTTCTCTATTTTAATAATTATTGATTTGCTTGCCTACGCATGGTGAAAAATATTTAATGTGACGTATTTAACAGGGTATATAATTAGAATTTATCTTTCCAGTCTAATTACGAACAAAGACAATGTATATTAATTATTTTTCTAAACAAAATTTATACAAGGACAAATTTAATGACCTTTCTTTGACTTTTCTTTGCCATTGGAATCACTTTTCTATAATTTATGAATGCGCTTGAAATTTAAAGGTTTTTTTTCAGTAATCAAATATTTTCCCTTCAAGCCGCCTAGCGGTGAGACGCCCTGCGTTATGTTATCATAAATACCGCGAGTCTGATGGCTCAAGAATTAGTATCTAACAGACTACAACGGTGTTTATTTAGTTTTTTTTATTAACCAGGCAGTAATTATTTCAATAATGCCAATTGATTTATAGTTACATAATATCAATTATAATGCTCTGATGTGTCTCCTGAATCTTACATAAGAATATGTACTTATATTGTGTCATTTACAGCATTGTTCACATCCATTTTATTAATCTATATTATAATATTTTACAAAGCGTTTTCATCTAATGTGAGTAATTTATATGACAGTGCAAGAGTATCTAACTATATAATCATCAAATAAATCTGATATATCTAATTCACTACACACATATCTGGTGCCATAAAATTATATCTACTATTCAATAATAATAATTACTAATTTGGTGCATTTCACTATGAGAATAATTATAGCTTTATGGCTTTATTAGCTTATTAATTACATATATATTTTTTTGTTTATTCTAATCATATTTCTGACATATTACAATATACATTATAATATCTACTACTGCTAAATATCAGATTCTACGAAATGGATATATTATTTACCTATGTATACACTCAATTAAATTTTAGAATTAAATATGTGTTCTCCACATGTAAAACGAAATCTATTAATTATACTCATACACATTAAAAATATTTTTCTTATAGTCTATAATATTTTACAGTGATTAAATATTTTGTGTGGATGTGAACAATCTGGTACGTACCATTACGAATGAATAAATTAACTCAGTTCGTAATGATTGTATTTGTATTAATAATCTGTTGTTGATATAATGTTCATACAGTTTATAAGAGTTATACGTCGTACAATGTTAACGAAGTTGTAAATGATACAAAAGGGTTTTTCTATAAATATAATTTTTACTATCGAATTTACATTGCTATAAAATGTATACATGAGTAGATAGTGCTATATAGTAAAAAATAAGAACCTCGCTGTTCCAAATAATTAGCAATTTCATAATTTGATCTCGATATTAATGCCAATGAATCCTCAAAGATTTCTACCGCGGATTATATCATCAAGGGCTTCTCAAATATATAAGAAAGTTTATATTAGTGAAATAAATAGCAAGAAATCAGTTCAACCGAGGAACACCGTCGCCACGGTACACTGTGCATTCGTAAATGCACAGTTTATACGAACCGTGATCCCAGCTGAGCCATTAAAATAAACCCACATACAATCGATTGTATTGGGTTTAGCCGTATGGAGATAGTGTTGTTAGCGTGGATATTAGTGATCGGGTATGTCAGAACAGAATTACAATATTCTTTGAAATATGATGAAACCTTACACATGAAAATTGACTGCCATATTTTATATCAACTACGATGAATTTAGTAACATAATAATAACACATAATTAATGTGTGGAAAATAATAGGAACTAATTTAATGACTAGAGTCGATACGTTCAGACTTCTTCGGCAAACGACAACAACGAACACTTTCAGTCAAAACTCTAACATTGTGCTAATTGTACGAAAAGTATAATAACGAATGTCCTTACTTCATTAATAGATACATATATCTAAAGTAATAAAGAAATATCATATTAATATGGATAAACATTTAACAACAATAGCTGCCCGTAGTTGTGATGTTATATTGAAATAGACATTTAATGCTTTCACATTTTAAGCATCTTTGACGAAACGATTTTGACATATCACTGTACATGGTGTAAGAAAAATCTGAGACATAACTCACTCGGCGACTGTTTGCAAACAGCACTAGTGGTAATGGAAACAGGCGCCGTTCGCCACCAATAGGCCGAATAATTAAACGAATTAAAATAATTTTATTAAGTATACCTATGTACACATTCATAGAGTTCTCTTATTTTATTTTACAGCCCTCATTATAATAAGGAATGTCATGTAACTTAATATAGAGTAAATACATACATAAAGTGAATAAATATTTCAACAAACCGACATAAACATTTACGTTTCGTCAAATGAAGAACTATTATTCTAAAATATCATGTATATGTTCTACGACTAACAATGTCGACTACCAGTCTCACATTTTAGTTTAATAAGTGCTAGAAGTACGAAATACTTGGAAAATAAATCAGCTGCGGAGAGGATTTAATTGGGACGAAACCAGATCGCATCACTTCCTTGTTCGTCGCATACGTTGCGCGCGCACCAGCAGGTATCGAATTCGCGTCTGTTCGCTGCAGGGAAACCTTACACTACACTTTATGGTGGTCATGTTTTTGGCTTATGCTGCACCACTACTTGATATGTTTTATTACGCTCAACCCATCATCGAGTAATCTTGACTGGTTGCGTCCAAATAATTAAGTGAGAGTTCGCAGCTATCACTGATCGCCTGTGAGCACATGGGCCGTTCGTTAATTTACATGAGGTCCGTAACACTGGCGGAGTGTTGGAGCACTTGGGGGTCTGGATCGGGGGAAGCCGCACTTAGCGGCCGCGCGCCCACCGCAAGAGCGCGTCGGCCAGGACGTCTAGGTGCGCCTTTGTCTGCAAATATAATATTTATGATGTGTCACATTTTGAGGGTATAGGCGACATTTTATATAGAGACACAAGATCAGAAGACCTTTGGAGGTTTACGTTGCCTTGGAAAGTCATATTCGAATCGAAATTGAAAAGTTATATGTCAAAATGTATTGAATCTGAGGTAAAACTTTTCGAATCCGTTTCCTAATATGCGAATTAGTCGATGGGGCTCATACACAGCATAAAATAAAATTGTACAGTCGCCGGTTAACAACAATGTTAAGTAAAAATAACACAAATACAATGCAACTGGTCCTAGTTACCTGAGTATTCAAACTTGGCGTTTTCGCCTATGTTCCATTGTTATAACAGACAGCTTGCTTGTGTACTCGGACAGCTACGAGCATGTTATGCTAGATATATTTTTTGTCTTATCTTACATATAAATAATAGTAGCTAAATCAAGTTTTACAAATATTACCAATATGCTCGTAGCATGCGTGTGACGTCATGTGTCATAAGTGTCGATGATTATCTTGATGTCAAGGTTTCCAACACCCTTGACAATAAAATGAATTGTAAAGCTACAGTGACAATATTATTTAGATATATCTGTTATTTGTTATTGAAATGCATTAAATACATCACACAAAAGAAACATGTTAGAAACAGTTGGTCTAAAAGAGAGCGTCGGTGTTAAAAATAAGAAGAGGCATGCTCCGTTGGTTCGGACATTTAGAGAGAATGCAGGTTGAAAGAATGACGAAACAGCTATACAACACAAAATTGGAAGGATGTAAGAGCCGAAGAAGACCAAGACTAACCTACCATGATCAAATTGGTTGTGTTCTATCGCAAGGTGATATCAGAAGCCTTAGAAACCGGCGAGAGTGCATGAGAAGAGCAATGAATGTTAAAGAAGCGAGTGAGGTGTGTAAAGATCGAGTCACGTGGCGCTCGGTTCTCTCTACCTACCCCGCAAGGGATTTGGCGTCACGTTATAGATAGATAGACATAAAAGAAGGATAAAATGATGTGTTGTGAAACAGAAATTTACCAGATACTTTTAAAATACCATCGATTAAGAAAATATTTGACACTATTATCTTTCTCAAATAATTTCTGGCTACCCTTTACATGCACGTGTCAATTAGAGAAAAAAAACCCAACAACCTAAGAACCTGTTCCAAACTTATTCTAGAAGTCAAAGAACATAACTGAGATTGCACACTAGAGCTCTAAAATACTCGTACTCGTCACCGTATGGATATGTGCAACACCAGGGTTGTCACTCATGCGTTGCCGACCCTCTAAAAACCTCTTCACGCATTTATTGAAGATATCTATGCTGTAGTCCCTTGGAAAAACCTCGGCTGGGAGCTCATTCCACAGCTTGAGAGTTCTCGGAAGAAAACTTCTCTGGAACCGGACAGTACGCGATCATTGCAGTGTGAGGGTGAACTCCCCGCGTCGGCGAGCGGTGTGGTTATAAAAAGTAGCTATCGGCATCATTTCGATCAATTTTTCAGAACACAACTCGTTGTACAATCGGTAGAACACACAAAGGGAGGCAAATTCTCTCCTAAAACTTAAGGGTTCAATACCGTGTGTAAGTGTGTGATGGATATATTACCGTTTTATAGAACATGCAGGCCTGGCGGTCTTCGTCCTCCCCGTTAGGGCAGTCGATGAACCCATCGCAGAGTACGTGGTCGTCAATACATCGATAGCGCCCTTGCCGGTCGGGCGTAGGGCACGCGAACCGCTCCATACCGTCCGCTGCCGGTGGACATTCTGGAATGATAAAACAATATTTTTGAACATTTAATTATTTTCTACGTGATATGGAAACCTTCTGGAAGGAATTGTTTGGGAAATTTGTAAACTTCGTGTTAGGTTTCAACAAACAGCTATTCGTGAACAAACAGAGAAAACCAAAAACAATCTCTTTGTTGACAATAGCTCTGTTATAATATTAAAACACTATTCATGACTTTACAAAGCTTCCGTCCATGAAATTGTGTTGCGCAAAATCTGTGGTATAACGATTGCTGAGCGCATTCATAACGATGATGTAAGAACAGAGTTGGTCTATAAAGCGTATCGGTTTTAAGACACGAAGAGAAATATTTTGTTGGTCCAGACATGTAGAAATCATAACGGAATAGTAAAATAACGCAAAAGACGAAGGACGTAGCATCCGAGGTTTTTTATGAGAAGCTCATATCAAGAGTCTTTTAAATAGGCGAGCGTGCTTGAAAATAGCTTTGATTGTCAAAGAACAAAAAAGAGCGAGGTATTTAAGGACCAACCCACGTAGCGCTAGATTCTCTTGCCTACCCTAGAGACTACTTATAAGTAGAAAGGTGATGATAAGAAGTTACCGCAGAGTACCAGCTAATTCTATAGCCTAAGAATTTCTCGGACAAAACTGAACCACGCAGTATGCGACTATCTTGGTGCCAATGTGTAAATAAGAGTTCCCAGTTGAAAGGGATTATCTGCCGCAAAGTTGTTTTGTAGCCCTTTTTTCTTTATTATCATAACTACCACAATAAATAGAAACCAAATTAAATGGCCCTGTGTAATATAAATCTAAAATATATTGCTATACCGTCATATGTTTTAACTACTATGAAGCTAGTATGTAGATACCAATGCTCAGTTACCTACTCCATGACTGATACGTGTGTAGGAGAATGAGCTAATTCGTCTCAGCAGTTCGTTAGAAAATTGAGCGCAAAATTTTGCCCACGTACGTTTTATTACACACAAACGCACAAAGCCATTCTCTTAAAATGGTATAAAGCGACGCAGGTGGCGTTAAATCGTACCTAAACGTATCAACAAAATTTGAATATTTTTGAGGCAATTGCAATCACTTCCACTACAAGTTTGAGTTAATAAATTGAAAGTAATTGAAACAAGTAATAAGTATTTACTGTGTTACTTTATTATCACTCAGTCATCCGAGATGCCAAAACATTGTTTTATCTACCTGCTCAAAAACAGTTCGCAAATTTCCCTTATCGTAAACACAGCACGCTTACTTGAACAAAGTTCATGCTCTGAGGTCACTTTTGACTTTAGATGTTATGAATACCCCATGTTCAAAAAAGGGTTGCTAAACGGACTGCGTTAAATGAGCTGTGCTAATATTATACTGCGTTTATTTTTGCCTAAACGAGTTTTCCCCTCGCCACCCTATATCTAAACCATTTCGATGATTTTATTACGGTTACCTTTTAGGATTCTGTACTTAAATGATGCCAATGAAACTCTACTACCAAGGCTCCGCTATCTGTACGTCCGTTCGTTACAAGGCCATATAATTATTTAAATTCTTGAAATTTTCTTACATAATACGTATTACTATGACCGCTCTCAATAAAGGACAAAAACAAAATAGTGTTTAAAATTAAAGGATCCCATCCTATCGTGACGCGTTTTCTATAGTTTATACACGGTGATACGGAACTCTTAGTGTAGATACGTATTCAACTAACACCTGGCCGGTTTTGTTCAGGACGCGTTAGTGAAGACGCAAAGAAATGTTGACGAATGATTATTTCAGCTAGCATTCGGGTTGGTCGTTACAATGATTAATGGACATATCCGGAATAGCAAATGAAAGTATGATAAACTTTATAGAACACGCAATCAATGAAGTTCTATTGGTATTTATAGGGTTCATGAAAGGTTTTATGCTATTTACTGTATTAAAATTGAAAAAGGATTTTATTTTAATTTCAATTTGTGGATGCAATGACTCACCACAATGTTTAGACCCGTAGCTAACCTTATCTGCACTTGGTGGATGTCGTCGATTGGGTAAACTGGTTGGATTGGGTTTATTTTATTAATCGCCAGGGTGCATTACGAAGGATCTATAAACCTGGGCAAATTTATATTTAATGTTATACATCCCTGGGTAATTAAATCCACTGTACAGAAGTAGCCACACAGTAATACCTTCAATAGGGCTTGGCCAGCACCAACAGGGTGATAGCCCCGTGTATAAAGAACCGGCCTATTGTCCGACGATTCCTGGTTCGAATCCTAGTGTGGACTCGTACTACTAAATTAGTTTTTCCGGTTTATGTACATATTTGTAGTTATTACTAACTTGGCGGTGGAGGACGCCCAACAAATCATATTTCGGAGGATTTGTGATCTAACCTAAGGAAGTTCTGATTCCGTCTATGTCATAGAGCTCTGACGGCAGTCATTCCATCTCAAAATCAGTATCTTCGCTAAATCTTTGAGCTTACTTAGCGGACCCCGTCAATACTAACGGTTTAGGAAACGGGACAATGCTAGGAAGAAGAAGGACAGTGTCTGGAGCAATAGTGAACGACATTACTTAAAGATTATATCTGACGATGATTATGATACAGTAATACCTTTGCATAATTGCCGTCTGTTTGTATACACTCACAATTTGTGAAAATCATTGAAAAATTCAATGCTATAGAGAAAACATAAGTCACTTTTTGGTGTGTAGCATACTAAAACATTGAATTTATTTATGTTACAGTCGTACATGTGTGTATTTACACTAAACAAACGCTTCTGACATGGTTACACAAATAATCATGAATATTTATGTGTTCGAGCGCCTCATTAGCGCGGTTCCCAAGCCAGCCATACACTACTCAGATGACATAGGAAATGAATAAGCTTAGTATTTAAAAACGCATTTCATTATATTTTCTAGTGGAACCCTGTAGGACTCCAGCAAGGTCAAGACTTACCTACCACAACCAAATTGGTCATGTTTAACCAGATAGTGATGTCATGAGACCTAGGCGAGTGTGCATGAAAAGAGCTATTAATGTTAAAGAAGCGAGCGAGTTGCGAAAGAACTGCCTCTTGTGGTCTCTATCTACCCTGCAAACGATCTGAGTAGATAGATGCAGACGACAAATTGATAGTATTTAAAACTGTTGAGTTTAATTTGGATACTATACCGTATAAAATAATAAAAGTCATATTTTCGTACAGTAGGATCTTTTTCGTAGCATCGTTCCTATTCTCTTTAGTTACAGTGTGCCGGCGCGCCACTCACCGCGAGCGTCTATTTTTAGCTACGCCGGGGAAAGTGAGGCCTGTAGCTCGATTGCGCGCGCCCTCTATCCGCAGCCCCTATCTATTCACTTTGTGGGGAGTCCCGACGTCTTGTGCATTCGTAAACAGGCTATGGATAGAATTGTTCAGGTACGTCAAATCTTTATTAGAAACTATTAGCACTTCATAGACATACCTACACAGGTCTGCTCTGGCACGTAACTAGAAAGTATCTTTGCAAATTGTTGCCATTAGCAGTTGGTTATCAAAAATAGTTTCAAATGAATTGTAGCACTCATTGCTATGATTACAAATTTTCCGAAAGGCGGCACGGACAGATACAATGCCTTGGATTTTTTCTGGAAAATATTAAAAGTATATTTATAACCATTATTCCCATATGTATACCATTATACTTCAACGATATTTTACAATATCTTTGTAGTAACAGTAGAGAAAATATAATGAAAGACGGCGGAAACGTATAGGTTCAAGAACAAAGGGAACTCCAAGATGAATTCGGCAATTTCGAAATGACATTTCTTAGGAAGTAGGAACGGTTAAGTTACGATAGCCCAGAATTTTTGTCTCGTAGACGATTTGCTTCCGATTATTTTCGAGTCCGGGTTTGGAACAAAAGCAGTTGCTGTAAAGACAAACTTATATGTATTTGTGTATTTATTTTGGAATGTGACATTCGGCGTTGGTTTATGTGATTTTACAGTACCTATCATATACAAATATAGTTCCATATACGTCTTCATAATTAGTAGATATGGTTCAGGTACACATACTGAATATTTCCAATCAACACTCTATGTACGTATAACGACATGTACGACAACTAAACTGAGTCACAAATTTTTAAATCACTTGAATTAACCGATGATTTAAGTGTTCCTCCTTTCGCACTAAACTCCGTTATCTATTGCAGTTTTCTCACTTAAAATAAAATCATTTGTGCTCGTTTCACAAGTTCTATAATTTTTTTATACATGTATGTACGAGTATGTACATCTTCACGCCAAGTCCCTTACGGTGTATGCAGCGAGAATCGAGCGCCATAAGACGTGGTCTTTACACAATTCACTCGCTTCTTTAACATTCATAGTTCTTTTCATGCACTCAATCACATCTTTTCATTTCATTGCCCACAATGGAGGCCGGTATTTTGCTGGATAACCGCAATGCATGTGCCGACGCTGCCACTGATGCGATTCTGCAATACATGGAACTTTTTATTTATAGCCTTGCAGTATCTGTCGTAGCAAATCTCGACCTTCGTTCGAGAGATCACGCAAGAATGCATCTTAAGTCTAGTAACACTCAGGCCGGTAAAAATGTAAATGCAGGTGTGTTTAAAAATTTAGAATGCAGGCAATTTCGTCTAAACTACTTTGTGTGCTTCCGCTACCGATTAGTTCATGGAACTAGCGCCGGCCGGGACCCACTTACTACCATTATAGAATAACATGGTAAGAATCTAACGACTAACGTTTACAGCACCTGAGGATGCCTCATGGGCAGAGGTAAAACACGTATCGCAGAGACGACCGGAGTAGCCGGGGCAGCAACTAGGCAGGTGCATTCGGTTCATATTTCAGATGGCGAACACTCGCAGAGACGACTGCAGCAGCCGAGGTAGAGACGACCGGAGCAGCCAGGGCAGCGGCGACAAGCATCTACTAACGGTAGTAGGTAGGTGCTCACTGGCGCTAGTTCGCATGAACTAATCGGTAACGGAAGCACAAAATAGTTTAGATTAACTAGTCCGTAATTTAACTTTCGCAAAATAACGCCTGAATCTATTAACTATTTAGAATGCCGCTTCCAATTAATGTTGTATCACAAATGAAAATAGGATTCCCTTAGCAAAATTGAAACTTGTCCTCCTAGACTAGTTTGTTGTTGTTGTTAGTTGTAGAGAGACTCTCAGATCCAAGTCTCAAAGGAGAAAGCCAAAGGTTCTGGATCCTCTTTTTGCTTTTATTTCCAACGTTGGTGATAAAAACTGACACAGAGTTTTTTTTCACCCCAGATGTTCATAACTCAAAAAGGCCAGATGACATCATGTTGAATTTTCACAGGAATGTTTTTTTATAGGAAAATATTTATTAATGCCACCGAGCTTGCTCCTATTTTTACTCGCCTCTTTATGTCATAGTCTCTAGCTAGTGAAAAGAGACTGTAGGATACTAGCTTCCTGAAAAAGTTCTTTCTCGAATCCGTCCAACATATGGATATTATGTTTATTTTCACGGTATCCAAAATTATGAACATCATCATAAAGCAACAGCTGTTAGGTTCTCTGAAGAACAGTTTGGCAGTTCCGGGGGGAGCAAAGTTAAATTATTTTCCAAGAAGGTTGATGTGCTGGGTGGAGCCAGATGGTATTTTATGTCATAGTCATAGCATAACCTTCAACTATAAAAGGCCCAAGTCTGACCATAAATAGAATCTAGTACTCCGGATTATCAGGATGATCAGATGATCGCTTACTATGAAAAGTACGAGTAATTGAAATCGTCGGCTACATTGCGATTAGCGGTCGGCTGGACTCATTGTCTACACTAAAAGACTGTGTATTTTACAAGCTACACCATGAGTAGTTTTCGGAAGAGTTGTTCGATTAAATGTTAGTTGCTGAGTTTTACTATCGTATCACTTGCCAAAATAAAATCTCTATCTACAACCAATCATCAAGGCGCTTTTTTTTCTACGTGCTTTAAATTATGTAATCAATTTTTTCAACGATATTCCGGAATGTTTACGATTGTGGGCCTTCTAGAAAAGAGAATATGTCTCTTTTACAAGGTTTGGAAATAGAGCGGTCACGCTATGATGTTGCTATGCATATACACATTTAGTATTACCTCATTTGTTCCTCTTTTAAACAAAAATAATACCTCATAAAATTTCTTGACTCTTAATTCAGACGCTCGTCTTGAAAAGGTAACAAATAGACTAATAGACATAATTACTTTGACATTAGTAACATGAGTGTGGATTAGATACAGGTGAAGTATCAGTTGGTCGACAATACCATTCTGAATATACATAAACGTGTAGTTATAGACAATCACCACTAACATCTATTTTAGTGCCAGCATCGATCGCTGATAATCTATCGCTTAAGTGACTTTAATGTTATCGAAGAAGTGATCAATTTGGCGTAATTGTATCTCCTTACATTTTTTTATATTGCTTAGGTGGAAAACAAGTGTACGGTCTGCCTTGTAGTAAGCATCCAGGGACATTTGTGTGTTATCGACCCTGAAGTGTTGTTTCTTATAAACAAATATAGATCAAATCAATATCGTTGGTCCTTGAAATAATAAAAACAATAAAAAATAATACTACGTGAAGAATCGACACACTGTCCATCATAAGAAATATGGAAATTAGTTTCCCATTCGGAATTCGGCAGCTTTACTGTCTTATCCTGTCGGCGGTGAAGGGAAATATCGCGAGGAAACCCACACGTCTAAGAATTTATATTTCGAAAGACGTGTGACCTAACCTAAGAAACCATCTGGGTTGTGGAGGTCTGACGGCAGTCGCTTCATGTAAAAATCAGTATCTACGCCAAATCCTTAGGCATAGGTAGCGGACCAATCCTAATGGATTAGGAAACGGGATAACGCTAAGAAGAAGAAGAAGAAGAAGAAGGTGTAGTGTACAATATACATAGTATATTATGCGACAGCAGTGTGATTCAGTTCACAACGATATAGGTAGGCTGTACTAGTAGCCTTGATTTGGAGCGGTGTAGTACGTGTGTGCACAGCACAGCTCATAGTTGCGACGGCGTAGCTTATGTGTATTCCAGTGTAGCTTATAATTTGCTACGGCGTAACGTTAGTTATTCATCGTAGTCTGTATAGATAAAAAAGAAATGTTTTAAATTCTCAATCTTAATTAATCAAATCACTCTGGTACGCTGTAAATAAGGGAAATTCAGTATAGCATTGTTTCTGTTGACCTTATTGTGCAAAAGTATTTCCGTAACTGAAACCTTGTTAGACTTTTGTTTTCACAAGTTTCATGAGCTCAAAGTCCTTTTAACTAAGTTCTTTAATTACAATTCTATTTAGTTAATTGAATCCATAAAAACCGAGATTTGAGGGTTTCGTTAACGTGTTTCACAAGCTATTAAAAACAATACGATTTCATTACCATTACATTAAAATTTTATGCCACATCGGGTAGCAATCACGTATACGACTGGCCTGATATGAACCTGTGTTCGATTGCTACACAAGAAGTATCATTGATTCATCCCTACTGAGTACTATAAGTACTGAAAGATAATGTAGTGACAAAAATTTAAAAGGGTATGCTGATTTGGTTCGAACATTTAGAAAGATGTTTGACAAAAGAGTTACGAAAGAAGTGTATGGAGTAATGGCGAATAGAGATATCGACAGGGGCCGCCCTAAACATATTGATCATAGGTGATGTGCTGCAAAAAGGCCAAATTAAAATCACTCAAAACCGGAGTTGACGAGTGTGGAAGAACCGAGAGAGGTATTGGATCGGTGCATCTGGCGTTCCATAGGCCAATGGGAGACAGGCGTGATGAAATGTATGTATGCTATCCCTACTGGTAACTCAGAAAGTTTCTGTTGAACTCGCTCGCTTTGGATTTGTAAGGAGGAGGCACTTCACTGGGTCGTTCTCAATAAATATCACTGTGCTTCACCAGGAAAAGCTAATTTAACTCGAAGAGTGGCGATGAGCCTCTCACACATTTACATTATATATACCTATATATATATATATATGTTCTACTATAGAGGAAACATTGAGTTACTACCAATGGTAAGCGCACTAACTAGCAAACTCAGAAAAAGAGAGGCATAGATATATTTGTTAAGCAGCCCAATTGAGTAAGTAACTTGACCTTACAGAAGGCCGTAGTCTGACAGAAACTCACTTGCGCGTTATTGTGTTCTCGCGACCGTGTGCTATTACCTTGTGAAGGATTAGCAGCGGCAGACACTTTTTGTATTCCAAGTGTTCATAATCAAGAAATCCGTGTCGTATGGGTGTATGCTAGTTTCTCTTCCGCCGCAAAATAAAAAAAAATATATAATAACACATTCTCTACTTATATATGATATAAGTTTGTTCAGTTCGTAAATAAATAACAACGTAGGCGTTGCCCAGGGTTGCTCGTCTGTCGTTAGTGATCGAGTATACAGTTCCCACGCCGCAGACACGCCGGCGACGAATACGTCACAAGTCTTTGTTATTATGGCCAAATAACGCACACGAAATGAATTACTTTCGATCGGAAAATGGAGCCCCCGAAACAGAATGTTTTGTCACACAAGACGAATTTGTTAGGACGATTATATATATTTATGAAGGCAATCATTCTTGAATCAATAAATTTTTAGATTTATGGGTATTTCTGTATACTGCGTTATTTACGTATATGACCTAGATGGCATCATTGACGCGTATCAGTCTAAATTAATATACAAAATTAGTAAAGCTACATTGATTGTAGTCAGTCTTTAGATGGATTTGATTATGCTTAACTCATCCGTATTTCGTATAGAGCACGATAAGTTTGCGATTTCGGCGGCGGCTTGAATACACACAACAATCCGCAATGGAGCATCGAGCGGAGTATACTCTAAATCCTTTTGAGAAAGAGTCTTAACAGTAGAGTGACTGCGGGTTGATATGGTAGATGTACTATTATTATTGAGTGAGGTAAATATTTATAAAATGATCATCGATTATAATCTTTAGGTAAGCCCTGTATCCTAAACTAGCGTTAGCTTTATGTTGGGTATCAGTTTCTCCCAAAAACTATGTACGTAGGTGCATTTTTAGTTTTAAGAGTAATTTTAAACAATAACATTTAAGTTTATTAACAAATAACGTAACTAATTAATTAGTATAACTAGAAGTCAGCCAAGGCATAGGAGTGCACGCGTGAGTGAGTAAGTGTATGTCGGTGTGTGTATGGTTATATTGCGTGCCAGTTTGTGTGTGTTTTGTAGTCGTTAGTAGTATTTCATGTATTCCATAATCAACAATTTAACTATGCATATATTAAACGAAGTCTCAATATCATCATAATTAAGGTGTATTTATATTAGCTCTATATTTAATTTGATAGTTTCCTAGTTTTTAATTTCTGCATTTAACATCAAGTTTGTTATAAAGTCGTGGTGCTATTGAATTATAATTGCTCTGTGCAAATCTACTTTTAACTGTAGTAGTTGGATATACATCTTTTCTTTTGTTA
The DNA here is from genome assembly GCA_947507595.1 of Pyralis farinalis. Taxonomy (NCBI): domain Eukaryota; kingdom Metazoa; phylum Arthropoda; class Insecta; order Lepidoptera; family Pyralidae; genus Pyralis; species Pyralis farinalis. Next base: position 15,957,090 of record OX382273.1, read on the forward strand.
GTAGGCTTCAACGTAGGTAGGTACTATTGTTTTATGATATCTACGGACACACAGTGGGTAGGATACCTAAACGATAGGTTAAGACACGTACCTTTAACACTGGCTTTGAACGAACATAATAACTAATCTTATTAGACTAGTTGTTACATTCATTTGAAGTTATATGCCTAGACAGTAGCGGAATCCAACTACTAGACTAGTGATTAATTTAGGTTAGGTTATTTTCTAGAATGATTCGTTTATATCTAGAAGAATTGTAAAATCTCAGCGGTGTCTGAAATGGTTTTGTTTACACGTGCTGTTTCAGAAATTATAGTTATAACGAAAGATCATTCTACTCGTTCGCTTTTTACTATGGGACAGTATTTTACTGTGTTATATGTGCATAAAAATACTTACACTTCAATAAAAAAAATACACTTCAAAAAATGCGTAGATAATGAGAAACCTAATTTGTACGCTGAGGCCAATTTTGTTTTCCAGTAGAATAGGCCCTTTTCGTTTTGATCATAAGTTTAGCGCGTCCATCCATACCATTACATAAACACTGACGAAATAGAAATTCATTAAGAGCTTAATGGTGACTACACTCTTTCGCAGAAATACAATAACCAGGGAGTTAACCAGGGATATTGTCAATCAAATTATATTTTTGAATAATAATATGTATTGTTGGTCAAAAATGTAAATTACTTATTATTGCGTTCTAGTTTGATACTGACTTTACTAATGTAATTTTAAAGAAGTATAATAGGCCATAGACTGATAAGATAATACGTTGAATATACATCGGCTTACAACTCTTATGTGAAACTGTAGTACAAATAACAAAATATGGACGCTTGTGTATACAGTACAATATGGCTATCGTGTACTGTAATGATGGTTAGGTGATGATTTCGCAGATCAAAAAGTACATCGAAAAGTCCAACCTCAAACCGCTAATTTACTTAAAATTTCTTTCCACTACTATCAAATTATACTGCTTTGAAAATAAATAAAATTATAGAATTTTGATGAAAGCAGTGCACTGTGATAGTAGTGGAATGAAACTGTCTCCATTGTGTGTTACAATAGAGACGACTTCTTCCAACAAATGCCACATACACACATATGCACATTGTAATTAATCTGAATTTTATAAAGAAATGCACTGGAGATAAGGTAATCTATTAACAAAGCGAAATCCCAGGCGAGATAAAACAAGTCACTAATGATACTAAACCAATTAAGACTGCCACGTGACTACGACTAATAGAAATAAGTTTCTTGTTAGAATTAATCTGACTTAAAATGCATCTCAAGTTGTGTTTTTCTGGCCGAGAGGCAAGTGACTTCGGCTTGTAGAACGATAAATATTTACGAAGTGTCGTTGTACGTGCTTCTGTTGTAAAGGAGGTTAAGTTCAGTTCAACTTTGGACTTGGCTCCAGACTTCATAGTTTAGAAGACTTAAGTTTTAAGTCAGCAGACACGAGAAGACAGGTAATCCGGATTAACAAGCATTTATGACTTCAGTACGTATTTTGATCATGACTGCATTATACACATGCCATGGTAAAGTGACTTTATCCTCATTGTTGAGGAAAATTAGAGTTAATTTTAGATATTATACTAATACTTCGTTCATGTTTTGTAAAGACGATTATAAATTATTTGAGTTCTATGGCCCCGATGTGCGTTAAACAGAAGCTAAACAACATCAAACGTAACAGCGAACATGAAGATTGCAACTTGCTTTTAGATAGATTCAAGGACGGCGCACACACCAAATAAATTACACGGCAACTATGTGTCGGCGAGAGATAGTCCTATTCCATTCTTGCACGAACACCAACCCTCCAGGGAGTTATTATTTAGCTGCGGTTTTCAGTGAGGTGGAGGTACTTCTACAGTCGGGTTGCGTGCTACCTCTCTTAATCCTCCGATAAACAGCCGTAAACCGTTCTTCGTTAGTATCCAAACAAACACATTTTATATATGTACATAATCCTTGCAATCACTTTTTATTTGTGTTAGGAAACAATAAAATAATACGTGAAGAACGTGTGAGCTTAGGATCGTCGACAATTCTCATAGCTCGTCTCTAAAGCGAATCACAAGAACTAATATCCAGGTGCAAATTTATATAATAAAAGCGTTGTAGAAAAGTATGTGAATATAAATCCTACACTATAAGAATGTCAAACCTCTCGAGACGCGGTGGTGTTGATCAGTTAGTATGATTAAGATGATATATGTCGACGATCTTCAACTATATTGAGCTCCCCGACTACTGGAGAGCATGCTAGTTAGTCTAGGCTTCGTTAGACAGCATTATGTAAAGTCAATGACATATAGCGATTTGGAAGCACTAACTGCCCCTTGTCGATTCATAGCGGAGTAATGTAGCAAAGCACACTCTAAACACGTACCGATGTGTATCTTAGAAGTGTACTTATAGTGGGTTCATTTTTCGAGGTAACTTTAGTGCTGTTTAATTCAATTTCATAAAATGTTTCTAATAATCCATATAGTTCTCCGTTGTGTTTAGCATCTCGATGTTACAGAAGTCCTCGGGTAATACATATTACAATTATTAGTGAAGCATACCAATTATACTGTAATTTTAAGTACACGATAATTTATAGCAACGGTGTATATAAAATACAGTAACGTTGTGACTTTGATTCTATTACATTCTACGGGTCGGTACGCTATACTACTACTTGTTTCTATAAATAGTAAACAGTATCGTGACTTACTGGTCCACAGACATCGCAGAGCTTAACCCGCCGGACCTGGAGAATTGAAATTTGGAGAGAATATACCTTGTGTACCCTAGGGATGCACAAAGAGAGGATTTTCGAATATATCCACGCGAACGGGTACCAAAACACCGTATTGCGAGTAAAATAAAGTAACTTAACAAGACTTTTTTCTTTTATTGTTCTCTTCAATCGACAAAACTAAAGACAAATTGATCTTTGAATTTAACTTGCGGTACGCCGCTATTAGAAAGTATCGTGTTTGCCTGTATGTCATAAAGGGTGATATTTTGAAATACTCCTATTGTATATATCATTAGATTAGAATGGTACTGAATACTCACTCTATGAGAACTATTCATGTTATATTCTTCCAATTAATATATTTTTCGATGGGTGTTACATGTTATATAATATTATTTTTGGTACAGAAGTTAATACTCAAAGGTATCAGTCACATGCATATCATATTGTATCAGCTAAGTATAATAAATCTTAATAAAATAGAAAATGATTACACCAGTAACAAGTATAACTTATTTCAAATATACTTGAAACAAGTAATTACAAAAGGCGATCTTAACACTAAAGTGATTTCTTTCAGGCAAGCGTAAGTAAGGTACCATAGGGAAAGATGCAGTCATTAAAATCAAGTACGTAAGTAAAAATATTACCTACGAATTGCCGGGCAAAGATAACAATACTATGTTGACCAAAGTAAGCACATTTAAGGTTCAAGTAGTCTGTATGAATATAAAACACGAAAACAACATTGCACTCTCACTTCGGGCAACGAATGTAGATTAATATAATATTATTTATTGTAGTAACAGCTACCGAACTCTATACTTAGCACGGCCTCACATGCTCTCGATTGATATTTTATTTATATAAATGTAAATGTGTCTGAGCTGTAGAAATTTAAAAGCGGAACTTACCTTATAAATATAAATAAAGCGTAGCAGGTTGCTTTTATGTCGGCGCATGGTAACACATGAGTTTTATAGAATAAAATGTAATCTGGCTAAGGGCACGTTAAGCTTTAGTCCTTAAGCTATTATTGTATTATTACTAGGAATATGAATATTATCACTAATCGTATATCGATCATTTAGATATGCTGCCAACATGATTGGATAGTTAATAAATTCAGCCGTTAATTTGCGAAAGTCAAATTTACAGGCAATTTGATCTACACTACTATGTGTGCTTTCGCTCCCGATTAGTTCGTGCGAACTACTGCCGGCCGGCACCCATTCACTACCGTTAGTAGATGCATGCCGCTGCTGCCAAGGCTGCTTCGGTCGTCTCTGCGAGTGTTCGCCATCTGAAATGTGAATCGCACGCACCCGCCACCGTTGCTGCCCTGGCTGCTCCGGCCGTCTCTGCTACACGTGATTCGCCTCTCCATGTCGCCATCATATCGAACAATTCTTCAGAACACAACCCGTTGTACAATCGGTAGAACACACAAAGGGACGCAAAATCTCTCCTTAAACTTAAAGGTTCAATACCGTGTATAAGCTTAGGATCGTCGACAATTCTCACAGCTCGTCTCTCAATCGAATCACATGGTCCAAGCTGGTATCCAGGTGCTCCCGCTCAAACGTGACTGCAGTACTCCGAGTGCGGTCTGACTTGAGACTTACATATCATAAGTCTTTACCCTGCTCTGAAATACTGCTTTTAATTTGATTGAGCACACCAAGTTTTTAGGCCCGACCTAGCCTGACCTTTAGAGTATGGCCGCCATATGGGGCGCACCCATGGCACCGACAGATCCCTGTCTTCAAGATGGTGCAGTCGGCGGCAATATCCTCCCGAACGAGCAAGCACACCCCGGCACGACGCACAAATAAGTGCTCTAGTTTGTACCCGTGGGGTGCCGGGTCCACCCCGGTCTCCTTCTCGGGCACGACCACTGCAACAGGGGCTTTGTGTAGGCTGGCGATTCAGTCCCTCGGGGCGGAGATTAAGAAGAAGCAGATATAAAAGTTTGCTAAAAATTAATATGCTAATCTTATATGTTCACGTAGCCAGTAAAGTACATAACTACCCAATTTCGAGTATAATCGCAATAAAAGAGCTATTGAAATTGATGGCGGCTCGTTACGAATGATTGATTGGGTACTTTGCACAATGTACAATAGGGTTGTCAAAATATAGAATCTGTGGGAATCTCACCAAAGTAATAAGGATATAGGTGGTTTTAAAATATAATCGCCGCTTATGGTTTTAAATATAATCTAGACTCCTATTTATTCCATTCAAATTACCAAACTCTTTTACCTTGAGGAGTGTTTTTTGGTTGATTAATTATTCTTTCCGTGAATTTTATAGCATTTCACTTGTCCAATTTTACGATCTTTTATAACATGGAAATGCTTTTGGGAAACGTACTAGGCGTAAACAGAATTTTATCAGTAAAGTACTACCGAGGACATGCTATAGAAAATATCGTTAAATAGTATGATAGAAGATTTTTGCATAGTTTTTTGTACGAATAGTAATATCATATTTGCTAAGTCAGAAATACATTATCGACTTTGACAACACAAAAATCCGAATCTGTCATGCACGCTGTTATATAAAGAAATCAGTAATTGAAGCAGAAATGATAGTATCTACCTCGACAATGCATTTGGCTGTGTAGTTCCAACAACATACGCATCGAACTGGGTTAGTGAGCGTTTGAGAAATTTAGGCACATCATTACTACGGAAACACGTCATTAGATAACGATCAGGTTTTTTATCAGTGCATCATGCTCGTTTTGAACTACGGTGGAACTACGGTCCGTTTTGACTTGGCTTCTTCTTGGACAGGTGCATAGGTTGAAAATCGCAGCATTCAATGGAGATAACTATACGTTCTAGGGTTTCTCTAAGCGATAGAATCGGTATAATTCAAACAAATTAAAATAGTTATAAAATAATTAATCTATCTATCTATAACTTCACGCCAGATCCCTTGGGGGTAGGAAGAGAGAACAGATCACCACGTGACTCGATCCTTAGACACCTCACTCGCTTCTTTAATATTCATTGCTCTTTTCATGCATGCTCGCCGGTTTCTAAGGCTCCTTTTGATAGTACAAGATCGATTTGGTCATGGTAGGTTCGTCTTGCCTTCCTCGGCTCCTACATCTTTCCACTTTTGCGTTGTATATCTGTTTCGTAATTCTTTCTTTGCTGCATTCTTTCCATATGTACGAACCAACGCAGCATGCCTCTTCTTATTTTAACAGAGACGCTCGCTTTCAGACTAAGTCTGTTTCTAACTTCATCATTGCGAATACGGTTTACAAGCCTTACGCCACAAATTTGGCGCAACGCTCGCATTTCGACCATGTTTATCCTTTTTTCATGTTCTCTCTGCCATGCCCATCTCTCGCTTCCATGAGTAAGCGTTGGGACCAGTACTGCATTGTGTATAGCGAGCTGTGCCTTCTGGCTCAAGTTTTTGCTGCCAAAAAGTTTACCCAGCGCTCCATTCACACTATAAACAGTACTAACTCGTCTTTCCATATCAGCGGTGTACCTTCCATCCCTGCTGAAAGTGCATCCAAGGTATACAATCTCATCCAATTGTTCCAACACTTCATCTTCAACCGTAATCCTTACATTGGTTCTGGTTTCTTCTCTTTCAAACACCATTACCTAGGTTGCCTTCGCATTCAATAGTAAGCATTTCTCCATACGTCGTCTTTTATTATTGAGACCAGTGTTTGCAGTTCAGATGGTATTTCTGCTAATATCACGGTATCGTCTGCATACAGCAGACAATTCACCACTAGGTCACCCATGCGCATTCGTAAAATAATTAATCTATAAATTAATCATAATATTTATAACTAGAAATGGCAGCGGACCGACTATCTGCGAAGTGAAGTTGATTGATCGAGAAGAAAAGTCCTATATTGGACGCACAGTGTAGTGAAAATCGGCTTTCATACATTTAGAGAGTTTAATTAAAGATATATTGTTTTATTATTGAAATGGCTTTTGTTGACTTACTTACAATTATTAGACTAGGAAAAAAATGCATGTAACCGGTATAACAAGTTAAGAAAAGTTGAAAACCGCAAATCAAACCATAATATCCTTCCGGTGGCACTAGTTTTGGTGGCACTATTTCCTTGTGATTTAAGTTGTGAAAAGTGTCCAAATATAATTAATCAATTTCCAAACGCAGAGACTTAAGTTATAATTTGCGGAAATGAAGGCCCTGTATATAGCAAGTGCTGGGGTTTTAGAAGGCTGCAGGCATAAGCCATTATACGGTTGGTAGACACAACGAGAGGCAAAATCTTTCCTTAATCTTAAGGACATATGCTTGTAATTTGGGATTGTTGACAATTCTCACAGCTCGTTCCTGAACTAATCACACTGCCAAAGCTGGAATCGAGTGTTTCTCCAGCATTTTCGTTCTTACAGCAGACCCTTTTTATCATGTGTTGTTATTTCCGCTCTGTTATAATGTACAACTTTTTATAGGTGGTAATCATGATTGTATGAATCTAGCCTCCAAAAACATAGGTACCTAAATTTACATTATAAATAACTTTACAGTCATAATGTAGTGTAAATGATTTCGAAATAAAACAGCCTTTGTATTCCATCCTCTTGTCAGGATCCTATTTATGTTGAAATGATAAAAATGTACACAACGCCGGAGACACTCATTGTTGTGCCCGAGACAATTTAGGGTTTTGTTGCTCAAAATATTTCGTGAGTTTTTGTCGCTATTTTTTCTAACCAATTTTCTTTATATTTTTCCAAGAGATGAATGTTTTAAAGCTTGTATTTCTTGTGAGAGTACACTAACGTAATCTCTGGATAATGTATATATTTATACGTTTATTAAAGTCGCAACAGTGTCGAAATTGTACGTGGAACTTTCTTAAATACGAGTGCAGCTAAACTCTGCTATACACAGGAGCCGAAAAAATTTTTTTTTAATTGTTGTCTGTCTGTTTATGTGCATTATGCACAAAAATTACTAAGCCGGTAAGTAAAATTCGAAATACTTCCAGGCGCACAGAACTTATTTAGCTGAATAAACTTTACAAAAGTATCGCATCTTTCGGAAGCTTTAGTATTTTAAACTGGAAATATAGGTATATTTACCATCTGTGTCTTTTTGTGTATGTCAATCAGTACTAGTTAGGTCTTGAGATGTGGCTTAAGTTGTAGAATCACAGTGCTGTTGCGTAGGTATAGTAATTATGATGATACTGTTGATTGTTGGCGCTTGGTGGAATTTTGAAGTCATTTTGTTAATGAACACTTGTGCAGATCCACTTCACAATGTTATTTATTAATTATTTTTATTTTTATCGACCAGTTTGGCCTATACGGCATTATCAAGGTATTCGTTAGAAACAAAACATGTGGCAGTACCGTGCAATCAGTGACAGTCAATATTTAATAAATTAATTATTAATTAATGTTGTAAGTATATAAAATACATAATCAGAGGTAGCTCGGGGAGCCTAACGTGGTTGCGTACAAAAAAATTTTGGTTGTTTTATGGATTACGACGTGTGTTTGGCATCAGGCAGGCCGTGTACTTTTAACTTCATGTTATCATATTGGTGGTAAAACATATCAAATTAATCCATATTATATCGAGTAGAAGAAGGAACAAAGTTGTTTAACAAAAGTTAATACAGAAAAGAAATTCCGAGAATTTGTCATGTTTTGCATATTGAAGGAAAATTATAGGCAAATTCGAGAAGTTTTAGGTGCGAGAAAATTTGGAAACATTTTCAACAATGTTTCTGTCTTTATATAACTCAACATAAATAGGAGTTCTACCTACATTGGAAAAATATTTTGCTTCTTTTTAGCGTTATCCCGTTTCCTAATTCATTAGGATTGGCGGGGTACGCTACCTAAGCCTAAGGATTTGGCGAAGATACCAATTTTCACATGGAGCGACTGCCGTCAGACCTCCACAAGCCAGAGGGAAAACCAGACCATTCTCAGGTAAGGTCACACGTCGGGACATGCGCGTTTTCTCACGATGTTTTCCTTCCGCCAAGCAAGTGATAATTATAAATATGTAAATAAATCCGAAAACACGAATTTAGTGGTACATGCCAGGATTCGAACGAGGGACCTGTTGATCACTAGGGCAGTTCTTTATCCACTTCGCTATCACTGCTCACGTTGGAAAAATATTAAACATATAAAATAATAGATAAAATCTGTCAAACCTTTGCAATGAAAAATCGAATATATTATTAGATGGATCATATTAAAGTAATGAAAATCTTCAACATTTGAAAGTTTATTTCCTCCATTACGAGGCGTTATGTTCGAAATTAAAACTATTCTATCATTACATTACCTTTACTTTAGAATAGACACTAAGCAAGTACAGATTTCTAACACAAAAAATGTCTTAATTTTTACTTCTATGAAAGTGTAAGAACAGAAATTCCTTTTTTATTTAAGTGAGTTGTTAAAAATGAATTAATATGTTGATAGGGTTTGTTCAATAATATTATTTAAACAGGTTTGAAAAGGTACTTAGCATATTCAGTGTATTAGTTAGAAGATTAGGGCGTTACTATCAGGTCAAATGCTTTAGTATTTTATGATATCTAACGTTGCTTCTGCAATAATACAGAAACTCGTCGCCAGTGGGTATATCATTCAACTTTTATTTGTGTTATAATTTATAAGCAATCTTGAAAGCAGCATCTCTATCTTGTAAATAAATCCCCGCAAACTTTTATTAGACATAAATTTTATGTCGGTATTAAGTGAGCATGAATCAGTATCTCTATAGTAGTGAGTCACGATCAGACCTTCCGACTGGGAATGGGTAGGCGTCAGGCGGAGGTTGTAAGCTCATTAATCATACTACGATACTTTATTGCTTCAATGGGGCGCTGATATAAGAACCGCTCATTTTAGCTCAATGGGTCGGCTCGTGCGCAATGTATAAGCTTGTGAACTTGCTTCACATATTAAGGAACAAGATAAGTAATTTTAGATCGTCAACTGATCACATAGATATAATAATCCTATTTTAATAGGCCTTTATTAGATGGATTGGTATGTAACTTCGTAATAAATGTAAAGAATGGAATTGTAATTTATTTTAATATATTAATATATTGTTGAAGTCTTAATTTGGTTTAGGTTAAGTGTGATCACCTTCAGGTATGGCGACATAAACTCTGGAACTCTAACGATGTCTTCCTTGCGTATCCCGTTTCCTGATTCCTTAGGATTGGCAGTGCTTGCTACCTATGCTTAAGGTTTTATCGTAGATACTGATTTTAACATGGAAAGACGGCCGTCAGATCTCCACAACTTAGTGGGAAAATTCTTGGATTAGGGCACACGGACGAAAGGTTTTTCCAGAAATAATTTGTTAAACGTGCGGTTTCCTATTGTTGTTTTACTTCACCATCGAGCTAGTGATAATTACAAATATGTACATAAATCTAAAATACGAATTTAGTGGTATATGCCGACACTAGGATTCAAACCAGAACCAGTCTGTTCTTTATCCACTGCGCTATCATTGCTCAACTTGAAGCTCTATCGACTGAACAGAAATAAATCAAAAGTTTATGTGTGTATATATTACATAATCTACAAATCAGGTCCCTTGCGGAGTAGGCAGTGAGGACCGAGTGCCATAAGACGCGGCCCTTATAGCTTCTGTAACATATTCGGAATATGCAATTTGATATAACCTGCTTTGTGTGCTTCCGCCACAAAAATTGGTGGCGGAAGCACACAAAGCAGGTTAGATTAAATTGCATGTAAATTTGACTTTCGCAAAATAACACCTGAATATATTAACTATATTCGGAATAAAAAATCTATCCTTAGGCGGTAAGCCCACCTGCCTCAAAGGGACATCTCAGCAGTATTAGCAGTCAATCTATTTAAATTGTATATTTCGGGGTACCGTACCCAAAGGGTGCCGAGTCTATTACTAAAGTTCAGTCATCTATCCGTCTGTCATCGTGGGGAACGAGGAATCTTATTAAAATAAAGTTAAAAATTAACGAGGACGTCATACACGAAAAGTGTTTTTTTTACCACGTAAGAGTAAGATCACCAGCGTGTGGATTAACACAACAACTGCCCCAAAGAAGTAGCTTCGTCAGCAGTGGAGGTGACAATGCACATGTGACAATCCTTGTATTGTGTTCATTACTTATGGTAACCGCTAGTGTACAATATGCCTAGCACTTCTCCATACTCAACTATTCAAGGAGTCCAGCATTTTATTTCGGTCTTGATGCTAAAGATCAATCTTTTAAACAACTTCTTGGGTAGGGACAAATTTAAACGAGAAGTGCCATAAGTTTACCATACCATGTAGTAATACAAATATAGCATCATCCATCTCGTAGCGACATAAGCTATATAAACTTAATAATCATCTGTTACCTTTTTTTGTTAACAGTTTATATTACAATCAATGTTTCATTAACATAAAGCAACTTCTTCTTTTAAGTTGCTGAAAATGTATATAAGAAAGTTCAAAATCAAATATTAAAATATGACAAAATAATGTCATAAAACACGCGAAGAAGTTGTTTTGTGGCGAGTTAAAGATTAATTCAGTTTTCATTGATGTTAATTCGGCTATGATGGAAGAATATCTTTCAAACGTCATGAATACATATTTTTTACGTGGTCACAAATTTCTTATTTGAAATATTTGAATTTGACATGCTTCATAGTACTTCGAAGGGTAAAAATGTAACGTCCATTAGTTTCGATTATTTTTAAAATATTTCATGGTACGTAACTTCCAATAACCTGAACAAAAAATCTGTGAAAGTTCATTACTACGTTTATATTATATTATTGGTATCATTATTTTTAAATGACAGCTGGCTAAAAAGGCAATGCAATTTAGGCAGTAAGTGTAATTATTTTTCATTCTGTATGTAAATAATATATGTAGAAGTAGTAACACTAGATAGATATGTATATGCCTGCGCTGAATTATTTGTAGACATATCTGTCGTTTACGTATTGATCGATTCTATATTTAGTACTTTTATTACATAGATAGTACCATCTCTAAATACACTGCTATTAACGTCGGTTATCTGATAGATATGTGCGAGGATATTTGTATCCAACACGTAGTGGCCTTTTCGAGAAGATTGATGTGATCCCCTGGAGCGAATTCCGCCATGATTCGCTCCTAATCTAAGTATTGTCGAAAAAATTATTGATATGAGATCTGTATTCACATTGCCTCGAAACACCATATTTAAATCAGAGTTGCAATGTTTTCACTCATAATGTATGGAATTTGAGTGAAAACTTTTAGATTCCGATTTGAATACGGCTTGCCAAGAAAATATGAATACGGGGCCTGGAGTTATTATTGGTAGCGCGCTGTTACAGAAGAGGGACGGATGCTTACTATAACTATCTGGTTGCTACTCCTGTAGGAGGTAGCTGGCCTGGCCCGTCGAGGGTATTACCTGTGAGTTACTCAGCGGTGTAGAGAGGTCTGCTGTGCTTCATCCGAAGTTGCTTGCGGCAGGCTGTATACCCTTTAACACTTCCATCTCTGGATCATATGGCTCTAATGTCTCCTCACTGGACGGCTAACGAAAGCAAGCCAATGCTGAGGGTCCTGCGAGTCTTTATTGCATTGCTACTTCGATCAACGAATATGTAGGCTTGTCTCAGGCATGTCTGCCTGGGGAGCACTCGGTTCCCTTACTGTTGTTACTCACAAATAGCTCGCCACAAGCTGGCCTGTGGGTTTTAATTAGCACTAATTCGTTTTTCCACGCTTTATATGCCACTATTACTTGGTTTCTGTACCAAATATGTAGTTGTAGTTATTTTAGGCAAATATATGACTATTATGGATGTTTTGTAATAAGTTACACAAAGGACGAATAATATAATTATGAACTTAAACAAACTAATCGTCTCTCTACATTACAAATCTACCTTTTTTGTGTTATAGATCTAAAAAGCGACTTATTCCCCATGTCGGAGTCCGTGTGTCTGTCTGTTTATCTGCTACAAGTTTCAATAACTAAACGGAGCTTAATAGACTGCTTTAGCAGTTATGCCATGAAATTTGACATGAATGTACTTTGTTGTAAGACCTACGCTGACAATATCATTTTAAATAATAGGGAATATGCATAAATAATTTTAGGACAGATTTTACATGAGGAGATGGAGACAGGAAGATATCTGAAAGTATTTTTTTTTCTACACTCTATATATATTTAGTGTATCGTGAAAACGACTCTAACGTTTTAATCATATTTTGTATATAGTTAATGATCTGCTTTTTAAGTTTGTGTATATAGGAGAATTTCCTAAATCATCATTAAAAAAGTTCATATCGTTGACAATGAACAATGAAAGGAAAAAAATAAGCGATGTTGCGAAGATTTCGATTTGTTGCGTTTCAAAAAGAATTAAAACCTGCTTAAACTACTTAGTCCGACCATAAGTTCTGTTACAAATGAATATGCATTTCCATTTTTATGTAGTAATGTTACCTTAATAAAATGTATATGTACATATTTATAAAAACCTCAGTAAAAAATTAAAAATGTGATTCTATTCGAAATAGCCACCTTTGGCTTTGATAGATGAGACAGAGCCTTTAATCTGTCTGCCTACGAATCTATGGATTGACACACTGTTTCCATGGGAAATATAGCCACTGCTTGCTCCGAAGATTTCTCAAGAGACACAATGTCGGCGTGTCGTTTCAAGTAGGACATGCCCTCTAAAACTGACCATAATTTGTAGTCTAAGGGATTCAGATCTGGGCTAGACTAGGGCTAGTCTTCAGCTTTTATAAAGTCCGGAACGTTGGTTTCGAGCCAGGCTTGGGCTTGTTCGCGCCTTGTGACCAGGTGCAGAGTCCTTTTAGAAAGTCCACGGTACACCGTTAGAAAATATGACGTTCAGATCTGGTTAGACGAGGGCCAGTCTTCTGCTCCGGAATATTGGTTTGGAGACGAAAGTATACGGTACATTTTTTTAAAGTATATTGCTGAGAAGTTTCGCTACACGATCCAAGACAGTTTCTTGACACACTTTGGTTGAAGTCTTCATTCCTTTTTCACAAAAGTGAAGCTTTGTGACTCCTTGATAAGACACCCCCCACCAAACCATTATAGTCGCAGGATGATAACCGCGTAGTACCTTTCTGACCACTTGGGCGGCTTCTTTAGAACTGCGTACACTTTGTCATTTTGTTAGTTGTAGCGCTCTTCAACCGCAATTTTTTTTCCATCAGTAAAGAGGATATTTCTCTGCCTTTCACCTACGTATCGAAGGCGTTTTGATTGATCCAATCTCTTCAACTGTAGGGATTGATTTTAAGGCATCTCCTGTATGTCGAAGATAAGTGCCGAGCTTCAGGTCTTGTTTTATTATACGCGTCCTAGCGGGAATCTTCATTTCTGGTGATAAGATTTTTTGTTTCCGCCTAATTTTTTCGCCTAATTATAGCTTTAACAGTATTCACAGCCTTTGTAGTTCTAAAAGCATGCGGACGCTCCAATCTTTATGGTTTTCACTAGGGGAAGCGTTGGTATATCTGTCGATAGTACGATATACGAATATATGACGGCTGATACCAAGCTTTTGAAGTGTCTTGAATGTGACCGACGGCTCCATACCCACTTTGTTCAAGGCAATAATTGCAATCCTATTTTCTTCAACACTGCATTTCATATTATAAACACGAAAAATATGTGCAAAACGGCGGGAAATCGAAAGAAGTTATTAACATAGTAAACGCGTTCCAAATTCAAAATAATAAAAGAGTTGGAAAAAGAAAAGTATTTTATGTAACAGTATTTATGGCCAGACTAGTTACATCTTAGTGTACTTAGTCATTAATATATTCAAGTAAATGGGAGTTCTATTTTATTAAAATACATTTAAAATATTACACAAATTTATTCGTAGGTACAGTTTTTTTTAAACTATTAAGGTTGGAAACATGCGTACGATCTGCGTAATGGTATGCAGTTCCCGCAGCCTAGGGGTATTTGCAACTCTTGCGACTTACCGACTCTGTAAGAACCTCTTAACGCCGTTCTTGAAGAACACCATGCTGTAGTTCCTTGGGAAAACCTCGGCAGGGAGCTCAATCTACAACTGAATAGTTTTTGGTAGAACCGCACAGTAGGCAACCATTGCGGTTCCAGTGTATAAGGATGGATTCCCAGCCATCAGCGAGCTGTGCGATTGTAAAACGAGGCTGTTAGTATAATATTGAACAACGCCTCAGAACACAACTCATTATACAATCGGTAGAACACGCAAAGGGAGGCAAAATCTTTTCTCAAACTCAAGGGTTCAATATAGAATATTCAACTTTCACTTAAAACTCATACTTTTATATTCCATGTATTAATAACTATTCTGTCGTATAAAATATATTGCCTTCTACGTATATATACGTTCCTGATTTTGTTCGCGTTCTAACTTATAGTTATGCTGATGATGACGAATTGATGACAGTTTATTTCCATTTATTTATTCACCTGTTGAGCAAGCAAACTGAAATTTAATTTTGTTGTGTAATTTGTGTGTACATTATGTATGTGTGAAAGTCCCTTTTAGAAATAGATTGGTACGAAGGTGTTTGTTTTAGATTTGTTTATTTAGGACGCTTGTGACCCACTTGTTTCTGACCTCACCCTTGTTAGATGCTAGGAGGGCTTCAAAAATCAACTAGGATGAGATAAAAGGATGAAATTCTTAATTTCTTTTATATCGCCCAGATGTCAAAGTAACTAACACTACGTGTGTAAAAGTGCGTAAGAAGTTATCAAAAGTTACAATTTTATGTAAGCATGTAACGTAAGTTGTGTCTAGCACAAAGTAACTGTTCAATTTACAATTGGGATGTATTTTGTTGGTATCTTTTGAGCAAAAGTCAGTATTATTCGATTGTATATTTTGAAAACTAACCTAACCCACCTAAAAGAAGAGTCGTATTAATGACAATAAAGTTATCGTGGAGTTGTTATTAACATTATTATCCATATGCAATAATTTCATGTAGCACTCGATTCTCTTTGCCAACCTCACAAGAGATTTGACATGGAGATATAGATAGATAATATTTTTGGCGTATGTCGGAGTATAATAAGAAAGAAAACGATTAGATGATCGTTGTAAATTAGGAAGAATAAAGAAATATATTTTTAAGATGATAAACGTGTTATGACGTGAAAGAGAAATAAGAAGGAAAGTATGTTGGAAGTGTGTAGATCTTTAACGGAAACATCCACTGATAGACTATTTGTAAGTAGCTTAGGATGATAATATGGTAAATAGTAGTAGTTTGACGAGCTCGGTGGTGCAGTCGTGAAAGACGCGACTTTGACACCAACGCTCGTGGGTTCGAAACCCACACAGGACAAACATTTGTGTGCATGAACATGTCTGTTTGTCTTGGTCGGGATATTTTAAGAGAGGTAGAGCTCAATAAAGCAGCTCGTCGTCCTCACAGAAAACCGCAGCATAATAACAACTCCCTAGAGGGTTGTTGTGTTTCTGCGAGTGAGGTCACTACTAAGCTCCTAAGGAGTTGCAGAGAAGACATCTAACGAGTGATACTTAATATATTACAAGCGTTCATAGGCTACGGTACCCGGTTTACATCAAGTGGACTGTATGCTTGTATGCCTTCCGACGTTGTATAAAAAAAAGGAAATAATTAAGGATATAATCGCAGGATATAAAAGAAAAGCTGAAGAAAGAAAAACAGAAACTAGAGGATAGAACTAGAGAAAAGGATTATAATATAGAAGGAAAAAATGAGGATAATTGGGTATAAACTATTGAGTTGTTACAAAAGTGGGAAGAAAATGTACAGATAATGTAAAGAATGAGTGGTATAATCATTGGCCATTTAGCTTATGATGATAGTATATGTCATGTTAATGCAACCTCCTTTAAAACTATTTAAGAAAGATTTATGTTTGTATATTAATAGTAGATTATGCGATCTATCTAGGAGACTAAAGTTGGCTAGTGGTTAAATGAAATAGTGCAGTGGTATCTCCTATTCTGAGATAACGACATACCCGAAGGTAGCTTCGTACTAAATTGCCTGGATATGATACACGTTTCATGCATACTAATTGAATGTAGGAGATTACACAACGGTATTTTGTAACTACCTACCTTGTAACAACATATAAGTTGCTAAAATGTAACTAAAGCCTCCGTTACGACACTTTAGATCATAGTCATCAGTCTGTATCTATCTACTGCTGGATAAAGGCCCTTCATTCAGCACTATATAGATAGAGACTGAGGTAATGATTGGCAAAATATACTATATTGAAAAACACATGTTATTAGGTCTTTTTTGACATATTGCGTTTTTCACAAGTGGACATGGAATAAAAATTTAATTCGTGTAGGTGGCAATAATGTTTGTATATTTACGTATCTAATCAATTATTATCTATCTATCTTCACGTCAATTCGGTTCTTACAGACTTCACTTGCTGTTTTAACATTCATTGCACTTATCATGTAATCTATATATATAAAAATGAATGTTTGTCTGTATGTCCTCTATGGACTCAAAAACGGCTGGGCAGATTTTGATGAAATTTTCAGTGAAACTTGGTAGCGATTATATCACCCGTGCGAAGCCGGGGCGAATAGCTAGTATTAAATAAAATATTATATTTTATTGCGTACACAGGTATAAAATCACTTACAAATTTTTATTATTCGCGTATTGAAATAAAAAGTGCTCCGATGTAAGATACTCGTATTTTCATTAAAAACGGTGAAGTGAATGTGAGCCAGTTGTGGACCATGAACTACAGTTGAGCGAAACAATTTGATTGTTTTAAATAGCTAATTTAATGGTAACGTAGATATTGCAGTAATTTAACAAATTATATTTGAACGAAATTTAAAGGCACTAGCATATGCTATTAGGCTCTAGCAGATTTTTACGATGGTTGGACAACTTATAATAATAGTATACTATAAAACAGATTGTTTTTAACAATGAGGTAACGTGTGTAACTTAAGAGTAATTTATTGTATTTAAAAGTCCAATGGCCTAGCAAATAAATAAACGATCCGTAATAGATAGCTTGTATTATCATAAAAACTTTTTAACAACAAAGTGAAATAAACTTTATTGATATCAATTCCTATTCAAATAGTACGAGGGTTTAATCTTTCCTGGCATTAACTTTTTACTACAATATATTTTCACGACGTTCTACTCGTAGTTTATCATCAAACCTTTTTTTACATATCAAACCTTGCTGAACAAACATGCTATCATCATTGATTTGGATTGATTGAGATGTCTCATGAAAAAATAAACAAAACGATTCATAAACAACACAAATACGGGAACTCGGAAAATTAAAATTTTATTTAATTGATTACCTAATCTTCACCTAATTTATATGAGACCAAATTTGGATTAACGTTAATACAATGTAGTTTAAACTGTAACTGTACCGTAATAAGCATTGATGAAAATACGTAAAAATAAAATATAACCGACATCCAAGACTCTCTATCTTTTTTGAAGTTTGCTAAAATGTTTAAATAAACATCTTTATGTTTATGATACACGGGCAAATGTTTATTTTATTTACATGTATCCTTTTTACTGAATCTAGTGATTGCAATAATAAAACAGAGGGTGTAAACTTAACCGATTTAGGAGCAATTAAAAAAAATGCACTTTATCCTCAACAAAACTAAATTTTACGAAGTTTTATATTATACGAGTAAACATATTCTTTGAGCAAAGTTATTGTTAATATTTAATGCAGGAGTTCGTATCTCTATCATTTATTCCACTCTGTATATGTTTTTAGATATTTTATAGCTACGTTACGTTATAATAAACTAGCTGAACCGAAAATTGCACGCACTACTAGCAAAGTTCGTTCACCATTTAAAATTATGCTCTCTGTACCTTTCAAGTATTGGGTTGAATATATCCTATTATTTATTGATGAGAGCATATTAAGTTCCTTGGGGGTAGCAGAGAGAACCGAGCGCCACATAATTCGGTTTCCAACACCTCACTTGAATATAACCTATTAGAACGAAATAAAAACATTTATTTGTACACTACACTGAACAATATATACACAGTTCTTTGCTATTACAACCAGAAAACAACATGCTCAAAATGAGAATATAAATACAATCTTAGCTTAGACATAGTAAACAGTGTTGTGCAATGCAACAAAATGGTCTCGACTCAGTATGTTGTCGAAGCTTATGTAGCAGGACCGACACTGATTTTCAGTCCAGCTCAGTCCGTTGTGACACCGCGAACGCAACAAACAAGCACTATGCACTAAAACAAACACTACAATTATTCAAAATACGGTAAACACACAAACAAATACAGTTTTATACGATATTATAGAACTAGTTCGTTTAGTTTAGTTGGAGTTCATAATTGAGTGCTCAAAAAGAACATACTTAAAAACTTAAGAGTCAGAAATACTACATAAAAATATACGAGTATTTCGATTGAGAACTGATTGCCAAAACTAAAATACATATACAAGATGGAAGAACAAAATAAATAAAAAAACATTTATATAGATTTAGCAATACGGCAATTTCGGCATTAAGTCAAACTTAAAGGAAATTTTAACATTATATATCGTTACAAACGGAATTTATATAAGTTTTCTATAGCTACATACTTACAAGGGGATGCGTTATGTATTATTGTTGCGGGATGTATTATTTTAAAGTAAAATATTAACATAGTCAGTTTTTGGATATTTAATACGACTAGATGCGTTTTAACAGCTGCGATGGTTTCTTCTTTTATAGGGTCCGTATTGGTGGGGGAATGTTATTCCAGCATTGAGTGGCAGCATATATAAAACTGCCCCGAAAAGCCACTGACCTATGGGGCGGTGTGGACAATCGATAAAGCGGTGACCGAACAGAGTACTTACGTGCATTCTGCATCCAGGTCAGCCTATTGGATAGGTAATCGGGCTGACGGGTGTTGACCACACCAAATAGAAGACTGGCAAGATGAAGATATCTACGCGATTCCATTTTTAATGTGTTAGACTTGTTTAAGTATGGTGTTATGTGGCTGCTGGGCGGGACAGACAAGCAACACACAACAACAAGCAACGAGTACAGGCATTCTGAATATGCTGGGCCAACTTATCAGTTCTGGTCAGAAGACAAGTCCCATACACCGTTTCCGCTTTGAAAAGATTAATGAGTCGCAGTCTTATTCTCAAATCAGTACTTAGGTAAGGATGAAACTTGTATGATTTTCATAACGTAAATGTGCATCCATAGTCAGACCAATGTTGCGTACCTCAGCAACATATTTAATGGGCTGCTCTGCAAACAGTACTCTTGGATTGTGACCCAATATGCAAGCCATTTGATGCTTTGAGCTAAGTATTAAGTTTTATTTGGATTCAATAGCAGACTATTTTTTTGGAACACTTGAAGATGTGGCTAAGATCCTCATTCAACTTTTGTACAGATCCGACAGTATCGTGAGGATGCAAATGAATTTGAATATGGAGATCGTCTGCATATAACTGGAATCGACAATGTTGTATATTCTCCACAACATCAACCGTGTACAGGATAAAGACTTACGGACCGATTATGGAGTCCTGCCCTGAGAACGAGGCTGACAACAATGATCCATCATTCTTTTTCATCTCAACTACCTGACTTCTGGACTCCAAGTAACTGCGGAACCATTGCACTGAAGCAGCGTCCAATCCATAGTGAGTTAACTTAGCGAAAAGAAGAGAATGGTTTATTGAATCAAATGCGCGTGAATAAATTACTAATTCGTGAATTTCGTGATAATTATATTAAAAGTAATACCAGTATAGTGCCCATTCTGTGGTCCTGGCCAGACAAAAAATCATCGGTTACATTTAAAAGGGCAGTTGCTGTACTACCGCCCCTACGGAAGCCTGACTGAGCACTAGGTAGCAGATTATTTCCTCTAAATATTTATATAACTTGAAGCTGTTCTTGGTCCGTACGGAGATAAGAGAGTGAACGAAGCAGGTAAGTCAATACTAGTTTTATGTATGGAACGAAACCTCCTCGTGTCGAATACTTTATTTCATCATGAGGATATTCACACGTATACATGGAGAAGGAATGACCAAAAAAGTGTGATTGATTTGATTTTAATAGATAGAGGTCTCCGAAATGTTATAATGGATACAAGAGCCTTTAGAGGTCCCACTTTTGAGATGGACCACTACCTGGTGCTAAGCCGGTTTGTGGGCCTTTTTAGGAAGTGGAGGCACTGGCGAGTGCGTATCCCTTTCGGAGATCATGAAAGCATAATGAGCGAAAAATTGCAAGATGAAAGTGTAAGGAGAATGTATGTGCATCTAGTAAGTGAGATACTTGCAAATGCAAGCCTCTCCGACTCAGATGTGAATGATTGTTGGAAAGTTTTGAAAGAAAGTATGGTGGATAGTGCAAAAGAAGCTTGTGGATACGCAAAGAGACGTAAAGCAGCGAAAGGAGATGCCTGATGGGATGCGGAGGTTGAATCCTCCGGAGCAAGAAAGAGGAAAGCGTGGCTGGATTACGTATCATCTTTGCCCTTAAATGAAAATATGAGAGAAAAGAAGAAAGAAATGTACCGTCTATGCAAGAATGAAACCAAGGCTTTTGTGAAAGAGAAGCGTGAAAGACAAATTATGAATGAGGAAGAGAGGCTGACGAAAAACTTCGAGGCAAATACCAAACTCTTTTGGAGAGAGGTAAAGAAGTCTCGGGGTTGTTCGTCGGCATCCAGAATGGATAAGATAAAGTCTAAAGCTAGTGTCATTCTTGCGAACACTCAGGAAGTGTTAGAACGGTGGAGTGAATATTTTGAAGAAATGTATGAGTATGCCTCGGACGCTGACAATGAGATGAGAGAGTGAGTCGGATGCTTACTCCACGTTGACGGCGTCTGACGAAGGCATAACTATGGATGAGATCGAATGGTCGATACGAAGCTTGAAAAATGGAAATCAGCGGAAATTGATCTGATCACAGCTGAGATGATCAAATTAGGTGGCACTTACGTCCGGGACGCCTTCTGGTACTTATGCAACCTATGCTGGAGTACTGGAAGGATCCCAATGGACTGGAGACGCGCAGTCATTGTGCTCTTGTATAAAGGCAAGGGGTCACGCATGGACTGCGCCAGCTATAGGGCCATCAGTTTGATCAGCTTAGCAGCAAAAGTATATGGAAAGGTGATTGAAAGGAGAATGAGGGTGAAATCCGATGAAATGCTGTGGGACGCACAAGAAGGTTTCCGAAATGGAAGGGTATGTACGGATTAAGTTTTTTCGCTCCGCAATATCGTAGAGAAGCATCTGGCCATAGACCAGAAGGTTTTCTGCGGTTTTGTGGATCTTGAGAAAGCCTTTGATAGGGTTGTGCGAAAGGAACTGTGGGACATATTGCCGAGATATGGGATTGACGGTTCACTGCTCCGTGCTGTGCAGTCCACTTACAAGGATTGCTCAGCATGTGTGCGGATAGACGGTGGCATGTCACCCTGGTTTGATGTCAAAATTGGTGTCAAACAGGGTTGCATGCTATCTGCTAGGATGTTTATCTTGTATCTCGATAGTTGTCTGCAGAGAATAAGGTCAATGAATGTGGGATTACACATGGGTGACCTAGTGGTGAACTGTCTGCTGTATGCAGACGATGCCGTGCTATTAGCAGATACTCCATCTGAACTGCAAACACTGGTTACAACGATGAAAGACGAATGTATGGAGAAAGGCTTACTACTGAATGCGAAGAAAACAAAGATAATGGTATTTGAAAGAGAAGAATATACAGAACTAATGTAAGGATTACGATTGATGATGAAGTGTTGGAACAAGTGGATGAGTTTGTATATTTTGGATGCGCTTTCAGCAGGGATGGAAGGTACACCGCAGATGTGGAAAAAACGAGTGAGTGCTGGGAATAGTGTGAATGGAGCGTTGGGAAAACTTCTTGGCAGTAAAATCCTGAGCCAGAAGGCACAACTCGCTATACACAATGCAGTGTTGGTCCCAACGCTAACTTATGGAAGCGAGAGCTGGGTATGGCAGAAAGAGCATGAAAGTAGAATAAACGCGGTCGAAATGCGAGTGCTGCGTCAAATTTGTGGCGTAAGGCTTGTAGACCGTATTCGCAATGATGATGTTAGAAACAGAGTTGATCTGAAAGAGAGCGTCGGTGTTAAAAAAGGAAGAGGCATGCTCCGATAGTTCGGACATGTAGAAAGGATGCAAGATGAAAGAATGACGAAGCAGATATACAATGCAAAAGTGGAAGGATGTAGGAGCCGGGGAAGGCCAAGACTTACCTACCATGACCAAATTGGTCGTGTTCTATCAGAAGATGATGTCAGGAGCCCTAGAAACCGGCGAGCATGCATGAGAAGAGCAATGAATGTTAAAGAAGCGAGTGAGATATGTAAGGATCGAGTCACGTGGCGCTCGGTTCTCTCTGCCTACCCCGCAAGGGATTTGGCGTGAAGTTATAGATAGAAACAAGATACAAGATACTCATTGGCCTCAGATCTGTTGTGTCGACAGGATTATGTGATTTAGAAGTCATACAAGACCTGTAGCCCAATTGCCTATGATAATGAGTACGAAAAATATGTAAATAGATATTTTGCCGAAACGCCACCAAACCCTGCGCTGGAGAGTAAACAAAGTGACTTAAATCTATCCCTGCCTTGTCCACATGAATTTCCATAACAACCGTCTGCATATCCGCTTGGTCTTGAACAAAAGGGACTTGTTTTGTCTCGTCAGCCGCTCGTATAAATAAAACCTATGTGACTGGACTATGTGGAGGATTGACATGCCGAGATCGGTGGTGGTGGTGCGACGCACACACGCAGCGCGAATCAGGCGCGTGGCGCAGGCCCCGGCGCGTCAGCCGATAACAACGCGTCGGTGGCGCGCACCACTCCCTACTCGGGTGGCACGCGCGCGCTCACACGCTCAGCAAACACAATGTCCCGCGCGTTAAGAGGGCGCACAAAGCTAAGTGGCGCCCTCATTTTGTTTTGTTTCAATACAGGCACTATAGAACCTTATTTACGGTTTTTTGAGGCATATTCTGTATTTATTATTTATGTACAATTAGTGATAGTTTTGATTATTGCTAGAAGAGCCACAATGAACAATAATTAAAATTTTGGTTACTTGATCATAGATGAAAAATACAAGATATATTTCAAAAAAACATAAATTTGGTTCTTCAGTACCTGTATTGAGCGTTTTTTGGAATTGGTCTTAAATTCAGCGTCATTAATAAAAACAAAATGAGGGCGCCACTTGGCTTTGTGCACCCTCTTAACCGGTGAATCTAACTTAGCATGATCGTGTGATTCTCACCCTGGAGTTCTGTTGGGTTGGATATTTCCACATCCGAGGTGAGGAGCATCCTGATCTCTATCATTAAGATCACGCTTCAGACATGCGACGGTTTGCTCGAGTGTTGCATGTTTGTAGGACTTCTATTACTGATTCATAGTACTATTTTCACTCGTTGTTTTATTTTTCTCACCCGCTTAATGACGATTTTTTTACAACTATGGTGTTGGCTGGAAGAGATCTCTTGTAGAGGTAAGCTCAGTTTTGATGTAATGATATTCGCTACGTTAATGTACAATAAATAATACATGCCCAAAAATCGTTTCTAACTCCCTAGGTCCAAAGAATATTCCTTAAATTTTTCAAGTCTGTATGTCCAGCTATGTGCTTTGTCAATAAGTCAGTCACTGTTTCCTTTTACAGATATCGATTGTAAGGAATAATAGCGAAAATATAAATGAATAATCATGCATCAACCGTACGAAATATAAAATGCCTAACACTAGCATATCGACCAGCACTTCAGTGACATACAAATTTGTAGAGCTTTCAACTTAATATGTTTTAACATTATAATTTTAATTAGTTATAAATATTGCAAAAAACAAAAAGAATATTTTGAAATCTGATTCCTAAGGTGAAGAAACGGCAAGCAATAAACGCAAAGTGAAATCTATTGCCAACGTAGCATGCGATTTGGATACAGGTAAGAAAGAGAAAATATGTAGGATAGTGAACGAGAAGTTTAGATGACAGTGTAGTGACAGTTTGTCTGT
Source organism: Pyralis farinalis (assembly GCA_947507595.1). Classification (NCBI taxonomy): domain Eukaryota; kingdom Metazoa; phylum Arthropoda; class Insecta; order Lepidoptera; family Pyralidae; genus Pyralis; species Pyralis farinalis. Next base: position 15,982,018 of record OX382273.1, read on the forward strand.
AGTATCTTATAGTAAGGGGACGTAGAAGGTAAGTGAGGAAGAGGAGGGGCGAAGAAGAATACAAACTAAAACTATGATGCAGTAAATTTGCAATGAATACTTAAGGAAGTGGTTAATTTTTTGCACAAATATCTTCCTACTACTACTACTATTTCATAATCATTGGAAAACTGTTAAACGTATGAACATCAACGAGAGGTGGAACGTAGCACACTGGACAAGATACTCGTACCACTCTCTCTTAAAAGCAGTATATCCGTACGGGAAATTATATTAAAATTCACTTAAGGTACATCGTGGAATATTTTAAGTTTATATTTAGAAATAAATATTTTTTGATATTTCTTTAGGATTTGGTGAAGATACATGATAGATTTTGACAGATGTCTTTCTTCACCAAATCCTTAGACTTAGCGGATCTCGACGGTCTAATGGATTAGAAACGGGGTAACGCTAGAGCGAAAATAAAGATTTTGGGATATTTGTAAAAATGAAATCGTTTTTTATTTGTAGATTGCAAGATATTCTAATTTAAAAATTATTTAATTATGAACAATCAAAGTTTTACATAAGCATATGGGCGCCACTGCTATCTACTGGTATTAATTTAACAGTATATTATTCGATATTATGTCGAAGTTAATAAAACTGCGTTTGTACGTAGGGTGCTGCTAGTACTATGTGCCAGCAATGTTATAGGTTATAGGCTTGCAATTTAAAGAGTAATTATTAAAATTAATAATTGTTGGAAATCATTATTTTAATATTTCTTATCGTTCATAATAGCTGGCGTTGTTTATAACGCTTGTATACTTATTTCCTCTTTCTACTGTACTTATTGTGTTTATGTAATAATTTTATTATGCCAGTCGGCGGTCGATGGCTGCCACTCGATTAGTTGCCTAACGGACGTTTAATTTCATTAATGGACTGTAACCCACGCCGGCCTATAAGTTTAGGTCCGACTTACATTTAACTTGATCCCCTTGATAATCTTCATAGCTATTGAATAAAATACGACTATGTTATCAAAATCTATCTAATATTACAAATCCTTGGAGCAATATTAAAGTTAGGATTTTTACTGATTAAATAATTATGATTAAGTACCGTCAGTTAATCAAGGATAGATTATGAATTGTCCAATTTCACAACTAGTGTGTTAATATTCATACGTTATGCGAGGAAAGTACTTAAGCTGACAGTGCAGTCCGTGGCCGCTGTGTTAAGGTTCGATGCCAAGAGTTGAAGATGCCAAACAATAGGCAATATGCCGCTGCGGCTCCGTCGTCGTATTATGAGTTCCGCCTATTGCGCTGTCGAACTCGCGCGCGCCGGAAGTCGTTCCCGGCCATATGGATTCGCTTACTACGTGACTGAACTACAGTAATAAACAGTAGGTTAACTTCAAAGAAACGTCTGAAATAGTTATACAAACATTTGCCGCTCTACAATTCTAAGCAAAGTTCGCAATCAAATCAGTCGCTCTTGGTGTGTTGAAAAAAATGTTTAGGTGTGCTTAGCGCACTTTTATTGATCTCGAAAAGTAATGATTACATTACTTTAATCCAAGTGTTGGTAACAATGTTCACAAAACGCAAAAGTGAGGTGGTTAACTTACTGTTTTGTTTATATACTGTGAGCCAACGCTCGCGCCTCACAGCCCTTGCTATACATACTGCCCATTTCGTGCTTTATTGTTCTTTATTGCCATTCGAAAATTGGGCTCAATTTTAATGGGATCATTTGCCGTTTTTCACTGTCAATATCCAATAGACATATATCAGCGTCTTTATCTGTTCAATTACTACTGCTACGAAGACTGGCTCAAGTTCGATTTATGTGGATTAACTGGTGACGCAAAACAAAAGTCGACTGACGTCTGGTACAAGTAGCAGAACTGTTATACTTTAAGTTTATCTTATACATTTAAAGTATTATCAAGTATTCATATATATGTAGATAAGCAGAGACTTTGTCTCCCTTTGTGCGTTCTATCAATTGTATCATGGATTATGCTCAGCATCTTGTGAAATGGCGTGAAGAGTTTTTTGCCGAATTGGGAAGGTATGAATGACGTCTGTGATATGGCACGTAAATTTTGCAGTACCTATGGAATATTACAGTGATTGCTTACCATGCAGACAGTTTGCTAGTTTGTTGACGCACAAACCAACACATGAATCAAATCGCGTGTTTGTGTAGTGGATTGGATTGGTTAGAAGATATAGCCATCCACTAAGGAAGAATTTCTCAAAATTGTAAAGAGATACGCGCAGAGAAAGTCGCTGGAAATCCACTACATACACATAGTACTAAAAATATTAGATAAAGTGATGTCGCTTAAAGAATAACAATAAATAAATGCCATATCTTGTAAAGCAGTGTATTTTACACTACATGAAAAAGTATGTATATCATGTTTTTAACAAAAATGTAGAGCATGAGGCAAGTGTTTTCACTTTTCGTGTCACATTGCATAGGGCGAGCAAGAGCGGGCAGTGCATGGCCAGCTAGGAGTGCTCAGCCACAAATTTATGCTGCGGCCGCGTTTGGCACCAAGCCAGCTGCCCGCCGGCACACTCGTTAGTTCCCTTACCAGTCCACGATCTAATAGTTTTGTCGTCTTCCGGAGATCGTTTAATCCACTTGTTTACATTTTGTAGTAGTTCTGATTCAGGTAAGTTTAGCTGTTTGATAGTTGCTTTAAGTTATTATGTCATATGAATGATTTATGATTTACAGTGATCTCCGATCAGCTGGCCTCGCTCTCTAGTAGAAGAAACGTTGCTTCTCTCTACAAGCTATATCGTCAGAAGTGCTAGGAAGTCATAAGTCAAATCTAATCATAAATTCGCACATACTATCTAAATAGAACCGCACATCTCGTTTTCTTCTACTGTAAAATTTATAAAGCATTTTCTATCACGTGCGGTGAAATTGTGGCATCATCCCTCACAGTGTTTCCTAACAAATACGATACGGAGGCTCGTTACATACCTCACTCACTTCTTTAACATTCATTGCTTTTTTCATGCACGCTCGCCGGTTTCTAGGGCTCCTAACATCACCTTCTGATAGTATATATATTATGCATACTTATATATATTTATTAAATTAACTTGGAACGGTTCTTTGTTTAATTTTTTTAAATTTAACTCTGACTGCATTCACCATGATGATGTAAGAAAGAAGTTGATTTGAAAGAAAGTGTTGGTGTTAAGATAAGAAAAGGCATGATTTGTTGATTTAGGCATATAGAAAGAATGCAGGTCGAAAGAATGAGGTAAAACTATTTTGAGAGATTGATTTAAATGCACTCTGACCGACATGGCATTCCAAGAAAGAACTATTAATAATTGCGGATTTACAATGCTGATTCTGCAGTGCAAAATATTTTAATCCGAAGTCAATTTAGTTGAAAGCACTGCATATACTTCATGTTGTCATAAGGGTACAGTAATCACTCTTCAAATGAGACGTCAAAAGTCAAAAAAATATTTCGAAAACAATCTTAAATGAAATACATTCGCGAATAGAAATACGAACAGGCTGTCCTCTGTGTCAAATAAACAAACATTAATAACGTTCAAATTTTATTAATTATAGTCGAAATTCGTCCACATGGCAACCACTTCTACACATATGTATATATTCAGTATATTTAGTTAATAAAGAGAATAGCTGCTTGTTTTATCATTTAAACAATATTTAAGCAGGTCAAACACATCTCACATTTACGTAGAGCATTCGTAGAATTGCTACGAGCTACGCCTACGCTGCCTCAATTGCCAAACCAATCTGTTCATATTTATTTGTTATTTATTTTTGCAAATAATGTGCAGATATTTATGATTCAAATAACTACAATAACACACGAAAGTATTGCGAAAGCCGCTTAGTTACAAGTTGCGTCATTTCTCATTCAAATGTAAGTTGTTTCCGTCACATTTAGTACACATTATTTATTATTAGTGATATTTAGTATCCATGAAGACATCTAAGAACACAAAACTTTAGCTGAATTAAAAATACAAAATTGTATTGTATAATTTAAGAAAAAAAATCTGAATATTAAAAAGTATTAAGTATGTGAAGGTTTTCCATGGAACAAATGTTTGACCCTCATCAGCAACCCGCACGCCGCACGACATATTGAGCCAATAGCCAGACAAACTGCCGTGTAAAGTGGCCTTTATATCCCTATTCGTTACGCTCCAAATATCTTTGCTTCTCACTGAACGATACCTACGTTTTTATTACTTAACCTACCAGTACGTGAATCTTAGTAGCTATTAACTAAGTATGATCTAGCCCACGTACGAGTATTACATTTCAGCACACTAGTCATGGTAATTTATAACTACAAATTGATTTCATGAACATCTAGTAGCTGGAAGGTCTAACCTATATTTTAAATTATTCAAACAATCTGATAGTCCCCACATACCTCACTAGCGTATACTTGTATCGTCAACCACATGTGGATACTATATGGATAAAATAAGTATGTCGTATGTCAAGGTACCAGAATACATTTTATATCTCATTACGAATTTTATTACAAAACCCTGCGTCTACAATTGAAATACAATGCTATATCTAATTAATTAAGTAAATATTTTACAATCTCTTCTCCTTAGCGTGGTCCCATTTCCTAATCCATTAGGATTGGCGGTGTCCGCTATCTAAACCTAAGCTTAGGTTGCCTTTCGAAATAAAAAGTGTGAGTTTCCATACGATGTTTTCCATTATCGCCGAACAAGTGGCAATTACAAATATATACATAAATTAGAAAACACGAAGTCTGTTGGCCAAAATCAGTTGGTCAATATGGTGGTTCATTGCCCTCTAGGATATACTGCTATTAATTTTTTTACAATCTATGGTAAGCATACTTTTATTGAATATATAATTCGCGCCGAATATCCCTCCTTTGAATATTTTACTTCAACTCCTACCGTTTCAGAGTTCACTGTATTGACCATTGCACTCCGTACATTGGTACTACATTTCTTACTTTCTTTCTTTTCCCTCGCTTTGTACGATTATTGTGATATTGAATAATAACCTTCCTCGAGAATTGTTCCATCAAATGCAAAAAGATTTTTTGTAATCCGAGCGGTAGATCGAGAGATTAGCACGCTCAAACAAAACTCTTACGCTTTTTATATTAGTATAATACAGATTTAGTTAAACATTTGTACTATTGGTCGTATCGATGACCTAACCTACTAATATATCGTGAGCGTTGGTAATTGTGCCAAAAGAACCTAATTGTGCTAATATTGCTTTTATCTCTCAACTGTGACAAACTGACCCAGTATTTTAAACAGTAGAGTTAATATTAGAACCGACGTTTGCGTACCTACCCTTGTAATTAAGGCTACGTGATCCACAACAGCAATAGGCCCAATTAGTGAAACAGTAACGATAGTGTGCGTTGTAGAATAGTCGTACAATTAAAGCCGCCACAGATCGCACTGATTTTAGACCACTCTGCTAAGCCTTAATTGGGGCTACGGATCTAATCGGCGATCGCCAGATAAGTCTTAGCCTTACTAAAAATAAACTTTATAGATGCCTGCGTGAGGTTTCAAATAACTAAAATGGCACAGAATGAGGTCGTTTCCCTTTTGTAGCTATTCTTGCTCGGTTTTATTTTTACTTCTTATGTAGGTTGAATATTTTAAGCCTTTAGAGAGGATTATAATAGAGCTTGGAAGTAAAATTATTAACTTTGACTACGTCGCCAGTATTTTTATGTTCAGCTTTATAGGTTAAAATTAAATGTATTTGTTATCCGCTAACAATATAACAAGATATATTACACAGTTTTGACGACCTCGGTAGTGTTTAGTACTAGTGCTATAGGAAAACCTCAGCCAAATGAGAACTGTTTGGAAGGTTGTTGTATTCCAGCGAACGAGTGAGGTCACCAGTTAGCTCCTAAGGAGCTGCTGTGCTAGCGGCAGTGGTGGCATCGCTCGAATTGTACATAATGTATTGTAAACGTTCTTTGACTACGGTAACCGCATTACATTGGGTTGGGTAGAAAAACTACACATGTAAAAACATGCACCCTGATTTTCTAAAACACCGCGATTATAACAAAATACTTAGACTGTTCAAACCAATTGACGAGGTACTTGAAACTTTGCTGTCTAAATGGCAAGAAAGATGGGAAACTTCTACTAAAGGACGTCACTTGTATCTGTTCTTTCAATCAGTGCAAGACAGGTTAAGTAAAGAGTGGTTAGAAGTCGATCATCCTGTTGCGCAATTTTTAACAGGGCGTGGAAACTTTAGGGCGAAGCTCTTTTCGTTTAGAATTGTGTCATCGTATTTATGTGAGTGTTCTACAACAAATCATGAATTCGAGTAAACAGCACATCATATTCTCTGGGAGTGCAATCTATGGCGTTTGGGAGCGTTAAATTCCTTGCGTGTCACATCCGGGGTAGTACCTACACTATTCTGATTTGATGGCAACAAAGGAGAATTACCAGGCGTTTAGGCGGTTCTGCAATTATTACGGTATTGTAATCGATGTGTTAGGTAACAACTCACAGTTTAGGTCCCAATAGTGTTAGATATTTGATAAATCGTGGTGCACGGCAGTTGAGCTTCACTTGACTAGCCATCTCTTTGAGGTTTTTAAATGCCTTATTTGTCATATTACTGTCTCTCACTTTTCCAAGATAGGAAGTCAATTCCAAATTATTTTCGTTTCCTATTTTATTTTGGCCTAGCATGGATAATTATTTAGAGCTCTTAAGGTAGAATATAAATATGTTTAATATATTATAATAAAATAATATACTCATCTCTAGTCAAGTGTTTTACTATAAAAGCAGAGAGGATATGAATAAGTACCTATGTACCTCACTCGCTTATTTAACATTCATAAGTCTTTTCATACACGCTTATCCGTTCCTGGGGCTCCTGACATCGCCACCTGGCGAAACACGACCAAATTGATCGTGGTTGCTAAGATTCGATCTCGGCTCCGGCATTTCCCATTCTTTCTGCATGTCGGAACCAACGGATCTTACTTCTTTTTCTCTTGACACGGGTGATTGCCATTTTACAACAACCTTTTAACAAATAAGCGAAAAACAACTATTCATAAATATTTTTGGTGACAAATCAACCTTTCACGATATAAAAGTAACAATTAATCAAAAAGTTAGTTTGACATATTTTCATTTTACAAATTCAAGTTATGAAAAGTATCAATTTTACAAAAAAAATGTTTTTAGGGTTCCCTACCCAAAGGGTAAAACGGAACCCTATTAATGAGACTCCGCTGTCCGTCCGTCCGTCCGTCCGTCTGTCACCAGGCTTTATCTCATGAACCGTGATAATTAGACAGTTGAAATTTTCACAGATGATGTATTTCTGTAGCCGCTATAACAACAAATACTAAAAAATAGAATAAAGTAAATATTTAAGGGGGCTCTCATACAACAAACGTTTTTGCTCGATATTGATAACCGCAACAGGTAGAAGCTTGAAATATTCACAGAATATTTAGTTATATATTTACTTTAAGAATACATAATTACATTAAAATAAAAGAAATATTTAAGGGGGGCTCCCATACAACAAACATGATTTTTTTCCGTTTTTATAGATGGGAGCCCCCCTTAAATATTATATAAAATTATATGATGTAAAGGATACCGTGCCTCGGAGGGCACGTAAAGCCGTTGGTCCCGGCTGTTGTTGATAGATGACAGTCGTTAATCTATGTCAGTAGCCCTCGGGCAGCTTAAAAACACTGGCCTTAGCCAATCCGCATTTGAGCAGCGTGGTGGAGTATGCTCTAAACCCCTTCGGTTAAAGGGAGACCCGTATCCCTGCAGTGGGATGAGTAAGGATTGATGTGATGATGTAAAGGATTATCATAATGTGAATGAAATGCCTAAGGTAACTACGTGTTTAAGGTGATAAGGATTAATACTGTATATCCGTAAATATCCGATGACAGCTGCCAGGCGGTTCGACCTTTTTCGACATTTTCAACTATTATCGTCATGTTTCAGCCGATTTACACAAAAACTTAATAAATTATACATCTAAACCTTCCTCAAGGATCACTCTGTCTACTGGTGAAAACCACATGCATATCCGTTCAGTAGTTTTTGAGTTTATCGCGAACAGACAATCAGATAAACGCGGCGTGGGACTTTGTTTTGGAATATGTAGTGATTTTTATGTGACAAGTTCACGTTTAGTAAAGTATTCATTTACCATAACATTGGCCGTTTGCCTTAAAAACAAATGCAACTAATAAATTTATTTGCAATAATTAGCCATGGCCGCAAACAATTTTTGCATAAAAATAGCTTTTTTTGTACATTTATGCAATGCATTTCCCATCACTCTTCTAGTCCAGAGGTCGGGTATGTTAACTTAGGCACTTAACTTTTATTATCGTAAGTATGAAACAAATTGGCAAAACAAAAGTTGCGATGTTGACTGACTAGATATTTGTTGTTAATAATCTGAAAAAAAGAAATGGATTTCGTCACGTAATGAAGACTTTACTAGGTTCAAAATAACACTTTAGATATCTACGAGTAAAACGATTATGGTTTAATAAAGTTCTAGTGTGCGTGTTCACTACACCTAATTTATTGTTAAGTTTCATGTTGTTTACTCTGACTACATGAAATTAAAATATTGGCGAATTTGTATGTAGTAAATATCTATGACTATTCTGTATGTTGTCCTAATTTGTTAGACAGCGTGGTCCGTATAACAAATAAAACTATACGAAAAATATCATGAAATACTGGCGTTCGGCTTCTTTGTAATGTTGTTTACTTGATCTCTCTTACTTTGTCCACAAAGTCAAATGACGCGTCGAAAATAAAGTTGTCCTTTCTCTTTATTTGAGTTCCACAGCTACTCGACAAGTTAAAATGTCCGGTGTAACTTTATTCCCTTCGATTTACTTAAGTACTTAATATTTCACACAACTTTTGCTGAACAATATACAAATATCACCGGAAAATCAAGCAGAGGCAGAGAAGTACGAATTCGGCATAAAGCAAACCTGACTTATTAGTTTATATTGATTTATATTCAGTAGGTATCCCCGAAGCGGGCTCCCTTTCAAGGCTATGCTTCCTATTGTTACAAATAATCTATAAATAAACATGATATTTTTAACGAGAGTATCTGAGATCAATGGCTGTGGTAGTAAATAACAATGAGTTAATAACTTTATTGTTTATTGAGAGAAAGCTCTAAAAGCACTTTATTTAAATTCGACATTACTTTGATCACAGAGTTCGAGGCTTAAATTAAATTAATATAAGAAAGCCTCAAAGCCGATGTTTCGAAGGCAGTAGAAGTGGTAATGCATAGCCAGTGTTGCCGCTTACTTTACTATATTTGTCACCCAGTTGTTTATACCATAATGGGTTAATATGTAAACAATTCAAAGCAAAACTTGTGAAAACGAAAATATTTACTTCTTTAAACAGGCACTCAGTAGATGAATTTAACTGAAATAATTTGTAAAAATCACAGAGATCTATTAAAAACTCTAATATTGCAATCTCTTAATGGTTCTGAGGAGTTTATCTTGATCATCCATCAAGGAGTTTAGGTAATATAGCATTGTGTTAATATAGTTAACTGCGATTGATTACATAACAGTAATTTAATTAAAGAAACGATGCGTGGGCGCCAGCCATTACAAATGCCAAGAAGAAACTGTAACGGTCAAAAAATATAGTAGGTAGATCGTGCGTTACGAATTCATGATTGTATGTCGAAACTGGTGTGACAAGTGCGGGGAGAAGGCGAGACTTGGTCGGCGAGAGGAGGGCGGAGCACCTGCGCTGGATGCACCCGCGTGCAGCCGCCGCGCCAGTCAGTCTGGCGCCTATCCGCCGCCTCCGACCCCGCGAACACCCCCGTCTATCTCCCACGCTCGCGTTTGTTTTCAACTTTGATTGATAATTTGTTATTGGAGTGCGTATCCCGTTTCAAAAACATTACAATATATTCATTCTGTTGGAGGTAATTGTGTTGAGCAACTCAATTGTATGACGCGCCGCCTACTCGACACCTCTAATTTATTTTGGTCGTGGAATACATTATCAGATACATTTATCAGACAAACATTTGATATCTCTTGTCTGTGTTTATAAAATATTTAAATGGCCTCCCTTAATTACTGGTTTCCCGAGAGAGTGCTACCTTTATTTATGGAATACCTTAATGTTATTGATAGGTATGTCGCTGTTTATATACAAATGATAGTGGCTGTACTTAGTGAAAACTTTGAGTGAGAATCGTATTCATGACTTCGTAAAATCAGAAAACAAATTTCTAAGACTTTTTCGTACATTTGGAACAAAAAGTAGGTCATATTATTCAATCTTACCTGTCAGTCTACGTATGATAACATAATAATATATATATAAAATGTATAACATGTATATAAATATGATGTCAATAAATATCTTAATCTTCAAAATTCAGAGATAGTTGCTTATGTCAGTACAACGACTCGCTCTTTTGTTGTAAATTGTATTCGAACCTATTTTAAACTGCCTAAAACAGTTCTCTCCTATCCAGACCACATTTCCAAAATATCTGTGCAAAAAGATTTTTTATACGATTGATATATGACTGGCAAAGATTGTAGAGTGCAAAAATATAGAAATATTATGGAATGAAAAAAAAAACTGACAAGTATAGCTGGAAATGATTCAGAATAAAAAATATAAGAATATTACTCTAACTTTACTACTTGACATCATTACTATGGTATCGTTACACATTTGGGCAATTTTTGTGACATCAATAGACAATTCGAAAGATAGATATAAGAAAATATAGGGCTATATTGGCAAGTTTCTTTTTCGCTAATGGTCATCTCTGAAATGCTGATGAATTAAAAAAAGAATAGAACTCTATGAAAAATTAATTTTATGAAAGAAGGAAAAAGAATTTACTTATAAATAAAGTAACGTGTCTTAGGCCCAATAGCACATATTTTTTTTCTGAATAATCCCTTGGCTTCCACTGAAAACCACTATATCATAGGTATATTATTATATTATATTGACGAATTTCACTGTAAGAAAAAGGATTTTTAAAGATTAAACTTTTATGTAGTGAAGCTAACGAAAAAAGCTGTTAATGTGCGTGCGTGGTGTAAATTACGAGTATATTATGAGTTTAGTTCAATACATAGCTTTGACGCGACTTTGACACCAACGCTCGTGGATTCGATTCCCACACAAGATAAATATTTGAATGCACGAACATGTCTGCTTGTGTTGGTGTGGATGTTTTAAGAGAGGTAGGGTGCATCAACATAATATGTTCTTAATTCATATCTATAAAAAATAATGACAAGTATCACTGTGCAAAGTGATATTTGTCAATATTTTTTCAATTTTTCACCTAATTCCTCAGGATACCCGAGTAAGTACTTTTGCCTTACAGAAGTCGACAGCAAAATATTACGAGTAATTAACTAATCTACTAACCAACCCCTATTTTCGTTAATATCATATTGCACTGAAATAGTATAAATAAATACAAGCAAAGCTTACTCTAATCTTAAAATGTAAATAGACTACATATATTGATTATTTTGTAGAACTTTTCGATATAGTTGCATTTACACGTACAAAACACCACATTTGCAAATGCAATATATATATATTTATATATATATATATACACACATCAAAAGTGTCTAGGGATCAAGCATTTTTATGCGGATTTCTTGAGATTGAGATGTGGCTTTGTAATAAATTTATGATTTTATAAATTTATATGGATCCTTTTTGGTGCATTTCATAATTTGAAACAGGAACTGTCAATCAAATTCGAGTAAAAGATGAAAATCAGCTGTCAATATTTTCCCTATAAAAACATACAACGCATTGAAGACATTATTAGTGCTACTGTTTCCCTACTACTGATTAAAACCAACGTTATTATGGAGCGGCGACGTCATTTAAGCAGGGAAGAAATGCTCAGAGCCGTGGGAATGATAGAAGCTGGTTCCCGGCAACGTACTGTGGCTTTAGCTCTGAATACAAGTCAGAGTGTTATCAGTCGACTTTGGACACGTTACCGAAGCACTGGTACCGTGGCTGAGCGCCATGGAGGACGGTATCGCTGCACCACACGGAGACAAGACCGATACATTCAAATCACAACTCGAAGAGCTCCAACAATAACCGCCATGATGTTAGCCGTGACGCTTCATCACTCTTCAGGGAACTTAATTAGCGACCAAACAGACAGAAACCGCTTGTATGAAGTGAACCTTCATTCCCGAAGACCGCTAAGGGTACCACCTATAGCAATGCACAATCGTAGGATTCGATATCAATGGGCTCTTGAACACAGAAATTGGGCAGAAGAACAATGGCGTTTCGTGTGCTTTTCTGATGAGTCTCGTTTTGGTATGAGACCGGATACAAGACGTATACGACACTGGAGAACCCCTGGACGCCAACAGCGATTAAAATCCTGCCAGGAAGTCCATCCTTATAGTGGTGGAACCATCATGGTATGGGCGGGTATTTGGATCGGCGGAAGAACTGAGTTGATTTGGATCAGAAGCAACCTCAACGCTCAAATTTATGCTGAGACGATTGTATCAGACGTCATCGTTCCTCTACAAGTGCAAATCGGTCCCTTATTTCAGTTAATGCATGATAATGCACGACCGCACACCGCAAGAGTTGTAAGACAGACTCTCGCCGCAGCTAACATCAATGTAATGCCCTGGCCTGCTCAGTCGCCAGACTTGAACCCGATTGAGCATGCATGGGATATGCTACAGAGAAGAGCTCTGCCGAATATGGAGGGTATCCAGTCGCAAGAAGACCTTTTTTTGTTGTTGCAACGAACATGGGCGGCCATTCCACAGCGTGATTTGGATGAACTCATTTTGAGTATGCCAAACCGATGTTCTTGTGTTGTTAGTGTTCGCGGTAGAAACACGAATTATTAATTGTTTAAGTTACCCAATAAAATTTTAAAGAAAACTGTTATTTCAGTCTTTTTTTCGAACTTTAATGTTAGTGGTTCAAATGTCAAAAATCCCTTTATTATGAAAATGGCAAATTTCTTTATTAATGCAAAGGTGACTTGGTTTATCGTTACTGTAGACAAACGAAAACACTTTATTTGATGAATCCTTAAAGAAAATTTTAATTAATATCAATCAGGAGAAAAGTTATTGCAAAAATATATGTTGATCCCTAGACACTTTTGATGTGTGTATATATATATATATATATTGCAATTACGATAATGCTCAATAGACATTTTACGTCGCATTTAGTAAAAATATATATATTTACATCGTATAGATGTAAATATATATATTTCTAGTCAATCGAAAGTATGACGTCTATATATAGAAAATCAAATGTCGGGTTGTCTTTTTTTCCCCGGCCTAGCTATGGGGTTGGCAGGTATAACAAGTAAGTAATACTAGTAATTTGTACTCCTGTGTTTAATAAATTAATCGTATATCGTATGTAATACATTTTATAAACGGTATTTAATTTGTTTTTTAAATGAATAAATAAATACAAAAGATAAATGTTATCGGACAAATTACCACCTGACATTCACCTGATCGTGTGGTGAATTAAATTCAAATTATTTATTGTGGTGTTTCGCATTTTATGAGTATAGAGCACAGTGACTATTTAGTGTACTTATAAGACACATCAATTCAGAATCCTTATAGTATAATACTGTGACTACACGTTACTAGTGAGCAAAAAGTTAACTCCTAATCGACATTATTTTTGTCCTATGAAATGTTAAAACGGACATTTTTAGCCCTTTCGGCGTAGCAAATCATTGCATCTGCGGCAATTGCATGGTAGTGTTACTGGTGGCTCCATTGTCTACTCGTCGATCAAATTGGATGTAACACAGGATTGTTATAATATGTTTTACTTTTTTTGCGTTGAGCAGATATTAGCAGTCCTAAATTAGCTCTCGTCCTCTAAGAGCTGTTAAATAAAGCAATAAACATTGTAGATAGATGCACTTCCAGGAAAGATAAAATCTAAGTTCGGCAAACTTTCGCGAAGACTAATTGTTGGAGTCGATTAGATGGACATCAGTAAGGACGAAGAGAAATCGCCACTAATGACCGACACTTTGGCTGCTTGCTCGGAAGTTTAGACAAACAGTGCTATTATCTCCACTCCACACCTACGCAGCCTTCCAAGACATTGGACGCTGCTGCACGATTTGCCAAATGAATGACAATACAAATACAAAATGGGGTGCAAGTGACTCGCATATGGTGTCCATTATTCATTACGATACAGTGCCTGCCAAAAGGGCACAGTTATATTTAATATGAAGCTTAATCGAGGAAATACTTGCACTTAGAGGGTGATGGGCTAGCTAGAAGCATGCTTGTCGCGACTCCTACTGATTCAACGATTGTCATTCGGGCCCAAAAGCGCACCTATGTGCGTGTTAGAGCGTCTCTCGTTGGCGACGTGCACCGACCTGCCCCTGTTGTTGTGTGCTAATATAGATACATGCGGCAGCGGGGGCGCCACCTGCCGCGCAGCGGCGCATGGCGGGACGAGGAGAGCCGAGTGCCGTATAGCCATGTGGACTGTAAGAGGTGGATTGAAAGACAAGATGAATGAACGATAAATGATAATGAGTAATGAATGATAGAGATTTAAATTATTTGAATGTAATTAAGAGTAAACGTAAGGGGAGTGACACACACGATCTTCTCGGTACCATGATCGCCCGATCGCATCGATGGTTGGGGGTCAATTAGGACGATCATGCCAGTATGGGTATTGGTGTCATGCTTGTTTGACCTCCCGGGAGTGACAAAACATGAATTGGTAGCCCCGAAACTTCTTTGTGTTCGGGTAAAATTAGGGATCACGCGAGTTCTTTTACTAGAAAATGAAAGCGTAAGGAGTATATGTACGTCTAGTCAGAAAATTTGCGAATGCGAATTTTTCGGACTTAGATGTGAAGAATCTTGGAAGGCCCTGACAGAAAGTATGGTGGATAGCGCAAAAGAAGCATGTGGATGCGCAAAGGGGCATAACATTCTAAAAGGTGACGCCTGGTGGGGCACGAAGGTTGTGTCCTCCGTAGTAAAAAAGAGAAAAGGATGGTTGGATTATATCTCATCTTTGCACATAAGTGATAGTTTGAGAGAAAAGAAGAAAGAAATTTATCTGCAATTTGATCTAATCTGTTTTTTGTTTTGATCTATTAATTATTTAATGGCAGAAATTTATCGTCGATACAAAAATGACACCAAAGCTTTAGCGAAAATGAAAAAGAAGCTGATGAAAATCTTATACGGGAATTCTAAACTCTTTTGCAGGGAGATTAAGAAGGCTGGTGACTTTCTTGCTAGCACTCGAGAAATATTAGAACGGTGGAGCGAATATTTTGGGGAAATAAATGATAATGTTCAGAATGCTGTCACCGCGATTGAGCTTATGAGCGGAGTCTGCGTCCGATGATGACATTACTATGGATGAGATTAAATGGTTGATACCTTACCTGGAAAATAAATATAGGAAGTCAGTAGGAATGGATATGGTCGCAGTAGAGGTGATCAAACTAGGTGGCACTTACGTCAGTGACGCTTTCTGGCCTTACAAGCTCTGTGACAAGGTTGTGTGAAAGGATCTCTGCTACATTTAGGCGAGATATGGAATTAACTCAAATTAGAATTAACTAAAACCCCACTGCGTGTTGTACGTTCAACTTATAAGGATTGTACATCATATGCGCGGTTAGGTGGCTTCTTATCGCCGTGTTGTAGATTCGGCTGTTGATTCTCTATTTTGATAATTTTCTATAGAGAATAAGATTTATGAATGTAGGCTTATCTAGTCGTACTTTAGTACGACTTTTTACTTTAGTAGATGGTTCCGTGCTTATAATACGAGTAGACATATCATCTGGACTGCACGCTAATCGCTATGAGGAAAGAGGGTTATATGGAGAAAGGCAAGGAAAATTGAATGTAATGAAACAAAGGTAATGAAATTGAAAGAGAGGAAACCAGAACGAACGTAAGAACAGCGCTTGATGATGTAGTATTGGAACAAATGATTGAGATTGTACATTTGGGGCGCCCTATTAGCAGTAGTGGTAGGTAGGTACACCACTGAGGCAAGGCGAGCGAGTGCAGGGAATAGTGTGAATGGAGCACTGGGGAAACTTCTTGGTCGTAAAAACCTGAGCCAGAAGGCACAGCTCGCGCGGTGCTGATCCCAACGTTAATGTATAGCAGCAAGTGCTGGGTTTGACAGAAAGAGCATGAAAGTAGAACAAATATCGTCGACAGTGCGTCGTTGCGCAAAATCTACGGCGTAACGCTTGTAGACCGAGTTTGTAATGTGGACGCGAGAAAGAGAATTCGAGTTTCGAAACAGAGAGACGTGTTCTGTTGGTTCGGACATGTAGAATTCAAAATTTAAAAATGACAAACAGATATGAATGTCAACTACTACGATCAAATATATCTGGTGTTATCAGAAGATGGTGTAAGGAACCTAATAAAGAAGCGAATAAGGTATAACTGAGGTATACTTCTATTGTAATTACTAAAATTCTTAAAAAACAACGTAACATCTATGATACGACGTTCAGGCTAGTCTTATAAGTATAGATACACGAAGTTATTGTGATAAGTTGTGAAAAAGAGTTAGTCTCAAAAGGGTGATATTTCAAGCACCTTAAGAGGTTCATAACCCCACCTCTGTTATTAATTCACCTTCAGACTTAAATAAAATTAGTGGAAGGAGTGTCCGTACGTCATTACAGTTAATAGCAACAGCAAAATTATAGTGAATACTTCGATATAGTATTGAAGTTGTTTTACATGCCCAATATTCCTAAATAAACCATATACCGTTAAATTGTGAAATGCTGATCGTGCCTAGATTTTTCAAAGGCCATAGCGTGGGGTTCCTCAAAAGAGAATGAAGGTCTAAAAACAATGCATGTTTTTAGACAACGTCGGGCAACAAGCAAGCGTATGTCCCAACAAACCTGACAGAGTCATAGACACCGAAGCTACGGTCGATGCTTCTCGACTTGATAAAGAAATAAACATAAATTTATAGGGAAAATACTTCATGTAAAATATAAAATAATATATAATATATAATTCAGTAGATGGCTGACATTTGACTTCAATGACACCTTTACATTTATATACCTAGTCCGGCCATAAGTTCTGTTACAAATGAATATGCATTTATTTTTTGTGAAGTAATGTAATCTTAATAAAATTTATATGCACATATTTATAGAAGTCTCATCTAAAAATAAATGCTTCTATTCGAAATGGCCACCTTTGGCTTTGTTACAGGTCTTTGGTCTTTAATCTGTTTGTTCACGAATCTATGGATTTACGCACTGTTTCCATGGGAAATTTAGCCACTGCTTGCTCTAGAGATTTCGTAAGAGACACAATGTTGGCGTGTCGTTTCGAGCAGGCCATGTTCTCTAAAACTGATTATAATTTGTATTCTAAATCTAAGGGGTTCAGATCTGGGCTAGATGAGGGCCAGTCTTCAGCTCTTTTAAAGTCCGGAGCGTTGGTTTCGAGTCAGGCTTGGGTAGTTCGTACCTTGTGAGCAAGTGTAGAGTCCTGCTGGAAAGTCCACGGTACATTTTTAAAAAGTGTATTACTGAGAGGTTTCTCAAGACGATCCAAGACAATCTCTTGATACACTTTGTCTGAAGTCACCACTCCTTTTTCACAAAAATGAAGCTTTGTGATTCCTTGATAATACACCCAAACCATTACAAACGTAGGATGATGACCACATTATACCTTTCCAACCAGTTGGGCGGTTTCTTTAGTATTGTGTGTATACACTTTGTCATTTTACTTGTAGTAGCGCTCTTCAATCGTGAATTTTTTTTTCATCAGGAAAGAGGATTTTTTGTGCCTTTCTCCTGCGTATCGGGACAGAAGGCGTTTTGATCGATCAACTCTTTTTAACTGTAGAGATTGATTTAGGGCATGTCCTGTATATCGACGATAAGCACCGAGCTTCAGGTCTTGTTTTATTATACGCGACAGAGTCCTAGCGGGAATCTTCATTTCTCGCGATAAGATTTTTTTGTTTCCTAATAGGGTTTCGGCGAATTCTGGCTTTAACAGCATTAACAGCCTTTGTATAGTTCTAACAGCACGTGGTGGCCCCGATCTTTTATAGTCTTCAACAGAGGAAGTATTGGTATATCTGTCGATACACGAACATACGGCTGATACCAAGCTTTTGAAGTGTCTTGAATATGAACGACGGCTCCATACCCACTTTGTGCAAGGTAATCACTGCAATACTATTTTCTTTAACGATACACATGACAATCGCTGAAGCAGTTGCTATATTTTCAAGTGCTTCCCACGGAAACCACGTGAATTGTGGAACAAAAATATTTGTATGTCAAAAGACATTTTACATCAAATTCCTGTCAGTTCACGGAATCCCGATCTCGAGATGAACGAAGAGATACATAACCAGGCTTTGCTTTTAATCGAAGACATGTGGTACATCGGTTTGTTAGTAAAGTTAAGAATACTACTGCCAAATCGTGGAATGAACGACGCTTACCACTGTTGAATCCCCAACAGAAGGAAGTATGCGATACATTAACGAAGGCAATTGATTGGCTTATTTTTCCTCGATGCGCTCAGTGGAACTAGGCAGAGATTCCTTATATCATTGAATTAGCCCACTTTGTTCACTTTTCGCAAGATATCTAAAATTGCAGTTGCTTCTTCTGGGATAGCGGTCATATTACTAAAAGGACGTAAAACGACTCATACAGCGTTGAAATTATCGTTAAACCTTCAAACGACAAAAAATCGACATCTAACATTGCAAAACGCTCAGCAAAAACTAAAGTTTTGGTAATAAGTAAAATTATCATCAGGGATGAATACACAATACATATAATAGGCATGGGCATAAACGCGTATTGAAATCACTCATTTAACGATCTGGCCAATGACTCGAGATGTTTTGGAGGCGCAATGATTCTACTGCCCGACGACTTTCGCCAAATACTACCAGACATTTCAAGATCGACTGCTGCCGTTGAAATAAACGCTTGCCTCAAATCATCGACTCAGTAGCATTATGAGACGAAACTTCAGCTAACGGCAAACAAGCGATTTGCATTGCTAAACAATACATCTGCCGCAGGTTTCTCCAAGCAATTATCGAATATGTATGTATGTATATCTTCACGCCAGTCCCTTGCGGGGTAGGCAGAGAGAACCGAGCACCATAAGACGCGGTCCTTACATACTTCACTCGCTTTTGTGACATTCATAGCTCTTTTCATGCACGCTCGCTTCCTGGGGCTCCTGACATCACCTTCTGAAACACCGAAAAAACACTGAAAAATTACCGAGTATAATGGTCGTATTCCTGTCGACGAATATAACGGATTGATTTAGTTTCCACCGAATTTTGCAATTTCTTCTCAATGAAAGACAAGCTCATCAACAAGGTTGTCCCAGCCATTTTTGATGACCACGAAAATCGCAATTGGTTGAGTGAACGAATAATTCTTCCGGCAAAGAACAAAACTGTAGTTCACAATTCAAAAATAAATTGTTCGTCTAATGCAATCCTTCAAATCTACCGACTACGAGTATATAACAAACCAAGATGAAGAAACCACCTATACAATTGAATGTGTAAGCTCATTGGATCAGCCAGACTTGCCCCGCACAAATTACAACTAAAGGTTAGCTCGGCAGACAATTCAACGAAGAGAATCGACTCGAATGCAACCAATCCAGCAAATATCTTAATATAAAGTAGTACAACAATGGTACACGAATCATTTCGTTTGCTTCTATAAGGCTAATGCTTTGCTGCCATGTGAATTACATTAGTTATAATATAATTAAAATACTTCTCATTTATATTTTTGAACATTTATTATTTAATTTATTTTGACTATTACTATTGTTTTAATAATAAACTGAATTTGTTTCACCTAATAAGTTAACACAACATTTATTGATCCTGAGGCGGTACGAAGTTTGTCGGATCAGCTAGTAGTTATATAGTAGTATGTCATAATTTTCTTCCTTAAAATTTTCCATGTTTTATATGAATTAATACAATTAGCCAGTAACTATAAGACAAATAAATAAAGAAGTTATCGTCAAAATAAAACAAGAATGTACCTAAGTCTCCACTTTATCTACCAACTTTATTTCTTTAAAAAAAGCAATTCATCCGTTAGGGATTTAAATCGATTGTTGTATAGTTATTCTGCTATTCCGGGCGGAGACAAATCCAACAAAACAAAGATCATAAAAATCAGTCCAGCCGTTCTAGAGTTATAAATAGTGTAACTAACCCGACTTTGTTTTATATACATAGATAGATATATGTCGGAGCTTACAATGCTTATGAATATAATTTGTTTACACGAACAGGTGTAACCATTTCTGCAAGAATGAGCTATTATAGAGCGGTTATGGCGTACAGAAATCTGAGTATTTTTAATGGAGAAAGGAATATATTTAGTTTTTTTGACAATAAGCGTCAGGGCATTGTTAGCAAGCCAAGAATAAACACTACCAAACCCTGTTTGCGCATATACGTACACCTGTTCCCAGGTATCTCGTCTCGTCTCGTCGGGAGGAAACAAGCTTAAGGGCCACCTGATGTAAAGCGGGTACCATAGCCTATTAACCCTTCGAAACCCGGGTGGTCGTATACGACCGCGAAATGTATGGGAAAACGTATATAACGGGTTCTGACTGCTCAATGCTTGCGATATATTAAACATCACTCGCACAATGCCTCCTCTGCTGCTTAGACAGCAACTCCTTGGGAGCTTACCTGTGACTTCAACAACTCTCTAGGGAGTTGTTATTTGGCCGCGGTTTTCTGTGAGGTGGAGGTACTTCCCCAGACGGGTTGCTTTGATGCGCCCTACCTCTTAAAACATCCAAACCAAGACAAACAGACATGTTCATGCACACAAATGTTTGCCTTGTGTGGGAATCGAACCCACGAGAGTTGGTGTCAAAATCGCGTCATTCACGACTGAGCCACCGAGGTCGTCAATAAAGCTGTTTCATCAGCGAAGTTTATAATTTCATCGTCAGACAGATAATGATTGCACACGTCAACAAATGTAAAACAGAGAGAACATAATCAATCGATGTGAGCCATTTACCTCGGAAAAGTGCAGAATAAGGAATGTTTGTATTTATTTATATTATTTCAGTGTAAAATTATAAATGGCTTTTTTGTGAAGTAAATAGAACACACAATCTAAGGCTAGTAAATTGTTACAGGATTCTGATTCTATTGGCGGGCCAGCTAGTTCGAGCAGCGAAGGAGATAAGACTTGACAGTCTTAATGAAGGACCAGGACTACTACCTTTCAAACTAGGACCGACACGAATCATTGACCACTATCACACATTTATGCAAACTATTCGACTAGGTGACATACAGGACAACATCCACTTAATTAACTTACAGATAAGTGAATTTAAGACGAGACTTCCTGACGACACCTATATCCTTTACGAACTACACATAAAGTACCTTCAGGAGAAATTGACGTGACAGAACAGTTACAGAGTCTCGAGCCTAACCGTGCTAAGCGAGGTTTGGTTAATGGCATAGGCTCTATCATAAAGAGCATCACGGGAAACTTGGGTTATTCAGATGCAATCCGATACAATAACTTAATTAAAATTTTACAGGATAACCAACATAAAATTATAACGGAGGTAAATAACCACGTTAGCATGTCTAAGGAATGGATGACTGAACATTATATTATAATATCTCAGTATAGGCTCCGAATATGATTTTTTCCCATTCGGTGTCGAGACCCTTGGTCCGTGGGGTCCTAGCGCTATTAGGCTTTTTAAGGAAATAGCAAAACGGTTAGTCGACATCACAGGAGACCGAAGAGCTGGCAGCTACCTCGGACAAAGAATTAGTCTAGCTATTCAAAGGGGGAACGCTGCCAGCATCTTCGGAACCTTGGCTAAAGGGACTCCTTTTTAATAATATATTTTAGTTATTACATTATATTTTTTAAGGTTTTTAGTTTTAAGTTCATTGCGTAGTGCAATGTAAATATATCTCAGTTAGTGCATAACCAGGAGAAAATTAACTTTATACTCGAATTACTGTTAGACTTTTACATGGTTGCGGTTTTCTGTGAGATAAGAAGTTAAAAGATAATGATTAACAGCAAGTCGAACTAGATGGCCTCCTTTGATTCGTTATTATCATTACGAGTATATTATGCAGATATCTAAAATTCGTATATTGACATTTGAGGAATGCCCTTGTTTTTTGAATTTCAAATTTGTTATTATCAAACCCTGCAAGTATTAAAAAATCAGTGACCTGTAGATATTTACTATTCATTCATTTCACTAGCAAGGTAATTAAAGTAAGTAGGTAAAGTATTATATCCTATCAAATGACGTCATTGTTCCAAAGGGAACGTTAAATTAAAATGTAAAATAAACAAACGCCCACATTTCCGACCACGCAGCTAAAACACGGCAGGCATGCGTAGCCTTACCGCTTGCCACGTATGAAACCTACGAAATATTTTGAGATGGGTGTGGATAGGGTAAAAGGGAATCGATCTGATATGTTATGTAAAATAAACGAGAAAAGAGAGTGAAGTATGTACATTGCATGTAGAGAGAGATATTTTATAAAAGTATGGTAAAACCTGACGATGTGAAGACAAAATGGGTTGAATATACTTTTTTGTTTTAACAATCCTCGTAGAAACAACTCAATATTTTAAGGGAACTGTTACTATAAAATAATTATGAGCTGTATACTTGGATTTAATCAATGATAATGTTCCTCAAATAATACGTATATTATATTATTACCTATGTCCGTAATACGAAAAGTTTGATTTTAAAGCTACACGGTCAGAACTTAACGTGTGCTGCGGAAAGCAGGATTACCGGATGAGATGTGATCGTTTTATTTAATACATGAATTGTAATGAGTCTCGCACAATAAACTACATTTTATTACATTTACACATGTAATACATTACATTTAACATGTCATTTTTGAAATAATAGCCTAATTATGTAAATTAATGACCTATCAATAATATAAAGGTAAATCTTAATTAACAGTTATTACACAAATAGTTTGCAGTTGTAACTAAGCTTACAGGCATCTATCGCAATAAACAGTAAATAATTCACTACGTAGTTTATATCTTTTTTTATCCGATTAGGTTTTTATCAATATGAAAAATGAAAATTTTATCAATGCTCGACTCAACACGCGTCGTATGCCTGTATTCCGACGGACACAATAGACATACACCAGGAGATAATATCATGAATGAGTATTAAATTATTTTGGTTCATTATACTACAATACATTGGTCTCTTAAGGGTAAATTATTAGCAAGAAAGGAGCACGGTATTATCACATCATTGTCACTTTCGCAAGACCTAAGATAAAAGTAAGCATTTAATTTTCATCTCCCGTTCGGAAAGTAAGCATGTCATTATATAAATATGTATATCATTGGAATGAATCAAGCAAAAGAATTTATATGTGTATAAAGGTAAAGAGGTTTCGCATTCGATGGATACCGAATGATTTGACGGAACACCAGCAATAACTGCGTGTAGATTGGTGTTGTAAATTAAAGCGAAGTTTGTTAGATGGCAAACTATAGTTGTCTACAGTATGTATAGTTCCTGTAAAAAATAATAGTTCCTGGGCAATTAATTAATTAATAAAAAAAGCCGTCAAATGCTGGTTCTGTAAAAAAATATTGTCTCAAATTTATGTCGCAAAAAAGTATTTGTTTTTGCGATGAAACTGCATTTTTTTTCCTTTACTTGTGCTACATGACATTGCTTCTTACCAAATTTCATGATTCTAGGTCAACAGGAAGTACCTTATAGGCTTTGATTCCCCTGCGAGTGTCAAAATATGCGCATAAACGAGGCAAATATAGCCGTATCTTTTGATTGCGTTGACTTAGAAGTTTGATTTTTTCACTGCTCGAAGGGATTACAGACGTTAGTATTTGATATTAATTTCAACTTGATAGCTCTACCCTTTACTGAGAAAAAGGGTCTTAACAGACAGACAGCCAGACGGACAACAAAGTGAGCC
The DNA here is from genome assembly GCA_947507595.1 of Pyralis farinalis. NCBI lineage: Eukaryota > Metazoa > Arthropoda > Insecta > Lepidoptera > Pyralidae > Pyralis > Pyralis farinalis. Next base: position 16,006,221 of record OX382273.1, read on the forward strand.
TATAAGGGTTCCGTTTTCCTTTTAAAATACTGAACCCTAAAAACAGCGACAATTGAACACGACCGGGATTAATGCTCGGACAAAACTTCGGGCAGGCCGTACGACGATTACTTCGATAGAAGACCCAGATGCCAGATCCGATCGGACGCCTTCGCCACATCTGGACTGACAGCCATTGCGTCACCTTGACTCTCAATCGCCGAAGCCCAGCGGTGTGTTAGATACACTAGAAGATTATCAGTCGAACGACCGTGATGGAAGCCGTATTGACAGTCGCTGATCAAATCGTGAGCTAGGATCCTTACGAGGTAGGCAGAGAGAGTGCTACAAGACTTCCTCACGCACCTCGTATATCTGTTTCATTATTCTTTCATTCTGCATTCTTTTTATATGCCCGAATCAACGGAGCAGTCTTTTTTATTTTAACACCGACACTCTTTTACATATCAACTTTCTGTGTTACATCGCCATTGCGAACGCGATCAGCAAACGTTACGCCATAAATGTTGCGCAATGCTCGCATTTCAACTGCATTTATTCTGCTTTCATGGTCTCTCTGCCATACATCGCGTATAGTACAGCGAGCTCTGCCTACTGTCTTAGATTTTGGCTGTCTGGGAGTTCAACCGATGCTCCATTCACACTGTTTCCTGCACTCATTCGTCTCTCCATATCAATAGTGTACTTTCTATTCCTGCTAACAAGACATAACATGACTCGTCGGGTAGAGCGCTGCGTGGACACCACATGCACCTACATTCGCGCCGACGGAGGCGGATCGGTGCGAGTCGCCAACGGAGGACGCCCTAACCCGCTCCTCGGTGCGGCTTTAGTCCAGAATTGCAATGTACTGGTTTTCTGGATTGGCTGGATCACGACGTGTACGATTCTTGTACCGGCCGAGTGTCTGTTGTTAGAATTAAAACCTTCTAAAAAAATCGTATTCATATTTAGTTCAAAGAGTGGTTAGATATGATTAGCATTTTTAAATCCTTTAATATCGGTTTACTGCTCTGGAGCATTATTATCACTACACCAGTAGAGAACTCTTGTAAAATCTCCGCTCCTCCTAAGCTCCTCCGCTAAGATTTAGTTTAGGTAAATAAATAAATCATTCTAAAAGTGGCCTTAACAATAAAATTTTACTCTTCTATACTTATAATATATATTTTACTATTCCACATTATGTAGAATATTGCATGCTTGTGTTATATATGGTGGTGTGAATTGCGGGTGATTTTTCTAACTAATACCAACAAATTTAAATTTATAAACCAACAAAAATACAAAAATACTTTCCCGTAGGTACAAAATTAATTAGATGTTGGGCATTTTTCATGTAGACGTTGGTTAAATATATAGTACAGAGAGATATTTTTACATCTATCAACTAAGTTAAATCTCTTGACTTCAAAACTACGCCTTAGGGAACGACGGAATAAACTTCCACAAACTAATTTGCAAGTGCAATTTTCGTCAAGAAAAGTTACACTAATTCCAATTCAAACCTTTCAATTGACCGCTGGGGCTGCGAAACAATTGAAATAATGATTGCAAAATTAATTCCTATTACAATATTGATGGAATAAGGATTAAATATTGAATGTTGGTATAACAAACAACTTGGATTCTCTATCGGGCTGAATTGAAGTGAAGTAAACATGCGACATCTGACTTCTATTATTAGCCTGACTTTCCATAGTAAAAAGATAAAAGCAGTAGGTGAACTAACGTACTCAGGATTTTTTGACATAATTAACAATGCTCACGTCAGGAAGCTAAAGCCGTCGACTATTCATAATTGTGAACGGTGAGCGACTCTCTACACAGACATAAAATATGGTCAGTCATTTCCACGGGACAATCACGAGTTATTTGACTTGAAACTTCGCTTAGAATCGTGTATTGGCGCAAGTACTACAAATTTGAACGTTTATTTAGTGGTATTGTAACTACTGCGGGAGCTAAAAAGCGGCCACGGTTTAATCGGCATTGTAGGGAAGACAATCTTCTTAAGCAAGGTGCTTACAATACGTGGACCACTGCGCATGCTAATGGGGATCCTAATGTCTCGGTTTTGAAGCGCAAACTGAATGCTGCCTCGTGATCCAGTAAAAGTTGGTTGCTAGAGCAAAATTCGATTTCGTCGGCAGAGTTGGCGGTTTGCGAGCTTTCCCTCTGGGAGCCGTCCTTTCTGATCGCTCGCTAAAGCTGCCGAGGGAAATTTTTGTCAACCGTCCATGGCACCACTGCAAAAATCGGATAGCAGTTTGGCCCATAGCGCTAAGGAGAAAGCCGATTTACTCGGTAATCTCTTACCTTGCTTGGTTTGCGTCTAACTCGAATATGAATAACGGGAGAGCTGTACCACCTATCCCATTCCGTGGTGCGGTAGCTCAATGCCGGAAGTCTTCATTACCCAGCGAGATGTCCGGTGGGCATTACTCTCTCTCTCTCGACATTCATAAATCGAGTGGGTCGATTGGCATACCGGCAATGGTACTGAAGTTGTGTGCTTCTGAGTTGTGCTCAGTACTAACATGCATTTTCGTGCTTTCCTACTCCATTGGGCAAGTCTCGACTTCATAGAAGACCGTCAATATGCACCTGGTGCCCAATTACAGATCTTTTGCTATAACCTGCCTTCTCTCCAAGGTGATGGAGCGTGTGATAAACTCACGACTCCTAGGATACCTAGAAGATCACGACTTGATCAGCGACCGTCAATACGGTATCCCCCACGGTCGCTCAACTAGTGTATCGTACACACCGCTGGTCTATGGCGATAGAGAGTCAAGGCGAGGCATTTGCTATCAGCCTCAGATATGGCGAAGGCGTTCAATCGGGTCTGGCACCGGGGTCTTCAATCTAAGTTACCATCATACGGGCTGCCTGAGGGTTTGTGCAAATGGGTTACCGGCTTTTTATCCAATAGATGCATAAAAACTGTGGTTGACGATGGATGCTTCGATAGTATGGATGTCAATGCTGGCGGCCCTCAGGGTTCTGTACTATCTTCGACGCTGTTTCTGCTGCGTATCAATGACACGTTGTTAATTGTTGGCATTCATTGTTTTGCGGACGACAGCTGTTATACAGGCCGTGCACACATCACCCGTTCCCTTGTGGAGGAAAGTCGTGATAAACTTGTGTCTGAATTGGATGGTACTTTGGCTAACGCATCTGACTAGGGGCGGCTTTACTTGGTCTATTTTACGCGTTCACCACTAAGAAAACTCCCTTTGCTCTGGTTCCTAAATTCCAGAACACACCTCTTACCGTCAACAAAAGTATTAAGATGCTTGGCGTCGAGATCTTCAGTAAAGTGCAATATTGAAGTCACCTGGAAAAGTCAAGCTGGCATCTAAAAAAGTTGGTGTGGTCAACAGAGCAAAGCAGTTCTTCGGCACGGGGCAAAGACTTATCGTTACATAAATCTCAAGTCAGACCGCACTTGAAGTACTGCAGTCACCTTTAGGTGGGAGCACCTGAATACCAGCTTGGACTGTGTAATTCGATTCAGAAACGAGCTGTGAGAATTGTCGACAATCCTAAGCTAACACACGGTATTGAACCCTTAAGTTTAAGAAGAGATTTTGCCTCCCTTTGTGTGTTTGATGAACGATGGTACAACGGGTTGTGTTCTGAAGAATTGTTCGAAATGATGCCGACAGATACTTTTTAGGCGGGTAGTTCGCCCTTACACGCTGGAACCACAATGCTCGCGTACTGTGCTGTTCCAGAGAACTTTTCTTCCGAGAACTCTTAAGCTGTGGAATGAGCTCCTAGCCGAGGTTTTTCCAAGGGACTACAGCACGGAATTCTTCAAGAAATACGTAAAGAGGTTTTTAGAGGGTCGGCAACGCATGAGTGACGCCCTGGTGTTGCAAATGTCCATAGGTTACTGTAACTGTTTACGATCAGGTAGGCCGTATGCTTGATTGCGACCTTAGTGGTATAAAAAAATGTATTCCAAATCAATAAGGAATTTGACGATGTATATGGCACTGCTCATCCCCCAAAACGTTTTAGTGATCACAGTAAGCTTTTTGATTTCTTATTTGTAACAAAATTCTCAAAAATATAATTATTCTCCATTCCTGCTAGCTGTATAATGTTGAATTCTCTGAGATAAACATATTCTACTTTAATCCAATGTTTAGAATGCTAAAATAAAAATTATTTCTAAAAACTGTTAATTTAAATGTACCAAGTTTTTTCACGAGGATTTATCATCACTCACATTCCTGTCAATATATTATTAAGAGCAAAAACATCCAACGAATAAGCTCGTTAGTGTCATTGGATGTGTGTGTACCGTATGCTTGATTGCCACCTTTGTGGTATAAAAATAAAAAATATAAAAAAGGTAGGTTATCTTTAGTGTTACTATGTTTGTATTAACCTAAAGTTGTTGGCGTTTAATGACTCAATTAGACCGGGATAAGACCTGATATAATTGACACTATTAATCAACAGCTTAATGCTTAATTCGTAGCTTGAAAGCTTGATATATGAGATCCTTTGAAATAAAATGAAATCTTTTATTGTCAGATAGCAGTTTAGAAAATTGTTTCATCAGAAGGTGTTGTGAGAGTCTTCAGAACCAGCATAAGTATACATGAAAAGAGCTATAACGTTTGTTGAAGAACCGAGTGCAATAACAGGGTTGAAGACGTTTCACAGCCTTTGTACGAAATATATTTATATACTATATATAAGAATTGCTCACTTTAAGTGACAGTGACAGAAACAGAATTAAATCATTTAACACATTTTCTAAATCATTTCAGCTGTTTTCTTACATTTTTAAGAATAAATAAATAAATATTGTCGGACAAATTACACAGCGCCACCTAGCCCCAAAGTAAGCGAAGCTTGTGTTATGGGTACTAGACAACTGATAAACATAAGTAAATACATTTTTTTTTTGTAAATACATACTTATTATACAAAGAAAAATACCCAGACCAATACAAACAGACATGTTCATGCACACAAATGTTTGTACTGTGTGGGAATCGAACCCACGAGCGTTGGTGTCATAGTAGCGTAACAACGAGTTTCACCACTGCGCCACCGAGCTCGTCAAAAAGCACTAAATAATTCTCGATTGACTGTACGAGTCAAGTATTATTTGAAGAATTCCTATTGAAATACTCGCATGCGACATAAACTTCACACTCTTCTTATCCAATATCAACAACAATATTCTATTTTTATCCTCGTGAAAATAAATCTACTAACAGAGTTACTTTACTTATGCTCGCAAAGATTGGACTTATTTCTATATTATCATACATGACAACATAGTTTTTTTTCCGGGCGAGCCAACATAAGCGAGAGTATAAGTGCAGAATATGTAATGAGACAAAAATAATTTTAGTCTAGATCGGAGTAGAAAGTAGCACAGGACAGATGTAAAAGCGAGATCGCTGCTTAGTCCTTGGTTGACCTCTAGGCGAGCGTGGGTGTCAGAAGCGCCTTGTCCCGTCTTTACTTAAACCGAATTATTCGTAGTAAAACCTTGACTCTAAACGACCGCGAAATCAAACATTTGTCTGAGATTAAGACTTATTCAATTACTGGCAGTGCCCGCAGCGTCTTCCTCCTAAAAGTATTATGACAACCCCTCGGGACTGCTACAATTTCTTTGTAACTACAGAAGTTTCCCAAAAGAAATTAAATAGGCGTGACAGTGTGTAGGTCTTCGATCGTAGTGATATGTGACAGTTTATACATGTATTTGTGGTGTCAAATTTAACAATGAGTCTTGTAATCGTTTTCGAGTTCAGCATCACTCTGTGCCAGTGGAAAACGTTGGAATTTACTGTATTTTATTGCATATCAATGTTTATTTATTTAATTTTGCAATTTCAATAAACCAGATTCAAAAAAATATCTGGGAGATAATTAAACCAATTTTAATTCTTTTTCTGTTTTCATTCCTTTATATGGAAAAATCAGTTTTGGTAAACATTTAATACAAAAATCTATTATCGTATATAGTCTAAACTAATATCAATATTTCTACAAGCCATAGAACTAAATTAACATTAGTAAAATAGACTTTTAATGACGCGTCAAGCAATCTAATTAATGTTAAGTACACTGAACTTTCTATTGTACACTCCATACAAGCTAACGTAATGGAAGTACATAATACTTAAAACCCTAAAATCACACTCCGCACAGTTCAGATCAAGATGTTTTGTCTGATATTTCTTTATATATCTGATATGACAATATTTTGTCACTAAAATATTTACTTTCCTTCCATTCGTCTTAACAGTAATATCGGATTATATAGATTAGATTTGAATACGCACAAAAAAAAAGATATTGGTATTTGAAAGAGAAGAAACCAGAGCCAATGTAAGAATTACGGTTGATGATGAAGTTTTGAATACAGTGGATGAGATTGTATATCTTGGATGCGCTTTTAGCATGGATGGAAGGTACACCGCAGATGTGGAAAAACGATTGAGTGCTGGTAATAGTGTGAATGGAGCGTTGGGAAAACATCTTAGCAGTAAAAACTTGAGCTAGAAGGCACAGCTCGCTATACACAATGCAGTACTGGTCCTAACGCTTACTTATGGAAGCGAGAGCTAGATATGGCAAAGAGAGCATGAAAGTATGATAAACACAGTCGAAATGCGAGCGTTGCGCAAAATTTGTGGCGTAACGCTTGTAGACCGTATTCGGAATGATAGTGTTAGAAACAGAGTTGATCTGAAAGAGAGCGTCGCTGTTAAAATAAGAAGAGGCATGCTCCGTTGGTTCGGACATGTGGAAAGAATGCAGGATGAAAGAATGACATAGCAACGACCAAATTGGTCGTGTTCTATCAGAAGGTGATGTCAGAAGCCCTAGAAATCGGCGAACGTGCATGAGAAGAGCAATGAATGTTAAAGAAGCGAGTGAGGTATGTTAGGATCTAGTCACGTGGCGTTTGGCATGAAGTTATAGATAGATTGATTAGACCGTAAAGTAAGCGTATCCGTTCCCTTCTACATAGTAACCTAATTAATATGAATAATTAACCGTACGTTGTGAAGGAATTAATAATGGATTAGTGTCGCCACCATGGTCGCAAAGGAGGCGAGAAAAGCATTTAATATTCACGAAGTTGAAGTGACGACGACTCCTTTATTACTTGTTGCCTAAATTATGATGATAAATTAAGCAAATGAAAATAATATATAACATCTTTCCCAAATTACAAACTAGAAACAGGCATAATTTTCCTGCAGTTACTTCTCGATAAAGGACATCAACATCATGTATTTTTAGTAGAAAAATCTCTGACGCAATGAAACTATGATGAGAGCCTGAGCATTATGATGATTTAAGAAGGGGGGGGGTGCGTTCTTTTATAATGTATATAATTTATAAAGATTTTCGCAATTAATTATGTAGCTTCTGCTGATAAATCATCATAACGCTCAGGCTCTCCTCATAGTGTCATTACGCCAGAGATTTTTCTACTAAAAATACATGATGACAACGTACTCTGAAATAACAACAAATTTTTTCAAGTTGTTCGATCTGATGATCAGTTTTGTATGTAAAATATCGATATGTTGCGATTTAGATCGTCTCCATAGTAAAAATTCATCGTGTTATTGAGCATATTGTATTAAATTATATGTTTTAAATTTAGTTTGATTTCTGTCAATTCCTGTTGACAATAAATTAGGTTTTGTGATTAATGTAGACTCCAATTTGCATTGGGGTACCCAGGTCAATACATTTATCAGTAAGCTCGGCCTCACCGCATATGCGATTGCATCATATATACATCGACTTACTAAGACAGGCAGATCTTTTGTTGTACATTACGAGTATATTCGATTGTATTTTAATTTGGCTGAACAGTTTTGGTCTTTCACAGCAATATCTTTAAAGGCACATAAATAATATAAAAAAAAACAAATAACAATACTTTTTATAAAAAGTATTATTACAGTATTCATGAATATTTAAGTAATAAAGTTAACTGGAAATAATTTATTGAGGTCTAATTTTTAAGTTTAACAATTATAAATTTATTTTTTATAAAGAAATTCCCACATATTACAAAAACTAAATCGTCATAAACATTTTTTTATTTTGTTGTCCAATGACATTGAGAAATAAGCAGCACCTTCACTGACTACCATTTAGGTACGCACTATTCTGTTCTAATTTAATACATAAATAAAACAACAATTCTAGTAATGTCATCATTATAGTCAACTTTATTAACTGTATATATTATACATTGGAATTTTTATATACCACAACATTGACACAGGATAACCTGCGCGGTGTTGGATTAATTCCTTTGGGTCTCTTTGATTCGGAAGCCTAAAAGTTAAATTAATTTCCAAAGTAATGTTATTATCTGAGAGTCATGTTATGGATAACTCTTATCGCAGTTTAATTATGTTTTAGTTCTGTTATGTCGTAGTTTCATCATATTGCAGTTCTGTAACATCGCAGTTTCTTCATTTGAAAGTTGAAGCTCAGTCATTCGCAATAGTATCAGTCGCACTTCTATCCCAGTCATTTGAGTTAAAACAGCAAAACGTAAAAGTTGGGCCTTAAAATATTTATTTTACATTATTACCTTGTAATAAGTGATGTTGAAATAACACCTTTTTTATTATATCATTAAGAAAACGACGGTTGGTTGTAGGGTCGTTTTTGAAATTTGTTTCGTAATTATTATACAGACGGAACCATTCCATCACGGCATTAAACGACGGTGGAATGAAAGGCGGCAGTAAACTGAACTGAGAAACTCACAATAAGTACTCGTTGAAACAATAAGTGTGATCAGTTCCATTCGCAGTAAAACCTTTTTATTCCTTCTATTCGAAAAACAATGATGGGTTCTTCAATTAAGTGCATCTTGGTACGCATTCCCTTCAAGAGACTTTCTTAGCAGCTTTTCTTATCATAAATAGAAACTTTTAGAGCACGACTTATCATTTTATTCCAAAAAAGTAACTCGGTAACATCTTGTTTTTTATATTTCTTCAATATTTTTTTTTATTTACATCAAATAAAAATTCGCTCGTGGAGTTTTGAGTAATGCTACTTTGACACCAAGGACGAGCCTTCTGTGTTTCATGATGTTTGTCCTGTGTGGTAATCGAACCACACAGGACAAACATCTCGAAACATCAGCTCACATTTGTTAGCATAAATGTACCTGTTTGTCTTGGTTTGGGTATTTTTAAGAGAGGTAGGGCGCACTAAAGCAGTCCATCTAGGGAAGTACCTCGAACTAATCGAAAACCACAGCGGAATAACAGCACCCTGAAGGGTTGTTGTTTTCCTGCCAGTAAGTGATATTACCAGCATGCTCCTGAGGAGTTTCAGAATTAGCAACAGAGGTGGCATTGAGTGAGCGTGGGCCGTATCTATATTATAAAAAATGTTTGCAGTATACTTCAATTATTTATATATTTCCTAAGAGATTAACATACATAATATAACATATATAGATTTTACATATCCAATACCCTCTGTCATATTTGCCTGCTTTTTGTCAATTCATGTCTAGGAGTCAACTTCACGGGCGACGGTATCGCAAAGAGTTCTCTCTCCTATTCTAGTATAATCTCCATGAGACGACAAATAAGTGAAATTTCACAATGGATCTATGCGAGACCGTGCTGACTGCCGGTATCTCGCAAGGTATTTAAGAGTACTTGGTTCGGTGTTCAGGAAGAACGTTATTATGGATGTGGTTTTGTGGGGCGGGCGTTACTTTGAGAGACGCCGAGAGATTTGCTCTTCAAAAACCACTCGCCGTATCGGAAACCTGCTCATAAAGGTGTTATAAATTATTGACGCAACGATAATATAGCCACAAACTGCTGTTGGAGGTGGAGCTTAAATTTCTCTACGAATGCAGAAAACTTAATCATGAATTTGGATTTCTTTTACAGTAAATAAATTGAATCAGGTTTTTTTGAAATTTTTAATTCAGCGAAAATAAAAAAAAACCCTGATTAATTTAGAATATTTATTGATTTATTTAGTGTGAAGTTCATTTATAAATTATTAGCGTATTTCATATTAATATGTCACTTTTACTTATCATGAAAGCAAATAAGGTTAAGAAATACATTTTGCATCCAATAAGTTTGCGCTATAATACAGGTACTAGGTACTTAATTTTCTGCCATAGCAAAAAATATTAAAATAATTTATTCACCTAATGTTTAGCAATTTAAATTTATCAATTTTTTTTTCACAAAGAGTGCGTTTGATGGTGTCGTGCAAACCGGTTACACTTACTGGACTGAATTTGAATTGAGAACATTGTTGATAAATGAGTTGCTGGCAAGGCAGGAATGGCAAGCGTCAATAGGCTTTACATCAGGTGGGCTGTATGCTTGTATGCCTCCCGACGTAGTATAAAAAAAACCTCTGCTGTCCATCTGAATCGTATAAAACTTCAAATTTTCACAGAGTATGTATTAATTATGGCCAATAAAGAACTAATAACAATAAAACAAAATATAACAATGCAAGAAACGTGTTTATTTTCGCGGTAGTAAGGAACCCTTCGCGAATGCGAGTCCGATTCATAATTAGCCGGTTATCAAATCATCATCAGTCATTTTCATAATTCTGTCTACCTGATAAGTGAATCAGGCAAAACGATCAAACAGATTTTGATGAAATTTTACAATGCGTAACTGATCTATATTTAAGCTACTTTCATCTAATAAAATATTTAGCGTTGCTGAGAAAAACCAACCTCCTCGCCGATAAATACATTATAGATAGTATATAAAATCAAAACAAACCGTACTAATTTTCTTAATCCAAGAAGAATAAGAAAGCTTTACTATAAACAGTGCTTTTAGTATTAAATGCATTTATTCTACCTACCCTTATTGTGCATGTATTAAAATTTTGTAATATTTAATAAGGTTCAATAAAAAAAACACACGCTTGATAGAGCTATTAAGTTATGGTAGTTTCAGCAGAAAAATAACCTAAGTTTTGCCAAAGATTTAAAAATTTACTATTTAAAACAAAAATAATAATGAATGAAAAGCTGAGTGAATTCTATTGTAAAGTTTGTCCTTTTCGATAGCGAAAAAGTGATTGGTAATATTCATTATTCTCGTAAAATCTTGTAAACAATTCTCCAATAAGAACAACAATTTTATGAGCCAAGAAGTGATTGCTGATGTCGTAATTTTTTTCTTGTTACGTATGAAGGGAAAAACAAAAAAAAAACATTAATGAGTACTTGTATGTGTTGTATGGGCGGTAAGAACAGGCAGATGTCTTCTTTCTGAATCTACAATTAAATGTTTATTCTGCAAGCTAGAATAATGATTTGACCTCCAGGCAAGTAAGATATTATTTAAAGAAATGCCTAAGATTTATGGGACCAGAAATGTTAAGGACCGGGATGACGGCTACCAGAAATGTTTGTAATGACGGCGGCTTTTCCATTTCTATATGTCTATAGCTGTAAAGACGTGTTGTAGCGCCATCTGTCCACTGATTGACAACTGAGTGAATGAGTCTAGAACTTATATGAATTAACTGACTGAACTTTTGTAAACTAATTGGTGACCGGAGAAAAATCCTGTCCACATTCCACAGAAAAAAGCATTGTCAGATTTTCTCAAACTTTATCAAAAATAATTAGTGACTAGCTTAGTGGTGGAATGATTGACGATGACCACTTACTTAGCACCAAGACTCGTGGGTTCGATTCCCATACAAGGCAAATATTTGTGTGCATGAACATGTCTGTTTGTCTAGGTCTGTATATACGAGTATTATATGTATTATAAGTATGTATTTACAAAAAAGGAGTTTATTAGTTAATTTATGTATGTTTATAAGTTAATCAGTACCCATGACACAAGTTTTGCTTTGTTTGGAACTAGATGGCGCTATGTAAAAAAGAATATATATATATTTTATATATAACATAAAATCGGTCCCGCCGTTATTGATGTTATTGATACAAACACCATTTAATTTCTATTCATATAAATAGTACAGTTCGCAGTGTAATCATATATGTATACACATCTTACCTAGGATTACTGTGAAGTACATATATTTGATCTAAACTCTGTAAAATCCTACTTTCCATTCTATACGTTATTCATATCGTCCATATATGCAGGGCGAAGGTTACGGGAATCAGGAGGTGTATGTAGATATTTCCGTATATTTCCAGTCGACCGGGTTGTTAGGTGCCTATAAAAATCCACATCGCACATAATTGGAATTTTATAATATCATATTACCTTACGTTTGCTTTCTATGTAAATATAATTTTTGAGTATAAAATAAATGAATAAAATATTTTCTCTCCAACACAAATATTTTTATTGCAAGTATCTAACGGACACTCCGACAAAAGCGGGTTTGTTATTTTCTTTAATATATTAACATTTTATTAAATGATTACTAAGTATGAATGGCTTATCATCACTGCTGAAGAGTTTGGATCAATTGTTTTGAACGTTGTGTACCGATTACCGATTAGCAAATGTGGTTCTAGAGACACAGAGGCAGAGCGAAATTTAATTAGGGGCATTCCGATTAGAAAGTACTTCACAGAGTACCGCGGACAAATAACAATTGCCTGGAAGATTCGCAATACATGTATGGCACTGAGGTAGGGCGCATCAAAGTAGCACGTCTGGGGAAGTACCTCCACCTCACAGAAAACCGCAGCCAAATAATAACTCCCTAGAGGGTTGTTATGTTCCTGCGTATGAGTGAGCTCACCAGTAAGCTCCCAAGGAGTTGCTGTGTAAGCAGTAGAGGAGGCATCGCGCGAGTGATACTTAATATATCGCAAGCGTTAAAAGGCTACGGTACCCGCTTTACTTCAGGTGGGCCGTATGCTTGTATACCTCCCGACGTAGTATAAAAAAAATATAGACTGGTGGTAGTTATTTCACATCAGTCGTATTCTGATTTGGTGATATAAATAGAAAAAATCCTCTTCCTTACCTAGATAGATAGAATTCACACAAATTAATAGAGAAAATAATATTATTATTATACAACTAGAACAAAAATGCCAAAGCATATCAAAGTCTTTTTTCTAATCAAATCTGTAGAACACAGATACTTCAGTGAGTTCTATTGTTTACAATGAAACAACTTTTAATTCCAATCTAGTAGTTGGTGCCTGCTGACTACAATGCTGATCTTATCAATATCATAAAATCAGTTTCTGGAATGGCCACTATCAGTTGCTCGAACTATACAAAGCCGGTGGGTTTAACGTCACTGATATTATCTGAGCGGTTTCTGCTTCGCTCCAACGATAATGGCACTTTATTAAATGAAATGTAAAGAGTTTCTTTATCTGAACGTATATTCTGATAAATGTATACGTTCGTAAAGTATTTTTGTAAAGAAATCGAAAATGAACCTGTACAAGAGCCAGTCGATTGAGATTCTTTTTATTTCTTGGAACGCATTACTAAGTGAAGGATTTTTTCTCAAAATTGAACCGTGATAGCCTAAGTACATAAAAAACTGGTCACCGTCGAAAACAACGTGAGGAAATCCGCACGTACAAGAAATTATATTTTGAAAGACGTGTTATCTAACCTAAGGAAGGTTTAAGTTTCCGTCTAGGTAGGGAGATTTAATGTTCTCGAGTATGACGTTCCAATAAAATGAATAAATTGAGGTGGTCAAATTAAATTTTATATTAATAAAGAATATCTCGCGTTCTCGAATTCTTAGCAATTCTTCAGTTGATTCAATTGTTAATTAATAAATCTTATTTCTATTACGTATCACGTCATTGGATCTCTGGAACAAATAGCCTGGACCATGACAATCATGTCACACAGTCAAAATTATCAATTTATATTTGACAAGTTGCGATTCGTCTCTTTACCTTCAAAAATAAATCATTTGTCAATATTTTTAGTATTAAAGTAAACATTTATTTGCGCGTATTGAAAATATTTATGTCAATTCGAAAATTACAATTTCTACATTACGATTAAAGACCTAATATATAGTTGTTGCTTTATTTAATATGAAATGTAAAACGTAAAAGAAAACTTCTAAAGCAGTATATATAATTACTAAATACACATTTAATTATGTGAGCAATTAAATTCAGAGTTAATGTTTCAAAATACCTGTTAGATAATGTTGTTTTTCAATTAGATTGAGATGGTTTTGTAATTCGTAAATAGAAATAGAACTTTTTTCGACGACTTTAGTGAAGAACGAATAGGTGTCATGTAAATGATAATAATAATCGCCGCTTCACGTTGATGGTTTACGCGTGACAAAATAGTGATAAGTCTGGTAAAAATCACACAAGGAATATATATTGGTTATGATAACATTTATTTTTCAAAAAAAAAAAAAAATAACAACCCCATAGAGGATTGTTGTATTCCTGCGTGGGAGTGAGATCGTCAGTAAGCGTCTAAGGAGTTGCTGTATTGGCAACAGAGGTGGCATCGCGCGATTGATACTTAATGTATTGCAAGCGTTCATAGGCTACGGTAACCCCTTTACATCAGATCATACAGATGGGCCGTATGCTTGTACGTCTCCCGACGATGCATAAAAAAAATTGTTATAAATACTCATGCGTTTTTAGGCAGCTCAGGTAGTTCAGTCAGTACGGTAGTATTTGCCTACGTACTGCTTAATAATAAATAAGCCTTTTAAAATATATAATCAGTGAATCTTGCCTTGAAGCAATCAATGTTGGGATAATTATTTTTGTAGATAAACAATGTCACGTTTTACTTGAAATTCCACTAACCAAAAAGGTTCCCATTAACGAAATTGACAGAGCGTGGCAAACAAGGTTTCCGATTAGCTTCTGTCAAAATACTGGCAACAAATTGTACTCTGCTAGAGGCACTTTAAATAAAATGTATTATGTAATTGTTTTTATACGCTAGTGCTATTACAGTAATTACTTACCACATTTAAGGATCGATAAGGATCGCTAATGTTTGTTTACCGTTACAGTAATATTTATTTTTACTAGTGTACTATTTTTAGGCCAGTTCCAAACTATCTGTCATTCTGAGTTCCGTTTTTATTATAACTCCGATGTAAGGACAGGCGCTCGACTCGAGAACACTGTACTGCTTTGTATGATTTGATAACAGAAAACATAATCTTTAAATAGTCTCTGACTTGTGTTATTAACAATTTTAGGATTCCTTCGCAAATGTTGCCAAAAGAACCCTATTATTAAGCGTCCGCTGTCCGCCTCTTTGTCAGCGGGAATTGTCACCGAGTGGCAAGTTACCCTTGGCGTACTAGTCCGACGCGCACTTCAACGACTTTTAATTTTTTGTACATGTCTTACAAATAAAACCATAAGTTAGAGATTTTTTTATGTAACGTCGGGAGGCATATAAACCTACGACCCGCCTGGTGTTAAGTGGTTACCGTAACCTATGAACGCTTGCAATACGTTAAATATCACTTGCGCGATGCCACCTTTGCTGCTAACACACCAACTCCTTAGGAGCTCAATGGTGACGTAGCTCACTCACACGCAGTAACACAACAACCCTTCAGAGAGTTGTTATCTGCGGTTTACTGAGAGTTGGAGTTACTTCACCAGACGGGTTGCTTTGATGCGAACTACCTCTCTTGAATAGTAATTGCGGTGCCACCTACTGGGTTCAATTGTTTAAACAAAATCGGTCAAAAACATGAAGGTATAGCTCTACTATCCGCGCAAAGCCGGGGCGGGTCGCTAGTTTATTATATTATTACTTTAAAGTAAACAAATATTTATTAGTTTAAAATGGTTATAAAGTAAGAGGGATTTATTTATCGAAACAGTTGACAAATCACTAGTCCCTTTTCGCAACAGTCGCACGACTATGTAGTGCGTGGTCTCAAATGTCGCCTAGATTTTTTGGGATCAATTGAATCATTCTTGTTTATTATTAGACTCCGCTATTCTTGAACAATGTAAGGAAACTGGAGGTCACGGCAATTTTGTTGGGAGGACAATAGCCGGCCTCACGGGGATTCGCTCTGTCGCGATCGACGCTGCGCTACAGGGAGGGCTAACGATTTCAATACAATCACAATGAGCCCTTTATAACACTAGCCATCCTATGCAGCCATTCACAATAGACCTTTTCGTTGGGAAATATTTTTATATATAATTCAATTTTTGGGTGTTTTCGTTGAATTGAATTGCTGGCGCACCATGTGTCTGTTCACATAGTTTCAGGATTACGAATTGGCAAATGGTTTGTGAAAGAGTACAAATTTTCGGGAAAGGTTCATTCAGCTATTACTTTTATATTTACGACGGTTCATCAAACTGTGGTGTGTAATGTAACAAAAGCAGAAGAAGTACTTGATCTTATCTAGTTAGAGCATTCTCGATTGGTTGTAATTAACAAGCATTTACATATATATATATATATATACATATATATATATATGCACCCGTATGCGCTCAAATCGGATGTTATTTTATAGAACATTCTTATTACCAGTTTATGATATGTTTATTGTTTATCTCCTACGCAAGACAAATCAATTCTATTATTTAAAACGCCCAATTCTTGTATATATTTAAATGTATCTCGGAAACGGCTCTAACGATATGAGTCAAATATATATTTATATGTACATAATTAATATTTATTTTATATATATAGTGAAGACAATTAAATAAATAATTACTTACATGTACATACGTGATCATTATCATGCTCAATTCTCGTTATTTTGATGAAATGGAAGAAAAAAAATATTCCATGTTTATGGAGCTTTATGGCGATGGTATAAATTTTGTTGTCTTTTTTTATCCTACACTACGCAATGGAGTGTATTGTGATTATTAATTTATTTTTGTATAATCTGTATGTCATTCTTTAGTGGCGCTCTAGAGAAGAAACGCGTGGGCTGATTTTGATGATTTGTACGACATTTGATAATGTTGTGAATCTAAAGATATGACAATATCTAATCAAAATTTGATATGGCGCCCACCAGAAGATGAAATGAAGAAAATAATGAACGTCAATGAACTATGTCAAGTGATGTATCACTGAACAGGCCTTGATAAATCACGTTTCTCAAACCATTTTTCCCTTATATATTTTTTATTAACATTAAAGATGTATCGCTTAAACTAAGTGGTCCTAAAAAGACATCGGGCATGAGTCAACGGTTTCGCGGTGTGCTGGGGACGGCACCTCCTAGTTATAACAAAACTTTAAAAAAATGTGTCTGCTGTAGGACTGGAGGAGTCACAATCGGATAATCGACTAAGGAATTCGATGGAATGGAATGGATGAAATGGACGGAAAAATAGAACCGAAGTGCCCTTGATACTATCGAAATGTGGTGCTGTAGGCGCATGTTACGCACACCCTGGACCGCCAAGTACACCAATGCATCGATCTTATCGCAGCTTCGTATCCAAACCCGCCTCTCCACGATTTGTCGGTAGCATGTACTGACCTACTTTGGTCACATAATGAGGAAGGGTGACCAGAGCCTAGAAAAGCTGGTCGATGTTGAGAACACAGCGGGTAAACAAGCCCGTGGACGCTCCCCAACCAGATGGAGCGATCAAGTAAAAGTTTCTACCTAAGCCAAGTTTTCCTCGATCGTCAGAGACGCCATGGATAGAAACAGATGGATGCAGATCATACGATCTAGGTGCACACCATCCACATCCACCGATGATCACGATCCTCAATCATGAGGGAATGACCATAGCGAGAGAGAGAGACAGAGCCCTTGATACTATATTATTACTTTAGGCAATGCTGTGGTTGATTTTTTTATATACAACGGCAGAAGGCATACAAGCATACGACCCACCTGATGTAAAGCGGTTACCGTTGCCTATGAACGCTTGTAATAAATACATTTAGTATCACTAGGGAGATCCTCTGCTGCTAACACAACAACTTCGGGGGCTTACTGGTGACCTCACTCACACGCAGGAACACAACAACTCTCTAAGCAGTTGTTATTTGGCTGCGGTTTTCTGTGAGGTGGAGGTACTTAAAGTAAAGTGAATATCGTAGCCCATGAACGCTGGTAATACATAATGTATCACTCGCGTGATGCCACCTCTGCTGCTAACACAGCAACTCCTTAGGGGCTTATTGGTGATCTCACTCACATGCACCTCTGCTGCTAACATAGCAACTCTTTGGGAGCTTTGAGGCATAGGACGAAAGATAAATATCATCTACATATTACAAACCAAAAATATTATCCTTTTTTTCTTCATTGCAATCGAGGTAATAAATAGGAAGGGCGCATCGAAGCAGTCCGACTAGGAATTACCTTCAAGTCCGTAAGTCAAGTCCGCAACCAAATAACAATTCGGAGAAAGTTTGTTGTATTCCTGCGAGATAATGAGGTCCTCATTAGTATCAGTGAGCCTCCTCGTTTGCTGTGTTAGTAGTGGGGGGGGGGGGGGGGGGACTACGTGCGATCGATGATTCTTGTATTGCAAGCTTTCATAGACTGTGGTAGGCACTTTACGTCAGGTGTACCGTATGCTATTTTCCCAAACAACTCTGTGCAAAAAATACAACACCCACAGCAAAACTATTATTTTTATGGAAGTTTAGAGTGGTATACAGAACATTTACAGTGGCATTTATCTCTTAAGCTCAGTTTAAAAGGCGCGGACAAGCTGTTAATCACCGCGGTCTCGCCACTCAGCTGCAGTTAACACGCGACCACTTGTTACGGCCGCAGCGCTGCAGACGCGACCGCGGATTTCCGTGGAAATACGCCATTTGCTTTTTATACAGTCCGCCAATTTCCACAGAACATTGGTGCTGTTCTATGAAGCTTTTATATTAGAATTAGGTCCTTAATTGCTGTAAGTTAGTAGAAGTGAATTGTTCTAATGCTCACGAGGATTATGTAACAGTTTTCTGGGATTTAGTACATGAGCAGAGAGACCTTCGAACAGTTTCGTTCTATTAAGCTCTGCTATCCTGATTTACTCGTACCAATGTGTGATTTTTGCGGTATATATTTGGACTTCGAATTTTCACATATTTTAATTAAAATATACGGACATTACAGATATTTAGAGACCAATCAAGATCTTCTAAGACTTCTTCTTAGCGTTATCCCGTTTACTAATAATTAGGATTAGCGGAATCCGCCACCTAAGCCTAAGGACTTGGCAATGATACTGTTTTTTTTTCTGAACGACTGCCGTCAGTCCCCCACATTCCAGAGGGAAAACCAGATCATTCTAAGACATAAAACATATGGATTGAAAAGTTAAAAATAAAGCAACGAAAGATATTATACAACAAGTTACGTGTAAACTAATTTCTGTATTTCACAACGAAGAGTTTATTTTTTAATGCAGAGTCACATACTGAGCCTGGCCATTTATTAAGCTTGGGCCAGCCCTACATGAGCACACGCTAGTTGGAATATTAAAAGCGATGTCATTGGCGAGAAACATCGAGAACGCCATAAAGAAGAAGTTATGATACTCGTAGTTAATTTTGTTTAATTTAAATATATATTACACATATGGTTTGTCTATCTACACCCCTTCTCCATGTGTACATTAATTATGCCAAATCCATACCGCCGCGCAATGTGCTCAAAAAGGGGTACAAAGTTTTTGAAATGTGCTTTCCATTTATCAGTTAAAAAGAACAACAAGAAACTATAAATGAAATCTAGTGCATGTGTGAAGTGTGATTACAGCATAAGACGTGTAGAGGCACGCAACTAGGCAACATTTTAAAGGTTTTTGGCGAACAAGGTGGCGATGTGGTTAACAATGTTACTTGAACACTAAGACTCATGGGTTCGATTCCCATGCAGAACAAACATTTGTGTTCATATGAACATGTCTGCTTTTATTGGTCTAGATGTTTTTAAGAGAGGTAGAACGCATCAAAGCAGCTCTACTAGAGTAGTACCTTTACTTCATAGCAAACCGCCTCTCAAATAACAGCTCCCTGGAGGATTGTTGTGTTCCTGTGAGTGAGGTTAAAATAAATATATTTTACGTTTTATAACCACACTACATATCAACACATACTTATCCCACCAGTAACACCTATACTCCTCCGCTCCACTTCCAACCAACCAACCACCACATCAACCCTTACTCATCCCACTGCAGCGATACGGATCTCCCTTCAATCGAAGGGGTTTAGAGCATACTCCACCACGCTGCTCAAATGCGGATTGGCGGAGGCCAGTGTTTTCAAGCCGCCCGAGGGCCACTGACTTCGCTTAACGACTGTCATCTATCGACAACAGCCGGGACCGACGGCTTAACGTGCCCTCCGAGCACGGAGAAACTCGAGATAGATAAACCCATCCATAGATAGGCTGCGGTCGACGTTGCTTAACCTGCGTGTTCGATTAGAATTACTTACGCAACGACGCTGTCGAGCTCTCAGCTCCACTTCAGTGAACATGAATTTGCGAACTAGATTAAAAATTCATATATTTCCTTCTATAATGTGCCTGTATGATTTGGGCAGTGCTCCACATACTCCCTCACTCCGCTTCGTTTCGCTTTCTCACCTCATGTAACTCCGCTCCGCTTAACTCACTTGCTTCGCTCCGTTTTTTCGTACAGCGTCAGTGGATGTGCAGTCTTTAAGTGCACTACGAAATGCGAAGGAACTCATAAACCCATCCGTAGACAAATCGCAGTCTACGCCAATTCAATTACGTATTTGCTACACGCTACGGTGCTACCAGATTATTCGAGATTTTTCATACACCCACATAATAAAATTCACGTTAACATCATGATATTTAAAAGTCAAAGTGCATATAATAACTCGCCGTTTGTTTTCAAACAAGCTATGAATTTTCCTTAAAATGTAAAAGCATAACCCTGTTCTAATGAAACGTTCTGTTAAAATGTCATAGCAATCGTTCCAGAACGTTCGAAGAATTGAGATTTTGAAGAATAATATTTAAAATTTTATACAAGCATACGGCCCAGCTGATGTAAAGTGATTACCGTAGCCAATGAACGCTAGCAAACATAAGGAGTGTCGCTCATGCGTTGCTACACTCGTTGCTAATACAGCAACTCCTGCAGCTTACTGGTAAATCGACTCGTTTGCAAAAACTCAACAACCCTCCATGGAGCAATTAATTGGTTGTGGTTTTCCGTGTTGCTGGTACTTTTCCAGTCGGACTGCTTTACCCTACCTCTAGGATATAACCTTAACGACTATTATTTATCGAAAACAACCGATGCCGACAAATGGACACACTCCAATTTCAGAGGAACTCGAGATGACTAAACTCATACTTACGAAATGTTTATATTGGTTTAACACATTCGAATCATATTTAACAATATTTTTTAATAAGATACTCCGCATTTCACTACAAATAATATGTACTTACTAAAGAATTTTGGTCATTAAAATTGTACCATCCACAAATTGATCATCTACTTGACGTCGAGCAATAGATTTTGTAAATAAATAATTAAAATGAACAGCAATGAATATAAAAAAAAATCGTTCATATTTATAGCGACTGCAAAACTTATAAATGACATGCACACAGACGTGATATATACAGAGCGAACGGACATCCTAACTCGTGCGTCGCCGAACTTCTAAAAACCTCTACACGTCTTATGCTGTAATCCCTTATGAAAATACCTAAATACTTTCACTTTATTTAATGCTATATAATGTTACATAATCTACTTTTCATATTTACTGTATTATATCCTCCATAAACTCATACATCACTAATAAATTAACGATTATAATTCATAAAAGGTTGTGATAAGCGTGTAATCTTTAAATCATTAATGTATGAGGATTTACAATCGCAAACTCAATAGGTAGTTCCTTATAAATAACTTTCCTTTTATTCGTCCAATTAATATGTATTCACAGTATAAATTACTTGGACTAAAATGCTTTCATTTCATGCTTAAAATTACAATGGAGATGTATCATGTACACAGCTAATATTTCGTGAAAGGTCAACCTGTTGAATATGTAACTTAATGTAAATGAAATGTATATTTTTATGGAACTTTCAATTGCCATTATTTCAAAGAAATTGTTATGTGATAATCATATGAAAATACTGGTTTTATTGATATCAGTAGTATGTAGAGGAAAAATGCCCTCTGGCGCAGTCGAAAACAATCTATTTATTGCAATGATCGGAAGTAAAGTTCGTTAAGCTTCAAAAAAAAAACAGCTGAGAATGCGCAAGCTTGAATTGCCAGAGGAACACCTGGATCGTCAATTATATAACCAATCAATTTTTTTTAATTTGTCGGCCATTTTGACCATGTTCCCGAGATAGGAACGGTGTTCCTGAACATTCCTATGCTACTTTTTTATGCTGAATTCGAATCTGAAGTCAAAATTTGAATATTCGAAAAAAGGCGACAGACAAACGTACAGACAAACATATAGAATTCATATAGGAACGGCGTTCCTGAAAATTGTAATACTCTTACACTTTACTTTGATTCCGCGTTCCAAAGCATTATTTGTCCATTCGCAGACATGTGGATTTGACTGCTTCTTTTTGGCATGTCAATGTAGTATTGCACGCACTATGCCAATATAAGTAGTGGAGAACTGTAGTTTACATGAACTACAGGTGTACACCTATCCACGCAAAATGATAACAGCGTCTTTTCATATAGCTTACTAGTTGTGTGTTTTAGGCGCTGTTTGCTCGTTGCTCGACTTCTAAACGTCACGTTAAAAGGCTTAGTTCAAGATTGAACAATCAAAGCAAAAACAATTTTATTATCCAACTGGTTGTTTCAGAGATTAGCCCATTCAATCAACCAAACAAACAAACTCTTCAGCTTAAAAATTACTGTCGACTTCGTGTTAATTTACAAGACACATGCATGTCCTATTCTTTACCGTCCTGTCAATGTATGTTTAGAAAATGTTTTGTATTTTTTTTTCTTGCGTCCAATTCTCAATGTCATCAATAGAAATTCGACAAATTTTTTTCTCAGTGAAAACTGTAAGTAACAAACAACATTATTAAATAATTATACATCGATCGCGACTTATTTACATTCAACTTATGGCAGAATATTCTGTCAGACCGTTTGATCTGAGCTTCACGCTTTATTAAGCTTCCAGATTTCCCAAAGGTCTCTGCTTCTACAATCTTCGTACGTATGGTTACCATCACCTCCATTTATGGCGGTCTATCTAGTGGATGATCAGAATTTAATTGCATTACCCAAAGATGGAGATTGGCAAAATACTTGGAATTCTATGAAGTCTTCGGTTTATAGACACCTGAGGTTGTCAGAAGTTCTTTCACTGGTGTAGGATTACGGTCTTCACATTAACTTAAATGAATTATTTTGACTCATCGAATGCAATGGACATACGTGCATTGCTCGCATATCCTCTCTGTCAACCGGCTATGTGCATTATAGGCATTAGGCACAAGTTACATAGGCTTTGGATGTAAAAAATAAAAACATATTTTGTTCTAAATTTACACGATGAATATATCATTTATAGGTACTACTTTTTATCAAGGTAAAGGTTGGAGTTTCTGCTAAAGCTTGAAAAACGCGGCCGCATCTGCAAGCAGCTGTTTGTCATAAATTGTTTACAAATTGAGTATTTAAGAGAGGTAGGGTGCATCAGAGTAGCTTGTTTGGGGAAGTATCTCCACCTACAGAAAACCCCAAATAACAATTCTCTGGAGGGTTGTTGTTTCCTGCGTGTGAGTAAGGTCACCAGTATGCTCCTAAAGAGTTGCCGTGTTAGCAGCAGAGGTGACATCGCGTGAGTTATTCTTAATGTATTACAAGCGTTCATAGGCAACGGAAACCGCTTTACATCAGGAGGCTGTATGATAGTATGCCGCCCGACGTTGTATTAAAAAAAATGTGAAATCATTCTGTTAATCGACATAATATAAAAATTGAAGATGCGAGATGAAAAGCAATAAGATACGAGTATTTCCAAGCAGTTTTCTCATTTCGTCGATTACAGAAAAAGTTTTATCTTCATCTTCTGATAAAAGACCTTTCGTTTTTCGGAATAAAGAACATTTTTGTCAAGGAATTCTCTTAAATTTGGCTCTAGACACGCCACAGTGTATTAGCCAAGTTTGTAAAAATAAAATGGCGATACACCAGTGTGTATATTAAAAGAAACAGTTAAATCTACTTTCTGGATGCCAATGCTCAAAAATAATTAAACTTGCAATTTTGTATGTAAAAAGATAAAAATAATTTATTTGCCGTTAATGGCAAATAAATTATTTTTATCTTACATTCTTTAAATTCGATTATATTGTATCTTATTAATTTTTCATAGTTTCTTTTATATTATATATAGATATACATCGATTCTTAAATAACCCTTCTTACACAGAGTATTTTTTATGTACCTTTTGAACCTATTGTCAGGCAAGGACAGACTTGTTTCAGGTAATTTATTATACAATCGTATATAATTCACAATAAAAGGCCTACTAGACTTAACAAGACGATGTACCTGCATACGCAGACTATTCCTGGGCTGGACTATTTAATCGTGGACACTTAGACACGTCTTACATTTTTTGAAATGTAATCTTATTGTATCTTATTATTATATATTATATCTTATTCAATTCTCCCATTTTACTTTTTCCTTTTTTAAATCTACTAGCATTTCGGAAATGACCATTGGCGAAGAAGAAATGCCGAAAGAAACTTACCAATATAGGTCTCTTTTAAAATTGTCAATTAGATATTACAAACATATTGGTACAATAATGATATCAAATGGTAAAATTAAAGATTATTAAAGACAGGTAGTCTATGCTGATTTATTTCCAGACATATTTGTCAGTTACTGTTCATCAATTCTATAATAAGCCCTTTTACAGAGAGTATTTTTAATGGGCTTTTTGAATACATTGTCAGGAAAGAACATTACTGTTTCAGGCAACTTATTATACAATCGAATTCGATTTACAAGAAAAGATCTACGAGTCCTAGCAAGCCGATGTACCGGTTTACGTATACACAACTTATTTCTGCTTCTAAGCTCTTCACTGAAGTTTGAAAACTACTTTAATTTTTTACGGACATACATTATGTTTATATTAAGAAGTAACAGTGAGGATACTTATTTCTTTGAACAGTTCTCTGAGAGATTCTCTGGAGCCCATGTTATAAATAGAGCGAATGGCTCTTTTTTGTAAGATAAAATTTGTCTCAATGTCAGCTGCCATCCCCCACAACAGTATACCATACGACATAATGTTGTGAAAATAGCTGAAATAGACTAAGCGCGCAGTAGCTACATCTGTCAATTGCCTGATTCACCTAACTGCATATGCAGCAGAGCTGAGCTTACCGGCAAGTTTATTTATGTGGGGAGCCCCATTGTAAAAGATTATTACATGAGACCCAATTTACAATGGCAGATAATACACTATTTACATTGTCAATATTTTCGCACCGGCGAGTATCATTAAAAATAAAAAAGTATCATCAACAAACAGTAGTATATCCGCCATTTTCTGTACCATGTAGGGCATAAAAATAAAAAGGGACCCAATATAAAGAAAAAAAAAACCCTGAGGCACTCCAATATTAACATTGCTGCCTTTAGATTTGATCCCATTTATATCAACAGTCTGTATTCTGTAAGTTGCAATCAAATTATGGGCTTTACCACTAACTCCATAATTTTACAGCTTGAGCAATAATATCCAATGGTCGACACAATCAAAAGCTTTGGAGAGATCACAGACAATCCCAATAGCGTCCTGGGGTCTCTCCCATGCGCTAAGAATATGCTTGACCAATGCTACCCCTGCATCTGAAGTGGATTTACCTGCAGTAAATCCGTATTGTGAATTACGGAAAATTTCATTGATCTTAAAATAGAGTTGCAATTGGCAAAGCATTATCCTTAAGTTGTATCCAAGTACTTTACTCAATACTCGCAAAGTACTCTTGTCTACCTAGAATCCCAAATTTCATTAATATACATCTTATGACTACGTTTATAGTTTGAAAAGTATAATTTTGGTCATTGACTCACTTACTCATAGTGATTAGAAGCATATAAACGTTTCAAAACGAATCAGTCAATGTAATTAGAAGCATACAAATATTTCAGATTTTATAAACACATTAAGTTTAAAAAAATGTTGTTGAGTATTTTTTTTATTTCAGTATCCTTCAATTTAGATTCTTTTATATTACGAGTATTATATCCTAGAAAAACATAAATGTGAAAAATGAGACTAAACCCGGTAGAAACGTCCTTGGAGGTAGTTGGTAGTCTCACAACTACCAATATGCATAGTAGTTCTTTTAATCATAACTGTAGGCATGTACAAGCTCTTGAATTCATTGAAAAACCAATTTGTTAGTTCTTTGATATTAGATTTCTAACTTGGAAGGTTGTTTGTACCGAAATTGGTACCTTTTTCAGATTTATGCTTCATTGGGTTTATATTTCAACAATATCACCCTAATATATTTAGTAAAGCTATGACAATTTCAGTTCTATTCTGGGCAGGCGTCTCCAGGGCGCACGCAATTTATAAGTACTTGTTTTACGTAGGTACCTCGACCTCAAATTCATATTGATTGCCGTTTCTTCGCTTATTCGTAAATAATCAGTTTTATTAAATTCGAAATGTACAATATGATTTTATTTCTAGATGTTAACCATATGGAAGTAATATTTGCGTATGAATATGTCTTTTTCTTTAACATTTTTCGAAATAAGTTCAAACTCATTAACGAATAAAAAACCAAAAGTAGAAACAAAAACTTGGTACCTCAAATGAGATTAGTATAATACTTTTTTATACTACTACGGTGGCAAACAAGCGTACAACCGACCGGATGGTAAGGAGTTACCGTGACCTATGGACATTTGCAATACCAGGGGTGAAACTCTTGCGTTGCCGACCCTGTCAACACCTCCTGACGCCTTTCTCGAAGAATCCCACGCTGTAGTCCCTATGTTTACATACTCGTTCAATAATGATGTCAAATGCCAGTCGGACTACTCGTGAATTTGTTTTAATGTATATAGGTCTCCGAGATAACTGCGCATGTATGTGTTTCTTGGACGTGCGGGTTTCCTCACGATATTTTCCTTCACCACCGAGCACGTGATAATGACACATATGTACATAAATCCGAAAATACGAATTTAGTAGTATAAGCTACGATTCGAACCGGGGACCTGTTGGTCAGGCCGGTTCTTTATCCACTAGGCTATCACAACTCTAACAATTTCCCAATGATGATGTAAGAAATAGAGTGGGTTTGAAATAGAATATCGATATTAAGATAAAAATGTATGTTCCAATAGTTTGGACAAAGAACGCAGGCGAAAAGAAACGACGAAGCGGACATACATCGCAAAAGTGGAAGGATATAGGAGTCAAGGAACGCCAAGGCGATGACTTCTGATAAAATTGAAGTTCGGAGCCCTGGGAAACGCACGGTCGCCGATAAAATTACTATACTATATTAAAATTAAAACAGCTATAACAGTTAAAGAAGTGAGTGAGAAAAAAGACTGGCTCACGTAGCGCTCGGTTTTCCCTGCGAACCTCATGCGGGACTTGGCGAGAATTTTCATAAAACTCAGCAGTGCAAGATGTACTGACACTAATGAAAAGCTAAAAATACAGTTTCTACAATATTGCAATGAAAATTAAAACTTCAAATTTTGTTTATTAAAATTAAGTTTCTTTTTTCGTCTTCTTTATATCGCATGTAGCAATTATCGTATTTAGTCAAAGCTTATTTCTTAGCGATTAATAAAAGCTAAAATAAAATGGTTACTGTTTCAAGTTAGTACTAGTATACGTCTTCAGTTGTAGTGAGTGATCTCATAATATTTTATTCTCTTTATGTATCATTATTCACTTGATTTTGTTCAACCTTAAAGAACGTGTAGGTGTAATTTTAAGACACAAATGAAAAATTCTCCTGTTTAAAAATTTATGAGTTTTCAATATTGATCCTATAAATGGAGATCTCTTTGTAAATTTTAGATTGTATCGAAGACTTTTGTTGTTCTACAATACATTTTTAACTACAGAGCCAAAAATATTTTCGTATTCATGTGTAGCAGTTCCCTGATACGAGGTTGAGTTGAAACAGAGTTAAAATAGCAATATTTGACTAGAAATTCTCATAACGTCACAAAATAACAGTTAACAAAATAATAATTGTCTGAACCTGAACGTTGTCTTGTTTGGTTTGATGGTGTGGGGTTTCCAAATAGTTCTTGACAAGGTGCTGCATTAGCAGATCAAGTGGTGCGCGTGTGACATTTCGAAGATATTTGTCAACTGCCACCCGAAATAAAAATAAAATGTCTAAATAAAGTGGATGCGTAGTAGACCTTTAACAAAATCGATGCTACAAGAAGGGTAAACGGCGCGTTTATTTTCGCCCATTTTTCCTTACCCTTGGAGCAACTTCTGATTAATAATGTAGGTATGTTAAGTTGCTTAATCTATTAAAAGGAGCTATGAAAAACATTTTTATACCGTTCGAATGGTATATGAGTATCCTGTGGCTGTACAGTAGTATGGCTGTAAGTATTGCCAAAATCTATCTATTTATAACTTCACGCCGAATTCGTTGCGGACGAAGTGTTCCGAGCGCCACATGACTCAATCCTTACCCACCTCACTCGCTTCTTTAACATTCATTGCTCTTCTCATGCACACTCGCCGGTTTCTAAGGCTCCTGCCATCACGGCGGTTAATCGACTTTGACAGTCGCATTATTAACCGCGGCGCCACCGAGCTCGTCAAAATCGGTTTCGTAATTCTTTCTTCCTACGTTCCTTCTACATATTAATATATATGTAATAGGGGTTAAAGTATGAAATTACCGGTTTATAGTTACTTTGAAAATCAGAATAATCTTTGAATACGAGATCCAACGCGGAACTAACGCGGCAGAACGGCAATATCAATGCTGCGTTTGGAGAGGAGACTGCTAATGAACGCACCATTCGTTTTTGGTTTAAACGCTTTCGTAATGGAAACTTCGACTTGAAGAACGAACCACGTGGAAGACCACACAGGTGAATAACGCTGTAACGTACATTGTACAGAAATGAAGGAATAGTGGATCGAATTGTGACATGTGACGAAAAGTGGATTCGTTACGATAACCGTAAGCAAAAAATGCAATGGCTCCCAGGTCAAACGCTGCAACAGTGCCCTAAAGCAAAGCTTACCAATAAAAAGGTAATGGTAACTGTTTAGTGGTCTCTTTATGGCGTTATTCACTATAGCTTTCTCAGGTCTGGTCAAGCAATAACAGCAGATGTTTACTGTGCCGAACTTTGAATAATGATGGCGAAACTAGGAGTGAAACAGCCCCGACACGTAAATCGATCTTCACCATTATTGCTCCATGATAACGCATGACCTCACACTGTACGAGAAACCGCTGTAACTCTAAGGAGTTGCAGTTAGAAACCATACGTCATCCTCCGTACTCGCCAGATCTTGCTCCATCTGACTACCATTTTTTTCGTGATTTGGATAATTTTCTAAGTGGTTAAATATTTTCTTCCCAGGAGGCAGTACAAAATGCTTACACACAGTTTGTCGAATCTAGATCCCCAGAGTTCTATCGCAAAGGCATAAATAAACTTCCGATTAGATGGCAGCATTGTATAAATAATGAGTGTAAATATTTTGATTAAATAAATATGTTACATCTTAGAAAAGAACGAGTTTTAATTTTTCAGTACAAATCGACAATTTCATACTTGTATGTATGTATGTATATCTTCACGCTAGGTCCCTTGCAGATTGCAGATAGGAGATCCCTAGGCAGAGAGAACCTAGT
Source organism: Pyralis farinalis (assembly GCA_947507595.1). NCBI lineage: Eukaryota > Metazoa > Arthropoda > Insecta > Lepidoptera > Pyralidae > Pyralis > Pyralis farinalis. The sequence goes on from OX382273.1 coordinate 16,036,078, forward strand.
GCCATAAGACCCGGTTCTTACATACTTCACTCGCTTCTCTAACTTTCATAGCTCTTTTCATGCACTTCCTTCCACTTTTGCATTGTATATTTGTTTTTAATTTCATACCTTAAACCCTTATATAGATATACATACATTTCTTCCAGCTTTCTATAATAAAACGCCAGTTCTACTCTCCGAATTCCTTTCTAATATCAAAACTCTAGCAGCATAGAATGCCAAATGTATGGAATTCCCACAAGCCACTGCCGGGATAAGCGAATTATTAATTTTAATTCATAAGTTTACCATTTGATCCTACAAACCTAAAACAGAGAACTAGTTCTTTCAGAGCCTGGTTTTTAAAACGCTCAGGCTTTGATTACAGAAGCCACTTGGGTCTAGGACCTTAAATATTTACGAAAATTCATTATCCCGAGATGTCGTGTTGTTCCCATATAACAACAAGAATGTGTGTGCTGGCTATAATGTGTTGGACATTGCTGTTGTCTTTCTGTAAGCTTTGTTGATATTTGAGGAGATCACATAAGCCCTAGGATATTATATGCGAGCTAATTTATACAATTTTGTACGCAATTAGTTAATACAGACACTACTATGTTTGCTTTATGATATGGTCCTTAGGTATTATTTTAAAAAGCAATAATGGCTACCATTTTTTTTTTAATTTTTGGAGAGAGATACATAGAATCTAATAGATTGAGTTCAGGATTTTGAGTAAAACTTTACTTAAGTTCAATTATGGTAGGAATAATGTGCTTAGGTATTATTTATTGTAAGTACTAATATACTACAAGCGGATTGCCCGCGAGTTCACAGACGAGAATGACGTGTAAAGTTTAAAAAAAAAACGTTGCGGATGAAACGATTTTCCTATGAATAAATCCGTGTAAAGTTAAGTTTCCTGATCCAGCTGTTTGGGTATGTTCGTAGTAGCAGATTTCAGTTGGGTACTTAGTACTTAGTACGCTAAGATTAAATACTTGATTGTAGCTTATTCAACTAAAAAATGTCCGCTAGCTCTCTGGTTATAATTGTTTTATTGAGCACAAATTGAAGCAAATACCGAACAAAGCAAAACAACGTGGCATAAAAATTCAAATTCTTTTTCCTTTTTTTCGTTGACACCCCATTCCATAGATATTGTAATTTGATAATAAACACGTAAAATATATGTAAAACGGCGGGAAATCGAAAGAAGTTTTCAACGTAATAAACGCGTTCCAAATTCAAAATAATTAAAGAGTTGGAAAAAGAAAAGTTTGTATCTAATAGTATTTATAGCCAGACTAGTTATGTATTTGGGTATATATGTGTTTGTGTCTCAAACACATGGTAGTGTGTGTAATTTTTTTTATTAATTTAATGTATTTTCCAAGCTTTATTGTAAAAATTTTAGCTCATTGCTTCATATAAACTTTAACTGTGCCAAATTTCATAATTTAATTGTTCGCGTAATTTTCGAAAAAAGGGGTACTAAGTCTTGCTTCACGTATTAATATATTGATCAAAATGAATAAATACATATATGAACATTTTACCCAACTTTGCTACACCAGCAGCGGATGTATGATTGAGAGTAGTGTTACGTCGTTATAAGTTATTTGTTTAAAACAATAATATTTGAAAATAGTTGTTCCCTTGCAGTATTTAAGCTGCCACTCTATTTATTAACCTTTGGCCTTACGAGTCGCCGGTGAAATAGCGACAGGCTTCTCGCGTTTCTATTATAACTTAAATTCATTACGTGTAAACTATTTAGGACCGCAAACTAATGAATGAATGTTACAAATATCCTTGTGCGTGTTAATATTATAGTTGAAAAATAGATTTGTTAATGCCCAAGGTACAGAAATGTTAGTGTTTGATAATGTATCGAATGCTTTATGTTGCAAATGTGAGCGAGCCGGTGTGAATGTGTGCGGGTGTGAATGGGCGAGGGTAAGGTAGGGCGCCGGGGAGGCGGGGATATCGACGCGAGCGCCACGCCTGCGCCGCACAACTCACCTGTTGCCGTGAGGCCGTGGAAAGATACTCTTTCAAATTGAGGCGGCCACCTGATACCGAAATAAAAGCAAAGTTTTCAAACCTAAGATTGCGTCTATACTGCAACTAAATGAAATTCGCTTCGATACAATGCTCAAATTGAACATACCACACAGCTACGAATATCTATATGGAATTAAAGGTCAAGTGGAAGTCATGGCCAATTACTTAGTCCCTGGTACACTAACATTTTTATGCAACATAGCATATTAATTATGAGCAAACGAGAGAAGTGATTCAGAGAGCAACCATCAAATTAGTAAAATTGCAGCGACTCGTACTCGACCAAAATGAATAGATTTCATTTTCACGATTTCAGTTGACACAATAGAAAAATATATATATATTCTTCTATTGTGTCAACTGAAGTCGTACATACACGAAATCGTACAGTACACTCACCTAATTTTATATTTCAGACTAATTTGTTGCTGGGCCGATGCGAGCTGCAAGAAACTCGCATCTTTTTTTCATTTTTAGGGTTCTACGTCTGAAAAAATACACTGGAATCATATAAATAGCACTCCTATATATATGTCTCTACATCTCGGCTTAGTTCGCAAGAAAATGAACTACAAAATATATTAAAATTTTATGGGAAATGTTGGTCCTAAACCGAATATTTAATTACAATTTCATTTAGAGCGTTTTCATCAAATATAGGGGAGGGAGAACGATTTACGGTCTCTGTCTTTATTTAAAGCGTTGAGTAGAGTACATACAAATATTGATTTTGTAATTTTTTCGTACAAAAATTACGGCTGGTAACATTTTTAAACTTTAGAAGAAAAATTTACGCTGTCTATTTGCAAACCTAAGTTAGCTAGAAACCTAAAGTTTCTATATTCACACACCATACATTGTATTTAATAAATAAAAATTCATACTCTAGCTTACAAGCTGTTATTAACTAAACAAAGATATCTTTCACGGGTTGTCGCAATGTAAAACTGAAACTGAAACGAAACTCTAATAGTCCGAGGCCCGACTGATACCTGCCCAGTTTTATTTCGCTTGTATATTCTCTAAACCTTCCTGCTAATGTGTTTAACAACCCATAATTTAGCTTAATTGGATGAACGGTTGAGGAGCGCAGAGAAGACGAACGAACACACGAATACACTAATACTTTAATAAATTAACACGCATTTATTAGGTCGACCATTATGTAACTATATAATGGAATCTAAAGAAATGTATTACTATCAATCTATGTATATCCTGTATCTTAGTACTTCGAGTTCGTTTGGTATTTTTTACGTTTTTTTACATCGCTTTTTTAAATCACTATATAACGTATACAGATTAACTTCAAAAGCAAAATCTTATGAGATATATACATACCAGGTACCTTATGTGGTAGGCTGTGAGTATATATTTTTTTTTTGGTTCTTTTTATCCCCGAGGGGAAAGGCAAAGAGATCTAGCCCATACAGCCAAGTCATCAGTTTAGAACCATTTGAAAATCTTAATTCTATGTTCCAGCTTCAGGAACTCCGCTGAAAAAATACTTGGGAAGGGTACCTAGACCCAATCAACCCACTTTAAATACCACTTATAAAACGATAGTGATTTTACAAGGTTTTCTTGATGAACTTATTCACGTCTTCCAAAAAGTGCATAAACGTGTTATATTTGAGTTTTTTCATTACTGTATAAATTCACTAGCACTTATGGTACAAAATACTATCAAAATTGTCACACAAAACTAATTTTATACTGAATTGTAAAAATTTCAAGTAAAACAACAATGTCACTCGTCAAAAGCGCGGGAAGAAGTCGTGAGTATATATATATATATATATACCTAGTCTTGCCATAAATACTGAAACAAAGAAAAAAAAAAATTCTATTGTAAATAACATTTATTACTTTTACAGTGTGTTAGTTTAATACATAAATATAAAACAATTTAAAATATAAAAAGCTTATTCGAAGTGGTCTCCATTGGCTGCCATACAGTCCTTTAAACGTTGAGGCCAGTTATCAATAGAAGCACGCACTCTTTCCATGGGAAAATTCTTCACTGCCGGATTGTTTTAGGGACTCCAAATTATCATGGCGTTTAGAGCAAGCCGTACTCTCTAAAACTGACCATAAATTATAAACCAGCGGAGTAAGATCGGGACTAGACGACGGCCAGTCTTCAGCTCTGATGAAGACTGAAACGTTCGTTTCCAACCAAGACTGCGTAGACCGAGCTTTATGACCCGGCACCGAATCTTGCTGGAAGGATCATTCTTGGTTATTGAACATGGTGTTGTTAAGTGGCTTCACTAGCTTCTCAAAAATGGTATCTTGATACACTTGTGCCGATGTTTTGATACCTTTTTCACAAAAGTATGGCTCAGTCACTCCTTCATAGCTAATACCCCACTAAACCACCACTCAACAACAAGTCGGATAGTGCCCACGTTGCACTCTGTCGACTAATTCGGAAGCTTCCTTAGAGCTTTGAGCATAAATACGGTCATTTTGTTTGTTAAAATGTTGCTCAATTATAAAAAAAATCTCATCCGTAAACAAAATTTTTCTGTGACCTCCCTTTGCGTACCGCTTCAGTAGTTGTTTTGATTTTACAACCCTATTCTTTTTTAAATTATCAGTTAAGAAATGACCAGTACGTCTCTTATAGGCTGCAAGTCCTAAGTCATCTTTTAAAATACGCGACATAGTTCTAGGTGCTATCTTCATCTCCCGAGATAAAATCTTTTGCTTTCGGACAGGATTTCTTCGAGTTCTTTCCCATACTGATTTGACCACCTTTTTCGTACGAACACTACGTGGACGGCCAAATCTTTTTCTATCACAAACAGAGGAGGTCTCATTGTACCTATTAATAGTCCAATACACAAATATTTTATTAATAGCGTATGGAGAGTTTTAAAAATTGCATTTGGCTCCATACCTACTTTGTGTAATGCAATCACTGCGATTCGGTTCTCTTTATCACCCCACTCCATTTTAATATCGCAAAATAATGTATTGGCGCCAAAATAAGAAAACTCAATGATGACAGATTCCAAATTCAAATGTAATATTTTTAACTGTAACAGTATTTATGGCCAGACTAAGTATAGAGCGCCACGAGATGTGGCGCTTACCCATAAGCTCACACAAATATCGCTCGTTTTGTAGAATTATATATTAAGTATTTCAATGTACGCCCGCCGGTTTCTAGCCCTCATAGTCTCAATGATGAAAGACGAATGTATAGAGAAAGGCTTACTACTGAATGCGAATAAAACTAAGATAATGGTATTTGGTATTTGAAAGAGAAGAAACAATGTAAGGATTACGGCTGATGATGAAGTGTTGGAACACGTGGATAAGATATGTATCTTGGATGCGCTTTCAGCAGGGATGGAAGATACACCGCTGATGTGGAAACACGAGTGAGTGCTGTGAATAGTGTGAACGAAGCGTTGGGAAAACTTTTTGGCAGTAAAAACTTGAGCCAGAAGGCACAGCTCGCTATACACAATGCAGTGCTGGTCCCAACGGTTACTTTTGACACCAGTTATCTGAATATCTACTACTTAAAAATGTTGTCGCCATGAAACCTAACCTACCTAGAGGTAGGGCGTATCAGAGCAGCCCGTCTGGAGAAGCACCTCCACCTCGCAGAAAACCCCAGCTAAGTAACAACTCTCTAGAGGCTTCTCGTGTTCCTACCAGTGAGTGAGGTTAACAGTAAGCTCGTACGTTGCTGTGTTAGCAGCATGGGTGGTAATACGTGACCGATAATCCATGTATTACAAGCGTTCGTAACCTACGGTATGGTTACCACTTTCTATCAGGCAGGTTATACGCTTGTAAGTCTCCCTATGTTGAATAAAAAAAACAAACACTCTGCTTTTGGGCATTTGACGTGCCTGAGTGAGTCCTTTGGCATCACATCATGTTTTTCCAGCTGAAAATATTTAGAACTTCTTCAAGTTTTATCCACTTTGTATAACTAATTGGAGAATATTAGGAAGTACAAAGAATTATCGTAGAACCATTCAAGTAGGATGATTTTATTAAAAGCGAGACCCGCACAAGTTTATGAATGAATAGCTATCAATATTGTTCTTGAATTTATTTATAAATAAACTACTTTACAATATTCCTTCTTACCAAATGACCTTTTTTTAACATTTATTGTTATTATTATGTTCTACAAGTTCATATGTTGGAAAGTAAACCTAAGAACGCTTGCAGTACTGGGAGTAACGTACGCTTGTTGCTAATTCCATTGTTAATACAATAACTCAGTTGCTTACTGGTAACTCCACTCACCAGATGCTACGCTTGTTGCTAATTCCATTGTTAATACAATAACTCAGTTGCTTACTGGTAACTCCACTCACCAGTAGGGACATAACGACCCTTCAAGGAGTTGTTATTATAATGCCGGTTTCTGTAAAATGGAGACAACTCCCCGGTCGGGCTGTGTTTTACCTGTCTTTGCTAAAAGACTGTCATCTATAGAAAGCACTCAGGATCGCTTTAACGTGACTCCGAAAACGGAGATACTCGAGACGACTAAAGCAAACTAAACTAGATCGACACAATGGTCTGTAAAAGGGCAATAGCCATATACGGGCGCCTTGCGCGTACGGCCCGCGTCAGTTGGGGACTCAACCCTGAAGTAGTGAAGATCATATATTCAGCCGTAGTAGAACCTACGATATTGTACGCTGCCGTCGCATGGGCTCCAGCGGTCAATAAGCTGGGCATCGAGAAACAGCTCAACAGCGTACAACGAGGCTTCGCGCAGAAGATCTGCAGAGCCTACCGCACGGTCTCCCTGAACTCCGCACTGCTGCTAGCTGGGGTGTTGCCTCTTGACCTCAGAGTGCGCGAGGTCGCCTCTTTATACGAGACCAAGAGGGGGCTACCCCATCCGCTGCTCGGTGACAGGGAGATCGAGCGGATGGCCTCGAAGATCGAGGCCCTGCATCCCGTAGAGTTAGATAGCTTGGAGGTCGGCAGCCTGGTGGACGAGGAACAATGCAGGGCACACTCCAACTTTGCCCTGCGATATTCACGGACGGCAGCAAGATTGGGGGCCGGGTTGGCGCCGCTGTATCCATATGGAACGGCGACGCCGAAACCAAGGCCGTCAAGCTTGCTTTGTCGTCCTACTGTACCGTCTACCAGGTGGAACTTCTGGCTATCTGCACGGCGGCCGAGTACGCTTTGAGCTGCGTTGGACCCAGTATTGGCATCTTCAGCGACTCCATGGCGGCTCTCCAGGCGGTGGCGAACGTCGAGTCCCCCCATCCCCTGGCGGTGCAAACACGGGGCGCTTTTAAACTGTGCAAAAGCCAGGGTAAGAGCGTCTCGTTGTTTTGGATTAAGGCACACGCGGGGTTGGAGGGAAACGGACGTGCCGATGAACTCGCCAGGAGCGCCGTACTGGGGTTGCAGTAGCGGCCAGATTACGGCCACTGCCCTGTCTCATTTGTTAAGGGTACCGGTATCCGCAAGAGGACCATTGACGAATGGGACAGGAGGTACCAATCGGGAACAACAGCTTCGACAACGAAGATGTTCTTCCCGAGTGCGGCGGCGGCTTACAGTATCGTGGGCAAAATGGTACCGTCGAGCATCAGTACGCAGATCCTCTCGGGACATGGTGGGTTTTCCGCGTATTTGTACAGATTCAAGTGCACGGATGACCCATCGTGCTTCTGCGAGCCCGGCGTGGACCAGACAGTGCAGCACATATTGCTTCGGTGTCCCGCATTCTCCAAACAGAGGTACGATTTGAAGCAGGAGTTGGGAATGCGGGTCACCGAAACTACAGTTTCCGAAGTGGTAATGGGGATAAGTAGGTCAAAATTTATAAAATACTGCGTCGGTCTAGCCACAGCCGTCATAGAAAAGTTCTGAACGTTGGTTTCGAGCCAGGCTTGAGTAGTTCGTGCCTTGTGACCAGGTGCAGAGTCCTGCTGAAAAGTCTACGGTACATTTTTAAAAAGTGTATTGCTGAGATGTTTTACAAAAAGATCCAAAACAGACTCTTGATACACTTTGGCCGAAGTCTTCACTCCTTTTTCACAAAAATGAAGCTTTGTGACCCCTTGATAAGACACCCATTACAGACGTAGGGTGATGACCACGTTGTACCTTTCCGACCACTTGGTCGGCTTCTTTAGAACTGTGTGCGTACACTTTATCATTTTGCTTGTTGTAGTACTTTTCTATCGTGATTTTTTTTTTCGTCAGTAAAGAGGATATTTTCTAGCCTTAGACTTTCACTTGCGTATCGGGACAGAAGGCGGTTTGATCGATCCACTTTCTTTAACTATAAGGATTGATTTGTCGCATATCCTGTATATCGATGATAAGCGCCGAGCTTCAGGTCTTGTTTTATTATACGCGACAGAATCCTAGCGGGAATCTTCATTTCTCGCGATAAGATTTTTTTTTGTTTCCTAATGGGGTTTCGGCGAATTCTGGCTTTAACAACATTAACACCTTTTGTATAGTTATAACAGCACTGGCCGCCACGATCTTTTATAGTCTTCAACAGAGGAAGTGTTCGTATATCTGTCGATAGTACGATATATGTACATACGGCTGATACCAAGCTTTTGCAGTGTCTTGAATGTGACCGACGGCTCTATACCCACGTTGTACTCGTACAAGGCAATCACTGCAATATATTTTCTTTAACACCCCATTCCATAATGTAATTTGATAATAAACACGAAAAAAATATGTAAAATCGGCGGCGGGAAATTGCAAGAAATTTTTAACATATTTTTTTTGGTTCTTTTTATCCCCGAGGGGAAAAGCAAAAGGTTCTAGTCCATACAGCCAAGTCTTCAGTTTAGAACCATTTGAAAATCTCAATTCTATATTCCAGCTGTGCTAAAAAAATACTTGGGAAGGGTACCCAGACCCAATCAACCCAGTTTAAATAGCACCCGTAAAACGATAGTGATTTTTATAAGGTTTTCTTGATGAACTTGTTCACGTGTTCCAACAAGTGCATAAACGTATAACACGTTTGATTTTTGAGTTTATTCATTACTGTATAATTTCACTAGCATTTATCTTACAAAATACTATTGAAATTGTCACAAAAACGAATTTTATACTGAATTGTAATAATTTCAAGTATAACAACAATGTCAGTAGTCAAAAGCGCAGGAAGAAGTCCCATTTTTAACATAATAAAGGCGTTCCAAATTCAAAATAATTAAAGAGTTGAAAAGAAGAAATGTTTCTATGCAACAGTATTTATGGCCTGACTAGTTCGATTCGAAATTTATTGCATACTTTTCGAAGATACTCGCGATTTTTTTTTTATTATGAAGATTTTAGAATGCTTGTACTAGAATTATTTCTAAACTTCCGTAAAATATTTTTTTTTGTATCCGCCATGTTTAAGTTTTTACCTATTCTAGAGGGCTTACACGACAAATCGAAAGATATAATAATACGCATGAAAATATTACCTACCTCTCGCAGTATAATAATTATGAGTTAGCTACAAAATGTCTGTCTCATGAAAAGACATATTTTGTCTATCACACAACTCACACTAATCTCACTGCAGGGATAAGGGTATTTGGGTATGCCCCTAATAAAAATAAATGATGTAGAACAACGTACATACGTCACTTTCTTGCGTCATACTTTTCACAGTTGAATTTATTTTATAATACTTTTAGCTTTTATAATACATTTAACGGAATGAATATTCATGGTATTAATATGTAATCTTGGCTATCAGATCAGATAAATATTTTTGGGGTTATAGTGGTTTAAACCTGCAATAGATGAGATTAACATAACCTTTCTGGTACCGTACATACACTGATTCAGTTTATTAAAAAAAACAGTTATAGAGCAAATTATTAATACTTAGGTTTTTTTTGTACGTCGTGAGGTATAAAGATATGGCTCAACTTATGTAAAGTGGTTACTGTAGACTATGAACTTGCAATACATTAAGTATGCTACCTCTTTTGATAACACAGCAACTTCTAAAGAGTTTACTGGTAATTTCACTCACTACGAGTGAGTGAAATTACCAATATAATAATACAACTATCTTTCAGGGAGTGGTTATTTGGCTGCAGTTCTCTGTGAAGTATTGGTACTTCTCCAGATGGCGACCTACCTCTCTTAGGCAATTATATTTAAAATTATTTTTCTAACGAAACGGCGTACCTCTAAATCAAACCTTGCAACTCATTGATTGGTACGGTGCCAACCCTGTGTATGTTTTGCCTTATTACTATCTAAATGTATGTACAGCGAATTCAAAACTGAAATATTTCCTCGTTCGATTTCGTTAAAAAATACGTTTATTATTGCTGTCTATCACTTAAATGGGAGTGAAATAGAGTGATATTTGTTTATCTGGTAGGTAAAAAATTCTTTGTATTTTATAGCCGTAGTCGTTACATTCCAGCTTCTATGGAGAACTATATCGATAAAACCTTATATTTTCACAACAAGCCCCTAGCGGGGTAGAAAGAGAGAACTGAGTGCCACATGAGCCAGTCCTTACACACCTCACCCGCTTAACATACATAGTTATACATAGTACAATTGTCATAAATGATTATTTAAACTAGGTTATCTAACAATATGTTCAAAAAGCACATCAAAAATACTCTCTGTAAAAACGCTTATTATAGAATGGATGAATATATAGCTGATAAAAATGTTTCGAAATAATTCAGCACCTATCTTTATTTTATCTTTATCTTAACGAGTACACCAACTTCACACGTACACTCATTCAATTCAACATGAGTAAAGCGACGATGTTGATAGGGATCGGCTTCAATGTCTGTTATAATTTAAAAAACTCATTGAAAACATGGGTTATATGTTATATTTTTTGACAAAATATTACATGGGCCCACCCATGTTTTACAATAAGCAATAATTTTAACTATAAGCAAACTCGGATCAGAGCATTGGAGGTACAAATATGAAACAAAAGTATTTTATCTTCTTTTCAAATTATCTTAAATTTGAAAAGAAGATAAAATACTTTTGTTTCATATTTGTACCTCCAATGCAAAATTTTTCTTTTGGATAAGAAAAGAGATAACAAATATAAATTAATTGAACACTTCCTGTCTTTTAAATATGTCAGGCAATTAAAAATGTATATAGATTAAATTCACCTTTAGGTTAGGCACAAGCCTATCGCCATTTTATTTCTGTCTCAATATGCTACCAGGAATCCTAATAATATCGATTATTTGAATCGGTGCTAATTATTAATTTACGGACTTATTGTGACCTAAAAACTTTATATTTAGCTTACTTTTGTTCAATACTTGGTGGTTATTATGTTCAACTATTTAATGTAAAGGATACTCTTGTGGTCTTGTATCTTTGCATACCTTTATAATAAACCTTAGTTTATTTCAGGTTGTACGTTTTTGTTAATAGACTTTGTCTTTTTAAGAACATGAACACTTCTACCCAAAAAGTATTAAAATAACATTTTCAGGTTGAAAACATCTTTGTTATTTCTCTGTTCAAGACTAGGCGTATTAACGGAAGAAATGTGAATTTTTTTCAGATAACATTTTCATGATGGGAACTTGATGTGCCTTATTCTAACCTAAGAGATAGCCTCTCGTCAAGGCCGGTAATACATTCTCACATACTGTCACAAAAGTCGAGTACTGTATGGATTCGGAGCTTTTATCTGAGAACAGTTAGGTTGTGGAATGAAATCCCAGTGGAGGTTTTCCTAAGAGACTGTAGCATGTGGTTCTTCATAATCATAATCATAATCATAATCATAATCATCTTTATTTGCAGAATACAGTACATAAAGGTCTTAAATATACAAAAATCAGGCACAGTGCATTCAGCCCGCAAGCAGGCGTGCAAAATATCACAGTTATAATTCAATTATAATTCAATTAATAAAATATACAAGTTCTAATATATACAAGTCATTTGAAATTAAATTATTAAAATACATATGTCATATTAATACAATTTTAAAATTTAAATTTCATGAATTCTGAGACACTGTAAAAGCAATGGCCCAGAATCCAATTAGTCAATAGTGTTTTAAAACAATTTCGTTTTAAGCGTTTAATGTCCTCAGGCAAATGATTATATAGTGTGATACACATATTGACGACGTTTTTCTCGTAAATATACTTATAACAAGGAGGTTGATATAATTTGTTCATGATATCTGTCCTTGTTTGTCTAGCGAAGATTTCACTCCTCTTCTTCCAATTTTGAGGATGGGAATTAACAAAAATACAGATATCTCTAATGTACATGCTCGGTAATGGTAATATACGTAGTTTTTGGAATAAAGGTCTACAACTGTCATCGAACCACGCATTGCATATAGCGCGTACACACTTTTTCTGAATTTTGAAAACTCTGTCTATATCAACAGAGTTTCCCCAAAGTATCAAACCGTATCTAAGTACCGATGACACGTACCCATGATAGGCTGATAATGCAGCTTCCACTGAGACTGTCTTCAAAAAGAACGTGATAAGGTTTTTACAGGGTCCGCAATCCATGAATGATGTTTCTGTCATTTTAGTGTGCATTTGCTACAGTAATTGCTACACCTGAAATAAAGCCTGTTTAGTGGTTATAAAAAGATATTCGAATACATTTTTAGATTCCATAAATTGCCGACTTGGGCGTGACAATAATGAAGCTTAATGAAAACTCAAGTTTCATTAAGTTATTATTGAATTGAAAGGTATTTATCATGAAAAGATCTTCTTTCGTTTTCTATATGATACCAAATCGACTAGCTAAGAAATAAAACGGGTGCAAATTCGATGAACCTGCTGATTAACCGTTGAGAAAAATTTCTATGTTCCTATTTGACCTTTATGATAATACCAGGTCGATGACACTAAATACATGTATTGCATTCGGATTAGCCTCAGTGGCGTTGCATCACGATACAACAATCAATGTAATATATACCATCAGTGATAGAGAACTGAGCATCACATTATTTAGTCCTTACACACCTCATTTGAAATTATTCATAGCTCTCTTCCTGTATACTCGCCGAAGCCAAATTTGGTCATGATTTACTTTATAACATTTAAAAGTGGTAGAAACTTGGGTTCTTTAAACAATTTTTTACACTTTAGAATTTTCTACCTCCAACATCACACCACAACAGACAGCTCAATGGTAGGTATCCCATCATTTTATTGTCAACTGAAAAAGTACAAGCGTAGGTACATACAATTTGACTTTTGGTAAATACCGCCTGTATCTATTAACAATATCCGTGGGTCGATCTAATAAAAAGATCAATCGAATCGATTAAAAAAATAATTATTAAAATCAGTTACGATTTGCCTGCTGTAGCGTGTGTATAATGAATGCGTCTCCGTCAGTAGTTTCATTTAATTTTTCAAAAGCAAATTTAGGTCACAGTTAACAAATTTAATAATTGGAAAAAATTATTTACGAATGTAAATATTTTACATGTTGTTGCCACAAATCTTTATTTGTGGCAACAACATGTATAGTATTACAGCTGTGAGCATTTTATTTAAAAATACAATTAACTATCTACCTAAACTTATGTAATGCACGCAGCGTTCCGTTAGCGCTGGATTTCTAAAAAAAACCTTTGAGTGAGAAAGTTGCTTATTAAAAAATAGTATTAATTGATAGAGCGAAATTATTTTAACCAAGGATACTACATTGAAAGTTAAAAAAACATACACTATGATTTCTTTTAACGTTCAAGTTTAAAGCTAAAATAGGGAGCATACAAACAGGTCGACTGAGGAAATACCTATACTCAACAACTACCTGTAGGGTTGTTGCGTTCCTGCGAGTGAGTAAGGTTACTGTGAACTATTGAAAATTTACTTTATTAGCGACAGAATTGACAACGGGCGAGCGCTGGTTTCTGTATTACAAAAATCAAGAGCCCGTGTGATGTGCACTTCAATTAATTCTCTAGATAATGTAAGACATCGCAGAAAGCTGCTCCGTCTGCGTCGCAATAAGCATACATAATCTCACATACTATAGAGAATCTCAACTGAATAGCAATTTAAAGTTTTGCTTTGTTCGCATCTAATAAAATATCAAAATATTGTGCAGAATCGTGTACTTCGGTCGATTAATATTATGAAACGTAAGCTGGCTTGCAGTTATTATTGTGATGGGGGATGCATGATGCATTTTAAGATCCCATCTTCAAAATAATTCTTCAATACTTCAAGTCTCCGACTAACTCTTAATCAGATTTCAATGCGTTTAGTTCAGGGATTCAAGTATGAAAAGGCAACAGTAAAAACAATGAATACCTGAATCTGTACTAAATATATTCATGATTTTGTTCACCTGTATCTGGACACTTGTCTTCAGAGAATAAGAAATATGAATGTGGGAATGCGAATGGGTGACTCAGTGGTCAACTGCCTGCTTTATGCAGATGATGCGGTATTAATAGCAGAATCACCACCCGAACTGCAAATATTAGTTACAACAATGAAAGATGATTGTATGAAGAAGGCTTACAATTGGTTGCGAAGAAAACCAAGATAATGGTATTTGAAAGAGAGACAACCAGAACGAACATTAAGATTATGGTGATGATGTAGTGCTAGAGCAAGTGAATGAGATTGTATATCTTGGAAGTGCTTTTAGTAGCAATGGAAGGTACACCGCTGACGTGGAGAGACGAGTGAGTGCCGGGAGTAGGGTGAATGGAGCGTTGGGTAAACTTCTAGGCAGCCGAAATCTAAGCCAGAAGGCACAGCTCACTGTATACAACACGGTGCTAATCCCAACGCTAACTCATGGAAGTGAGAGCTGGGTATGACAGAGAGAGCATGAAAGTAGAATAAATGCGGTCGAGATGCGAGCACTGTGAAAAATTTGTGGCATAACGCTTGCTGACCGCGTTCGAAATGATGACGTACGAAAGAGAGTTGGTCTGAAAGAGAGTGTCGGTGTTAAGATAAGAAAGGTCATGCTCCGTTGGTTAAAGAATGACGAAATAGATATACAATGCAAAAGTGGAAGGATGTAGGAACCGAGGAAGACCGAGACTAACCTACCATGACCAAATTGGTCGTGTTTTATCAGAAGGTGATGTCAGGAGCCCCAGGAACCGGCGAGCGTGCATGAAAAGAGCTATGAATGTCACAGAAGTGAGTGAAGTATGTAAGGACCGCGTCTTATAGCGCTCGGTTCTCTGTGCCTACCCCGCAAGGGACTTGGCGTGAAGATATACATACGAGTACATACATATACATACATGATTTTGTTATTCATTAGTGTAGATTTAGCTTTTACAGTAAAGCCCATCGCACATGTACCCACAATAAATCGTAAGATAACATGCCGTTTCGCTCTAAATATATGAAATAATTTAAATCTGTACTTTTTTCTGGTTCAGTATGTTCCATACATTTAGAGTATGTAGTAGACAGCAAATTATCATACGAATATAACAGCTACATCTGTGACTGTCTTAAAGTTTAAGAAAACCGATGAAGAGACAAAAGCAATGAAGCCAAGTAATAAATAAACATTACATAACACTGACAAGAGAAGCACAGTGACATATTATATGTGTTCAGTATTATGGAAAAATCTTGTTAGTTTTTTTTATGAATGAATATAGATCGCGTTCATAATGGCCGAAGCGGGTTCTTTTTATGGCATCTACTTTACGGAGTATTCGTCTTAGTCAAATTGTATTTTAGGCGGGGTGGATACAGTTTGTGGGCAATAAATTCGTATGTGGAAGGCATCAATGTCCTGAATTTTGTCATAAAAGCAACATGCGTAAGTAATACCTCTAGCAATACGTTTACTTCACTCGCATTAATGATGATTGTACTCATATAAAATATAAATCAACTTGAGTAGTATTTCGTACATTAGTGGTAAAAAATCAGGAATAAGCAATATAGGATAGTATAAAGTAGTACTTATAGGTCCTAACTCAAGATTATATACATTATATCCCTAGTATACATTTATAGAGTTTTGAAAGCAGAAGAGTAGTAGGTACTGTACAGTAGGGCTTTATCTACTAGGCTAGGTAGCTTAG
Organism: Pyralis farinalis; assembly: GCA_947507595.1. Classification (NCBI taxonomy): domain Eukaryota; kingdom Metazoa; phylum Arthropoda; class Insecta; order Lepidoptera; family Pyralidae; genus Pyralis; species Pyralis farinalis. The sequence goes on from OX382273.1 coordinate 16,052,177, forward strand.
TAGATAAAGCCTGCCTGGCCCCTGGTTGGAATCATGGTGTGGATATGTACGACTAAAATCGTGTTTACTAATTTATTGAAATTTGTAATTATCACGGCGGTGAAGGAAAGCATCGTAAGAAAACGCATGTTTTTCCCTCTAGATTGTGAAAATATAATGGCAGTCGCTTCGTATCAAAATCAGTATTTTCGCCAACTTCTTAGCCTTAGGTAGTGGCTCAGTCGTAAATGACGCGACTTTGACACCAACGCTCGTGGGTTCGATTCCTACACAAGGCAAACATTTGTGTGCAAGAACATGTCTGATTGTCTTGATCTGAATGTTTTAAGAGACTTAGGGCGCATCAAAGCAGCCCGTCTGGGGAAGTATCCTCTGCCTCACAGAAAACCGCAGCCAAATAACAACTCCCTAGAGGGTTGTTGTATTCCTACGTGTGAGTGAGATCACCAGTAAGCTCCCAAAGAGTTGCTGCTGTAAGCAACAGAGGAGGTATCACGCGAGTGATACTTAATATATTACAAGCGTTAGTAGGCTACGGTACCCGCTTTACATCAGGTGGGCCGTATGCTTGTATGCCTCCTGACGTAGTATGAAAAAAAAAAATAGTTATACCGAGTAACACAAACAAAATCTGACTACAAGTGGTAACAGCGAAAAACTCTGAGTTTAACCTACCCTACGATAGATGGACAACCATAAACATTATTGACTACGATGTGCAATATAAATGCATCCGCAATTTGTCTTCGAACTTTAAAAGTTACACATTTGTACTGAATTTAACTGGCAACAGTTTAATGTTTTTATACGACGTCGGGAGGCATAAAACCGTACGGCCTTCTTGATGTATAGAGCTTATAGTAGCATATGAACGTTTGCAAGATGGCAAATATCCTGCTAATAACACAGCAGCAAACTCCCCAGGAGCCTACTAGTAACTCTCTTCCCTCACAGGAATAGTAACAACCCTTTTGGAGGTTGTTTTTTTGGTTGCGGTTTTCCATTAGGGTGAAGTACTTTCATTCGTATCCCTAATCTCTCTTAAAATAATCCAAATGAAGACCGACGGACATGTTCATGCACACAAACATTTGTCTTGCACGGAAATCGAACCCACAATCATTAGTATGTGGCCATTGCTAATGACTCAACCACCGGTCTCATCAGTCGAGATTAATCTACAACAAGTACCCATTAAACTTTTTAGAGGGCCCTGAAATATTATTCTTTTGGTGACGTTTCGAGTGGTTTTGCAAAGACCTCGAAATGAAGATTTCGTATCACACTCGAGATGCGACCTCATTGATGTTTTGTTATTCGTTAAACATTCTCGGTGTTACTGCTACGCAGTACGAATTATAGCATTTGGTTTATATTTTGTGCATGAAAATCCAAAATAAATATCTCATCACAGTATATTATGGTTTTATTGTGTATCTATGAAATTTAATTGTTTACATTTGTCATGAGCTAACAGTAGTATATGCATGATATGCAGTAACATGTGTAGGAGGCTTACTATCCTGTTTCAGAACCAAATTAAACCTCACGTGCACGTGGTGCACCATTACCTCTACTAAACGAGGCTATAAAAAAGATACATCACAGCGATATATATATATATATATAACTATATTAGACATAACATCTTAGCTGCGTAATATATTGCTAGCGTTTATAGGCTACGGTAACCGCTTTACATCAGCTGAGCTATATGCTTGTATGCCTCCCAACGTTGTATGTAAAAAAATTATATTTAGTACGCTTTTTGTACCTACTGTATATGGTCAGTACAATTTTAAATAAACGAATAATAAATATCAGGTAGGCAGTACGCTTGTTTGGTATCCAATGTTCTACAAAATGAACATGATATACAATTAATGCAATAAAATATTAAGTATTCGTTCTGTAAAAATGTAGATGCATGAATAACTTCAACAATGAAGAGAGGTACGAACCAGTGAAGACGTACTGTGTCCCCTCTCAAATCTTTCTCATAGGGGTTACATAGCAAATCCTCTTGCTCTAAATGTCCGTCTGAGGAAGTAACCATACTTTACAGAAAACCACAACAAATAACAACTCCGGGAGAATTAGTTAGTAGTTAATGAGCGGCTTGTTAGCCATTCTTCTAATCGTTCGGTAAAGTTATTGAGAGAAACTTGCCATGCCACCACTGCGAAAACTACTGAATGGTACCTACGTTAACTGCTTACCGTCAGGCAAATTATATGTCCACCACAGTGGTATAAAATGATTTGATCAGCGACTAATACGGCTTTTGACAAGTCTCAACAGAGCGAAGCGAACCGAGGATTTCCCAAGGGACTACAGCATGGGGCTCTTCAAAAAAGACGTAAAAAGATTTTTACAGGGCCGGCAATGCACGAATTTTGTTGCAAATGTCCATATGCTACGGTCACTACTTATCATCAGGCAGGTAAGCTTGTTTTTTACCTTAATTACTTGAAAAAAACATTGAATGTAGTCAACCCACGTCAGGTGTAAGTAAAGTTAAGTTAAGTTACGTAGTAAAACCATCACTGTGACGATGACATAGAAAAAACTTGTTTTTGTTTTATTTTCTTCTTACTTTCGTCAGTTTATTGTAATACGCAGTCACATGTACATTACGTAACAAGACAAACAAGCGATATACAGCAGATCTGATTAGATAACTGCTACAAAAAGATGAAAAGCCGAAAATAGCCCCCGAAAATATACACAAACGAACTGAACAAACAAAACAGAAGTCAGTGGAGGCAGAATAATAAGCACATGCGTTCATGAGTGAAAGGCAGAATCCGTAAGAAATGAAGAAATGCTACTGAATTTCTTTTTACCGAGCGGCAAAGCTTTCACCTTTCTATATTCATGGCATTGGTGAACATTTAAAAGTCACGATAATGTCATAGCTCGTGAAATCCAACTTGTGGTAGTATTAAGTAAATAGATCGAATGTGAAAAAAATACAGCGAATACAATAAACGTATAGTTCAGTAACTATAAACGGTATCACATTTTACGGAGTCACGGCACAGCAGAGCGATAAGCAGTAGAAGAACTTCAAAGAACTGTTCGAATTTGTCACATATACACGAATACATCACTTCATGACTAAGTTGAATTCGTGGTCAAAATAATTGCGGATAATCCTTTGAAGTTTGAATAAGGTCTTTGAAGGTTTTCGCTTACTATGTAGGGCATCGCTATCTGTTCGCAATCTTGAAATACCCAGTGCTTGGTTGGTCGTACTAGGCAGCAGTCATATCATAAAAAATAATAATGCCTATTCATATAGTTGCTTTATGTTTGACGTCGACTTTAGTTAAGTCGATTTCATTTGAAAGTTTATGCTTTATAACTTTTTAGTTTATCATTAAAATAAAATGTTGTAATATGTAGTATGAGATGATTTTATTACAATATAAAATTGTAATAAAATCATCTCATACTACATATTACATGTCAAAAATTAATACTACACTCATGTAAAGAATTATCATAAATATCAAATTGGATAAATAAAATCAAATTACAATGTAAACCGGTTTTTGTAAGTTTTTTTATAACTTTTTACGCAATCGTCACACGTTTTGACAAGCTCGGTGGCGCAGTGGCGAATAGCACTGTTACGTTACTTGACACCAACGCTCGTGGGTTCCATTCCCACACAAGGCAAACATTTGTGTGCGTGCATGAACATGTTTGTTTGTCTTGGTCCGGGTGTATTTAAGATAGGTTGGTCGCGTCAAAGCAGCCGTAAATAACCTCCACCTCACAGAAAACCGCAGCCAAATAACAACTCCCTGTAGGGTTGTGTTCCTGCGTGTCAGTGACCTCCTTTGTTGTGCTAGGAGCAAAAGTAGCATCGCGCGAGTAATACTCAATGTATTGCGAGCACTCATAGGCTACGGTAACTTATTCCATCAGGTGGGTTGTATGCTTGTATACCTCCCGACGTTGTATGAAAAAGAAATCGTCAAATCTTTCTCGAATTTATGTAATACTAAATTTGTATCAACAGAACATATTTTTAATTATTCAAATGCGTAGAAACGCTTACGCGATGATCATATAATATCCTACTTTATTTAAGTCTGTTGAAAAGATCAAAGTGCGCTAGTTGATCTACTGCTTATATCTCTAGCGTAATCACTGTCTATCGCGTGGGCGTTTACAGCTTCCCTGAACTATAAACAGGACCCTAGCACTACCCCACCTACATGATATTCCTAGAACAGATTACCTGGATTTAATTTCAACACCTGCAATGCTGCTTTGAAACAAACTAATTATGGAATTACCCGCTTTAATAATAACTTGATATTACAAAAACTTAATAGTTCTATCTGTTGATAATAATTTGATTTACTATTTGCCTTTAGGACGAATATGCAGTTTTTGGAATCAGGTTTAGAAAATAAAATAGATGTATTTTTTAACAGAGTATTAATTTAAAAAAATAATGGAAATTATAATAAACCTTCATCGCTTCTAGGGCTCAATCCTAACAAAGTTATTCAAGCAAAAATTCTAAATAATTACAGTTTAGAAAAGGGTATGGAAATATTATAGGACAAAATTAAACTAACATGTATTTAAGAAATTATTAAAATTCCGAGTGCGTATTCCATTGGGAGACCATGAAAGAATAAGAAGTGAAAAATTGGAAGATGAAAGTGTGAGGAGTACGTATGTACGTCTAGTCAGTGAAAGACTTGCGAACGCGAGTCTTTCCGACTCAGATGTAGACGAATGTTGGAAAGTTCTGAAAGAAAGTATGGTGGACAGTGCGAAAGAAGCATGTGGATGCGCAAAGAGACGTAGAACACTAAGAGGAGATGTCTGGTGGGATGCGGAGGTTCAATCCTCCGTGGAAAAAAAGAGGAAAGCGTGGCTGGATTACGTATCATCTTTGCACCAGAGTGATGGTATGAAAGAAATGAAGAAAGAACTATACCGTCGATGCAAGAATGACTCCAAAGCTTTAGTGAAAGAGAAGCGTGAAAGACTACATATGATTGAGGAAGAGAAGCTGACGAAGAACTTCGAGGCAAATACCAAACTCTTCTGGAGAGAGGTAAAGAAGTCTCGAAGTGGTTCGTCAGCATCCAGAATGGACAAGATAAGATGTAAAGCTGGTGGCATTCTTGCTAACACTCAGGAAGTGTTAGAACGGTGGAGTGAATATTTTAGAGAAATGTACGATTATGTCCATGACGCTGGCATTGTGAATGAGTCTGTGATTGACTCGGCAGTGCCAGCGTACCATGAAGACATTACTATGGATGAGATTGAATGGTCGATACGAAGTTTGAAAGATGGAAAGTCAGCGGGAATCGATATGGTAACAGCTGAGATGATCAAGCTAGGTGGTACCTGCGTTAGGGACGCCTTCTGGTTTTTGAGCAAATTATGCTGGAGAACCGGAAGGGTCCCGAGCGATTGGAGACGCGCAGTCATCGTGCCCTTGTATAAAGGCAAGGGCTCACGTATGGACTGCGCCAACTATAGGGCCATCAGTTTGATCAGCTTAGCAGCTAAAGTGTATGGAAAAATCATTGAAAGGAGAATGAGGGTGAAATCCGATGGAATGCTTTGGGAAGCACAGGGTGGATTTCGAAGCGGCAAAGGATGTACGGATCACGTTTTTTCCCTCCGCAACGTCGTAGAGAAGCATCTGGCTTTGGACCAGAAGGTTTTCTGCGGTTTTGTGGACTTTGAGAAAGCATTTGATAGAGTCGTGCGAAAGAATCTCTGGAACATTTTGCCCGGATATGGGGTTGACGGTGGCCTACTCCGTGCTGTGCAATCCACTTATGAGGATTGTACAGCATGTGTGCGGGTGGACGGCAGCTTGTCGCCCTGGTTTGATGTCAACATTGGTGTCAGACAGGGATGCGTGCTGTCGGCTCGGCTGTTCATCTTGTATCTGGACAGTTGTCTTCAGAGAATAAGAAATATGAATGTGGGAATGCGAATGGGTGACTCAGTGGTCAACTGCCTGCTTTATGCAGACAATGCGGCATTAATAGCAGAATCACCATCCGAACTGCAAACACTAGTTACAACAATGAAAGATGATTGTATGAAGAAAGGCTTACAATTGAATGCGAAGAAAACCAAGATAATGGTATTTGAAAGAGAGACAACCAGAACGAACACTAGGATTATGGTTGATGATGTAGTGTTGGAGCAAGTGAATGAGATTGTATATCTTGGAAGTGCTTTTAGCAGCAATGGAAGGTACACCGCTGATGTGGAGAGACGAGTGAGTGCCGGGAATAGGGTGAATGGAGCGTTGGGTAAACTTCTAGGCTGCCGAAATCTAAGCCAGAAGGCACAGCTCGCTGTACACAACGCGGTGCTAATACCAACGCTAACTTATGGAAGTGAGAGCTGGGTATGACAGAGAGAGCATGAAAGTAGAATAAATGCGGTCGAGATGCGAGCATTGCGCAAAATTTGTGGCATAACGCTTGCTGACCGCGTTCGTAATGAAGACGTGAGAGAAAGAGTTGGTCTAAAAGAGAGTGTCGGTGTTAAGATAAGAAAGGGCATGCTCCGTTGGTTCGGACATGCAGAAAGAATGCGGGACGAAATAATGACGAAACAGATATACAATGCAAAAGTGGAAGGATGTAGGAGCCGAGGAAGGCCGAGACTAACCTACCATGACCAAATTGGTCGTGTTTTATCAGAAGGTGATGTCAGAAGCCCCAGGAACCGGCGAGTGTGCATGAAAAGAGCTATGAATGTCACAGAAGCGAGTGAAGTATGCAAGGACCGCGTCTTATGGCGCTCGGTTCTCTCTGCCTACCCCGCAAGGGACTTGGCGTGAATATATACATACATACATACATACATTAAAATTCCGTCACATAAAATTTGCATTTACATATTAAAGTAAATGCAAATTTTATGTGACGAATAGGAAACAGAGAATAATGTTTCTGAAATCTAGTTTATTCCAAGTAATTAAAATTATATCATTAAAAATGTATATCATTTTCCCACAGTATCCTAGAATATAGGTATAAGTGTATAAGGCAAAAAAAAAATTTAAAATGTAGATTTTTCTTTCAATTGATAGCAGTAATCATTAGTTATTATCGTTGTAAACACAGACGACGTTTCTGAAGAGCTACAACATAACTAATATTATGTGGATTTTTCATGTGAAGGATATTCCTTCATATAAATACAAACGTAGTTATGCGGTTTAACCAACTTTGTTAACTAAACTTTCAATATACTAGAAATATATTTTAGTATAATGTATTTCGGTTTTAATGTATTCTAGTAAAGGATGTATGCACCTCCTCGGTTTCTGTTACTATTCAACGAAATTTGCAAGGATTCTCGTTTGAATTCACGAGGATTTTTTTAACATTTTTTGATTAAAATATGAGGATGAAACTGTGGATATTTCCGTTGTACGACGTTAACTTACACTTAACATCACACTTATCTCTAATGCTTTCGAGGTAGCACGCAAATTTAGGTGTTTAACAGAAATTCGAACTTGAAGCGCTATTTTGTAAGCATTAAGCTCTCTCCATCAATATATTCGCGTCAGGTCTTAGTTAGGTAACGTACAGGTAAAGGTCATTCGTACATTTTATTATTTGGAAAGAATTGTCGTGATACAGGGTTTGCAGCTTAGCTGAAAACACTCAGCCTTATCGGTAGTGTTAAAATATCATGAGATTTTGTCTATATCTAAAATTAGTTCACTATTTCGTTTGGCCCCGGATTGTCTAGGTTCACCGAGACCAGTCACACACAGGTCCATCATGCTACAGTGAAGATCACTTCGCTTTGTCTCAGTCGCACACAATCACTTATTCATTATATTTACCAGCTCATTCATACATGTATTATCTAATGGTCCACCTCTCACATTCTATAATGGTAGCCTCCATAGTCACATGTATGTACTATAATTCGTACAAACGAGGACTATGAAGAATGGTCTTATTCTCTCGACGTACGGTTCTCGTGCAGAATTACAATCTGCTGGATTTGCAAGCACCATAGAACGTAACCTAGCTTTGTGGCACATAACCCCGAAGAATCCATATCTCAGATAATTAATTAATTATTTAAGATATGGATTTACATTTCAAAAATGTCTAATTGGTTTTTGTGGTTTAACATTTTACTGGTAATTATATCCATAAAATGTTAAACCACAAAAACCCATTATTAATCGTAATCGTTTAAGCTGGGTCTCGAGCATTTTACTTCTTTTCTTAGAATTTAATTCCCTAGCAAGAGTGTCGGCAAAATGATGATATTTTATTATTTACAACCCGCCTCAGCTTTGCTGGGCAGATTTAGCTTTCGTATAGAATATTCAAACAGCTTTTCTTAAACATTACAAAAGAAATTTACTTACTGTTGTAACCATTTACTAACGTCAATGATACAGGATTCAAATATTATTAATATCTTGAGAAAGTATTTTAAACTAAAGTCATTCATTTTAACTAACAATCTTGGTTTTAAGAGATTCCTGTTAATTGTGTAATATTTCACGGGGTTCTTGGGAGTTCTTAGATAAGGCGTTGAAATACTAATGTGAAACCACTTTAAATATCATGGAAAATTAACTTGACAACCTACAAGAATTATTTATGACAGAAAAAAATCTAGTCTCATGAAATAATCACATTTAGGTGTGCAGAGGGAGACCGAGATTATTTGTAAAACTAGGATAGAGCGTGACGCTCTTTTGCAAGGCGGGGAGTATATAACTCATAGGCAACATAACAGCAGGACCTTTTTGGCGAGGGACGGGCTACCTGAAATTCGGCATAGGGTGAGGACGAGGCGTGTTTTTGATTATTTCTAGTTCTGTCGCTTAAAAGAGAAGTCATGGGTCGTAATAATACCTAGTATTGCCATAAATACTTAAACCAAGAAAAAAAAAATTCTATTGCAAATAACATTTATTACTTTTACAGTGTGTTAGTTTAATACATAAATATAAAACTATTTACAATATAAAAAGCTTATTCGAAGTGGTCTCCATTGGCTGCCATACAGTCCTTTGAACGTTGAGGCCAGTTATTAATAGAAGTACGCACTCTTTCCATGGGAAAATTCTTCACTGCCAATCGTACGGATTGTTTTAGGGCCTTCAAATTATCATGGCGTTTAGAGCAAGCCGTACCTACTCTCTAAAACTGATTAAAAATTATAATCCAGCGGATTAAGATCGGGAATAGACGACGGCCAGTCTTCAGCTCTGATGAAGTCCGAAACGTTCGTTTCCAACCAAGACTGCGTAGACCGAGCTTTATGACCCGGCGCCGAGTCTTGTTCGAAGGACCATTCTTGGTTATTGAACATGGTGTTGTTAAGGGACTTCACTACCTTCTCAAGAATGGTATCTTGATACACTTGTGCCGATGTTTTGATACCTTTTTCACAAAAGTATGGCTCAGTCACTCCTTCATAGCTAATACCCCACCAAACCAGCACTGAAGTCGGATAGCGCCCACGTTGCACTCTGTCGACTAATTGGGAAGCTTCCTTAGAGCTTTGAGCATAAATACGGTAATTTTGTTCGTTAAAATGTTGCTCAATTGTAAAAAATTTCTCATCCGTAAACAATTTTTTTCTGTGACCTCCCTTTGCGTACCGCTTCAGTAGTTGTTTCGATTTTACCACCCTATTCTTTTTTAAATTATCAGTTAAGAAATGACCAGTACGTCTCTTATAGGCTGCAAGTCCTAAGTCATCTTTTAAAATACGCGACATCGTTCTAGGTAATATCTTCATCTCCCGAGATAAAATCTTTTGCTTTCGGACAGGATTTCTTCGAATTCTTTCCCTTACTGGTTTGAGCACCTTTTTCGTACGAACACTACGTGGACGGCCAAATCTTTTTCTGTCACAAATAAAGGAGGTCTCATTGTACCTATTAATAGCCCGATACACAAATATTTACTAATACCAAGCGTATGGAGAGTTTTAAAAATTGCATTTGGCTCCATACCTGCTATGTGTAATGCAATCACAGCGATTCGGTTCTCTTTATCACCCCACTCCATTTTAATATCGCAAAATATTGTACAATGTATTGATATCAAAATGAGGAAACTCAATGAACAAACCTATAAAAATGACAGATTCCAAATTCAAATGTAATATTTTGTTTATTTTTAATTGTAACAGTATTTATGGCCAGACTAAGTATAGGTTTCCTTAGTTTCAGCAATCCGAATGGGTATCGCGCGTGGCCCTATCGTGAGAGCACTAAGTTTGAGACCTAGTCGGACGCGTAGAATTAAAAGAATGCCGCGAATGAAAATTAGGTTAAATTAGGTTTAAGAATAAAAATAGGTAATATAAATTAATATGTATAGTAAAATTTAAATTTCGGGTAACAGCAGTGAAATGAAATAACGCAAAATAAATTATCATATAAAAAAAAAAATATCCCAGTATATGTATATCTTCACGCCAGGTCCCTTGCGGGGTAGGCAGAGAGAACCGAGCGCCATAAGACGCGGTCCTTACACACTTCACTCGCTTCTTTCACATTCATAGCTCTTTTCATGCACGCTCGCCGGTTCCTAAGGCTCCTGACATCACCTTCTGATAAAACACGACCAATTTGGTCATGGTAGGTTAGTCTTGGTCTTCCTCGGCTCCTACATCCTTCCACTTTCGCATTGTATATCTGTTTCGTCGTTCTTTCATCTTGCATTCTTTCTACATGTCCGAACCAACGGAGCATGCCCTTTCTTATCTTAACACCGACACTCTCTTTCAGTCCAACTCTCTTTCGTACGTCGTCATTTCGAACGCGGTCAGCAAGCGTTATGCCACAAATTTTTCGCAGTGCTCGCATCTCGACCGCATTTATTCTACTTTCATGCTCTCTCTGCCATAACCAGCTCTCACTTCCATAAGTTCGCGTTGGGATTAACACCGCGCTGTGTACAGCGAGCTGTGCCTTCTGGCTTAGATTTCGGCTGCCAAACAGTTTACCCAACGCTCCATTCACGCTATTCCCTGCACTCACTCGTCTCTCCACATCAGTGGTGTACCTTCCATCGCTTCTAAAAGCGCTTCCAAGATATACAAACTCATCCACTTGCTCCAACACTACATCATCAACCGTAATCCTAGTGTTCGTTCTGGTTGTCTCTCTTTCAAATACCATTATTTTGGTTTTCTTCGCATTCAATTGTAAGCCTTTCTTCATACAATCGTCTTTCATTGTTGTGACTAGTGTTTGCAGTTCGGATGATGATTCTGCTATTAATACTGCGTCATCAGCATAAAGCAGGCAGTTAACCACTGAGCCACCCATTCGCATTCCCACATTCATATTTCTCATTCTCTGAAGACAACTGTCCAGATACAGGATGAATAGCCGAGACGACAGCACGCATCCCTGTCTGACACCAATATTGGTATCAAACCAGGGTGATAAGCTGCCGTTCACTCTCACACATGCTGTGCAATCCTCATAGGTGGATTGCACAGCACGTAGAAGGTCACCGTCAATCCCTTATCTGGGCAAGATGTTCCAGAGATTCTTTCGCACGACCCTATCAAATGCTTTTTCAAGGTCCACAAAACCGCAGAAAACCTTCTGGTCCGTAGCCAGATGCTTTTCCACGATATTGCGGAGCGAAAAACTTGATCCGTACATCCTCTGCCGCTTCGAAATCCCCCCTGTGCTTCCCAAAGCATTCCATCGGATTTCACCCTCATTCTCCTTTCAATGATTTTTCCATACGCTTTAGCTGCTAGGCTGATCAAACTGATGGCCCTATAGTTGGCGCAGTCCATACGTGAGCCCTTGCCTTTATACAAGGGCACGATGACTGCGCGTCTCCAATCGCTCGGGACTCTTCCGGTTCTCCAGCATAATTTGCTCAAAAACCAGAAGGCGTCCCTAACGTAGGTGCCACCCAGTTTGATCATCTCAGCTGTTACCATATCGATTCCCGCTGACTTTCCATTTTTCAAACTTCGTATCGACCATTCAATCTCATCCATGCTAATGTCTTCATGGTACGCTGGCACTGCCGAATCAGTCACAGACTCATTCACAGTGCCAGCGCCCTGGACATAATCATACATTTCTCTAAAATATTCGCTCCACCGTTCTAACACCTCCTGAGTGTTAGCAAGAATGCCACCAGCTTTACCTTTTATCTTGTCCATTCCGGATGCCGACGAACCACTCCGAGACTTCTTTACCTCTCTCCAGAAGAGTTTGGTATTAGCCTCGAAGTTCTTCGTCAGCCTCTCTTCCTCATTCATAAGTAGTCTTTCACGCCTCTCTTTCACTAAAGCTTTGGTTTCATTCTTGCATCGACGGTATATTTCTTTCTTCTTCTCTTTCATACTATCACTCTGGTGCAAAGATGATACGTAATCCAGCCACGCTCTCCTCTTTTTATCCACGGAGGATTGAACCTCCGCATCCCACCAGGCATCTCCTTTCAGTGTTCTACGTCTCTTTGCGCATCCACATGCTTCTTTCGCACTGTCCACCATACTTTCTTTCAGAACTTTCCAACATTCGTCTACATCTGAGTCGGAAAGACTCGCGTTCGCATGTCTTTCACTGACTAGACGTACATACGTACTCCTCACATTTTCATCTTCCAATTTTTCACTTCTTATTCTTTCATGGTCTCCGAAAGGAATACGCACTCGCCAATGCCTCCACTTCTTGAAAAGGCCCACAAATCGGCTTATCACCAGATAGTGGTCCGTTTCAAGAGTGGGGCCTCTGAAGGCTCTTGTATCCATTAACGACTTTCGGAGACGTCCATCTATCAAAATCAGATCAATCACACTTTTCTGTTCATTCCGTCTCCATGTGTACGTGTGAATATCCTTGTGATGGAAGAACGTGTTCGTCACAAGGAGGTTTCGTTCCATACATACGTCTAAAAGTAACTTACCAGCATCGTTCACTCTTTTATCTCCGTATGGACCAAGCACAGCCTCATAACTGCTTCGCTTGGTCCCAACCCATCCATTCAGATCTCCACACATAATTATCCGTTCATTCGCATCAGCCAAATCCAGAACACCCCTTGCGTTCTCCCAAAACTTCTCGAGCTCCTGGGGATTAGTAGAGCTCACAGGAGCATATGCTGCAACCAAAAAGACTCGCGTAATCCCCAGTTTTATTTTAACCCAGAGAAGTCTTGGCCCTACTAAATCGTAATCTTTCACACCAGCGGCCAAGCGAGATGAAAGCACAACAACCTACACAAGCGCTGGCATGATCGTCCTGGTTCACCCCGGACCACAGGGCCATCATGCCACCGGGCAGATCTTCGGCGTCGCTTCCCTTTCGCTTGGTCTCTGACACACACAAAACATCTAGGCATCTCTCATTCATTATATCTATCAACTCATTCATCTTATCTTATAATCCACCTCTCACATTCCATGTGCATATACGACACTCAGCTCTCCTCGACCCGCCAGGTTGGGCGTTGCGTGGTGGGTGGCGCCCCCCACCGCCGCATGCACTTAAACCCGCACCGACGAGGGCGGATCGGTGCGCGTCGCCTACGGGGGACGCCCTAATCCGCGCGTCTGTGCGGTTTGTTTTTAGATCCAGAATTGCAGTCCAGTGTTGGACTGGCAGGGTCGCGACGTGCACGCTTCTGGTACCGACCCCAAATATCCCAGGACGTTTAATTATCAATTAAATCAATCGTATATCAATCAATTATTAACTAAAAACGATTGTTTTAATGGCAAGCAGATGGAATTAATAGGTATCTATCAACTAATAAAATGATAATAAAATTAATTAATAAAAAAGAAAATTATGAAAATAATCATTCAATGATCTAACAAAATATAAAGGCTGTGAACATATATTACGAGGACTTTGCCAGGACTGAGGTCGTATGTTTGCTTCTTCTTATTAAAAAAATTATTTATCTTTTGTTTAGTGAATATTTGACATTAATTTTGTATTTGTTCATGTATGTATAAACTTAACAACGTTCGTTTGAATCTAATTTTATTGGTTTTCATGAACGTTGATTAGATTCCGTTTTCTTTGATAATTTAGTTTGATTCAGATAATGTAAATACTTGATTTAAACAAGAAACCACGGTTGTAGGTAGTCTAATTTTGTTGTGTAGGGATTTCTTTATAAGTTGAATGTCAGGTATTTGAAGAGTATGTTAATGAAAGAGAAACATTATAATATTGACATTTTACATGATTGAAACGTACAATTACAATTAATATGAAATTTAAATTTATTGTTAATTATGGCCAATGAAACTTTTGTAATACTTTGTACGTTTCAACTATAATTACTGTACACAACATGATATATATTTTATGGCGTGATGAGGGGTTACGTGCTTTGAAAAATAAATTTGAATGAAATGCAGTTATTAATTTTGTTCGTCTCTAGATTCAAGTCTTCCATATATTTATTGGCAACATCATTATTCTACACGTTCGTTGCTGGTAGATATATGTAAAGATATATCCAGGTTATTTAATATATATTTTACAAGTTTACAGAGGTTTTCACCTACGACATATATCAAATCTATATTATCGAAAGTGTCTGGGATTCGTCCGCGAAGTAATTACTGTACATGATATTCCTCTTTAAACGCCACTTATAAAATTATACATATAACACATTATTATATATAAGCATAATGACACCATTTTTGAGAGTTGGGGAGTAAGATGAAAGAAATCGAGACTGAATGTCATAATAATGTGAGAGTAGATGTACATTCATATTAGCTAATTAGAGGTTGAATTAGGTAGACCAGTTGGATAAGCGGCTAAGTGTAGGTTGGAAGGTGAGCTTAGCATATCCTTTATTAGGTCTATTTCTAAGCTGAATGCTATATCTTAAAAATATATCACTTGTTATTGTGAGAAAGCGATAAGATTGAAGAATTGTGTGTTTGAGTGTGAGTAAAGTGAATACTTATTCTATGTTATTTTGAGTCTCCGAAGTTGATCTTTATTTTGTTATGTGTTGTATTCAATGTCAAAAATTTGGTAAAATAGAAATATTCCGAAAAATATTATATACATGCAAACTAATATCCTATTAATAATAATATTAGATCAAACAATGTAAACATATTCCATATAGAGTATGTACAGAAATCAATTTCTTTATTTAAATTTGTTGTGATGTATTTGTACAAGCAGCCTCTTACAGTCTAGTTCAAATCCAGAAAGGCGCAGTTTCCTGAAGCTGAATATATAAGGTAATATGTATTTATACTAACTTTAATTTTTGTTTTTTTTAAACATTTATTTTGCAATTTCTGACGTTATAATTTGATTAGATTGAACGTTAGTAGAGTTAAAATCATTTGTGTTTTTCAGCTTATGAACTTTCATTTCGTGTTATATTTACAACTTCTTTTGTAGAAGTGACCAGTCAGAACCCGTTATATACGTTTTCCCATACATGACCACCCGGGTTTCGAAGGGTTAATGTGTGTACAGCTTATACAACTTCGTTTGGTGTTACATTAACAACTTCTTTTGTTGAAATAATGTGTGTTTTACAGCTTATACGATTTTAGTTCATCTTATAATAATTTTATACTAACAACTAGGGTCCTTAAAATAGCGTAGTGATCGGCCTAAAATTAGTATATTACTTACATCAAGATAGTTTTATAATACATCAGTTAAGCATAGGGTAGGAAAATTACACTGTGGACTATAAAACCATTAGCTGGATTAAATGCTATCATCTTCTCTATTCGTCCTTTCATCATTGGTTGCCCTGGATATTGCCTACAAAAATGATGGCGGGCTTAAAATTAGAAATAAAATATACTGTCCAACTCTGTCAGGGTCTATCGGACCCTCCAAGTGTAATGCGCTACGCAATTCGCTTTATAGCAAAACAAGTGTGCCTAAACTCGAAGGCTTTAATTAGTAACCGTTAAAGAGTCTGAACCGTAATAGATCTGATGCATGCTGGAGGTGATTACCTCTAGGATGCACCAGATCAGCATGATCGACCCAAATTATTGTAATTTCAATACATAACTTACATTGCGAAGTTTCAATTAAAAGCTGGCTAAATTCGTCTTCCAAGAATTGTGTCAATGATTGAATTCAAACTTCATTGGAACAAAGAATGTTGGAACGACTCGTTCGAACAAATTTTCTCGGTCATGTCATCTGCATTGAATGCTTTAACCAATTGACAACTTACAACTTACCATTCATACGCCTTATAAGTTGTAGAAAGAGAGTTTGGGGTATCACATTATTGTAATCGAAACAGCTGCCAACAGCAAAGCAGCTGGATAAGAAGCTAGCAGCTCCTTTACATGAACCCTGATTCGCTCATAGCCCACCTATACCATTGATTTTTATATTAGTGCCCAAAGTTTAAAAAGAAGTTCAACTATGAGTTGAACTCGCTCTATGGTAAAAGCCAATGCCTCATATTGATTCTTAATTTATCTATCATAGTGGTATCTAAAATACACCAGAAACTGTAGTAGTCGCTCAGTAAGTTGTGAAGTATGGGCAAGAGCCACGTGTTTCTCACGTGTTCCTACTATTAGTAGAATACCTGACTACGTCTTGTTAAGTATCATGCTACTCCTAGTAGTGATAGACTCAAAAAGCTTTTACTGTCTAGAGATAGTAAACTGTTCATAAGAAGTATTGTAAAACCGAACATTTTCCGTGCAGCTACAGGTTTATGAAACTAATTTCTTCATTAAATAGTCCCGAGTTCTTTCCTAATCCCAATTGCTGAAATTCGACCACAATTATTATTGAAAACTTTAGGAAAACATATACGATATTCCCAACTTTTCTGTTGTTACCAATTTTTTTTATTGATACACTACAGCTCGTTACTACTACGAAAAAAAAAGGAAAGATTATTGGTTGAAAAATTTTGTCTTTGCCGTTTTATATAAATATAAGTAGTGTAAATAAATCATAACAGTGTTTAATATAAGACAACTATAACCTTTACTTTACTATGTAGACTACGTAAAAATGTGACAACGTAATGAGGCATATAAAACGGGTATAGTCTCCGGTGTCTGGTGTAACAGCCTATAGTCACCATAATGAAACGGAATCCTTATTGCCAGTTAGTTATACTTAAGATATTACATACTCCGCTTTCAGATTTAGCTTTTAATTACCTCTATATACTACTTTATTATTATTTGAGAACATGAAGTAACTTAATAGTAGCCTATTAGGGTAGGGATCTAGTTATTGTTATAATAAATACTCTCGGATAAATTACACAGCGCCATCCCCAAAGTAATCGAAGGTTATATTGTGGATACTAGACAACTGATAAATATACAATATGTTACATAGAAAACACCTAGCCCAAAACAAAGAGACATGTTCACGCACACAAATGTTTGTCCAGTGTGGGAATCGAACCCATGAGCGTTGGTGTCAAAGTAGCGTTACTATTTTTTTTATTTGTTTTTATACAACTAGATTGGAAAACAAGCATGCGGTCCGCATTAGATGGTAAGCGGTCACCGCACCCTATTGACGCTCGCAACACCACGGGGATGTTAATCGCGCGCTGCCAATCTTGTTATCTAAGGCTGTTTCGTAACAGTACCCAGTAATTTCTCTGCCATATCTCACTCTTCAAACCGGAACACAACTATATAAATATAGCTGCTTGACGGTAGAAATAAGTGAGACAGGGTACCTCTGTCTCACCTATTTACGCGGCTATATACGTAACTTTTGTACAAAGTCTCCCTCTGGTAAGCGCTACTAACCAATGCGTCACAGAGCTCGACACGCACGCTTGAGTTCTACACGCGTTCGTAGGCTATGGTAACTGCAGTACATCAAGTGGATTGTATGCTTGTATGCCTTCCGAAGTTCTATAAAAAAAACAATTTAAACATTTCTACCACTCGATCGCTCGGTAGTGGACCTCGTATTTTTCACGAGGACCACTAGTCGGACGGCATGTTTTCCCCGGGTTGATTGATTGAAACCTTTCACAGCCTCTCGAAATCAAGCCACCCATCGATCTTTGATTTTCGGCAAAATAAAGAAATTACAGGGTCAGGACTATGTGCGGAATAGGTCACGAGTTCTACTTTTACGGAGGCTAAAAATAACTCAACTCTGATTTGTTCGCTATGTGCGATGAAATCTTGTCCAACCAATCGTTGTTAAGCGCGGAAAACGTGGTCGTGATTTAAAGAAACACGTACGGGCTCAAATTCTGCGTACCATATGCTCTCGGTACCCAGATGATGTGCTTTTCTCGTACGGAGCGATTTCGCAGAGAAAGAGCACTTTTAAAATCGTACAAAAAGTATATCTCTGGAGTATTTGTTATTAATTCTATTTTCCTTATGGACATCGATTTCCAGCAAATTAAAATTTTAAAGACACATAATCGCGATTCTGTAATAATGAAATATAAAATGCAAATTAAAACAGTCATGAATAGTTAGCAAAACTGTCACATTCTCGTTGGACCTGATCAGGTGAATAAATAAGGCCGCAGTCAGGTTGACTAAGCACTAGTTCATTGGTTTTAATGTTAAGGCACTGGGTTCATTATTTAGTATCGTTTACGATTTCACTATGGTGCGGGTTCTGAATGACTGATTTCCCACTAAAGCAGTCATGTTAATTGCATTACTACAATTTGAAAAGAATACTTTCACATTCCAAAGAGGAAGAGATAATGTGACATTTAATGATATGTAACATTTAAGGAAATGTTACATTAGAGAGGATTCCTATGCGTGTGTATATTGGGCT
Source organism: Pyralis farinalis (assembly GCA_947507595.1). NCBI lineage: Eukaryota > Metazoa > Arthropoda > Insecta > Lepidoptera > Pyralidae > Pyralis > Pyralis farinalis. The sequence goes on from OX382273.1 coordinate 16,070,976, forward strand.
TGGATACGTGAATAAAATTTGTTCCCAATTTCCTCCCGAACAGCTGAAGCACTTGGACTGATTTTTTTATAATGGGTGTATATTGAAATTACGTAGCCTTGATCAGATTTTCAGTATAATCGAGTAGTTATTTACTTTCAAATATGGTATTTGTCGACTTTTAAAATGGGAAGCCTTTGCAACTTCCCAATAGGCAAAATTCCACTTCGCCAAGGTTTTTATTAACTAAACGATTAGTGTCAAATCTTTAACAGCGCAGTGATATTCTAGTGCACAAAGAACCAATCTATTATATATTCTATCGGTCCTTATTCGAATCATGGTATGTACCACTAAATTTGTGTTTTTGCGTTTATGTACACATTTGTAATTAACACGTCTAAAAATTTATATTTCTGAGAGAGTTATGAAAGTAGAATAAATGCAGTTGAAACGCGCGCGTTGCAAAATATCTGTGGTATGACACTTGATCACTACGTTACTAATGATGATGTAAAAATTAAGTTCTTCAGAAAGTGAGTAGTACCTACTGTTAATATAAGAAGCGACGTGCTCTCGTGATTTTGGCCCTGTAGAAAGAATTACGTAATGGATATACGGAAGAAAGAGTGGAGGAATGACAATACTCACCTACCATAACTAAATTAGTCACATTTATCAGAAAGTGATGTCTGAAGTCCTGCGAGCGTACATAAAAAACTTTCTGTTATAAAAGTGAGTGAAATGTATAAGAAGCAAGTGTTATGGCACTTAATTTCCCTTGTTAACTTTTCTTACACATTCTTTATTGGCAACCTAGTTGAGTTTTAAACGAAAACACTGTCTTGCCGTATCTAATTGTCAACAAAGAGTAGAAAATCCTCTTTCCCAACTGGTTAAGAAACTTGGTTCTCATGTGGTTGTATGACTAAAACCTCAGGCCTCAATTTATATGTGCCTACTTATGTAAGGCTTACATTGATAGTAGGCAGGTTCGGTTCTATATATCAATTATTCCTGAAGCCTAATTAAAACTTTACTCGACTCTACGATTAGACCTCGTACAATCGCTGTTTATACATGTGAAATGGTCGTATTTAATCGATAGTATACCGAAAACATTAGTATTTCAATTCTATTAATGGATCTACTTATTACTCGTACAATATTCCATGTAATTAGTTCCCGATTTACGTCATGTCTCATATGAGAAGTTGATCAATTGAACATGAAATATATAATTAAAACAAAACCAAAATAGGCCAATCAATCAATTTACAATGACATGCCGTATTGTTTGAGAGATTTTTTTGTATAATTAGTAAACTAAATACTAAAAATTATTCAAGATTATAGAATAATTAGCCTGACGTCTTTGAATGAAGTCATCTGGAACATAAACTGCAAATACCCTCCACGGTTACTACGAGAAGGCTGGCTGCTACGGTTTTCTTTGCCATACGTGTTTCACCTCTCTACGAGGTATTCTCAGACGCTGTAGATGTTGGTCATTAAAATAACACAGTTTATATCAAATTGCCTGTGCCTGCTTCGTCATAGCTTACACCTGAATCTATTAGCTATTTATCTTTATAGTTCATATATAAATAATATGTGTGTATGTACAATTTCATATCAAACCCCTTGCGGGGTAGGCAGAGAGAACCGAGCGCCACATGACTCGATCCTTACATACCTCACTCGATTCTTTAACATTCATTGTTCTTCTCATGCACGCTCGCTGGTTTCTAAGGCTCAAGACATAGCCTTCTGTTAGACCACGATTAATTTGGTCATATTGGTATATAAATCTTGGTAGGTAAGTCTTGGCGTTCATCGGCTCCTACATCCTTTTACTTCCACATGTTCGAAACAACAGAGAATGCTTCTTCTTATTTTATATAATAATTCCGAGATACTTAATATATAATAACTAATATATATAAATCCGAGAAATATATTTAGTATATAATTATTCGTCGTGTACCTCGGAAACGATCTTAAGAATTTGAATCCAAATTTGAAAAAATTTAAATAAGGTTATGCTTTTTAAGTTTATCCATACAGGTGTCTTTCCTGAAAAAACACGATTTTAGTAAAATACAAAAAACGCCGACCAGAGCTCGGTAACTCAAATACTTAAAGTAGTTAATAGATTCAGGCACAGTTCTTGAAAGTTTTAAAATACATCATCAGTTTGTTAGTACTAACTATCTAACTACAAATAACAACTCCCTAGAGGGTCGTTGTGTTCCTTCGTGTGAGTGAGGTCATCAGTAAGCTCTAAGGAGTTGGAGGCCGTAATACTTAATGTATTACAAGCGTTTATAGGATTTATTTTATATCACTAAGGTGGAAAACAAGCTTACGGCCTGCCTGGTGATAAGCAGTTACCGTAGCCTATGGATATTTGCACACCAGGGGTGTCACTCCTGCGTTACCGACCCTGTACGAACCTCTTCACGCCTTTCTTGAAGAACCCCATACTGTAGTCCCCTGGGAAAACCTCGGCAGGGAGCTCATTCCACAACTAAATAGTTCTCGGTAGAAAGCATCTCAGGAACCGCACAGTACGCGACCATTGCGGTTCCAGTGTATGAGGGTGAACTCCCAGCCGTCGGCGAGCAGTGCGATGGTAAAACGAGGCTGTTGGCATGATATCAAAGAATTCCTCAGAACACAACCCATTGAACAATCGGTAGAACACCCAAAGGGAGGCGAAATCTCTCCTTAGACTCAAGGGCTCAATACCGTGTGTGAGTTTAAGATCATCGACGATTCTCACAGGTCGTCTTTGCACCGAGTCACAAGGTCCTAGCTGGTAACCAGGTTCCCCCGCCCAGAGATGACTACATTACTCCATATGCGGTCTGACTTGGGACTTATATAATATAAGCCTTTGCCCCGCGCTGAAGTACTGTTTGGCTCTGTTGAGCACACCAAGTTTCTTTGAAGCCAGCTTGACCTTTTCTTCCAAGTGGCTTCGGTACTGAACTTCGCTGGAGATCTCGACGCCGAGAATCCCAATACACTTGGCAATGGTTAGTGGCGTGTTCTGGAATTCGGGGACCACAACAAATGGGGCTTTTTAGCGGTGAACGCGCAGACTTGTGTCTTGGTAGGGTTGAATTGAACCACGTTCAACCATCCCCAGTCGGACACCTTACCCAAAGCACACTCTATTTCAGACACAAGTCTAACGCGACTTTCCTCCACAAGTGAACAAGGGGTGCTGGTACGGCCTGTGTAATAAGTGTCCCCAGTGCTATCGTAGGCATAACAATGAATGCCGTCAATTGACAACATGTCATTGATATACAGCAGAAACAGCGTTGGGGACAATACAGAGCCCTGTGGTACGCCAGCATTGATATTCATGCTATTGGAGCAACCACCGTCAACCACGGATTTGATGCATCTGCTGGATAAGAAGCTGGCCACTCATTTGCACAAACCCTCGGGTAGCCCGTACGATGGTAACTTCAATAGAAGACCCCATGCCAGACCCGATCGAACGCCTTTGCCATATCTAGGCTGACAGCCAATGCCTCGCCTTGACTCTCGATCGCTGAAGCCCAGCGGTGTGTAAGATACACTAGAAGATCACCAGTCGAACGACCGTGGCGAAAGCCGTATTGACGGTCGCTGATTAAATCGTGATCCTCTACGTATGCCAGGAGTCGTGTGTTTATGACACTCTCCATCACCCTGGAGAGAAGGGAGGTTATAGCAATAGGCCTGTAATTCGATGGGTCTGATCTATCGCCCTTTTTGGGCATCGGGTGCACATTGGCGGTCTTCCACGAAGACGGGACTTGCCCAGTGGAGTAAGAAAGCACGAAAAGGCGCGTTAGCACAGAACACAGCTCAGGAGCACACTGCTTTAGGACCACTGCTGGTATGCCATCTGGCCCACTCGACTTATGAATGTCGAGGGAGAGTAACGCCCGCCATCATCTCGCTGGGTAATGGAGATTTCCGGCATTGAGCTAGTGCACCTCGGGATGGTAGGTGGCACAGTTCCCCCGTCATTCAAAGTCGAGTTAGACGCAAAGAGATTACCCAGTAATGAAGTCCCCTGATGTTGCAAAAATCCATATTTAATGTAGAAGGGGTAACCGCTGTAATTTCTTGTTTTCCTTTTTTCTTCACAGGCATATTTGTTGAGGTTCTTTGAAAATGAGAAGTCGCTGAACCGACAGAGTAGAGGACAAAAGCGCGGTATCTTCCATCACTGGACAGTGCAGGTTATGCGATTTGCTGGCACGGCAGCCTACGGTAATCGCTTTACATCAGGTGGACAGAATGCCTAGTGATCTTGTATAAAAAAAAAACAAACTATGTTTAATATCGTAAATAGAAAAACATCAATTTCATTTGGCATAGACGTCGTTATTTCATATCTACGTTGTGGGCGTAGGAAATAATCATAACTTTAAGAGGAAATCTACGAATAATTCCACCTAGCAGATTTATACAATAGAAATAAATAACGACATTGTCTTTGTAGTAAACCTCACATAACAGCAGTTTAATATCCTGATGACGCAAACATTCGAAGATATATGCAAGATCAGTTCATTGATGTAAATTCAATTATATGTTTTCTTTGTACTAAGTCGGGGCATGTAAGGATACGTCCAACCCGTAACCTATGAACACCTGCAATAGATGGAACTTGGGCATTACCTCGCCTGCTTATTGGTAACCTCACTCACCTGCAGGAACACTACAACGCCCCAGGGAGTGGTTTGGTTGCCGTTTTCTATGAAGTGGAGGTACTTCTCCATTTGGTCTGCTTTAATGAGCAGTACTTCTCTAGAAATCAATCAGACCAAGATAAAAACACACATGTTCATGCACGTAAATGTTTGTTCTGTGTGGGAACCGAACCTACGACAGTTAATGTAAGCAATATTGGATCATTAGGTTGGGTAGAACAACAACAGGTGGACACACGTCCTACCCGTGGGTCCTTTTTTAACTAAGCCTTTTAAATTTGATAATCCAAATTTCAAAGTTAAGAAAAATGTCTCAATCATAAATTTCAACACTTAGCATGCAATGCATACAAATAAACAATTGCATAATATTGTTGTTAAAGATTGATAACTGACACCTGTCAATTTGTTTTCAAACTTTAGCATTATAAACAAGATAAAAATTGACAGGTCAAAGATTGGCAGAATAGGAAAGTTTCTAAGTTGCCTAAAAGTTTTTCACAGCTTCCCATTACTTCTGTTTTCGGTGAGAGGTAATAAAATTCACTTCAGATATATAATAAAACCCATAAAAGTAGATCGTTATATAACTTTGTCACAAGAACAAGGTCTGTTGGGAATAAGCCCCAAAAAATTGAACTATAATCGAAAATAGTGGAGTGCTAGTATACAAATGGAATTCAATAAATGTAGGCATATTTCTAAGCTTTACAGTAGATCATTACAATAGTAGAATTTATGATTTCGAGTAAAACAAAACAATAATAAAAAAGGGAATAGATATGATTGTTAGCAACTTTAACATTAGTCCCTTTAACATTTATCCCCATTGGTAATACCCAATATTATTCATGTTATTAAGATGAGCGAGATTTATTTATGTACGCAATGTTAAATTAATTTTATAATTCTGTTATGATTTTAAATCGTTAATACCTTTTAGAAAATATACCACCACGCGCACGAGCTACTTCCGTTTTATATTTGGTTCGGCAGTTACGAGTACTTCGTTAGACAGTCGCACTGGAAGTGGCACGTGAGCGGGAGTGGGGCCAATCACAGCATAAGAGAGTTATTGTAGAACGTCGTATCTGGTGATACTTATGTTGTCAAATTACTAGATGTAACTGTAACTTAAGGTAAAATATAGCAAGCAGTGAACAACACAAGGAGAACTTTTACTGAAAAACATAGCAAATAACCAAAGGATTTATTGTGCATTGATACGTCAGTTTCTGCTTTGATATATATTTGATATTATTTTTATTTTTTAGATTTTTCTCTCTTGCCGTGGCAATAAACAGGTTAATTTATCCTTGTTAACAGGTGTAGAGCTGGAGCGGCTGCCGGAAGTAGTTAATGGACCTGTTGCTTGTGACGGATGGATGAGGCGACGTTTTGGCACTTGGCACTCCCCTGCACAAGGACCCTGATCAGCACGCCTACTGTCAGTCATGGTTTTATTTGCATGACCGGCGATAACCAACGAAAACGCGTGACTTTTCATTAAATGAAACAATTAATATAGCAATTGTACCAGTATGATTATCGAAGTTCTCATTAATTTTCACTAACACCATTACGAGTCTATAGTCATTATTTATAAAGCAGACAATTATTCATTATTATACTCTCATCTATTTTTTGGGTTACGTGTATTATAGGAAAAGCGGAAATCCTATAGGTACGAGTATTATTATATATATCCTATAATATTTATTTGACACCGGTATCAAATGGTTGACTAAGAACTACTTTATAACGTGAGATCATCTGTCCTAACTAGGTCATGGAGATACCCGACCTACTTGTACACACCTGTAGTCGACGGAGATTTTAAAATTTAACGAGTTTACTATTTATTTTAATTTATTCTTCTCTACCACTCGACAATTATACCATGGCATCGTTAATGACACCTTCTCTTCTCAATCCGCTTAGTAAAGATAACATGCATTTAGAAATAATACTTAGTACTTTATCTTGATACTTTTTCTACCAATGTAACAGCTGATAAACGCATTTAATTGATTTTTAATTGTTTTCCTTGCTTGATGTATTTGTGAATATAAGTGGAAACTGCAAGCGCAAGCTTTTCAAATAAATAAGAAAATGTATACCACATGGCTACTTTTGCCGTCGAAATCTATCGTGGGCTCATTAAATTATAATATATCCAATTTTGCCGGCACCGTCCAAGTTGTTTTTTTTTATACAACATCGGATTTTAATTTTGAAAATTGTTTGTGAGCGGGTGTCTCATAAGGGGCCTCCGTACAACTCTCTAGAACCAACACAGTGATATATACTGTGCGTAGATATGTCCGACAGTTTCTTTCTTTATGCACATAGCAATTTAGTAAATGAATAAGTATATTAAGATTTAAAAGTAGTTCATGAAACATAATTTCTGATGTTAATAAATAACACGCAACAAGCGCTACACAGTCGCCAACAATTGCCACATAATGGCACGATTAACAATCTCCCACATACATGACGGTCGGTTACATTTGTCCACATTACGTGGACGGTAAGCTCGTTTATATGCAGATGGTTACTTAAATATTCAAGCACTTCCGTGCTGGAGCATGATAATGCTTTTACAGAAAATACCAATTGGCTCTCCGGTGAAAAATCCCTAGTGCTCTTCAGAATCAACGTAGGTGTTGAAACTTTTATGGATTCAAAGATTATTATATAATAAATAATCAGAAAATGCCATTTTCGTTGCCTTTATTTGCTCCAAATGGTAGCTACCGAAATAGGTACCTACTATTTATTTTTAATGGCATACAGTACCTAACATTACATCAAAGTTACGCATATATAAAACTGGAACACGCTTAACAAGGATTTTAATACATTATGTGATAATACACCTACGCATGAAACATGTATTTGATATTTGGGGCAACATATATAAATGTCAAGCAAAATAAATGACACGTACTTATTAGAAGCATCCTTAAACTAAATGGATATTAAAATTAATTAAATAATTTAAAAAACTGTATGAACAAATTTTGTTAGTCCCAAGTATACGAGGTATTATTGGGTCGGAATTTAAATCAGCCTCAATAAATACATCGATTGACATTACAAATGTTCAGTAATAATTGATGCTACATATTGTTTATTTTTTCTATTGTTTAATTTTTTATATTGTCTAATTGTTTCATTATTTGATGGCGATAATTGTTTTTTTTTCATATCTTGGTTTTTATTATGCCTGCTAACGTGTTCTCATCTCGCTTAGTAAAAGCTCGGACGGCCAAAGAAGCCCACGATTGATATGCAGCGGTCACAATAGCCTATAAAAGAATATGAGGTGCGCGCTAGCCGGCTAGCTTGTTACGTGGCAAAAAATTTTGCTAAAATAAATTTGTTTCTGTACAGGAAAATCGATTCTAAAGAAATTTTCCTCTTTCGGGGAACACTTAGGGTGTGGTCTTAGGAATTTAAAGCATGAGATTCTTCAAAAAAGGCGTGAAGAGGTTTTTACATTGTCGGTAACGCACGAGAGATATATTCCTGATATTGCAACTATCTGTCTGTAACTGCTTACCATAAAGCAGGCCGTATGCTAGTTTGCCACCTTATTGGTATAAAAGTAAAAGCATACATATCAACTCAAATAATGTATTTTGTTACACAAAGGTAGCCATAAAAAGTGTTACACTGTATGTAGTTTCAATTCATCTGCTATATCTGATAAATATATCAAGAGAGTTAGCCCGTCTGGGTACTTCACCTTCACCTCACAGAAAACTGCAGCCAAATAACAACTCCCTAGAGGGTTGTTGTGTTCCTCCGTGTGAGTGAGTTCACCAACAAGCTCCCAAGGAGTTGCTGTGTAAGCAGAGGAGGCACCGCGCCAGTGATACTTAATATATCATATATATGTATATGCCTCTCAACGTAGTATAAAATAACCTATATATTCACGCCAAGACCCTTGCGGTGCAGAGGAAAGCAAGCGCCGCTTGAATGACGTCTTATATACTACATCACCTCATTATATGGTATGATGGCTGCCAGCTATTGTATCAGCCATGATAGTACCAAGCCTTCCTCTTTAACGTAGACTACCTCTTGGTATTTGCAGTGATGGTAAGAAAAGTTGAAAGAATACACAGGCAATAAAGTGACAAAGAAATATCAATGCGACTAGAATGTTAATGGCACTGAATACTGAAACAGTATAATCGTTTTTCACCCTCTTTATTGAGGAGCGTTAGCATTCCTTCAATGGCACGTAGAGATCGATTAAATGAAGTATATATATTTCCGTATAACTAAGGATTCAAATGGCTTATATTTGAAACGCAAATTTAATGCTCCTTTTTAATGCCAAATAGCAATTGCTAAAGCAAAATTCAGTTCGTCACTGAAGCTGCCGATAGGAATAGGAAAAAAAAAATAGGAAAATTTTTGTTGCCCATCTATGTTACCAATGTGAAAATTAGATGACAGTTTGGTCTGATAAAGAAAAAGTATTATTGACCTTGAACAACGACTGTGCAGCCTATCATCCTTTGGTGATGACCTCGACATCTACCTCAAGCTCACAAGGAGTTTCCTTATATACCTATGTAGTTTTCTGTAAACTTTTATGTGAGACGGCGCACATGCAGTGGTACGGTTCGTAACTATGGTTCTTGAGTCATTTTGTCTTAACAAATTCCGCAATCGTTTGAATATAACCCGTTTGACGCCATCCGGTGCTTAAAAAGGATCAATTTATCCCTTTATAAGGTTTTTGAATGTAAAACTTCTTTGGCATCGTTGTAATTTGAAACTCTATGAAACTAAAAAGCGACAGTAAAAAAAGACAACCACATACATCTATAGGATTTAACGTGCGTGAGAATGAGATAAAAGACATTATACAGTGTTCATTACAAGGTACGAGCATTGCATGCGTATTAGTAAGTGTGTGTGAGCGCCTGCGTATTACGAAGCTTGGGATAAGGCATCATAACAACCGTGGTGTATTATTGTACACGTGTATTATTTATACATTTTTTTTTATATAAATTTTTTATGTATGCTCAATATCATCATTACCCTACAACTATCCTACTCCTGAAATTCTACATTCGTCTCATTATCTTGAAGTTCATATTTTTGAAGGTGTCACTTCTATCGTGTATGTTAGCAGTTCAAACATATTTTTCTATTTTTTCTAGAATTAAATGCATTAGCTAGAGCACGCAATAAGAACATACAATAAAATCGCAAGAACATCGAGTTTGGATATGGAACATTTTAAAAAAGTCATGCAGCTGGACTAGATAGGCTGGACTGGATAGAAGTCGACCAGGTGTGGACTTAATATTCATATGTCTATGCATTTAATGCGTTTTGGAACTGGATAGCCGTAGATTTTATTCCACTTTGTGATAGATTATTAGATTTAGATTGTTAGATAGTTAGATTATTTAATAGATATATTATTAAATATTATTTAATAGATTGTTAGATTATTTAAATATGTATGGTTATAAGTAGTAAAGTTTGGTTATGAATGTTGAAAAAATCCAATAGGCTCGATTTCCTATTATTTTAGGAATCTTTCTAATTTTTTCGCAAGCAAGCAAAGTGAAGCAATAACGGAACCCTACACTGTGCGTAGCCTGACAAGTACTTGGCCGGTTTTATCTCGTTAACATTATTTACCAGAGTAAATGTTGAATAAAACACCAAACTTCACGCGGGTAAAGTCTCATGTAACACCTAGCTTCTAATGAGTTGCTGATAACGACATAAATGACTAAGTTTGTCATAGGTCATAGCCGAGTAATTTATCAGGATTCGAATAATGTCCTTTTATCAACTTTTAATGGGCACGTAGAGGTCTGATAGCTCGTCTAAAGTTTCCCCAATTGCCTGGGGACTTTTAAAGCTTAATACACATTGAATCGTTTGGCGCTCCATGCGAAGGTTATATAATTTTCTAAAAATAGTAGCACTTAGAATGTAACAGCTTTTTATATCCATTCAAAATTTAAAATCCATTCTCACTCTCTGTAATGCTTTGAAATTCGGTCAAGAGAGAAGAGGTCTAGGTATGCTTAACCAGTTGGGTAGTTACACAGGTGTCATTTAGCATTTTCTATGACTTTTATACTTTAAAAGTTTTTAAAAATTGTAAGAAAGTCGCCCAAGTTTGAAGTCAAAACACACACACTCACCAGCAAGTCTCGCCCTACCAACTGGCAAACGAGTGTATGACCGCAGCTGAATATGAATACATGAAGTCACCGGAAAGCTACCGAGAAGGTATGTGGCATTTACGAGACATATTACTACGTTACTTTGATGTGCCACATTAATATGCTTTATATTAGCCTAGTTGTCAATCGATTATATAAATAAAAATCTTCTTCCTAGCATTATACCGTTTCCTAATCCATTAGGATTGGCGGAGTCCGCTACCTAAGCCTAAAGATTTCGTGAAGGTACTGATTTTGATATGGAACGATTGCCCACCTCCACAACCCGGAGGGGAAACCAGATCTTTCTTAGGTTAGGTCACACGTCTATTGAAATATAATTTCTTGACCGTGCGGGTTCCTTCATGATGTTTTCCATCATCACCGAGCAAGTGATAATTACAAGTATGTACTTAACTCCGAAAACACGAATTTAGTGGTACATGCCAGGATTCGAACCGGAGACCTGTTGCTTAATAGGCAGGTTCCTTATCCACTATGCGCTATCCCTGCTCAATTGTAAAACACTACTTAGTAAAATTAGGCTTTATGTTTCATGACTGACATGAAAAATATTGTAATAAAAGTGCCAAACAAAACGCATGCAAATAATTTTAATGTATTAAACTGCTTTTAAAATAAAAGATAAGGAAGAGGATTTATAATACCATTAATTAACATTATACTGTCGTCGGGGTGTTGGCTTTGTGCTCATTTATTACAAACACGAGATGTCGTCATTATAAAAGAAGACAACGTGCTCAACCCAGCTGTGTGAGTAGCGGGCTATATTTAGCAGAAAGTTTGCGAAGTATGAGTAAAGAGAGACGCAACTCTAGATATTAGTAACTGCAGCACGTAGCGGCGGTGCGCGGAGAGCTGCCTACGTGGCGCGTTACACTCAATGGCTACGAAAAGCTACGCGACACGAGTCCTCTATTACGGTGTGAGCCCAAATAGGTAATTGAATTGTTTTATGTTCGAAACGGCATATTTCATACTAAGAGGTTGGACGCAACTCCATTCACGTACCCTGGTATACCACCGAAGTTTTCTGGAGTCTTAGTGTCAATGTTTATCACATAACAACATCAACATAAGTTCCAGGAAATGACTAAAATAATTTTGGAAACGAAATAATACTAGTGTTACTTGACAGTATATTAATAATATTATGTGTTAATAATATAAAATCTTTTATAAGACATCATCAATTATAAAAGCTGCAAATTTGAGGTCCAGTGAATTCTTAATAGCATGGTAAGGATTTACAGGTAAGCAGTTCCATAGCCTTTGGACACTTGCAATACTAGGGGTGTCACTCGTGCGATGTCGACCCTGTAAAAACCCTTCATGCTTTTTTGAAAGATCTTATGCTGTAGACTGTAGAAAACGCATCAACATGGAGTTCATTCCACAAATTAAGAGTTTGAACGCAGCTGCATTTGCTGCAAAAACATAGAGCCCTGTGCTATGTCAACATTGACGTTCATGCTATCCTAGCAGCTATCGACAACAGTCATCCACAACGACTTTTATTCATCTACTGGGCAAGAAACCGACAATCTATGTGCACAAACCCTCGTACTATATATATAGCAACTTCGATAGAAGATTCCGATAACAGACCAGACCAGAACACCTTTATCATATTTATGCTGAGAACCAGCGTCGCATCTTGTCACTCAATGACTGAAGCCACCAGCGGTGTGTAAATAAACTAAAAGATCACCAGTTGAATGAACGAGGTAAAAGGCCACGATGGTCGGTCTTCGTGTCATCATGATCATCCTAGTTTGCGAGGATTCGCATGTTTATCACAATGCTCTATCACCTTTTTGATTGTAGATTATAGCGGTAGACTTGTAATTCTATTTGGTCACCGGGAGCACATTGGCAGTCTTCTACGAAGACAGGATTTAACCAGTGGAGTATGAAAGCCCGAAACGGTGCATGTGAGCGTACGGAATACAACTCAGGAACACATAGCTTCGGCACCACTGGCACTCTGGTGTCTGGCCTGCTCGAATTATGAATATTTAGAGCGACAGCAACGCTCACAGAAGCCGCTGGGTGACTGTGACTTCTGGCATTGAGTTATCGTACCTTGGGATGATAGGTGGTATAGTCCTGATTTGAAATGTCCTGAAAATGGTCTGTCCGTGTTGGTAAATAGATTAAAGAATTACGTTAAAAGCAATCTTAGTGTTAAAGTTATTACTGGGTCGATGAATATCTAACTAACAATCCAATACGATGTAATACATAACACTAACACAATTCAAAATTGATGCGAAATAATAATATAACACATATAAGGCGTGTCTAAGTTTCCGTGGGAGCCCAATGCCAAAATAAAGGACTTTATTTCATTTTATTTCTTTTTTTTAATGTAGCCTATCAAAATATCCCTATCGCGCCTGATGGAAAGCGTCAATAAGAACCTGATGCGAGAACAGCCATCACAGTGATTAGCGCTGTGCTGGCTGTCCCCTCCTTGACGGCCCGCTAAGGTGCCTCTTCACGCCACGTCTAAACGATCCGGTGTTATAGGAAGTGGGGAACACATGCTCCGGAAGCGAATTCCACATTTTGATAGTCCGACAAAGAAATGAGTCGCCGAATTTCTTATTTATGTATGGAAAAAAACGTAGTTACAATCATAATTATTGTTTACTAAAAAGTGTCGCTAGACGACGACTATGATGCTGTTATTTCTTGATGAGATAATAAATATTTAACTACAATTAAATCGAGATTGTACTATGTCTGAATCGTACTTAGCCTTTTTATTATTATTAACAGATAAACAAATAAACAGTTCACCTAATTACCACGATAATAAGTAATTACCGTCGTCAATAGATGTCTGCAGTATAAAAGCCACTATTAGCCTTGTCAGTTAGTCAAATGTACCCACATTTTAAAGATTTGCCAGTCATAGTTTGAAGAGAAAGTAGTGGTAGAAAATTCAACCATGCCTTATATTACATGCGTGTTTTTTTAAAAATACAATAGTGCTTTCCAACTAGATAGATTAATACATTAAACAATGTAGGTTTAATGTATTAATCTATCTAGTTGGAAGCTTTATAACATACAATAAGAGTAATAACTGGTTTTATTACCATTACGATATTTTCATTACAAATTTTATATGCGGTAATAAGCCTATGGCTATTGTCATATTTGTTTGCTATTCTATTACAAACATGAAAGTATATGAGATCAAAAGATTTTTTCTTTCTCAGGTCCCGTAGGCGATTTTGGCAATTCTAATAAGCATTTTTTTTATGTCAGGTATGTAAAATTTTTATATAGTACATGTAAAAAGTATGTAGAGCGCACGCAAGGCAGATATAGAACGTATAGCTATTCCATATCTTCATTCCAAGTATCTTGCGGGGTACGCAGAGAGAACCGAGCGCCACAAGACTCGGTCCTTATCCACATTTATTATTGTAAATGGATGCGCATAAAGGTACCCCTTACATGCTAAAACGTTTTTGCAGCAAAATATCTCCTATGAGCCTTGTGATCAATGGGATGATATATTAACGCGATGCGATGTTTATCCGTGCACTAGCCAATAAGAGATGCGCGTTCTACTTTACCCCCGATCCGTAGCGTTGAGTTGCAAAGCAATATCGTTTCATTGGTTCTCCATTGGTTATTTCCTTCATGGTCTTTACACATTTCTGTTGCTTCTTTATCATTCATAACACTTCTCATGCGCACTCGCCGGTTTCTAGGGCTCCTAACATGAATGTATATGAATGTGACTCGTATCTAAATGTTTTTTAATAGCGATCATGCCAGACTCTACTATGGATTCAAAAGCCAAAACAATTTATATCTTTTTGGTTTTCTTGTTCAGAGTAACTTAACGCGCCGCATTAACGCAGACATTGACAAAAGCATGTAATATAGTAACAAAATAAAAACGTAACTAGATGCAAAGTCACTGTGGTCTTTAAATAATTTAAGGCTTAATTAAATTTGACTTTTGTTCGTAATATCTCCTATCGGGATTTAAATATGACATGAATATAATGTAATGTATAATAAGCTAATGGATAATACACACAAATGATCTTGTTTTATTGAGTAAATTGAAATTTCCCTGTTTTTATAAATTTTATCTAAAGAACTTTGCACATCCCCATTCCATATGGAAAACGCAAATGACATGATGTCCATATACACGTAGCATGGCGACGTGTTTTGGAATTGTACCGTCAATTGATGGCATCATAGCACAAGCCTTTAGTTTCAGGCGGTGTTATACTTTTCGGTACGTGTCTATATTAAAGTTGATTTACCATTATTTTACTAGTAACAATTCGTTTGACGATAGGTATACTATCTTACTCTAAAATTTGTCTTTGTTCCGGATCCATTCATTGTATTTTATAAATAAAATAGCAATAGGTTATGAAATAGAAGTCCCTTGAACGTCTTCAGTATTAAATGAACTATTGTGTTGTTCGATACTCCGAAAGTTACTGAAGTCAACAACCTCTTCCTCGTATTGAAAACCATTATCTGGATAAACAATAACAAATCATATATTTCTTTAGTACAATTATGGTTGTTTCGTGAAATCTTGCTCGCTCTTCAGGATTTGTATAATTGTTTGTTAGCATGCAACTTTTTAAAAGAAAGTTTATTATTATTATGTGGAAACCTTTCGAACAAATACTTTGAGTGATTATAAACTATGATTAATTTATAAAAGATTAAATACGGAATTCAATGAATACGAAAACAATTTTCTTTTCCTTAGTTACTTACTATTATTTAACGGTTATGAATATAACTTACGTCTAAATCTCTTTTTTTCACACATACTATATTTCCTAACCATATAGAACTGTTTCATTATTGGGCTGAAACTGATTTTTCTTTGCTAAATATAGTTATTTTAATACAAAAGAAACGATTTGATCTTATATACCTTAAGGCGTAAAAACACAAGTTGAATACCTATAAAAATAATCACGAAAATGAAAAAATAACTATAATTTATTAGGAAATAACTTTTTAAATAAGCTATAAATATGTATTAGAGAGCTAATTAACTCAAGGCAGGATACAAACCAAAGTTAGTATCTCGCTGGGCTCAAAAATTACGTTAGCATATTTCTGTAACAGCACACGAAAGATAATTCAATTAATCTGCGGCGGCGCATCAACGGCGTTTAATTTTGAGATACCCCAGGTTTCCGGTTATTAAAACACATTCTTAGAATTATTAAGGGCGAATAATCTTGTTGCTGCGAAATTCAAGAACGATGTCGTAATAAACAGATAATTGCCTGTTTCGGGAACATCACTACCTTCTAACAGGAAATTGCGTATATATTATATCTTTTAGTAAATATAACACTTTGGCATAAATTCATAAAATATTTATGTATACATAATGTTTTCCTATTAAGTGTTCTTACAATTACACTATTAATAAATGATATCGTATAAAATATATCAGTAGTAAATCTTTAGAGAATATTTATATCATTCTGTTTTACAAATATCCACATGAAAATCCCGAAGTAATTAGTTCGCTTGAAATTCACCTAGTACTCGTATTGTCTTTAATTTGAATGAAAACTTCCATGAAAAGCGAGGCTCCAGAGGCCGTCAAATCTAGTCCCATTCAATGTTAATTAATTATAATTAACAAAACTTTTCAAATAGCCAGAGGTTTATTGTACTTGAATCTTTTATGTAGTTTTATTATTAAACACTTCTCGGCAAAATAAAGATCATCAAATTTAGAATAGTGTACAAATACGAATCTTTTAACAAATATGAGTATTTATGTACGCCTCGCATTTATAATTCTATCTTGACTAATAGAGCGTCAAATAACGTCGAAACACTGACACGTGTTCTATGAATCGACAATGCATTCGGGAACAGTCGTAAATTCAAGCATAGGACACGCAGACGACAGGGATTCGATTATCACTGACTGATGTCAACACGTTACGCCTCTGTTCCACCTTCACGAGATATGCTCACTGAATTCTGATGAAATGTATTTGGAGGAACGTACAATATCGAAAAGTAATGGAATTATAAACACAATACAGTATCTTATACCTACTTTCTGCTTTATACTACATACTACAACTACCTATATCATACATATATTTTTACTTGTATTATTATGGCATGCACCTGAATAATTTGAAGTTTTCTACCATATGTAAATCTACTGCCGATAATGCTTCTAGACGCGGTCTCACCCGCGTGGGCTCCCGTTACGTAATAAGACGCGGTGTATGTTCTTCTCCAGGTTTTAGAGTAGGTATTCCTTGACCAGAGTGCTCTTTTTTGAGTACCAAATCTCATTATGATGGCATCTTTATATATTTGGTAAGCCCGGTGGCGGTGGTTAATAATGCTAAAGGTTAGGCCCAAACACGACAAAGATTAGTGTGCATGCTCTTAAAAAAAAAATTAAGAGAGGTAGGGCGCATCAAAGCAGCCTAACTGGGGAAGTACCTCCATGTCATAGAAAACCGCATCCAAATAACACTTCCTTGAGAGTTGTTTTGCTCCAGCGAGTGAATGAGGTAACAAGTAGCTCCTAAAACGCAATGCAAGGCAATGCGCAAGTGATACTTCATGTATTGCAAGCGTTCACAGGTTACGGTAACCGCTTTATATCAGGTGTGCTGCATGCTTGCCTGCCTCCTGACGTTGCGTTTAAAAAAATCGACCACTTGACACATACCAGGTCAAGTTACGAATTTGCTTTAACATAATAACAAGAAAAGGTTATTATGTTAAAGCAAATTCGTAAATTAGATAAAACTTGAATGTAGCTATGAAAGGAGTATCGTGTATATATATCGTAGACATCAATGTCCAGCAGTCAAGTAGCATCAATAGCCTGTAGATAGTTCGGAATATATTTTTGTTTGAGTGACTTACCTATCTGAGGGACATCGTAGGGGCGGTCGGAGCGTGAGGCCCGCAACATCATTTGGTTTGCGATTTCTGAAGGCAGGTGCATGGCACGCTTGTTGTTGCGCGAGCGTCGGCGCTCCTTGTAGAGCGCGCCGGGTAGGAAGGGCGGCGAATGTCGCGGCGTGTACACCCGGTCCGTATCGGCTGAGGCCGCGTCTGGGTCCGGTTCGAATAGTTCGTGGAGCGGGCGGGAGCGGGCGAGGTCGCGGCCGACCCGCCACGCCGGCTCGGCCGCTGTGCGCAGCGCCAGCGCCGCGAGCACCGTAGTGACGCAGCACACGCGCATGCTGAGCGCCGCTCGCGACCCCCACCACACGCGCATCGCCCGCTACTAAGTACACAGCCCGATGCGCACACCCACCGGGCGCATGCCCGACCACATTATTCGACCTCCGCCACTAGATCTGAATATCTTTTTCTTTTTCGCGTCAGCTCAGTTGTCCTTATCTGTGTACAAGGTCACCTACTTGGTAGGCGTGTATTGTGGAACCTGGAACAAAAAAATAATCTTAACTTACAAGTCACATTTTCGTTTCATGACTTACAGTTTTAATACAGAAAACTAAAAATTACTAATAAGGTATTTGTTGTAATTTTTAGTTTTCGACAAAGTATTGTTTGGCACATAATACTCGTACTTATCGCTAGAGCAAAGATTTTCAAAAATTTGTGACCTCAAGACACTTTATCTATGTAATTTTCTTTTCCGCAGACCCTGCCATAATAATGTGTGAAATTTCTTCAGCTTTCTGGTGTTCTCCCTGTTCCTTAAAATCTCAATAACCACCAGGGAATTATTATTAGCTATTCAGGCTCGTTGCCCATTTCGAGTCGGTATTTGTGAGCACTTTAAAGGGCGAGAGCCTTCAAGGGTTGTGAATCTATAATACATATCAATGTTAAGGAGCTCGATAGCGCAGTGATTAGTAACGCTACTTTGATACTAATGCTCCCGGGTTCGATTCCCATACAGGGTAAAAAATTCTGTACAAGAACATGTTTATTTGTATTGGTCTGGGTGTTTTTAAGAGAAGTAGAGGCATCAAAGGGCAGTAATAGTCCAAACGATAACGAATCGGCCTATTGAGCAACTGGTACCTACCCAGTTCGAATCGTGCATATCCCACTAAATACGTGTTTTGTATTTATGTACCTACATATGTGTAATTATCACTAGTTCGACGGTAAGAAGGAAAACATCGTGGAATTATATTTCAAAATAATGTGGCACTATCTAAGAAAAATCTGATTTTCCCTCTTGGTTGTGAAGGTCTGACACTTCATGTAAAAATCAGTATCACTAAATATAGACCAAATTAGAATTAAAAGAAAAAAGTAGGTTCACAAATTAAAAATATGTTATATTGATTTACTTTTTTTTGATTTGATTTGATTGATTTACTTTCTCAATTTGAAGTTCTCAATATATTCATGTTCTGATTTACTACCGTAAGCACTCTCTATTTATATATGTGAAACGTGCAAACCACTTTAGCGTACAGCAGAAATTGTCGATCATTTGTGTTTTGAAGTCTCTTTGTCTATATATTTTCTCTTTCCCGTAGACTCCTTGTCATGCTAATGTATGAACTTTACGGAGCCCTTGCCGGCATCAACCCTGGGGGCCGATATAGATCCTTTTGGGAATCTATATACTAGAGCAAAAAGCCACCAGGCTTGTTGAAGAAGTGCTAGTTTATTAGCTAATCAAAATCCTTGCGAGTAAAGGTGCGAGCAGCATACATACTCGTACGTACATATACGACGGCAGGCATACAAGCAAACGTTCCACCTACTGTAAAGCAGTTACCGTAGCCTGTGAACCCTCGCAATACGTGAATTAAGTGTCACTCACGCGATGCCACCTCTGCTGCTAACACAATAAATCCTTAGGAGCTTACTGGTGAACTCACTCATACGCAGGAACACAACAACCCTTCAGGGCATTGTTATTTGACTGTGGTTTTTTATAAGGTGGAGATACTTCCCCAGACGGACTGCTTCGATGTGTTCTATTTCCTTTGAGCAGTCAGAACCCGTTATATACGTTTTCCCATACATTTCGCGGTCGTATACGACCACCCGGGTTTCGAAGGGTTAAAACACCAAAACTAAGACAAACAGGCATGTTCATGCACACAAATGTTTGTCGTGCGTGAGAATGGAATCCACAAGCCACGGGCGGTAATGTAAAAGTAGCGTTATCAAACCGCTGACCCACCGAGCTCGTCAAGTACATATATTTTTATATAACGTCGGCAGGCATACAAGTATACGGCCCTCCTGATGTAAAGCAGTTACCGTAGCCTATGATCAAAACAAAGAACCAAGTGTAATATAGATCCTACTACGGTTTTAATACCGCTACGGTAATGGATTTTTTTTATCGCGGCCTGAATCGCATGGAGTTTGTTGTTTAAGTTTTACTTATTCAATATAAATATCAAAACAAAAAAAAATACACAACCTAGTAGTTTGCTGCCACAAGATTGTGCCTGTGACATCCGGAGCTAAAACAGAAAGGTTGATAGAGCTATCCTTGACACGAATGGTTATAATTTGAGATTGCAAATAGCTGAATCAGATTCAGGAATTTCCAAATGGAGCAGAGGCCCAGTAGGTAAGTAAATTTGATTAAATAAAAACGAGTTAACAGATTTTGAGATTGACCAAGAGGAAGAAATTGCAATTTGTACGTTTATTTTGTATAAATTAATCGATATATACTATAGCTATAGTAACGAATTCTGCATAGGGAACTTAATATGGCTTACAGAAATAGTAGCGTTTTAGTAAATTTCAAATAAAAGGTCTAAATTTAGATTAAATCGGCCGGACGCCGATAGCGGGAGTGCTAATAGTAAAACTAGTTTCTATTTAAATTCCAAAGTGAAGGAGTAAAAATATAGTGGCAAATTGGCCAAAGATAAATATAATATGAAACAAATGAATTTTTATAAATATGTATCTTTAAAAGCTTCATTTTAATACTGTAATTTTATCTACAGAAAAATACTACAATATGTGTTTGAAGCTCATGTACAATGACTACAACAAAGGTTTAAATATAGATTTGTATAGTTTTTACACCGTCATGTTCACTTAATAAATCTTCCAGAAACCATACTCTCTTATTTATTTTTAAGAATAAACAACAGCTGCAATATAATAGTAAGATAATAGGAAGTCATTTTTTATTTCTTTAAGGTGATAACAAGGCAGACAGTCTGCCTGATAATAAGTAGCTCAGTTACTCGTAATATTCCCATGAATAGAAATGGGATAAAAGACAATTGTAGAGTATTTAGATCTATTTAGTTACTAACCATGCAAACGCATCCATATTATGCAACAACATAGTGCAGTCTAAACATTAACTTATTATTAGGCGTATCGCCTCGGCGTAAGAATAGGTCACCCCATCTCAACTCGTGGGTGTCGTAAAAGGCAACTAAGGGCACGGAAATTTCCAGGAGACGGGCAGCAGCGTCCCCGACGGACTTTAATAACTTACTGCGGTTGCCAACCCGCCTGCCAAGCGTGGCAACTATGGCAAAACCCCCTCAAAAACATGAGTACGACACAAAGACGGCCCCCAGTAACTGGCAGGCCAGCTGATCCTAGCTCCGGTAGCGGTCAGAGTATCGGCCGGGGCGGGGATGCTAAGAATCCCCGTCTACGACGCCGCGGCTACCAACACAACGGATCTGGCAATATACAATACGCGTATATAATATGCTGCCGAAGTCCGAAGATAGGGGGAGAGCACGGTGATACTTAAATCCGATAACTTGCTTTACTATCGGGAGGGCGACTATCTGTCCAAACGTGGTGTCGCGTTCATCGTCTGTAAGTCCCTCCTCAGCAATGTACGAGTACTAAAGATCGAGGCTGTGTCGGCGAAGGTTGCGTACCTTATACTCAAAATTACCAAACGGCATTCGCTGAAGGTTATACATGTCTACGCACCAACTTCGACACACCCCGGTGATGCGATGGAGGTTATGTATGAAGACATCTCCAAGGACATACATACCTCTGAAACTCACTACACAGTACTTATGGGGGACTTCAATGCAAAGCTAGGAACGAAACAGAACGATGAGTTGAGAGTGGAGCAATTTGGAATTGGGCAACAAAACCAAAGGGGCCAACTGCTGGTCGACTTCATGGAGACGGAGGAACTCTTTATGATAAACTTCTTCTTCAAGAAGCAGCCACAACGCAAGTGAACCTGGAGTACCTGGATGGTTCGACGAAAAACGAGACAGACTTCATCTTGACGACCTCTTAATTCATATCTTAACTCATCTTGTTCAATTGTCAAAATGTCTCTGTGATCAACAGGGTGAAAAGCGGAAGTGATCACTGGATGGTAAGAGGCATCTTGAATTTTAACATAAAACTGGAAAGGTCTCGCCTGGTGAAGTCTACGTTCCGTCCATCTCGTGCCCTGATCCAAACCCCCGTAAGCTTTCAACTCCAAATTCAAAAAGGCTAGATGATTGTATAACACCGAACGATATCAACAGTAAGCTCGTGAAAACTGTCCATAAAGTGGGAGCTAAATTTTTCGAATCTCGCCCAAAAAGAACCCAAAAGCTCTCAACTAACACGCAGAATCTCATGCAAGTCGGTCGTGAGATTTGGTGAGATTTGGAGTAGCAGTAACGACCCTAGAACTGGACATCAGTCTGTATGAGATTCGTATGGCTCTCAAACGGCTTAAAAATGGGAAAGCACCGGGTGAGGATGGAATTACGGCGGAG
The DNA here is from genome assembly GCA_947507595.1 of Pyralis farinalis. NCBI lineage: Eukaryota > Metazoa > Arthropoda > Insecta > Lepidoptera > Pyralidae > Pyralis > Pyralis farinalis. The sequence goes on from OX382273.1 coordinate 16,093,644, forward strand.
CTTCTAAAAGCGGCCGGAAAGCCGATACTTGTAATCCTTCAGAAGCTATTCAATTCCGTCATACACTCTGGTGAAGAAGGCAGACGCCTGGTCATGTTGTACTTCAAAAAGTGTGATAGGACTCTTTTGAAGAACTATAGGCCGATATCGCTTCTGAGCCACGTTTATGAACAGTTTTCGTGAGTCATCACAAACCGTCACGCAAGCAGACTTGAGAATTTCAGCCTCTTCTGTTCCGAACAACTCGGATTCCGAAAAGGCTTTAGCACCGTAGACCACATACATACCCTCCGTCAGATTATACAGAAGACTGAGGAGTATCTGACCTTATGTCTGGCATATATGGGCTACGAAAAAGCTTTTGATTCCGTTGAGACATGGGCGGTGCTACAGTCTCTCCAGCGATGCCAAATTAACTATCGGGACATCGAAGCGTTGAAGTGCTTGCAGTAGGGCAACGATGTGTATCCGAATACAGGACTAGAGTACGAAACCATTCCAAGTGCAAAAAGGTGTAAGACAGGGCGATGTTATATCCCCGAAATTCTTCGCCGCAGCATTGGAAGATATCTTCAAGCTCTTGGACTGGAAAGGATACGGTATAAACATCAATGTGCTCAATGACCTCAATAGGGTTTCCAACCAGGTAGGACTATGCCGGTCACGTTTGGAAGCACTAAGCTCGAAGTTGTCGACAGATATGTCTATCTAGGGCAAGTTATTTAGTTAGGTAAGTCCAACTTCGACCGAGAGATCAACAGACGGATCCAACTCGGCTGGGCGGCGATCGGGAAACTTCATCTAAAAAAAATTCTCGTCTAAAATATCTCAACGCCTGAAGAGCAAAGTCTTCGAACAGTAACGAGCTGGTGGCGCAGTGGTGGAACACGCTGTTACGCTACTTTGACACCAACGCTCGTGGGTTCGATTCCCACATAGTACAAACATTTGTGTGCATGAACATGTCTGTTTGTCTTGGTCTGGGTATTTTCTATGTATAATAAGTATGTATTTACAAAAAAAATGTATTTACGTATGTTTATCAGTTGGCTAGTACCCATAACACAAGCTTCCGCTTACTTTGGCGCTAGATGGCGCTGTGTAATTTGTCCGACAATATTTATTTATTTAGTGTGGGTTGCCAGAGATGACATATGGAACTGAGTCGTGGCCCGTATAGAATAGAATCGGAATGAAGTAGATCTGAAATGAGTATATCCGCAGTAGAACTAAGATAACCGACATAGCCTACAGGATAAGCAAGCTGAAGTAGCAGTGAGCCGGCCGCATTGTTCGTAGACCGACAACCGCTGCGGAAGAAAGGTTTTTGAATGGCGTCTCCGCACTGGTACACGTATTGTTGAACGACCCTCCACTAGATTGAGCGACGACTTCAAGAGGTTTGCAGGGAGGCAAAGGATGCAGGTGGCACAGGATCGAGTTGAGTGGCACTCTAGAGGGGAGGCATATATTCAGCATTGGACGAATACAGGCTGAGATGATGATGATGATGACTATTATTATAATAAATAGTAAGTAATATAGTATTTATTAATAATTTCGTTAAGACAAAAAATATGAACGTAAAGCAATTAGTATAACCATATAAGAGCTCGGCTAGTAGTGAGAAATGAATGAACGTCATAGATAAACATTCCTATGTTTGCGACCCGGCTCTATTAGGTCGACTTGAATACATTGAAATGTAGATCTATATTAATAAAAATGGAGTTCCTGACTAATTCACTGACTCATCAACGCCCAGGCCAAACCTTTGAACCTAGAAAGCTGAAATTTTGCACAGAGGTTACTTTTGTAATTTTCACAAGAGAATAGAAAGGATTTTTTGAAATTCAACCCCTAAGGGGGTGAAAGGGGCTTGATAGTTTGGATGGAGCAGAAATATTATTTCAAGTCAGTGACTTGAATCTTTGTACAGACACTCTCTATTAGAATCCAAAAAAGTGATTTCTGCGTTTTCAAAAATTCCACCCCTTAAAGAGTGTAACGGGGGTCAAAAGTATTTCTTAAATTAAAAGTTGAATTATTAAGTTTTTTTTAAATAGATACTTTAAACTTTGTAAATGTATTCTCAATCAAAATGTTAAAAAAGTAATTTCGGCGTTTTACAAAATTCCACCCTTAGAGGGCTGAAACGGGGGTTGATAGTTTGTATGGAATAGACATATTTTTAGAAGTTAGCGACTTGAAACTTTGTACAGATAGATACTCTCTATTAGAATTCAACAAAGTGATTTCAAAAATTCCACCCTTTAAAGGGTGTAATGGGGGTGATAATTATTTCTAGAATTAAAAGTTGAACTGATAACAAATTAATTTTTTTAGAGTGAGCTACTTTAGACTTTGCAAATGTACTCTCAAACAAGATGTCAAAAAAGTAATTTCAGCGTTTCAAAATTCCACCCTTAGGGGCCGAAAAGGGGGTTGATACTTTATATGGAGTAAAATTTTTTTTTTAGTTAGCGATTTGGAAGTTTGTACAGATACCCTCTATAAGAATCCAAAAAAAGTGATTTCAGCGTTTCCAAAAGTTCAACTCCTTAAAGGGTGTAATGGGGGTCAAAATATTTCGTGAATTCAAAGTTGAAGTGTTAAGAAATTGACTTTCTCAAACTGTGCTACTTTAGACTTTGTAAATATATAATAATTTTCCAAAATTCCCGCAAACAAAGCCGAGTGCGGAGGCTATGTTTTTTAAATACATACATCTAGTTCAGAAAGTACGATCAACATTACGTTGGGGTCACTCACAATGTGAAAAGTTTCACAATAAAAGAAAATTAGCTGTAGTCTAAGTGTTGCCCCAGCTTCATTCAGAGGTGGCATTCACGGCGAAAGATTTTCCCTAAATCGTATTTGTTGATAAGATTGACTGAACTGAGACAGGAGATTAAAGGAATTCTAAAGCAAAAATAAACAACGTTCGGTGCCGTTCATCACTGCCAAAGCGGTTGCATTAACGTGCTGTTTGCTAAGAGGTTTATTCAATTTCTTGCGTCGAAGTTACAACCGCTCAATTATTTGTTCATGCTTGTAAAAATATTTATCAAGTGCTCACAAAGTCCCCATTTTAAAATTAATGTAAGTTTATTACAATATTAACTTTTGAATTTTTTTTTGTATTTCTCAAATTACCAACATTAAGAAAAGTGAATAAAATCTACCATATAAACGACTACGTACGAGTAGATAGAACTCGAACGGTATGTTGTACTAATTTTTTTCTGTAGTTTTAACCAGTCAATCGTCCATGAAATTGCTGGTTAATTGTCCGAGATTAGTACGCGCTTTTTTTTTAATCAGCCTCCGTGCAAAAAAAGGTCAATGCCCTCATTTCTATTGAAGCTGTGTTACTCCTACGCCAGGAGAGATCAAATCATCTGCAAAAAAAGCGAATATATTGTAGATAAATCAGCCGATATCACTTTTATTAGATATACCCCCCGACAGGATTGTTATAATCATTTACTGTACTATCTACTGTGCGCTCACTACACGTTTATAAATATCATTGTATAAATGTAATTTTAATGTTTTCTCAGGAAGTGAATTATGTATAATCTTTATGAGCAATAAAATATTCTTAACCCTAGATAATACAATATCTCAATTCAATTCTATAGCATATAGGATATTTCGTGACTATATTTCGAAAGACGAGTGACCTAACCTAAGAAAGGTCTGTTTTTCCTTCTGGGCTGTGGAAGTCAGACGGCAGTCGTTCCATGTCCAAAATCAGTGTCTTCACCATATAATTAGGCTTAGGTAACGCTAAGAAGAAGAGAAGAATGATTGTTTCGTGACAGTGACTGAGATTTCATAATAAGTCATACATTGAACACATAAAATCTTACATTTGATTTAACATACAACTAGTAACATGTTTGTTATCGGAATAGAGATATAATGCAGCAATAGCCCGATTTTGGGCATTGCTCTTCAGAGTTCCTCACCACCAGAAGATTACCACTGTAGGAAAATGTAAGCAGAATATCAAATCGTGTGCTGACGCCTTTTTTTATATAACCACCAACGTTATCGTTAATTCATCATGGATTTTTTAGTTTACTTAGCAAATAGTGAAAGGTTACGACAGAGAACGTACCTAAGAGTCATCCCATATCTTATGACCATGGCGTCTGCAACGTCGCCGAAATATCGGGAAAATTTAAAAACAAATCGTAGGAAGACCTATACTGTGTTCCTACAATAGTAAAGAGGACGTAAGACTTGATTTGACTATGAACTTTAGTTATACGTGTAGCGTGCATCAGTGTAGGAGCCTCACATAAATGTTTCTTCAAAGTTATTTTACTTCATATATAGCTATACTGTAACAGTACATCCAACAAATGTCGAGATACCATGTATATATACACAGATGTTTACATGCTACACCATCATGTATCATCTGTATTGCTTAACATCACTCTATGATATTTGGATGTAAATAACCAGTGTAACGTAAAGTCGAGAAAGCCGAGGACTTGTGGACGCCCACCCACAACGGCCTTACCTAATGGACAAGTTTACGACACGTTAACTTGGCCACCCGTCACACGTTCGTACATTACTAAGTGTATGTACCTTTATATCAAAATACTGAAATGTATATACCATAGCCAGTGACTGAATTTAGGATTTTATGATACGTTTATAAGTATCTATTTATCAGTATTTTCATGGCAGGTCTCTTGCGGGATACAGATACAGAGCGCACCAATACGAGATGTTTACACACCTTGCTCGCTTCTTTAACATTCACAGCTCCATTATGCATACTCGCCGGTTTCTACATTATCAACCAACATCATCTTCAGATAAAATTCAAACAATGTGATCGTTGTACATCAGTTTTGGCCTTCTTCTTCTATACCCTTCCACGGTCGTATTATTTCTACGTGCCGAACCATCAGAGCATTCCTTTTCTTATCTTAACATCGATACTCTCTTTCAAATCAACTGTTAAAATAATCTACGGTTCCTAGGGCTCCTGCCATCATCATTATTTTATTATATTATAAATTAATGATAAACATCAGTCATATACCGGTAAGAATACTTACTAATAAATGATAAAGATATTTTTTTATCATTTAATGAATGGCTGACTGATTCCAACATAATCCAAAACACGTCATAACGCATGCATTGTTACTACCCTGGCCTGCCTATTCTTTTGAGGAGCCCGGCGGTGGAGTGGTAGCAGTAGCTACTTTAACACGCTCGTGGGTTCGATTCCCACCCAAGAAGAAGAAGAAAATTTGCGTATATGAACACGTCTGTTGTGTTGTTAAGAGAGGTGGGGCGTATCAAAGTACCCTATGGTAAAGTGCATATATACTTCACAGAAAACTGCAGCCAGATAACAACTTGCTGGAGGGTTGATTTGTTCTTGTATGTGAGTGATTTACCAATAAGTTCTTAAGGAGTTTCTTTGTTAGCAGTAGGGGCCACAACACGCAAGTACTGCAAGCGTTTATAAGCTATGTAATCATAACATCTAATGCTTAACATCAGATAACATATATTTGTAAAAAACTAACATTCATAATTCTTCACTACCGGGGTAGTTAAATAACATTTTAGGTCAATTGGCATTGTTTGAACTGGTCTATACTTTAGTTTCTGAATGAGTTCCTTTTTCATGAAACCATTTGTTTTGGTGAATACCTTATTTATCTATAACCAGTTGAGAATACGTAAGCTTGCATTGCCAGAGGAACACCTGGGTCATCAATTACATAACAATTCATTTTTTTTTATTTCGGCGGCCATTTTGACTATGTTCCTTAAGAGATAGGAACGGTGTTCCTGAACGTTACTACTCTACTTTTTTATGCTGAATCCGAATCTGAAGTCAAAATTCGAATATTCGAAAAAAAACGCACACGCACAAATATATAGAGACAGACAAACATATAGATTTCATATAGGAACGGTGTTCCTGAAAAGGAACAATTAGGTTTATTTTTATGGATATATAAACTATGGTTCAACAAAAACAAAGATGTAAAGTAACTAGTTGATGAAGATACTCGTAAATGTACATAATTACCCCATGGGTCTTAACATATTGCTGACTAGTTATATCTTCACGCTAAGACCCTTCCTGTGTAGGCAGAGAATAACGACCACCGCACGACTGGGTCCTTATACACCTCACTCACTCTTTAACAGTAATAGCTCGTTTCATACACGTTTGCCGATTTTAACTGCGATTTCAACTTCTTATAAAACACAACCTATTCAGTCGGGATACATGTGAAGGAGAGCTCGATAGCGTCGTTGTGCGTGTCATTCTAATCGAACACGCAGGTTAAGCAACGTCGACCGCAGCCTATCTATGGATGGGTTTAGCTATCTCGAGTTTCTCCGTGCTTCGGAGTGCACGGTAAGTCGTCGGTCCCGGCTGTTGTCGATAGATGACAGTCGTTAAGCTAAGTCAGTGGCCCTCGGGCAGCTTGAAAACACTGGCCTCCGCCAATCTACATTTGAGCAGCGTGGTAGAGTATGCTCTAAACCCCTTCGGTTGACTGGTAACCTCTCACTTAACGTGGGTGGCAATATAGCAAAAAGCTATGAACCCCTTCGGTTGAAGGGAGACCCGTATTCCTGCAGTGGGATGAATGAGGGATGATGTGGATGTGGACATGTGAAGACTAGCTGCACCTGGTCCGCGCATATCCCGGTATCCTATAGGAATCACTTTTCAACTTAATGACCTATCGTATCGTGAAGTTGAATAGCCTATTTATAATTTTCCTCGAGAATTGGGCTATCGAATGCAAAAATATTTTTTCATATCCGACTGATACTTCCAGAGTTCCGTCGAACAAACAAACTCTTCAGTTTTATATATTAGTATACATGTATCTACTTCGCCTCCTACATAAAGGACGTAGGTTGAAAACGGAAGTTTTTTGCCATTGTAAGATTAAATAAAGACACACACGATGTGAAAACGGTGCGTCACAAAAGAAAGGTGCGTCCTTATGTTGAAAAGGTAGTTCACTTGTTTAGCGCTCCATAATTCTTTGTGTAATTTAACTATCAAATTAGCCAAAGAATAGCTGTTTATCTCGGATTCTAGTTATTAATATTTATCCGTCTATCTAATTATGATTTCACGTCAAATTCCTTGCTGGGTAGGCAAAGAGGATCGAGCGCCTATGACTCAGTCCTTACACACATCACTCGCTTCTTTAACATTCATAGCTCTTCTCACGCGCACACCCCGGTTTGTAGGGCTCATGGTTTCACCTTCTGATAAAACAGTATCAATTTGGTCATAATCCTGATCCTTCTATTTGGCGTTGTATATCTGTTTCGTTATCGTCCGAACCAACGAAGTATGCCTCTTCTTATTTTAACACCGACACTCTCTTTCAGACCAACTCTGTTTCTGACATCATCATTGCGAATGCGATCTACAAGTGGTACACCACAATCTTTTTCGCGCAACGCTTGCATTTCGGTCGCGTTTGTCTTACTTTCATGTTTTCTCTGACATACCCCGCATTCGCTTCCACTTCCGTGTAATTTTAATATTAAGAAATAATGTATCTATGTATGTATATCTTCACGCCAGGTCCCTTGCGGGATAGGCAGAGAGAACCGAGCGCCATAATACGTGGTCCTTACACACTTCACTCGCTTCTTTAACATTCATAGCTCTTTTCATGCACGCTCGCCGGTTCCTAAGGCTCATGACATTAATAATAATCATTCATTTTTTAAATATATGACTTAAGTTCATGCATGAAATTGTAATATATATTGCCAAATAAAATACATAATATATATTGCAAAACAATAAAATAAGTAATAATTTGGACAAATATATTTTTAACAAGAGAATTTCTGTATTATATTTAAATTTGTTTAAAAATGGTTTAATAATCGTGAAAATAAATTTTAATGAAGTCATGAACGGAGTTTTCGTAGATACAAAGATAATTCGTAAATAATCTGGCGAAGTGACGACTTCACTAACCACAGTGGTAGAGTTGTACGATCCCAGTCGGATGCCAAAGACTTGCTAATAACAATTTAAAAAAACATCGTGTAGCATCTTGTGTGTACAAGAGAAATTACGGTATGTATTAACAATAAAGTAGGATATTTTTTTTTGTATGTAACTGTTACAAAAAATAATAACGACATTATAAGCTAGAAAAAAATGTCTACACGAAAATTGTGTTAATTAAAACATCGTGTAGCATACACACAAGAGAAATTACGGTATGTGTTAAATTAAAGTAGGATAAAATTATATATTTCTTTTTATATATAACTGTTACAATAAATAATAACGACATTATAAGCTAGAAAAAAAATGTCTACACGAAAATTAACACAAGACGGTATAATATGTAATTTTATTTCCGTAAGCGCTAATCAAAGAACACAGAAATACTAATCAAAAAGCACTTTAGTATTTTTAGCTCATACAAAAATACTGAAAACTAGAAGGGCCAAAACCTGTGGCGTGCTATCGGCGCGGTTATATTTATAATCGGGTGGTGCGCGGGGTAGGGGGAGGCGTTGACGTCATCGCGAGGGCGGCCGCGAGCGAGGCGGGCGACCCGGCGCGCCCTCCGATACGCACTTACAAATTCGCACCTCCATGAATGGAAGAATTAAATTATCCTCAGCCGGAGTGCTGAATTTACACGGGCATGACCTGAGCGCCGAGTGATACTTTTGTTACACATTCTGTCGATACCTACCCTCCCTCGAGAGCTCTAAGATTCTCAACGTTACCTAGATGGTCTAATTTGATAGCATTTGCCTTAAGATTGCGAAATATATTTAAAAGTAAAAATTTAGTACCTATTTTTTTAGTTCCGTTATATTACATGGTTTAATACGATTGCTAGTTACATGCTTTTAATACTTTCATTTTATGTTATAAATAACAATCGTGCCTGAAAAGGTGTAATTTGTTCATATATTTTTTTAACAATGCTAAGTATACGCACTTCAATTAAGTTATTAAAAATGAGTTAGTGCCAAGTTTTTGTAAAAAGCGGATGTTTGTATGGAAAAAGTGTGAATTGAAAGTTGATAGTATAGGTCCGGCCGGTGGCGAACATAGCACGGTCGAGCTATGCGTGTACCTGCTATAATCGGCCTGTTCCGTGTCACCAGAATAATTCCACTTGATGTGGGTTTCAATTCAATTATACGTATCACGCAAGGCGCTGCTTATAATCCTGCCACTATGGATAAGAAAGTATCGTATTACTGAATAAAAATACCGAAATCGGCAACTATTATATTTTGGCAGTGGCTTTATTACCGATTTTACGATAGATATATAGAGATACTACTTTTTATTGAGTTGCTTATGAGTTTCGAAGTTACAAAATCGCAAGGGATGCTTTTGTAAGTTATTCGCGTAGTTATTTAAGATTACGGGATATTATTCTTTCTTGTTATTTCTTTTTTCCGCTTACTTACTCGTAGGTACCTATTTATATTTTTTTGTATCTTAATCATATTTTGATTCTTATAGAACCCTATTTCCGTTGTTATGACATAATCACGTTTGATTTCATTTAATTGTAGTGTTTCTGTTCTTTTTTGATAAACGAAGATTATCACTCTTAATTACATTCCCTACATTATATACATATTAAAGTGTAATAGCACTTTGTTTTCTATGGTTAAGAATTGCAGTAGAAAAAGTTTTATTTTTTATATACAACGTCGGAAGGCATACAAACATAGGGTCCACCACGATGTGAAGCGGTTATTGTAGCCTATGAACGCTTGTAATATATTAAGTATCACTCGCGTGATGCCACTTGTGCTGCTAACACAGCAACTCCTTAGAGCTTACTGGTGACCTCACTCACACGCAGGAACACAACAACTCTCTAGGGAGTTGTTATTTGGCTGCGGTTTTCTGTGAGGTGGAGGTACTTCCACAGATGGGCTGTTTGATGCGCCCTGCCTCTCTTAAAATCAGTAAGACGGCATGAGACTGGACAGGATAGGTTAAAATGAAACCATACACAAATCGCTTTAACACTAAGTATAACAGGTTGTTTTATCGCCACAGTAATTTTTACTTCAAGTTAATTCAAAAATGAAAAAGAAAGAGATAAGTCGCTTAGTACTAGACACCTGCTGACTATATTTATAACACGCATAGACAGAGAGGAAATAAATTATTATAGCTATTTTCAGGAACACCGTTCCTATATGAAATCTATATTGTTGTCTGTGCGTTTGTCTGTGTGTTTGTCCGTCACTTTTTATCGAATATTCAAATTTTGACTTCAGATTCGGATTCAGCATAAAAAAGTAGAATAGCATTCTCAATTGGTTATTATTGCGATTGTAAGATTACTTCTAATATTTTATCGTAAGTACATTTGTCAAAGTGTAAAACCAAGACAAATTGTATAGGGAAATCGATAAGTAAGGTTACTCAATTATACAAGATCTTTGTGCTGATATTGAAAGTCATATACATCAAATAAAACAAACACAAAATGACAGATAGGACGGCAGCAGGACGAGCCACCAGGTAAGGCCAGCTTTATGATTGGAGTTCAACAATCAATTTCTCAAACTTGTAAAGCAATAACATAATACTGACCGCCGCGAGAAAAGTCTTACACGCCTTTACATTGCATTCTATTGACTTAACGGACACAAATTTTGTGTGAAATGTAATATATTTTTTCAATTAAGCGTTAGTTTAACAATTGTTATTTTGATAAGTAAAATTAGACAAACAACTTCACAAAACAATGGCTGTATACGAACTTTTCAGTTTACCCTTTTCATTATTACATTAATGAGATTTCTATTACCTGGTAAGTAACACTAGCTAATAGAAATCTGCGGTTTTCTATTAGGCAGAGCTATTTCTCCAATCGGGCTGCTTTAGTACGCTCTACCTTTTAAGGTAATTATTTAGTAAAATCCAAAAATTTTTGACATATATAGCGTTTTATTCGTAATTCGTATTTAGCTACTTATGTCATTTTATTCGTTGTTTGAACACATTTGCAATAATTGTTTTAAACGTATGATCTATTATTTTCAATAAATCCTTACAAGAATGAGTAGTTCCCCATACATGGAAATGCACATTCATTATACCCGGTGCAAAAGAAGGATGCGAGGACTGATGTCGTTCTATCCACCAATCTCTAAACAGTATTGACACAAATGTCTTCGAAGAACTTAATGGGGATTTCTTCTATTTTAACCGTTTTCATTATTGTTTCTGGGGGTAATGGATGGAGATAAACATATATCGCCGAGGTAATGGATATTGAACTACTGCTAAACTTATGTAATGTCAGTATCAGTGGTTATTTGCTAAGATGATCCATTTCCTATGTACGGACTATAGACATAAATGGATAGGATACGGCTAGAATAGTTTATTTCAGCTACTTTCGTAGTATTATGTCATATGGAATTCTTCTTTGGGGTAACTCCGCGGACATTAACACCATTTTTTTATTGCAAAAGAGAGCCATAAGAGCTATCAACAAACTTGGTCCCCGGGAGAGCCTTAGAGAAAAATTCAAAGAAATAAATATTTTAACAGTCGCATCGCAATATATCTATGAAAATCTTTTGTATATCCATAAAAACTTAGACTCATTTAGTAAAAAGGGTGATACTCATAGCATAAATACTAGATATAAGCATAATCTTGTGTCACATGCAAGCCGTCTCCACAAAATAAGTAATTCTTTTATGGGGCAATGTATACGGTTCTATAACAAACTTCCCAGCAATATAAGAGAATTGTCAATAAACAAATTTAAAACTACTATTAAAGCCAAATTGTGTAGCAGGGCATATTATAAAGTATCTGACTATATTAATGATAAAAATGCCTGGGAGTGAGTCGATCCAATTATAATGTAAGTAATAATAATAATAACAATACTTTAATATAATAAATTATGTAAATTTGTTTGGATACCAAAAGAGGGATGCCTGAGTTTTTGGCAGTGTTTTTATCAGTGCTCACCTAAACTGCACGGTAGGGAAAAAAATTGTGACGATTCCAAATAAATGTAGCCATTTTTACGGAATAAAAAGATTTTGACTTTGACTTAAACTACATATCTAGTTGTGTTACTCTACCTAGTACGGGGTAAACGATATCGATCGGTATCTCGGACATTTCAAGATTCTGTGCCTTTCACAAATAATGAAAACATTTACGAACTTTTCATCTGTTGCTGATGTAAGGATGTAACATTAGAACCTTTTGAGTTGAACTTTTTGAGACATTAAAATCATCGTTCAACAAATCACAAGATCTTAACCCATCTAATAGGAATGTGGTGGATCACATTTAGCCGTAACTTAAGTTCATATTTTGTAACTACTTACCACGAGGAGTAAACTTCAAAAATCACCTCAATCCTCGATAAGCGCGCTGAACTTTTCTTTTATGCCTTTTTATTCTTGGGAGCCTTTTCTGTGATATCAATATCCGCTATAGAGTAATATTTACCACATATACAAGTGAATCGTTTTAGATTTTTATTACTCCGTATTCAAATAAAACATCATAAACACGTGTACCATACAATTCGTTTCCGAATTACTCGTGAGATGATAAGTTAATGAGTACAGGAAATTGAATGATTTACAATTCATTTCAAAGCGTGAATCGCATATAGGTAATTTGCTTTTACAATTTAATCACCGTTTAGCCACGATTTGAGTCATATAAATAACAATAGTATATTTATTTCAATTTCATTTTTGATTTGCTCGTTAAATTACATTTTAAATAAAGATTTTTTTAATTATTATTTTTTAATTAAATTTAATTACTACGCTCTATATATATTATTTTGCTTGTGAACACTGTTTGCCATAAATAAATCGATCACGCAAGCCTATGGATGACTTTAGTAGTCACGAAATCCTCCATGCCTCGGTGGGCCCATTAAGTCTTCTGTTTTAGGTAGATGACAGTCGTTAAGATAATCTAAAAGAGAGATAGACTGCATCAGACCAAGCCTACGAGGGGGGTAATTAGCACCTCATAGAAAACTGCCGCCAGATAATAATTTTCTACAGAGCTGTTGTGTTCTTGCGAGTAAGTAAGGTTGTAAGCTGTAAGCTCCTGTTTTTGCTGTGGAAAATAATTTAAATTTCTAAACATTGTAAAAATGGAATGTTCACCTCCCCGTGTGAGGTTCGGACCCGCGAGCTCTTGATTGCTGGTCGATATCTATTCCAATTGAGCTAATATGTAATTAATTATGCCCACTTAGCAGTACATTACTTAGTACATATATGACGAATGGAAAATTTTGCCACCATTACAAACCTTCCAGGTAACTTAGTTGAATGTTTGCAATAGAGAGGTCGTAGTTTCGAACCCATTTATGCCGGACAGGAAAAAATATATATTACAAAAATAGTTATGAAACATAAAAATAATTCTATTTATTTTACCATAAAATATACGTGTGTCTTCTAAATATAGGAGATCGTAGGAATATTCACATATTAGGCTTATTATACAATGTCCTCTTCAATCCATCTTCTCCACAATACCTAAAAGATAGAGTCCAGTTCCGCGACGTAGACAGTCGCCTTCGTTCTTGTGGAAACATGTTACTAGATATCCCTTCTCAGTGCACAAACACTTATAGCTGTTCATTTACTGCAAAAGTCGTAAGGCTCTGGAATCCTCTTCTCCATGAAATCAAAACGGTACCTTCAATCTTCTCTTTTAAATTCCGTATTCTGAAGTTTTACATTGGCGACAATTGAGCTTAATTTTTATATTTCAATGTGTAGTCGATCAATTAATTTATTGTTATTGAATTTATTCTTAATTTTGATAGCATTTTCCTATATTCTTGTATAATATTGTTTTATTATTCGTGTTATCACTATTTTCTTTATATTGCATAGTTTATGTATAGATGTACTCGTAGTTATGTTGTTACTTATGTATTCTCCTCAATTATTGAGGTAGGTACAGTCTGTAATGTACATGTGCTTTTACGACACTCAAAAATTTTCTATCAATGACTGAAGGTTGACTAGTAGAGATCCCTTATGGGATAAGTCCGCCTATGTACCATTGTCTCTTTTTGTATTTATTGTTATTGTGTATTTCTTAATGTACATTAAAGATATTACAAACAAACAAATATAATATGTGTTTTATTCTTTCTCGCGTTATCCCGTTTCCTTATTCATTAGGGACGTTGGGGTCCGCTACCTAAGCCTAAGGATTTGGCGATGACACTGAATTTGACATAGAGCGACTACCGTCAGGCTTCTACAACCCAGAGAGAAAACCAGACCTTTCTCAAGTTAGGTTAGGTTAGATTTTCGAAATGTAATATCTTGGACATGCAGGTTACCTCACTATGATTACAATCAGCCGGTTCCATATATACTAAGCTACTACTGCTTCTTGCTTAAATATAACATGTATATATATATATATATATATATATAAAATTCGAATGACATTGTACCGATAGAACATTCACTTGAAATTTCGTTATTCAAGTAAGGGAGTTAAAACCCAATTTAAAAGTTTCTTACTGTTCATTCTCTCGCTCGGGTGAAAATACTTTTCTCGTCAGGCACAAGAAAAAAATTGAAAACAACCCAGTATCGACGTTTGCCTATCGAACACTAAAAAGGTAAAACTTTATCGCCTCGTTTTTACAGTATCCAGGACTGGATTAAGTTAAAACTGTTTGGTAAGAACTGGCAATACTTTAACTTAAAATGTTGAGCGCTTACGTGACCGTTATATACAATTATAAAGATAAGCCGAATTCTATATTGGTGTTGATAGCGGGGTTGCCATATCGGTGAGGTCCGGAACTACTTGGGGCATTTTCCGTTTAACTACCAAAAGACGACTTATCATAAAGTATTTTTACGCCATGAAATTGCCTCTTGTTCTTAAATTAAATGTATTAATACAACAAATTTTATATAGCGTGGAAACTAAGAACACATTTTCTTATTTCAGTACATTTTGTATATATTTTCGAACCAATCATAACGCTGCTGATAGGTATTGTTCGCTCGTTTCTGTGCTCATCCTGTTTTATTACTTTTTGAATCACTAGTTTTACATATGAAATTTAAAGCATAATAAAGCATATATATGTAATTCATTTTATTTAGTGTTAGGGCATAAGTATACTAAATAATGGAGCAGCCCGTCTAGGCATGTACTCGTAGCTTTGCATCTACGAGTTATAGAAGAAACCGCAGTTCACTGGAGGGTTGTTGTATTTCTGAGAGTAAACGTTAGTGGCAGGGCTGGCAAAGGGCGGCCCGTACTCCTTCTGTTATAAGCATTAATAAGTTACAGTAATTACTTTATATAAGTTTCTCAGTTTACCGCCTAATGTAGTACAAATGTGTTCTGTCTTATAAACGATTTTCGCTCGACAATTTCTATTTTTATTAAACTATACAAAAAGTCTTTAACTTCCTGCTGATAATGAAAGAACAGTGGTTACCGAATAATATGACATCTCTGTGAAGGTTTAATGTAAGAAGTAATATCCCAAGAATACAAAAATGTACGCCGTACATATTTGGCCTAACTTGGTTAATATACGACATACGCGGCATGAATTATTAATATAATGTCGTAAGAGTTAAGCCCGGGGTTGCTACTATTTCGCACATTATATACGACGATACTTAAGCATGAAATACAATAGAGGAGGTAGTGGATGTAAATGCCGCGTCTCGCCAGTGCCTGCTTTCTTGTGCTCACAACCTACTTGGCTCCAAATCTTTAGTTTATGCAAAACTCCGTGAAAGTAATGCTACCAACTTTTCCCGGAATCCTTTCCATTTTTGTACTATATTATCGTACTTATTTATATGTGTTGGCCCAGAAGTGACACTCAAAATGAAAGAGAGTGTTTTTACTTATCGAGATGAACAATTTTTACTATGGGTCTGATAATGAAATCGAAAAAGACATCCTCGTAAAAAAATAATCCTGTGTTCGAACTATTAACTACTAACGTTTTTGAGTAGGCACAAACCCAGAGATCTACACAAAAACGTTCGGACACCGTGAGCGATTTTTTATGAATCGGAACATATATAATTAATCCATCCATGTCGGTAGATGTAATAATTGAAAAACCAATGTAAGACAAATGTCACCTTAGTCTTCCTGCGACTACGTATGCTGCAAAGCATTCTAAACGTCAAGTTCAACAAAATAAATAAAACACGCGATATTTCCGTTAAAAATTGTTTAATTCAATACAATTTATGAATATTAACGTTGTATGTATTAGAATGATTAGGATTTTTGATTATTAGTATAAGAAAATACATGAAAACAAATATTAGTATAAACCAGGTGTATTATTAGTGATATTATGAATTCTGAATCTCATGATTATGAGTTTCGATCATTGGTATTACCTAAATATTTTTATGAAGAGTGATCATTATGATGTAAAATGGTATGAGAAATATTTTCGGACTTCCGATAATAGGACTTAAAATGTTATGTAAAAAAATGAGCACCCCTCTTTTGACTAGGTATACTATTTTTTGATACGTCAAGTCAGTTGTTAATTTTGTATCACGTCACCCTATAATCTATTCTAGAATCAGCCTTTTTTTCTTTTTTACTTTAGTTTTTGTATTTTTACCTGTTTTTTATAGTACGTGTGTAATTTTATCTACTCGTATTATCGCGTATCATCTAATCGTCTTATACAGTTGAATGGATATTGATAATTAAGATGACGTTAGATTCGTCTTGATAACGCAATATGATATGTATGATAATTATGATATTTGACTTTAATAATATAAGGGATCTTAGGCGCCATTTGGTGTAGTTTAAAAAATAGAAAACTTAGAAACCTATCAAGTAAGTTACAAATTGAAGATTTTTTATTTGTCATAAAAATGTAATATACTAAAAACTATTTTGATATAACATTGGCATTCAATGCATTTTTGATCTTTTTAATTTTCAATCAGTGAACTTAAGAGACCGACAATGCATTGACTTAGTTAACTTTTGATCCAGTGTGATTGCTTTTTAATTATTTTCATAGTATACTTCTACCATTATTACATGCGTTTTCCAGTGGATTTTAGAGTCTGCGAGACGATCAGTCTTCACTTACTTTCAAACAAGGGCTATGCAGGCATAGGCATAGGCAGGCAAGGCATAGGCAGTATAGATTCGTTAGAAATAACTTTAAATTTCTGCAGGCTATCGATTAACGATACCAGAGCGTTTATAAATAATATTAATGGAAACTGCCTACTATAACTTAGAAATTACAGCAGAATAGATGCCCTTCGAACACCATCAAACAAACAACTTTGCGTGACATATATGAAATAAATGAAAATAATTGTAGTTTATTGTACCACATGTCAATTGTAAATCAATCCATATATAGTTTACGTCAGAACAGGCATACTGTCCTGTAATTTCTAACGTATACAATACTTTTACCTTAATTGCAAAGAGACCTCGAAACTTTGTATAAGGAAGTGATGGCTCGTGAGGGCATGAACAAAAATTCATTTTTGTTGGAGAGTAGGTACAGTCGACCGTAGTTCAAGTGAAATTTATTTACCTTTCGAGCGACCTTTATCCTTTTCATATGGATGTTTTTATTTGCAATTCAACTGTTTATTCATGATCAGTGTGAGATATACAAGAACATACTCATGTGTAAGGAGCTGATACTTTTCGTACATACATACATACTCTCACGCCTGTCCCCCATTAGAGTAGGCAAATACTATGTCACATGGAATGCCAGGTCCACCGATCCAACATACCTCTTTCGTTTCGTCTGCATCTATATACCTCTTAATGCTTGCTAGCCGATTCCGGGTCCTTTGGTCAAGTAGTCATCGATGTGTGTGACTCGAAAGCGACCCTTGCTGACATCATCATTTACTCATTGAATTAAACAATTTTTAACGGAAGTATCGCGTGTTTTATTTATTTTGTCGAACTTGACGTTTCGAATGCTTTGCAGCATCCGTGGTCGCAGGAAGTCTAAGGTGACATTTGTCTTACATTGGTTATTCAATTATTACATCTATTGACATGGATGGATTAATTATATACGTTCCGATTCACACAAAAATCGCTCGCGGTGTCCGAATGTTTTTGAGTAGATCTCTGGGTTTGTGACTTGATTATTTTTAGAATTGGATCCCAAGCGATAAATAAAACACGCTATACTTTCGTTAAAAATTGTTTAATTCACTGTGTAACAATCGCGAAAACTTAAGACAATACTATCGTCATTTACTGTTGCTCGATACACTTACTTCGTAGTTATCCCATATTGTCATTCATACTTTTTAAATATCCAAACCACCTTGGCATGTCCTTTTCAGATATTTGTCATTACATTTTCCTCAATCCACATTGTTCTCGTATCATGTTATTCCTTTCTGTAACACCACCTGTTCTGTTAACACCACATATACTCTTCAGATGTATTGTTTCTACAGTATCGACTTTACTATCGCGCTGCTGCTGTATATTTACATTTCCACTCTGTACCCATATTATGTCTGTCGGTCTGTATTGGGTGATTAGAAATTTAGCTACTCTAACGTCTCGATTACATTTTTAGCAAACATGACATAGTTGTGTATGATCTGAGAACTTGTATTAGACGAACGGACTGATGATTTGCAACAGGATATTGGACTCTGTGTCAATAATCATTCAGTTATGTATATTCATCTGCGCAAATGAAGCCGGTGAAAAAATGCAGAAATTTCATGAAATTGTACTTAGCATATTCCTAGATGAAAAATCATTAGTCGTTCACTGCATGCTCCAAGCATTTTAATAATTCTATGAGACTCGTAACAGTATTATCATCCATGACGTGGTGCTAATACGTATCCAATATGCAATTTTGTATTGTCAGGACCCCGTAAACAGTTACCGAACACGCATCACTATTATTATTATTATATTACACCGGTAATATATTTAGCCAGGACTTGCATTGAGGAGAATGGATCGCAATTAAGAAGTTATTAGATTCAAAGGCGCCATTCAGGATTCAAAGGCGCAAGCAGATACTATACGGCAGATAATATTGAACTAATTTAACCAACTTCATATAAAGGAAATGACGCCAGAATTATCAGACAATGATTCCTTGTGTCATTTGATAATGTAATTACATGGGGTATATAACCATCTATATATAACGATATAACCATGCGAAGAATCATTCAGAAAAACAATAAGGTACAACATTCATAATTCAACATTAAAACATTCAGAAAAACAATTTGTATATTGTGTTAGCCTTCAAATTGATGGGGGAAAATACAATATTGGTTAAGAATTGCAATCTATAGCAATTTTCGTTTTCCAAACTTAGGTCTCATTAAAATTATTAATAATTCGGAAATTATATTAGCAGAAGAATATATATTAATAGAAGAATATCTATTCTTTCCATAAAGTAATCAATCATACTATAATTATGGGTGATTTTAACACCTGTCTTCTCAATGGTGGTTATCGATCAGTTTCCCTTTAATCTCTTACCAACGCTTATAACTTAACTATTTTGTCTCTTGATACAACTCTTTTCTTTCCTAGTTGTAAGCGCTCCCTCCTTGACTTCATTCTTGTATCATCTCCCAGTCATGTCATAAAACATGGCCAGTGTCCGGCTGAGGCGTTTTCCTTTCACGATCTTCTTTACCTTTCTTACAAAGTGCGCACTCCTAAAGTCAAACCTAAAATTCTCCTGCAATGTCATTTTAGTGGCATGGATGTCAACAAGTTACGCGAAGACATGCATCATATCAACTGGTTTCATCTTTTAAGGGATTTGGCGGTCGACGAATAAGTCAGTCTCTTCACTGATAAATTGATATAGCTGTACGACCATCATGTTCTTATACGGCCAGTAAAGATTAAGCATCTATCTGCCTGCGCCTTGGTTAACAAGAAATTAAGAGTTATCTTGCCAAAAAAAAAAAACATTGCAAAAGTTAAATAATCGTACAAGGCTAATTCGGACAGATATCGTGATCGTTACATTCACGCTCGTAATATCCGCAACAAGAAAAGGAAAAAAAGAAGGAAAGGAGAAGGGGAAGCACAACATCGCCATATCCGTAAGTCTGTCGAGAATGGGGACCCTGCAAAGGTCTGGAAATTCTTAAAATTTATTGGAGTTGGAAAAAACCATCACAATAATTCTAATGATGTCAATGTAGATGATCTCAATATCCATTTTTGCTGCTGTTTTGATAGCAGCACTAAAATAGCGACACTTAATCTTTCATCACTTTCAGTTTCAGATTTTCCACCATTCACCTCCTTTACTCAATTTACGGACAGTGATGTTGCAAAGAACGTGCGTACAGTGGCGTCAAATGCCGTAGTGGATGACAGCGTTAGTCGTCTTATGATCCTACCGATTCATAATATCATCCTTCCTGTTATTACACTGATCCTAAATAATTCCATGCTAGGAAAAATGCTCACGTTTTCCCCTTACCCAAACATTCTTGCTCAGATTACCGTCCCATTTCTATTCTCCCTTTTTTATCCAAGGTCCTCTAACGTTTGGTTCAGCAGCAGTTAAGTTGTTTCCTCGATAAGCACAAGATTCTCAATCACTTTCAATCCGGTTTCCACCCTGGTCATAGCCACTCTCTTGAAAATTACAGACTATGACATTCTTTTAGTACGTTTACGTTCGATCAATATATCTCCTTCGGCAATTAAGTAGTTTCGTTCTTACCTGTATAGCAGCGAGTACGTATTGAGGAAACGTTCTCTTCTTGGTGCTCTTCAACTGCTCTTGTACCTCTGAGTGTATTGTCTCCTCTTTTATTTGCTTTATTCATTAATTCTATCACATCCGAACTTCGCTCCTCCTGCCATTTATGCAAACGATTTACAGATTTACACTCAGGCTCCATTGTTTGAACTTCCAAATGCCATTTCCTCGTTTAATGAAGATCGCCCACGTATATCTGTCTGGATGTGTCTCGTGGTCTCTTTGTCAACCTTTCAAAATCGCAAACCATTATTATATGTAGTTCTCGTCGCATGTCAAAAATTGACTGAAATAATATCCCTTAAGTTATGTTTGACGGCACACCGGCAATAAAGTTCAGTAATAAAGTGAAAAACATGGAAATATTTTTTGATAATTTTTATCTTGGTCAACGCAGATTGCCGAAGTTAGTAGGAAATTGTTTACTGCGTCTGGTTCCCTTAGAAGGAAATTTTCTACCACTAGACACTAAAATTACACTAGCATAATCATTGCTCCTTCCTATCCTCGACTATGCTAATTCCTGTTACCTAGATATCATCGAAAACCAATTAAATAAGTTTCAGCGCTTTCACAACTTTTGCATACGATTTATATTTGGACTTCGTAAATATGGCCATGTTTCTGAATTTCGTTTTCAGCTTAAGTGGCTTCCTATAAGACTTCGTCACAACTGGCACTGCCTTTCCCTTCTTTACTCTGTCCTCTTTGATCCTACACCCCAACCTATTTAAAGGAATATTTTGTCTTTCATAGCGATTCACATGGTCGTACCCTGCGTGACGCACTTTTACTCCATCTTAAAATACCATGCCACTACTGAACTATTTGTGCGAATACTATTTCTGTTCTTTAACAGTATATGGGTGCCTGATCTATAAGATCGAAGTTTTTAGTATGTGTGAATATATTGATCAATTCTAAATTGGTATCATTTTAGACGCCCCTCAACTTCGTCATAACTTAAAGCTTTGAGCCAAATGGTAATTGATTTTTTGTAACGATGATATGTATGATATGATAAATTGAACATACCACGCCGCGATTACAATAGAGGTACGGATTTATTTTATTGGTGACGTTTGTTTATGATTTTAAATTTATTACTTGCATTGTAATAAATTATCGAATGTATGACATCTGACTCAATGTTCGAATTTAGGATGCAAACTCCGATTAAAGCCGACTTCAAGTTAACCGGTATTGAGAGATATGGAGACGTGTAAATAATGTTAAACAGAATATTGGAGCTATGGCGAGACGAACGGCCGGCCCGGCGACAGCCTAGCAGACAGTGTGCCCCTAACCTAATTGGCGCCGATTCTTCCCAAAATGTTAATTTTACGACTATCAGCTTGTTCTCTCTTCATTTAATACTTTGTTGCGATGGCCTGACTCGCCAAAATATACAATTTTCTCTTTTTGGTCACGATCTTAAGAAAATTTGCATTTGGTTGCCGTGAAAATTGAGTTTCAATAACTTTATATTGGCGATTGTTGTTTTTTCACAAGGACGTAGATTATTTCAATTTTATTACCTCGCTTTATTGGCTATCAGTAGGTTTGTTTGTTTGTCTTTTCGGTACAATTTTTATAGTCGATCTGTTTCAAGTATTCAATTTTTTGATGAATTATAATATTACAATCAAAAACCTCTATTCATCTCTTTCTCGGTCTTACTTCATCCGTTGTTGTGTGAGTTTCAACCTGTGGATCTATCCAATGGTCAGGTTTCAAGTCTCTGCGGTCTGCGATTTTTATTCAGCGGGTAAGTAATCGAATCCGTATTTATCTCTCTCTTATTGAGATAGACGTAGAATTTACTTTAATTGCTATATTCTCGATAATAACCTGGTTAAGTACGGTAAAATACTATATATTACTTTCGATTCGTCAAAATTTACCACAGCATTGATGCTTCATATCTGTGATAAATCGTTTAGCATCCGACTAATGGCCTCCGGTTATACCAGTTATTATGATCATATCGTCACTAAATTGAAATGTGAGATGTACTCGCCTTTGACAATGATGGCTTTTGTTGTCCAGTCAAGCGTTTTCAAGTTCAATATAGTCGCACTCTTCTATAGTAACAGACTACTTAATATTCAGCTGAATAGGTTTAGACTATATTCAGCTATAGACTATAGAAATATAGAGAATATAAAGATATTCAGGGACTTAGAATATTAGTATTAAACACGGGCAGTCATTAGCGTAGCGTTATAGAGTTATCAATGGGTACGAAATTTCGATGGAGGCAAAGATAGTGATGGATTGCCGGTTTCGGACTAGAAACGATCCGTTTTTAGGGTTCCGTACCCAAAGGGTAAAACGGAACCCTATTACTGAGGCTCCGCTGTCCGTCCGTCCGTCTGTCACCAGGCTGTATCTCTTGAACCGTGATAGTTAGACAATTGAAATTTTCACAGATGATGTATATCTGTTGCCGCTATAACAACAAATACTAAAAAATAGAATAAAATAAATATTTGAGGGGGCTCCCATACAACAAACGTGATTTTTTTGCTCATTTTTGCTTGATATTGATAACGGCAACAAGTAGACGCTTGAAATATTCACAGAATATTTAGTTATATATTCACTTTAAGAATAAATAATTAAATTAAAATAAAACAAATATTTAAGGGGGGCTCCCATACAAAAAACGTTTTTTTTGCTGTTTTTATAGATAATGGTACGGAACCCTTCGTGCGCGAGTCCGACTCCCACTTGGCCGATTTTTTAAAGTCCATACTGCATAAGTATGAAACACGCTCCGAACCAATGTGTCATTCTCAATCACTCTATTTTCTTTTATTATTTGGAATATAAACAGAAGTCGCAATTTAAAGAGAAATAGTTATTAATTCGTTTTTTTTGTTTTAATAGAATCTATATACTCGTATTTGTATACAATGAAAATTATAAAATAAATGATTCGTTAGTATGTAACTCTAATGGTATTCATTCTAAATATTGTACATTCAGTTACAAATACATTAGTATGTTACAAAGGTTTAGAGAGAGATCGGGAGGCGGGAGGCATTCGGAGTAGTTTTAGCGGTCGCTTGACTTCTCTTGTTTGCGCACAGTTAAAAACCACAAATCAAGTGAAACTATCCAACGGATAAAACGCTTACTGAGTGCCACACGTCCGCCCACGCTGCATGTATAGGAATCTATACGTGTAGGTACATAGTTTTGTAAGCTTTTTAAATAACACAAGCGAAGGAAAAATCACAAGGAAAACTCAAATGCTGATAAATTATTCATTTGCAATTCTTATTTTAATGTTTGCTTTGTTATTCTTTTTATATGTAATTATAATTACAAATATCATTGCGCGCAAGTTAAGGTTCGAATTATAAATGTTCTCGATTTGTGAAGTGTAAATTTCTTCAGGTGTGTTAGGCAAATTATGGTAGGCGAAATTTTGTCTCCATGACAGCGTATTTTTTATAATAAGTTTTTTTATTACGTTGACGTGTTTGAAATTTGGCAATTGATAGAGTGTAAGTTCTGATGTCAGTATAATTTGATATCCAACATCGAACAAATTACAACTTCCTGGTTGATTGTTGTATTCCCGAGAGGGTGCAACATAAGCTCCTGAGGAGTTACTCTATTAGCAGTGGAGATGGCAACGCGCCTCTTGTGTTGCAAACGTTCATAAGATGATATAATTACTTCATACCATGTGGGCCTTATGCTTATTTCCCTCCCATCTTTATACTAAAAAGGTTAATTTTCGTTGCTTTCTAACTACTTTCATTATTATCTCAAGCATACGTAGTATACATTTATTCGTCAGCGCAGCGTTTATCCCACCCAGTCTCTATAGATGTCTAAAAAATCTAATTTAGCGGGAACGTCTGAAGAAGTCTAGGCATAACAATTAAATGTCATAAAAAAGAACTTCGTTTATGATATTAAATCAAGTTCTATTTAGAATAACATAAAATATCCGACTTGTCTCCGGTGGCTCTTTATTTTTAGAAATTGCGAACAAAATCTAAATTGAAGATTTCACCGGATAACGTCATTGACATAACCTCAAATTACATATTAAGGGATATTTTATCCCATTTCCTTATCTACAGCTACAGCAAATCTAAAATTTTCATACATCATATCATCACGGTCGTCTCAAATTGGCGTAGGCAGAGACTATGGAACGCCAGGTGCAACGACCCAAACATACCTGTCTCGCTTCTTCCACACTCATCAGCCTCTTCATGCATGCTCTTCGGTTTCGGATGCTTTTGATTTGGCCTTTTTAGCCTTTTTTATACGGAGACTCCGCTATCCGTCCGTCCGTCCGTCTGTCACTAGGCTGTATCTCATGAACCGTAATAGTTAGACAGTTGAAATTTCTACAGATGATATATTTCTGTTGCCGCTATAACAACAAGTACTAGAAAATAGAATAAAATAAATATTTAAGGGGGCTCTCATACAACAAACGTGATTTTTTTGCTCGTTTTTGCTCGATATTGATAACGGTGACAGGTAGACGCTTGAAATATTCACAGAATATTTAGTTATATAATCACTTTAAAAATAAATAATTAAATTAAAATAAAACAAATATTTAAGGGGGGCTCCCATACAACAAACGTGATTTTTTTGCCGTTTTTATAGATAATGGTACGGAACCTTTCGTGCGCGAGTCCGACTCGCACTTGGCCGATCCAAACCTGAATAAATATTAGTTATCAAAATATATATTAAACAAAAATGAAGAGAGTGGGATATCGAACTATACCTTCGGACGAGACGGACGTGCGGCCAGAGGAGTTTAATCTTAACATCAAAGTATTTGAAAAAAAAAATTGAGAGGAAAATGAGTGAACTCTGTAGGAGACACAGGGTGAATTCTAAAATGGAAGAGGATGTACAAACTAAGTTTTCACTATCTATCTATCTATAACTTCACGCCAAATCCCTTGCGGGGTAGGCTGAGAGTACCGAGCGCCACGTGACTCGATCCTTACACACGTCACTCGCTTCTTTAACATTCATTGCTCTTCTCATGCACGCTCGCCGGTATCTAAGGCTTCTGACATCACCTTTTGATAGAATACGACCAATAATTTAAATAAGTTTTCACACTCTACAATATCGTAGAAAAGCATCTAGCGCAAAATCAGAAGATGTTCCACGGTTGTGTGGGTCTTGAAAACATTTGATAGGGTTGTGCAAATCCCTTTGCACAACCCTATCAAATGTTTTTTGGGACATACTGCTCGAATATGGATGCCCTATTGCTTGTACTTATGACTATACAGCATGTGTTAAATTTCAGAGAAAGTGTAAACTAAATAATAAATATATAAAAGAACAATTATGTCGTATAAATACTAGGAGAGCTGTAAGAAAACCAATTAAGAAAGATATTTCAGTATTATTATTACAATAATACTGAAATAACTTTCTTTTCGTTCGCCCCACCTACGTTGTAAGGCTAAAACGTCGACGCTTTTACCTCACAACGTTCCCTTGTCATCAAAAAAGAACACATACTTACATTAGAAAATTCCATGTAAATGGTAAAATTACTTTGTAAAAGAGTTTTTGTAACACACAATATCAAAGCACAAATATAAATATATGATTACCTACGTCGAAACGCGCTAATTGCAAGTATTTTATACTTAAAAGGAGATAATATCGACTACTAAGGGTCGATGCCGACATGGGGGGGGGGGGGGGGGGATGTCATACATTGAGAATATGGTAAAAATAAAGACTTTATATGACTTTCCTAAATACCAAAAGGTAATTTGTTAGGTGGGTACTTATAACATTATGTTACGAAGTGAAATATGTTAAATCTCAATTCGGTCGTTGAGACTGTACGTCGCCTATTCTTGGCAGTCACGTATTCATTCTAGCAGTATATTGCACTTTGCATGTCAATGCTCTCACGTCACGGCCAGGGCCGTGCTTAAGGCGGCATTTTATAAACTATATTGCCAAACATGCATATTGTTGTCGTTGTTGGAGTTGATATCCTAGCAGCAGGAACAACACGCATGAGCGGTACTTCTTGCGGGCTTGTTTTCCATGTGACATTATATATAAAATACACCCTGTATAATTAAAATTAAAATCTACACCTGTTTATAAAGAGACAAATCTATGTTTTTGTACTTTTGTCACACTGAAATATACTCGTATAACTGCCACGCCACTACTTATAATATCTTTGTAAAAGTGAAAAATCTCAAACTCGTTAGAAAAAGAAACAATTTTCTACTTTAATTGGAGAAACTGATTTCATAATTTTACACTGCGGTCTCGGCATGAGGAAGAATAGTGCAAGTTAGGCACCGAGAATATATTGATCGATCACAAAGAAGAGAGTATTAATATTAGTGGAGAGCACCAAGTAACGTAATTGGGAAAACTGAGAAAAACAATCAAGGAAAAAAGACATGGGGGTCAAGCAGTGTGTAAAACTTTTGCTTTTCTTGCAACAAACGATGACAGCATAGCATATATGCTAAATAAAACTTCTAATCGCGTGTTTACTCATCCTGCCTGTTCTAGGTTCTAGAATTTTGTTATTGTTATAGAAATTACAAAGAACTAGGAAATATTTCAGTATGACAGTGATGTGCAGAAAGCAGTTTTCGCAAATTTTCAAGGCAAAAAAATGTTTTTGACAGTTTGCAGAAAGTAATTTCCTCTTCTCATAAATGTATTCAGATCAAAGGAGATTATATTGAGAAGATAAAATAATTTTGTGGCGATCGCAAGGGGTATATTCTCGCAAGTTCCTCTTAAAATATAATCAACTCTGCGTATTTATTAATTTTCAATAAATAATAATAAGACTTTATTATATTTTAAGAGAATGTCACAAGAGATATATAGTAGCGCTTCTTGACTAAACTATAAACCGGAATCCCTTTCACAAAGTATACAGGAGCTTAAATGTTTAGATGGGTCCGTATATCCGTCCGCAAACTAATTTATCTATGGCTCGGTATAGTTTAAATTAACGTAAGCTGTATATATCGCCATGTTTAACACTTGCTAACGTGATTTAAGTTGTCACGTGGCACTATCTATTATCGAGTAAAGTGATATCACAATTTCAATTTTATATTTTAATTTATAACCCTCCATTTCGCGTATGTTTAAATGTACCTTTATATTACAAACCTACATATACATGTATTGTATTAAAATTAAGTGTATCAAATCAGTATATATGAAGGTGCATAATTTAATAATATTTTTTTAACAGTAAGTACGAGTATTATGTATCAGGTTTTTAAAGCGCTTTGGTATTAAGCGTGATGGCTTCACTTAAGCGTCTAAATAAATTCCGCATAATTTAATAAAACCATCGTCATACGCCATGGAAAGATACAAGAGATTCACGTTGTTTGTACGTAACGCTATGTACGGACAACCATACATTGCGTGTAATAACGAATAAACTCAAAATACTACGGTTGAAGTGCAGTTAACTGTACATGATTATAATGGTACTGATTATATAATATCCTCTTTTTATTTAATTATCTGCAACTTACATGAATTTGATGGTTTTTAACTAATACAGTAACGCTTAGACTTAATATTATGTACAATTTTTATATTTACTACATTATTCATTCATAATATTTTTTGTAAACTTAGACAGCTTACACGTAATTACCTAATATACATTATTGCGTATGCTGTTTCTGCTTACCTACGGTATATACTAGTATTGCATCATGAGCAGTGTTAGCCTAGTGGATAAAGAACTGGCCTATTGACCAACTAGCACCCGATTCGAATCCTGACATGTTCCACTTAATTCGTGTTTTCTTATTTATGTACATATTTGTAATTATTATTTGAGTGGCGGTCTATCTGTAACTTCACGCCAAATCCTTTGCGGGGTTGCGGAGGGAGCTGTGCCTCTTCACTTAAGATTTTACTGCCAAATTTTCCCAACACTCCGTTCACACTATTCCCAGCACTCACGGGTCTTTCCATCTCAGCGGTGTAGAATAGGATAGGTTACAATGTTGTTAGTATTACAATTAAAAAGGGCGCTCACTTTTGGCCTTTACAGACATGCAAATATTGTGTGTATGATTTTAAATCATATTACGCTATATTTACATTATTACGGTAAAAATTATCTAATAAAAAATGTAGAATAACAACGAATTTTGTTAATGATGTACATAGTAATCCCCGCAGGGTAGCTTGTGGCGAGCTGTTGGTGCGCAACGACACCACGGGTACCCGAGTGCTCCAGAGAGTCGATCAGGGCCTTCGTCTCCTGCGTGTCTTCGTCGGTCGGAGTGAAAAGTCAAGAAGGCCCGCAGGACTCTCAGCTCTGGCTTGCCTTAGCATATTGCTTTATTAGGTGATATGCTCCAGAAGGTAGAAGTGTTAAAGGGCATAACGCCGCGAGTAATTTCAGAGAAAGCGCAGCGCACTTTTCGACACCCCTGAGTCACTCACGCCGGTGTTGCCCCCGGCCGACTATCTGTGGCATTTCAGGGGTCCATCTAGTGAGCGGCGAGTCACCGCCTACCGAAAGTAACATCAGATTATGATAGTTATGGCAGGCAGGCTTCTGCAATAGCCCAGTTCCACTTTTTCCGGCATATTTTCAATAGTCCTAATACCTCCGTGACTTGTTCATGGGTATATTATTTCATTAATATCCCCTGAAGCAAGTCACGGTGGGTATAATACATTACATCATTCTTTCCGACAGGGCCTCTACGCGTTGGATTCATATTCCCGCGCACGCCTATCAAATGACCGGGATTCAAACCCGTGAAATAAAAGACATAAATCATAAAATTGCAACTTAAATAAATATTATTACAATAAGTACTGAAATCCATCTATCGTTACATAAAGCGCATCCAAGATATACAGTCTCATCCACTAGTTCCAACACTTCATCATTAACCTTTGGTTATGGTTTCTTCTCTTTTAAATACCATTATCTTTGTCTGTTTCGCATTCAATAGTCAGCCATTCTCCGTACAATCGCCTTTCATTATTGTGACCAGTATTTGCAGTTCGGACGATGTTTCTGCTAATAGACATCGACATCATTTGCATAAAGTAGACAGTTCACCACTAGTTTACCCATGTGTAATCCTGCATTCGTCGACCATTTTCTCTGCAGGCAACTATCGAGACACAGAATATACAGCCTAGCAGACTGCATGCAACCCTGTTTGAAATATTTTACTTCTTAATTATGAATATTGGCAGAATGTATTGTATTGAATTAATTTAATTGGACGAAATGTGACGTGTTGCTGCAACAACAAATGCGGTCCACGAATTCTCCTAAAATTGAATCTAAAAGCCGTGTTGTTAAGAGGATGCATGAAAAGCAAGTGCTAAAAGCATAGATAATAATGGTAAGATCATTGACCTTGCCATTTTCATCTACGTTTCTGCTTATTCTACCAATTTTTGTTAATACCATACATAAACACAGTTATTTACAAAACACGTCTAAAGATTTAAATAAATGAATAATCATTCAATCATAAGATAGGAGCAGAGGTTCAAGTATCTAAATGCTATTATAATAATAGAGGTTATTCTAAATGGTCAATATTTACTGAATCTATAAATACTAGATAATAATGTCACTCGCCTTAATAATTTCCAAAATATAAAACCCACGTACCGGTAATATTGTGCATATAAATACTCAAGCTCGAAACGAGGACCTAGTTTTATAATACAACTTCGAAAAAGTCACGTACTAAAAGGGCTTCTATCCCTCATTACTAAACATAATTTCATACATTTGATCCAGAAATTCGCCTTGGAATTCTGTTTAAATTTCAAGAAGTACCCATAGCAGATTTTTTCAATCACTCACGGTGAAATGTTTTAGGCAGATATAGGTGATTCACATACGAGTACGTTGCGTTACGTACGGCCAATCACACATCTCGTGGTACTGAAAAAATACTCGACCACAATAACCAATGTTACGCCAAAGGTAAAATGTTACGATTGATCTGCAATCTACAAAATTATTTTCAGTTTCATGAACAAAGGCCTCATTAATAAATTACGATTAAGGCATTAGAAAATTAAGACAATAAAACAATTTTTTCCATGCCTTGAGCATACACTCGCGTAATATCAGGTGTATATATGGCTACTTACTTCGAAAATTAATGTTATTGTGATCAAAGATTTCAACTTATTGATCTACACAATACATATAATAAAATCGTAGAATCTTGATACCTTTACATCAAAGTTACTTTGAAAAAAATAACTAGATATTAAGATTAGGTAATAAACTTAAAACAATATTTATTTAAATTTTTGCCTGTTCGTTTGTTGGTTTATATAAGTTTATATAAAAAACCAACTAATGGAATTGTAAATGTAATTACTAAAAAATATGAAGCTAGATTTAGAATAACATTCAGTGTTTATTTTATCTAAATCAACCCACTGAATCAAACGATGTTACATTTTCAAATTCTAGTCTGTCACAATTTCATAATGCTGCCTATTTCAAAGGGAGTGGACAATGTTGCGGGGGTTTTTTGTGTGAGAATAGGTATTTAATTGTTGTAAATGTTTATTGCATTTAAAATTGTTTTTGAAAGTTCAGGGAAAAGGATACAATCATGTACACGATACCCGCACGTGATTAATTTGTATATAGATATGCACATATACTTTTTATACCACGTCGTTATAGCCAACAATCATACATCTCAAGTGACTGATTTGATGTGGTTCCCAGGAATACCGGAGGTATTGTTCGCACTTTGTTGCCCCCACTGCTAATGCATAAATTCTTTACCGAGTACTGGTGTAGTTCTTATCGTTCGTCTAAACAATCCTACAAGAAATTCTGAAACCTTTTCTTCCTTATTTAAAACAGAATTAGAATTTTAAGATTGTCAACAGAGAATATACATTTATTGTAAAAGGTGATAAAACGATACTGATTTATTTAATTCAAATTGGAATCATGAAATAGCCTGAAAAATGGGTTTGAGGAACCTCGAACACACAGTTAAGTATCGTCGACTGTAGCCTGTCTATGAATGAGATTAATCATCTCTAGTTACCCGTCGTATCCATTTTCCATGAGAAGACAATCGAAAACGTCTACCGTAGACAGCGAAACCATGTTCGAAATGTTGACTCAATTTACATTACAAAGGATCTACTTGGAAATATCTGATGGACCTACGCCAACACTGTTCGTTACAGGTTCTTGAAACCTAGCACAACACAACAATTACTGAGTTGTACAATGAGGAATTACAAATGATGCGGGAAAATTTCTCTGTCAAACAACCGAGAAATTGTAAATTTGCTCTAGTCTGAAATTAGAAATTAGAACATGCCACTAGCTTTGGTTACCAAACAGTACTTCAGCTCGGTGCAAAGACTCATGTTATATATATGTCTCATGTCAGACCGCATATGGGGTACTGTAGTCACCTTTGGGCGGTGGCACCTGGATACCAGCTAGGACCTTGTGACTCGGTGCAAAGACGAGCTGTGATGATCGTTGATGATCCTAAACTCACACACGGTAATGGGCCCATTAGTTTAAGAAGAGACTTTGCCTCCCTTTGTGTGTTCTACCGATTGTACAATGGGTTGTGTTCCAAGGAGTTGTTCGACATGATGCCAACAGTCTCCTTTTACAATCGCATCACTCACCGATGGCTGGGAGTTTATCCTCATACACTGGAGTCGCAATGATCACGTACTGTGCGGTTCCAGAGAAGTTTTGTACCGAGAACTTTGAAGTTGTGGAATGAGCTCCCTGTCGAGGTTTTTCCTAGGGACTACAGATTGGGGTTCTTCAAGAAATTAATGAGGTGGTTTTTACAGGGTCGACAACGCAAGAGTCACAAATGTCCATAGGCTACAATAACTGCGTACCATCAGGCAGGCCGTACGCTTGTCTTGTCCTTAGTGGTATTAAAAAATATATATTTCTTCTTCACGACAACGCTCGTCCACCCACCACATAACGGGCAATTCCAAAACTACAGCAGTTAACATTGAAATCTCCGTCACTCACCAGACCTTGCAGGGGATAAGTTTTTACAGAGAAAAGATTTCAAATCTGATGGGGCTGCAAAAAATGCATTTAAAACATTCATAAAGCTCCTAGGGCAGTGCACTCTACAAAGGCATTGCCTTTATAGAGTGTACTACCCCATGAAGACTATTATAATATAAGTATTTCAATTATATACCGAGTTTGAGGAGTCATATTCTTTAAACTGTCATTTACAAAAGTCGCTAGTAGCCGCCGGGCTAATAATAATAATCCCCGCAGGGCAGTTTGTGGCGAGCTGATGGTGCGTAACGACACCACGGGTACCCGAGTGCTCCAGAGAGTCGATCAGGGCCTACTCCGACGTGTCTTCGTCGGTCGGAGTGAAAAGTCAAGAAGGCCCGCAGGACTCGCAGCTCTGGCTTGCCTTCATTGGCCGTCCAGAGAGGAGTCGATAGAGTATATTGCTCTAGCTGATGATATGCTCCAGGGGTGGAAGTGTTAAAGGGCATAACGCCGCGAGTAACTTCGGAGAAAGCGCAGCACACCTCTCAACACCCCTGAGTCACTCACACTGGTGTTGCCCCCGGCCGACTATCTCTGGCATTTCGGGGGTCCATCTAGTGAGTGGCGAGCCACAGTCAGATATGATAGTTATGGCAGCTGTTCGTCCCTCTTCTGCAATAACGTCGACATGTTGCATTTACTAACAGTAGTGGGTGGGTGCCGGCCGGCGCTAGGCTGCATGAACTAATTGGTGGCGGAAGCACACAAAGCAGGTTAGATCAAATTGCATGTAAATTTGACTTTCGCAAAATAACGCCCGAATCTATTAACTATATATATATAGATGAGTCTTGGGCTCTCTCTGTCCATACATCCTTCTACTTTTGCGTTTATATCAGTTTCGTCATTCTTTCTACTTGCAACTTACAAGTCGCGTCGGAGACAACTGAGCATTTTTCTTATCTTAACACCGAAAAAAGTGAGTTGATCTGAGAGAGCTCAAAATATCTCATTCGTCCCGCAATTTTTCTCAAATTCTCGCAAATTTTGCGCAACGCTCGCAACACGACGGGCGTTTATGCTACTTTCTTGCTCTCACTCTCTTTCTGACAAATCCAGCTCGTGCTTCCATACATTAGCGTTGGTAGCAGTACCTCGTTGTGTATAGCGAGCATGTATGTATTTTATATATAAATAATTTGAATCAAGCTTTTGCTATCAAGAAGTTTTCTCAACGCTCCATTCACACTACTCCCTGCATTCACTCGCCTCTACACATCAGCGGTGTACCTTCCATCCATGCTGAAAGTGCATTGAAGATATTCCAATTCAATCACTTATTCCAACACTACATTATGTATACTATTGTAAATGTTTATATATTTTCATTGTGTAGTATCAAGGGAAATAAATATCCCCCGTAACACTAGTGCCACATCACGCAGTAGTGCCAGGGGAAAGAAAGGGAGCTTCACCAACTTTTCACCAACACGTGAGTTTCATTAATAATTAACCGATATCCGCCGTTCTGCTATATTGTTTGGTGCTTTTAGTACGTCACAACTCTCAATATTTTCTAGATAATTAGAGTGTTAAAAAAACAATTAAAACTTTGTACATGTAACTGAAAGGCTCACATTTAGTCGCTGTACTCGTACAAAGTCAAACAAATTCAAACTTCTTAATAGCAATTCTTATATATATATATATATTTATTTATATACTGAAATACACGACATACACTTTGATTACCAAGTTTCGTGATGAAGAAATGATAGAATTTCGATTCCTTAGAATGTATTACATAGGTGAAACTTTCGACCTTTTTGTTTTTCTTTTTTTTTAGAAGTATTACATATTTATATATGTATGTATATAATATACATATATAATATGAACGACGTCATAAACCATGTTCAAAATAATTTAAGACGTAAACAAATAAAATGACTTAGAATATTTAAAATGTATACCGGGAGTAACATCTTCGCACATATCAAACACAGGTTCTTAATTTTATGCTTTATTTAACCATTAAGCCTTATGTGGAGAGCGATATATTCATTATGCGGAATCGTTACGCTTCTGGCATCCATTTCCTGGTAATAAAGGAGCTGAGGAGGAGTTGTTTCTTATATTAAACAAATCTTTATTTTTAAATGCCCAAGTTTGATGCATTAGCTTTTTTTAGATTTGAGATCATCTATCAACATCAAAATAAAGATCAAAGAAACAAAGAAATATTTACTACTTGTGAAATATCAGACGGTCCAAAATTTCTTTGATGGAAAGGGTGAACCTATTCTTAATATATAGTGGTATTTACAACTTTTGCTACTGTTTATGTCCCAGTAAAATAAAAGAATGAGAGAATTAAATAATTTGTGGGGAGCGAATAATTGCCGAGCGCATTTCCTGTCATTCAGCTATAATAACTGCAAAGTCGGTGGAGCTATGGGAAGGTGGCTTGCTCCGCCTTCTGAATTACGAAAATAATTCCGTCTCCATAAAAATAATTACTTTTGTATGAGGATGTTTCCTTTTAATGGTATTAATAATAATAAACCCCGCAGGGCAGCTTGTGGCGAGCTGTTGATGCGTAACGACACCACGGGTACCCGAGTGCTCCAGAGAGTCGATCGCCCTGATCTTCGTCTCCGGCGTGTCTTCGTCGGTCGGAGTGTAAGTCAAGAATGCCCGCAGGACTCTCAGCTCTGGCTTGCCTTCATTGGCCGTCCAGAGAGGAGTCGATAGAGCATATTACTTTATCAGGTGATATGCTCCAGGAGTACGCCGCGAGTACTTCGGAGAAAGCGCAGCACACCTCTCGACACCTCTGAGTCACTCACATCGGTGTTGCCCCCGGCCGAAATTGCCGGAAGTAACATCAGATATGTTAGTTATGGCAGGTGTCCGTCCCTCTTCTGTAATAGCCCAGTACTAATAATCTCTCCAGACTTCATTTTAATAGCCCAATAATTTCCAACACATTTGCAATAGTCCCAGTACCTGCCGTGACCTGCTCATAGATATATGGTTCTATCGATATTTTTAGGAGCGGGTCTCGGTGGGTATACGACATTACATGAATCTTCTCAAAAGGGCCTCTACGCATTGGATCCTTATCCCCGCACACGCCTATCAAATGACCGGGATAATACCCATGAATCAAAATAAAATATAATAATAATAACGTAAATGTAATTATGGATAATGCAATGAAGTTATACAAATAAACAAATAATAATAAATAAAAAGCTCGCAAAGTTATCGACTACTCCACAGAGTCGATCACAGCCTTTGTCTCAGGTGTGTCTACGTTAGCCAGAATAGAAACCAACGAAGACCCGCAAGATGCTCACTCTGCCTAGTCTTCATTAGTTTTCCAGAGCAAGGCTACATGCTTCAGTGATAATTGGCATTTCGGGGCTTCATTCAGTGGATGGAAGGCCACCGCTTGCCAAAAGTAGCAGTCAAAAGTGATAGTTATAACTGGCATCCGTTACTATTCTGTAATAGCTTAACCCTTCGAAACCCGGGTGGTCGTATATGACCGCGAAATGTATGGGAAAACGTATATAACGGGTTCTGACTGCTCAATAACCTTCAGATCTCATATTGCAATATTCCTAATACCGCCGCGACCTGTTCGTGGGTATATTGTTTTACTGAAATCCCCTGGAACGAGTCGTGGAGGATGATTACATAAATAACAATACACAAAAATATATTTTTTTATATACAACTAGAATGACAAACAAGCATGCGGCCCGCATTAGATGGTAAGCAGTCACGCAGCCTATTGACGCTTGCAACACGACGGGGATGTTACTCGCGTGCTGCCAATCTTGTGACCTGAGGATGTTTCCAGTAATATATAATTACAATACCCAGTAATTTCTCTGCCATATCTCACCCTTCAAACCGGAACACAGCTATATAAATATAGCTACCGCACACTGCCACAGTGCAGCCTGTGGTTCCTGTTGGTAAGCTGCGACACCACGGGTACCGAGTACTTCAGACTTGGTGTGAAAACACAAGTACAACGCAGGACTTTCAGTTCTATATGGCATGTAGTAAACATTATCGTAACAATAATAGTTGTAAAAGCCCAATCTAAGTAAACAGTAACAGAAATCAATTCATTTACATTTAAATCGTTTTCGTAAATTTTAAAGGTCGCGGAATATAGTTGCTATAGATTCAATTGTGTAGCGTTCATTAAACAACCGTATGTCGTAACCAGCAAACAACATTGTAGCTATGGAATTGAGTATTTAGGTATTTTCCGCTGCAGGTTACGTAAACTAGACTAGTACATTATTAACTTTGTTTTAATTAATCCAAAACTTCAAATTGAAATTTAGATGATGTCTTTCCATTTTACGGTTACCTGAATCGTTTTACACAATTTTCAAGAGGATACCTCGTGTGTATATACAAATACAGGCATACATGTATGAACGTTGGTACGTGAACCAAATTGTAGACGTTTTCAATTTATTTTTTACTTAGCTACCGAAGCAATTAAACTAAATTATATACAGTAATTAGTCTTGATGTAACTTAGCGCTAAAACGATATGGAAGGTCGTGATACAAATCAATGTGTATTCATGTTCACTTAGTCTCATTTGAATATATTTTAAGCAGGATGAAATATATGTATACATACATATATATATATATATATTCACTTGGAAAAACATTTTATTGACATTGACTACCTATCTGAGAACAGTGATAGCAGGCAGTCGCTTCATGTAAAAATCTGTATCTTCGCCAAATCCTTAGGCTTAGGTCAGCGGACCCCGACAATCCTAATGGATCAGAGTACGGGATAAAGTGAATAAGAAGCGAGAAGACCTGTCTGAGAACGTGAAGACTTACACCGTATCGACACTAGAAAGGAACACAAAATCCAACATGTATCACAATCAAACATACACGAAAAAATACATAGAACAGTCTGCATTTCATCAAAACCTTAGAGGTCAAAATAATAGATAATTAGAACTTAGGACTTAAGCAGCTCGAATTGCAAAGCAGATCCACCTTATAAAACAATTTCCTTGCAGGTTCTGGTGTATCAAGCAAGTGAGGACAGGAGGTCTGCGAGCAAGGAAAAGGTACCACCTTATCCTTGTATTGCGAGCACCGCTACCATAATTATTTCATATCAGGCATGCCGTATGCTTATGTACCATCTTGGTGGTATATTAAAAAAAAACAGCAACTTCAGGCACGCGATATATTTGTTGCCACTCAATGTACAGTAAAAGTTGCGATTAACTAATTGAGTAGTTTAGGTATAGATTCTCAAAAGTAATCCCCTGTTAACAACTGAGATGCCTTATTTAATTTCAAAAACATGAACGGGGATTTCGTATTAATTAGGGTAAAGTAACCATTTCGTGATATTCTACGAAAACGGTAGGTAAATTCACTACCAAGGGCTAGATTTATTTTAAGAAGTGTAATAACAAAGGATAAAATTAAAATTTTGTTATAATTTTCGCCACTATCATTTCAATTTGCAGTATTAAATTTATGCCTTGACTGCCCGCTAGTTGGTGGTATGTTATTTAAATTGCATAGTCTGGCAGCTAATGTGTGATAGGCGTAGCTTCAAGATAGCGTCACGCGATGTGTCAATGCATGGCTATAACTGAAAATTGCTGTAATTACCCAACTGCGTGAGTAAATGTCGGATTGTGTTTTTTCGCATATCTGTATTGTGTATTGCCAAGTGGAATTCTTTTTCTTTGTTTTTTTTATATCGCCGAAGTGTCTGCTGGCTGGCTGCGGTTTTCTGTGAGGTGGAGGTACTTCCCCAGGCGGACTGCTTTGATGCGCCAGACCAAGACAAACAGGCATCTTCATGCATACAAATGTTTGTCCTGTGTGGGAATCGAACCCACGAGCGTCGGTGACATAGTCGCGTTATTAACCGCTGTGTCACCGTGTCTGTCAGTAAATAAGGGCACGGTTATGTCTGATGGTAAACAATTACCGTAGCCTATAAAAAGTTATTACGCAAGCGTTACTCATGTGTTACCTAATCTGTAAAACGTCTTCCAATTTTTTTTGAGAAATCCTATGCATAATCCCATGGGAAGCATAACCTCAACAGTTTGGAGTTCAATTCACAACTTAAGCGACCATTACTGTTCTTGTGTATGAGGACAGTATGTGCAACGAATTTATTTTTACCTATTGTAAGAAATTTTCGCGTGGTGCCAGCGATAGTCAGTGTTCTATATAGTTTCATTTCACAGTTTGAAGCATGTAATGCAACCAAGAATATTGTCAGAAAAATTGACAATCTGTATATTAATCAACAGAAGACCTACAGAGGACTTTGAAGGCCTTGGAACTCTGGCAGTAAGGTTCGAAAATAATACTTTCGTATATTCAGCGTTTCCTACTCAATGGTGAACTGTTACATAATGATTCACTTTCTTATTGTAATGTTAATGTCTTCGCAGTACTCCCCCAAGGCAAGATGAGTAATTTATCGCTGTACATCTGGGACTTTAGTTCATGCATAAATGACATTATTTCCCTTGATAAAAATATTTGAGGTAAGACACAAAGTTCTTGTTGCGAATATTTTGCCAATAGTCTATAAAATGAATATTACTAAAAACACATTTATCTATTTACACTGGTCACAATAATTTAAGACGATTGTATGGAGAAAAGCTTACTATTGAATGCGAAGAAGACAAAGATTAAAGTATTTGAAAGAGAAGAAACAAGAACCAATGTAAGTACTACGGTTAATGATGAAGTGTTGGAAGAA
This sequence comes from Pyralis farinalis, assembly GCA_947507595.1. Taxonomy (NCBI): domain Eukaryota; kingdom Metazoa; phylum Arthropoda; class Insecta; order Lepidoptera; family Pyralidae; genus Pyralis; species Pyralis farinalis. The sequence goes on from OX382273.1 coordinate 16,133,346, forward strand.
ATGAATGAGATTGTATATCTTGGATGCGCTGTCAGAGGGATGGAAGGTACACCGCTGATGTGGAAAGACGAGTGAGTGCTAGAAATAGTGTGAATGGAGCGTTGGGGAAACTTCCAGATAAAGCTTGAGCCAGAAAGCACAGCTCGCTATACACAATGCCGTGCTGGTCGCAACTCTTACAGTGGAACTGAGAGCTGGGTATGGCAGAGCATGAAAATACAATAAATACGGTCGAAATGTGAGAGTTGCGCAAAATTTGTGGCGTACACTTGAAGATCGTATTCGAAATTATGATGTTAGAAACAGAGTGATCTGAAAGAAAGTGTCGGTGTTAAAATAAGAAGAGGCATGCTCCATTGGTTAGGAGATGTAGAGTATAGGAATAATGAATTACGAAACATATATACAACGCGAAAGTAGAAGGGTGTAGGAGCCGAGGAAGGCCGAGACTTACCGACCATGACCAAATTGATCGTGTTTTATCAGAAGGTGATGTCAGGAGCCTTAGAAACCGGCAAGCGTGTATTAGAAGAGCAATAAATGTTAAAGAAGCGAGTGAGGTTTGTAAGGATCGCATCATGTGATGCTCGGTTTTCTCTGGCTACCTCGCAAGGGGTTTGGCGTGAACTTATAGATGGACAGATATTTATCTATCAGATCAAAACTTACTTACCACAACTATAATTATTGTATTTTATCAGATGGTGATATCAGGAGCCCTGATACATAGATAAAGAACTTATATTTCAAAAGACATGTGACTCCACCTAAGAAAAATTTAGATTTCCCTCTGGGTGGTAGGGGTCTGATGACAGTAGCTCCATGTTAAAATCAATATCATCACTAAATCCTTAGGCTCAGGTACCGGACATCGCCGGAAACAAGATAACGCTAGGAAGAAAAAGGTGTATGTATCATACAGACTTGTCATTATACTATCATAGGCCCTGCTAAGAGCAAGGTGCACTACGAACAGGTACGGTTGGTTGCGACTCTATGGATAATAGTAAGCCACTTACGTTCCAAAATGTATACAGTGATACAAAGTATTTCACCCTATTACGATAGATACGGCGATATAGAGATCATATATTCATTAAAACAAAGAAAAATATTAGATACGTTAGTATATAATGGACATCTAAAACAAACTATTCACGTAGTAAACCCAATGATTGCAGCAATTTTCGTAATAATGATACTTATGAGGTCGGATTTCCCAGATTTGATTTCTTTTTTCCGTGACCTGCTGACGTATCGTTCGGGATGAGATTGTAACGAATGTCACCGAATGTCGACTTCCCCTCGATGTGATTCAGCAAATATCATGAGTATTTGATATTATGTTCGATGAACGATACACATGAATATCAATAATTTACATCGAAATAAGCTAGTATGTTCCATGAACATACTAGCGCTCGCTTCGCTTGCTCGGTCATTAAAATGGAGCACGCGGTTAAAAAACCACTTTGTACTCTTGTATAACAAATAACTATTTATACTGAAACGTAAAAAAATCGATAATGATAACAATGTCAATTGGCAAACGGGAAGATATCCTGAGCCCGTAAAAGCGTAACCTAAAAGTAATAATAAGTAATAGTTTAGTTTATTGATACTGGGTTTTCATTCGAAGACGATTTGTGCTACTTTCAAAAGTTTATTTTTTCGAATTCAAATTTTATGAAAAAAATTCTACGGAACAAACGGGGATTTCGTTGCCGTAAACAGTATGCACGTTAATTTGGCCATACATTAATCAATTGTCCAGTTCAGAAATGAAAAGTGTTCAACTTTATGTATAGTTAACTACGTATATGTAATATGTCTCTAGAGCTCAAGTAATAAGCCTCCACGAAAGTCCATACACTTCCCGACATAAGTATCTACTTCGTCAGCCAATTGGTTAATTTTGTTAATTTGAGGGTAACTTTAGTAACTTTTCTAAAACTTCAGTTGAGTTTTGAAGTCACCTGGAGGAGAGAGTGCTTAATGTAGCAACTGGTACTTCAGCTAGGTGCAAATATTTTACAAGTTAATTTGAGCCTCAAGTCCGACCTTAAGTACACATGGATATGTTCTTATCGCATGAACCCTTAGCTCGGCTTGGGTCTTGTCTGATTCAAATCAGAGACAAGCAAAAAAAGAGATAAAAAGTCTTTGCCATTTGAGCCATCGCGAGCAACTATACACGTTTTATATTTTTAAATAAAATCTAATCGTACTTATCTTACCTACTTCTCATAGCACAGTTTTTATTTTTTGTTTAATGTACCAGCATTCCGGATATGTCCATCGGCGAATTATAAATGCCAAAAGAAACTTGTCAATATGTTTTTTTTTTTAAATCAGCAATTGGATATTACAATAAATTTATCTCAGTATGATGGTACAACAATAATAACAATTATATTAACTGGTAAAATTGAAAATTGGGCGATGTTAATGTTACTCGGAGAGATGGATGAACTTTTGGTGGATTATAATTAAAGGTCGTTCTAAGTAGTGGTCATGATGTTTAATGAAAGTTATTACAGACTAGAACAAACGTCAAACAAATTGCCATAGACTTCGTGACAGATGTCAATACAAGTATTATACACTTAGTTTTGAAAACGCCATGAGACTTAACATCTAACATCAAAGTGCAAAGTAGGCAGTTGGTTGGTACAAATTACACACAAAAGGAAACGAAGCATGTGGATTTTCTCCAAAAAAATACAATGGATGTACTGAATCATTTCTAGACATCTTTGTCAGATATTCATCAACTCTATGACACGCTTGTTATGAAAAGTATTTTTGATGTGCATTTAAAGATATTGATAAAAAGGGGCAGGGAATCGTTTCAGACAATTAAAAATAATTGAATCTATGTAGAAGACATAACCAGTCCTAGCCATTCGCTGCACCGCCATATGTAACTTATTGTTGCTTCTGATATTATGTCTGATTTTTGCGATGGTATAAGACCATGTTTTTATAAATATAGTGAAAGGTAATAGTGAGGAAATTTATTTCTTTGAACAGTTCCCAGAGTCATTCCCTGGAGACCATGTTATAAGTAGTGCGGATAACTCTTTTTTGTAAGATAAAATTATCTCAATATCTGCCGCCTTTACCCACAATAGTATATCATGCGCCGTAATGCTATGAAAGCAGTTAAATTGAATTGAACAATTTACTAATGAGACTCAAAACCCGATTCAGCTCAACGATGAGACTCTCACGCTTCTCATCATTTTCTGTCCGACCAGCACCAGGTCGACCGAAATATAGTCCATGGACCGTAATGTTACAGCAATGAATATTACCCATTTTTTTATACCACTAAGGCGCTAATCAAGCATACGGCCTGTCTGATGGCAAATAGTAACCGCAGCCTGTGGATATTTGCAACACTATGTATTGCCGACCCTCTAAAAACCTCTAAACGCATTTCTTGAAGAATTCCATGTTGTAGTCCCTTGGAAAAGCCTCGGCTGGGAGCTCATTACACAGCTTGAGAGTTCTCGGAAGAAAACTTTTCTGGAATCGCACAGTACGCGACCATTGCTGTTCCAGCGTGTGAGGGCGAACTCCCCGCCGTCGGCGAGCGGTACGGTTTTAAAAAGTAGCTGTCATCATCATTTCGAACAATTCTTCAGATAACAACCCGTTGTACTCGTACATTCGGTAGAACACACAAAGGGAGGACAATCTCTCCTTAAACTTAAGGGTTCAATACGGTGTGTAAGCTTAGGATTGGCGAGAATTCTCATAGCTCGTCTCTGAATCGAATCACATGGTCCAAGCTGGTATCCAGGTGCTCCAGCTCAAAGGTGACTTCAGTACTCCAAGTGCGGTCTGACTTGAGACTTATCCTACTTCCTACTAATATTATAAATGTGAATGTCCGTTTGTTTGTTACGCTTTCACGGGAAAACTACTGAACCAATCATCATGAAACTTTGTACACATATTCTTGGAGATATCAGAAGTAAAATAGTATACTTTTTATTTAAAAAAAAATATTTTTTATCAATGTGAACGAAGCCGCGGGTAAAAGCTAATATAACATAAGTTTATGCCTCGCGCTGAAGTACTGCTTTGCTCTGTTGAGCATACCAAGTTTTTAATACTTTTGGTGACGGTAAGAGGTGCGTTCTGGAATTTAGGAACTACAGCAAAAGGAGTTTTCTTAGCGGTGAACGTGCAAACTTGTGTCTTCTTGAATTTGACTAAGTTAAGCTCCCAGTCATGCTTTAGCCAAAGTACCATCCATTTTAGACACAAGTTTATCACGACTTTCCTCCACAAGAGAATGAGGGATATTTGCACGGTCTGTATAACAAGTGTCCCCGGTGCTGTCGTCCCCATAACAATGAATGCTATCAATTGAAAACATATCATTGATATGCTGCAATTCATGTGGCAGCATGCCATTGATATGAAGAAGAAAGAGGGTGGCCGACAGAACGAAGCCGTATGCGACACCGGCATTCCCCGCGCAGTACATCCAATCCCATTACAAAGCTGCCGGAAGTTTGAAGGAAAGTGCTTTGTGCCAAACTCGATCAAATGCCTTGACAATATCTAGGCTGACTACCATAGATTCGCAATGTTTATTGCTTGTCTCGCCCCTCTCCCCAGAGGTGAGTAAGAGAGGTCTTAAACCATCTCTACTTTACGCTACGTACTACGATCTATCTCTACGCGGTTGAAGCAGTGGGCTAATAAAAAACTGTATTATCACTGATATGATATTAGGATGGTTGTTTTTTATTTCCGGTTATAAATATTATTTCTGATACGTCAGAAGATATAAGTATTTAATAATTAAACACAGTTTTTTTAAGTAAACATTTAAACAGTTATATGACAAGTACATGCAGAGAAGTTATTACAAAGGTTTCGAATCTTTCGCATTACAATCCTTAGGGAGTTGTTATCTGCGGTTTTCTCGGAGGTAGAGGTACTTCCCCAGACGAGCTGCTTTTTATGCGCCCTACCTCTGTTTAAAACACCCAGAAAGACACGTTCATACACATAAATGTTTGTCATGTATGAAAACCAAACGAACGAATCTTGCTGCCAAGGTAGCGTTACCAATCACGCCGCCACTGATGAGTCAAAATAACACTTAGTAAAAAAATAGCCTAAATCATTTTTTAAGTAATTTTAAAGCAGCGGCATATTAACAAAATATAACAAAAATGTACACGCTTTTGTGTTTACGTTTATCATTTCATTCTTATTTAGTGAGTGAAAAGGTCACCACCAAAATTGCGGTTATTTAAATTAGAAAGGTAAGGAAAATACACAGGGTATCTTTCGCACCGCGCTTTTAAGGGGAGTGCCCTTTCTTCCACTAATGGAATTTTCCTTGCAAAGGGAATCTGATAACAAAATTTAGTTTTCCCTTAAAAAGCCATTTTTAGTTTGATTCCCTTTTGAACTCTTCGCGAAGTCCACTTACTTCTTTCTTCATTTTCCAACCATTACGTCTAAAAGGCTTTGTCTAATGTACTATTTAGAATCTTAAAATAGCCATTTTGTTAGTAGCATATACAATACGAGAATATTTAGTAAAAGTCTTTGATATATTATTGCATGTATTTGCTTTACCACACCAGGATATTTGATATAAATATTAATCCAATATGTAGAGGCTTCTTCGATTAGATTAATGTAATTTTGACGCAGTTACCGCAGACTTCTGCAATGCGTATATTTTCAGATATGTGGTAGCAGATCAGGTCTCTGTAGGCAAGGAAACTACCGCAAAATGTATTGGGAATTACTTAATAATATTAAAACAATAAAGTCAAGCTAGACTAGAGCATTAGAGACAAGCTTTTGATTTGTCAACGATCCTAAGTATGCACATGATATTGAGCCCTAAAGTTTTAGGAGCTACTTTACCTCCCTCCGAAATATTCCGAAATATTTGATAAGACGCCAATTGCTTCTGTAGCAGTGCCGCTGTCGACGAGGGTTTCATCATCACGCACTACAATCGCATTGATTGTACAGATCCAGAGATGTGTTTTTCTGAGAACTATTAAATTGGAATGAATGAAACAAGGTGACAAAACACTGCAGCATGAGATTTTGTAAAAGAAGAAAGAAGGTTTTTAAATGTTGATAATACACGAGGGGCTCCCTTGGTATTGCCAAGTGTAACCAGGCTGAGGTAGATTACTATGAGGTATGCTTCCATTCTAACTTAGTGTTATAAATATATATGTACCTTAGTGTTAATATTAATATAATATTAACTATATATATATATATATATATATAGTTATACGTATTTATATATATATTAACTCGGTCTGACTCGCCATAGATGAAGATCCCAACGGGTTATTGTAGCTTTCGACCCCATCGTTGTGTCATTTCTCATTACTTCATATTATTTTATAGTTTCAACTGGTTTTACTATTTCAAGTAACAAAATGGATCATCGTATCGTATCCCTATTCCCTACCTACTCTACCAAATTCTATTTAATTGAATAGTATTAAATTATTAGCTGTTTGTGAAATTTTACTTTAGATTATTCAAAACAACGAATAAATTCTCGTCTGAGATGTAATTAAACATCAAAGTAATTTCAAATATTTTGACAACAATACCGATATTCCTTAGTTTACCTTATGATTTTACGATGTTTGCGAGTCCGTTTGTATTTTCTTCCATTATCATTGTATTGTCGTTTACTCATTTTCTTCTCAGACTATTAGTCTGTATACTCTGAATGTAAATTAATAACATATGTACAAGCGTTCATAAAGTTCGAGCACCTGAATAATTTATTTAAAATACTTTGTACCAATTGCTGTATGTCAAAGCAAATATGTATATATAAATATAGTTATGAGCTCAGTACGTAGGTGAGGAGTAGTCAACTACATTAACGTCAAGGCTCTTGGCTTCAATTCCCATGTAGGACGAAAATTTGTGTGCATATACACGTCTGTCTGTTTTAGCATGGGTGATTTTAAGAGAGATAGGGTACGCCAAAGCAGTACGTAACTAATAAGCTCCTAAAGATTTGCTATGTTAGAAGCAGGGGTAGTAACGCGCTAGCGATACTTCCTGTATTGGAATTTTGCTTATATATATTTATAAACTTTATTATATAAATTTGAACCGGTATAATACAATAGGAATAAAGCATTCAGCAGTCGCGTTCTTCGTTTTAATATATACATAAATGAAAAACGAGTTAATATATATAATAGCATATATTCCATCCTATGAATAACAGTAACGTAGCTTAGAAAGTCTGACTTGATAATGCCACTGCTAATACAGAAACCTCACATACTCGAACCCACCCAAGGGCTTGCATTGGTGTGTTCCTTCAAGGAGATATCATTTAACTCCGATTGTCTGTAAGTAATTTTCACAGTCGGATTTATGTTGACGCCAATTGCGGGGTAGGCAGAAAGAACCGAGGTCCACATAACTCAGTCCTCACATACCCCACTTTGTACACATGTATATATTGTCAGAGGAACAGTATACCACACCGCTGACTTCTAGTATGTCGAGCGACGAAGATTGGTCGTCGCCGCCCCCGCTGCTACTAAGACATGTGCGACGAAGAGGACGGCTCCCGCTACTAGCCGGTTGGAGTCATTGGCGTGGCATAGTGCGTCGCATAAAGTGGACTCGCTCAATAAATGAAAACGTCATGAGAGCCTACTTTGGGGCAACAGAGTGGGGGACTAATCTCAGTGCGTATCGTGTTAGAATGTCTGTTTCATGTGCTTGAGCCAACAGTCACCCTGTCTGTTCAGCGCCTTCTGGATCATGTGAAGGCTATCCAGCGGTATCACAAGCTGGATGAGCCTACGCTTGAGCGCCTACGCCAGGAATCGCGACCTGTTCAAATTATCGATGAGGCAAGCCGACCTCTCCTTGCTCTGATGACGAATATAATCAATTCAAAGTTGTAGGAAGAGCCAGTACCCTACGATTATATGATCACATGTAACTTGGAAGAGATCCAGTTTCAAGGGTCGGCAGCGCCAGAGTGACACCCCTGGTGTTGCAAATGTCCATAGGCTACGGTAACTGCTCACCATCAGGCAGTTTGTTTGCCACCTTAGTGGTATAAAAAAAGGATACTGAACTGGCAAGACAGCCTGCGAGTGGCGAAACCATTTAAGCCAAAAGTTGTGCAATCCGTCGGGTCCTGGGGTTTTCCAGTTATGTACCGATCGGACTGCACAACTAACGTCCTGAGGACTAAATACTTATAGCATTCATGTTTCCAATCGACTCGCATGCTCCCTCGGTGTGGTTGACAGGCAGTGACCAAATGTTTGGCTAAAATTGTGATAAGAAATCAAGCATTCGGCAGCTGCCTATCAATCACACAGCTGGTGGATCTCTCCCAAGTACGGTATAATTTCTTTCCATTACATTGGAAGAGACTGTTTTGACAATATCGGGCTACACGCTCCCTATAGCTTCAAATGCGGTTTGCCCACACATACACTTCCTACTTCAGGAAGTCTGTGCTGAGTCTTAATGTTTGTCCCAGCAAATGCCTGGTGCAATAAGCGCGTAATTCTCGGGCGGCTATTTCCCGACCTGAAGCAGATTAGCTTGCCAATAAGGGTCCTAGTCACGCATACGTCGCTCAATTCTCAGTTGCCATGCAGGAACATCGACAATCCGTAGCTGGAGTCCGGTCATTACTTCACCTGAGCCACACGACAAGCTGCTATTGCCGTACAATAGAGAATGGAGTATGCAACGGATAGGTCTTGGCCAGTCTCCAAATAGGGATCTAGCATGCGGTCTAGAGTCCCCACAAGCGCCTTGTTTCGTCTATGGGTAGGTAAATATGTTAAACGAGGTCTTTGAGATATTGGTTTAAATCGGTATTCAAATATCGCATCCTCCAATGTTCTCAGTTGCTCATCACTCTGGATAGTACTTAAGTTTGATGATAAGTGGTATTACTTTCCTGCTTTATAAGAAGGGCAGTTATGCCAACCTCTCAGGTACGGCGCGCCGGCGCGTGATTTACCGTAGAGGCCGGCGCACTTGAAATTTGAGCGCGCCATTTGACACGACTAGATCTTATCTCATCTTATTTTTTACGACTTAGACTTAACAAAGCTTCTACAATGCGTATATTTTCAGAAAGCTAATAAATGAGCTTGTTCTTAGAAGAATTGAAAAATTAACTACTTTGTAGAAAAGATGGAATATATTAGCAACCGAATTATTTTCACCAAAAATCATTTTTATATTAATATTATGCATAAAATTCCCTAAAGAAATTAGTAATATTGTAAAAATAAAACTACAACTTTTGGAGATTGAAAAAACGCAAAAATTTCGCCACGGAAGCAATTCGCGCGGGCTGACTCCCGGTTTTTCGAAACGGTCCTGTGTCATAATTATAAGATATATCTTAGCAAATTTTCGTTTGAAATATCAGTAATTTACATATATTGAATATCACGATCAAACTGTATCGTATTAGCAAAGAATATAACAGTAATTACCAAGTTTTCAAGATCAGACATCAAACTCACGCAAAAAGTCATGTGCAATTTTGTATTCGAATTATTCAAAAACTAAAGCATGGATTAGTGTACGGTTATTGTTAAACTATATAAATAAAGTCTAAACTAGAACAACTTAGTCTTGTCTTGTCGTACCGGTACGACGCCGGCCTTGACGGAGACATTTTTTTGTCAAACCAGCACGCAGCCGGCCTTCAGAGGTGTACACCTTCGGCGTACTACATTACTACGGGGACTCAGGCTGAATTGGATGCCCTGGACGTAAAGGTCCGAAAACTGCTAACAACACATCGCATGCATCATCCACGTTTATCGGTGATTAGATTGTACATCCCGCGGAAGTGTGGGGGTTTTTTTTTATATACCACTAAGGTGGCAATCAAGCATACGGCCTGCCTGATGTTAAACAGTCACCGTAGCCTATGGACATTTGCAACACCAGAGGCGTCACTTATGCGTTGCCGACCCTCTAAAAACCTCTTCACGCATTTCTTGAAGAACTCCATGCTGTAGTCCCTTGGAAAAACCTCGGCTGGGAGCTCATTCCACAGCTTGAGTGTTCTCGGAAGAAAACTTCTCTGGAACCGCACCGTACGCGGGTCTTGGATTTTTAAATGTCAAGAACCTACACAACCGCAGGATGTGCAAACTCAGGGACTATTTCCTTCACTGTGACGCCGTTGTCCTTGGCAAACAAGAACTGGCCCAAAACACTAACCACCAGTTTTGCAAGAACGTATGTAACAGCAACTACCCAGAGTCGCAAGGACGTATGTAACAGCAAGGAGCTACACAGACGGTTCTACCGGGCATTTAATGGGCTGTGTGGTCCCGTTCGCGTCGGTGGCCTGGCTACGTTTTGGTGACATTTTTGGGGAAACCGAAGTTTTTGTCTTTTTTTTAATGGGACAGGCTCACCACTCATTCGCACCACTGTGTCTCCTGTATAGCCAGAATTAACAGCGGCGCCACCAAAAAGGCAATAAGTAGTGAAGTTCATTGCTGTCCCGGTGATTAAACTACAGCTGCCTTGGAACTCACAACGAATTTAATCAGAAGAAATTTGTAGGAGTAGGAAGTTTTGAAATTGACTTCCCTTCTTGGCAAAGTGAGAGACAGCAATTTGACAAATAAGGCATTAAAACCTCAAAGAGATGGCTGATCAAGTGAAGCTCAACTGCCGTACGCCAACGGTGTATCTAACACTATTAGGACCTAAATTTTGAGTTGTCACACATCGATTCCAATAATATAGATTGCAGAACCACCTAAGCGCCCGGTAATTCTCACTTGTTGCCACCACAGCCACCAAATTTGCAACTGATACTCCATTGAGTATCAGTTGCAAATAAAAACAGTGCAACCGCGGCGGAACCTGCAAATTAACCTGCAAATGAGCAAGAGCTGATACGTTTTATGGGGTGCGAAATCGGCACAGATACAATAGCCCCAGTCTGAAATCAGGCCAAGGCAAGTACTGGCTGGTTTTTCTATAATTGATCTAATTAGTTAACGAGCACCCTTCAGGTAAGGATAGGCTAAGAAAGTCATCAAAACCGGTATCCCAAAGATACGGCCCCAACACCGAACCCTGAGGACAGCCCTGCGTAAGCACTATCGAAGCAGTATAATGGCCAAATTTTAATTTAGTTGTACTGTTGAAAAAGTACGATCGAATAAGGGAGTATATGCAACCTCTCGCCTCTAGTTTCAGTAACAACATTGGCCACTTGAAATGTCTAAGAAAATACCTACAACGTATTTACTATCCGAGAGTTCCACAATTTTACGCACCGCGAGTGCCGCATCAATAGTAGACTTGCCGTTGGTAAAGCCGTATTGATTTATATGAAATTAAGGACCACCGGGCAACAAACGTGGTACAATTAAACGTTCAGGTAGTTTACCCACCGATGGTAGCAGGGTAATACGGCGATTAGACTTCGGATCGTCGGGTTGCTTATCACCGCTTTTTGGTATTATCTTTATAACACCACTGTGCAAAACTCCAAGAAAGTTACCTTCTACAATACAAAGGTTTAATGCCTTTAAAATAGGTTCAGCAGCTACTTTACAGGCTTCCTTTATCATTTTATTTGAGATTTTATCGTCACCAGAAGCTTTATTTGTTGGTAATGTTTTAACAACATGTAGAAATTCGTTCATTGACAACACAGTTGATATTGGAGTGGCAGGGTACAGATCTACCGCGGCCCTCACCTCGCGATGGTAGTGACTGTCATTATCAGGACAGTCATCCAGGATCAAAGCATGCAGAAGTGCATCAGTAGTCTCCTACAGTTTTTGTCTGTACAATAATGGATGAAGTTATCAAGATGAATAATTACCGGAAGCATATCCTGAAGGACGGTATGGTCGACATTTGTCGAGCATGCCACCGTTCCGGTGAGTCACTCACGCATATATTTTCCGGATGTTCTCATTCTACTAACAGCGAGTATTTACACAGACAAAATCAAGTAGCTAGGATTGTACACCAGCAATTTGTACTTAAATATGGCCTTGTAAGCTCTGAGGTACCATACTATAAGTGTGCACCAGCGCCAGATCTCGATAAAATTGTAAAGTCTGTACAAAAAAACAATACATTTGTTTGCAATATATCATGGCATATTATCTACACGGTAGTGGCAGTTACAGCAGTGATACCTCAGTCGATAAAGAACCAGCCTATTAACCTACTGATCCAGGTTTGAATCCTATCATGTTTTCGGATTTATGTACATATTTGTAATTATCACATGTTCGGCCGTGAAGGAAACCACCGTGATGAAACCAACGCATAAAAATAATATAAGTATAGGAAGAAGAAAAATACCTACACGGTAGTGGCAAGTATTTATATTTACCAGCAGATTATTTACTACTTAACTTTGTCCCTAAAATACGGCAAATGTTATAATGCACAATTTTATTATCTTAAAACCATGATGCGTAAAGTACTACAAGCCTTCTTCTTTCATTTATAAACATGACAAAAAATGACGAAAAATACGACGGAATGTATGTGGTCACGTATTTGATTCGGAGGTATTCAATTCTCAGGATACAATATCGTAAGCCAAATACAATTACAATATCATATCTACAGAATTGAATATACGTATTTGATTCGATATTTGGCTTGTCATTACCAATAACATCTCAATTCGTTCAGCATTTGTACATATAAATACTGAACGAGTTGTGATGTTATTATTTCACAACTACGTGTACGTGCACGTAGTTGTACGTAGAGCTGTGGTAGAAAGTAAGAGACGCAGCAAAAATTCTTACAACTATCTGGAAAAGAGTCACGATGCGTACGACTTCACTGATGAGTACGCATGAAGCTTATTGGGAAAAGAAATACACTGCAAAAGACAAATTAATAGTTGAGATAATTGGCGATTCTTATACAAAACCAAGCGAGGCTGTGTTTATTACAAGCCCAGGAATCCCAATTTCATTACATGTGGCACTTTTCTTGTGCAACCAATGTGAGGAAGAAATATAAAATTGAACGAGAAAAATATTATACGTTCTTGTAACTTATTCTTATAGTATATATTATACGGCGGAATGAAAATCATTCCATGTTTATTCCAACAAGTAGTAACCACCTGGTTCGTTATATTATAACGATGTAAACATTAACGAGCATGTCAGGGAGTAATTACTTCTTAAAATAATATTTTATTATTCTCTGGCACTGTTTGAAATGAGCACTATATATATATATATATATATATATGCCATCCAGCTAGGCTCTCTTCCGCCTCCGGCTCGGCCTTCTCACTAATCTTGTCAACCGCTGGAGTAACATGCTCAATAACTTATTAATAATATTTTCCTTAACAAAATACTATGTAATGATAGTTATTCTTTTTTTTATATTAGTTCAGTATACTTCGCTTCGCCTGATGGTAAGCGACAAGAGGTGCCCAAATCGCACCGGAAACTGACAAAACTTTTTAATGGTACGACAGACATGAAGTTACCGAACTTTTTAGTACGCGAAAAAATGTTCTTAAGCGTGGAATAATGACATCACACGCCTGCCGGTGTGGTTCTATGTCGGAAGGGAAAGGGTGGGTTAAGGAAAAACGGTTCTTCAGAGCACTCACCATGGTAAAGGCGGTTGAGTTAACGTACACCCCTGCCGTGGGCAAGGCACTTTTAATACACATATTTATTTGTCACATTCACATAAACTAAAACACATAAAATAAAAACACAATCATACGTCATATTCTCGCATTCCTCAGCGTATTCTTTCATGCATCATCTTACAGTTTGATTACCTAAAAATTTTTTAATTTTGCCCATTTTTAAACGCCGGTGAAACTATTATATCTGTTTTCAAACTTCCCTCCCCATACTGCGTCGGTCCAACCACGGGCGACAGAGAGCTTCACAGCTCCACCTAGCCACCGCGATCCCATCGGCTATACAGAGTATAGCCGAGGTATACAGCATTAGTCCTAGGTCAACCCGCTCTGCTTGTTACGGTCAATGACAACCATGGCGGTAAAATACGCTTAGCGAGCCAACGTCCTTACGAAGTTGAAGAGGTTCCAAGTTTTTGGTGACCTCTTCGTCGTGGATTATGCGAATAACCCGTCACTGCAACTTATCGAGAGTGTCGAGAAGATATTGTGCGGAACCGCCCAGAGATGCGAGCAATACTCCACGCAGGCCCGAACTTGAGTCTTATAAAGCGGATAAAGCTGGTCCGGCGTAAAGAACATCTGTTCGGCACTCCGAGTTTTTTTGAAGCTGTTGAGATGAGGATCTCGATGTAGCTTCGTTGGTTAAGATCGCAACGAATATCTATGCCTAGTATATTCAGACCATCTCGCATACTGAGAGAAGCGCCCTGAAGATTGGGATTGTGTAACACTTTATCCGTTACGCTACCTTACTCATCCCACTGCAGGGATACGGGTCTCCCTTCTAGAAGGAAGGGTTTGTTTGTAAATTCAAATCTGGAAGGCTTTATCATTCGGTATGTTACTTAAATCCGGTCGATTTCTTTCGAATCAGTCGTTCAAAGCAACGTAAGAATGTCCATTTCTTTTCCGAATTTAGCTAACGCTGGTCACTAACAGCTGCTGTCTGCAATAATTACCTAAACTGTTGAAATGACAAAATATTCTCAACACAACTGTCTGTAATTCTTAAGAATACTACGAGTGCCATCTCAGTGCAGTGATTGAAATATAAAACGTCAATATCTACATATTGGGTATGTATCTACTTCTGAGCTTACCAGCATAAATCTAATACTTATTTCTTTACAGCTTCGGTGTTACATTTTATGTTATTTGACTAGTTACCGTATACAATAGAAATTATTGCGAAATTGTAATATTTACATTTTATAATATTGTGTAGATTTAACTATTATAACATTCTTTGTACCTGTCGATTACCTGCATATTCAGTAACACCGTTCCTATGTGAAATCTATATGCTTGTCTGTGTGTGTGTCTCTCTGTCGCTTTTTTTCGAATATTCGAATTTTGACTTCAGATTGGGATTCAGCATAAAAAGTAGAATAGGAATGTCTGAAAAACCAACCTCCTATCTCTTAAGGAAAATGGTTTTTTTTATTAATGTTACTTAGATAACTGATCTTCAATTCGATTTTGATAACAAATACTGATAAGAACAACTATAATTATTAGCTGTATATTAACCAATCCCGATTAGCGAAGAGGTGTTATGTTTTTTGTATTTGTTTTGGTATAAGAAGTAATATCCTTGAAAAAATATTTTTGCTCAGTTAACCGTTAAAGGTAATGTTGTTAAATAGTTTTTTTTTCCTTATTTTATATCAGAATAATCTTTTTAAACTCTTGGACGACCAGAACTAATCTCGTTTTGTTGATGTTATATATTACACTGCGCTATTTTACGCTGTCTGTCTGTCTGCCTATCTACACGTCTGCCTTTTTCTTTCTCTCAATTGCCCGCTTCGATTGCTAGCTGGCTTCTTCGACGCTTAGCTTTTATTTTCCGCGGCATCGAAGACAGAGGGCAATCGAGGCAAAGCGGTGCCAGTTTCTAACACACTGGACATGTGCGTTACAGGATTCACCCGCACGAGTAATCTATGTCTGCCCTGAGTTTTTCACTATACCGATTCACAATACAAAGTGTGCATTTTACCAACTGGATAGCGTTAGTTGTAGAAGAACATAAACTCTTTTATTAAGAAACTCTTCGATTAGAAAATTTTTAATTTAAGGAACTGGGATTTCTATGAAGCTCGTAACGGATAAACCATTACAAGTGGGAAGGAATGGGGACATTACACAATACAATACATACACTTTATTGCATCAAATAAGACAAATATACATGAAGTAAACATTAAAAACACAAAAGGCGGTCTTATCGCGAATCGATCTCTTCCAGACAACCTTGAGGTAGAGGAAACGATAATGACACGGAACAGGTAGGAGGCGCATAAACTACTTACATATTCACTACATATACAAATATATACATACACCCATACACACAAACATACATATATATATATATATATATATACATACATACATACATAAATACATATATAAACATGTATAAACATATAAAAGTATATTCGTAAGCATAATCTATTAAAAGTTATCACGTAATCAGGCGTCATAACAGAAATGAATACAGAATGATTATAGACAGATAAAGTTAAACAGAATCAAGAGAGAGAAATAGCGAACTTTTACAAGGTTTTTGAATGTCGATAAGGTTTGAGCACGTCGGATATATAATGGCAGAGCATTCCAGAGGCGTACAGCTTGTACCGTAAAAGACTTCGAGTAATAATTGGTAGAATGTGATGGCGTGGACAGCCGGAGGGACAGTGTATCTCGCAAGCTACGACCTTGTACTCCAGTGTGAAATGTGAAGCGCTCCTTTAGATAGGTTGGAGTTGAAGGATTAAACAAGATGGAGTATAGAAGAGACAGGATGTGCCCGTTACGGCGAAGTCTAATAGGAAGCCACTTGAGCCGGCAGCGAAATTGAGAAACATGGTCATATTTTCGAAGTCCAAATATGAACCAGATGCAAAGATTTTGGAGACGCTCAAGTTTATTCAGTTGTTCTTCAGTAAGATCAAGGTACGAAGAATCGGCGTAATCAAGAATCAGAATTAGTAATGAATATGCTAACGCAACCTTGGTGTCAGTCGGTAGAAAGTATTGCAGTCTTCTTAAAGAGCCAACCGCAGAGAACATCTTCCTACTAACTGAAGCAAGTTGATTTGTGAAAAGGTTTTATCACAAATCACACCAAGGTTCTTGACAGTATCGCTGTACTTAATAAGAGTCCCATTAAAAGTAATGGAGGGAAAATTAGGCCAGTCAATTTTCGTTAACATTCGGTAACTACCTATGACAATAGACTGCGTCTTAGTTGGATTAACGATTAGTCCATGCTATTTGCTCCATTCCGATATGAGTTTAAGATCTTCGTTCATACTAAAAATTGCGTTAGACATTAGTTTCAAAGAAGAATGAATATAAATTTGTAAGTCGTCTGCATACAGATGGTAAGAGGAGCGAAGTTTCCAAGTGATGGAGTTAATGAATAAAGCAAATAAAATCGGAGACAGCACGCCACCCTGCGGCACATCTGCAGCTATAGAACACCAAGAAGATAACGAATCCTCAATGCGTACACGCTGCTGGCGCCCGTACAGATACGAATGAAACCACTCAAGAACCATTGAAGATATGTTGAGAGAACGCAATTGCTTCAAAAGAATATAAAAATCAACAGTACAGAAAGCATTGCTGAAATCCAATAGCATCAGAACCGTGAGGTGTGATCGATCCATAGCGAAACGAATATCGTCCGAAATTTTCACAAGAGCAGTAGTCGTGCTATGACCTGGACGGAAACCCGATTGAAAAGAACTGAGGATATTGTTATTGTTCAAGAAACTGCTCAATTGTTGTTGAACAAGGCTTTCAAGAACAAAAAAAAGACATTTTTGTTGTAAACGCGCACACCTAAGTTTTCTTAGCATTAAACTCAACCAGGTTAGTGGAACCCCATTTACTAACGGGATCCAAAACTCGATTCCGTTCAACGACAAGACTCTCACGCTTTTCATCGATTTCTGTCCGACCAGCAAATACTAAGCCGACCGAAATATCGCCCATGTACTGTTATCTGCATATGCATTGCAATGAATATTACCAAGTAGCAGTATGCCATTGATATGAAGAAGAAAGAGGGTGAGCGATAGAAGGGAATCCTGAACGGACACCAGCATTCACTGATATAAACTGCGAATCATATTCATTTCCAAGGACGCGGATTCTATGCTCATGTAGGAAGCCAGCGATCGACTTACAAAGCTGAAGGGGCAGACCGTAATCTGGAAGTTTGGAAAGAAGTGATTTATACCAAACTCGATCAAATGCCTTGGCGATATCTAGGCTGACTGCCATGAATTTATCGATTGCTTCCCCCAAAGGTGCTTCACATACGCTAGAAGATCACCCGTCGATCGTTTCGGTCTAAAACCATCCTCATGGTCATTAATTAGGGAGTGATCTTCTAGGTGCGGATCAATTGATTGTTAAGGATCCGTTCCAAAACTTTGCACAACACTGAAGTTACGGCAACGGGGTGGTCATTTGGTGGGTCGGAACGGTCGCCCCTTTTGGGTACATTGGCTTCTCTCCAAGCCTCCGAAATACAACCAGTCGAGTACGAGAGACGATAAAGGCGAGTCAACACCGGGGACAACTCCTCTGCACATTTTTCAGAACAGTCGCTAGGATAACGTCAGGACCACTGGCTTTCCGGACATTGAGTAACTGTAGTTCAAAACGCACATCGCGCTGCCTGATGTGGATATCAGGCATAACGGTACCACTGGAGGTTATCGTTGGTGATTGCGTGCTATACACAACCACCAACGATACCCTCACATCATCGATTTGGGAAGTACCCGCAAAGGGGCTGGCCATAAGATCGGCTTTCTCCTGCGGCTAATACGCCATTGAGCCATCGGGGCATCTTAGCGGAAGCAGCGAGTGTTGGCAGAAGTTGGCCTGCATGGCTTTGGCTAGTCGCCAGTAGTTACGCTACCCAATAGGATGCGAGACTAGCTCCGTGCCGACTCGCGTAACGTGCAAGGCGTCCGCTCTTATGTACTTATACTTATTATGATCTTACAGATCTTGGTGGCAGTATTGTAGTCTGATTTAAGCAAGTTAAGCGGCCCGTGATCCAAGCGCGATACGTCGCCTGTTTATTACTAACAGCTTCAGCGCACTCGCGATTGAACCAAGAGCGTCTCCGGTTTTTGATAACGACATCGGAGTGAGGAATGTACTCGTAGTATTCCATGCCAACACCGTTCTCGTCAGTGATGGCAGATGGGACGGAAGCTAAGTAAATGCCGTTCCAATCTGCTGATAAATAGTGCCAGAAACAATGCCTAACCACTGTGCTGGACACTAGGCAGTGGTGAAATGTGCCTAGGGGCGCCCTGACCTCAACCCGGTAGCCAGCCAGCGATGTCTGGTATTCTGGTAGGTTGGTCTACCAATTGCAATAGGCTGTGCGACAGAGAGAAAGCGTGGGCGGTCCTTCCCACATGGTTCGTACTTTAACAGCATGTGCTCGAATTCATAGGGAGATAATCACGAAGGCATGTATGGATGTCTAAATATTCTTATCAATGCTAATTCAAACTTATATTTTTTACATGTTGTGTATCTGGCCAATGCGCATTTATATTTTACTTTCGGAACTTCTCTAATGATTTCGTATTTTTTTACGAGTTGCAGCTAAGCGTTGGGAGAGGATATACGTGGATGATATTCCTTGTATTGCATATATCTTAAAACTACAATAATCACATGTCCGTGCGCAGTAGGTAAATTACGACACACGCGAGTGTAAAAAATACTTTTTTTTTATACATCTTCGGGAGGCATAAAAGCATACGGTCCACTTATTGTAAAGCAGTTACAGTAGCCTATTAACGCTTGTAATATATTAAGTATCACTCGCGCGATGACTTCTCTGCTGCCTACCTACACAGCAACTCCTTAGGAGCTTACTAGTGACCGCACTCACACGCAGAATACTACAACCCTGTAGGCAGTTGTTATTTAGCTGCGGGTTTCTGTGAGGTGGAGGTACTTTACCAGACGGGCTTCTTTGATGCGCCCTACTTCTCTTAAAAATCCTCTCTTATCAAATGTATACAAATAATTTAATAACATATTCATAATACTTGCGGTATAAAACTCGCAACTAAAGAAATTCATAATTATGAACCCGTGTTAAAAATAAGACTATTTGAAATTGTTGCACGTTTTTTTCACTCTGTGTTTTCATAACAGAATAGTCAGAATATTAAGTTCATTTATAAATAAACTTAACAAGGAATATAAAATTATGATTTCTTTCTTATATCTTGAATCTTTGATATATTTATTTAGGGGTCGCTAAGGATTTCCTCATTGAGTTTACTGCGAGCGAAATCAATTAATTAATAAATTAAGTTACCGATATTAGTGTAAATTAACCAAATTCATCATTCACTTAAAGTGTGCAGTAATTATTCACTTAAAGTGCCATTTCCGGCCCTCTATTTCATTTCAATAGATATCCCAATCAATAATAAAACTAATAGTAACCAAAATCACACTCCATATAGTTCTAAAGTAACGAAATTCCTACTGCAAATACTGCGAAACGTACTTGTCTTTAATGACTTTTGTCCTTTAATAATAATATAATAATAAAATATATTTATTTTCTCTCCAAGGTTACAATGTCAAATATGGGTTACATAGCTTGTTTTGCTTAAACTATACCTTACATGAGAGAACATGTGCCCGTGCTAGGTGGAGAACCCGCCTGTGTTACGAGTCACCAGGCCCCTCCGCGCTATTATATGCTATAACTATGAGAGAGACAATATACTATGTTGTAATAGACGAAGAGTACTTACATCTGTTTATTTATTTTAAGCTATTGCATAGCTTTTATCGCGGGCTTTGAGCGCGACGACTGAATCAAGAAATTCCGTAACGAAAATAAAACCTAACACCCCCGACTCCGCTTACCATGTAGCTCAACAGAGCGTTCGCTAAACGTGTATGTATATGGTACGACAGTACGAAGCTCGCACGGACCTAGACGAGCTGCTCCAAAATCGGACGAATACGTAAGCAGCTGTTTGTGAGAAAGTACGAGTATATAGGTGTATAGGTATCTGTCATATCTTTATAATGCCACACTCACCGCATGTGCGCCCCGTAAGTAGGTATACATGTAGGTATATATATATACATAGATGTACCTATGTACAACAGTGAATAGCAGTTGCTGGTGAATAGCTATACGCGTAAAATTTGTGTATAAAGTGTTTTAAACAAAGTGCATTTATTAATGAAGAAAGTGATGAAAAAATAATTATAATTGCATAAGTTGATAAAAAAAATGCTATGCAATAGCTTTACCGCGGCAGTCCCCGAGTGCCATTTATTTATTTAATATTTGGGTGCCCATTGCAAGTTGTGTTGTATTTGCGTGCATGCGCATGCAGCCGCGCGCGTTTGATGTATGTGTGATGTGTTCGGAATCTATGATATACCTTTCAGCAACTTTTCTGTACAGTCGTAGTCAAGGGATTTCAGCCATTTAGTAATGGCATTCTTGCAGCCGTACCTGGTCATGGGATAAACATAGAAAAGAGTGTTTGCTTTGTTATATAAATAGGATCTCTTTTAGCAAGATAGTCAGAGAACACAGAGAGAGATACGCCTCTCACACCCAGGGTCTCCAACTTATCCAGAAGAAGGGGAACAGATACTGTGTCGAATGCCTTCGCCAGATCCAGAAATATGGCAAGTCACTTGTGCCCAGAATCCTGCTTGTTAACTATCAAATCAGTCAACTCGTAAACTGCATCGTCCGTAGACCTACCACCTCGAAAGGCCTATTGTGCAGTTGAAAGAAGTTTGTTATTTTCGAGATAGCAGACTAGACGCTTATTGAAAGCGTTCCAAAATTTTGCATAAAACTCGTGCCAGCGGTACTTTAGTTCGGTAGGTCAGTAGGCGTTCATGGGCTACGGTATATTATTTTCCATACAGATTACGATATTGAATGTTAACCGGCTATAGTATGTAGTCAAGCACATACACGTGCTTGACTACATACTATAGATATGCCATCTTTATCTACCATCATCTGATCAACACTACACTCTTCTTTTCTGTCGGGACACAAATATCTTCTCTGATAGGTCATACCTGAACTATCACTACAAGAAGGTATTTGCGCGTAATTTCGGGAAATTTTTTGTTGCCGATGTCTCGGTAGTTTTAAAAGAGAAATATTTATGTCTACTTCCCAATTGCGTGCAGATTTTGAAGATTATACCTGTATTTACACATGCCTGCACCACATGCAGTTTCCACGGTAACTTAAATAAAAAATGCTAACTACTCTCGAAGTTTGTTTGGGTTATCCGAGAGATTTTGTACACGGATCGCTAGCTATCTCTCCGGGTGGAGAACTAACGTTACTACCCTTCACCCTGTTTCATTTAGCATATTAACGTGTCCTTGCTTCATACGCCTAACGTAAACTGCCATGAGGATAACAATACTGTGGATGCACGACATACCGTTCTAGTTAAAATCTTACGAGTTGTATGGATGCGCGCCAAACAAAACCTGTGGCTGACTTTAGGACGTCTATTAGGTCTTAATCTGTTGATATATTTATATACATACAAGAATTTGTCGTTTAAATAAATAAGATTAAAGGTTTAATATTAACAAATTGTCTTGCCCGTGACTCACATTTACTTACTTTCTACTGATTGTTCTTAAGGTATGGTTGTCTTTATTATCGGATTGTCGGTATTATTTCGTAGTAGTAAGTCTTTTCGATAACATTTCCTAGGTGAGATGAAATCTGCTTATAATACACTTCTAATATGTGTCTCGGATATGTGTGTATGGCTTAAACTATCCTACTTACATTAAATGCAAAAAGTACAGAGACGGCGCGGCATATCCTCTCAAGCGTAAGTTTTGAAATAGAAACCCGTACTCATAAGCCTAACTACGAAAATCTATTAATACAAATGCAAACTAAAGATGTGGGTGTTTTAGATATTCTATTAGTTAAATAGCCTACACAAATGGATGGTATGATGTTTTGCATAAGTAACTTGTAGGCTAACAACGAATTAATAGTGAATTAATGAATTAATAATGAAATAATTTGTCGTTTAAGAGACTCACTTTCATCTTTTTGGAGTTTAAGAAATGATGTTGAGTTATAAGGTACGGAAATTTTATGACGAGTAAAATCAAGTGATGGCTGGATGGATAGATGATGAGTTAACTAAAAGTGATGACGTTACGCTCGTCCGCTTAAAAAGAGAGAAACGAGAGAGTATGTGAGTGTGCGCGCCTGCGTAGTACGAAGCTTATTATATTTTACGTATATTTTTATGTACTATTAAACAAATCATAAAGTGATTAAAGTTAAAAAAAAACATTGAAAAATATGGAAGAAATTGATTTGAGAGGTAATGAAGAAGAATCCGAAAAACACGTAGTTCTTTACGTATTCTTCAATACAAAATAACTCTTGTTTAGCGAAAAATGTTAAAAATAGTCAGTAATGTAAATATTACCAAGAATTTAATGTTTATATAGCCGACCTTTTTAAATCATCAAAGTAATTAGTTAATTAATCCTACTTCAATTAATTTGACACTATTTTCCTTGCGTGTTCGATTAAATTGACGTGCATTATGACATAATCAAATCCCTTACACCATTTTTTTTATACTATGTTAGGAGGCATACAAGCATACGGCCCAGATAATGTAAAGTAGTTACCGTAGCCTATGAAATATTTAATAATGAGAAATGACAAGTATGTGTAATGCACGCATTACAAAGGATTCGAATCTTACGCAATGTGTAAATTTACATACCCGTGGGTACACATAACATTTTTTTATACATCGAGAGATATACAAGCATACGGCCCACTGGATGTAAATCGGTTACCGTAGCCAATGAATGCCTACAGTATAATAAATGTCAGTTGTGCTATGCTACCTTTGCTGCTGACACAACAACTCCATAGGGGTTTACTGGTAACCTCACTCAGTCACATAATAACCCTTTATGGAGCTGTTATTTGGCTGCGGTTTTCTATGAGGTAGATGTACCCAAACGGACTGCTTTGATGCGCTCTACCTCCCTTAAAAACACCCAGACCAACACAAACATACATGTTAAACATACAGATATTTGTCCTGTGTGAGAATCGAACCCACGAGCCTTGGTATCAAAGTAACGTTACTAAATACTGCGTCACCGAACTTTACAAAATTATTTTTCTTCTTTATTAATATCATCTTCGTCAGAATCATGTGAATGAAATAAAATTGACCGTAGTGCATAACTTATTAAATTATTTGAGAGTACTCGGACATAGAACTTTGTACGCTTACGATACCAATATGTAGTTCGAAAACTTTAATCTCTGTTTGTCATATACCGGCAAAACACCAACTTAAGCGACGTGTTAATAACGTCCAAGCCAAGAAACCTTTGCTAGCGACACTACTACCCCTAACTAATTTTAGTGAACAGTTTAACCCGCTATAGATACATCCGATGTCCTTTCCCCTCTGCTTGAATAGACTTTATTAAGTTCTGAGGATGACGCTCAAAACACGCTAGCACAAATTACTGTACTAGTTACTACTTAATTCTAGGTTTCTGGTACTAGATATCACTGGCGTTTGAGAAACTATTCTGCTTTCCGTTTCTTGGATATTCCACTCGATTATGTAGATATTACTATACATTAAAACTGTCATATTTCTTTCATATTACATTACTCAATTTTATTTTGAAATATCTAGGTAAGTACTTGAAAACCCTAAACTTAAATATTTACAATTATTTTTAATTGCATCTAGAACGTTCTAGAGCAGAGAAATAACACCAATTGTATTTATATAGTACTCTTCTACGTTCTACATACATAAATACTGTTCACCAGTCTTATTTTTTAAAACGTCGAGTAAGTACATTCTCGGATATAAGTCGTCAACTAGCAATGCATCTGCCCAACGGCACTGCAGTGTCGATGGCAAACCGGTATTTGCACCTTTCTTTTAAGCAATGTAATATTTATTGCCAAATAAGTAAAGAAAGTAATAAGAGTATGTTAAAAGTAATGTATTTAGTTAAATATTAATGTAGCATATATTTATGAGGGGTGTACGGTCTATTCCACGTAAACAAACCCTGCCTGACGTTAGATATAATAGTGATCTTCTGGGAGCGGCATGCACATGAAAAATAAATTAATAACCAAAAGAGAACCTACCTAGGTTCTCTTTTGGTTGTTAATTTATTTTTCATCACACTTGCTCATAAACAGCCTCTAACATGCAAGCACAGTAGATCGTATAGTCTTTCTAATGCCACATTTAACAGGCGTAATAACCTTATTAAATTTAATTGCCACATATCTTGCCCTTGCCTTTCCTTGGCTCCGATTTTATTGTTACTTTCTATACTTTTTATTATTTTTTTTTGATTATTATTATTTTATAGCTCTTATATCACGGGTTAATCCCGGTCATTTGATAGGCGTGCGCGTGTATTTGGATCCAACGCGTAGAGGACCCTTTGAGAAGCTTGATGTAATGTTGTATATATCCCTTCTCCAAGGGATATTAATGTGACAATATACCCATGAACCAGGTCACGGCAGATATTGGACTATTGCGAATGTGTTGGAAATTATTAGGCTATTAAAATGAGATATGGAGGGATTATTAGTACTGGGCTATTACAGAAGATGAACGGACGCCTGCCACAAGTATCATATCTGATGTTACTTCCGGCAGGCGGTGGCTCGCTACTCACTGGATGGACCCCCGAAATGCCCGACCCGAGAAATTCGACCGGGAGCAATACCGGTATGAGTGACTCAGGGGTGTCGAGAGGTGTGCTGCGCTTTCTCCGAAGTTACTCGCGGCGTTATGCCCTTTAACACTTCCACCAGTGGAGTATATCATCTGATAAAGCAATATGCTCTATCGACTCCTCTCTGGACGGCCAATGAAGGCAAGCCAGAGCTGAGAATCTTGCGGGCCTTCTTGAGTTTCCACGCCGACCGACGAAGATATGCCGGAGACGAAGGCCCTGATCTACTCCCTGGAACACTCGGGTACCCGTGGTGTCGTTACGCACCAACAAACGACGAAAAACGAACCTACCTAGGTTCTCTTTTGGTTGTTAATTTATTTTTCATCACACTTGCTCATAAACAGCCTCTAACATGCAAGCACAGTAGATCGTATAGTCTTTCTAATGCCACATTTAACAGGCGTAATAACCTTATTAAATTTAATTGCCACATATCTTGCCCTTGCCTTTCCTTGGCTCCGATTTTATTGTTACTTTCTATACTTTTTATTATTATTTTTTGATTATTATTATTTTATAGCTCTTATATCACGGGTTTATCCCGGTCATTTGATAGGCGTGCGCGTGTATTTGGATCCAACGCGTAGAGGTTTAGAGTTTGAGAAGCGTGATGTAATGTTGTATAGCCGCCGTGACCTTCTCCAAGGGATATCAATGTGACAATATACCCATGAACCAGTTCACGGCAAATATTGGACTATTGCGAACGTGTTGGAAATTATTAGGCTACTAAAATGAGATATGGAGGGATTATTAGTACTGGGCTATTACAGAAGAGGGACGTACGCCTGCCACAAGTATCATATCTGATGTTACTTTATAAGGCCCTGATCTACTCCCTGGAACACTCGGATACCCGTGGTGTCGTTACGCACCAACAGCTCGCCATAAGCTGTGGGTAATAAATATATAATAAGTATAATATTATTATTATAACTTTACGCCAAATCTGTTGCGGGGTACGCAGAGCGAACCGAGCTCCACGTGATTCGATTCTTACATATAGTGCAGTCAATATGGTATAAAAATAAGTCAATTTGACTGATCGGTCGTTATTCAAAAAATTTTAAGTAAAAAATATCGTATTGACTCCACTAATACCCCACTCACTTCTTTAACATTCATTGCTCTTCTCATGCACGTTCGCAGGTTTGTAGGGCTCACGACATCACCTTCTGACAGAACACGACCAATTTGATCATGGTAGGTAAGTCTTGACCTTTCTTGGTCTCCTATATCCTTTCACCTTTACATTGTATATCTGCTTCGTCATTCTTTCATCCTGCATTCTTTCTACATGTCCGTTCCAACGGAGCATGCCTCTTCTTATTTTAAGACCAACGCTCTCTTTCATACCAACTCTGTTTCTAACATCATCATTCCTAATACGGTGTACAAACGTTACGCCACAAATTTTGCGCAACGCTCGCATTTCGACCGCGTTAACCCTACTTTCATGCTCTTTCTGCCATATCCAGCTCTCGCTTCCATGGGATCAGCAATGCATTGTGTATAGCTATGCCTTCGGCTCAAGTTTTACTGCCAAGATGATTTCCCAACGCTCCATTCACACTATACCCAGCACTCACTCGTCTTTCCACATCTGCACACTTTCTATACTTGTTCTCTCTTAAATATTTTCACGTTAACTTTTATGTACTTTAAGTGATTAAACCTTGTACTAGACAAGTCTAAAATAGTTCATAGTAACTATTGTTATATTTGTGTAATCGTAGATTATTAATGACATGATGTTTAAGAAGAATTATTAAAAAGAGACTATTTAGAAGTCCTTAATGAGTCAGGTTTGTATTTTCTACGTTACTGCTTTTAATACAGAACTATTATTCTATCTGTAGTATGGTAGTTTGCTAGTGCAAACGAGGTTTAAGCTAAATAGGCAGATGTAGATTGAAAACGATTATGACAAGCTCCGTGGCGTAGTGGTGAAACACACTGTTATGTTACTTGCAGATCAACGCTCGTGGGTTCGATTCCCACACAGGACAAACATTGGTGTCTATGAAAATGTCTGTTTGTCTCTTTTTTATACAATATCGGAAAGCATACAAGCATACGGCCCACCTGATGTAAAGCGGTTACCGCAGCCTATGAACGCTTGTAATACATTAAGTATTACTCGCACGATGCGTCCCCTGCTGCTAACACATCAACTCCTTAGGAGCTTACTGGTGACTTCACTCACACGCAGAACCACAACGACGGAGTTGTTATTTAGCTGCGGTTTTCTGTGAGGTGGAGGTCATCAAAGCAACCCGTCTGTGGAAGTCCACAGACGGGCTGCTTTGATGCGCCCTTCCTCTCTTAAAATATCCTAAATGGGGGGATGAGGGAATCCAACCCACGAGCGTTGGTGTCAAAGTCGCGTCATTCACGACTGCCGAGCTCGTCAAAAGTTGTCTTGCTCTGAGCGTTTTTAAGAGAGGTAGGGCACATCAACAGCAAAACGCATCTAAATACTTAATTATAGATAAATAAATACATTCTTGATAAATACTGCGGAGTGATACTTAATTTATTGCAAGCATTTATAGGCTAAGGTAACCGTTTTACATCAGGTGGGCCTTCCGACGTTGTATAAAAAAAAAACAAAAAAATGAGACTAGAAAAATTTACTGAAAATGGATGTCGAAAGGTTACTTATAAGAAGAAGAATGACTCGCTGAGAAATGAAAACGATTTCTATTCAAGTGTAAATTGTAATTAGGATTAAAACTAACCGAATTACGTTATGAATTGACTTTAATTTTAATGATATATTGTTTTTAAGAATGGCGTTAGAATTATCTTTAATATGAGTAAATCTGTTCTTCATGTTTTAACGATGTTGTGTAAAAATAGACGTAGCAGCACGACTTGGCATTTAACTCTACATTGCATTGCAAACGTGGAGGGATCTAGAATCCAATGAAGCCCAAAACTCACCGAACACGACATAATTGGTCATGTTTTACTATTTATCAGAAGGTAAAGGTAAGACCTAGAAACTGGAGAGTGTGCGCTTTGAAATGAAAAGAGTCATGAATTGATGCTTGTGAGTGAGTGAATGTAAGGACTGAGTCAAGTGGCGCTCGATTCTCACTGCCTACCCCTCAAGGGACGTGTACTGAAAATATAGATGGACAGATTGTTAGTTTAATTACGTTACTAGTATAATGCTGCTGTGTGAACAACGTAGATAAAGATATGCGAGCAAGACTCTTTGTAATGAAAGTTGTATAATAAAGTGTATTTAAACTACAAATTCTAATATATACTTATGTACAAAATCTAGAACAAAGTGAAGACAAGCATAATCCATTCATTCAAAGACTTCCAGACAACGCTTTGTTTTACAATTAGAATTACTTAATGTTGATAAGACGGAGAACGTAACATTTAACAAGGGCAGACAAGGCCCACGTCTGCAGTTACCGACCCTGAGACGTGTAGGCAAGTTTGCTCGTCAGCTTGGGCCAGTACAAACAGTCCACCATTATACATTTATGACGCTATTGTACATTCTGAAACTTCTCCTTGCACCCCTCTACTGCCCATTCACTGTAACGCGATGAATGAAATTCTGACGAACCTAATTCAAGTGCGGTGTATGACACGAATTCACTAACGGATGTAGAGTAGGATAATATCTTAGTGCAATGTACCTTTTCCCCTCTGTTTTTTCCAACTGACATTCTTTATTTTAATTAACTATTGAGGAGTTTTAGTGTTATCATGTAAAAAAATGTCCGGCAGTAGAAAAAAAAACTCGGAAATTCGTCAAATTATCAATAATGATGTTCGAATTTCGACCATTTGAAAACTAGTAGTGTAATCCAGCGTATTATTGCCACTTTAAAAAGCAATCTTAAAATAAACAGAAATATTTAATGTCAAATGGAATATAATATTATTGAAAATGCTTATAATAAATGTGAATAAGTTTTTTTATCAAACTTTTTATCAATACATTATTTTTAGTCGTAATAATCTTCTATATATATATATATATATATATATATATAAAAATGGAGTTCCTGACTAATTCACTGACTCAACAAGAGGTTCCTTTTGTAATGCATATGAGAGATAAGAAATATTTTTTTGAATTCCAACCCCGACAAATATTTTTTCAAGTTAGTGACTTGAAACTTTGATTTTTTTTAAATAGGCAATATTGTGTACGAGTATAAAGAGGTGCTTTGAGTGTATATAATCAGTATGAAATAGTTAATGAAAACTGAACAGATCGTGATATATCTTCATTACTACATAAATAACGATATTTGGTACTTTTACTAAATATTTAATGATGACTGTTCTTAAAAATAAGAAGTAAAATAAAAATGAGGAAAACTGCCGAAATTGCAAAATCTACGCAGGGGAAGCCGCGGGCAAAAACTAGTTAGTTAATATAAAAAGGGATTTAAGTTATCCACATGCTGAAACCCATAGGCACATTGTATCCAAAGTATTGGAATCTTATTATTGAGAGTAAATTTAACATATTTTTTACTAAGATGTTTTTATAGTCATAGATACGTTGTACACGCTCTAGAATGGCAACACGAAAGTAAGGTAATTGCCCACCTCGCATTCAGTTGGGCACGCTCTCGCGTCACGTCTATACGTACTTCGCCACAAAGCGTAAATAAGTTATTTCTGGCAAAAATGCCTTCCTGTGTTTTTAGATGGTCCACAAATTACACGACAACTGTTAAAGACAAGGAAAACGTGTCATTTCATTTGTAAGTACAGTTTTTTTTATTAAAAACATAGTAAATGTATTTAGTTTTTAGCAATATTAAAGCGGGTCGGTAAAACAGTGCTCGCGCCAATGAGCGCTCAGCAGCAATCAATACGTAACTAAAGATGTATATTCATCTCTTTCTAACGACAGGTATTCCCTATCATTTGTCTCTTTTTAGAGCAAAGTGTGATAATAAATAACTGTACATCGATATAGTAGTACTTGCGCCATTTTAAAATACAAAAATGTTCGTGTATAACGTGTCTACCTTTGATACGTCGCTGATTTTTTACATATATTTTTACATTCTTACATTTTCATATGAATAATCATAATTATTCATATGAAAATGTAAGAATGTCAGTAATTGTATAGGTGACTGAATAAGGTACCAATAATATAAAACGTAAATAAATAAGGTACGATTAAATGAGTTTTTTATATAAAAAAGTACGCGTAAGATGAATGAGTACAACAAGCCCTATCCCGAAGGGCTCGAAATGAAAAGATCTGAATTATTTATATTAAAAGTAGTTGAAGATGATTAAATTTGCCTTTGAAATTGAAACACTCATTTGTACCTTAATCTGTAAGCATGTATAAAATAATATAATACGTACTGTACGTAAGTATATAATATTGCACACTACAGGTCGCAATTTCTTATCGACGTTGATAATTATTTTCGTCATCGATGTGACTTTATGACAGTTTTCCTGTCACAAAGGGAACTGATTTGTTTTTCAGAATAATACTTCAGATAATTAACGAATCGTTTATTAAATATTTAATAAACAATTAATTCATATACGTACTTTATTAAATTGTAGTTATGATATCCCATATGAAATGATAAATTTACTCTCAACAAACTTTGTGCGCCTCTGAAAGAGTCGCGAACAAAAATATTTTAATTGAATTCCAAAATACATATTCGAATTTTGGATGAACATTCTACATAATATCTTCTATAAACTAAGTAAGTATAGTTCCTTTCATTTATTAGTAAAAGACCCCTGACAAACGGACCTACAGATAAGAGAGTGACAGCAGTAGCTTTCCCGATCGAACTCCTTCGGCATATCTAGGTTGACAAGCAATGCCTCCATTTGACCTGATATACCCAGAGGTTGCCCAATCCCAATGTTACTTACTACCTTACATTTATTCTTTGTTTTTATACAACAGACATACGGCCCACCTGATGTAAATCAGTTACCGTTGCCTATAAATGCTTTTAATACATTAAGCATCACTCGCGCGATACCACCTCTGCTGCTAACTCAACAAATCCTTAAGGGCTTACTGATGACCTCACCAACACGCAGGAACACAACAACCCTCCAGAGAGTTGTTATTTGGCTGCAGTTGTTTTCTGTAAGTTGGGGGTACTTCTCCAGACGGGCTGCTTCGATGCCACCTACTTCTCTTAAAAACACCCATATCAAGACAAACAGTTTGTCCTGTGTGGGAATCGAACCAACGGGCATCAGTGACAAAGTCGCGTCGTTAACCATTGCTCCACCGAGCTCGACATTATTTGTATTTATAATAATATAATGACAATTGGTTGGAATATTTTTGTAAGTAGTTATTTAATGGCTGATCATTGATTTAACTACACGTCAGTTTACACCATATAAAGCGTATTAAGTATAACTATTTGTGTAAGAAAGCGGTACAAAAGTGGAGAGAAAAAGGAACGTAATAGGAAATTCAAAAATATTGTAAATAAATCCTTGCGATACACCGGGAAGCACAGCCCTTAATCCGATTTAGATTTATCCGAATACACGGCTGCCGACGTTCACACGAAGATATGAAGAAATCCAGTCGATCACTGACTTTTTTATAAGTATCAGGAAGGACTAAAACATTCACAACTCTGCTACGTAGACAATACTACAGTGGAAACGAGAGATTGGAAACATATAGCCAGTAGTTGTAGTATGACTACAGTAAAATACTAACATTAATACTATGCTAGTGATTAAAATACATAATAAAAGTATATATTACATCTACGATCTTCCCAAATTACTTAATCTTTGCTAAGGAGACAAATTTTGATGAATCTCCTTAAGAAACTCATGTGAAAAATTTCATACTCCACAGCTGTGCAATATATATCAGCGTTTAAGTTTTACTAAGATAATATTTAAATGGCACCTAATAATAAAAAATATAATATAAATAATAAAAATACAACACAATACGTCCGTAATGAACTATTATTAGTGCCAGATTTCAAGTTTCTTGTGTGTTGTTGGCTCTAGGTGATTGTGAAAGACAAACGAACGCAGAGGTGCAACCATCATTATAATAATTTCTTCAATATAGATTTCACATGGTCACATGACTCCATATTTATACTATTGCGATATGAGTGTCCTTTCAACCTTGGCAATTTACAAACTTGTCTAACTTGAAGGAAAGCTTTTGAAACTGCTTAATTACATACTGGCGGGGGCCAGTTTCTTCCTACCCGAAGACCACTGACAACAACATACAAGATATAAAGTGTTTAGCGTAAGTCTCGCTAGCTCATTACCGCTTATATATGCTCTACCTCTTCTAACTTTTAACACCTGTCAAATAACAGCCGAGACCGACGGCTTCACTCCAGTTATCTAAACCCATAACTAAACCCATAGATAGGCTGCTATCGACGTTGCTTAACAAGCGTATTCAATGAGATAAATACGCGCAACACAAGCAATAGGGACGATAAAAATAGGTTATTGGTATTTATGTCGACTCGTAAATGTTTGGAGAACATTTTTTCATTCATTATTCTTTTAACGATTTAATCAAATAATACTCCGAAACTGCCGTAATCAAATTAAAACGTACTGACGTCCACCCACACGTATATTTATTAACAAAATGAAATGAAGCTTTACAGTAATTGTTATACTCCAACAAAAACCACGTTCAAATTTCGTAATCTCTTTTCATCAAAGCTTATTACTATCCACAAATTAAAAAGATAATATATTGTTACAATTGAATCACTTGAGCAAAAATTCTGCGTTCAACAGTGAAAAAATAAATAGATTGATGCCTCTCCTATACCAGAAACTCGTGCTGGCGACACAACATCAATTTTAGGTTGGTTCAAAGACACCTTCAGCTTTGTCACTACAACTAACAATCGAATCTAGTTTATACTCGTACCTATGCGTTTTGTATGTTTAATTTGGAATATATGTGTTGTGCATCTCCAGGGTTTAGGAGATGCACAACACATATTCCAAACGGTCTCAATCGGATTATGGGAATCCTTTGAAAGTTGAATCATGCAAAATAGCGATGAATGCTGACAGACTCCTTCAGGTCCCCAAAATTTCCCACAGGATTTTATTTTATAGAAACTTTTGTTCTCTTGGAACTCATTCAAAAGTATCCCTTCCTGCATTTATGAAGAGTTGATGTGTTTTTGTGTGTTTCTAGGGTTTCTATATAGAAGGAAAAATACGGGAATATTACAAGATCACTCCCAATCTGCCAGTCTTTCACATATATACTCTGAAAGTATTAGACACACAAACTTGTAGTGAGGTACAGTTGTCAATCTCCTCGTATAATTCAGGTAATAAAAAAAAGTATAGCAAATTAAAAAAAAGAATTTATAAAAAGAAGTAACAGGAATATGACTTGTCATATCGGGAATCAGTCTAAACCTTAAAAGAGCATAATGAACACGTTAAATATTTATGAAACCTCGTGAAAGCAGAGAAGGCTTTCAACGGACTGGGACTTAACCAAGCGGTAACCTTCCCGCCATGTCAATGGGAAGTTAATCATTATTTCACGGCAAATGGACGCATAGCGAAGAACCAGAGCAAGAGTTCGGTCAAGAACCAGATTCAGATGGAACATTCTTTTTGACGCGGCTCGAATAGTGAGAAGTTTCCTCACTTTAGAACCCTGGCCACCGGTGGCCTGGATCTTAGTCCTGTGAGTGCCGGATATTTTACTATCTTTTCTATTTTAATATAAATATTATAATATTTTAATAATATTTTCGTTTACATGTAACTCAAAACCTATCTTAGGTTTTGAGTTACATGTAAATGAAAATATTCAAAGTATGTAAATTATAAAATGTAGATATTATACGAATGCTGTAAAAGAATCAAGTATACCTGTAATAGCTTGGGTATTAGATCCATAAACTTACGATATATGTTAAGTTATATATAACTAATGTTCGCCCCTTTCGTTGAATTTCAACTAGGTACAATCATTATTAAAAATTGTAGGAAAATATATACGAATTTACACGTTTATATTTTTTTTGTTCTACTAGAAAAAAGGGACACAAGAGTATCGTTTCATGCATTGTCTGCTTCCCTGCTAATCAACTTATTCATTTAAAGCTATCTAGTTCTAGTTAGAGCTATCCATATTTATGGACAGATTTTAGTACTTCAATGCAATTGGCGCTATTCCGTGAGAATTTTCGAAAATACTTTATCTACGCCTGTGGAAACTCCATTCAAAATTTTAGTTCATAGAAACAGCGGTTTGGGTACGTCTTCTCTGGTTTATAGAAAATTAAACTAACGAAGTGCGCTCCTTCAAATCGATTACCAATGTTATGTAATATCTTTGTTACAATTTTATACGTTGTTATATATTATAATGTTATTCTTACGTTTTTCGCTCAGAGCTAGAATATAAAACTTAATTCTGTGTAATTCTGTGTTCTGTGTTCGAGCAACATGGCGACTGGTTATCTTGTCACCTCAGGCGAACCGTATCACATGCAGTCGCAGCGGCATTAAAATAATCGCCAAGTGCGAGTCGATCTCCCACAATGAGAGTTCTGTTCCATGGATTACAGCACAAAATTGTTATGTAGGTGACTTAAAATATACTTTTTCCTTTTGACGAGCCCGGTGGGTCAGTCGTGAATAACGCGACTTTGACACCAACGCTCGTGGGTTCGATTCCCACACAAGACAAACATTTGTGTGCATGAACCTGTTTGTTTGTCTTGGTCTGAATGTTTAAGAGAGGTAGGGCACAACAAATAACGACTCCCTAAAGTGTTGTTGTGCTCCTGCGTGTGAGTGAGGTCACCAGTAAGCTCCTAAGGAATTACTGTGTAAGCAGCAGAGGAGGCATTGCGCGAGTGATACTCAATATATTACAAGCGTTAATATGCTACGGTAACTGCTTTTGACCCAAGTGGGCCGCATGCGTATATACCTCCTGACGTAGTATAAAAAACAGTTTAAACTACAACCTATCACTAACATCATCATATTTAATAGACTATTATTGTTAACTTAAATTACTTTGTGAAACAAGTATCTAGGATATAGGATCACAAAGTAAAACAAACAAAGATACTCGTGTAACGAAAGGAAGTTTCATTTCATTAATACGACGATTGCCGCCTACGTCCGGAATCTAACACAAGGTAAATTAGGGGAAATCAGAAATTATTTCACATTGTATATACTAGTGAGTTCCAGCGATTCAATTCGCATGGTTAGTTCGCAACGACCAGATATCAAGACCCGTGCTACATATGGAAATTCTAGTACCGCTGGTTTAAGCTATTCCAGGGAAAATTTTGAACGGAAGAAAGGACACGAAATGCAACATACGTGTGGAACTGTTGGTTGACAAACTGGAATGGATCTAAATGCCTTGTATCTGTGAAGTAGCTTTGCTTCTAATCTGAAGGCTGAATCTGAAGGAATTTTGCGTCGGGACTTAGGTCTACACCCGTACAATATCCAACTGACCCAGGAGCTCAAAGTTCATGACCATATACAATGCCGTTTGTTCGCTGACTGAGCTTCGACTCGATTTAGAAAAGAACCCCAATTTTGCCCGAAAAATCATCTTAGCGATGAGGTGCATTTTTGGATGAATGGCTGTGTTAACAAGCAAAACTGTCGTATTTGGGACGACAACCCACGCACTAACACCAACCCACGCGAGGTTCACCAGGTGATAATGCATCCTCAAAAAGTTACCGTTTGGTGTGAATTTTGGGCCGGCGGCGTCATTGCTCCGTACTTTTTCTAAAACGACGCTGATGAGGCTGGTCACCGTCAACGGCGAGCACTACAGAACGAAAATAACCAACTTCTTATGGCCCAAATTGAACCATATGGACCTAAACGATATGTGGTTCCAGCAGGACGGCGCTAAGTGCCACACAGCGGACGTC
This sequence comes from Pyralis farinalis, assembly GCA_947507595.1. Lineage (NCBI taxonomy): Eukaryota > Metazoa > Arthropoda > Insecta > Lepidoptera > Pyralidae > Pyralis > Pyralis farinalis. The sequence continues at coordinate 16,169,856 of OX382273.1, forward strand.
ACGATTGACATTCTCCATCAGCGATTTGACGGGGAGGAGGGGTAAGGTTATCTCTCGCAAGGGTGATGTGAATTGGCCACCAAGGTCTTGCGATTTGACTCCGCTAGCGTTTTTTTTTTTGTGGAGTTTCGCTATATATAACGCTATCGCTCAAATTCAGCCGGATCTATGTGGAAGAGTCATTGAAAATTGGACCTCTAGGATCCGTGCCACTGTAAGAAGCCGAGGCGGGCATTTGAACGATGTTATATTCCACACTTAATGGCACATATAGGCCTTGGAAATTTGCACACAGCTTGCTTTATTTAATTTCAACATCTACCCGCCCTTATTGAAAAACCCTTTATATTAGCAAGTAAGATTTAAAGAAAAACTAAAAAAATAATGTTACTTCCATCTAATCCATCCTAAGTAAATTCATTTCCTCAATTCATTGGAGCAATCTCAAGAAAGATTGTTACGTTCATATCCGCCTTGACAATCATCTTATCAGTGACTTGGGGCCAAAAGCAAGAATTAAGGGCAAAGTTCGAAGAGCAGTCGCTCCTAAGCTTCACTAGTTATGACAAGAGACCTTAATCAAAGCCCTAGCTCTGGGCTTTGATGAGGCTACTATTGCGGCTTTAAACTAATTACATTTTCGTTAAACCAAAAATGTAGTATTGGGGGAGTCAAAGGTCGTTAAATTAATTTTAATGAACTCGGCATGGTCTTGTAAATTCTTTACAATTAAACACCTATTTTTAAACAATACAAAAATTTTAACAATACATGAAATTTTAAAGAAACATCTTTTTACAAAAAGACATCTGTATTAAAAAACCGGCCAAGTGCGAGTCGGACTCGCGCACGAAGGGTACCGTACCATTATCTATAAAAACGTCAAATAAATCATGTTTGTTGTATGGGAGCCCCCTTAAATATTTGTTTTATTTTAATTTCGTTATTTATTTTTAAAGTACTAAATATTCTGTGATTATTTCAAGCATCTACCTGTTGCCGTTATCTATATCGAGCAAAAACGAGCAAAAATATCACGTTTGTGGTATGGGAACCCCCTTAAATATTTATTTATTCTGCTTTTTAGTGTTTGTTGTTATAGCGGCAACAGAAATAAATCATCTGTGAAAATTTCAACTGTCTAACTATCACGGTTTATGAGATACAGCCTGGTGACAGACGGACGGACAGCGGAGTCTCAGTAATAGGATCCGTTTTACCCTTACGGGTACGGAACCCTAAAAATCAGGTGTGAGCCGTTCAATTCTTCATTCCCTAAACTTTTTTCTGTATTTTTTTAAAGTTGGTATGGTTTTCGAAATTCTTTCTCGTAATTAAACATATACACGTATGTATCTACATACGTATAATATATGATTATACACATATCATATTATATTGATTCACCATGGAAAATTTTATCACGTACAAGTTTCCTATTTGACCCGCTTGAAACATGAATTTTCAAGTTCTTATTTCATGTCTATACACTGAAAGGGACACTTTTACACAATTACAAGTTTGATGGATTATCGGCATACTTTACAAACTTGAGGTTATATATTCTTCATGTCTCTTCTCTCCAGTTTTACGCTGGTTAGTCGTAAACTTCTATTTATTTGGATAACACTCAATTTCTTCAAGGGGCAATCTGATGACATGTGAACATAAATTGTCGTCAGTTAATTGAGAAAGGGTTATTGAAATTCGTCTTTCAAGGAGTCAAATTTAAAGCTATAAGTTACATGGAAAAAATGGAAGAAACCCCCATTAAAAGTTCTGATAATAAACAAAGCAAATGAGTAATAAAAGTAAATCAAATCCATTTCGTCGATAATTCCCATAATTCACTAGAATAGTTAAGTTTACCTCTCCAGCGTGTGTGTAGCAGCGTAGTATGTGTGATGAATTAAAGACACTTTTAATCTTCTCGTAATTGCGTCACCAAGTAAAAGCGATATTTCAGAGATCTATACAATTTTGACCTTTATTATTGTTGCAGCAGTTACATTTTAGATAAAGCAGTAATCATGTTATGAATTTTGAGTAAGCTGTACCTCCTCACACTGACAATAAAGTTTCACTCTAAAAGTCTGCATTTATCAAAATGTCAAGTTTAAGTCTATGTGAATTTGTTGACGCGAAGAAGATTGCTTGCATAGAGTGCAAATATTACAATATGCAAAACAAAGGTAGCAAAATTGAAGATAGTAATTGTCAGATATGTAAACCATGATAACAAGTTTTTTTCTGAAAAACGTATGTTTAAGCGAATATTTACCTAATTGTATTGATATAACTGAAAGAAAATAAGCTAATGTCAAATTACGATTGGTTTCGGTCGATTGTACATTCACATACAAAACCTAATTCATCCCACTGCTGGATACGGGACTCCCTTCAACCGAAAGGGTTCAGAGCATACTCCGCCACGCTGCTCAAATACAAATGCGGATTGGCCAATGTTTTCAAGCCGCCCGAAAACCACTGGCTAACCATAACGACTGTCATTTATAGACAGCAGCTGGGATCGAAGGCTTAAGGTCCTCTGAACCAGTTGGGGAAATGTATCTATCTAAATGGTTCTCTTACCGTCACCAAAAGTATTAGGATGCTTAGCGTCGAGATCTCCAGTGATGTGCAATATCGAAATCACCTGGAGGAGAAGGTTAATCTGGCGTCCAAAAAAACTTGGTGTGCTCAACAGGGCTAAGCAGTACTTCAGTGCGGGAAAAAAGACTTATATTATATTAGTCTCAAGTCAGACCGCACTTGGAGTACTGCAGTCACTTTTGGGCGGGAGCACCTGGATATCAGCTTGGATCGTGTGATTCGATTCAGAGACGAGCTGGGAGAATTGTCGACAATTCTAAGCTTACACACGGTATTGAACGAGTTTAAGGAGAGATTTTGCCTTCCTTTGTGTATTCTACCGATTGTACAACGGGTTGTGTTCTGAAGAGTTGTTCGAAATGATGCCGACAGCTACTTTTTATAACCGCACCGCTCGCCGGCGGGGAGCTCACCCTCACACGCTGTAACCGCAATGATCGCGTACTGTGCGGCTCCAAAGTTTTTTTCCGAGAACTCTCAAGCTGTGGAATGAGCTCCCAGCCGAGGTTTTTCCAAGGGACTACGGCGTGGAGTTCTTTAAGAAATGCGTGAAGAGGTTTTTAGAGGTTCGGCAACACACGAGTGACACCCCTGGTGTTGCAAATGTCCATAGGCTACGGTTACTGTTTACCATCAGACAGGCCTTATGCTTGATGCTACCTTAGTAGTATAAAAAAAATCTTAAAATAAACAAGACATGCGTATTGGTATTGTCGACGCCATCTAACTCTAAGATAATATTAATTGTAGTTTGCATTGTTTGTTTGTTTGTTCCCATAATTTAATTCCAATAAAATAATATGTTGACTGAAGAAGAGTTGAAGTCGATGGCGGCATTCATACGAAATATCCGGATTCGTTATTTCTCAATTTCAAAAATATTCCTTGACAAATATTTATTTGTCAAGGAATATTTTTGAAATTGAGTAATATGTTTATGGATCTATAGCTATATTTATAGATCATATTATAAGAAAAAGCACTATACATCACCCTTACGGTCACAATCCGCTATGTTTTCGATAAAGCAGTAATCATGTTTTGAATTTCGAGGAAATTTTAATTAACGTGAAATTTATTTTTCCTACAAAGAATCCTCGAGAATAAAATTTCACGTCAGACCTGAATTTGTCAAAACAGAACTACATCCTCGCTGTTTTAATGCAAGCATGTAAATGCCTCAGGGAATCACTGGCAATGTCCCCAAATCTTGTTTAATTAATAAATGACTAATGAATTATACATGTTTATGTATAATTCATTAAATAAGCGTTACATTTGAAAAATTAAAAATGTTTCCCATTCTATTCCATTTACCTACCAAAGTAGAGTGACTTCCATAATGAGCGACTAATCTTTAATTTATTTAAGGAAAAGGAAGTTTTGTAATGAATAATTCAAAAATATAGTTTCTTTTATAAATAGCTTCTATATCAATCATAAATTACTTGAATATGTAGGGGCCGAGTCAAATGGCGCTCGATTCTCTCTGCCTACCCCGCAAGTAACTTGGGGTAAAGATATACGTAGGAAGGTGGAACTTTTTAAAAATACTGTCATAAAAATAAGTAGCTTATTGTAGAAATAGTGTTCTATTATCCAAACTTTATGTACGCTATTAAAAATAAAATTATATATATATATTACACTAGAGTAGATGGTCGGTGTATACCTAGATCAACGATTTTTATACTACGACTTCTTCTTCTTTATCGTTCGTTATCCTGTTTCCTAATCCGTTAGGATCCGATACCTAAGCCCAAGGATTTGGTGAAGATAAAGATTTTCACGTGGAGCGATATAACCCAGAGGGAAAACCAAACCTATCTTAGATCTTTTCAAATATAATTTCTTAGACGTCTAGGTTTCCTCACGATGTTTTCACGAGCAAGTGATAATTACAAATTACAAATATGTATGTACATACGAGTACATTGAATACAATTTTTAACGGAAGTATCGCGTGTTTTATTTATTTTGTTGAACCTGACGTTTCGCACGCTTTGCAGCGTCCGTGGTCGCAGGAAGTCTGTGTGTAACAATTGCGAAAACCTAAGACAATAATATGTACATATATCCGAAAACACGATGTAAGTGATATATGACAGGATTCGAACCGTGGTCCAGTTGGTCAATAGATTGGTTCTTTATTCACTGGGCTATTACAACTCCTATTTTATACATTTACGTCAGGAAGAAAACAAACATAAATTTATACAAGGAGCATTATCACCCACCGCTTATGTTAACGTTAACACAGCAACTCCTCAGAGCTTACTGGTTACCATACTGGCACGCAGGAATATAACTACTTTCCGGGGAGATGCTTTTTAACTACGGTCATCTAAGGTGTAGGTATTTCCGCAGTCAGGATGCTTCGTTTTTTTTACCACTAAGGTGGAAAACAAGCAAACGGCCTGCCTGATGGTAAATAGTCACCGTAGTCTATGGACATTTGAAACACTAGGGGTGTCACTAATGCGTTGCCGACCCTCTATAACTCATAATATATGTTTTGACTCAGAAGTTAGTAATGAGTCACTTGCAGCTCAAAATAACTACTACTTTTTATACAAATGACTCACCATCTAAATGACTTATTGGCACAAGACAAAACAGAACATCAATACAGCGTATATTTGAAAAAAATCTGAGTTGGCAACATTACATTTCATAATTAAAACAAAATGAACGATATTTTACAGCACCCTTCCTATACTTTTCTTTAGGAGCGGGAATGATAGAACGCGGTTTACTTCTACAGTATGCAAGTCACATTTTGATTGACAGATTGATGATACGCATTGTTTTAACTAGTCAGTACATATGCTATTTATAAACGAATATCATTTTTACGTAACTTAGTTTCTGAATAGTTATTGAATAGATTATTCGTATCTATAAAAAAAAAAAGAAATCCAATTAATAATGGAGACATGACTAGAAAAAACAATGCCGTAAATTTATTGAAAATGTTACATACTTACTCTACTGTTTGCTAATATTGTTGGCCGTAGCATATTTATTTGTGGGTTAATTTGTTCAACTTTTCCGAGGGTATATTACGCTGTTGGTTGTTGTTATTAGTTGACGGGGGCTTTGGACAATTTAACGATATTAGCCTCTGTCAATCCCCATGAGAATAGTCTAGCATTGTAGCACTTTCTAAGTTCCATCGATTAACGAGATCATAACAATTGAATAAATATTTTTTATATTCTTTATTAATATATAATTTTTATATTATTTTTATAACCGCACCGCTCGCCGACGGCGGGGAGTTCACCCTCACACGCTTGAACCGCTATGGTCGCGTACGGTGCGGTTCCAGAGAAGTTTTCTTCCGAGAACACTCAAACTGTGGAATGAGCTCCCAGCCGAGGTTTTTCCAAGGAACTACAGCATGGAGTTTTTCAAGAAATGCGTGAAGAGGTTTTTAGAGGGTCGGCAACGCATTATTGACGCCCCTGGTGTTGCAAATGTCCATAGGCTACGGTGACTGTTTAACATCAGGCAGGCCGTAAGCTTGATTGCCACCTTAGTGGTATAAAAAAATAATATTACCAACTTGATTATAAATTTTCTCTATAAGACTATTAATAGTTAATAGATTCAGGCGTTATTTTGTGAAAGTCAAATTTACATGCAATTTGATCTAACCTGTTTTGTGTGCTTCGGCCACCAATTAGTTCATGCGGCCTAGCGTCGGCCGGCACCCACCCACTACTGTTAGTTGATGCAACATGCCGACGCTGCCATGGCTGCTCCGGTAGTCTCTGCCTCGGCTGCTGCGATCGTCCGCCATCTGGAACAGAATCCGCATGCCCCCACCACCACCGTCGCTGCCACGACTGGCCTGTCGTCTCTGCGACACGTGTTTCGCCTCTCCACGAGGCATCATCAGGCGCTGTAGATGTTAATCATAAGAACAACATGCTACAAGACTTGTTGTTCTTACGATTAACATCTACAGCGCCTGATGATATTAGATAAAATTGCATGTAAGACTGTTTATTTTTAAACGGACAATTATTTAGCTTAAACACATCACATCGAATGCTGCATGCTTCGATGTGATGTGTTTAAGCTAAATAATTGTCATGCTTAAGTAAATTCTTAGAAAAACATGCACTTGACTTATTTCTTTAATTGCTACTACTGAATAGACATTACTATAGAAACAACGAATCAGCTAATTTAACGTAGGTACCTTGTATGGAATGTTCTTTAATATCACGTACTGTATTGTACATTTTTTATCATATACGTTACATGTATTTTGGAATATTCATGTATTACATGCTAACCTCCTTTCGTTCATTTCGTTCGTGCTGTGTTTTCTTAAATTCGTAATGATTTATTCAACCCCTTTCACAGTACTTCATAAGTTGATATTCTGAACTTGGTTAGCGCTGAGTTATCTTGTAAATTAAGTGTGTCAAGACATGAGGTGAGTGAGGGCAATAACCCCATCAGCGTAACTCACAAATACACAGGCAGTAGAACGCATTCGTTCAACTTCTACGTCAGTATTATCGTTTGTGGATAGAGGAAGAAGACGCCGCTTACACTAAGGTGAACAAAATTTACGTTGCGAACAGGCAAAAAGTGAAAATATATTATAATTCTGGCTAATGTGACGACTATTGTGCTAAGCGAGTTGAAGACAGACGTTAATAGTTCACCATAATTCTCAATGCATTCTCCCGATTTGCAAATAAAGTACTAATCAAAAAGTAAGCGCAAAGCAACTTTTACTAAGCAACAGTCCGACTGAAAAACTACGCCCGCTTTACAGCAGAACGATCCCGAATAATTCCTTGAAGAGTTATTGTATTTCGCGGGTGAGTGAGGTCACGAGATAACATATAATATAAGTTGCTGGTTTAGCGGATGTGGACGCTGCAAAGCAATATTTATTTTTTTGCAACAATTGACCATAGGCTGTAGTAGTAGAGTAACAACTTCACATGCATGCATGTAAGCTTAATCTGGACATTTAGCAAGCGTAGAAATTTTTTATGTCTTTGGCAATGCTAAAATCTAATTTCAATGAACCTAAAAACTTAACATTACAAAATGTTATAATATCTGTTTAATGACAAGCCACCTGCTTCGAAAACAGTCTTGTCACATTTTAATCTGGGACCTTCAAAGTAACGAAAGTTCTTCATCATTGCTGCTAAGTATGGCCAGTTTTACCATCCATCCATTTAAATTCCAGGAGCGCAATAATATAAAGTTCAATCAAGATAACAGATATGTAATGCCATATCTCGTGAGCTTAACATTAAACCAAGTAGTGAATTGTTATATATTTGCTTAATTATAAGTTGATTCGCCACATAAATATTCTGTAACTTTTTGATCTGCATTAGGCTGTAATTATCAGTTGATATCGTACTTTAAAATGCGTTCAAAGGAAAAGCTTCTGAAAATGCGTTCGAGTTTTAATAGAGTTAACATTTTATGTCAAAAGAACTTGAAATATATAAAATCAAAGTTAATACCAACGTCTAAAAATATTCTTCAAATTCGAAATTACTTATTTATTTTCAAATTATTTTCTTCAATCATATGTTGGCTATGAAGGTTTAAGTTCTCTAATACCTGGAAAGGTTTAAAAATGGGGACAACCGACTACAAGGAAGTAAAAACTTTACCAAATTTACATAGAACTAAACGAATGCTAAGACCATCTATCCATCCTTTGAAAATTGAATTACAATTGACGAAGATATCAACTAATATCACACAAGATTTCTAATTCCAGTTTCATTTTAAAATGACTTCAAAAAGTAGGACATTTTCAATTCGACTACCTATATAAAACATATAGAAAACAATAGTCATTTTAAGATGAAACTGGAATTAGAAATTGACGAAATCTAAAATCGTACTTGCAAAGTTTGTTGTATATGGTTCTTATCGACATAATATGTATTATTATTAATTGACATTTCTACTATTCAATTTATCTTAACATTTCAATATTGCTCTATCTCTTAAATGTTGCACGCCGACAAGGCAAAACATGAAGGAAAAAAATTGTAAGACCATATTTGCATGCGAATGTATGTAATACTCATGTTTTGTGCAAATAAATATATCTTTATCTTTAAATGTTATTGGTGACTAATACTGAATATAGGAATGAACTGATATAGACATCGGTACGTGTAGCTAAATGCTCTGAAACATTTTCGCATAAACCATCATAGCAATAAACCAAGCAGCAACATTCTGTGGACGCGTATTTTGTTCCATGTCGAATCATACCATTGAAGCTGATATGAAGCAAGTACTGTAGCCTTAAGTTGCAAACGTAGCATTTCCGTTGCAGCACAGTTTACTAAGAGATCTATTGTCAGAGTTTTAGATACGTATACAGATACTACTGGCATCTATAACAGTAAAAAAATAAGTCAATTTGTTGAATTTAGCTACACTCAATCCATACAGTTACAGACAAATGACGTTTGGGTTGGCTAGTAACATCGTAAAACAACACATTTATGCTATTATTGACAGGAAATAGTGATAGTAATTTGGAACTATTACAAAGAAACTTATATGTGAATATTATAATCATGTAAAAGTTATTACTTTATTCATTCGTAATTTATTCTTTCGTAATGTGCTCATATACCACTGTAAATTTTTAATACACGTAAGTTAATATTTGAAAATTAGAATTAAAAGTGAATTATAGTAAATTTATATACATGAGATATGTTGTAACAAATAATAATTTATTGATATACTATAAAAATTACTTGCACTTATCTTAAGAATTATGATTCTATTAGTTCATTATTAAATCTGATAATCTTAATACGTAGTCAAATCTAATGATAATTAATATATATAAAAAATATTTTATAGAAAAATTAAAATACACATGTTAAGTAAACCCGAACACGGCACAATAGTACATAGCAGATACTTATGCTAAATTTAATAGTTCTAATAGATGGCTAGGCTTTGTTGTCTTTATCATGGCTGTATACTTAATTCCTCCTTCTACTAGGTATACGAACGCCAATTAGTACCTGGGCGTACCTGTTTAAAGTTAAGTACCTGAGCGGCCAGCGCTGCAGCGTTTCTAATGTATTTTTCTGAATAGAATCTTTTTTTTCTGAATAGATATAGATAACTTAAAAAGCAATATTTTATCTGAATACAAAATTAGATCCAAAGCGTTAACGCTGCTTCAGAGACACACGAATATAATTATGTATGTACAAATATTGTTCATTTAAAGTTATCGCAACATTTCATGCAACCTAATTAAACATAAAATCAATTTAAAGTTTCTCTGAAAACATGAACACTATCCATTCAGACGTACGTGGTTTATTAGGTAGATTATACTTTACATCTATTATATTACAGATTGACTACTACTTTACCTAGATACCTTATAGTAGCAGCTATATATCAGTAAATGACGTCAATTATTAAACTATTTTCGAACGTAAACGGCTCAACATAACCTTTAGTTAATACCAAACGAAAAACGTCGAAGAACTAATTAGCAACGAAGGTTTTGGCAAGAGAGAAGTAAGACACGGAGAGTGTTAATAAGTAGCCCAACTGGGATAATACTATACCTTACTGATGAATGTAGACAATTAAAAACTCACTGGAAAGCTGCTTCCTTCTTACGAGTGACGATATCATTAAGCTCCTGATAAGCCGCAGAATTAGCACCGGAGATGGAAACTCACGTACAAATTTCTTTTTATTCCAAGAGTTCATCGACTAAGGAAGCCGCTTCAGATCAGACGGACCGCATGCTTGTTGCCACCCCACGTAGCATAAAAGGCTTTGCGTTTTACAATCAGATAAAAACACTATCGTATTATATAGCAGAATAATAGTAATTTTTTTAGTCGCGAACTTTTTTTAATAAATTATATTAGTTTCACTATTAGCATAAACATATTAATTATATTAATATTTGTAATATCGCCGGTATAATATTTGGAATATTCAGTGCCATATTATAAGATAAACATTTATTGCCAAACAAAAAAATCACGAAAGCATATTTTCGTGATCGTATATAGAAACATTAAAAATTAACGAGCGGTAGTAAACTTACGTGCGGTGTTCGAAAGGCGACGGTTGTCTGTCGTGATCAGAAGCACATAGTTATTACAAGGGCACCGTGCGAATGTTTGTTGTGCCGAGGCGGCTGGCGGCTTGCGGGCTAGCGGGCTGGAGGCTAGGGGCGAGCGCGGCGCATGGGAACTGAGGAAGGCTCTGCCGCTCGGGACGTGCGAGTGGCGCGGCGGCGGACAGCTACTGGGGGCGGCGCGCCGGCGGAGCCCGCGCAGACCGCCCGCCCACGGCTCGCCGCTTGCCGTCACGTCACTTACCCCACAATCTTTACATCACATAATATCACACCGAATAATTCGACAAATATATTCATTCGGCAAATAACAATTTCAGAACCTCGATGCGGTGATTTTTATTTACGACATTCCTTTTATATTATATGTTACGAGTATATGTGACGTCGTCTGCCTCTTGCCCCCGCGTATTTATAGTCACCCCCCGAAGTGTCAAAGGTTGATGTTTACACAACATGTTTCTATTTATATGCCTTCATCTATCAATAAGTCGGTATGGTCAAGTTTAGGTGATTACAATCACTAAAATAAGACGGGTTTCCAAAAGTTCCCTTCATATGATTAATTGAATGAATTGCTTACTAGCGCTATAAGAGTGGGCGTACGGCGAGTGAGTCACTTTTGCGCGTCAAGTCAATAACGACATTTCCATTCAGTTCTTTTCGGAAAGACGACGTAAACGAAGAATCTACGCTAGCACAAATATCTATTTAAATATTTGTGAACTATTTGGTAAATTAAAAAAGGTAGAGCGCATTAAAGCGACCTGATGGGGAAATACTTAAACATGATAGAAAATCGCAGCCAAATAACAACTCCCTGGAAAGTTCTTGTGTACCTGCTAGTGAGTGAAATTATCAGTAACCTCCTAAAAAGTCGCTCTTTTAGCAGCAGAAGAGGTACCGCGCGAGCTATATATACTTCCTGAATTGTCAGCGTTCATATGCTACATTAATATTCATTTTACATCAGTTGGGCCACACGTGCTTGTACGCATTCCATTGATGTATAAGAAAAAGATTAATCGATCTTAGATCATTTTCTATCAGACAACCATTAAAAATCACGGACGTGGTTTCCTCAATTCGTTGAACCTCTATACTTACAATTTTTTTTTTTTTTGAAAGGATCATGAAAGGATTTTGAAAGGATCAAACTTGGTTTAAACCCTGTTTGCCTTCCACTGCATATTCCTTGCCTGGTTTTCGGCTTATACGAAATGATCGTGTTGGGAAGAGTGGAGGTGGCGTTGCTATCTACTTACGTGCACATATCCCCTTCAATATTATCGCCTCTTCTCACGTCTCCAATCCTTCTAATGAGTTGGAATACCTATTTCTTGATGTCACCCTTTCCCATGCTCATGTACTACTTGGCGTCGTGTACAGTCCCTCAGCTTCCATTAATTATTTTTCCTCTCTTGAAAACATATTTGAAAATCTATCTCCTTCGTTTAACCACTCTATCATATTGGGTGACTTTAACACCTGTCTACTCAAAAACGATCACCGGTCTCATTCTCTCAAATCCCTTGTTAATGCTTGCAACTTTACACTTTTGCCTCTTAATGCGACTCACTTCTTTCCAAATTGCAGACCGTCCCTTCTTGACTTAATCCTGGTGTCGTCTCCTGTGCATGTTGCCAAACATGGACAATGTAGTGCAGAGCCTTTCTCCTTCCATGACCTCATTTTCCTTTCTTATAAAATTCGTCCTCCGAAAGCTAGGGTTAAAACCCTCTTACAGCGAAATTTTGGTGCCATTGATTTGAATTCACTACGTGATGATACGCGTGCGATTGATTGGTCGGCAATCTGTTCAGCTGATACTGTAGATAGACAAATAGAATTATTTAATGACAAAATTATTAATCTTTATGACCATCATGCCCCTATTCGTCCAGTTAAAGTTAAACATCTTCCTGCTCCATGGCTGACTGACGAAATTAAAGAACTTATTAAAAAGAAAAACAGAGCCAAGGCCAAATATAAAACTGACCCAGGCAGGTATCGTGATCAGTATATACGTACTCGCAACGTCTGCAATAAGATGTGCAGGGATGCCCAACGCCATCATATCCATAACTCTGTTCAAAACGGTGATCCAGCAAAGGTCTGGAAATTTTTAAGGTCACTTGGAGTTGGAAAAAATCGAGCTGACTGTCCTAATAATATTGACATCGATGATCTTAATCGGCAATTCTCTTCGTCAGCAACTTTAGATTGCAATGTTAAAGACCAAACTCTTAACGAGATTTCATCACTTCCAACTCCAGACTATTCTCCTTTTTTATTTAGTCAGTTCACTGAATGTGATGTTGAGAAGAATGTACTTTCGGTTGCTTCGAATGCATTGCAACGATAGCATCAGTTGTCATATGATATTACCTATCCTTGACATTATCCTTCCTGTAATCACCCTGATCCTGAACAAATCCATTACTTCTGGTGTTTTCCCCTCTGCTTGGAAGAACGCTTACATTATTCCCTTACCTAAAAAATCGAATCCTTCTTCTTACTCAGATTATCGTCCAATCTCAATTCTCCCTTTTCTTTCTAAAGTACTTGAACGCCTTGTTGAAAAACAACTTACCGACTTCCTTTCCAAAAACTATATCCTCAATCCATTCCAATCCGGTTTTCGACCAGGTCATAGTACGACTGGTGCTTTAGTTAAAATCACAGATGATATCCGTTTCGCTATGGACTCGTCTCAACTCACTGTTTTGTGTCTATTGGACTTTAGTAATGCGTTCAACACCGTCGATTCTGATATACACACATCAAAAGTGTCTAGGGATCAACATATATTTTTGCAATAACTTTTCTCCTGATCGATATTAATTAAAATTTTCTTTAAGGATTCATCAAATAAAGTGTTTTCGTTTGTCTACAGTAACGATAAACCAAGTCACCTTTGCATTAATAAAGAAATTTGCCATTTTCATAATAAAGGGATTTTTGACATTTGAACCACTAACATTAAAGTTCGAAAAAAAGACTGAAATAACAGTTTTCTTTAAAATTTTATTGGGTAACTTAAACAATTAATAATCCGTGTTTCTACCGCGAACACTAACAACACGTGGGAATGATAGAAGCTGGTTCCCGGCAACGTACTGTGGCTTTAGCTCTGAATACAAGTCAGAGTGTTATCAGTCGACTTTGGACACGTTACCGAAGCACTGGTACCGTGGCTGAGCGCCATGGAGGACGGTATCGCTGCACCACACGGAGACAAGACCGATACATTCAAATCACAACTCGAAGAGCTCCAACAATAACCGCCATGATGTTAGCCGTGACGCTTCATCACTCTTCAGGGAACTTAATTAGCGACCAAACAGTCAGAAACCGCTTGCATGAAGTGAACCTTCATTCCCGAAGACCGCTAAGGGTACCACCTATAGCAATGCACAATCGTAGGATTCGATATCAATGGGCTCTTGAACACAGAAATTGGGCAGAAGAACAATGGCGTTTCGTGTGCTTTTCTGATGAGTCTCGTTTTGGTATGAGACCGGATACAAGACGTATACGACACTGGAGAACCCCTGGACGCCAACAGCGATTAAAATCCTGCCAGGAAGTCCATCCTTATAGTGGTGGAACCATCATGGTATGGGCGGGTATTTGGATCGGCGGAAGAACTGAGTTGATTTGGATCAGAGGCAACCTCAACGCTCAAATTTATGCTGAGACGATTGTATCAGACGTCATCGTTCCTCTACAAGTGCAAATCGGTCCCTTATTTCAGTTAATGCATGATAATGCACGACCGCACACCGCAAGAGTTGTAAGACAGACTCTCGCCGCAGCTAACATCAATGTCATGCCCTGGCCTGCTCAGTCGCCAGACTTGAACCCGATTGAGCATGCATGGGATATGCTACAGAGAAGAGCTCTGCCGAATATGGAGGGTATCCAGTCGCAAGAAGACCTTTTTTTGTTGTTGCAACGAACATGGGCGGCCATTCCACAGCGTGATTTGGATGAACTCATTTTGAGTATGCCAAACCGATGTTCTTGTGTTGTTAGTGTTCGCGGTAGAAACACGGATTATTAATTGTTTAAGTTACCCAATAAAATTTTAAAGAAAACTGTTATTTCAGTCTTTTTTTCGAACTTTAATGTTAGTGGTTCAAATGTCAAAAATCCCTTTATTATGAAAATGGCAAATTTCTTTATTAATGCAAAGGTGACTTGGTTTATCGTTACTGTAGACAAACGAAAACACTTTATTTGATGAATCCTTAAAGAAAATTTTAATTAATATCAATCAGGAGAAAAGTTATTGCAAAAATATATGTTGATCCCTAGACACTTTTGATGTGTGTACTTTTGGAGCGACTGCGTTCTCTTAACATATCTCCCACAGTAATGGACTGGTTTCATTCGTACCTGCATGGGCGTTGGCAGCGTATACGCCTCGATGATAAATTTTCCTCGTGGTGTCCTGCAACTGCCGGCGTACCTCAGGGTGGCGTATTATCTCCTATTTTATTTTCTCTTTTCATTAATTCCATAACGTCAAATATTCGCTCCTCCTGCCATCTTTATGCTGACGATTTGCAGATTTATTCACATGACTCAGCAACTAATTTGTCAAATACGATCGCGAAAGTGAATGAAGACCTCGTACGCGTATCCGAATGGAGTAGATCAAACGGCCTTGTAGTCAATCCTACAAAAACACAAGCCATTATTATAGGCAGCTCGCGTTTTATTTCTCACATCGATTGGGAGGCTCTTCCTCCAATAATATTTAATAGTGTTCATGTCCATTATAGCGAGAGTGTGAAGAACCTTGGCGTTTACTTTGATAAAACCTTTTCTTGGTCGGTGCAGATAGCCAACGTCAGCAGGAAATTGTTTGCAGCAACTGGCTCCCTTCGTCGTTTGCGTAATTTTCTCCCTATTGGTACCAAAATTTCACTTGCACAGTCCTTACTCCTCCCCATTCTTGACTATGCCGACTCTTGCTACCTTAACCTCACTGAAGACCAATTAAACAAACTTGAGCGCCTCCAAAATTTTGTATACGATTCATATTTGGGCTTCGCAAATATGATCATGTTTCCGAATTTCGCTCACAGCTCAAGTGGCTCCCTATCAGGCTACGTCGCAACTTGCACATACTCTCTCTACTTTATTCTATTCTTTTCAATCCTACTTCTCCCAGTTACTTGAAAGAACGTTTCATATATCTCAGTGAGGTACGGGATCGTTGTGATCGCAATACACGTAGTACTCTTTCCCTTCGTCTGATTACGCCATCTCACTCTTCGCAATACTACTCTAAATCGTTCTCGGTACGGGCTGTGCAACTGTGGAATGCTTTACCACTTTCTATTCGTTGTACACAATCATTAATGGCCTTCAAAAACCGTGTAAAATCTCACTATCTGTCTATCTAACTATGGTAGAATGTGTATGTGTATATGTATATTATGTATATGTGGGTGTATATGTACATGTATATATTTGGTATTGCTATATGTACGTACATTGTTGTCTGTTGTTGTCCTGTCACTTATCTGCTCATTACACTCATCTTAATTTTTTTATTTTTTTTATTTTTTCGATTATATAGTATGCTGAGTGTAAGTATATGTTTCTATGTGTAGAAATAGGTATAGTCATTAATGCGCCACTACCTACTTATTTTTTTTTAATGATTGTTTATCTTCCTATGATATGGTTGTCTGGAAGAGATCGCTTTAGCGATAAGACCGCCCATTGTACTCTTACAATAATATGTTACTTAAATGTATTAATTTTGGTGCAATAAAGTGTATTCTATTCTATTCTATTCTATCATGATATAAATACAATGAAATTTATTCCACGAATCATCTTTATTCTTTAAACGAAAACAATATATATTCATAAATATATAGTTAATAGATTCAGGCTTTATCTTACGAAAGTGTAATTTACAGGCAGTTCGATCTAAATAACGAGTACTTGTGTGCTTCCGCCACCGATTAGGTCACGCGAACTAGCATCGGCCGGCACCTGCCATGAGTGCCCCGGTCGTTTATGCTCCGACTACTGTGGTCATCGGCAGATGCATGCGGCAGGCGAATATTGTTTGTTTACCCCAATAAATGGAAATAAGAGAGAAAAGAAAAATTTACTAGAAATAGTAGTTTAAATTTATTAGGATAGGACGTGAAAATTATTTGTGGGTATCAAGTTATCCTCATTAATAAAAGTCGAAACTTATTTTACTCCTTTCATATTTTTAAGAACTAAAACTTTTAATGCTCAGAGTTATTAAATATTAAAGAGTAAAATTTTTAGTGATATTCGATTTTGATACAAAGATCATGAAAGATGAGTACGTATAAACAAACAATCTACGAGAAAACTTTATAAAGATATGATATTACAGCCGTCTGACTCAAGTTTTTGCTGCTAAAAAGTTATCGCAATGCTTCGTTCACACTCTTCTATGCAACCACTCACCTCTCCACTTCAGCAGTGTATCTTCCGACCTGGCTAAAAGTGCATCCAATATATACAATCTCATTCACTTCCAACACTACTACATCATCAACCGTATTTCTTACGTTTGTTCTGGTCTCCTATCTTTTAAATACCATTTTCTTAGATTTCTGCGAATTCAGTTATAAGCCGCAGTAAAAAAGTAATCCAGACCGTATACACTAGTCATGCAACTAAATAGGAGTTTTAAAATATTAAAAAAATATATACAAGAATACAATATACGGACTTAAAACTAATGCAATTTCTTCCAGGTGTCTTTACATCAAGAAGAAAAATTGAAATAGACACAGGTAGGCGGCGCATGATAACAAGAAACAGAGCTTTTACACTAGCACAAATTATGTTACATATACTACACACACAATGCATTCGTGTCTAATAACAAAAGAAAGACATTGTACATGAACAAGATATATAAAAAAAAAATATTTACTTTAAAGCTTTTAACAAGATATAAAAAAGGATTAGTAAAGAAGTTTAAGAGTGAGAGGGTATTTTGAGATGAAAGAATATGCAAGTCTGTGACATCAAATAAGAAACCTCTAGAGTCGCGATAGAAATATAAAAAGTTATTATATTCCCTGACATCATAAATGAAATTATTAATTTAGCGGTTTTGCAAACATTCAAATTTATTAAGCCGCACTATGATGAGATTTAGATCGAAGAGTGGAATGAATAAGGACTGTGCTAATGCGATTTTAGACTTTATTGGAAAGAAAAATCGAAGTCGTCACTAGGTGAATCCAAAACAAGGTTCTGCCGTAAAACTCTATTGAAAATAATAGGACTGAGGTTAGACCAATTTGTTATATATAATTAAATCGAGGACCAACAATAAAAGCTCAAGTTTTAATCGAATTAACTGTAAACCTAACGGATTTATTACAGATAGATATTCTTGACAAGTCACTATTTATAGCATCGATATTATATCTATCGAGTAGAGATCATCGAGATAAGCTTGATAATAAATTTGGAGGTTTTCGGCTTTGAAATGGTAGGAAGACCTGTTGTAAAGTACTGTAAATAATGATCAAATCAAATAAAAGAAGAGATAACTCGCCACCCTAATATACTCCAGACAAATGTACTCGTAATAGGTCATAATGAAACTATTCTATGCAAATACGCTGTCTGCACGCATATAGATCAGAATGAAACAGTCAATTGCTATTGGAGATATGTTAATAGAACAGAACAAAACTAGAAGTATATCTACAATATGTACAGAAATAAATGCAATACTAAAATCTATATATGGTAAGTTGTGATATGTCATGTGTCACGAGTGCGTTAGTCGTACTATAGGCCAAAATCTACTGGAAGAAACTACGGACTTTGAAAAGTAATATTTGGTTTCTTAGGTAACTTCATTATAAAACTATCCTTCCAGATTCCAAAAAAGAGCATGTGAGAGTAGACAGAAGAATATCAAGAAAACGAAGTATCATAGCATGACTTACCTATATCATATGCTAGCACTGTATTTTATACTTACAAATAAACATCTATATATATAAAAATGGAGTTCCTGACTAATTCACTGACTCATCAACACCGAGGCCAAACCCTTGAACCTAGAAAGTTGAAATTTTGCAAAGACGTTACTTTTGTAACTCTCACCAGAGATAAGAACGGATTTTTTGAAACTCAACCCCTAAGGGGGTGAAAAGGGGATTGACAGATTGTATGGAGCAGAAATATTTTTTGAAGTTAGTGACTTGAAACTTTGCACACATACTCTCTATTAGAATCTCTAAAAAGTAATTTTAGCGTTTTCAAAAATTCCAACTCTTAAAGGGTGTAGTGGGGGTCAAAAGTATTTCTTGAACTAAAAGTTGAATTGTTAAGAAATTGTTTTGTTTTTAAGTGAGCTACTTTAGATTTTGTAAATATACTCACAATCAAGACGTCAAAAATGTAATTACAGCATTTTTCAAAATTCCACCCTCAGGGCGCTGAAAAGGGGGTTGACAGTTTGCATGGAGTCGAAATATTTTTGGAAGTTAGTGACTTGAAACTTTGTACAGATACTCTGTATTATAATTAAAAAAAGTGATTTTACGGTTTTCAAAAATTTCCACCCCTTAAAGGGTGTAACAGGGGTCAAAAGTATTTTTTGAATTAGAAATTGAACTGTTAGGAAATAGATATTTTCTAAGTGAGCTACTTTAACGTTGTGAATATACTCATAATCAAGACGTCAGAAAATTCATTTTAAGGTTTTTAAATAAAAAACACACTAAGGGGGCTGAAAAGGGGGTTAACAGCTTATATGGAGTAGAAATATTTTTAAAGATAGTAACTTAAAACTTTATACATTAACTTTCTACTAGCTTTTGCCCGCGGCTTCGCTCGCGTAGTTTTTGTAATTTCGGCAGTTTTACTTATTTTTATTTTATTTCTTATTTTGACAGTCAGCATTAAATAGTTAGTACCAAATATTCATATTTGTGTAGTAATGAATATAATAAAATAAAATAAGATATGTCACGATCTGTTTGGTTTTCATTAACTATTTGATACTGATTCACTTAATTCATGCGGTACCCATTTCTCGAGCTGTTTCACTCCGATCTCCAACTTATTTCAAGTGAATTAAAACTATTTTGTCACTCACACCGAAGCCCGCCGCTAACTCTGACGTGATTTGCGATGGATCTGCTTCCACGCTCACCTTTAATTCTTCATTAACTAGGGTCTCCGGCCTTCCAACGGTGGAATGCGCATGAGGTCAAGCGTGTAAGGAACGAGGTACGTGGTGCTCAGATCTCTCTGTCTACCCAGCAAGTGACATGGCGTCAAGATATAGTATAGTATTACTGAGACGTTTCATAAAAATTGAAGTGAAAATGCAGAGGTATTGTTTTAAGAAGACAGATTGTTTTCAGAGCGAGTTCGCCCCACACTGGCTGGTTTTTATTAATTACTTTATAATTTATGTCTGACTGTCGGCCCACTGTATTTTGATAAATTGAAAAATCATACCCCATGAGGGAGGAACCGCTGTCAGTTGCTGGTTACTGATAAAGCTTGTTTATTGTGTTAATAGTTGCCACAGCTGTTATTTATTTCGAGGTGTTTGATACAAAAATTTACTTAACGTAACGAAACTAAACTTTGACGAAATTGTCTCATCATTTTTACTGGATTTCTGTAAGTTTACCTTAAAGCTGGTCACATTTTCGCAAACATTTATATATAAATTTTTGGCTCATATATAGGTACAATCCAATAGTTTACGGTCAAACAACTATGTAAATTTATCTTCGAACGAACCCCTTAATTATAATAAATGTACTCTATTCATTTCATTATTCTGTGGATGTATGAGTTCTAATGAATTGGAAAGAGACAGTTAAACGAGAAAAAAGATAAAATTAATATCCTGTCGTGGATATGTACCTACCAATAAATTTGTTTTTTCGGATTTATGTACATTGTCGACAATGAAGGAAAACATAGTAGAGAAACCTACACGTACTAAAATCATATTTCGAACAATGTGTGACGTAACCTAAGAAGGTAGGAAAGTAATATTTGGTTTCTTAGGTAACGTTATATGTGTAATATAGAAGTAAGTATAAAGTTCTTTCAAATTGTAAGAAAAGAACATGCAGAGTAGAAAGATGAATATCAAGAAAGAAGTATCATAGAATGACATGTCATCAGATACAATATTTATATGATCAGTACCCGGAATTATCTATATACCTAGGATTGAGAGACCTCTGGGTTATGGAGATCTGACGAAATCGCTCCATCTTAAAATTTGTACTTTCGCCAAATCCTCAGGCTTAGGTAGCGGACTCCGCCAATGCTAACAATTAGGAAACGAAATAACGCTAAGAAGAAGAATAGAATCAAATGATTATGTGGTATATATGTACTACATAATTTTTATATATGGCCTGTTATATTACTAGTTGAAGGAAAAGAATGTACTAAAAGGGTTACAGGTTTATTAAAAAGGGCTATTTATACAGTAAATTATATATAAAATAAAAGTGAATTAAGGTCGGCTAATAAGGGTCTTTAAGAACTCGCGTTACCTTGTCTAACCGGAATATCACTGGTTGGTTCACTGGAGTGTGCACTGAGTGGCCGTCGGCTATAGTGGCCGACGACTGTAGACAGCAGGTTAGCGTGCTAGCCAGCACGCAGATCCAGACGTAGAAGTTGTTGGTGGGACCGCCTTACGGACCAACACCGCAGCGGTATCTCCGTCAGCCGCCGTAGTCCACAACCGGGGCTGCAGGTATTATAATTTGAATTAATTCGATGTCTGGAGTTTAACGGGTTTGAAAAAGTGAGTAAATTCCCGATGGTTCATCACGTAGCCCACAGCAGGAGGCTAGTGGTCTCAGACGCGATGCCCTCAATGTTTACTTCTTCAAAACTAGCTCCGGACTGCCGTGTTTTTCGGTTTTTCACTAACCACTGGACAATTTTAAAATTTTAAATTACAATATCAATAATTTTGACAGATCTATAATATAAAAAAAATCTATATAAAAATTATATTAAATAAGGTTTTAACATTACAGGCCTCAGTAAAATACACATACCTAATTTACCCCCTAGGCGACACGTTCAAGTGCTCAAAATCAAATTCATCTTGACATTAATTAAGAAAATAATATAGAAAATAAGGCAGTCGCCTTTTACATTGGTTAATAGTTTTCAAGCCGAAGCACAGTACCAATAATATTTCTATAAATTACATGTTACTTGGCATTGATATTTTAAACAAAAGGTAATGTAGATTATACTTTCTTCTTATTATACTTTCTAAAGCAGGTTGGATCAAATTGCATGTAAGTTTGACTTTCGCAAAATAACGCCTGAATCTATTAACTATACTTTCATTTCATTATCATATCAAAAGTTTATACTCCGGAATTATCTTGTGTATATTTTATGTTTCGCGACGGTTTTCGAACCGAGAACCATTACAAAGGAAATAATGCCGTCGTCATATAAATAATTATAACAATTGGACAATGAGACGAATCATTCTGAAAAACAATAGACTTGAGTAAACTAATTTTCTATTCGAAAAAAAATCATAATCGCCTAAGAATTGGAAACTGCAGCATTTAATCACTCGTATGTAGAACATACAGCGACAAGTTATGTTAGACATTTGTAGCACCATTTTTATTCTCATCGAGTGTGTCATAAGAATGGTACAAAAGTCAATCGGTCTAGCTTGAGGTGTCATTATGTGTACATCCATACAGAGCAACTGAAGGTGGCGCATTTTGTTTTTCAACACACGATTGCCGATGGAGAAAGAGAGTTCAGTACGATGAATATGTTATCTACAAACAAATTTGGATCAGATGTAAAAAACATCCCATCCATATTCGTTTATGGTAACTAAAATAATTTATGTAACTTCTTAATTGGAAGACATGTTTTTCCCTACAAGTGCAAATATAAGTTTGTACGTATAATATTGAGAAATTTACTATGTACGACCAATAATATTTCAGTCCATTAAGTTTTTATAAGTTTTCCTGTAATCTATAGATTGGATAGTAGATGTGAACGGAATGTGAGAGGCGGATTGAATGATAAAATCAACGAGCTGATGGACGTAATGAATGAGAAATGTTTAGATGGTTTGTGTGTGACAGAGATTAAGCGCAAGTGGAACGGCACCGATGATCTGCCTGGTAGGATGATGGCTCCATGGTTTGGGATTGACCAGGACGATCATACCAGTGTAGGTAGGGTTTAGACTTCTCTGGGTTCGTATAAAACTGGGCATCTCTCTTTCTGGTTGCACTTCCAAGATATACAATCTCATTCACTTGCTCCAACACTACATCATCAACCGTAATCCTAGTGTTCGTTCTGGTTGTCTCTCTTTCAAATGCCATTATCTTGGTTTTCTTTGCATTCCATTGTAAGCCTTTCTTCATATGATTTTGGATGGAAGTGGTTTTAGCAGCAATGGAAGGTACACCGCTGATGGTGGAGAGACGAGTGCAGAGAAAAGGGTGAATAGAGCGTTGAGTAAACTTCTAGGCAGCCGAAGTTTAAGCCAGAAGGCACAAATCGCTGTACACAACGCATGCTAATCCCAACGCTAACTTATGGAAGTGAGAGCTGGTATAGCAGAGAGAGCATGAACGTAAAATAAATGCGGTCGAGATGAGAGCATTGCGCAAAATCTGACCGCGTTCGTAATGAAGACGTGAGAGAAAGAGTTGGGCTGAAAGAGACACTCTCTTGTTCTTCATGTTTAGATAAGAAAAGGCATGCTCCGTTGGTTCGGACATGTAGAAAGAATGCGGGGCGAAAGAATGACGAAACAGATATATAATGCAAAAGTGGAAGGATGTAGGTGGAGACTAACCTACCATGACCTAATTGGTCGTGTTTTAACAGAAAGTCATATCAGGAGCCTCAGGAACCGGCGAGCGTGCATGAAAAGAGCTATGAATGTAGAAGAAGCGAGTGAGGTGTGTAAGGACCGCGTCTTATGGCGCTCAGATCTCTCTGCCTACCCCGCAAGGAACCTGGTGTGAAGATATACATACATACATTTCTGGTTGCAGCATACGCTCCCGTAAGCTCAGCGTGTCCCCAAGAACTAAGGAAGTTTTGGAAGTCTGTGAGGGATGTTCTTGATTTAAATGTTCTGGACCAGAAGGGAATGAAAGAGTGATTATGTGTACAGATTTTAATGGGTGGGTTTGGACTTGGGACAAGACTAGACAGCTATGAAGCTGGTAACGTTTTTGGTTCCTACGAAGATAAGAGAGTGAACGAAGCGGGTCAGTCCATTCTAGATTTTGTTCTGTTCAGATGTTTCGTTCCATACATAGGGACGAAACCTCCTCGTCTCGAATAATTTATTTTATCACAAGGATGTTCACACATATACATAGACACATATACTTAGACATGGAATGACCAAAAAAGTGTGATTGATTAGATTTTAATAGATAGACGTCTTCGAAATGCTATAATGGATACAAGAGCCTTTAGAGGTCCCACTCTTGAGACGGACCACTACCTGTTGGTAGACCAGTTTGTGGGCCTTTTCAATAAGTGGAGGCACTGGCGAGTGCGTATCCCTTTCGGAGATCATGAAAGTATAAGGAGTAAAAAATTGCAAGATGAAAGTGTAAGGAGAACGTACGTGTATCTGGTAAGCGAAAGACTAGCGAATGCAAATCTTCCCAACTCAGATGTGGATGATTCCTGGAAAGTTCTGAAAGAAAGTATGGTTGATAGTGCAAAAAAGCATGTGTATACGCCAATAGGTATAAAATATTGAATGGATATGCCTGGTGGGATGCGGAGGTTGAATCTTCCGTAGCAAGAGAGAGCAAAGTGTGGCTCTATTATGTATCATCTTTGCCCTTAAATTAATTCGTCAGGCCCCAAGGGCCTCAAAGGAGGCTCGAAATGTATGGATATATATAAATAGTATATAACGGGCTTTGACGGATGAATGAGAGAGAAGAAGAAAGAAATGTACCGTCTATGAAAGAATGAAATTAAGGCTTTAGTGAAAGGAAAGCGTGAAAGACAAATTATGAATGAGAGAGAGAGCCTGGCGGAACGCTTCAAGGCAAATACCATAGTCTTTCGCGAGAGGTAAAGAAGTCTCGGGGTGGTTCGTCGGCATCCAGAATGGACAAAATAAAATCTAAAGCAGGTATCATTCTTGCTAACACTCAGAAATGTTAGAACGGTGGAGTGAATATTTTGAAGAAATGTATGAATATACCTCGGACGCTGGCAATGAGAGTGATTCTGATGCTCACTCCACATTGACGGCGTCCGATGAAGGTATAACTATGGATGAGATTGAATGGTCGATACGAAGCTTAAAAAATGAAAAAAATCTGCGGGAATTGGTATGATCACAGCTGAGATGATCAAACTAAGTGGCACTTCCGTCCGGGACGCCATCTGGTAGTTAAGCAAACTATGCTGGAGAACTGGAAGGCTCCCGGCGGACGGGAGACGTACAGTCATAGTGAACTTGTATAAATACCATCAGTTTGATCGGCTTAGCAGCAAAGTTATATGCAAAGGTAATTGAAAGGAGAACGATAGTGTAATCTGATAAAAGTCTCTGGTAGGCGCAGGGAGGATTCCGAAATGGAAGGAGGTGTACGAATCAAGTATGGTCGCTCCGTAATATCGTGGAGAAGCATTTGCCACAGACCAGAAGGTTTTCAGCGGTTTTGTGAATCTTGAGAAATCATTTGATAGGGTTGATCGAAAGGAACTGTCGGACATATTGAAGTATAGATGGAAGGGAAAGACAATCGTATGGAGAAAGGCGTACTATTGAATGCGAAGAAGACAATGATAATGGTATTTGAAAGAGAAGAAACCAGAACCAATATTACGGTTGATGATGAAGTGTTGGAACAAATGAATGAGATTGTATATCTTGGATGCGCTGTCAGAGGGATGGAAGGTACACCGCTGATGTGGAAAGACGAGTGACTGCTGGTAATAGTATGAATGGAGCGTTGGGAAAAATTCTTGGCAGTAATAGCTTGAGCCGGAAGGCACAGCTCTCTATACACAATGCGGTGGTGGTCCCAATGGTTACTTATACATATACTTATACTTACTTATGGAAGCGAGAGCTGGGTATAGCAGTGAAAGCATTAAAGTAAAATAAACGCGGTCGAGATGCAATTGTTGCATAAAATTTGTTGCGTAACGCTTGTAGACCGTATTCGCAATGCTGATGTTAGGAACAGAGTTGGTCTGAAAGAGAGTATCGGTGTTTAAATAAGAAGAGGCATGGTCCGTTGGTTCGGACATGTAGAAATAATGCAGTAAGAAAGAATTACGAAACAGATATACAACGCAAAAGTAGAAGGATGTAGGAGCCGAGGAAGGCCAAGACTTACCTATCACGAGCAAATTGATCATGTTTTATCAGAAGGTGATGTCAGGAGCCTTAGAAACCTGCGAGCGTGGATAAGAAGAGCAATGAATGCTGTGGCGCTCGGTTCTCTCTGCCTACCCCGCAAGGAATTTGGCGTGAAGTTATAGATAGATAAGATGGTCAATTTGTACCTATTTTCTCAAACCATTTATTTTAAAATGTACTTCTTAGTATGTGACTCGGTACAGTTTGCAAAACGTTTCTATTTTATTTTCTTATTTGCCCTCCAAAAATCATAAACCTATACAAAATATTTTTTTAAGTCACAATATCGTGTTTGGGCTCGAGGTTCAGAAATACATATTTGTATCAAATTTCAACCTTTTTGGCCCAGTGGATTCGGAGTAAATTGGCTGTGACAGATGAGCAGACAGAGGAGTCATCCTATAAGGGTTATTATTAGAAACAAAATAATTCCAGGTATTTATTACAAAGGTCAAGGAAATTGTAGATTACGCGAAGAAGAAGACCAGTTTCATCTTGAGAGATTGGGTACCTCTTAATACCTTTGTTGTGAGAATTCACACTCATCTTCTGCCTTCATGAAGAAGAATTCAGGCCATTCAGCCAGGCAGGCAATTCAACGATCGTCTGACGTTACAACGTTCGCGACTCTATCATATATATGTTAAATTAGGTAATTATCTAGGAACCTATTAATAATTAACCTATTATAAAAATAATACATACGAGCATACGGCTACCTCATGCAGAACTATTACCGTAGCCTATGAACGCTTGCAGCACATTACACTTGCACGATGCCACCTCTGCCGCTAAGAAAGCTACTACTTAGGAGCTTACCAGTGACCTCACTCATTACATTGATGCCAATGTAGCTAGGTACTAACCACTACTGTGCCACCGAGCTCGACAAAATAATTTATAATAAACAAACACGATTATTATATCTATCTTAGACAGCACTTTGATTGTACTTCGGTACCTACGTCCTTCGCAATTTTCTGGCGATGAATCAAGTGTACGTCACGTCATAATGTAATGTTATTTATGATTAATGTCTTCCTAGTAAAAATAAACCTACAAGCTCATTTTCTTGTAATCGTGATCTTAGAATTTGCTATCTGTTCGAGACGATAAGAAGCATTCGCTCTCTGAAAAAATGTCGCGAACTTACCACGAAGGCAAAATTGTAATAATGAACTTCATCTATATATATATATATATATATATACATTCTGTGTACTAAGTATCGGGAATTTGTCAATAAAACAAAAAATACAAATTATTCATCTAAATTTATTTTATCGCCTTCAAAGTAGGCCCCATCGCTTGCAATACAACATCTCCACCGCTTCACCCAGTCTTCCATACATTTTTCATAGGCTATTTGCGGTATGGCCTTTAGCTCATTCAGCGAATTTTCTTTTATGGCTTCTATCGACTCAAAACGTTTTCCTCGAAGTGGTAATTTTAACTTGGGAAATAAAAAAAAGTCAGACGGAGCCATATCAGGTGAATACGGTGCTTGGTCGAGAACTTTTGTTGAATTTTTCGCTAAAAACTCTTTCACTATAATGGCTGTGTGTGATGGTGCATTATCATGGTGCAGCATCCATGAGTTGTGTTGCCACAAATCTGGACGTTTTCGGCGGATACTCTCACGCAAACGCTTCATGACGCCTAAATAATATTCTTTATTCACTGTTTCTCCCTCTGGAAGGAATTCGGAGTGAACCACACCACGGTAGTCAAAAAAAACTGTCAGCATCACCTTGATTTTGGAGCGACTTTGCCGCGGTTTTTTGGGTTTCGGCTCGTTTTCGAGACGCCATTCTGAAGACTGTTGGCTTGTTTGCATGTCGTACTCATAAACCCATGTCTCGTCGCCAGTTATTATACGTTTCATAAAGGTCGGATCCGTAGAAGCTCGGGAAACCATGTCTTCAGCGACATGCTTTCGCTGCGCTTTTTGAACAAAATTGAGCTCTTTTGGAACTAGTCGAGCGGCGACGCGTTTCATGCCTAAAATGTCAATGAGAATGTTGTGGACGGACTTAAAAGATATGTTCACCTCACTAGCCAACTCTCTCAGACTCATACGTCGATTTTCGAGCACTAGCTTCTTGATTCTGTCGATGTTTTCTCTGGTCGTAGCAATATCATTTGAAACACAAAATTTAAGGCACACTCTTTGTTCAACAATATTTTCCATTGTAAAAATCGCCGAGGACTCAAAACTATGACCAACAAAAAGTGTAGTTTAAAACAAATTAAATGACAGATCCCGCTCAAATTTTGCGCGCTAAATCAGTACAGTGCTACCAACATGCAGTAAAAAAATTAGAACGACCTCTTTTACGCGGGTCTTTTTATTGACATATTCCCGATACTTTTTACACAGAGTAGTATATATATCAATAAAAAAAATTGTAATGCTTACGAGATATAAGAAAGGATTTTTTAAATTCAACCCCTAAGGGGGTGAAAAGGGGATTAACAGTTTGTACGGAGCAGAAATATTTTTTGAAGTAAGTGACTTGAAACTTTGTACAGATACTCTCTGTTAGAGTCCTAAAAAAGTTATTTCAGCATTTTCAATAATTCCACCCTTTAGAGGGGTAATGGGGGTCAAAAGTATTTCTTGAACTAAAAGTTGAATTGTTAAGAAATTGTTTTGTTTTTAAGTGAGCTACTTTAGATTTTGTAAATATACTCTCAATCAAGACGTCAAAAATGTAAATCCAGCATTTTTCAAAATTCCACCCTCAGGGGGCTGAAAAGGGGGTTGACAGTTTGCATGGAGTAGAAATATTTTTGGAAGTTAGGGACTTGAAACTTTGTACAGATACTCTGTATTATAATAAAAAAAAGTGATTTTACGGTTTTCAAAAATTTCCACCCCTTAAAGGGTGTAACAAGGGTCAAAAGTATTTTTTGAATTAGAAATTGAACTGTTAGGAAATAGATATTATCTAAGTGAGCTACTTTAACGTTGTGAATATACTCTTAATTAAGACGTCAGAAAATTCATTTTAGGGTTTTTCAAAAAAAAACACACTGAGGGGGCTGCAAAGGGGGTTAACAGCTTATATGGAGTAGAAATATTTTTAAAGTTAGTAACTTAAAACTTTATACATTAACTTTCTACTAGCTTTTGCCCGCGGCTTCGCTCGCGTAGTTTTTGTAATTTCGGCAGTTTTCCATATTTTTATTTTATTTCTTATTTTGACAGTCAGCATTAAATAGTTAGTAAAAGTACCAAATATTCATATTTGTGTTGTAATGAATATAATAAAATAAAATAAGATATGTCACGATCTGTTTGGTTTTCATTAACTATTTGATACTGACTGTATAATGGGTATTAAGGTGTAATGCAACATAGTCCCCCCAACTTTCAATGATTCGACAGTCATTGTGATAAATAGCTACCTAATACACCGAAGGTATGCTTAAAAAATATAATTTTGTCGCAAATGATACCACGCGTATTACCGAGACAAAGTTTACATTTATAATGAGTAGCTCCGCTTTGTTATTTATTTATGTTACTCGTTCGTATTTGGGTTACAGATATTTATAATATGTATTCAACATTCAACTCGAAACATTAGAAAAAATGTACGAATTGTATCACACGTATCGTTACATAAAGGAATCAATTAAAAAGTGGACATTTTAAATGCCTCAATTATATATTTTTTTCAAATGGCTCTTTTCGATGTCTTATTTCTGACAGAACGAGCGCGCGACAGACGAGCGCGTCGCTTCCCGGTCAGTTTATAAGGCGCGCGCGAAAGCGGGGCTGCTCCCTCTCCCTCTCGTGCCCTTGTACCCTCGGGCACCCTGCCCTCTTTCTCCCCCTCCTCCAAGCCCCAAAAGGGCAAAAATGGTGCTCAAAGGGAGAGGAACGCGCCACTGGCGCCAAACTCTACTTTCCACTCCACTTCCCTCCGCTCAACGGCAACGGCAAATAAGCCGAGCAGCACGACCGTGCCGCAGCAGGCATGGCAGTCTCAGAGGGTAGCTGCCTTCAAGCAGCAAACCTCTAATAAGCCCCACCCATGGGACCCTCAGAGGGCTGCCTTTGAGCAGCCCCAAACGGCTAGCCCCAGCTCGGGTGCAGTACCTGCACTATTCAACAATGGGATGAATATCCCAAAAGTTGACATGGATGAGGTCAGCATTTTTGCCCGTAGTTGGCAAGCTGCCAAAACCCCAACCGAAAGAGCCCTCGTACTACACCATCATAGGGCCCTGCTTGCGCTTGAAGCGTAATAAACACTATGAATCCCAGTAATAGTAGTATTAACGTCGCGACGACACCAGTCGGCTGATTAAAACCAAAAGGGCTCTGCGTTCTAACATTCTCGAACTAAGGGAGTTTGTACGCAACAGGGATATTGACCTTGTGCTCCTTCAGGAAACGTGGCTCACACCCACGAACCAGAAGGGGCTGGCAGTTCCCCAGTATACCTTAGTGCGAAATGATAGAATGGGCAGTCATCAAGGCGACGGTACGGCCATCTATTATAGGAAAGCACTTCCTTGCTCGCCTATAGATACTCCATTATTACACAGTATGAAGGCCACTGTATGTAAGGTGGCAATGACAGGACATCAGTCCATCGTCACAGCCTCCATATACATACCTAGCGGTACCATCCCTCTAAGAAGCGACCTCGAGGCGCTCTTAGCTCTAGGGAAATCTGTCATTCTGTTTAGTGACTTTAACTCCAAACATGTGGACTGGACATGTGAAGCCACTAACCGCAGCGGTACTCAGTTATTAAAAATCCCTAAAGTCCTTGATTTGGACGTCCTCTGACCATACTCTCCTACTCACTATCGGTGTAACCCAAACAGCACTCCTGACGTACTAGACTTCGCGCTGGTCAAAGGAGTCGCACTCAGGCTCATTTCTTTAGAGCCTCTCGATGACCTAGGCTCAGACCACCGTCCAGTCTCGTCAGTAATAGGACCACTGGATCCCCACCCCTCCTCCTCCTCCTCCAAAACTTTCACAAACTGGAAAGCCTTCAAGACCTCCCTTGAGGCGGCCTTTGAGGCTCCAGATTCACCGTATGCGCTCTCCTCCGACTACTTCGATAGTACGGATAAGATTGATAGCACGGTGAACTCTCTCACCCAGTTAGTACAATCAGCAGTTCAAGACAGCTCAAGAGTAGTGCAGGTGGATAACCGCCGAAAGCTACCGCCAGTTGTCAAGAACCGGATTAAATCTAAAAATGCAGCCCTCCGGAAAGCTGTTCTCTATCCCACCCCAGAAAACAGGACTAAAACTAACCGCCAGTGAAGTCTGCTCTTTCCGAATTGAGTGACGCACAGTGGGGCGACCTCATGGAAAATATAACTCCGTCTCATACTGCACACTACAAAGTAGCGAACGCTCTGCGTAGTAGCGTTATAACTTACACGCCGCCACTCTAACGGCCCGATGGCTCTATTGCCTTCGAGGACGTTGAGAAAGCCGAATGCTTCACTGACAGCATTGCTTCACAATGTTCTGTCAGCTCCCAACCGTGCTACCCTGCACATATAAAATCAGTGGAGGATGAGGTCTTGTCAAAGAACTCACTCCCTCTGACTGCAGACCCAATCTCAGTAACTACTAACGAAATCAACTTTTTCATCAGAGGACTGAAGTCCAAAAAGCCCCAGGCGCTGACGACATATCAAATGAAGCACTAAGCTAAATCTGCCCGACAGATTAGTCCGAATAGAAAGACCGTTCCCTTCGTTTTAGACACGAAGGAACCCTTTCTACATGCCAACTCATGGCTGGGGTCCCACAGGGCTCCGTGCCCACTCCCTTGCTTTACATATCGTATACAAACGATATTCCTATCCCTACAAATGGCGAGCTTTCCCTATTCGCCGACGACACGGCACTCTATACTAAAAGTGTTCAGAACAAGTCAGCTTTCAACAAACTTCAAACCTCAGTCACTGAGTTAGGAAGTTGGTTTCATAAGTGGCGTATAGAAGTTAACCCGGACAAAAGTTCCGCGGTCTACTTCGATGTCAAAGGTAAACTCCCTTACCGAATGCCTTGCCTACGTATGCTAGGGTCGTCAGTCCCCTGGCAACGCCAAGCAAAGTATCTTGGAGTTATTCTCGACTCTTAGCTCACTTTTAACCCACACGTCAAAAAGGTGGCCAATAGCGCAGTATGTTGGGAAGACAGTAAAATGTCCTTAATAAATAAGCGAACCCTCTACAAGGTTTGCCGGTGATGACGTACGAATCACCAGTTTTTGCTCACTCTAGTCCAAATACCATCAAAATCTTCAAACCGTCCAAAATCTCCCCGAAGAGCTCCCAACTTGCCTTAGTACGTCCGCAATGCGGAGTTACACCGAGATTTAGCGCTTCCTTCTATCTAACAACAAAAACTCTCTAAACCAGTCAGAAACTCATCCTAATCCTTTTGTCCAAGCGGCAGCGGCATACGCCCCGCCCCCGCCTCCTATCTTCCGATACCAAATAGGTAGGCCGCGAAGTGTCCTGTTAGATCCTCCAAACAAACTTTCGAGAGCTTTGGACCCTTTTGCAGTGATCGATACCTCCTTAGGGCAAAAGTCCTCCAACTGAGTACCCCGTGGTCACTCTTAATAGTTAGTTAGGTACCTATGGCGGCGGTCTCCTCAAGACACGCCGTCTGGGGCGTCTGGGGCGGTCGATGAAGCCTTTAAAGTCTTCCCGGCTAAAGGCATACCTATGCCGACCGTCTGAAAGGGTACTCATGACAGTTCACCGCCTCCTTCCCATCAGGTCCCAGACGGTGCCCCTCACGGAAGAATGACTATCGCACACCCGGGTATAGATATGCTAGCCCATCGTACCCTAAGCTAAATTAAACGTCTTCTACGACTCCACACTTCACACAATTTCTTTTTCATAAGAAATCCAAACTTTCTTGATGGATAGTGTCCTGATCGAAATCTCATTGCTAATTTTACAATATTTCTTTTTCTTACTTCAATAAACCGTGATAGTCGAAGAGGCTAATCCTGAATAGTTTTATACCAAATTCCCTTTTTTAATGACCGGCCATCAAAATACTCTTTCCAGTTACAGTAAACTACAGTTTTGCATTTGAAAATATTTTTTAAATAATACGGTCCAATTAAACTTTCCGATCCTGTTACAACGGCTAATGTCCAGAGACTCACTGCAACTTCAGAACAGTATCGCGTTTGTTCAGTTCGTTTAATATTGCTAAAATAGCATAGGCTCTCGATCCAAGTGCTGGAGCGATCTTCTGCTATATAAGAATATGACGCATTTTTTCAACACTCGATGTTTAACGCATTCTTCGGCTTCTAAAATTGCAAACAGTTCAATTGACGTAACAGATATGGAAAAATCAACTTTAAAGCCATTCGATAAACTCCTGGTACAGTCGTAAAATGTCGCCCCTGTTCCACTAGTACTGTTTGGACCATAGGTAAATATCATGTGCCAACCGCAATATTTTTCGTGCACCGACGAAAAATTGTTAGGTTGTGGGTCAAACGATATGGAGAAATTGGACATAACTAAAATGAACGACCAGATTCCGAGTTAGTGACGTATAGGTACATCTAAATCCGCATGCAACCGAGATATAGTTACAAAGCATATATGGATCCTTGCACAGCGAATACTCATTTCTTATTTTGAATAATTTTCTTATTTTGAATACTCACTTCTTAATTTGAATATTTGGATTTTTTTTATATTTTTTAAGTAAGTAAAGTAAGTAAATTTTAATACATAGCCACCGACAAGAAAGACTTCGGTTTGCTGAGAAATATTTGTATTTTGATTGGCAGAATAATAGTGTAATTTACACTAACGAAAAATTTTAGATCGGACAAGGATCGTAAGTTTCTGAAGCGAAAACATGGAGAACGATATAATGATTTGTGTGTACTACAACTAGCATATTGCGAATGGATGGCATTTATGGGGCCAAGTGAAATTATAGGATTTGATAGTTGTTTTAACAATTACTATTATTTATAAATATTGCGAGACGTCATGTTACCATCTGTATAAGTTGCATATCCCTAGGGCCAAATATATTTGATTCAGCAAAACTACGCTGTGCCCCGCATCCAAATTAAGCAAAGGTAGCTTACAACTCAAAATGATATTACAGTCATTAACTGGCCATCAAAAATTCTTGAGCTAACATCGTAAACAATTTATAGGGCCAAATGATCCTTGACTGGGATCCATGTAACACCACGCCCAACCAAACCCTCAAGGAACTAGTTTAATAAACTTGGGGATACTTGCGCGGCCGTAACTCTTATTTGAATATGGTAAATGGAATGTGAGACCGTCTGCAGTAAATAATAGATTCTGAAGGTAGACCCTTGCGGTATTGAAGTCATTAATTATTTTATTTGTTTCACTTTGTTCCCTGTTTGGTTTTGAAGTATGCGTTCAGATGGTGTTATTGGATTTTAGATGAAAATACCTAGTCTTGCCATAAATGCTGAAACAAAGAAAAAGAAATTCTATTGCACATAACATTTATTATTTTTACAGTGTGTTAGTTTAATACATAAATATAAAACAATTTCAAATATAAAAAGCTAATTCGAAGTGGTATCCATTGGCTGCCATACAGTCCTTTAAACGTTGAGGCCAGTTATCAATAGAAGCACGCACTCTTTCCATGGGAAAATTC
Organism: Pyralis farinalis; assembly: GCA_947507595.1. Lineage (NCBI taxonomy): Eukaryota > Metazoa > Arthropoda > Insecta > Lepidoptera > Pyralidae > Pyralis > Pyralis farinalis. The sequence goes on from OX382273.1 coordinate 16,204,728, forward strand.
TTCACTGCCAATCGTACGGATTGTTTGAGGGACTCCAAACTATCATGGCGTTTAGAGCAAGCCGTACTCTCAAAACTGACCATAAATTATAATCCAGCGGACTATGGAACAATAGCGTGAGTTTCGTCTCATAAATCTGTAACTTTATTATTATTCATAGTAGCAGCCTGAAACTTTGCACACAGCTTCTTTAATATGTAGGGTAAGAAATGAAAATATTAAATGTATAAATATATATATGAAATATATTATATATAATACACGAAATCTTAAATTGTGTTTTTTCATACAAAAGAAAAATATTTTTATGTCTAAATACTAAATTGATTACACTTTAACTACTTAATTCCTCCTAAGTCCTAATAATATCTCCAAATTCTTTTTTACAAAAAAAAAAATACAGTATGATTCAACAATCTTGCAGCTTTACTTTAGCACCCGTATCTGTTATTTCTATGCTTGAAGCGTGATACGAAGGCAAGATGGGACAATTCTTTTTGATAAGGCACGCTCTTATGAATCCATATTGGGCCTTTGACAAATCTAGATCAGTATACAAACCTAGAGCTTCTTCCGTAGAAAATGAATTTATTTCCACAGTTTCCCCAAGAATCTTCTTTTTTATAGTTGATTTTTCGTCTTTAAACTTCTTAAGGTAGCTACAACAGCAGCCTCTTCAGATTCGCCTTTAGACCTCAAGCCTTGTTCATATGCGTTATGTACATAGTCCAACCCGAATTCTTGAACAAACTCCATGTTCTTTCTCTTTGTTGATTTGTCCGACAGGTCTTCATAGGCTTTTGATGGTCTTCCACGCTCTTCAGATGATGATGATGGGGTCGCGGACGTACTTTCATCAAAACTGACCTTGAATTCATCATTTAACCAAGTCGCTGTTTGCGTCAGGAACCTCTCCTTAGTACGGCTAGATTTTGTCCAACGATTGTTGAATTGGGTTAAAAAGCTTCTTTGTATGGTGGTTACAACTTCTTGGTTTCTTGAAGACGATAAATTATGCTGCTGCTCTAAATATTGCTTAATGTCTTCTGGTTTTGTTCCAAAGTTGATAAAAAAAATCGACCAAGTGCGAGTCGGACTCGCGCACGAAGAGTTCCGTACCATTATCTATAAAAACGGCAAAAACAACTCGTTTGTTGTATGGGAGCCCCCTTAAATATTTGTTTTATTTTAATTTAATTATTTATTCTTAAAGTGAATATATAACTAAATATTCTGTGAATATTTCAAGCGTCTACCTGTTGCCGTTATCAATATCGAGAAAAAATGAGCAAAAAATTCACGTTTGTTGTATGGGATTTATATACAATTCTACATTCCGTGTGCAAACTAGATAAATAATATTTCACATGGGAAATAAATTTATTATCTTATAGAAAACAGAAGCAATTAACCACTATCTAGAAAATATGAACACCACACAATTTCCTTCTTTTATGGTTTGTTTTTAATGGTAATTGATGAAACTTATCTAAAACAAGTGTTTTGTGATCATACAGTTTGGATAAGAAAATAAAAACAATATATTCTAATATTTAAAATTTTCCAAGTTTTTGACATTTAACACTAAAATGCTTTTTTTTCGCAGGGTGGCAGAGTCGGGCAATTTTTTTTTTTTGCCTTGTATTACTGATGAGTTACTGTATTCAAAATTATAAATATCTCTACTTCGGCAAACTTCGCTAACACTCAAAAGCTTTTTTGAAATTGCAATACTATAAAAAAAAACATGAGTCTAAAACCTGAGTAGTTTTTCTTTTCGTGTCAAAATTTTTATGGATATGATAGCATTATTAAAACAGTACAATAACAGACCTTTCTAATGATATACGTAAGTCACAGTATAAGTTTTGCGTAACTTAAAAAAACAACATGTTATAACCAAAATATTATGTTTATTACTTTTCAAAATACTCTCCTTTACATTTTAAACATTTTTTCATGCGATCGAACCATTTTTTAAAACAGGAGGACCACAGATCTGAAGGCATGTTTTCTACGTGCTGATTGAACGGTATCACTGCCTCTTCGGAGTTGGTAAAAGTGAAACCTCTCATCAAATCTTTGATTTTGGGGAAAATATAGAAATCACAGGGTGCTAGGTCGGGGCTATGCGCAGGATGGGTAACGAGTTGTACTTTTTCGGAAGTTAAAAATGACTTTGTTTTGTTGGCCGTATGTGAAGAAGCGTTGTCATGATGTAGGAGAACGCGGCTTTTTGGTCGTCTTTCGCGAACTTTTTCTAACACCCTGGGTAAACAAATGGTAGAATACCACTCGGCATTAACACTCTTTTGATCTTCAAGTGGAATTGTGCAGATAGGACCCGTAGCTGAGAAAAAAAACGCGATCATTTTTTACCAACGTTTCTCGCCTCACTTTTGTTGGCCTGTTCTCATTTTCAAACACCCATTCACAAGATTGCTGTTTTTTTTCGGGTTCAAAACAATAAATCCATGTTTCGTCTCCTGTGGCAATGTCATAAACAGCATTAGAATATCCGTGGTCGTACTTCAGTAGCATCTGTGAGCACCATTCCACGCGAGCCCGCTTCTGCTCCGCTGTCAGTTCATGAGGGATCCAACGACAACAAAGTTTCCGAACTTTCAATTCTTCATGTAAAATTTTCTGAATTTGGGTCATACCAATCCCCAATAGTTCTCGAATTGTCTCATAGGTAATCCGCGGGTTTTCTTCAATTAGCCGCTTAACAGTAGCCACATTATTTACGTTGACGGCTGTTGAAGGCCGCCCTTCACGAAATTCGTCATGTAAAGAAACTCGACCTCTCTCAAATTCAGCAAACCATCGCCTCACGGTGCTCAAAGAAGGTGCTTCTCTCCCAAAAGCATTTTGAAGACGAGCAGCACAGTCTTGCGGAGAGAGAGAACTTTTAAAATCATAAAAAATCATCGCTCTAAAATCTTTTCGACTCAATTCCATTTTCGTTGCGTACGTAGACTTTAATGTGTGATAAAAAACAATTGACAAATGATTTCTCGCCAATTGTTTTTTTTTATTACTAAGTAGGTTGCAACGTTTCAAAAAATATAAAATTCGAAATTCAAATCGTTCCGATTAGCTAGAAGTGCAAAACTTTTAGTGTGCCCCATGTACTACACAATAATTGAATATCACAGAATCAGAAACTATCATAGTGCAAAGTTTGAGGTTTCTCCTATTCTGTGCTAGCAGGAATTTCATTGAAACAGTTCAAGCCTTTTTTTTTTGTGACGCGGGGTAAATGCGTTACGCACACCACCGGTGCCTGGGTGACCTCCGGTGGTAGTGTGGGACTCCCCGTCGGCTGTCCGATGGTATACCCACTAAACGACCCCGCGAAATGCCATCGGCCGCGTTGGTGAGGTGCCCAGGATCTGTCAGCAACAGGGCACCACTGCGACTGGCCAGCCCCTCAGGAGGGGCCGAACTTCTTCACTCTAGGGGCCATCCCGGCAAATTGGGACAACCCCTCCGGCGGCGGGACCACTATGGGGCCAGGTTCCCATCCTGACCCCTAGTCCCACATATTAGGGAGGTGGCAATAGGTGCGCGTAGCGCCTACGCCGCACTCCCGTCCGCCGTCTCCGGATCGGGACAGCCTCAGGATCATCCTCCCTGTCCCGCTCCGAGGCCTCCTTCTGGGACATGACCGTCTCACAGAAGGAGGCCACCGCCTGCCAGACACTGTCACTCCCGAGCATGGAGCGGACCACGCTCGGGAGTGAGAGGTCCGCGCTTCCAAGCGCGGACACCAGGTTGTGGCGCTGCTGAGACCACCTGGGACACTGCTCCAGCGTGTATTGGGCAGTGTCCTCGGCCGCGCCACAATCGTGGCAGCCCGGCTGCTCCTCCCGCCCTGCGACCCGGTGCAGGTACTCACCAAAGCACCCATGCCCGGTGAGCACCTGCACCACGCGGAAGGTGAGGGAAACAGTTCAAGCTTACACTAAGCTAAAATAATATATTGACTAAAGTTTTTTTAGTACAGATTTAGGTACTTTTGACATTATTCTTCATAAATCAAACTAGAATAGTTCTGAATTACGACTTATGTACTCGTAAAATATATTTTTGAGACGAAACTCACGCTTTTGACCCATAGTGCGACGGCCAGTCTTCAGCTCTGATGAAGTCCGAAACGTTCGTTTCCAACCAAGACTGCGTAGACCGAGCTTTATGACCCGGCGCCGAGTCTTGCTGGAAGGACCATTCTTGGACATGGTGTTGTTAAGGGGCTTCACTGCCTTCGCAAGAATGGTATCTTGATACACTTGTCCCGATGTTTTGATACCTTTTTCACAAAAGTATGGCTCAGTCACTCCTTCATAGCTAATACCCCACCAATCCATCACTGAAGTCGGATAGTGCCCACGTTGCACTCTGTCGACTAATTGGGAAGCTTCCTTAGAGCTTTGAGCATAAATATGGTCATTTTGTTTGTTAAAATGTTGCTCAATTGTAAAAAAATTCCGTAAACATTTTTTTCTGTGACCTCCCTTTGCGTACCGCTTCGGTAGTTGTTTCGATTTTACCACCCTATTCTTTTTTAAATTATCAGTTAAGAAATGACCAGTCCGTCTCTTATAGGCTGCAAGTCCTAAGTCATCTTTTAAAATACGCGACATGGTTCTAGGTGCTATCTTCATCTCCCGAGATAAAATCTTTTGCTTTCGGACAGGATTTCTTCGAATTCTTTCCCTTACTGCTTTGACCACCTTATTCGTACGAACACTACGTGAACGGCCAGATCTTTTTCTGTCACAAACAGAGGAGGTCTCATTGTACCTATTAATAGCCCGGTACACAAACATTTTACTAATAAAAAGCGTATGGAGAGTTTTAAAAATTGCATTTGGCTCCATACCTACTTTGTGTAATGCAATCACAGCGATTCGGTTCTGTTTATCACCCCACTCTATTTTAATATCGCAAAATATTGTACAATGTATTGGCGCCAAAATGAAAAAACCCAATGAACAATCATATAAAAATGACAGATTCCAATTCAAATGTAATATTTTGTTTATTTTTAATTGTAACAGTATTTATGGCCAGACTAAGTATAAAGTATGTTTTCACCTAACTGATTACCCGTTGAATCACTGCCTAGACTGTTAAATGAAATTACTATTAATGGGTGAATGCATGTATACTATTGAGTTTTACAAAACATATTAAAATGGGAAGAGACATGCTCCATTGGTTCGGACATGTAGGAATAATGCAGCACGAAATAATCACGAAACAGATATAAGATAGGTGATGTTACGAGTCTTAGAAATCAGCGAGCGTGCATAAGAAGAGCAATGAATGTTAAAGAAGCAAGTGAGGTTTGTAATCGAGTCATGTGGCGCTCGGTTCCCTCTGCATATCTCGCAAGGGATATGTCGTGAAGTTATAGATAGACAGTAAGGCAAAATAATAAACCACTATTATATGCGTTTTCGCAGCCCACTGCACGTTCAAAAGAACAAATGTGTATGAATACCTATATACGGGCGATAAATCAGATCCATCTAATTACAGGCCTGTTGCTATAATTATATGACGTTCACCACTATCGTTCGACTGGTGATTTTGAAGTGAAGTTGTATATTTTATATAACCATAATCTTCGGTGATTGACTGAGTCAAGGTGAGGCACTGGTTGTCAGCCAAGATATGGCAAAGGTGTACGATCGGGTCTGGCATCGGGGATCTTCTATCGAATTTGTATTCAGGTTGTCCGATAATTTGTACAAATGGGTTTCCATCTTCTTCTCCAGCAGATGCATACAAGGCTTGGTAGACGGTAGCTGTTCTGATAACATGCTGGGATCGCATAGGTCTGCGTACAACACACGAAGTTGTTTCAGCTGTTTATGAACGATATGTCGTCAATTGTTATATATAATACTTATTATGCAGACCACATTAATATATCTCTTTTCCTCGTGAAAGAAAACTGAAACGGAAGTTTCGGAATTCGGAACGGTTGAATTTATTTCAATTTAACAACATATTTTAAATAAGCACACGACCTGCCTGATGGTAAATAGTCACCTGGCACAATGGTAGCATATGGCCATTTACAACACCAGGAGTGTCATGCAGCACTCATGCGTTGCCGATCCCCTAAAAACCCCTTCACGCCTTTCTTGAAGAAACCGATGTTGAAGCCCCTTAGAAAAGATCGGCTTACATCTTCCTTGAAGAATCCATTGAGAAAGCAGAAAGCTGCTTCCTTGAAGAAGCATTTGGAAAAATCTCGGCAGTTCAGTACATAACTTAAGAATTCTAGGTAGAAAACGTTTCTGGAACCGCACAGTACGCGGCCATTGCAATTCCAGCGTGTGAGGGCGAACTCCCCGCCGTCAAGGAGCGGTGCGGTTATAAAAAAAAGCTGTCGGCATTATATCGAACAATTCTTTAGAACACACCCATTCGGTTGAACACACAAAGGGCGGCAAAATCTCTCCTTAAACTTAAATAAACTAAGATCAATACCGTGTGCTCGTTCATCGATTAAAAAGCCGTATATGCTACGTTTCTCCAATTCCAGAACACGCCACTACCATCACTAAGAGCATTGGGATTCTTGGTGTCGATATCTCCAGTGATATTAAGTAACGAAGTCGCCTAGAGGAAAAGGTCAAGCAAGTTTTTCAGAAACTTGGTGTGCTTAACAGAGCATTAAGTGCTTCAGCTCGGGGCAAACACTTATGTTATACAAGCATGAACGCATATAGAGTACTGTAGTCAACATTGGCTGGGATCACCTGTATACCTGCTAGGACTTTGTGATTTGGTACAAAGACGAGCTATGAAAATCATATATGATTCTAAGATTGCACCTGTATTGAGTCCTTGAGTTTAAGGAGATATTTCTTGGTGTATTGTTTGATGTAAATATTCGTTGTACAATCGTACTACTCGCCGGCAGCTGGGAATTCGCCCTCACATACAGGAACCGCAGTGGTCGCGTACTGTGCACTTACAGAGAAGTTTTCTACCGAGAATTCTTAAGTTGTATACTGAACTACCATAATGGATATACAGACACAGCTCGTTTATTCGAGCGCCTGCAAGAGGCGACTGACAAAGTCATCGAGCAATACCTCATCCCTCCGTGAAAATAGCGATTTTTTAAGACTTTAATGCCAGCTTTTGTCTCAGCTTAGATATAGGTCTTCTGTATCTACTGTACTCACTCATACGAGCCCCTAAGGTAAATCTTATAATGACAGAGTTCCGAATGAATATAACGTATGTGCCGCTTAGCTTATCGGATGGCTGCCTCACTTGAACCACGCACCAGGCACAATCCACCTCACCCAACTAGATGATGTCAGCTATGTCATTATGAGTTAACAGACTGGGATAAAGTGGGTGAATTGTACACATACCCTGAGATAGAGATCACTGATTTCTGTACAAACGTAGTGGACGCTTGTACTAGGCGTGAAATGCTACGTAATTGCCTTGTACTCGTACCTATTGAAAGAGCCAAGAAGCTAATCCTATCTACAGCATACTACATACTACTATATATACATACCTAATACATACGGCTTGAACCAATTGGCTTAACAATGTAGCACTATAGAGAATTGGGTAGTTTCTTTCCTTTCAACTTGACTCTTAAGCATGTGAAAAGCATTTCTCTCCATAAAAGAAAGTGAAGTTTTTACAAGAAGAGCATAGTGCAAAAATAACTGCCCTGACGTTACAAGTATCTATAGCTTACGGTAAAGGCTTACCGCTTCAGACTGGTGGTAAGCCGATGTGCCACATTACTAGTATAAAACTACCTACATTACAGTGAGAACAGTGAGTATTTATGATATTGCTTGCATTTAATTTACAGGCGTTCTCTCTTGCATAGATCAATAATAACGACAATGAAAGTTTTTTGCTTATATATATGTTAATACGCAGAAAAAAATGTAAAATATGAGACTTAGCATAATTTAAGTTCACATGGAAAATAAGCACAGTAAGAGAAATAAATGTTCAGCCTAGGTCTCTTGCGGGGTAGACAGAGAGGACCAAACGTAAGACGCGGTCTTTAAACATCTCGTTCGCTTCTTTAACATTCATAGCACTTTTCATGCACGCTCGCCGGTTCTCAGGGCTCCTGAGGACACCTGATAAAACACGACTAATTAGACCATGGTAGGTGAATCTTGGCTTTCCTGGGCTCCTACATCCTTCCACATTCGCATTGAGTATCTGATTCGTCATTATTTCATCCTGCATTATTTGTACATGCCTGAACCAATATACGAGTAGTATGCCCTTTATTATCTTAACACCGACACTCTCTTTCAGACACGATCTTTCTTACATCATCATTGCAAACGCGGTCAGCAAGCGTTATGCCACAAATTTTGCATAATGCTCGCATCTCGAGTGCAACAATGATAGCTCAGTGGATATTGACCACCTGGTCCCCTGTTCGAATCCTAGCGGGAGCATGTGTAATTTTAGTGGTTAAAATTCGTATTTCAAATTTATGTACATATTTGTCACTTGCTCAGCGGTGAAGAAAAATATAGCGAGGAAATCCACACGTCCAAGGAATTATTTTTCGAAAGACGTGTGACCTAACCTAAGAAATTTGATCTAACCTGCTTTGCGTGCTTCCGCCACCAATTAGTTCATGCGGCCTAGCGCCGGCCGGCACCCACCCACTACTGTTAGTACTTGGTACATGCCGACGCTGCCATGGCTGATCCGGTAGTCTCTGCCTCGGCTGCTGCGGTCGTCCGTCATCTGGAACAGAATCCGCATGCCCCCACCACCACCGTCGCTGCCACGACTGGCCTGGTCGTCGCTGCGACACGTGTTTCGCCTCTCCACGAGGCATCATCAGGCGTTGTAGACGTTAGTCATAAGAATAACATGCTACAAGTGACAAATCCATCGCAGTGCCGCCCCTTATATTGAATTGAGGGTGGGGGTGGATGGTGTGAGCGAAAAGATACATGAGAGTAATTTTAGAATTTTTATGTTTATTAATTTCTAATTGTTCCCTAATATTTCGTTTTAAACCTTTGTCTATGGTGTGTAAAATTTGATATGTATTAGTGGGGGATAAAGTCAAAGTCAAAGTCAAAATCTTTTTATTCCGTAAAAATGGCTACATTTGTTTGGAATCGTCACAATTTTTTTCCCTACCGTGCAGTTCATGACTAGGTGAGCACTGATAAAAATACTGCCAAAAAACTCAGGCATCCCTCTTTTGGTATCCAAACAAATTTACATAATTTATTAATTACATTATAATTGGATCGACTCAATCCCAGGCATTTTTATCATTAATATAGTCAGATACTTTATAATATGCCCTGCTACACAATTTGGCTTTAATAGTAGTTTTAAACTTGTTTATTGACAATTCTCTTATATTGCTGGGAAGTTTGTTATAGAACCGTATACATTGCCCCATAAAAGAATTACTTATTTTGTGGAGACGGCTTGCATGTAACACAAGATTATGCTTATATCTAGTATTTATGTTATGAGTATCACTCTTTTTACAAAATGAGTCTATGTTTTTATGGACATACAAAAGATTTTCATAGATATATTGCGATGCGACTGTTAGAATATTTATTTCTTTGAATTCTTCTCTAAGGCTCTCACGGGGACCAAGTTTGTAGATAGCTCTTATGGCTCTCTTTTGCAATAAAAAGATGGTGTTAATGTCCGCGGAGTTACCCCAAAGAATAATGATTTATTCACCAATACAACATGTTACATCCAATCGTTAGTTAATTTCACCCAATTAACATTTGTAGTTTTATGGGCCCCGATTCTCAAACTAGGTCTGACCTGTATCTTGAGAATCGGGATTCCTTCTCATCTGGCTAAATATAACATACTTACCCAGGTATGACAAACTCGCAGTGTATTTATTTGTCGAAATACACTGCGAGTTTGTCATACCTGGGTAAAATCACTGACAAAATAGTTCACATATTTAGAAAAAATAACGTGCATGTTGCTCTCAAATCCCATAATTCACTCAGGTCACTTTGTAACACTAAAGAAAAAATCCCGCCCAATAAAAAATCCGGCGTCTATAAGCTGTTCTGCGATGAATGTGAACACGTTTATATCGGGCAAACTGGTCGTAACTTTATAACACGATTTCACGAACACGTATCGGCGTATAAAAACAATCGCCCAGAAAGGTCACACTTCGCCGAGCATCTTATAGACAAAGGGCATAACTTATCCCCCACTAATACATATCAAATTTTACACACCATAGACAAAGGTTTAAAACTAAATATTAGGGAACAATTAGAAATTAATAAACATAAAAATTCTAAAATTACTCTCATGAACAAACAGACTGACGTAAACCATTCCCCACTATTAAATATCTTTTCGCTCACACCATCCACCCCCACCCTCAATTCAATATAAGGGGCGGCACTGCGATGGATTTGTCACTTGTAGCATGTTATTCTTACGACTAACGTATACAACGCCTGATGATGCCTCGTGGAGAGGCGAAACACGTGTCGCAGCGACGACCAGGCCAGTCGTGGCAGCGACGGTGGTGGTGGGGGCATGCGGATTCTGTTCCAGATGACGGACGACCGCAGCAGCCGAGGCAGAGACTACCGGATCAGCCATGGCAGCGTCGGCATGTACCAAGTACTAACAGTAGTGGGTGGGTGCCGGCCGGCGCTAGGCCGCATGAACTAATTGGTGGCGGAAGCACGCAAAGCAGGTTAGATCAAATTGCATATAGATTTGACTTTCGCAAAGTAACGCCTGAATCTATTAACTATCTAACCTAAGAAGTTTTCCCTCTGGAATGTGAAGGTCTGACGGCAGTCGTTCTATGTAAAAATCGGTGTTCTACGGAGCCCTTAACGGGGCTGATGTAGACTTTCTCGCATCGGTCGCCTGGCTACGTTTTAGTGACCTCTTTGGGGAAACCGGAACACTACAACACACAGAACAGCTTACGGAGGTATATCCTGAAGGACAGACAGCACGGTCGATATTATTTGTTGAGCATGCCCCGTCCCGGGGAGTCACTCAGGCATATAGTTTCCGGTTGTTCTCATATTGCTAACAGCGAGTACTTGCATAGACATAAACAAGTAGCTAGAATTATACACCAGCAACTTGTTCGTAAATATGGCCTTGTGACCTGAGAAAGCTTTAATGAATAACGCCATGAAGAGACTACCAAACAATTACCATTACCTTTTTATTGGTGAACTTTGCTTTAGGACACTATTGCGGCGTTTGACCTGAGGTCAGCCATTGCATTTTTCGCTTACGGTTATCGTAAAGAATCCACTTTTCGTCACATATCACAATTCGATCCAATATTCCTTCATTTCTGTACCGATTCAACAAGGCAACACAAGTTTCAACACGGGTTTTTTTCTGCAGATCAGTCAAATCATGAGGCACCCATTTTTCATATTTTTTTATCTTATTGATTTGATGCAAATGACTCAATATTGTAGGTAAGGTAACATTAAACCATGCCGCTAATTCTTGGGTAGTTTAAATCGGATCGGCTTCCACCATCTTCTTCAATTCAGCGTTATTCACCCGTGTCTTCCACGTGGTTCGTTCTTCAAGTCGGAGTTTCCATTACGAAAGCGTTTAAACCGAAATGCGTTCATTAGCATCAGTTTCTGCTGCGTTAGTTCCGCGTCGGAACGCGTATTCAAAAATTACTCGGATTTTCAAGTATTCTTATCTATATATCTTTCTTGTCTAAGCTCAATAAAAAAAACAATTTCAATTCGGAAATCAAATGTTGCACTTTTTTTAAAAGAAAAACCCCAACGGTTTAACGTCAATTCCCTATTATCAAGAAGCATGTTTACGAGTTACCTGTAAGAGTTCTTTAAAATAGTAAAGAAATTCAATACAAAATAATTTCAATTTTCAATTTCAATTTTATCACAGAAAAAATGTTGAAATGAGTGAGGTATCTAAAGACCGGGTCTAATGAATACTCAGTTCTCTCTGCCTATCCCGCAACGGATTTTGCAGGAAGATATTGTTAGATTGAAACGAATATTGGGATATTAAAGTAGACTGGAACATATTCTTGTCACCACGTGGACAGTTGGTCGCGTTCGCTTTACACACGGTTATACTTTAAATTGTAAAATATGTTGGCAACCATCGGTTGTTACGGATAGAAGTCGCTGATTTGACTCCTATGGCCGCGCGCCGATCTCTTCCGTCGAGTTGTGGTGGGAAAAGATGTGACGTGTTGGCGGGAAACGAACGCCGCGCGTAAGCTAGGGGCCGATGGAGACGGCCACTTTTGTTTGGAGCGTCGAGCGGTACAGAGCGTTTCTCTTTTGGTGCAGTTGATCGTTATTTCTGTATAGATTTTGTAACACATATTATTGATTAAATACTTAGTAGTGATTTTTTCGGGACAGGCCCACCACTCATACCCACCACTGTATCTCCTGTGTAGCCAGAATTAACAGCGGCGACCACAAAAAAAGGCAATGAACAATGAAGTCTATTGCCGTCCCGGGGGTTAAACTACAGCTGCCTTGGAACTCACAACGAATTTAATCAGAAGAAATTTGTAGGAGTAGGAAGTTTTGGAATTGACTTCCCCTCTTGGCAAAGTGAGAGACAGCAATATGACAAATAGGGCATTTAAAACCTCAAAGAGATGGCTAGTCAAGTGAAGCTCAACTGCCGTGCACCACGGATTATCAAATATCTAACACTATTGGGACCTAAACTGTGAGTTGTTACCTAACACATCGATTCCAGTAATATAGATTGCAGAACCGCCTAAACGCCTGGTAGTTCTCCCTTGTTGCCACCAAATCAGAGTTAGTAGTGATTCTTATAACGGAGTTTCTTTAAGGACACGGCCCCTGACATTATCAAGTTGTAGTTGACATCAGAAGTGGGATATTTAATTTTGTTACCCGCCCCATTATAAAATAAAACCATGGGCAAGAAAAGTAAGCATAAAAATAAATATAGACAAAAGAGGAAACGCGCTCAATCATCGTCAAGGAGCAGCTCGACTACAAGGGGCGACAGTGGCTAAAGATCACCACCGGTGGCACGCCAGTCGAAAAAGGAGTAAGGTATAACGGTACTGAAACTGTGAGTACAATAAACAGTGTTACTTTGTACAATATGATACATGATTTTGACTCGTTAACCGACAACATCGTGTCCTGGCTAAATATAATTGACTCTTATGCGTCAACATTTGCATGATCTGATAGTGTGATTCGATATCAGGCTCTAAATAAGCTCAAAGGTTCTGCTAAGGTTTGGTACGAGTCCTTATTGCGTAGTGATCATTCGTGGACTGCCTGGGGGTGAAAAGATTGGAAAGATAAAACATCAACACTTTTACACTAACAAGAAATATGTATGAGCTATTGAAAGAAATTATTGATGCCCAAATTTGTTGAGAATCGTCCTCGTACGATTTTTTCTTTGAGCAAAAAGCTAAAATTTATAATTTACGTCTCAATTTTACAGATCGTTATATTATTTCAAAATTATTAGGAAATATTAATGATATTAATAATATTAAGGCATCAGTAGAGGCTTGTAACTTTAATTAATGTGATAGGTTAGCTGGGTTTTTACATAGTAGAGTGTATAAATCAAAAACCACTAAACAATATGCAACTAGTGTCGGTATTCAGGATACTCGTATAAAAGCAACACCACAAATGCTAAGCTCGGTATCTCACACATCCATTTCGACTACTTTACCATCAAACATTTCAAACACTAGACAAAGCGGCACCACAGTTCGTTGTAATCACAGAGTCGCAAACTTGAATGTTTTGACTGTGGCGGTAATCACAAATGAATTCAGTGCTCGATTAAATGCAAATTTTATGGTAAAATGGGTCATTCAAAAATTGCTTGTTTTCATAAAAAGTGTGCAAAATCTGAGAATAAAGATAATCAAGAAACAAAGTTTGTGCAGAATACTAACTCGAGAGATAAATTTTGCAAGAAAGTGTATATAAATGGACTAACTTATGATGCGTCCATAGACACCAGCAGTAGCTGCTCAATTATGCCACCCAGTTTAGCAAATGCGATGAAACTTGAAAGAGTCCCATTGCAAACTTACGTGAAATAGCAAGGTTTCTCTAGAGATAATCTGAAAGTAGTAGGAGTGATAATTATTGACAAAAATTACTGACAAAATAGTTAACATATTTAGAAAAAATTACATAAACGTTGCACTCAAAACACATAACACTCTCAAATCGCTTTGTAACAGTAAAGACAAAATTTCGCCAAACGGCGTCTACTAGTTGTTTTGTGATGAATGTGATCATGTTTATATCGGTCAAACTGGTCGTAATATTCAAAAACGATTTCAGGAACACATATCTGCATATAAAAACAATCGCCCAGAAAGGTCACACTTCGCCGAACATCTTGTAGACAAAGGACATCATTTATCCGCTACTAACACATTTAAAATCTTACATACAATAGATAAAGGACTAAAATTGAATATTAGAGAACAGTTGGAAATAGTTAAGCATAAAAATTCTAATATTCCTCTTATGAACAAACAGACTGACGTAAACAGCTCCCCTCTATTAAATATCTTTTCGCTTACCCCTTCCAACCCCTCCACCCCCTCCACTTTTTCTATATAAAGGACGGCAATGCGATGGATGACTCATTCGTAGCATATTATTCTAACGACTAACATCTACAGCGCCTGAGGATGCCTCGTGGAGAGGCGAAACACGTGTCGCGGAGACGACCGGAGCAGCCAGGGCAACAACGGTGGCGGGTGCATGCGATTCACATTTCAGATGGCGAACACTCACAGAGACGACCGGAGCAGCCATGGCAGTGGCGGCATGCATCTACTAACGGTAGTGGGTGGGTGCCGGCCGTAAGTAGTTCGCATGAACTAATCGGGAGCGGAAGCACACAAAGTAATTTAGATCAAATTGCCTAAGAAAAAGTGTGACAGGAAGATGAGGAAGGAATGGTACGATGTTGAAGTGAGAGATATGATAGCACAAAAGAAGAAAGCGTGGTATGATCTGTTAGCTACGAGAGCTAATAGAAGAGTTCAAGGTGATGTAAGTGACAGTACTGAAAGGGCAGTGAAAGAACGGTATGATATTTTAAAGAGAAAAGTTAAGCAGATAGTGAAAGAAAAGAAAAAGGATTGCAAGGACCAGTATGACAGAAAATTCTCTAATAATTTTCGGGTCAATGTCAAGTTATTCTGGTTTTTTAGTTAGAGATGTAATTAAGGATACTATAAAAAGTTTGCAGGAATGACAAAAATATTTTGAAAGTCTATTTGAACGGGGCAGAAATGAAAGAAATAGAAACGAAGATGTGAAAGAGAATTTTAACTGTGATGACTGTGATGAAAATGAAATTAGCATGGAAGAGATAATGAATGCAATAAAAAAAATGAAAATGGGTAACGCTGGAGGATATGATAGGATATCTGCCGAAATGCTCAAAGGGGGCGGAGGAATCATAGCAAGCCTGCTGTACCTTTTATTCAACCTATGCTGGCGTTCCGGTAGTGTACCAGTCGACTGGGTTAAGGCCGTGATTGTGCCGCTATACAAAGATAAAGGTTCACAGCAGGAATGCAAGAATTATCGTGGTATAAGCCTCCTGAGTGTAGTAGGCAAATTGTATGCAAAGGTTCTGATTGAAAGAGTGATGTCTGTAACGGAATCGAAAATTTGGGATGTGCAAGCGGGGTTTCGAAAGGGGATGGGATGTGTGGATCAAGTCTTTTCCTTAAGGTGTATAACGAAGCAAAAAGGTTTTCTGCGCATTCATTGACTTGGCTTACGTGACGTAGCATCCCCTTGGCTGTTCAACTTATTCATGGACAGTTGTTTGACAGACTTGAAAGAGTATGAATGTGGAATAAAAATGAATGACTCAATATTTAAAACCCTGTTATACACCGATGATCAGGTTCTCCTTGCATCTTCGGCGGAAGAACTACAACAAATGGTTATTGTAATGAATGAGGCCTAAAAGCAAAGGTATGAAAGTGCAATGAAGATGAAAGCGATGGTGTTTGAAAGGAATGAAAGTGTTACAGATTGTCAGATAATGATTGAAGATCACGAAAAAGCGGAACAAGTGATTTAATTCGTTTACTTAGGTTCTATGTTTACGAGAGATGGAAAATTTGAGAGCGATATTGAGAGAATAGTGAAAGCAGGAAACCGTATCAATGGTGCGTTGTACTCCGTGGTAACAAACGATAACATATCGAGCAAAGCTCGCCTTGCTATTATTCAGGGTGTATAAACGCCAACATTGATGTACGGTAGTGAAACATGGGTATGGCAGAAGAAGCATGAAAGCAGGGTGAACGCCGTAGAAATGAGCGCTGAGGAGTATGTATGGAGTGAGAATGGTTGATAGAATAAAAAATAGCACGATACGAGAACTTCGTGGAATTAAAATTGATAAGATAGTGACAAAAATTGAAAAGGGTATGCTGAGATGGTTTGATAATTTAGAAAGAATGAATGACAAAAGAGTTACGAAAGAAGTGTATCAAGCAAGAGTGAATGGTGATGTCGGGAGGGGCCGCCCTAGACGCACACATATAGATCAAATAGGTGATGTGTTGAATAAGGGCCAAATCAAAAGTACCCAAAACAGAAAAGCATGCATGAAGAGGTTGATGAGTGTAGAAGAAGCGAGAGCGGTATGTTCGGATCAGTGCACCTGGCGTTCTATAGTCTCTGCCTACCCCAATGGGAGACAGGCGTGATGATATGTATGTATGTATGTATGTATATAAAATAGAGACTAGTTTATTCGTTGGTATTTTTTCACGTTAAATCTCAGCTACAGATCACTGTGTCGTCTGAAACACTATAGTGGAATACATGGAATATTGATATTAAATTGTAATTAATATCAAGGTACAACCTATCGCAAACCGAAGTACCTACTTCTTACTACTAAAGTATTGGCGCCTTACGGGTATGATTGTAAGGATGAGATATAAGGTCACATTAATAATATTCTGTGTTGATAATCCTTCCTAGAGTTATCCCGTTTCGTAATCGATTAGAATTGGCGGGGTTTGGAACATAAAACTAAGGATTTAGCGAAGATTGATTTTGATATGGAGTATCTACCGCCAGACCTCCACAAGCCACAGAGGACCTTTCTTAGATTAGGTCACATGTCCCTCGAAATATAATTTCTAGGACATCATATATCACATCCGAAAACACAAATTTAGTGATACTTGCGAACACGAGGATTCGAACCAGGCACCAGTCGGTTGATAAGCTGGTTCTTTATTGACGAGCTCGGTGGCGCAGCGGTGAAACGCGCTGTTACACTACTTTGACACCAACGCTCGTGGGTTCGATTCCCACACAGTACAAACATTTGTGTGCATGAACATGTCTGTTTGTATTGGTCTGGGTATTTTCTATGTATAATAAGTATGTATTTACAAAAAAAAAAAATGTATTTACGTATGTTTATCAGTTGTCTAGTACCCATAACACAAGCTTCGCTTACTTTGGGGCTAGGTGGCGCTGTGTAATTTGTCCGACAATATTTATTTATTTATTTATTTATCTACTAAACTATTACAGCTTCTGTGTTTCTGTGTTGATAATATGTACTAAATGATAATAATAATATGTTTAGATATCGGAAGATGTTTCAAGATTTCTTTGTGCCTTGTTCAAATAGATTTAATACGATTTAAATACAAAGCTGTATTGCCAAGCACCGGAATTATCTATCCAAATGCAACGGATTGTGGGAACGGATATCTACCAGATAAAATAAAGAAAATAGTAACTATTGCTTCCTTCTAAACGAAATTGTATCTTACTGTAAATGAAGAACGCTCACTTTTAAATGTAACTTGTACTATATCAGTGACACTCGAGTAGTTTTAAACCTATCCAAGTGAAAAGCAGTTTAATTGTAGTACCGTTTATGAGAGACCTTCTTAGAAATAAAAATGATTTCGAACTACCTATGGACGATACAAAAATATAGACAAGTGTGAGTCGGACTCACGTACTCAGGGTTCCATAACACCATTTCAAATTTACGTTTCTTACATTCCTACCCACCAAATTTCTGACAATGCGCATACGTACAAAAAATATTTTTGCACCAACTTCATTTAAAGGCAAAGATTATAAATGGAGATATTTTTAACGAGATAACTGCAGAATAGTTGTCATCTATACTCCATTTCAGTTACAAAGCCATAACCACTCTCTATACAAACGTACTCAGTTTGTTTCACATATTTTTTTATACGACATCGGGAGGCATTCATAACGTGACCATACGTCCCATTTTAAACAGGACCGTCCCTTTTTTATGTTCTTAGTACCGGTGTCCCCGAAGAAGGCCTGGGGATACTTGTCCCGTTTTCAGAAACCGCACGATAATTGGCGAGCCGGCCGGGCATGGGCGGCGCAAGGAGCACGTCTACGATCATCGTAGACGTGCTCCTTCCGCTGATCCGTCGCGCCCGAAAAAAGGGTAGAGAAGAGCGGCGGTATGTTAAGATTGCACCATTCAATTCATGTGCACTGCTCGCTATTCGTTATTGTCTTCAGTTTGTTTGAACTCGCGTCATATTTGTAGCGGTAATTAACTCAAATACTTTTGTTTCGGAATCTTATTTCACTATGCCGAAACGCGAATGTACGTTCAAGTTAATTTTCAAGCAAAATACCCGATTATTAAGCAAATAAATACTCCCTCGGATGTCAGATATGATAAGTGTCGTACAGAATTTAATCTTTTCCTTAGCAGTGCGGGTGATATTGAACGGCGTATAAAGCCTAACAAACATAAATATGCCGATAGTTTATCTGCTTCAAGTTATTCAATGTTGACTTTTTCAAGATATCTGACGCGCTAAGTTCAAAGGATTTGGATATAGCCGTGGCAGAAGGCGTCTGGGCTTATCAAACAACACAAGACAATCACAGTTTTTGCTCCAATGATTGTGCATCGAAATGAATCCAATCAAGGTAGGATCAAACTTTTAGATTAGTAATTTTACTACTACCATAACTTCACGCCAAATCCCTTACGGGGTAGGCAGAGAGATCCGAGCGCCACGTGACTCGATCCTTACATATCTCACTCGCTTCTTTAACATTCATTGCTCTTCTCATGCACGCTCGCCGGTTTCTAGGGCTCCTGACATCACCTTCTGAGAACACGACCAATTTGGTCATGGTAGGTAAGTCTTGGCCTTCCCCGGCTCCTACATCCTTCCACTTTGCATTGTATATCTGCTACGTCATTCTTTCATCTTGCATTCTTTCTACATGTCCGAACCAACGGAGCATGCCTCTTCTTATTTTAACACCGACGCTCTCTTTCAGACCAACTCTGTTTCTAACATCATCATTGCGAATACGGTCTACAAGCCTTACGCCACAAATTTTGCGCAGCGCTCGCATTTCGTCCGCGTTTATTCTACTTTCATGCTCTTTCTGCCATACCCAGCTCTCGCATCCATAAGTTAGCGTTGGGACCAACACTGCATTGTGTATAGCGAGTTGTGCCTTCTGGCTCAGGTTTTTACTGCCAAGAAGTTTTCCCAACGCTCCATTCACACTATTCCCAGCACTCACTCGTCTTTCCACATCAGCGGTGTACCTTTCATCCCTGCGGAAAGCGCATCCAAGAT
Source organism: Pyralis farinalis (assembly GCA_947507595.1). Taxonomy (NCBI): domain Eukaryota; kingdom Metazoa; phylum Arthropoda; class Insecta; order Lepidoptera; family Pyralidae; genus Pyralis; species Pyralis farinalis. The sequence goes on from OX382273.1 coordinate 16,224,442, forward strand.
ATACAAACTCATCCACTTGTTCCAACACTTCATCATCAATCGTAATCCTTACATTAGTTCTGGATTCTTCTCTTTCAAATACCATTATCTTATCATATGTCATTATCTTTGTTTTCTTCGCATTCAGTAGTAAGCCTTTCTCCATACATTCGTATTTCATCGTTGTGACCAGTGTTTGCAGTTCAGATGGTGTATCTGCTAATAGCATGGCATCGTCTGCATACATAGTTTAGTAATTTTGTCGACTAAAAATTATTATTTTTTACTAAAGACTTCTTTTTCATTGAGAACCTAGACTGGTATTTTCAAAATTGAATTTCCTTTGTGAATCTGTCCTACTAATTGAGATAAATAACCCATTGTCCCGTTTTGAGTCAGAAAATAATTGGTCACGTTAGGCATACAAAACCTAAACCTAACCTTCCAGGAAAATATTATTTAGCTAATGCGACGTAAGCCAGTGAAGGTTGCTGCACAACTTTATATAAAAGGGCAGAAATGCTTTGCCCAAAAAATAAATGATTCATTATGTATAACCCACCATCTGAAACTATTTGTTACATTTGTTACACCTTATAATTAGTAGATACACCGACTGAAATTGGTTTATATCAGAAACCGAAAACGAATTTCGGTTTTTGTTGGAATTTCGGCCGAAACCGAAACTCATTTTCAGAGGAAGTCTCCACATAAATATAATTCTAACTATTATAGTCTGGCTCTAAATACCATTACATAGAAACTTTTCGTTTTTAAACTCTTTAATTATTCTGAATTTGGAACGCATTTATTATGCATAAAACTTCTTTCGATTTCCCGCCGTTTTACATATTTCTTCGTATCTATTATCAAATTACAATATGGAATGGCGTGTTAAAGAAAATATGATTAGAGCTGAGAGAGATTATTGCCTTGCACAAAGTAGGTATAGAGCCGTCGGTCATATTCAAGACACTTCAAAAGCTTGGTATCAGCCGTATATCGTACTATAGACAGATATAGGACATGCCCACCACTCATTCCCACTACTGTGTCTCCTGTGTAGCCAGAATTAATAGCAGCGACCACCAAAAAGGCAATGAACAGTGAAGTCCATTGCTGTCCCAAGGGTTAAACTACAGCTGCCTTGGTACTCACAACGAATATAATCAGAAGAAATTTGTAAGAGTAGAAAGTTTTCGAATTGACTTCCCCTCATGGCAAAGTGAGAGACAGCAATATGACAAATAAGGCATTAAAAAATCTCAAAGAGATGGTAGGCAAGTAAAGCTCAACTGCCGTGCAGCACGGTTTATTAGACATCTAACACTATTGGGACCTAAATTTTGAGTTGTTACCTAACACACCGATTCCAATAATATAGACTGAAGAACCGCCTAAACGCCTGATAATTCTCCCTTGTTGCGACCAAATCAGAATAGTATACAACCCCGGATGTGACATGCAAGGAATTTAACATATCGGTCCGCTCCCGACACCAGAGATCGCACTCCCAGAGAACATGTGCTGTATGCTCGAATTCATGATTTGTCGTAGAACACTCACATAAAGGCGATGACACAAGTCTAAACGAAAAGAGCTTAGCTCTAAAGTTTCCATGTCCAGTTAAAAAATGCGCAACGGGATGATCGACTTCTAACCACTCTTTACTTAATCTGTCTCGCACAGCTTGAAAGAACAGATACAAGTGGCGTCCTTTAGTAGAAGTTTCCCATCTTTCTTGCCATTCAGACAGTAAAGTTTCAAATACCTCGTCAATTTTAGATAGTTTAAACAATCTAAGTATTTTGTCAAGATCGCGGTGTTTTAGAAACTCAGGGTGTATATTTTTAGAGGTGTAGTACATAGAAGCGCGGCGGCGTTGAATTTATAAGTCAACTGACAACACGCCTGATAGCACAGGTAGCGCCTCGGTGCTCACAGTTCTATACGATTTACATAAAAATATTAAAGCGAGACGCTTACTTTGCAGCAACTTACGATGCGCGGCACCTATGGTAGCCCTATCAGCCCATGCAGGTGAACCGTACGTCGCGTCACCGGGTCGCGAGGCGGGAGCAGGGGGCGGCCTGCCACGATTGTGGCGCGGCCGAGGACACTGCCCAACACACGCTGGAGCAGTGTCCCAGGTGGTCTTGGCAGCGCCTCGATCTGGTGCGTAACGCATTTTTCCCCGTGTCACAAAAAAAAGGTGAACCGTACGTAATACATCTTAAATATGTCGCTATGTAAATTATTTTTAACGTTTTAAAAGATAAGCCCCACGTCGAGGTGGAAATTCGAGTTAACGCATAATAGTTCTTTTTTGCTTTTTCTCCAACCTGCTTTATGTGTTCCATGTAATTAAAACCTTTGTCTAACAGTAATCCCAAGTAACAAACCGAGTTTTTATTTGTAACTGATAGTCCATTGAATTTCCAAATTTGCAAACTTCCCTTAAGCAAGAGCATATTTTGTGAGGTGCGAATCGAGACGGCTACGATAGCCTCAGTCTGAAAACAGGCCAAGGCAAGTACTGGCTAGTTTTTCGTAAAGTAATATCCCCCTATCTAAGAGTGTTCGTAGTGAGTTATTATTTTCAATATTCAGACCCAGTAGGTCCTCATTTACACCATCTGCGTAGAATTTTACATACGCTTTCTGATCATAAAGTAGTTACAGAAGCTGAGGTAAATGCATCATCGCCATTATGGTACGATAAACTGAGAGCAACCGATGCTGACATACGCTCTGCTATTTAAGAGTTCATTGCTGAAATGAATCTTCTTATTCACAATATCCCAGAAGCACCACCTACATTTAGCAGCCCAATGGGCGAGTCTTCTATTGACGTCACACTTTCTAGAGTAGACGTCCGAATACAAAACTGGCGCGTTTTACCTGAGGCTTCTTGCAGTGATCACCGTCTGATCGTTTGTAACTTCTCCCCGGTTATAGGCAGCTTTTACTATAAAACTAAAAATGACGATTAGGCAGGCTTTGTTTCCCTTTTCGCTTCTCGCGCCGGGGATTTCACTCGTGCTGAACTTACAGTCACAGAAAGTGTTCAAATTATGTCTGATACATTCACATATTGTGCTGACGTTATATTGGGCCGAAAAGCTATAGTAATAAGAGACGCTGTGACTGATCGACGAAGTCGATAAAAACTTTTTCGTTTGTTAAAATAAGGTGCTTGCGTATTTCCGGGGATAGTTCGATACCCATCCATTTTGTACCGTAGGCTACAGGACGACGGCGCACTATTTTTACATCTTCAAAGTACTCTGACAATGTAATGTTCATTTCGTTTTTTTATATTTTGATTATATAACGCTGACAAAAACTTTGTGTCGTCCATTTCATCGGGAATGTTTTTTATAATAATACGCGGTCGGCGTCCTTCGTGCTTTTCGAGTTTAAGCCCAGCCGATTTAATGCCTTCTGCCGATTGCAGCTTCCGTAAGCGTATGAAAAAAAAATACCAACAGACTTGTTGAATTTATTTAATTTATCTATATATATATATATATATAAAAGGCCAAGTCGAAACGCTAAGACGCACCCACAGCCGTAACCGCCAATGGTAGAAACGTAAAATTTGGAGAGTGTGCTCATTATAAAGGGTAGGTATCCACTAAGAAAGAATTCACACCCCAAGGGGTCAAATGGGAGTTCAAAGTTTGTATGGGAAAAAAAAATAGTTAGGCTATTTTATTCAAAATTTCTTAAGAGTATTCCTAGCGATAAATTAGAAAACACGTGTTTCAGGATTTTTCCGAATTCAACCCCCAGAAGGGGAAAATGGAGGCGATAAGTCTAAAAATTAACTTCGGTTTGGTTTTTATGGTTTATCGGGTTGCTGATTACGAAAAAATTGCAATTTAAAAATCCAACATGGCGGACGTAGTATATCGTCATCCCCTGTTGGGGTGCAATAGGGTTGAAATGTCTAAATATCAGTATGGGTGTCATTTTTATGGTTTATCGGGTTGCTGATTACGAAAATAATAGCAATTTAATTATCCAATATGGCGGACGTAAAATATCATCAACCCCTCCCTCCCCCTCTTCCGCACCCCATCCGCCCTTATAATTGTATGATCTATTTACAAATATACCTCTCCTCCTTCTCAGTTCCCTCATTCCTCTCTCGCTACCCCTCCCCTGTTCCGCTACCCCTCCCTTCTCGCACTACCCCTCCCCTCTCCCTCTCTTCCTCTCTTGCTACCCCTCCCCTCTTCCGCAAAAAATACCCCATGCCCCTCCATAGCGAAACACAAACTGGAAAAGATGGTTATCCTCTGTATAGGAGGCGGTCTCTGGATGATGGAGGATTTACTGTGAATATAAATGGGAATAGTCTAGACAACCGCTGGGTAGTTCCGTACAATCCAGTTCTTTTAAGAATTTTCAATGCTCACATAAACATTGAGTATTGTAATTCAGAAAAATATGTTTGTAAGGGTAAAGGGTCCGATCAGGCTACATTTGCTTTAGAAAATGACAAAGATGAGGTGAAGATTTATGAAAGTGGAAGATATATAAGTAGTTCTGAGGCTGTATGGCGTATACTTGAGTTTCCCATACATGAACGATTTCCTACAGTATTTCACCTAGCGGTATACTTAGAGAATGGGCAGAGAATATATTTCAATTCACAAAATTTGGCCGACAGATTAATTAATCCTAAAAAAACTCCACTTCTGGCATTTTTTGAACTGTGCTAGCAAGATAACTGTGTCATTGCTGATGCAATGACACAGTTGATACAATACTCAATAAAATAAAACGAAATTCAAATGCGATGGGCTCGCATACCGCGTGCATGTCACGCAATATAATTATATTTCTATTACATTTTTACAACAAATAACGTGAATATTTACGAGTATTTCGAAGTTCCATACAATTACTAAAGTCGTTAACGAAAGACCGACTTACAGTTGGACGGTTCTTGTTATTAACTTCCTATTGTACGGGAAGTTATTTTAACTGCCCCAAATATTGAAGTTCAATTTATTGATATGTTTACGTTTCGAGGTCAAATAAGTTGTTTAAGACCATTTTGGAGAGATTGGCTGTACATGTCTGAATCAAGATGGCGTTTGAACGGAAAGTATTGTATAAGTACCCAGTAAGAACAGCATCACAATTAAATGTTAATATAATTTAATTGCATAGTTTTGACGAGCTCGGTGGCTCAGTCGTGACACCAACGCCCGTGGGTTCGATTCCCACACAAGACAAACATTTGTGTGCATGAACATGTCTGTTTGTCTTGGTCTGGATGTTTTAAGAGAAGTAGGGCGCATCAAAGCAGCCCGTCTGGGGAAGTACCTCCACCCTCACGGAAAATCCGCAGCCAAATACTAACTCCCTAGAGGGGTGTTGTGTTCCTGCGTGTGAGTGAGGTTATCAGTAAGCTCCTAAGGAGTTGTTGTGTAAGCAGCTTGAGGAAATGCTGAATTTCTTATAAAAGACCTTCAGCACGGCATACTCAACAGATCTACTTGCAACTAGGATGAATAACCATAAGTGAAGTGTTTAGATAACAACTCACGATCACATGGTTCTCATATTATAAATATATTAATAAACAGTGACAGCCCAGTGGATAAAGAACCGGGCTATTGACCAACAGGTCCCCGGTTCGAATCCTGGCATGTACCTACCACTACTACTACTACTGTACTAAATTCGTATTTTCGGATTTATGTACATATTTGTAATTATCGATTTTTTATACAATGTTGATGTGTAAAGACGAGTGAGTGCTGGAAATAGTGTGAATGGAGCGTTGGGAAAACTTCTTGGCAGTAAAAACCTGAGCCAGAAGGCACAACTCGCTATACACAATGCAGTGCTGGTCCCAACGCTAACTTATGGAAGCGAGAGCTGGGTATGGCAGAAAGAGCATGAAAGTAGAATAAACGCGGTCGAAATGCGAGCGCTGCGCAATATTTGTGACGTAACGCTTGTAAACCGTATTCGCAATGTTGATATTAAAAACAGAGTTGGTCTGAAAGAGAGCGTCGGCGTTAAAATAAGAAGAGGCATGCTCGGTTGGTTCGGACATGTAGGAAGAATTTAAGATGAAAGAATGACGAAGCAGATATACAGTGCAAAAGTGGAAGGATGTAGTAGATGAGGAAGGTCAAGACTTACCTACCATGACCAAATTGGTCGTGTTCTATCAGATGGTGATGTCAGGAGCCCTAGAAACCGGCGAGCATGCATTAGAAGAGCAATGAATGTTAAAAAAGCGAATGAGATATGTAAGGATCGAGTCACGTGGCGCTCGATTCTGTCTGCCTACCCCGCAAGGGATTTGGTGTGAAGTTATAGATAGATAAATATACAACATACAAGCATACGGCCCACCTAATGTAAAGCGGTTACTGTAGCCTATGAACGCTTGTAATACATATAATACGCATCTCTGCTGCTAAAACAGGAACTCCACAGCAATGTGTGGTGTTTTGCTGCTATGAAACAAGCTTACGTGATTCTGCCTAATGATAAGCAGTTACCGTACCCTATAGATAGTTGTAACACAACGTCGATTACTGTAACAGCGGTAGCAACTCCTAAAGAGCTTATTACCACACTCTTAGTAACCTCACTCGTACCCAAAAACACGACTACCAAATAGGAAGTTTTTATTTGGCGTCGGTCTTTGGTAATAGTAAAATTTTCATGCTGATTTTAATATTTATTATTATTTAATAATGATTCCCTCTGGGTTGTGGAGACAGTTGCTCCTTGTCAAAATCTGTGATTTGGCTAAATCCTTAGGCTTAGGTAGTAGACCTCATTAATCCTAATAGGTTAGGAAACAGGATAACGCACTAATTGACTAAGCTAAGAAGAATACACATATAATGAAAATATTGTATGTTGTTTTACAGCTTAGAGAGGTAGAGTACATAAAAACAGTCTGACTGTATGATTATATGCTTCCCAAATGTATGAAGTTAGATAGTAACTCTTATTTCATCATATATCATAATAAAGGTACAAAGGTTAAAGTGTAAACACCCGCACCGCTTTCACTGATGTAGCCTGTTTTTCACAAAAATCTGTTTTCGCTATCTGCGTACTAAGCAATTTGTATAGAAAGTTTGCAATGGTTTTTGAGATATCCGAGTTGGTCGCTTAGCATATAGTTTTCTTATTGTGTGAAACTATCTGCTTACGCTTGATACCTCACTTCTGTTATCCTACTAATATGTGAATGTCCGTTTGTTTGTTACCCTTTCACGCGAAAACTACTCAACCGATCATCATGAAACTTTGTACACATATTCTTGGAGGTATCAGAAGTAAAATAGGATACTTTAAAAAAACAAAAAAATATCAATGCGAGCGAAGCTGCGGGTAAAAGCTAGTAAGGATATAACTCAGCTGTAATATATCGCTAATTAATATCATACAGCAACTAAACTTAGTAAATTTAGACACCTGGATCAGAATTTTAAATTTAGTTGTTTTTTTTAGTTGCTGATCTTAAATTTATTTATGTGTAATGAGAATTAACGCGGCGGATGGCGGCAGAAGTTAGGTAGCTCAAAAAAAATGTGCCTAAGCCTGCGATCAGCAACCGAGGCTTCGGTGAAGAGGTATAAAAATATATAAAAACAGGCCGAATGCATGTCGGGCCACCCACAGTGTAGTGTTCTGTATTTGCTTAGTTTTGCTTGCTTGTTAAAAAAATAGATAGTTACCTAAAATAATAGAAATATAATGTAAATAGGCACATGAGTCTAACAAAACTTTACACTATTAGTATAAATATTTCGCAAACGGATCACTATTGTGATGTAAAAGTGATCTTCCCACACCCTAAAGTCTTTGTCAAACAGCGAGCTCGGCGGTAGCGTGGCGCTGGCGCGACGCGAGGCTCGCGGGTCACAAGCGCGGCGTGGTAGTTACACTGCAGACAACACGCCACGCCGCGCTAGCGCCCTGCCAGCACCCCGTCACGCCAACCAGGAAAGCGTGACTTTTTGTCTAATAATACAGAGGATAATACTTCCTGGATTTAACAAATTCTTCGTAATCCCCTTGAATTGTCCATAAGAGTCGATGTAAAATATACCTTTACAAATTGCGACCATTTTTTGCGAACAACCTCTTTATAACGAATTTTCAACTATCAACAAAAAGTGTAAATACCTCAAATTAACGAATTTGTTAACCCAAAACCATTATATAATGTTCCCACCAATAATTCCATTGTATATGATTCATGTCGCGACAGGTTTCGACACACTTTTTATCGTAAAACAATCATTGTAGTTTGATGGAAAGTAATGTAAACACTGCGGTTTTGTAAATTTTAGACCAATCTAAACTCACCATAACAAAACTCAGTTTAACGAATTAATTGATATAACGAATATATACTTGTTCAACCAATTTTTCAACGTCCATGTTCGTATTTGTATAAAAATCTGTAAAGTTTTACAACTAACACGTCACGCCGCGCTGGTCCACTCCGTGCCCAGCTCACGTCAAGCTGTGCGTGTGTCTACTGTCATAGAAACGTTTAGCACTACAGCGCAGGCGCCGCGCCCCGTCCCGCCAAGCGTTCACGTCGCGCCGCGCTCCCGCGCCGCAGTTGTAATCGCGACAAGGGTTGGCGTGGCATGTCGCGCCCTGCCAAGCTCGTCGCGACGTGACGCTAGCGTGGCGAGTTTTGTGTGACCGGCTTCCATATATTTTCATAGTAAGTTAGCACGCCAAGAACACGCCACGCTAGCGTCGAGCCCAGCCACGCTCGCTGTTTGTCAAAGCCTTAAATGTTTTTACATTAAACCTATCTAACGACACTCCACTCCAAATGCAAATAAAAAAATCATCCCCACTTTACGTATAGGAGAGGTACAACCAAAAAAATGTTTAATTCAAGATTTTATTCTACCACTTTGTCAGCATATTTATAGCAGCGGACGGATGGACAGACAGAATTCCTTCTGTCTGTCCATCCGTTCGTCCGCCACAAAATTTTAAGGATTCCTTGTTTAGTACGGAACCCTAAACTACAGTATGAATAATTTACAAACTGTACCTAGACGAATAAAGAAAAGTCACGAGGCATTTGAATTGTCAGAATTATTCACTTTGTCCCTCAACACCTATTTTTCATGTAGTTCAGCTCAAATAAATCTCACCAATGACACTAATCTTCGGACAATTCTCACATCCATTCGGATTTCTATCGTTGATAAGCCCTTATCCTGCCAAGTGTGCTGAAAATGTATTCGCTACTTGCAAAAACTTTTCGCGAGCGTGGGCAGGGAAGCCACGAGTTATTTTGACTTTTTTCTTACTTACGTCTTACGTATCCCCTAAATAAACGTATTAAAAGAGGCACCCTTAACACTGACTTCGTGTAAATTCGTATTTATCTTGTTAAACTTCAATACCTACAGAAAGTTATTTTATTGAAATAGTCTTAGTCTCTTCATGAATAATTTCGTTTGTCACTTTTATATTAACATAAGTATTATTCCTGTTTTGGCGTCAACGCTTGTACATGAACTATTTATTGGACAGTGAGATTCAGATAGATTCAGATCGTAGATGTAAAAGTGAAACGGTGGAATGAATTTGTGTATCTATTATTTATGAGAGATGGAAAATTCAAGGAAGATATTGAAAGAAGAACAATGGAAATCGTATCAACAGTGCCTTATATTCAGTCTTTGTTAGCGAATACATACCTATCGAGTAAAGGTCGCCTTCCTATAACTCAGAGAATATCAACGGCAACAATCGTATGGTAGTTAAACATGGTAAGATGCAAGAGACATGAAAATAGAGTGAGTGCTGTGGAAATAAGAAGTCCGGGGAGTATGTATGTAATTAGGTTATTTGATAAAGTGATAAATGTTAGTAGATTCAGGTGTTATTTTGCAAAAGTCAAATTTACATGCAGTTTGATCTAACCTGCTTTATGTGCCGCCCCTCAAGCTCAAAGCAGGAAAGCGGAAGACCACAAAGCAGGTTAGATCAAATTGACAGTGATAATTTATTGTGATACGAGAACGAGGTGAAATGGAAGATGTAATAACAAAATAGTATGTTGAAATGGTATAAACATTTGAAAGTTTATTTCCTTTTAGACCGTCTATTGGCGCGAATTGCTAAGTCACAAATATCGGTTTTGCAGATGAGCCTAGCGGCTAGGTGTGTAGACTGTGTTCAAGAATGCATCGGCCCCTATTTACTCGCTGTTTACCACAAATAAAAAGAAACATAATAATGTTTCTCAGAATGTCTTACTTCGTAATAATCATTCTACATAATCAGTCACATCTTAATACTCTGCAATACTCTTTAACTCATACATACAAAGTCATAATTATCATTTACAATTTTTATTACACAGTTATTTCTCGTTGCCTACAAATTGAACTTAAATCATTGAATTAAAATTTTATTAGTAGGACAACAAAAAACTGAATTTATATGGTATTGTAAATTAAATGTTGGATAATATACATATCGACGGTTAAGAATCAATAACGTCTAACTGACATTTTCGCTTTTTAATGCAGTGACATTTAAAATTCAATTTCGCATGGCATGCCAATATCGCCAAAATTTAATCGCAAAAATTTAAAGAGTAATAGAAATATCACCAATCTATTTCGCGCGCATTTCTTCTGCCAATATCATCTATCTGTTCTCGGCAACGTCTTTACTACACCGTTGCTTTCGTCGAACTATCGGTACCGGTCAGACAGACATTTGTCAGAGTGCAAGTTGAAAGAGATGGTTGTCCCGTTGGCTGGCTCCTCCCGTGTCGACGACACATTTGAAGTCGTTTAAATTATTTTTTGCCCCAAAAAAATAACTAAGGCAAGATTCAAGTTTGTAAACAGATGTTTTTAAGAAAGACAGATTCCATGATGTCGCATACGACGACAGTACCCAGCAGTACCTTATAATTTTTTGACAAGTATGCCTAAAATGCCGTCGCATTATGCAGTAAAGCAACTAATAAACTAAACTAAAGAACTAAATGAAAACCAGTTAAGAATACGCAAGCAATTATATAACAATTCATTTTTTTTTTATTTGTCGGCCATTTTGAACATGTTCCTTAAGAGATAAGAATGGTGTTCCTGAACATTCCTATTCTACTTTTTTATGCTGAATCCGAATCTGAAGTCAAAATTCGAATATTCGAAAAAAAGCGACAGACAAACGCACAGACAAACATATAGAATTCATATAGGTGTTCCTGAAAATCTATAACAGATTATTAGGGCGACATTGTCTGCCCAAATTAAAGCCAATTATTATTTTTTTAGACGGACCTATCAAAATAGAAACGTGATATTGGCAAATGCAGTTTACTTTATTACAGTAAACGTAGTTTAAGACCGATTCCATAAAAAAAAACCTGTATAAACTTCAATGCCTGTATTGAGCGTTTTTTTGGAATTGGTCTTAAATTCAGCGTTATTAATAAAAACAAAATGAGGGCGCGACTTAGCTCTGTGCGGCCTCTTAAAAAAGTTTCTTTCTGTTTTTATCCTCGCCAGTGACCATTTCCAAATTGATGATAGTTTTTTAAATAAAAATTGAACTATGTGAAATGAATAGGAATTTATTTAAAAATATAAGAAGTGCCCGCGAAGGCCCGAGAATCCAGATGTCGGAGTGAGGTATTTTTTTTACTGTATGTATGTAATCATACAAACATACGGCCCACCTGGCGCAATTTCCGCAACCTATGAACACTTGAAGTATAAGAAGTATTGCGTGAGCATTTCCTACTACCGTAGCAATTCCTCCGGAGCTTACTGGTAACATCGCTTAGGTACTCTTAGAAATACAAAAACCAATGACGAGCCCGGTGATGTAGAAGAAAAGTACCTTTACTTTACACAGAAAACCGCAGCCAAATAACAACGCCCTATATTTTTAAGAATGTGTGAAGTTACCTGTTAATTCCTGTAATGAGTTGGTATATTAGCAGCAGCGATGGCATCGCGCGAGCTATACATAATGTACTGCAAGCGTTTATAGACTATGGTAGGTAGACTAGGTAACTACTTTACATGTGGTGGGTACATGGCACATGGTGGTATTATTATATGCCTCCCAACGTTCTATTAAAAAAAACATACGTACAGTGAAACTTTGCTGCGGTCTTCTGTAAGACGGAGGAGGAGATACTTCCCTAATCAGTCTACTACAAGGCGTCCTACCTCTTCAGTATCGCCAGTGCTTTGTTTATTAAATTATCAGAGTATACCGGGCATGTAAAGATAATGATAGTAAGTTACTTATACCCCAAAATAGAATCCCACAAAATACAAAATAGTCCTCAAAGGGGTAAAATAGTGTTCTTTGAATTTAGTTTTCTCTCAATTGTATTGTCAATGAGGCGAACTGTATGTAGCACAAACAAATTATTTTTTGAAACTGCTCTCGTATGATCACGATAGGTCGCAATTGCGCAGATTATTTTGTTATCTGTGCCCGATATCTCAAGATTGTTACGTCGCATAACATAACATCGTGACATAAGATTACTAGATCTAAATTATTCTGGTGTATATACAGATGGTGAATAAAAAACACGAAGTGCAAATAATATGTAAAACATCAAAATGTGAAATAAACGCTGTGTTAACAAAAAATACAAATATATGTGACAGTTTTTAAAACTAATGCCCATTGACAAAAGTGTTTCCCTATAAATTGCTTAAGTGGTCAGTCGGTCAGTAAATTCGCACAGTACGTGAGGCTCTGTTTAAAACCCCCTCCAGTTCTCCCCTCACATTCAACGCGAACCAAGCAGACCTTTCTCTCTTCGCGGACAGTGACACAGTGACCGTGTGATACTCGACAGCTCGGAGGGCTGGTGCTATGCGCCACTACACAGTCGCAGCGCCGGTGGCGGTCGTGATTTGCCACCTGGCCGCGATGACCGCGATGGCTGCACCGCCGGCAAGTGCGCTCCGCCGCGCCGGTACTAACCTTAGCTTCGTCGAGACCGTATACGTCAAATTGTCCGATGCATGTGAGTGGTCGCCCTTCACCTCTGTATACGTGCTAGTGTATATGTAGATCGTACTGCTGTGGTAATTTTTAAAAGTTGTTTTGTGTTTGCTCTTTCGCAGGTAGAGCACTAATGGGTCTGCAATACAATGCCATGGTTAACCACAGTAACCTCACGAAGACGATGAAAATTGTTTACTTAAATGAAAATACAATGAGGTCATATCCGATTGATACAGCCTACCAGGCACTTAAACAACCCTCAGTGTTTGACATAACAAAACAAACAAAAGTTATCATACACGGGTACAATGACAACTCACAATCTGATATACCATTTGACCTAGCCCAGGCGTACAATGAAAAGAAAATGTTTAATGTACTTATTGTGGATGCTGAGGAAATGCTTAACAAATCGTATCTTTTGTCTGTGCATAATGCTCGATTAGTAGGGAAAAGAATAGCAAACTTGCTAGCAAATCTCGAGAACTTTGGGGCGAGCGCTGAAGACTTTCATCTTCTCGGTATAAGTCTTGGAGCCCACGTTGCCGGGTGGACTGGGAAATATTTTCGCCAATATAAAGCACGAAGTTTAGGCCGCATCACTGGCCTAGATCCGGCGGGTCCCTGCTTTTCATATGCATTTAGTGATCAAAGACTCGATATATCAGACGCTAGTTATGTAGATGTGATTCATTCAAACCGTTTAGTGCAAGGAGTCATCGAATCTTTGGGTCATTCTGATTTTTACTTAAACGGTGGAGGTCCGAGTCAGCCCGGCTGTTTTATGCCGACATGTAGTCATTTAAGATCGGCTAAAGTATATATAGAAAGTATTAGAATTCCTAAATCTTTTGTAGGTATTAAGTGTGACAGTTATAAACAGTTTTTGGCTAACAAGTGTGTGAAAGATGACCTAGCCATTTTGGGGTACGGTTCATCGACCTCAACGAGAGGTCTTTACTATCTGCGGACTTCCTCCTCGTCACCTTTCGGCCTTGGTATGTCTGGAATAAGAAACGTGAAGTCAATGGACTGGGTACAGACAATAATGTGATACATTGTTTTGTTTAATATTTTAATAAATTGTTGCCATACATGTTACTTTGATAACTTTAATTAGCATTTATACTTTTACATAATGTTTTGTGATTTCTATTAGGTAAACAAATTTATTGAAAATTAATAATAGTATTTGAACGTATCACTATATAACGTTCAGTATCTTTACCGCATGAGATAATGTGTTGATACAAAGATTGTACAAACTGGGCCACCCGGGTCGTATAGAGAAAACGAGTACGTATTCTAAGAGATGAATTGTAACTAGTTCAAATTTATGGTTCTCTCTAAATCTGTGTGCTATAAGTTTTAACGAAATTTTATAACCAATATCGATAACACAAATTACATAAATTCCTTTAAATGCAAGTTCAGTACATATGAGCTTTTTGACTGGATTGAACTGATACCAGAATTTTTGAACTAGACATCATTCCAATTTACAAAGTCCCATTAAAAATATAAATATGTTGATATACTTGTGTTGTTGTATTTTTCGATCATGAAGAGAGACTACTTTTTTTCTTTGAGAGACTTCTCGCGTAGATAAATAATAATATCTTCGCTGTAATTTTATGCAGAAATAGAAATCATTTATTACCAAAGTACATTTTCCTTTATATGTCTAACACTTAAATTAGACTAAGTGTTTTTTTTTTTTTTTTGAATTTATATCGTGCACCCCTGCCATGGGCAAGGCTCTATTTGCAACATATGTAACTATTTTCTACTAATCTTTAAAATTATACAACACATAGATAACACTAACACATTCATACATCTCTCCGCGAGAGACTAAGTGTTTACGTGTGTATAGTGATGTTAAAATAAACGATTTTCTATTTCTATTACGGACTTTGTAATTATAATGGAGAATACGCACGGGAGAGATTAAATAAGTAAGAATATATTTTAGGAAACGCCTACAGGACTCCGAAACACACGCAGACAAAGTGGCGAGAAACCTCCCGTATGCAAATATACCTACGTGTTATGTGAAAACAATCAAGCCCCTGCAAAACCGTCGATTTTTAGCTTGCGTCACAGTTTCGTAACAAGCTCGCAAGCCGCGACGAATGTAGTGCACCATTATAACCACGGAACAGTGCAATTCGACATGAATTCGTCAACTTATTAACAGACAAAAGTGACCCCGTTCTGGTTTATCACCGAGAAGTGAAATAATTCAAAGATTCCATCTATAGACTACACAATTGTGCAAAAAATACTTAATCCGATTAATTTAAGGCATTGTTGTAATCTATTTCTAAACATAATTACTCAGTAATGGGTGGAGACGAGCTTGAAGTATTTTGTCATGTCCTCCTGCAATTACCATCAATTTCTCTATGAGACTTATTACAAAACCAAGATAATGGTATTTGAGAGAGAGGAAACTGGAACAAACAAAAGGATTACGGTTAATGCTGTAGTGTTGGAATAAGTGAATGTGATTATATATATTAGAAGCGCTTTTAGCTTGAATGGAAGGTGAACCACTCATGTGGATAAACAAGTGAGTGCAGAGAACAGTGTGAATAAAGCGTTGGGTAAACTTCTAGACAACCGAAACCTATGCTAGAAGGCACACATCTCTGTACCCTACGCGTTACTAATCTCAGTGTTAACTAATGGAAATGAGAGCTGAGTATGGCAGATAGAGCATGAAAGTATAATAAACGCGGTTGAGATGCGAGTATTGCACAAAATTTGTAACGTAACGCTTGCTGACCGCGTTAATAACGATGATGTAAGAAAGAGAGTTAGACTGAAAGAGTGTCAGTTTAAAGAAAAATCGTGCTCCGTTGTTCAAGTAGAAACAATGAAAGACGCAAAAATGACGAAAGAGCGAAAGGGTGTAGAAGCCGAGAAAGACCAAAACTTGGTGTATAAGGACCGCGTTTTGTGGTCACTCATTTCCCTGTGCTTACCCCGCAAGTGACGATATTTTATATGTAGTTCTCTTTTAGGAAGTGATTTTTAGGTTACGTATGGTAAGTGTATCAAGGTATATAAAAGTGTATATATAAAAGTGTATATATAAAAGTGTATCAGGACAGACAGCGGAGACTTAGCAAAATGGTACAGCCATTTTGCTAAGTCTCCGCTGTCTGTCCTTCTATCTAGCCGTCTGTTCGTCCGTCTGTCACAAAACTGAAATAGGGAGATTTGAATTTTTTACAGAGTGTGTATTACTGTAGCCGCTATAACAACAAATAATGAAAATGTAATAACGTTAAAATTATAAGAAACTCCCCATAAAAGAAACGTATTTTATTCAGCGATCTCCGCAACCTTCAACCTTAGCCAATTCTTTGTTGATATGTCTACATTATATATCTTTACTAGGGGTGCACGACCTAAAATATTCAAGAACCTTTATTGACCTACCTCTCTTAAAACCCCCAGATACAAACACATATGTTAATGCAAACAATTGTTTGTCTCGTTTGGTAATCGAACCCACGAGCTTTGATGTGATAGTAGCCTTTGCTAAACTCTCGACCGCCGGGCTCCACAAAGAAACCATACACACACTTCCTTTACTAGTTTGTATATACACAAATTATTTTTATCTATAATTTACGACTATTAATTAAGTTGCTCGATTGGAGAAGTTCGGTTTACAGAAAACAGCAGCTGAATAGAAACTGAAAAGTTGTCCTCTTGCGGTTAAATGCGTTTACCAACGAGCTTCTAAGGAATAGTTGTGTTAGCAGGAATTGTTACCACAACAATTATACTCTTTCTGTTACCAGCATTCAACAGCTATGGTAACCGCTTCATATCAGACTAGTCGCATGCATATTAGACACTCGAAATCGTATAACCAGCGGTCAAGAGCTATGGCAACCCCTTGCATCAGATTGGTCGCATCATATTACACTCGAAATCGTATAAAAAATTAACACATCTTTTCGCAACAGTCGTTCCCATCGTTCCTGTCATGCCACACGCTGCTGCTCCCAGCTGCGCAAACTATTTTTTTTTTTATAAATAAAATATTGTCGGACAAATTACACAGCGCCATCTAGCCCCAAAGTAGGCGAAGCTTGTGTTATGGGTACTAGACAACTGATAAACATACGTAAATACATTTTTTTTTGTAAATACATACTTATCATACATAGAAAATACCCAGACCAAGACAAACAGACATGTTCATGCACACAAATGTTTGTACTGTGTGGGAATCGAACCCACGAGCGTTGGTGTCAAAGTAGTGTAACAACGCGTTTCACCACTGCGCCACCGAGCTCGTCAAATAGTATAGTTCCTTTACCTACCGTGCTGCTCAATTGTGGAATAAATTACCAACACACATTCGGAAAAAACCATCAATCCACTCATTAAAAAAAAAATTAAAGATCACTATTTATCATGTTTGAAATAAGAGTATATATGTGTATGTATAGTCATATAAGTGTATGTATATTATATATGTATTCATGTAAATGTATTACGCACGTACACGTACCGCTGTCCGCAACTGATGAGATATCCCACTGCTGAAGGTTGACTGGAAGAGATCTCTTTTAGAGATAAGTTCGCCTCTGAACTATCTTTATCAAACATTGTGACTTTTTTTATTTATATGTGCAATAAAGGATGTTATAAGCAGTCGGTAAAAAAATGTACTCAGTAAAAAATGAGGTAGCTCCTCATTTTTTGTGTAAAATCTCATTTTTCCAGAAAATATATAGGAACAGATAAACTTGAAAAGTAAAACCTTATTCAGATACAAAATTTTATCCAAATCGTTATAGCCCTTTCTGAGATACACGAAATGTTATATTTTTATTTATACAAGAATTGTTCAATAAGTAACAAGCATTAGAGTATAGGGTATAGAAAACAATAATTAGGAGAGCAAAGACCCCTATCATAAGCAAACACAGACGAATAAGAGGCCATCGAACTCGGACAAGTTTTTTTTTTCCTTTTTTACAACACAATGTAAACTGGTTACCGTAGCCTATGAACGCAATAAAACATGATTCGCTCGCGCATTGCCAACCGCGCTGTTTTTACAGTTACACACAACAAACTTCCAGGAATTTATTATTTGGCTGTGATCTCTGTGAGGTGGAAGCACTTCTCCAATCGTATCTTCCTTTTGTTTAAATTACCGTATAATGATTTATTTATTTATTGTACCCGCAAAATAGGTTGTTACAAAGTGTTAAAAACTTAGAGCCATAATACTCAATTGTTTATTGTTTCCTTAATGTGTACATAGGTTTTAAATATAAAATGACAGTGAAAGACCCTGCAAAGGTCCAGGAGAGGAACCAGGAAAATTTATTAATATTTGCCTCATACATATTTGATATATATATGTTTATGTGTTATTAATTTATTATTTTTAAATGAAAAATATAAGTAAATATATAATTAAATTTAAACATTCGCCGAGCTCGCGACGACGGAGCGGCACAGTGATTAGTAACGCTACTTTGACCCCAACGCTCGTGGGTTGGATTCCCACAAAGGGCATACGTGTGCATGAACATGTCTTTTTGTCTTGGTCTGGGTTTTTAAAGAGAGGTAGGGCGCATCAAAGCAGCAGGTCTGGGGAAGTACCTCCTACTCACAGAAAACCGCAACCAAATAACAACTCCCTGACGGGTTTATTGTATTCCTGCGTGTGAGCGAGGTCACCAGTAAACTCGTATGGAGTTCCTGTGTTAACAGCAGAGTGGCATCGCTCTTGATATTTAATGTATTGCAAGCATTGGTAGGCTATAGTAACTGCTTTACATTAGATGGCCGTATACTTGTATGCCTCCCGACGTTGCGTAAAAAAAGATGTACATATTTTTGAAATCACTTTTCAACCATAGTATTTTCTTCAGTCTGCACAGTATAGAGTATACCATCCCTATTGTTTTTTATTATGACATCACATAGCTCATGTCCTACACATCCTGGATAACATAGGCTATGTGACAGGCTATATACCTCGTATATCTGAATTGATTAAACCGTTTAGTAGTTACCGTGGAATAAAATACTCAGAAACATATACATTCACCATACCCTCCGTTTTTTGGGCAGTCCTGCAAAGTAGAATAATGACATCGCAAGCCTGTACGTGTGATTCCATGACGGGAGGGAGAGGGTGAGATAAGGGAAAACAGTTCTTCAGAGCACTCACCATGGTGTAAAGGCGATGTGGATGTCGTAAAAATTCACTCCCATAATTTTTCCCTAACAAAAAAACTTTAAAAAGAAGTTTAATTCCAAAACTAGTTTACGTCAAAAAAATCTCACTGAAAAGGAATAAATAATACGTATCAACGTAGTAATATATTTATTACAAATGATAAACTATTCACATAGCCCGTTGACATGTTACAATTTTTTGAGCTTAGCGTGCAAAAGTCAGAGCATGCAATTTAATTTTTTGGGTATAAAGAGGGGGTTTGTGTAAAGTTAAATCCATGTTTGTGGGGTCGCAACCCTTGTCCCGCGGTCGCCATCTTTAAAAAAGAGCTGCATTTGGGTTTTACGCTATATAAAGCAAACTATTTGTTGAACAGAAAAATTGTGAAATCATTATTTATTGCAAATTAAATTTCTACAATTTTGGTTCCATAACTTTTAGTTGTAGAATCAAAAATAAGTTATTAACGAAAATAATAAAAAAAATGGAAACAAATTTTCTTTAGGTCGTTATAACTTTTTTCTGGTTTCCTCTGGTCTTCATGCCTTCTCACGACGTGACACGACTTCAGCAGCTTACGATACCGGTAAAATTAAATTTCTGACAACTCAGTAGAAACATCCTGAGTTAGCTAGTGGAACAGCATTATTCCTCAATGAGAGTCGACCCTACTTTGCTCACTGCCGTTGGCGAACGTTTTTTCATCTCTTTATATGATGGTAATACAGATGATGATTCTCTTGACAGTCTTAGATATAAACGATTCGCCAAGTCAGTGATAAAGAATACATATAATTTGTCTTCACTTCCTTTAACACAAGACGCAGCCCGCTTGCACGTCCTTCGAGTCTATCATCAGGTCCGGTCATGGCTCGGAAATTACAACGTTCATCAAGACTGGGGCTGGAAAAAGTATGGATAAATTGATGCCTGTTCAAAATTCAAAACCTCCAGCACCCACTGAGCTTCTAAAGATGATTTTCTGCCGATGCAAAGAAAACTGTGGAGCAATGTGCGGATGTCGGAAGGTAGGCCACAAATGTTCTGCAGTATGCCTGAATTGTTGAAATCTTCTGATGTAATTTTTTTTAGATAACCAGAAAAAAGTTATAACAACAAAGAAAATTTGTTTATTTGTTTCAAATTTTTATCTATTTTCGTTAATAACTTTGTGATTGTTGGTTCTACAACTAAAAGTTGTGAAACCAAAATTATAGACAAATTTATTTGCAATAAATAATGTTATTACAAATTTTGTGAGCGACGAATAGTTTGTCCAATATAGTGTAAAAACCAATTGCAGCTCTTTTTTCAAGATGGCGGCCGCGCGACAAGGGTTACGACTGCACAAACATGGATTTAACTTTACACCAACAACTTTACAATCCTCTTGACATCCAAAAATTAAAATTGCGTGCTCTAACTTTTACAACCCCAAATGTAACTTTTCAATGGACTAAAAATATAGCAGCAAAAGTATATGGAAAGGTAACCGAAAGGAGAATAAGGGTGAAATCCGATGGAATATTGTTGGAAGCTGAGCGAGGATTCAGAAATGGAAGGAAATCAAATTTTCTTGCTCCGCAGTATCGTCGAGAAGCATCTAGCCATAGATCATAAGGTTTTCTGCGGTTTTGTGGATCTTGAGAGAGCATTAGACAGGATTGTGCGAAAGGAACTGCGGGACTTATTACCGAGATATGGGATTGACTGTTCACTGCTCCGTTCTGTGTAGTCCACTTATAAGGATCGCTAAGCATGTGTGCGGATATATGGTACCATATTACCCTGGTTTGGTGTCAAAATTGGTGTCAAACAGACTTGCATGCTATCTGCTAGGCTATTTATTCGGTATTTCATCATTTCAACACATAAAGTATCCCTCGTGCGATGCCACCTCCAAATGCCAAATGCTTAGACTTGGTAGCAGACCCCACCAATTCTAATGGTTGATTCGTCACATAGAAATGCTTGATATTTAAATACATGTTATAGCATTTAAATATCATGGTATTATGTAGTATATCTATGGAATCCTTTCGTCCCAAGCCCGTCTCTTACGTGTTTTAAATTGTTTCATGTACTAAAAGCGGATATACATTATCAACAGGTAAAATAGACAACAGTGAAAGGCTTATAAAGCCCTATCCACGTTCTTTTTACCGTTTAATTACGGAACCCTGAAAGTACTGCTCCTCTAATTAAAATCAGAACCTATACAATAATGATAAAAATATGAAAAAGGGCAGGTAATGCAAAACTAAACGAATTGTGCCTTTACTTAATTAATGAATTAACTTTAATTATACATTTTTATATTAATGTCTGTCCTCTCTGCTTGACCTACGGTACAGAACTTTGACCGTAAGTCTAATCTACAGACTGAAAGTCACACAGCGAACGATGAAGAAGCCATGTGCGAGTTTTTTTTATGAAATAAAATCTGGAATAAAAAAAATATCGGAGAATCAAAGTTGTCCATTTACAGTGAGTCCATAGTGCTTGATCTGATGATGATAACTTATTTATGATGAAATTGTTTTAAAGTGCATATTAAAACGTAGTCGTGACCGAATTTTTAACTACATCGAGAAAACGAGGAGATATGCGTATGTTTTAATCTATAAATTCACACCAAAACCCTTGCGGAGTAGGCAGAGAGTACCGAGCGCCATATGTTTTTATGTATATGAAAAAAGTTTTATCAGTGTTTCTTTACGTTTTTGTTTTGTATATCATACAAATCATCATGTCCTTCGAAACACGGATAAAGTATACTATTATGATGATGTCATTATTATGATAATCTTGGTGGAAAGTATGAAGATTTAACGATAGACTAAATATCTATCTATCTATAACTTCGCGCCAAGGCCCTTGCGGGGAATGCAGAGAAAGGTTTACATATATTTGTCCTTCTATACTTCACTCGCTTCTTTAACATTTCCAGCACTTATCATGCACACTCGCCGGTTCCTAGGGCTCCTGACACCTTCTAATAACGACCTATTTGGTCGTGGTGAGGGAGTCTAGGCCTCGGCACCTACATTCTTCTACTTTCGCGTTTTGTTATTATTCCTTGTTGCATACTTTGGTGCAAAGTTTGGTACAAGGAGCATGTGCCTCTTGTTATCATGACATCGGTACTAAATAAACTAAATTGTTACAAAAAAAACTTTCGAATCAATATGCAAAACCAACTCGACACGATTAAAAATTGTGGAAGGTAGGTGAATAGGCATTGCTTTTAATGGAATCGGTTTCACTTTCTTATTCTATAGTACGTTTCATATATTTCTTCAACTAGGAAAGGTACCACTTACAACAGAAATCATTTTAACATTAATTAAACCATAAAATAAATAAAAATTCAACTAATAAAACATGCTCTACCTTTTTAATATCTTTGAAAAATAAAATGCGTCTCCGTCGATTGACAGAACAAGATCACTACTTTAAAAAAAAACTTTTACTGTTGAAGTCTAAGGCTTGTGCACTAACAGTAAATAGAGTCACACGCGCGTGTCTAACAGTAATACCAAATAGTTACACAAAAATAAGTAACAATAACGCCAAAAAATCTATATTCTGACAAGATCAAATAGAAAATGGCTATTAACAGACCGTGAATATTTTCTAATTCTGTCGAAGTACATACTTCGCAACAATTAAATTGAACGATTAACTTTGCTTGTTGGTAGTAATTGACAGAGACTAAACTATATCTTTTTTGTTTAAATAGATTTCACAATTACTGTTTGTAATAAACGTGAATTATTTTTTGCTGTCCGTTACAGGCAAGGCTTGGAAACTTCAGCGATCAAGCAGCACTTTTTGAACTCTTTGTCACAAATGTAATAATTTTATGTATGTACAAGCCTCTGCCTACGCGCATATGAGATTCGATAAATCAATGAAGTAACATGTAGGTAGTACTCAATCCATATAATTTCCGTCCTAATATTCAATAATCATAAATTGCTTTTGGACCTTCGTTTAAGTATACTGTTACTAGGGGCACACTAAAAGTTTTGCACTTCTAGCTAATCGGAACTATTTGAATTTCGAATGTTATATTTTTTGAAATGTTGCGACCTACTTAGTAATAAAAAAAAAAAACAATTGACGAGAAATCATTTGTCAATTGTTTTTTATCACACCTCAAAGTTCTACGTAGGTACGCAACGAAAATGGAATTGAGTCGAAAAGATTTTAGAACGATGATTTTTTATGATTTTAAAAGTTCTCTCTCTCCGAAAGACTGTGCTGCTCGTCTTCAAAATGCTTTTGGGAGAGAAGCACCTTCTTTGAGCACCGTGAGGCGATGGTTTGCTGAATTTGAGAGAGGTCGAGTTTCTTTACATGACGAATTTCGTGAAGGGCGGGCTTCAACTGCCGTCAACGTAAATAATGTGGCTACTGTTAAGCGGCTAATTGAAGAAAAGCCGCGGATTACCTATGAGACAATTCGAGAACTATTGGGGATTGGTATGAGCCAAATTCAGAAAATTTTACACGAAGAATTGAATGTTCGGAAACTTTGTTGTCGTTGGATGCCTCATGAACTGACAGCGGAGCAGAAGCGGGCTAGCGTTGAATGGTGCTCACAGATGCTACTGAAGTACGACTACGGACATTCTAATGCTGTTTATGACATTGTCACAGGAGACGAAACGTGGATTTATTGTTTTGAACCCGAAAAAAAACAACAATCTTGTGAATGGGTGTTTGAAAATGAGAACAGGCCAATAAAAGTGAGGCAGGCGAGAAACGTTGGTAAAAAAATGATCGCGTTTTTTTTCTCAGCTACGGGTCCCATCTGCACAATTCCACTTGAAGATCAAAAGAGTGTTAATGCCGAGTGGTATTCTACCATTTGTTTACCCAGGGTGTTAGAAAAAGTTCGCGAAAGACGACCAAAAACCGCGTTCTCCTACATCATGACAACGCTTCTTCACACACGGCCAACAAAACAAACTCATTTTTAACTTCCGAAAAAGTACAACTCGTTACCCATCCTGCGCATAGCCCTGACCTAGCACCTTGTAATTTCTGTATTTTCCCCAAAATCAAAGATTTGATGAGAGGTTTCACTTTTACCAACTCCGAAGAGGCAGTGATAGCGTTCAATCAGCACGTAGAAAACATGACTTCAGATCTGTGATCCTCCTGTTTTAAAAAATGGTTCGATCACATGAAAAAATGTTTAAAATGTAAAGGAGAGTATTTTGAAAAGCAATAAACATAATACTTTGGTTATAACATGTTGTTTTTTTAAGTTACGCAAAACTTAAAATGTGACCTACGTATCAGCACTATACGTATTTCAATGTGATCTTATCTTACCAAGTCTGTCCTGTCCTGAACTGAATTCACTTGTTAACTGCTTTTAATGGTTTCTAAAAGAACTATGCCATGATTTTTTTATTTCATATTTACTCAAAGCTGATCCAAACTAAATGTGTTTGTGAGAAAAATGTGGTCAAAATTACACACATCAAAAGTGTCTAGGGATCAACATATATTTTTGCAATAACTTTTCTCCTGATTGATATTAATTAAAATTTTCTTTAAGGATTCATCAAATAAAGTGTTTTCGTTTGTCTACAGTAACGATAAACCAAGTCACCTTTGCATTAATAAAGAAATTTGCCATTTTCATAATAAAGTGATTTTTGACATTTGAACCACTAACATTAAAGTTCGAAAAAAAGACTGAAATAACAGTTTTCTTTAAAATTTTATTGGGTAACTTAAACAATTAATAATCCGTGTTTCTACCGCGAACACTAACAACACAAGAACATCGGTTTGGCATACTCAAAATGAGTTCATCCAAATCACGCTGTGGAATGGCCGCCCATGTTCATTGCAACAACAAAAAAAGGTCTTCTTGCGACTGGATACCCTCCATATTCGGCAGAGCTCAAGGATGTCTTCCTATTTAAGGATATCTACGAAAAGTAAATGGCAGCATTTAGTTTTCGCAGTAAAAATCCGGCGTCTTTAAGCTGCTATACGATGAATGTGAACATGTTTATATGGGTCAAACTGGTCGCAATTTTCAAAAACGATTTCACGAACAAGTATCGGCGTATAAAAACAATCGCCCAGAAAGGCCCACTAATACTAAAGGTAAAAACTAAATATTAGGGCACAATTATAAATTATTAAACATAAAAATTTCAAAATTACTTTTATGAAAAAACAGACTAACCTAAGCAACTCCTCGTTATTAAATATATTTTCACGGCATACTGCATCAACTCTATTGGCATACCACGGTTTTGTATGCTACAACCTAAGGTTTAGATTTGTACTGTGAGGAAACTCCGTAGACATGAACCGAGTATTCTTAGTTAGTCCTTAGAATCGTGCACACCCTTATTAAATTTTTTTTTTTTGTACTTGACGCAACCCGGAATTTATGTATTATAGTATGACACTGTATATACTTAGTCTGGTCATAAATACTGTTACAATTAAAAATAAACAAAATATAGCATTTGAATTTGGAATCTGTCATTTTTATGTGATTGTTCATTGAGTTTTCTCATTTTGGCGCCAATACATCGTACAATATTTTGCGATATTAAAATGGAGTGGGGTGATAAAGAAAACTGAATCGCTGTGATTGCATTACAAAGTAGGTATGGAGCCAAATGCAATTTTTAAAACTCTCCATACGCTTGGTATTAGTAAAATGTTTGTGTACCGGGCTATTAATAGGTACAATGAGACCTCCTCTGTTTGTGACAGAAAAAGATCTGGCCGTCCACGTAGTGTTCGTACGAACAAGGTGGTCAAAACAGCAAGGGAAAGAATTCGAAGAAATCCTGTCCGAAAGCAAAAGATTTTATCTCGGGAGATGAAGATAGCACCTAGAAACATGTCGCGTATTTTAAAAGATGACTTAGAACTTGCAGCTTATAAGAGACGTACTGGTCGTTTCTTAACTGATAATTTAAAAAAGAATGGGGTGGTAAAATCGAAACAACTACTGAAGCGGTACGCAAAGGGAGGTCACAGAAAAATATTGTTTACGGATGTGAAATTTTTTACAATTGAGCAACATTTTAACAAACACAATGACCGTATTTATGCTCAAAGCTCTAAGGAAGCTTCCCAATTAGTCGACGGAGTGCAACGTGGGCACTATCCGACTTCAGTGATGGTTTGGTGGGGTATTAGCTATGAAGGAGTGACTGAGCAATACTTTTGTGAAAAAGGTATCAAAATATCGGTACAAGTGTATCAAGATACCATTCTTGAGAAGGTAGTGAAGCCCCTTAACAACACCATGTTCAGTAACCAAGAATAGTCCCTCCAGCAAGACTCGGCGCCGGGTCATAAAGCTCGGTCTACGCAGTCTTGGTTGGAAACGAACGTTTCGGACTTCAACAGAGCTGAAGACTGGCCGTCATCTAGTCCGGATCTTAATCCGCTGGATTATGATTTATGGTCAGTTTTAGAGAGTACGGCTTACTCTAAACGCTATGATAATTTGGAGTCCCTAAAACAATCCGTACGATTGGAAGTGAAGAATTTTCCCATGAAAAGAGTGCGTACTTCTATTGATAACTAGCCTCAACGTTTATAGGACTGTATGGCAGCCAATGAAAACCACTTCGAATAAGCTTTTTATATTTTAAATTGTTTTATATTTATGTATTAAACTAACACACTGTAAAAGTAATAAATGTTATTTGCAATAGAAATATTTTTTTTTCTTTGTATCAGTATTTATGGCAAGGCTAGGTATAGCATGGAAGAATATTATAAAATTAAATAATTTAAATTAATTCTACTAATTTCTGTAGAGATATTATCTTATGTTGAAATAATAATAATATAATTTTATTTGAATATTTGATTGTTTTTTAAATTTGATTTAAAATTATGTTTTATAATTTTGATTTTTTATGATGATATCTCTGATTTTTTAGTATATGATTAAATCAATCACACTTTTTTGTATACCTTTATGATGAAATAAATTTTCGACACGAGTAGGGTTCATTCCATACATAAATCTAGAATAGACTCACCTGCTTCATTCACTCTTATACCTTCATAGGGACCGAGAACAACTCCATAACTATCTCGTTTAGTCCTAACCCATCCATTCAAATCTCCACGCATAATCACTCTTTCATTACCCTCAGCTAAACTCAGGACATCTCTCACACACTCCGAAAACTTCTGTAGTACTTATGTATACAGACGAGCTCGGTGGCTCAGTGGTGAAACGCGTTGTTACGCTACTTTGACACCAACGCTCGTGGGTTCGATTCCCACACAGTACAAACATTTGTGTGCATGAACATGTCTGTTTGTCTTGGTCTGGGTATATTCTATGTATAATAAGTATGTATTTACAAAAAAAAATGTATTTACTTATGTTTATCAGTTGTCTAGTACCCATAACATAAGCTTCGCTTACTTTGGGGCTAGATGGCGCTGTGTAATTTGTCCGACAATATTTATTATTTATTTATTATTATTATTTACTTATGCACATGCTGAGGGAGCATATGCTACAACCAGAAATACTCGCGGGATGCCCAGACTTATGTGAACCCAGAGAAGTCGAGGCCCTACCAAACTGTAATCTCTTACACCAGATGCCAAGCGGAATGAGAGTACGACGACTTCACCGACACAGACATGATTGTCCCTGTCTACCCAAGACCACAGAGCCATCATTCTGCCAAGAAGATCATCTGTATCGCTCCCATTGCGCGTAGTCTTACACACAAAGTTTCTAAGCGGCTCTCATTCATTACGTCCATCGTCTTATCATTCAATCAACCTCTCACATTCAACGTACCTATGCAGCACACAGGTCTCCTCGACCTGCCGGATTTGGCGCTGCGTAGTGGGTAGCGCCCACCGCCGCATGTATCGCCGCACGTCGCCTCCGGGGGACGTCCTATCGGTGCGCTCTTGGGCCAGAATTGCAATCTGATTAGTTGGCAGTAGTCGCAGACGAAGATGCTTCTGGCGCACCACCTGTTCTTATCGAAATATTAGAAATATATGACAAATAATTTTGATAAGGTTTATGATCTCCGTTGATTGAAAGTAAAACAATAAAAAACTTATACTTTATCTTTCACCTCCAGAGCTTTATTAAAAGTTTAGACTTTGCTACTACATTTGTGTCAGGGCCTTTACACACATTAGTTATTTTCATAGTTTGTATACTGTATTGCTGTTAGGCCATGGGCTTAGCATGATAGTCATCTATAGGTAATAACAGACATAACGTAAGTACTCTCCAACGTCTTCTATTATCCGTCGTAAAGTTCTATTACGTGATATTTCTTAATTTAGCGAAAGCGTATGCAATATAGCGAAGCAAAACAAAACCATTTCTGTCGTTTTTTTTAGTTAGCAGCTGTTAACGAGCTTTAGTGTTATCAAGTACAAAACAAAAAATCAGTTGACAGAAAAAGGATAAAAATGCACTGAACTCTTATCTTTGCCCAATTACACACCAATTAATTGAGACTAAGAAAGTCGCCCTGATTGTCTAAATTCGACCACAATCTTTATTTAAAATTTGAGGCAAACTTATGAATGTTGTTTCCACGTATTTCAATTTTTTTTTTAATAATAGCACTAAACCCCAATGATCTGTTGAAAATAAAAAAAAAATAAAAAAAAATAGGCATACATGAAAGAATATATAGTACTTATAGTATATAGAACATACGTATAGATATAAGTACGTATAGATAAAAAAACACGTCACATTAATATTACTGGCAAAACCATGGATTTAGTTGTCACTTTTTGGAACGAATGTTTCCAATTGTGTGAGCACCTAATTTTGCGGTTGTCCATTCCGGCCCAGTCAATTACAATTTTGTTTATCAGTACTTCTGCAGATTATTTGCCGTTTGAGAGAAGGCATACAACGCAAATTGAACCTTCCTTAACGAGGATGACATTTAAACAACTGCCTCATAATCAGCACAGATCACATACATACAACACATGCACGTGTGTGTATATATTGTATCTACACATCGTGATAACATTTAGTTGTTAATAACGCCTACGTAAGCTTGTCTAGTGTGGGTACAACGAAATCCGCTCGCGGCGCCGCGGCGGTGCGATGTGTGTTCTCATCCCATTAATTTATATAATCATAACATAATTACAAAGTTCCTTTGTCTTTCACAGAGTTTATAAACAAAATGCGAAATGTTCCTTCTAGCCGAAATTAAACCTTGCTAAAAAAAATATTTTTCTTCTCCAGAAAGTCGTTTGAAAAATCACTCCATAATTTATTGGTCATTTTTATATTTTAATTTAATGTGAGAGGTGGATTGAAAGATAAGACGAATGAACTGATAGACGTAATGAATGATAGACGTTTGGATGCTTTATGTGTGACAGAGACTAAGCGCAAGGGGAGCGACACCGATGATCTGCCCGGTGGTATGATGGCCCTATGGTCTGGGGTAGACCGTGACGATCATGCCAGTGCTGGTGTAGGTGTCGTACTCTCCTCTCGCTTAGCCACTGGTGTAAGAGATTACTGTTTGGTAGGGCCTAGACTTCTCTGGGTTCGTATTAAACTGGGCATCACGCGAGTATTTTTGGTTGCAGCATACGCTCCCGTAAGCTCAGCGTGTGCTCAAGAACTGGAGAAGTTTTGGGAGTCTGTGAGGGATGTTCTGGACTTAGTTGAAGGGAACGAAAGAGTGATTATGTGTGGAGACTTGAATGGATGGGTTGGGACCAAGCGATACAGCTATGAAGCTGTTCTTGGTCCGTATGGAGATAAGAGAGTGAACGAAGCAGGTAAGTCTATACTAGATTTATGTATGGAACGAGGCCTCCTCGTGTCGAATACTTTATTTCATCATAAGGATATTCACACGTATACATGGAGAAGGAATGATCAAAAAAGTGTGATTGATTTGATTTTAATAGATAGACGTCTCCGAAATGTTTTAATGGATACAAGAGCCTTTAGAGGCCCCACTCTTGAGACGGACCACTACCTGGTGGTAAGCCGGTTTGTGGGCCTTTTTAGGAAGTGGAGGCACTGGCGAGTGCGTATCCCTTTCGGAGATCATGAAAGGATAATGAGCGAAAAATTGCAAGATGAAAGTGTAAGGAGAATGTATGTGCATCTGGTAAGTGAGAGACTTGCAAATGCAAGCCTCTCCGACTCAGATGTGGATGATTGTTGGAAAGTTTTGAAAGAAAGTATGGTGAATAGTGCAAAAGAAGCTTGTGGATGCGCAAAGAGACGTAAAACAGCGAAAGGAGATGCCTGGTGGGATGCGGAGGTTGAATCCTCCGTAGCAAGAAAGAGCAAAGCGTGGCTGGATTACGTATCATCTTTGCCTTTAAATGAAAATATGAGAGAAAAGAAGAAAGAAATGTACCGTCTATGCAAGAATGAAACCAAGGCTTTAGTGAAAGAGAAGCGTGAAAGACAAATTATGAATGAGGAAGAGAGGCTGACGAAAAACTTCGAGGCAAATACCAAACTCTTTTGGAGAGAGGTAAAGAAGTCTCGGAGTGGTTCGTCGGCATCCAGAATGGATAAGATAAAGACTAAAGCTGGTGTCATTCTTGCCAACACTCAGGAAGTGTTAGAACGGTGGAGTGAATATTTTGAGGAAATGTATGAGTATGCCTCGGACGCTGGCAATGAGAGTGAGTCGGATGCTTACTCCACGTTGACGGCGTCCGACGAAGGCATAACTATGGATGAGATCGAATGGTCGATACGAAGCTTGAAAAATGGAAAATCAGCGGGAATTGATCTGATCACAGCTGAGATGATCAAATTAGGTGGCACTTACGTCCGGGACGCCTTCTGGTACCTATGCAACCTATGCTGGAGAACTGGAAGGGTCCCTATGGACTGGAGACGCGCAGTCATCGTGCCCTTGTATAAAAGCAAGGGATCACGCATGGACTGCGCCAACTATAGGGCCATCAGTTTGATCAGCTTAGCAGCAAAAGTATATGGAAAGGTGATTGAAAGGAGTATGAGGGTGAAATCCGATGAAATGCTGTGGGACGCACAAGGAGGTTTCCGAAATGGAAGGGGATGTACGGATCAAGTTTTCTCGCTCCGCAATATCGTAGAGAAGCATCTGGCCATAGACCGGAAGGTTTTCTGCGGTTTTGTGGATCTTGAGAAAGCCTTTGATAGGGTTGTGCGAAAGGAACTGTGGGACATATTGCCGAGATATGGGATTGACGGTTCACTGCTCCGTGCTGTGCAATCCACTTACAAGGATTGCTCAGCATGTGTGCGGATAGACGGTGGCATGTCACCCTGGTTTGATGTCAAAATTGGTGTCAAACAGGGTTGCATGCTATCTGCTAGGCTGTTTATCCTGTATCTCGATAGTTGTCTGCAGAGAATAAGGTCAACGAATGTGGGATTGCGTATGGGTGACCAAGTGGTGAACTGTCTGCTGTATGCAGACGATGCCGTGCTATTAGCAGATACACCATCTAAACTGCAAACACTGGTCACAGCGATGAAAGACGACTGTATGGAGAAAGGCTTACTACTGAATGCGAAGAAAACAAAGATAATGGTATTTGAAAGAGAAGAATCCAGAACTAATGTAAGGATTACGATTGATGATGAAGTGTTGGAACAAGTGGATGAGTTTGTATATCTTGGATGCGCTTTCAGCAGGGATGGAAGGTACACCGCAGATGTGGAAAGACGAGTGAGTGCTGGGAATAGTGTGAATGGAGCGTTGGGAAAACTTCTTGGCAGTAAAATCCTGACCCAGAAGGCACAACTCGCTATACACAATGCAGTGTTGGTCCCAACGCTAACTTATGGAAGCGAGAGTTGGGTATGGCAGAAAGAGCATGAAAGTAGAATAAACGCGGTTGAAATGCGAGCGCTGCGCAAAATTTGTGGCGTAAGGCTCGTAGACCGTATTCGCAATGATGATGTTAGAAATAGAGTTGGTCTGAAAGAGAGCGTCGGTGTTAAAATAAGAAGAGGCATGCTCCGATGGTTCGGGCATGTAGAAAGAATGCAAGATGAAAGAATGACGAAGCAGATATACAATGCAAAAGTGGAAGGATGTAGGAGCCGGGGAAGGCCAAGACTTACCTACCATGACCAAATTGGTCATGTTCTATCAGAAGGTGATGTCAGGAGCCCTAGAAACCGGCGTGCGTGCATGAGAAGAGCAATGAATGTTAAAGAAGCGAGTGAGATATGTAAGGATCGAGTCACGTGGCGCTCGGTTCTCTCTGCCTACCCCGCAAGGGATTTGGCGTGAAGTTATAGATAGATTTTTATATTTTCCTTTTAAAAAATGAGCACCAGAATGGTGGTCCTCGCTACGATCTCTAATCGATTCCTGTAACCTCTATATTTTATCTGCTGAAACTACGAGTACTCAATTTTTCCCAATCAAAAGAATTAAATGCAAAAAGAGGGCCTATAGGCCCTCTCTTTTGCATTTAATTCATTTCATTCATTTCCTAACTTCGGAAAGAGCACTAGGTTAATTAGTAATAAAAAAATATTGCAACTTTTCTCTACAATAAATTACTTATAAAATTTTTTGGTTTTTTTTTCAATCCTCCGGCTGGGGCCTACGTATTTCGCTTCATTGTACTACACCTCCAAAAACATGCATCCTGACTTTCTAAAACACTGCGATCCTGACAAAATTCAAACCAATTGACGAGGTAAAAAGATGGAAAACTTCAACTAAAGGACGCCACTTGTATCTGTTCTTTCAATCAGTGCGAGACAGACTAAATAAACAGTGGTTAGAAGTCAATCATTCCATTGAAATTTTAGTGCCTTTATGTGCAGTGCAGTGTTCTACGACAAAACATACATTCGAGCAAACAGCACATCAAGTTCTCTGGGAGAGCGATCTCTGGCGTCGGGAGCGGGACGATATGTTAAATTACTTGCATGTCAATTCCAGGGTTGTATACTACTCTGATTTGGTGGCAACAAGAGAGAATTACCAGGCGTTTAGGCTGTTCTACAATCTATATTATTGGAATCGATGTGTTGTTAGGTAACAACTCACAATTTAGGCCGCAATAGTGTTAGATATTTGCTAAATCGTGGTGCACGGCAGTTGAGCTTCACTTCACTAGCCATCTCTGAGGTTTTTAAATGCCTTATTTGTCATATTGCTGTCTCTCACTTTGCCAAGAGGGGAAGTCAATTCCAAAACTTCCTATTTCTAGAAATTTCTTCTGATTAAATTCGATGTGAGTTTCAGGCAGCTGTAGTTTCACCCCCAGGACAGCAATGAACTTCAATGTTTATTGCCTTTTTGGTGGTCGCCACTGTTTATTCTGGCTCCACAGGAGACGCATTGCTGGAAATGAGTGGTGGGCCTGTCCTGTTAAAAAAAAGAGTGTACATAAAAAGAGCTACGAATATTAAAGAAGCGAGCGAGGTGCTTAAAGACCGCGTCTTATAGCACTCGGTTTTCTCTGCCTACCCCACAAGGAACCTGGCATGTAAATACAAAAGATGTTAATGCATGTACTGAATTATTTCCAGACATCTATGTCATTCAGATACGAGTATTTATCAATTTTATAATAAGTCCTTTTCAAAGAGTATTGTTGATGTGTCTTTTTAAGATAAAGTCAGGATATGACAGCATTTTCAGGTAATTTATTATACAAGTTTAGAACAAAACATGTAAAATGAATTTCGAAAACAATTTTAAGTTTTTAAATTCGTACATTATTTTTTCATAAATGTACTGAGAGCTAACCGTGAAAATATTTATTTGCCAACTGAATATGCGGCAAGACTGATCTGTACTAGCAAATTTATTTATGATAACATAAATTATCTAAGAAATGCTGTATCATTAACTAATTCTACTGAAAATTTAAGCCCTAGCAAATGTCACATTTGGTAGACTAAATTTAATATATTATTAGATAGGTCATTGCGTTTTGGGGTTCCCCAGGGTAGTATCCTCGGGCCTAGCTTATTTCTTGCCTATATCAACGACCTTTGCAATTTACCCATAAACAAATGTAAAGTCATTTCATATGCAAATGATACTGCCCTCGTCTTCACTGGTGGCAGTTGGTCGGATGTTTTTGAAGCTGCTCAGTTAAGTTTTGATCGAGTTAATAATGGGTTGTCCAGGAACATTCTAACACTTAATGTGGCTAAAACCAATTACATGATCCATAGCATTCGAAATTACGGCTTACCTACCCCAAATATGTACAGCATAACTGCCCACTCCCACCTGTCTTCCCATTGTCGGTTAGCATTGTGCAATTGTCCAATGCTTACTCCAACCTCCTCTACCAAATATCTTGGTATTACAGTTGACTCCAACTTAAGCTTTAAACATCACATTGCTCATCTAACAGCTCGTATTAGAAAACTATTGTACGAGTATGTTTTTAAACAATTGCGTTATATCGCTGATAGCAAGTTACTTCATATGACATACTTAGCTCTTTGTCAATCAATTCTAACTTACTGCATTACAGCTTGGGGTGGAGCTGCTAGGACTCGTCTTATAGTCTCTAAAGAGCACAGAGAGCGATTCTAAAAGTATGCTCCTTCAAACCATATCGATATCCCACAAAGGAACTATACAGATGTTGTGGAGTTTTGTCAGTACGCCAGCTGTTTATTTTGTTGTTTTACATACCACTTTAAAACAACATTCTTGGATAAGTTATGACCGCAATTTAAATTCTCGTAATTGTAGATCTTTTCTTCTTTGTCCCAACCATAAAACTACTTTTGCTCGGCGATTCTTCACATTCCTCGGCCCATTTCTTTACAAACATATTAACCATAAAATTTCTATCTACCCAAACCTCAAACACACCTGCAAGAAAAAAGTCAAAGACCTACTGTTAAAATTGAACTATGACGAAACAGAACATTTACTTCTCCCAGTTACCTAACATAGCATGCTTCTCTATTCTACCTAAGTGAGTTTTATTGAATTCTATTAATGTCAGGAAACTTGTTTTTAGGCACTTCAGGAGATATCACATTTGTGTAGATATGAGCATGTATGATAGTTGAAACAACACCGGATGGAGACCTGGTGACCTGTGATACAGGTTCCTCGGATACCTAGTTCGGGCACCAGTTCTCCGCAACGTGGCTGTTATGTTTTTAATGTGTTGATACTTGTATATGGTTACATCACCATGCTATATTTTGTTTGTGTATTTAAGTATAACATTGTAAATTGTCGTTATAGTTGTGGAGAAATTAAATAAATAAATAAATAAATAAATACATTTGATTTTAGTTGAATTTATTTTTTATATGTTTATGTTAAATTTTTGTATATAAACCAGTTTAGACTTCTAGACAGAATGTCATTTTCCTTGTCAGATTTGAACCCTGAGGCATCTCGGTATTGACATTACTGCCTTTAGATTTAATATATTTATGTTAAATAACAGAATGCAGGCTGCATTCTGTTAATGTCACCCCTGCATCGACAGTTGATCTATCTGCTATAAATTCGTGTAAAGTGAACCACGAAAAAAATTATTGGTCTTAAAATAGAGTTGTAATTGATCAAGCGTTATTCTTTCCAATATTTTATTCAAAACTGGCAAATTAGAGAGGGGTCTATAATTTCCGAATTCACTCTTTTTTCACGTGACTTGAATAATGGAATCAATTTACTAAATTTCATAAGTCTAGGAATACACTATAGAACAATTGCCTAAATTATAAGATAAAATACTTTTATTGTCATTCCCCAATGATACTCTGAGTTTCTATCTTCTGAGTAATATTAATATTTTTAGTTTTCAATATTTTTGGAATTGGATCTCACTGAATATAATGCATTTGTGTTATATGTACACATAGTTTTCATTTTTTGTTTTGGTTTTATATGGTAATAAAGTATACAAGAAAATCTTCCAAGACGTCGTGTGATGAAGTACTCATCATAAAAATTGTACAGGATGTAGAACCATGAATCAATTCACGCTAAATACTAGTCCAAATTAAACAACACTTTTTACATTTATATTTCTTTATATTTATAATTCTTCTGTACAATGTGTACGTTATTGAACTCCTCTTAAAAGGCTGGACCGATTTCGATGAAATATTACAAGTGTGTTTGGGTTCTAAGATCTTTTTTATTTTCGGGCAGGACCACGTCAGTAGGGTCTGCTAGTAGATATTACTCAATCGGAATGCAAATTTCAAAAATTACACTGCCTCGCTTTTGTGCAAGCGGAGTTGATACACTTTAAATATGATTGTGAGCTATTTTCTTTTTAATTCACCCTATTGAATTAATTAATATACTGTTTTTTTTGCCATTTACAGGAAAATCTCAATTTCCCGCGGGAATATTAACACACCACTTTCTACAGTCCATGTTAAATTTCCGCCTCAAAACAAACTTTCGTCTCACATTCTAATCGCAGGGATAGCTTTAAGATAATTTCTTTATTAACGGATGCCTACGCTCTTTGAGGAACCTAATTAACTTAAATTTGTGTACTTTATTTCCCAGAATTTGTGATTAAAAAGTAATATTTTCGTTTATCTAAATTGCATATATTTAAGCAACAAAAACATGCCATATAGGCATTATCTGTGATTTTAGACTAGTCCACAAGTTGTAATTGTTTTTGTATAAATTATAATAAATTGCATTGTATTTATCCATTACTGTCAGATACGCAGTGTCTATAGTAATAAATATTCTGTTTTGATTAACTAATATTAATCACCAACGTCAACATCATTAATTTTGATCAGATTTTAATGCTAAAAACAGTTCACTTAAAAGAGGAGGTTTCCTACTGCGTAAAATTGACCTTTCAAAGCCCGCCTAATTCAATTAACAATAACGTAAATGGCAAAGCAGTATTACTGTTACAATTTTTATATTTCCAATTTAAGTATTTATGAGTACAAAGGCTCTCACAAAACTGTTTTTACGTTTTTCTGTTGTGTAATTTGTACTTATACATGGGATTTTATAGTTTTAAATCATTATCATTATTTATTGTGGCAAGTTACATTCTACAGAGTGGCATAACTTGGAATATCTTTTTAAAAAGAAAATTATAAATAACAAAAATTTTAACATCGAACACTGCCATAGTCTCATAACGTCTTATAGTACAAACTTGTTCGCGAGATTCAGTTAATATTATTTAATCAATTGATTCCTAATAGAATAATTCCTAAAAGAAAAATCACTTCATTATTAATAAAAAAAAAAAACATTTTTCATCATTATCATTTTAGTTTATTAGATATAACAGTTGAGGAGAGTAACGACTTTCTACGAGTGTCATACTGAATGTGGTGTATTATGACCACAGTAGAAATATGGATATAAGTAATATCCATATTTCTTTACACCACATTCAGTATGTTTTAGTTTAAAAAATATGATGTACCTAATTTTAGTCATTAGATATCAATTTCTAGTTTTTATTACTCCTTATATGTACGGAATTATTAACTAGATACACTTCATGATAACACAATGTACAGGTTCAAAATTATTTCAAAATTTCTGGGGATATAAATATTGATTTATGTATGAGTTATCTATCGAACAGTGGCTATTTTCCTTGTTCCACATGCTTTGCTATATTAGAATCGCTCCAGATTACATGCTTTATTTCTACCGATAGTTTGATGTGTCTTTCACTTTATAATGTTTTTTTTTCTTTATTCTACCACGCTTGCTTGTCTAGTCAACCCGTTTGTAACTGCCCAAACATCAAAATGGGCCTACAACATAAAGATGATAATTGCTGTGGTAAAAGCCTTAAAAATAGATTTTAATGATGTAATAACTGTGCCAAAGTTATATTGAACTATTCTAACGCTGCAAATTATACAACAAAATAAAAATTTCATAGATACAAATACCTATACCAGAACCCTTAAAATTAACATCAAGAAAGTCGAAACTCCAACAAATTAATATGAGGTCAAACGGACGCTAAAGCTTTCCCAATGAAAATAATTTTCAAAGTCAGTTCACAATTAGCGAAGAACACGTATATTTTTATTCGTGTAATATGTTACACGAAAAACATATAATAAAATAAAGCATGCATGTCAAATTGAGAACTTCCTTCTTTTTGAAGACAAATATATGCCAGAATAGTTTTCATGCAATTTTAGTTCATGCGGCCTAGCGCCGGCCGGCACCCACCCACTACTGTTAGTACGTGCTACATGCCGACGCTGCCATGGCTGCTCCGGTAGTCTCTGCGTCGGCTGCTGCGGTCGTCCGCCATCTGGAACAGATACCTGTAATGGAACAGAATGTCAGCCTGTTTGTCGCTGCTAGCGACGACCAGGCTGGCAGACAGAATAGTTTTGTTTAAGTTGAACAAAAATATCCGTAATAACAGTCTCGTGTATTATATGGAATGTGTTTGCTCTCTGAGCTTATTCAGACAACATCTTATACATTAGAACGGTGATGTAACTGCGCTACTTCGCTACAGTTCACTCAGACTTCGCGGTGTTGCAAAGGTTCCACGCTGGTCTATAGGTCTATTCACTAACACCAATTGATTTTCGAGGAAAGCTTTTTAGAACCGCTATTGCATAGGATTTTCTCGGGAAATATAATAGAATAATAAATAGATCATAATCAAGTATAATAGAATCCAAGATACTAACATTTTAATTACTTTTGAATGATGTTAAATTTTAAAATATCCTATCAGATACTTGGCAATTGAGTTCAAATAAAACGGTAAAAGTACAATTATGTTAATCTAATGACAGAGGTTAAAGATTATATACCTATATTATTATATGTATATTTATAATAATTTATATCAGACGTAAATATATCATCTATGACCACAGTAAGGCCATAAAGTGGCACACAAACTCACATATTTATGTGTGTGATGGACGCGACATACAGTCATATATGCACCCATATATGATCCCCAATCCTCCTCTTGTGTAGTACGAAAATAAATACAAAATAAAATTGTATATCAAAGAC
Organism: Pyralis farinalis; assembly: GCA_947507595.1. Lineage (NCBI taxonomy): Eukaryota > Metazoa > Arthropoda > Insecta > Lepidoptera > Pyralidae > Pyralis > Pyralis farinalis. Next base: position 16,263,679 of record OX382273.1, read on the forward strand.
GCATAGTGAGAAGGCACCGTAAAACGGGTTTGTGGAAATACACGTACTACGATCACAAGATCCTCGTAGTAGCTACGTGCGATCGCGGTGAATCACGACTAAACACCTACAAACCGACACGAGAAAGGGGTGTTTACGCCAATTTAGGGCTTTTTTTACAAATCGAGAAAAAGGCTCAGTAATACAATTTGAAACGGATTTCCTTTGATTTTTCGAACCGTAGATCTTGCATGAGTTGAGCTATGGATGTTGAAGAAGCAAGTGAGATATCTAAGAACCGAGTCATGTGGCGCTCTGTCCTCTCTGCTTACTCCGCAAGGGAGGTGGCGTGAAATTACAGATAGATAGATATAAATCATGCAGCTAGCAGTGAAATCGAAGTGCTGACAACTTTCATTAAAAAAATCAGTCGGTCTTTTTTTTATTTATTTATTTAGGACAACAAACAATTGTACAAAGAGCTTAAAATACATACGTATTACTAAGAAAATTAAATAAGTGCACAACCAACACCGTTGTCCGCTAAATAATATTAACAAATGCACAAAAAAAGTATAACATATAAGAACAGTATTATAACTTCTACGAGTATGATTAAAGATTTGATGCTAAATATTAAACATAAGAACAAGCAAGAGTCAGAGACAGAGAGAAAAAAATAATGTGTGCAGCGCGTATACGTTGCAAACTGCTTGGAATTTTTAAATATATTTGGTTCATTAATTGATTACAGTCAAATTTATTGTGGCAGATATTATATAGCATTGACATGTCTATCAACCATCTTCTCATATTGAGCGTTGGTAAAGAGAATTTTACCAGTGAGTCGTGATAAGAGATTATTTTGCAATAACATCTATAGTTTACAGAACGAAGGTACTTACGCTGCACTGCTTCTAATTGATCACTGTATTTGGTATAATAAGGATTCCACACAACCGTGGCATATTCCATCTGAGATCTGATCAGTGACTTGAGAAGCAGCAAGTATGAACCTGGCTTCCTGAAAGGCGTACAAGTGCGCATGACAAATCCATACATTTGAAAAGCTTTATTGGCTATAGAGCCAATATGAACATCAAGATGTAGTTTTGAGTCCAGGCATATTCCAAGGTCTCTAATCAGCGTTACCCTCTCTAACGCGTTGTTGCAGAGGAAATAAGTTTGATTCCTAACATTAAGTTTTGTTGTAAAAGTTTTTGCTTTACATTTATTAATGCTTAGCTGTAATTTATTCTTAACACAATATATAGATAGTCGGTCCAGGTCTTCCTGCAACTTATTGCAGTCATTTTGAGACTGAATATCACGATAAATTTTTAAATCATCAGCATATAAAAGATAATTAGATTTTTTATAACATTGACCAATGTCATTAATAAATAAGATGAAGAGCAAAGGACCCAAAATAGAACCCTGGACTATACCAGAACTGACACGTACTACGTTAGAAAAGAAACCATTTAGGACAACACTTGCTTGCTATTAATTATATAGGACTGAAACCAGCGCAGTAAATTACCACGTATGCCGTTAAATGCAATCTTCCCCAGCAGTATTGTGTGGTCCATCTTATCAAAAGCTTTGCAAAAATCAGTGTAAACTGAATCCACCTGCGTGCGATTATCCATAGTTTCGAATAGATAATTGATGTAAAGCAATAAGTTGGTTACAGTGGACCGACCCTTCACAAAACCGTGCTGTTCGGGAATTATAACTGTGTGTAGGTGTGGATATATTACTCCGTGCACCAAGCGCTCAAGCACCTTGCACATCGTTGACAGCAAAGATATGGGACGGTAGTTAGTAACGTCAGATTTGCATCCACTTTTATATATTGGAGTTACATTAGCAGACTTCCAAACCTGTGGCATTATGCCGCATTTCAGACTACGATTTAATAAAATGAATAAAGGAATGCTAATCGCGTCGGCAGTATGCTTTAAAAAGAAAGGGGTATAGCATCTAGACCAGCCCCTTTGTTTATGTCTAGAGATTTGAGTTCTTTTACTATCATATCTCTACTAATGTCTATATCAGAAATGTTTAAATTGCATTTCTGAGACGAGGGAAGATAATCAAGATCCAAGTTCACGGGATCACCTTTCTCGTACACGGAACTGAAAAAATCTGAAAAAAGGATGCAAATCTCGAGTAGATTATCAGTTGTCGTATTATTATATACCATTTCGCTAGGAATTCCGCTCCTATCTTCGTTATTACGTATTTACAAACGACCAAAAAGATTTAACATCGTTTCTCAACCCTTTCTCGATAGAATCAATGTAATTTTTAAAACACTCAGAACAAGCAGTCTTGAATCTATCGCGCAAAATTGAAAATGTTTCATAATCTTGGATATTTTTATATTTTTTCCATTTAACCCAGGATTTCTGCTTATTTCTAAAGATATGAATAAGAGGCCTAGCAAACCATGTAGGATATTTTCTATTATTAGTAGGACGACGAGGTACGTGTAACTTAATAATATCATAGATTTTATTATAAAAAATCGTAGTCGCTTCATCGACTGATAAATCTTTGAGAACATTGTTCCAATTTATGTTAGAAATATCTTCATTAATTTTAATGTAGTCACCCTTCAAAAATCGATATCTCATATCCGAATTATTTACCATTGGTTTGTGAGGTAAATTGAAATTAAAATGAATACAGAATGGCGGGTGTAAATTGTCTGTAGGCACTAAAACGCAAGGTGGGGGCTTACAAACACAGTCATCGCTGTTCGAAATAAAGATGGATACTTCGAAAATCCAAGTATTTTTTTAATACGAGCTCCGACGCGCAACTAATGGGGCAGAAACGGCTCGCAATATCAATGCTGCATTCGGAGAGGAAACTGCTAATGAGCACAGCACGCGTTTCACCATACATCATCCTCCGTACTCGCCAGACCTTGCTCCAACTGACTGCCATTTTTTCCGTGATTTGAACAATTTTTACGTGGTAAAAAATTTTGTTCCCGTTAGGCAGTACAAAATACTTTCACACAGTTTTCCAAATCTAGATGCCCAGAGTTCTATCGCAAAGGCATACCTACATAAACTTCCAATTAGATGTTAGCAATATATAGATAATGAGGGTAAATATTTTGATAAAATAAATATGTTACATCTTAGCAAAAAACGAGTTTTAATTTTTCAGTATAAATCGCCAAATTCATACCCCTAATATTATGCCAATTTGATGACATACGGGCTGCCGCGAGTAAATTCATTACAGTCCCTTAATATAATACCAGTACAACTGTACAAAATTAGCGCACAAAATTCCAAAGAGACATTTCTAGATATGTCCAAACGATGATTTACGACCACCAAATTTCTAACGGTCAAATCTTCAAGAAATTTCGCTGGAACCGTTGATATAAATAAATACACACAGACAGACTGATGGAGATTTTTCAAATCAAGATTTCTAGGCTCAGTAACGCTTCTGAACATGTTTCCATCAAAATCTCAAAGTCGATAACGAACACAATTCCTTTATTCCGTTCAAAAGTTTATCGTCAAAGTAATAAAGTATTTCACATATAAACTCGACCTTCATACAATTTTATAATATCCTTAGATCAGCTTTTGCTCGCGGCTTCACCCACATGGAGATCTCGTTATCGCGGCAATAGTTATTCTACATCTTTCTCCAGGTCTCTAAGTACCCACGCCCACTTGAGTTTTACATACCGCTGACCAATGTTAAGTATAACAGAGCGTTGTCAAATTTTGCCCCTCCTCTCATGGTCCCTTCATCCTTATTCGGATACTATGGATATGTCACTGAACGATATTCCGAGCATACAAATTCTTTGTTGAACCTTCGTTTCACTAGTGGGAACCTACGTTTCACATGCATATATTTTAGAGATTATAGAACTTTGACTGACTCTTACAATTACTTTTACAATTATTAATACTTTTACAATGCGGGGTGCATTGTAATTATGTCGGTTTTTCAGTGAAAGTTGTATTCTCCTACATAACTCTTACATCAATGAGTCTCTACCCAATATATTGAGGTATCTCAGATAAACACACTACTCCACTTGCGCCCAGTATTTTCTCGCCTTATGTAATCGGGGCGAACGTCAGATCATAGTGATTTAATAATTTACATTTTGCTGCACTCCAGTTCCTTATAATACTAGCAAGGCTTGAAGAAATTTTAATAAAAAGTAAAAAATGAAATATATATATATATATATTATAAATCGCAGTCTATTCACATAATTGTTATACTGTTTTATATAAAAAAAATCGTTGTTTGCAAACTTACAGCGATATACCTACGAAGAGTAGGTGTCTGGAGTGTAAGAATTTTCTTTCATGTTGTTTTAATATTCCCTTTTACTTTGGAGAGCTAAATCTTTGGCAAGTCATTATTACTGCCAGTTTTATGTGAGTTTCGATAACTTAAAATCCCTGGAGCTCATTCTTAGGTAAAGAAATTTATATAAAACTGCAAAAGTTATATCTCAATTTTACTTATAGGAACTGAAAATTAAATGATAAGCATAAAATCATAGTCTATCAATCTATATTTATTTTAATATAACGTCATCATCATACAACATACTGTCCACCAAATAGTTGGCGCTGACTATGAACACTTGTAATATAGGAAGTATTGCCAGGTCTGGTTGCAACTCATTCACAGGAACATAACAACCCTCCAGGCTTACCTCCATGACTACGGGTTCCTGTGAGGCGGAAATACTTCAGTTTACTTATTTTCCCTGATTCAGCAGTTGAGCTGTGCCCTACTAGGCAACCGGGAAGTTGTGATATTTATAAAACTATGCACAAACGATTACAACGGCGGACTTAATGTTATGCAAGCATTAATTCCCAGTTAACGCAGAAAATATGATATAGTAGGTCCATCATTTTAATAGAGACATATACAAAACTAAAATTCGATTACACTGTAAGAACAGAGTACTTATATATGTATTTACCAGCTTCTACCTGCTTCTTCGCTCGCGTAGATAATTTATTCCCGCAATAATAAGTTACATTTCTCCTTACCATACTCCGTACTACCCCTGTACTAAATTTAGTTACGATTGGTTCAGCCATTTAGTCTTAAAAAGGCATGAAATAGACATACATTTGCATTTATAATATAAGTGTTTATTTATTTATTTAAACTTTATGCACACAGGTGTACAACGGCGGACTTAAGGCTGTACAAGCATTCTCTACAAGTCAACCGTGTTTATTGTTAGTTATTTGGACTTCTTTTATCATATCTGGCTAACCGGTTCCCTAACTCATTAGAAATGGCGGGGTCCGATAGCTAAGCCTAAGCATTTGGCGATAATGCTAATTTTTGCATGGAGCTACTGTCATCATACCTCCACAACCCAGAGAGAAAGCCAGACCTTTCTTAGGTTAGGTCAAACTTATTTTCAAGCATAATTTCTTGGACGTGCGGGTTCCCTCACAATGTTTTCCTTCACCGCCGCGCGAGTAATGATTACAAATATGTGCAGAAATCTGAAATCACAAATTTAGTGGTACATGCCTACGTCAGGATTCGAACCAGTTGGTCAATAGGTCGGTTCTTTATCTACTGAGCTATCACTACTTTTCAGGAACACCGTTCCTATATGAAATCTATATGTTTGTCTGTGTGCGTTTTTTTCTCGAATATTCGAATTGACTTCATATTCGGATTCAGCATAAAAAAGTAGGATAGTAATGTTCAGGAACACCGTTCCCATCTCTTAAGGAACATGGTCATAAGGCCGACAAATTAAAAAAAAATGAATTGTTATATAATTTACGAGCCAGGTGTTCCTCTGGCAATGCAAGCTTGCGCATTCTCAACTGGTTTACGTTTACATTTAGACTGTTTACATAAAATTAAGTTGCATGTTTTGTGACAGTGAATTCACAGCACTCTTTGAAGAATTATTTGTAAATAAATATTTATTATTTGCAAAATACGTAGTTACTTATTTAGCAAACAATATTTAAATCAGTCAAAAAATTAATGATAGGGTCTTAATCTTAACTCTATTGGGGTATCGATCTCATAATAATAATAAAAATGCGTTATATTGCGATTGAGGTCATTGCTCTCGCAATGCTATTCGAATAATAAATATGAAAGTTTAAATCAAACCTCAAATCCAAGATTAGAAGTTTGTAGATATCCTGATCGAGTTATTTAAAGAGTATACGGACTCATAGCGGTGTTTGCTGACTTTTGCAATTTAAAAAATAAATTGAAAGTAAGTTTCAGTTAGAAGCAATAGAAGCGCAATCTTATTCACTGCGCAAGTGGTGAGGGGAACTCTTCGGGCAAATACTGAAACTACAACCGAGTTAAAATTCACTTTGCTCTCATAATATAAATAGTTTTGAAGAAAAATATATTTTTTTGTAGTGCCTACAATTTGTTCTGATTATGATGGTATGTGGGGTATATATTTTTAAGACCTTTTTCTTTTATTTCTGTTATTCGTTTATTTTTATTTAACCACGCCTTATGGCAATCCATAGAGTAGATATACGGATAACTTCATGTTTTTTTTTTTGCAGACATGCCTAATGGTAGACAGTTACCGTAGCCTATGGGCATTTGCAACACCGAGAGTGTAGTCACTCTTGCGTGGCCGACCCTGTAAAAACCTCTTCACACCTTTCTTGAGGAACCCCATGTTGTAGCACCTTGGGATAACCTCGGCAGGGATCTCATTTCGCAACTTAATAATTCTCGGTAGAAAACTTCGCTGGAACCACACAGTTCGCCACCATTGCAGTTCCAGTATGTGTGGATGAATTTCTATACGTGAACGAGCTGTGCGATAGTAAAACGAGGGTGTTGGCATCATATTGAATCAACTCCTCAGACCGCAACCCATCGTACAATCGGTAGAACACGCAATCCCTTTGCGTGGTTGCGTGGCAATGGCAAAATCTCTTCTTAAACTCAAGGGCTCAACACCGTGAGTTTAGGATCATCGATGATCCTAACAGCTCGTCTTTGCACCGAGTCACAGGGCTCGTGCTGGTATCTGCCTGTCCCCGCCCAGAGGTGACTACAGTACTCCATATGCGGTCTGACTTGGGACATGTAAGTCTTTGACCCGGGCTGAAGTACTATTTGGCGCTGTTGAGCACACCAAGTTTCTTAGACGCTAGCTTGACTTTCTCTTCCAGGTGACTTCGATACTGACCATCGCTGAAGATCTCGACACCGAGAATCCTAATGCTCTTAGCAATGGTACTCGTAAGTGGCGTGTTCTGGAATTGGGGGACCATAACAAATGGGGAGTTCTTGGTGGTGGTGAGGGTGAACGTGCAGACTTGTGTCTTAGTAGGGTTGAATTGGACCAAGTTCAATCACCCCCCGTCAAATACTTTACTCAAAGTACACTCTATATCAGACTCGAGCCTAATGCGGCTTTCCTCCACAAGGAAACGACGGTGTTAGCACGGCATGTTTAATAAGTGTCCCCGGTGAATCGTGCTGTGTAAAGTCGCTATGAACATACGCCTGGCGAAATAACTACAAAACTCTTGATTATAATAATATATATAATATATATTCATTTGTAACAGAACTTATAGCCCGACTAGTTAAATACAAAATTTGTCCAAATATATTTATACTTACACAAAGATTTCCGGTTTAAAGGAATAAGATAAGTGTGTATAAGTTTTTTTTTAATTGATAAATAATACATAAGGAGTAGGCGAACAAAAGGTCACGTGGTATGCGTAGAAGATCGTGTTTGTAAAATCTATGTGGAACTGAGTTCCACAATGTGGTAGTGGTCAAAAAGAGAAAAATACTACACGACCCAACATTATTTCGAATAAATATTTTCGTACAAAAATATATTTAGGCTAAATTTTTCACCCAATAAATAAAGGACACGTTGTTGGTCTAGAACACAAAGTACGTAATGCGGCAGACGCCGGGACGAGGTCTGGGATTTAATTAGAAATACTGTATAAAACGGAACTGCATAAAACGCATAAAATTGCTGGTCGAAACATGTAGTAATTACGCAAACATTGAAAATTCATAGACTTATTTATTTTATGTGATTTCTGAAAAAGATTATACACTAACATCTGACCTTTTGTAAGCCCACTCCTCAAGTGCATAAAATCGGTACATAATTTCCTGTTTCTACTAATAAAATATTGTAATACCTTAAAAAATAAGTATGTCTTAATAAATACTGCACCAAATAATCAATTTACATCATAAGGGTCTACAGTAAACCCTGATTGTAATTATTTATATTATATCAAATTTAAAATCGTATCATACTTTCAGTGATATAAAACAACGTATGCTACCATTACAAAATCAAATTACGAGTAATATTAGAATATAGCCGTTACATTTCTTTTACAAAATTAGTAGTTCGAATTTCTCCGTTAATGTTGTGTATGGACCAGTAGCGCAAGTACCCAGTAGTGCATTTTTGGTTTAGTCAGTTCAGTTCCTGAAAACATCATCACAGAAATGAGCCCCGTGAATAATTGGAGATGAAAGTCGATGTCGAAAAATTGAAAATCATAGTCGAAACAGATTCAACTCAAACGTCGGACTTAGCAGCAGACTTCATAGCTAGGATAAAGCGATATTGATTCCCTTACGTCAAATTGGAACGACAAAAAAGCTTGCAAAACGGAAGTCGTATAAAAACAACAAAATCACGTCACAATTTGCTTTTATTTGTTAAATGGACACAATGGACATGTAGTACATGTAACCTATCAAAACACCCCGTAGTTTCTGTACATTACAACGTTAATTACTGTGGATGTGTATTGTTATAAATTGTATGTCAAACTGTCACTATGTCAAACGAGAGAAGCTTATTAATTGATTTTGCTAATTATTAATTGAGTAAGTACACTCCTTCTTCACGATGTTGTAAGTCTGCCAACACCGCACAGCAAACCGTGTGAAATTACTTGAGCAGCCTTCCTGCCATTCTATAATAATTAAAAGAAGTAGTAGCGACTTATACCATATCTATATACCTCCAAGTAGACTGAATGCAAAGCGAAAACACAATTAGAATCACGACAACAGCTGAATAAATAATAGAATAAATGCGGTCGAGATGAGAGCATTGCGCAAAATTTGTGACATAATGTTTGCTGACCGCGTTCGTAATGAAGGCGTGAGAGAAAGAGTTGTTCTGAAAGAGAGTGTCGGTGTTAAGATGAGAAAGAGCATGCTCCGTTGGTTCGGACATGTAGAAAGAATGCGGAACGAAAGAATGACGAAACAGATATACAATGCAAAAGTATCCTTCCACTTTAGGAGTAGGAGCCGAGGAAGACCGAGACTAACCTACCATGACCAAATTGGTCGTGATTTATCAGAAGGTGATGTCAGGAGCCTTAGAAACCGGCGAACGTGCATGTAAAGAGCTATGAATGTCACAGAAGCGAGTGAAGTATGTAAGGACCGCGTCTTATGGCGCTCGGTCCTCTCTGCCTACCCCGCAAGGGACTTGGCGTGAAGATATACATATATAACATACATATATACAACAGCTGAAATACGAAGTTTGCGGATGGACATTTAGAAAAAAGGAAAACAGTAAGCAATTTCTACATATTTATTTTTAGCATTTAACAAGACCCGAAATCCACCGCGCAACAAATCATCTAAATAAACGCCAATTTAACCGCTAATAAAACGCAATATATTTCTAGTAAAATATTACTCCTACTAAGTGCGAATGCGGAAAGTCATAAGCAACAAGTTGTGATTTAATTTGTGTCAGTAAAACAAAATCTTACTTCAGTACTATTTGTAGCGTGCTTCAACGATAAACACAATGTGAATATGCATTTATATTAGGTTAACACGAACCTGGATTATAAAGGACGGATGACTGCGTTACCTTGCTGGATCACAATGCATAATGTCAAGATGCTAATGTCGCCAGAAGCTCACATTTACACATTTCATGCAAGGACATGAGTACAATTATATTTAAATGCACTTCCTTCTCATTTATTTTATCTACAATCCGTGAAAACTGTCTGACGCGTCAATTTAATACCATGTTTATATTATTCATTTCTAGACTAGTACAATACAAAGTGAGAAGTTGCATTTTTTTTATTTAAAAGCTTTTTCAAAAATGTTTATTTTATAATAAAATCTTCCAAATTTATATCTTTGCCATAAATTACCAGAAATTATAAAAGAACTAGATTCATGGAATATAAAAAGAAGATCCAATCATAATAAAGACGAATAACTATGTATTAACGACATAAGCAATTGTCGTGCTATTTTCATGTTATATATGCAGCTGGCAATTCGTCCGCCCTATTCTTACGCTCTTTGCCATTCTTAACTAATAAACTCTACAATACAGTGGTAGTTACAACTTTACTCCAGAATAGAACTAGGAAAGTACCTCCACCTCACAGAAAAGCGCAGCCAAATAACAACAACAAGCATACTTCCTGGATTGCAAACATTCACAGGTTACGGTAACCACTTTACATCAGGTTGGCTGTATGCCTCTCGACGTTATATAAAAAAGCGAATAGTAAATAAGGAGGTGATTTCTCAAGGGTGCGGTAGTAGTTAAAACTTAACTCCAGAGAAAGTCGGGGACATTAAGCGGAGTTTTGTTGTGCCGTAACCTCGCCGCCGACACGTCTCGTAAATATCTTCCGCGGTCTCTACAGCTTGTTTTATTCTGATAAATATGTTTGCGCTCAGAAACTGGAGAGTTATCTCTATTCTCAGACTGATGATTATTGCATTTGCTACCTTCAATGTTTTTATAAATTTATAAAGAATAATTATTATCCAAGATAAGTCCAACTTCGAGAAAAAGGTACCTCGTCGTATCCAACAACCCTTTGACTGCTTTGATGAACCCCACTTATTTTTAGTTTGCGAAATTGCGGAAGTTTCTTCTCATTCAAAATACCTTAATATCTCAATACGAAAGTCTTCGATTTGTGTGTATTATAGTGATAATTCATGGCATAGAAACGTAAGTCTATGGGTCTCACAAGAAACACAAATTATTATACAACGTACGATGGAGTGAGCCATGCTCGCAGTTTTTCTGCGAGTTAACTTCAGAAATGAGTGCATTCATAGTAGGATTTAGCAATGTGGCTCTAAGGATCAGCTGCTGAAACAACCGATGGGAAGAAATGTTCTCAAATAGCGACTAAAAATCGGAAAACGGCACCTAGGTCCGTAGACCGACAATCTGGTGAAGACCGAAGAGGGCCGTTGAATACGAACAGCACAGGACTGATCTTTGTAGAAGTCTAAGGGCGAACCCCATGTTCATCAGCGGACGTCTTCATGATCATCATAATTATCGACAAACTACTATATGTTTGAGTCATTCAAGCCTTCAACTTTATATCAGCCATTTCAGCTTAAGTGACTACTGTGACTTTGACAATTCGATCATAGCTCTTAAAACATTGCTAAAGCCGATGTTTTAAATAATTTAATTAATTTGTGTTTGTTTCTCTAGTAAACTGCCTAAAGCCATCCTACATAAATACTTTCCTTACCTGAAACTTAGTTCAAAAAGTATATTAGAGCACTGTTTGAACTCACTGATTGAAGAATAGATTAAATAATCTATACTGATCTTTGGAATTCATTTGGCACACTCTTACATACGTCCAACTATGATTTCGATTTGTAATGCGTGCCGTACTGAATTTTCCAAACATAATAAACACCTGAAGATAAATGTCTCATAAAAATTTCATTTAAAAACTACGTGTGCGATTTTAGTAAGTTCGCTCAGATTGTTGTACGTGTTCCTCGCCGGGGATTTGCCAGGATCATCCTGGAGATTACAGCATGGAGTTTATCAAAAATAGCGAGAAGATGTTTTCGCTGGGTTTAACTTGCGAGTAATATACCTACCTAATGTTACCATTGTATCTACTTGCTCTTCTTATACAACATCGGAAGACAATCAAGCATACGGCCCACCTGATCTAATGTGACTACCGTAGCCTATGAACGCTTGTAGTACATTAAGTACATTAAGTCACCCATGCTGCTAACACAGCAACTCCTTAGGCGCTTACTGGTAATCTCCCTCGCGTGCAGGAACACAACATTCGGAAAGTTGGAAATTAGGATATGGTGAAAGTACGCCCCCAACCAGGCTACTTTTATGCGCCCTGTCTCTTTTACGTTACTTTCCATCGAGATTCTTACATATGAAGGAAATGTACTGTTGATAAATACACCGATTTTGAAGTTGTGTTTATTCTTGAAACCGATATCTAAAAGAGCAGTTTGTCATTTTGAAACCTTTTGTCACATGTATTTATTTCAGAAACAGGAATCATACAGCCGGAGGTCATCGTATTCATGCCCCAAAAGGTGTTTGCTGAAGTAAGTCGAATTCATCACTCACCTTCGATTTGCCAACGATATAGCTCTCATGGCGAGATCTCTGAAGGACCTTGGCGATATACTCAATGACCTCAATAGTATTTTCAACGTGGTATTTTTTTATGCAACGTCGGGAGGCATACAAGCATACGGCCCACTCGATGGAAAGCGGTTACCGTCGATGCCACCTCCGCGCTGCTAGACAGCAACTCCTTAGGAGTTTACTGGTGACCTCACTCACACGCAGGAATACAACAACCCTCAAAGAACTTGTTATTTGGCTGCGGTTTTCTGTGAGGTGGAGGTACCCCAGACGGGCTGCTTTGATGCGCCCTACCTCTCTTTGGCAAGTCCCAAAATGTACAAGGACAAGTCTAAGATCATGTCAAATGTCTATGTCAAACATATACCGGTCACGGTTGAGAACACTAAGCTCAAAGTTGTTGACGAATAATGTTGTTGATGAATTATGTCTACTTAGGACACGTTATTCAGTTAGGTAAGACCAATTTCGAGCGATTGATCAACAAACGAATCTAACTCGGCTGGGCAGCGTTCGGAAAATTCGATACATCTTCTCGTCCAAAGTACCTCGACACCTAAAGACTAAAAGTAATGTCTTCGTACATTGTGCGTTACTAGTGATTACGTACGGAATTGCGACGTTGCCCTTCACTGCGGGCCATATGGGGAACCTCAAGGTCACTCAGTGTGCTATAGAAAGGGCTTTGTAACAGAATCAGAAATGAGGGTATCCACAGTAGAACTAAAGTAACTGACATATACCAAAAAATAAGCAAGCAGAAGTGGCAGTGCGCTAGCTACATTGCATGTAAAACCGACAACTATTGGAGAAAAATGTTCTCAAATGGTGTCCCCGTACATGCAGTGTGAGAGGATTTCCCACTTGATGGAGCAACGACCTCAAAAGGTCGGGTGGGAGGAGGATAAGGGAGTTGATGAATGCAGGAGGCAGGCTTTCTTAAGGGGAGACCTACGTTCAGCAGTGAACTAATACTGGCTGAAATGATGATGATTATTATTATACATTGATACTACTTGTGAGTGATACGGAAATATTAAAAAAAACTGACACGAAAATTGAGATAGCGAGAAATTACTAAAAAGTCAAGAAAAAAATATTGCGTGTGGGTTAATGCACGTTGATGTCAGTCCATGACGTTGGGATATTGCAAGGACGCTAATGTGTCGATATAGCAATACTACGGAGTGATCGTTCGATCAACAAGTAATATGTGAAGTGAAAATCACAATATTGAAAAGTGCGGCGACAGCGAAATGGCCGTCATACTTTTCGATGATGTGACGCAATAATATAATAAGTATATATTTTAATAAAACAACGCATATTGACTTCACTAAAGTCTACGCCTACTCTCATAGTTGTTTTATTTACTAAAGCGCCTACCTACTTCAACGAAAACTTTCTTAACTTATTAATCAAATCTTCACCATAATTAAGTACCTACATGGTATCATCAAAGGATTACATTTATAAACGAAAAAAAAATCTAATCATAAACAAGGTAGCCATTACAAAAGTCGGTTTATCATAGAATTGAGGTTAAATTTGGTGGTTACAACGTCGTAAGTGGTATGTTGTTCGTACGAGATAGTTATTTGATGTGATTATACTATGGAACCCTATGGCCCTAATCCGTCTATGCGGTTGAGTCCAGAATTGCAGTCAGCAGTGTTGGACTGGCAGGGTCGCGGCGTGCACGCTTCTTGTACCGACCCCCTAATTGGACATTTGTATAAGATCAACTCCATTGTTAAACTATACCTACTGTACGAGTAACATGGCGTCAGTTCCATCCGAGGGTGACCGCTGACACCGGTACTATAACTGTTTAATGTGTGCCTCGATATGTTGAAACCCGCTAAAAGTTATTTAGCACGAGAAAATTGTTTAAAACGGAATAAATCATTACAATAACATGTTTAAATGTGTGTAAAAAAATACACTACATTTGCTATCATGTAGTTATGCCATAAATTAACAAATAATTAACGAATCATTGTTGTTGTCATTGAAATGGTGGTTTCTATTTCACATTGGGCTCTTAACATAAATGATCTTTATGGCAAACAGTTTTACAAGATGTGTAAGTAACACAACTATCACGTAGGTATAATTATAGCCTATTATAAATAACAATACACATCATAATGCGCCCGTTGCAGAGTTACATAACACGAACTAGATGTAGTGCCGTGGCGTTACAATAAAAACGAGCATCTAAAAAGAATTCAAATATATTTTACTGTCAAAATTTCGTAATCGTGATATTTAAAGTATATGTGTGTCGAGTGGGCCGTATCGAATACGTAGGCGACGCGACACGCCGCGATACTGAATCCGCGCGGTCCGATTGAACCGCTGCCAGACGCCGATCAACCAAAATAATTTTCATCTTCGCACTCATCAGTAGGTTACTTCAAACAGTATCGAGATTGGATTGGGATCGATTATTTGGGTTAGCCACGTGAGAGAATTCAACCTGTTACGTGCGAAATGTTGTTATTTTCATTTCTATTTAAATTGCCATTATCCTGAAGAAATATTCAAATATGTTTCTATTTGAATTTTCGATGAAAACTCTTAAGTGCTACACATACGAGTATGTATAAATAAATCGGAAACATGATTGTACGTTTTTATATACAAGTGATTTCTTCTAGTATGATTGATGTTTTTTCTATATCACTAAGATAACAAACAAACGTATGGCCTGCCTTTCAGTAAGCAGTTGCCGTAGCCTATCGGTACAAGGGCTATCATTTGCACGATTCTGACTTTGTAAAATCTCTTCACAGCTTTTTTGAAGATCTTCATGCTCTAGTTTTTTGAGAAAACCACACAGTACGGTACCAGATCGCCACAGAAAGTGTATGAGAACGGCGAGCTGTAACAGGCAGGTGTTACAGCTCGTATTTTAACCGAATAGTGGAAAGCTCGGAGCAAATTAGTAAACTTTGCCCCGTATATTATTGCATTATCTAGCTATATTATTCAGTCCATGTTTGTAAGTTTCTTTATTCCACAACTACTATACTTCTACGTGCAGACTGAAGAAACAATATCTTCCAAATCTATAAAATGTAATAAAACTGTAACTGAGCAAAATCTTTACACACATCTATCTATAACTTCACGCCAAATCCCTTGCGGGGTAGGCAGAGAGAACCGAGCGCCACGTGACTCGATCCTTACATATCTCACTCGCTTCTTTAACATTCATTGCTCTTCTCATGCACGCTCGCCGGTTTCTAGGGCTCCTGACATCACCTTCTGATAGAACACGACCAATTTGGTCATGGTAGGTAAGTCTTGGCCTTCCCCGGCTCCTACATCCGTCCACTTTTGCATTGTATATCTGCTTCGTCATTCTTTCATCTTGCATTCTTTCTACATGCCCGAACCATCGGAGCATGCCTCTTCTTATTTTAACACCGACGCTCTCTTTCAGACCAACTCTATTTCTAACATCATCATTGCGAATACGGTCTACAAGCCTTACGCCACAAATTTTGCGCAGCGCTCGCATTTCAACCGCGTTTATTCTACTTTCATGCTCTTTCTGCCATACCCAGCTCTCGCTTCCATAAGTTAGCGTTGGGACCAGCACTGCATTGTGTATAGCGAGTTGTGCCTTCTGGCTCAGGTTTTTACTGCCAAGAAGTTTTCCCAACGCTCCATTCACACTATTCCCAGCACTCACTCGTCTTTCCACATCTGCGGTGTACCTTCCATTCCTGCTGAAAGCACATCCAAGATATACAAACTCATCCACTTGTTCCAACACTTCATCGTCAATCGTAATCCTTACATTAGTTCTGGATTCTTCTCTTTCAAATACCATTATCTTTGTTTTCTTCGCATTCAGTAGTAAGCCTTTCTCCATACATTCGTCTTTCATCGTTGTGACCAGTGTTTGCAGTTTAGATGGTGTATCTGCTAAAAGCACGGCATCGTCTGCATACAGCAGACAGTTCACCACTAGGTCACCCATGCGCAATCCCACGTTCGTTGACCTTATTCTCTGCAGACAACTATCGAGATACAGGATAAACAGCCTAGCAGATAGCATGCAACCCTGTTTGACACCAATTTTGACATCAAACCAGGGTGACATGCCACCGTCTATCCGCACACATGCTGATCAATCCTTGTAAGTGGACTGCACAGCACGGAGCAGTGAACCGTCAATCCCATATCTCGGCAATATGTCCCACAGTTCCTTTCGCACAACCCTATCAAAGGCTTTCTCAAGATCCACAAAACCGCAGAAAACCTTCCGGTCTATGGCCAGATGCTTCTCTACGATATTGCGGAGCGAGAAAACTTGATCCGTACATCCCCTTCCATTTCGGAAACCTCCTTGTGCGTCCCACAGCATTTCATCGGATTTCACCCTCATTCTCCTTTCAATCACCTTTCCATATACTTTTGCTGCTAAGCTGATCAAACTGATGGCCCTATAGTTGGCGCAGTCCATGCGTGACCCCTTGCCTTTATACAAGGGCACGATGACTGCGCGTCTCCAGTCCATTGGGACCCTTCCAGTTCTCCAGCATAGGTTGCATAGGTACCAGAAGGCGTCCCGGACGTAAGTGCCACCTAATTTCATCATCTCAGCTGTGATCAGATCAATTCCCGCTGATTTTCCATTTTTCAAGCTTCGTATCGACCATTCGATCTCATCCATAGTTATGCCTTCGTCGGACGCCGTCAACGTGGAGTAAGCATCCGACTCACTCTCATTGCCAGCGTCCAAGGCATACTCATACATTTCCTCAAAATATTCACTCCACCGTTCTAACACTTCCTGAGTGTTCGCAAGAATGACACCAGCTTTAGACTTTATCTTTTACATTCTGGATACCGACGAACCACTCCGAGACTTCTTTACCTCTCTCCAAAAGAGTTTGGTATTTGCCTCGAAGTTTTTCGTCAGCCTCTCTTCCTCATTCATAATTTGTCTTTCACGCTTCTCTTTCACTAAAGCCTTGGTTTCATTCTTGCATAGACGGTACATTTCTTTCTTCTTTTCTCTCATATTTTCATTTATAGGCAAAGATGATACGTAATCCAGCCACGCTTTTCTCTTTCTTGCTACGGAGGATTCAACCTCCGCATCCCACCAGGCATCTCCTTTCGTTGTTTTACGTCTCTTTGCGCATCCACAAGCTTCTTTTGCACTATCCACCATACTTTCTTTCAAAACTTTCCAACAATCATCCACATCTAAGTCGGAGAGGCTTGCATTTGCAAGTCTCTCACTTACCAGATGCACATACATTCTCCTTACACTTTCATCTTGCAATTTTTCGCTCATTATCCTTTCATGATCTCCGAAAGGGATACGCACTCGCCAGTGCCTCCACTTCCTAAAAAGGCCCACAAACCGGCTTACCACCAGGTAGTGGTCCGTCTCAAGAGTGGGGCCTCTAAAGGCTCTTGTATCCATTAGAACATTTCGGAGACGTCTATCTATTAAAATCAAATCAATCACACTTTTTTGGTCATTCCTTCTCCATGTATACGTGTGAATATCCTTATGATGAAATAAAGTATTCGACACGAGGAGGCCTCGTTCCATACATAAATCTAGTATTGACTTACCTGCTTCGTTCACTCTCTTATCTCCATACGGACCAAGAACAGCTTCATAGCTGTATCGCTTGGTCCCAACCCATCCATTCAAATCTCCACACATAATCACTCTTTCATTCCCTTCAGCTAAGTCCAGAACATCCCTCACAGACACCCAAAACTTCTCCAGTTCTTGAGCACACGCTGAGCTTACGGGAGCGTATGCTGCAACCAAAAATACTCGCGTGATGCCCAGTTTAATACGAACCCAGAGAAGTCTAGGCCCTACCAAACAGTAATCTCTTACACCAGTGGCTAAGCGAGAGGAGAGTACGACACCTACACCAGCACTGGCATGATCGTCCCGGTCTACCCCAGACCATAGGGCCATCATACCACCGGGCAGATCATCGGTGTCGCTCCCCTTGCGCTTAGTCTCTGTCACACATAAAGCATCCAAACGTCTATCATTCATTACGTCTATCAGTTCATTCGTCTTATCATTCAATCCACCTCTCACATTCCACGTGCCTATGCGGCACTCGGCTCGCCTCGTCCCGCCGGAATTGGCGCTGCGTGGTGGGTGGCGGCCCCCACCGCCGCATGCAGCTATATTCGCACCGACGGGGGCGGATCGGTGCGCGTCGCCTACGGGGGACGCCCTAATCCGCACGTCGGTGCGCTCTCGGTCCAGAATTGCAATCGACTGATTGGCAGGGGTCGCGAACTTCTGGCACATGACCCCCATCTTTACACACAAGTATTAAATTTTAGGAAAATTATATTGTAATAGTCATTATTATAGGCCAAATATACATTTTTTATTTTTTACCTGTCTACGCATGACGAAAAATTTGGTGTGGTGATAACCGATTATTATCTGAGGTAGGTATATATATTTTTATGAGAAAATGGGTCGAGCAAATTCACGCTAAAACATTTTTTTTTGTAAATAAATCATAAAAATACTATAGCCAAATAATAATGATAAAAAATTTATAAATGAGTACATATATGTATATACTAGTCTATATATACATATATATATATATATATAAGTTTTTAAATTATATATTATATTATTAATTATCCTCCGACATAAAACTTTCATCAACGATTATCTTAAGCTAAACGTAGGACGCGAGCGGGATAAACGTATGTATGTATGTATGTACATCTTCACGCCAAGTCCCTTGCGGGGTAGGCAGAGAGACCTGAGCGCCATAAGACGCGGTCCTTACATACTTCACTCGCTTCTGTGACATTCATAGCTCTTTTCATGCACGCTCGCCGGTTCCTGTGGCTCCTGGCATCACCTTCTGATAAAACACGACCAATTTGGTCATGGTAGGTTAGTCTTGGTCTTCCTCGACTCCTACATCCTTCCAATTTTGCATTGTATATCTGTTTCATCATTCTTTCGTCCCACATTCTTTCTGCATGTCCGAAACAACGGAGTAGGCCTTTTTTATCTAAACACCGACACTCTCTTTTAGACCAACTCTTTCTCTCACGTCTTCATTACGAACGCGGTCAGCAAGCGTTATGCCACAAATTTTGCGCAATGCTCTCATCTCGACCGCATTTACTCTACTTTCATGCTCTCTCTGCCATACCCAGCTCTCACTTCCATAAGTTAGCGTTGGGATTAGCATCGCGTTGTGTACAGCGAGCTGTGCCTTTTGGCTTAGATTTCGGCTGCCTAGAAGTATACCCAACGCTCCATTCACCCTATTCCCTGCACTCACTCGTCTCTCCACATCAGCGGTGTACCTTCCATTGCTGCTAAAAGCACTTCCAAGATATACAATCTCATTCACTTGCTCCAACAATACATCATCAACCGTAATCCTAGTGTTCGTTTTGGTTGTCTCTCTTTCAAATACCATTATCTTGGTTTTCTTCGCATTCAATTGTAAGCCTTTCTACATACAATCATGTTTCATTGTTTTAACTAGTATTTGCAGTTCGGATGGTGATTCTGCTATTATTACCACGTCGTCTGCATAAAGCAGGCAGTTGACCACTGAGTCACCCATTCGCATTCCCACATTCATATTTCTTATTCTCTGAAGACAACTGTCCAGATACCGGATGAATAGCGGAGCCGACAGCACGCATCCCTGTCTGACACCAATCAAACCAGGGCAACAAGCTGCCGTCCACCCACCCACACATGCTGTACAATCCTCATAAGTGGATTGCACAACACGGTGTGGGTCACCGTCAACCCCATATCTGGGCAAAATGTTCCAGAGTTTCTTTCGCACGACCCTATCAAATGCTTTCTCAAAGTTCACAATACCTCAGAAAACCTTCTGGTCCAAAGCCAGATGCTTCTCTACGATATTGCGGAGTGAAAAAACTTGATTGGCACATCCTCTGCCGCTTCGCCTGTGCTTCCCAAAGCATTCCATCGGATTTCACCCTCATTCTCCTTTCAATTATTTTTCCATACACTTTAGCGCTAAGCTGATCAAATTGATGGGCCTATAGTTGGCGGAGTCCATACGTGAGCCCTTGCCTTTATACAAGGGCACGATGACTGCACATTTCCAATAGCTCGGGACCCTTCCGGTTCTCCAGCAAAACCAGAAGGCGTCCCTTACATAGGTACCACCTAGCTTCATCATATCAGCTGTTACCATATCGATTCCCGGTGACTTTCCAACTTTCAAACTTCGTATCGACCATTCAATCTCATCCATGTTAATGTCTTCGTGGTACGCTGGCACTGCCGAGTCAATCACAGACTCATTCACAATACCAGCGTCATGGACATAATCATACATTTCTCTAAAATATTCACTCCACCGTTCTAACACTGCCTGAGTGTTAGCAAGACCACCAGCTTTACATCTTATCTTGTCCATTCTGGATGCTGATGAACCACTCCGAGACTTCTTTACCTCTCTCCAGAAAAGTTTGGTATTTGCCTCGAAGTTCTTCGTCAGCCTCTCTTCCTCACTCATAAGTAGTCTTTCACGCTTCACTTTCACTAAAGCTTTAGTGCCATTCTTGTATCGACGGTATATTTCTTTCTTCATTTCTTTCATACCATCACTCTGGTGCAAAGATGATACGTAATCCAGCCACGCTTTCCTCTTTTTATCCATGGAGGATTGAACCTCCGCATCCAACCAGGCATCTCCTCGCAGTGTTCTACGTCTCTTTGCGCATCCACATGCTTCTTTCACACTGTCCATCATACTTTCTTTCAGAACTTTCTAACATTCGTCTACATCTGAGTCGAAAAGTTCGCAAGTCTTTCACTGACTAGATGTACATACGTACCCATTACACTTTCTTCTTCCAATTTTTTTCTCCTTATTCTTTCATGATCCCCGAAAGAAATACGCACTCGCCAGTGTTTCAACTTCTTGAAAAGGCCTACAAATGGCTTATCACCAGAAAGTGGTCCGTATCAAGAGTGGGACCTCAGAAGACTCTTGTATCCATTAACGACTTTCGGAGACGTCCATGTATCAAAATCAAATCAATCCCACTTTTCTGTTCATTCCCTCTCCATGTATAAGTGTGAATATCCTTGTGATGGCAGAGCGTGTTCGACACAAGGAGGTTTCGTTCCATACATATGTCTAAAAGTAACTTAACAGCATCGTTCACTCTCTTATCTCCGTATGGACCAAGCACAGCCTCATAACTGCTTCGCTTGGTCTCAACCCATCCATTTAGATCACCACACATAATTCCCCGTTCATTCGCTTCAGCCAAATCCAGAATACCCTGTACAGTCTCCCAAAACTTCTCGAGCTCCTTGGGATCAGCAGACCTCACAGGAGCATATACTGCAACTAAAAACCACTCGCGTAATCCCCAGTTTTATCTTAACCCAGAGAAGTCTTGGACCTACTTAATCGTAATCTTTCACACCAAAGGCCAAGCGAGATAAAAGCACGACACCTACGGCAGCGCTGGCATGAACGTCCTAGTCCACCCCGGACTACAGGGTCATCATGCCACCGGGCAGATCTTCAGTGTCGCTTCCCTTTCGCTTGGTCTCTGACACACACAAAGCATCTAGGCATCTGACGTTCATTATATCTATCAACTTATTCATCTTATCTTTTAGACCACTTCTCACATTCCATGTGCCTATACGACACTCAGCTCTCCTCGACCCGCCGGGATGGGCGTTGCGTGGTGAGTGGCGGTGGGTTTTTTAAGCTTTAAGCGTGTACAATTCCCCATAAACACGTGCTACAGAATGATGATAAACAAATTTTCCGGTAGATGGCTTGGACCTGAGCACCAGTTGCTTTTTTGTACGGTCTTTTCTCTTACGTCAACAATGCCAATAATATATTTGCTTATATCTCTGACCGGTCTACAGGAAACATTGTATCGAGAAGATTTGTAGCCAAAGCTTATCGTTTGTACAACGTCACTGCTGATATCACAGCAAAGTCATTATGGTCTTACTGGTAACCTCACTCACTCTCAAGAACACAACAACCCTCCAGGGAGCTGTTATTTGGCTGCAGTTTACTGTGAGGTGGCACTTTACCAGACGGGTTACTTTGATACGTTCTATCTCTCTTGAAAACATCTAGACCAAGACAAAACAGTCGTGTTCATGCAAATGTGATTATGTGTGGGAGTCGAACCAACGAGCGTTGGTGTTAAAGTAGCATTGCTAACCACTTCGCTATGGAGCTCGTCAACTCTAAAACGTCACGTGGGCACGCGTTGGGCATCGCGTAATGATAGATGAATAGAGATTTTAGCCGACGATAATGTGATGTTAACGATGATCAATGAAACTCGAATATAGGTGTCACAATAGTGCGCCCTTACTCCGACAATAGCCTGGCGGCTATTGTTCCATAGTATAATCACATCAAATACGAGAACTATCTTGTACGAACGACATACCACTTACGACTTTGTAACCACAAAATAAAGTTCAATTCTATGATAAACCGACTTTTGTAATGGGTACCTTGTTTTTGATTAGATTTTTTTTTTCGTTTATAAATGTAGTCCTTTGATGATACTATGTACCTAATTTTGGTGATGATTTGATGAAAATATCGTTTAGATAAACTAAAAAAGTAAGAAATAAAAACTTTTAAATAAAAAAAGTTAGTAGAGGATATACGGTTCAAGTTTTTTCACTCAGCAACATTGTGGAGAAGCATCTGACTATAGACCAGAAGGCTTTCTGCGGTTTTGTGGATCTTGAGATTTGATGAAGCATTTGATAGTGTCGTGCAAAAGGATCTCTGGAACATTTTGCCCTGATATGGGGTTGACGGTGACCTGCTCCGTGCTGTGCAATCCACTTATGACGATTGTCGCCCTGGTTTGACATGAACATTGGTGTCAGACAGGGATGCGTGCAGTCGGCTTGGCTATTCACCCTGTATCAGGACAGTTGTCTTCAGAGAATAAGAAATATGAATGTGGGAATGCGAATGGGTAACTCAGTGGTCAACTGCCTGCTTTATGCAGACGACGCGGTATTAATAGCAGAATCACTATCCGAACTGAAAACACTAGTTACAACAATGAAAGATAAAGAAAGTCTTATAATTAAATACGAAGAAACCCAAGATAATAGTATTTGAAAGAGAGACAACCAGAACGAACACGAGGATTACGCTTGATTATGTAGTGTTAGAGCAAGTGGATGAGATTGTATATCCTGGAAGCGCTTTCAGCAGGAATGGAAGGTACACCGCTGATATGGAGAGACGAGTGAATGCATGGAACAGCGTGAATGGAGCGTTGGGTAAACTTCCTAGCCGTAGGAACCGGCGAGCGTGCATGAAAAGAGCTATGAATGTAGAAGAAGCGAGGGAGGTGTGTAAGGGCCGCGTCTTATGGCGCTCGGTTCCCTCTGCCTACCCCGCAAGGGACCTGGCGTGAAAATATTCGTACGTTACTTAACTCACCGGTATCTCAGAAACGGTTAAACTAGTTCGGTAGTGCAGATCGTGTTCTATTCAAAATTATCAAGACACGGTCACAAATAATATTACATTGTATTTGACTAGTTGTTAGGTAGTCATTAAAAAAATTCATTGACCAACTTTCATTATGCCTTTGATTGCGTGTCAGGCCGTTATTTACTATACGTGGACAACACTGAAAGTGTTTAGAAAATCATGCACGGTACGATATAGAAACCTATTAATATTTTTATTGCTTATCGAAATATTCTCCATCCACTCTAAACACCGTCGCATGGGATGGAAGCATTGACTGAAGCAGTGAGCCCTTCTTACATCTTCCCAAAAGGTTCCTTAATCGAAATTTATTTAAGTATTTCATCGGCAACTTTTCTTAGGTCAATTCTTACGCATTGACCATTGTTCCGTGAGTCCATTCCTATAATCAATTGCTTTTTTGTGTACATTGGACGTAGGTTTGAAAAATAAACTTTTGACGAACTCGGTGGCGGAGTGGTTAGTAATGCTACTTTTTTTTATGTGGGTCACCTGATGGTAAGAGGTCACCACCGCAACACTAAAGGGTCACTGATCCGTTGCCAGCCTTTTTAGGGAAACATAAGCTCTTTTCTTGCATCCATATCGTATTAGTTCGGGAACAGCGCTGATGGTAATTTATTCCACAATTTCACCGTACGTGGTAGAAAATGCCTAAAAGCATAATGTAGTGGATTGCCTGTCATCAAGATGGTGAGGGTGAAATTTAAGTTTGTGGCGAGTGGTACGATATTGGAACTCAGCGGCTGGTATTAAATTGAACAGCTCCTCCGAACACTCCCCATGATACAATTTGCACTGTACACTAAGAGAAGCAACGTCTCTTCGCGTACAAAGCGACTCCAGCCGAGCGGAGATCGCTGGGTCGCCGACGATTCGGACTGCTCTACGTTGTATGCGAACAAATGGAGTAAGCAAATATTGTGGCGCGCCGGTCCAAAGATGTGAACAGTATACCATGTGAAGTCGGACCTGGCCCTTATAAAGTTGAAGGCGATGTTGAGGTGTAAAGTATTTTTTAGCTCTATTGATCACAATATATCCGCGAAGCTGTACATCGCTCGATATGACGATACCCAGGATACCGATGCTAGGCGTAACACTGAGGGTATACCTTCTAATTGAGGAACTAGGATAAATAGGGACTCTTTCGCAGTAAATGCGCAAACTTGTGTCTTTAGGGGATTCAGTTGAACTAAATTCGGTCTACCCCAATCCGAGACCTGTTCTCGTGATGTCTCAATTTCAGACACAAGCTGTGATCGGCACTCATTGAATCAATCCCGAGAGATATAGGCTTGACCAGGGTATTTTGCGTCCACTGTGTTGTCATTCGCATAGCAATTAATGTCACGCACGTGCAGCAAGTCATTGATATGCAGAAGGAACAGAGTGGGAGACAACACACAGCCTTGTGGGACGCCAGCGTTCAGTTCAGTGGATCCGAGCACGCACCGTTAACCACGACCTTGATGCTCAGACCATCTGGTTAGTACCTTCACCTCACACAAAACCCCAGTCAAAGAGCAATTCCCTGGATAGTTGTTGTGTTATTAAAGGAGGAGTTGCTGTTTTAGCAACAAAGGTGGCTTATATTCTTTGTATTTTTAATTTATTATTCAATGGTGTTTATGAATTTAATTTTGTCTTTTAATAGGTGCCGATATGGACGGCATTAATTTTATATAAATATTATTGTGTGAAATCCTAAATGTAATTATATTAACTAGTTAAAAATATTTATGTTCATATGCTAATAAGGCGTATCATGGCTGTACTTACTGTTTTTATATTATAACACCAATGTTTACCCATGTTAATGAACGATTAAATGAATTATGAATTATGGCTACACGCGAGCTATGTTATGTGCCTTAAGGTATTGCAAGCGTTTATAGGGTATGTTAACTACTTTAGATCAGGTGGGCCGTATGCTTGTATGCCTTCCGATGTTATATAAATAAATTAGAAATAAAAAAAAATTATCAAAATATGAAACCAACTTCGTTGAAGTCAAGGCCTATTTCTTTTAATCTGTTTTGGCGTCGATTCAATGACGTTGGTTTTACTTTTATATCTTTAAGACTTACTAATTTTACATTTCATAATGTCACAATAAACAAGAAGTTTGATTTAATTATTACGTATGTCAACGAAACACATAGGTAGGTATTTTTTATACAACGTCGGGAGGCATACAAGCATGGGGCTCGTCTGATGTAAAGCATATACCGCACCATAAGAACGCTTGAAATACCCGAAATATAGCTTGCGCGATGCCACCTACGCTGCTGACGCAGCAACCCCTTAGGAGTGGTAACCTCACTAACTCCCGGAACACAACATCCCTCGATGGAGACACCATGTGCGGTTTTTCTGTGAGGAGTTCATGAAGAGATGGTACGTTATTTTAGCTGTGGAACGAGCTCCCAGCTGAGGGTTTTCCATGGGACAATGGCATGGAATTCTTGAAGAAATGCGTGAAGAGGTTTTAGAGGGTTGGCAACGCACGAGTGACATCCCCGGTGTTGCAAATTTCCATAGGATACGATGACTGTTTACCATCAGGCAGGCCGTATGCTTGATTTCCAACTTAGTGGTATAAAAAAAAATTTAAGCACTTCGTCTGTTGGTGATACCTTAAGTTTTTTGTGGAGAACGTCGCGGTGATTGATGCATCTTAGTTAGCCCAGCGTGACCCATGGTTTGAGAATATGTTTTATATTAAGGATTTTTCGAACAGTAGTATTATTGACACATCTTTTATATGCATTGTTAAAATTTCAATTACTTCATTAGGCTCTTTAATATCTCATATGTATGTGAGCTCAGTATTTTTAAGTGAGTTTTCAGCGACTTCATAAATAATAAATGGTTTCACTTTAGGTGAGTTATCTTTATCAAGGGAGATTAGATTTACTAGAACAAGAAAGTGATCAGTAATGTATGTTTTAATAAGAAATGTTTGGGCTTTTGAGTTGATTTTGAGATTAATATGATCGAGCCAGTCCTCTCCAAATCACGCGTGGGAAACAGGTGAGCAGCCAAAATACTATTTTAGCAAGAAGATTAAGGTAATCAGCACATACGTGGTTATATAGCTATATTTATATCACCAATGATGGCAATCGTTTTGTGTTCAGGAACTAGTTTCAGGTTTAGTTCCAATGATGTAAGGAAAGTGTCTATATTTTTATACGATAATGATCTATATATGCAAAGAATGGCTGTATGTAAACATTTAATTACGAGGCATTTTGCGTTATATAATGATGGTTCCTGCACGGAATGGCGGGTATTTTTATGTACATACACGACAACGATGTCATTCTGATTGTGACAAACAGATGAGTAGTGGACAATACAATTATCTAATTGGGGTGGCGGTTTGTGATAAAATACCCAGCATTCTGTGAAGATTAAAATATCGCAGTCCATTTTTAGTCGTTTAAGAAGAACAAGAAAATGGTCAAAATTTTAATGCTTCTGATATTGTGTGTTATAATTTTAAGATTATTTGTTGAGTTATATAGTAGATTTATACAGTCCCGAGGTTCTACTGAAGTTGCCTCATATACAGCTATGTTATCTAAATCTATTTGTATATTAGTGACATTATTCATAATAAAAAGATGTGAATAATGGTGTACTTCAAGGAGCAATGTAGAATACGAAATCGTTTTACGTTGAACAAATTTTGATCGGTTTTTCACACAGCAGTTTACAGTCAAGTATATATATAATGAATACAAAATAAATTATTATATTTTAATCTGCAGTAAATGTGGTTTGATCAATTGTGTGTGTGTGTGTTGAATTGTGTAGTATATTGTAGTGTTTTTGATTATATGCTTCATATCTTTATAATTAACAAAGTTAAAACAGTGCATGCTAACCCTTGAACGAGAAATAAACAGTCATATACTAGTAGTTAAAAATTTTCAAGTCCTCTTCACTGGACACACGCAATGCTTTTGAACGTTCTCCTTACGTAGGTACTATGTACTGTGCAGCAGAATTTATGGTTGTTTTCACTTGCAAATTTACTGGACATCGCGGATATTTTTTTTTGTTTGGGCTTTGAGGCATTCAGATATGTAAATTGGTTCTACTGATTCGGCGATATTCGCATGTCTTGTGGTGAGGTTGGTTTTTTTTTCTCCCGTTTATATTTTTTCACAGTTTTTAACACAGATTCTTTTTTCAGCACAGTAGTGAAATCAACGATTATTGGCATTTTGGGTACCGACTTGTCGTTGTACCGAAAGCCTTCTTTGATGTTATTGTCCATAATATCCACGCCCAACGCGATTCCAATGTCTTTAACCGAACTCAATAGTTGTACGTGCAGTTGAGTTGAATAGTACGTGCCTTATGACTGAGAGGTTTTCTAGAACACGATCCAAAACAGTCTCTTGATACACTTTGGCTGAAGTCTTCATTCTTTTTTCACCAAAATTAAACTTTGTGACTCCTTGATTAAGCTCCCACCACCAAACTATTACAGACGCAGGATGATGACCACATTGTACCTTTCCGACAACTTGGGCGGCCTCTTTAGAACTATGTGCGTACACTGTGTTATTTTGCTTGTTGTAGTGCTCTTCAATCGTTAAATTTTTTTCAGCAGTAAAGAGGACAATTGTGTACTTTTCACCTGCGTATCGAAATAGAAGGCATTTTGATCGATCCACTCTTTGGAACTGTAGGCATTCATTTAGGGCTTGTCCCGTACATCGACGATAAACACCGAGCTTCAGGTCTTGATTTATTATACGCGACAGATTCCTAGCGAGAATCTTCATTTCTCGCGATAAGATTTTTTATTTCCTAATGAGGTTTCGCCGAATTTTGACTTTAACAGCATTAACAGACTTTGTAGTTCTAACAGCATGCGGTCATTTCGATCTTTTATGGTCTTCAACAGAGAAATGTTGGTATATCTGTAGATAGTACGAATAAGAAAATACAACGGATACCAAGCTTTTGAAGCGTCTTGAATATGACCGATGGCTCCATACCCACTTTGTGCAAGGCAATTACTGCAATTCTATTTTCTTTAAGACCCAATTCCATATTATAATTTGATAATAAACACAAAACAATATGTAAAACGGGAATAAATCTAACATAACAAACGCATTCCAAATTCAAAATAATTAAAGAGTTGAAAAAAAGAAAAGTTTCTATGTAACAGTATTTATAGCCAGACTAGTTATATCTGTTATAGCTATGGTCTCTGAATATGGCGATTAATATTAAATTTCTATGGAACGAGTTCACAAATACCAAAATAATTTCATAATTTTCATTTATATTCTTTCATTTGTTAAGTGAACTCAAATTCGATATGCCAATATATTTGATTATACTGCTCTGTGCGCGGTTATTAATATTTTAGTATCGAAATTCGAATCTAGGTCAGGTTCAACACGATGATGCCAAATCTGTTTATTACCGCCGCACGTCATCGAGTATTTTTGGAAACTACTCTTAGGATGTACTCATTATAGCCTCATTTCAAAGATGACCGTATTTTTTGTGAGTATGTTGCGCTATCTTTGATAGCACACCATTATTTGTCCGTTAGATGCTTTATAACAATACTTCCCTGTCACTGAAAGGAATCTGATACCTATGCGATAGGTTCTGTATAAGTTTAGTAAAATTTACCAAATTTAAGTTCATTATAGCCAACTTTCAGGACAGGCAGTGGTGAAACGCGCTGTTACACTAGTTTGCCCCAAAGCTCGTGAATTCGATTCCCACACAGTACAAACATTTGTGTACATGAACATGTCTGTTTGTCTTGGTCTGGGTATTTTTAAGAGAGGTAGTTCGCATCAAAGCAGCCCGTCGGGGGAAGTACCTTCGCCTCACAGAAAACCGCAGCCAAATAACAACTCCCTAGAGGGTCTTTGTGTTCCTGCGTGTTAGTGCGGTCACCAGTACGCGCCTAAGAAGTTGCTGTTTTAACAGCATAGATGGCATCGCGCGAGTGATACTTAAATATTGTAGTTATTCGAAGGCTACGGTAACCGGATCTTTACAACAGCGGGAGCCACACTATGATACAGTCTGTCTAATGTAAATTGGGTACTATATATATGTAGTTAGTCTAATGTAAATTGGGTACTATATATATATAGTATATTTAGTAGCTTATAAACGCTTGCAATACACGGAGTATAGCACGCGCATTGCCATCTCCGCTTCTAGTTCAGCAACACAACTACCTCAGCAGCTTAGTAATAAACTCACTCACTCACAGGAACACAACAACCAGGAAATAGAGTTGTTATTGGGCTACTGTTTTCTGTGTAGTGGAGATACTTCCCCAGTCTGACTGCTTCCACGCCCCACCTTTCTTAACTTAGCTTAACGGCTGCCGTCTATCTAAAACAACCGTAGTAGACGGTTTAACGTACCCTCCGAGAACGGCGGTACTCAAGATCACTAAATCCACAGACAAGCTCATATCGACGTTACTTAACTTATTGACTCTCCGGTAAATTCTTAGAACATTAGAATATCTCCAACCACAAATCTTCATTACTTGCTGTGTAACTTTTAACTGTGTACAGTCCACCGACAGTGCTTAATTCTTTGCGCCGTAGACCAATGCGATTTGTTAATTTACCATAATAATTATGAGGTGAACATAGTTGCTTACTAATATACTCGTACAAATTGTGAATGTTTGCCACAGTCGAAAGTTCACCGTTTCTGGTCCATATGTATGCCGTACACGTAAAACGTAACTTAACTACTGCATAAAGTTCTGTTTGAATTGCAAATGCAAATTATGCTTCTAGAACTAGCCGTCGCCGCTTTCGTAACTCTATATACAACTAAGTAAATAATTAGTTAAAATATGAAATGAATTATTGACTGCACAGTATATCAACGCGGAGCGTAAACTGCTACGTCTAGTTTAAAAATCGTCAGGAAGGAAATAAAGCTCATTGTGTTGTTCACTACTTACTATATTGCTGAAAACTAATATAGCTGAAGGTACAATCAGTAATTAAGCAATATAAGTATCACCAGATACGATATTCTACAATGACTCTTGTGCTGACGATCTTGCTACTGACTACCAACCGCATAGCGAAAGTCCTATTCCGGCTCACATGCCACTTCCAGTGCGATTGTCGAACGAAGTCAACTGACGAACCAAATATAAACCGAAAGTAGCACATGCGCGTGGATGTTATATTTCCCAAAATAAGAATTTTCGATTAACAATTATTAAAAATCATAACAGAATTGTACAATGAATTTAACATTATGTACGTAATAAATCTCGCCCATTTTGATACCTACGTACTATTAATGTGAATAATTACTAATGTTAAAGTTACTAGTACTATGAATTTAATGAAATTCTTAGATGTATGCAAATTTAAAGACAAGATTTTCCGAAAGCTACTTTTAATTGAAGCCTCGAAATTGTTGTATTAAGTTTAAAGTTAATTAGTCTACCATGAAACAATTAGAAGTGAGTTTCTTCTCCTTCTTAACGTTATCCCGTTTCCTTTTTCGTTAGGATAGCCGGGATCCGCTGCCTAAGCGACTGTTGTCAGACCTCCAAAACCTAGAGGTAAAACCTTTTTTAGATAAGGAACGTCTTTGGAAATATAATTTCTTGAATGTGCAGGTTTCCTCACAATGTTTTCCTTCACCGCCGAACAAGTGATACTTACAAATATGTACATGAATTCGAAAACACGAATTTAGCAGTTCACGCCAGGATTTGTACCGGGGACCACAATACGCCAGTTTCTTAAGCACTGGGCTGTCACTGCTCTAAGTAGGTACTGAGTTTGCACTTACACTTTTAAAAAGAAAATATTTGAAAAGATTTCTAATATCAATAAGAAGCCAACAATAATTTTACAGAATTCTTGATTATCTGTATGTCTGTTCAACGAGCATACTTGAAAGCGGCGTAGCTGATGTGAACGGATTTCTGTTGTTATATAGCCAAGCAATTTCGCATAATACAAACAAATATGATACGTTCTGATAAAACATGGTGGACAAAATCCGCAATACAGCGCTCTTTGTCTTAATAATTTGTAACGTTTTAACTAACTGCCTACCTTGCACTTTGATGTTAGATGTTAAATGCCTCGCCTCCCAGTATTGCCAAAATATAGTGTTTTTTTTTGGTTCTTTTTATCCCCGAGGGTAAAGGCAAAGGGATCTAGCCCATACAGCCAAGTCATCAGTTTAAAACCATTTGAAAATCTTAATTCTATGTTCCAGCTTCAGGAATTTTGCTGAAAAAATACTTGGGTAGTGTATCTCGACCCAATCAACCCAGTTTAAATGTCACCCATAAAACGATAGTGATTTTTACAAGGTTTTCTTGATGAACTTATTCACGTCTTCCAAAAAGTGCATAAACGTGTTATATTTGAGTTTTTCATTACTGTATAATTTCACTAGCACTTATGTTACAAAATACTATCGTCACATAAAACAAATTTTATACTGAATTGTAAAAATTTCAAGTATAAGAACAATGTAACTCGTCAAAAGCGCGGGAAGAAGTCCCAAAATATAGTGTATAATACTTGTATTTGACATTTGTCACAACGTCTATAGTATTTGTATTTGGCATTTGTCTTGTCTGTGATTCATTCCAATAAAACATTGCAGCTCTAATGTGAATGGCGTTTTGATCCAACAGGACTTCGCCATCCGAGCAATGCATCCACCGCCCACATAGCACTTGGTCGTGATAGGTAAGGTTTTGTCTTTCTCGCCTCCGACATCCTCCCGCCTTGCGTTGTATTCCTGTTTCGTCATCCTTTCATCCCGCATTCTTTCAATACGTCGCGCCGTAACCAAGGGATTATGCCTCTTCTACCACCACCGGCAATCTTTTCAGACTAATTCTTTTTCATAATTGTAATTGCGAACGCCCTCATTCGCTAATACTTGGAGCATACTGGAACTTTCTTATAATACCCACTGTACAATAACAATTACATTATTTTAAATGAATTTTGGAGAACTCTACGGGAACATATCTTTTTAACATGCGAGATTGTCATTTGTTTTCATAGTGGTAGTTCAATACTTGCAAGAGACTTCAATTAGCTTTTTTTTCATACAACTACAGCAGGCAGGCAGGTTACAGTGACTGCTTGACATCAGGTGATGCGTATACAAGCATACACCCCACCTGATGTAAAGCGGTTACCGTAACATATGAAAGCTTGCAACACATTAAGTATCAATCGCGCAGTGCCACCTCTGCTCTTAAAACAGCTACCCCTTAAGAGCTTACTAGTGACCCCGCTCACTTCCAAGAATACAACAACCCTCCAGAGATTTGTTATTTTGGTTGAGGGTTTCTGTGAGGTTTCTTTTAAATATTTTACTACATACTACTACCTCTCTTAAAAAAATTAGAAACATTTTCTCGTCCAAAATACCTCAATGTCTCAAGAGAAAAGTCTTACCAGTATGTGTTGCCCGTGATGGCTTATAGCACAGAAACGTGATCAGAGAGAGCCATGCTTGGAATTTCTCTGCGAGATAGATTCAGAAATTATCACATCCGTAGCACAACTAGCGCTACCAACGTCGCTCTAGCGATCAGCAAGCTGTAGTTGCAGTAGCTCGGCAGGCCATGTAGCTCGGAGAATCGACGGCCGTTGGGGCAGAAAGGATGTTGAATGGCGACCACGATGGACTGACGATGTAGGTCGATGCAGGGAGTCGATGGATGCAAGCAGCACAGAAACGGTCGCTGTGGAGACTTCCAACCAGGGCCTTCCCCTGGTACCTATGTACGGCAGTGGACGTCCTTCGGCTGATATAATGATTAGTACTTCTGTTAAGGATTTACCAATAATGCCCCATCGTAGCTCTGTGTTCAGTAAGTTGAGACATGAACGCAATCATCTCCATGACAATGCGCGTGAATGTCGACCGTAAAACAAATAATTTACACAATGATACAAATAAAAATATTTGTTAGCCATTGGAATGAGCCCAGTGTAAAAATACCGTTTGGCGATTGAAAGTGGTGTGTTCAGGAAATAAAGAATTACAGCAAATGGAGTTTTTTTAGCGCAAATTTGTCTTTATAGGGTCGAATTGTACCAAGTTCGACCGCCTCCAGTCGAAAACTTTACATAAAGTGGCTTCTTTTTCAGACACAAGTTTAACGCGGCTTTCCTCCACAAAGGGACGAGGGATATTAGCACGGCCTGTATAATAACTGTCCCCGGTGCTATAACATATCATTGATATGCAGCAAAAACAGCGCCGGGGACTGAACAGGACCCTGTGGGACGCCATTTATAACCATTCTATCGGAGCAACTGCCGTCTACTGGCAAGCTCGGTGGCGCAGTGGTGAAACGCGTTGTTCCACTACTTTGACACCAACGCTCGTGGGTTCGATTCCCACACAGTACAAACATTTGTGTGCATGAACATGTCTGTTTGTCTTGGTCTGGGTATTTTCTATGTACGAGTATGATAAGTATGTATTTACAAAAAAAAAAGTATTTACGTATGTTCATCAGTTGTCTAGTACCCATAACACAAGCTTCACTTACTTTGGGGCTAGATGGCGCTGTGTAATTTGTCCGGCAATATTTAATTTTTAATTTAACTCATTTGCACAAACCCTCGAGTAGCCCGTATGATGGTAACTTCGATAGAAGACCCCGATGCCAGACCCGATCGAACGCTTTCACCATATCTAGGCTGACTGCCAATGTCTCACCTTGACTCTCAATCGCCGAAGCCCAGCGGTGTGTTAGATACACTAGAAAATCACCAGTCGCATGACCGTGACGGAAGCCGGTCGCTGATCGAACAATGATCCTCTAGGTATGCCAGGAGTCGTGTATTTATCACACGCTCCATCACCTTGGAGAGAAGGGAGGTTATGGAAATAGGCCTGTAATTCGATAGATCTGATCCGTTACCCTTTTCGGCCACTAAATGCACATTAGCGGAAGACGGGGCTTGCCCAGTTGAGTACGAAAGCACGAAAAAAACGCGGTAAAATAGAACACAACTTAGAACTCACTGCCAGTATGTCATCTGGCCCACTCGACTTATGAATGTCGAGAGAGAGTAATGCCCTCCGGACATCTCGCTGGGTAGTTGATATTTCCGGCATTGAGCTACCGCATCACGGGATGGTAGGTGGCACAGTTCCCCCGTCATTCAAGTTCGAGCAAGAGACAAAGAGATTACCCACTAGATCGGCTTTCTCTTTAGCACTTTCTTTTTTCTTTTTCCTTCTTATATTTCCCTCAGTAGCTTTTGCAAGCGGCCAGAAAGAAGGCTTACAAGCCGCTCGCCAACTCAATTGACCAAATTAAATTTCGCCCTAGCTATCACCCACTTACTGGATCTCGAGGCAGCATTCAATTTCCGCACTTCAGCGAAACACGTCATTCGAGTAAGTACATAAAAAAGGTTAAGTACGTTATGCCATTGTATCTGGACATTAGGGTAAAATGACAGTTACATTCTTTTGTTAGTTTGGAGATACTAGCTTTCTCTAATTCATACTATTATAAACTGACAACGTGTGAACTAAAGCCTTTTCATTTGAATCAAGATTGGCACCTCTGTAGTAGGATCATTATGGGAAGATGACTGATGATGATGACTCCGGTAGAGTTCTTGAGAATAAACTGCTCAATAGCTGGTGTTATTATCGGATTTTTGGAGTTGCCCATTTTGTGAAGCTTATAAATGTTAATATGAGATCTCTCTCTGTATCTAAACGAAACCATCATCGTTTTAGCACAGCGATATTGAACTAATAGCTCAATCTGAGTACTGCTAATAACCATATTGTTATCAACAATACTTGAACTATATTCCCTACTTATACGTCTTAGACGTTAGGGTTATCACTACTTATTGGGTAGACTACGAGTACAACCCATGGTCCGGTACAATTTATGTGCCATCTTACCAAGTTACGTTGCATAAAAATAGTATAATTATACTCAATAGTCGAATTTACGCGATTTTGTTCGCATATTTAGTTCTCAACAACTAAATATCTACATACAATTATTCAAACTATTAGGTATCATAAAAAGTTTTAGATATAATAAAATAAGAATTAGATTCAGAGTTTTGTCAAAGAGAAAAGGTGCCTGCCGTTTCCGAACCGACAACATTTCTAAAAGAAATAAATTTTGGTTTCTGTTCAATGACAGACATCCCTCAGTAGTTTAAAATTTAATTTACAATAAACAAACTTGAGTAAGATCTAATTACAAGTCTTTACTTGTAATTAGGTCGTACTAAAAAAATACAGAAAATTGAAAAATAGAAAAAGATAAATTAGACTAGATATATTTTTTTTGTTTTTACGCCCGAAGTAAATGCCGCCCTTTCACCCGGATCTACGCGTGCCTTTACAGGTCTCATAGCAGTGATACAACACAGCTCGTTTATTCGAGCACCTGCAAATGGCGACTGACAAAGTCATCGAGCAGTATCCCTCCGCGGAAATAGCGATTTTGGAAGACTTTAATGCCCATCATACCGAGTGGCTTAGCTCTGGGTGCACTGATTACACGGGGAGATCCGGTCATGTATTTGCTCTGGCTTTTTGGTTTCTCCCAACTGGTTCATTCTCCCATGAGAATACCAGATATAGAGTATCAAACAAGCTCTCTACTGGACATTCTGCTGACTACACCTCCTGATGAGTATAAAATCATATTTCAAATCAGAGGGCATTGAAACCTGTGCGACTGCAGTAACTACGGCGATACTGAATGGCATGGACTGCTACATTCCAAACCGCTTAGTAGCTGCTGCGGGAACTAAAAAGGGACCAGGGTTTAATCGGTCATGTAGCCAATGCCAATGTTCTCAAACAGGCTGCCTACAAGGCTTGGACCACGGCGTGTGCTAATGGGGATCTAGATGTCTTTGTTCTGAAACGTAAATTGAATGCTGCCTTGAAATCTTGATTCAAATGAAGAGCTTTTAATTCACACTTTGCCAGTATATATAGTATGAATTAGAGAGAGCTAGTGTTTCCAATCTAATAAAATAATGTAACAACTGTAATTTTACCCCTAATGTCCAGATGCAATGGCTTAACGTACTTAACTTTTTTTATGAACATACTAGTGAAGTGTTTCTCACTTCAGCGAAACACGTCATTCGAGTAAGTACATACT
This sequence comes from Pyralis farinalis, assembly GCA_947507595.1. Classification (NCBI taxonomy): domain Eukaryota; kingdom Metazoa; phylum Arthropoda; class Insecta; order Lepidoptera; family Pyralidae; genus Pyralis; species Pyralis farinalis. Next base: position 16,300,871 of record OX382273.1, read on the forward strand.
AATTAATCTGTGTGGACATTCCAGTTCTACGCTATCATTCATTTTATTTGATACCTGAAGACCCTTGAGAGGAGTAGGCCATCAGACTTCCTTGATTTACTAACAATCCATCAGCTAATAGGTACCGAATAACGACAATTATTTCAATCTAGTATCTGCATACTCGTACTTCGGTCTTAGGATTTCTCTTGGCTTTTTTTCAAGTGTTTACGTTCAAGAGAAATTCCGCGGGATATTTTAAGCTTTTGGCAGTGCAATGAACTTAAAAATATTATTGTTTCTTTTATTAAAATTAGAATAAACTGTTTAATTATACAACGCATAAGGATTACCTACTATTCTGCAGAAAATATAAATACATATAAGACGTGACAAATAGCCTTAGTCAAATTTAATTTCTCACTATGGCACTTTCATGCATATGTGCAACATGTATAACTGTATTGTCTTAGGTTATACATTGAATTAAACAATTTTTAATGGAATACTTCCGTTAAAAGTTGTTTAATAAAAAACTTCCGTAGCTATATACATGTATAACTGTGCTAACATTAGTGTTTAAACTCTACGGTTGTCATTTGTCACATTAGTGGCATGAAAAGGCATTCAAAAAATCTCCATAAATATATTTTAAATTTATATATTATTAAACAACTTCACAAAAGGAGATTTTTTTGGAAGTTTCTTTTCCTGTCTTTGTTATATTATATTTTTAACCTATGACTTTAAAATACGTCAACTAATTTAATCCCATATAAATAGGGATAGAATATGCTATTCGTTAATAACCTAGCGTTAAAACTTTCGTTATCAGACATTCTTTACTCTTTTGTTTTATTTATAATCCATTCATCATTAAATTAATTCTTTATAAGTACTTAGTCTGACCATAAATACTGTTACAATTAGAAATAAACAAAATATTACATTTGAATTTGGAATCTGTCATAATGTTGTTTTTGAGACTTCTTCCCGCGCTTTTGACGAGTGACATTGTTGTTATATTTGAATTTTTTTTTCACACACAATTCAGTATAAAGTTAGTTTTGTGTGACAATTTTGATAGTATTTTGTAACATAAGTGCTAGTGAAATTATACAGTAATGAAAAAGCTCAAATATAACACGTTTAAGTGCTTTTTGGAAGACATGAATAAGTTCATCAAGAACACCTTGTAAAAATCACTATCGTTTTACGGGTGGTATTTAAACTGGGTTGATTGGGTCTAGGTACCCTTCCCAAATATTTTTTCAGCACAGTTCCTGAAGCTGGAACATAGAATTAAGATTTTCAAATGGAAGACTTTGACACTGGCAAAAAGTAGCAACACTATTGCCATATATATATATATATATATATATATATATATATATATATATATATATATATATATGTATATAATGTTGTTTTTTATGATTGTTCATTGAGTTTTCTCATTTTGGCACCAATACATGTACAATATTTTGCGATATTAAAATGCAGTGGGGTGATACAGATAACCGAATCGCTGTGATTGCATTACACGAAGTAGGTATGGAGCCAAATGCAATTTTTAAAACTCTCCATACGCTTGGTATTAGTAAAATGTTTGTGTACCGGGCTATTGATAGGTAGGTACAATGATCAAGATCTGGCCGTCCACGTAGTGTTCGTACGAAAAATGTGGTCAAAAGCACTAAGTGAAAGAATTCGAAGAAATCCTGTCCGAAAGCAAAAGATTTTATTTCGGGAGATGAAGATAGCACCTAGAACCATGTCGCGTATTTTAAAAGATGACTTATTACTTGCAGCCTATAAGAGACGTACTGGTCATTTCTTAACTGATAATTTAAAAAAGAAAAGGATGGTAAAATCGTAACAACTACTGAAGCGGTACGCAAAGGGAGGTCACAGAAAAATTTTGTTTAACAAACAAAATGACCGTATTTATGCTCAAAGCTCTAAGGAAGCTTCCCAATTAGTCGACAGAGTGCAACGTGGGCACTATCCGACTTCAGTGATGGTTTGGTGGGATATTAGCTATGAAGGAGTGACTGAGCCATAATTTTGTGAAAAAGGTATCAAAAAATCGGCACAAGTGTATCAAGATACCATTCTTGAGCAGGTAGTAAAGCCCCTTAATAACACCATGTTCAATGACCTGTTCAATAACCAAGAATAGTTATTCCAGCAAGACTCGGCGCCGGGTCATAAAGCTCGGTCTACGCAGTCTTGGTTGGAAACGAACGTTTCGGACTTCATTAGAGCTGAAGTCTGGCCGTCGTCTAGTCCCGATCTTAATCCGCTGAATTATGATTTATGGTCAGTTTTAGAGAGTACGGCTTGCTCTAAACGCCATGATAATTTGGAGTCCCTAAAACAATCCGTACGATTGGCAGTGAATAATTTTACCCATGGATAGAGTGCATGCTTGTATTGATAACTGGCCTCAATGTTTAAAGGACTGTATGGCAGCCAATGGAGACCACTTCGAATAACCTTTTTATATTTTAAATTGTTTTATATTCATCTATTAAACTAACACACTGTAAAAGTAATAAATGTTATTTGCAATAGAATTCTTTTTTCTTTGTTTCAGTATTTATGGCAAGACTAGGTATAATGATGTCGTATATTTTTGGAAGATTATCTGATGACAAATTAAAAGATTTTAAATAATGTAGTGTAACCGATTTATAGCAGTTAAAACCAATAAAGGCCAAGCTGCTCTGTGAATTTGCGTATACTTTTATGACGTCGGTTCCATGTCCGGTCGGTTTTTTAATTTTTAAATAAAAAAGTTTAATAAAAAGGTTTTTATTATCAAGGGAATTGTTCAATTCGCCCTTGTGTTTATATAATATTTAAATCAAATTAAATATAGTATAACGTTCATCAACAACTCAAGGTCAAACGAAATGTTAATGAAGTAATATATATATATACCTACATGAAGTTATCAAGAAATAAAAACCTCGTAGGTGATAATTATACTTTCAGCCTTTCAGCAACAGATTATTATAAACACAGAAAACTCTTGCATAATATGTTGGGAAATATAAATGCTAGTTTGTGCTGTCAAATCGAAAAATACATTGTTTTTGTTTTTAGAAACATATACGTTCTATAAATACGAATATCCAACCGGAGCTGATTTAATGTTTAGATGTTTTGCCAAAAAACATTCCAGTCGGGCACATTGAGTAGGTATCTGATTTTACAATCTAGGCGAAAATGTGGTAATAAATAATAATGTATATATGTGTTTAAATTTGGACCGTGAGTGTATGCGTTACTATCGGTGTACAGTGAGCGCCCGCGATCGACTCGCGACGCCCGCCCGATCGCTGCCGCCCGCCCGAGCGGCCACGCTGCGCACGCGACGCTATATCCGACTCCACTCTCTGTTTAATGTATGTGTTCCACGTAAATGCAATTCATATTCTATACATGTTATTGTTGTGCCGCGCGTGAGCTATTCGTTGAAAGTAAAAATTGTATAAAAACCAGCTCTATGGAGATCTGACGACAGTTTATAATTTCGCAAGTATTATCGTGAACTTAGTGATAATATACTTGTAATAAGATTTAAATACAATATGCACATTAATTAGTGTCGTGTGGATTAAGTTGTGTTACAATTAAATCCCGAAGTAAATTTAGGCCACTATACGATTTTATTCTTGTACAGAAGAGTGTGTGTGTAATGTAAAATTAAAAAAAATATTATTTAAACGAAAAACAACAAGCGAAAATTAATTGTTAATTTAAATTAAGTTATTTCTGTACACTACACTAACAAATGTCTCGAATGGCTATACTGGATAAAGAATGTGGTTATTTAAGGAGCATAGTGTGGTAAATTACTGTCTCCACTGAATAAAAATTGATAATTTTTACACAAATATGAAAGTAAATTAAGTAGGGGTTTAAAGATGCAAAAGCATAAACGTCACTTACACAACCCTACAATTAAAACGTTGTATACATAAAGTTTTAGATAAAAGAGCTTTGTTAAAAGTGCGTCACTTGCAACTTGCTTTATGTAGGGTTTCGAGTAATCTTGAATTAATTTTCTAATAAAGTAAAATAGTAAAAAATCTTAATGGTTATTTACTATTTATTAATACTTGTAAATGCTTAAAAACCATAAAAACCTATTTCAATGAAGTTGAATTTACAGCACATTTATATGAGACCCATCATACATGGAGATATTCCTATTGAAAAATATATTTTATATCACATAACACACAAGCATACAACATACAGGTCAAATTGAAAATAATTTCCTTTTCAAAGTTGGTTAAAAAGTGTTGACACTTGTAGATAAATAGGAGAATACCAACGTAAACAACACATATACATAAATACGCTGAATATCTCGAAGATTCTAATGTTTAACGATATGATATGTGTTTAGAATATTAATAAACCAATAATATTAAGGAAAAAGAAATAGATCAAGTCTAATCCATGAAAACATATAATCATTAAATAAAATTATGGCAAAATACCGATAAGCGAAATAAGTAAGAATTTTTAACAAATACTACTAAAATAATACGTAGTTACCAATCATAGGTTCTGACAAAAATATATAAAAAGGGTAAGACTATCAGTTAACAACATTAAATGGCAATATAATTGCAGGTTTTAAAAATATATATTTTTATTAATGTAGATTACGAGGATATTGACATACAGATTACCAAAGTCAGCAGAAACTGTCAATGAGTGGCACTCCAAGCGAAATAGAGAGCCTACATCAGAGTGACATTGACCCTATTATTATGGATTGATAATAGAGAAAAAAACCAAAACTAGAGAATATAATGACATATCAAGTGATTCAAGCATGTGGTATTTTGGAGCGCCAATGATACATTAAACGAAGAAATCCAACGACAATGTCTCGAATTTTACATACATATTTTTTCCACGATTTTCCATTTTCTTTTTAGTCAATTCCAATATTTTATAGTTTCAACAAGTTAAGAAACTTAGGTAATTTCTTAAATTATTAAAACTATTAAAATACTTACTAATATTAGCCGTTTTATTAAAATGAAAACTGTAACGAGCGTCAAGTGTTATTAAAACATTTTCATTAAGAAGAAACTTAATATTGACTATATCCAAGCGCTTATTCGTAACAACATCACTCCTACAGATAGCCGCATCAGTGCTAAGTGAGAAATTTTCTTTAAAATTACTTCGAAAAGCAGGTGATGGTAGAGAAATATCAGACACCACGTGGGCGGTTAGAAGATGTATGTCAGTGATATTTTTGCGTGTAGTGTAGAGCCCATCTTGATAAATTTATTACAGCCGTTCTAATATAAACATAAAAATATTGAACAACTTCACTCGCGGTCATGACAATTAACATTCGGGAAAGGAAATTGCTGGAGCCCTAAAAACCGACTGGCATGCTTGATAAGAAATACGTATGTTAAAGTAGCGAATAAGTTGTGCAAGGAACAAGTCATGTGACGCTCGATACTCTCTGCCTACTTGGCCAGGGACTTCGAGTGAAGATACAGTATCTTCTTCCTCCTGGAGATAGCTCTCATTACTACTAGTTACTTGCTAGCTAGCTAGTATACTTCTAGTCTCCCTTCTTATTACTTCTCCGTCTATTTCTAATGTCTAGACAATATTTGAGACTTCTAATCTCAACTATTGCCTAAATACTTAACGTTTTAGTTTTAAATAAGAATTTAAATGAGACATTGCGTACATTTAACATACTCAAACTATCTATCTATAACTTATATTTCACCAAATCCGTTGAAGGGCAGGCAGAGAGAACCAAGCGCCACATGACTCGGTTCTTACACACCTCACTCTTTAATAATCATAGCTCTGCACGATCAATTTGGTCATGGTAGGTAGGTGACCTTCCTCGGCTCCTACTACCTTCAACTTTCGCATTGTACATCTGTTTCGTAATTCTTTCTTCCTACATTGTTTCTACGTATCCGAAAATTATGTTGTACTTAAAATTATTAATATAGAGTGGCATTATCTAAAATTTTGCAAGTATTGATAACCAAGTGGATAAAAAATCTGATTATTGATCAACTGGTCCCCGGTTCAAATCCCGGCATGTATCACTAAATTCCTGTTTTTGGATTTATGTACATATTTGTAATTATCACTTGCTCAGCTCTGGCGGAAAACATCGTGAGAAACCTTCATGTTCTAGAAATTATATTTCGAAAGATGGGTGACCTAACCTAAGAAAGGTCTGATTTTCCCTCTGGGTCCGTGGACGTCTGACGGCAGTCACTCCGTGTCAGTTTCTTCGCCAAATCCATATGCTTAGTTAGTGGACCTCGCCTATTCTAATGTATAAGGAAACGGGATAACTTATACAGTAATTATAAATTATAAAGTAAATTATTATGATTTATTTTCTAATATAGGCAAACTGGAAAACGGATCATTTTTTGCGTTTGTTAAAATCCCTTTAACTGCAACTTACTACTTACTTATGTATATTATTTTTCTTTGTTTTCTTATATATTTAATTTTATTGTTGTACATAATAAAGATTCGATGATTTTTCACGTTAGAAGTCTCCAAGTGACATCATTGTATCTCTCTCGCTTTAAGAACGATAGTGACTGTTTCATTCTCTTAATAACTGGCAATTTCCATAAATGCTATAGCCGACCACATAATATGCCAAAAATTCAAACCCCCTAAAACGTGATTCCGAAAGTTTCTTATTCTTAAAAACAAATCTCTAGGTGGCTCACAATAACATTCTATTCACTTTTTGTTAAAACACCTTAGTAAAAACTTCAATAATTTTGTACAACGGGTAAATGAAACAATTAATAAGGCCCTTTACCGATTTATGTGTTGAACTGAAACATTGTACATACAATTTCCTTTACAGTTACTTTAACAAAGAGTTTTTTTTTCTGACGAACAATATTTAAGTTATACGTATTCGAAAAATATAAAAACTTGCGTTTTATGAACTTCGTCAAACCAACACGGGTTCATGTTGAATGGAATGGAATGTTTCTGACGAATTGTTTAAAACTGCAAACAATAGCAATATCAAAAAAAAAAGCACAAGCGACTTGTCGCAAATTCTTTACCGTCTAAAAAATACAAATAGTTAATGACGCTACGTTTGTCATAAATTATATTAAATCTGTGTACGAGATGATTTTAGGTCACTTCACTGACCGTTCCTAGGCGTAAAAATAAACGTGTCCGCCCGGCCGACGCGGCGCCGTGGCCGAGAACGATTCGCGACATTTACATCGGCTGCACTTTCTATTTATGACGCTCAGCAGGCGTCCCAGGAGCCCACTATAACGTATTCTATGGGTGACCCAATCGACCTTAATTACGTGTTTTTACTTTAGGTATATATTTCCTGTAGCCAAACAAACACAAAAATATTTAACAAATCTGAACTAGTTGTCAGGTTGACGTATATTTCGAAACCTCCCCTGAGCAAAGTAACTAATAGCTACAGAAGTACTATACAGAGAATGTTATATGTTGTGTTTAGTGGAACACTGCCGAGGAGTGATCGACATCTACCATGGTGGCAGGAGACGTGACGAGGCGCGCCTCCATCACGGCGCCCTCGATGCACAGGCGGCCGTCTGCGCGACGTGGCTCTCTCATTAAAAATCCACAGTCACAGTCACAGGTAAAAATGTTACAATATTAAGATTATAGTGTCAAATAGGCAGAGAATGTGAAGTTTATTTTTATTATTATTGTTTGTCCAAAAACATCATATAATTATGTAACACATTATATAAAATCTTTAACACTTGTGTCCTCTGTATACGTTTGTAAATGTTTACTAAAACAAGAAGTAAGACAGTCTGATATTATGTTTAAAAATTACATAATTTTTGTTTACTTTTGGTACCCACACTAGGTTTGAAAAACCTGTCTCGTGGGAGCCAAATTCAGAAAATTTTCGAGGACAGACATACCTAGCTTAAATAATTAAATGTTATTGCTTAAGTCAACGCGCACATCACAAACACGATATTCACCTACAGAATGCAGAGAGATGCATGGAACTTTTCTAGTCTCCTCGGAGCTAAGCTGCTGCACATCTTTAGACAGGGGACAAACTAGAGACATGTAGTTCCGAAAGTACACTAGCTGTCTCTCCCTTGGCAGCCGAGCACATCCTTTGTTCCTATCGCACATTGTGGCGTAACTAAAGAAACAAGACAGAGGAAAATCAACTTTTTAAGCAGAAATGTGTTCTCTTTCCTTTATTCCTCTGAAACCGCACAGTACCCAACCATCAATGTGTGACGAAGAATTCTTTAAAATTTGAAATAATTAATTCTAAGCACATCATATCGAACAACTTCTCTGAACACAATATATTGTAAATCAGTAAAATATTCAAAGATAGGAAAGTCTCACCTTAAACTTAAAAGCTCAAAGCAGTATGAATTAAAAAGTTCGCCTCGCTGGATACTCTAGTCAGAATACTCTCGGTTTATAGAAAAACTCGTTCGTGGCTTTCCTCCACGTAATACAGCTTGTATAAACTATTCTTAGCTACTTAATCATTTACTGGTACTTTTATTTAAGTCTACTGTGCTTAAAAGGTGACGTTTACTAACATAAATGGCGGTTAATTATAATCCTGTTGCATAAAGGTTATTCGAAAGATATAACGGATGTTATTTCTATTACAAATCGCATCGGTTAAAAAGAGTCTCCAAGAGTCAACCAAGAAAGAATAACTAAAAACTTCAGAGAATTATTGCCGAAATGTTCAAATATAAAAATATCTTTATTTGTCATTGAGACCTCGCGGGTACTTAGACACGTCTTACTTATTTTAAAATAATATCTAATTCATTACTCATAGTTTTCATTCTACTTTTACATTTTAGAATTACGCAAATGATCATTAGCGATTGAGAAAATGTCGAAAGAAATTTTCCAGCATAGGACTTTTTTCAAATCATCAATTGTACAATAAATGTATATCAGTATGTATAAAATAATCTCAAATGGTAAAATTAAATGCCGAATTATTTTCAGATATCACTATCAATCAGATATTCATTAATTGTGTATTACAACTTCTCTTATTATCCATGTGATCTTATTGTAACACCTAATTTATTATTAGAATGAACAACCAAAAAGGACGTGAGCTGAAGTGTTCATTCCGAATAAGATGGATCGCTAAAGCAAATGGAAAAATAAAAGACGTTGAAGATGTTTGTATTTTTACCTTTCGGATTTACGCAAAAGCCCTTGTTTCAGGCTCCTTGTGCATGGATTGCGCTATACAAGGATGTTTTATTGTTTTTAATATTTTCGATGGATTAATCACAAAAAAATACAAAATAGAAAAAATACCATTGCTTTGGTATCTGTAAAACTACTTGCTGTTGCATTGTTCATATTGACATTTCCTCGTCGTCGTTTTCAATTTTCAGCGAAAATCTTAGAAGCAGAAATAAGTTGCGTATATACATGGCCAGAGCATGAGAGCTCGATGGCGTCGTTGCGCGTGTCGACCGCAGCCTGTCTATGGATGAATTTATCTAACTCGTCTTTTCCGTGCTCGGTCGGTCGATCCCGGCTGTTGTCGATAAACGATAGTAGTTAAGTAAGTAGCCTTCGGGCGACTTGAAACCACTGGCCTCCGCCAATTCATGGTTGAGCATGCTCTAAACCTCCTTGGTTGAAGGGAGACCCGTATCCCTGCTGTGAAATAAGTTAGGGTTGGTTTAGTATGCCGGTACATTTTCTTGCTAGGACTGGTAGATAGATCTTTTCATGTAAATTGTGTTTGATTCTACAATAAATTGCCTGAAACAGTTCCGACCTTTTCGGACAATATGTTCAAAAAGCACGTCCTAAATATTTTCTGTAAAATAGAATTGATGAATATTCATAGATATCTTAAAAAGGTTGCCATTTTTATAATAATCTTTATTTCTATATTCTTTCCACTTGACATCGTTATTATTATACCACTATACTGATTTGAATTTATTGTAATATCTAATAGATAATTTGAAAAGAGCAAGCAAGTTTTCTTTCAGCATTTCTACTTCGCCAATTGTCTCTTCCGAATTGCTAACAGATTAACAAATAAAAATAATGTAAGAGAATTAGATATGATACAGATTATATTAAAAATGTAAAAAGTGTCTAAGTGCAAGGTAATGAATATTTTTTATCTTTTTATTTACTCTCGTGTATTTCAAAATTTTTGAATGAATATCCTTTTCATCCGTTATTGCTGGTCGAAAACTTAATGCGCACAGCATACCAGGAAAGCCAACCAGATATAAATAAAAACTATGACTTATGTAACTATAAGTATTCAAATTAGTTCTGCACATATTTATTTATTATTACTGGCACATGAAAATTGCATTATACGTAATTTTAATAGTAAGCGAAATAATTAAAGTTTTGTAACTGGTGAAACACACTTTCATAACTGTTTGCTACCCTAAAACTGATTTTAACTCCTGACAAAAAATAGCATGTTCTTATGGAGTTGCTAAATAATTTTGAGATAAACTTGCTTATGCTCGTGCTATATTTTTAGGAGGTGCCATGGGACATCATCGACCGCTGTGCTCTGCCGATAGTACTGTGCCACGCTCTCGCTGTAGTGCTGTCTTCGCTATTGAACGCCCTTCACCTAAGCCAAATCTCAGTGTTCACCCTCTTCTTGTGGTTTGCTATCTCCGTTACGGGATCACTTTGGTTTTACCACAATCTTCAGGTACGTTAAATTTAGATATTTGCTTTAGTGCGTAGTAGAGAACCCCTAGCGTCATTATTCACGTGATTAGTTTAAAACAACTAGATGGCATAAACCTCGATTCACACGAAACTGCATTATATGGTTGGAGATTGATCATCAACCTAAGTAAAAAAGGCGAAAGTCTTCAACGTGAGTTGTTCATAATAGTTTAAGGATTCTGAATACTAGTACCTTAGAAGTGTACTTAGTGATGATTTTTTTTTTATTGTTATAGCACTTTGAATATAATAGACTAAGTAATACTGCCGAATAATAATTAGCAGCCAACTACACAAAGGAAGCTCACATAGAAATTAATTTAAAACCCCCGAGAAAGACGATCGCAGAAAAATCCTTGTAACAAACGGATTTTAAAGGCAACAAGAAAAAACAAACATTGGAAAGCTCGAATTACAGATTCCAAGCACTCTATACTTTAATCGATATTTGATCTCAATTACACTATCAAAACTTTCAATCAAACCTCGAAATATATTGTACCTAAAACATAATTTTATTCAGCCATGTTAACTGAGCTTAAACACTCCTGTCAATGTGAGTCTTATCAACGCATCGATCGAATAATTTAAGCCTGTCTTTTGATATTAAAAGAATCCACTGAAATCGAAAAAATACTCTTAGCTTCTGTTCAAAGCCAGATGTCATCCAATATATTTTTCTGAATAAATTTACGCTTAAAAGTTACCGGTTTATTTGAACTGATTCTATCGATAATTCATACATATCTGAGTATTTTCTCCGAGATATTCAAAAACGTTTTACGAACTTTAGGCATACAGATCAAAGGGAGAGAAGGTGGTTATGTCGTTTAACAATTTGTAAAGTTATTTCGTATACCAATTTTGAATTCATACATTTCATCGGTTGCTCTAATGCTTAAAAAGTTATGTTTATGAAACTACAATGAATAATTGATGAAATGGCTCTAGTCTAGATTATACTCTTACATTTTAATTCAATCAACTTGTCAAATACTGTAAGTATATTTAAATACTTATTCAGTTTGGGTAGGTCTTACGATATATTATAGTCTTAATAGTGTTAGTGTGAATAATAATCGGCGTTTCTGTGCACGTAAATTAAAACATTAGATATGCATTCTAAATCAATATAATTCTCTTGAGACATCCATCATAGACAGTGACAATATTCAATAATAGAAAATTGTCAACGAGTATAAAACAGCCAGTTAGAAACTATGCTTTTGCTACTAACCTCAACAAATAGAGAGGCATAAGGAGTAGGTTAACTAGCACACTTAAGTCGTTTTTGACATAATTACCAATACTCACATTAATGAGTACGTGCTGTTACTCTTCCAGATCGCGAACAGTAAACGGCGCGCTACACAGATTATAAAACGTGACCAGTAATTTCATGATACTAGTCGCGAAGTATCAGTATTTGCGATGTGATTCCCATATCTAAACATTTTATTATTATTATTTAGTATCCATTGTCCGAATCGTCGTGTGGGCATATAGCACTAAATTCGCGTTTTCGAATTCATGTAATTAGAACTTTCTCGAGGGCGAAGGAAAACCTCGTTTAGAAACCCGCACGTCCAAGAAATTATATTTCGACTTAAGAAATGGTTTTCTCTGAGGATTGTGGAGGTCTGACAGCAGTCACTTCATGTCAAAAACTATATATTTGCTAAATTCTAAGGCTTTAGTTAGTGGATCCCGCTAATCCTAACGATGTAGGAATTAGGATAACGATAGAAAGACGAAGTGGCGACGAGACAGATTTGATGCCAATTTCGTTGCAAAACGCGTAACCACGTAATCCAGTGTAAATGCGACTATATCGAACGTTTCTTTGAAGATATTACTATGCTGCTTATATCTCTTTACAGCGCCGAACTCACTGACGCGCCGCTGACGTGTTGCGCTTGAAAAGCCTCGGTTTACGTTGTAAAAACATCACTAAATGGTTCGATTGACGTCATTGAAATTAAGAAAAAATACTCGCTCGGTTATGTAACTATATCCAACGATCTATCACTTCAGACTCGCGAACAGTGACCGACCCTCGGTCGAGTCGGTCGTTGAAGTACCAGCTATAATTGATTTCACTGCGAACTTCGCTATAAGACAACTAATAATACTTGCATAGCATAGCTTAGTGTATGAATACATACCTACATATTTTTACTAAAAAGGGTTTATTCAGCAGCCATGTGACAAGGATAGCCCCGTGGACAAGGAACTGGCCTACTGACCAACTGGTTCCCGGTTGGAATCTTAGCGAGGGCAAGTACCACTAAATTCATATTTTCGGATTTATGTACATACTCGTATTTATCACTTGCTCAGCGGTGAAGGAAAACAAAATAAAGCGATTACCGTAGATACCGTAGGTAACGCTTGTAATACTGTATGTATCACTTGTGCGATGCCACCTATTGTTTTATACGTCCTACCTCTCTTATAAATACTCAGACCAAGACAAACAGACATGTTCATGCACACAAATATTTGTCCTGTGTGGAAACCGAACCCACGAGCCCAGATGTTAAAGTAGCATTGCTAACTACGCCATTACCGGGCTCATCATAAACTGTGTGAATATGATGATTTTGAATTTCTTTGATTTACTATTACTTATATTTCCCACTGCGCTAAAATTCACTGACGAACTGTACCAATTAAAAAGATTCTGTCTACATTGTAAAACAATACCAATGCTACAATTGATGTCATTAAATTTGACAAAAAATACTCCATAATGTAACACCAATTTATGAACATACTGTATCTTGTCCACATTTGTATATGAAACAATTCAAAATCTATAATTATCACTACGATGTTAGAACGGTCTAAAGGTCAACATATTACGTTTAATTTGCGGTTGACTGTACCTATAAGGTTCGTTAACATTTCAACAAGCCAGTGGCTAAAGAGAAAGCAAGGGAAACATTTCAAGAAGCTGTCCACGTGTAGCTTATCAAACGATTTCATCTTCAGGGACGAACGTGGGTATACCTATGCTTATTTCTGTGTAAACTTGGTACTCGTGGATATGATCTGAGATATATTGTATGAGATAGGTATATGACGTAATAAGTCCTATACGAAATATGCGCAACTTAATTGATATCAAGTTCAAAGATCAAATGTTTGATTTCGGGGCCTGGTCTGGTCCTGGTTCTAGCGCTATTCCAATTTAAAAAAAATCCCTACAGAAATCTCTCAAACACACAATATATTTCGTTACATTTGTAATATTATTGATGGGTTTATCAAACAATAGTTTAATTTATTTTATTAACCATTCGCACATCTATATTTTATATTTATATTTGACGTTCTCGCCAAAAGTGTATTCAGTTCTCTGTAGACAATATAAGAAAATCGTAGCCGGATTGAATTGTACGTGACATATTTTTTGAATAGTGATGCAATTTGATTTAATCTGCTTTGTGTGCTTCAGCCACCAATTAGTTTATGTGAACTAGCGCCTGCCGGCTCCGGTAGTCTCTCCCTCCAGTAGCCATGGCAGCGACGACATGTTGCCTCCACTATTGGTAGTGAAGAACACAAAACACGTTAGATTAAATTGCACGTAAATTTGACAACTGCAAAATAACGCCTGAATCTATTAACTATTCAAATAGTGATGCAACGAGCCTCTTCTGTAGATAAAGATGGTAAAAGGAGCATTTTTAAATTATCATTCGTGTTGTTCGTTATCCAAGCATCTCTCATCAAAAGGTTGGCTGGTAGAGATCTCTTATAGAGATAAGTCCGCCTTTGTACATTTATAATTCTATTTTTATGTTTACTGTATTGTTGTTTACTATGAGTGTACAATAAAGAAATTACAAACAAACAAATCTTTAATTTTCTGAAAAATAAAATTCACGTGATCAGCTTTTACGGGGACTCAAAATAATTCTGTTTTGTTCGTCTTATGCAAAGAAGCATTGTTGTAGTGCGAGAGGATGTGACTTCTCGGTCGTATTTTTTCAGCATGTTGATATAACAGTCAACATTATCATTTTTTGGATCTTGGAATGAGATTGTGCAAGCGGGATCCTTGAAGGAGAAAGAAAAGAAACCATTTTTTAGCCAGGTTTCTTGCCTCAATTTTCTTGTGCCGTTCGGTTTTCGATAAACTACTATTTTCATAAGACTGCTGTTTTTTCTGATTCAAAACAATAAAACCTATGATAATGTCATACGACAGCAACGAGATCATTGTGGTCGTTCTGGCGTTAGTTCCTGAGGAATCCAATGATAACGACGACAAAAATAGTTTTCTGACTTTTAAATCTTCATGTAGAATTATTTGAAACTGGCTTGATACCGATTACAAAACAAAAAAAAACACTTTACTACGCATGAACGCACTCCGCACACACAAATACTTTGTGTTTTAGCGCCTGAATATCTCATTGATTTGAGCCTACTGACCAATGGGAGAACATTTTAACCAATAAGCTGATAAGTGTCGCGATGTTGATCCGCGAACTGCCCAATAAGAACTGCGCATTCTACTTTACGCTCCGACCCGTAGCGGTGAATTGAGTTACTACATAATATCGGTCTCATCGCTTCTTCATGAGTTATTTCCTTCATGATACCGATCAATATCTTCGGCTCACCTCGTAACCGGTTATTTTTACAAATGAAAGCTGTACAATAACATATAGAGAAAAATGTCCGTGCTCAAATTCCGCGTAATGATGTCAGTCGAACAGAATAATCTTACACAAAAAGAAAAAAATATCATCGCTACGATTTATTTTCTCATTATTCTACGTATTTCCACTACAGACGAAGAACTATAAGTATTATAAAATAAAACATTTCCCGTCATTTAAAAAAACAACCACAATGTTGTTATTTAAAACAATTAATTATGTTAGAACTTTCTGTAAAAAATTCAAACAATTTGACCACCTTTCAATGTGCCCATGTAAATTCTCCATAACACTCAAAAACTCCCAAAATTGTTATTTACAATCCGGCATAATTGAAATAAATAAATAAAACAAATTGAAATATCGCACTTGCTAAATTCTGCATCATGTTTACTGATTAGGTTAAATTTATGAACGGAAATTTGGAAAATTATCAAATTACAGTCTGAATGGAACCAAAGCAACGACACGATGTCGCGGGACACGTGTCGAATATTTTATAAAACCGTTCGTGATGTCGCATGCTTTGTCGGAGCCACTCATTTACATACAATTACGTATCACGAAGATACGAGTATGTACTTACTTCAGTAAATATTTTATTTTTAAAGAGTAGGTAAATATAATACGTACATAGAAATATTTGAAAAAATCGCAGTAAAAGCTTTCAACCACGTCTGTTGTATATCAATGCTGTCAAGGTGTATTACGTTCTAAATACATTAGAAATTCAGCACATTGCATCGGATACGGATATAGACCAGTTACACTAGATCTTGTAAACATACGCTATGTGTTGTATGAGTATACATATCGTCTTGTGATCATATATTTTAGCTTTAACACACATTAAGATGTCTTATGCTTCGATTTTTCTAATGTGCACTTTAATTTTGTTTTGGTTATTTAAAATGTTATTGAGATTTTGTAAGTCCGGCGTGTAATAGATAAAAAGTAAACCCTATTAATTGACAAGTCATTCTTCATTCGCCATTTAAACGTTTATCTTTGATTTGAGGATTTTTATTCCGATTTGTAGTTTTTGCCTTATGAGTGAGGACATAGAAATATTGAAAATATTACTAATTTGAACTTAATATCAGTAACAAATATTATTAATTAAGTATTTTTTATTCTATATACAAAATTTACCCTGACCCGGTATTATACGTATAAATAAAATGAACACTTATTTACAATTATTTATCTATCTATATAATTCGCACCAGGCCTCTTGCGAGGTCCTTACACACCTCACCAGCTTTTTTAACATTAATAGCTATTTTCATGCACGCTCACCGGTTCGTAGGGTTCCTGACACCTATTTCTGTCTGAGTCTCTGCCTACATCGGCTACTACATGCTTCCACTTTTGGACTGTGCATCATTCTTTCGCTCGAACCAGCGGAGCATGCCATGAGCACAATTTTGATACAATTAAACAAAGATAATATACAAGAATGGAGTAATTCCTTTGAATGTTTTTTTAGGGTTCCGTACCCAAAGGTTAAAACGGACCCTACTACTGAGACTCCGCTGTCCGTCCGTCTGTCACCAGGCTGTATCTCATGAACCGTGATAGTTAGATAGTTGAAATTTTCAAAGATGATGTATTTCTGTTGCCGCTATAACAACAAATACTAAAAAACAGAATAAAATAAATATTTAAGGGGGCTCGCATACAACAAACGTGATTTTTTTTGTTCGTTTTTGCTCGATATTGAGAATGCCAACAGGTAGGCGCTTGAAATATTCACAGAATATTTAGTTATATATTCACTTTAAAAATAAATAATTAAATTAAAATAAAACAAATATTTAAGAGGGGCTCCCATACAACACACTTGATTTTTTTGCCGTTTTTATAGAAAATCGGCCAAGTGCGAGTCGGACTCGCGCACAAAGGGTTCCGTACCATTTATCTATAAAAAAATCACGTTTGTTGTATGGGAGCCCCCCTTAAATATTTGTTTTATTTTTATTTACTTATTTATTCTTCTATAACTTCACGCCAAATCCCTTACGGGGTAGGCAGAGAGAACCGAGCGCCACGCGACTCGATCCTTACATACCTCACTCGCTTCTTTCACATTCATTGCTCTTTTCATGCACGCTCGCCGGTTTCTAGGGCTCCTGACATCACCTTCTGATAGAACACGACCAATCTGATCATGATAGGTAAGTCTTGGCCTTCCTCGGCTCCTACATCCTTCCACTTTTGCATTGTATATCTGCTTCGTCATTCTTTCATCCTGCATTCTTTCTATATGTCCGAACCAACGGAGCATGCCTCTTCTTATTTTAACACCGACGCTCTCTTTCAGACCAACTCTGCTTCTAACCTCATTATTGCGGATACGGGCAAGCGTTACACCACAGATTTTGCGCAACGCTCGCATTTCAACCGCGTTTATCCTACTTTCATGCTCTCTCTGCCATACCCAGCTCTCGCTTCCATAAGTAAGCGTTGGGACCAGCACTGCATTGTGTATAGCCAGCTGCGCCTTCTGGCTCAGGTTTTTACTGCCAAGAAGTTTTCCCAACGCTCCATTCACACTATTCCCAGCACTCACTCGCCTTTCCACATCTGCGGTGTACCTTCCATCCCTGCTGAAAGCGCATCCAAGATATACAAACTCATTCACTTGTTCCAACACTTCATTACCGTAATTCTTACATTGGTTCTGGTTTCTTCTCTTTCAAATACCATAATCTTTGTTTTCTTCGCATTCAATAGTAAGCCTTCCTTCATACATTCGTCTTTCATCATTGTGACTAGTGTTTGCAGCTCAGATGGTGTTTCTGCTAACAGGACGGCATCATCTGCATACAGCAGACAGTTCACCACTAGGTCACCCATGCGTAATCCTACATTCGTCGATCTTATTCTCTGTAGACAACTATCGAGATACAGAATAAACAGCCTAGCAGACAACATGCAACCCTGTTTGACACCAATTTTGACATCAAACCAGGGTGACATGTTGCCATCTATTCGCACACATGCTGAGCAATCCTTGTAGGTGGACTGCACAGCACGCAGCAGTGAGCCGTCAATCCCATATCTCGGCAATATGCACCACAGTTCCTTATTTATTCTTAAAGTGAATATATAACTAAATATTCTGTGAATATTTCAAGCGTCTACCTGTTGCCGTTATCAATTTCAAGCAAAAATGAGCAAAAGTTCACGTTTGTTGTATGGGAGCCCCCTTAAATATTTACTTTATTCTATTTTTTAGTATTTGTTATTATAGCGGCAATAGTAATACATCATCTGTGAAAATTTCAACTGTCTAACTATCACGGTTCAAGAGATACAGCCTGGTGACAGACGGATGGACGGACAGCGGAGCCTCAGTAATAGGGTTCCGTTTTACCCTTTGGGTACGGAACCCTAATAATGGTACGGAACCCTTTATGCGCGAGTCCGACTCGCACTTGGCCGGTTTTTTATACAACATCGGGAGGCACGCAGGCATACGGCCTACCTGTAAGTCGAGGTTACCATAGCCTAAACGCTTACAACACGTAAAGTATCACTTGCGCGTTGCCACCCCTGCTGATAAGCACAACAACTCCTTAGAAGCTCCTCCTTTCGAGGAGTTCCTCGCAGGATCACAACCTCTAGGAAGTTGTTATTTGACTGCGGTATTCTGTGAGGTTGAGGTCGTCTAAACAACCATGGACGTGATTTGTACCGCGTGGAAAAAACTTAACTTAATTTTTTTTTTCTCAATGGGAAAATGCTTATGCATACCAGATCGCCAAGGGGATGGCGACATGATTACATCGGATTCCTGCTTCAAGCTTTTGCCGGACCATTTGAATAGATCTACTGATTAAAAATCGACCAGCTTCTGTCCTTCTATCCGGTGTTCCTTCTCGCCGCTTGGCGGACTTTCGGACCTTTACTAGATTATTAGAACTGCCTAGTGAGTCGTTGTGTTCCTGCGTGTGAGTGAGGTCACCAGTAAACTCCTAAGGAGTTGATGCGTCAGCAGTCGAGATGGCATCGCGCTAGTGATAATTTATGTATTGCAAGCGTTCATAGGCCACGGTAATCGATTTACATCAGGCGGACTGTATGCTTGTAAGTCTCCCGACGTTGTATAAAAAAAATAAAAAAAACTTCATCTGTCGCGATCCAGGGGAAACGGTGCGACTCAAAATCATGAAATAAAAACCACCTACAAACTTTTAGGGCGTTTATACTTGATGTCTCTTAATATTTTATTTTAAATTAACCTACTTTAACATTATACAGTTTCTCCTGTTTCCACTTGTTACATAAAAGGCCGGCCTCAATGAAGCAAATTACGAATTCCGTGCTCAGTGCTCACTGCGGTGCATGACACTCTGCACACAGATGGCATAGCAAATAAACTGCATCACTGTAGTATATTGAATGCAGAAATTACTGCGATGTAGTTCAGCTTCACTTCACATTAACGTTCAATTTTATATCTTCACAAATGTACGTCACTGGTGTTTATTTAACACAACTCACACGGCAACAAGCATACGACTTGCATCGCGGTACGCGGTACACAATCCTTAGCCCATCGGCGATTCAAAGGACATCACCCGCTCGTTGCTAATATAAACCTCAAACTGAATTTCAACTGAAGTTTTACACTCTTTGATATATCTACGCTACACAACATCTTAACTGATTTGTGAATTAATTACTATTAATATTGGACGATGGTTATAATTGTTCAGAGAGATGAATGAAATTTTGTTGGATTAAAATTTAAAACTTCGTTCGTTGACTTGTTGTACCGATTTGAGACATCGATAATTCGGAAATATACTTATCTGGCCATAAATGCTGTTACAATTAAAAATAAACAAAATATTACATTTGAATTTAGAATATGTCATTTTTATATGATTGTTCATTGAGTTTTCTCATTTTGGCGCTAATACATTGTACAATATTTTGCGATATAAAATGGAGTGGGGTGATAAAAAGAACCGAATCGCTGTGATTGCATTACACAAAGTAGGCATGGAGCCAAATGCAATTTTTAAAACTCTCCATATGCCTGATATTAGTAAAATGTTTGTGTACCGGGCTATTAATAGGTACAATGAGACCTCCTCTGTTTGTGACAGACAAAGATCTGGCCGTCCACATAGTGTTCGTACGAAAAAGGTGGTCAAAGCAGTAAGGGAAAGAATTCGAAGAAATCCTGTCCGAAAGCAAAAGATTTTATCTAGGGAGATGAAGATAGCACCTAGAACCATGTCGCGTATTTTAAAAGATGACTTAGGACTTGCAGCCGATAAGAGACGTACTGGTCATTTCTTAACTGATAATTTAAAAAAGAATAGGGTGGTAAAATCGAAACAACTACTGAAGCGGTCAAAGGGAGGTCACAGAAAAATTTTGTTTACAGATGAGAAAATTTTTACCATCGAAGAAAGTTACAACAAACAAAATGATAAGGTGTATGCCCACAGTTGTGAAGAAGCGAGCGCGCGTATTCTGAGGGTCCAGCGAGGGCATTATCCTTCATCAATATGATTTGGCTTGGAGTCTCATATACAGGTTTAACTGAGGTGTTTTTCTGTGAAAAAAGTGTGAAAACCAGTGCCGTGGTTTACCAAAACACCGTCCTAACAAACATAGTAGAACCACTTTCTAAAACAAAAATAGACACTGGATATTCCAAAGGGACTCTGCACCAGCTCATAAGGCACTAAGCACTCAAAAGCGTTTGACCGCCCGTGGAATTGACTTCATCGGGCATGAAAACTGGCCCTCTTCTAGTCCAGGTTTAAACCCACTGGACTACAAGATATGGCAACATTTGGAATTTGGAGTCTCTCCGAGCATCTCTGGTTAAAGCAGTGGCAGAAATAGATATAAATGTGGTGCGTGCTGCGATCCATGACTGGCCGCGTCGATTAAGGGCATCTATTCAAAATGGAGGAAGGCATTTCGAATAATATAAATAAAATTTTATTGTACATTTAATTACCTTTCATTTCATATATACCTTTTACATAATTATCAAAAAGTGTATTATTGATTACATCCAAAGTTTTTCAAAGAACTTATGACCTGACTAGGTACATAATTCGTATAATAATACAATAATTTGGTGCATGGTGGTGTGAACATGCGCTGTGTGCCTGCCATCACAATTGTAGCTTTAGAGGCCTGAAATATGGGAAATATTCCCCTAGCCCTTTTCACCTATGTTTTCACAAGGCTTTTCGTGACTATAACAAGAAATTATAAAAAATATAATTTACGTGGTCGTAATGTTAACTTAAATTTATGTATTGTAATAAATTTTAAGATAATATAACGGTTAACTTGATAGTCAGCAGAGGCGTGAATTATGTATATAGTTAACTGTTTAATGCTCCTTTAATAAATACTGTCTCAAGCATAACGAACTTATCTATCTATCTATAACTTCACGCCAAATCTTTTGGGGGGGGAATAAGGAGTTTTCTTTCTTTCTGCATTCTTTCTACATTTCCGAAGCAACGAAGCATGCCCTCTTCTTATTGTAACACCGACATTCTTTTTCATACCAACTCTGTTTCTTCTATGATTTTGTCAATAAGCGTTACGCAATTTTTGCAAGGTTTGCATTTCAACCATATCTACTTTCATGCTCTCTCTCAAGTAGCGTTGAGACCAGCACTGCGTTGTGTATAGCGAGCTGTGTTTACTGCAAAGAATCTTTTACAACGCTCCATTCAAACTATTCTCGTCACTCATTCGTCTTTCCACATCAGCGATGTACTTTCCATTCCTACTAAAAGTGGTTCCAATGTATACATCTTATCCATCGGTTCCAACACTTCATCATCGATCGTAATCCTTACATTATAGTTCTTATTTCTTCTCTTTAAAATACCACTATCTTTGTTTTCGCATTCAGTAGCAAGCCTTTCTCCGTGCAATCGTGGTTCATTATTGCGACCAGTGTTTGCAGCGCAGCTGATGTTTCTACTAATAGCATGGCATCTTCTGTATAAAACAGACTGTTCACCCAATTAAATAGTTAATAGATTCAGGCGTTATTTTGCGAAAGTCAAACCTACATGCAATTTGATCCAACCTGCTTTGTGTGCTTCCGCCACCAATTGTTCACCCAATTGCAATCCTACATTCGTAGACCTTATTCTCTGCAGATAACTATCGAGATACAGAATGAACCATCGAGCAGACAATTTACAACTATGCTTGACCCCAATTTTGACAAAATACCATAGTCAAAGTCAAAATCTTTTTATTCCGTAAAAATGGCTACATTTGTTTGGAATCGTCACAATTTTTTCCAATGCCGCACAGTTTATGACTACGTGAGCACTGATAAAAATACTGCCAAAAAACTCAGGCATCTCTCTTTTGGTATCCAAACAAATTTACATAATTTATTAATTACATTTTAATTGGATCGACTCAATCCCAGGCATTTTTATCATTAATATAGTCAGATACTTTATAATATGCCCTGCTACACAATTTGGCTTTAATAGTAGTTATAATTTTTTATTTAAATTGTTTATTGAAAATTCTTTTATATTGTTGGGAAGTTTGTTATAGAACCGTATACATTGCCCCATAAAATAATTACTTATTTTGTGGAGACGGCTTGCATGTAACACAAGATTATGCTTATATCTAGTATTTATGTTATGAGTATCACTTTTTTTACAAAATGAACCTATGTTTTTATGGACATACAAAAGATTTTCATAGATATATTGCGATGCGACTGTTAAAATATTTATTTCTTTGAATTTTGTCTAAGGCTCTCCCGGGGTCCAGGTTGGTAGATAGCTCTTATGGCTCTCTTTTGTAATAAAAAGATGGTGTTAATGTCTACGGAGTTACCCCATAGAAGAATTCCGTATGACATAATACTATGAAAGTAGCTGAAATAAACTATTCTAGCCGTATCAACATCAGTGATCCGTCTAATAGTTTTCACTGCATAGGCTGCAGAACTTAGTTTTCCTGATAATTTTTCAATTTGTGGGCCCCATTGTAGTTTGGAGACAATTGTTATACCCAAGAACACAGTTGTCTCCACAGGGGCTAAATTAGTTCCATTAACATGTACATTGGTAGTCACCTGTCTTACATTGGGTGTTGAGAACTTAATTACATACTTTTTATCATTTAAAAGCAGATTATTAACACTAAACTAACTGTCTATTAATTTTGAATGTCAAAGAGGTATCCATCCGCAAAGAATACAATCTCATGTTTATCCCTTACATAATAAGGTAAGTCATTTATATATACTAAAAATAAGAAAGGACCTAGAATTGACCCCTGTGGGACTCCCATAACTACAGAGGACCCCGAAGATCTTTTACCATTAACATCGACCTTCTGTATCCTATTGCCCAGATAAGAAGACAGAAGTTGGAGAGCCTTGTTCCTGATACCGTAGTGGTGTACGTTTCTGACAAGAGTGTCATGGTACACGCAGTCAAACGCTTTAGACTGATCAAAGAAAATTCCTAAGGCATCTTGCGATGCATATATCGGAGCATGGCACCCTGATTTTTTGTCAACACACATGCTGAGCAATCTTTGTACGCAGACTGCACAGCACGGAGCAGTGCACAGTCAATCCCATATCTTCCATAGAACCCTGTCAATTGCATTCTCACAACACAAACCCGCAGAAATCCTTCTGGTCGATGGCCAGGTGCATCTGCACGATATTGCGAAGTGAGAAATCTTGACCCGTGCATACCTTCCATGTTGGAATCCTCACTATGCCTCTCATTCATCTCATTGCCATTTGACATATATTTTAGTTGCACGCTTATTATGGGGCTAAAGTATCCATCATTTAGGATATTGGAGTATTTATAATACAGAAAGTCTCGAGTTCGCCTTGAAAAAAAAACGACTCGAGTCTTTTAATAAAAGCATCGGGACTCGAGGCTTTTACTAAAACCAAGTCAAGACCAAGTCCCGAGGCTTTCAAAGAAAGAACTCGAGCCGTATAACATGAGACGAGTCGTTTAGCATCCTAACATTACTAACTTCCTAACTTTTTTGTGCTTGCTACTGAGGTAGTAAACAAGCTTGTAGAATGCCTGCCGGTAAGAAAATACCGCTCCCTATAAACATGTGCGATATACGAGTAATGGACATTCACATAGATATTCATGTATAAGATGGTTTCTATAAATTTCTTTGAGTTTGGATAGAGTGTTCTCTAGGGACACTTCTCTTAATGCTTGCGATACTATTCATGTATTAGTAATATGCCTCCCACTGCCAACGCAGCATATCTCAAGCGCCACTTTCGGGACTACCTTGTCTTTAATATCACTGTGCCTCCTATATCTCTTTCGCCAGAGGCTCGTTTGTTGACCGGCAGGGTGCACCATGTGCAGGTATGGCTTTGGTTCCAAAGATAACACTGAGCCACTGACACCCCCAAATAGATAGTAACCACCTAAGCACATGTTACCATTTCATTTTAAAATACCATTTACGTAGGTATAGTCTCGTCTTATATTATCTTTTATTGTACTAACAAAAATAATCACTTTGTTCATAGAAACTACTATGCGCTTTTAATACTAATCTTTAATAAATAATATACCTATAATTTTAGTTAAAGTTTATCTACATACTACTAGCATGTACTTATTTTTACCAATTGTAAGTGATTAATATGATGAATATAAAAATTAATATGAATATTTACCAAATCCTATGGAGAATCTCTAAAAATTCCAATATTAAGTTACTTACCTTTTACACTTTTGAACGGTGAATCATATAACTTGTACTAACTTGGCGTCGCGTATCTCACTTTTAATTAATACTAAACACTGTTTATTAGTTCACTTTAGTTACTTTTTTATCATGTGCATTTTATCTAATCTGATTAGTTTTTATAAAATTTTCAGATGCTTCTTTTTAACCCTTCGAAACCCGGGTGGTCGTATACGACCGCGAAATGTATGGGAAAACGTATATAACGGGTTCTGACCTCTCAAACAACTATTATTGTTGTTGTTGTTGTCACTGTCTTAATTCTAAATTACATTTATCAGTATTACACTACAGTTTGATATTGACACTAATTGTTAAGGGAAGATAGTATGTATTTAGTGGCAAATGTACATTTTTATTATTGCCTTGAAATTTAAGCCCAATAGCTCTAAGTATCAGGATGAACATCTGACATAATTCTTGAAAGTGACATGATATTTCATAATCCCATAATAATGTATGTATATTACGTCAGGTCCCCTGCGGGACAAGCAGAGAGAACCGGGCGCGATAAGACGCGGTCCTTACATTCATAGCTCTTTTTATGCACGTTCGTCGGTATCTAGGTCTGACATCACCTTCTGATAAATGATAAAAATGCATAATTATGATTAGGAGGTCAAATGTTGTATCTATATGATGGAATAAAAGAAAGTCGAATTTTAACTGCTTTTAATTGTTTTCTCATTGGCAATACTGCGTATTTTTGTATGTATGTAGCTTGCGGGGTAGGCAGAGAGAACCGAGCCCCGTAAGACGCGGTCTTTACACATTTTACTTGCGTCTCTAACATTCATAACTCTTTTCATACACACTCGGGCTCCTGATATCACCTGATAAAACACGACCAATTTGGTTATGGTAGGTTAGTTTTGGTCTTCCTCGACTCCTACATCCTTCCACGTTCGGATTGTATATCTGTAGTAATAATAATAACTAATAAATATTGTCGGACAAATTACACAGCGCCATCTAGCCACAAAGTAAGCTAATCTTGTGGTAAAGGTACTAGACAACTGATAAACATACGTATATATATATCAGAACGTGGATGTAATTGTCGTCAGGTGGCTCGTTGTTCATGGCGAATAAAGCCAAATACCAGCGTAGTTAATCTTCTCAATATTTAATCAGCCAATTACCACAATACTTTTAACAAAAGTTATGCTTAGATCGTAGATTATAACGGATTCAAAATGCGGTGGACGCGACACGTGCGATTGGCTCCATTGCTCGATTCGTAATGCGCTTCCAATGACGGTATCTCATCTTGACGTTTTTGACAACTCACAACAATCGACATTTCGAGCAAACCATAACAAACACAACCGGTGTTGCCAATCCAACGATGTCGATTCCACCCAAGCGCCGACTTGACATTTTGATCCGTTATTATTAAAACTAGCATCACGGGTATTGATTTCTTCCGGGCTTCTCAATATGGTGTTGCTACCTCTGCGACATACATATATATATATTGTAATTACATATTTATGATACACAGAAAACATCCAGACTAAGACAAATAGACATTTTCATGCACATATATGTTTGTCCTGTGTGGGAATGCCACCCACGAGAGTTGGTGTCAAAGTAATATTACTAACCACCGCGCCACCGAGCTCGTCTAAAGTTGTCTCGTTGGGGAATTAAGTTTTCCAATATGCAATACAATTACAATTTTCTGTCTCGTTGCAATGTAATTGTTTACAAATGCCTGTGCCGTTATTGCTGTTATTACTAAGGACTCACAAGTGTGACGTCAATGTATCTAATAAATACCTTAACACCGTTTCCAATTTCTAGCCAATATACACTCTTTGTATATTAATTCTAGTTCTATTTATTTTGGTATGTCCGCTAGTGGGTGGTAAATGGAAATCATTAAATATAAACGATTTTTTTAATCACTTGTTCCCTCATTGATTTGACGTTAAAAAAATCATCATTTTTCATTTTAATGTATAGAAACATTATATCTTCAGTACTCACGCATGGACACCGTTCCTATTCTAATAGAATAACTTATTCTCTCAAATCATTTATTACTTTTCCTTTCATCAATATTATCTGATATTACAATTAATTTCTGATGACGCATCATTGATTTCATATGTATAGCATTAAAAGCACATGCTACGTCTAATTAAATTTCAGCAATCTACTTGAAAGATCTCTCATTCCATCAATTAAACGCTAGTTTTCAAATCGAACTTGTCCATTTTTCCTGAAAAAGATCTCTTATTCTTAAGCTTGGTAGTACATGTAAATTCTAGTTTATTTACAAGACTTTCCAAAATATACTCTAAGTAGTAGATAGAGAATAGAGGAACTTTATTTTGTTTCGATTAATTTATTTTTGACATATTTTACCCATTTGATTATTCCAGTGTTTTCTTAAATATATTTTGTGTCACAGACATACTACTAAGTAAAGCTTTTTATGTGTAATATTAAAAAAATATTATTTGTATAAAATCTATAAATTATTGCATCTATATATATATATATATAAAACAAATTTGGGTTAGTTACACTATTTATAACTCGAGAACGGCTTGACCGATTTTTATGATATTTATGTTGTTGGATTTGTCTCCGCTCCGAATAGCAGAATAACCATAAAAATATAGAAAAATTTAGGAAAAAAAAAATGATGAAGAAAATTCATTTTCTCATACATTTTATATGAAACGCCTTTTTTATGATATCTCAAGAACGAATCGTCATCTATATATATGGTTGAGTGAACGAGTAATTCTGGCGGCTAGGAAAAATTCACAATTCAAAATTAAATCGTTGGTCTACTACACTTCTTCTAATCTACTGACGATGTTACAAACCAAGACGAAGCTACCACCACAACACAACTGAATATTTAAACTCATTGGATCAGCCTGACTTGCCCCCTCCCCCAAATTTATAACTGAAGGTTAGCTCGGCAGTCAATTCAACGAAGGGAATCGACTCGAATGCAACTCATCCAGCAAATAGCTTAATACTCAAAATGAATTAAGTACAATAAATTTCTTAATAAAACTGAATTTATTTCGCCTAATAAGTTAAAACATTTATTGATTTCGAGGCGGTACGAAGTTCGCCGGGTCAGTTAGTTTACTAATAAAAAAGTGAGTGATGTCGTCTTGTAGTGTTCGGTTTACTAGCATGCCGGATCATACCTCTCTGTGTGCTTAGATCTTGCAGTTGATATACAGGAAAACAAATTACTCTTTATTAACATCAGTAAAAAAATATTTAAAAAAACGGGAAAAATCGTAGTAAATTGAAGTACAAAAAGCAATCACTTCGACACAGTCTTTGAGTAGAGAAAATGCTATGCAAGGGGAAAGTATTATATTATTTTAGAAATACATACTATATATCTACATAAAACACACGTAAATATTTATTTACATGTATACCTACACGTGCATATCATAGAAGTAACATTATTTCTTACAGAAGGTTTTTAAAAGGCAATTACGTTTGAGCTTAGAATTTCAATGGAAATTATTCCACAGACGCACCGTTTGAACCGAGAATGACTATGCGTAGGCGTGAGAGGAATGTTATACCGTTATTACGCAAACCAAAAAAGACTGAAAAAACTTCATCATTTTCTTTTTTTTTCAAATATCTTTTTGTAGATTGAAAAGAGAATGAAAAGAATATGGACAGGGAGAACGCACAAAATTCGGGAATTTGCGAAATCCCCTTAAGTATTGTCGAGAATCAATGTAATAAAGTATTAGGAAAACTGCAGATTGTGCAAAAATAATTTTAATATCAATATAAGGAAATTACATAAATTTTAAGGGAGTATTATTACTATTATTATTACTGCCTTCTGCAATTTAACTTGTACGAGTTCATTTCAAACAACTTCCTGCTGACTTCAGCAATTTAACTTATTCAAGATCGTTTTCTATTTATGATAATATATATTACGCTGTAGGAGGTGTATTTAATTGGAAATTCGTCAATAAATGCAGGAGTAAGAGCTTTTCAGTTAAATTTGGAGATGCGTAGGGTAGAGCCTACTGTATTTTATACTTGTTATTACTAGCCCATAGAATTTAGTCCATTCAGGTATCCATGGCAGATCACAGTTTCCATCATAGGAGCGGAGGAGAGTGTTGAAATGTAATGGAATTATAAAATTTATAAGATTATCCTTACGAAGTTCTTTCGATATTTTATATGAGCATAATTAAAATATTCGTAATTACTTCATTTTGATCTTTTTAATTTTCGTACATTATACTAGAGAAATTAATTTTGGAGGTCAGCATGATGCGCAATTATGCCAAATTTTAAAATTGTATAAATAATATGTTTCAAATGAATAGTAAAGAATATTTCACATATCTTGCAATGTTTCGCTTACATTTCTCTCTAAGCGCTGGGGCGTCTTGGCTTCAAATGGAGTAGTTTGTTTAGGGCCTGTTTCACAATGTACAAGTAAAGGTTTAAGTAGTTACTCAATGAGTAAACTACTTAGCGATTAAGGCCCTTCGTTAACTTAATTTGCGTTTCACAATCATCCGATCAGTAACTTAAAGTGACGAGTAACTAATTAGCACTTATACTGCCAACATTACAGAATTACGTTTCGTTTCAAGGTACCGATGGAGGAATACTTTTTAAGTAGGCATATTATCACCTACTTATATTTTACATTTTATAATAATCGAATGTATTAGGCATTAGGTAACACATTGTTATATTTTAACAATATTTTTCCTTTAATTAACTGATTTTAAAAGTAAACATTTATGTAACGAAACGTAACTGTCAAATGTCATCAAATCAAATGGCGGTAAGCAAATGCATTTGCAAATGCATTTGCTTACGACTGTTTTATATGACATTGGCGAGAACATCAGGATCGCCATAAAGAAGAATAATAATAATAAAGACTGTTTTATTGTACGATTATCCATCTAATTAATAATTAATAACAATGTCATCAAAACGGGAAAGAGGTAGCAACTTCACTCGTGAAGAAACTGACTTACTTATTAAACTTGTCAGTGAAAATAAGCACGTGCTGGAAAATAAAAAAAAAGTGATGCTGTTACTTGGGCGGAAAAAGAACGTTGTTGGCAAGTGTTAGAAGCAAAATTCAACAGCATAAGCAGCATTGTGTTTCGTAGTGCGAAAGCATTAAAAATAAAATATGACGGGATCAAAAGGGACACAAGGAAAAAATCAGCAGTCATCCGGTCAGAAACATATCGCACGGGCGGCGGCCTTAGTAGCTCCAGCCTTAACACTGAGTGAAGAAAAAGTAAAAAATTAATTAGAATAATATACACGCGATAATAGCAAAAATAGTCTTCGAGCATACTTGGTACGAAAGTATTACGAGAATTAAAAGATATCTTCTGAGAGAAAACAAGTACCAGTACTATTGCCGCCTTAATTCATTAAATATTGTGATAACACTGGCAATCTTTATTTATATTTCCGAGCGGTGTCCTGAAAAACTAATAACATCACATCATAAAAGTATAACAACCTCTGTAATAATTTCTTTGCTAAATTCCCAAGATGGCTGTTCAAGAAATCCGTTTTATACTTGATTACAGAAACGTCTTGAATTTGTTTTTGTAACAACTTACTAAAGGCAATCTGCGATACACGTGTTAATAAATGTGTTACTAGCATATTTTAATACATTATGCAAGAAATTTTCATATGAAGGAGCTTATGAAATTGGAATATCAGACGAGAACAGCATCAGAAGTACTATGGTGCCGATGAATATTCATTCTACCTCTATTCCCACGTGCAATAATTAAAAAAAAGAGTATTGTTCATCCTCGACTCCTATATCATTCAACTTTCGCTTTGTATATCTGTTCGTCATTATTTTCTCTTATATTCTCTCTACATGTCCGAACCAATGGATCATGCATGCCTCTTCTTAAGACCGATAATCTCGTTCATAACAACTGTCTTTTTAGGGTTCCGTACCCAAAGGGTAAAACGGAACCCTATTACTGAGGCTTCGCTGTCCGTCCGTCCGTCCGTCCGTCCGTCCGTCCGTCCGTCTGTCACCAGGCTGTATCTCATGAACCGTGATAGTTAGACAGTTGAAATTTTCACAGATGATGTATTTCTATTGCCGCTATAACAACAAATACTAAAAAATATAATAAAATAAATATTTAAAGGGGCTCCCATACAACAAACGTGATTTTTTTTGCATTTTTTATAGATAATGGTACGGAACCCTTGGTGCGCGAGTCCCACTCGCACTTGGCCGATTTTTTACATTTTCAGTGGGTACTCGATCTACAAGAAATATAAAATATATATTTTTTTCTTATTATATAATGATATAAGACTTGACGATGTATATAAATACCTGACCTAGTTTTTATAAAATAAATAGGTAAGTTGAGTTAAACAATTGTCGTGGTCGCAGGTAGTCTTCCTGCGACGGATGCTGCAAAGCATTCGAAACGTCAGGTTCAAGAAAATAAATAAAACACGTGATACTTCCGTTAAAAATTGTTTAATTCAATGTGTAACAATCGTGAAAACCTAAGACAATACTGGGTAAGTTGAACTTTCATAAAAGCATGTAGAGTAAACAATTAGGCACTTTCAGATTTTATACACAGAATTTAAAATCATGCAAATTACTTGAGATGGTATTAAAACTACCAACATCTTAATAATATCTAAAGGACATACATACCTTCCTAACATTATGATTATACACAGAAATCATTAAAACTTGGGAAGAACTTGAATGAAATGTAAATAGGCATTAAAGAAATTCTCCGAAAGTCGTTTATTGCCACGTAAACCTTGTCTATTATGAGTGGGCATCGCCATTACACCCACAACGATAACATGAAATGCCAAAACAAACCGAGGTGAGTAAACGCTCGGTGCGTTCCCGCCACCAAGCCATGTCGCCACGTCGTCGTCCATCGTCGGTCGCCGGCTGTTGATGCAGACACACTGGCGACAAACTTGAAAGTATTGCTTAGGCGTGGGTCGGGAAGCCATGCTTTCGGGGTAATAACATCCACATTGAGACATAGTTTCGCGCCGGAACCTCGCCCATAAAAAGTTTGGATCTAGACTTGACGCACCTTTAACCTGGAATTTATTAACTCTATCGGTTTAACCATTTTTATGAAAAGGCGAGTTTCATTATAATGTTAATTGTCATTCTTAATAGTTCCGGTTTGTATAGTACTAATGTTCAATAGGAGTTACTTATAGTACCTATTTACATGTCTGTTTATCCTATATACAAATCTGTAATATGCATGACTCAACGATTTTACTCGCAGATTAAAGAGCTGAAACTACGATTAGTTAAGTTAATAACTCTAAGCAAGTTATGATGTAAAAATATTAAAGACATGCAATGGAATGCAAGGGCATCTTCCTACAGCTAAACTTCGTCGTATTCATTAGTGTACCGCATTGGTTTTTCCATCGTTTTGATTGTAACTTTATTTCATTTACCTTAATATTAAGAAAACTCTTCATTACATTAATGAAGAGTTTTCTAAATATTAAGGTATTTAATGGATTTTTTGTTAGGTATTATGCAAAAAAATTTTCTAATTATTTTTATGCGAAAGTCATGCATTAAAGTACTAATTATTCATGATTATTTTATTGCATATTTGTGTATATATTGGATTTGAAATAAGAGCAGTGATAGCTTAGTGGATAATGAACCCGACCTATTGACGCTACGGTAACTGCTTACCTTCATGCATGCATTTATCAATTGATTCCCTTTTTTTGAAGTGAAAACATCTTTATGCACGTTGGGCATTTTTGGGATGGGAAAAATATGTGTAGATATGTGTATATATATATATATATATATATGTGTGTGTATTTAACATTGTACATTCATATGTATAGATATATATATATATATATATATATATATATATATATATATATATATATATATGTATATATGTATATTATTAGCTAATATAGGTTTCTGAAGCTAGTTTTCACTTGTAACGTGCTATCCTAGTTAGTTTTTAGGGCTCCATACCTCAAATGGAAAAACGGATCCCTTATAGGATCACTTTGTTGTCCGTCTGTCTGTCTGTCAAGAAGCTTTTTCACAAGGACGGGTGGAGCTATCAAGCTGAAATGAATATCAAATAGTCAGGTTTGCAACCTCTTCAAACAATCAAAAAATCAAACTTCTATATCAACGCAATCAAAAGATACAGCCGTTTCCGCCCCTATTACGCGCATATTTTAACACTCGCAAGGAAACCAAAACCTATAGAGTACTTTCCGTTGACCTAGAATCATGAAATTTGGTAAGAAGCAATGTCATGTAGCACAAGTAAATAAAAAACTCCGAAAAATGTAAATTTGTTGTTACATCACACGCACTTGGCGGCTTTTTTATTTAGTTAAGTAGCTATTGACAGCTGTGGAGTTATCAATAAAAAAATGGAAATAATAGGAAAAAAGATAGAAACATCACAGGGTCAGCAACGCAAGAGTGTCACCCCTGGTGTTGCAAATGTCCATAGGCAACGGTAACTTCTTACCATCAGGCAGGCCGTATGCTTGTTTTCCAGCTTAGTGGTAGGTAGGTGGTTTTCAATAATGTACGTGTCCCGACTCGCGCTTCACAGCTCTATTCTTAGCACGTTTTTATTCTGTGGACCTGAATATGAACCATAAAACTAGGAATCTAAATGTCAGCTAGAAGTGTCTAGTGGTCGTATCTATTTCAAACTTTAAAAATAAGACATTTAAATCCCTAGACAAGGGGAAAAACTTCAGTGAACCTATCGATTTCTTTCCGTTTCATAACGAAGATCTTAGGCAGACTCGCTCACGAAGGTTTACTTGTACATTCCGTGAATGAAAATTTCAAGCGTTTAAAATTTTAAACTAAAAATTGGAATAAATTAAAATATAGTAACGAAAATTTTAAATAAAACCCATTTCGTTGTACACATTTTAGTTGTTAGAAATAAGTTTACTTTAACCTCGTGTATCGCCATAAAACTTAATGTTAGTACCTACTATTTTATAATAATCAAAACCCCCCGGGCGATAGCTATATCAACTTAAAAGTGTCTTTGAATACTAACATTCAGGGAAACCTTTACAAAGATTGTCGATTATATTTTCGAGGTCGCTGTGCTGTGGTTTTGCCTTGGTGTGTGCAGAGAGGCACTCCGCCAGATTTGTGTTTTGCTTACACGTTTAGTATTAAATGAAATGTAGGTACTCTACTAAACTGGAAACTTATGTTGTAGAATTTACATAGAAACGTAATACTACAAAGTATTTTTGTCTTACATTAACTCCATTATAACACTCCGCATGATACTTGCTATGACGTAAACGAAACAATACAATGTTTGTGAAAATTAAAATAAATAGCTAATAGATTCGGGCGTTATTATGCGAAAGTCAAATTTATGTAATTTGATGTAACCTTTGCTTTTGCGACCCTTAGCTTTGTGAGCTACCCCCACCAATTAACTACCGCCGGCCGGTACCCACCCTCTACCGTCACAGTTATGGCTGCTTCGCTCGTCTCAGCCTCGGTGGTACTGTGGTGGTCTCTGCGATTGTCCACCGTCTGCAACATTGCCCGAATACACTCTCCACCTACGCTGCCATGACAGCTCTGGTCATCTCTACAATACGTATTTTGCCTCTCTACTAGACATTCTCAGGCGCTTAGAATAACATGCTACGAAATGAAAATAAATATTTAAATTCTACAATGTACTCGTACTTCAGACAACTCTTCTATCACGAGATATGCATAGTATTTAGGTCTTAAGGGAATGATTGATAACATTATTATAAGCAAAACATAAATGTTTATTTAGTTATTAATAAGTGTTTGTCATGTGTATAATATTGGTGCCCGAAAGCGCCACCGCCCACTGCCTGTGCGACCTATAACTAATGCGGGGCTATCCAACGAAGCCTGCCGTAATATATAATGTCATATATGGTCTTTATTAAAATATCGCTTTAGGTACATACAACGGCTACTTTCTTCTACGGCAACATTATTCTTTATTCAATTTTATGATATTTCTTTTCACTAGTACTTGACTGGCATTATGTTGTATATTACGAGTATTTGACTAACCAGGTGACCGGTGCTAGCAATGGCCACTTTGAAACATAAGCTCGTGGGTTCAGTTCTCACAAAATATAAACATTTGTATGCATAAACATATGTTTGCTCAGTTTGGCCATATATGAGAGATTTGTGCATCAAAGCAGTCTCACAAAGGAAGTTCCTCCCCGAACAAATGCCTGCATGCCATGCATACACTTGAATCTACTCGTAACAAAAATTAACAGTTATAATAAAAATATTTCTTAAACGAATCACTATATCAAAAAATGATCTTCCTACACCCTCAATGTTTGTAAAAACCTATCTAACAACTTCAGGTGCCGGGCGAATAAAAAATTTTATCCCCAATTTACGTGTAGGGGAGGTTCCATCAAAAAATGATTTTTTCTGGATTAAATTTTACCTCTTTGTCAGCATAGTTAATATGTATATACATGCCAAACTACAGCTTACCAGTATAAGGCGTCACTGAGCTAGGCCGCGGACAGACGGTAATGGCGAAATTATAAGGGTTCCTTGTTTATTACGAAACACTAAAATCGCCGAGCGGAGTTCGGTTGCCCATTATATAATTTTAGCATGTTATAACCACCACCTCTACGACGGGGTTTGAGCACAGTTTTAATACTGCGTAATCCTTTTGGCTAAAGACGACATGTCTAAGCCTAATGCCTAGTAAACAATTGACAATCTAGTTACCTATATTTAAAAATCTTTGCTAAACATGTTAAAATCTAAACAAATTTTGTGAACTAAATAACATTTCTTCTGATACAAATATAAGAGACACACAAATTGGCAACAGATAACTTTCTAAAAATGTTTTGCCTCGAAAATGAAAGACAGGAATTATTAAGAGAAATATGTTGCAATGGCACATTACGTAAGACAGATATTATCTGTCGAGCGCCGCTTATGAGTAATTAAAACGAAATATTTACAGATGTACATTTTGTTAAGTATTTGTCCAGTCGACTTCTTTATTATGCCACTTATGATAGACAAGGTTACAAAGTCAACTACGTATACTGTTGGCAGTATAAAGGCCGAAAATAAAAAAAAATATAAAAATAAATCTAATTACTTATTCCAATAGAATTAACCTAATATAAGTGAGTAAATCGATCATCTTGTTACCAGGGTAGTAGTGTCGTATGCAGTGTGCTAGAGCGGCAATTTACGTAAGGGCTGTGCCAATAACTAACTGGCATACAATATTTATAGCCAACAGTAACCCAGATGTGGTAACCCTTTTTGAAGTAAAAAATTTTTCGTTGTGCGTCCAAGGGTACATAGGAGGACCGATTTTGTGGAACCTCCTATTGGACCCTCTTCTGCAGCAACTCGACCTTGCGGGGGTGCACTGTCAGGCCTTCGCCGATGACGTCGTGCTGATGCAATGCCGCTCTCGAGCATGTGAGGACGTGGGGTGTTAAAAACCGGTTGAAGTTTGCGCCGCATAAGACCAGCGCTATGCTGGTCATGCGCAAACTTAGGTATGATACTCCGCGGCTTACCATAGGCGGGATAGACATTGGCATGTCTCGGCAGATCAAACTGCTGGGGTTGACGATTGACGCGGGTCTGACGTTCAACGCGCACGTGGCTACTGTCTGTAAAAGGGCAATAGCCATATACGGGCGCCTTGCGCGTACGGCCCGCGTCAGTTGGGGACTCAACCCTGAAGTAGTGAAGGTCATATATTCAGCCGTAGTCAAACCTACGATATTGTACGCTGCCGCCGCATGGGCTCCAGCGGTCAATAAACTGGGCATCCAGAAACACCTCAACAGCGTACAGCGGGGCTTCGCGCAGAAGATCTGCAGAGCCTACCGCACGGTCTCCCTGAACTCCGCACTGCTGCTGGCTGTGGTGCTGCCTCTTGACCTCAGAGTGCGCGAGGTCGCCTCTTTATACAAGGCCAAGAGGGGGCTACCCCATCCGCTGCTCGGGGACGAAGATCGAGGCCCCGCATCCCACGGAGCTAGATAGCTAGGAGTTCGGCAGCCTGGTGGACGAGGAACAATGCAGGGCGCACTCCAACTTTGCCCTGCGAATGTTTACGGATGGCCGCAAGATTGAGGGCTGGGTCGGCGCCGCTGTGTCCATATAGAACGGCGACGCCGAAACCAAGGCCCTCAAGCTTGCTTTGTCGTCCTACTGTACCGTCTACCAGGCGGAACTCCTGGCTATCTGCACGGCGGCAGAGTGCACCTTGAGCTGTGATGGACCCTGCATTGGCATCTTCAGCGACTCCATGGCGGCGCTCCAGGCGGTGGCGAACGTCGAGTCCCCCCATCCCCTGTCGGTGCAAACACGGGACGCTCTTAAACTGTGCAAAAGCCAGGGTAAGAGCGTCTCGTTGTTCTGGATTAAGGCACATGCAGGGTTGGAGGAGAACGAACGTGCCGATGAACTCGCCAGGAGCGCCGCACTGGGGTTGCGGAGGCGGCCAGATTACGACCGCTGCCCTGTCTCATTCATCAAAGGTATGATCCGCAAGGGGACCATTGACGAATGGGGCAGGAAATACAAATCGGGAACAACAGCTTCGACAAGGAAGCTGTTCTACCCGAGTGCGGCGAAGACTTACGGCATCGTGGGCAAAATGGTGCCGTCGAGTATCACCACGCAGGTACTCTCGGGGCATGGTGGGTTCTCCGCGTACTTGCACAGATTCAAGTGCGCGGATGATCCATCGTACTTCTGCGAGCTCGGCGTGGACCAGACAGTGCAGCACATATTGTTTCGGTGTCCCGCATTCTCCAAACAGAGGTTTGACTTGGAGCAGGAGTTGGGAATGCGGGTCACCGAAACAACGGTCTCCGAAATAGTGGTGGGGAAAGGTAGAACATTTTTTTTTTTAAATACTGCGTCAGTCTAGCCACGGTTGTCATAGATAGGAACAAGCAGAGCAGCTCCACATAGGACTAATGTTGTATACCTCGGCTATACTGTGTAGAGCCGATGGGATCGCGGTAGCTAGGTGGAGCTGTGAAGCTCGCTATCGCCCGTATCTGGACTGACGCAGTATGGGGAGGGAAGTTTGGAAACATATAAAGATGCTTCACCGGCGTTCTAAAATGGGCGAAATCAAAATTTTTAGAAAATGTAACTGAAAGATGATGAATGGAATAATGAATTGCGGAATGGAAGAGAGAATGATGAATGAATGTGTTTATTTACAATGGAATATTTTAAGTTAAGTTGCCAATTGCAAGGGTGCACGATTTAAAAAAAAGAAAAAAAAGGCCCTCCGGCGGCGGGACCACTATGGGGCCAGGTTCCCGTCCTGAGCCCTAGTCCCACATATTAGGGAGGCGGCAAAAGGTGCGCGTAGCGCCTACGCCGCACTCCCATCCGCCGTCTCCGAAGCGGAACAGCCTCGGGATCATCCTCCCTGTCCCGCTCCGAGGCCTCCTTCTGGGGCATGACCGTCTCACAGAAGAAGACCATTGCCTCCCAGGCACTTTCGCTCTCGAGCATGGAGCGGACCACGCCCGGGAGCGAGTGTCTGCGTCTCCCAGCGCGGACACCAGATCTTGGCGCTGCCGAGACCACCTGGGACACTGCTCTAGAGTGTGTTTGACAGTGTCGTCGGCCGCGTCACAATTCGTTATTCCTCTTTGCTCAGAAGATACGTTTAATGACATTCTCTGAACCGAATGTATGTATATAATATAACATACACTGAACCGAAAAAAATTGCAGAACTGTTTAATAATTATTACATTGGCATAACAAATAAAAAGATAAGCGAAACTACAACGAATTCAAATACATCTATTCCCAACAATACTAAAAGTATATTTCTAAATCTTGTAACTGAAATAGAGGTATATAAAGCTATCAAACAACTAAAAAATACATTATCGGCAGGTTATGACAACATACAAACAAAAATACTAAAAATGTGTGCAGATATTATCTGTAAACCATTAGCGCATATTATTAATTTATCGTTTGTACAAGGCGAATTCCCAATTAAAATACTCTATTACAAAACCGCTTTACAAAAAAGGACATATTCATGACATGAGCAATTTCAGACCGATTACACTTATACCTATATTATCTAAGATTTTTGAGAGAATAATGCGGGACAAACTTTACAATTTCGTTACATCTTCACGCATATTACACGAAGACCAATATGGCTTCGTTAAGCACAGTTCGACAGGATTAGCCTGTTTTTCTTTAATTAAATATATCACAGAAAGCCTCGACGCAAATACTCCAATCACGGCTGTTTTTTTAGACATGTCGAAAGCCTTCGACTTCGTCTTTCACAAAACATTAATAAACAAACTAAATTTACACGGAATAAGAGGAACAGCCGAAAAATGGACCAGGGAGCTACTTAGATGACAGAAAACAATGCGATGAGGTTGTAAGAGTTGTCGAAAATAAAAAGATAGCTTACAGATCTGAATACCGACAAAATGGTTACGGGGTGCCACAAGGTGGAACAAAAGGGATCTTAAGTCCCCTTTTATTCTTGCTATATATTAACGACTTGCCAAATGTGTCGCACCATAAAACCATTCTGTTTGCTGACGATACGACATTTCTATTTAAACAAGATGACAAAGCGAATTATAATGACGAAATAAATCTAGCACTAAGACATATAACTTACTGGTTAGATAACAATAACCTCAATATCAATGTTAACAAAACAAAATTAATTCAATTCCAGACTCGTAATAGTACGCCTCCTAACTTAAATGTGTTGTGCAAAAGTGACCGAATAGAATCCGTAGACACAACAAAATTCCTAGGTTTAGAAATAGACAAATTCTGTAAATGGGATGCACATATAAAGTCAATTTTAACTAAATTAGATAAATTTGTTTATGCAGTGAAACAATTAAGACAAGTAGCGACCATTCAAGTCGCACTCTCAGCATATCATGGATATGTCGCATCAGTGCTACGATACGGCATTGTACTATGGGGCAATTCTGTGGAATCTGAGCTAGTATTTAAATTACAAAAAAAAATTATCCGAGCATTATATGGTATAGGGCCAATAGAGTCATGTAAACAATATTTTCTGTTGTCAAGAATACTACCACTACCATGTATGTATATACTTGAAATATGTGTTTTCGTTGCGAGGTATCCCCATTTGTTCCAAAGAAAACAGGACATAATAAATAGTAGAACCCGACACAAAAACAAGTTACAAATTCCAATGCAGAGATTACAACTGTATTCAAATAATTCATACTGCATGGCCATCAAAATTTACAATCACCTCCCGCAGAGGTATCACAAACTAAATATGAGACAGTTTAAAAAAGATTTGTTCTCATTATTATTAGATAAGCGATATTATAATACGCAAGAATATTTTAATGACGTTATGCAGTAATGAAATAAGGATGACATAAATAAGAATACCTTTTAATATTAAGAATGAAATTATATTGAAATTGTTTATAATAAATAATAATAACTATTGATGTATCTATAGAATTGCAAACAAATTTATGACTATTCTGTAATAATATAAAAATATTTAACTGTATTAACGCATATAAAAATTAATTCCTACGCCATTTCTGGCAGAAAATGTTTGCACGAATTTTTTTTTTGTTTGTACAAACATTTATACTGTACCATTTTCTAAGGAATAAATGATTCTGATTCTGATTCAGAATGGGGCCCAGAACGGACCCACCCAACGGGCCTTCTGACCATATGGCCCCCTGCGTCCTCGTAGCACACTTCTCTGTCCCCTAGGTATGCCTTCAACAGTCTCCCCAAGTACGGAGGCACCTCAAAGTATTTGAGGGCCTCCAGGATGGTGCTATGGGGGAGGCTGTTGAAGGCATTGGCGATGTCCAATGACACTGCCACCACCACCTCTCGGTCGACCGTCTGGCCCGGAACCCAAACTGGGCATCCGAGAGGCCCGGTCCCGGGCCATCCTCCAAATGCCGAGCGAGGCGGGAAGCTACATTCCTTTCGAGGGCTTTACCCGCCTCGTTTAGCAGAACGACTGGTCGAACCGCCGATCCCGAGTCCGGGGGCCGGTCTCCCTTCAACAGCAGGCGAAGCCGGCCCACCCTGAAGGGCCCCGGGCAGCACTCCGACCGCAAGCAGCACTCAAGGAGCCCCCGGAATCTGTCTCTGAGGTGCATGAAGACTAGGGCTAGCACCTTTCCGTGCACTCCGTCCGGACGCGGCGCCCTCTTCATACTTCGGAGACGCTCAATAACCGCCTCCATCTCCTGGTCGGTGACGGGCGGCGAAGCGCCCTCCTCCTCTCCTCTAGAGTCCGACACACAAAAACTATTTCACACCATTCTTCAAGACCCCTTTACTTTGGAAAATCTAGCCTGGGAGTCTATTCACCCAACAGAGAGTTAACAGAAATAAATGCCTCTAGAACCGTAGAACGCGGCTTTTTAGTTTTCAACCTGTGAAAATAATGATGTAAATAATAGTGCGATAGTTGAAGATAGTCATACGTGTGATCTCTTGCTGCTTTATGTGGTACCAAGCAACAACATAATTATGAGAATTTTGTAGACCCTCTATCTTTAACACAAATTATATGGTCCGGCCTGAAGACGAGATTTAGTTGTAGACTCGAACATATTTGTATTATTTAAAAAGCGGCTATGAACGACCCACGCTGTGAAGTTCCAGATAATACTTATTTTATTCATAGACTTCTATAGATATCAGTTATTCAATAAGGAGCACAATTTTACTTAGCACCTATTATTTTAACTCACTTGATAGTTTACACAGTGAAGGCTGAAACGACAAATTTTTTTTTATTTCTGATTGTGGGATTGTTGAAATAGAGGGGGATATTCTAAAAGTTAAGTAGGTTACGTCTCACTTGGACCATTTTCCAAAAAATAATTAGAATACGTTCCATTTCCCACAAATCGAACTTTACAGAAAAAAACACTATGATATGACTTGAGAAAAAGATAGATCATAGTATATTGTAAGCCACATGGGTTTCGAAGGGTTAATATCTCTACGAATGTATGTACTGAATGAAATGAAGGCTCCTCTTAAAATCAATGACAACCGATGAGAAAATAACCTTACTAACGTTCAAAATAAAAAATTAAATGAATAATAGTCGAATTTCGACCACTGGGTGACATGAAGTATGTATATATTCATATACATCTAAAACAATCAAATAAGCTTGATAGTGGTGTATTTTTGAAAATTGAGGTAATAAACGTTCAAATATTTTTTACAATTGTTATAACATGACACGCCAAATCCCTTCCGGGATAGACGGGGAACATCCAGCGCCACTTGACTAGACCCTTAAATTTGTCATGCTTATGTTAATAGGTTATGTAGAGGTGGGTAGTTGTGGGATAAGTCGGAGCAGCAAAAGCAAGAGAATCTTTGCAGATGTTTACATTTTACAAAGTGACAGGCAGACAGGCATAGTTTTGCCAAAAAAGGCGTCCGACACAACCACTTCCAAGTAAGACGATGACGGCGGATGCAGTGCTAAGAATATCTATGGAAAGAGAAAAATCTATGGAAGTTATGGGATACAGCATATTAATATATTCATCAATCGATATCGCTTTGTTATAGTAATATTTCTTTGTTGTGTTAAATATATATATAGACTGTTTAATATTATGTAAGTTAGTCAGTCCATAGACGACAGAATATACATACGTTCCTAAAAACACTGGTCTTATTCCAAACCCGCAGCAGATGTTTTAGAGCATGCTCAAACAGAAATGTAAAATTATACATTTGTTGCCAATTTGTTGACGTTTAGTTTAAATTGAAGTAACAAACTTATAACACACGGTACGCTGTGGGAAAGATATAAAGAAAAACGATTTATTGACATCTTAGCACATAGACACATTTATATATATGTTAACCACTTACGTGTAAACAATAAATAATTGTAATATAGAAAAGGCGTAGTGCTGTGCTATTTATATACGATGTCCACCTTAATATTGCTCCAGTTTCATGTAACTGATTAAAAATAATAGTATAAAAATTGTTAAGTATGTGTCTAATTGTAGCGAAAACAATATATGTGTTAAGATATTTTTATTTAGAGCGATTTCTTCAAAAAAAAAAACAAACGGCGGGGAGTTCACCCTCACACGCTTGAACCGCTATGGTCGCGTACGGTGCGGTTCCAGAGAAGTTTTCTTCCGAGAACACTCAAGCTGTGGAATGAGCTCCCAGCCGAGGTTTTTCCAAGGAACTACAGCATGGAGTTCATCAAGAAATGCGTGAAGAGGTTTTTAGAGGGTCGGCAACGCATGAGTGACGCCCCTGGTGTTGCAAATGTCCATAGGCTACGGTGACTGTTTAACATCAGGCAGGCCGTAGGCTTGATTGTCACCTTAGTGGTATAAAAAACAACCAACTTGCAATGCACGAGCTTTTAGGAATTCATTTATTTGTTCTAGTAACAACAAAATTTTCATGTGTAATTTGAATAGCGAACAAGATAAAGTATCTGAATATTAGATGGAAACACTAAAAGCCCCAGATTAATGAGATAAAGATAAATA
Source organism: Pyralis farinalis (assembly GCA_947507595.1). NCBI lineage: Eukaryota > Metazoa > Arthropoda > Insecta > Lepidoptera > Pyralidae > Pyralis > Pyralis farinalis. Next base: position 16,344,763 of record OX382273.1, read on the forward strand.
TAGATACGATTGGCCACATAATGAAGTATAACATCTGCATTGCAAAGGCCATCACTATTACGACCTCATAAAGACGGTACAAAGGTCAACATGTTACGCTTGACCTATATAGTTGACTATAAAAAATAAATAACGTAATTCAACGAAATATTATCTCAGCTACAGGTAGAGATATTCAGAAGCAAAAATTGGCTAAACGAATCCATTGGAATAAGAGTTAACTCGAGAAAAACGTCAAAGTGTATTACGAAACGCGTACTGATTGCGAATGCTGTATGCCGTGGGCGTAATTTGAATGAGAGCGGTCTGTTATTCTATCGTCTGTAGTTCAACCAAGGATAAGTCTTTGTCTTGTAAAGTAAATGTTGTTTCCCCTCAAGTGATTACCTGAGCAACAGAGAATTGCGTTCGGAATAAGTCACGGTTCTCCCGGGAAATAGCTGCAATATCTTCCCGCTACCAAGTGAAGTCAATGAAAACTAAATTGTAATTCAGTACCCATTACAAGTCCGTTTCAAAATTACTTTACGTCAGTAAAAGTGTACGTTTTAATCTTATCCAATTTCGTTAGTAAAGGAGATGCACACATTTTTAGTGCACATGGCTATACACGCATATAACTACCTACATATTCATTTACTCTTCAAATACCTTAAATCAATAAATACTGCTCGAAGCCATTATTCATTCATAGTTTGTATTATTAATGATAGTAAAGAAGTATCAAGAATCAATTTATAGTTTGTACGTAATTATTTATAGCTAACACTAAAATGATAAAGAAATAGGAAGTATCGTTTTAGATTTTATTTAAAGCTTTATTTGCAACATGTATACTTTTTTATAGCTGATCGGGTTACACAAAACGAAATTTCAAATTATTTGTTTCGCATTCCTGTAGCTCTCTAAGAAAAACTTTATAGATAAAATCTATTCCATTGAAGGAAAATTCGAAATAATACAACCTGCAAGAATCGTAAGGCTATTTGATAAGTTTTTAATATTGTACAGTTTTTCATTGGTAGCTCGACGAATATTTATTATATATTCTGGTTACGTTATAAGTTAGGGAAATACTCCTAAAGATGGTCTAAAACTAGTCATTTTCAAAGCAAAGCTTGCTGTTGTTTCCTTATAGGGTTTTGGGAAAATACCAATGTATTATATGTGCCTCATTCGTCAATAAACAATATTACAATTCATCAAATAGTACTAAGGGCGTGTAAGTATAAAATGTCAAAATGAAAATAAATCCGAACTTCTTCCTTACATTTATTACAGAACAATTAATCAAGGTCTTTTATAACCAAACTCTACAAATAAATAATGTATTCGTAGACCAAACTAGAATACGGTCGCGTACTGTATGGTCCTAAAGAAGATTTCTACCGAAAATCTTAATTGTTGAATGAACTTCCTGACGAGGTTCTCCCTAGAGATTACAGCATAAGCTTTTCCTAACAAGATATGGAAAAGTTTTTACAGTGTCGGCAACGCACATATGATAACCCTAGTGTTATAAATGTCCATAGGTCAATGATATATTATACTAGATAACATAACATCTTGAACTTTTAAGACTCATACTCATAACTAGTCCAACAACCACACAAAACAACCTCAGGCATAAAACTGCCACAAACCTAATATCGATGATAATCACATTAATCACACAACTAAATGGAACACAATGGAATGCTCTAACACAGGGTATCCTAGTACAGATTCAGCTCCCTCACAATCGCCGTAACAATTTGTAACTACAACAGTTATATCATATAATGTTAATAATTAAATCAAATGTAAGTTACACTTACAGCAATGTTACGATATTGTGATTGACAATAAAGGATTTCATTTCAACAATAGCTTCCTAGGCTCATACTTGTAACGTTATCAAAATATCAATAGGCGTATATCTATAGATATCGCCAAACTCAATATGATATCACAGATATTATAACATCCTTAGGTTTCAAGGCCCGTACCCACAACTAAGGTCGGTGGCGCAGTGGTGAAACTCGTTGTTACACTACTTTGACACCAACGCTCGTGGGTTCGATTCCCACACACTCCAAAGATTTGTGTGCATGAACATGTCTGTTTGTCTTGGTCTGGGTATTTTCTAAGTATGATAAATATGTATTTACAAAAAAAAAATGTATTCACGTATGTTTATCAGTTGTCTAGTACCCATAACACAAGCTTCGCTTACTTTGGGGCTAGATGGCGCTTTGTAATTTGTCCGATAATATTTATTATTTATTTATTATTTATTAAGGAATAGTTACAGGCATAATCCGATAACTACTGCCACACTCAATATCGATGATAATCACATACATATCAAAGCATCATTAGCTTTCTAAACCATGCAATAAACTACAATGAAACAGTCACAGGCATATACCTAAATGTGTTACTACTTCTATGACCTAGTAAATAAAAGCGGCCGTGATTATGTACACGTATTTACAAAAACAAGTGACGTCACCACTTACAGAAAATAAGTGCGTATGCAAATATTTTTCCAATGCGCAAATCGCACGAGAAACAGAGTATATCACCTTCAAAATATCGCCTTTGCATTTCTATTATTACGAAGTAAACAACAGCCCACCTATACACATCATTATAACATAGTACATATATCCGTATATAATTCATTATATGTATTTGTACCATGAACGATGCACTCGTACCATTCGAGTGATCAATTTTTAACCGACTTCAAAAACGAGGATTTATATTGCCGTTCTGGTATGTTTCACCAATAACAGTGAGCCAAAAGTTTATTTTGTTTATGCACTGAATCGGAAAATTTTATGACTTTCAATTTCTACTGTTCAGATATGTCTTTATCTATAAAGTGGGTGGAAAATAGTTTGTCTCTCCCTAGACGAGAAAGGATTTTTTTAGCGTTATACTCCGCATCGGAAATGACCATGGATACTCGTACATACAATTTGAGATTACGAATATACTACTATAGGGAAAAATTAATTACGTAACTCCCGAATAAAGAGCAATGGTACTTGATTTGCTATCCTCACAACCTAACGGTAGAACGTGCAACTGCACTGCTGCAATAAATTAATGTTAAAAAAAAAAACTATTAACGACGAGCTCTGTGGTTCAGACGTGAATGATGCGACTTAGAACCAACGCCCGTGGGTTCGATTCCCGCACAACCCTCTAGGGAATTCTTATTTGGCTGCGGTTTCAGACAGGTAGACATAGAGCAGACAGGCATGTTCATGCACACAAATGTAATATTTATACATTACCTGCGTGATATATCGACAGTACAATGTTCTTCAACAAAGCCGTGAAAATATTTTTTACAGGGTCGGCAACACACGCGTGTTGACTGGCCTTACAGTGTACATCGGGTACTTTGCATATTGTCAGGCAGGCCGTACGCTTACTATGTAACTGCTTACTTTTATACGTTGTATAAACAACACCTACGGTATAAAATAAATAGGGAGCTTACAACTAAGGCAACAGCAGGCAATTTATACCACATCGTAAAATTACAGTTCGTGTGTTTGTTTGTATAAACTAACCACCGTCGGTATACCTGCATTTTTCTAAACTACTTGACTTGAATAATCATTTAACTAGTCCGGTAGTGCAGTGGTTAGCGACGCTAATACTGCTAACCACCCGGCTCCAATAACACCAAGGCTCATGGGTTCGCTTTCCAGACAGGACAAACATTTGTGCACACATATGTTTGTCTTGGGTATTTTAAAGGGAGGTAGGTGCATCCACAAACCAATAAACCACTTGGCGGCGCCTAAAGACAACCCTCATTCAATAAAACATAGTGTTCCAGCGGCTGAATATCTCAGCCATTCGAGCCTCCTGACCAAAGGGAGGATATTTCAACCAATAAGCGACGTGATGTTGATCCGTCAAGTAGCATTGAGTTTTTTTACTACATAAATACGTGTCATTGGGTCTCCGTAGGTTAGTTCGTTCATGGGTGCATCAAAGAAGCGTCTCCACCGCACTGAGTACCGCGGCCAAAGACTTCCCTAGAGTTGGCCGTTGTGTTCCTGAGAGTGAGTGGGGTTACTCCCAAGGAGTTGCTATATTAACAGCAAAACTAGCAAGGCACGAGCGATATGTTCTGTACTGCAAGTGCTCGTAGGCTACTATAATCACTATAGTGTATGTTGTATAAAAAACCTACCTACTTGAAATTGGTTTTATTTTCTCTTCTTCATGTAGCAAAATAATAATAGATTCATGTGAAAATTAGCTGCAGCCCGCGACTCCATCCGCGAGTATCCCGTAGAAAAAGAATTATCTTATTCCTTGTTTGTTTTTTTGCTTAGATTTTTTGGCCTATACTTAAAAATTAAGCTCCCAATGCGAAAAGATTTTTTCCAAACCCGGCTGGTGTTTCCAGAAATTAGCGCGTTCAAACAAACAAAATTTTCCGTTTTATTATTAGTATAGATACCGATATACACACGGATGTAATCGCGGGGTGCAGCCAGCACCACAGCAACGTGGAACTAAGGGTCGTATCGTTATACTGAATAGCCAACAACAACAAGTGAATGAAAAAGATTTAAAAAATACGACTTAGTTCCAGAGATTAGCGCATACAAGCAAACAAACGACGAGCTCGGTGGCGCAGTGGTGAAATGCGCTGTTACACTACTTTGACACCAACGCTCGTGGGTTCGATTCCCACACAATATAAACATTTGTGTGCATGAACATGTCTGTTTGTCTTGGTCTGGGTATTTCCTATGTATAATAAATATGTATTTACAAAAAAAAAATGTATTTACGTATGTTTATCAGTTGTCTAGTACCTATAACACAAGCTTCGCTTACTTTGTGGCTAGATGGCGCTGTGTAATTTGTCCGACAATATTTATTTATTTTATTAAACTCTTCCGCTTTTATGTACTATAATATTATTCGTTAAGTTTTAAGATCGTCTTGCAATCTAAACGAGCAAATGTGTCCATTTTTTTTGAAGTTCTAGTTTTCATATAGAAGCCTCATTTAAAATCATCTCAGACCACTATTGTTTCTATTCCAAAAATCTGTGAAATACATAAGTTAGTTGAACTAAAATAAATATAGTAACGTAATCAAATAATATATTTTTTTTATATGTAGGTACATATAAGAAAATTCTAACTGACCGATGTCTGTACATATATACGAAAATTTAAGATATGTATTTTAATATGAGGGATCTTTATAAGAGCAGTAGAAGCCAAAACAGTCATCTATAGTTTTTTTTACCTCTCAGTTCGTCTGTCTATACGTTTGTACGAACATCACGCAAAAACTACGTATAAAATTGGATGTGGTTTTCACATTTGTATTGCTAGTCTAACTTAAATTTGGTGTATGTTTTATTTTTATACACCACCAAGTTATCTACATATATTTAATAAAATTGTAACCAACTCATGTCTGTACTAGACGATATTTACGAATACGATGGGTATTTATAAAAGCAATAGAAGTAAAGAAATTAAAAAAACTTCATATTACGAAATAATTCATTTAAAAGAATGAAAAAAAAAATACGACGTCGGTGGCTCAGTCGTGAATAACATGACTTTGACACCGACGCTCGTGAATTCGATTTCCACACAATACAAACATTTGTGTGCATGAACATGTCTGTTTGTCTTGGTCTGGATGTTTTAAGAGAGGTAGGGCGCATCAAAGCAGCCCTGTAGCCTGTGGAAGTACCTCCACCTCACAGAAACCGCAGCCAAATAACAACTCCCTAGAGGATTATTGTGTCGCTGCTTGTGAGTGAGGTCACCAGTAAGCTCCTAAGGAGTTGCTGTATTAGCAACAGAGGAGGCATCGCGCGAGTGATACTTAATGTATTACAAGCGTACGGTAACCGCTTTACATCAGGTGGGCCGTATGCTTGCATGCCTTCTGACGTTGAATAAAAAAAATTATATTTCAATTTTTTTTGTAAAGTACGATATGTGGCTTGTTTCACACTTGAAGCTTTATTCGCTATATACAATAAAATTATGAACAACAAGGTACAACAATAATATTATTGTTTATAAATAATATTATTGTTTATAAATAATATTATATACAATAACATTAGTCAAGGCGTAGAAGCTAGAGGCCTACATAGACCCTGAGAAAATAGTCAGCTCAACGCGGTCTGTAAGGATGATAGCTGATTCGTGTTTTGTATGTGAAACTAAAATCATTTTTTTTCTACTACGCTACTATATTTTTTTCTATAGTAATATGGAATAAGTAGTTACATTTATACCTAATATTTAATAAACATATTTATAATAAGTGTGAATATTTGGATGATTAAGTAAGTAGAATGTGATCAATTCATTTTAAAGATTTTCAGAGTAATGACGAGTTTGTTATCTTTTTTACTGTATTTTAATGTAAAAGTAGGACACGTTTCTTTTATTTTCATTAATATTTTTCCTGTACTCTTAGTACCACTTTACTCATGCCTTTGAAAATACAACACCGTGGAAAATGTGCTAATGCCAGGTATGTCTTTTTTATGTAGGTATTATGGTTTTAGGTAGGTAGGTACTTTTTGACGAGCTCGGTGATTCAGTCGTGAATGACGCGTCATTGGCACCAACGCTCGTGGGTTCGATTCCCACGCGAGAGAAACATTTGTATGCATAAACATGACTGTTTGTCCTGATCTGGATCTCTTAAGAGTGCTAGGGCGCAAGGGCTGAAAACCGCAGCCAAATAACAAATCCTAAGGAAGTAAGCTCCTAAGGAGTTGCTGTCTAAGCAACAGAGGAGGCATCGCGCGAGTGATACTTAATATATTGCAAACATTAATAGGCTACGGTAACTGCTTTACATCAGGTGGGCTGTATACTTGTATGCCTCCCGACGTTGTATAAAAAAAATCATGAAACCTATTGTACCCAAGGCGTATGAACACAATAGAATATGTACTTGTAAAATGTAATTAATGATATATATCATTAACTCTATACAACAAAATTAAATAAGCTGGACGAGGCAAAGCAAAGTTATATTCATAATGAAATAAAAGACTTTAGAATCTATCTCGTGTTCTTCAAAACAAACTTAATTTCAAAAGTTGCTATGGAAGTAGGCACACTGAACTACTGCATATTTAACTGTATGGACCGCATTGCTTATTACAAAAAACAAAGTATTCGTTTTATGTGAGAACTAAACAAATACACAGAAACTACTATGGAGCAAACCACAGTGTAAATGCAGTTTATATGTCAAAATGAAATCATACTAAAATATTACATGAAATTATTCTATTATTTATTATCTATATATATATATATATATAAATGAATGTTTGTCTGAATTATAATTAAATTAAAGTTACTAAAATAGTTAACGGTAAAGTTAAAAAATATATGAGGCGCTAGACTGAGCGGCAAACGAAATAAGTTTGAGAATCTCTGTTAGAAACTAATATTATAAATAAGAAAAAAACTCTGACCGTCTGTCTCTGTTCGCTTGTTACCTTTTCGCAACTAATATCTTCTGATGACCTGATAAAGAAGTCGATTAGGACCAGGAGAAGAAAATGCCTTATTAACGCGGGATAAAACTGGAAAAGCGGGTAAACCTGCAGGTTAAAGTTAAAGTTAGTTTCTTATAAATAGAAAATTATGTTTTCACCAAATTAAGTTGTCATCAAAATGTCCAAATACCGACATATTCGCTGATTGAATCTCGGATTTCTGAGTCCTGTACTGTCAGCAAATATGAATAATTCAATTGTTTTTGTTGACAGCAAAAAATATCATTGTTATTATTCAATGGGTGTACTTGCGTAGTTTCACTTCTTTTCTAAGATTTAACAACACCCTCAAGCGTAATATCTCTTTTATATTTAATTACATCACATCTTACCAATATGTTTAAATCCAGGCAAAATTAATCAAAGAATACGTCTTTTGCCGTTTTCTTATTGATAAATTAAATGCACATATGCTTTCTTAGTATCGTTCATAATAATATTATCATCGAAGAGTAACCTAAATATGCAAAATTTCAACAGAATTGGTCCTGTAGTTTTTAAAACACTCTTAAGGCTCGGGCATGCGCTCCTAAGTTAACGGACTACCATTTAAAGATAAGATGAAGATAAAAATTCTTTATTTGTCATTGGGCCCTCAGGGGTACCACACGTCTTACATTTTTGAAATCTTATTGTATCTTATTCAATTCTGTTATGTTACTATTTTTCTTTTTTTAATCTGCTATAATTTCGACATTGGCTGCAGTTTTGAGCATAGGTATTTTTCGTGGCTTAATGAGCGGTTTAGCGGGCAGCTTCAACCTGTTACTTTTTTCATAACGCGCCTAAAGAAGTATAGCTTCAATACAATTTCATAATCATTTAAATTTATTTGAATAAATACATGATTCAGTTAAGCCACGTTTGAATTAATCCTATTTCGAGCGTAATTTTTCAAATCACTAAACAGGTAACATTGCGTAGGTAATGAAAAAATTGTAGTCAGTTCCTGGTCTATGTACAAAAAATAATTAAGAAAAACTTTGTATTATAGATCCCTGATGATTCCCCTACAGGGGAAAATTGTTTTGTATATATATAGACTATGCATTTTTGACGATTGTATAGACTATAAGCGACATCCCTACGTGTTTAGGCTATTAAAGTTCGCTTGGGGCTCGAGTCGGCCTACTTATTTGATTTTACTATGGTCACCGTTAGGGTTGTTCAAGTAAACAAATCTTTGTTGGTGATGGAAGAAGATGAGTTAATGCGGTGTAGAAAGGACCGGGGGTGCGGTGTAGAAGGGACCGGGAGAATTGGTCAGTGGCTCAGTGCGTCAGTCAGATAAACAAAACAAAGCAATTGCTCCGAATGATTCGCTACCTGCGTTTTATCTTTGAGTTTAATATCCTTTGTTTTTGTTTGCATTATTTTTATCGTAATGCGTTATTAATATCACAATTTTCTAACCAAGAGATCGCGGACATGCAACACTCAAGCAGTCAATTGGATTTTAGAAGTTGAGAAATTATAAGTGAATTATAAATGAAATATATAATAAATTATAAATGAAATATATAATAAATTATAAATGAAAGTTCATCTAGCACAATTAGAACTTTTTCAGGGTGAAAAATTTCGAAGACAAATAGAAGAGGGTGCGGTCAAATTTATATTAGCAAATTTTATTATATTAAATGGATAATAAATTTGGTAGATCAATATTTTTTATTTATTGGTGCAATAATCTATAATGTATTGTAAGTAAGAGTCTAAATATTCAGACAAGAAATCATAAATTATTACCTACAGGGAACATATAGGAGACCGAAGGTAATGAAATTTGTCAGGAAAGCAGTGCGTCATGGAATCAGAACATGAAGAAAGCATAAATTCCCCATTGGATTGTGATTTTTTTTTTATTATACCACAAAGGTGGCAATAAAGCATACGGCCTGCCTGATGGTAAACAGTTACCGTAGCCTATGGACATTTGCAGCACCAAGGGTGTCTCATGCGTTGCCGATTCTGAATTTGGCAAAAGGCGAGAGCACAAGTACAGAAAAATCTGAAGATCATAATTTTGGGCGATTTGCTAATACTACGAGTACATTTATGTATAATCTTTCGGTACGTGTTTATGTCACTGAACTCTTCCAAAACGACTGGTCCAATTTTAATGAAAATTTAGCGTGTGTTTGAGTGAGACCCTGGTTAGATTAGATTCACACTTGGATCCGATATGTGGCACTACGACCAGTTCCATATATTTTTTTCTGGGCAGGACAACGTGTGTCGGGTCCGCTAGTCTAAACTAAAATTGTAGAGACAAAAATGTTGATTTGTAACTTATTTGTTTGATATAGATAAATTAAAAAAATATAGAACTGACTTTAAAATTGCTTCACCTATAAAAAGCTACATAATCAGCGAGAAACAGCGGCTGTATTTTATTAAAAAGAAAGGGATTCCTACAAAAATTGTAGTAATGCACAACAAAGGTATCAATTTGCATATAAAAGTCATTATTTGGCGTGCGCTGCGAAAACTATTGACACAGAGATGATACAGAGAATAATGTTCTATATATTTACAGTACTTATCGTCACCCATAAAAAAGTTCCCGAGGCTTTTGACTAACAATAATAGTTGAACCACAATATCCATTTTATTGTTTAAATTAGTCAATGAAAACACGTGGAGAATAGAATCGAGGTTTAGTCGAAGTTTGATTTATTTCAGTAGCCGGAATTGGCATTTTACACAACATACGTGCGGGACACTCAGAAAGTTTTGCGAAAATAAAAAAGAATGTTCTATAGGTAAATATTTTTCATTAAATCTTTTCAAAGGATTCTCCACCAGCCTCTATATAGTATAAAGTTTCATGCGTCTAAACCAGTTTTCGAAACACTTTTTCCAGTCCGCCGCAAACACCTCATTTACAGCCTGCTCGAACGCTGACAGCCCATCTTCCGGCGACGAAAATTGTATCCCTTTGAGCTGATTTTTTATTTTCTTTCGTGTAAGGACTGTAAGGAGGGTGACCCAGAAAATTGACCGGCGTGCTGTCCAGGAAGTCCCCCGTTATGAGCGCGGTGTGCGCGCGTGCGTTGTCGTGGTAGAGCAGTAGCCCGCGGAGCACTGTGTTTGGTCGCTAGTTGCTCACAACAGAGAAAACTTTTGCCAAGCATTTGGTAGTATACAATTCGGTGTTGATGCTTCTTTGGTTCTGTAAAGGAATTGACACCAGGTAGCCAGTCAAATTGAAAAAGCTCGGATGAAAATCTTCCCCGCGCTTCTAAATCGCTTCACTTGAGTAGGCGTTGATTCGTTTTGAAACACCCAAATCGTCGACTGGCGCTTCGTTTCTGGATCGTATCGATAAATCCAGGACTCATCACCTGTAATAATGTCGTAAACACGCCGAGACGAGCCTGCTTCAAATTTGTTTATATATCACGGCTCCATTCCACCCGGGCCGCTTCTGAGCAACGGTGAGGTTATGCGGAATCTCGTGAAGGCTTCCCGATCCAATCTGCAGTATGTGCAGAATCTCCTGATACGTACAGTACTCGCCTATTGTCTTAGATTAAATTTTTTACTGCTAGCACGTTTTCATCCGTAACAACCGTCAAAGGGCGACCACTTCTTTCTTCAGCCCCCAAAGTTAGTCGACCGCGCTTGAATTTGTTATACCAAAGATACACGGTTGCCTTGGAAGGGCATTCATCCATGAATGCCATTTGAAGTCTATCGTAGGATTCGTCCAGTTTCAGACAACATTTGAAATCGTAAAAAATCATAGCGCGAAAATGTTCCCGGCGTAGATCCACTTTTCAATGAGACACGATAATTTAAATTAGCTCGCAAAAAATGTGGAGCGAAATTTTTAAATTGGAACGTACCTATTTTTACTTATAAATAATCATATTTTTAAAATAGATTATAACTGGTTAGTCTCTCATACATAAAAACTTTTTTCGCAATACTTTCTGAGTGGCCTGGTATTGTACAAATACGATGATTTTGGCGCAGCGGTTAATAATGTGACTTTGACACCAATGCTTGCTTGCTTGCAATGCAATGGTTCGATTCCAACACAGGGCAAACATTTGTGTGCATGAACATGTCTGTTTGTCTTGAACTCGGCGTTTGAAAGAGAGGTAGCCCTTCAGGGAAGTACCTGCATCTTACAGAAAACCGCAGCCAAATAACTCGCTGAATGGTCGTTGTGTTCCTGTATGTGAGTGAGATCACCAGTAAATTCCTAAGGAATTGCTGTGTTAGCAACAATCGCTCGAGTGATATATAATGTACCACAAGCGTTCATAGGCTACGGTAACCACTTTATATCAGATGGACGTTATGCTTGAGTGCCACCAGCCGTTGTTTAAAAAAAACGGAGAAGAGATAGGATGAGTTATGTCTGGGTTATGGCGTCAAATCACGCACATATAAGCAGGTGCGTACGGACGTCGAGCCAGGGTTTATTACCCGGACTGTCTCCGGAAGCATAATCATAAACCACGGTAATGTTACCTTAGAGCAGATCGCACGATCTACGTCTACTTCTCAGCCGCCAGAGCCATGTTTAATTATCGACAGGATGTACTACGTGATGGTTAACTTTGACTTTTGAATTTGATACTAGATTGTGCTTTTGTTTAGTTTGAGCTTTGTGAACAGATTTAGAAAACTCTTTTCTTATTAAAAGCTTCTAAAGGCCGATTGGTTCCTTAAATTAAATCGAATTAGGACTTCCTTAAAGTCAATTTTCATAGTTTTGAAACCTTTGTATTTGTAAATATAATAAATATTTACAATGTAAATGTAAATATAATATATGATCGAAGAGATATGACAGATCGTAAAGAAAAAAACTCTCCGATGATGTGCAACACAAGGAATACTCATTGCGATCGCGTGTTCACCCCTTCCGCTAGTCCAGCAACTTCTTACTAGAAGGAAGAGGAAGACTTCATACTAACATTACTCATTCGCAGAAATATCACGTTCCGCAAGGGAGTTGTTATTTAACTGTCTTTTGTACGGTGGGCGTGCTTCCTCAGTTCATCATTATCAACTCAGCCCATATTCGTCCACTGTTGAACATAGGCCTCCCCTCTAGAGTGTCATTCGTCTCGATCCTGTGCCTGTCCATAAACCTCTTGAAGTCGTCGCTCCATGTACTGTGGGGTCGTCCCACACTGCGTGTACTAGTACGGGGACGCCATTCGAGAACCTTTCTTCCCCAGCGGTTGTCGGTTTTATGAACTATGTGGCCGGTGAACTGCCACTTCAGCGTACTTATCCTTTGGGCTATATCGGTTACCTTAGTTCAACCGTTGATATCCCCATTTTTGATTCTATCACGCAGAGAAACTCACAGCTCTTTCCATAGCATGCTGAGCGACCTTGATTTCCCCATACGGCCCGCTTCCTTAGTTGGGCTACATTAAATATCGCTATGCCCTACCTCCCTTTCGCCACAGCCGTTTCGTTAATAAGGCAGAATGCTCCCCACTGAAGTAGACTTTGGCCTTGATGTACGACGTTAATCACTTGCACCCCTGTACAAAGGAACTTATAGGAAAATAGTAACGTATTCAAATAATTATTGCTTCTGCAAACACTCGTTACGATGTTCCCGTGACACAAAAAGCTGCACGCGAGACGCACTTCACTTAATGGGCAGCAGAGCGTAGAGCGCGCTCTTGTACCAGCCTCGGTACAATCACATGCGTCATCAATTCATACGAAACTCCGATTTAAAATAGGTTAACGGTCCTGTTTTTACGAAGTAAATGCACTAAAGAAAATATTACTCATATAACCGTTTTCATTTCTAACAGCTTTATAGGATACACGAAAGAATTGTCAAATCTGTACTATTATTCAAAGCAAAAGATTTTGAAATTACGTTTGTATTTGACAGCCCATTTCATATGGAAAGTTATAGGCTTTTTTTTTTTCAATGGGTCACGCCCACCACTCATTCCCACAACTGTGTCTCCTGTGTAGCCAGAATTAACAGCGGCGACCACCAAAAAGGCAATGAACAATGAAGTCCATTGCTGTGCCCGGGGTTAAACTACAGCTGCCTTGGAACTCACAACGAATTTAATCAGAAGGATTTTGTAAGAGTAAAAAGTTTTCGAATTGACTTCTATAAGTTATAGTACATATGTATGTATGTATATCTTCACGCCAAGTCCCTTGCGGGGTAGGCAGAGAGAATAAGTTATAGGCTATTCAATATCACAATACGACCCTTAGAAACCAAGGGAAAAGAAAGAAAGTAGACAAAGTGGTTTCCACGGAATGCTGAGATGCGCGCGGACGAAGTCGCGTGCTACAGTGCTATATTTCTAAGAAAAGAAATTATACATAGGGTCTCACAATATGAACTTGACTAACTTTGCAGCAGTTATGTTATACTCAGTTACGAAAGGTCATTGGTCTGACGTTAATTTGACGGTTGGCTATTAAATATTGACCTGAAGTAATACATATATCTACAAAAAAGTCTAGTTAGTACTTTTTATTATATTGTAATAAATTATTAATTTAAATAATTACACCCCGTGTGGGTATATCATTATGACCAGTCATCAAGATCCCCGGTATATATGATATCCCATGGTCAAGAAGATTCGACCTATTTCTGTATTACTCTGAACTCCAATAGAACTTTTCTAACTAGCTCAATATGATAGAAAAGTTCTATTGAAATCGGCCAAACCATTTGCCGATGTTCACCGGGCAAAAAACAGATAGTAAACATATATATATATATATATATTTAGATACTAGCTGCTATAAATACTCTGCTGTCAAACAGTGAAATAAACTAATTACCAAGGTTTTCTCAAGAGACAGTCTGAGGTTCCTCAAAAGACGACGTATCGGCTCGGCAACATGCCCAGTATTGCAAGTATTCATAGGCTAAGGTATCTGCTTATCTTCAGTCGCGCGTTCATTCAAGTGATCGGATTCGGATAATCTTGAATGCTACATACTATTTTATATTTGGTCGTAATAACTGACAGAGAATAAATGTAATATGTAATAATAATAATAAATTAACTATTTTTAAACAAACTTACAAACCAACTTTGTCTCTTTACATGATGCTAGCCATCCGCCCCAGCTTAGCACAGGTAGGAAACCTATGGAGAACTGGTGGCACGATTTTGCTTAGTAACTAAACTCACCACTACGAATCCTAGGTAAAGTAGAACGCGCAGCTCATATTGGCTAGTTCACGGATCAATCGCGTCACTTATCGGCTTAGAGGTTGAAACATCCTTCGATTGGTCAGTAGACGCAATCAAGAATGATTATGTAGATGTAAATTTTTCTGTAAATTATTTGAATCAGACCTTTCGTTTAGAAGATAAGACGGGTATAAAACACTAAAAGTAAGAAATGAAGTAATGCTTAAAGAAAAAATCCGCGGTGTCAGCGAACGACCATACCCTTAGTATATAACGAGCTCGGTGGCTCAGTCGTGAATGACGTGACTTTGACACCAACGCTCGTGGGTTGATTCCCAAACAAGGCAAACATTTGTGTGCATGAACATGTCTGTTTGTCTTGGTCTGGGTATTTTCTATGTATAATAAGTATGCATTTACAAAAAAAAATGTATTTACGTATGTTTATCAGTTGTCTACTACCCATAACACAAGCTTCGCTGACTTTGGGGCTAGATGGCGCTGTGTAATTTGTCCGACAATATATCTCCACGCCAAGTCCCCTGCGGGGTAGGCAGAGAGAACCGAGCGCCATAACACGCGGTCCTTACATACGTCACTCGCTTCTGTGATATTCATAGCTCTTTTCATGCACGCTCGCCAGTTCCTGTTAAATATTAAATTATTTATTTATATAAGAGATCGCAGGGAGCTGATGGATACAAGCGGCACTGGACCGATTGCGGTAGAAGTCTAAGGGGATTGTCCATTTTCAGCAGTGAACGTTCTTCGGCTGAAATGATGATGAATGATGATGTAATATTAATTATACATTCTGGTACTTTAACTTTAAACGCTCTATAAAAAAATAATCAATTGTTGTCGCGTTCTATTTGTACAAATAAAGTTCTAATAGCTTTCTATCCATGATAAACCAATAAACTAATTGACGACTCGTAAAGGCCACCTTATTCACCAAAACGAGCCTACTGATCAATGGGAGGATATTTTAACCTATAAGCCGATAAGTGACGCGATTTATCCATAAACTAGCTAATGAGAGCTGCGCGTTCTACTTTACCCCACGACCCGTAGCGGTAACAACGCACTACACATAGTCGTTATGTTGCAAGCATACTAAAAGCTCACTTCAATTTCTTATGCTTTTATGTCATCAACTTGTAACTAGTTCAACTTGCGCCCAGTTATTGGTAAAGGAAACCATTGAAATTAACAAACAAGCTTTTCAAAGAAATATGTTGCTATTTATAATTTTAACAACCACTAGTTATGTTTAATTATGTCTACAAAACGAAACGGAATCGTCGTGAAAGCCAACAATTACCAAATATGCAAACATGGGTTGTGATTGGTGCGTGACTTTCAACAGTGAGAGCATTAAAAGATTAAGAATTAACGATCAGGCAAACCTGAAATAGTTAACCTCGAACGTCACTGCCTCACGCATAGGTACTAACAAATGCCTGAATAAAATATTCACTCAGCGGTTATTATAACGGATATCAATCATGCTGTCACCGTCTAATTCGACGAAAACTTAATTTCGTCGTCCGCACATTATCCACTATTAGGTACAAGGGAACATTTCATTCACAGATGAGAAGTAATTAATAGTTTGTGGTTCCATACTATTATTCTGTCTATAGACCTCTCTGGTAATTTTCTTATATTTTTCAGAATTGTTTAGAATCTTACAAATCGATCGATTGCATTATTTATTGTATTATTTCGGATAAGATGAGTTTTAACATATTTCGACGGGGCTCTACTAAAAACTTTATTTGTAGCTAGCAAATAGTCTGCAACTGCAACAGCGTATAATTAGCGTATTTTTAGTTTTATGCAGCAACGTTAAATATTTCCGAGAATAAAAATAGCATCGCTTATATAACGTCTAGCTAGCCTTTTTTGTGTGAAAGAAAATACATTAAAATATTCAGAGCTTTTTTTGATGCGTGATTTTTATATCCGTCTCCGTCAATGCATCAAACGGGCATAAAAACAGGCGGACATTTCAAAAATTACATTTGCCTCTGTATAGCTGATAGACTCCAGTTGCAGTTTATTTCACGTAACTGTATTTTCCTTCCTTGACATAATATTGTTACGATTTCCCTATTCTGTTTCGATAAATGGCAGATTTTACATTTACGATTTTTTTTTATCTGAACCGTCAAATGTGTAGAAGTGGGATTTCCCTGATTTTTTGAGATTTATTCATTTCCAAAAAATTATGACACGCTGACTGTTTCATATTTTATTTTTGACACTTGGGAGTAAGGTCAGATGTACCTTATGTTACCAACAAATATATTTTTTCTAAAATCAATTGGCTCGGCCGCTCAGCCCCGCTTCACAGTAATATTTTTCTCTGTGATCCTAATATTCTACCAGATATAAATTCATGGATATAAAATACTGATCTTATTACTGTGCTGTATTTATGAATAAATCTGTGAAATGTAAATGCTTATGCAACGGACATAGCAAATCTTGTATAAAAAGGAAACGGATTTATATACGTATGTTCCGTATGGACTCAAAAACGGTTGGACCGAATTTGATGAAATCATCAAGGAATCCTCAGATTAGCCCAGCGGGTAATCGGATCACCCATGAGATATGGTCGTTTGAAGCCGAAGCGGGTCGTTAGTAGTTCCGAATTATCCGGGACGGGATAGTAATGGCTTCAAAATCAACACGACCGTTTTTTATTGAACAGGTGACAGCAGCTGGTAAAGCAGTGTTGGTGACCGGTTGTGACAATGTCCTCGGCAATGCTCTGGCTCGCAGACTGGATGACCTAGGCTATCACGTGTTCGCTGGTTTCCAAAATAAAGCTGGCAACATTGATGCTGACATGCTCAAGGAAGACTGTTCGGGAAGACTGCATACACTTCAGTTAGACTGCACTTCTGAAACACAGGTAGGTTTCTTGTTGCTTGTTGTGTGCATCCATTTTTTTTATGTTTAATATCATATAGCTGCCAACTATTTCTTCTAAAGTTAACTCTACATATATACAGATAGCTGAGTAATCATAATTTGGTATATGATCCATATTATATGCGATGATTCTTCATGTAAATGACTTGAACGAATAACTGTCTTACAATACAATACCACAGATAACTCAACGCTAATATATATTTACGCAATACGACTGACACGGACAACAAGAACTCCTCAGTGTCCTTTACATTGTTAAGTTGGTTCCTTGCTGTGAAAATACCAGTGGTCATCGCTGTATCGCGGGTGTCAGTGTGTGTCAAGCCGTAAAATAATGAAATAATTTAATGTATATACGAGCAATAAAATTTAAATTTGTCATTCTGTATTAGCACAAATTCTTATAGCACGCCTTAATATTTGGATATATGTAAAGTATTACCTATGTAATTTATGTATAACTAGCTGCGCCCCGCAACTTCTTCCGCGCGTATCCCGGTATCCCTTAGAAACCGCTTTTTATATTTTCTCTCTTTTTCCTCGGCTTCTAAGAGTCGTATCGTAATGTTACCGTAATGTTATCGCACCTTCCTCTAGAATTGGGCTATCGAATGTGAAAAGAATTTTTCAAATCCGACTAGCAGTTTCAATGATTATCGCAAATAAACTCATCCGCTTTATATATTAATGTAGATAAATACTCGTACATACATAATATGTGTAACTATATAACGAATCATGTTGTAGTGGATTCAAATTAGATGATCGTAAGTATAATAATTAGGTAGAAATTATCTTATATAATAACCTAATCTTTGAAAGACTCATAGAAATCTTTTGAAAAGCCACTAGATGACCTATGGTCTTTGTAGATAAATTAATTGCATGTACCGCTCGCAGCAAATCCCAATTTAAAGATGTAATTACGCGACTCTAAATTAATTCAAATTTCAAACAAAGAAAGTACACACAGGTGAGCCGGCTCAATAGATGCTCCTCAAATTTTAACTTGGCTCCTGATGCTTGTGCAGATTTTAGAAGACTGCCCACAGATTCGCATAATATCTGTATTCGTAATAGTAGACCGGCATAAATTTCAATCTACATTTTCTTCATGTAATGCATAAGCATAATCTTTTGCATATTGATTGCATGGTCATAATTAATATGTGTTCTAATATTTTTAGCTCAACTTTGTAAGTTTCTTTTATGCATGTGTAAACATAAAACGCATAAACAGGTTAACCATAAGCTCCATACCTCTAAACTCAATTTGAACCATATTTCTGTTTTGTTTTGGAAGTGGTACAGCCAATTAACCCGTTGAGGCCCAGGTGGCTGAATTCCGCCATGCGCGTTACGTTAGCATGTAAGTATTCGCCCAACTCTGGGCGGATCAAACTCTGAGATTGAATTCTGCTCTGAACATACTGGGAGTATGTTGATTACATCATCCAAAGAAAAAAATGCAGTCTGTCTATATAGACAGATTTTAAATTAATTGAAAGAATATTTTCAAGATATACTCGTATATCGAAATAGTGTAGGTATTTATTGATGTTTATTTCAACTTTGTAGAACGATAAAATAATGAACGGTGCCGATAAAATAATGAATATTGGATATCTTGATTTTTAGACGCGTTGATATTAGTACCTATAGATAATATGTGGTACTATCATTTTAACATATCACATTAGTACGACCATCCTGATAGTAGGCAGTTGTCGTAGCCTAGGAACGAATATAAATAATTGAAAATGTGTGTTCTTCGTAGTGTTATCCTGTTTCCTAATCCGTTAGCATGTGCGGGGTCCGCTGCCTAAGGATTTGGTGAAGATACTGATTTTACATGGAGCAACTGCCGTCAGACCTTCATGACCCAGAGGGAAAACTAAACCTTTCCTTAGAAATATAATTTCAAGGACATATGAATTTCCTCACAATGTTTTCCTTCACCGCCGGGCCAGTGATAATTTCAAAATGTACATAAATACGAAAACACGAATTTAATGGTACTAGCCGGATTCGAATCGGGAACCAGTTGGTCAATAGGTCTGTTGTTTATCCACTGGGCTATCACTGCGTTAATTATTGGAAAATTGTATTTATTGATAAAACAAGATTTCTTCCTGCCGAAACTATATTAAAAGTTTTTGAAACTACGGTTCCTGCGCAGTGAGCGACAAAAAGAAGTAGATTAAAAGAAAGCACCATTTCTTTTCCAATCCTCCAAGGCGTAATTATTTGCGGTATTCTATAGAATAAACGCACTTCCCCAGATGGACGTAATAATCGTTATTCATCATGGTTGCGTCCCTACCTTTTTTTAGCCAGATTCTTTTCCAACTAGCAAATAGCTAATATATTGCCGTAAACCGACTTCATCGAATTCGAAACTCATTTTGGAAGCAATCGTATGCTAGTTTAACAATCTGGTCCTTTTGAAATCATTTAAAAAGAATAAACTTACTAACTGGCATATAAACGGACAGCCTAAATTGTTCGATCTATCACAGAGCTTCCTCATAGTGCGTAGGCGTAAGCACTACTAAGAAACGATTTTATAAAATTCCCACGGGACTGCGGGATACTCGCAAAATGATACACGTGAGTCGTGAACAACGCAGCTTATAAGTAGGGTTGCCATCTATCATACAGTTATTAGCAGGAAGAATCTTGTTTTACCAAGGAATATAATATTCTAATTATTAATAAAGTTTATTATGATTTCAATTTGACTTTGAAAAGACTTCTCCGAGCATATCCTGGTATAAAATCCGAGGAGCGACCTTCTTGGATTTGTTATGCTGACCGGGTTTTAAGTCCATTTACAAAACCGTTCAATTGAGAGTCGAGTCTCGCAAATTATATATTCCGCATCAATTCACTGACGACTGATGAAGTTGTATATATTTTTTTAAATACTACATTTTGAAAAACATTAAAATTAGATTAGAAAATCTAATTTTAAATTAAAAATGAACATGGGCACTTGAAAATGCAAGATATTCAGTTTTTGTTCAAGTTAATTTTAGTTTATATATATTTGTTTAATCTTTACATGTTGCCTATATTTTTCCATATTCAAACATTATCTGTATATTGAATATTTATTAATAATTTAAACATGACGACGATCAATTCAAGACGATCATGACGATCGAAAGTGAACCTAATATTGAAATGAGCTTAATGAAAGAAACCTAAAATAAACATTAAATTATTTTAGGTTTTAGAAAAGATGTTAAAAAGTTGCATGAAAATCACTGTGTACCCCTAGAGTTATATAAAAAATATAATTGAATGCTCTAAAGTGGTTACACAGGTTAACACATTTTGTTTAAACTGCTCTTTAAATGTATTTTTTTTTACTTCTCATTGATCTGAACATTGTACCTATTATTCGTGTTTTTAACTCGCATTCATTTGACTTTTAACGAGTTTGGTGGCGCAGTGGTTAATAACTATGCTTTGACACCGGGACTCGTGGTTTCATTCCCATCTAAGACAAATATGTGCATGAACATTTGTCAGAGTGTTTTTAAGAGAGGTAGGACGCATTAAACCTGTCTGGGAAAGTACCTCCTCACAGAAAACCGCAGCCAAATAACAACACACTCCCTGGAGGGTTGTTGTGTTCCTGCAAGTGAGTGGTGCTACCAGTAAGCTCTTAAGGAATTTCTGTGTTGGCAGCAGAGGTGGAATCACGCGGGCGATACTTTATGTATTACAAGCGTTCGTAGGCTAGCCACTTTATATCGGGTAGGCTGTATGCTTGTATGGCTCCCGACGTTGCTTAAAAACATTTAAGATATATATTTTTTTAGAAGGAAATGAAGTAACATTTTGTTTAGTTTTACATGGTTTCAATAATAACGTATAGCAGACAAAATAATGTGGAAAAGAATTCACTACGCCTGCTCCCGTAAAGATTTTTCTCAACTTAAGTTAAGTAAGCTATTAATTGATTTAGCTATGTCAAGATTTTTCTTACAATGTGTAACGTTAGTTCACAATTTTCCCTAAATCTTTACATGTTTCCATATTTTTTTAGGTAATCTAATTGTTTTTGACACCAACGCTCGTGGGTTCGATTCCCACACAGGGCATATATTTGTGCGTTGTGCGTGCGTTATGTCTCTTGTCTTAGTCTGAATGTTTTAGGGCGCATCAAAGTACCTCCACCTCACAGAAAACCGCAGCCAAATAACAACTCCCTAGAGGGCTGTTGTGTTACTGCGTATGAGTGAGGTCACCAGTAAGCTCCTAAGGAATTGCTGTGTTAACAGCAGAGAAGCCATCGCGCGAGTGATATTTAATGTGTTACAAGCGTTTATAGGCTACGGTAACCGCTTTACAATAGGTGGGTTATATGCTTGAATGTCTTCTTAGGTTGTACATAGAAAAAACCTTAGGCTACGGTAACCACTCTACATCAAGTAGGTTACAAATTACTACAATAAAAATATGGCACATACGAGTCTGCGATTGATGACAGAATTCTCAAGAAAATTTGACTATTCTCCGCTGATGTATTTTTTATGCATTTTATATGAATTTTTAAATTATGCTTAACATGTAATTTTTCGAATCATATTAAATGCACCAACTAATTTCGTGAACATAAAATAGCTTCATAACTTTAACAAAATAACCTAAGTGATAATGGTTACAGCCTCTGTAACAAGTACTCTTAAAAACAAAAATCCAATAAACTGGGTAAAAAATATCTAACCACCTTCATTTGTGTTTACAAACTGAGAGATCTATTGTCAACGCGGTATAACTAGTGTGTTTGTTTTTTGCTAGATTCTCTCAGCTTCTCTATATATTGTGGACCACCTGCCAGAGGGCGCGCAAGGTCTTTGGGCGATCGTGAACTGCGAATCTTGGTGTGCGCTTGGCGAACTAGAGTGGGTTCCATTCTCGGTCATCAAGCGGGCGATGGAGGTCAACTTATTGGGTAAGTTCGCAAACTTGATCTGCACGAAGAGCTACGAAAAAGCGCTACGGGCGATGCTACGAACAGCATTATAGTACTACGGGGCACCGATAGATGGCATTACAAGTATGAAATATTGTAGAATTTTATTTTATAAAATAACATTTGGCTATTACTCTCCATTCCAATTACGAAGTTTCATTAAAAATATATTAATTTACTACAAGAACTTAAATATATTTAAAATTCTTCATAGATTCGAATGCTCACATACTAAAACACAGGCTGTTTATTTAATCACGCATGTGAAACGTGCATAGTATGTTTGTGTAGAGAATCATTATAGAACTTTGTAATTGTAATAGAGTATAGATTTAAGTTAAAAGAATTTTACACAATTATTACAGCAACTGTTGCATGCAATCAGGGATTTTCAGTATTTCTAAAGCTACTATAATGGGTAGAACATACCTAAACCTAGGACTTTGTCTTTAACTTTCCATTGTTCTTTGACGTGATAATCGTAGAAAACCATTTAAGTTCTTAAGTTCCAGTTTCACCATAGCTTCACGACTCCAAAGGTTACGTAACAATTTCTTTTTATGTTATATAAGTAATATAAAAAAGGAATAACATATAATTATATGTACCTAATTTTATTTCATTAAAGGCGTAACTATCTTATTCCTTTAATTTACAATTGTCGTTAACATCTGAGTACGTATAATGTGACGACTAACTTTGCAGATAGGACTTATACTAGCATCCGCAGATGGCCGTAACACTTCCTTAAAATGTTATCCATAACTTTATTCCCTTAAAGAATACAAACAACCCCTCAGAGCTCAGATCTCATCATCATCTACAGCTGTCTCATACGGGCAGCACATTAAACGTACAGCCCATATGACACAGCGCCGTTTAAATGAGTTGAGCAAAGAAAGGGAGAAACGGCTATCTCAAAGTACGATATCTAGAGAGTAGTTCACTACGAGGGGAAAGATGAACGATTAACTTGTGTTTAAAATTGAGGTTTATTTTAAGTAGGTATCTAACTACTTAATTTAACATAAACTCGCTTAAACTTAGTCCAATTTAAACCCATGAAGATACAAGTTTGCGCGTTCACCGCTAAGAAACCCCCATTTTCTGTGGTTCCTCAATTCCAGAATACACTTCTTACCATCGCTAATAATTGGAATTCTTGGTGTCGACATCTCCAGCGATGTTCAATACCGAAGTTACCTGGAGGAGAAGGTCAAACTGGCGTCCAAGAAATTAGATGTGCTTTACAGAGCAAATTAGCACTTCAATGCGGGGCAAAGACTTATATTGTGTAAGTCAGACCACATATGGAGTACTGTAGTCACCTTTGGGCGGGAGTACATGGATAACAGCTAGGACCATGTGATACGGTTTAGAGACGATCTGTGAGAATTATACGACATTGTCTCCGTTAGTGTGTTCTATCGATTGTACAACGGGTTATGTTGTGAAGAATTGCTCGATATGATGCCGAAAGCTTGTTTTTCAACCGCAAAGCTGGTCGACCGCGAGGAGTTAACCCTCACACACTGGAACCGCAATAGCTGCGTACTGTGCGGTTCCAGAGATGTTTTCTTCTTAGGACTCATAAGTTGTGGAATAAACTTTCAGCCGAGGGTTTCCCAAGGGCCTATTAATATATATATAGTATGTAAATGTCTGTAGGTTCCGATAACTGCTTACCATCAGGTAGGCCGTAGGCTTGTTTTCCATATTATAAATGTTGCATACAGTTTTGAGATTATCATTTATCTAAAACGGTAAAGGCGTTAAGTAGTTATAGTGAATAAAGAAACTGACAAATATAGATACATATATACAAAAAACCACATTTATACGGGGCAGCTGTGTAAATAGTTAACCACGTATATTATCCATTAGCCAAGAATTTCGTAATGCCCATTCTTAGTATCAAATTTCACATGATTAGCTTTGGAAATTTCGGCTGGGTGTTGATGAATCAGTCAGGATACCTTTTATATCGAATAAAAGCCCTAGTTTTACATGTGGTAAAAATATTTTATTATACTCGTAATTAAAAATGTCTTCTTTTTAGCGTTGTCCCGTTTCCCAATCCTCAAGGATGAGCGGGGTTCGCTACCTAAGCCTAAGGATTTGATAAGGATTTCCCGAAATTCGTAATTAAAAATATTGTCCTAACGTATTGTAAGCACTTCTTCGTTCCAGCGTTTTGCCATTTCCTAATCTATTAGGATCAGTGAGGTCCGCTACCTAGGCCTAAAGGTTTGGCGAAGATACTGATTTTGACATGTAGCGACTACATCAGACCTCCTCAACCTAGAGGGAAAACCAGACCTTTTTTAGTTTCATAGTGGTCAAGGAAACACAATTTCTTGGACGTGCTAGTTTCCTCACGATGTTTTCCTTTATGTGCATAAATCTGACAACACGAATTTAGTGGTACATTCCCACACCAGGATTCAAACCAGGATCAATCAGTTAATGTGCTGATTATTTATCTACTAGTCTGTCACTCCTCTGTAATCACTATCATTTTAAAATAAGATCATTTTCAATACCTAAAAACGGATGTGCAAATAATTATTAAGGTAATACGAATACAATTGGTTTCCAACGATATCAATTGGTGTATTTAATTGGATACAACTTCGTTGGCGAAGTTTAGGAACTTCCAAGAGAGACGCAATATGAATTTTTACAGGTTTCTAATTTCCCCCAGTATACACACACTAAATACATATATACACAATACTCCTAGAATATACTTTATACTACTGATTTGAACACTATTAGATTAATTATTTTCTTTATATAAAAGAAATAGTAATTGGCTTACACGAGTGGCTCAACGTGCAGTCTAAACGCCCTAAACCACCGTGTCAAGGCACTTACAATTTCATGATGTAGACATTCGTTAAGATAGGATTTTCAATAATTCATTCGCACACTGGACGAAGATCTATCCTTAACTGGCATGCTATAAAGATGAGTTCTACATATTCTAATTATACAGTATGTGGTTCTATCTGACTGACAGATTGTCTAATGTAAATTGGGCGGGAAAAATCCAATATAAATATTAGTGCGAGTCGGACTCGCCCGCAAAAGTTTATTCCACAGTAAAATGTTCAAGACTACATATTTTAAAAACATTGCTCTAACTATAAGATAAATTGGATTGAGGGAGAAACTTAACTTTACCGTTGGAAAATGGTTGTCCCCATTCAATCTTCCTAGGGCACGGTTAATTTACCAACAGCGAATAAGTTTGTAACTGTAAAAAAATTGCGGTTTGTGAATTTTTGCCTTTCATGATGCAAGGTCAACAAGAAGTAGTCTTAGAAGTTTAATTTCGTTCACTGCTCCAAGAGATTTTAGATTTGAGTATTTTATATTAATTTCAACTTCATACCTACATGTGTTCCTGAGAAACAGAATATTGACAGACGGACAACAAAGTGATCCTATAAGGGTTTCGTTTTTCCTTTTGAAGTGGGGAAACCTAAAAATAACCGTACGCCTAATAACACTCACACGCACGCACGCAACGCATAAAGAAACGTAAGCCTTAATTCAAATTTTATTTTCATTGTACTATATACTAGCAAGTTCTCTCTGTATGTTACACATGGGAAGGATTGTGCCATTTGAGATACAGTATTTTCTTAATACTAGTTCAGATGGCACGCACCGAATTAAATAACTATAACTACATCGTATTTCGTAGTCCTTGTAGTACGGCTGGGAGCAGGTCATGCTTTATGCTCGAAGGGTGTAACTCTTCTAGTATGCTGCATAAGAACAGCATAAGGGTCAAAGTGTTATGCTTGACGTGCACTTAGTTGTGCTGTATTATTACTATTATAGTACCGTATGTGAATAATTTATATAGTTATAATGTGCTGTTGTTATGTATGAAATAAATTATTATTATTATGATATTATTATAACCTAAGTAAAAAGTTTTCATCTTCAAGTACCTCATATTTCTATAAACAAATCTTAGTGACAGTCATGGTTGAAAGTTGCAAATTGTAACAACCACTTCTTTCTTTTGGCAGACTGTAAAGCTAAATTAGATTATTTTTAACAGAATATTATCTTTATATTATCTTTTGTGGGCGTGCAGGTCCATAAAAGATAATATAAAGAGATTTTTTTAGTTTACTAGCATTTCAAAAATTATCATTGGCGAAGAAGAATGGCGAAAGAAACTTTTCGAATCTTCAATTTGATATTATAATAAAAAATTATAATCAATTTATATCAGCGTATTCGTACAATACTCGTAGTAATGATCTCAAGTGGTAGAATTAAAGGTATATAACGTTGCCTTTTGTGTTGAATTATTTGGCTAGTAGCTATTTAATTTTAGTATTTTTTGTATAATTAGGACCAGCCCGCTTGGTGCAAGTGATGATGCCCCTGGTACGCCGAGCCCGCGGCCGCGTAGTGTTGGCGTCGTCAATTCTGACCCACGTCGCGGCGCCCGTTCGAGGTGTCCACACTGCCTCCCTTGCTGCCTTGGACGCGCTCGCCGCCTGTCTCCGCCGGGAACTCAAACCTCGTGGCGTTGATGTCGTAAGGATTCTACCTTCCAATTAAATCAGAATATATTCAAGATTCCATTGATGTCTCTTCAGTGTCACCGATGTGTACAGCCGGTGGTGATCACTAACCATCACGTGACCTATACCATATTTATCTGGGTGTAACTTCAACAAAATGTAGTTTGAATTATCCCATTATCCAATTGATTCCAAAAATGGCGATGAACGTACATGATAAACATACGTGCGATGAACATAAAATCTCCCCTTTTTTGGAGTCGATTTATTTGATGAAAATATACACACAATACGATACACGCCCACATTTTCAATAAAACATTTTATAAGCCAACCTTTTTAAAGTTATTTATTCTATTAGAGTAACAAGTAATCAATTCCAAATCATATGCCTACACATTTCTATATTGGGATCAGCGGCAGAGCACTCCAGAAGGATATTATTTTTGCAGTGGGCGTATAAATTACTAGCTGCAGCCCGGGACTTCGTCCGCGCGTATCCGGGTACCCTGTGGAAGTCGCTTTTACTTACTTGATTTCATTTTCCTCGGCTTCTAAGGGTCGTATCGTGTTGTCGAATAGCCTATAGTCTTCCCCAAGAATTAGGCTATCAAAACAAAAAAAAACAAATCCGCCTGTGAAAATTACCTGGTAGTTCCAGAGATTAGCATTCAACAAAAAATTAAACACACTCTTCCGCTTTACACATTAGTATTCAGTATCATATTATAAGTCAAAACCAACACCACCCACAGGTGGTGCAACCCGCTTGCCAGCGAATAGAATGCAAAGCAAGAGGCAAAAGTACGATAGACCTAGACAATACCTATAAAGGAAATATCTCAAACTTGCAGAAGATTGCATTTAAATGATGCGGTGTATACGTGTATATGAGTTATGCTGTGTACATTTGAGTTAAGTATGTAGGTTGATGCGTTAGCAGTGGAGGTTACTAAGTGCAGGTGGTATTTCGTATGTTATAAGCACTCATTAACTCTAGTGGCCCCGACATACCTTGCATTAATTGCCTTTTTAAACTATATCAAGTAACGAACCACCATAAGGCCAGCCCGATGTGAAACTGAGGAAGTACCTCCACCTCACAGAAAACTTCAACCAAATAACTTTGTGTTAGGTTTGTGTATTCCTGCAACTGAGCGGTGTTACAAATCATTCTGAATAGATGCGGTGTAAGCAGCAGATGTGGCAACGCGCGTAATATTTCCTGTTTTGTAAGCGCTCATATGCCACGGTAAACACTTTATATCAGACTAGCTGCTGCCCGCGGCTCCACCCGCGTGGAGTCAAATAATGTAGCCTATGTGTTAATCCAGATCATAATCTATCTACGTGCCAAATTTCATTCAAATCTGTTCAGCCGTGAAAGAGCGACAAACATCCATCCATACATATAAACTTTCGCATTTATAATATTATTAGTAGGATGGAGCCGTGTGCTTGTATGGCTCCCGACGCTGACTAAAACAAACTGTTAGATACACAACACTTGACATGTTGATTTTCACCTCAAGGGAATTTTCATTTGACTTCTCTAAAGTAGTTCCCCAATCTGACTGCATCTAAGTAATAAACCTTTACTGACTCCAAAATAGAAATATCAATAAGTGTCGTTGAGTATTTGATTGTAACTGAATCTTATAAAATGATTAGCTTTAAAACGGTTGGCTAATAAATTATTTTATTGAAAATGCCTTGCTTGTATTTGGTGGTTTTTGACAGTTTAACCTAACCTAATATTCAAGTTGAGTTAGACTTGAAAGATAATCGGGAGCCAATTACAATCCAAAAGTTACCATCAAAAATGTATATATGTAATTCTAAAAATATAACTGCAAATAGGTGGTAGTAGCCGCCGGGGAGTACACGACAGGCAGCGCTTGGCTTTCCGAGGAGAAACTTCTAGAACAAGCACGCGACATGTGGAAGAAGCTGAGCGATGAACAGAAGGGCGCGTACGGCGAGGACTACTTTGAACAAGCACTCAGGAGCCTTGAAAAGTACACCAAGAACGCGGTAAGCGACGGTGACGTGACCACGCTTAATATTCCTGTATTACTTTATTTTGCTAGAGAGATATTATACAAATTTATCATCTTAGTGGTTACAAACGTGGGAAAAATTTTTAGTCACCTAAGATATAAAGGTAGTAAAATAAAGTTTGCTTGGAACATTGTTCGCGTATACGTATGCCGCGGGATTTTTTTTATCCTTTCTTGGCTACGCGTAAACGAATTTTGCCTGAATTTTGCAAAGAAAATTTTTGATGGAATAAATTTCTTCTTTTATTTATTTAAGTATAGATTATTTATTGCCTGAAACAATTTATTGACCATATTTAATTACATGAAAAGGATTAAAAGTAGGCTAGAAAAGAACTATGTATGTTAAAGAAGTCATGTGGCGCCCGGCTCGTTAATTAATTATTAAATTAAATATTGCCGGACAAATTACACAGCGCCACCTAGCCCCAAAGTAAGCGAAGCTTGTGTTATGGGTACTAGACAACTGATAAACATACGTAAAGACATTTTTTTTTGTAAATACATACTTATTATACATAGAAAATACCCAGACCAAGACAAACAGACATGTTCATGCACACAAATGTTTGTACTGTGTGGGAATCGAACCCACGAGCGTTGGTGTCACAGTAGCGTAACAGCGCGTTCCACCACTGCGCCACCGAGCTCGTCAACGTCGTCGTCGTTCTGTCTACCCCGCAAGGAAGTTGTAGTGAAGATATAGATAGATTGGTATATATTTATTTTTCTTCTGTATAAGCATAGTTTATTGCCTACTCTAGTTCTTTGGTCTCTTCTATGACGGGCTTTATTTTTTGGAAATAATTCGGCATTTTGACTCGCGAATACTCATATTTGCTTTAACGAGCTCGGTGGTGGAGTGGTTAACAATACTACTTTGACACCAAGGCTCGTGGGTTCGATTCCCGCATAGGACAAACATTTGTGTGCATGAACATGTCTCTTTGTCACTGTTTTGAGTGTTAGCGTATCGAAGCAACTTGTCTGAGAAAATATGTCTACCTCTGCCAGTGATTGAGGTTACCAGTAAGTTCCTTAGGAGTTGGTGAGTTAGCAGCAGAGGTGGTGTCGTGCGAGCGATATTTAATGTATTGCAAACGTTCATAGGCTACGGTAACCACTTTACATCAGGTGGGGTGTCTACTTGTATGGCTTCCGATGTTGTATAAAACCAGTCAATACCAACAATTTATGTTTCCTGAATGTTTGCATGGAGGAAGGCAAGTAATGTCCATAATATATACCTATGGCTCTATGCACCTCTATTGGAATTCTCCCAAAGGATCATACCATGTTGCGAGGTAGATCCGTGGTATATACATAAAGCTACTTCAAATAAAACAACGTATTTTTAAAGCATCATAACGTCAAGACAAAATTGTTTAACTTATTACAGACTTCTTCGACATGAACACGCCAAGTAAATTTGATTTGTCATTATAATTATATTCAGTTGCAAAATAGTAGCTATTAGGTACTATATGATATTGCATAATTTTACTTTTTCCTATAACATATTACATTCATATTGTTTTGATTTAACCATGTCTTTATTTTATTTATGATAATTTCGAACTCAAATTAATATACGATATTTCCTTTAATTAAAATAAATGTGTGTATGTAAGTTCCGTATGGACTCTAAAACAACTGGAGCGATCATGATGAAATTGATAATTATTGGATTCTTAGCAGCATTATGTTTATCCGGTGGGTAATCGTGGAATGATCTTTAGCGATCGAATCACCCGTGTGAATTGACTTGTACGAAGCCGAGACGGGTTGGTAGTATATAATAAAAATACAGTGGCATCAAGATATTTCCTTTAACAGACACTATTTTCTCTTTAAAAGATGCTTATTCAAAGAGTACAAAATTAACCCTATTACTATGGCTCCGCTGTCTGTCCATCTGTCTGTCCGTTTATCACTGGGGTGCATTTTTTGAATTGTAACAGGCAGACGCATGAAATTTTCACCAAGAGTGTATTACTATAGTAGATATAATAATAAATAATAAAAATAAAATAAAGGTAAAAATTAAAGCGTTTATCTATTCAAGAAACCTTTTTTTCTTGACACTCCTTTCACATAATAATATGAAACCTGAAAAGTACGGGGTTGTGAGTACGACTCTCACTTAGCCGGTTTTGTTGTCTGTCTGCAGACCTAAACTCCATTTCATTTATATAATTTACAATATTAACTACACACATCAAAAGTGTCTAGGGATCAACATATATTTTTGCAATAACTTTTCTCCTGATTGATATTAATTAAAATTTTCTTTAAGGATTCATCAAATAAAGTGTTTTCGTTTGTCTACAGTAACGATAAACCAAGTCACCTTTGCATTAATAAAGAAATTTGCCATTTTCATAATAAAGGGATTTTTAACATTTGAACCACTAACATTAAAGTTCGAAAAAAGACTGAAATAACAGTTTTCTTTAAAATTTTATTGGGTAACTTAAACAATTAATAATCCGTGTTTCTACCGCGAACACTAACAACACAAGAACATCGGTTTGGCATACTCAAAATGAGTTCATCCAAATCACGCTGTGGAATGGCCGCCCATGTTCGTTGCAACAACAAAAAAAGGTCTTCTTGCGACTGGATACCCTCCATATTCGGCAGAGCTCTTCTCTGTAGCATATCCCATGCATGGACACGGAGACAAGACCGATACATTCAAATCACAACTCGAAGAGCTCCAACAATAACCGCCATGATGTTAGCCGTGACGCTTCATCACTCTTCAGGGAACTTAATTAGCGACCAAACAGTCAGAAACCGCTTGCATGAAGTGAACCTTCATTCCCGAAGACCGCTAAGGGTACCACCTATAGCAATGCACAATCGTAGGATTCGATATCAATGGGCTCTTGAACACAGAAATTGGGCAGAAGAACAATGGCGTTTCGTGTGCTTTTCTGATGAGTCTCGTTTTGGTATGAGACCGGATACAAGACGTATACGACACTGGAGAACCCCTGGATGCCAACAGCGATTAAAATCCTGCCAGGAAGTCCATCCTTATAGCGGTGGAGCCATCATGGTATGGGCGGGTATTTGGATCGGCGGAAGAACTGAGTTGATTTGGATCAGAGGCAACCTCAACGCTCAAATTTATGCTGAGACGATTGTATCAGACGTCATCGTTCCTCTACAAGTGCAAATCGGTCCCTTATTTCAGTTAATGCATGATAATGCACGACCGCACACCGCAAGAGTTGTAAGACAGACTCTCGCCGCAGCTAACATCAATGTCATGCCCTGGCCTGCTCAGTCGCCAGACTTGAACCCGATTGAGCATGCATGGGATATGCTACAGAGAAGAGCTCTGCCGAATATGGAGGGTATCCAGTCGCAAGAAGACCTTTTTTTGTTGTTGCAACGAACATGGGCGGCCATTCCACAGCGTGATTTGGTTGAACTCATTTTGAGTATGCCAAACCGATGTTCTTGTGTTGTTAGTTTTCGCGGTAGAAACACGGATTATTAATTGTTTAAGTTACCCAATAAAATTTTAAAGAAAACTGTTATTTCAGTCTTTTTTTCGAACTTTAATGTTAGTGGTTCAAATGTCAAAAATCCCTTTATTATGAAAATGGCAAATTTCTTTATTAATGCAAAGGTGACTTGGTTTATCGTTACTGTAGACAAACGAATACACTTTATTTGATGAATCCTTAAAGAAAATTTTAATTAATATCAATCAGGAGAAAAGTTATTGCAAAAATATATGTTGATCCCTAGACACTTTTGATGTGTGTATTATTAACTTTGATAACTGTAATCTTAAATTAAATTATTGCATAGTTAATAGATTCAGGCGTTACTTTGCGAAAGTCAAATCTATATGCAATTTGATCTAACCTGCTTTGCGTGCTTCCGCCACCAATTAGTTCATGCGGCCTAGCGCCGGCCGGCACCCACCCACTACTGTTAGTACTTGGTACATGCCGACGCTGCCATGGCTGCTCCGGTAGTCTCTGCCTCGGCTGCTGCGGTCGTCCGTCATCTGGAACAGAATCCGCATGCCCCCACCACCACCGTCGCTGCCACGACTGGCCTGGTCGTCGCTGCGACACGTGTTTCGCCTCTGCTACAAGATTTCTTGTAGCATGTTATTCTTACGATTAACGTCTACAACGCCTGATGATGCCTCGTGGAGAGGCGAAACACGTGTCGCAGCGACGACCAGGCCAGTCGTGGCAGCGACGGTGGTGGTGGGGGCATGCGGATTCTGTTCCAGATGACGGACGACCGCAGCAGCCGAGGCAGAGACTACCGGAGCAGCCATGGCAGCGTCGGCATGTACCAAGTACTAACAGTAGTGGGTGGGTGCCGGCCGGCGCTAGGCCGCATGAACTAATTGGTGGCGGAAGCACGCAAAGCAGGTTAGATCAAATTGCATATAAATTATTGCAATCGCAGAAATAAATGCGAGCATGTGCTCGTAAATGTCTGCCACTCTAGTCATAATACAGCATTAGGTTATATAATTTTGTGTTCATGTATCCTTATCGCTTTGCTTTGTCGGTAAAGGATTGTTTATTTTTGACACTGACTATGCAGTTGGCTCCTGTGAGCCGTTACTACGTCACGGTATGCGAGAGGCATGAAGCGCCACAGCCTGAAAACAAAGCAAAAGCGAGGAGCATAAGGCCTCCTAAGAGAGAACCTCATCTTGGATGAATGACGTCCACGTCTGAGTATAAGGGTCTAAGCACACTATGCCGAAGATACGCGACCGATGTTCCGCGGCTGATTTTAAGTTTGCATCCATTGTTCAATTTATTCCATTGCATCGGGAAAGTTACTATATTTACTTAACTTATCATTTTGTTCATAATTTAGGACGCGGACCTGACAGCAGTAACACGCGCATTAAGCGACGGCGTGACGCGTACCTTCCCACTCGCTCGCTACACCCCCGTGTCTCCGAGAGAGAAGCTCAAGTCAATATTGGCCGAACATCTTCCTCGTTCCCTCTACGAAGGACTCTACGCCGACTAAACAATAATATAGCTCATGGCAATATTTTAAAATGTAAAGGTGAACAGCGGACTGCGTTACTCCAACAAAGAGTCTCTCAATCTAATTTGACACACAAAAGATTTTGTTGACCAAAATTGCTCAAGAAATGGAAAATGTTTCTGGTAATTCAATTTTTTCACATATTTGTATACGTAATAAGATGGAATTTAATATCAAAATTTTGTTACATTAACAATAGAAAGTCAAATATTAGAAAACCAAACATAATTTAAGTGAAAATGTTATTAACAACGCTACTTTACAAGGTCTGAAAGGAGGAATAATTAAAACTTCATATTACGTAGCTCACAACAACCTTGAAATCCCTGTAGTGACATAATAATCACTTTACGGAATAAAGTAGCCATTTGCCAAATGAGGCCAGCGGAGTAGTTATGCCCACACAAGTTACGTAAGCTTTTTAGTTGGTATAACTTTGCTGATCATTTAGAGGTTCTTCTCTCCACTTGAACACGTTCCCAGTGGCTCTTCGTTAGTGCAAAACGTAAGTGCAACCCACAAATACTGAAGATTAGGTATCTTGTACTACAAATTTGGAGCTTCATTAGAGGGAAATTGAAGGGCTTACTGTCAATAAAATATTATCTGTTAGATCTGTAAACACAAATGTGCTTGCTATTGATAACGGTTCCAAAATACTACAGTTATATATTGGTATCTAGCGTAGATGTGAACGTAAACGTCTATCTTGTAATTCAAATAATTTCATGTGTCGGCAATAGCCAGTAATGTATGCATTACACATACAATCTGGAGAATTAATCCCTAAAGAAACGCGATAAAGTATTTTTTTTATCAAGCTTCTCATTGTTTTTAATATTCAGAGTAAATCATTGCTTAAAATTATTGTAGGTATACAAAAAAAATCATAAGGAAATATTTTCGACTAATGTTTCTTTAGGACGTCTCATTAATTGCAAAATATCTCTGGATTAAAAACAGCATGAATTTTAGCGGAGGTTTGCCTTCATTATTGGCTCTCAATCAAACCTGTCAGCCACACATGCCTCTGATTAATTTTCGCATTTATTGAAAAAAGGAATTGTTCTCTCAGTTCAACATATACAAAAAGTATGTGTGTAGCAAAAGAAATAGTTGTGGTACGAAATCAAAACATTTATGTGCTTAGATTTTTGTCTGTTTGTAAGTATCATGCATGCATCTTAAGTTTATAAGTTTAGTTAGATTATTATTATGTAGATATTTATTTTATAACTTAAGTTGTTCAATAATATCCTTTTGTTTTTGTAAATATACCTAAGTTAATAGGTAAGCGACTAAGTGGCGATATCGCAGGTGGTGGTGATATAATATGCATCAAGTGTGTAAGTGCATTTAAGTACAGCAGTCTAAAAATTGTTAAAGTTATTATTAGTGTTGATCTTGTGTGACGTAATTTAAAAGATGTGTCTTTTCTAATAAACGTTTTCAATAAACATTAACTGATAAGTTATTTTATTTTCTCTCTAAGGTTCTGTACCTCAAAATGGATCACTTTGTTGTCAATCTATCTGTCTGTATACAAGAGAAATCACAGATCAAAATATTAGTAGAGTTTCCTTAGCCTACCCTTAATGG
The DNA here is from genome assembly GCA_947507595.1 of Pyralis farinalis. Lineage (NCBI taxonomy): Eukaryota > Metazoa > Arthropoda > Insecta > Lepidoptera > Pyralidae > Pyralis > Pyralis farinalis. The sequence goes on from OX382273.1 coordinate 16,380,702, forward strand.
CATATGATTGGAAGGTAAATTTATCATCAGTGGGTTGGGGTTCCTCTAACCTTAGATAAGCAGTCAACAACAAGCAGGGATTCAGTGTAAATAAATCAGCAATATTATAGTTATCAGCGTTGATTCATTTACAATTGTCCTCAAATATACTTTCCAGTTTATTTTGTCGGCTGTGTTAAAACCTAGAAATTTAGTTAATTCCGTAACACTGATTGATTTACCACAGTAATTAATATTAAAATACCTTTATTGTCTAAACTTCACTTTTTTGTTTTATTCACATTAAACTTAAAATTATTATTATTTAGCCATATGTACTCACAGAAAACCATTCCAAATAACAACTCGCTTGAGGTTTGTTGTCTGCCTGAGTGTGAGTAAGTAAAACTCCTAAAGAGTTGCTGTGGTAGCAGTAGAGGTGCCATCGAACGAGTGATACTTAATGTATTATAAGTACTCATAGATTACGGTAGCTACTTACATCAATCATCATTAGGTGGCCCGTATGCTTGTATGCCTCCCGACGTAGAATAAAAACAAAATCTGTGCCTCTAACTCCAATTTTAATTTAAGAATTTTAATGTTTATCCCACAATACAGAAATATAAAAAAAAAATAACAACTGCTGGATCAACTGTTGTCTTTTGAATTAACATTAAAGAGATATCGAAAAAAATAAACGGTAAAATGTTTGTAGAACTGGTTAAGTCTCAAACCCTTAAAAATATATTATTTTTACACATTTAAGCCTTCGCTGTTCTTATTAAACATAATAAATGTTATTTCATTAGAAACTTATTTATTAGATTAATAAACCTTAAGCTAAAATTAATAAAACATTTGTGTTTTAAGAGAGGTAGGCCGCATCAAAGCAGCCCGTCTGGGGACCTCCACCTCACAGAAAACCGCAGCCAATAACAACGCCCTAAAGGGTTGCTGTGTTCTTCCGTGTAAGTGAGGTCACCAGTAAGCTCCTAAGGAGTATTAGCAGCGGAGGAGGCATCGCACGAGTGATTCTTAATGTACTACAAGCGTTCATAGGCCACGATAACCGCTTTACATCAGGGCGGCCGTATGCATGTATGCCTTCCGACGTTGTATAAAAAAAAATATTTCAAAAAGTAATTTATTTTAAAATAGTTTAAAAAATACATATTTTGTATATAGTATTTCAAATATAATTTCGAAAAGTTTCTTGGAAAACGAATTCGAAATCCCTTACATAGCATTCATAAATTACGATACAGATTTGAAGGAGAATAATCTGTTAACTGACAATGGGATACCATTTGGGAGCATCGACAAACGGATAACAAACTTAAACATGAAACAGCAGGAACCATTGTTAGAGAATATTACTATCCACGGCGTTCATTACTTTGCACTTATACATCATATTGGGTATGGTTGATGTTATGGCGGTTACAATCGCACGTTCGCAAGTTAATGATAGAAAGTAACATTAAGAAAGTGTTTATTTAGAACTGAAAAGAAAATTCATGAGCTCGGTGGTAGAGTGATTAACAATAGCAAGCACTAACGCTCGTGGGTTCGATTCGCACACAGAACAAACAACTGTTTGTCTTATTCTGGGTATTTTCAAGAGAAGAATCAGAGCAGTTCGACTGGGGAAGTAAATCTAGCTCACAAAAAAACGCAACAATTTGCTACGTAGATGGTTTTTGTGTTCCTGCGTGTGAGAGTGGTTACCAGTAAACTCCTAAAGTAAAGGAGTTGCCGTATTAGCAGCAGAGGAAGCATCGCGCGAGTGATACTTAACGTATTACAAATTGTATTAAAAAAACGACGAGCTCGGAAGTGAAGTGGTTAGCATTAACATGCAAGCATCAATACTTGTGAGTACGATTCACATAGAACAAACATTTGATATCCGACTAGGGATGTAAATCTAGCTCGCAGAAAACCGCAGTCAAGTAACCAGTTCCTAGATGGTTTGTGTTCCTGCGTGTGAGGTTACCAGTAAGCTCCGAAGGAGTTGTCGTGTTATCACCTGGGATGGCAACGCGCGAGTGATACTTCATGTATCACAAGTGTTCATACGCTACGTTACCCACTTCACATCAAGTGGGGCATATGCTTGATTGTCTCCCGATGTTTTACAAAAAAATAATATAATTCATCAAAATAAATATATTTGAAAGACACATCATTAAAAAGTATACCATACCGAAGGAAGAGAAACAATAATTAAAAACAAGAGATAGGTGGCCATTTATACAAATATATTTTATACATATACACATATACTACATACATGCAACAGACAACACGTTCGAACAAATTAATTTATTTACGGCTACAGTAAACTAGAATAAATAACCAGTGAACTTTTAGGAAACGTTGTTGGTCACCTTTTGTCTCTGGTTAGATATTGGGTGCTCAATTACATGTTTTCTTGGACCTTTCACCACTATAATTTAAGGAGATACATCGTAGGTACTGATTAAGAATAGAATATCAGTAACGATACAATGTATTATGCCAGCATACAACATATCTTGTGTTCTTTCGTAGCATCACTGCTGTATAATGCCTATCTAGGCACAACAGCATGAAATTGTTCATACATCACGTTGGGCGCCAGATTGTAACGTATAAAGTAAAAAGAAATAAATAAGTAGGTAATCAAATGTATTGCACCGAATTTTGAATTCTTGAAAGTCCTTTAGGAACAGGTTCGGCATGAGATGGTCTCGATTAAGATGCTCCCGGCTTTTCTACCAGGATGACAAGATGAGGTCAAGAGAGATCTCTCAGAGGTATGCCGGGACAACGACACAAATTTTGAAGTGTGGTTAGATAATTAAAAGAAAAACACGCTGCGGAGAACGAACAATATGTCAGATACTCAGATTAAATCAGGGTGCTTAGCGCGATTTGATCAGATCGTTGGGGTCACCGGGTCACCTAACCCTTTATGTTACTGCAGCGGCCCGTTAGTACAGATCAAGTAACACGAGGTAGCAAGATAATACTAATTTAACAGTTCAAAATCTAGAAAAATATATATGTATTTCGTACATCGCATCACACTTGACTTGATTTATATTTCACACGTGTGGCTCACAGTCAGCGGCTGACTATGTGTTTGTTCACCAGAATCATCTATACGAATAGTTAAATGGACAAGACCGGTGATCGCGTACTTCTATAAGCTAGCAATTGCTACTTTACAATCGACATCCGATTTCCGCACCTGACAAATACGACAAACGTATTAACGTTATTGGTAATCCATGAAAAAAAAATGTTTTGTGTTATATTCATCAAATCATCAACTTGACGAGCTCGACGTGACGGTGGCTCAGTCGTGAATGACGCGACTTTGACACCAACGCTTGTGGGTTCGATTCCCACACAAGACAGACATTTGTGCGCATGAACATGTCTGTTTGTCTTGGTATGGATGTTTTAAGAGAGGTAGGGCGCATCAAAGCAGTCCGTCTGAAGAAGTACCTACACCTCACAGAAAACCGCAGCCAAATAACAACTCCCTAGCCTAGAGGGTTGTTGTGTTCCTGCGTGTGAGTGAGGTCACCAGTAAGCTCCTAAGGAGTTGCTGTTTTAGCAGAGGAGGCGTCGCACGAGTGATACTTAATATATTACAAGCGTTGATAGGCTACGGTAACTGCTTTACATGAGGTGGCCGTATGCTTGTATACCTTCCGACGTTGTATAAAAAAAAATCGAATTATAGTATACATAGTACGAACTTATTTAGATTGTGGCCAAATAATGATATTATCCGAACAATATTTATTTAATACTAGCTGAACCGGCTCCGCTTCACTGGGTCACGAAATTGTCTGTTTATTTTGGGTCTACAAGTGGCGCGTGCTGCATGAAGTCGCATTTTGATTTCTATATTTTCTCTCTAAACCCTCTCGGTCAATTGTCTTTATTTGTCATTGGGCCCTCGCGGGCACTTTGGACGACCTCGCGGTGGCTCAGTCGCGAATGACGCTACTTTGACCACCAACGCTCGTGGGTTCGATTCCCACACAAGGCAAACATTTGTGTGCATGAACATGTCTGTTTGTCTTGGTCTGGATGTTTTAAGAGAGGTAGGGCAAAAAAAAAGTATTAAAGCAGCCTCGCAGAAAACCGCAGCCAAATAACAACTCCCTAGAGGATTGTTGTGTTCCTGCGTGTGAGTGAGGTCACCGCAGTAAGCTTCCAAGGAGTTGCTGTGTAAGTAGCAGAGAGATGGCTGCTCCGGTCGTCTCTGCGAGTGTTCGCCATCTGAAATGTGAACCGCATGCACCCTCCAATGTTGCTGCCCTGGCTGCTCCGGTCGTCTCCGCGACATATGTTTCGCCTCTCCGCGAGGCATCCTCAGGCGCTGTAGATGTTAGTCGTTAGAGTAACATGCTACGAATGACTCATCCATCTTTTTTTTTTTGTTTTTCGCCCAAGAAAATTGTAGACCCACAAAAGAAGGACTAACCCACACACGCGGGTATGCATTAGTCATTCTTCCGTGAGGAGTACCCTCCGGAAAATGGGAGGGAGGAGGTGAGATCTTGCATAAGATACCCTTTCGTGCGAACGAACTGGTGATGTCAGATTCCTACTAACTAAAATACCCCCTGGGACTGCCTTTAGCCGGGAAGGAGTCAAAGGCTTCATCCGAAGCGATCACCCCAGGGAACGGGGTGGAGCAAGCGCTCATCTACCTTTTTTTTTTTTTTTTTTTTTTTTTTTTTTTTTTTTTTTTTTTTTTTTTTTTTTTGACCTGACTATGTAGTTAGCCCCGGTTGGGCTGTCACTACGTCACCGGACTAGAGGGCGGGCGTGAGGCGCCACAGCCTGAAAAACAAAGTTAAGCGACAGCCTAAGGGCCCCCGAGAGGGGTCGGACCTCGGCTCAGGACGTCGCTGGAGAAACAAATCGAACACGCGGGTTCGTGCCTTAAGGGCCTGTCGGAGAGGCTCATCTATCGTAGTGCCGTCTTTTATATAGAGAAGATGGAGGGGGTGGAAGGGGTAAGCCAAAAGATATTTAATATAGGGGCGTTGCTTGCATCAGTCTGTTTGTTCATGAGAGGTATTAGAGTTTTTATGTTTAACGATTTCTAATTGTTCCCTAATATTAAATTTTAGACAAATATATAATAAATATTGTAGACAAAGGACATCATTTATCCGCTACTAACACATTTAAAATCTTACATACAATAGATAAAGGACTAAAATTGAATATTAGGGGACAATTAGAAATAGTTAAACATAAAATTTTTTTAATATCTCTCTCATGAACAAACAGTCTGACGTAAGCAACTATTAAATATCTTATCGCTTACCTCTTCCACCCCTTCCACCTTCTCCATATAAAGGACGGCACTACGATGGATGAGTCCAGCCGTTTATCCCGGCAGTGTCTGCATGGGCTACGCTCAGCCAACCTCTTGCCCCTTACCGAACTTGTCGAACCTGTGATCCCTGCCCCAGCAGCTGCACCCCGGCAGACTCCCCTTCAGGGAGAACGCAAACCCCACATCACGGATATAGTGTTCGACATGGCGAGTAAAATCAACATTTCAGAACTATTCGTCCTTGCTCGTGAGCTCCACGACTTTCAGGACACTGGAGTGGGAAACCAGTGCCAGATTGTCTGCAAACATATTAGTGTGTTTGAGTCCATAATGGAGTACCGCGCGCCCGCCCACCTCCGGCACATAAATCTCTCCCAACAATAATGGGTTCACGGAATAAAAGAGCGAAACCCCACACCGTTTCCCTTGCGTTCTATAACCCAAATGGCCTTGCGTGACAACCGGACTAAGTACGCGAGTACCTAACCGACCACCAAGTTGATATCCTTCTAGTGCAGGAGACCCTTTTGAAACCGTGCAATCGCGACCCACTCATTGCAAATTACAACGTCATCCGTAATGATAGAGAGGGCTACGGCGGCGGAACCTTCATCTATTACAAAAGGTCCCTGCACTGCATCCCACTAGAACCCCAATCTCTCAAAAACCTCGAGGTCTCCATCTGCAGGTTAAGGATGACCGGCCATCAGTCGATCAACATCGCGTCCGCGTACCTCCCCCCAAACAAGCGTATCCTTCGGAGCGACTTGCAAGCCCTCTTTGCCCAAGGAAACTCCACCATTCTGGCTGGAGATTTCAATAGTAAGCACACCCAGCGGAATAGCCACTCGTCTTCACCAAACGGCATAATCCTAGATAGCCTACAGGACTCCCTAGGATTTGACGTAATAGCCCCCATGTCTCCCACCCACTTTTCCGCGAGAGTGGGACATCCACCTACCGTTCTGGATTTTGCACTTTTATAGACCGTAGCCTTACGGATGCATTCAATCCAAGTGCACACAGAACTTAGCTCTGACCACTGGCCAGTTCTGATCGAGTTCGGGCACCGCACTGACATACCGACAGACGAAGACACCAGACGGGTGACGGACAGGCGAAAATTCAAAAGAGTTCTTGAACAGACTTCGTCACCCGAACTGGACCAAATACCCGAACAGATCCTCGCATATGACGAGACCGACTTTGCGATAGACGCCCTAGTTTACTAGTCACTAGTCACTTGCAAACGGCAGCTAACAACTGCTCCAGAGAGGTTTAAACAGCCGAGTTCACTCGGCGTTGGAAACTCCCTGCTTTTTCCTGCTCCCTGTTTGGGAACGCGCCCATGACTCTTGTCCAACCGAACAGAACCGTTCTCGGATGCGCTATTTACAACGCCAAGTAAAGTCACATCAAAGAGTTCAGGGATGAACGGTGGGCCAACTTTGTAGGAGAAATTAAGCCCTCGCACACGGCGTACTGGCGAGTAGCTAAAGCTCTCCGTTCCGACCAAATCACCCAATGTCCTCCCCTGACCCGATCAGACGGAACGACAGCGTTCGATGATGACGAAAATGCTGAATGCTTTGCATACAGCCTGGAGAACCAATGCTCTCCTAGTCTAGAACCAACTGACGACGAACACGTGCAGATGGTTGACTCCGAGGTGGAACGAATCCTCGCGACCCCTCCCACGATCACCCTCGAGCCTACAACGGTTGAAGAGGTCCAAACGATCATCAGCTCCTTCGGAGCCGGAAAGCTCCCGGAGCTGACGGCATCACGAACACGGTCCTCAAATACCCCGCAGCCCCCCTGATAGTCCTTCTCGTGGCGATATTCAACGCCGCTTTCGCGAACTGCAGATTTCCAGACTCCTGGAAAGATGCAGACGTGGTTGGCATCCCCAAACCAGGCAAATGCCTGAAAAACCCCGGCTTTTATAGGCCCATTAGTCTCCTCAAATGCCTGGAGAAAGTCTATGAGCGCATCATAGCCATTCGCCTCAAAAAGTTCATCGAACTTAGAGGCATCCTCATCGACGAGCAGTTAGAGTTCCGTCCCAAATACTCGGCAATCCACCAAGTGCACCGCATCACGGAGCACGTCCCCTCAAATTTTCAAACGGGGCGCCATACTGGTGCCCTGATTTTCGACGTTGCGAAAGCGTTTGACAAAGTCTGTCACAATGGCTTAATTTGTAAGCTACACTAAATGGAAGTGCCAGACAGTCTCATGTACATCTTACGAGACTACTTGTCAAATCGCTCTCTCCGCGTCAGAGTCCACGGCACTCTTTCAAGGCCGCATGCGATCCGAGCCGGCGTCCCCCTGGGCTCGGTGCTCGGTCCTATCCTATACACGTTGTACACCAACGATATTCCCAATACTTCCTTCGTGGAGTTAGCCCTCTTCGCCGATGATACGGCGCTTTACACTTCCAAACGAGCCAAATCCAACATATCGGATAGGCGTCAGAGAGCGGCTAACGCTCTAAGCGAATGGTTCCGACGTTGGCGAATCAAGGTGAATCCGGAGAAAAGTGCCGCAGTGTTCTTTTCTCGGAATCCACAAGGTCTTACGAGACCTGATTCCCAACATATGACCGTGAGCCCCATCTCATTGTTCGGCCGATCCATCATGGGTCCAGAAGACAAAATACCTAGGTGTCATCCTAGACTCCAGAATGACGTTTGAACCTCACATCACCGCTGTTAGGAAAAAAGCCGCATTCTACCTAGGCCGGCTCGCTCCGATATTCAGGAATCGTAGAATATCACTTAGAAATAAGTGTACACTCTACAAAGTCTGTATCCACCCTGTCCTCACCTACGCCAGCGTAGTGTACGCACACGCTGCGCGCTGCTATCTGGCTAAGCTCCTGATCATCCAAAACCAGGTTGCTCGCAATGCAACCGGCGCCCCTCATTATCTCAGGGCCGCAGATCTCCATCTCGACCTTGAACTCCCCTCCATCATTAGTTTCATGAAGGAGGCGTCTAGGCGCTACTTCCAAACAGCCTCCTGACACCCTAACCCATTGGTAGCCCGGGCTGCCAATTACACTCCGCGGATCGACGCCCGGGTGTTCAAGGGCAGAGCGCGAAATTCACTCTTGGATCCCGATAATCGCATTACGGTTGCAAATGCCCAGGTACCTGGGCGCCTCTCATCTTAGGCCCTTAAGGCACAAACGCGTGTTCGATTTTGTAGCTCCGCGACGCCCTAAGCCGAGGTTCGATCCCTCTCGGGGGCCCTTAGGCAGTCGCTTATTGCTTTTTTCAGGCTGTGGCGCCTCACGCCCGCCTCTCCCTTTCGGTGACGTAGTCATGGCCCACAGGGGCCAACTACATAGTCAGGTCAAAAAAAAAAATATTGATGAATCATTCATAGCATGTTATTCTAACGACTAACATCTACAGCACCTGAGGATGCCTCGTGGAGAGGCGAAACACGTGTCGCGGAGACGACCGGAGCAGCCAGAGCAGCAACGGTGGCGTGTGCATGCAGTTCACATTTTAGATGGCGAACACTCCCAGAGACAACCAGAGCAGCCATGGCAGCGGCGGCATACATCTACTAACGGTAGTGGGTGGTAATTATTAAGAACAGGTCGTCGGTGCTGCATTGTTTCCAGACATCTTTGTCAGTTACGTATTCATCAATTCTATAATAAGCCCTTTTACAGAGAGTATTTTTAATCTGCTTTTTGAATACATTGTCAGGAAAGGACAGAGCTGTTTCAGGCAACTTACTCGTATTATAAGATCGAATACAATTTACAAGAAAAGATCTACCAGCTCTAGCAAGCCGATGTACTGGCATACTCAAGTTATTTCTACTTTTAAGTTTTCGGCTGAAGTTTGAAAACGACTTTAAATTTTTACGAACATATTTTCATAAATATATTGAGAAGTAACAATAAGGATATTTATTTCTTTGAACAGTTCCCTGAATGATTCTCTGGAGCCCATGTTATAAATAGAGCGAATCCTTTTTGTAAGATAAGAATTGTATCAATATCAGCCGCTGTCCCCCACAACAGTATACCATACGACATAATGTTGTGAAAGTAGCTGAAATAGATTCAGCGCGAACCGCAGCAGAGCTGAGCTTATCAGCAGTTTATTTACGTGGGGGCCCCATTGTAATTTGGAGTCTAGCATTTGTTCCAAGAACTACAGTATTATTAATAAGTTATTCCCAATGAGAACTTCTGTATTAGCAGAAGTTACATTTGGAACACTAAATTTGATACATTTGGTTTTAGTCGAGTTTAGCAAGCTTTCACGTAAACAAAATAATATATTTTTAAACAAGTTACAGTAATACACGTTTTATGGCAGCATTTTTGTCAATATAAAATGTAGAAAATACCTACATTGGTATACTATATTTTTTACATTTTCATAAACAAACTTAATGTTTCCGCGACACTCAAACTTAAAGTTATTAGTTATTACATTATCTTAATAGTCCGAAGTTTGCAAGTGTGATGGAAAGTTTGTGACCTACTTAAAGGAAAGTGAATCAGCTGTTTTATCCGGTAAGTGTATCTTTGTATATTTTCAATTAAGTAGCTAAGTATTTACTTTAACTGAGTTGATTAAGTACTTACCTAATATCAGTGAAAGCGAACCAATTCTGTTTACTCAGCATTTTGTAGAAAAAATTCAATGCATACTTAGCATTGCCTAACAAATCTCCCTGGTGAGAATCTATTAAGAGATATGCACTTAGATAGACAGCATAGAGTTCTATAAAAAAGCGTGAAGGGATTTTTACAGAGTAAGAAACGTGCGAGTGATGCCTATAACGTTGCAATCGTTCATAAACTGCAGTAACAGGCGAAACTCGTAAAGTTATGATGCACGTACTACGCTACTGTTGTCACCTTAGTGATTTGACCAAGTGCAAGTCGAACACGCACACTAAGAGTTCTGTACCTCCAATATATTTTAACGCTACATATATTTTAAAACTGTTTAGTAAGAAAAATCTTCTTTTATTATTATCTTATCTTTTAAAAAAAAATGTGAATGACGCACGGACACGAAATTTTTTCAGACTTAAAAAATTTACGTCCTGACGTAAATAAATACTTCGTGTATTATACAGTATTGTTTGACGCAGCGCCTAGAAAGACGAAATCACGGGCACATAATAGTATAGAATCTAATTTCGCCAAAACTGGCACAAAGTTCTTGGAAGCGGCTGTATCGGCCGAGTTATCGCTCTTCCGACCTGCTGCCTCTGACCTAATTTGGTTCACCGCGAAATTATTTTAACATATTGTTCGTATTCTACTGTATTAAATGTATTTTATATTTTATTAATCCACTGTTCAATATTTAAAATTTAAAATACAATTATAAATGAAAATAGATCTAAAACATTATCTTAGTTAAACTCCATGTTTCATTAAATTCACAGTTCGTATATGACGTACGGGTATCACTGATAGGTTATATCGCAATATACTCGTAACATAATTATAAGTGACAATTTCGTAAATTTTTCTCGAAGTTAGCCAGATGCTAGAAAAAATTTATTAAATCAGTTTGCAACACTGAATCAACAGGTACTACAGAACAGATCCTTGGTTCGATTCTGGTGTTGACATGTATTATTAAATTCGTGTTTTCGGACTACCTATTTATATCTTCATGGCAGGTCCCTTGCGGGGTATTGTAACCATTTACTAACGTCAATGATACAGGATACTAATATTGGTAATATCTTGAGAAAGTTCTTAAACTAAAGTCATTTATTTTAACTAACAATCTTGGTTTTAAGAGTTTCCTGTTTAAATTGTGTGATATTTCACGGGGTTCTTGGGAATTTTTAGATAAGGCCGCGTTAAAATATCAATGGGGAACCCCTTTAAATATTCCTAAGCCCATGTTCATGGGAAATTAACTTGACAACTTCACAAGAATTATTTATGACAGAAAAAGTCCTAGTTTCATAGCCGATATATCCGATATTCATAATCTGGTTTTTAGGGTTCCATATCCAAAAGGTAAAACGGAACCCTATTACTGAGACTTCGCTGTCCGTCCGTCCGTCTGTCACCAGGCTGTATCTCACGAACCGTGATAGTTAGACAGTTAAAAGTTTCACAGATGATGTATTTCTGTTGCCGCTATAACAGCAAATACTTAAAAATAGAATAACATTAATATTTAAGGGGTCTCCCATACAACAAACGTGATTTTTTTTCTCGTTTTTGCTCGATATTGATACCGGCAACAGGTAGACGCTTAAAATATTCACAGAATATTTGGTTATATATTCACTTTAAGAATAAATAGTTAAATTAAAATAAAACAAATATTTAAGGGGGGCTCCCATACTACAAACGTGATTTTTTTGCCGTTTTTATAGATAGTGGTACGGAACCCTTCGTGCGCGAGTCCGACTCGCAGTTGGCCGATTTTATTGAAATATGGCAATGTAGAGAAGAAATGAGATGGATCTACTGGATAAGACTCTGGCTGCGCTTTCATCAAGAGTAGACATTTGCGATAGGCGTGTCAATCAGCTGTCTGTACGTGTCGATAGTCTGGAGCGTCGGATCGCGGAGCAACTCACAGATGAACATACTGGCAAATCGCAGATACGCAGCCCGAAGTCCCAAAAAAACGATTTTTAATACAAAATACATTTAATCAAAAAATTACAATTAATAAAATGTTACATATAACTTGTATGTAAATAGCTTGTATTATTATATATTACTCGAGAGCTCGATGGCGTCATTGTGCGTGTTTTTCTGACCAAACACGCAGATTAAGCAACGTCTACCGCAGCCTGTCTATGGATGTTTTTATCTGTCTCGAGTTTCTTCGTGCTTCGGAGGGCAAGTTAATCGGTCCCGGCTGTTGTCGATAGATGACGGTCGCTAAGCTAGGTTAGTGGCCCTCGGGCGGTTTAAAAACACTGGCCTCCGCCAATCCGCATTTGACGGTGACGGAGAAAGAACACTAAAAATCACCGCCCCCTCTCTTCCCGTGGGTGTCGTAAGAGGCGACTAAGGAATTTCTTGAGATTCCAGCATCTCAGCCGGTGGTAGGGTAAATACCCGTCTGGTCAGCTACAACCGTACACGCGGCGAAACACCAGTGAATTGGCGTACCTATGAGTACGTCGGGACATTCGGGATCAGCTGGTGTATAACCAGTGCTTGGGGGATTGTTGATGCGATATTGCGGGAACAGTGGTGGATTCTGTCTATCCATTGTCAGGAGGACTGAGCTGATCCGTCGGCCAGGGAGACCCGTTGAAAAGGTTGTTCCGTTAGCCGACCGCGGTATAGTACAGGTGCCCAATCAAGTCTAACCACCTTGAGCGTCTGGCCTTTCATACCGCGCATAATCTCGGGGTTGATCGTCGTACCGGTTAGTGACCGGATCGTGGGGACCCGGCGACTACCTCCGCAGGGGTTCGGAGGCCCTTCCGTACGACGGATCAGTACAGCTCCTCTGTAGACAAACTAATGGAAAAACAATCCACGGCGCTTCTTCTCCAATGTCGTGGAAATTTTCTCCCGCTTCACGCTTTCATTCTCTACTCTTATCATAACAGCGCAAATAGGAATAGATGGACTTACAGCGCGGTGCACTCCCCCACCACCCTGTTCCCTGTAGATGAAACGCGGGAGCGGTACCCTACTGCTGAGAAGTGCTGCTGGGAACTTTAACTCTCACCACGACTCCTGGTTCGGATCCTCTACCTCTAACTAACCATGTAGGAAAGACCGCCCACGCGTTCGTTCTTTCGCACAGCCTAACGAAATTGGTGACCTACTAGAATACCAGACATCGCTGGTCAAGCGCCCTCTCTACTAGACCTACTGCTGACCTCCATCCCTGCTGGCTACCGGGTTCAGGTCAGGGCGCCCTTGGGCACATCTGACCACTGTCTAGTGTTCAGCACAGTGCCAAGCACAGCTCCACCACAACCCACCGCGGTTAAGCGTCGTGTCTGGCATTACTCGTCAGCAGATTGGGACGGCACGCCAGACTACTTTGCTTCTGTCCCATGGGGGCAGCGCCGTTTCAGTGAGAAAGATCTTACGGCGAGTGCTACGGCCATTGTTGACGAGATCGGCATGGAATTGTGCAAAATCATGGAACGGATTCTTAACAATCAATTAATCCGTTACCTAGAAAGTCACTCGTTAATTAATGATTGTCAATATGGCTATAGACTACAAAAAAAAAATACAAAAATATGGCGAATCTATGGCAGTCAGCCTAGATATCGCCAAGACATTTGATCGGGTTTGGCATAAAGCAGATCTCTCCAAACTTCGGGCATACGGTCTGCCCTACCAGCTTTGTAAGTGGATTGCTGGCTTCCTGCGTGATCTTCAGTGAATGCCGGTGTCCCACAGGGCTCCGTCCTGTCGCCCAGCCTCTTTCTTCTTGGGGTTCCAATAACCTGGTTGAGTTTAATGCCAAGAAAACTCAAGTGTGGGCGTTTACAACAACAATGTCCCCATTACACCCCACTCCCAGTCTTCAGGGTGCTACCTTCAATATGCGAGATAGCCTGAATATGCTAGGCATGGAAATGAAATTCGTTGCGATCTAAACCAACGAAATTACATCGAGAGCCTCATCTTAACAGCTTCAAAAAATTCTCGGAGTCCTGAACAGGGTGCGCCGGTTCTTCACGCTGGATCAGCTTTGTCTGTTTTATAATACTAAAGTTCGGGCCTGTGTGGAGTATTGCTAGCACGAACGACTCCGCACAGTATCTTCTCGAGGCTCTCGATAGGATGTGGCGACGGGCTATCCGCATAATCGACGACGAAGAGGTCACAAAAAACCTAGAACCTCTGCAACTTCATTGTCTCACTATGTATGTTTTACCGCCTGTACCATGGTGAGTGCTCTGAAGAACTATTTTCCCTTGTCCCACCCTCTCCCGTCCGTTATAGAACCACACGTGCAGACTTGCGATGTCATCATTCCACTGTTCAAGACATTTCTTCTCGTGCTAAAAAGTTCGCCAACTCCAATCTCTGTCGTACTATTAAAAAGTGGAACGCCTTGCCTGCACATGTATTTCCTCCTTCCTACAATATAAGATCGTTCAAACGAAGCGTGAATAAACACCTTACGGGCAGCATGGTAGCGTCAACTGTCAGGACAATGTAGTCCTTTGTCAGTTGCCGCTGCAATTTGGGCTCCTCTTTTCGCTTACCAACAGGCGAAGCGGAGCCACTATGTTGAGCCAATATAAAAAATAATGAGCAGCGTAGTGGAGTATAGTCTAAACCCCTTCGGTTAAAAGGAGACCCGTATCCCTGCAGTGGGATGAGTAAGGGTTATGTGGTGGTGGTACATATAACTTGACTCGATCGATATTAGATACGAAGTAGAAGGCCGCCGCCGCCTCGTGGACACCGGGCAGCTCGTCATATCAGCAGTTTCCGTGAATCGTACAATGTGTCGCAATTCAGGTCGCATACAGCCTCAGTGCCGCGTGCGAAGTTTATATTCGAGGCAGCATTCCACGAATACAATGCATAATAAGGATCTTATGTAAATACTCAACCACAGTTATTGTTACCAATTGGTACGTACTATGAGTTTATGTTTACATATGTGTAAACATTTTATTTCTTACCCTATCGATGTCGAAATTTCCTTTCTGTTATTATTACCGTTACATTTAAATACTTCAACTTTATGTACAATTTATTTCCAGATATTTTTTCAGTCGTAGAAAAGAAGGTTTTATAAAATGTTTAAAGTTGATATCTCTTCTCTAAAAGCTTCTTTATTATTACTGAAAAATTATCTGGAATTAAGTAAGGTAGGGCGCATTAAAACACTCCGTCTAGGGTAAAAACATCTTAGGTCTGGGGAAGGTACTTTACCAGATTGTTTTTAAAAAACCTAACCTTATTTCTTGTTCGCAATGGGAAAATGCGTATGCATACCAGATCGCCAAGGGGATAGCGACATGATTACATGGGATTCCTGCTTCAAGGAAGCTCTTGCTGGACCATTTTAATAGAGCTACTTATTAAAAATCCTATACTACTTACCGTTGTTCCTTCTCGCCGCTTAGCGGACTTTGGTACCACCCCCAAAACTCCTTATAAGATAGGTAGGTCGCTTCAAAGCAGCCCTAGACGGGTACCTCCACCTCACAGAAAACTGCAGTCAAATAACAACTGTAAGGGTTAATTTAATGGGGTAAATCTAATAAGTTGCCTTCTGATTTATTAATTTTAATTGTAATAAATTTTAATAATTAACTTTTGATTTATCATTCTTAATTGTAATCAATATTAATAAGTTGCGAATTTGATAACTCGTAGTCGCGCCGGTGGGAAAAAGAAAAAATGGCGGGAGGTAACGCGGTCGGTTGGAGCATTGGGACGTGCAGTGCGGGACGAGTCGTGAAGAGGGACGTTAATTGAACGCAAAGAAAACCAGTGTACGCATTAGATAACTAAGGCTGTTAGTTTGTGTAAGTAAGTGACGGAGAACAATATATGAATCAAACAAATTAAAGTCTATTATTTGGAGAAGTATTACAAATCAGTAAGTGGGATTTACAACGCCCGAATAAATAGTAAGTACAATCTTTTTACATGATTATTTATTTTTCTCTGGTTTTTGTATTCATAAAGAGATAAAGTGAAACCACTTTTAAGACCCCGAGTTGTAGTTTGGCGTGCGATATTTAATAAATAATTATAATTAGTCTGGAAGAGTTAGGCAGCACATAGACAGCTTACTTTAAACAGAAGTAAGCAGGGTTTAACCAGGTAACATGTGCTGCATTCGGAATCCATTGAAAGTTATTCAGGTATTAACTGTGACTATATAAAAGTGCTAGATGCTAATGAACAGCAGTCTTCATAACGCAGTGTGAATTTTTGTACCACCCTACATTTAATGTACTATTATACATTTCTAAATCATGAAGCTTTTACGAGTAGAAACGAACAACAGTCAATTTATTATATTTTCATAATAGCTTATCCAATTATTGATACTGCAAATACTTTTATAATATTTTACAATTCACATACTTACATAAAATATACGTGTTAAATTTATGTGCAAGACAATGTATGGGTGTTGCTAAAACAAATGTACATGAATAAAGAAATAAATGCAATATATCATATGGTATGTAATATTTATCGGTTTGTATTTCTCTGTACGAGTTTCCAGGTGATGGACAGGTCGATCGACCTTGGTAGAGGTGATGACCATCGCCTATTGGAAACCCCTCTTCGGGGCCTATCAACCAACCGCCTGAGCGTCACCCGGCGCAGCCGCAGCCGTAGCCGTAGCCGTGGTCGACATGTGAGAGATCGAGAGTACGAGCAGCGTAGCAATCGACAAGAGCGAGGGCGGCGCAGCGAACGGCGTAGCGAGCGGCGCAGCGAGCACCGCAGCCAACGACGCAGCGAGCAGCGCAGCCAGCGGCTCAGCGAGCAGCGTAGCCAGCGGCTCAGCGAGCAGCGCAGCCAGCGGCGCAGCGAGCAGCGCAGCCAGCGGCGCAGCGAGCAGCGCAGCCAGCGGCTCAGCGAGCAGCGCAGCCAGCGGCGCAGCGAGCAGCGCAACCAGCGGCGCAGCGAGCAGCGCAGTCAGCGGCTCAGCGAGCAGCGCAGCCAGCGGCGCAGCGAGCAGCGCAGTCAGTGGCGTAACGAGCAGCGTAGCCAGCGGCGCAGCGAGCAGCGCAGCGAACATCATAGCGAGCGCGAGCAACAGGGCTCGGGACATCGCGGGCAGAGGTCATGTAGCCCTTTATTTTCTACTGCAGATGTTTTTAAACTTATACAGACTCTAAAGTATAGTGGTGGTCCAACACCCCAGCCAGAGAATCAGAACACACATTCGATTAATATTCGAAATTTAGATTTCAAAAATATATTGCCGGAATTCAATCCTTCCACAAAATCGCAACGAATGGACGTATGGCTCAAAAAGGTTAATGAATGCGCATCTGTTTATGGCTGGGATGAGAGAACCACAATTCACTTCGCTATGCCGAAACTCCAAGGTCTGGCCAAGACCTGGTACGAAAGCCAAAATTCAATTCTATTTACATGGGCGGAATGGCAAGAAAAGTTAATGTCTGCTTTTCCATTCGAACAGAACTATGGCCAGATCTTGGAAGAAATGTTGAAAAGAAGAAGTAAATTCAACGAACCTATCGAATTGTACTATTATGAAAAACTTGCCCTACTGAATCAATGCGACATAACAGGTAGACGCGCTGTAGACTGCATCATTCACGGAATCAGTGATAAAACCATGAAATCAAGCGCTTTAGCTTTGCGTTGTTCCATGCCAGATCAGCTTTTACAGTTTTTAATAAGCAATAAAGAAAGCCTCCCTAATATGCCGTTCAAAACTAGAAACGCTAATGTAATTGACGGTCAAAATAATAGATCTAGTTTTAAACCACTCCCTAATGCAGAATCATGTTGTTTCAACTGCAAGGCTAAAGGTCATTCGTTTGCACAATGTCCCAAACCTTTAAAGAAATGTAACCGATGTCATAAAATAGGTCATACAACTGATAATTGTTTTAGTAATAGATCTGATGGTCAAGGGTCGATAGGGGCTAATGTGGTACAGAAAACTATGTGCATATCAAGCACAAATACGAATTCGAAATACATCAAAGATGTAATTGTTAATGGTATACTACATGAAGCTTTTGTCGACTTCGGCAGTGAGGTCACGTTGATTAGAGAAACTACCCTCTCAGGTCTGGGCACTTTGCACGACGGGTCACCTTCTATCTTAAAAGGTTTTGGCGAAGGAGTAGTAAATTCGTTAGGATCAGTTCTTTTGAATTTATCTATCGATGATGTTTCTGCTACAGTCTCTTGTAGGGTCGTAGATGACCATTTAATTGAAAAACCTCTTTTGGTGGGCCAAACTTATTCTGAACAACCACATATAATTGTATATAAAGACTTTACTAAATTGCAGTTTATTAACATCGGATCTGAGCTCCCTATCTTTGAATCAAATATTAACATTAAAAATAATTTAACAGTCAGAGTTGCAAAGTCTACAATACTTTATGGCGCTGCAAGTATAATGGCAACTACTGAGCCTGTAGTTACTGCGAACATCTTATTAGAGTCCAAAGTTATCGGGAAACCGAATGAGCAGATCTTTGTATACGGCGGAATTCATAAGGTCGCCGATGGTGCGTTACGTGTCTCAATAGCACCATATAAAGCTCCTTGCATAATACCAGAAGGTTTAATATTCTCACGATCGGAAAAGGTGGAAGTTGTTAATAGGGTAGCAGCTATGTGTGTCGGTGTAGGCGGGAACTCTAACTTTCAGGAAGATTTGGTGAAACTAGGTGACTCAGTAGCTGACGAAGATAAGACAAGACTACTGCAATTGTTACAACATTTTAAACATTGTTTTGCATATGAGCTGTCTGAATTGGGTTGTACTGACGTCACGGAAATGAAAATAGAACTTAATAATCAGCAGCCCGTCGTATATAGACCCTACAGGTTGTCACACCACGAACGAGACAAAGTTCGCGAGATGGTAGGAGAAATGATAGACGCAGGGATAGTTAGGGAATCGGTTTCTAGTTACGCTAGTCCTATTATTTTGGTAAGGAAGAAGGAGGGAAGCATTCGCATGTGTATTGACTATAGGAAGCTGAACTCCATTACCCTAAAAGAAAGATATCCCATGCCAATCATAGAGGATGAAATAGCACGCTTAGCTGGCCAGGCATGGTTCATTACTCTTGATTTAATGTCAGGGTATTATCAAGTCCCGATTGCAGAAGAATCAAAACATCTAACAGCGTTTGTCACACCGGATGGCCAATATGAATTTAACCGAATGCCGTTTGGTTTGGCAAATGCTCCGGCAGTTTTCCAGAGGATGATGAATCATGTACTTGGGGGAGCACGGTTCAACAAAGCGACAGTCTATATAGACGATTTACTTATTTACGCTAAAAATGCGTCTGAATGCTTAGATAGATTAGAAGAAGTGCTTAAACTATTGGACAATGCTAAATTAAAACTAAATTTGTCAAAATGTAGATTTTTACAGAATAAGATCGAATATTTGGGGTACGAAGTCAGTTCAGCAGGTATAAGGCCAAGCGAGGTTAAGATTAAAAGCGTAATAGATTTTCCTCGTCCTCTAAATGTACATGGTATCAGACAATTTTTAGGGCTCGTAAGCTATTTCCGCAAGTTTATTCATGGTTTTGCTCAAATAGCCCATCCTCTGACCAACTTGCTTAAAAAGGATACTAGTTGGGAGTGGACGAGTGATCAGGAAGAGTCGTTTAATAATCTGAAATCCAGATTAGTCGATAGGCCTATTTTGGCTTTATACGATCCTACTGCTGAGACGGAACTCCACACGGATGCAAGCCGGATCGGTATTAGTGGTATTTTATTACAACGTCGTCATACGAGCGACCCGTTTCAAGCTGTGGCCTATTATAGTCGACAGACGACGCCCGAAGAAAAGAACTTTCACTCGTACGAACTAGAGACGTTAGCTGTCGTCTGCTCCCTAAAGAAGTTTAGAGTTTATTTAATAGGCAAAGAATTTACAATAATTACGGATTGTAGTGCGCTCCGTTCTACGTTTCTAAAGCGTGATTTGATTCCTCGAATTGCTCGATGGTGGCTCGCGCTTCAGGAGTTTCATTGCTCGGTAGAGTACAGAGCTGGTGCGAAAATGTCTCATGTAGATGCATTATCAAGGAACCCAGTAGAGGACGCGTCGAATACAGAAGAATTTTCTATGGTTATGTCTATTAGCAATGATGACTGGTTGCTCACCCTTCAGCTTGGAGACTCAGAGCTGCATAGAATCCGTAATATTCTTAACTGCGGTATAGACGAGAAGGGACTTGACTATATTAAGAACAATTATGTTCTAAGAAATAACAAACTGTTTCGATGTTTAGACGGTGACAAAAATAACGTTCGCTGGGTGGTTCCGAAGGGCGCGAGGTGGCAATTGTGCAAAATGAATCATGATGACATTGGGCACATCGGTATAGATAAAACGCTGGAAAGGATAAAGAAATACTACTGGTTTTCGAAAATGTCGCGTTTCGTAAAAAAATATGTTGGGGCTTGCATAGAGTGCGCATATGCCAAGAAAGCTCAAAATACTAACGAGGGATTGCTGCACCCTATCGAGAAGATCGATGTGCCATTCCATACCTTGCACATTGACCACCTTGGACCATTTGTGAAGTCGAAGCGAGGTAATAGTCACATATTGGCCGTTATCGACTCCTTTACAAAATTTGTTTTTATCAAATCTGTGAGAAACACAAAAACGTGTAACGTTATTAAGGTTTTGACGGATATATTTGATACATTTCGGGCGCCAGATCGTCTAATAAGCGATCGTGGCAGTTGCTTCACTTCTCATGCTTTTCGCAAGTTTTGCCTTGATAGAGGAGTCAAGCACGTTCTAAACGCTGTGGCAAGCCCTAGATCTAATGGACAGATCGAACGGTACAATCGGACAATTTTAGATGCACTAACTGCTCAAAATCTGAAGGATGATGAGAAAAATTGGGATAATAAATTAGGTAGAATACAATGGGGTCTCAATAATACTGTCCAAAAGACCATAGGACGGGCACCTGCTGAAGTTTTATTCGGCGTCGCAATGAATAGCGAGTCCAACCCTATTTTGAACGAAATTACTAGGGAGTCACATGAATCGGACAGTTTATCATCTATCCGCGATGAGGTTAAAGAGAGAATAACTAGAGAACAACTAAAGCAGAAGTCGTATTACGATAAGGGTAGGCGGCCTGCAAGAGAATATAAAAATGGTGATTTAGTAAAAATTACTAAGACTGTTTTTAATAATGATGGAAAAAGCAAAAAACTTATGCCATCATATGAAGGTCCTTATCGCATTGTAAAAACATTGGGAAATGATCGTTATAAAGTGGCACCTATAGCGGGATTTGAAGGCATGAAAAGCAGACGCGAGACTACTGTGGCCGCAGATCGTATGAGGCCTTGGATACACTTAGCAGCATTGGAGGTGAATGACGATATCGGGGAAGACTCTGATGTAGGAAATGATGATAGTGATTATATCATGTCGGAATAATTAATTATAATCCTTATTTGTTTAGGTTTTCTGATTTATTCAATGAACTACATAGAGATTGTGCATTGTTTCAGATCAGGAGCGAAAACTGTTGGGTTCGCGACCTGATAACCGAATAGTACTATGAATAGCCCACGGAATAAACTACATGAATATACTACCTGAATAGTTCACTGAATAGCCCACGGAATCGACTACATGAATATACTACCTGAATGGTTCACTGAATAGCCCACGGAATCGACTACATGAATAGACTACCTGAATAGCTTACTGAATAGACTACCAGAATAGTTTACTGAATAGGCTACACTATGCTAAGAAGTTATGAGTAAATGTAATTTGGAAATGAATCGTTTCAGAATAGATATATTTACAACAATACATAGAATAAAAGAATTGTATATTAAGATAAGAATAAAAGGATATATAGAATATAAGATTTTGATGATTTTGAATTGAAGATTTGAGAGGTTTATTTACTATACCTAGAATAGAAGAGTGTGCGTAAATAGATGGTTAAGTTTAATACATTTTCTGTAGAGATAAATATCATAACTACTTTTTTTTTTTATTAAGTGTACTATTATTATGTTAGACTGCACATTGTTATTTTAAGTAACTAAGAGGTTAAGTAACGAGCAGTAATAACATATTTTTCTTTTCTTTTATGCGAAAGATAGAGTAAAGTTACAAGATAGTCGTACATATCATTTGCTTGAGTATATTTCTGGTTAGTGTAGTTTACCGAAAATATGCGTATGTACCGATGCCCTATCCGACCAAGTGTAAGGGTTCACCTGAGGCGTGTATGGGGGCATACACGTTATCAGGATGGGCGAGTGTAAGGGTTAATTTAATGGGGTAAATCTAATAAGTTGCCTTCTGATTTATTAATTTTAATTGTAATAAATTTTAATAATTAACTTTTGATTTATCATTCTTAATTGTAATCAATATTAATAAGTTGCGAATTTGATAACTCGTAGTCGCGCCGGTGGGAAAAAGAAAAAATGGCGGGAGGTAACGCGGTCGGTTGGAGCATTGGGACGTGCAGTGCGGGACGAGTCGTGAAGAGGGACGTTAATTGAACGCAAAGAAAACCAGTGTACGCATTAGATAACTAAGGCTGTTAGTTTGTGTAAGTAAGTGACGGAGAACAATATATGAATCAAACAAATTAAAGTCTATTATTTGGAGAAGTATTACACAACTCCCTAGAGAGATGTTGTGTTCCTGTGTGTGAGTGAGATCGCCAGTAAGCTCTTAAAAAGTTGCTGTGTTAGCAGCAGAGATGGCATCGCGCGATGTATTGCAAGTGTTAATAGGCTACGGTAACCGCTGTACATCAGGTGGGGCGTATTCTTGTATACCTCCCTACGCTGTATAAAAATAAAGTTTTACACAAAGTTGAAGAGTACTTAAATCTAGGATCATAAAAAAGGCGACACGAAAACTTTTTTTTTTATATTTTACTTATTTGTACAACGTTAACAATAGGAAGACCTTTATTAAAAGCAAACAAAAGCGTAGTGACTCGTAACACGATGCGCGCTGGTGTTTGAAGAATGTTTCACGATGGAAACGTCAGGTTGTTGACCAAGGGTGTACAAAGATTAATGGCATTTCGACGCCTTCCGCCTCGTGCCTGGATATTAGGTGACATACCCAAACACATTCATTATGTATAACTAATCCTTATCGTTACCCATTTCAGTTTAATATCCTATTAGATGCTAATATTTCCTCTATGAGATGTTAGGCCACTCGCTGTGTTGTATATACATCATTATTAGTGAGATCTGGTTCCGCTAACCATGAAATGTTAGGCCACAAGCTGTGTTGTTTATACAGAGTGACATCTGGTTTTTCTTTACGGGATAATTACGGGAGGCAAATAAGCATACCGACCGGTTTAGCCCATAATCACCCCCGTCAAGGGTCTCACTACGCACCTCCACGTTCAATCACTGATTGTTGTTGAATATGGGCAATGGCTTCGGACCACCTGATGTAAAGTGTTGGCTATAAGGATATGGTCATTTTGTATTGCAATATTCATATTCTTCATTGGCGTGAACGCTTGTTATTTCAAGGCGTATCGTTAGCGCTGCTACACTCACTGCTAACAGTGGACTGCCACTGCCAACTCCTCACAAGCTTATTGGTATAACACTCGCCCAGGAACTCTCCAAGGAGTTGTTATTGGATAATGAACTGTTTGCAAAAGCCTAGTTTGTTAATTAGTAGGGTTCTTAATTAAGTTAACTAAGAACCTCTGGGGAGTTACGAAACGTTTTCGATCTATTGATTAGGACTCCGCATTGTTTTATCTAGTCTCTAAAATCTGATGTTTGTAAAAGTATTATATATTTACAGTAGCGGCACGCTATGATGGCCGTTTTGACGTTTGTCCACTCATGAAGTTTCGTATTAATTAATAATTACATTTGAAGGAACAAATTGCTGTTCTTTATTGTCAATAGTGTATAATTTTAGGACACAAAATTTATTTATTACATTGATTTCTAAACTATATATATTAGGGTCCCACGAACATTAATTTTTATTTTTATAAGATTATAATTATTGGTGTACTTATTTACGTTGCTTCGAAAAGTACAAACTGTGAGTGCAATGCGATTGTGATATAGTTTTGACCTGGCTTTGGATTTCGGATATTGATACTGCATTACTGTTGACCCTTGCTCGTTAATTTGGACTCTGTTTATGCCTTTTGTTGTGGATTTCGTCGATATGGCCGAACGTACGCAGACTAACTGTTCTAAACAGTCAGACACGTGAGTTCATTATACGCCTTAGTAACTATTTCGATCGTGAATCTTAAAATGGAGGGCCTATTTTACCTATAACGTCAGTGGTTGAACGCGTAGCTGATGCGCTTA
Organism: Pyralis farinalis; assembly: GCA_947507595.1. Lineage (NCBI taxonomy): Eukaryota > Metazoa > Arthropoda > Insecta > Lepidoptera > Pyralidae > Pyralis > Pyralis farinalis. The sequence continues at coordinate 16,405,079 of OX382273.1, forward strand.
ATATTGGACAACGAACTGTTAGACGAATAACTAAAGAAAAATATGGCGAGACTGGCACAGAAGAAAATAAACTTCACACACCAAAAAAGAGGAAACGAGCAAAACCAGTCGTAGGGATCGATAGCTTTGATGCCGATGCCATCCGAAGACATGTGTACTTGTGTGGCTACTATTTACAGAAGGAGTATCCAACAAGAAAAAAGTTTTTGCAATCACTGAAGGAAGCTGGACTATTCTTCGGAGGGGAAAGTTCTTTAACGAAGATTTTGAAGACCGTTGGATTTCGATACAAACAATGTAACAAACGCAAAATACTGATGGAAAGATTTGATATCGTAATGGCAAGATGTACTTTTTTACGGCAAGTGAAAATAGGCAAAATGTTGTGTTTTTGGATGAAACATGGCTTAATGCTAACCATACTGTAAGCCGTTCTTGGACCGATGGCACTGCAGCATCTACGTCCAAAGTTCCTGTTGGAAAAGGATCACGACTTATAATTTGTCACGCCGGAACAACCAACGGGTTTGTCGAAGGTTGTCTCATGGCTTTTGCGTCAAAAACCACTGGTGACTATCATGAAGAAAAGAATGGAAAAAAGTTTACTGAATGGTTTACCTCAGGGTTGTGTAGCCTCCCTGAACCATCTATTATAATTATGGACAACGCCCCATACCACTCGATGCAAATTGATAAGCCACCTGTCCAATCCCAAAAGAAAGCTGACATCGTCGCATGGCTTCAAAAAAATGGCGTAGATGCAAACATAAATATGTTAAAAGCGGAATTAGTACGTCTTTTAAAAGAAAACAAACCAACAAAGATCCGATACGTCATTGACGAAATAGCGTTAGAACATGGGCACAGAGTTATACGGTTATCTCCTTACCATTGTGAATATAATGCAATTGAGTTGGTGTGGGCTCAAATTAAGGGATATGCTGCAAGGCTCAATACAGAACCCCCATTTACCACAACAAAAATGCTAAAAATATTAGAAGAAGCTTGTGAACATGTGACTAAAGGAGACTAGGAAAAGGTTGTGAATAGAACTGTTAAATTCATAAGGAAAGATTATGAAAGAGATGTGAAAATAGATAATATTTTAGAAAACAAACTTATAATTAATGTAGGTGATGGATGATAGTAATGACGACAGTGAAAATAGCAATATGGACGAATCTGATTAAATATGGCCTTTTGTGGCTCCTTTTTTTGTATTAATTTGTTTCTTGTGTGCATATAAAGTATGTATATTCATTTTCATTCCAATATTCAGTTCGTTCAAATATATTAAGTAAACATTTATATTTTTATTTTATTAAACCTTTTTAATCAGGTACTACTTACAGCAAAAGCTTATAGATTTGATTATATTTTTTCGAGAATAAATTGATATTTCACATCACTATTGTAATATGTCAAAACGGCCATCATAGCGTGCCGCTACTTTAGTTAATAGATTCAGGCGTTATTTTTCGAGTGTCAAATTTACATGCATTTTGATCTAACCTGCTTTGTGTGCTTCCGCCACCAATTAGTTCATACGGCCTAGCGCCGGCCGGCACCCACCCACTACCGATAGATGCAACATGCCGACGCTGCAATGGCTGCTCCGGTAGTCTCTGCCTCGGCTGCTGCATTCGTGTACCATCTGGAACAAAAACCGCATGCCCCGCCCCCCATTTCTAGACAATCCTCGTAAGTACGTTAGTAAATAAACTTTTAACATCTTGTTAAGTTTTTTATACTATCTTTTAAATGTAAACTATTTTTAAGACCGTGTTTTGGCTCAAAATATATCTTTTCACGGATATGTACATTAAGAAATTTTGCCAACTTATAGGTGGGAGCTCCAATGTACGACACTACTGGCCTTATTGGAATATTGATTTTATGTAATTTTGGTAAACCATAAAGCATAGGAGAATGGGGATTCATAGGAATAATTTTGAATTTTGAGTATGATTTATCAGGAAAGATATATAAAGAACTTGATGTAATATATCAGATCGCGAAGTCAAACGGATATTTCAAATCTACCATCGATAAATTATTGCGTAAAAAAACGAGTAGTATCTATTGTTAATAGGCTACAATACGTGGTTCCGAATATTTCGACAAATAAATACACTACGAGTTCGTAATGCATGGAAAAATCACAAAATAGTTCACATATTTAGAAAAAATAATATACACGTTGCTCTCAAATCCCATAATTCACTCAAATCACTTTGTAACACTAAAGATAAAATCCCGCCTAATGAAACTCCGACGTCTATAAGCTATTGCGTAAAAAGACGAGTAGTATTGTTAATAGGCGGTACGGTATACGCGGTTCAGTATATTTAACAAATAAATACACTCCGAGTTCGTCATACCTGGAAAAATCACTGACAAAATAGTCCACATAATTAGAAAAAAATATATATATATAAATCACTTTGTAACACTGAAGATAAAATTCCGCCCAATAAAAACTCCGGCGTCCATAAGCTGTTCTGCGATGAATGTGAACACGCTTATATCCGTCAGACTGGTCGTAATTTTATAACACGATTTCACGAACACGTATCGGCGTATAAAAACAATCGCCCAGAAAGGTTACACTTCGCCGAACATCTCATAGACAAAGGACATAATTTATCCTCCACTAATACATATCAAATCTTACCATAGACAAACGTTTAAAACGAAATATTAAGGAACAATTAGAAATGATTAAACATACAAATTCTAAAATTACTCTCATGAACAAATATGCTGACCTAAACAACTCCCCTCTATTTACCCTACGAAACCCGGGTGGTCGTATACGACCGCGAAATGTATGAAAACGTATATAACGGGTTCTGACTGCTCAAAAATCTTTTCACTCACACCATCCACCCCCACCCTCAATTCAATAGAAGGGACGGCACTACGATGGATTTGTCACTGTCACTAGCATGTTATTCTAACGAGTAACGTCTACAGCGCCTGAGGATGTCTCGTGGAGAGGCGAAACAACGTCGTAGCGACGACCAGACCAGTCGTGACAGCGACGGTGGTGGGGGCATGCGGTTTCTGTTCCAGATGACGGACGACCGCAGCAGCCGAGCCATAGCAGCGACGGCGTGTTGCATCTACTAACGGTAGAGGGTGGGTGCCGGCCGGCGCAAGGCCGCATGAACTAATTGGTGGCGGAAGCACATAAAGCAGGTTAGATCTAATTGCATATTATATTTATGTTTATACATAGTTTTACATTGTTTTGATGTATAGGTTGTTTATGTACATTAATAAGCTATTTAGATAAAGACAAGAATTGGGTAAAACAATGCCTTACATCAGTCGTCCAATTGAAAAGGCTGTAATTACACCGCTGATCAATTCCTGCTGAATTGCTAATGCGCTACTTACAAGAGCTCCATTCATTTTTTTTTCAGTTCATTCTACTTCTGAGCGCTATTTCCTTTGCTAAATCATTAGGATTGGCGGGGTTCGATATCTAATTCTAAGGATTTGACGAAGATACAGATTTTACATGAAGCGACAGCCGTCAGACCTATACAACCTCGAGCGAAAACCATTATGTAAGGTCACACGTCTTTTGAAGTATAATCTCCGCTCCAAAAAAAATATGTTTTTTTTTTATATATCGCTAATCTTAAGAATGGCTGATTTCGATGGATATTTGTTTTATTTGATTCGTGAAGTCACCTCGCGTATTGGAATAGTAAGTAAATAAAAAGAAAAACCGGCCTACGTGACTTGGAGCGCATGGAAATGTTCCCTCAACTGAAGTAATGTGCTGACGAGGCAACGCCAGCCAGCGACAACGCGGCCGCCGCGACGACAATTCGTATCCTACTTCGATCGCGTCAATACTTAATTATAGTTATTAATTGTAAAACTTTTATATATCTCTTAATTAAATTTTGGTTTGGCTCCAAGTTACATTATTAGTGAAACTCTCGCCGGATATGATTGCTTGCAATTGGCTACTTTGCTGTTGTGGTGTCTCCTGGTGAGTAAGAAATCAAATTGGATAACATGACTTCCGCTCCTGTAGCTAATTAAATGTTCGGATTTCATTTTTAAGAGGATTTAAAAAAAGACCTTTAATGGCAAGTTTTTTTCGTAATTTCTTTTTCGCCAATATTTATTTTCGAATGCTGATAATAAAAAGAGATACCTATTTAAAAATAAATATCACGATCGCCAAGGCTATCACACCAAAGACAAGAAAATACAAATGAAAACAATATTAATCTTTAATTAATTCATTAATCACTGCTACCTATCCCTTAACGAGCATGTGGGACTCAGTTTGTAACTAATTCATAACAATCGTTCACTTATTCATTAAATCGACATCGGATTCCCATTTAATGCCGGCTATTTGCGGCGAGGTGGTGTGAGTGCTTTAGCGTATACCTAATGTGCCCGAGGGAACCTGCCTGGGGTCAGAAACGTGACCTCGACCTGAATACCTGACGAGACAAAGGTCACATGGTCTGCAGTACAAAGGTCCCTTCACATAATATAGATAACAAAGCCAGCTTACAAATCCCATTCCATACGGCACAAAGGAAATAGTGAGGAATCTGCCCTTTGGCGACATCCTGTCATTTTAAACATTTATTGATAATGTGCCCCTTATACCTTCAAGAATACCGTTGCTGCCCTGGCAGGTAGCGATGGCTGGTGTATGCGGTTCACATTTCCGGAGCGGAAGCACATAAAGTAGTTTAGATCATTATATATATATGACTACTTTAACTAAATATTCATGTGGAATGTCTTTTTTAACCGACATTAAAAAAAAATCCATCTATTCAAAATTATTTTTTTAACCCATATCTGAGTTTCCATTTCAAGTACCTTTGCATGAATTGTAAATTTTGATATCCGACTGCCAGCACCGTTGTATAACTAGGGCATAAACAAACTTACATATAGTTACGTACGTACGTTATTCTTACGTACTTGAGCTTCTTAGCGAAAATAATACACTAGCAGTTACCGGTGATTTTGCTCTTCTTCTTTCTAATTCTAGAACCTTCTAGTTTCATTATTTGCAATATTGTTTTAAAGGTCGACAGCCTATTTATGATTCGCCCTTTTATTTAAGATGGAATATTTTTCTAGTCTCTTCTTACCTTAACCTCTTCACTAAGTTTTCCCTGCCTCTCTACCGAAAAGTTTCGTGTAACATTAGATTCTCTTATACAAATATATAATTTAAGGTTCTCTTTCACCCTCATTTGTGCATCTTGTACCTCCTCTTCCTCCTTGTGCTCTCTCTTTTTTTCATTTGATTATTATTATTTGAAGCGAAATGTTAGCAAAATTTCAATTTACTTACACTTTGCACTAAAAAATTATTTCGTAAAAAGCACAACCCTTCTCTCCCCTAAACTTTATATCATCTACACGACAAGTCTCCTGCGGGGTAAGCAGAGACTACCGAGCGCTACGTAACTCAAATCTGACACAACTCACTCGCTTCTTTAACATTCATACCTCTTTTCAAGAGGCATGCTCCGTTGGTTCAGATATGTAGAAAAATGTAAGAAAAAAAAATGACGAAACTGATATACAACGCGAAAGTAGAAGGACCAAAAAATCCGGCGTCTATAAGCTGATCTGCGATGAATGTGAACACGGTTATTCGTCAAACTGGTCGTAATTTTCAAACACGTATCGGCGTATAAAAACTATTGCCCAGAAAGATCGCACTTCGCCGAACATCTCATAGACAAAGGATTTTATCCTCCACTAATACCCATAAAATTTAACACCATAGACAAAGGTTTAAAATTAATGATAAGAAATTATTAAACATAAAAATTCTAAAATTACACTCATGAACAAACAGACTGAACTAAGCAATTCGCCTCTGTTAAATATCTTTTCACTCACAACATCCACCCCCACCCTCAATTCAATATAAGGGACGGCACGACGAAGGATTTGTCACTTTTCCATACAATCTAATATAAATAAACGATCTAACATTAATAAAGTAGAAAATTAACCGTTTGGTCACCCAAGTGCCCCCCACCCAGCCCCACATTCGTAGATCTTATTCTCTGTTGGCAATTTTCAAAATACAGAAAAAACAGCCGAGCCGACAGCACGCAACCCTGCTTGGCACTTATGTTGACATTAAACCAGGGCGATAAGCTGCCACCCACCCGTACTCATGTTGTAAGTACAATAGTGTACAAACCTTCTGATCTAGCGCCTGACGCTTCTACGTGATATTACGAAATGAGAATTTTGTTTATCCTCTTATAATTCCAAATTCCCCCTGTGCGTTCCACAGCATACCGTCGGATTTCACCCTCATTCTTCTCTCAATTATTTTTCCATATACTTATGCCGCTATACTCATACTCATGGCCCTGTAGCTATCGTAGTCTATGCATGATCCCTTGCATTCGCACAAAGATACAATGACTGCACCTCTACAGTCCGTTGGAACCTTTCTCATATTCCGGTGTGAATTGCATAGGAACCAGAAAATCACGGATGCAAGTGCCACATAAGTTTGAATGAAATTGAATTAATCTCAACTACAACCACGTCTATTCTGTCTCACTGTAAATTTTTCAGACTTCGTATCTACTATTCAACTCCATCCACAGTAATGTCATCGTTGTATGCAGACATTGCAGAATCACAAGCTCACTCGCAGATTTTATCTTATCCATTGATGATACTGATGGGCCACCCCGTGACTTCTTTACCTCATAAAAGAGTTTGAAATTCGTCTCGAAAGCATCCACATGTCATCTCTTGCACTACATATCACGCTCTCTTTTAGGTCTTCCCAGCACTCATCCACATCTAAGCCGACAAGTATTTCACCGACTAAACAAGCATATAAAATTACTTGCGCTTTCCAATTTTTAACCATTTATCCTTTCGTGGTCTACGAAATTAGTACGCGCTTGCCATATATAATCTTGCTTATCACTTAGTGATGATCCGTTTCATGAGCGGGGGCCTTTATAGGCTCTTGTGGATACATGAATCAAATCAACGCACTTTTTTAATAATTTCTTCTCTACGAATACGTATGAATAAGACAGATTGAAGTGTTCGACATATACGGACCAAAAACGGCATCATAGCTGTCTCGCTAGGTCGTTGGGAACTAGGTCTAACCATTTAAATCTCCACAAATAATCAGTCTTTCATTTCCCTCAGCCAAATACAGAATGTCCTTTATAGACTTCCAAATTTCTACAGTTCTTGCGTAAACGCTGAGCTCATGGGATCATACGCTCAACGGCATAAATAACTCATATGATTTCAAATTTTATTCGAATCCAGAGAGTCTTAGGCCTACAAATCCATATTCTCTCACTCCTAAGGCTAAGCGAGAGGAAAACGTGACATCTACACCCACACTGGCATGATCACTCTGGTCCCCGACTACAGGGCCATCATGTCACGAGGAAGATCGTCGGTATCACTCCCCTTTGGCTTAAACGTCTAAAAGTTCCGCAAGCGTTGTATATTAAAGAGTCATATAACATGAGAGTCAGGTTAAGGTACGCGTGCACGCTGCGTTTACGCTGGTTAAATGTTAAAGAAAAGCGGATGCCCAATAAACAGCCTTACATCATCATACTGCTGACTTCTCCACAGGGAGGTCCCCGAACACTTACAGTCCGTAAATATCACTTAAAAATTTTATTTACATTTTCTACCTGATGTCGATCAAACTTACAAAACTGTTTATGTTGGCATAAAACATTTATGAAAGTACATACCTACTGTTACTGCGGGCTAATTTAACTTTTATTTCACAATTCGACTGGGAAATCTATATTTGCTACTAGGTAAATTCACAACTTAGGGGTTGCTATTACTAAGCATGTACTAAATGCTTGAAAGGGTTCATATAGCCGAGGAATGCTTGACTCATCAATCATGATCAGATTGGCCGTGTTTTATCACAAGGTTCAAGAGCCCAAGAAGTCTTAAAAAAAATTTGATGTGGAATTACATATAGATAGACAAATTTATCGAGAGATATCAAAGAGAATAAAGATTAAATACATACCTATCCAGCCAGATCTCAACTTGCTCTACCTATTGCGTCGCCAATAGATGGAATATGAAGTCTGGTGAATTAAATCTACCGAATTGAGGCACATACTTTCTCAATAACCGCCCTTTATACACCCAGGTGCATAATGTCTACCGTATTTAGTACTTAATACACCTAGGTGATTTATTCTACGTGAATTAGACTACTGGCGGCACGTTTAATACAAAAGTACCAAGGTGATCGATCTGCGGTCAGCGCTTCTTTTTTTATGTTAAATCCACTCTAAGTTGAGAAGAAGAATTAAGAAGCAAAGATCTTCTGATGTGCAGTTCTACGACTGGCAGTCTTTTAATATACTCTGTTTTTCGAAATTACGATATCAAAGATAAATTGTAAATGACGTACTTTAGTCACATACTCGTACCCTTACGAACTGATTCAAAGTACCACGCAGACATGATAAAATGTTCTTCTAAAGAGCTATCCCTAGAAGGACATATTACCAGAGAGCTACATCCCAGTATTCCCTATTATAGTCTCATTGTACCAAGCAATTTAAAAATCCCCAGGCAAGAGACAAAAGATTTTGACGCCTGCTCACAGCCACGAGTTGTATGATCAGAACTAGCATTAAAAATCCCCCGAAACCCCCTCGGAGGTAGTCACCGGGTCTCCACCACCGGTCACCAATCGGCACGATGATCTACGCCGAGATTATGCGCGGTATGAAAGGGCAGGGCATTTCAACGAGTCTCCTTGGCCGACGAGTCAGCTCAGTCCTTCTGACAATGAATAGACAGAATCCACCACTGTTCCCGCAATATCGCGTCAACAATTCCCCGAGTACTGCGCGATGAAAGTCGTTAGAAGACTTTTAGCATGTTATCTAATGACTAATATCTACAGCGCCTGAGGATGCTTCGTGGAGAGATGAAACACGTGTCGCAGCAGCAGTCATGGCAACGACGGTGGCGGGTGCATGCGGTTTCTGTTTCAGATGGCAGACGGCCGCAGCAGCTGACGTAGAGACTACCGGAGCAGCCATGGAAGCGACACCATGTTGCATCTACTAACGTAAGTAACGGTATGTAGTAGATGGGTGCCGGTTGACGCTAGTCCGTATGAACTAACACATGTCGCGGAAGCACACAAAGCAGGTTAGATCAAATTGCATTAATTTCTACCCTGAATAAAATTTCTTAAATAAGAAAGTCCAGTATAATAATTGACTTAATTTCTTTACCTGTGTGATAAACACCGATCCAAGTGAATGCAGTACCTACATAAATTATTATCGCGCAAACGGGCCATTTGCAAATTGAAACGCTCCCGGAATTTCAAACGCTGTATCACTTTTATGGAATATTAGAGTAGTGAAACGTCAGACAAAAACAAAACTCATCAATCATAATCAATACAAAGATGGATTCTGCTTTTACTTGACCCGCTCAAACGATTAATCTAATTTTAACAGTCTTTCGGTATACACATTTTAGGACTTGCGACTGAGAATTTTCACAGAAACATTTAGAATGCATTGAATCTATCTTTACAAGTTTTGAATAGGCTGGAAGTTTGGGTTCAACAAAAAGATCTTTCTGGATAATCTTATGAATTAGGCAATTTTCTTTTCAAAAGGCTTTGTGTTCTCCGTTTATGTAATTAATTACTATTATGCTGTGTTTCTAAAAATAGAATATCCCTACCCAATTAAAAAATAAATAATAGGACAATATTTTTCAATGTACTTCCGACGTAAATTGGATTTTATTGCACACTTTTTAGATTCATATTGCAGACTACAAAAGAAGCGTGCTTATTTTTAAGTACCGTATTCAAACGTTGTCATCGGGACCCTCTTTCTAGGCCTATCCACAGTGTCCGTCCGTAAATTTTCTCAGAAAATGTAGGTATTTTATCTGTTATGAGATAAAACATCAGAAAATAAAAAACACGACTGGCGACTGCCGTCATACCTCTACGACCTAGAGAGATAACCAGACCTTTCGTAGTTTCGGTCCCACGTCTTTCTAAATATTTGTTTTGCAATTTGATCTAACCTGCTTTGTGTGCTTCCGCCACCAATTAGTGTACTAACTCTCAAACATTGCTAAATTCACAAATACTCAGCGAATGAAACATCAGATTAATCTTTTTCCTCATTATTATTATCTAAAAGATGGCACAACATCAACAACAGGAACTTAAACAAAAAGTATCGATTCTCCCATGCGGACTGGAGAGCACGCAAAACGATTCGAAAATACAATATTAGAAAATAATGAAATGCAAAGGTTGATTACTAAAATGACTTCGAAAATTAATTTATAAAACATTGCGCGAAAAACCTTTAGATGGAGGTACGATTTGCAGCAGTGTAAAAAAAAGACAAGGCTGTCCATTTCGTACAACAGCTTGAATTCCGCACCATCATCGCCGAACGGGAACCGACACAACAACATTAAACTAATTCTTAAGCAACAGACAATTACAGAGCTACAACAAAAAATATAAAAAGCAGACATAGAAATTGGCCAACTTAATAAACAAATAGAAACACTGTCAATGATGTTGAAAAGCACCATAAAACCAATTATCCTTCCAAAACATACAAGGTGTAACCAAAAGATCGACGGACCGGATGAAAATATTTATCTGCGGAACCCAACAATGTTTAGGTTTAGCAGCAACAATTTCGCTCTCAAGAAGGAACACAGAATACGAAAAATATAAAATCACCACAGAAACGAAACTTAACGTACACAGCACGGAAATAACAAAAATTGTATTAATATGTCATTGACAAAAATGGATGTGATGGAACTAGTAGTGAGTGTGTCTAGGCGAAAATGATTACAACTTCAAAATAATTTTAAGACAGGTAAGAATTATATTTGATAAGTTTGACTACACTAAATAAATATATAAGTTTATACCCCTGGTATTCCAAGCGTCCATACGCTACGTTTACAGGTTACTGGCAGACCATACGCTCGTTAGACAATTGATGGATGGAATAAAAAACATACCTGCCCGTGTGAATGCAATTAAGCATTTATGTAACTGTCACAGCAAGTATATTGCGGTCCCGTTGGAAATTACTATTTCAGGTGTATCGCAGACGCGTCCTTTGTTCCGGCCTCGAAGCGACCCTGGCCTTTAATAATACAGACGCTATTCCCGCTTGTTGCTCACCTTCATATTGTGACAGATTTATGTAGGCAATATCAACATGCACACTGACAGTTAATTTATAACAGTATAGGTACTAATATACAGTTTACATGGAGACGACGACAATGTCGCTTTTTATACGTTCGGGGTAATTGATCTCACTCTAAACAGAATAGTGTGCTTCATATGTATTTCTACTCGTATCTAAATTCGCACTGTTCGCCGACCATGTAAGTTCACCCTCACACCTCTCACACGCTGGAACCACAGTGGTTTCATACGGTGCGGTTCCAGAGAAGTTTCCTTCCGAAAACTGTCTAGTTGTAAAATGAACTCCCAGCCGAATTTCACAAGGGATACAGCATTATTCAAGAAAGGCGTGAAGAGCTCGACAACCATCAGGCAGATCGCACACTTTTTCCGCCTTAGTGGTATAATAATATATCAATGACTTTATTTTCAGGTGTGAATAACTCGATTACTTTTTTGTTACTAACAAACTTGTGATCGGGTTAAGCTAATACATTAACACACTAGCTGTTACCCGCGCCTTCGCCCGCGTGGATAAAGGGAAAAAGCGTGTTTTCCTGTGGGCCGCCTGGAATGTGAAAACGAAACTATCCCATAGGAACGTCTTAATAAAAAGACTAATTTTTATCCCGGTGATATTCCTGCGTGATAGTAGTAGATTAAAACTAGTTTATTTCACGTCGCTGAGACGTGAAAGCGAAATAAAACATCCATATTTAGTACAAACATCTAAACTTCCAAACTATCCAGCAGGAACATATTACCGGGATAAAACGTAGCCAATGTGATCCCGTACCTACCAAATTTCATCCAAATCCGTTCAGCTGTTGAGGTGGCAAAACGGAACAAAGATCTAAACATCCATACTTTCAAATTTATAATATTATTAGTAGGATTAGTAGAATGTGAGCCATAAAAAGGGAACCATAACTGCTCGCTTCTTTACCATTCATAATTCTTTTCATGCCCTCCGACCGATGTTCGCCGATTGCTAGGACATTGACGCCTGATAAAACACTACCACTATGGTTGGCCTTACTTGACTCTTACATCCTTGCACTTTCGCGTTGAACATCTGTTTACTTTGGAATGTGTAGTTAATACAAAATGCCATTAACTATATACCAATTTTTTAGCCTAGAATGTTTTTTTCATCGACGACCTTCAAAAACCTGAATAAAACGTGTCAATAACTATAAAAGGACTGGGAAAGATAAAGTTCACTGACAGTTTACAGACAGTGGTGCTGAAACTGCGTGCTCCTGAGTATGGTCCTTAGTGATGCGCTTTTCCAATGGGCAGATTCCGTTTTTGTAGAAAACTGCGCCCGGTCTCAAAAAGCGTGATACGTCAGATTCGTCGATTGATTCATTCATCCATTCCGAGCCTACAGACGTAACTTCACTTGGACTCTAGCAATTGCAAGTCAAGGTGGAACATTGGTTATCAGCCTAGATATGGCGAAGGTAATAAATGACATATTACATATTATATAGTCAAAAAAAATATTCTTTTCCAGAATGAAAAGATACTAAATCAATTTTGTGTGTTTATTTTGTAAATAGGTACTGTGTAACACCTTCGTGTCCATAGACTATTTTAGAATTGTTATTATGAATTTCAGGTCATATTTGCATTTACTCAATAGTTAGGTAGGTAGGTTGCTGAAGGTGGAAATTATCATTACATGCTAGATTCTCTAATCGTTACCCAATGTTATAATTGTTAATCTCAGCTTACAGCGAAACATGAATATTGAATAGTAATAGACGTAAGTATAACGTTTCAGTACAAATATCCTGTGAAATCCCGGTTTCTATTCGCTCAGAAAAATGTACATTTTACTTTTTTCTACTTAAGACGTTATAAAAACTTTCAAACGCACTGAAAAGTTGATGAGAATGAGTTTATTTCCTCATTATAAAACACCAGAAAAACTTATAAATCCACATAGCAGTGCATAGCAGTGCTCATGATAAAAAATAAAGACTATGAATTCTTTTGTTGTGAGTGATAGTAAATTACTAGATCAACTATCGAAATTCGACCACAGCCTTTATTGAAAGCTGGATGAAAATATATGCATATTTGCACGTTTCCATCTTTGTTCTGCTGTTTCCATTTTTTTTTACTAATAACACTAAAGCTCGTCAAGAGCTACTAAAAAAAGAAACTCGGTTGACAAATAGATGACATAAAGATACTGAAATGTAACTGCTCAAGTTATCGAAATTTGACCATAAACATTATTGAAAATTTAAAGAAAACATAATATATAAATTTGCACCTTTCATAAAATTATCTGCTAACACTCGTGAATAACTTCTAAATAATAAGAAAGAAATCGGTTGTAAAACATCCCCCATAAATATAAATAAATAAACGGTATAAATTTCTTTGTGAGACAATTGAGTATTGAATAGCGCGTGCTACAGAAGACGACACTGTTAAATAACTTCAGCTGCACGCTGTAGTTACCTACCGCGGTAGATATAGGTTAGTAACGGAGGCCGTGTATACCAATAATAAGAATTATTAAATGATTCGACAGTGATCTACACTACTCTGCTGCTACGGTCGTCTATGCGCATGCCAGGCTCAGTAACAACTGCAGACCGACCATTGACCAGAACAGATGTAGGTAGTGATGTTCGTTGCATGCCAATCAAATTAGCTAAATATTAGGTCGCTGGCGGGTGGGCGGACGCCGGCGTTAGTTGGAATTAACTAATGGGTGGCGAAAACACACAATTAGTAGTAAGTATACTCATACATACAATTTTCAACAAGGATTTTATATTGCAGCTATACTGTAGACTCGAAATAAAAGTTTACGCCTAAGTAGCATTTTAAGCGTGAATATACTAAAAGGTTAAGTTTTTCAATTACTCCTGGAATTTAAATCATAAGTAGTCTCCAAAGAACAGTAAAAATGTCCAAGAAGGAACTTTTATGAGACCCATAAATCCCACTTTGTGGTGTTAAATAGGAAAAGCTCGATGGAGTAATGTATGTCTGTCTAAACGAACACGCAAATTTACGAGTAGCAATGTCAACCACAGCATGCCCTAAAATTTAGTCATCGGCCTGTGAGAAGGGGGCTTCATATACTGTCAAGTAGTTAATTGTCTTTTGATAACAGTTGTAGTACCGTGTGTGTAATACTACAGCTGCTTTACATATCACTCTGAACACCTAGGCCGCTATAGATTGACTGGCAGTAATGCGAATATCGATAATACATTGGATAGTATGAGTAGCACAAAATGTGTTAATACTATAGTCTAATTGCAATACTATCAATAGAATAGGCACACAGAGTGCCAGATAATGATCGGAGATCAAAATGTGGAACAAGTGAATGAATATGTTTATCTAGGTTAGGAACTAGGAAACCGGTTCAATGGTGCGTTGTACTCTGTGGTAACAAATGATAACATTTCGAGCAAAGCTCGCCTAGCTATCATTAAGGGTCTATTAACGCCGAAATTAATGTACCTACTGCAGTGAAACATGGGTAAGAAGCATGAAAGTAGTATGTAGTATAGTAGAGGAGTATATTTGGAGTGAGAATGATTGATAGAGTAAGAAATAGCACGATACGAGAACTATGTGAAAAGAAAGATGATGTAATGTCAAAAATTTTAAACTGTATCCTGAGATGGTTTGGTCATTTAGAAATAATGAATGACAAAATAATTACGAAAGAAGTGTATCGGGTAAAGTGAAGGACAGGACAGGACTCGAGTTCTCTAAGTCCTATTTTGAGGACTGGACTCGTTTTGGCTCGCAACTCGCAAGACTCCGACTAAAATGAGTCCTTTCGTAGAGTCCTAGTGCAAAAAACTCGAATCATAGAACTGAGTTTTTATTATGAACTGAAGTCCTTCAAAAATACTTTCGAAGAATTTGACTGAGGCTGACTTTTGTTGGAGAATTTGAGTACCTCAAAAAGACTTGAGTCTTCTCGTCTTTCTGTCGTTTTTGACGAATAATTGATTATCAAATATTTTTCAATCAACTTATTCTTAACCTATCCCACTACTGTACACTACTGCACAGTGAATGAATACCTAATAGTTTTTATCAAATACCTAATAGTTTGTATCAAAGCAAAGTCTGGAAGAGTACCTCCACCTCACAGAAAACCGCAGCCAAATAACAACTACCTAGAGGGTTGCTGTGTAAGGTCACCAGTAAGTTTGGAGTTCCTGTGTTAGCAGTAGAGGAGGCATTGCGCGAGTGACACTTAATGTATTACAAGCGTTCATAGGCCACGGTAACCGCTTTACATCAGGTGGGCCGTATACTTGTATGCCTCCCGACGTTGTATAAAAAATATGTAATATAATGGTAAATAATCATAGAGTGATGCCTTGTAAGTATATAATATACAACAGCGAACAACATAGTTAATTAATGTTTTTTTAATAACTGCTATGGCTTCATGGCCCCCTATAATTACGGTCAAACTTCGCGTACGGCAAGTTTGATTAACCATCAATTATGCATCGTTTCGCTTCGCTTCGTGAATGAGCCTGAGAAATAACCTCGAAAATAACGAAGTATGATATAGGTACAACATTATACATTAAAAGTGCAGTTTTAAACAGCAATCATATTAAAGCATCATAATTAACAACTATTTATTTTAATTTTACACTATTGCGCCATGCCTGCATCAGGTTCCTTTTACTTTTTTGTATCTGCTATTACAGTTTTAGAACAAGGTCCACAAAAGAATACATGGAGTTGTTATTACCTGCCTATTTATTAAATACTTTTATCATCATGAAATCAAAAAATTTAATACTTAGTCTTTAGCCATTTACTTGAAATATTAGTTATTTTTACATTCCTTCTAATGATAATCAAAGATATAAATTGAGATATATTATATATGACAAGCACGTGGCAGAGACGATGAAATAGAGAGCTTGATTTGTTCGTAACAATTATGGGAAGAAACGTATATTTTTGTACACAACGTTCGCCAACGAAAACACGGCCCACCTTACGTGAAAGATAAAGATAAAAATCTTTATTTGTCATTGGGTCCTCGCGGGCACTTAGACACGTCTTACAGTTTTTGAAATATAATCCTATTGTATCTTATTTAATTCTCTTTTTACTTTTTTCCTTTTTTTATCTACTAGCATTTCGGAAAGGACCATTGGCGAAGAAGAAACTTGCCAATATAGGTCTCTTTTAAAATTGTCAATTAGATATTACAAAAACAAAAAATACTTAAGCATATTGGTACAATAATGATATCAAATGCTAAAATTAAAGATTAGTAAGAACAGGTAGTCTGTGCTGAATTATTTCCAGACATCTTTGTCAGTTACATATTCATCAATTCTATAATAAGCCCTTCTACAGAGAGTATTTTTAAAGCGCTTTTTGAATACATTGTCAGGAAAGGACAGAACTGTTTCAGGCAATTTATTATAAAATCGAATACAATTTATAAGAAAAGATCTACCAGTCCTAGTAAGCCGATGTACCGGCATACACAACTTATTTCTACTTCTAAGTTTTTCACTGAAGTTTGAAACCGACATTAAATTTTTACTCAAACTGATGTAACAAATTACATTATGTTTTCATAAATATAATGAGAAGTAACAGTGAGGATATTTATTTCTTTGAACAGTTCCCTGATGGATTCTCTGGAGCCCATGTTATAAATAGAGCGAATGGCTCTTTTTTGTAAGATAAAAACTGTCTCAATATCAGCCACCGTTCCCCACAACAGTATACCATACGTTTTAGCTGAGTTTAGCAACAGATTATTACATGTGAACCAGTTTAAAATAGCAGACACAACACCATTTACCTTGTCAATATTTTCACAACGGCGGGCCACATTATAAATTAGAGAGGTATCATCAGCAAATAGTACTATATCCACCATTTTCTGCACCATGTAGGGCAGATCATTCGCATATACTAAAAATAAAAATGGACCCAAAATAGAACCCTGGGGCACCCCGATATTGACATTATTGCCTTCAGATTTAACCCCATTTATGTCAACTGTCTGCACTCTGTTATTTAAATAAGATGCAATCAAGTTCTGGGCTTTACCTCTAACTCCATAATAGTTCAGTTTGAGTAACAATGTCTAATGATCAAAAGCTTTAGAGAGATCACAGAAAACCCCAATAGGATCCTGTGATCTCTCCCATGTTAAGGATATGCCTAACCAATGCCACTCCTGCATCCGTAGTAGATTTACCAGCTGTAAAACCGTATTGAAACGGTTGCCGCAGCTATAGCAAGCGTTTATAGCTTGCAGCAGCACAAGCAGTGGCGCTCGTTCTTACCCAACGTTATAAAATTCTGGAAAGAGAACGCGTGACAGACTGGACTGGCTGATTTCACGATGATAGTATTCGTGTACTAGCTGACTACCCGATAATTCGTATTCTATACTTTTATATATAATATATATGTTTTCACTCTCACAGGCAATGTCCAAAAAACATACAAACGATAAGTATAATATTACGTAAGTAGTTAAATTGCGTTAGCGCCAAATTGATCAATAATTTATAATTGTTTTACTGCATCTGTTACAATTTCGTCTATGAATCTTAAATTACTTTTATGGATAGCGGTGCTGGTTGTATGATCATTTTATACGTTATTTCGTAACTTTAGGACTTAAGCCTTTTTGTACAATTATTTGTATTTCTCGATAAATAAAATAAAGTATAATATACAGTGAAAAATTGAAATTAACTTGTATTAAAGGTTAGATAAGTAAAAAATAAGTTATGAATTAAAAATCTAAATCGGCTCATAAACAAAACAAAGACATGAAAGTTATTTTTTTTTATAAGTTTTAATGATTTTAAAAAAGGAATTACGTAACAACTTACCAATTCCTCCTCTTTAAGATCGGTTAAAAATCGAAGTATAGCATGAGTATAGTATACATACGAAATCGAAGTATAATATACATACAATCAGTACTAGAGCAGCTCGACTGGTAAAATACCTGACAGACCATTGTAGCTAAAAACGCCTTCCTAGGTGGTTGTATAGTTTATTGGAAGTGAATGAAGTTAAAAGTAGCTACTTACTGTAATCCCTTAGTAGCTTATGTACTAAAGGCAACGTTAGCGACAGGTGTTTGTTACATCAGGCGGGTTATATGCTTGTTTGGTAGTTACCCTACACAATATAAAAATGTTCCTATTAAAAGCTGAAATAAAATATACAACTCCATTCTCCTCGTGTTCTAAGCGGTGAGGGTATGGCAAGTGCGACATGTAGAACGCAAAAATAAAGAAACTCGCATATCCTGTTACAAGTATGTATATATATATATATTTCTTTCACACACAATACACTCTCGGATTAATATTTTATTTCCTAGTGTTGTCAAATTTAATAACTATATCCAGGCTTGTTGAGAAACTTAAGGAAACATTAAGAAAACTATAACAGTTAATAGATTCATATGTTATTTTGCGAAAAACAAATTTACGTACATATTTATCTAAGCTGCTTTGTGTGCTTCCACCAATTAGTTCCACCACCACCACCACCAATTAGTTCATGTGAACTAGTAACAATCAAAAAACTACAGTGATGTCTCACAATGCTATTATCAAGACGTTGAAGTTTATACTTCAATGAATTACCTATATTCACTTGAGGACTATTTTTCAGTAACTTGGTGAGTAAACGATTTTTAAACTTCAATTTGTATACAAAGTAGATATTTGTATAGATTGTATACAAAGAAGTAGAGAAAGATATTTTATTACAGTTGAAACCATCATTCTATTTTCCTAAACTTTTATTAACTTTTTCAGGCGTAAAAGAACTGTGCTGACTGGCTGACTGACGCTCAGCACTACTAAAGCTAAATTTTTTCCCTACTAAATTAGGATTCGGAATCGGAATACTAAATTAGGATAGGAATTCGGAAAAAACACACTAAGTTTTTTCCGAAGTTCTACCCTAAAGTAAGTGAATAAGGGAGATTAAATGTGCATGTAGACCAAAAAAGGCTCTATCTATGAAATTTAATTTAGATAGTAGATATCAGAGCATGATGCTCTCAAATGATAAATTTTCCTAGGAAAGTACCTTCACCTTATAGAAGACACAGCGAAATACTTAATAACTCAATAGAGGGTTGTTGTTTTTCTACAGAGTGAATGACAACTAAGCAAATGTTCAAGACTACGGTAACCGCTTCCTATAAAGTAGGCTTAGCATTCTCGCGAGCAAAGCAACAGTGTTTATACATTATAAAGTTTCATACAAAATTTGTAATTGGTATAAAATAATTTGAGCAAATCGTTCAGTAGCTGTAGTGGCATTAACCGCAGCTTAAGAAGCACAAAGTAAGAGTTTTGATCAATAAATACGTACATGTTCATACGTACATTATACCTTACATTGTACACACATTTTATATGAGAATGCAGACGAGCAGGTGGTAGTTACAAGTTACAAGGGCGGTCGCGAGGGTCACGTGCGGTCAGAGTTCGGCGCGACGGCTGGGATCAATAGATAGGTTGAGCCGTCGTACCTAACTCCCCAACCCCTGGTGGCGCTCAATGCAATTCCTAGCTCACGATTTCCTTTTACCTGATGACAAGGAAATTTTAATTTCAGGCCATATGCACTTATACCTTCAAGACTTATACATCCCATTGCATTAAACGAGCAAATTCTTATATATTATAAAAGTATATAAGCTCTAATGATTTGCATCATATTTTTATTTAGGTACGGTTTTGCTTATTAAGATTATCGTCGAATTCCTAAAAAAATTAAACCCTTTCTTTAATATCGTATTTTATTTGACCTTACGATACTGTATTAGTAGCCCTGTAGTCCTAAAGAAAAAAATGTAAATTCATTAGATTTCTTTAAGTTTGATAAATATTTTCCCCTTCGGAAGAATATGATGAAAAACCGACTTTTACGTAGTTTTACTTTTTATCCTTTTTTTTTCTTAATTTCATAAAATCAAGATTATTTCCATCAGTCAGCGTTTTTAAGAAATTTTTGCTAAAACATATCTGACTATATCTAACTGAAACGGTTGAACTTTGTTCAATTCAACCCCATCAAGACACAACTCTGCGCTTTCACTGCTAAAACATTCGCTGTGGTTCCTCAATTCCAAAATACACGTTTTACCATCGTCTGAAGCATTGGGATTCTTGGTGACAATATCTCCAGCAAAGTTCAGTTCCAAAGTACCATGGAGGAGCAAGTCAAAGGTGCAAAAACTTGGTGTGCTCAACCCAGCAAAGCAATAATTCAGATTAGAGCGACACTTACGTTCCTCAAGTGTAAAGTGTGACCGCATATGGTATGCCTTTGGGCAGGATTACCTGCATACCAAATAGGACCTTGGAACTCGGTTGAAAAACGAGCTGTAAGAACTATCTCCAATCCTAAGCTTGCACACGGTATTAAGCTCTTGTGTTTAATGAGAGACAGCCTCCCTTTGTGAGTTTTAACGATTGATGACGATGATGTCAACAGTTTCCCTCTACAATTGCACCGCTCGCAAATTAGGCAATTCGTCCTCGCACACAGGAACCGCAAAAGTTGCGTACCGTGCGGTTCCAGCGAAATTTTCTTCTAAAAGTTCTTGACTAAGTTCTGAAATTAACTCAATGCCGAGGTTTCCCCAAGCGACTCCAGCATGTGGTTTCTAAAAAAAGAAGTCCAGATGTCTTTTACAAAATCTGCAACGCACAAGACAACCCAAGTATTGCAAATGTTTATAGAATTGGTAATACATACATAAAACTTATTGAATAGCATTACACCTACACCTATTAAAGCTCTATCTATCTATCTATAACTTCACGCCAAATCCCTTGCGGGGTAGGCAGAGAGAACCGAGCGCCACGTGACTCGATCCTTACATATCTCACTCGCTTCTTTAACATTCATTGCTCTTCTCATGTACGCTCGCCGGTTTCTAGGGCTCCTGACATCACCTTCTGATAGAACACGACCAATTTGGTCATGGTAGGTAAGTCTTGGCCTTCCGCGGCTCCTACATCCATCCACTTTTGCATTGTATATCTGCTTCGTCATTCTTTCATCTTGCATTCTTTCTACATGCCCGAACCATCGGAGCATGCCTCTTCTTATTTTAACACCGACGCTCTCTTTCAGACCAACTCTATTTCTAACATCATCATTGCGAATACGGTCTACAAGCCTTACGCCACAAATTTTGCGCAGCGCTCGCATTTTAACCGCGTTTATTCTACTTTCATGCTCTTTCTGCCATACCCAGCCCTCGCTTCCATAAGTTAGCGTTGGGACCAACAAAAAAATTAATAAACTCACCGATGTCTTCTTAGACTAGACTTCAGTGCTTCCGCACTCCAAGATAAAGCTGACACTGGCTTTTTGCAATCTCCTATTTTTTTAAGGACCCATAAGCACCTGTGTCTCTGTCATTTTTATAACTTGCACGTCATGTAAGGTGCACGTAAGATCTGACATACCCTGTCTAGACACGGAAGTCGCACAGAAGATTGAGATTGTCGTGGGCCATCTGACGTCGACGTTGTGACATCTATCCGAAGAGTAGGTGCAATAATTCGTCGTGCCCAACTTCTGCAGGTTCCGACAACGTAAGCTCTCAACCAGTCTAACTAGCCCTACATTCAAACCTAGAGCGTCGTTGCGTTCTAAATTTCCTTAAAAAAAAATTTTAATTAGGTAGTTATAACTATATTTCAATGAACTTCTTTTTTCTTGGAATATTTTAATATATTAAATAAATATTTAAGTGAAAAATTATTTTATTTTGTATCCAATTTAACAACCTTTTACATAGCAAATGTACAATGTAGGCAAAATTGACTAGTTAAGAAATATATCTTACTTGCGACAAATATATGGACTCTTTCAATACCACAGTCAAGAGATGCGTTATTATTTTCCGTTTTATCGGTCTATATGAACAAATCGTTACTACTACTATCAAAATATAATATAATTTTTTGGTGGAATGAATACCTACTGGCAAATCTTGGTCTATCATTAATTCAATAAATTGAAACAAAACAATATCATAATGCTAAACAATTTGACGGTGCAATTCTTAATACATTGCAAATGTCACAATAAAAGCAAATAAAAGGTATAAAACTGATAAATGTTTTAAGCAATAACGCTGCGGACCTCAACCAACTATCGTATAGCTAGCCTAGCACAGAGCGGCGGCGGCAGCGGCGGCGTACGATACACGGGAGTCAAAGTCAAGAGCTTCTCGTAAACAGTCGTCTCTACTGTACAGTACCTAATACATGAATCAGTTAACTGGCTGTATTTCGTAATTTCATTTTATTTCTTAAAATATTTTCATTATTAATTTAGTCATATTTTTCATTTATTTCAGCAATCTGAAAAATACTAGTATTTCAACTTGCTATTACAACTTAAAAATTAAATAATCGGCTTTTCACATGGCAATAATTTAGTAATGTCAAATTGATTTGTCAGTAGGTGTCTCGTTTTCGGCAGACAGAGAACGTTAATATTCACTGCTTACCTACGTTTTAGTGTTCAATTACATTTTGTTGTTATAAATCATTGAATAGCATCTGGCTCTTAAAAATAAACAAACCCTAATCGATTAATGTGCATTTGGTTGTTTTGAAAAAAATAAACAATGGAAAACGATATCAACAAGCCTTACAAGATTTGTGACGTAAACCGAGACAAAAAAAAGGGTACAGTAGCCTCCTCATTGGAAGATTTACTGACAAAAGTACCAGAAAAACTGGGCCTCCCCGCTGAAAACTTAACTGTGGTCTTGGAATCTGATGGGACTGAAGTCGACGATGAGGAGTATTTTTCCACACTCGATCCCGACACTTCACTAATGATATTGCATGGCAACGAAAAGTGGGCTCCGAACATGCCGAAGTGCCAAGTATCCCTCGACCAGACTGACGAAGTGTCCCTTGGCGATAAAGGGCAGGTTGCTAGCTTAGTAGGCAGACTACAGCACAATCTCTGTCACATATCGTTGCTGGGCGGACAGGACTTGGAGTTGTTGTCAGACATGGATCCGGATAGTCTTGCTGATATTGTGACAGATAGAGACAATAGAATCATTTTGGAACACATCAAAGAAGCCTCAGGAAGGTAAAGTATATAAGTAAGAATAGTAGAATAGCATATATTTAAATATATGCTATATGCATGGATATTTACTTTATTAGGTTTTGTAACGTAACTGTGGTTCAAAATTCCAAATTATTTTACATTTGTATCAATTACTTTAATAAATGTTAGAAACATTTATTAAAGTAATTTATACAAATGTCCTAAATGAGAGTCAATACCAACTTACTGATATCATCATAATAAGATAGTTATATATTCCAAAGTTAAAGGCTAATCATAAACAAATTGCTGGCTAAATGTAAGTTGGACTCTCACATACAGTGTTCTTTACCACCATACATTATTTAAAATGCTCTTTCTTTCATAATAGCTTAGAAAAAATCTGATAAATATTTTTGCATGGGAACTGATTAAATTTTAAGTTATTATTAGTATTACCATATGCCATAGTAATATACACTCTGTGAATATATTTCTATAACAGTTACAAAAGATACAGCTCTCCTGCAGACACCCATCACATATTAAGCACAAAACTAATAACAAATAAAACCTTGATAGAATTATAATCTATACATTGGTTATTTCAAGTCAGGAATTTCTAAACACATAAACTAAGCAAGAACAAAAAGTTTTAACCAATTTCTAGCTAAATTGTATAATATACAAAACATACAAAAGGCTAGTAATATACGCCTAATGTTGCAAATGTCCATAGGCTACAGTTAACAGCTTACCATTAGACAGGATGTATGCTTATTCACAACCTTTTTTTATGGAAAAGGCTGATAAATTGAAGGCTAAAATGATTATGAACTTTTATTTACACTAACATTAATAGCATATTAATATTAATTTCAGGATATTACTGGAAAAACGTCAAGCACAAGATGCTATGGAGCTACTGAAATTATATCATCAGAGTGTCGCTAATGGCACCGAGGATGTCTCCCCACCGAAACAAGAAAGAGTTTAAAGAAAGAATGACTTAGCAGTTTCAACGGTAACCTACAAATGTAACCCTCAATTTATTTTTAAGGGATAGTAAGTCTCAAAAGTTTACAAAGAATATTTGTTAATTAAGTCATCTTATTCATTTAGGTCTTTCCTTGTCATCCTGACTATTGCAATCAATAAGGGGCTTGCATATGGGAATAAATAGTTAATAGATTCAGGTGTTATTTTGCGAAAATCAAATTTACATGCAATTTGATCTAACCTGCTTTGTGTGCTTCCACCACCAATTAGTTCATACGGACTAGCGCCGGCTGGCACCCACCCACTACCGTTAGTAGATGCAACATGCCGTTGCTGCTGTGGCTGCTCCGGTAGTCTCTCCCTTGGCTGTTGCGGTCGTCCGCCATATGGAACAGAAACCACATGCACCCGCCACCGTCGCTGCTACAACTGTCCTTGACCGTTGCTGCGACACGTATTTAGCCTTTCCGCAAGGCATCCTCAGGCACTGTAGATGTTAGTCATTAGAATAACATGCTACAAGTGACAAATCCATCGTAGTGCGGTCTCTTATATTGAATTGAGGGTGGGCTGAGTGAAAAGATATTTAATAGGGGAGTTGCTTAGGTCCGTCTGTTGTTCATAAAAATAATTATAGAATTTATATGTTTAATTATTTCTAATTGTTCCCTAATATTTAGTTTTAAATCTTTGTGTGTAAAATTTTATATGTATTTGTGATGTATATGAATTATGTCCTTTATCAAACTTCGAATGACAAAATTCGAAAATATATATTTCACGAACACATATAAAGACAATAAATAAATATCGGCGTATAAAAACAATCGCCCTGAAAGGTCGCACTTCGCCGAACATCTCATAGACAAAGGACATAATTTATCCCTCACTATTACATATAAAATTTTACACACAATAGATAAAGGTTTAAAATTAAATATTAGGGAACAATTGGAAATCATTAAACATAACAATTCTAAAATTGCTCATATGAACAAACAGACAGACGTAAGCAACTTCCCTCAATTAAATATCTTTTCACTCACCCCATCCACCTCCACCCTCAGTTCAATATAAAGGCCGGCACTACGATGGATTTGTCACTTGTAACATGTTATTCTAATGACTAACATCTGCAGTGCCTGAGGATGCCTTGTGGCGAGGTGAAACACGTGTTGCAGCGACGGTGGCGGGTGCATGCGGTTTCTGTTCCACATGGCGGACGACTGCAGCAGCCATGGCAGCGACGGCATGTTGCATCTACTAACGGTAGTGGACGCGTGCCCGCTGGCGCTAGTCCGCATGAGCTAATTGGTGGCGCAAGCACACAAAGCAGATTATATTTAGGAATAAAATTTGTGTCAATTTATTAAAAGAAAAATTGTTTACATTAGTATAGCTGCCATCTAATTATTTTGAGCACATATGTTGAACAGTTTACTGTTCCTCCAGTGACTGTGAGGCAATAAATTTGTGTGTACTACGGCTTGACTGCCAGTCTCGTAGTGCAATAATACTATGTCATTTCAAGCCTAGAGCATACTCTGTAATGTTATCCGACAAACAAACTCAAGATGAGTAGCAAGTTGCTTTTTATATTTTCCTGCTACATTCAGTATTTCTTCCTTTACAGTAGAGATTTTATTAAAAAATAGAGATATTCCAAAAATAAGACTCATACCTAAAGCCTAGATAAACCTCATACAAGAATCTTATTTCAGTACTCATGGCAAATGTAAACATTTTTTGGCATTTTAACCAAATCAGAATTCAATATCAATTTAAATATTGTAACATACCAATGGAATCCTTGTAAAGCACAAATGCATTGTTTTAACTTTTATTGATTTTTGGCAATTTCAGTCAAACAATAAATAAAAGAAAATTATAATTTATATGCTATGTACTTAATGTTTTCATTGGAAGCATATATGATGTGTATAAACTCAGCTACAAAGACACTGTAAGGCAGACAATTTTATATTTGCTAATTAAAAGATTGCTCCATGGGCTAGATAAAACAGTTTACAATAAAAATAATAAGGTTTACAAGCCCCAATTAAGGATAATAAATACTGTAACTTGAAATCTCATATATAATTTGTATGCAACACTTAATTAGTTATTTACATAATACACCAAAAGAATGGGGCCTTTTTGTAGAAAACTGTATATAGACATTAAAATTGTGTTTTTAAATTTCTAGTTTATTTGTAATACTTTATGTAAAATGTGTTTTTAGTTCATTTTATTTAATTAATAGTTTTAAACAGTTTTTGTTATCTAAGTACCTGTTAGATCATTCAATATTTTATGAGGGCTAAGAATTTAAGCAGGTAGGTATGTGATGAAATTTTAGAAATTAAATTATTGTAAGACGCTAATCTTATGAATATGAGCTAAAATCGAAAGTTATTTGTATTGATGATAACATTCTAAGGAATATTATAAGTACCTTGTAGAATGAGTAGGTGTTTATGTATATAATATATCAATCATTTCATCATCAAAATCGAAACAAATTTATTTTTTGACCACATATTTCATTTGTGCAGCGATAGGTGCTACACCTATGGTTAAGTTCTTACAACATTGAATTTTACATTGGTAACTTCAAAATCATAATGTTTGTGATTTATATCCCATTCTTTGCAAGTTACCATTTTAAATTTGTAGATTTTTTTACAGCACATTTGTGTTATTCTGTCTTAGAATAATACTAATACATCTTAATAAGATATAAATAGTAACTTTAGCCAGATCTTAAGGTTGCCATTGCACTTCATATATATATTGTAAAGAAGAGCAGGAAATTTGTTTTTTTTTACTTTATATAACCATCTCATATCTTTAGTATAATGGATCTGACAATAGATATGCTAGCACATAAGCATTTTACAACTTTTTATATTATTATTTATGTATATGTGTTTGCTCTTTTTGTAAACTTTTGAGGGGAAAATTGCCACAAGATTGTAAAACAACATCAATTCAAAAGACTGATAGTTGGTAAACTATTTTTTTTTATATAGTTTTACCCCTAGAGTAAGATTTATTATTTGATTCCAAATTTGCTCAAGCCATTTAATATTGAATAAGTTGTCCTATGTTTAATTCCACTGCCATAAGTGAACTAAAAAAGAATACCTACTTGTTAGTTCTAAGCATGTAGGGTGTAACTGTAGGGCTGTGTGATCCTTATGGATATTTCTTTAGGTTATTGTATATCAAATAATTAAGTATAGGTTTTTTTATATTTTGTTTTCACTATTCTCTTATTATTATACCTATACATGGATCACATAAAAAAACCTTTGATAGTTAATGCACAGTAGCACAAAAATAATTAATTTAACATTTAATAAATGAATCTTGTTGCCTGTATATCTATAAAATTCTTTGACTAAATATTCAAGTAGTGCACTGTAATAATGCAAATGACAAATATCAAATTTAAAATAGAAATTCGTCAATAAAAGTAAATGTTTTATCATATTCTTTGTTGATGTGCTATAAAATCTAAGAAATATGAGCAAGTCCATTATTATTTCATGTAAAATGCACTTTCTACTTTTAAATATTATTTGTCAGTGTTTAACTATAAACATAGTACTTACTTAATGTAGTGAAAGATATACATGTTTGCATAATAAACATTATTAACAATAAATAGCATGTGTGAAACTATAGACCGAATTTTATGTTTGTATGTACTCCAAATTTAGTTAATAATATAGTGAACATAAGAGCAAAGGTTATTTTAAAACTTACATTATGTAAATGGGCAGGTAGACCTTTATTTACTTAATTTGAACTAATTTACATTTTGAGTCTATTCCTATTTAATTATTCAATATCACAAGTGTAGAAGGTCATTGACCACAAATTAATTTTTATAAAATGAGTATCTACAGCTAAGTAATGTATGGCTAAAGATACATAGTCATTGCAGTGATTTTAAAGTTACTTTTTTGTGGAAGTAAATGTAAAACAACAATAGTTTAATTTGTTGCTGTAAAGCTATTGGATTTGGAGTACTGTATATATGTAGTTATATTATTTTTCACAAATTGTTACTACAAAATGTCTTTGTACTTATATGATATTGTAATCTTTAATATGGAATTGTTTCACTCTAATATAATTCCTATAGTGGAATTGATTCCTAGTTATAACTTTTAATTTACTGTGCACATAAAATATTTAGCAACCACCTGAATGTTTTCTTTGTTCTCATAATTCTCCATCTCAGATCTTCTTTTTATATACCACTAAGGTGGCACTACCGACTAGCGCCTTTGCCATATCTAGGCTGACATCCAATTCCTCACCTTGACTCTATCGCCAAAGCCCAGAGGGGTGTAAGATACACTAGATCACCAGTCAGGTGACCGTGATGGAAACCATATTGACGATCGCTAATCAAGTTGTGATCCTCTAGGTATCCTACAAGTTATATGTTTATCACATGCTCCATCACCTTGGGAGAGAAGGGAGGTTATAGCAATAGGGCTGTAATTCGATGAGTCTAATCTATCGCCCTTTTTGGGCACCGGGTGCACATTAGCAGTCTTCCATGAAGTCGGAACTTGCCCAGTGGAATAGGAAAACACGAAAAGGCGTGTTAGTACAGAAGACAAGTCAGGAGCACACACCTTCAGCACCACTGCCGGTATACCATCTGGCCCACTCGATTTATGAATGTCGAGAGAGAGTAATGCCCAGATCTATCAATGGACATGTAAAAAGCATATTATTCATGCTTGGAATGAAATGAAACCAATTAGTTAAAATTTTTATATTTAGTAAATTAAAATTTGATAACATAGTCTTGTCAATAGCTGACATAACACAGAAAGAAAATCAATTTTAACATAAAATTATTACAAGGACTATTCAGATATTATGAAGGATACAAAGATATTATAAATTGTTGACACTAAAAATAATCTACTATTACTTCTCATTACAGGTCATTATCATGGCTGCAGGAAAGCTCGAGGTGAAAACTATGAATTAGTATTTTTTAAGTAGAGTCAATGTACTGAAAATAGAAGAATATGGTTTTAACATTTTTATAAGCATTTTTTACCTAGTCAATTCTTTGTACACTATATTAAACTGAGTTTACAATAATGCCACTTAAAATTTATAATGCATATAGACATGAGACTGCATCTCTTAATTTAATACAATCTCTGGTGTACCAAATAGTTACAATAAAGAAATACCGTCATACATATTACAAGTTCTGTTCTTACAACTAAAAATGTTATTGAGATGTCAGTAATATACATAAAAGAAAAAAAAACAATGACATTTTTACCTACACATAATCAGTTTCTCGTTAACAAAGTATGTGAATTGTTTATATGTCCATGACAACAATCCATGATTATAGTCTGAAATCTGTAAGAAAGTTACGTTTAGAATTTATCATTAACCATTGACATCACCTGTAAAGCAGATTCAAATGTTACTAGAAACTATATGAAAGTTGAAATAAATACTGTATATATATATATATATATATTTTCAATTCACAAATTCTCATATTGCTGGACAAAGATTAGCTTCTAGATTTACATAAAACACAATCGATTTTTAAAGAACAGTGCAGGAACTTTTCTCGCGAAAAGGATTTACTTTCTGACTTGAAAATCCAACCAATAAACAATCTTCTTGTTCGTGTTCGTTTATAAACTTGACGATGTCAGAAACCGCAGCAGAAACTGGAATGCGCTTGATAGCTGCTTCCCGCCGCAGTTGCTCTGTTACAGCTCGCTGCTGTTGCAACGTAGATACCATTATATCCATAACGGCGGTGTCTGATAGGCCTATGTTGAACACAAAATCAAACAGTAGAGAAAATAAAACTGGGCGTTGCCGTACTTTCGTATGTATATCCTGAAAGTAAAACGTATAATGACAGTTAATTATTTTAAAATACTATATAAGAACTAATATACAAGACATTGTAAGAATTAAAAATTACCTACAATATTATACAGAAGACAAGTTAATGGAAATTTCTATGCGTTTGTAAACTTAAATACAGGAAAGCAATTGCATGTAGAGAATATGACATGACAATTAATTTTTTGATTATTAGCTAAGTAGGCAAAAGTTCTGTGGCCATACTGCGTTATCTCATATTTCCTCGTTTATATGCTAGCATTAATCTCCTAGGTCTTAAGAGAATTTAATCAACTGATTAGGAAATAAAATTTTTTGTCTCACTTTTATAAAAAAATATTAATAGCCACATTTAAATTAAGAAATTGACAAATGGTAATTAATTCGTAATTATTTTTGATTCTCCGTAAAAAAAGTAATATATTCAACGGAAATTCCTTATTATTTTTTCCTAAATTTTGTTTCTGTTAATAAACAAAAAATAGTCGCAATAGCAAACATACTCACAAATTTGCTTATTTGTCTATTTCTACAATTTTATTCCCAAATTTAGAAATATATGACACTTGCGCATTTCCGGTGTGACCAACAAGCAAATTGCTATATATGTTCGGAATGGTCTAATTTTATTATTTGTCATTATGATTCCTGATTAAAATAGTTCCTTCTTTAACATCTATAACTAAGACTAACAGCACAAAGTACGTAATACAGCGGTTGCTCGTACAGTAGGTACGCACAGAATAAACCGTCCTTTCTCGCACGCAAACAATGACGTTACGTCTGTAGATTGACGCGAGGGCCAGCGCGGCTAATCGTCACATGTTGGAAAATTATTGGTATTATTATGGTTGCAGTATATTGTTGTTATAACAGTAAATACAAGTGTAAACTCTGTCTACACGTTCTTTACCTTCCCAAACGATATTTAAAACCATACAAAAATCGATTTTGATAGGTTTTTCTTCATCCGTAACCGTATTATACTTGGTAAATTATTGGCTGTCTAACATTATCGGTATGAAACACAGACAAATGCTTTTATTCGCGTTTTTTTTAACAAATTTGTAACACGTTGACTTGACTCTAGATTCAAAACTAAAGTTTGACACTCTTTTTTTCGACAAGACACTAGTCCGACAACAAGTTACATCGACATGGCTTTAATCAAACTCTACACTACATCGACAACATGTTGTACCGATATTATATTACTCACATACTTCACTACTTCGGCAATATTGTACATCGACGTGATATCACTATACTGAGACAAAATACTTCTTCGAATAAAACCTTTATTTTTGATCAGGTTTATTCTTTTTAATGTAAATAGGTTTTCCTATTTACTTTTTCATTAACTGTTTTATAATTTTCTAAATCCTCATTTTTTATTTAAAAATCTGTTCCTCTGAGGATATCAACTTCCGTAACTAAGTTTACTAAATTTCATCAAGTCTGGGAACACACCCATATCCACACATATATTAAAAATATGTGACAAGTGTGAAGCTTTTGCCTCGATAATGGCAAAAAAAATTTAATAGACTTTCCCCAGTGATCATCTGAGTACATAATGTTCAACAGTTTAAAAGTTTTAATAATTTTAATTGGCTCAATATGTGCAAACTGAAAAAGTTCCTAACTACAGTAGCGGCACGCTATGATGGTCGTTTTGACATATTACAATAGTGATGTGAAATGTAAATTTATTCTCGAAAAAAATATAATCAAATCTATAAGTTTTTGTTGCAAATAGTACCTGATTAAAAAGGTTTAATAAAATAAAAATATAAATGTTAACTTAATATATTTGAACGAACTGAATATTGGAATGAAAATGAATCTTTACCTAGTCTTGCCATAAATACTGAAACGAGAGTCCACGGCACTATTTCAAGGCCGCATCCTGCCAGAGCCGGAGTCCCCCAGGGCTCGGTCGGTCCTATCCTGTACACACTGTACACCAACGTTGTTCCCAAAGACTCCCCACGTGGAGTTAGCCTTCTTCGCCGACACTTTCGAACAAGCCAAATCTAACATATCGGATAGGCTACAGGGAGCATGGTTGACGTATCGTGGGGATTTTTTTTTTTTACGACGTCGAGAGAGATACAAGCATACGGCCCACCTGATGTAAAGCAGTTACCGTAGCCTATTAACGCTTGTAATACATTAAGTTTCACTCGCGCGATGTCTCCTCTGCTGCTAACACAGCAACTCCTTGGGAGTTTTAGTGGTGATCTCACTCACACGCAGGAAAACAACAACCCTCTGTTGTTATTTGGCTGCGGTGTTTTGTGAGGTGGAGGTACTTCCCCAGACGGGCCGCTATGATGCGCCCTACCTCTCGTAAGACATCCAGACCAAAACAAACAGACATGTTCATGCACACAAATGTTTGCCTTGTGTGGGAATCGAACCCACGGGCGTTGGTGTCAAAGTCGCGTCATTCACGACTGCGCCACCGAGCTTGTCAAAGAGGCAAAACACGAATCCATAGAAAAGCGCCGCAAGAATCGTAGAACATCCCTTAAAAATAAGTGTACGCTCTACAAAATATGCACCGCCCCGTCCTTACCTACGCTGTGCACTCTCATCCATCCAAAACCGGTTTGCTCGCAATGCAACAGGTGCTCCCCATTAATTCAAGGCCGCAGATCTCTATCTCGACTTCCAACTACCTTCCATCATTAGTTTCATGAAGGAAGCGTCTAGGCGCTACTTCGAAACTGCCTTCCAACACCCCAACCTTTGGTGGCCCGGGCTGACAATTACGCCCCGCGGATCGACGCCCGGGGTTTCTGACGCAGACCGCGAAATTCACACAATTTATCCCGATGATCGCGTTGCGGTTGCGAATGCACGCTACCACCCTGATCCCCACCCCAACACTCCATATATACACCGCACTTGGCGGATCCGAGTGAGGAGAGTTAGGACTTCTGCGCTATACACCAGGTACCGAGTAGCACAGGTAGCTGAGCGCCTTCTTCATAGGTCCTTCAGGCATAAACCCGCGTGTTGGGCTGTGGCGCCTCACTCTCGCCACTCTCTTCCGGTGACGTAGTAACGGTCCACAGGGGCCAACTACTTAGTGAGTGTCAAAAAAAATGTGGATTTGTCACTTGAGCATCTTTTTCTAACGACTAAAATCTTTCTGTTCCAAATGGCGGGAAATCGCTAGGACAACCGCAGCAGCCGAGGCAGAGACTACTGGAGCAACGGAGCAGCCATGGCAGTGACAGCGTATTGCATCTACTAACAGTAGTGGGTGGATGCCGGCCGACGTTAGAACAAATTGTATCTCGGTTATTATCTACTTCTTACTATACTTTGTGCATAACCGCCTTCTGATGCACAAAA
This sequence comes from Pyralis farinalis, assembly GCA_947507595.1. Taxonomy (NCBI): domain Eukaryota; kingdom Metazoa; phylum Arthropoda; class Insecta; order Lepidoptera; family Pyralidae; genus Pyralis; species Pyralis farinalis. Next base: position 16,438,731 of record OX382273.1, read on the forward strand.
TGCTCTCTCTCACTCAGTCTAATAAATTAGTATTAGACAGATTACTATACAAGGCTTTACAGCTTTCTGACCACCCGCTGATTACAAAACTACACGAGCAGTCTGAATATATCCTCAGACATTGGGCTCACAAGGACGCTCCATGTTTATTCAATAGTTTTGTAACCTACTTTCGTTTTCCATGCCCTGTTTTCCAGTGCAGGGTTAATCCTTTATTTGATGTAACATATGATACTATTGTCTATCGTCCTAAAGTTATTCAGAGTCTTGGTATAGACCAACACGCTTTCTTCTTTAAGATTAAATTCAGCCACAGACAAGTTATGGAGTGGCTGGTTGATAATATATACCGATGCCTCTATGCATCTATCCAGGATTCGATTCCTCCGGTGACTTAGTTTTTTAAATACTACGATGCAAACCAGCGTGACACACAGTTATCCGTCTCCGAATTGGACACGCTTGTACTAATGTCTTCCTGGCTAAAATTCGGATGAAAGACAGCTATTTGTGTGAGTGTGGCCTGGACGAAGGAACCTCTGAGCAAATGTTTTTTAAACGCAGTAAGAATTCTTCCTCCTTGTATGATGATCTCCTACCTACTTCTAGCCCTCGTGCTATATATTTTAGATCCCTCCTTACATTTATCACCTCTTCTCCTTTTGTGTGAATTTATTAACTCTATCTATAACTTCACACCAAATCCCTTGCGGGGTAGGCAGAGAGTACCGAGTGCCATGTGACTCGATCCTTACATATCTCACTCGCTTCTGTAACATTCATTGCTCTTCTCAAGCTCGCCGGTTTCTAGGGTTCCTGATATCACCTTCTGATAGAACACAACCAATTTGGTCATAGCAGGTAAGTATTGGCCTTCCTCTGCTCCTACATCCTTCCACTTTTGCATTATATATTTGCTTCGTCATTTTTTTCATCCTGTATTCTTTTTACATGTCCGAACCAACGGAGCATGCCTCTTCTTATTTTAACACCGACGCTCTCTTTCAGATTAACTCTGTTTCTAACATCATCATTGCAAATGCGGTCTACAAGCCTTACGCCACAAACTTTGCGCAACGCTCGCATTTCGACCGCATTTATCCTACTTTCATGTTCTCTCTGCCATACCCAGCTCTCGCTTCCATAAGTTAGCGTTGGGACCAACACTGCATTGTGTATAGCGAGCTGTGCCTTCTGGCTCAGGTTTTTACTGCCAAGAAATTTTCCCAATACTCCATTCACACTATTCCCAGCACTCACTCGTGTTTCCACTAGTGATGGGTAATGGGTAAAAACCCAATTCACCCACTGTGGGTTTTAACCGGGTTATAACCCATATTTGGGTTATAACCCGGTTATAACCCATAATCACCCATTTTGTCGGGTGAAAATGATTTGATAATTGGCAATGAAAATTTAATTCGTATTTTCAAGTTTTCGACATACTGACGATGCATTTTATAAATGATTTAATACATTTTAGTGTAAAAAAGGATAAACACGTTCTCAAAACACAAAACTATTAGCAATTTTCATGGTTTCTTGGCCGATTTCAATGACACATAGTTCAGTGTGTGTATTTTGACATGAAAGGACTCTAGAGACCGTGCAAGTTAGCTGTTCCCACCCTTTTAATGTTGCCATACTAATAAAAATGCGAAACACCTTTTTATTGGGAAAAATATTATAATTGCAATAAGTAATATAAATGACCATTCTGATATTATGCTTGCGTAAATTCGTTATCCTTTCACGATTAGATTATTGACACACTAATAGCGTTTTACCGATATTATAAAACAAACTTTCCCAAATTTCACCAAAAGCATTGTCAGTAGTTGCTCAATAATTTATATGTCAATGAAACAAGCGACATAACATCGATTTTTTATTTTTATTATAAAAAGGGAATTAGAATTATTTTCTTTTGTTATAAAACCAGAAACTATATGACGACAATACGCCTGATAACTAAATATATAATTTAAGAATTTAATACTTAGTAATAATTATTTTCATTAAAAACAAATATTATTAAGTATTTTCTTAGAAGAAAGTGGGTAATAAGAAGGTAAACTAGTCACCCTGGTATCAAGCCCTGACGTTTTTGCGATATAGCTGTCTGTTTTGGTCCAAATGTCACCGTGTACAAATGTGATCTGAACGGACTCTAGTTTGTAAATAAAACTGAATATTCCAGTGTGATTCAAGATTATTAATATATTTATATGTTACTTATTTTTACATATAAATTTAATTAATCTAATCTAAATCTTCATATCTTTAGTCCCAAAACCGATCGCAATCATGATAATTCGATCATACTTACGCCTGAGGTACCTTTTGTTGGCACGTTGGGGGCTATCAGGGCGTGGCGTAGCAGTTGGTGACTTTGGTCTCACAATTGGTGATAGATCATATTCACGTTCGTGAATATTTTCACTTAAACTGTCTTCTTGTCTATTCAACAAGTTCCAGTTATACGTTATGAACGTTAATTTCGCTGCCCTCTCTGTAGTTAGTCGATTTCGTTCTATATTATGAAATGGTACTATGCACACGCTCTGCTGCAGCAGAAGTGCACGGGGCGGTTAAAATCCATACAGCAATTTTACTTAATGCATTATGTCCACATATACCTTTCCACCACGTTGTTGCGCTGATCTCTCTGATATTTGACCACACAAATCTTCAGCTCCAAAAACCATCTTTGGCCTTATAAGATGCCAAGTTTGGTAAAATACTCAATATATTACATCAGATTTGATGGGTATATTCCATGGCTTCAACATCTTTGATGTTCATCTGGCTCGTCTCCTTGGATGGTAGGGTATAGTAAATGCTGCCAAATGTATTGGTTTCACACACATTTTAATCCTTTCATCAAAACAACCCTGGAGTTCATTTTTAATATTATTGTATATTATAGTGATATCAGGTTATCTGAATAAAAATTTGGATTTCATATCATTTAGCGTGATAAATACTTTATGACTTATTTCCTTTGTCGGACTCAAGTATAAAAATTGCTTCAGATATCGGGTCTAAAATAATGATGCACTACCTTATAAAACTCCAAAAAGTGTCATCCAACAGAGTTTCCTTGTCCTCTTTTGGCAAAAACGTGGCTTTTTTATGAACCGCTAATGTCTGCAAAGCAACTTTAGTTGATATTGTACAGTAACTGTCCCACCGGGTATCACATGGAAGCTTTAAACTCTCACCAGCTCCTTTTTCTGTGACTATTGTAGTCAGAAGTGATGATAGAATTTGGCTTCTTTTAATGGTTTCTTAAACACCAATGGCTATGTCTTTTAAAGTATTTATACTAGTAAATAACAGCAAGCTGTGTAGGCAGAGCTGATATTTTTTAAATTTTAAAAATATTTAAATATTTTATTTCTAATTTTTTAAAAATATATGGAACCCTGTACGACATCTAGCGACGAGTGCTGTTACTTTTTCTGTTGATGGGAGTGCAGTGCAGACTCTGCACCATTCTTCCTCACCAACGAACATTTAAATTTCAAATTAAAGGATACAAAACTACAATATGTTAGCTATTAGTGTGTCGATTTTGGAGTTTCTCACTATTACCGTCTAAACGCTAGCTGGATGACATCAGTCTACCCCAACCGACAATTTTGAGGGTAATGTGGCTCCGCTGGCTATCCCAGCTCTGCCAAAAATTAGTTTACACGAGTATAATATCTTTGCAAATTCAATGTATGTGTAGTGCAGTTTAGATACGTAATATGTGGGAACTTCTTTTTTATTAGGCGAAAAGCTCTTTGGATGTTGCTCGCATTGTTGCCAATGAGTGTCGCAAATTTATTTTCTCCGTACTCTGACATGATATTTGATATTTCTTGAGATTATACTCGCTTGTGTGTCGATTTTCTCTTGTTGTTAAGTTTTTCACAAATATTGGTTGTGGTTTTGATATAAGAAAATTAATTATTCCTTCATTTCTGCAGTTGCACCAAACATCAAGTTACAAGTGTAAATATTTTTGCGACGATATGTCATCTTTTAACACTCGTTGCATTACAATATTATCTAAAATGCTAGTGGAGAGAGATTTTCTGGTCCGAAATTTATACAGAGGCTGGAGTTGTTCGAACAAATTTATCCATAAAGGGTGTCAATTGTGGATAAAGGTGTTCCAGTCACATAAATAGCCTTCGTTAAAAGTGCGTTAAGATTTTGTTTAGCTCCATCGGACAGGGAAAAAGACGCAGAGCTTTCCATTGATGACAGTGGCTGGTCATATATTGCAGTAGCTGGTCTTATATTCTCATTGTTTGCAACACCGTGATAACGCTTGCAGGTTTCGTTGATCCTTGTTTGATGTTCCGGCCAATTCGGGCATTTTAACAAATGTTTAGTCATCCTCTGTAGACTGGCAGGTTTGTATCGTTTCTCGGAATATCTGCATGTAGCGATTTGTTTTCAGTTTCCCGATAGTGCGCCCATATGCGTAGGGTTTTCTTCTCACTATAACGACTTAAAATAAAGTTCATTAGCATACAACTATGACCTAAAATTCAATTAATTATTTATTCACAGGATCTTTGTCTTTTATCTAAGGTCGATGAATTATTTTGGCACTTTTTCTCTACCTGTTACTTATACTGAATGACAAAGCGAGTGCGTCAATATTCAGAGTACACGGTAGGCAAAAAAAAATTGTTAACTTTATTGTGACTAATACGTTAAAAAAAAAATTGGTTGCGACGATTATTTCGTATTTCGAGATTTTTGACTCCATTATCTCCAAAGTACGCAGAAATCTTTAAGTGCAATACTAATAATCACTTTTCTAACATGAGCGCCATCTTGACGATGGTGAGGGTATTGTATAATTAACAAACCAATCAAAAAGCAGTAAATCAAAGTCCGTATAACCAAAATCAAAGACAATAACTGATAATGGACGGCTCGGAAGAAAGAGACAGGTAGAGCCGATAGATCTCTTATCTCATTTTGACCCTCAGAATCCCATGACTATTATACTTATTATGCATAGTAACTTTATTTATATTTTTTAATACACATAGCCTAAGTAATTGAACTGTATATATACTTCTAAAACATGTTTTAAAAAATTACAGTTTAATTACTTACGCTATATGTATATTTTTTACTAAATTATCTGAGTAATCTTCGGCTAATTCACATATTTTTAAAAAAGGTAGTAATATTTTAAATGTTTATAAAATTCATTAGTTCATATTACATTAAACCTAATTATATATCATAAGTATAAAACAATAAATAATAAAGGTTTAATATTTTAAGTAGTTTTTTCCTTAACCAAGAATTTTGTAGATACTTTTTTACCAGTGCTCTTTTCATATCAAAATCGATTAAATTAATGTACAAATTAGCAAAATGGTTTTAATTTTTGATATTGTAAAGTCAAAAACGTGATTGTTGTCCTTTTTTGTTAAAGAATGCCAAGAAATTAACTAAATTTGCAGTCCATTAGCTGCCATTTTGAATTTTCTACTTAGTTTTACTCGTCAATGTATTTAAAATTGCCCAAAAACCATTTAAAACTAATACAAGATAATAGATCTGTTCATATTAAATGATGAATCGTTTTCACCCGCGAGAATGGGTTAAAATTGGGTGATAACGGGTGGTAACTGGGTTTTAACCCACCCGCCGGTTTTAACCCGGGTGATTACCCATCTCTAGTTTCCACATCTGCGGTGTACTTTCCATCCCTGCTGAAAGCGCATCTAAGATATACAATCTCATCCACTTGTTCCAACACTTCATCATCAACCGTAATCCTTACATTATTACTTTTATTAACTCTAATAACATTAAACTCTAAATTGTTTGCCGCAACTTACCAACTAAGCCTTTGTGTTGCCATACAAGTTGTGTTTTCATACATGATGTGTTTGTATTTTGTTTTAGGTAATCTCTAGTATACTCACAAGGCCATTTGAATGCAGAGTCACATACTAAGCCTGACCACTTACTAAGCTCGGACCCTACATAACACAGCACACGCTGAGTTAAAATAATAAAATCGTTGTCATTGGCGAGGAGAACACCAAGAACGCTACAAAGAAGAAATAATAATACGGTATTAAATAATAGAACTCCAAAAGTTTGTAACGATTTGATGAACATCAGCATGATTTACAGTTCAGCGATGCATATTTCCTGAACGATTCGTTTTCTTTAAAGCAGAGCAGAAACATTGCAACGTTTAAGGCAAATTGGATAAAGTGATACGAGATCGATTTGTTCTGGGACTCAAAAATGAAAAAGAACGGTAGCGATTATTTGCAGTGACCGCGCGGTGTTCAAAGTTTTTTATTTTTATTTAGGTACATAACGTCGGGAAACATACAAGCATATGGCCCATCTGATGTAAAGCGGTTACCGTAGCCCATAAACGCTTGCACATTAAGTATCACTCGCGCGGTACCATCTCAGCTGCTAGCACAACAACTTCTTAGGAGCTTACTGGTGACCTCACACAGGAACACAACAACCCTCTAGAGAGTTGTTATTTGGCTACGGTTTTTCATGAGGAGGAGGTTTACTCCCAGTCGGGCTGCTTTAATGGGGCCTATCTCTCTTAAAACACCTAGACCAAGACAAACAGACGTGTTCACGTACACAAATATTTGTCTCGAGTGGGAAGTTTCCACATGAGACAAATATTAGTGTGCACGAGCGTCAGTGACTAAGTCGCGTCATGAATCGTTGCGCCTCTGAACTCGACAATTTTACTACGAGAGTTGTCGTTTTACTACGAGAAGTGAAGGAAGAATCTATAGTGGGAGGACTGGGATGGCGACACAATCTGAGAGCACTATCTACGTTCGGGCCAGCAACATAAAATAATTCTAAAAGGAACATAGGCGGTTAACAAATGTTATAGCAATATATACAGATTGAATCTAGTATCTATTTATTGAGCAATCCCTGTAGGTAAACGTGCGTAGTGTGACCATGCGTAGAAACGGAGTAGCGCATTTTTAATGTAGAAGTCAATCCCACTCCCTCCAGTCATAGCAATAGATCGCATAGAAACAATGGTATGATATGATCGCCGACCGGCATCGAGTTAGTAATGCCTTTGGCTACAGAGTAACAGTTTATTCAAGCCGTAGACAGAGTATATAGATATAGACGGGCTACTAAAAGAATAATACCTACATGAAGAGAGATAGAAAATTCTAAAATACATGTGCGTGAGCAAGATAGACCATGAGTGTTTTGTCTCTATCTGCGTATGCGATTTTTATGTCTGCCACCGGGATTGTTCTGGTGTCAAACAAATTGTTCGTACTGACGCAATTTCGTTTATTTAAGTGTAAACCCTATGTATTTTATTCCCTTGTGATGTAGTGATTATTTTAAAAGATGCATTGATCGTGCAGTAATGGTGAATTGCTCTATAATTGGCTGTAAAAGCCGAAGTGAACGACAAGAACCCAACATAACCTTTCATCGGTAAGTCGCTTATTTGTCACAATATAATGATGCATTTTCAAGGATTATTAATTTAATGTGGATTCATACTCAATAGTAAGCAATTTTTATTAAATTAAAGTACAAATAAACATTTTTTTGTTGATATTAACCGATCAAATAAAAAGGTTATAAACATTACATTTTTAGCGATATCACTATATGTCGTCTGTAATCAGCAGGATTACACTATTTGGGGTTACCAACACTTGACTTAATTTACCACATTTAACATATTGCGTATCTATTGTTTCAGTTTTCCTAAGGATTTATTTTTGAAGTATAAATGGATTGAGTGTACGGGTCGTTTAAATTGGCATGCAAATGACAACTCCCGGATCTGCTCCAACCATTTTGAATCAACTGGCCTTCAATCAAAGAAAAGTAAAATATGCTTAAATAAAGATGCAGTTCCTACGCGTTTCATTCACGTAAGTTGAATTAAAAGTAATGGCATAGGTAATTGAATATGTAACTAAAATATTTCAATGACTTTTCGAAATTAAATATAATAAAAGATTTTTCCTGTTACAAATTAATAAGCTAAAATATTTGAAATATAATTATTACTCAATGTTTATGCTACGTCAGTTAGAAAACAAACAAAAGGCCTGCGTAATATGAAGCCATTACCGGGGCCTAAACTCACTTGCGATATAAAGTATCGTTCACATGCCGTCACCCCTGCTGCCAACGCAATGACTTCTTCCTGGTAACCTCAGTGACGTGCAGGAACCCAATAACTCTCGAGGATCGAATGATATTTTTATTTGGCTGCGGATTTCTGTGGAGGTCCTTTCGATGAAAATTAATTCTACTGAAGTCGTAAACATGTAATTTAGATATAAGATTTGAAGAGAAGAATTTGCAGAGACAGATGTGGAGAGAAGAAAAAGGATATGTGTGCGATGGGGAGGGGGGGGGGACATAATGTACATGCATTTAAAAGGGAATATATTTATTTAGTTGTTTTAGAGCTCACAGACCCTTGATCGACCAAGTTCTTCCAAATAGGCACAGTTGCAGCAACAAATGATGCTATGGTATCCCAATATTTTAATAATTTAGTTTTTTTTTATACACCGTCGGAAGGTATTCAAGCATACGCCCCACCTGAAAGCAGTTAGCGTAGCCTATGAACGCTTGCAATACATTAAGTATCACTCACGCGATGCCTCCTCTGCTGCTAACCCAGCAACTCCTTAGGAGCTTACTGGTGACCTCGCTCACACACAGGAACACAACAACCCTCTAGGGAGTTGTTATTTGGCTGCGGATTTTCTGTGAGGTGGAGGTACTTCACCAGACGGGCTCCTTTGATGCGTCCTACCTCTCTTAAATGCTTGTATGATGAATGTTACTAATTAAGTGTAACTTTCAGATTGACGACTCGGACGTGAAATATGACCAACCGTCGTCAGAAGAAGTAGCTATGGAAATAGAAATAGAAAGTAGTTCGGTAAGTTTAATCTCTTATATACTCGTGGCGTAGTTAGAGAGAGCATGAAAGTAAGATAAACGCGGTTGAAATGCGAGCGTTGCGCAAAATCTGTGGTGTAACGCTTGCAGACCGTATTCGTAATGATGAGGTTAGAAGCAGAGTTGGTCTGAAAGAGAGCGTCGGTATTAAAATAAGAAGAGGCATGCTCCGTTGGTTCGGACATGTAGAAAGAATGCAGGATGAAAGAATGACGAAGCAGATATACAATGCAAAAGTGGAAGGATGTAGGAGCCGAGGAAGGCCAAGACTTACCTATCATGATCAAATTGGTCGTGTTCAATCAGAAGGTGATGTCAGGAGCCCTAGAAACCGGCGAGCGTGCATGAAAAGAGCAATGAATGTGAAAGAAGCGAGTGAGGTATGTAAGGATCGAGTCGCGTGGCGCTCGGTTCTCTCTGCCTATCCCGTAAGGGATTTGGCGTGAAGTTATAGAGTAGAATAGAAAGGCGTAGTTATATCAGATGCTTGAATTCTACGCTCAACAGAGAATCCATTGTTTAATGCGCAGTCTGCGTTAAACTATATTGTTTTTTTTATACTATGTCGGGAGGCATACAAGCATACGGCCCACCTGATGTAAAGCGGACACCGTAGCCTATTAACGCTTGCGATATATTAATTGTCACGCGCGCGATCCCTCCTCTGCTGCTTACACAGCAACTCTGGTGACCTCACTAACACGCAGAAACACAACGACCCTCTAGGGTTGTACTGTACCTGGTGCATAAGTGGTCAATATTTTCTAAAAAGTAAAGCGTGAGAGCTCAGCACTTTACAATGTACCTGTTACATCAATCCAGCTAAAAATACTTGTCATAGGAATGTTTATTTTTATATTTAAGTACCTATATATATCTATTTCAGAAAATAGAAAAAGGATCTGTACTGTCAGCCACGCAAGTTGAGATCACTCCACGAAAACGAAAATCAATCAAGAAACTGCAGACTTACTATGTTCGATAGAGTCAACAAATCTAGACTTTTTATGTAAAAATATAACTGCGCGCAAGTGTACCCCAGAATTAAGAAAATTTGCATTAAGTAATTATTAGATTTGGTGGCCGCGGCAGTCTTAGTTTGGAGATATACGTGCATATAGATTAAGTAGGTACCTATATAACAGTTAAATAGCCGTAAGTTAACAGTATGTGGTTGAATTAAGTAGTTTTTCATGTGTGTTAATTATTGTCCCTTACAGTATATAGATTTTAAGTTTTTGTATGATAAAGGGTTGAATGTAAGAAAAAATAGTACATCTTGTTGCGATTTTGATCCAATAAAGTGGTCCCAATATGGTAATGTTTCCAGGGCTGGCTAATTTTTATCATGCTTTCTCGGTTGCATAATCAGACTGCCTCGCTCGCACCCGGCGTGTATAAATATGGGCCGGGGCGCGACGACCGACACAGTTGTAACCTGCAGTCATTGGATAATCATCTCCCGCTACTCTGCAAACAAGTCATCTCCTTTGATAGCCATCGCTCTCTGGAAGCATTACCTCTGGCCTCATACTACAATACAAGCCTTTCATTTCTCCAGCCAACACGTGGGAAGAACTAATCCGCCAGTACCTACCTATATTATTTTATATTCTCGTGTATGGGTCGTATTTAAGGGGCCCATACAAAACGATAATGCTTGATCAATTGCAACTCTTTTTTAAGACCAATGAATTTATCATGATGCGCAATACAGTTTTACAGGTGGTAAATCTACTACGGATGAAGAGTTGGCATTGGTTAAGCATATCCTTAACTTCTGGGAGAGATCACAGGATGCTTTTTTAGTTTTCTGTAATCTCTCTAAAGCTTTTCATTGTGTCGATCATCAGACATTGTTACTCAAGCTGAACTATTATGTAGATAGGGTTAAAGCCCAGAACTTAATTGCATTTTATTTAAATAACAGGTCAGACAGTTGATATAAACAGGGTTAAACCTAAAGGCAATAATCCTAATATCGTGGTGCCACAGGTTTCTATTTTGGGACCCTTTTTATTTTTAGTATATGCGAATGATCTGCCTTACGTGGTGCAGAAAAAGGCGTATATTTACTGATACTGATATATAAAATTATGTACTGATGATACCTCTCTAATTTTTAATGTCACTCGCCGGTGTGAAAACATTGACAAGGTAAATGGTGTTATGTCTTCTATTTTAAACTGGTTCACATGTAGTAATCTTTTGCTAAACTCGACTAAAAGCAAATGCATCAAATTTAGTCTTCCGAATGTGATTTCTCCCAATACAGAAGTGCTCATTGGGAATAATAAATTAGAATTCGTTAATAGTACTGCGTTTCTTAGAATTACAGTAGACTCCAAATTACAATGGGGCCCCACATTAATAAATTTGCCGGTAAGCTCAGCTCCGCTGCATAAGTAAAATGTATAATAATTTTACAAAGAATTTTTTTTAAAATCACATTAAAAATTTTCTTTGTAAAAAGAGCTTATTATAGAACTGGCGAATATGTGATTGACAAAGATGTCTGGAAATAATTCAGCACAGACTATCATTCCTTAACAAACATAAACTTTAATTCTACCATTTGATATCATTATTGTACCAATACGCTGATGTGAATTTATTGTAATATCAAATTGGCAATTTTAAAAGAGACCTATATTTGCTATATTGGCTATAAGTTTGTTTCGACATTTTTTCTTCTCTAATGATCATTTCCGAAATATTCGCAGATTAAAAAAGAACAATACTAATATTGAGAATTGAATAAGATCCAATAAGATTATATTTAAAAAAATGTAAGACGTGTCTAAGTATCTACGAGGGTCCAATGGCAAATAAATAAGGTAAACTTGGAACATAATCGGTTACAATCACAACAAGGGACCGGACATTTCTAAAAGTAATTCAAATTAATCTTTTATGATTGAATTACTTTTCGAAATGTCCGGTCCCCTGTTCTGATTGTAACCGATTATGTTCCAAGTTTACCCCATCAATGAGGTTAAAAGTTGCGTAGTGGCAATACTTATTGTGTATGGCATGTAGATTACAAAGTTATGTTTATTATCTCTATCTCATACCCCTATACGCTGATTGCGCGTCTATCTATATACTCTGTCTACGATTCAAGCCGACAATATATGGCAAGAATTACCTTTGGTTGACAGTGGTTGCTAGTAATGAAAAATGTGAAGAAAAGAATATTAATTTCAATTTATTACATGGTGGCCTACATCACAGAGTACGCCTACATGTATGGTAGATTAGTTTATGAATAAGCCAATCCTATTATGAACGTCGTCCTAGTGTAATGATTCATAAACTTATCATTTTACATATAATTACTTGAGAAATTATTTTATTCCTAAAACAGTATCCAAAGTTTCAATTATAAATTATTCACACTTTTATAATGGAAGGTGATACAGCCGCAGTAGATACTTTCAACGGAAAATCATTTTCAGGGATTCCTGAAGCCGTATTTGTAGTAAGTTGCTTATTAATGTACGTTTATTGTTTTCCATAAAACTATCCTTTAAATGAAGAAGTGAAATAATATTTTTAAGTTGTCATAGGTTATGTGGTGATTCGGCAGCTGCTGTTATTTCCCGTTAATATTTCAGTAGAAACAATTTAATAATTAAATGCTACGAACATAAATATATACTTCATTCAAAATGTTACCTGATTACTGAAATGTTTTAAAAAAAATATTTACTATAAACTAAGTACATTTATTATTAATTATTTACCTAAGAAAATGCCATTTTATATAAAAAAAAAAGATATTTTGAAAGAAAAGTATATACCATTTAATTAAATGAAAAACCAGCCATTTTACTTCGTCTTCCAAACTTCTAGTCTTACCAAACTTCTAGTTGGCTCTTAAGTTGTTTCGCATGGTTTCATGCAGGAAGACAGCGAAACGTAAAGTGTTTTATTAGCAAAAATATTGCATTTGTACTTTTTTAAAGAATTTGTTAAATATAATTACAATCCACTCCCTAATCCATGCCGAAGCCCGAAGCCCAAGAGGCTACAGTATGAAGTCCTTCAAAAACCGGCCAAGATCTCAATGGACTTTCATTAAAATTACAGTTTTATTATAATGTATATTCCATATTATGAATATACAGTGGATTTCGGGTATAACGACAATGAAGGGACCACTCTATTTTTGTCGTTATATCCGGAAGTCGTTATTCAAAAGTTGCTACTCAGAATATCACTTTGTAACTGAACCATAAAAGCTCCGAAAGTATACGCTTCCCTACCTACTTAGTTGATATCTATAAACAAAAGGTAAAGGTCTCCACACTTGCTGACCATCTGTGTGCAATGGATGTAAACAAAAGATAAGAAATGTTTGTGAAAGAAAAAAATCTTTGTGTCTTTGGTGGCAATATCTGCATGGGATTTCTAGGAATTTGTTACAAATGATTCATTCAAAACAGTCGCTACACCCGAACTCGGCGTTACATCCAAAGTCGCTATAGCCACATGAATTTTGTACTAAAGTATGCTTTAAATTCAAGGGACTTAGATTTAACGTCGCTATAGGTAAATGGTCGCTACAACCAAGGTCGTAATAAATGATATCCACTGTATTATATATTAAGTATTATGAATGTATAATATACGTAACAGTAATTATTAGAATGTTAAAATTTTGTTGTTTCTTTATTGTTAATAAGGAAAAAAGAATATCTACACATTTTATATAACAAAACAATAAGCATATAATTAAAATATCATGCGTAGGCGATAGTATTGCTACTATGGATAATGGTGTGTCGGAGCAAAGGTGAGCATGCTGAGCACTCCTCGCCATGCCGCCCTGCTGTTGCAACCTGTAATTTGCTATTGCAACATCGCTTGTCTCATGTTCAGAACTAACTAAAAGTTTAATGTGATCTGTACCTTTGTAATTTTAATGGGAGTTCATTGAGCCTCTATGAAACGCACAAAACAAAAGGACGGGAACCCTCTAAATGCATTTTTCCTTCACTCAAAGGACCTACTAAGCTCTCTGAATACCAATAACTACTAGTTGCTAGTTAGTATAGTTTGTTACTACAAGCTCAGTGGCTCACGAAAAGCTCGGTGGCTCAGTTGTGAATGACGGGACTTTGACACCAACACTTGTGAGTTTGATTCCCACACAAGGCAAACATTTGTGTGCATAAACATGTCTGTTTGTCTTGGTCTGGATGTTTTAAGAGAGGAAGGGCGCATCAAAGCAGCCCATCTGGGAAAGTACCTCCACCTCACAGAAAACCGCAGCCAAATAACAACTCCCTAGAGGGTTGTTGTGTTCCTGCGTGTGAATGAGGTCACCAGTAAGCTCCCACAGAGTTTCTGTGTAAGCAGCAGAGGAGGCATCGCGCGAATGATACTTAATGTATTACAAGCATAAATAGGCAACATTACCCACTTTACATCAGTGGGTCATATGCTTGTGTGCCTCCCGACGTAGTATAAAAAATAAAGTTGGTCCTCCAAGATGGGATTATTTTCATTATAAAAATATATTAGCTTCATCAGTTTCCAACCTATGCAACAGATGTTTTTATTGGCCCTGCAGTATCTACTTTTCATCTATACAATCTGATTTATAATCCTCTCATTTGTTTGCCTGTTCAATAAGTTATTGTTCAGTAAGTTCATTCACCGCTCACTATGTTGTATGTGCAATTTGTGAATAAATCAGCATTGCTATTTATCAGTTACGCTGAAATCTGCTGCTACTAGTACTGCTTTAAGACAAACCTGATTCCACTATGATTCAGAATTATTAACCTTCATCTCCTAAAGCCACGGGCTTCATTGTTGAGGTCAAAATTTCTTGAATATGCTTGGTCAAACCAAAAATGCACCATATGTCAACTTGCAAAGTGATCCATACACATCACTGATATTGCATGCCACCTTTGCTGCATTGGTGCTACAACAGAACTTTATAAGAAATTAATCTGGAGTATCTATTTTTTAGTCACAGTAACTGTGACATCTAGGAAGGATAAACAGTAGAAAAATAAATTAAAATCTGCTTTCAAAAGTAATGCCCTACCTATACTACAAAAATAGAATTTAAATTTGGAATAGTAATAAAATGAAAAATATCTATCTTTTAAAGTTATAAAGGCAATTTCATTAATAAATCGAAAATGTCTGAAATGAGAATATCCAAATTTAGTTAATGCTGCATATTATTGTATAAGTAATATATTGCATGTATACTCACAGGACAATGTGGATGAGTTTATGAATTTACCAGAGAATTCTGGTGGTGTTGATAAAGTACTGAGAAGACTTGACGAACAACATGGCAAGTATAAATTCATGGAGTATACTTTAGCAACAAAGAGACGACGCCTTCGACAACAAATCCCAGATTTAGCAAGGTCCTTGGAAATGATTGAGAAATTAAAGACACAAAAAGAAGACACGGAAACCAAGTTTCTTCTAAGTGATCAAGTATTTGTGAAGGTAATGATATTATATTATATTGAGTGCTTTTTATATACTATGAGTATGAGTATTATATTGAAAATGTTGCATATTATATTGAGTATGTAGTGGACGGAGCTTCCCCTCAATGAATTTCGTTTTTTGTGTAATATCTAATTTTTTCAGGACAACACCTACTGTAGAGACTCCATTATTCACTCACTAGACCCCTGTTATAGGATTCTCTATTATCCAATGTGATCGAGTAACTTTGAAATTTAGTAGATGTGTCGGAACTGGCACTATCATATCTATACTTTGATCTCATTTCCTTATTGTTTTAGTTAGACAGTAACTGATGCTTACGCTGCTCCATTGTGTCATCTCTGTCAAAGCGTAAGAAAGTGGTGCTATTGTTAAAAGATAACATAAATATTGTTCATAAAAAAGGTAGAATTTGGTTGTAACTTAACTGATGAGTACTATGATTACCTGAATACCAATGCGACACTAATTAGTCTGGTTAATTGAGACTCCACTGTATATACAAGAATTGTTTTTTTTTCTTTATTGCGATCTTGAAGTTCTCGCCAATGACAATGCTTATATCATCCAATCTTAGCATATTTAGTCATATCAGTGACTATGCTTAGTAAGTGATTATGTTCAGTAGGTGACTTTGCGACAGAATGGCCTTATGGGTGTACAATCGCTAAGTTTTATAGGCAATTGTAAGACCAATACTGGTCTGTTGCTGTTGATTTACCTAAAACAAAGAACAAACACGACATATAGTACAGCACAAAAGGTTAGTAGGTTATAGTAGACTACAAGAATTGTTATTGAAAGTAGTAAAAAATAAAATACGATATTGACATGCCATGCCTTGACCTAAATCTGAACAGCAACAAAACAGCAGTTCTCTCTTGTGTAAAAGTGTTCTCGCTTGTGTAAAGAAAAGTTAGTCATATAATAATTTCACTGATGGAGATAATTGTTCTATTATTTAAATGTATTATTTGGCGTGAGAACATAATATTTTATAATAAATGTGCTGAGCAAGCTAACATCCTTATGCAGTAGGCAGAAAGTAGTTGTTTACAAATGGAAGTATTCCACTTAGAGCACCCGTCCGAATAGCACCTGCGTGAATAGCACCTAGCCTATTCCACGAACGGCACCTAATATTCGCAGGTGCTCTTCGTGGACTAAAAAAATATTTTTACATTTCTGTTCACGAAGGGCACCTACGATTCAGAAGCCTAGTGCTTGGAGGTATTTATTTTACAGGACTTTATTGAATGAAAGATATCGATAAAAATCACTAGAACGTTCGATAATTTACTTATATGTGTTTCGTACATTCGAAATCTGCATGCGTCTGTAGAAGCTTATAATATAATATTAATCTTACTTAATAATAACACTAGCTTTTTTATTATAATATCACAATCAGTCGCCACATATCACATTTATTGCAAAATCAACCTTGGTTGAATCTTACCCAATAATAATATTTCCTTAATTTTAATATACCTACTTACCTATAACAATCTCATCTCAAATCAATATTATAGAGTATTTTTTAAAGAGAGCCTATTTTGTTAGCCTATGAAAGACTTATATTAATTCTGTGCTTACAAACTACGTGTTGCTCAATTGTAAAAATTTTCTCATCCATAAAGAAATTTTTTCTGTGACCTCCCTTTGCGTACCGCTTCATCGTTTCGATTTTACCACCATATTCTTTTTTAAATTATCAGTTAAGAAATGGGCAGTACGTCTCTTATAGGCTGCAAGTCCTATTGTTTTGTATATAGAAAGACTATGCATTTTTGACGATTGTATAAACTATAAGCGACATCCCTACGTATGGTCTAACATGGTCAACAAGCGTTACACCACAAAGCGTTTTTGCACAACGCTTGCATTTCGACCGCGTTTATCCTACTTTCATTCTCTCTTTGCCATACTCGGCTCTCGCTTCCATAAGTAAGCGTTGGTACCAGCACTATGTGTATATCACCAAACTAAACACATATAAAAATGTTTTTAATTACGGTCCGACTAAATGTGATTTTGGCGACTAGATAACGAGTTTACTTAGGGTAGTCACAATTCAAATCAATAATGATGGTCTATCCAAAAAGTTTGAGCCTGATGAGACAACACTATTGACGTTCATATAATATAGCAACCTTAAATTCTCTGTGGCAAGTTTCTGAATAATATATATAAAGTAAAAATTCCCTCGTCAATAAGGTATCATTACCACCAGAGTATATACCACTAAGATGGCAAATAAGCATAGGGCAAAATAACCAAATTTCTTATAAATCAGTTACTGAATTCACTGTAAATTCGTCATTATTTAATCACATCGAAATGTTTGTCCATGTAAATAATAGTTTAAGCAGATCTATAATTATATAATTCTTCAAACATAGTTAAATTTAAATGGTAGGCTCATTTGGGTTTCTCATAATTCTCGATTCCATTGTGTGGGGAAAATTGTGAAATTTATATATATTTTTTCAAACTATATTCGTTGATATCCTTACACGAGAACATTAATCATACAGCCCTTTGCTCCCATTCAGTAGTAGGTGCTTGAAGAGTCAAGAGACAACATTGACTCGTTTCATGTTATCTCTCCATATTCTTAAACTTTCTAAATGTATTTGCTTCTGTCATTACAGGCGAATGTACCTCCTACAAATATAGTGTACCTATGGCTTGGTGCCAATGTAATGTTGGAATATTCATTAGGCGATGCTGAAATACTGCTCTCTTCAAATATGGCTACAGCAAAGAAAAACTTGGATTGTGTTGAACATGATTTGGATTTCTTGAGGTACTACTTATTCATATTATTGATTTACCTTGAACTGTAATTCAGTATACATTATGATACCACATAAATGTTTCTTATTAGTAAAATGCATGAATATACGAGGAGTGATCCAAAAGTAACGATAATCGGTTATTCACAATCGGTTGTACATAAAATAAAATAAAATATTTTACTTGCTTATACTACCCACTAGGTCAGCATAGTAAATCATATAAATAGGCCATGATTCCCGGGAGGTGCATTCATTTGAATACGAACCGTCTAAAATGACTACCAAAGACTTGGTGAAAATATTAGGGGACTCTGCTCCTTCATATTCCACAGTTGCTCTCTAGATGGTTGTTGTGTTCCTGCGTGTAAGTAAGGTCACTAGTAAGCTCCTAAGGAGTTGCTGTGCTCACAGCAGAGGTGGCATTGTACAAGTGATACTCAATGTTTTACTAGCGTTCATAGGCTACAGGCTACTAACCGCTTTACATCAGGAGGGTGGCATGCTTGTATGCCTCCCGACGTTGTATAAAAAAAAGAAATAAATATAAGAAGATTGAGGGAGACCATTAAGAAATAAAGACGCGGCAAACTGCGAGCTGGAGTGTTGTTTCACCAAACCAATGCACCAGCTCACAAAAGTTACAATAGCTACCATTCTAGAATCGGGATTCGAACTGCTCGAACGCCCGCCCTATTCGCCAGATCTAGCTCCCAGTGACTTCTATCTCTTTCCTCGGCTCAAGAAACACATCTGAGGCAAAAAAATTAAAGACGATAGCGAAGTGATGGCCTCTGTTGAGGCGTGTCTAGAGGGACAATACAAAGGGAATTCTGTGTATAGGAGAAAGATGGACTAAATGCATTGACTTGTTAGGAGATTACATTTAAAAATAAATTCTTTTTTTATACTTTAATGACGGTGTTTATTCATTAGCATTATTTTTGGATCATCATTCGTATTTGAATATTAACGATATAATATAGGAATGTACTAAGTTAGATATGAGTATACCATAAAATATACACTAAAATTGTATTCTTCCTAACGTTATCAAGTTTTCTAATCCATAATTCGGCAAGGTCCGCTACATAAGTCTAAAGATTTGACAAAGATACTGATTTAGACATTGAGCGCTGCCGTCAGACCTCTACAACCCTCAGGGAAAATCAGATCCTTCTTAGATTATAGGCCACTCGCCTTTAGAAATATAATTTCTTGGACATGCTGGTTTCCTCACAATGTTTTCATTCACCGCCTTAGAGCTGTAATATCCCAGTCGATAAAGAAACGGCCTATTGACGAACTGGTTTCCGGTTCGAATCCTGGTATACCATTAAATTCGTGTTTTCGGATTTATATACATGGGTGGATCAACTATTCTTTGCAAAAAACATGTCCCTCCATCAATTAAAAATATTTAACTATGTAAAAACAATAGTTCGCTGTAATTTTATATCCAAACAGTAATTTAGAATACTTAGAATTGATATTAAAGAGTTATATAATTTTAATATTTTTTATTGCTTTTATGGTAACTTAGGTGACAAGATTCACTCCCCATACAAATTATTCCTGTCCCCCATGTCTACTTCAATAGTTCCCTGACGCAATAATTTTAAAATTTTATATAAAAGAGTGTTCATTTCTACTCATGTTATTTTCTACAACGGTTTCTAAACGCCCTTAAATGCTTCCCAGATTTTTAGGTATGATTTTGCTACTTAGAAAAAAATAAACAAATTGTGTCCCAAAACAAATACCCAAACAGATGTCCGCTAAGTTACTGTTCTGAAAAGTTATAGATAAACACATAGATGGCTCTAACAGTCTCAATTGTGGCAATTAATGCCTGAGGATGATGACATTCCACCATTTTGTGTGTGTGGTAGTGGAACTATTGTTTTTACATAGTTAAATATTTTTAATTGATGGAGGGACATGTTTTTTGCAAAGAATAGTTGATCCACCCACATATTTGTAAAAATCAGTTGCTCGGCGGTGAAGGAAAACATTGTGAGGAAACCTGCACATCCAAAAAATTATATTTCGAAAGACGTGTGACCTAACTTAAGAAAGGTCTGATTGTCGCTCTGAGTTGTGGAGGTCTGTCTGACGGCAGTCGACCCATATCAAAAACAGTATCTTCGCCAAATCCTTAGGCTTAGATAGCGGACCCCACCAATCCTAATGGATTAGGAAACGGGATAACATTAAGAAGTTTTACTTCACCCCGGACAAGTGAATTACAAATATGTACATTAATCGGATAACACGCAATATTTAGTTAGACACTTGCTACTTTAGTTCGGCACATTTGTTTCCTCCTTCCTACAATATGGGATCCTTCAAACGCGTGAAGAAGCGCCTTGCGGGCCAACATGGTAGCATCAACTGACAGGACACTGTAGTCTTTTGTCAGTTGCCCCTGCGTTTCGCTTAACATCAGGCGAAGCGGAGCCACTATGCTGAGCTGACATAAAAAAAAATGTTTGATTTTAGTATTGAGCAATTACCAAACGCAAATATTTAGTTAGATAGTTTATTTCGGTTTTTCAGCAAACGTCAAAATCAGATCTATTTGCTGCAACCTAAACTGAATATTCATTCAAACTACAGAACTAATGAAATAGTAGTAAATATGTTTTGTAACCATTTAGTAATTAGTAAGACAGATATTACAAGTTTTTATAGGCTACGTTTATACAAACATACGGCCCACCTGATGTAAAGTGGTTACCGTAGCCTATAAACACTTGCAATACATTAAGTATCACTCGCGCGATGCCACCTCTGCTGCTAACACAGCAACTCCTTAGGAGCTTACTGATGACCTCATTCACACGCAGGAACACAACAACCCTCTAGGGAGTTGTTATTTGGCTGCGGGTTTCTTTTAAGTGGGGGTACTTACCAGACGGGTTGCTTTGATGTGCCTTACCTCTCTTTACCATGTATAACCTAAGGAAGGTCTGGTTTTCCCTCTAAGTTGTGTAGGTCTGACGGCAGCCGCTAAAAATCTGTATTTTCACCAAATCCTTAGGCTAAACGGGACAACGTTAAATAAAAATGGAATTATGTATTTTGAGCTTATTTCATTCCTGTTTTACTAATAGAAATTTATTATAAATTGAAACTAAATATGCAGTTGTACATTTTTTGTATTAAACTACTTTTACCAATAAAAACTGTACCAAATACAAATATTGGGTGTCCCATTTAATTTATATTTCAATCATCTTGACGAGCTCGGTGGCGCAGTGGTGGAACGCGCTGTTACGCTACTTTAACACGCTCGTGAGTTCGACTCCTACACAGTACTGTGTGCATGAACATGTCTGTTTGTCTTGGTCTGGGTATTTTCTATGTATAATAAGTATGTATTTACAAAAAAAAATGTATTAACGTATGTTTATCAGATGTCTAGTACCCATATCACAAGCTTCGCTTCCTTTGCGCTGGCGCTGTGTAATTTGTTCGACAATATTTATTTATTTATTATTTATTTTACAGAGACCAATGGACTACAACTGAAGTGAATATGGCTAGAGTATACAATTGGGATGTAAAAAGACGTCAAGCGGCCAAAGCATCTAGTTAATTTACATGAGGTTGTTTTCATACACTGAAATAACATATATAAAAACGTTAAAGATAGCAAGTTGGCAACATACAAAAAAATTGAATTTATAATTATGAGGTGAAATACTCAATCATATTTCATTTCACTGAATTCAAACAACCAATATCCATAAATAATTAAAGTCAATTTCACAGGAATGTACTCGCCTAGGTGCAATATACGCCTCGCAATAGATCTACCTACAAACTCAAGAATGAGATATTTTTCTAATTATTCATAATAGAATAATGCAATATTTCTATGGTTTATACGTTTCCGTATTGTTTTTTCCTATGCATATTGATTTATATCTAGTTTTAATCTGAATACTACATTTATGTTATGTAAAAAATATTATTTTATATTTGACAAAATAATGGAAAATCAGTATGCGAATACCCTCCTGTAGCAATATCATCTAATATTTATCTATGTATAACTTCACGCCAAATCCCTTACGGGGTAGGCTGAGAGAACCGAGCGCCACGTGACTCGATCCTTACATACCTCGCTCGCTTCTTTAATATTCATTGCTCTTTTCATGCACGCCCGCCGGTTTCTCGGGCTCCTGACATCACCTTCTGATAGAACACTACCAATTTGATCATAGTAGGTAAGTCTTGGCCGTCCTCGGCTCCTACATCCTTCCACTTTTGCATTGTATATCTGCTTCGTCATTCTTTCATCCTGTATTCTTTCTACATATCCGAACCAACGGAGCATGCCTCTTCTTATTTTAACACCGACGCTCTCTTTCAGACTAACTCTGCTTCTAAGCTCATCATTGGAGTCTCTATGTTTTCGATTTATATCCATGCACGTATATGTATAACCTATTTTATCAATTTGAATTTAATTATATAATAAAACAGTTTCTGTTAAGTATATTACTAATGAAGTAATGAAATAAAAAATGTCGAATGTTGGTTACAATGTAACCACTATTCCGATATATAAATAATAAATCTCGTCGAATGTACATAGTTTCATCGAACTTAACAAGATCTTTTGGTTTTCATATACACATATTCATTTTATAATTGGTGCTCAACAGCTTTCATAAGTGTGTGATTATGATGATTACCGATTCATTTCTTCGGAAATATTACTTACAAGTTCCTAACCAAATTCACATTTTATTATAGATAATGATTATTAAAATGTCTTATACTTACTGACACTTCCTTCACAATTAATGTTTAGACATCATAAATGTTTTTGTGGGGTTATTATTTGTAGTCTTTCGAAATTTCGAAAAATTTATAGTATCGACCTGTGAATGCCCTAGAAAAAATTGAACGAAAACTGAAAAGAATTAGATAGGTATAATCTGGTCACATTATCTGTGCACTTTGCGTCGTTGACGTCATATCGGCGCTTTGGTATGGTGTGAGAAACAAGCATCACTAGATTTATACCTAGTACATGCAACCTTTTTTTTGAAAGTAATAAATAAGAGATTAATAAATAATCTACGTCGTCACTCTTGCTTACATCACTGTCTGAAGTCTTTTCTCCTCCTAGGGATATCACTAATCGCTCTATATTCTCGTCTTCGAGATGGGTCTTTTTCCCAGTTTGTCCTAATAGGGTACTTCCTTTTTCGTCATCTTTTCATCAATCGGAATATTGTTATCACAAGCCACTTTTGCGTTTCAGCTTTACGCGTTGAACACGTGGGCGCCTTTACTGGTGGCGATGAATGATATGGAGCGTTATCATATCAATGACTACTATACCATATACTAAAAATGATTACCAGAAATATTTTTACATTTGTACAGCAATTCTCCACCTGGAATAAACCCGTTTTCTCCCCCAGCATGCACAAGAATCCATCTTTGTCCTGGGTTAAAATTTTTCTTCACACTACTGTCGTTATTGTTTTGCCAGCATTCATTTACAGTATATTGGCTATGAATCTACGTTTCGTCTAGGTAGGTAACAGGTTTTTTACCTGCGCCAAGGTACACTGCACTGTACAAGCATTTTTGCAATTTTTAATTTTGTAACCCAATCCGTCCACTATAATATCTCTTAAGTATTTTCGCCTTGAAAATTCAAATCCCTCTTCGCGGCTGCCAGGATTTTCTTTAAAGTTGAGACTTGTTTTTTACAGTATAAAAACTGTTAATAATGTTTCGTATTGCGCAAATGTCACTTCAATTTTTCTTTTGTCTTGCTTACGCTTCTTACCCGGTGTTGACAAGTGTTGTTGGGTACTGGATTATTACTAGTACTTGGATCGTTGGTAGTACTTGTACCAGTGTCTGGCAAAGCAGACGGCAATAAACATACCTAATTCTTTGGCCTCTTTTTTTTAATATTCATAGTCCTATTTGATATCCCAGTTGCAGCACAGGTTCGTCTAACAACTTGGTCTACGGGTATGGCTAAATGTTTATTTGCCTTCTCCATTTCGTAAAACTTTACCACTTTTAGTATTAAATTTCTTGCTCCTCTATGTATAGACTTTCCTATGTCTTCAGAGTAAACTGAACTTTAAATATTCGACAAGCAACATAAAAATAGTCCCAACTTCACAATAAATGCCCAATCAAGCTTTACTCATCCCACTGCAGGGATACAGGTCTCCCTTCAACCGAAGGGGTTTAGAGCATACTCTACCACTCTGCTCAAATGCGGATTGGCGGAGGCCAGTGTTTTCAAGCCGCCCGAGGTCCACCGACTTAGCTTAACGACTGTCACCTATTGACAACAGCCGGGACCGAGGGCTTAACGTGCCCTCCGACCGAGAAACTCGAGATAAATAAACCCATCCATAGACAGGTGAGAATGACACGCGCAACTTAAACACACTGTCCAAACTTAATAAATGCCCAAAACAAAGATAACGCGAAAATAACTAAATTAACGAAACCCGTATCGGCAACAAAGATGCAAACGGTACTGACGTGACGACACGAGCGCGGGTAGGTGAACGGGTACCTAAGCGAGAGGGGCATCGCGTTCCAGCGAAATGCAGAGATAATGTGACCGTATTGTACCTATTCTACTTTCCATATTCAATTGATTCCATGAAACCAACAAACTAACTTAATTCGTATAATTGAACATAACGTACGTAACATACTGACCGTTCTAAATTTGCTTCAAATATTGAAAATCAACGATTTTCATAAATTTCAATTTTCTTTGTTATAGATTGCAAACACACAACAAGATTTAACTGCTAGGTACGATCTCATTTCGAAATGCAGGGAGGGGTAGTATTATAAGAAATTGTTTGGACAAATTAATCTTTTTTAAATTAGAAAATTTTAAACTCATCAATTATCTTTATTGTTAAAGTCGTTACTAAGGTGTGAAATGTCAGCCTCTGCCAACTTTCTTTCTACCTCAGTACTTTCCGTTTTAAAACATCACTAGCAACAATATTTCGGTTTCAGTGCAACTTATTATATTAATACTATCTTGTGTATTTCTAGTATAGAGATAATAACATGTTTAGCTTGTGTTAACTATTAAATACTTTGCTTTAAATTGTGTTTCATTATTATCAAAAACAATTTCAAACATTTAGATGGCCAGAACCACAGTTGAGAGATATAAGCAGCAACCTAGTTTTGAAGGAAATGTTCGAAATTGTCACACTAAAGTAAGCTCACTGTCAAGTCAGTCACGTCTGATTCGCTGGAACGATTATGTAATCAATATAAAGTTGTCAGAGAAAACAGTGACGCCCCAATCTATATCAGGATTGCATCACCACTGTACTTATCTAGGATTTAAAAATATTACCTACTACCCGTTTTCATGCAATTTTTTATAATCTGACGGTTTGTCAATAAAATCACTACATAAACTTAATACTCCGTCTTAAAATTATACATCCGTCTAAGTACGTCAATGTTCACATGACCTACGCGTTACTTGTTACGTCAATTAATTTGTTCTCTCAGTCTGGTATGGGTAGGATTGGTGCTCTTTTCCAATGGCGAGGCGAGCGAGATGAGTTCACCATTGACATCAACGAGCTTAAGCCGTGGCCAGCTCATATTTGCCAAACAAAAATCTGTTTTAATTTTACATCAACCGCTTCACGCATATCCTCATGAATACCAACAATTCCCATTGCAGATGTAGCTACAGCTAAGAACAGGATATGACACTTAACACTCAACGTTCGATTGTAACTCTTACAATACATATAAGAACATGCGAAGGTCAAAGTATAAAGCATAACATGAACTATAACTAATATATTGAAGTTTTACTTAATCAATCAATTCTCACCTCGTCTCGTCAGCCATGAAATCGCCGATAAAGAAGCAATGTTTAGGTGAACAACGAAGATAAACCATTAACCAACGAAACTACGTCGAGAACCTCATATCAACAGCTTTCAAAAACCTCGAAGTCCTGAACAGGGTGCGCCGGTTCTTCATGCAGGACCAGCTTTGTCTACTTTATAAGGCTCAAGTTCCGGCTTGCGTGGAGTTTTGCTCGCATCTCTGGGACGGCTCCGCACAATATCTTCTTGAGGCTCTCGATAGGTTGCAGCGACAGGCTATCCGCATAATCGACGACGAAGACGTCACCAGAAACCTAGAACTCCGTAGCGACATTGACTCGATAAGCGTATTTTACCGCCTTTACCATGGTGAGTGCTCTGAAGAACTGTTTTCCCTTATCCCACCCACTCCCTTTCGTCATAGAACCACACGTGCAGGCTTACGATGTCATTGTTCCACTGTTGAGAACATTTCTTCGCGTAGGTGCCACAAAGTTCGGGAACTCCTATCTCTGTCGTGTCATTAAAAGTGGAACGCCTTGCCTACACATTTGTTTCCTCCTTCCTACAATATGAGATCATTCAACGAAGCTCGAAGAAGCATCTTGCAAGCCGGTCAAGCGTCAACTGACAGGACACTGTGTAGTCTTTTGTCAGTTACCGTTGCGGTTTGGGCTCCTCTTTCGCTTAAGCGGAGCCACTATGCTGATCATTGATATTTGTCGAGACATATATCTCGATTCCGATTCTATAGTTAGGACTGCTGTTGGGGATACACAGCTCTTTCCAATCACCGTCAGGATCTGCGTGTCAATGGTCTCACTATGAAGGATGCCGAAGACTGCGCGAAATGGAAAAGTCAAAGCGGACCCCGAGCTCCGAAGCGAAAGCGGACGCGACGGGGATTAACGCTCGGATGATGACCAGTTTCTGCAAGAGTAGCTCATAATCAACTTTATCAAGTGCGCTTTATGTATACCCCGTGTACCTCATTACTTTCTTTCTAACTATCGATAAATGTATAGAAATTCCTTTTCAAAGTCGGAATTAGTGTTGATCCGTTTTCGGCCAACAGCCAAAGAGCACCTTCATCAAACGATATTTATGTGTCTCTCAAAACTTGTTCATTTAATCCGTAGACTTGTTTGTTCTTCGCTGTTAAAGTGGATTTCGGTGTATTTACCTGTTCAGAAACACAAACAACAAGTGTTTGTATGTTACTTATTGTAGCTAAAAAAGAGTAAATATTTAATGATCTTAAATTTTTCCCTAGAATCGTAGTAAATGAAGACGAGACGATGGTGAATAGGGATTCATTCTGAGCTAAAGGTGATTCTATGTATATTAGTTAATAGAGACTAGGAATAGATATATATGGACGACAACAATAGTATATGAAACATTTTTTTAGGGCTATCACAATGATTTTTTGCATATTTTAATCTATTAATATGTTGGTTGCAGTTATTTAATTTATTTCTCTATTCTAGGTAAAAAAAAATGTTAGTCGAAAAGGACAGAACGAATTCTGAGTCAAAAATGTACACGAATCATGCTAAATATGTTCAATTTGACTAAATGACTGATTAGGTAGGTGCAGATAACTAAATAAGTGACAGAATAGTTTTTGTTCGTTGTATTACCGTCCTTGTTGACACACACTTCAATTGTATCTAGGGACTATTTTATTTTGGCAGATATTACAATAACGGCAACAGTACAAATCAGTTTATAACGGTCTTAGCATACATTAATGGCCGACTCAAAATTATAATTTGTACAAAAGTGCTAGGAAATACAGGTATTTTCATTGCAAACTTCAAAATTGTCCCTATTTACCCAATTTTATGCTACAGTCTTGATTTCCAATTATCGTATTATCAAAACGTTATTTTCCATGCATTATCGGGCTGTACAATATTGCTTTCCCTTCAGTTTTGTTTTGACAACTGACTGACTGCACTTATATAGCAATACAATAGCAAAGTGAACACAAACACAACACTCCTCTGAAACAAAGAGAAAGAACAATTCTTTGTTTTAGTTTATTAAATTATAGCTTACACCTTCGTAAATTTGTAGCGAAAATAAATTTAATAACTAATTTGTAGATAATCATGTCAGGCTGTGATTCTCAGAAACCAGAATGTTCTAAGGATAACATTTCTACAACATCTATCGATGAAGGATTGCCACGAGAACTTAGCCAGTTAAGCTTATCGAGTGCTTCAAGCCAGGATGAATTTTTTTGTGATAAAGGACATTCCGAAAGTACGCTTAAAAACATATACCAATACTTTCAAGCCCAAAAGTTGTGCGATGTAGCTCTTATTGCAGGAGATTGTAGGTAAGGCTACTATTATACTATTTTATTTTTTGTTATTGTGTATATACTAGATATATAAATAAATAATTAACAAATAGGTAAGTCAGGATCGCGTTAATAATTGTTATTAGAACTTTAGCTTTGCATTGCTTCTTTAGTCATGTAGTTACAACTACATGTTGCATCTTATATATCAAAAACAAAATACATAAATGTTATGTTAAAATTTATGTGAATCGATAATTTATTTTTAATACATTATTATCTATCAAACTCCATTTTGATTGTCTCCTTTGTCTTTTCATTCTTTTCTTTGTTATTAGTGTTTTGTTCTATTTTGCCTTAGCTACTGTTATACATAAATAACAGCATGTGTCACAAAGACATTATTTATAGCACAGTACCATACTGTGTTTGTAAAATTATAGAATATTGTCAGCACTCTAGATTTTTTTACATCTCATCCATTCAGCAAAGCTTTTCTATGAAATGATTATTAATTCTTAATTTCAGATAAGAGAAATGAATCAACTGGTACAATTTTTCTGAAATAAAAAGTTAAATCCCATAACTTTTTTAAATAATTAAAAACAAGTTATGTAAACAAACTCTTTAAATACACTAAGCCAGTGTTCTGAAAACTTTTTGTATTGAAGGTACACATACCAAATTAAGAAAATTTACATATGCACCATAGAAAAACCCTATGTTAATTTAATATTTTGTTTATTAACACTTACTGCCACCTGTGTAAAAAAAATTCTAGTACAGCAAGCCATGCAGGTTGTTGGCGTCCATGCGTTGCTTACTCGTGCAAGCTGTGGTAGAAAATTTATAATGAGTGCTGCAGGTGGGCGGTTCCTGACCCTGTAAGAACCTCTTCACGCCTTTCTTGAAGTACCACTATAGTACGAACTGCTCTGATCTGCCAGTGAACCTCATGGCTATGAGAGTGTTAAAAATCAGTATAGGGAATATGAAAAGATGCTTAATGAGAAGATATAGATAGAAATATGTTTAATGTGAAAAGCAAGCATTTGGACGAATAGTTGATTAGGTTGTTCTTACCCTTTGTCAACCGTCTTTATTTCACTCTCAATTATTAAGTATCTTATAACATTTTGACAAAACTTGCACTTCTTTGCTTGATTTGATCATGGCACATAAGTGCACTGTGACACACGCTTTGCAGAACAATGCACTAAGCCACTAGTGGTGTTGGTGACACACATAAATAACATACTATTAATATATCACAGAGATTGCAGCTAAGTCATGAAGGCCAATGAAATGGCTTGTTCCTACTATTCCTACCATGAATTCCTACCAGTAGGAAATATGTGAAATATATTTATCAATATCCCTAGCAATACTCACCCACTTGTGATGACTACTATCAATTTATTAAAGTATTATATAAATATGTCAACAATATCAAAAGCATATTGTTAAGTATGAAATAACATTATCCCTATCAATGTTTTTTTCTACAATGAAACCCACACATATTTTATGTGTTAATGGCATTCTCAAGGCCAACTTGTTACACTTAATGTGTGAGTGTCTGTACATTCTCCTCAGTTGTGTTTCTTTAAGGATTATGTTCACAACTGTACATGCCATACAAAAAAGCTAGTAGATAATAAATGATGTTTTCCTACCAACATTTGGAGCAATAACATTGGGAAATAAACAGTGAAGAGAATTTACACTATTCCTAGAGATATAACGATATTAATTTATGGTAGGTATACAGGAACATTCCAATGATACTACTCATATAGTGTACCTAAAATTCACTGTAGTAGTAGTAGATCAAGTTGTGAATCCACTGATGTATAAAATCTCTGTCAGTATACAAATTCTGTAGAGTGCTCAACTGCGAAAAACCACAAAAATATAGGTGCAGTAAAGTGTAATGAGCTTTAAATCACTGAATTTATGATATTGTCTAATTATATTTCCATTGATAATGTCATATATGGTTTTATTTTTCAGAATTCCAGCTCACAAAGTGATGTTAGCATCTTGCAGTGAATATTTCGCAGCTATGTTCACTGGCTCGTTAAGAGAAGCTCAGCTGACTGAAATAACTCTTGAGAGAGTTGACTCACAGGCTCTGCAAGCCCTTGTGAGGTATTGTTACACAGGCATTATTGGTGAGTGTAATTAATTTTTTCAAATGTTGGTTTGGTTGAATTTTACTTAAGAAGTATTAATGACTGTGTCAATTAACATTATAATTAATTTATGCCTTATGATGGCCAGAACTTGACTTTGGCCACTTTGGTATTAATGATTAGAAATATTTTCTAAACAGCAAAAAATTGATTTTTATATGCATATTCAACAATTGAACCAAGCGCACAATAAATATATTTGAAATTATGAATGCCATCAACGACATAATTTAATCAAGGTAGTATTTTAATCAACTACAATACTGAAGCAGAAGATTGTACTTATTCATAATAAGACCTTTGACTACGAGAATAATATTCAAAATCACATAAACTTGACTTTGACTTTGACTTTGACATATGCAAAAGTGGTCTGGTGATCAAACAATTTCTTATAGCAACAATAATTTAATGCCTATTTTGAAATTAGTCCCATAGTAAAGTTTTTATTATTCATAAATACATTTGCGTCCAATTCAATCGCCAGTATGTAGGTATATCATCGAATATTGAAGATGATGAAAAAAATATATAATTGTCCTCTCTATAACCTTTTAGACTGCAAACTTCATAGATTAAGTGTAAGAAGTAGCAATCAATTAAAAACATTTTTGAAAAGAAATTTTTAATGAAATTAATATTATCCAAAGTAAATTTAAATAAAAAATATTAGCATACCAAACAATATAATTACTTAATTGATGAATTTAATTGACCTAAAAAGAACAAAAATTTATTTTTAATACAAAGGCATGATTATATAAATAATTATATTTATTAAATTGATAACATAAATAATTATGTATAATATGAAACAAATATTTTTTTCATTTATTAGTTAGAAATTCACCTGTAAAGCTATGGACCCTGTAGGGTAGGGCACTGTAACAGTAACATTATATAGAGACTAATAGAGAGCATTATTTTAACAAAACATGGATATAAAAAATGCAAGAAATTATATAGTAAGTATTGCTTTATAAGTTCTATAATTAAACAAAATTAAAAAACAGATAAAACCTAAAAAGTAACATTCTCTACTCGTGTGTACTGCTTATGTTACAGTTTTCAACAGGGTCCATATCATTAGGTCTTAAGATATGGTGTAATAAATCTATTAAGTATTATGTTTAAAAAATTAAGGTTTACTTTGGACACATTCTAATTTATCTACTTTCACATGTCATTTTTCACACATTTTTTAATGTGTCTGTCAACATGTTATTTAACTGCACTAAATTTCACTTTTTAAGTTTAATACTTTCTGGGATAAATGTCTGTGACAATTAGAGAGGCATATGGGTGATCTTATAAGGGTTCTAATTTTCCAATTAAGTACAACAAAAATTATCGCATATGGTGTCATTGGCACGATTTATGACTAGTATGGATACTGCAGAGAAATTTAGGAGACAAAAGAATGAGCATGATTTTTTACAAAATGCTAATATATTGATATTGTTTTCAACATTGTTAATACAAGTGTGAATTATTTTTCGACTATTTCTCTAATTCTAATGAAATATTTTATGTTTGCTTCTTACTTGGCAAAATTCACACAATTTTATTATTTTGCTATAGGTTAATCCTATAGATGCATATTGATGACGGTTATAACTTCATTATCATTTTTATTTCGCTCTTGGCGGTCGTTATCATCATGAGGGAGGATTGGTGTTGCTGTTCGAGGAGGATTCCCTCCTGATGTTCACATGCAATGAACCGCCCACAACAGACTTTATCTAGTCGGCGCATGGGCGACTGAACAGACTTAGTGGTTAGATACTTTTTTTTTATGGGACAGGCCCACCACTCATTCCCACCACTGTATCTCCTGTGTAGCCAGAATTAACAACCGGCGGCGACCACCAAAAAGACAATGAATAGTGAAGTCCATTTGATTGCTGTCCCGGGGGTTAAACTACAGCCGCCTTGGAACTTACAACAAATTTAATCAGAAGAAAATTTGTAAGAGTTTTCGAATTGACTTCCCCTCTTGGCAAAGTGAGAGACAGCAATATGACAAATAAGGCATTAAAAACCTCAAAGAGATGGCTAGTCAAGTGAAGCTCAACTGCCGTGCACCACGGTTTATCAAATATCTAACACTATTGGGATCTAAATTGTGAGTTGTTACCTAACATATTGATTCCAATAATATAGATTGCAGAACCGCCTAAACGCCTGGTAATTCTCCCTTGTTGCCACCAAATCGGAATAGTATACTACCCCAGGTGTGATACGCAAGGAATTTAACATATCATCCCGCTCCCGGCGCCAGAGATCGCACTCCCAGAGAACATGATGTGCTGTTTGCTCGAATTCATTATTTATCGTACATATATGTATTCCAATAAAAACTTATAGTCGTCCAAAATCCTTTTTTTAAAAAACCTTTTCCGAGGGCGACCTATAACAGTACGTACTACCTATTAGTTTCTTGATTTATTTATCACTGCGATGAAATATTACAAATTAAACCTTAATTTAAACGAAATGCGACGCGGAATTTATATCACAGTATAACAAATTTAACGAAATATCACACACTGTACTGTACAATAACAACGAAATAAAATATTTAAACAAGCAAACAAATAAACAGAAACGTATGCACACCCGACACGCGAGGTAGCGGGAGGGGAAGTCAAGTGGTTAGAGACTTAACATTTATATATAATCTATTATTATTGTATAAACTTTGTATGCTAGATCTGGTTAAATTTGTAAAAGCTACTTTATTGCATAACTCCACCATTGTTGGTATTATGCACCACATCTATTGCAAATAAACTGCTAAACTTAAACCAGCTAACTGAAACTGCTAATTCAGTAACCAACATTTCACATTACACTTTCAATCGGTACCTAGGGCAGGCAATCAGCAACTAGCTGGTAGTGGCGTAGCTTTGTTACTCTGTAAGATACTCTATATATTTAGTTTATTGTATAGTGATAAAACCTGTGTTTTCAAAATTTCTAAAACTAAACAAAATTTATATTGTCTAGTTTTAGAAATTTTGAAAGAGACGAAATTGAGAACCGGTATGCGCTTTGAAGTGACGTCGCATATGAATTATAAATCTATATGACTATTTGCAGAACTAAGGGAAGAAACAGTGGAGGTGCTTCTGTCTACAGCAAGTTTGCTCCAGTTGAATTCTGTCACAGACGCCTGCTGTGCTTTCCTTAAGAAACAACTGGATCCATGTAACTGCTTGGGGATTGCATTGTTTGCTGAACAACAGTCTTGTATGAATTTACACAAAAGTGCTTTGGAATACACTTACGAACACTTTCTGCAGGTCTATAATCATTTAATTCATTCCTTTAGATTTTTTATATTACCCAGCAGCCAAACATGCATATGGTTCATCTGATGTGAAGTGGTTACCATAGCCTATAAACGCTTCCAATATAAGGAGAACCCCTCGCGCGTTTCCACTCCGCTATCAATGTAGCAACTACTCAAAAACTTCCTGGTAACCTCACTTACTCACTGACATACAAAGAACCTGACTGACTGCATATATATATATATATATATATATATATAAGGTGAAGGTACTAGTTATCCCTGCAATTTCTCACGAGCGAGTTTGCGGGGTACATGAGACGTGCAGATGAGAAGTTTCAACCATAAAGATGATAACGATACAAGGACTGGCTCACTCGCGGGCGCATCTTTGGCTGCTTTTTCTTAATAAAAAAAATTGTGACGATTCCAAACAAATGTAGCCATTTTTACGAAATAAAAAGATTTTGACTTTGACTTTAATACTCCACATTCTTATTTTCTAATTTTTCCCGGCGAGTTTAATATGTGGTCCAAGAATTGTATTAAGTGAAATGTACCGTCTCTGTTTCAAAGGTATTGTCTCATAATGCTATTTGCATCAGCTTATTCTGACCGCCGGCTAAAAGACGTATGACCAAAACGTAAGAAA
This sequence comes from Pyralis farinalis, assembly GCA_947507595.1. Lineage (NCBI taxonomy): Eukaryota > Metazoa > Arthropoda > Insecta > Lepidoptera > Pyralidae > Pyralis > Pyralis farinalis. The sequence continues at coordinate 16,473,330 of OX382273.1, forward strand.
GGTCTGGTTTTCCCTTTGGGTTTTTGGCAGTCGGCTCATGACAATGATCTTCACCAAATCCTTAGGCTAGGAAGAGGAATGCTGTTTAGTATGTTACAAATACTAATAAAAATGTCATCAATATATGGACTAACTGTTCAACCCCTTGCGGACGTCCACTGTATGTGTTACTTATATATATCATTGTCCTACATATATGTATATAGTTATATATAACTTCACGCCAAATCGATTGCGGGGTAGGTAGAGACATCTGAGCGCCATAAGACGCGGTCGTTATACATTCACAATACGTCATCATTTACCAAACGCTCCATTCACACTGTTCCCTGCACTCACTTGTCTCTCCACATCAGCGGTGTACCTTCCATCGCTGCTAAAAGCGGTTCCAAGATATTGCTCCAACACTACAACACACACATCAACCGTAATCCTAGTGTTCGTTCTGGTTGTCTTTCTTTCATTCTCTCATCTTGGTTTTCTTCGCATTCAATTGTATGCCTTTCTTCATACAATTATCTTTCATTGCTGTAACTAGTGTTTGCAGTTCGGCTGGTGACTATTAATACCGCGTCGTCTGCATAAAGCATTCAGTTGACCACTGAGTCAACCAATCGCATTCCCATATTCATATTTTTTTTTATACTACGTCGGAAGGCATACAAGCATACGGCCCACCTGATGTAAAGCGGGTACTGTAGCCTATTTACGCTATTAAGTATCACTCGCGCGATGCCTCCTCTGCTGCTTTCTGTGAGGCCGTTGGCTGCGGTTTTCTGTGAGGTGGAGGTACTTCCCCAGACGGGCTGCTTTGATGCGCGTTACCTCTCTTTATTCTTTGAAGATAGCGCATGAAAACGCATACATCCCTGTCTGACACCAGTGTTGGTATCAAACCAGGGCGACAAGCTGCCGTTCAACCGCACACATACTGTACAATCTTCATACGTAGATTGCACATCATGGAGCAGGTCACCGTCACCCCGACATCTGGGCAAAATGTTCCAGAGATTCTTTCGCTCGATCCCATTAAATGCTTTCTCAAGGTCCACAAAACCGCAAAAAAACCTTCTGGCCCATAGCCAGGTGTTTCTCCACGATGTTGCGAAGTGAAAAAACTTGATCCGCACATTCTCTACTGCTTCGAAATCCAAAGCATTCCCTCGGATTTCACTCTCATTCTCCTTTCAATGATTTTTCCATACACTTTAGCTGCTAACTGATCAAACTGATGGCCCTATAGTTGGCGGAGTCCATACGTGAACCCTTGACTTTAAACAAGGGCAAACGAAGGGCGCGTCTCGTATCGGTCGGGACCCTTCCGGTTCTCCAGCATAATTTGCTCAAAAACCAGAAGGCGTCTCTAACGTAGGTGCCACCTAGTTTGATCATCTCAGCTGTAACCATATCGATTCCCGCTGACTTTCCATTTTCCAAACTTCGTATCGACTATTCAATCTCATCCATAATGTCGTCATGGTTCGCTGGCACTGCCAAGTCAGTCACAGATTCGTTTACATTGCTAGCGTCCTGGACATAATCATACATTTCTCTAAAATATTCGCTCCACCGTTTTAACACTTCCTGAGTGTTCGCAAGAATGCCATCAGCTTTACATTTTATCTTGTCCGTTCTAGATGCTGACGGACACCCCTTACCCTTGAATTTCTTCGTCAGCTTCTCTTCCTCATTCATAAGTAGTCTTTCACACCCCTCTTTCACTAAAGCTTTGGTTTTATTCTTGCATCGCGTTATATTTCTTTCTTCTTCTCTTTCATACCATCACTCTGATGCAAAGATGATACGTAATCTAGCCACGCAGGATGCAACCTCCACATCCCACCAGGCATCTCCTCTCAGTGTTCTACGTCTCTTTCCAGATCCACATGCTTCTTTTGCACTGTCCACCAGACTTTCCTTCAGAACTTTCCAACATTCGTGCACATCTGAGTCGGAAAGACTCGCGTTCGCAAGTCTCTCACTGACTAGACGTACATACGTACTCCTTACACTTTCATCTTCCAATTTTTCACTTCTTATACTTTCATGATCTCCGAAAGGAATACGCACTCGCCAGTGCCTCCAATTCTTGAAAAGGCCCACCAACCGGCTTATTACCAAATAGTGGTCCGTTTCAAGAGTGGAGCCACTGAAGGCTCGAGTATCCATTAACTACTTTCGGAGACGTCCATCTATCAAAATCAGATCAATCACACTTTTCTGTTCATTCCGTCTACATATGTACTAGTGAATATCCTAGTGATGGACGAACGTCTTCGACACGAAGAGGTTTCGTTCCATATATACGTCTAAAAGTAACTTACCAGCATCGTTCTCTCTCTTATCTCCGTATGAACCAAGTACAGCCTCATAACTGCTGCGCTTGGTCCCAACCCATCCCTTTAAATCTCCTTACATAATTCCCCTTTCATTCGCATGAGCCAAATCCAGAACACCGTTTACGGTCTCCCAAAGCTTCACGAGCTCCTGGGGATTAGTAGAGCTTACAGGCGCATATGCTGCTACCAAAAAGAGTCGCCTAATCCCCACCACCGCATGCTATTTATCGCGCACCGACGACAGCGGTTCGGTGCGCTTAATTCGGTACCTTAAATTGTACGCATTTTGACACACGCCGCGCTGCAGTGCAGTTGCAGTTTTTTAATAGAATCGGCCTACAGTATTGGACTAACTGGGTCGCGGCGTGTACGCTTTTGATACCGACCCCTAAGACCTACATAATATATGTATACTTAACAAATAATCCTTATTTCTAGGTAGTAAAACATCAAGAATTTCTGTCACTGCAGAAGGATCAATTAGCAGATTTATTGAAGTCTGATGATCTTAATGTGATGACTGAGGAGAATGTGTTCGAGAGCCTTATGACATGGGTGCAACATGACGGTACAAATAGAGAGCAGCATCTGCCAACCCTACTGAAACTTGTTAAGTTGCCTTTACTGTCTTCCGAAGTAAGTAATGCGATTTGTAAATAAATTTTTCATACGTAAACGTTGTGTGTAATTTCATTGTGATTGATGATGTGATGATTAAAAACAAATGTAATTTTAGGATAAATTCGACACATCACAATATTTTAGTGTAATAATGATTATGTAAACATTTTCTTGATGCGCCATCGGAGAGCAAACGGACATACCGCCCACCTGATCATAGTGGTTAGGCAACTTACTGATAACCTTAATCTTTCACTGGTTTTCAACTAATAACAAATATTTGGAGGGCTAGGTAGTTGTTATTTCTCTGTGATCTTCTGTGAGGTGGTGGTACTTCCCCAGTCGACCTGCTCTGATGAAAGCTCTCATGCTCTGCTCTCATCAGAGCCTCATGTGTTAGTTAGTTAGCTATATATCTCATTATCACTATAGCTCATTATCATCGAACCCAACCTCAAAGATGTGCACCCCATCTTAGAGGTTGGGTTCGATGATAATGAGCTATATACACCCCAGTATACTAATAATAACACCTACGGGTCAGACCTTGGCTGTTGAGGGCTGGTGCATGTAAGGACCTATTCACATGGCGCTCGATTATCTAAACTACACGACTTTCGGCTACCCCGCAAGAGAATTGGCGTCAGGTATAGATATACAGACATGTCAAAATTGCACTGGCAAAACCACACGACGGAACGGTAACCTCTCCAATACAATGTTAATCATATTTTAAATATTTGCATTGATATGCCGAAAACTTTGTTTCAGTATCTCATTGATAAAGTAGAACTAGCGTGTGGTAACGTGCCTGAATGCCAACCTTTGATCATGGAAGCAGTTAAATGGCACCTATTGCCTGAACGTAGGTCTTTCCTATTCTCGCATAGAACACGACCTCGAACATCAACTATTGGCCGCCTCTTGGCTATCGGGGGCATGGATGGATACAAGGTAAATAACAACGGCCTTCTACGTTACTTCTTCCAAGCGTTATCCCATTTTCTAACCCGGTATTGGCGGGGTCCGCTACCTAAGCCTAACGATTTGGCGAAGGTACGGATCTTAAAGTGAAAACTTCTTTAGCGGCGTTGTGCACTTTTGGGATGAGTAAAAAATGTTAAACTCGCGTCAGGACACGTGACCCTGACCGTAAGATTTTGGTGAGAATTAAAACTTAAGTTCGCTGCAGCGCTAAAACATTAGTTACCTCTAATTAAACAATTAAAACATGAAGCGCTAGATCGTTCATAGGGCATTATTTTCTCGCGACCAAAACGTTGTAAGCGCCAGGAAATTCTTGGCGCTTACGCGTTTCGTTCAACGTAGTTTATCAACATCGCTGTTAGGTTTAAGCGGCGCAGGGCGCTTGCGCCAGTGTGCGTGTGTGTTTGAGTTTTAGAGATTGGCGATGATAATGCTGGTAATGATGATGGTGAAAGAGTCGTTGAAATTATGGATGAAAGTTGATTTTTCTGAGAGATAAACTTTTTAATGTAAAATAATTGTAATAGTTCTGAAGTGTTAAATTTTTAATTTAATATAAATTGTCATGTTTGTGTACGATAGCGCAATAAATGAATATTGTACTTTACTACATACATGATAGTACTTTTATACTGATAAATAAAGCAATTCGTGTGAAATTATTCCCTAACCATTCCAAAATATTCAAAAATGCACAACGTTCGTGTTCAAGTTTTCACTTCTGCCGGCACTCCCGGAGTGTAAACCGTTTTTTTTACATGGAGCGACTGCCGTCAGACCACTACGCTCCGGAGGGAAAAACCAAACCTTACTGGACAAATGCTGGTCTTCACTACTACGTAATGAAACTATACGCTCTCTAAACAGTAGGCTGAGTATATATATATATATATATTTATACAACTAAATTGACAAACAAGCATGCGGCCCGCATTAGATGGTAAGCGGCTACCGGCACCTATTGGCGCTCGCAACACCACGGGGATGTTACTTCGCGCGCTGCCAATCTTGTAACCTAAGGCTGTTTCGTCACAGTACCCAGTAATTTCTCTGCCATATCTCACTCTTCAAACCGGAACACAGGTATATAAATATAGCTGCTTGGCGGTAGAAATAGGAGAGACAGAGGTAACCACGCAGACGACTTTTGTACAAAGTCTCCCCCTGGTAAAAAATATAAAAGTATATATCAATGTGTTAAATGCATAAATGTTTCTTAGTTTGTATGTCCTTCATTCACCTCAAAAAGCAGCAATGGACAATTGATGACCGAAGAGTGACATTATTATATCCTTAAATCATAATCCGGCGTGAGTATATTAAGACTTCCTTTAATTAAAGCGTATAATAAAATAGTTATCTATATACATACTGTAGAAAGAGCAGTGATAGCCTAGTGGATACAGAACCGCCTGGACCTAGTGTTGATATGTACCACTAAATTCGTGTTTTCGGATATATGTACCTATTTGTTATTATCACTTGCTCGGTGATTAAGAAAAACATTGTGAGCAAACCTACCCATAAAAAATTATATATATATATTTCGAAATCTGATTCTCCCTTTTGGTTGTGGAGGTCGGACGGCAGTCGATCAATGTTAAAATTAGTATATTCGATAAATCTTTATTCTCAGGTAGCGAGCTCTGCCTGTACTAAGGGACTAGGAAACGTGATAATGCTTAGAAGACGTCATCTAATTGGTTTAATTTTATGTTGTTTGATTCTAGGGTGCAAGCAACATGGAGATGTATCACCCCCGTACTAACACGTGGACTCCATTCATGAGAATGGGGGCTCGGAGGTTACAGTTTGGAGTGGCTGTGATGCAAAATAAACTAATTGTTGTAGGAGGGCGAGATGGTCTGAAGACGCTAAATTCGGTATGATCGTTATTGTATGCCGCTGGTACTGATAATCAGTTACATTTGATAAAGAAAGTATGTTATCACTTTCGATAGCAACTTTACATTTCAAATCTGTAAAATGAAAAACAAAATGTTTTGGTTTTTCATTTACCAGAAGTGTTGTATCAGTAAATGATAGATTATTGAACAAGGGCGTAAAACTGGTCATTAAGTTGAAGGTATGTGCCAATAAACAAATTTTCTAACTATACTGCGTCCATTTTATTAAGTTGCTTTTGACAGATCATTCCATCTTTTTCGGATTTGAGAGACACGCGACATTTGATAGTTACCTGTCTCTTTCTCCCTCGTCAAAATGATTAGATACCTGTCAAAAGTTTAATTATAAGATGGACAGTGTTTACTTACATTTTACACTGCATAATTCATTAATTTATGAATTGTTTTACTGCAAATCGTTTGTCTGTTTATTCAGGTGGAATGTTTCGACCTGACGTCCCTCAGCTGGAGTACTCTGGCGCCGATGAATACCCACCGGCATGGTTTAGGCGTCGCTGTGTTGGGGGATGGCCCTAACTCTCCAGTGTATGCAGTAGGAGGTCATGATGGATGGATTTACTTAAACTCAGTAGAACGGTAAAATCTTTTCTGTTGTCTGTATATACCTAGTCTTGCCATAAATACTGAAACAAAGAAAAAAAAACATTTTCTATTGCAAATAACATTTATTACTTTTACAGTGTGTTAGTTTAATACATAAATATAAAACAATTTAAAATATAAATAACTTATTCGAAGTTGTCTCCATTGGCTGCCATACAGTCCTTTAAACATTGCCAGTTATCAATAGAAGCACGCACTCTTTCCATGGGAAAATTCTTCACTGCTAATCGTACGGATTGGTTTAGGGACTCCAAATTATCATGGCGTTAAGAGCAAGCCGTATTCTCTAAAACTGACCATAAATCATAATCCAGCGGATTAAGATCGGGACTAGACGGCGGCCGGTCTTCAGCTCTGATAAAGTCCGAAACGTTCGTTTCCAACCAAGGCTGCTTAAACCGAGCTTTATGACCCGAAGCCGAGTCTTGCTGAAAGGACCATTCTTGGTTATTGAACATGGTGTTGTTAAGGGACTTCACTACCTTCTCAAGAATGGTATCTTGATACACTTGTGCCGATGTTTTGATACCTTTTTCACAAAAGTATGGCTCAGTCACTCCTTGATAGCTAATACCCCACCAAACCATCACTAAAGTCGGATAGTGCCCACGTTGCACTCTGTCGACTAATTGGGAAGCTTTCTTAGAGCTTTGAGCATAAATACGGTCATTTTGTTTGTTAATTGTTGCTCAATTGTAAAAAAATTTTTTTTTTTTTTTTTAAAGCGTTTATTCAAAGCATAATTACCTATTTAAAATATTTACAAATGCTGCATCACGAAAACCCACAGGGTTTATCTGTGTACAGCGAGTCGTTCATCAAACCAAATTATTTACGTAATAGTTTTTGAACTTCCCTTTAACTTTACATAAGTTATATTTAGCATTTTGTAAATATACATTCTGCAACTGGTCTGGCAATTCATTTAGATAAGTTGCAGTAAGATAATTACACGTTCTAGCGCCATATACATTATTTATTTTTGGTAGAAGATATTTATTTTTATGAGATATGTTTCGCAGATGGCTCGGCCTTGTTTTTTTATTTACTATGACCTCCGAATTATCATCTTCGGTTAATATTGAAAATTTAATTTTGTTTCTAATTGACATGACCTTACAATATTTAAACAGCCCATTTTCATCTTCTTTGAATTTGGTCTTTATATTCTTGGGAACGATTATTTTCAAAAGTTTTAATTGTAATTTATAAATATCTTCTATGTATGTTTTGTAAGTTCTACCATAGCTGCTAATTCCGTAATTGATGACAGAGTCAGCAAGAGCCATGTACATAAGCATGAGAGTTTTGTACGGTAATTTATATTTAAGCGTGGTAAGCTTACTAATCACAGACCTTAGCTTGCCACATACGTGGTCCTTATGCGGGCCCCACTTGAACCTGTCATCAATTACGAGTCCAACGTACTTTCTGTGATCTCCCTTTGCGTACCGCTTCAGTAGTTTCGATTTTACCACCCTATTATTTTTTAAATTATCAGTTAAGAAATGACCAGTACGTCTCTTATAAGCTGCAAGTCCTAAGTCATATTTTAAAATACGCGACATGGTTCTAGGTGCTATCTTTGTCTCCCGAGATAAAATCTTTTGCTTTCGGACAGGATTTCTTCAAATTCTTTCCCTTACTGCTTTGACCACCTTTTTCGTACGAGCACTACGTCTTTTTCTGTCACAAACAGAGGAGGTCTCATTGTACCTATTAATAGCCCGGTACACAAACATTTTACTAATACCAAGCGTATGGAGAGTTTTAAAAATTGCATTTGGCTCCATACCTACTTTGTGTAATGCAATCACAGCGATTCGGTTCTCTTTATCACCCCACTCCACGCCACCACCGCAGCTAGCACGGCTATACTCACTCATATACTTGCTGGTGACCTCACTGCCTCACAACGTAACAAATTGCCTTTTTGCTGAGGTTTTCTGTACCATTTACTTCTATTTTATTACTAAACCGCTGGATCTATTTAACAATAATTCAGTTTTAAAAGCCAGGTCAGCCAAGAGGTTAGTAATTCATGTTAATTTATGTGTAAGGGGCATACTATTATCTTTCGAGTCATAACCAACCTCAACCTGCACATGATGCACCATGCTAGTTAACAAATGAGACTTCGGCGATAGAGAGTATGGCGCATCAAAGTAGCCCGACTGGGAAGTAACTACCTCACCAAAGCCGCAGCCAAGCAACATCACCATTGAGGGTTGTTGCCATCCGGTGAGTGAGTGAGCTTTCTTATATGTATGTCATATAGTATACTGTTGTGGGGAAGAGAGGCTGATATTGAAACTATTTTCATATTACAAAAGAGAGCCATCCGCTCTATTTATAACATGGGCTCCAGAGAATCACTTAGAGAACTATTCAAAGAAATAAATATCCTCACGGTTACCACTCAGTACATTTATGAGAACATAATGTATGCTCGTAAAAATATAAATTCGTTTTCAAAATGTAGTGAAAATCTTAGAAGCAGGAATAGATTGCGTATGCCAGTACATCGGCTTGCTAAGACAAATAGATCTTTTCTTGTAAATTGTATTCGATTCTATAACCTAAATCAGTTCTGTCCTTGCCTGACAATATGTTCAAAAGGCACATCAAAAATACTCTATGTAAGAAGGGTTATTACGAGTATAGAATCGATGAATATCTAACTGACAGAGATGTATGGAAATGATTCAGCACATGAATTAATATAACTTTAATTATACCACTTGATATCACTATATGTATACTCATACCATTATTATATTGTAATATGTATAAGATGATTAGAAAAAAAAGACCTATATCGGCAAGATTCTTTTGGCATTTCTTTTTCGCCAATGGTCATTTGAAATGCTGGTAGATTAAAAAAGAGAAAAACTTAAAATAATGATAAGATATAATATTGAAAATGTAAGACGTGTTTAAGTGCCCGTGAGGGTCTTAAGGCAAATAAATATTTTTTATTTAAACCTACTAGGAATTGCTATGTCAGCAGCAGCTGGAATGGGCAACGCACGAACGATCATTTCTGTATCGCAGGCGTTCACAGGCTACGGTAACCACTTTACAGAGTCTACTTCACTATCACGTGGACAGCGTACGCCTCCCGACGTTATTTAAAAAACATAGATTGTTTGTCTTAGCCTGAGCCATTTGTCAATAGGTATAGCACATTTTTGTAGTTTTTCACACGATTCTCTGGCGGGAGCTCCGAGACTATTTTCTCACGCGAGTATTATGCTGGTGTTTTGTATCTGTTCTATGTATTTAATGCTTTCAGTGAATAACCCTATTCAAATTGCCTCGGAAACTCATATCAGAAACAGATACGAAAAGTTTTCGCTCAGATTTCATACACTTTGACTGATAACTTTTCGATTTTGATTCGTACATGGCTTTCCGAGGCAATGTGAATACCCTCACAGGTCAAAGTATGGTGTTCCGATATACGGGTGTCGGCTTAGTTTAGATACCAGTCTCTCACATCCTTTAATTATTTTTTTAATAATAAATTGAATAATGACAATTATTTCATGTGTTCATTGGTAATCGCCTATTTACGTTTTTAAATATACTATTATAATTATATAATACATTTAAAAATATGAAAACGGGCACCCACGTGTAATGGAACGGAGGCCCAAGCTACCGGTGTTCAGGATTCGAGAGTGAAAAATCTCACAATGAGGGCCGTGTCCAGAAGAACCGCCTTTTTATCTGGTTCTTGACCCAACTGCTGAGCGAGTGCCTCTCAAAATGACGTACCAGGACCTTTGCTATAAATTCGTAGGTACGCTGTTACCTCGTGGGACATGTCCAAGTACTTAGAAACTTTCCCCTTCTCGGCCTGCATCATGATGAATTGTGATATGGAGAACATTATATTATTATTATTATAGTTGGGACGCGTGCACGCGCACGTGGACAATGGTGTCAGGCATGGCGGGCGCGCGGTCCACGTGCGGTGTAGCTGCGCTGCGCGGCCGGCTGTTCGCGGTGGGTGGTCGCGACGGCGGCGTCTGCTTACGCTCCGTGGAGGTCTACGACCCCGCCACAAACCACTGGACCAACTGCGCGCCCATGACGCGCCGCCGCGGAGGTGTCAGCGTTAGTATACTGTTTTATATACCACGGGGTACTATTGGACACAATAGTCCTAGTCAGCTAGTCCAGTCGCACCAACCAAGTGGTGGCCGACGGTATATTATAAGAAAACAAACTTTATTTACGATAAGTTTAAGCACGTTAAGTTGTTATTTGGCTGCGTTTTTCTGTGAAGTAGAGGTACTTCCCCAGACGTGCTGCGTTGATGCGCCCTACCTCTCTTAGTATATGCCGATCTCCCCTTTTTGTGCAACTGCCCATCAGCATTTAGTGGCGCGTTTGACTCTTATTTGGCATAGTTGGCTATCCTTGACTCGTGCTCATCGTCTGTCTGTTCCTCGTCAAGGAAAAATTTTAAATTTAAAATTTGTTGATTCGGTAGGTGTCGCATATTGCGGGTAGTCCTCATTTCATTTCGAAACTCCGAAACTTCACTACACTAGTAATAGACGTCACATCTCAAAATTAATTCCCGAGCACTCCTTGGCGCCACTGGAATTCATAATAATTTCACGTCATTTTTATTTATAGCCAGCCCACTATTAGATGTGAATATTATTGACGCACTTGACGTTAAAGTTCGGTGCGACATTCACCGTAGTTCGAAACTATATTTGAACACGTTTATATCATGGATATGGTGACTTGCAAAAGTATTGTTACAGTAAATTTTTGTACGCATCCCACATTTTCCAGTTTAATATAAATTCGTCATTCAGTTTCATTGTGGTTGTATTTTATTGTACCCGCCTGCCTGTCTGTGCAGGTTTGCGCGGCGGGCGGCTACCTGTACGCGCTAGGCGGGCACGAGGCGGCGGCCAACAACGTGGGCGGGCGGCTGGCGTGCGTCGAGAGATACGATCCGGTGGCCGACTCGTGGGTGCTGCTCGCCCGCCTCTCATACGGCAGGGACGCCATTGGCTCCTGTCTACTCGGAGACAGAATCGTCGCTGTCGGTAAGTATTATTTCTATAAACTGTATTTTTTTTTGAGAATTATTTCTAACACAACCCCAACTGATCTTGTAGAAACTTCATTTCGAGATTTTAGAATAATTCTTGTGCAAACATCCGCCTCCAATCACGCGGGCTATGTGCTCGTTTCCTTCCGCCACCGAAATACAACAACTCTATCTATCTATAACTTCACGCCAAATCCCTTACGGGGTAGGCAGAGAGAACCGAGCGCCACGCGACTCGATCCTTACATACCTCACTCGCTTCTTTCACATTCATTGCTCTTTTCATGCACGCTCGCCGGTTTCTAGGGCTCCTGACATCACCTTCTGATAGAACACGATCAATCTGATCATGATAGGTAAGTCTTGGCCTTCCTCGGCTCCTACATCCTTCCACTTTTGCATTGTATATCTGCTTCGTCATTCTTTCATCCTGCATTCTTTCTACATGTCCGAACCAACGGAGCATGCCTCTTCTTATTTTAACACCGACGCTCTCTTTCAGACCAACTCTGCTTCTAACCTCATCATTGCGGATACGGTCTGCAAGCGTTACACCACAGATTTTGCGCAACGCTCGCATTTCAACCGCGTTTATCCTACTTTCATGCTCTCTCTGCCATACCCAGCTCTCGCTTCCATAAGTAAGCGTTGGGACCAGCACTGCATTGTGTATAGCCAGCTGCGGTTTTTACTGCCAAGAAGTTTTCCCAACGCTCCATTCACACTATTCCCAGCACTCACTCGCCTTTCCACATCTGCGGTGTACCTTTCATCCCTGCTGAAAGCGCATCCAAGATATACAAACTCATTCACTTGTTCCAACACTTCAAAACAAATACAACAACCTGACATGGAATTCTGATTTGACTGCTGTCTTCTGTGAAATGAATGTTTTTTCCCAGTCTGCATCTAGTTAATAATCGCCTGTCCATATATGAGTTTACTATATTAATGATACACCTCAAAACCTACGTGTATGCAAAGAAACCCTACTGTATATAAACCCTGGAAAATCGTTGTTGTTTAGGCGGATATGACGGTGTGCAGTACTTGTGCGTGGTGGAGGTGTACGACGCGGAGTCTAATAGCTGGCGGAAACTGGCGCCACTGACCACCGGCCGGGCCGGCGCTGCTGTTGTCGCGGTGCCTCCACCGCGTAATCTCTTCTGATACGCCAACCACCAGCTCCAGGTCTACATTCTCGCTTGAACGAGGTTTAAGTATCCAAATGCTGGAGAAGATTGGTGCTGTTGTGACCGCCTTGGTACCGCCACAGCGCAACATTTATTAGACCAGCCTTCAGGTATTCGTTCTCACCTGAACAAGGTTTTACTAATGGAATTGTCGACATGATGGGCCATTACTTACTCAGAATGGAATTCGAACGCGCATCATTTTCTGATTTACGAGCCAACTCCAGGTATACGTCCTCGCAGAAATGAGGTACCAGTTGGCTCCATCGTCACCAACCATTGATCAAGTCTAAAGCCTGTAGACCAACTAAATTACTGCAGTTGCATGTTTACACCTGTCATGTGGCTCGTACAGGATCAAGGCGCGTATTCTATTAAAATTTCCTGCATTGCAGCAGTCGCGTAGCATTGTAACTGTGAATTCTGCAAATGAACTACCACATGTCTGGATTTTGGTCGTTTAGACAGGTTATAACTTTTAGAAATTTGTCTTCTATAGACCTACGACATTTCCAGGCTTTATTGCCGTTGGTTGCCGGAATAAAGGTGTTTCGGGTTGGAAAGAGCAAGCTGTATCCTCTTATGTCTCCAAAAACATTTCCCACGACAGAAACATTTAATATAATTTGCGCTTGAGAATATTAATTTCACTTTGCAAAAGTGGTATAGGACTTTAGCAAAACTGCAAAAAACTTCTGAAAACAATATACAAATATCAATATAATTTATCAGAATACGATTATATTTCAGTTAACGTGCTATCGCAGTCAACTTTTTTTAACAGAATAGCGGCTCATTTACTACAGCGCTGCGACCATATACGAGTAGCTTAACAGAATAACAAACCATCAAAATATACGCATTTTAACACACGTCACGCAACCAGTGTTGTTTCGGTTTTTTGTAGAATTAAGCTATTGGCACGAATAAGGAATAACCGGTGTAAATGTACGAAGTGGGTTCAACTGCTGGCTCAACCTTTCTCAAATTGGTGCCCTACAACTTTCCGGATACGCTAAAACGCTAACACTGCTCCAGGATTTTTTAAATTAGACGTGGGCGCATCGAGTAGAGGTACGGACGCGAAGTCTAAATACTGGCGTAAGATTGCATTTTTTTGTACCCGCCAGCAGAACGTTCTCGTTCAAACATATCAAAGCACTCGCACACTAGAAATCAAAGTAATGAACTTTATGCCTTTAAATTTATTCGTCAATAAACGTGTACGTGGTCAATTTTTGTCTGTTAATATTTGATCGGGCGATCGGTTAAATATTTAGAACGCTAACAAATCGGCCTCGTCATTTGAACCGAAGAGGAATCTCTTGACACCGGCTCAGAAAATCTATGAACAGAACAATTTGTAAAAAAATTCTACACTGCATTAAAGTTGCAAATTAGGTAACGATATATTTTGATATGATAATGTTTCACTATAGTCTTTACAGCCAAAGCTATTAAGCGATGTGTCAAACGAGGCTCCTGGAAAAATGAGAGTTCACAGCGATATTTAATAAGAATCCGGGCAGCGTCACCTTACAGAAAACTGATGCCAGACAACGAGTTTGTTATGTTTCTGCGAGTAATATACTATTATTTAACGTAAAAAATATTGGATTGGTATGGAACTACCGATATCGTCTGATGAACTAGCAACACCAGCTACCTATAAATAATCAATTCGAAAATGGCTGACAGATCAAGCTATATATCCAGGTATATCGTTACAGTAAAAGTGAGAATTGAATAAATAGATTGAGTTCTTTTTTGTGTGTATATACTTACTAACCAAACAAAACAGCCAAATACAATTGGGTTATGAATTTCCGCCCCATTCTGGGAGTCTTGTCGTGGTATCAAATAACGATAACAGTTTGCAACCAGGCGCTCGGAGATACCTTTATGCCGAATATAGTTGTAGATATTTTATACATATCCTTATTCATCCTTAACAGAGACACAAAATGTAATATTTTAGGTTCGATCTCTAGACTACATAGCGAGACTTAGTATAGTCAAGTATGTAATCATACACTATTTTTCATTAACTTACAGCAATAAGGTTCAAAGTTTTATACCTTACCTTGGTACGTAACTGTATTTGACATCTCGATACTTCTGTCCCAAAGTGTAATAATTTGAAAATAGTACCTGAGATAATGAGGAAATTAAATTAATTTTACATTATTGGTTTATTGAAAATGAATTAGTATGTTTGTCATATATTTGATTCTTTAGTAAAATTCTAAATTGAACTCAGATCTACTTGTTACTTTTTGGAACTACTAGTGAATTCATAAATATAATATTTTCTGTACTTAGATACATTTCACAAAATTTCAGACTTATTACACTTTAGAACTGAGGTATCGGTTTGTACCTAATCCGGCCATAAGTTCTGTTACAAACGAATTTGCATTTATTTTTTTATGAAGTAATGTAATCTTAATAAAACTTATATGTACATATTTATGGGAATCTATGGAAATGAAAAAAAATATTCAATTCGAAATGGCCACCTTAGGCTTCGATACAGGCCTTTAATCTTTCTGGCCACGAATCAATGGATTTACACACTGTTTCCATGGGAAATTTAGCCACTACTTGCTCCAGAGATTTCTTAAGAGACACAACGTCAGCGTGTAGTTTCGAGCAGGCCATGTCCTCTAAAACTATCTATATATAACTTCACGCCAAATCCCTTGCGGGGTAGGCAGAGAAAACCGAGCGCCACGTGACTCGATCCTTACATATCTCACTCGCTTCTTTAACATTCATTGCTCTTCCTAACATCTAAGAGTCATCTTCTTTCCTAAGAGCTCCTAACATCACCTTCTGATAGAACACGACCAATTTGGTCATGGTAAGTCTTGGCCTTCCTCGGCTCTACATCCTTCCACTTTTGCATTGTATATCTGCTTCGTCATTCTTTCATCCTGCATTCTTTCTACATGTCCGAACCAACGGAGCATGTCTCTTCTTATTTTAACACCGACGCTCTCTTTCAGACCAACTCTGTTTCTAACATCATCATTGCGAATACGGTCTACAAGCCTTACGCCACAAATTTTGCGCAGCGCTCGCATTTCAATCGCGTTTACTTTCATGCTCTTTCTGCCATACCTAGCTCTCGCTTCCTAAAGTTAGCGTTGGGACCAGCACTGCATTGTGTATAGCGAGTTGTGCCATCTGGCCCAGGTTTTTGCTGCCAAGAAGTTTTCCTAACGCTCCATTCACACTATTCCCAGCACTCACTCGTCTTTCCACATCTGCGGTGTACCTTCCATTCCTGCTGAAAGCGCATCTAATATATACAATCTCATCCACTTGTTCCAACACTCCATCATCAACCATAATCCTTACATTAGTTCTGGATTCCTCTCTTTCAAATACCATTATCTTTGTTTTCTTCGCATTCTGTAGTAAGCCTTTCTCCATACATTCGTCTTTCATCGTTGTGGCCAGTGTTTGCAGTTCAGATGGTGTATCTGCTAATAACACGGCATGGTCCTCATACAGCAGATAGTTCACCACTAGGTCACCCATGCGCAATCCCACATTCGTTGACCTTATTCTCTGCAGATAACTATCGAGATACAGGATAAACAGCCTAGCAGATATCATGCAACACTGTTTGTCATCAATTTTAACATCAAACCAGGGTGACACGCCACCATCTATCCGCACACATGCTGAGCAATCCTTATAAGTGGCCTGCACAGCACGGAGCAATGAACCGTCAATCCCATAACTCGGCAATATGTCCCATAGTTCTTTTCAAGCACAACCCTATCAAATGCTTTCTCAGGATCCACAAAACCGCAGAAAACCTTCTGGTCTATGGCCAGATGCTTCTCCAATGATATTGCGGAGCGAGAAAACTTAATCCGCACATCCCCCTCCATTTCGGAACCCTCCTTGTGCGTCCCACAGCATTTCATCGGATTTCACCCTCATTCTCCTTTCAATCACCTTTCCATATACTTTTGCTGCTAAGCTGATCAAACTGATGGCCCTATAGCTGGCGCAGTCCATGCGTGACCCCTTGCCTTTATACAAGGGCTCGATGACTGCGCGTCTCCAGTCCATTGGGACCCTTCCAGTTCTCCAGCACAGAGTGCTTAAGTACCAGAAGGCGTCCCGGACGTAAGTGCCACCTAGATTGATCATCTCAGCTGTGATCAGATCAATTCCCGCTGATTTTCTATTTTTCAAGCTTCGTATCGACCATTCGATCTCATCCATAGTTATGCCTTCGTCGGACGCCATCAAAATGGAGTAAACATCCGACTCACTCTCATTGTCAGCGTCCGAGGCATACTCATACATTTCCTCAAATATTTGCTCCACCGTTTTAACACTTCCTGAGTGCTCGCAAGAATGACACCAGCTTTAGACTTTATCTTATCCATTCTAGATGCCGACGAACCACCCCGAGACTTCTTTACCTCTCTCCAAAAGAGTTTGGTATTTGCCTCGAAGTTTTTCGTCAGCCTCTCTTCCTCATTCATAATTTATCTTTCACTAAAGCCTTGGTTTCATTCTTGCATAGATGGTACATTTCTTTGTTCTTTTCTCTCATACTTTCATTTAAGGGCAAAGATGATACGTAATCCAGCCACGCTTTCCTCTTTCTTGCTACCGAGGATTCAACCTCCGCATCCCACAAGGCATCTTCTTTCGCAGTTTTACGTCTCTTTGCGCATCCACATGCTTCTTTTGCACTATCCACCATACTTTCTTTCAAAACTTTCCAACAATCATCCACATCTGAGTCGGAAAGGCTTGCATTTGCAAGTCTTTCACTTACCAGATGCACACACGTTCTCCTTGCACTTTCATCTTGCAATTTTTCGCTCCTTATCCTTTCATGATCTCCGAAAGGGATACACACTCGCCAGTGCCTCCACTTCCTAAAAAGGCCCACAAACCGGCTTACCACCAGGTAGTGGTCCGTCCCATGAGTGGGGCCTCTAAAGGCTCTTGTATCCATTATAACATTTCAAATCAATCACACTTTTTTGGACATTCCTTCTCCATGTATACGTGTGAATATCCTTATGATGAAATAAAGTATTCGACACGAGGAGGTTTCATTCCATACTCCTCTAGAACTGACCATAATTTGTAGTTTGTAGGTTCATATATGAGTTAGACGAGGGCTAGTCTACAGCTCTTATAACGTCCGGAAAATTGGTTTCGAGCCAGGCTTGAGTAGTTCGTGCCTTGTGACCAGGTGCAGAGTCCTGCTAGAAAGTCTACGGTACATTTTTTAAAAGTGTATTGCTGAGAGGTTTCACAATACGATCCGATCTTTTATGGTCGCCCCGATCTTTTATGGTCTTCAACAGAGGAAGTGTTGGTATATCTGTCGATAGTACGATATACGAACATATGGCTGATACCAAGCTTTTGAAGTCTTGAATACGACCGTTGGCTCCCATACCCACTTTGTGCAAATCAATCACTGCAATCTATTTTCTTTAACATCTCATTCCTTATTGTAATTTGATAATAAACGCGAAAAAAATATGTGAAACGACGGGAAATTGAAAGAAGTTTTTAACATAATAAACTCGTTCCTAATTAATAGTTGAAAAAAATAAAAGTTTCTCTGTAACAGCATTTATGGCCAGGCTGGTTATAATGTATTTGTATCATACGTGTATTAAAAAAGAACAAAGTGTCTCCACTTTAGTTTGATCTATTTATATGTTAGCAAGTAGAATCTTAGATTTTTTTCTTAATTGAATGGACAGGGTAATTTCGTATATTTTTTATCTATCTGTCATTTATACCTCTGTGTCAAATCAATTTATCTTGCAATATTTGGCAGTGTGACTACCGAATTGGCAGCGAATGAAATGGTCTCAAATTATTACTTATTTTTATATTAGGCGATGCATATGTACTTAACAAAAATTAATTTGGTATACTTAATTCAACTACCAAAAGCAAAATGGTGTGGTATACCAGAACTTAAGTTAATTGGAAAATTGCACTTAAAAATGTTATAGTGTTAAATGATTTGGTTTTAATCTCAGGGTGAATTTGTTAAGTAATGATGGTATGTCTTAATTAACACGTCCTTGACTAATTCAGTTTACCGAATCAAATGATAAAAAATCTGTAACTAACATTGACAAATTGATCTCAATAATCACTGTGTACTGCAAATTAGAATGTAAATTTAGTTTTTTTAGTATTATTCGTATATTTTGTATTGTATCTAAGACTGTTAGTATGTACGAATTTTGAAATGTAGCCTAATAACAAATTGACGTATGTCAACAATTATAAAGATAAGTGCAGCTATTAGTCCAGTCAATAAAGCGGGAAAATCGACCGAATAAAAAAGTATCTTATAGGAAGATGGATCAAAAAAATTGTTTTTGCATTATCTTCTATGAGTCCTCTAGGTCATTCGTGCCCCCGCCCCAACACCCCCAAAACTCAAAATTAACACCTTTCTCACCCCCCATTATTAAAAAAATTGCAAAATATAGTAATAGTGAAAATTAAGGACTGAAAATGTCCTCTAGTAGGTTTTCGGGGTTGCTGATCACGAATCCGCCATTAGTTTTCCGGAAAAATCACACGGGGAGCGGAAAATCGGAAAAAATGGTTAATTTTCCTACTTTATACTGCTTTCTTCGGTGTTGTCAAATTGGGCTCGCACCTGAAGATGAATAATGATGTTTCTGATGGCAAGACGTAAATTTCGAAAAACTGGAAAATCTTCGGAAAACTGTGGAAAATCTGGTATAAGAAAATTTTAAATTTTAACGATATTAGCGTGTAACAGGTTATTGAGTTTCTTGGCTCGCCGATCATGAATGTGCCATTAGTTATCCGGAAAATCCACATGGGAAGCGGGAAATGTTTTTGATATGACCATGATATATAAAAAAATATATTTTCATCAAGACATATACTTATTTATTAATGTATGTATGTATTTTATACTACATTTTCCACTTTCTCTGCCGTTTTTCATAAATTAATTTCGTTTAACTTGTACGTAGCACTGGATGGCAATTTAGAGCACGTTATTATCAGTAGAGAGAAAAAAAAAGTATATTAATAAACAAAAAATCTGAAATTCCACTTTTCAAGGTGATATTTTGATAAATTGATAGCACATTCATGATCAGCGACCCAAAAAACCCATATGTTGACCTGCTACACGCTCATATCGCCTAAGTTTGAAATTTTCCTATACCAGTTTTCCACAGTTATCAGACTTTTTTGATAATCTTATTTCGTTTAACTCGTTCGTAACACTGAACATTAATTTGGAGCACTTTAGTATCAGTAACAACGAAAAAAAAAAAGATTTTCCACTTTTCATGGGGAATTTTCCAGGAAACTGATAGCATATTCGTGATCAGCGACCCAGAAAACACATATAATGACCTGCTACACGATCATATCGTGCAAATTTAAAATTTTCTTATACCAGATTTTACCAGTTTTCCGAAGTTTTTCCACAGTTTTTCGAAATTTACGTCTTGACATCAGAAACATCATTATTCATCTTCAGGTGCGAGCCTAATTTGACAACACCGAAGAACGCAGTAAAAGTAGCAAAATTAATAAAATTTTCCGATTTTCCGCTCACCGTGTGATTTTTCCGGAAAACTAATGGCGGATTCGTGATCAGCGACCCCGAAAACCTACCAGAGAACATTTTCAGTCCTTAATTTTCACTTTTACTATATTTTGCATTTTTTTTTAAATATAGGGGGCGAGAAAGGTGTTAATTTTGAGTTTTGGGGGTGTTGGTGGGGGCTAGTCACTTCGCTTGATAGTCACAAATGACCTAGAGGACTCAAAGAAGGACATGCAAAAACAATTTTTTTGATCCATCTTCCTATAAGAAACTTTTTTATTTCCCCGCTTTATTGACTGGACTATATGAGAATATAGTTGTAATAATATGTAGGAAAAAAAATTGTGAAAGTGGCCCCCAACGATAGGTAGTATTTTGGTTCAGAGGCTATTTGTGGCAAGCCGCATGTCTGTTTTCTATAAAGAGGCTCCCTGCGGCCTCAGTAAAGGGGTATAGGATAATTAGGGCACTTGATACTTTTTTTGACATAATTATCAATGCCCGCATTAAAGCGTTAGCTTTTTTAGTGGCGTGAAATGTGGTTATATTATGCTTATTAATCATCAGCCGAAACGCTGGGCTCCGCTATCGTAGAGTTTTATAGCTTTTGATTATACGCAGCAGTCCTAAATATCTTCTACTATTACTATGTTGACGGTTTCATCAAACATTATCATTTAACAGTGATTTCGGCCAGCCTATCTGATTATTTCGAATAGATGAGTAAATATAATTAAATTTTTTCATAGTGCATTTGTTCAATAATTAAATGCTATAATTAATCACAATCCCTGAATTGGAAATTATGTGTAGATAATCAGCCAGAGTAAGCAAAATAAATCTAACTATTTCAACAATTCACAGTTTCGATAGATATTAATATATGTACCGAAACTAGTTTTACACCAAGTGAATGAATAATACCGACCAAAATTAGTTTGACGTCTACTACCAACAATTAAGCAATCATTTTTCATTCAGCGACGGATCCCAAATAAGGTGGGTTACATAAATTTTTATAATGCGAGACTTAACGCGTAATTTAGGTAAAAAATATTACCTTTGTATTTCCTGACGATTCAGCTGCGTTGTATCAGCCGTGGTCACGAGCGGACGCCGCCTAATATTTTTTACCAAAATTACGCGTTAAGTCCCGCATTCTATAAATTAATGTGGGTTACTCTGTAAGCAAAACTTTTGTATCCTAAATATACCATTTTTGCGCACACAGACTCACTTTTGCTGTGTAATCACATTACAATATTAAAAATTTATTAATGAACTTTTTTTTATATACAATATCGGAAGGCATACGACCTACCTGATGTAAAGCGGTCACCGTAGCCTATGAACGCTTACAATATATTAAGTATCACGTGCACGATGCCTCCTATGCTGCTATCACAGCAACTCCTTATGAGCTTACTGGTAACTTCGCTCACACACAACACCCCTCTAGGGAGTTGTTATTTGGTTGCGGTTTTCTGTGAGGTAGAGGTACTTCCGTAAACGGGCTGCTTTGATGCGCCCTACCTCTCTGAAACCTACAACTGAACTAAAAGCATTCAATAATTCTGCTTTAGGCCACTGAGTGCCGTGGTGTTGCTATTGCACGACTGGTGCTGCTTTAATGGAACGAATTGAATAATTTAGTTTTTAGGAAGGCTAATAAATGGTGCGGTACGTATTTTCAACATTGTTATGACATGTGTTTTTGCTTCCGAAGTTTCCGAAAATTATTATATTACTATATTACAGTAATATATTATAACAATTTTATTTTAAAGATATGTAACTAAAGGGTACGCAGTTATTTGCACATATGAATGAGCTTGAATATTACATATAGGCATAGGACATTTATTGCCCAAATAATGCATTAGAGCCATGGGCGCGATGCTATCTGACGAGTAGTGTAAGCTATTTAAGAGTTTTGCTTTCTTGCCGCTTCCAGCTCTTAGCTTCATGAAATTTGTAAATTTCCAAAAATCTGTTAAAACTTTCAGGGGACAAAGCATGATAGAAAAACTTGTATTGTCCAATAATCTAAGGTTGGCTAATATGTAAACAATTTTAATATAAACCAAAATTTTAACACACTTAACTGACTCTTTTTTTAATGCAATTATAATAATTTATTTTGTACTCGAGCGGCGTACACGTAGGGAGCCTCAAATATGTGCAAGTATTAGTGCGTGCTTCCATTACGCAGTTTTTGGCCGATCCCTTAAGGGGCAATTCAGCACCCACTCCTAGTTATTTTCATTGTACCAGTGAAACTGCGCGCTTATGCTGCAAATATTAATTAAAAGTGAGATGAGTATAGGGGTCCATTCTGTGATGTTAGTGCTAGGAAAACCGCTAGATGATAGTGAAAATTATATTGACTGTCGTGTCATGCGTACAGTTATGTCGTGGCATGTCAAGCTAACACCAGTGTTATGCCGCACGCAATAGAAAATCGAAGTGCATGTTTGAAAAAACTTGCTGTACCGGTAAGTGTACCTCGTGCTGGTGACTATACCCCCCACTAAATAATTGTAACCATGCCTATGGTCGTCGTTAGGTGTATTAATGAATTGTCTTTGTTTGATCTGTATACAACTTCTTATAAGATTATACGGTTATGGTTTTAGTGAATATAGGTTAAGAATTGTATTGATACCAATGTATTATTTTTTTGTACTTACTATTTATATGAATTAAATAAAAACCCAACATGTAGAAATTGGACATTCTGTTTTAATCGTATTATTCCGAATAATAATTTAATAATCAATAGAATCGGGTATTATTTTGCAAAAGTCAAATTTACAGACAATTGGATCTGTATTCTATGGTACTTTTCGCCAACAGTTGAATTCATGGAACTAGCACTGGTTACATGAATCTACTAACGGTAGGGGGCGAATGTCGGTCAAATACAAAGTAGTTGAAGTAGATCAAATCGCTCGTATATATATATATATATATATATATATATATATATATATATATATATATATACACTTATTAGTTATCATACAAACATTTTTGCATACTTTTACTCAATGTGTGTATATTAAATTACATCAATAACTTCACCAGGCCTGTGTCGCTCTGGTATCATTTCATCATCTATAAGGCGTAGCGTTGCCCCGACAAATGAATAACATTTTCGTAGGTTTTTTATAAATTCAGGCAAGGAAGAATTAGCTAGTGTATCGATAGAAATATTTGTCCTACGTGGGTATCATTGAAAATTAAATAGAAACTAAAAAATATAATTGTGTAGAAACTTGTAATGACAATCTATACTATTGTTAACAAAGTGGAAAAATGCATTGCGAAGATTGTCTTGTTTTGTTGATATGAAATTCTTTAATGAGCTTCTATCATTAGCTGCACAGCGCTTACGTTGCGTTCAATGATCACCGTAGAAGAAATAAGTAAAAAATACATCTGAAAACAACGTCGAGCAGTCATAGCCCGTGAATACAGAACCGGCCTATTGTCCTCTCGTGGGCATGTAACACTATACTCGTGTTATCGATTTTTCTCGGAGATCTGGTTTCTTCTAGGTGGTGCAGGTCTATGTAACAACCAGTATCTTCGCCAAATCCTTAGGCTTAGGTAGCGGACACCGCCAATCCTAATGGATTAGAAAATTGGATAACGCTAGGAAGAAGATATCGGAAAACAACACTGACGCTTTTAGTCATATGCAATCATGTGATCTAATTAACTAGGCTTGTAATACTGCAACGTCATAATATCAATTTTGTATTTCTTGTTAAAAAGATAAAAAATCTTTATTTGCCACTGGGCCCTCGCGGGCACTTGACACGTCTTACATTGTTTTGAATCATAATTTTATTGTATCTTATTCAATTTTCTTATTTTACTTTATTCCTTTTTTTTAATCTACTAGCATTTCGGAAAGACCTTTGGCGAAGAAGAAATGCCGAAAGAAACTTGCCAATATAGGTCTCTTTTAAAATTGTCAATTAGATATTACAAAAAAAAATCGCATAAGCATATTGGTACAATAATGATATCAAATGGTAAAATTAAAGATTATTAAGGACAGGTAGTCTGTGCTGAATTATTTCCAGACATCTTTGTCAGTTACTTATTCATCAATTCTATAATAAGCCCTTTTAGATAGTGTATTTTTAATGTGATTTTGGAATACATTGTCAGGAAAGGACAGAACTGTTTCAGGCAACTTATTATAAAAACGAATACAATTTACAAGAAAAGATCTACTAGTCCTAGCAAGCCGATGTACCGGCATGCACAACTTGTTATTACGTTTTTCGCTGAAGTTTTAAAACGAGTTTTAAAACTTCAGCGAAAAACGTAATAACATTTTTACGGACATACATTATGTTTTGGAAAGTTCTGAAAGAAAGTATGGTGGACAGTGCGAAAGAAGCATGCGGATGCGCAAAGAGACGTAGAACACTGAGAGATAATGCCTGGTTGGATGCAGAGGTTGACTCCTCCGTGGAAAAACAGAGGAAAGCGTGGCCTATCATCGCTCCACCAGAGTAATGGTATAAAAGAAAAAAAGAAAGAAATAAACCGTTGAAGCGTGAAAGACTACTTATGAATGAGGAAGAGAGGCTAGCGAAGAACTTTGAGGCAAATACCAAGTTCTTCTGTAGGTAGGTAAGAAGTTTCGAATTGGTTCGTCAGCATCCACAATGGACAAGATAATATGTAAAAGCGGTGGCATTCTTGCTAAGACTCAGGAAGTGTTAGAACGGTGGAGTGAATATTTTAGAGAAATGTATGACCAGGACGCTGGCACTGTGAATGATTCTGTGACTGACTCGGTAGTGGCAGCGTACCATGGATGAGATTGAATGGTCGATACATCATAATCATCATTTCAGCCTGTATTCGTCCACTGCTGAATATAGGCCTCCCCTTTAGAGTGTAATTCGTCTCGATCCTGTGCCACCTGCATCCATCGACTCCCTACAAACCTCTTAAGGTTGTCGCTCCATCTAGTGGGGAGGTCATCCCACACTGCATGCACCAGTACAGGGACGCCATTCGAGAACCGTTCTTCCCCAGCGGTTGTCGGTTCTACGAACTATGTAGCCGGCCCATTGCCACATCAGCTTGCTTGTCCTGTGGTATGTCGGTTACCTTAGTTCTAGTGCGGATATCCTCATTTCTGATTCTATCACGCAGAGAAACCCCGAGTATAGCTGTTTCCATAGCATGTTGAGCGACTTTGAGCTTCCCCTTACGGCCCACAATGAAGGGCTACGTCTCAGTTCCGTATGTCATCACTGGCAACACACTGTTCGAAGACCTTACTCTTCAGGTGTTTTTGGACGAGACGATGTGTGGAAGTTTCCCGAATGCTGCCCAGCCGAGTTGGATCCGTCTGTTGACCTCTCGGTCGAAGTTGGATTTACCAAACTGAATAACCTGTCCTAGGTAAACATATTCGTCAACAACTTCGAGCATAGTGCTTCCAACCGTTACTGGCATAGGTGTAACATGGACATTCGACATGATCTTTATCTTGTCTATGTTCATCTTGAGACCTACCTGGCTGGAAACACTATTGATGTCATTGAACATAGCGCTAAGTTCCTCCTGCGATTTCGCCATGAGAACTATATCGTCAACAAATCGAAGCTGATGTATTCGCCATTGATATTTATACCGTATCCTTTCCAGTCCAAGAGCTTGAAGACATCTTCCAATGTTGTGAAGAGTTTCGAGAATATGATATCGCCCTGTCTTACACCTTTTTGCACTTGAATCGGTTTCGTACTCGGATACACATCGTAGCCATACTGTACAAGCACTTCAACGCGTCGATGTACCGATAGTCAATTCGGCATGGCTGGAGAGACTGTAGCATCGCCCATGTCTCAATGGAATCAAAAGCCTTTTCGTAGTCAACATACGCCAAACATAACGGCAGATTATACTCCTCAGTCTTCTGTATAATCTGGCAGGGTATGTATGTGATCCACGGTGCTAAAGCCGTTTCGGAATCCGGGTTGTTCGGGAGGCTGGAATTCATCAAGTCTGCGTGCGAGACAGTTTGTGATGACTCTCGAAAACAGTACAAACAAAAAGTATAAACGCGGCTCAGAAGCGATATCGATATATATAGTTCATCAAAAGGGTCTTATCACCCTTTTTGAAGAACAACATGAAATAAAATGAATGGTCGATACGAAGTTTTAAATATGGAAAGTCAGCGGGAATCGATATCCTTCTGGTTTTTAAGCAATTTATGCTGAAGAACCGGAAGGGTCCCGACCGATTGGAGACGTGCAGTATCGTGCCCTTATAATTATTATAAAGTAAAGGGATCATGTATGGACTGTGTCAACTATTGGGCCATCAGTTGGATCAGCTTAGCAGCTAAAGTGCATAGACGTAATAAAAAAGTCAGACGGAATCTCGCTGAGAAACAAGTGAAGCACCACAATGGCGGCATGTAACTATGTGTGAGTGTCAAGTGGGTTGCCAGATGGAAGAAAATTTCCCATTTCTTTAACTAAAAAGAAATAAAAAATTATATGAGTCGTTACTATCTTCGAAACTTGAATTTTATGGACCGATGATTTGTAACTTGTGTTGTTTAAAATAGGTATTGATGAAAATAAATTAAACACGTGAAATATAACATTCCATATTCCTTTTATTATGTAGGACAAACAGATATACTTATTTGAAATAAAAAATGCCCAAACAAATACACCAATTTTAATGACCAGACGAGGCTCTGGCGAAAGAGAGGTAGGGCACGTTAGCCCGACTGGGGAAGTACCTCCACCTCACAGAAGACGGCAGTCACTCCTCACACTCCTCAAAATGTATACTGCATATTACACTGGATCTAGATGGAATCAAGCCGCTTTCTTTTCTGGACTCTCTTATGATTTGTACCCAACATTCTTCCATGCATCGTTTGACGATGGAAATCTAAAAATATATTAAAGATATGAATTGTACCTAGTTGTTCAGTAAAAGAATCATAGGATGTAAGTTTATATGTCTGTTTAAACAAAATTAGGTATCTGAATTAAGTAAGAATTACAAGAGAACAAAAGAAAAATGATCTCCCACACATTTACGCTAATTTGGAAATATGAGTTATGGCAACACCGGTCGATTTATTGTTTTCAAAAATTAATTTAAGTGAAAACGATTAGTTGATCAGAAAAATTACTTGCTTACCTATGAAAAGTAATCCCTTGGCTTTTTTTTAATTGTACCACTATGGTTCCGACTGCTCTTCACTACGCACGACGACATTATTATTATTTTTCGACAAGGTTATCACGCGGCGAGGTGTCGGTGCGTAATGGCGGGCGGTAGACTTACTATGGTGTGAATGTGTGCGTGTCGGCTCGTACGTATAACGACTGACTTACTATGGAGTTGCTTCAGTGTTTAGTTCGCGAGACGGTGTCTGCTTTTTTTATTACGTCTATGCTAAAGTGTATGAAAAAATTGTTGAATGAAAAAGAGGGTGATCTGCTCCATACTGTGCAATCCATTGAGGTTTGTACAGAATGCGCACGGGTGGACAGCAGCTTATCGCCCTGGTTTGACAACAACATTGGTGTCAGACAGGGATGCGTGCTGTCGGTTCGGCTATTCATCCTGTATCGGGACAATTGTCTGCAGAGAATAAGAAATATGAAAATGCGAATGGGTGACTCAGTGATCAATTGCCTGCATTATACAGATGACGCGGTATTAACAACAATGAAAGATGATTGTATGATGAAAGGCTTACAATTAAATGCGAAGAAAACCAATATAATGAATTTGAAAGACAGACAACCAGAACGAACACTGGGATTACCGTTAATGGTGTAGTGTTGGAACAAGTGGATGAAATTGTATATCTTGGATGCGCGTTCAGCAGGGATGGAAGGTACACCGCAGTCGTGGAAAGGCGAGTGAGTGCTGGGAATAGTGTGAATGGAGCGTTGGGAAAACTTCTTGGCAGTAAAAACCTGACCCAGAAGGCACAGCTGGCTATATACAATGCATTGCTGGTCCCAACGCTTACTTATGGAAGCGAAAGCTGGGTATGGCAGGGAGAGCATGAAAGTAGGATAAACGCGGTTGAAATGCGAGCGTTGCGCAAAATTTGTGGCGTAACGCTTGTAGACCGTATTCGCAATGATGAGATTAGAAGCAGAGTTGGTCTGAAAGAAAGCATCGGTGTTAAAATAAGAAGAGGCATGCTCCGTTGGTTCGGACCTGTAGAAAGAATGCAGGACGAAGCAGATATACATTGCAAAAGTGGAAGGATATTGGAGCCGAGGAAGGCCATGATCAAATTGGTCGTGTTCTATCAGAAGGTGATGTCAGGAGTCTTAGAAACCGACGAGCGTGCCTAAAAAGAGCAATGAATGTTAAAGAAGCGAGTGAGGTATGTAAAGATCGAGTCACGTGGCGCTCGGTCCTCTCTGCCTACCCCGTAAGGATTTGACGTGAAGTTATAGATAGATAGACAGGCTAAATAAAATCATTTAAGTATACAAAATCTATGTAGACAAATATGCCATACTATGCCCTCAACAAAATAAAAATTAAGACATAATTAAATTCACAGAACTCTTCACGGACCTCACCCTAATTCATTCAAAAACTGGGCCTTTTCAAGGCAATTATAGAGTTCCGTAACAAAATGTTACGATTTTTTTGTAGAATGACTTAAGAAGAATGTTTAGTTGATCAAAGTACGTTACAACTATAATACTGCGACTGTTCGATTTTTAATTAATAATTATATTTTTATTTAGAGAAAATATGGTCTATGAACACATATTGTTTTTTATGTAACGTCGGGAGGCATACATGCATACGGCCCGCCTGATGTTAAGCTGTTACCGTGGCCTATGAACGCTTGTAATACAATAAGTATCACTCACACAATACCTCCTCTGCTGGTAACACAGCAACTGCAAGGTGGAGGTACTCCCCCAGACGGGCTGCTTTGATGCGCCCTACCTTTCTTAAAGCATTCTGACCAAGACGGACTGACATGTTCATGCACACGCATGATTATCTTGTGTGGGAATTGAACCCACGAGCGTTGGTGTCAAATAAAAAATCCGATGCCGATCCTAATGAAGAATTAAGAAATGAGCTGTCTTTATTATATTTCATAATATGGTAAAACATAAACAAAATAATAACACAAGAACACGAAAAAGTGGTACTGTAACCACTATATCCTAGATATTCCGAAATAAAATTACAATTATGCCGCCCGTGTTAAATTATAGTGTTTTTGTTTGTCTAGTAGTTTTATATAAACATTCTTAAGTTCATATTTACAATATGAACTAAATCTTTTGAGGTCAATAAATAATGACGACTGTTTGCCACAACCAAATCGGATTAGGAAGCTGTCACTGTCACAGACAAAATCTGTCTCAATCCAAATCCAAGGAGGCATCCATCTCCATCGTCAGTGTCGCCACTAACTTCCTCCTACCTTTAGTCCTATTTTTTTGTTTCGCTGTATATAAATTTGAGACAAGCGACGAACATTATTAAAAATATTACCATGTCCATGTTGAAGACGAATATGCTGGTACGTATTACGTGCTGTTACATGCCGCATTTATTCTTTTCTCAAGTAAATTGTTGTATATTACGTAATATTTTCAGGTGCGCTCACTGAACACCTCAGCAACCGCTGCTCAGCTTATAAAGCCTCCTATACAAGTATTTGGTTTGGAGGGTAGATATGCCTCGGCTTTATACTCGGCAGCTTCAAAAAAGAAGAATTTGGACGCCGTTGAGAGTGAACTCTCTAAATTCCAACAGGACATCAAAAGTGATGCTAAATTGAAAGAATTTATTCTCAATCCAACACTGAAAAGGAGTCTTAAATCTGACGCTCTGAAAGCAGCCGCAACAGAGGTAGGCCACTTGATGTATATTCGTAACATTTATTTGTAGAAGTTAGGTTATGTCATTGGTATACATTTTATGGTAACATGATTATGATGGAAAGCTAATAAGCTTTCAAAGTACTAGTTAGTCTAAGAGTTATAATCCTTATACTCCTTAGATACTCTAAATTGTAACTGATAGTAAAAAAAAAATTAAGTAGTATGGAATGCATGAACCATTGAAATGATTATCATAGTACATACTAGATAGATACACAGATGTACAAATAACATTACTAGGTTTTATTTGCAACAAAGGAATGTCAGTGACTTGATTCATTTATGAGATCTCAATTCTCATATCGCCATCCTAGTTTTGTATGAGACCCAAAATTAAGAAGACTTATATTGAATGAAAACTAAGCTAAATCCAAGTCAGTATCACTATTGATATACATAATGAAATAATCTGTTAGAAATGTTTCAGCTGTAAACATAAATATAGATAGTTAAATGGTCAAATAAAAATATTCACTGTGTAAAAAAAGTCTCAAAGCAAAATTGCTTGTAGTAATTATTATTACATTGTCTTCTTCGCATTATACAGTTTCGTAATCCCTTATCATTGGTGGGGTCCATTACCTAACCCTAAGGATTTGGTAAAGATACTGATTTCAACATGGAATGACTACCGTCAGCCCTTCACAACCTGAAGGGAAAGCCATATCTTTCTGAGGTTAAATCACAAGTCTTTCAAAATATAATTCCCTGAACATGTGGGTTATCCTCACAATGTTTCCATGCACCGCCGAGCAAATGATAAATATGTACATAAAACTGAAAACACAAATGTAGAGGCACATGCCCTCGCTAGTATTCGAACCGGGGACCAGTTGGTCAATAGGCCAGTGCCTTATGCACTGTGGGCAATCACTGCTCTCATTATTATTACATTGTATTTGTGCTAATAAGTTGGTGCAGCACTAATAAATACTATCTAAATATGAGTAATATTTGCACTCTAACAGTTCCATGCTCTATTATGAACTCAGACTGCAATTTTGACTCGAAATTACACCACAGTGTATACTAATCTGTCTGTTGGTGTGAGACATACTGCTTGCGGAAAGGGTCTGATACTATTTACACGGGTAGAACCAGGAGAGCTGAGTGTGTATAAGCACATGGAATGTGTGAGTTTGATTGAAAGATCACAGATGAGATGTTGACAATAACTTGAGAATGAAAAAGATAAAGTACAATAATGTATAAAGTAAATGCAGAAATCAAAGTGTTAATGAAAGAAGTGTGAAAAATTATCATGCTTGGTGAAAATAGGCTGTGAAAACTTAGTAAATTTGAAACTGTTTTAGTGGTAGGTAAAAAGTCTTGAGCTGATTTGACTTGTTTAACCCGCTTCTAGAATGGTTAAAATAATATCTAAACTTGTGTCATTCTTCTAAAAACACAGAATTTGTTCGAATTCTGGAGTAAATACTTTGGGCAATATGTTTAGGATGCTGACACTGGAGGAGTCTGTGACTCACTACAAAATTCACTCTTTAATATTGTCTCAGATGACATAATTAAATTAAGTGGTGCCAATATTTATTGGTCTTTCTTAACCCGTTGAGGCCCGTGTGGCTGAATTCCGCTATGCGCGTTACTGCGCCAAGTATATAACGGGCATCAAGGCGTCAATATAGATGCAGCTGAGTTGATCAAACTAGGTGGCACTTACGTCTGGTACCCTTTTTGGTTCCTGTTTATGCTGCAAAACTGGGAACGTCTCGATGGATTGGAAATGCCCCGTTATCTTAACAGAAAAAGAACCTTGTAGAAAAGGCAAGGGTACTCGCATGGACTGCGCAAGCTATAGGGCTATCAGTTTGATCAGCTTGGTTTGTTTGTGTATGAAAAATAATCAAGTCTTTCCAAATATCCTCATCCTGACAATGTTTTTCTTCACTGTAGAGCAAGTAATAGTTACAAATGTTTCCATCAATCCGAAAAGAAATTTAGTGGTACATGCTGGGATTTCAAACCAGGGAACTTTTGCTCAATAAGCCGGTTCCGTATCCACTGGACTATCACTGCTCTTACTAAGCTAATTCTCTCTCTAAATACATGAAATAAGATATTTCTATCTATTTCTGAGATTTTCTGCAGTTTATGAATTTTGTAAAAGTATTAAATGATTCTTGCTGTTTCACCAACTCGTGAGTAATTGCAGCAAAACCTCTCTCAGTTAATGCCAAACTGTGAAACTTATTGTAGGGCATAATTTCGTTGTTACATTCTAAATTTGTAAAGCCGGGAGTAGAGCAGTAACGTTTTTGGGCATACGACCATTGAGGCAAATCAAAATGTTGAACAGATTTTAATCTCTCTAGTCTATGAGTTTCGGTTTTAGGCATGGCAGGCACTATAAATAAGCATAGTATTAATGTTTAATTAAAAATTCTCCCGAAGAGCGATATTCACGTGAGTGCTATTTTCCATCTCTGAAATGCTGTAACGCCTTGGGTTGACCGCCTTTATTTGTTGGACAGCCAGAGCTGGCTCCATTTCTGGATATAAATCACCACTGCTATTCAAAGACAGGATATCATCCTCAATGAGGTATTCGTCCTCTGGGGTAATTGGGTCTCGAGGGCTATGACCCTCACCATAATCTGTAAAAGTTTGTAAATTTTTTTGAATACTGCTAACCTGCTGTGCCAAAGACGTAAAAATTTAACTGCACTTGTTGATCGAAGCTTTGTTTTGCTGGAGCTGCCGATGGTAGTCTAACCTCTGGGTAATCTTCGTTTTACTCCATCTCCTACTCACGATTATTCACAAAAACATATATTTACATAACATTTATGCTTTTTTTTCAAG
Source organism: Pyralis farinalis (assembly GCA_947507595.1). NCBI lineage: Eukaryota > Metazoa > Arthropoda > Insecta > Lepidoptera > Pyralidae > Pyralis > Pyralis farinalis. The sequence goes on from OX382273.1 coordinate 16,506,460, forward strand.
TTTTCTCGCTCCGCAATATCGTAGAGAAGCATCTGGCCATAGACCAGAAGGTTTTCTGCGGTTTTGTGGATCTTGAGAAAGCCTTTGATAGGATTGTGCGGAAGGAACTGTGGGACATATTGCCGAGATATGGGATTGACGGTTCACTGCTCCGTGCTGTGCAGTCCACTTACAAGGATTGCTCAGCATGTGTGCGGATAGATGGTGGCATGTCACCCTGGTTTGATGTCAGAATTGGTGTCAAATAGGGTTGCATGCTAGCTGCTAGGCTGTTTATCCTGTATCTCGATAGTTGTCTGCAGAGAATAAAGTCAACGAATATGGGATTGCGCATCGGTGACCTAGTGGTGAACTGTCTGCAACGATGCCGTGCTATTAGCAGATACACCATCTGAACTGCAAACACTGGTCACAACAATGAAAGACGAATGTACGGAGAAAGGCTTACTACTGAATGCGAAGAAAACAAAGATAATGGGTATTTGAAAGAGAAGAATCCAGAACTAATGTAAGGATTACCATTGATGATGAAGTGTTGGAACAAGTGGATGAGTTTGTATATCTTGGATGCGCTTTCAGCAGGGATGGAAGGTACACCGCAGATGTGGAAAGACGAGTGAGTGCTGGGAATAGTGTGAATGGAGTGTTGGGAAAACTTCTTGGCAGTAAAATCCTGAGCCAGAAGGCACAACTCGCTATACACAATGCAGTGTTGGTCCCAACGCTAACTTATGGAAGCGAGAGCTGGGTATGGCAGAAAGAGCATGAAAGTAGAATAAACGCGGTCGAAATGCGAGCGCTGCGCAAAATTTGTGGCGTAAGGCTTGTAGACCGTATTCGCAATGATGATGTTAGAAACAGAGTTGGTCTGAAAGAGAGCGTCGGTGTTAAAGTAAGAAGAGGCATGCTCCGATGGTTCGGACATGTAGAAAGAATGCAAGATGAAAGAATGACGAAGCAGATATACAATGCAAAAGTGGAAGGATGTAGGAGCCGGGGAAGGCCAAGACTTACCTACCATGACCAAATTGGTCGTGTTCTATCAGAAGGTGATGTCAGGAGCCCTAGAAACCGGCGAGCGTGCATGAGAAGAGCAATGAATTTTAAAGAAGCGAGTGAGATATGTAAGGATCGAGTCACGTGGCGCTCGGTTCTCTCTGCCTACCCCGCAAGGGATTTGGCGTGAAGTTATATATATATATATATATATATATATGCTTTTTATTTAAGTATTTAATAATTATAATATTTAAAATATCAACCAATGAGTTAGAATAGAAGGCACTGGAATGCTTGCCTGGTGGAAGGGGCACGATAGTGGGGAGATTAATGTAGGTAGGATGCTGTAAATGGGTAGGTATAGTTGTGACCATTCGGTGGGGGGACAGTGTTGCCACTCACATATTAGGCTTCGAATTGCGGTACAGTTGTTCAATGACCAAATTGGTTGTGCTGTATATTGTGATTTCAGAAGAACCGGCAAGCGTGCATAAAAAGATCTGAATATTATTAAAAACGAGTGAGGTGTGACGCTCGATTCTCTCTGTTTACCCCTATGGTGAAGTTCCCAGACTATTAACTTATAAGATATTCCTTTAAGTTAATTCGAGGACTTTTGGTCAATCAACTGGAAGTACCTTCTTACACACCACTACTCGTGTTAGTATGCTTGTATGCCTCTCGACGTATAAAAAAATACAGTAATTTAAATATTATATTTTTGTTCAATAAATAACCCACCTTCAATTTGCCGACGATATAGTTCTCATGGCGAAATCGCTGGAGAACCTTAACTCTATGCTTTATGACCTCAATAGTGTTTTTTTTTTATACAACGTCGGGAGGCATACAAGCATACAGACCACCTGATGTAAAGCGGGTACCGTAGCCTATTAATGCTTGCGATATATTAAATATCACTCGGGGGATGCCTCCGCTGCTGCTTACACAGCAACTCCTTGGAAGCTTACTGGTGACCTCACTCACACGCAGGAACACAACAACCCTCCACGAATAATAGTCTTCAATAAGAGGTGGGTCACCTCTTATTGAAGACTATTAAAGCAAGTGACTATTTTATAATTACTAATACTTAGTGACATTTCACTTTTATTTCACCAATGCTCAGTCAAACATAAAATATCAATGTTATATTTTTCCATAAAAAATTGTACTACATTTTCACAGCCAGGAAAGCAAAATATTTTGGTGTACAACATTTAAGTTTTGCTTTCCTTTTGTCTCATTGAGCAGTTTAAATCTGCATTCAAAACAATAAAATTAGTTTTAGTTTGTTGTTTACAATGTAAACCGTTAAGACTATTGACATTATAAGCCAATAAAGTGGATATCTTAGTTCTATATTTATTTGAAAGATATAATATATATTTTTCCAAATAAAAGTCAGTAATAAATTTATTAGTATCAAAAACTACAAAATTGTCATTATGACATGTCAAGTGGTATAATAAGTTGTTAATATTGTATATGTTACTATTCCATTTTGGTGTCTGGCAACATGTAGTAGTGCGTATAACAATATCCTATTTACTTTTAAATGGTGCAGTTTATCCAATTCACTAGTTATATCTTTTTTTTTGAACTCCTATACTATTTCCTATTAAAAGAACAATAGTAGGTTCGTCATCCACCTGTATATTCATAATTTTGTCTATAATTTGGCTATATGGTGCATATGGCATACAATAATTAATAATATTGCCCTTAATGTGGTTATTTAACAAAGGGCCTACAATAGAACCTACTATTCTATCTGAGAATACAATGGTTTTGCTGTTAGAACTTGAACTGCTGCTGCAAATACCAGAATTTAGATTTTTTAGTTAGGATAACTGTATATATAGCATCTGCACTGCATCACTAAACTTCCCATGGATAATTGATTCCTCATCATGTACATTGAATCCGTAGCAAGTAGCGTACATTTTATGACGGTTCAGGGATTGTAGTCCCCCACGGTCAAAAGTCGCTTGTCTGTGCAGGCCTTTAGGTACAGGTAAAATATTTTGTGTAGGTACATTGTATGTCATATCAAATTTTATTTAAAATATATATTTGGTACATATGTTATTTGCAATTTCAGACTAAAATGTGTCCAACAACAGTCAACTTGCTCGGTCTTCTTGCCGAAAATGGACGCCTTAATAAGTTGGAGGGTGTTATTAATGCTTTTAAAATCATGATGTCAGCGCACCGAGGTGAAGTAACCTGTGAAGTTGTTACTGCCAAACCCCTGGATCAAACTCAGAAACAAAATTTGGAAGCTGCCCTGAAGGTACACATTTTAATTATAACCATGTTTAGCAAAACTGGCCTCTGGTGAAAGAGAAGGGTTGGCCAAAATATTGGTGTACCCTACTCCTCACCAGAAAATCAGGATCAGACTGACTGGCAAAGTAGCTCCACAGTAGACAGCAGCCAAATAATAATTTCTGCAGGACATTTGTTTTCATCGAGTGATTGCAATGACCAGGAGGTACATATGCTTAAAAAATCATTATTTCATCTGATCATCAGTAAATTGGCTTTATGCCATATCCATCTTTGTCTTTATTAATGATTAATGTCCTTAATTGCTTCATGTATTAAATGCAGTGTAAACCTTTTTTTAAACAATGTCTGGAGGCATTCAAGCATACGGCCCATCTGATGTAAAGTGTTTACCGAAACCTATAAAGTATCACTCACGCGATGCCACCTCTGCTGCTAATACAACAACTCCTTGGGTACTTACTGGTATTGGGAGTTGGAGGTACTTCCCCACTCGTCTTAAAAACACCCAGACCAAGACAAACAGATAACTATGGTCATGCACATAAATCTTTCTTCTGTGTGGGAATCAAACCCACCAGCCTAATACTAAAAGTGTATGATAAGAATTGATAGTAACCAAATGTAACCCTCTCAATGTAACATAAATAAAAAAATAGCAGCTGCTGGAGATAGTTGTAGGTTATTTTTTGTGTCTTGAAGGCATTTGCTAAATGATTTTATTATTCAATTTAGAATGTATGTATCTCTTTCAGAAATTCCTGAACGGCAATGAAATTCTTAAGCTGACATCTAGAGTAGACTCTGCTCTGGTTGGAGGCATGGTTGTGTCAATTGGAGACAAATATGTTGACATGAGTGTTGCCAGCAAAGTGAAGAAATACACCGACCTTATCAGTGCAACTGTTTAAATAGTCGTTATTTATTGTTGCAAATCTCTTAGTCAAATGTAATAAATCATAAAATCAATTTTTGGTAGTTTTTGTTTTAAATATATCCTGAAAAAAAATAGTATAAAGATGCATACAATACTAGGTGAATATTAAATGTAAAGTCATTTATTTAATATTCACCTAGCATTTACAAATAGTCTATACGTAAATACTAGATGAATGCCTAATGACAGTTTAAGGAATAAAAAAGCTTTTTCTTTTACTTGTTTTTCTGCAACTGCAGTCCTAGCACTTTTTTTGAAATTGCAAATTGAACTTTCCTACCATCGGATTAGAATAGTAGATCCATTTTATGATAGGTTTGAGAAGGCTGATTGTGTAACACACCCCTCAATGGTACTACAAGTACTGTAAGACCTCCGTAATGCTGTTGCATGGACTCCTATGGTGTATGACTACACTCAGCAACTGGTGGTTCTTCACAGTTGTCGCCATTCAATTGACAAGTAGAAATTTTAATTGAAAACTATCCCCATTGTCACCTCTGAAGATGTTCATACAATATACTTTTTGATAAATTTGGTGATCCTGCATTCTTCTGTTATCAAGCAGTGAATGGAAGTAACGATGGAGGCACATTAAAATATGATTCCTTCTTAGCGTTATCCCGTTTCCCTATTCCATTAAGATTGGCAGGTTCCATTTCCTATTCGTAAGGATTTGGCGAAGATATTGATTTTGACATAGAGCGACGCTATTAGACCCCCACAATCTAGAGGAAGAACCAGACCTTTCATAGGTTAGGCCACAGGTACTTTGCGGGTTACCTTGTTACATATTATAATTATATGTGTGTGGCGGTAGAGCAGAGGGCGTGGGAGACTCTAGACAAGGTGATCAGCGACTAGTCTGCGTGCCAGGCGTGAGATCGTGTAGTTTTTCAGGCCAAAAAAATCAGGGAGTCAATAGTTAGTCTGTTTCAAAGACAATAGATATGAGGGTCATTTGAAAAGTTCTTAGCCTAACATGGTTAAAGTCATTGGTTTTTTTTTATAACTACCCTCATTTTGTAGTTACATTATTTAGCAACAAGTATGGACAGTTTAGTTTATTCACAGTAACTCATTGTTCGTTTACACGTGATACCGTAAGTCAAGTCAGAGCTATTTTTGAAAATGGATAAAATTGAACATCGTGCAGTGATAAAATACCTGAATTTGAAAGGTTTAACTCCAAAAGCTATACATGAAGACATGTCTGCTACTTTGGGTGCGTCCGCTCCTTCGTATGCGACTGTTAAAAACTGGGTGGCAGAGTTTAAACGTGGTCGTGAGACCATTCAAGATGAGCCCCGTAGTGGCCGGCCTTCGACTGCTTCCACTGATCAAAACAAAGAAAAAATCTGTGATTTAATTTTATCTGATCGAAGATTTACTGTCGAGGAGATAGCTAAGACTGTAGGCATCTCATCTGAGCGAACACATCATATAATTACTACTGAACTTGGATTCTCTAAGGTGTCTGCGCGGTGGATACCGCGACTGCTTTAAGGGTGAAACAATAAACTCCGATTACTATTGCAACCGCGTCGTTTGAGAGAAGAAATCAGAGTTCAGGTTTATTGAGAAGAAAAGTGTTGTTTCATAAGGACAATGCGCGCGTTCACACCTCTGTGAAATCCATCAATGTGGATTCGAGTTGTTACCTCATCCCCCATATTCACCGGATTTAGCACCGTCCGACTTTTATCTGTTCCCAAAGCTGAAAAAATTTTTAGGTGGTAAACATTTTTTTACAAATGAAGAGGTCATAGCCGCCGTGGACGCTTATTTTGAGGAGTAAGACGAAGATTTTTTTAAAACGGGTATCGAAGCCTTACCTGGTCGATGGAAAAAGTGTTTTGAGCTCGGAGGAGAGTATGTTGAAAAATAAAAATAAACTCAAAATCGTGTGGTTTCATTAAGTATGTTAGGCTAAGAACTTTTCAAATGACCCTCGTAAGAGAAAGAAAGAGCGCCACCTGATTTACCCTAAACCTATCAGGAAGGTAAGACAAAGTAATGCAGAAACTTATATAAATAGAATATATTCACGTATTTATACTTTAAAATTAGACACAATTAATAGAAAACTTAAATTAACTTTCATATGTCCATATTCTACATGGCATATTCAAATATAATTAAAGAGTAAATAAATTTCCCTTCATATGGACAACATATATTCTTCTAGTTTAGATTATCATGCGTTAAGCTAGAATACACATACATTTAAATTTACCTACTGCATCAGGCCTATGCATAAAGTCGCATAATCTATAAAACAGGTGTACATTTGTACAGATCTAATTACTTTTTGACATCGATGTAAGGATACGCCCTTCCAATACAAAATACCCGTTTAGAAAACGTACCAAGAGGCCCACCATGGTTTAGTTTCCTACGTTTCTATTCTAGAAACCGCGGTTAATGAGGCCCGGAATGCACCTATCAGGAGTGTCACGTGTAATTAGTTGATCTTGGAACAATGAAGGAACAGAGTCTATTTCAAAGGAATAAATAAATAATAAAAATTTAACAATTCTTAAAAACAATATATCAAAATCTATATTTGTTATTTTGTAGTGTATTATTTATATACAATGTTAGCTGGTCTTGAATTTATTATACAATTTATACATTAATGTAACAATTTCAATTACATATACCTACAGAAATAAGTAATCTAAGTGACAATATGAACTTAAGTCCTCCGAGGCTTAAAATAATTTATACTACTATGGATGCCTGTACTTACAGGTAATTATTTACATTACATATTTATCATCAGTTTTGTAAGCTACATGGGCTGTTCGGTTAGAAATATTTGACCATGTATAAATACTTTCATATGTCTTGAATTATACTAACCACCTCGTAGAACAATGCAGTTGGCATTATTTTAGGGGAGATCCATCATCGCTCGTACTAATTACAAAACTCCTGACATTACAGTTCTCAAGTTGTGTGTTCGATGACAGTGGTCACCATATAGTAGCAACTGAGACAGGTAAATGCATACATACATGTAAAAGGGATAAGGCTCTCCACACATCCCTATTGTTGGAACATGTACATATTATGTATTAATTCGTTTCAAATTTAAAACGTTTTGTCCGAAGAGACCACAGCTTGTGCGTGTAAGGTAATATGTGTGCACGTCATCAAAGTCCTCTGCAGATATCTACAATGCATTCTAAAGTCCTGCAAAAAGCACTAATTTATAAAATTTTTGCCTTTCAGTTATATTTAAAGATAATGTTTTAAAGATAATGGCTGTGTAATTCAGTCTCAAATTTATATACCTACTTATCTATTATTGCTCGAATAATGTGGACACGATGGTTATAGGTTAATAGCTGTAACGAATGCGTAATTTATGATATATACACACATTCATAAACGTATAATACAATATTTGAAATATACATAATTAATTATTTTTTAATATCTAAAGTAAGACTCCATTAATTTTTTGTTCCAAATTCTATGTGGTGGAGGGAATTGTCGAGTACAGATTTTATTGTAATTGCAATAAAATAACTGCTAAATGATACACAAATAATTATATAATAATATGAAATTTAATTCTGCATACTTTTTTACATTTTTCAGAAAAATTTTTACTCGATTTTACAACGCATGAAGGCATTTTTAGCCAGTAAAGAGACGGGAAGACCACGGACGCTGCAAAGCGTTCGAAACGTCAGGTTCAACAAAATAAATAAAACACACGATACTTCCGTTAAAAATTGTTTAATTCAATGTGTAACAATCGCGAAAACCTAAGACAATATTTTGTACATTATTTTTTGTTGGAGTAGCAAATAAACTGAAACAGTCTTCCATGTTTTTGAAGTCGCTAAATCTGTTCGGTTCGAAAAGGGTTCGTAGGGTACTTAATTTTTTTTTAATTGGGTTTTTTCAAATTGTCTCGCGGGCTGGATCAAATCTTACAGCGGGCCGGATGGGGTGTTGCTCACATATGCTATAGAGCCTCCGAAATTGTTTGTTTCGTTCGTTTCAGTAGCATATAAATTTCCTTTAGATGCAGATCCTTTAGTCCAACTACTACTATTTTATGCATGGACATTTTGCAACTTGGACCTTCTACACCTAAAAGATAATTATAAATACATGGGTGGGTACATAAAAACACGTTATTTAGTGGTAATGCCAGGATTCGAATTAGTAACCAGTTCTTTTTGACTATGTAGTTGGCCCCCGTGGGCCGTTACTACGTCATCGAAAGGGAGAAGCGGACGTGAGGCGCCACAGCCTGAGAAAGCAAAAAAAGCGCCTGCCTGCCAGTGCCTGATAGGGGTCGAACCTCGGCTTAGGGCGTCGCGGAGCTAAACAATCGAACACGCGGGTTCATGCCTGAAGAGCCCATGAGGAGAGGCGCCCAGGTACCTGGGCATTCAGTACCTGGTGTATCGCGCAGAAGTCCTAACTCTGTACTCGGATCTGCCATGTGCGGATGTTGGAGTCGGGGTCGGAGAGGTAGGGAGCTTTCGCAACCGTAATACGATCATCGGGATCAAAGAGTGAATTTTGCGGTCTGCGCCGGAACCACTGGACGTCGATCCGCGTGGTGTAATTGGCAGCGCGGGCTACCAATGGGTTGGGGTGTAGAGATGCTGTTTCGAAGAAGCGCCTAGATGCTTCCTTCATGAAACTAATGATGGAAGGGACTTCAAGGACGAGATGGAGATCTGCGGTCCTGAAATAATGAGAGGTGCAGGTAGCATTGCGAGCAAACCGGTTTTGGATGATCTGGAGTTTAGCCAGATGAGAGCGCACAGCGTGTGCGTACACAATGCTGGCCTATGTGAGGACGAGGCGGATACAGGCTTTGTAGAGTGTACACTTATTTCTAAGTGACATTCTACGATTCCTGAATATTGGAGCGAGCCGGCCTAACTGGAACGCGGCTTTCTTCCTAACAGCGGTGATGTGAGATCCAAACGTCATTCTGGAGTCTAGGATGACTCTTAGGTATTTGACCTTCTCGACTCATGGGATGGATCGCCCGAACAGTGATATGGGGCTCACGGTCCTATGCTCGTAAGACCTAGCGTCTAGGCGAATAGTTCCGACGTTGTCGAATCCAGAGAAAATTTCCGCAGTGTTCTTTTTTTAAGGTTCCGTACCCAAAGGGTAAAACGGAACCCTATTACTGAGGCTCCGCTGTCCGTCCGTCTGTCACCAGGCTGTATCTCATGAACCGTGATAGTTAGACAGTTAAAATTTTCACAATGATGTATTTCTGTTGCCGCTATAACAACAAATACTAAAAAATAGAATAAAGTAAATATTTAAGGGGGCTCCCATACAACAAACGTGATTTTTTTGCTCGTTTTTAGTCGATATTCATAACGGCAACAGGTAGACGCTTAAAATATTCACAGAATATTTAGTTGTATATTTACTTTAAAAATAAATAATTAAAATAAAACAAATATTTAAGGGGGGCTCCCATACAACAAACGTGATTTTTTTTGCCGTTTTTATAGATAATGGTACGGAACCCTTCGTGCGCGAGTCCGACTCGCACTTGGCCGATTTTCGATATTAGAATGAACAATATTTTACCCATTCATTGCCACTACCCACCATTTGTGTTGAACAAAGATTTCAACATCATGCTACCAATCCATTCAGTTATTTGATAATAATACAAAGGGGCACGCAAGCAATATTTTTAAAATTTAAATGGCAATCAATGGGTTAATACTTGGTGGCAAATATTGTTTTAAAGAAAACCAAATCATAGATAATGAAACAAAAAATTTAATGGTGCTTCTTGCACTTCAAACTTAAAATATGCTTAACTAATAACAAAAATATTACTCTCACAATAATATAACACTAAGTTATATATTCTCCAGTTTCAACAAGAATAGTTACCTATATTTGAGATCATTATAATATAATGAGATCATTAATTGAACATGTGTATTCTAAATTAGATTTAAACAATTAATTCTATCCTTCTGTTGGAGCAGTTTCTCCTTTGAGAAGAGCATTCTCGGCTTCCAGTTCTGCTATACGAGCTTTCGCAGACTCAAGTTCATCATCACCTCCATCTGTGCCCAAATGTTTACGTACATATTCCAAGGCATCTTCTGGCTTGTCTGGTTCTTCATACAAACTAACCAGAACTTTTGTCAGGGCATCCATTACCCCTGCTCTTTCTAGGTAGCGTCGGAATTCTTCTCTTTTGGAATCAATTGGCTACAACAAATAAATAATCAAAATTTTACAAAATGAATCAAAGCATAATTTTCCCAAATCTTAACTACGTTTTTATTTTATTTATTAGGTCTATGTTTCTCTACTGTTATGTAGTGTACTCTTCTCTTTCTTCTCCCTAGTATTATGATTGACAGGGGCTGCTGCCTACCTAAAGATTTGGCGAAAATAATGATTTTACATGGGGTGACTGCCATCCGACCTCCACAACCCAGAGGGAAAATCAGATCTTAGGTTAGGTCACACATCTTTTGAAGCAAAGGGTGAGTTTCGTCATGATGTTTCCCTTCATAGCTGAGGAAGTGATAAATACAAATATGAACACACAGCAAACAATTAGATAGCAAAAATTGCAGAACATCTTTGCTCTTACTTCATACCATAAGAACAGTACAAAGGTCTAGCTTGAGGTTTTGCTGTGCACACATAAATTCAAAAACACGAATTTGGTGGTACGTGCCCACACCAAGCAGATCAATTGAACCACAGATGCTTGTTCTATATCCAATGGGCTATCGCTGATCTGTACTCTCTTATTGAAGAATAATAGTTTCTTGAATTCAGCAACCTACTATCTTCATATGTATTAACTATTTGTAGCACTGACTGACTGTGTGCAGGATAAAAAAGGTATAGTCAACGACAAGACCTCTATGCAATGCAAAGGTATGCTACATTCTATTGACAAATGTCTAACAATCATAAAATTTCCCTGTTGAGTGACCTTAATTCTAGTTCTAGCCCTCCTATATCACCTCAAGTCTTCATGACATTGGTCAATATGTGGTGCTGGCCTCTCGACCCTCAATTCATAGCACCACTACACTACCATAATAGGTGGCATTACCACCACATTGACCTGGTTATAGTAGGTGTGCAAAATTGATAAATTTTAATGGGACGCCAGTGTGACACAATTGGTTACAACAAATAAACGTCTGGTCTTGAGTACTCAGATTTTCACACAAACCAATTATTTTCTATCTATCTATCTATAACTTCACGCCAAATCCCTTGCGCGGTAGGCAGAGAAAACCGAGCACCACGTGACTAGATTCTTGCATATCTCACTCGCTTCTTTAATATTCATTGCTATTCTCATGCACGCTCGCCGGTTTCTAGGGCTCTTGACATCACCTTCTGATAAAACACGACCAATTTGGTCACGGTAGGTAAATCTTGGCCTGCCTCGGCTCCTACATCCTTCCACTTTTGCATTGTATATCTGCTTCGTCATTCTTTCATCCTGCATTATTTCTACATGTCCGAGCCTACGGAGCATGCCTCTTCTTATTTTAACACTGATGCTCTTTTTCAGACCAACTCTGTTTCTAACATCATCATTGCGAATACGATTAACAAGCTTTACGCCACAAATTTTGTGCAGCGCTCGCATTTCGACCGCGTTTATTCTACTTTCATGCTCTTTCTGCCATACGCAGCTCTTGCTTCCATAAGTTAGCGTTGGGAGCAGCACTGCATTATGTATAGCGAGTTGTGCCTTCTGGCTCAGGTTTTTACTGTAAAGAAGTTTCCTAACGCTCCATTCACACTATTCCCAGCACTCACTCGTTTTTCCACATCTGCGGTGTACCTTCCATCCCTGCTGAAAGCGCATCCAAGATATACAATCTCATCCACTTGTTCCTACACTTCATCATCAACCGTAATCCTTACATTAGTTCTGGATTCTTCTCTTTCAAATACCATTATCCAATTATTTTCTGCATGGATTTCCGCGTAGTATTATGTTATCGCATTTTACACATACGGACGGTACTAGTTTGAGCGCACTGTAAACCAAGCATTATTCTGCACGACAACGTAACCGAATTGATATAAATTTAATTATGATAAACTGAACTTAGTGCATTGTAATATTTCACGTCTATTATTTCTCAATAACATTTGAGTTACATTTCTATGACGACATAACAATTTTGGCGTTTACCTTGTACGAAGACATTTTTGTAGCACTAAATAACAGTTGTATTGTTACAATAGTTAATTTACAATACTACAAAAATTAGAGTAAAATAAAAAAGAGAAAATAGCTGAGAAATAGGTAAAATCTCAAAATGTGTCATTAAAGAAACGACGATCTAGATTTTAGTGATGTCGCTTGATCCTCAATAGGCCACCATCGATAGGCTGCAATAGTGCGAATATCGATTACAGTACGTAGCACAAAATGTGGTAATGCTATTATGACAAATCTATAGAATGATAGTATTTGCCCAGAATAGACGATAGTTTTAGGCAATCGATCGATAGTTACTTAATATGTAATTGTATACATACCACAAGTATTGTAAATCTAGATTACAATACTACACACTTTATTGCATCTTTTGGTGCAATATGGTGTTTGAAAAATACACAAGAAAACGGCAATAAGAAAGTATCTGTACAACGGCGATCTTATCGCGATGCGATCTCTTCCAGACAACCTTAAGGTAGAGGAGAAGTAAAGAAACAAGGTAGGGTGGCGCAAAGTAGGTATAACTTAAAGGAAATAAAGTAATAAATAAATACACAAACATACATAACTACATATGTTATATATAACGAAGTATACATATACACACAATTTATCAAACTGATAAATACATTGAATAAAATATACACACAATAAATGAGACTGAGTGGAAAGACAAGAAAATAATGCTACTTACGTAATGTTAAGGGAAAGATAATGAAGTTTGACAAGATGTTTGAAGGATCGAAGTGATTGAGCATTCCGGATATCTAAAGGCAGAGCATTCCACAAGCGCACTGCTTCAACCAAGAATGAATTGGCGTAGAAATCAGTGGACTGGTATGGTGTTTTAAGATGGAGTAATAGTGCGTTACGCAGGGTACGATCATGCGAATCGCTATGAAAGATAAAACGTTCCTTTAAATAGGTTGGGGAGGTAGGATGAAAGAGTATAGAGTAAAGAAGCGAAAGTGTGTGCCAGTTGCGATGAAGGGCCTTATAGGGAGCCACTTGAACTGAAAACGAAACTCAGAAACATGCTCATATTTACGAAGTCTCCAAATATGAACCGTACGGTCCTATGTAGAGAGAGAGTAAATATGACCAAAAAAGCAAGTTTTGAAGGCGCTCAAGCTTATTTAATTGCTCTTCAGTGATATCTAGGTAACAAGAATCACCATAGTCGAGGAGAGGAAGGAGCAAGAATTGTGCTAGCGCAATTTTAGTGTCTACTGGTAGAATATTTCGTAACCTTCTGTGGGAACCAGACTCAGCAAATAATTTCCTACTAATTTCAACAATCTGCCATGACTAAGTCAGAGAGTTATCAAGAAATATTCCCAGATTTTTTCTTTATTACTTAACTTTATTGGTGTGCTGTTAAATATGACGTAAGGTATATTATTTCACTCAATTTTAGATACGCGACGAGAACTACCTATAATAATAGTTTGCGATTTTAAAGGGTTGACAAGGAGACCGTGAGACTTACTCCAGACATATATACGTGAGAGATGTTCATTATTAGAGGAAATAGCATCGTTTGCATAAAGATGGCAGGAGGAGCGAAATTCGGGTGATGTGAAATTGTGATGGAATTAAAAAATAAAGCAAATAAAAGAGGAGACAACACGCTACCCCGAGGCACACCAGTAGTTAAAGAGAACGCATCCTCAATACGTACTCGCTGCGAAGACCATATAGGTAAGAACGAAACCACTCAATTGCAGGAGATAAGCTGAGCATTATCCATATTAAATCGGATATCGTCGGTAATTTTCTAGAGAACAGTAGTCGTACTATGACCCGGGTGGAAACCTGATTGGAAGGGATTGGGAATCTTGTGCTCCTCAAGGAAACAACTTAACTGCTGCTGAACCAAGCGTTCAAGGACCTTAGACAAGTAAAGAAGAATAGAAATGGGACGGTTATCTGAGCAAGACGAAGGATTGGATTTTTTGGGACTACATGAGCATTTTTCCAAGCAGAAGGAACGAATCCGGATGTTATGGGTTTTTTTAGGATCAGTGTAATAACAGGAAGGATGATATCAAGAATTGGTAAGATCATAAGACAACTAACGCTGTCAACCCCCACGGTATTTGATTCTACTGCACGCACGTTCTTCTCAACATCACTGTCCGTAAATTGAGTAAAGAAAAATGGTAGAAAATCTGGAGCTGGATGGATAATGAAAGATAATTAAGTGTCGCAATTTTAGTACTGCTAAAAAAACAGAAGAAGACGAAATATGAATATTAAGATCATCTACATACATTGACATTATTACAATTACTGTGATGGTTTATTCCAACTTTAATAGATTTTAAGAATTCTAGTAACACTTGGTATATAATTGTTATCTTATTTTAGCGCGTAGATAACAAAATAACTAGCCATAGTCTCAAACAATCAATTGTGTTGATACTATCGATACTTAACTATTCGTAAATATAATATCGGTAATACTATCGATAGTATAGCGACTATCGGGTCGGGCCCCAATTCTATGGATAGTATTGCCATTATTCAATAGCATTACTTAAACCTTTCAAGTAAAAAAGGATACACCG
Organism: Pyralis farinalis; assembly: GCA_947507595.1. Lineage (NCBI taxonomy): Eukaryota > Metazoa > Arthropoda > Insecta > Lepidoptera > Pyralidae > Pyralis > Pyralis farinalis. The sequence continues at coordinate 16,521,488 of OX382273.1, forward strand.
TACGTGTGATATTAGTAAATAATTCTGACATGTTGACGGAGGACGAGGTAAATATATATATATAAAAATGAATGCTTGTCTGTATGTCCTCTATGGACTCAAAAACGGCTGGGCAGATTTTGATGAAATTTGCAGTGAATCTTCAGGTTAGCTCAGCAGGTGATCCTGTGAAGTTTGATAGCGATTATATCACCCGTGCGAAGCCGGGACGGATAGCTAGTAATAAATAAATAAATTAACTATGAGAGTTTACAGCGATAACTGAGATAATATATTTGACTTACTGAATTAGCAGAATTGCGACGGGAATTAGTTTTATGTTTTCTCGGAACTGGAACCACTACGAGGGATCGAGACGGGCGGTACGTTGGTGGTCCCACTCACACGGTGGCTGGATGTGGGAGAAATGGCGGAACTGCTTGTGTGGGTAGCCGAGCGGCTTTTCGAAAAGCGACAGGAACAGTGTGATACCACACTTTACGGCGTTGAGCGTCGAAGGCAATAGTCGCGCACAAGCACCCACAGAATGTAGTGATGATGGTCTCCTCGGGTAATCAGCGGACTTATAGTCGCAATCCACCAAAAGGAGAAGATGAGGATTTTGACAAGATGCGATTTTAGAGTTTTCGGAAGGCGCTTGTGACTCGTTACATTATTACATTAGTGTTATTAATTAAAGTACTCACTAGAAAATTTCGTATTTTTAACGTAGAATAATTTTTTTTCATGGTCGACCCCATTGGGAAAGCGTGAAAAAGAAGTGATACTCATATAGGATTGTATGACATATATTTACATTATACACGTACAGTGCAGAAAGGCTCCACTAGGACTACCGAGGTTGCCCTGTTGCCTGCAGCCATCGCGACCGCAAGTCATTCCAATGAAGCTACACCATAGTTCAAGAAGTTAAACAGATTCAAGTAGGTTAGTGGCGCCATCTAGTGTGTAATGTTGCCAGATATGAGTTCGTATATAGATACCGATATCAGTAAAAAAAAGTGACGAGATCGGTGGCACAGTGGTTAGTAAAGCTACTTTGTCACCAACGCTTGTAGAGGTTCGATACACACGGCACAAACATTTGTGTGCATGAACATATATGTTTGTCTTGGTTTGAGTGATTTAAGAGAGGTAGGGCGCGTCAAAGCGGCCCTTCCGCGAAAGTACCTCTCTCTACCTTATAGAAAACCGTAGCCAAATAACAATTACCAGGAGGGTTGTTGTCTTCCTGCGTGTGAATGAGGTCACCAGTAAGCTCCTAAGATGTTATATGTTACAACAAAAGTAGCACCAGGTGAGTGATAATGTATCGCAAGAGTTCATAGGCTACGGTAACCGTTTTACATCAGGTGGGCCATATGAGAAGAAGTTTTGGGAGTCTGTGAGGGATGTTCTGGACTTAGCTGAAGGGAATGAAAGAGTGATTATGACATGTGTGGAGATTTGAATGGATGGGTTGGGACCAAGCGAAACAGCTATGTAGCTGTTTTTGGTCCGTATGGAGATAAAAGAGTGAACAAAACAGGGAAGTCAATTTTAGATTTATGTATGGAACGAAACCTCGTCGTGTCGAAAACTTTATTTCATCGTAAGAATATTCACACATTTACATGGATACGGAAGGACAAAAAACTGTGATTGATTTGATTTTAGATAGACTTCTACGAAATGCTATAATGGATACAAGATCCTTTAGAGGTCCCACTCTTGAACGGACCACTACCTGGTGGAAAACCGGTTTGTGGGACTTTTCAGGAAGTAGATCCACTGGCGACTGCGTATCACCTTCGGAGATCATGAAAAGATAAGGAGCGAAAAATTGCAAGATGAAAATGTAAGGATGTATGTGCATCTGGTAAGCGAAAGACTTACAAATGCAATCCTTTCCGACTCAGTTATGAATGATTTTTGGAAAGTTTTGAAAGAAAGGATGGTGGATACCCCGCAAGGGATTTGGCGTGAAGTTATAGATCCATATGATTTTATGCCTCCCGCCTTTGTATAAAAAAAAAAATATTTTAAGGAGCCCAGTGGTAGTGTGATTAGTAACGCTACTTTAACACCAAGTTGGTGGGTTCAAGTCCCACATAGAACAAATATTTTTGTGTATGATTGTTTGTTATAGTCTGAGTATTTTTAAAAGAGGAAAGGAGCATCAAAATATGTTACAATGACTCAATATAAAGTAAATTTTACGTGATTTATAATTAAAAATACTTACATAGAAAAATTAAAGTCCAAATATAGTTTAATAAAATTATATATTTAGTTGCAGGATCACATCACAGACATTTATGTTTGTGACAATGAATTAAATCAGCAGCAATTGCATAGCATTACAATATTGAAATTAAAAGCCATGCCACGCTAATAAGTTATTATTACTTTAAGGTTAACTAAATATTATTCTTCAGACATGGAAGTACTTAAGAAAAAAAATACTTTTAAAACTATTATTAATATGTTTTTAATATAATCAAGATTCGTCGTCGCTTTCCTGCGGCTGTCGCGGCTTAGGCCCGCCAGCTCTCTTTGCCATGATGATCTGATCTACTTTGAGAATAGTAGTGGCGGCGCCTACAGCATATTTGAGGCCCCAGTACTTTAGGACATATAAATCCAGAACACCCTTTTCTTTGGCATCACAAACACCATTACTTTCTGTCTCGATGTCGAAGCCAATATTTTTATTGCCATCCTGAAAAATGATAACAGAATATAAAGAGATAAACTACGTATATGTATATACATCCACTAGCACAATGCATTAAAGTTATTACTTGGTGGCTTCTTTTATATTACGTCGTGTTTTGAGCAAGCAATCGCCCGGCCGATATAAAGCAGTTATGAAGTACAATGCTTGCATTACAAGGAATACGCTTACAAATTAGCCGTTGTTACCAGCACTACGTCAGACAAGAGAAACACAACAATTGGTTACGGCCCTCTGTAAGGTGGATGCACTTTACCGCATTAGTCGGACTACATATTTGTAGGTGCATGTGCATGGGAGACGCCGCGCGCATCGGCAGACTAGCTCGCAATGATTTTGAAGCGCGGTATTTACGCAATGCTAACGAGGCGCTGATTGGCCAGCGCCCTGAACGCATATATTATATATCTAGTCATCGTTGTAATTATATGTGAAATTTGGTTAAATAAAACATGTCTTAATTAGTGCTCACTACTGTTTTAATAACAATACCACCTAGGCTCCCTCATATTAAATATTATTGTGTCTCATATTGTAACTCATGCGTACTTTTATTAGACCCTCGTTGGTTTACTGGGTGCACTATGTGCAGATGACCCCAATGTGTAACATCATGTAGCTGGTTGTCAACCTGACATGTGACATTTAAATGTTTGCTGCAGAAACCATCCAAATTACAAGAATAGTCCAAAGTATGTCCATATGTTATGCGTGGCATACAGGTCAAATATTTTTATGTATGCACTATCTGTCTTGGTCTGGGTGGTTTAAATAAAGGTAAGGAGCATCAAAACAAGCCGACTGGGGAAGTACCTCCACCTCACAGAAAACTCCAGCTAAATAACATCTACCTTTGAGTGAGTAAGGTTAGAGTTGCTGTGTTATCAGCAAGGGTAGTAACGCGCAAATGATACTTCATGGATTATAAGCGTTCATAGACTATAGTAACCAGTTTACAGAGATGCTTGTATGCATACAACCCTCCCGATATAATTGTGTATAAAATCATAATTTTAGGGTTTTGTACCTGAAAGGTATCTTTTTGCCTGTCACAGGCATCAAACTTGGAAATTTTTTGACAATCAAATGTGAAATTTTGCAAAATTGCATAACATGCTTACTCCCACACATACCTACTACTATATTAAAAAATAACATCAATTGAATTTAAAAGGTTCAACAAAATATTGTGTTCGGTTTTTGCGATTGTTATACATTGAACCCTCCATCAATTAAAAATATTTAACTATGTAAAAACAATAGTTCGCTGTAATTTTATAACCAAACAGTAATTTAGAATACTTAGAATTGATATTAAAGAGTGTTCAATTATATAATTTTAATTATTTTTTATTGCTTTTATGGTAACGTAGATGACAAGATTCACTCCCCATACAAATTATTCCTGTCCCCACGTCTACTTCAATAGTTCCCTGACGCAATAATTTTAAAATTTTATATAAAAGTGTATTCATTTCTACTCATGTTATTTTCTACAACGGTTTCTAAACGCCCTTAAATACTTCCCAGATTTTTAAGTATGATTTTGCTACTTAGAAAAAAATAAACAAATTGTGTACCAAAACTAATACCCAAACAGATGTCGCTAAGTTACTGTTCTTAAAAGTTATAGATAAAAACATAGATGGCTCTAACAGTCTCGATTGTGGCAATTAATGCTGTGGATGATGCAATGACATTCCGCCATTTTGTGTGTGTGGTAGTGGAACTATTGTTTTTACATAGTTAAGTATTTTTAATTGATGGAGGGATGTTTTTTGCAAAGAATAGTTGATACACCCTTAAACAATTTTTAACGGAAGTATCGCGTATTTTATTTATTTTGTTGAACCTGACGTTTCGAATGCTTTGCAGCATCCGTGGTCACAGGAAAACTAAGGTGACATTTGTCTTATATTGGTTATTCAATTATTACATCTACCGACATGGACGGATTAATTATATATGTTCTGATTCACACAAAAATCGATCACGGTGTCCGAATGTTTTTGAGTAGATCTACTCAAAAACGTTCCGACAACGTGGATTGTGTATTTTACTTATGTTGTTTCGAATGCTGCAAAGCATTTCAGGTCAGGTTCAACAAAATAAATAAAATACGCGTCCGTTAAAAATTGTTTAATTCAAGGGTCAACAAAAGTTTGAATTATAAACATATTAAGTTATTATTAGCATTCAAATATATCATAATAAAAACTTGAAGTGTTATTTACACCTTGTATTAATGTTGAAACTTAAACAACTTATTACCTTATGAGCCTTGTATATATTGTTAACCACTTCTGTGGCATTAGCACCAGAGTTGTCTGCTAAGGCCCGCGGTATGCTCTCAAGTGCAACTGCAAACTTTCGCACTGCATACTGTTCCAAGCCCGGTAGAGTATCAGCATACTGCAGAAGTCTCTGTGCCAACTCAATCTCTGTTGCTCCTGCACCCGGTACGAATCTGCTCATAAAGTAAAGTAAAGCAATTTCAACACAAATTTAATTATGCATATAATAAAACACCATGCTATACACATTAGTATATGCATGGATTTTCAAAAAACAAAATATTTTAGGAAATATAATGAAGGGGGCTAAGGCTTTTCCCAATTTCTTATATTTGAAGAAATTGTGGTTTTCATGAAATATAAAAGGTATTGTCCATGATCATGTTAGCAAATATACCCATTTATAGCAGATGCCTTATTTATGGGGCTGGTTTGGGCTCTATGTTGATATGACAAGCATCAAGTTGATTTGCTGACAAATTCTTCTGTATATGCAAACAGAACTTATCAAAAGTAAATAACATTTCTTATAAAAAAATATAAGAAATGAAAACTCATAGACCTGATGAGAAGTTTGAATATTTTCTCTTTTGGTCAATTGCATATTTGATCAAAACCCTTTGTGGTTGCTGTGTTGTCTCAAGTATATCATCAAGTTTAAGAGGTTTAGACAGAAAATACATGAGACTCTGCTGATAATATTCTAGAGTTCTAATTTGTCAGGCAGACTTTTTATTACCTAGCTTATTTGTACTTACCATATAATTAACATTTTGTAATTATAAATTGTTAAATACCGTTTATCCTTTGCAATGCCTTTGAAAGTATTAACTCCATCATCAATAGCCCTTTCAATATCATCCATATAGTTATCTGTGGAGCCCCTTATTACAACAGTGGATATACGTGACTCTGTGCTCTCCATGCGGAAAACAACAACACGAGTATCACCAAGTTCTTCAACTGCTACAATATCACAGTAACCAAGTTCTTCAGGCGTAGGAGTTGTGAGTCTAGGTAGAACCTAAAACATGAAATAAAAGTGCATTCCAAACACTGTGAGCATGGTTGGCATGCTAATAAGACATTCCAGTTCACTGATTGTGTCGTGTGCACATGATGTCACAAATGTTACACTTACAAAATGAATGTTTTTGACAAGTTTGGTGGCGTCACGGTCAATTACACAACTTTAACACTAAAGCTTGTGAGTATGATTCCCACACAGTAACATATGTGTGCATGAACATGTCTGTTTGTCTTGGTCTGGGTGTTTTTAAGAGAGGTAGGGCGAATCAAAGCAGCTCGACTGGGGAAATACCTCCACCTCACAGAAAATAACAAACTCCCTGGAGGGTTATTTTATTCCTGCGTATGAGTGAGGTCACCAATAAGCTCTCAAAGAGTTGCTGTGTTAGCAGCAGAGGTGGCATCGCGCGAATTATACTTTTTTTATACAACGTCGGGAGACATACAAGCATATGCACCACCTGATGTGAAGCAGTTACCATAGCCTATAAACGCTTATGATACATTAAGTATGTGTGATGCCACCTCTGCCGCTAACACAACAACTCCTTAGGAGCTTACTAGTGACCTCACTCACACGCAGGTACACAACCCTCTATTGAGTTGTTATTTGCGGTTTTCTGTAAGGCAGAGGTACTTCCCCAGATGGGCAGCTTTGGTGCGCTCTACCTCTCTTACAGCCCAAGACAAACAGACATGTTCATGTACACAAATGTTTATCTTGTGTGGGAATCAAACACACGACCGTTGGTATCAAAGTCGCGTCATTCATATAATCGTCGTCAAAATAATCAACTTAATGTATTACCAGTGTTCATAGGCTACGGTAACCACTTTACATCAGGTGGGCCGCATGCTTGTATGCCTCCCGACAATGTATAAAAAAAATGTTATTCTAAATAGTTTCAATTTTTGACCAAAGGCAATTGAAAAGGAAATTTGATATGAACTAGTGACATTGAAAGGAACAATAATTTAAGCACAAACAAATATGAGGCCAAATCATACAACACTGCTATAGTTCCAAATTAAGATATTGCTTATTGATATTTTGAAGCTCGTAATCAGTGGCGGCTGGTCGGTTATCGAACTGGTGGTGCACTTTACTTGCTCACCAAGTATTAATATTAGAAATTGCAACAAATCAACAATTTACATAAAAGATGTAAATAAAAAAAAAAACAATTAATATAAACAAACAATAATTAACGCGTCACAGATACAGCAAAACTATACTGATAAGTAGAGGTCAATCATGGCCGCCGTCGAACTCAAATTTCAAATTTCGTCAAGCATCGGCTCTCGGTTATCTTCGATTCGCACGCGCGGCGCACGAGAACCGACTCATTTCTCGGTACATTCCTATGAACTATCTTTTGTTTCACGCGTTAGGCATATTAGCTCGTAACTCATACTAGCGGTCCTCGTGCGCTCGCCGAAGCGCACGAGAATTTTTCTTTACAGGGAAAATAAGTCTTAACCCTTCGAAACCCGGGTGGTCGTATACGACCGCGAATTGTATGGGAAAACGTATATAACGGGTTCTGACTGCTCAATAGTTTAGCAAAGCGCTTAAATTGTTTTGTCTTTTATTTGTTATAATTTTAAACTTTATTTGTTATATTATGTTTTTGTATGTCAAAAATAAATATTAATATGGTAATTTAAAGATGAAGTAATATTTTGTAATTTTTAAATCTTTTGAATTGGTGGTTCAGCGCACGAGCGCTCTTAAGGTACAGCCGCCACTGCTCGTAATATAGGTACTAGATAACTAATAAACATAATTAACAATAAATACTTTTTATCACTTTGCATTTGTAAAATATAAGTAGAAAACTACTCGTAACACTATTTGATAAATTAACTGTTAACAGCGCTTGTTACTTACAGTTGCATTCACAGTCTTAGCAAGACGCCGAAGTTCAAATTTAGATGTAAGACGTACAGCCATAATACCATGTTTATTTAAGAAATGCAAAGCCATATCGCCATATTTAGCTCCAGCAACTACTACTTTGACGCCAGAGTCAGCAATGTCTTTGATTTGTTTCTCAAGTAGTGACTCTTCACCTCTGCTGAAATTGAGCAGTTCATCAGCTGTTTTTATAAGCACCGTACCCTTGGTCTCAGTTTGAGTTATATCAACTGGGCAAGAATATATAGCTACTTTGGCTTTGCTAGCTGATGAAACATCTCCTTCTACTTCCCTCTTGAAGACCATCCCAGATAATACTTCAGATTGAAGAAGACCAGCCCCTAGAATCTGTAATCATGATTACTCATTATTATAACATTGTGTAAGAAAATGAATACAATCATTTCACTACAATTAAATCAAAATCAACCTATAATTTCAAACATTAATAAAGAAAATATCATGTTATTAAAAATCTCATAGTTTTACTAAACAAGGGCAAATACTACAGAAAGGTATAGAAAATATCCATTCAAAACCTAATGACAATGTTATAATCAGTGATCGGAGTAGGTAGAGCTATTTTATGTACTTGCCATATGATAGAATATTATGGATATTCCCCGAATCCCGGGATTTGTTTTTTAAGTAGAAAAATAATAAAAACCTATTTACGCCTTAGGGAGTAATTAATGAAAGCATACACTTCCTTAAGTATAAGGACGGGTTTAAGGATAATATAATAAATAGATAGAAACTTGATTCATTAAACCACATATATTTTTTTATGTAACAATTTCTTATATTTATACAAGATTCAACAATCATTTAACATTTTCATTCTGAAGTTGTACAAGAACATATACCATACAAATTATATGTTCCTCAAAAATCGAAACATGATTGAAAAGAACAAACTATTTGTATTTAACTACAATAAAATCTTAATAATTTAAAATTACCAACACGTTTAAACAATAATTTACCTATTGAAGCAAAAAAATTCAATGGTCTATTTCTTGGTCTGGGGCGTCTTCAGCTTCACTAGAAGACTGAGTATGACCTGAGTTAAAATAAATCACCATATTTTTTTCTAAATTTTCTAATTTTAATCTATTTCGTTTTACATCTACCACCCATTTATATGTTGAAAAGGAGCGTTCGACATCTGTGGATGTTAGTGGGGCAAATTTATAAGAAAATATAATTTCGTCACTGACTTCATTTTTCGATAGTTTTTGCTCATATTCTCTGAGGATATCAATGTCAGGATTCCTATCCAAAACATTTTCAATTTTTATTTTTATCCTATCAGAATTACGATACATTCATTAAAAAAGCCAAAAATTAGTCGCTTAATTTTTGTTTCTGCAACTCGTTTAATGAAAATAAAATAACATAAAATGATTTTCTATATATATTAATTCATTCCGTACATTTTCTTCTTCTAGAATATTTTTCGCATTTCGTATTGCCATTGATTCAGAGCTGTTTAATCGAAAAACAACATTTATTATTTCTTCATAATATTTTGCATAATACGAAGCAGCTTCAAGCCAATCAAATCAAAGTGCCCCATCTAGTTATCACTGGTTGCGGAGGAAGAGGTAAGTTTGGATACATATCTTTCAATATTTTTATTCTGCGGGGGGCACGTAAAAATATTTTTTTCACATTTGATATTAACATATCTATCATTGTACTCTAACCGTATTTGTTCTGATGCGTGATGAAGTGCATGTGCCAAACAGGTAACATGTTTTAATTGAGGTAAAAAAAAATCTAATTTTGCCTCGCAGACAACATGTACGCCACACTATCAGTACATAATATTAAAACATTATCAACCTTTCTTTCAAAGTTGTCATGCCAAATATATTTCAAACATTCTATAACAAAATTTAAACTGGTTTGGCCATTGACCATCTCAAGCATTTTACAAGCAATTAAAAAAGGTCGACCAGAAAAGTTTTCATTTAATGGCTTTACTAAGAAATGCACAATATAACAACCTAAAAAGTCAGTTATCTCATGTATCGATATCCAAAGTTTCTCGTTTTTAACGTTTTCATAGATGGAGGCAATTTTATTATTATAAAATTTGTCCAAATATACTTTACGCAATTGTGACTCGTCAGGCACTTTTTTGTCATTGCAATTACAACAGCAAACACCACACATGTATTTTTGACAAAATTGCTAAATGCATTATTTTTCATTTACGACCAAGGAATGTTACAAAGTATGAAAAACTGAATAAGGTCAAAATAAAATTCTTCTTGAGGCCGTTTGTAAGTTCCTCGATGATGGGCACCTTCAATATGTCGATTGACATTAGATTTCTTTACTGATAAATGGCTTTCACACTTGGTACAGTAAATAATGTAAATAAAATGTACAGCTAGCAGCGTCAAAAATCGGCTCAAGATCGTCACGTATCCGTTTTTGAACTGTTGCAGGCTTGACAGAACTTGATGATGCCATGTGGTAGTACTTCACCTGAATCAAAATTAGAAATGCTTAATAGTGAGAGTTCTTAGTGCGAGTTCCAAAATGCAAAGGCAGTTAAAAGTTTTTAATTTACGCTAAGAGAGGGTACGATTAATTGCACGCAAATAGTACACAGTACTACAGTTCAAAAATAGTTTGTATATGCACAAACTGCAAATATGTCAGTGTATTACTGCTGCACTTTATCGTTTAGCTAATTAATAGATCTTATTAATAAATTTTCAAGTTGATATTAACATGTGCATGACATACATCAAAGTGAAGAAAATACTGGATTGGAATACAATTACATTAGTATTAAAAAAGTTTAGCTAAGGAGAAAAGGCTTTGCATTTTGAACGAATATTACTGTACCTACTTTACTTTTTGTAAAATGTTATTTATTAGTTTGACTTAAGGCAAGCTTTTCACGAAGCCCAAACATATAATTTTTCTATTATTTCAAGGTAGAATAAGATTGACACATTAGTTGTAGTCAAAATTTACTTTTTACAAAAAAAAACTAAAACTTACCAAATGTGTATCCAATAAAATAACTCCAAATATCCAATCCAATAAGGTCAAATCAGAGTCCGCAAATGTTAGCCAAAGTCGTAGTAGCAAGGAGATTCCAGAATCCAGTAAACAAGCCAGGGTCAAAAGAAATTCACTACACAACAGAACACAACAGGAAGCAGACAAGCGCACTCTGAGAACCGAAGTAATCGAGTGAGACAACATTTAAAAACAAGTACGTCACTCTAGCCACACCCGTGACACTCACTGTACGTGTGAGCAAGAGCGCATAATGCAGCGATATCACGACGAGTATGAACAAAGCGGCAATGTCGTGCGTTTGACAAAAACTTTGGCAAAGTTTTGCTGATGTAAAAATTATAACGTCGTTCATGCGCTTATGGGCTTACATACACCATTTTTTATACTTATTGATAAAAATAATCATAATAATTGAATACCGGAGTATTAGTTGGAATCCCGTGGAATATCCATATTAACATAAATGTTTGCGGTCAATGAACCTAAATAGCTCTACCTACTCCGATCACTGGTTATATTAACACAATAATAATAACAGGTGTAAAATAATACCTTGCAAATTCTGACATTATCAACATTGAATGTATTTTTCTCGGGCAGAATAGCAACACATGCTTTTGCTACAAGTCCAGCAATAAAATCTTCATATCCATACTGTTTGGACATAATTGAAGGCTTGATGCCTTTGATAACAGCTTCAGCATTCCTATAATCATTTATTTCCTCACAGACAAGCTCAGGCAATATTTCCAGACATTTATCTAAGGCTTTCTCATAGCCTTCTGCTATTTCACTGGTAGTTACACCCAAACGGAGCAACTCTTCAGCAGCTTCCAGAAGAGCACCCGATATTACAATCACAAAGTTAGTACCATCGCCAACCTCAGCATCTTGCATCTGACTACTAAGTACCATTAGTTTAGCAGCTGGATGCTCCACATCCAATTCCCTGATAATAGTGCCAGCATCACTGGTCACAAACTGCTTATCAATATGATTGATAATCATTTTGTTCATGCCATTTGGGCCATATGCAGAACGCACACTCTGAGCAAACTGCTTACATGCATTTATGTTTCGATATACGGCTTCTTCTAAACCTGAGAACATCTAAAAGAGTAATTAATTAGTTTCTTTTCTCTTGGTTCGCATATATAAATAAATCCTAGTTTAAAAAGTAGCTAAATTTATTATTTTTCTTATTTTCAATGTTCAGTATTAAACAAATCAAGTCTAAGAAAGTAATAACAGAAATAAAAGTAAAATTTGAAACATATTGTCGGCCTCACATTGCACATGACAATGAAGATACTAAATGAATGTAACAAGCTTTGGTTATGTACTTACCCGTGCCCCATCTTTTAGCATTTGGGGAACACCTGGAGCTTTTGGTACGTGTAAAGCCATTTTTATAATTTATTAATAAAATGATAATTCTAGACTTGAATAAAGATGAAAAATTTAATTTTTACTTAAAAGCGAGACAAAACCTCGTGAGGTGAAATCGCGAACGAAGGAGTGTCTGTCACGATGACATACACAGAGAAGGAAAGCAGACTGTCAAACTACTATACAGACTAAACTATAATAAATAATATGTTGGAGGTGGGAATTTTATTTAAGTAGTCTTTGGTCATGTCGTTTTAAAATTCGTTCAATATGTGAGTGACAGGAAAAAATGATGCTGTTTTGTTAATATGTGAAATGGATTTGGTTTAGTGTTTTTGGAAGATTTTATAATAAATAATTATTAATGGTTTTTATGTGTTTTACGTAAATAAAATTAAAAATAAAAACAAAATAATACAATATTGTTATGATTGAACGTGTGAATTTCAGTAGCTTTCGAGATATTTGAATCCTATCTCATTATTTTGGCAGTAGTTTTATCAGTGCTCACCTAGTCATGAACTGCACGGTAGGAAAAAAATTGTGACGATTCCAAACAAATGTAGCCATTTTTACGAAATAAAAAGATTTTGACTCTGACTTTGACTATGTTTCTGTTATCAATTCCTACAACTATACCAAATCTTTAGTGTGTATGCAGCACATCTATGGAACTCAATTCGAATTAATGTAAAAAAATCGGCCAAGTGCGAGTCGGACTCGCGCACGAAGGATTCCGTACCATTATCTATAAAAACGGCAATAAAATCACGTTTGTTGTATGGGAGGCCCCCTTAAATATTTGTTTTATTTTAATTTAATTATTTATTCTTAAAGTATATATATAACTAAATATTCTGTGAATATTTCAAGCGACGACCTGTTGGCGTTATCAATATGGAGCAAAAATGAGAAAAAAAAATCACGTTTGTTGTATGGGAGCCCCCTTAAATATTTATTTTATTATATTTTTTAATATTTGTTGTTATAGCGGCAATAGAAATACATCATCTGTGAAAATTTCAACTGTCTAACTATCACGGTTCATAAAATACAGCCTGGTGACAGACGGACGGACGGACAGCATAGTCTCAGTAATAGGGTTCCGTTTTACCCTTTGGGAACGGAACCCTAAAAAGGCACAAACGATTAATTCGTCCAGCTTGATATCTTAAGCTAGTAATATATATTATATTCGTAGTTTAATGTGTGTATTACGAGTAGCTACTATTTCTTTTACATATGATCTTCAGTTTCACAGGCCGTACGTACCAAAGAATTACAAAAACAATTGAAACATTAATTTCTCCAAATCCGATAAATGAACCGGGTCTCGATATAACATAATAATTGAAAGTCCCCAAGGTTAATTAACAAACAAACAACATTCATTTTTATGTGTCGGTACATTCCATTTCAATTACCATATCCTATAACAACACACTACATAAACATACTTTGCAAGTTCGCATATAAAATAAAATAAAAAATCTCGATTAATGGTAGTAAATCCCCGTTGGAATTTATTGAGTAAAGTCTTCCAGTATCCTAACTATTATAAATGTGAGGTAAGGTAAATATTTATAGTTAATTGCTCAAACAGGTAAATAACACATCATCGGAGAAAAGTTAATTTTGCCGGCAATAAAAATACTATGTTCCATAAACTGGCGGCGGATATTATCCTTTCTGTACAAAGACGAATTGATGAAATGGCTGAAAACATTGAACAGTCATTGTGCATGATACATGGCTTTAGCTGGTGTCATTCTTGCGAACACTCAGAAGTGTTTGAATGGTGGAGTGAATATTTTGAAAAAATGTATGACTATGCCTCGGACGCTGGTAATGAGAGTGAGTCTGATGCTTACTCCACTTTGACGGTGTCCCACGACGGCATAACTATGGATGAGATCGAATATATGATGAGAGAGAGATGAGTCGATACGAAGCTTGAAAAATGGAAAATCAGCGGGAATTGATTTGATCACAGCTGAGATGATCAACTAGGTGGCACGTCCGGGACGCCTTCTGGTACTTATGCAATCTATGCTGGATAACTGAAAGGGTTCCAATGGACTGGAGACGCGTAGTTATCGTGCCCTTGTATAAAGGTAAGAGGTCACGCATGGACTGCGCCAGATATAGGGTCCTCAGTTTGATCAGCTTAGCAGCAAATGTATATGGTAAGGTGATTGAAAGGAGAATGAGGGTGAAATCCGATGGAATACTGTGGGAGCCATAGGGAGGATTCCGAAAAGGAAGGGAATGTACGGATCAATTTTTCTCGCTCCGCAATATCATAGAGAAGCATCTGGCCATAGACCAGAAGGTTTTCTGCAGTTATGTGGATCTTGAGAAAGCATTTGATAGGGCTGTGCGAAAGGAACTGTGGCACATATTGCCGAGATATGGGATTGACAGTTCACTACCCCGTGCTGTGCAGTCCACTTACAAGGATTGCTCAACGTATGTGCGGATTGATGGTAGCCAATGTCATGGTTGCATGTTATTTGCTATGCTATTGATGCTGTATCTCGATAATTGCCTGCAGAGAATAAGGTCAACGTATGTGGGATTGCGCATGGGTGACCGAATGGTGAACTGTCTGGTGTAGGCAGACAATGACGTGTTATTAGCGGAAATACCAACTGAACTGCAAACACTGATCACAACGATGAAAGACGAATGTATGGAGAAAGCCTTACTATTGAATGCGAAGAAAACATAGACAATGGTATTTGAAAGAGAAGAAAACAGAACCAATGTAAGAATTACGGTTGATGACGAAGTGTTGGAACTAGTGGATGAGATTGTATATCTTGGATGCATTTTCAGTAGGGATGGAAGGTACACCATAGATGTGGACAGATGAGTGAGTGCTGGAAACAGTGAGAATGGACCGTTGGGAAAGCTTCTTAGCAGTAAAAACTTTTGCCAGAAGGCACAGCTCGCTATTCACAATGCAGTGCTGGTCCCAACGCTTACTTATGGAAGCGAGAGCTGGGTATGGCAGAGAGAGCATGAAAGTAGGTTAAACGCGGTCGAAATGCGAGCGTTACGCAAAATTTGTTGCGTAACGCTTGTAGACCGTATTCGCAATGATGATGTTAGAAACAGAGTTGGTTTGAAAGAGAGCGTCGGTATTAAAATATGATGTGGCATGCACCGTTGGTTTGGACATGTAGAAAGAATGCAGGACGAAAGAATGACGAAGCAGATATACAATGCAAAAGTGGAAGGATGTAGGAGCCGAGGAAGGCCAAGACTTACCTACCATGATCAAATTGGTCATGTTCTGTCAGAAGGTAATGTCAGGAGCCCTAGAAACCGGTGAACGTGCATGAGAAGAGCAATGATTGTTAAAGAAGCGAGTGAGGTCTGTAAGGATTGAGTCATGTGGCGCTCGGTCCACTCTGCCTACCCCGCAATTAATTTGGCATGAAGTTATAGATTATTATAGATGGATGGGTCCACTTTGCCAACTAATGAAACATTGTTGCTGTCTTACATGAGGTTTATTAAAGATGAAAAAATATGTCAATAACTATTATTTGCTAAGAATTTAGAGACAGGTACAAAAAGGGAAACCATATTTAATACACTGGAAAAGTTTTGTGATGAGAAAAGCATTCCCTTGAAGAATATTATATCAGCTGCTACAAAAGCATTCACCGTCTCCCGAACTAAACACTGAAGCACCGCCATAGTAAGTCAGTCGCTATACGTACGAGCCGACACGCACACATACACAACATAGTAAGTATATCGCCCGCCATCACGCACCGACACCTCGCCACGTGATAACCTTGTCGAAAAAAATAATAATACCGTCGTGCGTGGTGAAGAGCTGTCGATACCATAGTGGTACAATCTCAGAGAAAGTATATACCTAGAGTTGACAAACGCGTACACCCGTAAGGGACGGCAACAAAAGTACATACAATAACAAGGTTACCAGACTGTGGAAAATTTACCCCACTACATAATGCGTTTCGGCAATTTGAAATTTACAATGTACCCAGATAACTGTTTACTATAATAAACTTGCATAGAATGTGTATTGTGTGCTATAATAATATATTCATAATATGTAATGTAAAAAATTCGAAATAAGTCGATACAGCCATTTCTACACACAAAGTAATAAAAGTTAATATTTACATACGTATGAAAACTACAGTATCTGAATAGATCAACAAACATATTTGCACTTTAATATTATTAGAATAGTATATTTTTACGCAAATCGAGTTACTGTATAGATCTATTAATTAATAGTAAGCCTGAGTTAGTTTCAGTAAGATCTGTGAAATCATTGGAATAAGGATAGGAGATTGGTCAAACCTAGCAGAGTTATATAAATTAAACAATATATTTTTCTATTTTAGACATATATTTTAAAGTATAAGCGATGACATGATACTAAATATAGGCATAGATATGAGATAAAAGATAAAAAATACTTTATAGACAATTTGTAAATAAAAATATTCGTGCCTTACAAACTAGCATTTATGTTTATTTTTTCATAGATTTTTATTCTTGCAATCAATGTTATTAGATCGATTTTTCTACATCGTGTATTTATATAAATATCGTGAGAATGAAACAGTCGTCGAATATTCATGGTCACATTTACATACACGGTTTTTAGTTAAATCTTCTTTACACAATAAATGCGGATTATTCCTTCTTGAAAATAAACATATTGCATAAAATTTTTCAATAATTGTCATGTAACAAATAATTAGTGCCAGGGATGATTTAAGTGTAAATATTAAACAAAGGTAAACAATCTTTGTTTTTAAACATTTTGTATTGCGCATCATAGTTTTCATTAGACTTAAACTAAAGCTACAATTGATCAAGGATTATCCTTTCACATATTGTACTCAAAAGGTGGTAAACTGCTACGGTCCCTTAATTCCCTAGTTCACTCTTTTCCTCTAACTTGTATAATGATATCTATCATCTATACATCGATTACATTAAAATTCTGTATAATGACAGATAGTTCAGCATTTTTATTTCAAGTCGATTAGTTTTTGACCTTAATATAGCTAATTTTTTCTTGCGTGACTCAGCCAGTAATGTTTTCAGTCTCAATTCAAAAGTAAGCTTTAATTTTCATGGTGTTAATGTAGTGTCCGTCGCTATGGAAACCCTGGATAATCGGTCTGGAAATAGGACAATTTTAATTTTGTAACGCATTATTAGCATGTAATATCGACAGCCTGGTACTAACATTGTATTAAAACTACTGTCAATACTATAATTTAGTTGAGCTTTACATATTTAAAACTTTACAAATTCAGACAATATAAAATGCTTGACTAACATTTGTGTTGACACAAAAGCATGTGTGTGTGCGTGATTAACTTGAATAACGTGGTATAAATAATTGGTATAGAATAATCTACACGACTACCCTTCATATCTTTCACAATTACCTGTATAAATATAATCAACCCATCAACATCATATCAACCCATACTCACTTCATTACTGGAGTACGGGTTCTTATTTCAAGCAAAAGACCTTAGAAGATATGTCCCGAAACTACTCAATTACGGATTGTCGGAGTCGTTGGAATATTTTCATATGTTTTTGTACTTCAATTATACGCTTCTACGATTAAAATGTAACTATGTAAAATTTCAAGTCTGTACGTGAAACTTTCTAAGACAGACTAGCAGACGAACAGGCAGGCATGTAAATCATCTAATTTAGTTCCTTATTTTTTTAATACCTATCATCATATATACTCACCAACAAACTGTTATAACAGTTTGGCGAACATAATAATTTGTACTATGTAACTGTATCATGTAAATAAATAAATAAAAACAATATAAATTGCCAGAGGAACACCTGGTTCGTCAACAAATCAAATGTTGACGAACCAGGTCAACAAATGTTAACTTACGTGTATGCTGGATGTTGAAACTGACGACTTATCCAAATAAATTTCTTCCGAAAGCAGTGGTCTTTAAATTGTTTGGAACATATGCGGCTCCCAATTCTGTCGTCCAGTAGCAAAAATCCATGCATTACGCACACTGACGACTTTAGGAAATCTAAAAAATAAACATACATCTAAGATTAAACAAGTTAACATTTTTAATTTAAAAATAAATAATTACATTTTGACGAAAAATTATGAACAAAGAAGTATACAAAAAGTGAGAAGTTAAAAAAAAAGGTGTCTGTACCCATATAATTTACCCATAATTTCGGGGTGTTTTCCCATACTACATACTGGTAACCCTAAAACGCTCATTATACCGATAAATTGAAAATACAACAGAAAATGGCTGACGCATTACCCACAGACAACCTTCAAGATTTAGGCGGATTTTACTAGAAATACTTTTTGTAAATTAAACCGATATTTTCATTGTTTTTACGTTATTATACAAACAATTTATTTAAAAACTACATGTGTATCTAATTTTCGCAAAATATTTGATAACAACTATTAAAACTTTATACTTACGTATGAAAGGTTATGTTTTCGTATTTTTACTAACTGAGGCTTTTACAGCCTTTTACACAGCAACGTACCATTGTTAAAGTAAAAAGACAATCCCAAACAAGCAAAAGAACACAAATTTGCACTAATATTTCCCTTATATTTAGTAATTTATGCAAAAAATTTGTTGTACTACAAGGAACGAAATGATTGTTTGCCACGAATTTGCTTTTGTGGCAAACACAAAATAGTGAAACTATGACAGGGACAAAAAATATTTTATCTGTCTCTTTCCTTCTTATGAGGAACTGTATACATCTATCACGTTCTATCTTGGTATTATTATTTGCTTGTCATCTCTGGGTATCTTTCCTCTGAGGGTACAATAAAAAAAAAGCCAAGGGATTACTTTTCATAGGTAAGCAAGTAATTTTTCTGATTAAATAATCGTTTTCATTTAAATTAATTTTTCAAAACAATAAATCGACCGGTGTTACCATAACTCACATTTCCGAATTAGCGTAAAGGTGGGAGATCATTTTTCTTTTGTTCTTGTGATTCTTACTTAATTCAGATACCTAAATTTATTTAAATAGACATATAAACTTACATCCTATAATTCTTTTACTGAACAACTATTATTCATATCTTTAATATTTTTTAGATTTCCATCGTCAAATGAATGCATCATTTGAAAGAATGATTGGGTACAAATCATAAGAGAGTCCAGACAAGAAAGCGGCTGGATTCCATCTAAATCCAGTGTAATATGCAATATACATTTCGAGGAGTGGCTGCCGTCTTCTGTGAGGTGGAGGTTCTTCCCCAGTCAGGCTAACGTCGTGCCCTACCTCTCTTTCGCCAGAGCCTCGTCTGGTCAATAAAATTGGTGTATTTGTTTGGGCATTATTTATTTCAAATAAGTATGCATCTATTTGTCCTATATAATAAAAGGAATATGTAATGTTATATTTCATGTGTTTAATTTATTTTCATCAATACCTATTTTAAACAATACAAGTTACAAATCAACGATATATAAAATTCGAGTTCCAAAGACAGTAACGAATCATATAATTTTTTTATTATTTCTTTTTAGTTAGTTTCTCTCAAGCTGTGGAATGAGCTTCCAGCCGAGGTTTTTCCAAGGGACTACAGCATGGAGTTCTTCAAGAAATGCGTGAAGAGGTTTTTAGAGGGTCAGCAACGCATGAGTGACACACCTGGTGTTGCAAATGTCCATAGGCTACGGTGACTGTTTAACATCAGGCAGGCCGTATGCTTGATTGCCACCTTAGTGGTATAAAAAAATAGTTAAAGAAATGGGAAATTTTCTTCCATCTGGCAACCCACTCACACATATTTACATGCCGCCATTGTGGTGCTTCAGTTGTTTCTCAGCGAGATTCCGTCTGACTATTTTATTACGTCTATGATTGCGTCATTAATCGACAACATTTGTGTGCTAGAAATTTAAGTGTACGACTGTTTCAATCAATGCAACGTGGACGAGCTCCGTGGCGCAGTGGTGAACGTGCTGTTACGCTACTTTGACACGAACGCTCTTGGGTTCGATTCCCACACAGTACAAACATTTGTGTGCATGAACGTGTCTGTTTGTTTTGGTCTGGGTATTTTCTTTGTATAATAAGTATGCATTTACAAAAAAAAATGTATTTACGTGTGTTTATCAATTGTCTACTACACATAACACAAGCTTCACATACTATGGGGCCAGGAGGCGCTGTGTCATTTGTTCGACAATATTTTTATGTCATCAAAGCAGCTAATAAAATCCGAAACGACTATTTAAATGACAGATTATTCAATCAGCTTTGTGTTGCTAATGGTGAAGATTTCAACCGATTGATTTTTCACACAGAAGCGCGTTGGCTATCAAAAGGAAATTGTCCGATTAGATTTTACAATCTGTTTGACAGAGTCATAGACTTCGTGGAAAACAAAGACAGAGAATTGCTCGAGAACCTCATCACATCAAAGAATGATATCGCATACCTGACAGGCCTTTATAAATTGCTTAATGATATCTCCAACTTCAAGATGATTTAAACTTAATAAAAACAAAAAATGTCGTTGTTGCTTTCATAACTAAGCTGCTGTTACGGCATGCGTGAATTCCACATTTTTTTTATCAGTATCCTGCAACAACGTCGACTTGCTTCTCTTGTCTATAGCCAACACTTTAAAAACCTCAACAGTGATTTCATAGAGATTCCAGGATATTTTGAAATTGGAAATACCAGACTGGGTGTTGGATCCTTTTTCAAATGTGAACACAACAATTTAACCCCAGCTGAAAGAACTTATAGCACTTATAGAAGAGACAATACAGAATCTTTATTATACGCTGCGCGTATTGCCGCGTATTTGGTAGAAAGCCGTATGGCAACACCGTCATGAAACTGGTAAAACAGGTTATTTTATTATTAATTTAGGCTGATTAGGTGACGTAAACAATTCTAAAATTATGACCTTTAAAAATTAATGTTTATCTCCAATAATAATGATCAAGTTATTTCTTATTGTTTATTAAAAGTATCTTTTTAATTTGTTCAATTTGTCAAGTTTTACACCACATTCAACTAAAAGTAGGTAACCATGTCGCGGCAAGTAGATTTAAATGTTGCTCGTTTGCTGGAAGGTTTGGGCCTAGAAGGAGAAGAAAATGACTTTTGTGACTTCACAATAGCAGATCAGAATTCTGTGGCAGAATCGCAAGGCATAACGCCTACTACACCATCAAATTTCAAACCGGTACTTGGCAGCAATGTGACATATGTAGTAGCATGTGTAATTATTAATGAAAGAAATGAAGTATTAATGATGCAAGAGGCAAAAGAAAGTTGTGCTGGCAAATGGTACCTGCCAGCTGGGCGCATGGAGAAAAATGAAACTATTGTACAAGCTGCTATAAGAGAGGTTTTAGAAGAAACAGGCTTACAGTGCGAGCCTAAAACACTATTGGTGGTCGAAACCGCAGGCGGCATGTGGTACAGGTTCGTATTAACAGGCGAAGTTGTTGGTGGTGAATTAAAAACTCCAGCCAAAGCCGACAGTGAATCACTACAAGCAAAATGGATATCAAATCTTCAGGAAATATCATTAAGATCAAATGATATTTTGCATCTTATTGAGAAAACCCAGATGTACAAACAAAACCAATCAAGTGTACCTTGGCATTTAGATGTCCTACCAGCTCCTGTAGCCCATACAAAGGATTTATTGAGATTGATTATTGTGATCAAAAAAAGAAGTACAAATAAATTGCATGTGTTGTTGAGTGAAAAGACATCTATACATTTCCCAGTCTGTGAAATAAACCCAGCAAAAAGTGTACATTCCACTTTAAGAAGGTTTATGGTTGAAATGTTTGGCGCAGATGTAGGTCAACATCGGCCGCTTGGGCTCCTCAATGTGGAGGCTGCTCCCATAGCTGATGGATGCTGCCTTAGCTTACTCGTAGCTTTTCGGGCACCACTTGAAGAAGTGCCATTAATTGGTAAATGTGCATGGCATGAGTTGTCCCGGGATGTTGAAAGTAAATTGCTGTCTATAATATCTACAAAGAATTCCACAGTGGAGCTACATGTCATTCGTTAGTTGTTAATAAAAACCAGGGTGGTTGTAAGAATACTCATTATATGTAATTGTTATTGATAAATCTGAAATGGAATCTCTGCATATATTTGATGTATCACTGGAACATGCGCACATGTAACTATTGATTATGACAATAAAATTATACCTGTCACTCTTGTCTCTGTAATGCTAAGTTTATATTTTGTTAAATATATAAAAATATGTATGTTCTGATGCAAATAGAATTTGCAACTATCTTTAAATATTATGTAAATATGAAACCATTTATCTGTGTTCATCATAGGCTATTATCCAGGTAGGACAAATGGTAATATATATTATAAAATTATGTTTCTTAGATTACATCTACATTAATATTGATGAAAAAAAATATGTAACATAACTTAAGCTCTATATAGTTAAGGAAGGGCCGCTTTTGATTTAACATGACAACTGTTATTCACAATATCAAATATTATCTCTATACCACAGAGAAATCAGTAGGTATCCAAAAATAATTTCTCAAACATTACAGTCATACAAAATAATGATCAGTACTATGTTAGTGATTCTGGCATACTGGACATGCACAATATTGAATCTGCTTTTAATGTCCGAATAAAAGCGCTCGATTTAGCCAACATAAATCTGAGTATCTAATACTTGGTTATTAGATAAAACTTATGCCCGACATATGTAATCAATAATGTAAATGAAATCTAGATGGATGGATAATGTAGCACCATCATTGGGAAGCAAAACATGTTTTACAGGCCTATCACTTAGATGAGATAATAAGCTGCGTGTTAGAGAAGGGATATTGAGGACACTAGCATCTTGCAGCTACCTCATGAACATTCTCTGATAAAATGGTAGGCTATAAACTGTATGAGAAATACTAATGTAATTGTATTATTACATTTGATAAAATTGTTTTATATTAAGTTATAGTACTTATTATTTACATTAAATAAAAAGTACTTAGTGGTTTTTGTACCTGTCGAAGAGGGGAGTTGCATTCTATGTTACAATGATGAATTTACTAACTTATCACTGACATTAGTATAGCAACACAAATCAGTTTATTATTTATTTTTATTATATGGAGTGTAACAGAGTGAAGGGAGTATTAATCATCATAATAAAAAGGAAGATATTGTACTCAATAATAATCAACTACTTTTTTAAGAGACTCTCATTGATGTTAAAAAAATGAACAGCTGATCAAAGACTTTTCATGAAGATGTAGAATTATTTTCTTCAAATACAAGTAGTTACAGTTGATATAAAGAAGTAGAAACAACTTTTTGGCATGTAATTATTTCTCTAATGTGTGCTCTCTGGTTGATAGTTCCTTCCTGTTACACTATGTATAATGTATGCAACTAAATGCAATGTTGTTACATTCCATTGAATATATTTTTACTGAGATAGAGGAAACAATGTTATATAATAGTTGTTTATTTACTTATTTTGAGCTTTAAATTGTAACCAATGGTATTCATAACAATAATAATAGTGTGTAATGACATTATTGACTAATATCCAATGTATTTTTTTGGTGATTGTTATTTTTATACTTATAGCTAATTATGTGGGTATAATTGCAAATTGGCTAAAATAAACTTTTATACATATATATGTATTTTCTTCTTCTTAGCGTTATCCTGTATCCTAATCCTTTAGGATTGGCGGGGTCCGCTACCCAAACCTACAGATTTGTCGACGATACATATTTTTACATGAATCAACTGCCGTCAAACTTTCCAAAAGCCAAAACCAGACCATTCTTATGTATGGTCACACATCTTTCGAAATAAATTTCCGAGCAAGTGATAATTGCAAATATGTACATAAATCCGAAAGCACGAATTTAGTGGTTGGTACAGCTAAGAGTACATCACGCTTAACACTCTAAATACGATTTAATTCGTGTCACGAACGACATAAGAACGGTACGAAGGTCAAAGTGTAAAGCTTAAGCTGCTCTTAGCTGTACATGCTAGGATTCGAACTGGGGACCAGTTGATCAATAGGCCGGTTCTTTATCCACTGGACTAGGATACTTTTTTTTTAACCATCAACATCATCATCCGTGAGTTAACCCCGGTCGCATCCTACGCTTTCGCTTTGGAGACCAGGGTCCGCTTTCCGGCTTTTACTGCACCATTTCGCGCGGTCTTCGGCATTCCTTATAGTGAGACCATTGGCACGCATGTCGTCGCTTACGACGTCAAGCCAGAACGCTTGCGTACCCCTTCTACCGGGATCCGGCGGAAGTAACATCGCCAAACATTTGTTCCCCACGTAACTTGCCGGTTTTCGTAAAACGTGGCCGTACCAGCGTAGGCGATACTCTTGCAGTTTGTCTGCTATGTCATGTACACACATATTCATCTTCGTGACATGCAGCTCCTGCTTGTGCCGCTTAAGTACGGGCGACACTTTGCTGCCATATAAAAGGACAGGTCTCATTAGACCTCATTATGGATTTATAAACCTCTCCGTTCAGCTTAACCGGCATTCTAGGGTCACAAACGACACCAGCCATCTCACGCCACTTAGCCCAAGCCGCTGATATGCGTGCTTTGACGTCATAATCGATGTCTCCGGACGCGTGGAGACAGATCCCAAACCTATTAGCGGTCCGTGCGCTCGACCGAGTCTAATGCGAACGGGTGTAGGATTTGAGATATTCCAGGCAGTAGTCAGTAGATAATATAGTTATTTTGCGAAAGTGAAATTTACATGCATTTTGATCTAACCTGCTTTGTGTGCTGCCGCTACCAATTAGTTCATGCGGCCTAGCGCCCGGCCGGCACCCATCCGCTACCATTAGTAGATGCAACATGCCGACGCAGCATGGCATCCGGTAGTCTCTGCCTCGGCTGCTGCGGCCGTCCGCCATCTGGAACAAAAACCGCATGGCCCCACCACCGTCGCTACCACGACTGGCCTGGTCGTCGCACGTGTTTCGCCTCTCCACGAGGCATCCTCAGGCGCTGTAGACGTTAATCGTAAGAATAACATGCTATAAGTGACCCACTATATATATACTATATAAAAAAAAATGTGTTTATGGCCCTGCTAATTATTATTAATGCATCTACCAAATAGCCTTGACCTTCCACCCTTAGATTTTAACCTGTTTCGGTTTCTCGTAACATCAAGAGACTGTCGAAACTACTTGTCTAAAACTATAGGACTTTTGATCAAAAAACCGTTTTTGATCAAAAGTCCTATAGTTTCTACAGCAATGGCATTACGTCAACAAGTTACCGAACAAAATGGCACATGTATAATCAAATGTAAATAATTATGATAAAAATATCTTGAATATGTGTATAAAATAAGAAAAAAACGTTTTCCCCTACCTAAGTGTTGCGACCTGAACTTTACCAGAATTAACAGCGAGGAGCTCGAGCACCAATCTGAGCATTCACGGAAGACCTTTCAAAAACGGTTGTTTACGATAGATATTTAGATAGGTATATCGCGTAAACGAAATATCGACTACAGCTATTAAAGAAAATGTATACAATTTTTAGGCACTTACCGGCGACGACAGGGTTCTGCGTGTATCTCTAGTTTTATCTGCCACATATAGTTGTTACAAGGCGGTATGCCTAAAGTGGGAAACAAAATAGAAATAAAAACATATTATGTATCTATATGATTTATTAAAGCGATATAAAAACCTTGCGCTGACTAGATGAATTGAATATACAACCTAGTTACTTATCGAATAACAATCGCAAAGCTGGAAATGCATCAATAATATTACATTTTTATAATCGATTTTAATTTGATAGCTATGTAACTAAAACATACAAATATCTAAAAGTTTTTAAAAACAACAAATTTGTAACGTCTATAATTTAATGTCAGCTATGTCGGTTCAGTTCAAATACATTATTTCACGTGATTATCGTGTAAGTATGATCAAGTACATAAATGCAGGTAAAAGTAACTTTAACTTTATATAAAATACGCACATATTAGTATATAATACTATATAATGTTATTCATTCCTTGCAAAGTAATTTAAGAATTTATATCAGAATTTAAATGTGTATTTTATTCAAAACAAAAGTTAAGCAATATATCTGCACTAAAGGTCATTAGATACCTGGCATTCGACCAACACCGCCTCGTCGCTCGACCCACAGAATAAATAATAGAACTAACGTACAGAAGTTGCACTCCTTTAATCTAAGGCAATGCCGACGTTTTACAAAATTTTCAGAGGCCCTGCTATCGTTCCACATCACGCCACTCCGCCACGCGTACCTACTGAGCTCGAGCGTCAGGGTTGTCATGTCAAAGTAAAATGATCTTCTTCCTAGCGTTATCCCGTTTTCTAATCCATTAAGATCAGCGAGGTCCGCTACCTAAGTCTAAGGATTAGGTAAAGATGCTGATTTTTACTTGGATAGACTGCCGTCCGACCACTAAAATCCAGAGGGAAACCAGAACTAGGTTAGGTCACACATCTGTCGAAATATAATTTCTTGGACGTGCGGGTTTCACGATGTTTTCCATCACCGCCGAGCAAGTGATAATTACAAATATGACATAAATCCGAAATCACGAATTTAGTGATACATGCAAGGATTTGAACCGGGGACCTGTTGCTCAATAGGTCGGTTCCTTATCCGCTGGGCTATCACTGCTCCAAATTCAAAGTAAAATAATATATCAACAAAATTATTATGTTTACAATTTTGTTTCAGTTTGAGGTAACGTTGCATATATATTTTATCATTTGCCATTTTTAGTACGTATTGTTAAACTGAAGTGGAGTGAAAATTCGAAGCTGCATAAATACTTTTCCAGGTACTTCACCAAAAATATGCATAGGGTACGTAAAGTAAATATCCTTTGGTATATGTATATGGTAACGTTATGGATGGATCGAGGATACCCATGTAATACTAACAAAAAGTCCATTTAAAAGTTCAATATTTAGTACCTAACCGTTAATTATATAAGGTTCCGTACATAAAATAAAAAGGCACTCCGCCACGTCGGTTTGGGGTCGGTACCAGAAGCGTGCACGTCGCGACCCTGCCAGTCCAACACTTGGACTGCAATTCTGGACCCAAACCGCACAGACGCGCGGATTAGGGCGTCCCCCGGAGGCGACGCGCACCGATCCGCCCCCGTCGGTGCGAAATCTAGGGCATGCGGCGGTGGGGGCCGCCACCCACCACGCAACGCCCATCCCGGCGGGTCGAGGGGAGCTGAGTGTCGTATAGGCACATGGAATGTGAGAGGTGGTCTAAAAGATAAGATGAATGAGTTGATAGATATAATGAACGTGAGATGCCTAGATGCTTTGTGTGTGTCAGAGACCAAGCGAAAGGGAAGCGACACCGAAGATCTGCCCGGTGGCATGATGGCCCTGTGGTCCGGGGTGGACCAGGACGTTCATGCCAGCGCTGGCGTAGGTGTCGTGCTTTCATCTCGCTTGGCCGCGGGTGTGAAAGATTACGATTTAGTAGGTCCAAGACTTCTCTGGGTTAAGATAAAACTGGGGATTACGCGAGTGTTTTTAGTTGCAGCATATGCTCCTGTGAGCTCTGCTGATCCCCAGGAGCTCGAGAAGTTTTGGGAGACTGTAAGGGGTATTCTGGATTTGGCCGAAGCGAATGAACGGATAATTATGTGTGGTGATCTGAATGGATGGGTTGGGACCAAGCGAAGCAGTTATGAGGCTGTGCTTGGTCCATACGGAGATAAGAGAGTGAACGATGCTGGTAAGTTACTTTTAGACGTATGTATGGAACGAAACCTCCTTGTGTCGAACACGCTCTTCCATCACAAGGATATTCACACTTACACATGGAGACGGAATGAACAGAAAAGTGTGATTGATTTGATTTTGATAGATGGACGTCTCCGAAAGTCGTTAATGGATACAAGAGCCTTCAGAGGTCCCACTCTTGAAACGGACCACTATCTGGTGATAAGCCGATTTGTGGGGCTTTTCAAGAAGTGGAGGCACTGGCGAGTGCGTATTCCTTTCGGAGACCATGAAAGAATAAGAAGTGAAAAATTGGAAGATGAAAGTGTGAGGAGTACGTATGTACGTCTAGTCAGTGAAAGACTTGCGAACGCGAGTCTTTCCGACTCAGATGTAGACGAATGTTGGAAAGTTCTGAAAGAAAGTATGGTGGACAGTGCGAAAGAAGCATGTGGATGCGCAAAGAGACGTAGAACACTAAGAGGAGATGCCTGGTGGGATGCGGAGGTTCAATCCTCCGTGGAAAAAAAGAGGAAAGCGTGGCTGGATTACGTATCATCTTTGCACCAGAGTGATGGTATGAAAGAAATGAAGAAAGAAATATACCGTCGATGCAAGAATGACTCCAAAGCTTTAGTGAAAGAGAAGCGTGAAAGACTACATATGATTGAGGAAGAGAAGCTGACGAAGAACTTCGAGGCAAATACCAAACTCTTCTGGAGAGAGGTAAAGAAGTCTCGAAGTGGTTCGTCAGCATCCAGAATGGACAAGATAAGATGTAAAGCTGGTGGCATTCTTGCTAACACTCAGGAAGTGTTAGAACGGTGGAGTGAATATTTTAGAGAAATGTATGATTATGTCCGTGACGCTGGCATTGTGAATGAGTCTGTGATAGACTCGGCAGTGCCAGCGTACCATGAAGACATTACTATGGATGAGATTGAATGGTCGATACGAAGTTTGAAAGATGGAAAGTCAGCGGGAATCGATATGGTAACAGCTGAGATGATCAAGCTAGGTGGTACCTGCGTTAGGGACGCCTTCTGGTTTTTGAGCAAATTATGCTGGAGAACCGGAAGGGTCCCGAGCGATTGGAGACGCGCAGTCATCGTGCCCTTGTATAAAGGCAAGGGCTCACGTATGGACTGCGCCAACTATAGGGCCATCAGTTTGATCAGCTTAGCAGCTAAAGTGTATGGAAAAATCATTGAAAGGAGAATGAGGGTGAAATCCGATAGAATGCTTTGGGAAGCACAGGGTGGATTTCGAAGCGGCAGAGGATGTACGGATCAAGTTTTTTCACTCCGCAACATCGTAGAGAAGCATCTGGCTTTGGATCAGAAGGTTTTCTGCGGTTTTGTGGACTTTGAGAAAGCATTTGATAGAGTCGTGCGAAAGAATCTCTGGAACATTTTGCCCGGATATGGGGTTGACGGTGACCTACTCCGTGCTGTGCAATCCACTTATGAGGATTGTACAGCATGTGTGCGGGTGGACGGCAGCTTGTCGCCCTGGTTTGATGTCAATATTGGTGTCAGACAGGGATGCGTGCTGTCGGCTCGGCTGTTCATCCTGTATCTGGACAGTTGTCTTCAGAGAATAAGAAATATGAATGTGGGAATGCGAATGGGTGACTCAGTGGTCAACTGCCTGCTTTATGCAGACGATGCGGCATTAATAGCAGAATCACCATCCGAACTGCAAACACTAGTTACAACAATGAAAGATGATTGTATGAAGAAAGGCTTACAATTGAATGCGAAGAAAACCAAGATAATGGTATTTGAAAGAGAGACAACCAGAACAAACGCTAGGATTATGGTTGATGATGTAGTGTTGGAGCAAGTGAATGAGATTGTATATCTTGGAAGTGCTTTTAGCAGCAATGGAAGGTACACCGCTGATGTGGAGAGACGAGTGAGTGCCGGGAATAGGGTGAATGGAGCGTTGGGTAAACTTCTAGGCAGCCGAAATCTAAGCCAGAAGGCACAGCTCGCTGTACACAACGCGGTGCTAATTCCAACGCTAACTTATGGAAGTGAGAGCTGGGTATGGCAGAGAGAGCATGAAAGTAGAATAAATGCGGTCGAGATGCGAGCATTGCGCAAAATTTGTGGCATAACGCTTGCTGACCGCGTTCGTAATGAAGACGTGAGAGAAAGAGTTGGTCTAAAAGAGAGTGTCGGTGTTAAGATAAGAAAGGGCATGCTCCGTTGGTTCGGACATGTAGAAAGAATGCGGGACGAAAGAATGACGAAACAGATATACAATGCAAAAGTGGAAGGATGTAGGAGCCGAGGAAGACCGAGACTAACCTACCATGACCAAATTGGTCGTGTTTTATCAGAAGGTGATGTCAGAAGCCCCAGGAACCGGCGAGCGTGCATGAAAAGAGCTATGAATGTCACAGAAGCGAGTGAAGTATGCAAGGACCGTGTCTTATGGCGCTCGGTTCTCTCTGCCTACCCCGCAAGGGACTTGGCGTGAAGATATACATACATACATACACTCCGCCACGTCACCGTGTCCTTCAATTCGGTCAAATCATCAAAACCGAACCGTTCATTAGTGAAAGATTTTCCTTTATACACAAACTTAGTTTTGCGGTGTAAGTGAGATTTGTATTTAACCTTTTGATTTCTATAGAGCGAGTGTAGGTCAGGTTTGGATAAAAATGAAGAAATATATGTTTCTAACTCGTACAGTTTTGTAAAAAAACAAATTGAAGGCTGGATGGATACAATTAGTCATCTCGAGTTTCTCCGGGCTCGGAGGGCACGTTAAACCGCGTAACCTGTGGTCAATGCAACGGTGGCGTTACGGAGTTGATAAAAGGTAGGGCATGGCCATATAAAGAATTTTAATCGCACGTGGCCAGACGGCGCTGTCCAGGTGCTGAGTGGGTCTAATGAGTTATGATGCCATTTAAGCACTTTACTCCACCTACATTTTTTAAAACCAATAATCTACATAATTAAATAATAAAACCAATAGAGTGACATTTTCGAATAATACAATGGTTTGTGTTTAATTGTTATCGGTATATATAATAAGACATTAAAATGATTACAATTGAAGACAATTTTAATATAGTAGAGTATTTATAGCATTAAACGATTCGACACGGAGCTCAAGGGATTGTTTTTTTGATATCACGTGGCGCTTCTAAGCCTCCTATTTCCAACGTCTGACGTGTGTCGACTCACGCTATTTCATAAAAACTAACTAACGTTAGTGAACACAAGACCGCGTTCACTAACGTGATCTGATCAGTGCGGGTGATTTACTATAGCTGATATGGCGTCAATTACTCTGTCCCACCGACTAAGCTTATGTATCACATTATACACTATCATTTTCTATTTTAAAATTTAAATTCCGGTTTAGAGTAAATAACTAAAATAATAATAAAAATAAGTGTATTTTTAATATTAATGTGAAATTAATTTGTAGATTGATTAATAATCCTACGATCTGAAATCAATACGAATTGCCGCGTAGAAGTTTTGTGAAAAATGTTTATACTACATTGTTTTCGTTAAGTACAACCTTAAGATAGGAGATTGTCGTTCATTAATCACTCCCAAAATTTCCAAGGCATAAATTTGTGTAAATAGTACAAATAAGCACGCTGAAGGTTCGATTGTAACTCTTATTACGTACGTTACAAATACCAAAGCATAAAGCTCGACTTGCTGTACATACATAGATGCGGAGGAAGGAATGCGAATGTTCGACGAAAATATGTTACCGGGTCGAGTCGTAAGACGAGTTAATAATTTTTAATAAAATCAACATTTTTTTATAATTTTTGTTGCAAGTGTAGTATAAAATAGTAATACTTGGGTGTAAGCACCTAGCACATTACTAATGCTGGTAATCTATACCTTACTCCCCTTGGTAAAAAACTACTATTATATTGTTTGTTAGACATTATACGAACGTTCAAAAATAAAATTGACCTCATCAATGTTTACCAGCTTTAAAATGATATCGGAATGAAAAATGAATCCGGATATTTTTTTTACTTTTTTTAATGTTTATTAGATCTGGATA
The DNA here is from genome assembly GCA_947507595.1 of Pyralis farinalis. Lineage (NCBI taxonomy): Eukaryota > Metazoa > Arthropoda > Insecta > Lepidoptera > Pyralidae > Pyralis > Pyralis farinalis. The sequence continues at coordinate 16,553,759 of OX382273.1, forward strand.
TTTTTTACAATTTCTAATCAACATTAGAAATAGTAAAGAAATATTCCGATCCATTATTCAATCCGACCCACTTTTAAAACTTGTAGACAGCCCTAAAAGCGGACGAATCGTATGATAGACTTTAATGGCATTTACGTATGATGTATATTTTCTAAGGTAACAGCTTTGAGCAAACTTAAAGCAAATCCGCGTTGAATGGTTCTCTAGCTAATGGCTAAGAGATTTTAAGTATGTGACTCATCCACGTTCATATCTATCAAGAAGTTACAAAAGTGGAAAAATAACTCTTCTCTCACAACTAGTTATCAAACAGCGAAAGAAAAATCTCTTGTAACTGGTTATGGAAGTTTAGTTACCAAAGTGGACGAAGTGGTTATTATTTGGTTGTGTTTGAAGCCGCAGTAGACTTCTTTTAATTTTACTGAAATTGATAACTGATTCAATATATTAAATTTGTAAGCCCGTTTATTAACGTCAAATTATGTCGTACGATTGAATAATTTCATTATATTACAGAAACGTCAAGCAAAGCAAAACTGTAGCATCTGTTGCAAGTATTGCGAAGGATATGGCAATATGTATACAGATTTAAAGGCTAATTTTGCCTTTATTACGCGATTTACATCTTTTATAACATATCAAACTTAAAATAGGTATAAGGGCAAAGCAAAAAAAATCTAATTGCACAGTTAATGTATATAAGCGATCTGGAGATATCGTTAAAATTCAGTCTAATGTCATTGTGCAAAGTGATAAAATGGCTGGATATTTTATTATCTGGATTATTTCAATGCATTAGGTACTAAGAAACCGATGTCACATATAGAATAGTCGTCCAAGGTCGTCTGTTCAAGTAGCGGTGCTGTGGCCCTCAATTTTTTTTAAGAAACTGACACACGCGGGAGATCATTCGACGACGTTGGCTTTATGTGGCTAAACGATTTATACTACATTAATATGCCCTGGGCTGGTGATATTTGTGTCAACAATTACATTTTAAAAAAATCTCCATTTTTTTTTATCTCAGTTTTCAATGGGATATACAACTCTGTTGATTTTGTGTTTTCGTTCTCTAAGTTATGTCACATTTAATACTTTTCGCTTTGTTTGTTTGCGACCTCTTACCGGTCTTTGGCAACAAGTAGAGTTTAACGAACGCGAATTATACTGATATGAGCTAATTGCAGGTGCCTTTCAAGGCATTATATTATACCCAGTTCTCCTTTCACTCAGTGTATATCGACGTCATCATTGTGCCTATTCTTTATCCGTAAAACGTATGCCAATAACCTGCATATTTATAATCGCAATGACGACTTCCCTTACACGACAACTGTTCAGCAATACTGATATTGCCAATAGAGCATATGTAGTTGTTTTTCTTTTAAAGTTGATATTTTTAGGCTGTTCCCTTTTCCATACTCTGCAACTGAAGAGCACTCCGACAAGTTGAATCGACCTCGCATTAAAAATTATAATGTGATAAAAAGATAAAAAAAAGTATGATCACATCTCGGAAATTCACAAGCAGCTCGGCTGGCATCCGAAATTTCCCAAAGATGTGAGAATCAATTCTTCAAATTCTCTGAGGTCTAAACTCGTGAAGTTCTTTCGCGAGAAGAACTAATGTAACAAAGTCATCACTGTCTGTATTTTTAAATAGACGATGATGAAAACATAATTTCATTAGTTAAACGATAACTGGAAATGATTCCTACATAGGTCATAAACATGCGTTTACACTAACTTCCATTGATTTCCTCTAGATACTTTGTAACGATAACAACGATAGCTCCCGATCGTCTTGGCTCTCTACGTCATTGCCGTGCTGAAAACGTTGTTTAGCGAGTAACAAGAGTATAAACAATGTCGCTGTACAATGTTGAACGCCTTAAAATACTTTATAGATTTTTTTTGCATGATTACCTATTGTTTTATGTGTACAATGATGAATAAAGTACCTCACTTATTCATCATTGTACACATAAAACAATTAGTAATCATACAAAAAAACGCAACATAGATTTATAATTTCCGCAAAAGAATCAATGGGATAGATTTTTAATATGTACCGATTCGCAATCGTAAAAATATTTTTGCCATAGAAACAATAATTCCGACAGATTCAAAATATAACAATATATTAAAGGAGCAATATATTTAACATATTGCTACTAAACCAAGCTACTTTTTGTGCTCATAATCAGCTCTATTTAGCACCTCAATTGACGTCCCGATTTTGGTGTGCCGACCAACGGACCAGTGTCTTAATTCAGCGCTGTCAATAAAAGATTCCCTACTAATTCGCTTTTCTACGATTTATGCCGTTTTTTTACAAAAAAAAAACTCCCTACATAATATATAGATCACTCATGATTTTTACATCAACTTTGATATTTTTATTGTACCTAATATAAAAATATCAAAGTTGATGGAAAAATAGGTAAAACAAAGAACAAAATATATAGAGTATGCATTAAAAATACCTGTTAAAAAGCTGAACCCTCTCTATCAAAGAGTAAAAAAACGTAGTATCGCTCTTCCAGGAGCTTTGGTATATTTTACCCGTTTACAATGTTTTTAATGCTTTTAAAATGTTGCGTGCTGCATAATACAATAATAGCTACTTCCCACCTTTCCCGCAAATAAGGAACTTCTACGCCGATGGGTATGATACCTGTGGCCATTGCTCCATAAATCGCCTTCTGTTAATAGTACAAGAACGCCCTGTAACTAGATATAGGCACACTTTAAAATTTTACCAATATCTTCCTAAAGCAGGATTATAACAGATTGAGCTTTACATGGCCATCTATTGCTAGATTTTAAAACCGACGCATGAAAGTAAATATTTGTTAAGTAATTACTTAAGTGTCGGCTTTAGTTCATTATTCTGAATAAGTGACAGATATTTCAATGTTTAAATTGAATTAAAAACTTAATAAAATACAAAAATTCTCTAGGAATATTGACCTAATTATCGCCGATTAGATGTCAGTATTTTTCATAAATAACCTAAAATATGCTTCCTAAAGGAATAAAGAATCATATAACGAAATACTAATACTAAAATAAAATACCTCATAGCATCGAAATCACATAGGCGATATTGCCCTTGTCATGATAAAAATCGTGATACAATCACGAGCACTACTTATTTTGCCAAATTTATTGTATTAAAGTCTTTATCTATCCTTCGAGTTGTATGCCCTGTATCCATGAGTTGAGATCAGCAGCCCCTGGGCAGTTTAAAACGTTTTCTGCAGGCTCTTCCGGTGCCAACACCCGCTTTGCAGCTGCTTGGCCTGACAAGTAAGCTCCGTGTACAGTGGAATAGAAGCTGTTGTGTGTATGCTCTCCAGCAAAAAGCAACACAGGCTGAAATATAAACAAAATACGTGTTTAAATTAACATTTAAAACTGGTTTGGTTTAGATATTAGCACTGGTTTTTTAGTATTTAGGTATCGTTTTTATTTCTCTGTACTTTCTGGGATAGTATGTCTGTTGGTAACAAGCACACATAATAACCCACCTAATGTAAAACGTTCACCGTAGCTCGCGGACATTTGCCACAAACATAAGAGAATAAGATGTCGCCCGTTGATCATGCCCACTAGTGGCTCCTCAAGAATTTATTTCTTACCTTATATTGAACATTGTTCAAAAGGTTGAGCTTTATGCAATAAACGGTTTGAACATGCTAATAAATGTTGTTTTATATTATTTAAGTATACAGGGTACATAGGTTGCAGATTTACATCAAATGGGCTATTTCTTTTAATATTTTAATTATATGCACTGTGGTGGAAACAACCTCCAGCTTGTCGGATACCTCACATGCGCACATAGGTCGTTGTGTAATAAGTTAATAACCCTCCAAGGATATTTTTCTGTAGTTCTGTAAAATTCTTATATATCCTTTATTGCATAACAAAGCATATAATATGCAATGGATGATATAGTATGGAACGAAATCTCCTTGTGTCGAACACGCTCTTCCATCACAAGGATATTCACACTTACACATGGAGACGGAATGAACATAAAAGTGTGATTGATTTGATTTTGATAGATGAACGTCTCCGAAAGTCGTTAATCGATACAGGAGCCTTCAGAGGTCCCACTCTTGAAACAGACCACTGTCTAGTGATAAGCCGGTTTGTGGGCCTTTTCATGAAGTGGAGACACTGGCGAATGTGTATTCCTTTCGGAGATCATGAAAGAATAAGTAGTGAAAAATTGGAAGAAGAAAGTGTAAGGAGTACGTATGTACATGAGTCTTTCCGACTCAGATGTGGACGAATGTTGGAAAAAGAAAGTATGGTGGACAGTGCGAAAGCAGCATGTGGATGCGCAAAGAGACGTAGAATACTGAGAGGAGATGCCTGGTGGGATGCGGAGGTTCAATCCTCCGTGGAAAAAAAGAGGAAAACGTGGGTGGATTACGTATCATCTTTGCACCAGAGTGATGGTTTGAATAAAATGAAGAATGAAATATACCGTCGATGCAAGAATGACACCAAAGCTTTAGTGAAAGAGAAGCGTGAAAGACTACTTAGGAGTGAGGAAGAGAGGCTGACGAAGAACTTCGAGGCAAATACCAAACTCTTCTGGAGAGAGGTAAAGAGTCTCGGAGTGGTTTGTCAGCATCCAGAATAGACAAGATAAGATGTAAAGCTGGTGGCATTCTTGCTAACACTCAGGAAGTGTTAGAACGGTGTAGTGAATATTTTAGAGAAATGTATGATTATGTCCATGACGCTGGCATTGTGAATGAGTTTGTGATTGACTCGGCAGTGCCACCGTACCATGAAGACATTACCATGGATGAGATTGAATGGTCGATACGAAGTTTGAAAGATGGAAAGTCAGCGGGAATCGATATGGTAACAGCTGAGGTGATAAAGTTAGGTGGTACCTACGTTAGGGACGCCTTCTGATTTTTGAGCAAATTATGCTGGAGAACCGGAAGGGTCCCGAGCGATTGGAGACGCGCAGTCATCGTGCCCTTGTATAAAGGCAAAGGCTCACGTATGGACTGCGCCAACTATAGTGCCAGCAGTTTGATCAGCTTAGCAGCTAAAGTGTATGGAAAAATCATTGAAAGGAGAATGAAGGTGAAATCCAATAAAATGCTTTGGGAAGTACAGGGTGGATTTCGAAGCGGCTGAGGATGTACGGTTCAAGTTTTTTCACTTCGCAACATCGTAGAGAAGCATCTGGCTTTGGACCAGAAGGTTTTCAGCGGTTTTGTGGACTTTGAGAAAGCATTTGATAGGGTCGTGCGGTAGAATCTCTGGAACATTTTGCCCAGATATGGAGATATGGGGTTGACGGTGATCTACTCCGTGCTGTGCAATCCACTTATGAGAATTGTACAGCATGTGTGCGGGTGGACGGCAGCTTGTCGCCCTGGTTTGATATCAACATTGGTGTCTGACAGGGATGCGTTCTGTCGGCTCGGCTATTCATCCTGTATCTGGACAGTTATCTTCAGAGAGTAAGAAATATGAAAGGGGAAATGCGAATGGGTGACTGATATGTATATAGTGCGGGTGGCGCGCCACTTATTATTGCATCTACCTACTACTGGAGTGATGCTACATATTGTGTATGGCAGGAATAAACCAGCTCCCGTTAAGTGAAGTCGTTTTACTCTACCTACTAAGTACATATATAAAACTGGCGACGACGGCTGATACAGTACCCGCGGCCAAAGAAAAAAAAATGACGACGATTATAGGAAATCTTCCAACTTTCGATTATCGCACAAATGAATGGCAGATATTCGAAAGCCGTATAAATCAGTTTTTGATACTGAATAGTAGTATCACGGAAGAACAGAAGAGTGCTATTCTACTGACACATTTGTCGGATGAATCATACCGCTTACTACGGAATTTAGTACATCCACGGAAGGTAGAGGAAATAAAATTTAAGGAGCTGTTACAGATATTTCGAGATCATTTTACACCTAAAAGATCCACCTTTGCGGACAAGGCAAGTTTTTATGAGGCAGTGAAAATGGATGCAGAAAGCGTGGAAGAGTGGGCAGCTCGATTAAGAGGATTAACAGTTTATTGTGAATTTGGAACTGCCCTGGATACGTTGCTCCGGGATCGATTCGTACTGGGATTTAGTGCTGGACCGGAGCGAGATCGACTTTTCGAGCAAAACGCTAATACGCTAACATTGGCTAAGGCACTGGAAGTGGCACAGCAGGCGGCTTGTGCACGCCAGGCGAAGACCTTGCAACTCGTTAAGGAGGAGCCGTTGTACTGGGCGACTAAAGGACGACAGGCCAACGCGAAGGAGGTTGATCAACATCGACGAGGACGGCGGTGCGGAGTTTGCGGTCTCATGAATCATGACGCGGCAAGGTGTCGGTACAAGAACTATCGCTGTGATAAGTGTGGTGTTAAGGGTCACTTGAAAAAGGTGTGTGAATCGAAATCGCGTGTGAACAATATCGAAACGTGTCGAGCAGAACACAATGTCGATACGGAGAAACAAAGTGAGTGTGAAGAATGCCAACTATTTAATCTCAGGTGCGTGTCTGATGATCCAATATTATTACCAGTAGTAATTAATCAAAGCAAAAGTTTTTTTATGGAACTAGATTCAGGTTCAAAAAGTAATGTTATGGGAGATCTATTTTACAGCTCACATTTTGCAAACATTCCGTTAACTAAATGTAAACTAAAAATGTGTTTTTACAACGGCCATGAAATCACTCCAATTGGCTATTTGTGTGTAAGTGCAACATACAACAACGTAACTCGGAAACTATTGTTTTACGTTATCAAAAATGGAGGTAATCCTTTACTCGGGCGTGACTTCATGGCAAAATTTAATATCTGTTTGTCATCCCCCAATAATAAAATAGATTTAAAATACCCTAACGACAGAGAGCTGCAACAGTTACTAAATAATTTTGAGGAATTATTTAATGGTGAATTGGGGCGATTTAATCAATACGAAGTTAAGTTACAACTTAAAGAAGGTGCGAAATCAAAATTTTTTAAAGCCCGCCCACTCCCTTTTGCTTTGAAAGATAAAGTAGAGAATGAATTATGTAGACTTATAGATATGGGTATATTGGTGCCGGTTAATTATTCAGATTACGCTACACCGATAGTGCCAGTACCGAAGGCTAACGGTGACGTTCGAATTTGTGCAGATTTTTCTCGAACCATTAATAATGATATTTATATTGATAAATATCCATTACCACGGATAGAAGAAGTTTTTGCTAAGCTTAGCGGGGGCGAGCGGTTTTCAAAATTAGATTGTAGTCAAGCCTATAATCAATTTGTTCTATCAAAAGAGTCACAGCCGCTGACGACAATTAACACGCCAAATAAAGGTCTCCTAATGTATACACGCCTCGTATTCGGTCTCGCGAATTCCCCCGCTGTGTTTCAGAGGGCAATTGATAATTTGTTGGTTGGAATCGAAGGGGTGTCGGTCTTTTTGGACGATGTATGTGTTACCGGACCGACTAAATTAATTCATTTAAAGAGGTTAGAACAAGTTTTCCAAAGGTTCCGTGACGCAGGGTTGAAATTACAAAAAGGCAAATGTGCTTTTTTTTGTGACAACGTTACTTATTTAGGTCACGTGATAGATAAAAACGGTCTACATAAATGTCCGAAGAAAGTAGAAGCCATTATCGGAGCACCACGTCCCAGTACTGTTACGGAATTAAAAAGGTTTCTGGGCATGGTAAACTACTATAGGAATTTTTTTCCAAGGGCGTCATCGGTCCTAAGTCCACTTCACGAATTGTTACGCGTGAACGCGCGGTGGGTGTGGGGCGAACGGCAAGAAGCTAGTTTCGTGAACGCAAAGAATGAATTAGCTTCCGAGCGAGTGCTGACTCATTTCGAACCGGATGCACAGCTGGTGCTGGCTGTAGATGCGGGGCCATCGGGACTCGGGGCCGTACTGTCACAGGTGAACAGCGAGGGCGTGGAACAGCCACTTGCGTATGGTTCACGAACGTTAACCGCCAGCGAACGCAATTATAGCCAACTGCAAAAGGAAGCTACAGCAATTATTTTCGGGATAAAGCGATTCCATCAGTACCTATATGGGCGCCGTGATCCATTTATATTAAAAACGGATCACAAACCGTTATTAGCAATATTTGGTAAAAAGAATGGCATCTCAGTGACCACTGCTTCCCGATTAGTAAGGTATGCTATATTTTTGTCGGCTTATAACTATAAAATTCAATATATTTCTACGAAGGATAATATAGCTGCGGATTATTTTTCTCGCGCGCCGTTGGCAGGTGGCCGTACGGAACACGCGCCTTTGCATTATTGTGAGAGGTCATCGTTGAATGTATTACAGCTAAATAGCTTACCGGTGACATATAAACACATACAAGCGGCGATATTAAAGGACTATACGTTGGCAACAGTGTTAAAATATGTACAGAATGGTTGGCCTCGTAAAATTAATTGCAAATATATTTTGCCATACTTTCATTGTAAGAACGAACTCGAAGTCGAAAACGGGTGTTTATTACGAGGTCATAGAGTAATTATTCCGTCAGTGCATCGCGAATCATTACTTAAAGAATTGCATAAAACACATATGGGAATAGTAAAAACAAAGAGCGCGGCCCGCTCTCGGATGTGGTGGCCCGGTATTGATAAAGACATAGAACAGGTTGTAGGCACATGCAACATTTGTTGTACTTTACGCTCGTCACCCCCTCGCTCCCCGCCCGCGCCCTGGCCACGACCTACGTCCAGTTGGGAACGGATACACATTGATTACATGTTTATTGCACAGAAAACATATTTAGTGGTAGTCGATGCGTACAGTAAATGGCTCGAGTGTGTAAACATGACCAGCGGCATTACTAGTGGGCATTTGATATTGGTACTAAAAGGCTTATTTTCGAGATTTGGGTTGCCAAAAACTATAGTGTCGGATAACGATCCGAAAATAAAGTCGGATTTGTTTTTAAATTTTTGTAGAATAAACGGTATTGTATATTTGACGTCACCAATATACCATCCCTGTAGTAACGGTCAAGCTGAAAATTCTGTGAAAACTTGTAAAAAAATGATTATGTCAATAATGAAATGTAACACATGTACACATAATATAGATGATAAGTTACAGGAATATTTGTTTGAGTACCGCAATACTGTTCATTGTAAAACGGGAGTGACACCAGCCAAATTAATGTTAGGTCGGGATCTACGAGGTCGACTGGACTTAGTAATACCGCCGCGGACGAAACCGGACAACCATCGCGTTCCGGTACAAAAGTCTGATACAGAACCAACACCAGTTCGGTCATTCAATGTCGGACAGGCGGTGTGGGTCCGCTGTTATTTAAATAGGAAACCATTTTGGAATAAGGGCACAGTCACAAAAGCAATGGGGAGCCGTATGTATAGAGTACATTTAGAAAAACAAAATGAAGAATGTACACGTCACGTAGATCAGCTGTTGCGGTATACGAACAGTAATAAAAATGTTTTTAATGGTAATAAAAAGGCCGATGGTGAAGTCACGAATGTTACTTCTCAATCGGGAAACCAGGGTGTTACTCCACGTTCTCCTCACCTTACATCAGTGGCAATAAATGACAACCAGGACGCTGGGCTGGTTACTAATGAAGAGGAGGAGTTTGATGAGGTGGAAGAGAATGTGGAAGAGGAGGAGAGAGAGCGATTAAGCATACACGCGGAGTCCGAGTCCGATCAGGCTGTGTGCGATTTAGCGCTAGTAAATCAGAAGGATAATCCTCTAGAGGCTTCAACACTGAATATGGAGTTCCCTACTGCTTCTTCGCTCACTTTCGCACCTCACAGAAAATATTGTTTACGACCAAGGTCGTCGAAAAATAAATAGGATTAAATATGGTATTTTTGTTATCAGGTTCCCTAATTAAGACGAGAGGAAATGATATGTATATAGTGCGGGTGGCGCGCCACTTATTATTGCATCTACCTACTACTGGAGTGATGCTACATATTGTGTATGGCAGGAATAAACCAGCTCCCGTTAAGTGAAGTCGTTTTACTCTACCTACTAAGTACATATATAAAACTCAGTGGTCAACTGCCTGCTTTACGCAGACGACGCGGTATTAATAGCAGAATCACCATTAGAACTGCAAACAATTGAATACGAAGAAAACCAAGATAATGGTATTTGAAAGAGAGACAACCAGAACGAACACTAGGGATTAGATTGGAGCAACTGAATGAGATTGTATATCTTGGAAGTGCTTTTAGCAGCAAAGGTACACCGCTGATGTGGAGAGACGAGTGAGTGCAGGGAATAGCGTGAATGGAGCGTTGGGTATACTTCTAGGCAGCCGAAATCTAAGCCAGAAGGCACGGCTCGCTGTACACAACGCGGTGCTAAACGCAACGCTAACTTATGGAAGTGAGAGCTGGGTATGGCAGAGAGAGCATGAAAGTAGAATAAATGCGGTCGAGATGCGAGCACTGCGAAAAATTTGTGGCATAACGCTTGCTTAACTGTTCGAAATGATGACGTACGAAAGAGAGTGTCGGTGTTAAGATAAGAAAGGGCATGCTCCGTTGGTTCGGACATGTAGAAAGAATGCGGGATGAAAGAATGATGAAACAGATATACAACGCAAAAGTGGAAGGATGTAGGAGCCGATAGAGGAAGACCGAGACTAACCTACAATGACCAAATTGGTCGTGTTTTATCAAAAGGTGATGTCAGGAGCCCCAGGAACCGGCGAAGGTGCATGAAAAGAGCTATGAATGTAACAGAAACGAGTGAAGTATGTAAGGACCGCGTCTTATGGCGCTCGGTTCTCTCTGCCTACCCCGCAAGGGACTTGGCGTGAAGATATACATACAAACATATAAAGTAGTTATACAGAAAATGGTGTGCAAAGTTGAGCTTATCTCTATAAGAAATATCTTCCAGCTAACCCTAAGTGCGTGTAGTATTTGGGCTAGAAGTTAAAAGTTATGCAGAATGCAATATTTATACATATTTGTTATATTAGGTACATAATTTATAGTAAAATAACTAAATACATATATACTATACATATAATATTACTTATTATGAGTCAGATAGTGCTCACTTAACCTCTCCATGAAAGTAGTTACAGAGCGGCTGTAATGTATTTGTAGCGGTAATGCTTCTTCAGCAATTGTGCTCTCCCTTATTAAATGCATCGTGCCCTATGTTTGTTACGCTAGAGTCTCATTCGCTATATGGCGAGATACACCAGGGCAAGCAGGCCTAAGATTAGTCTCTAGAATGACTAAGACGGTACTTACACCCCATTCTGAGCATAACATCACCTACAGTGCAAAATTTACAGTAATCTGCAGTACGGCAGATTAGATAAAAGTATTTTTTTATGTATAATATATAACTGATAAAATAAAGATAATACTAACGGATGACTAATTCCTTACACATACTGTGCTTCTATTTTCTTAACTTCGTTGGCCATCGTCGAATTTAAGAATGCACCACAATGACCTGAACTACTAACAATTTCATTTTCGTTTTGATTGAGGATTCCTAATCCATTAGGATAGGCTAGGTCCGCTTTCCTAAGCCTAACAACTGCCGTCAACACCCCACAACCCAGAAAGAAATCGAAATATAATTTCTTGGACAAGCGAGTTTCCTCACGATGTCTTCCTTCATCGTCGAGCAAGTTACATGTCACAAGCAAGCGACAAGATACATGTCACATATGCTCACGCCAGGATACGAACCAGCGACCGTCGGATAATATCTTTACCGCTGAGCTATCACTGCAACTGACATTTTTTCTTTTTTTCCTATTGTTTTTATACTAAATTACATAGAGGTTCAAAACTTTATTCTTCTGTTGTTTCTGCTGTCAATAAGCAAGTTAAGAAATATATAAAATAAGTAATATACTTCTTAAATATAAGCAAAAATTAATGTGTTTCCAGCTGTTAATCATTTTAATTCAATCCGAATCTGAATATATTCCTTCGTCTGACATCTATATACATAAAAATGAATGTTTGTCTGTATGTCTTCTATGGACTCGAAAGAAAACGGCTGGACCGATGTTGATGAAATTTTCAGGGAATCTTTAGATTAGCCCGGCGGACGATCCAGGAAACACTTTGTAGGGGTTTTTGAAAATAACTATTGCTTGGTTGAATGTATAGGTTTTTGTAAAAGATATTTTTTTATACTACGTCGGGAGACATACAAGCGTACGGCCCACCTGATGTAAAATTCTATTAGTAGACATCCTTCGGCTAAAATGATGATGATAATTAATGAGTTACTTATAGCACATATTCTGTCAAAGTAATCAAGTCTACCTATAACGGTTCAAAAGATACAACTATGTGACAGACGAACGGACAGTGCGATGAATAGACTGACAGACGACAGTGGAGCTTTACTAATAGGGATTCGTTGGTACCCTTTGGTTACGGAACACACGGGTCATTTCATTCAGAAGTTCGTACGTCGAAGGTTTTTTATATTCCTTATAATGAGAGATAATTTGAGTATATCGATTAATTAATCAATCTGATAAGGAAAGAATATAGCGCTCTAGGCGTTCTATTGTCGCCCAAGACACTGCGGTTGCACAGATGTCAATGTCCTCTAATTTTACACACAACATAATGTTAGCCATATATGTGATCAATTTATATGCCAATTTTTTTTATCCCATTAAATATCACTCGCGAGATGCCGCTTCTGCTGCTAACACAGCAACCCTCAAACTTACTGGTGGCCTTACTCACGCGCAGGAACACAATAACCCTCCAGGGAGTTGTTATTAGGTTGCTGTTTTTTTGTGTACTTCCCCAGATGGGCTGACCCAGACCAAGACAAACAGACATGTTCATGCACACAAATGTTTGTACTGTGTGGGAATCGAACCCACGAGCGGCGGCAGTGATAAAGTCGCGTTATTAACTGCTGCGCCGCCGAGCTCGTCCACATAGATATCGAGTCAGGATTTTTCGAGTCAAATAAACAGTTCATTTAGAAACATCATTAAATTTTGTCTATTATATTTACATACCAACCAACTTAGATGATGTTTCTAATTATGCTAGTTTCTATATTAATAACAAACAGCACCTCACCCTATTTTACAGGCAGCCAATCAGAAAGACAGACTGCGGTTTGGTCCCTTTCTATATATTTTAGCAGAAAATCGATTTTGTTGGTTTACTTATAAATATTCATTTCCGTATTATTGCAATGTGTTAGACAAATTGGATATTTACATGCTATGAAAATAGTATACATTTACCTTTTTGTCATGAACATTTCTAAATATTGGTTGGGCTAAACTTTCGATGTCACTCTGGCTGGCTCCTACAGCGATTGCAGTGTAAGATCCTCTTGTGTAAGGTTGTTTATTCCAACTTGTGCTGCAAAATGGTTTATAATATTTCATTATGGTCTTATCTAATTGCAATTTCTACACACAATTAGGTAAATAAAGAGCACTGAGCAGCTACCATCTACAACGCATAAAGCCGTTGTAGATGGTAGCTGCTCAGTGCAGACGCTAAGACGCTAGCAACCCTCAAGCAGCCCGTACGATGACCACTTCGATAGAAGACTCGAATGCCAGATCCGATCGAACCCTTTAGGCATATCTAGGCTAGCAGCCTTGTGTCTCAATTACCGTAGCCTAGCTGGATGTTAGATACACTAGATCTACAGACGAACGACCGTGACAAGAGCCATATTGACGGTTGCTGATCAAATCGTGGTCTTCCAAATATGCCAGAAGATGCGTCTTTATCACACACTCCATCACCTTGGAGAGAAAGGGAGCTATAGCGATAGGCGTGTAATTCAATAGATTTAAACTATCGCCCCTTTTAGGCATCGAAGACCGTAATTGCCCAATGGAGACTAGACTAGAAGGCTCGCAAGCCGCTAGCCAACTCTACCGACGTAATCGAATTTTGATTTGAAAGTGGACCTCGAGACAACATTCAGTTTGAGTTTCAAATCAGTGAATTTAGGATACCCATGAGCACGCGCTGGGGCTCGTAAGCAGCCTGCTTGACATAATTAACTTCTCTACAAGAATCATTAAACCACGGTTGCTTTTAAGCCTTCGCAGCAGGCACTAGGCGATTGGAAATTAACGCTCTATGCCTTCTATTGTCGCCAAAACCACTGCGGTTGCACTGGTTTTAATGTCCTCTGATTTGAAGCAGATCTGCCTTCATGAGTATGATGCGCGCTGTCTGCTGACTTATACCTGGTACGTGACGCCATGCCGCAAGCCGTGGTGGTACGCGCCTGGTAGTAGATAGTAGGACAATTGTGTCCGTGTGAGACAGTGGTCCAATGAACCAAGCCGCGCATCAACTGAGATTAATGAACCACTGAAAGCTTGCATGGTCTCTTAGTATTCTGAGAAACCATTGGCCAGAGTAAATTCAATGGCAAGTCTCCCTGCGTAGTCAGCGCTGAGAGCCCCACTCGGCATGCTCGGCATTAAAGTCTCCCAAAAACACAAACTCAGCGCGAGATCGATTTTGTCAGTTGCCATTTGCAGGCAGTTGAATAAACAAGCTGTGTCTTTAATTACAGTTTCGCCAGATGCCATTGTATTGGCATATTGTAGTAAGATACATTTCTTTTTCTGTTTCGCCATTATTAGGGGTATTCAGGTCAAAAAATTAACAGTCATTGAGCCGACAGAGTGGAAGACAAAAGCGCAGTATGTTCCATCATAACTCAGTGCAGATTGTGCGATCTTCTCTGGCAACTCCACTGCAACATGATCTTTACTACATATGTTGGTAGTTCAGCCTTCTGGGACGAATATTAAATGATCCCTGGGTTCGGAAACTCTAACCATCGGTAGTCAGTCAATTGTTACACTAAATCTCACCGGATATAAGAAAAATCTGCTCACAGCATCCCACATCCGGCCTCAGTCTACAGACTAGTTCATTCATTTTTGAAAAAAAAGCTACTTTATTGGCATTATCAAGTAAGTGATGTAGTTTTTATACAATGTAGTGCGTAAGCCATCTATCGATAATAATTGATCTATACAGATAAATAAAATTGGAGTGTCTGTTTGTAATATTAAAATAACCGCTTTTTACTAAATGCATATGGATATATACACGGTACATATACCAAAATGAATATTTTTACAATTTTTGTCTGTCTGTCTGTTTGTTCCGGCTAATCTCTGAAACGGCTGGACCGGTTTTGACGGGACTTTCACTGGTAGGTAGACGACTGTTCAGAGCACAATATAGGGTACTTTTTATCCCGTAAATATTTAGGGATCCTGCGTAAAATATGAAAAACTGTTAAAATTAGGGGAAAATATCTTCCCCTTTGGGCGACTTTGCACTTTTATTTTTATTATTTTCACAGAATACGTATTTTTTGTGACATAAAATAACTACACATTGTTTATATATATATAATATAATAACATAATAATAATCTTCTATACAGATAAATAAAATTGGAGTGTCTGTTTGTAATATTAAAATAACCGCTTTTTACTAAATGCATGTGGATGTATACACAGTACATATACCAAAATGAATTTTTGTCCGTTTGTTCCGGCTAATCTCTGAAGCGGCTGGACCGATTTTGACGGGACTTTCACTGGCCGATAGCTGATGTAATAAGGAGTAACTTAACCTACTTTTATTTTAGAAATTTTATTTATTTTTATTAATATAAATATTAATAATAAAAAAAAACTATTCCGAGCGGACGAAGTCGCGGGCACAGCTAGTATATAATAAATCACATATAATTATTCAAAACAACTTGAAAATTGAATATTTCTAGTCAAAGCAGGAAATTTTCAATTGTATGGGACACTACGGGTAAACTTTCGTTTTTAGTACTGCGACGCGTCACTGGTTAAAAACAGCCAGACGATGACAAACAGAGATATTCATGCACACACGTTTGTCCTGGTGGAAATCAATCACAGAGTGTTGTTGTCAAAGTAGCGTTACTAACCACTGCGTCACCGAACTAGCCTCAGTAGGCCAAAGAAGCACCTAACCACTGAGACTGTTAAATGTTTGTTACCATTCTGTGGTTTCTACACATGTTTGGGTTTAGCCATTTTGATAATCTGGGACCTGGGCAAGGACATGCACTATTATTTTATTTTTATTTTATTTAGGATAACAAACAATTGTACAGAAGATTACTTAATAACATTACACTAATATTTGAGTGGTTGCACAATCAGCATCATTATCCTCATTTTACTTTAATAAGCAGTTGTGTGAGTCAGTTTACCCACTACAGAAATTATTATAAAAATATGTAAGTAGGAACTTTAGTGTCGGAATCACACAAAGCAGACTAAATCAAATTGCAGATACCATTGAGCTCACATTACTCAGTCAGAAAGTCTAAAATACTCTTCTTAAACAATGCTGGCGTCAGTGCAAATAAATCAACATGTTTAAAGTAGTCGTTGTATGATTTCATGATACGCCTTAAAGGAGCACGCTCACCCGCATTCGTTCTGCACTCTTTGGGTGCAAAAAGACGAAAAGTCATAGTGCTGCACGTACGACCCGCTCTGCTTGGCACCCGATAGTAAATTTGGTTATTAATGTCACCACAATCAAATTTGTTGCAACATATATTGTACAACAACATCTGATCCATGAGCAATCGTCTCTTGTAGAGTGAAATAATGTTAAACTTATCTAATAAAATGTCATACGAAGATCTACTACGATGACACTTATAATCGATAACACGGAGAAATTTGCGTTGAACCAATTCTATACTATTGCTGTGTTTATCATAAAAAGGATTCCAAATAACCGTAGCATACTCGAGTTGTGCCCGAATTAGAGACTGGAATAAAAGTAGGTAAGAAGTAGAATGTTTAAAGGGGGTACACGCTCTCAGGACAAATCCATACAATTGATAGGCTTTGTTAGTAATATAGTCAACATGCGCTTCAAAATGCAATTTAGAATCCAGCAATACACCTAGATCCTTTATTAGAGACACTCGAGCAAGTGGAGCACCACAAAGTCGATACTGATAGTATAAAACATGTTTTTTCTTTGTAAATACAATATATTTGCATTTAGAAAGACTGAGATGTAGCTTATTCCGCAATAATTAGATAATCTATCCAGATCTTCTTGTAACTTTATGCAATCGTTGTAGTCATCAACGTTTAGATAAACCTTCAAATCATCAGCATATAAAAGAAATTTGGCGTTCTGGAAACAACTATTAATATCATTAATGAATATTATAAACAGCAGCGGACCCAATGAACCAACAAACAAAAACCCAAACCCCTGGGGTACCCCAGATGTAACCAGTACTGGATCAGATGTAAATCCATTGATCACAACAGTCTGAACTCTATTTATAACATAGGATGAGAACCAGCGCAACAGATTTCCTCGGATCCCGTTAAAAGCCAGTTTTTTTAATAATAACAAATGGTCAACTTTGTCGAAAGCCTTGCAAAAATCTGTATAAATGGCGTCTGTTTGTTTACAAGCATCGAAACTCTCAAACAAAAAATTTGTATAAACTATAAGATTACTGACAGTAGACCTCTTCTTTACAAATCCGTGCTGTTCAGGAATTATGACATGGTTTATTATGGGATAAACCGGATTGTGTACTAATTTCTCAAGAGTTTTCGATGGAGTGGATAATAATGATATAGGACGGTAGTTAGTTACATCAATTTTAGAACCATTTTTATGCACAGGTGTAACATTGGCAATCTTCCAACACTGAGGCACTATACCTTCTCGGAGACTTTTATTGTATAGGATAAAAAGAGGCTTATTAATTGATTCAGCAGTAAGTTTGAAGAACAGGGGTGGCAACCGATCAGGTCCTGGACCTTTAGTAATATCCAATGACTTAAGTTCTTTAGTCACGGCCTCCAATGAGATATGAATATCCGAAAGTGCATCACAGTAGTCGTTAGCCTGAGGCAAATTCTCTGCTTCAAGATTTTCTGTTTTCATACACTGAGCTAAAAAAATTTGAAAACAAGTTACAAACATTTTTAGGGTCATCTGAGTGAACGTCGCTGTATACCACAGTGCTGGGAATTCCAGATCTACTTTTACGACTATTAACGAATCGCCAGAATGTGTTAATGTCATTACGCAAGCTGTCTTCAATGGATTTTATATAATTACGGTAACATTCCTTCGATAAAAGTTTGAATCAATGGCGACAGTCAGAAAACTCTTTATAATCCAATTTATTTCCAAACTTCTTCCACTTAATCCACGCTCTCTTTTTATTTTTAAAAATGTGTATGAGAGGTCGAGAAAACTGATGAGATTTAAAAGGACGTTGAGGAACATATTTTCTAACTATATCATAATTTTTTTCATAAAATACACCAACTGCAGCCTCCACAGGTAGGCTTGATAGTATGGAATCTCAGTCTATCTCATCAATTGCCGTATTTATGGACCTATAATCGCCCTGGGGGAAACAGTATCTATGTGACCGAGAATATGCCATAAGCTTATATGGTAGATTAAAATTTAAAAAGGCAGTAAGTGGGGGATGGAAGTTGTCGACAGGGACCAAAGGGTCCGCCGGAGGCCCGCATACACAGTCGTTTGTATTTACTATAAGCAAGTCTAGAATCCGGTTTTTCTAATTTTTTATATTATTATATTGTAAACCACCAGTTACAGACAGAAAATTAACGAAATACTTTTCTAAAGGTGTACTATGACTAAAATGTGAAGGTAGTAAATAAGGTTTGCCGGTGTCTTCCCACTTCAAGCCAGGTAGATGTAGTGCAATCACCAAGAATGCAAAATGTATCGATTCTATTACTCATAATTTCATCCTGTAGCGCGTCAAAAAAAGGTCTGATAAGTGGCTAGAGGCTGATTTGGTGGAATATACAAACCACACACTAAATGGTATTTGTCACTTATACAAGAAGGCATTTTTAAGATTACATAGTCAATTATAGTAGGCATATGAAGGCAGTTATTACTGTTATCAGTACCAAAATTATGTGATATTTGTAATGAGAAACGTATAGCCCCCAATTCCCGTCGTATCGCAATAAGTAGCCCTCCCCCGTCACACCTGCCAGTCGCCAGGCAATCCCTATCAAAAATTATTACCTATTATTTCGAAAACCAAATCCTAATGTGTGCAGAAAAATTTACAGTTGCTGAACTATGCAGAAATGACAGCATTGGTAGCTGGTGTGCTGACTCCAAAATAATAATAAAAAAATCATATCACCTAACAATTTCTCACATTTTTTAAAATCTTTTATGAATGATAATGAATACCTTAATAATGCTTTGTTTCTGTGCGGTTCTCTTTCAAAACCTTTTTTTTTGTTATTTGACTATCTGCAATCAGTATTGGTACTATAACCAGGTGGGTTGAAGGTTACAGGGCGTTTTAAGATCATTGTCCAATGACAAATCTCTACATTTCAGCTGGGAACAAAACTCTCATCCAGCTCTAGGATATTCGCTCTTTTCAGTCTTTTTGCTGAGTTGTTAACAAGTAGCTTCCGAGCCAGTTCGTTTGGGTGAATTGCTAATCGCCATTATATTGAGTGCTTGTTTTCCCAATTTCTTCCCTGACTGTGGGGATATTGGCAAAATGGTGAATTTCCGAATTGGTGATGAACTATGGGGCCTTTAGAATGCACTTAAGGATACAGTTTTGACAGCGTTGGAGAATTTCTATGTTCGAGGGACTAAAACTTCCTCACAGTTGTAAGCCGTAGGTCCCAATTGGTTTGATTGCAACCTTTGTTTTGTTTTCCGTAGACAGGTGTCATTTTCTGCTGGTTAGCCAATCTAGACTTCTGAATCTCATATTGATTTCGTCTCGTTTCACTTTTATGTGTTTTTTCCAGGTGAGTCGACGATCAAGGTGAAACCCAAGATACTTAACACAGTCAACGTGTGGGAGCGGTTCATGGCCCAGGGTGACCACTGGACAGTTGCCTTGTCGTAGGGCGAATGTAAATTGGTGGGATTTGGAGGCACTAGACTTGATTCCAAGCCAATTATTGATCTTATCTAGGTGGTGTTGGAGCATGGCAGAAGCGACTTCAGGCTTTGTGTGACTGGCTAGGATAGCGGTATCGTCCGCATAGTTAGCTGTCGTTACTTGATCACTGGTTGGCAGATCCGCTGTGAACAGTGTGTAAAGATAAGGTCCCAGAACAGATCCTTGTGGAACTCCTGCTGTGATGTTATAGACGGTAGACCTGGCATCTTCCTCTTTAACTTGAAAAATCCTATCAGTAAGGTAGGACTGGAGGATTCCAAAAAACGCATGCGGGAGCAGAGATTTATTTTGCAGATGATTTAGGATTACACGCCGAATTTCTCTAGGTGTTGCGAGTCTCAACAGGGGGAACATGACCAAAACAAACATACATGTTCATTCACACAAATGTTTGTCCTGTGTGGGAATCAAACCCAAGAGCATTGGTATCAAAGTAGCTTATTAACCACTCTGCCACCAAGTTTGTCGTATAATAAATAGTAACTCCTAATATAACTTTGTATTGCAGTGATCCCATTTATTTTTAAGTCACACTCAGGTAACAGCAATTTATAAACTCTCCTACACTTTTTCCAATAGTCATATACTCACTCAAATCTGCGCAAAGTGTCATGATACAATACAATACACTTTATTGCACCAAAAGAAAAATACATAAAAAAAACAACAATTAAAAAAGTATCAGTACAACGGCGGTCTTATCACGATGCGATCTCTTCCAGACAACCTTAGGGTAGAAAGTAGTAACCTTAGGGAGAAGTGAAGAAACAAGGTAGGGTGGCGCAGAGCATAACTCAAAGAAAATAAAATATTATATAAATAGACATAAATAAATACATACAATATACATAAATATGCACATATAATATACTCGTACATAAATATACACATACACACAAATTAATCAAAATGATACATACAGTGAATATGCACACAGTAGATGAGACTGAGGGGAGGAACAAGAAAAATTATGCTGATTACATAATGTTAAGGGAATGATAGTGAAGTTTAAGAAGATGTTTGAAGGATCAAAGTGATTGAGCATTCCGAATATCGAAAAGCATTCCACAGGCGCACTGCCTCAACTGAGAATGAATTGGTGTAAAAATCAGTGGAGTGGAAAGGTATTTTAAGACGGAGTAAAAATGCGTCACGCAGGATACGACCATGCGAATCGCTATGAAAGAAAAAACGTTATTTTAAATAGATTGGTGTGGTAGGATCAAAGAGGATAGAGTAAAAATGGAAAGGCTGTGCCAGTTGCGACGAAGTCTTATAGGGAGCCACTCGAGTTGAAAACGAAATTCAGAAACATGGTCATATTTACGAAGCCCAAATATAAACCGTATGCAAAAATTTTGAAGGTGCTCAAGCTTATTTAATTGCTCTTCGGTGATATCTAGGTAACAGGAATCAGCATAATCGAGGATAGGAAGAAGCAAGGATTGTGCTAGTGTCATTTTAGTGTCTACTGGTAGAACATTTCGTAACCTTCTAAGGGAACCAGCTGCAGCAAACAATTTCCTACTAACTTCGGGAATCTGCGCTGACCATAACAATGAATTATCAAAAATGATTCCCTAATTTTTCACTTTATCGTTGAATTTTATTAGTGTGTGTAAATATAACATAAGGGATATTATTTGACGAGCTCGGTGGCGCAGTGGTGAAACGCGCTGTTACTCTACTTTGACACCGACGCTCGTGGGTTCGATTCCCACACAGTACAAACATTTGTGTGCATGAACATGTCTGTTTGTCTTGGTCTGGGTATTTTCTATGTATAATAAGTATGTATTTACAAAAAAAAATGTATTTACGTATGTTTATCAGTTGTCTAGTACCCATAACACAAGCTTCGCTTACTTTGGGGCTAGATGACGCTGCGTAATTTGTTCGACAATATTTATTTATTTATTCCAGTCAATTTTTTATATGCGACGAGAACTCTACCTATAATAATTGTTTGCGATTTTGTAGGGTTGACCAAGAGACCATGACATTTACACCAGACAGATATACGTTCGAGATCTTCATTAATAGAGGAAATGGCATTTGGAAGTTCCAACAATGGAGCTTGTGTGTAAATCTGTAAATCGTCTGCATAAAGATGGCAGGAGGAGCGAAGTTCGGATGTGATGGTATTAATGAATAATGCAAATAAAAGAGGAGACAACACGCCACCCTGAGGCACACCAACAGTTGGAGAGCACCAAAAAGAGAACGTATCCTCAATACGTACTCGCTGCTGACGTCCATACAGATAAGTAGTTAATAGATTCAGGCGTTACTTTTCAAAATCAAATTGCCATACAGATAAGAACTAACCACTCAATTGCCGAAGGAGATATATTGATCGAACGTAAACGTACCAAAAGAATGTCATAATCGACGGTATTAAACGCGTTACTGAAGTCTAGTAACGCCAATACCGTAAGTTCAGCGTTATCCATATTATAACGGATATCCTCGGTAATTTTCAAGAGTGCGGTAGTTGTCCTATGACCCGGACGGAAACCTGATTGGAAGGGATTAAGAATTTTGTGCTTATCCAGGAAACAAGTTAACTGCTGCTGAACCAAGCGTTCGAGGACCTTAGATTAAAAAGGAAGAATAGAAATGGGACGGTAATCTGAACATGATTAAGGATTAGGTTTTTTGGATAAGGGTACAACGTGAGCATTTTTCCAAGTGGAAGGAAAAAATCCGGATAATATGGAGTTATTTAGGATCAGTGTAATAGCAGGAAGGATGATATCAAGAATCGGTAGGATCATAAGACGACTAACGTTGTCGTCCCCCACGGCATTTGACGCTACTGCACGCACATTCTTCTCAACATCACTGTCAGTAAATTGAGTAAAGAAGAATGGTGGAAAATCTGGAGCTGGAAGTGACGAAAGATAATTAAGTGTCGCTGTTTTAGTGCTGCTATCAAAAACAGCAGAAGAGGAAAAGTGGATATTGAGATCATCATGATTATTAGAATTATTGTGATGCAGATGCTTAATCTTTACAGGCCGTATAGGAGCATGATGGTCGTACAGCTGATCAATTTCTCAGTAAAGACTGACTTGTTCGTCAACCGCCAAATCCCTTAAAAGGTTAAAGCAGTCGATGTTATGCGTATCTTGGTGTACCTTGTTGATATCCATGCTACTAAAATTACATTGCAGGAGAATTTTGGGTTTGGCTTCAGGAGTGCGCACTTTGTAAGAAAGGTAAAGGAGATCGTGAAAGGAAAAGGCCTCAGCCGGATACTGGCCATGTTTTGAAACGTGACTGGGAGATGATACAAGAATGAGGTCAAGGAGGGAGGGCTTGCAACTAGGAAAGAAATGAGTTGCATTAAGAGGCAAAATAGTTAAGTTGCAAGCGTTAGTAAGAGATTTAGGGGAATCTGATCGATAATCACCTTTGAGAAGACAGGTATTAAAATCACCCATAATTATAGTGTGATCAAAAGAAGGAACATAGTTTTCTAGAAGGGTCTCAAGAGCGGAAAAATAGTTAATAGTGGGAGAAGGGCTGTAAACAACGCCTAGAAGAATATGGGTGTGGGAAAGAGAGACATCAATCAAAAGATACTCCAATTCATTCGAAGGGTTTGTTAATTGAGATTTAGACACGATCTGAAACGGAATATGCGCACGTAGGAAAATGGCAACGCCGCCGCCACCTCTGCCAACGCGATCGTTACGTATAAGTCGAAACCCAGGCAATGAATATGACGTTCATGGCAAGCAAGCATTTAGCCAGGACTCAGAGACTAGGATAGCGTGGACATTCTTGACGTCGAAATTATCGATTAGGTCTAGAAAATGCGCAGGAATACTCTGTGCATTTATATATATAACATTAAAATTTTTAGGTGTATCTGAAAAAATTTGCTGGAGACATTCCTTTAAAGTGATAGGAATACTATGAAAACTATCATTAGAAGAAGAAGAAGCTGATAGGTAATATTCATTAAATACAATATCAATACTCATCTGTGTGCGTGTAAACTATAACTATAAAAATAGGTAAAACTATAAACTATGTATAAATATAAAATAAACAGATATTTTTTTTTTCTGATATTTATCTGCGATTAGCGGTAAATTGCGCTTTTAGCAGATGTAGTGAAAGCTGCAGTCACATTTAGAGTGTGTTCTCCAGTGAGAACCTCTACTCATTCTTCAGGAATTATGATATCCTTCCTTTTAAGTTGTTTTTGATAACTTCGTGTTAGCAGCCAGTTCATTAAGATGGGTCTCTAGTTTACCCCGATATCTTTCCGCAGCAATAAGGATCTCTTCCTTGACTGTGTTTATGTGTACTTCCTTATGTATTTCCGCATTAGTGATAAACCATGGATCTCTACATATTGATCTGAGGATTATATTTTGCAATCTTTGTAGAATTGAGATATTTGAGTTACTACAACTTCCCCACAGCTGTATGCCGTATGTCCATATGGGCTTGAGAATTGTGTTATAGATTAGTAACTTATTTTCAAGAGACAATGTACTGTTCCGTCCAATCAGCCAGTGAAGATTCTTAGACCGAATGTTAAGTTCCTTTCTTTTAAGGTTGTGTTCTCAAGCTGCACCGGCGGGCAGTTACCCTTGCGCAGCACGAAGGTGATATGCACAGACTTGGTTACGCTGACCTTTATTCTCCATTTTTTCAGCCACTCTGATACACCATCAAGTCCGCGCTGCAACATGTGTGAAGCGACAGCAGGATCCGCAACGCTGGCCAAGATTGCGGTGTCATCTGCGTACGTAGCAGTAGTCACGCCATTTTCCAAGGGCATGTCGGCTGTGTAGACGGTATACAAGATTGGACCCAACACTGATCCCTGCGGGACTCCAGCGTCAATCTCATGAAACTTGGATGTTGAGTCAGCTACTTTAACTTGGAACAGTCGTTCTGAAAGGTATGACTTTAACAACTCCAGAAAGCTGTGAGGAATATACTTTTTTATTTTATATATTAGGCCCTTATGCCAGACGCGATCAAACGCTTGTTGTATGTCCAAAAATGCTGAGGAGCAATACTCTTTTTCCTCTAAGCTTTGTATAATAAACAGATATACAAGTGTTTAAACACTTAAACTATCTACCCGCCAGCAGAGTGAAAGCTAACAAAAAATATACTTCCATCAAATCACAGCAGAAAAATAAATGTCAGGCATATACAGCTCGGTGAAATATAATAACTTAAAAAATAAAGTACATACAATTAGGCACAATGACAAAAGATTTGAGTGAGGACTGATTGCCAGCAATTATAGTAAGAGCTAAGTGTGACATCCTACCTTGTTGGTAATGTATGATATTTTTTTCCATTGTATGCATTGTGTTGTAGCATAATATTACTTATAGGCACTTGACGATTTAGCTGTTTCACGGAATCTAGATGCACCGACCGATGCTTATCGATACCACCTATCGATACCATTGGCATTTGAGCGAATATAGTAAATAAATATTAGGTTACAATATTTATTTACTATATGTGTCTATAGGAATATATGATTTGGTGTAAGTAGAGAATGAGGGGATGAGTATGACCCACAACTGACAAAAAAAACTGATACAAAATTTTGTTGCAGCACCCTAAAATATTTAAAATTTAGGAGAATTGACTTGAGAAAACATTACATATTTTTGTTGGCTGGTGTAAATTATTGATTTGCTGCTATAAGACTTTTACAACACTTGAACTAGTTAAATTATTTTTGATTGAATAAAAGGTCTCTCAAGAGATAGAACAGACAGATATAAATAAAATGTGATAAACTAACAAAGTGAGCTATATATATTGATTTAGTATAAAACTCTAATGACATAATGGTTACAATAAAATACCACAGCCTTATAAGAAATTCTACAAAAAATATCATGACCTGAATATTAAAGCCTATCATACATCACATGCTATAATATATTATAAGATAAAGTGCTGTCTCGCTCTAAATGTATGAAACAAGGTGAATCTGTATTTTTCATGTTTCATCATGTTCCATACATATAGAGTAAGACAGCATGTTATCTTATGTATAGGTAAGTCTGTGACGGGCTTGAGAATTATAAAACAGTTTAAAATAAGATATAATTAAAGTATATAGAGCCAAGGTAAAACACTCCACAAATTACCTATTCATGTAAGAGTTATAATAATACTTACCAAACACATTTTTGTGGCTCTGGAACAAATGGATCGTTAAGAAATTTACGCAAGATTTTCGTGCATGTAGATCCTACTTCTTCCATTGTTAAAGTTTCCATATATTCCGCCTCCTTTCCTGATACCCAACCTAATAGCAGTGTTTCTGTTACTTTACTAAATGAATAAATTTTCTTATACCATGACACAGATATATCTTCAGATATTGTTGCATTCTCCCATAGCAACATAATTTCTGTAATTTCAGGATTTAGAAAAGGTCTTTCATATTCTAAAAATATTTTATCTACAGTGCCAAATAATAATCTTTCAACTGATTCCATTTTATATTGAGGCAATGGAGGTTCAAATAATCTAGATGCAGTATCTTTCAAGACACCTAATGGAATAGTACATATCACATGGTCAGCAAAGTAACTCTCTCCATTCTCACACACTACTTCAACACAATTTACATATCTTTTCTTTGGCTTTTGCTCTGTGTCAGGTAGGGATGTGCCTTCTCCTGGATTCTCCTCTTTGTCAGAAGTAGAGTTGGTTGTTTTCGATATATCTTCTATCACAGTTTGATCAGAGTCCTCTGATTCTTCACCCACATCATCTACATTTTTTGAACTGCGCTGATCCAAATCCCATATAATTTTTTTTACTACACGTTGAGTCAAAATCTTATCAGGGGATATCTTCGCCTTCATTGGATCTAGAATGGAACTGAAGCCTGTTGGAATCATTATGTTACCACCTTGCAATTCTGTGTAACTACCTACTTCTAAAAGATCAATTTCGTCCATACTATTGCAACCTGATATACATGTTTCTCGCTTCAACATGCAGTCAAAAATTAAACGCCTCAACTTTTTTTCTTCCGATGATGGTAAACGTTCTAAATATATGGTAGCTTCCAAATTTATGTGTTCTCCAACACTGTGCATGTCAGCAGGAGGCAAGTACTGACATAGAAAATATTCTTCGCACCTTCGCAGGAAGCATACATATGCCTCGTGTATTTCATGGAGCACCCCAAAAGGGACTTGTTTCCCGTCTTCGGTAGCCGCTATTACTTTGTGCGGTTTAGGTATGTTTACAATATTTACAAGACTATTGGCCATTGCTATTTCAAATATAGGGTTACCGAGTACCCCATGTATCCAATTAGCACCCAATTCAACGTTGTGATTTATCATTGGTATTGAAATGATACGGCCTCCGATACGTTTTCTCGCTTCTAATATTACAAAGTCCTCAATGCCATTTTTAACGAGATAATTGGCGGCGGATAGTCCAGCTACTCCGCCGCCAATAATTATAACTTTACACTTATTTGATTCACATTTTTTACTAGAATTTAAATTGTCGTCACCCATAATATTGATAAAGAATTTCAATTTTGTCACTGGGCTTTTGACGTTCAGCTGTTACGACATCCGACATATTTTTATTTTTTTTTCTTTTAATTTCACACTAATCAATCGGATACACACAAAGTTGTTGTGTTAAGCAAAATGGGTATCCATATCCACAAACTAAAAGCTAGCAAGCCTCGAGTATCTGACTCAATCTGGACTCAATAGTAATAATAAGTACTCTCTGGTATACACGGATCTATAGACGGATAATTGGAAGCCATATGAGACTCGTTATATGAAGTAATAAATGTTGAAGGTGGGAATTTTATTTAAGTTGCCTTTGGTCATGTCGTTTTAAAATTAGTTCAATATGTGAGTGACAGGAAAAATGATGCTGTTTTGTTAATATATGAAATGAATATGGTTTAGTGTTTTTTGGAAGATTTTATAACAAATAATTATTCATGGTTTTTATGTATTTACGTAAAATTAAGTAAATTAAAAATAAAATCAAAAGGTTATGGGCCCAGCACGCTTCCACTGCGATAAAGTGTTATTGAAGAGAAAAGGGGGCATCATCAGTTCACGAAAAGGTAATACCTAAATAACCGTATATTATACCCGTACTAAGAATCTATAGAAGAAAAGAAGACAAGTGTAAAGAAATAAAAGAAAGTGCAGGATTCTGATAGGGATGAATGGGTTGATGTTGCATCTTCAGATTCTGAAGTGGAAATACCAACGGACTGTGAGGATAGTGGAGAAGATTCTAATGATGGAGAAAAATTGGAAAAGACGTGTGTTGAAACAAATAGGAAGCGAGTTTCTAATTTTGAAGAAGAAGAAAGAGCTGGTGTTGTTGAAAATGAGATTTTAGAAGATAAGAACGGAGGAGAATCAGTTGACAATTTTGATGAAGAGATTTTTGAAGACAGTATAGAAGACAATAATATTTTAGAAGAGGATAATAATGAAAGAGAGGTTTCAAGAGTAATCAACTATAGTTTAGAAAGAAACGACTTGAGGAACAGAGTGGTTAAAGATTTAATTGATAGAGTAGCAATAAAAGACGAGGAATTTGAAGATGCTGTTGATATGGCTAATGAAGGAATTTGTAAACGTACTTTGCCGAAAAGAGATAAAAGACTTTTTAGAGAAAAAAAATCAAAACAATTAAAAACAAAAATAAAGACCTCAAAATTTGTAGCTACCTAACCCTCTCTTTCAATCTGGGGAGTCCGCAATTATGTAAAATTGTTTGTAATTTATATACTCAGACGAGTAATTTTTGATTGACGTTTATCGTTTATAGATTATGTACTATAAATTTGCAGTAATAAAAAAAAAAAAATGGGTGCGTGTACTTATGTACGTGAGAAGTTATACTTCTCTGGCATCATTAAATAAATATTGAACATTAATAACTTAAATAAAAAATCGTCTATCAAGTAGTATGTAGCGGCGATTTTTATGGAATGTATTACATACAAGTCAAATGTAAAATACAAATGTTATACATTTTTAACTATAGCGCCATCTACCGGTAATACCATGAAACATTTAGCAGCTTCAACCTGTACTTTTGTGTTCGAGTGCCACGCATTCACTCTCGCTGTCTCTTTCTATTCCCCTCCATGGTAGCGTTAAACGTTTAACGCAATCTTTTTGCAAGTCGCATTAGAAGTATAACTTCAAAAAACTAGCTCTTTTATTACAAGTATAATTAGTTGAATAATCTTTGACGCACTTTTGTCATTTAACGAAAGTTCATTATGCCCTTGCTATATAATACACGGATCTATAGATGGATATTTGGAAGCCATACTGAGTCTGTCCAAATGAAGTTATGAAGGACCTTAAAATTTGTCGTTACCTACCCCCCTCTTTCAATCTAGGATGCCCACAATTATGTAAATTTGTATGCAATTTATGTACACAGACGAGTATTTTTTGATTGACATTTATCGTTCATAGATTATGTATGTACCATAAATTTGCAGTCATAAAAAAATCTAACTTTAGTTAAATGATCGTTGACGCATTTTTGTTATTTTAATGACATTGATGCCCTTGCTATAAAAATCCTAGGGGCGGAAATCGATGAACTCCTAAAAGGCTTCATCAAATTTGAAATTATTCTTATGTGAATAGAAATCCAAATTCTAAAAAACAAAGGAAATCAGTTGAAGCATGGTTTGATAACCATGGTGGTTGTAAAATGTAATGACAGGTCAATAAATGCTTTCCTTGTTATTACATAAAAACTTGTCTAATATTAGACTTGTCTAATATGATGTGCTAGTATCAATCGATACTAGAACATCATTCCAACCACATGGTTTCCCATCTGCCATGCTTGATATTACTTTCATGACATCTTCATGAGTGAGGGTGTACAACTACCCCCACAATGCCAAACGCAGGTGCATGTTTTCAAGACAAGCAAATTGGCAAACCATAAGCTATCTCGAAGATAGAGCTGAATACCACTAAAAAACAAACAGTAGAAAACTAGAACATAAACGGTGGCTGAAATCTCTACATTTAAGACAACTGTTGTTTACAATCAGTATAATGTACAGTCTGTACATTTATATGATCAAAAATATTTAAATAAAATGGACTGTCAATATTTATGAATACTCTGGCTCAAAATCTAAAAACAAAAATTTTTAAAACTTTAATGTCTAATATATGACCTTTCTGTATTTGATTGATAATACAATTCGCATTCATTCATACGTACACGTTCATTCCAATTCACACGACTATTTACCCCCTTTTTACCTAACACATACACCAAATACATGGTGCTCACTAGTCACTATTCTCATTACACATATCACTCAAATACTCAATCTCTCGGTAATTACTTCACATCTTATCAAATACACTTACTCCTCCTCAACGCTTAACTTTATAAATCTGAGTTTCATGCACCCAAATATTGTAATTTAAAATATTAACATGTCTATTACCTGATACTAAATATTATATTTCTTGGTATCCTATGAGTTGGTATCAATTCGTAGCGCAACCCTAGTTCATTTACATTGCCAGCTTCAAGTCGCCGTCTTTCCTCTTCCGTCGTGCAAAAACAGTGCATCTCTTTTTGACGCGTTGAATTTGTATTATTTTTCTCTATTCAATGACCTTTGAATATGCTGAATAATAATAATTAGTGATGTGCCAACTCGGAAAAAACAAAACTCGATTTAACCCGAGTTAAAATTCACGTAACTCGGGTTGAACTCGAGTTAACTGGATGAAACAGCTGATTTAAAAATTAAACTAATTTATTCATTAATAGTTTATATTCTCTTATTTCACGATTTTAATCCCGGTCATTTGATAGGCGTGCGCAGGGATATGAATCCTTACGCGTAGAGGCCCCTTCTAAAAGAATGATGTAATGTATTATACCAGCTGTGACCTGCTCTGACGGATATCAATGGGAGGATATACCAACGAACAGGTCACAGCAGGTATTGGAACTATTGCAAATGTGGCGGAAATAATTGGGCTATTGAAATGAGATCTGGAGGGATAGTTTATATTATTATTATGTAGGTATAGCATTAATAGTTAAAAAAATTGGAACAGACAAAAATGATATTTTTATCTGTTTCAATTGTTTATTTTTTTCTATTATTTATTTATAATGTATTGGGAGAGTTATACTAACTAAAGTAATAAAGAGAACATAAAACACGAAAATCTACAACAATAACCGGCACTTTAAAGTTAACCTCAAATCTACATAAATGTGACACTTGTTTCTTATGAATGAGTCTCAAATGATCGGCAAACTTCGCTTCATGTCGGTTTCATTCGGTTTTCGAACTCGAGTCGGAAAGAATTTTACTCGAGTAGGTTCTCGTTAAGCCCAACTCGAGTTGACTCGAGTTAGTTACTCGAGTCGACCATCACTAATAATAATTATAAAATCTTTGTTTACTTCACGACTTGTCTTCGGGAAGTGTTTTTGTTATTGTGTGTGAAAATATTTTCAACATATTTGTTTAAAGAAATATCTATCAACTTGTTTATGTGCTTCTAAATCTAACACACATTACATTACATGTAGCCTACATCATCGATTTGTAAATTTGTGCTGGTTCTTGAAATTCGATATCGAAAGTCATTGTGAATAATCAAGCTTACGAATTTTATTTAGTGTGATGGTTTATTTAGTTATGTAATCGAGGGACATGATATTCATTAAATGAAAACATTTTCAACTAGAGGTTTTGTAAATTTGTGTACATCGATTGATAGTTACAAGAAATAAATAAACATTGGAAGTTACGTACAGGACACGTGGGTCTGTCTAGCGCTGAAATTAATCGATAGAGGCGTAAGACGCGTGCGCCAGTCTCTATCAACGAGACGATTATTTGCCAAGGTCATTCTACACAAACACGTGCAATGTCGGATTCTATTTACACACATGACTTTCTTCTAGAGCCAGGCGTAGAGATAAAACAGGAGTCTCCCTTTGAGCTCGGCCCCATGTCTGCCTCGGTGCCAATACCGCAGCGGCGCTCCGAGCTTGGAGACTTCAGCTGCGACCTGGACCTGTGCCTCCAGGACAATCTGACTGGCTCATTCCACAGCGTGCCCACAATGCAATACAACAAACTGACATTTGAAACTGACAATGCTTCTAAAATGGAGATTCTGAATAAAATGGATGATGATGATATATTTCAAGTAGATAAGGCTGATTTAATAATGGGTCCAACCCTCGCTGAGTTAAATGCAAATCCAGATACTTTATTGGAAGATTTAAATTTTGATGACCTGCTATTGCCTGAAGAGAGTGGATACTGCATACAAATTGGTGGGGCAATGAGTGGATCCCGCCGTACACCTAATACTGTCCAGTTGTCAAGCTCATTAGCGGCTGAAAGTCCCTGCAGCCCTTACAGCCGTGCACAGCTTGCATTTTCCCCATCCAGTCAACACAGCTCAGCATCTTCAAGTTTTGCACAGCCGATGAACACATTGCCGGAGCTATTATTGCGTCTGGATGGCTATGGTGGGGAAATAGCCCTAGGACAGTCAGTTCCTGCCTCAACTGTACTCCCACCTTTCCCCACAAGTGTGAAACCTCAGAATACACAACAGCTGTCTTCATCAGCTCCTACCCATCTTACTATGGAACAGGTAATATATAAGCACATTTCTTCACTATCATAAATAAAAAACCTAACATAAGCTTAAACATGATTGTTGAACTTTAAAATTTTAGCTGAGACTTACATTTGTGTGTTCCATTATATATATAAAGGGTGGTGTTTGGAATAATTATTTGATACAGTTCTTTGTGAAATATAAGAAAATTTGCATTGAGAGAAAGTACATCCTCATAAATTGAACTTCTTCAACCAAATCTTAAATTATAGAATGAACCAGTGAAAGACATCTGCAATCAGCACTTCTTATTTTGTTATTATTTTAGGACCCACATCTGCAATATTAATTAGCTTATATTTGGATGTGTAAGTGAAGAAGATATTATGGATTTAGCTTGTGATACATACTGTATTTATATTCAATCACAATTAGAACCTAACAGCACTGTATCTACATCTACAGATGTTAGTTTTAAAATATTTACTTCCACATTATATGTCAAAAAAGATATGAGTTTGACTTGGTTTATTAAGATATCCCACTATGTATAACATAGTGGGATATCTTAATAAACCAAGGAAACATTTTATCATCTATGATTCTCATTTCCATTAGGATTGGCGGAGCCTATGCCTATAAATTTGACAAAGGTATTGGCTGATCATCCTTCTATTGAAATATAATTTCTTAGATGTGTAGGTTTAATCATGTCTCTTCCTATGTTATCATTCACTGCTGAGCAAGCGATAATCTATAAATAAATTTAGTGGTACTACATGCCCACATCAAAAGTTAAACCAGGGACCAGTTGCTTAATAGGCTGCTTCTTTATCCACTGATATATAAAATCAATTAAGCAGCTAGATATAATACGATGGAATACTTTAGTAAGCCAAAAACATATCAATCAGCTTCGAATTTCATTTCTTCTTTTTTTTGCCTATGCTGCTTGTGTTTTCAATTAGACTATAGCTTTCCAAAGCGATAGTAGATGCTTGAACTGCATATGCAGGAATGGATATTTTTTCATAGGAACAATTAAGGTTCTTAAAATATAAAAAAATGCTTCTAAAAATGTATGCTTGAATATGCAAATTCATGTTAAAGTTTGAGCCAGAAGACACAGCTTATGGAAGAGAGAGAGCTGGGTGTGTGGAGAAGAGACAATTATTTTTCTTGTGATAACTGTAATGGTTTATAGTGCAAAATTGCAAATTTTTGATTGATCTGGAATTGATGTGTGTGTTACTCCAGCAAAATAATGTTGAATGTAGTCATTTGAATTTGACAGATAATAATAAAAAAGTTTTCCACCTACTGTAATTGTTCTACATGTTTTTAAATTTGTCATCCTGATATTTTTTTAGTTATATTACACAAAACCTTTGGCCAAAGCCAAAAGTTTTATTTTTGTAATACATTAAAATTAATATTAATTATGTACATAATTAGTGCTTACACAAGCTAAATGTTGCAACTTATGTTGTATCATTTTTTATGGTTGCCAAGACATTCAAGAGAAACCTGCTAGATTACTAAAATACCTAAGCACACTATTACAGTAGGGCCTTGATAGTCCGAACTCCAGCTAATATGAACGCCTCTATAATCCGAACCACTCTCCTACTCCCGCGCAAACATAGTTTCTCGCTCCCGCAGCGACGTTGCCGTCGCATTCCAGTGCTGAGTTAGACGTTTAGGTACATACACATATTGTCTTTGACCGCCCTGCCCTGTTCCGCCATTTTGTTGTATCTTTGTATGTACTACTGTTTTTATCATGGCTTCAACATCCAAGAAAAGAAAACACGTAACGCTTACAAATTTACAAAAGTGCGAGACTTTAGACAATATTAAGGACGGCATCTCATTCACTATTCTTGCTCAGCAGTACAACGTTGGGAAGTCAATGATTTCGGATATTAAAAGAAAGGAGGCAAAAATAAGATCATTTGTTATAAATACAGAAAAGGGTCCAGGCACTAGAGAGACATTAAAAACTCCACAAAATCCTCAGCTGGAAGATGCGTTAGTTACGTGGTTTTTAGAGCAACGAAGAAAGAACGTCCCTTTGTCAGGTGAAATACTTATGGAGAAGGCAAAATTTTTCCATGAAAGACATGGAAGAGGAGAGTTTGTTGCTAGTAGAGGATGGTTGGACAATTTTAAAAGAAGACATGGTATACGTCAACTTAAAGTAACCGGTAAAAATTATCGAATAACGAAGCGGCTGTCCAACCACTCCAAGAAAAATTCTTAGATGTCATAAGGGAAAAGGACTTGTCTGCAGATCAAATATATAACGCTGATGAATCAGGCTTATATTGGAAAACCATACCAGACAAAACACTGACGTCTGGATCAGAAACTGGGGTCCAGGTTCTAAAGTATCGAAAGAGAGGATTACATTTATGCCATGTGCTAACGTAACCGGAACACACAAACTTCCCTTGTTGGTGGTAGGCAAAGCTCAAAGGCCACGCGCATTTGCAACAGTTAAAACGTACCGGTTCATTACACAGGTCAAAGGAATGCTTGGGTTACAAGGGCAATATTTTTGGAGTGGTTGAAGGAACATTTCATTCCCGAAGTAAAGAAATTTTTGTCTAAAAATAATTTAACGTTAAAAGGACTGTTACTTCTTGATAATGCACCAGCGCATTCACTTGAAGAAGATTTGCAGTCGATTGACGAAAATTTCACCGTTATGTATATGCCACCCAATTGTACAGCCCTTATTCAACCCATGGATCAAAATGTGATTCAGAATATTAAAGTAAATTACAAGAAAATACTCTTATTGCAAGTTTTTGGCCAGCAAGAAGCAGACCCTGAATGCTCAGTATCTGAAGTTCTCAAAAAAACTACGAGGAAAGATGCGGTGTTTTCACTCACTCAATGTGGGCAGCAATTGTGACCAGGGCTGATTAAAAAATCTTGGAAACCGCTATGGCCCAAAATATGGAAGATTTTGATCCAGAAGATGACTTACCATTAAGTATTTTTCATAACAGAGGTTTCTCAGAATCAGAAATTAATAATTTTTTGGTCAGCAATGATGATATTGATTGCCAGGAGCCCTTAACTGATAAAGACATTGTGAGACAAATAATAAATGAGCAAGACAGAGAAAGTGAAGACGAATCGGTAGAATCGGAACCAGTTGCAAGGATTCCACATACTGAAGCTGTGTCAGCATTAAATATCTGTTTGGAATGGGCAGACGAAGTCGACATTTCTATTTCGTACATTACATACTATAATCCGAACGCTGCGTAAATCCGAAAAGGTCATACTTTTTGGGTGTTTGGAGTATCGAGGCCCTACTGTATTATTTTTTGTACATGACTTCTTATGAATTAGTTCTAAGTTCTAGTGATAGTTAAATTAATGTTACCATGATATATTGTAATATTTAGTATTTAACAATGTATGTGTATTATGTATGTAATGTTTGGTATATGTCTGTACCGAACTTGTAAGACTATTATGCTATATATTTTAGAAAGTTATTATATGTGCTGTGCACCCGCTTTTCTGTGACGATATAATTGTGGTCGGATTATCACGGTCACTTCGTAATTTATCTTTTATTATCTCGTTAATTATTAGATTTATGACACTGAAGTTTTACAGGTATATATTTGAACTGTGCAACTAATTATTAATGTAACATTCAGTTCCTAAAACCATAAGAAACTCTGATTGTCTTGATGAATTGATTGTCTTGTCTTGATGAGATGATTGAATTAAATTTCAACATAGTTTATTTATTATTATGGGATGCTAATGTAACTGGGTGGATCAACTATTCTTTGCAAAAAACATGTCCCTCCATCAATTAAAAATATTTAACTATGTAAAAACAATAGTTCCACTACCACACACACAAAATGGCGGAATGTCATTGCATCATCCTCAGGCATTAATTGCCACAATTGAGACTGTTAGAGCCATCAATGTTTTTATCTATAACTTTTAAGGACAGTAACTTAGCGGACATCTGTTTGGGTATTAGTTTTGGGACACAATTTGTTTATTTTTTTTTAAATAGCAAAATCATACTTAAAAATCTGGGAAGCATTGAAGGGCGTTGAGACCGTTGTAGAAAATAACATGAGTAGAAATGAATACACTTTTATATAAAAATTTAAAATTATTGTGCCAGGGAACTATTGAAGTAGACATGGGGACAGGAATAATTTGTATGGGGACTGAATCTTGTCACCTAAGTTACCATAAAAGCAATAAAAAATAATTAAAATTATAAATCAAATCAAATCAAATGTATTTATTGTGGAACACAAGTATTAAGGTAGTTCAATTATAACAAGTAGTCTCATTGTGCCCTGTCCTTGTGGACATACAATAATTTAAACAATATAGAAAATAATTAAAAAATGAATTAGAATGTCAATAAGATTCCGTCAAATTATCATCTAAGTATTCTTTAACATTATAATAGCACTTATTAGTCAAAAATAATTTCAATTCAATTTTAAATGTCACTAAGTCTAAAGCTCTAAAACCATCTGGTAATTTATTAAAAATAATGGGAGCCATACCAATCACATTTTTACATAACAGGGCAGTTTTATGTCCACCAGAGGCCAGCTTGTGTTTGTATTGTGACCTAAGTTGAACTGGTCTCCTTCTTGTTTCTGCTAGTTTAACAAAAAGGTGTGGATTTGTTTTTACAAACAAGCATATTTCCATTATATAAATACATGGTAGAGTAAGAAGTTTAAGTGATTTAAAGATGGGTACACAGCTGTCTCTAGATTTTAATCCGCACATTGCTCGTAAACATCTTTTTTGCACCTTAAAAACTTTATCATTTTCCATTGAGTTACCCCAAAATATAACACCATAGCTTAAATGTGGTGTAACTAGACCATGATAAGCCACTAATGCCACTTCCAGTGTGACTTTTTTTGTCAATTTTAATAAAGCATAAGACGACTTGCTAAGTTTTTTACAAACTTGTTCAACATGCGCCGTCCAAGTTAGTCTGCTATCAACCATAATCCCAAGAAATTTATATGATTGTACTTCTTCTATGCTATGATCGTTGTAGCTTATATTAAGTGTAGGGGGAAACTTTCTATTAAAAAACTGCATAATCTTAGTCTTTTGTAAATTAATTTTTAAATTATTATCGTCTAACCATTGTATAATATCACTTAAAGCGTTGTTTATGTCAATTTCATATTCATCTATATTGTTGCATTTAATTATTGCTGTGCTATCATCAGCAAATAGCACCATTTTTTGTCGGACGTATTTGGGCAGGTCATTGATATAAATAATGAACAGTAAAGGCCCAAGAACACTTCCCTGTGGTACCCCAAATCTATTTAATTTATATTCTGACAAATATTTATTCTCTTGTTTATTTTGTGGATTTATATTAGATATTTCTACACACTGATTTCTATTATTTAAATAAGACTCTATTAAATTCAATATATTACCTCTTATGCCATATGCGTTTAATTTTCCTATTAGTCTCTTTCGGTTGACATAATCAAATGCTAGCGTCATGTCAGTAAACAAAACACATACAGGGTTTTTAATATCTACATTTTCCATAACAATTTGAAATAAATCATAAATAGCCATATTGATCGTCTTATTTTTTCTAAATCCCTTTTGTTCGTCACATAAAATGTTATATTTAGTCAAGTAATTATAAATAGAGTCATGCAAATATTTTTCAAATATTTTTGTAAAAATTGATCCTAGCGCTACTGGTCTAAAATTAGAAACAATGTGTTTATCCCCTTTTTTATAGAGTGGCTTAACAACTGTAGGTTTTAATTTATCTGGATAAATACCCACGGCAATGCATAAATTTATCAAATGACAAATATGTGGTGCAATATTTTCACATACATATTTGACTACTTTCGTAGAAATGTCATCGTAACCAGTACTGTTCGTATTACTTAATGACCTTATAATCTTTACTACGTCTTCAATCAAAATTGGCTTCAAAAACATTGATTGTGGTTGAATAGGTAGATGAACTCTATCGTTAATTTTGTTTGATGATTGTTCAATTTTGTCAATAAAATATGAGTTGAATGCATCTGCTATTAATTTCGGATCTGTAACTTTTCCTTCATATTCAATCTTTGAAATATAATCTTTATTTTTATTTTTGTCATTTATTATTTGCCATGTGGCTTTTGATTTATTTTTTGCA
This sequence comes from Pyralis farinalis, assembly GCA_947507595.1. Taxonomy (NCBI): domain Eukaryota; kingdom Metazoa; phylum Arthropoda; class Insecta; order Lepidoptera; family Pyralidae; genus Pyralis; species Pyralis farinalis. Next base: position 16,592,691 of record OX382273.1, read on the forward strand.
TTATTGATATAATAACAATTTTGAGATTTTTTTGTTAAATTAATTATCTTTTTTAATTTCTTGGAGTGGCTGGCTAAATTTAATTTGGTTTGCTCAGATGGCGCAATTCTGTGTTTCCATAATAATTGTCTTTTCTTCTTACAACATACTTTAATTCCTTTTGTAATCCATTTTAATTTTTTCTTATTGCTGAATGTTCTGACTTTAAAAGGAAAACAGAGATCGTATATCAATTGAAAGTTTCAAGGAAATATTCAAACGCAACATTTGGATCATCTGTGCTATAAATACCGGCGAAAGAAAAGTCATTTATATACCTTTTAAAAATATCCAAATAATCTTTCGATAAATCCCTTTTTTTTAAACACCAGTGGTTCAGTTCACTTATTTTATCGACCGGTATCTCCATTATTTGAGCCGAATGGTCGGACAATGCTAATTCAACTACTTGACTTTTGCATGTAAACTCCATGTTGTGTGCTATATTATCCAAACATGTTTTAGAGCTTGGCCTAGTAACTTGCTTTATTTGTAACTTGAGATTGTAACCCATAAGAAACTGTTCAAAGTCGACAGATAAATTATTTTTTTCTAAGATGTCAATGTTGAAATCCCCACATATCACAATGTTTTTATTAGAGTTCGTACATAAGGTTCCGAATATTAGATCCAATACATGATAAAAAGTATCAAAATCCTTAGAGGTTGATGGTCTATATATACATATTATAATCAATTTATACACAAGTAATTCAACTGCGCAGCACTCAACAACACCAACTACCGAATGATTTGAAATGAATTTTAACTCATTATATTCTATAGAATTCTTCAAAAAAATACAGGTTCCACCACGTTTCATATTTAGTCTCGAGTAAAAGGCCGCAGGACAATAGTTTGGAATACATAAACCATCTTCATCACCAGATTGTACAAAATGCTCCGATATACAAATAACGTCTATGTCAATTTTATCATCAGTTAGTTCCTTAAGATGTACACTTAACAAGTCAGATTTATTTACTAATCCTGCAAAATTTTGGTGCAAAATCGATATTATGGTATGGTCATTATTGCTCTCGAAAAAAAAATAGTTGAACGCTCTTTAATATCAATTCTAAGTATTCTAAATTACTGTTTGGATATAAAATTACAGCGAAATATTGTTTTTACATAGTTAAATATTTTTAATTGATGGAGGGACATGTTTTTTGCAAAGAATAATTGATCCACCCAGTTACATTAGCATCCCATAATTATACTTGGCCATTTCAGAGATCCAACAAAACATGCAAACGTTACGAGCAGGATCTTGAATATCTTCAAAAAAAATGTTACAAAATAAGCTACAATATTTACTGTGTGTAACCAACTAAATATGTAACTATTATTTATTTTAAATTAAATAAAAAAACTTCAGACTGAGGTAACAATACTTCAGCCTGAAGGTTTTTATGACATAACTAAAAAACTATCAGCACTAAATTTAAAAATGTGTAGAACAATTATGGAATGTGGATAATTATCTGTCAAACTCAAATGACTATATTCAACAATATTTGCTTTTGAGTAACACACAGAGAATTGATAGTTTTTTCATATAGTTGTAATGTGAAAACCCTAAAGGGCTTCCTGTGCCTCTGTTCCCATAATACCCTGCTAAAAACATCCCAAGTGAGCTGTTCGAGTCCCAAGTAACGATATATTTAATGAGATTATAATTGAATAAAGGAAATAATAACTAACAATTATTGCATGTTGCTTTCAGATTTGGCAGCGTAGGGAGCCTCGAAAACATTTGCTCTCTACCAGTTCACTTGCTGAGGCTGGCTCTGCTTCCTCGCTATCTGGTGGCTTGCTTAGTCCTGGCACTGGAGACTTCTCACAGGATGAAGATGAGAGAGATCCTGAAACTGATGAAGATAGTGACCGATATGAGGACCTTTCATCAGATGGTGTGTTTCTTATATCTCTTTGATATAATTTATTACATACTTTGTTTAAGAATTGGGATTAAAGGAAATAAAATAGCCTAATTGACACAAGAAAAATAAAACTATATTAGATTCATGGTATTTCTGTTATCTATTTTCAAATGATTTGTATTTCTGAGAGAAATTTCTTGGAATTTAAAACATGCATTTATTAGTATGTATTATCATAGTGTATTATTTATTATCATATATTGTATCTATTGTTAATAGTTTAAACCAACAACAATCAATCAAGCTACAAAGACAATGTATCTAGGGTGCAAGTGACTCACTATTATCTTTAGAGCCTATCTGGAGATGATTTTCTGAATGGTTGTTGCGTTCCTGCGAGTATTTGATATACATAAGCTAAATTTACTGCCTCACATCAAACGTGTGTGACAGTGTGATCATTCACAAATTTTGGAGGCAGAGAAGAAAAAAATAAGCATTAGGCCAATGCTTATTTTTTTCTTGTCTGCCTCCAAAATTTGTGAATGATCACACTGTCTATCAATATACATAACAGAGAACCCTGTAAATCCTTTAAATCCATACTTCCCAAAGTGATTGTTTGCAACAAGTGAGGGGTCCATCAGGTCTCATTTCTTCTTTTTTTTGCCTATGCTGCTTGTGTTTTCAATTAGACTATAGCTTCTCAAAGCGATAGTAGATGTTTGAACTACATACGCAGGAACGGATATTTATTCATAGGAACAATTAAGGTTCATAACACATTAGTTTCATTATTAGGCAGACTGTGGAGTCTGTGGAGAGCAGAAAATATATAGGCAAGTGTTCTATGGTACAAAAATGATTGAACATCTCCGCTATAAATCCATCTATGTCTATCTATATAAATAAAAATCATTGTATTTTTGTTTGTCCTCTACGGACTCGAAAACGGCAGGGCAGATTTTAATGAAATTTTCATATTAGCCTAGCGGGTGATCCTATGACGTTTGGTAGCAATCTGATCACCCGTGCGAAGCCGGGCCGGCTGGCTAGTGTTAAATAAAAAGTCTCTTACAGCAACCATTTTGATGTTGGGATGACCGGTGCATCCCAAGTTTATAGCTATAACTCCCTTTCTAAATCCTATACAAATTAACTATGTGTGTGCATTACAGTATCAACAGCAAATTATTTAACATAATTAATATTTATTAATTTGTTGTCTATGATTTTCAGAATCAAATGATGAATCTGAAAGCAAGCAGTCAAGAAGTCATGCTAAAAAGGAAAGGTTCTTTTGGCAATACAATGTACAAGCCAAAGGCCCAAAAGGTCAACGTTTAGTTTTGCAGAAGAAATCAGAGGACCCACATGTTCTCAATACCGTCACTGATCCCGTTTTCAGTCCTAGCTGCAGTGTGAGGGGCATCAAACATAGGTATTATTATTGTATAGTACAAAAAATAAAAGTGTAGAATTTCAATGTGTGGAACACATATTTCCTTGTGTCCCTAATATGTGCAGTCTATCTACTACCAATTTACTTATCCTCACCTACCAGAACAAATTGGTTGTGTATTATATAGTGTCAGGAGCCAGTGCATAAAATAGCTATGAATGTTAAAGAAGCAGGTCAAATGTGTAAGAAAGTCGTAGGATGCAGGATTCTCTCTACCGATCCCGCAAGGGACTTAACCTGAAGATATATATTGTTCTTAATAAATCTTATTAAGTTTCTTCTTAGATTTTAGTATGTTTATTACAGTGCTAGTTGTATATTCTTGTTTTAAATTGGTGTTGTTGTATTACAATGAGTAAGTAAGATAATCTGGAAGCTGGTCAGGTCTGCTGACACTTACGTCTTCCGTGTTGAAAGAATCCTTAGTTGTATAAAAGTGCTTTACATGAGGCTGGCTTTATATTTGACAGCACCTGACAATGTACAAAAAATAACAATAAGCTAGTAATAAGCATAACCTTCCAATATACATTATTAAATTTTCTTTCAGCGGGAAAGCTCGTAAAGGCGATGGAAATGATCTTACACCAAATCCTCGAAAATTGTATGTAATAGGCAAAGAGTTGGACAATTTGGGTAAAGTCATAAATGACATGATTCCAGTGAGCGAACTACCATTCAATATTAGGCCAAAAACTAGGAAGGAGAAAAATAAACTAGCATCTCGAGCATGCAGGTTAAAGAAAAAAGCACAACATGAAGCTAATAAGCTAAAACTTTATGGTTTACAACAAGAGCACAGTAAGTAATATTAAATGTTATAATTATAATTCAATAATAATCCCAAATATTCTATACAGAATATTGCAAGGGTTTGTTTGCCCATGCAATTGGCATATACAGCATTAGAAATATCTATATCCCAAATACCTAGATCAATGTCATTCCAGCAGGCATAACTTTTATTTAGAGTTAGAGGAGGGCATAGATGGTTTTAATTAACTATCAGCGTAATTCATATTTCACATGAAATTATATTAACTAAGATACAAGAGCTATATACAAATAGAGCTTCGCCCCAGATGAGATACCCTCTGTATTTGTTTGCAAACAATACAAGTGAACACTTTTTATCTTTAAATAGATCACGCAATAAGTCTGAATATTTCCCACGCTCTGTAAAATAGGCTATCATTACATTGTGGATAAAATTGTGCCAATATCAAACTCCGTGTTACAATAAACATTAAAGATTGTATAAATTCAATGTTCATGCGCCCTAGTCTACCCATTGACATTTAAAAATTATCCTTTCATTAAAAATACCAGTAGTGTCGGTGCTGATGGAGTATGTACAAGGGTTATTAAATTGGTTGCTAATCATATATGCACGCACCTTAGCTACACATGTAATCTAAGCATAGTCGAGGGTATCTATCTGGACCAACTAAAACCCACCATAGTTAAAACAATGTTTAAAAAAGGACAAAAACATTTTATGGAATGTTACCTATCGCTCTCCCAAATATATTTTCTACAGTTTTCGAGAAATACATTCATTCACAGATTTATTTGTATATGGAAGAGCACTATTTATTTTCTCTGGAACATTAAGGATTTAGACAGAATAAAGATATCAACATAGCCATTTTTGACTTCCTGCACAATGTAGTAAACCAAACCAAATGGATAAAAGTACACGCCTATGCTCTGTATACTCTGATATGATAGACGCATTCGATTATGTATACCAAGCATTTTATTCAGAAAATTGGAAGCATATGGTATTCGCGGGAATATATTGAACCTATTAGTATCATATCTTAAAGATAGAAAACAATCCACTCAGGTCACCAAACTAAATTGCAAAACAAAAATTGATGAATTGTTCATGTCCGATCAGCGCATAATTTCGTATGGCGTTCCTCAAGGAAGTGTCTTGGGTCCTTTGTTATTTATAATTTATAATAAAGACTTGCCTAACAAATCATCCTATGTCTTTTTTTTGCGTACATATATCAAAACGATATTAATGAATCTATAGCGGACACTATTGAATAATAATAATCTCAAAATAAATTTAAATAAAACTAGTATAATGTATTTTAGCCAAAGGCTCTCTCAAGGTAGTTCGAATATCAATGCCTGCTATCAAAACAATAAATACAAGAAGTTGACCATACAAAATTTTTAGGAATAATAATTGTCAAAAATTAATAAGAAACCCTACGTAGAAAAACTATGCAAGAAGCTATGCTCATCTGCGTATACTTTACATAGACTAGCTCCCAAGGTGAACAATCGCACATTACTAACTGCCTATCATGGTATTGCTGCCTCAATATTAAGATACGGAATAATATTTTGGAGAACTCAACAAATAGAGGATTAGTTTTTAAAGCTCAAAAGTGGTGCCTAATAGCTATGTTTAATTTAAAAACTACTTGCAATTCGATCTAACCTGCTTTGTGTGCTTCCGCCACCAAGCAGGTTAGATCAAATTGCATGTTTTGACTTTCGCAAAATAACGCCTGAATCTATCAACTATTAAAAACTACTGACAGCTGTATGCATTATTTTAAGAAATACAATATACTAACTGTCCCCTCATTATATAGGTATATATACGAGTTAAGCGTGTTTATTAAAACTAACAGTAACCTATTCCCGCGCCAATCTGAAGTTAGTAAACGAAATCGTCGGGACAACAGCAGATTTTTTTTTTTCTTTTTACTCTATCTGCCATCAGCCTTCAAGCTATAATCAGATTTGTGTGTGCTGAATTGAATTTTGAGTTTACACATCCAGCGATGTGTCATCTCTCATTTTATTATGATTAGATGGAGGCTAATCGTGGTCTCTTTAATCGGAATACACAGTCACTGGTATCTATAAGCGAAGCGGCCAGTAAGTTTCTGTGTCGCCTCAGTCTCTCTTTATAGGCCACAGTCGACCTTTCTATTTCTTCCCTGACTGTCGGGATTTCCAAGTACTCATGTACTTCGGCGTTTCTTATGAACCAAGGCGCATTGCTCAGAATCTTTAGTACTTTGTTCTCAAATCTCTGCAGTATTTCGACGTTTGAGTGGCTCGAACAGCAGATTATGTATAAAAAAATGTAATACTAAACTAATGTATGACAGTATATTTTGCATGGGACCCAAAATTTATAACAGGTTGCCAAAGTCTTTGAAAGAACTTCCGGTAAATACATTAAGCGTCAATTAAAAAGATTATTAGTTGACAAATGTTATTATACTATTTTGCAATTTATGACTGATAATGTATAGCAATTACTTTTATTAAGATGACATATTTTATTTCTTTTAAATCGATTACTTGACGTATTTTGAAATTGAATCATATTTTTGTATGCTTTACCGGCTAAACATGCAGAACAAAATGTAAATTTATAACACCTGTATTTTTGTACCATTCATGTTATACAAAATAAATAATCTTGAATCTACTAGTAAATTAAATGGGCTGTAGATGGAACTGATTGTAAAAAATATAGATTTAGCTATAAAGATAATATTGTAAAATTAAAGTAGAAATAATGTTACTTATTTAATTAATTTCAGCAAATTACAACAGAAATCAGAGTAGAGCTCTAGTATTAGTAGTTGTTGGAGCTCTCAGGCAAGTAGGCATTAGTAAAGGAGAGTGAAGGTCTGTTCGATCAGATATCTGTAAAAGAGAGCTCCCTGTGTATTTTTATATTGACTATGCAGCTGGCCCCTGTGGACTATTACGTCACCAGATTTGAGAAAGCAGCTTTATAAAAAGAAAATGCCTCCGCGAGGGGTCAGACCACGCTTAGGACGTCGCGTTTTGTCTGTGGTGGATTAAAACCCGAACTGTCAAAAAATGTCCGCAGAAGACTTACTACAAACTCAACGCACACAATGTGTGATCAATTAATTGTCCACAGCAAGTTTAGTGAAGCAGTCGCTTTACAATATATAAATACAATAGAACAGTGAATTTTTTATATTTTATATTATGGTTAAGCTTAATATTGTTATGGTTAATTAATTTGAATTAATTTGTTGATGCGCCGTCATAATATTTCTGCAGACTTTTGTACACTCCGGTCTTTAGGTATGTCGTACCACTAGTCCTTTGTGTTAATCACGTGATACAGTACTAAGTGATCTATTCCGATGGACGAAAAATAACTCCGAGGACTGTCCCTCATCAGCACAGTAAGCGATTCATAAATAGTACCTCATAAAAGGTAATATTCCTAAATCAAACTCCCTTAATAAGTGTCTCTATCCAGCGTGTACACCTGTCTGTGGATAACATTATTTTTCGAAGCTTGATATTCATAGAACTCTATGAATATCAAGTGTATCCTTCTCTCTTTCGTCAGTCTTCTTGTTTGCTAGTTACAGAATTTTGGTTGGCAGGTACAGTTACAGGTTGGCTTTGACTATGTGATGGTGAGGGTCCAATGATACTTTTCTGTGTTAACATAATTAGAAACATCCAATGTCAGAAAGCCGTAGTGAGTAGCTAGTTAAATATTATTAACTAGCTACTCACTACGGCTTCACCTGCTTGAGGTTTGGTTTTTCAAGTTATTGCAGCAAGAGAGTTTAAAACAGGCTAAAGCTAGATAGAATAAGCTGTGGTGCCATGTAAAATTTTATTAGAAATCCTTCAGTGGTTTACGCATGAAGCATTGACAATGGTACACAGGCATAAATATGACTGTCTTGGCTGCTATATGGGTAGTACCAGCCAATTAGATTACTATTTACAATAGTCTTTGTTTGCATGAACATGTCTATTTGTCTTGGTCTGGGTGTTTAAAGAGAGGTAGGGCGTATCAAAGCAGTCCGTCTGGGGAAGCATATTTTTAATGAAATAAATAATATTATTATTATATCATATCATGCGGCCCATCTGATGTAAAGTCTCTCGATATTGTAATTAAAACCTGTGCTATGATTTTATTATACTGAGATAATAGGTATTGTTTTTCAATTTAATAATATTATTGACATTAATTTCAGAACGACTTCTTAATGGAATACATCAGATGAAACAACTGACTGGTAACAGAGTGACGAATCCACAGAGTAACGTTGACTGGTCCACACATATCACAGGCATTGTTAATACAGCTACAGGTGCGTATTCCTTGTGTGAAATGATGATAACTTACTATTACCATTAATAACACACGCATAGTGGGTGTAACTATAATTTGTTTGTTTTGTTTGGACCATCCCATCATAAGTTAGTAGGCAACACGCGAGCTCTAATTCCTGTATTGCGAACGTGCATAGGTTACGATAATCACTATCCATCTAGCGTACGCTTATATGTCAGCCGATGTTGTACAAAAAAAAGGTAAACACCATTTTATTAAAGAAAGAAAGAAAGTAATTTATTTGTTGACATCTCTTAGCTATTACAACAGACAGAAAACAACATGTATAGGATAAGAACATTATTTATTATATTATTAAATACAAACATGTAACTAATTGGTCTCGACTCAGTATTTTGTCGAAGCCCGTGTAGCAGACCCGACACTGATTTTCAGTCCAAACCAGTCCGTCGTGTTTATATCCTGCTGTTGTTTACAGAAGTGAAAATAGCTGGTAAGACTTCAGAATTCGTCAACACAGTTCTGGACAATGTAAAATCAGGGCACAGCAACGGTGGACTGACCGACATATAAAAGGTAAAAATTGCAGATGTGAAAAATCAAACGAAAGGCTGTTCTATGTACCTCCAAAGTTATTTAGAAAGAGAGTTTTTATGTCTATCATATAAATGCTTAATTGTCCCAGACAATGTTATTTTTATATTGTATCAACAATAAATATAGTCAATAAAAGCTTTATAAGGCAACTATAACAGGAATGTTTAATAATTATTATTATTATTGATCAATTTCTTTGTTATGAGATAAGATTGGTGTTTGTGTCGTCCTAGTGTAAAATTACGATTAAATTATATCAGGAAATGTTGGTATCGTTACGAATATTTACGTATTTTTAAAGCATTTGAATATAAATTAGTTATCTTACTTTTTATATGGAGTAGTTTATAGCTATTTTACTGTTATAATGTCGGACATTACATGCGTGCTATTGCATTTATTCAATGTCGGTTTCACTCAACCAATATTAAGCTAATTGTTTTTGATAAAAGATTCTGCAATATCTCTAATGTTGCATTAAGACAACGTCAATAGATTGTATTAACATTTTGAAACCACATTAGTCACAGTATAGGTTCAGCGTTGAATGCTGTGCATTGCTTAAAAAAACATACATATACTTAAATACAAGTAATATATTTTGCAAATATTAAAAGTAAACGTAACTACTACCAGAATCGATTTATATTTCATTCACATACAAAAAGCCAGATATATACTTCACATTTAGGCAAGATAACTTTATTTAACTGTAGGCCTGTAACTAATTTAACCGAAGGCTTGCAATCGAGGGGCCAATGACGAGGATAATAATTTTGTGCACTAACGTTTCGCGGCTCTACTCTGGCTTGTGTACAAACATGCCGATGGCAATTCCTGTGGTTTAAAACATGGAACTCACTGGCGCATCTTGAAAAGATATTGCTGTGAAGTTCTGGTATCATAAAGGGTTCGCGTGACGTACAATAAAGAAACAGTGTCTAGCCTACCCTTATCCATCTCCGGTCGCTTCCATGGTTCTATCTAGCTCATACTCAGCCGACTGACTATACTGTGACCGTGCATGCATGCTATTTACTCGCTTTTATGAATGAAGCGTAATTGGAACAGAATTTTGAGCAGATAAATCTGGCTATAAATCCGGTTCTCGTTTTACTGTGATAATTGTTTGTAGTTGAGAATTCGACATACAAATAACACCAAATTTTATTACGTTAACTTACATATTTCTTTCTTACTGTAAAGTGTAAATAAATATAATAAAAATAATTCTGAAGACATAGGTATTTGTATTTATATTATTATAATTTGCAGAAAATGGTAATTCATTATAAGCGTCAAGTAACATTAAAACGGTAAAATTTTATAATAGATGTATGGATAAGAAGAATGGAAAATATCACGGATTTAATAAAGTTAGTATTTAAATATGCATACAAATATGTATTTTTCTAATATTGATAAATATATTATAGTGGTAGTTATTCATCTTTTTACCAACATGCTTTAAGAGATGGTCTCGGAATAAACAATCAGGTAGTACTCTCAATACGCTTGATTTCTCAGTTCAATCTCAGATAATACTATATCGTATCATATGAGCGTGACAACAACGAGTAAACGCTAATATACTATTTACATTGAACAAATAGCGCGCTGTTTAAAAATTGCGTCCTACAATTAGCGCTAGTACACTGGAACGCATACTTTAGTACATTGCTGCGAATCGCGCGCGTTGCATAGTCGCAATAAATAACCACGCTACGAATAAGTATATAGATTAGATATATATATTATTTGCATCGGTATGTAGTCAAAATAGCACGTCCTATACGTTAAGCAAGTATAGCGCGCGGAGGTTTGGCAGCATGCACTATATTAACTACTAACGACCGGTGGCCATTCCGTTGTCTTGTGCGAGATAGACGATATCGTACAAAGCAATATGAGCTCTTTAGGCGTGTAATACAATTCAATTTATTCTAAACAAATGATTCTTCTACTTTTCGGCACGTTCATATACATAAACAGAGTTTCTATTTGTCTAAATACCTAGTGGGATCTTGGCTGTCAGTGCGTCTATGAACGAAATTATTCTATACCTAATATTATTCTGTACTGTATATCCGAGATCATTGTAATAAGACGTTACGTAGGTATGTGTTCACGTGACCTAGTTCCTACATGTTGTAAGCTTACCGACACCCGACTGTAACCGCCTCATATTTTTGGGTCCACTGCACTTGAAAAATATCAGTTTATAATAAAAGGAACCAATTTGTTCAGTCTATTTGCTAAACTTATATTTAGTTCCGATCAAATTGTTTTTTTGAAGCATAAAATTTGGATTTGAATGAGGTTGTGAAGAGTCAATGATCAATGCTTATACGAGTAATTTACTTGTTCTGGGATTTTCTATGAAAAACCAATAACATCAACTTAGAAAAATAGTACCAAATACGCACTGATGTGACTTTGGTATTTCATAAAAAACTACGGTCATGTTAACACATAATAGACAGAGTTATTGGTATTGTAGTTTATTTGTTACATTTATCTATTAAGTATATCAATTCTAATGTGTTTTTTTTATTTTACCGTTTCATGACTGCTTTTCAAATCGAACATATACGTGGTGGATATAGAAGCGATAAGCGTGTCCAGAATGATTGGCCATTACTGTCCATATATGCAGGATTTGTGATTTTGTTGCTTCCCTATAGACACTTGATACATTTAGTACGGGTAAATAGTCGAATTAATCAATATAATAAAGTGGCTTACCTATAGTACCGAGGGCAGCCTCGCCTGCATAATGTTGCAAATGAGACTTAGCCACGAGAGATGTAGGGCACGGCGTTATTTAAAGAATAGCCAAACTATCTTATATAAGACCGCAGTTGGATAGGGTTGTTGTACTGAATAAAATATGCAATGAAATTGTTATAAATTAATTGTAGATTAGGATTCTGCCACATAAAAGAGGTTATCATATTCAAGAGTCTTTTTAGAGTTATCCCGTTGTCTAATCCACTAGGATTGGCAGGGTCCGCTACCTTGATTTGGCGAAGACCTCCGCAACCCAGGGGGAGAACCAGATCATTCTTAGGTAAGGTAACACGTCTTTTGAAATATAATTTCTTGTACTTGGATAAATAATTGTGTAATGTTGCACAAATAATGATTCCTTCCTGTATTTTCTATCTTGTATGGTGGGTTGTGGCATCATATTATTTTCATTATTGAAATTCTCGACCATTGGCAGTTATTTACTCTATAAAAATCATATTGCTTAAAAGATCAAAAAGGCGGTCAAATTCTTGAAACTCCACTACTCATTGCGGTAATTGCCGTCATGTATTCGCGCTGACACAAATAATAAAGAAATTCAAATTACCGACAAGATATAGGATCAAGTTCGTGATTTATGCACTATAGTTTTGATTGAAAGCGTTAGAAATACCCGAAAGGATATCCTTTCAGCGGCTATCTTACCGCATACGTGTTATAATTAAGTTGTTCTTTAATAATTTTTTTTTTGAGATTTATTTTGGATTTCGTAATTTTAAAATTACGGTATGGATGCAGATATATTTATTTATATGTATATATTCGTCCATACCGTTTATATTCCCGTCAGTTGTCTATGAATGTAACACAAAACAACTTACTAAAAACGCAAAATTGGAATATTACGCCGCCACGATTGATCGTTGGAAAATACATATTTTATTTAATCTACATTATGTACATTTCTATTTTTAGTTACTTTTAATTTATTGGCATTGAAGAGATGCCATCTGACATTTGGATGCGACACCAGATGAAAAAACATACCAAAAGTTTATTAAAGTCGGTAATATAAAAAAGTTAAGTATTTTTTTTTATTGGAGGAGAGCAAACGTGCATTTGAGTCGCTTGATGGTAAGTGATCATACAGCTCCAACGACACCAGAGGTTTGCCGGTCTGTTTCCTCCTTTGTCGTACGTCTTTTCGTCGTAATATTGTTAGTTTGTATTTTCTGAAAATGTGTCGTTAGCATACTGTCAGGATATACAGCTGCAGCGGGCGGCGAAATACTCGCAAATTACTAAAATAAGAAACAAAATTCAATTGACTTAACAAAGTGTACATCGAAAATAAATCTACAAACCGTATTATTTACAATTTACACGTTTACAATTATTAATAAAATATTAAATGACCAACTTGTATCAAATTCAAGTGATGTTACAAAATAACAATTTCATTGCTAAAATAAATGGCTAGCGCAGTGGCTAGCAATGGTTACTTTAACACAGGGTCCCCGCTTCGATTCTCGCACAAGACAAACATTTATATGCATTACAGCTCTGACTAACCTTCTGATAAAACAGGACCAATTTGATCATGGTAGGTGACTCTCGACCCTCTTCGGCTCCTATATTCTTCCACATTAGCGTTGTGTTTTTTCGTAATTCTTTCCTACATTTTTTCAACATGTCCGAACCATAGAAATATACCCCGCCCCTTATTTAACACCGCTATCTCTATCAAAGAAACTCTGTTTCTTACATAATCATTGCAATGCGGTTTACAAGCGTTCGCTACAAATTTTGTCCAATGCTCGCATTTTGACCGCGTTTATTCTACTTTCATGTTCTTTCTGCCATACCCAGCTTCCATAAGTTAGTATTGAGATCAGCACCTCGTTGTGTGCGGCGAGCTATGCTCGTATGTGCGGGTATTTACAGATTAAATATTTACGCATATTTATCACTTGTCGCAATACAAGTACAAGTATTGTTTAATTCTGAAAATCTTTAATTATTCACGACTAAATTGGCTTTATTTTGTTTTCCATGTGTAGTAAATAGTTTAATCACTTTAATGACTGCAGATTATTATCATAGAACTAGCTATGGACATATTCCATAACTAGTTCTATAATGACATTTCAGATAAATGTCATTATAGAACTAGTTATGGAATATGTCCAGGTAACTAGTTCTGTAATGACACTTATCTGCACATCTGTGCACAGAAGTTTTACTTACAGAGGTATTCATAATTAAAAAAAAAAACACTCGTATGATCTTATTACAAACCTATTAAATTTACTAATAACATGCTGGACACAAATTACATTTCTATCGTTTCTACCCTGTATATGCGATTTTATTTTCCGAACAGTATCAATTTGCTTAGAAAAAAAAATGCCTATTTATGTGTAATTCAATTGTCCCGTCGGTGTGCACGTATACAATTAGGAATGTATAAGTATAAAATGATATTATAGATTTTGTTTAGCTATAGATCTGCTAATTTAATGTTTTACTTAGGATATTGTGGACTTATTTATAGGCGTTATGTTTAGTTAGACATACCACTTTTAGTCAATGAAAATAAGAGTATGTTTATCATATTATCTACAAACTGTTGCTGTTTATTTCAAATAATCATGAAAAGGCGTTGATTTTTGTTTGTTTTGTTTCTATATAATTATTATTGGTGTACACTATGTTTATCTGTTTTATAAACGGTCTTTGTATAATATTATTATAAAATTGATTATTTATACATGTTTTTCGTTGAAGATGAAATAAAATTAAAATATGTTAGTTTGTAAGTATAAGAATGTATCTTTATGCCCATATATTTGCCATAAAATGTATGTAAGAATAAGTATTCACTAAAAATAATTTCAATTGAACATTACTATAAATGTTGCAACTTTGTAATGTTTTTCTGATTGAAACACGTTTTTTAACTAATTATAGTAATAACTAAATTCCATTTAATAACGCGGGTAGTCTACTACTGCGGATTCGAATTCCAAATTCAAATTTTCATCCCCTTTTACCAGTCACTTTTACATAAATATGGTCGATATAAAACAAAAGTTAAAAGGCGGGGTTTGTTCAATAATATGTATTCCTTAGCTCTTATGTCTGTAAATTGTTTCCTAATGTTAAATTATTCTTCTTGTTTTCTTCAAGTGCCCTAGAGTCCGTGGCACCAACTGGCGCCGAACTTACTTTTCCTCAATGCGGCAGATAGGCGCGTTGTAATCGATGTTCTGCCGGTAAATATAGGTACTTCAATTAAAAACACATTTGTTTCAAAACGATGTTCTAAATTTATACATGGAATAAGAATATGAGGGAGGTGTTAAGGAATTCGACATTTCATAAATTATTCTATGGAAACACTTAATTCAAAACATAAACTTGCAAAATGACTGGTAAATCAAAATTAACTTTATCTGCCGAAACGAAACTTAATTCGTAGCCTTTTCGTAGAGTGAATAAATACTACAAGTGAATTAAATGTCAGGTTTTCACAATATTAATGCACTTTGACCACGACTCGAACGCTACATGGTAAATCCGAGCGCACTCGAACGTTCGGCGTCCGATCAGAACGGATTCGGTTTTATTGTATTTTTACGAGTAGCATCCAAATAGCAATTCCAGCGCATTTGTATTGTGAATGACCGGGAATCTTAGAACCTTATAAAGGTTGAGAAATGCTGGACCATTATATGCATTGTTCACATACAAAAACAGATAAGTAAGGAGTTGCAGTTAAGTTAAATAAATATACTAAAGATTTAAGATAATATATGCGTATAATTTATGGATTTTCGAGTCCACACATATGATTTGTGCTTTGCCTCGTTTTAACCCAAAGGGCTTAGGATTAGGGCTTAAAGTAAGTCATGCTCATGCCATATAAAAAAAAACCCTAAAAAAAACATGGCTACCTATATTTTTAAATTATGATTAATTCATATAAGTACCGTACATAATAATATTTACATCTGAAGACAGACTTAGTCGTGTCTCTCATAATCAATTCATTAATTGTATATACATGTAACTATTAAGGTCATTAGTTAGCAGTAGTGACGGTATACAATTATGTTAGATATCTATTTTGTACTAAATGTTAGAACTTTTGCAGATTTCAAAAAAATTCCCCTTCAACCAAAATATGAATTGTTTGTTACGATAACTATTATTATAACAAACGACCAAAATATTGTTTGTTGTAATAATAATAATTATTTCCTCCAAAATATCAACTATTGTTTCTTATAATAATGATTATTATATAACGTAATGTGTTAATCTTGTCATATTTTAAATAAACAGAACTCAAAACTGGTCTGCGATTAAATAGGCTGTGCTTATTTTGTATTGAACTCATAATAAGTTTCTTATCTTTTTATTATTCAGACAAATGGGTCTTTTAAATCATTTGGGGTGTGGTTTCACCGAAATTGTTGATACAATGAACACTAAGATTTATTGCCGATCCTCGCCAGTGTTTCGCTGGCCCAATTATGTTATCAATTTCGGTGTACTCCCTATTTCATATTGTGTTATGTGTATTGATGTTAAATAAACTTTTAATATTAAGATAGTGTTTTATTTATGTACATTAAATTATATTACTGACAGACAGCTACTCCCGCAAAGATCCTACGTGGTTCAGAAAAATGATGCTCATTGTCCCAAACTTTAATAATCGGCCCATGAAGAAAATAACTATGCTCCATGAATTAACACCTTAATTCATGGTTTCATTGGGTCTTCTTTCATGGAACCACTGGTGGTAGCAACTCTGAAAACCAAAGAGACATTTTAGAAACAGACTTTGCAATAAGAATAGTAGACGTCACCGTGTGCAGCCAGTCACTGTTGGGGAGGATAGAAAATAGGAGTCTAGATCGAAATCTTTATTTATTATTTACATACAATATTGAACCTTACAGATAAATCCAATGCACTCAATATTGTCCAAAAATTGGCATTATTCATTAATTATTAGGTACACATACATTCGCATCTATTTCGTACTACCTAAGACTGCATATTCTACAGCCGTACTGTGAAACTGTACTTTAATACAACTGAATAAGTCGATCGCTGGGTATTTTAATGCCAATGCATTAAGCAATCGCATCGCTTGATTGATCGGAGCACAAGAGGCCTGGAGAACAGTGTAATATCGCGAATAGTTTGTGACATCGCGCCCGATTGTAGGTAATTATCTGATACATACAAGGATAGCAATTCCAACACCACCGGATCGTGCTTGTATCCCCTAAGTTCACTGGGATATATGGTTCGATAACTTACCTACGTGATACCCATACTGTTTATTGTATAACCACCTGATAAATTTTCTTTGTAATTTTTCTATCATAAGCGTATACTTAGCTTCATATGGGTTCCATATGACTGCATTACATTGTAACTTACTACACACGTATGTATTGTATAAAACTTTTATTGCTGTAACACAGTCTAGGTGACGCGCCTGTCGTAACACAAATCCTAACATTCTATAGGCATCTTTGCATATTTTATTAATATGACTACTAAACAATAAATTTGCATTCATTGTGACACCCGAATCCTTTATTGAGAACGTTCGTAGAAAGCACTGTGCCGTGGTGACTATCTCCGGCAAGTCGTTAATTAAAAACTGCAAGGGGCCCACATTCGAACCTTGACTAACTCCAGAATGGGTGTAATAAGGACCCGAGTCGTTGTCACAATGTTCTACATATTGCCTTCGGTTACATAGGTACGAAGAAAAAAAGTGCAGCAGTGAAACCAATAGCCGCGATTTTCTATAATGCGTCATTATTGACTAAATCAAATGTCTTCCGCATATCTAGGTAAATGGTGTCGACTTGCGAACCTCCGTCCACTGCACCAGTGACATACAAAAAAAATACAATACTAAAATGTTTATTTCGTTGTAAACAGTTGTTACAAAACATAGAGGCTAACTCCTTCCTTTAAGTGTGTAAACACCTGTACCAGAAGGAGTCGCTCTTCCATAGCAACACAATATTTATTAAACTAATTATATAATATTACAAAGGTGCATTTTGCATTAACAGGATGTACTTATATTAAGGTTGTGTGTGTGAGGTGTTCTTGGGTGTAAGTATGGTGTGAGTGTAAGTAGTGTGTAAGGTGTTAGTGCTGTATATTCGTGTGTGTAATTATGTATGTGCATGGGGTATTTTTGATTAATTGTAGTGTGTTTTCGAGTATAGATATTGTATATGTGTGTATGCATTGTAAATGTATGGTATGGATGCTATATGTATGTGGTGTGGTGTGTATGATATATGTTGTAAGTTGAGTGGGTATAATAGAGTGAATAGGGTTTTTGTGTGGACCGGTTATTAGGATACGTAAAGTAGTACCGATTCCGTTTCGTCATAGGTTAAGTTCTTTATCCATACAGTTATCGTACTTCTGCATTCGTAAAATGTTTTTTGGTAAATGTTTAGTACCTTATTTATCTGATTGTACACGTGCGAAGACTGATTGTTGAACTGTCGCCTGGCGAAAGTAGTTTTAAATTTGTGGATTGGCGCAACTAACAAATAACAGTTTAGACATTGTATATAGCAAATCTAGGGAATTTTCGTTGTTTGAAATACATCACTTTTATAAGGTAACGCTGAGTTGAGATAAGACAAATTTGTCAAGATAGTGAATACATTATTCATTATTTTTTCCATGATCTTAAATATTGTTGGTAAGACTGAGATAGGTCTATAATTACCGACCTCGCCTCTATCTCCACCCTTATATACCGGAGTAACGATGGCATGTTTTAATTGAGACGAAAACAATCCTTTATTAAAACATAGATTGATTAGATGACAGATGATGGGTATGACTTCGTTCTTGGCCATCTTAATAAAACTGGCGGCAATATTGTCCCAGCCCGGTGCACTACTACATTTTAAGGACATTAGGATACTATGTAGGTACCTCATCTGGAAAGGTATCAAGCAGTACAAAGGAAGAGCTCATTGGAAGCGCCATTGTAGAATCACCGGTCTGTAGGTTAGCATCATTCGAGTTACTAGCTGAGATGATGTCTTCTGCAAGATTTTTACCAATATTTACAAAATATTCATTAATATAGTTAATTAATTCATTAGGATGTGATTTAATTTGTAATAATTCCAGGTTTTCAGTTTTATTTCGCGACTAATTCGTTATAGGTATTTTTAATATTTTTCCAAAGAGTTTTCGGGTCTTTGGTAGATTTAGCACTAGCATCTCTATCATATTTACGTTTAAGTTTTTTGATTATGCTATTACAGTGGTTACGGTATCTTTTATAAGTAATTTTAAGGATTTCATTATCTGGGTCAGCTTTTAACTTTTTTTGCATCGTATTTCTATTTTTAATACATCGTAGTATACCAGGTGTTATTCACGGTTTGGTGACTCTCCTGCTTTTGTGAATCCTTACCACTTTAGTACTCGTATGTATCCAAACTTCCCGCCCCATACTGCGTCAGTCCAGACACGGGCGACAGCGAGCTTCACAGCTCCACCTAGCCACCGCGATCCCATCGGCTATATAGAGTATAGCCGAGGTATACATTAGTCCTAGGTGGAGCCTCTCCGCTTGTTCCTAATGACAGCCGTGGCTAGACTGACGCAGTATTTTATAAATTTTGTTCTTACTTTCCCCACCACTATTTCGGAGACCGTTGTTTCGGTGTCCCGCATTCTCCAAACAGAGGTACGATTTGGAGCAGGAGTTATGTGTGCTGCACTGTCTGGTCCACGCCGCGCCGGGCTCGCAGAAGCACGATGGGTCCTCCGCGCACTTGAATCTGTGCAAGTACGTGTACGGTTGTCGAAGCTGTTGTTCCCGATTTGTATCGCCTGTCCCATTCGTCAATGGTTCCCTTGCGGATCATACCTTTGACGAATGAGACAGGGCAGCGATCGTAATCTGGCCGCCTCCGCAACGCAGTGCGGCGCTCCTGGCGAGTTCGTTCCCCTCCAACCCCGCGTGTGCCTTGATCCAGAACAACGAGACGCTCTTACCCTGGCTTTTGCACAGTTTAAGAGCGCCCCGTGTTGGCACCGCCAGGGGATAGGGGGACTCGACGTTCGCCACCGCCTGGAGCGCCGCCATGGAGTCGATGAAAATGCCAATACTGGGTCCATCGCATCTCAAAACGTACTCGGCCGCCGTACAGATAGCCAGGAGTTCCGCCTGGTAGACGGTACAGTAGGACGACAAAGTAAGCTTGAGGGCCTTGGTTTCGACGTCGCCGTTCCATAGACACAGCGGCACCAACCCGGCCCTCAATCTTGCTGCCGCCCGTAAATATTCGCAGAGCGAAGTTGGAGTGTGCCCTGCATTGTTCCTCGTCCACCAGGCTGCCGAACTCCAAGCTATCTAGCTCCGCGGAATGCGGACAATTTTGAGAAATCTGCCTTTTTAAAGTCCCACCCTCCAACAGCCTTGAATCGCTTTCGCTGTGCACATGGGAAGTTTTTAGTAATGGTAATATTGAGCGGCGGATGATAAGCGTCCGCCGGAACCAAGCTATGTTCTTGTTACACCGATGCCTGATACAGTGCTGTGCTAACCAAAACAAGATCTAAAGTAACACCATTGTTGTTTATCTGGCATAAGTCACTGGGCATGTACCACTACATATATATTCCTTATTATCGCTTGCTCCGCGCTGAAGGAAAACATCTATGAGAAAACGCGACGTCCAGAAAATTATAATTCGAAACCGAGACCTGACTCAAGAAACGTCCGATGTTTCCTGTGGACTGAGGTCTGACGTTAGTCGTTCCATGTCAAAAACACTATTCTTAGCGTTAACCCGTTTCCTAATCCATTAGAATTAGCGGGATTCGTTACCCAAGCCTATATGGCGAAGATACTGATTTTTATATGGAGCAGTGATAGCCCAGTGGATAAAAAACCGGCCTAGGTTCCCGATTCGAATTCTGGTATGAACCACTAAACTCGTGTTTTCCGATTTGTGTACATATTTGTAATTAGCGGTGAAGGAAAACACCGTGATTGTGAAGAAAATATATTTCGAAAGACGTGTGAACTAACCTAACAAAGGTCTGGTTTACCCTTTAGGTTATAGAGGCGTGACGGCAGTCGCCGCTCCATTTAAAAAATCAGTATGTTCGCCAAATCCTTAGACTTACGTAGCGGACCCCGGCAATGCTAATGGACTAGAAAATGGGCTAAGGTGTAGAAAACTGATTTTTATATGGAGCGCCAGCCGTCAGACCTCTCCACAAGCCAGAGGGAAAACCAGACCTTCGTCTTTCGAAATATAATTTCTCGGACTGCGGATTCCCTCACGATGCCAGAATTCTAACCGAGGACCAGTTGGTCAATAAGCCGGTTCTTTATCCACGGACCTATGATTGTTGGGTAAAATCAAAATGTCAATGTCAGTATCTTCGCCAAATCCTAGGGCTTAGTTAATGGACTCCGCCAATCATAATGGATTATGACATGGAATAACGCTAGGAAGTAGAAAAAGAATTTGCAGAGTCAATGTAATTTATACGTTGTACCCTTACAAAAAGCATCACAATTTAATAAATATACGTATTACGAAAGGTCACAACCGCCGCTGACTATTGCATTGACTTTTCCCCGACACATTCATTTGCAAATAATTGTAGGTTTTCGTAAAGTAAAATATGTTTTATGTAATCTAATGTGTTAGTATACCTACATCTTTGAATATGCACAGATTTGGATCAAGTCGTTAATTTTTGCTCCTCTTGCAAAGACTTTTACAACAACACTAATTAGGGGATATCAAAGTGTCCATAGTCATTTACGTTTACTGTATAGTTGACTTAATTATAGCGTTTAACGTAACTAATGGACACTATGCACAATATGATTATTTAACTTTAAAATGACACAGAATAACATTTAGTACTTAGTACAAAATTTATACTCAAAACACATTTAATGATTGGCAGATAAAATTTTATACAATCGAACATTCAAGTGGTATGCTGTATCATCCCATTGTCCCAACATAACAGCAGCAACGGAATGGGTACTAAGTAGTGCGTTAACCCTTCGAAACCCGTGTGGTCATATATGACCGCGAAATGTATGGAAAAAGGTATATAACGGGTTCTGAAGGGATTCCAATGAGAAGTGTAGGGGATTATTTTGGGATGTAACAGCCTGTCTGTTTTTGACAGGGTTTTGAGATATGTTAGGGATGACGATATGTGATCAATTTTTTACACAAGCTCACTAGTAAATAAAATTGAATAAAATATTTTAGTCTACAAATACATTATATTCATTCATATTGGTCAAATGTATAAATTGGAATTTAAAATACTGTTTGGTATGGATTTAGCATTAGGTATGATATTAAATGTCTTCAACAAATTTTGTACTCCTTCAATATGGTATTCTTCTGGATGTTCAATGTAGCAAACAATAGCTGTGCCAGCATGACCCAGGGATTCTTGTAAACAAATTGCTGAAATAAAGACCAATTCTATAACTATATATTAAATTTTAATTATTCTATTATGCAAAGATTTCTGTGGACATTTTGTTTCTATGGCCATATTAGTCAGTGCTCATTATTATATTATTGTACATGCATGAATTTTATAAAGCAGGCGTAAACTGCGTCAGCATACCTATTATCCTCAAGTCCTTAACCATACAGGTCTGCTGGAACATTGACGTCCAAAAAATTTTGGTCCCTCGTATCGTGGCGTATCAGAATCACTCCCATGTTTGTTCCGTGACTTTTCATAAGTTTCGTATTATGAATTTTTTTTGAATATTTGAAAATATTCGACCTGAGCTACTTAAAAAAATTCTAAAAAATGTAAAAGACTTTCAATATTTATTTTGCAACTCGAATCTTTGTGAGTCCAATAAACGACCAAAGTAATCAAACAAGTAGGCAGCGGGGTCCATGTGCAAAGCTAGTGTGATAAAGACAAATTGGCGCGCAATATACGCGGAGCAGTAAACACAAAGTGAGCGCTGCCACTCTCACCACAGAGATTGAAAGAGATAGCAATAATTCGATCTCTTATCCTCTCGGCCCATTGTTATTGCAGGTAAAAGAGTTGCATCCACGTTTACAACCCATGATCCTCAAGGACAGATTGTGCAAAATTAGTTAACTTAAATTTAATAAATATCAAATATTTATTTTTAAATCTTAGCTTTCCTTCAGTCATTTTTGGTTAGTTAACAAACTAATTAATTTTAAAATGATAAAATGGCCAAAAAAAAATATTTTTAAAAAATTAATCAGATGGGGCTAATTTTAAAAAATTTCCACCTCGCTGTCTTTGAAGGCCGATTTTAGTCAAAGTATTAAGTATTACGTTTATTAAATGATTATGAAAGCTGAGAGTCTAGCGCATTCTTGAGGTCCACTTAGGAAACATGAAGTCACCTGCTTAGATTTTTAATTTAAAGTTGAAAATTTAAGTCATAATTCACCAAACATAATTTCTTCACTTTAGACCAACTTTGCTCAAAGTTACGAAGCTGATTATTTTATGGATAAAGGTAAACTCATGAAGATTCAATTGCAAAAAATCTCGAAAAAGTTTTCTACTTTTGTTTTTATTAATTTTTTAAGTTTAGGTCTAAAATTAAAAATAATTCATAACTCGAGAACTATGAAAAATCTATGAACATAAATGGGGGTGATTCGGATACCCCACGATACAAGGGACCTAAATTTTGATTTGGAAGTCAATGTTCCGGTCACCCTGTATAGTAACAAGCACGGACTCATCAAGAGTGCTTATAGAATGAAATAAAACAACTATTGTTAAGATATTCTACAAGAGTAGGAGACTAGCAGTACATGCAATGTGGTGTTTATATTTATCTAATGAAAAAAAAACATAAATTTAGCAAAGTGAACGCCTGAACTTCTTACTTAATAATTGTCAAAATAAAGAACTGCACATATATGATCAGAATGGTTGTAAATTGTATGCTTTTAGTAACTTTTTATAGATGAATATTCGAACTACTAGTTTCAATAACTACATACATGCAGCACTTGGAAATCCTATTCAGAATGTTATGTCTAGTAAATTTAAATGTTTATTTTTAGTTGATAAAACGGTATGTATGCATATTAAACACTTCAAATATTCACATTTAATTACCTCCTGCAGTTACTCCAGTTATGATGTTGGGTTGTTCCAGTTTAGACCAGCTAACATCAAATGATGTGGAACGTGATTTAGTAGTTGATACACTTCTTACTAAACAATCCTGATTAAAAATCTCTGAAGATTGAAACTCAGCCAATGGTTTGGTTTGTATGGCTATAACATTCTCACTAACAGTTAAATAAGGGTTTAGCAAGTGTACTATTTCACTGCTCAATACCAAGTTGTAGTCCTTGATGATACAAACATATTTATTCATACTTCTAGATTTGAACAAATGCAAATTAACTTCAGCAACAGAATTTATAAATTCCAGGTCATGGGATGTTTGCATTGTAACAATGTCAGACAGATATTTGCCTTCAAAAATGAAAAATGTTTCTATCTGGTTCAAAGTTCCAATAGTCTCCCGCCACTGTAATCTGAAAAACACATTTGATAAACGTGGATATTTATAGTGCTGCTAACAAGCAAACAATTATAACGTGGGAAATTTCATAAAAAAACCCCATCTAACGTAATACTGCATTCCAAGAACTACTATACAGAATTATATGAAATATGAACAAAATCTTTCTGAAGTAGCTTTCAAATTGATAAAAAAAAAATACATTTAGGGCCTATTGCAAATTTCATGCTGGCCTACAAACTAATATAACTAAAACCACCTATTTTTGGGTAGAAGATTAAAAATTGGCCACGGACAATAAAAACGATAATCACTCATTATGATGTTCTTCTGGCAAATCATCCCAATCTTCCCAAGTCGTTCGACTAACAGGTTCGTTGATATCACCAAATGTAGACATTTCTTATATTGATAGTTTTCTTGGCAAATTCGTCTAGGAGTACCTAATAATAAAACGTTCAATGTTTTTTTTTTAAATAGTTATATAGGTATCAAAAAAATATAAATAGCAGTATATTTATTAAACTGTGATTGTTAACCGAATTATACAGGTATGAGTGATAATGGTACATGTGACGAAACTTAAGAAATTTTCATGAATTTTTAAATTTTACAAGTCATGTATGAAAAAGGGCATTGACTTGACAATGACATTGATACTTCGTAAACAAAAAAGTAAAAAGTAGAAGTAGGTTTGTTAAAAAATATCGATGTAAAAAGTAGGGATGTAGATTAATGGAAAAGAATCGATTTAATAAAAATCATTTTTTCCTTATTCAATATTAATCGATTTGTCAATAATCGATTTTAATGAAAATTTTATGAAACTATTTAATGAAACTATTTTTGTGAAGAAAATCGATTATTCTTCACAAAAATCGATTATTTTTTACTGTCGCAATTTTGTATTTGTCGCAATAAATAAAATATAAATCAAATCAAAAAAAATTGTCATAAATGTCCAGTCCTATTTTACATGTCACTTGTATTAAAATAAAATACTCGTACTTACTTAAAATAACAATTAAAAAAACTAAACGACTACGTTATGGTCTCTAAAACAATTCTTTTGTTAATTTTTAAATTTAAACAATAACAAAATTAAAAATAGTTATTGCCACAAATGTCCCGCCCTATTTTACATTTGATTAGTATTAAAATAAAATACTTAAAATGACAATTAAAAAATTCATGTTACCTGTAAGACAGTGGGATGTTTTCGTTCTATGTGCTGTTTTAAGTTTGTAGTATTACTACATGTTTTTAATTCTTTCGAACAGTACATGCATATTGCTGTGGTATTATCCTTCTTCGTTATAAAATACTTTCGCCAGCCGCTTTTAGGTGTTTTACGGTTAGAAGACATTTATATTGTTTACCAACAACTATGTTATCTCAAATCCCACTCACTACACTGAAACTACTTTACACGCATACATACCTACAGATGGCGCCGTTTTTTATATAATCAACTTGTAAGTAATAATGCTTCGAGTTTTTTCATTCGGCCCATAGATGGTGCTATTTATGAAAATCGATTTAATCGCGTAATTTATTTAATCGGTTTAGCATCCCTAGTAAAAAGTCGATGTCTTTGAAAAAATAACGATATGTATCGTCGATATATTTAAGCTCGAACTATCGATATTTGATATTTATTTAAGCGTATAAAATTTACATCAAATTCGATATATTTTTTAAGAGCTGTAATACAAGTCCAAGCTCGAAACAGTCCGCTGTTGCATGCGTCGTATCATATGACAACGCATGCAACCATAGCTTGTCTAGTTTTATTTAATCTATTTAGATGTACCCAGTGAACGAACACTGGATGTACCGGAACTGCCGGATAAAGAAAAGCAGATTGACAGGGGGCACAAACAGAGAGTGTTCCTGACATCCATGTCTGACCAATACTAGTTTAACTAAAATTGTAATAAGTAACCATTGTTAAAACTTTTGACATCCGGCATAACTGGTTATCTAATGTAAAACATCGATTGACGCGTCTTGGCAGTTAAATCGGACATTGATTAACTTTGGGGCTTTTGAATCCCTGATTGTAGATCTACGAAATAGTACGTAAAATTCTTAAATGATTTATTACACATAAGTACACACAAAAAAAAAACTGAAACGTTTTTTGTACCCTAAAAAACATATCAATCAGATACACATCAGATGGCGCCACATGCCGTGTAAACATTCCGCTGCGTATTTTAACTTAGTCTTAAAATATAAAACATTGATAATTACATATAAATCTTTTGTAATATGTGACGAAGTTCATGAATCACAAGTAATATTTTTTGTGACGATTATACATACCGGTTCAGTGACTAAATGTGAAATTAATCTAAAAAACAACTATCTTCATATTAAACTCATAGACGTAATAAAAAAAGCAGACACCGTCTACCGAACTAAACACTGAAGCACCGTCATGGTAAGTCAGTTGCTATACGTACGAGCCGACACGCACACATTCACACCATAGTAAGTCTACCGCCCGCCATTACGCACCGACACCTCGCCACGTGAACACCTTGTCGAAAAAAAAAATACCTTCGTGCGTGGTGAAGAGCTGTCGAAACCATAGTGGTACAATTAAAAAAATCCAAGGGATTATACTTTATTACTTTTCATAGGTAAGCAAGTAATTTTTCTGATTAAATAATCTTTTTCACTTAAATTTATTTTTCACAACAATAACTCGACCGGTGTTAACATAACTCACATTTCTAAATTATCGTAAATGTGGGAGATCATTTTTTTAGGGTTCCGTACCCAAAGGGTAAAACGGAACCCTATTACTGAGGCTCCGCTGTCCGTCCGTCCCTCCGTCCGTCTGTCACCAGGCTGTATCTCTTGAACCGTGATAGTTAGACAGTTGAAATTTACGCAGATGATGTATTTCTGTTGCCGCTATAACAACAAATACTAAAAAATAGAATAAAATAAATATTTAAGGGGGCTCCCATACAACAAACGTGAATTTTTTTTTTTGCTGTTTTTATAGATAATGTTACGGAACCCTTTCTTGCGCGAGTCCGACTCGCACTTGGCCGATTTTCTTTTGTTCTCTTGTAATTCTTACTTAATTCAGATACCTAATTTTATTTAAATATACATATAAACTTACATCCTATGATTCTTTTACTGAACAACTATTATTCATACCTTTAATATTTTTTAGATTTCCATCGTCAAATGATGCATGGAAGAATGATTGGGTACAAATCATAAGAGAGTACAGAAAAGAAAGCGGCTGGATTCCATCTAAAACCAGTGTAATATGCTATATACATTTCGAGGAGTGGCTGCCGTCTTCTGTGAGGTGGAGGTACTTCCTCAGTCAGGGTAACGTCGTGCCATACCTCTCTTTCGCCAGAGCCTCGTCTGGTCATTAAAATTGGTGTATTTGTTTGGGCATTATTTATTTCAAATAAGTATGCATTTGTCCTACATAATAAAAGGAATATGTAATGTTATATTTCATGTGTTTAATTTATTTTCATCAATACCTATTTTAATCAATACAAGTTACAAATCAACGATTCATAAAATTCCAGTTCCAAAGACAGTAACGATACATATAATTTTTTTTTTCTTTTTCAGTTAGTTTCTCTCAAGCTGTGGAATGAGCTCCCAGCCGAAGTTTTTCCAAGGAACTACAGCATGGAGTTCTTCAAGATATGCGTGAAGAGATTTTTAGAGGGTCGGCAACGCATGAGTGACACCCCTGGTGTTGCAAATGTCCATAGACTACGGTGACTGTTTACCATCAGGCAGGCCGTATGTATGATGGCCACCATAGTAGTATAAAAAAAATAGTTAAAGAAATGGGAAATTTTCTTCCATCTGGCAACCCACTTGACACTCACACATAGTTACATGCCGCCATTGTGGTGCTTCAGTTGTAACAACTCGTAGACAGAGTATATAGATAGACGCGTCATCAGCGTATAGGGGTATGAGATAGAGATAATAAACATAACTTTGTAATCTACATGCCTTACACAATAAGTATTGCCACTACGCAACTTTTAACCTCATTGATGGGGTAAACTTGGAACATAATCGGTTACAATCAGAACAGGGGACCGGACATTTCGAAAAGTAATTCAATCATAAAAGATTAATTTGAATTACTTTTAGAAATGTCCGGTCCCTTGTTGTGATTGTAACCGATTATGTTCCAAGTTTACCTTATTTATTTGCCATTGGACCCTCGTAGATACTTAGGCACGTCTTACATTTTTTTAATTTTTATTCAATTCTCAATATTACTATTGTTTTTTTTTAATCTGCGAATATTTCGGAAATGATCATTAGAGAAGAAGAAATGTCAAAACAAACTTGCCAATATAGGTCTCTTTTAAAATTGCCAATTTGATATTACAATAAATTCACATCAGCGTATTAGTACAATAATGATATCAAATGGTAGAATTAAAGTTTATGTTTGTTAAGGAATGATAGTCTGTGCTGAATTATTTCCAGACATCTTTGTCAATCACATATTCACCAGTTCTATAATAAGCTCTTTTTACAAAGAAAATTTTTAATGTGATTTTTAAAAATTTTCTTTGTAAAATTATTATACATTTTACATATGCAGCGGAGCTGAGCTTACCGGCAAATTTATTTATGTGGGGCCCCATTGTAATTTGGAGTCTACTGTAATTCTAAGAAACGCAGTATTTTTAACGAATTCTAATTTATTATTCCCAATGAGCACTTCTGTATTGGGAGAAATCACATTCGGAAGACTAAATTTGATGCATTTGCTTTTAGTCGAGTTTAGCAAAAGATTACTACATGTGAACCAGTTTAAAATAGAAGACATAACACCATTTACCTTGTCAATGTTTTCACACCGGCGAGTGACATTAAAAATTAGAGAGGTATCATCAGTACATAATTTTATATATCAGTATCAGTAAATATACGCCTTTTTCTGCATCACGTAAGGCAGATCATTCGCATATACTAAAAATAAAAAGGTCCCAAAATAGAAACCTGTGGCACCACGATATTAGGATTATTGCCTTTAGGTTTAACCCTGTTTATATCAACTGTCTGACCTGTTATTTAAATAAAATGAAAAGCTTTAGAGAGATTACAGAATACTAAAAAAGGATCCTGTGATCTCTCCCAGGAGTTAAGGATATGCTTAACCAATGCCAACTCTGCATCCGTAGTAGATTTACCACCTGTAAAACTGTATTGCGCATCATGACAAATTCATTGGTCTTAAAAAAGAGTTGCAATTGATCAAGCATTATCGTTTTGTATGGGCCCCTTCGATACGACCCGTACACGATAATATAAAATAATATAGGTACGTACTGGCGGATTAGTTCTTCCCACGTGTTGGCTGGAGAAATGAAAGGCTTGTATTGTAGTATGAGGCCAGAGGTAATGCTTCCAGAGAGCGATGGCTATCAAAGGAGATGACTTGTTTGCAGAGTAGCGGGAGATGATTATCCAATGACTGCAGGTTACAACTGTGTCGATCGTCGCGCCCCGGTCCATATTTATACACGCCGGGTGCGAGCGAGGCAGTCTGATTATGCAACCGAGAAAGCATGATAAAAATTAGCCAGCCCTGGAAACATTACCATATTGGTACCACTTTATTGGATCAAAATCGCAACAAGATGTACTAATTTTTCTTACATTCAACCCTTTATCATACAAACATTTAAAATCTATATACTGTAAGGGACAATAATCAACACACATGAAAAACTATTTAATTCAACCACTTACTGTTAACTTACGGCTATTTAACTGTTATATAGGTACCTACTTAATCTATATGCACGTATATCTCCAAACTAAGACTGCCGCGGCCACCAAATCTAATAATTACTTAATGCAAATTTTCTTAATTCTGGGGTACACTTGCGCGCAGTTATATTTTTACATAAAAAGTCTAGATTTGTTGACTCTATCGAACATAGTAAGTCTGCAGTTTCTTGACTGATTTTCGTTTTCGTGGAGTGATCTCAACTTGCGTGGCTGACAGTACAGATCCTTTTTCTATTTTCTGAAATAGATATATACTTAAATATAAAAATAAATATTATATGACAAGTATTATTATGACAAGTATTTTTAGCTGGATTGATGTAACAGGTACATTGTAAAATGCTGAGCTCTCACGCTTTACTTTTTAGAAAATATTGACCACTTATGCACCCATTCTAGGTACAGTACAACCCTAGAGGGTTGTTGTGTTTCTGCGTGTGAGTGAGGTCACCAGAGTTGCTGTGTAAGCAGCAGAGGAGGGATCGCGCGCGTGATAATTAATATATCGCAAGCTTTAATAGGCTACGGTATCCGCTTTATATCAGGTGGGTCGTATGCTTGTATGCCTCCCGACATAGTATAAAAAAAACAATATAGTTTAACGCAGACTGCGCATTAAACAATAGATTCTCTGTTGAGCGTAGAATTCAAGCATCTGATATAACTACGCCTTTCTATTCTACTCTATAACTTCACGCCAAATCCCTTACGGGATAGGCAGAGAGAACCGAGCGCCACGCGACTCGATCCTTACATACCTCACTCGCTTCTTTCACATTCATTGCTCTTTTCATGCACGCTCGCCGGTTTCTAGGGCTCCTGACATCACCTTCTGATAGAACACGACCAATTTGATCATGATAGGTAAGTCTTGGCCTTCCTCGGCTCCTACATCCTTCCACTTTTGCATTGTATATCTGCTTCGTCATTCTTTCATCCTGCATTCTTTCTACATGTCCGAACCAACGGAGCATGCCTCTTCTTATTTTAATACCGACGCTCTCTTTTAGACCAACTCTGCTTCTAATCTCATCATTGCGAATACGGTCTGCAA
Source organism: Pyralis farinalis (assembly GCA_947507595.1). Taxonomy (NCBI): domain Eukaryota; kingdom Metazoa; phylum Arthropoda; class Insecta; order Lepidoptera; family Pyralidae; genus Pyralis; species Pyralis farinalis. Next base: position 16,624,041 of record OX382273.1, read on the forward strand.
GAGTTACACCACAGATTTTGCGCAACGCTCGCATTTCAACCGCATTTATCCTACTTTCATACTCTCTCTAACTACGCCACGAGTATATAAGAGATTAAACTTACCGAACTACTTTCTATTTCTATTTCCATAGCTACTTCTTCTGACGACGGTTGGTCATATTTCACGTCCGAGTCGTCAATCTGAAAGTTACACTTAATTAGTAACATTCATCATACAAGCATTTAAGAGAGGTAGGACGCATTAAAGGAGCCCGTCTGGTGAAGTACCTCCACCTCACAGAAAATCCGCAGCCAAATAACAACTCCCTAGAGGGTTGTTGTGTTCCTGTGTGTGAGCGAGGTCACCAGTAAGCTCCTAAGGAGTTGCTGGGTTAGCAGCAGAGGAGGCATCGTGTGAGTGATACTTAATGTATTGCAAGCGTTCATAGGCTACGCTAACTGCTTTACATCAGGTGGGGCGTATGCTTGAATACCTTCCGACGGTGTATAAAAAAAAAACTAAATTATTAAAATATTAGGATACCATAGCATCATTTGTTGCTGCAACTGTGCCTATTTGGAAGAACTTGGTCGATCAAGGGTCTGTGAGCTCTAAAACAAATAAATAAATATATTCCCTTTTAAATGCATGTATATTATGCCCCCCCCCCCCCCATCGCACACATATCCTTTTTCTTCTCTCCACATCTGTCTCTGCAAATTCTTCTCTTCAAATCTTATATCTAAATTACATGTTTACGACTTCAGTAGAATTAATTTTCATCGAAAGGACCTCCACAGAAATCCGTAGCCAAATAAAAATATCATTCGATCCTCGAGAGTTATTGGGTTCCTGCACGTCACTGAGGTTACCAGGAAGAAGTCATTGCGTTGGCAGCAGGGGTGACGGCATGTGAACGATACTTTATATCGCGAGTGAGTTTAGGCCCCGGTAATGGCTTCACATTACGCAGGCCTTATGTTTGTTTTTTAACTGACGTAGCATAAACATTGAATAATAATTATATTTCAAATATTTTAGCTTATTAATTTGTAACAGGAAAAATCTTTTATTATATTTAATTTCGAAAAGTCATTGAAATATTTTAGTTACATATTCAATTACCTATGCCATTACTTTTAATTCAACTTACGTGAATGAAACGCGTAGGAACTGCATCTTTATTTAAGCATATTTTGCTTTTCTTTGATTGAAGGCCAGTTGATTCCAAATGGTTGGAGCAGATCCGGGAGTTGTCATTTGTATGCCAATTTAAACGACCCGTACACTCAATCCATTTATACTTCAAAAATAAATCCTTAGGAAAACTGAAACAATAGATACGCAATATGTTAAATGAGGTAAATTAAGTCAAGTGTTGGTAACCCCAACTAGTGTAATCCTGCTGATTACAGACGACATATAGTGATATCGCTAAAAATGTAATGTTTATAACCTTTTTATTTGATCGGTTAATATCAACAAAAAAATGTTTATTTGTACTTTAATTTAATAAAAATTGCTTACTATTGAGTATGAATCCACATTAAATTAATAATCCTTGAACATGCATCATTATATTGTGACAAATAAGCGACTTACCGATGAAAGGTTATGTTGGGTTCTTGTCGTTCACTTCGGCTTTTACAGCCAAATATAGAGCAATTCACCATTACTGCACGATCAATGCATCTTTTAAAATAATCACTACATCACAAGGGAATAAAATACATACGGTTTACACTTAAATCAACGAAATTGCGTCAGTACGAACAATTTGTTTGACACCAGAACAATCCCGGTGGCAGACATAAAACTCGCATACGCAGATAGAGACAAAACACTCATGGTCTATCTTGCTCACGCACATGTATTTTAGAATTTTCTATCTCTCTTCATGTAGGTATTATTCTTTTAGTAGCCCGTCTATATCTATATACTCTGTCTACGTAACAACTGAACGATACTTACTCGTATCGATACATTTTTTTTTTGTTTAGGATAAATAAGAACAACCAAAAGTATTGATATTGTTTATTCTGCTGGCGGAAGGATACTTTATCAACACAAACAATTATATTAATAAAAAACTTTAACGAAGACAACACCTAAAGGAATTACGAATTTACGAAATATTCTAAGTATGGCCATAGACGTAATAAAATAGTTAGACGGAATCTCGCTGAGAAACAACTGCAGGACCACAATGGCGGCATGTAACTATGTGAGTGTCAAGTGGGTTGCTAGATGGAAGAAAATTTCCCATTTCTTTAACTAAAAAGAAATAAAAAATTATATGATTCGTTACTGTCTTCGAAACTCGAATTTTATGGACCCTTGATTTGTAACTTGTGTTGTTTAAAATAGGTATTGATGAAAATAAATTTAACACATGAAATATAACATTACCAACATATTCCTTTTATTATGTAGGACAAACAGATGCACACTTATTTGAAATAAAAAATGCCCAAACAAATACACCAATTTTAATGACCAGACGAGGCTCTGGCGAAAGAGAGGTAGGGCACGTTAGCCTGACTGGTGAAGTACCTCCACCTCACAGAAGACGGCAGCCACTCGTCACACTCCTCAAAATGTATACTGCATATTACACTGGATCTAGATGGAATCAAGCCGCTTTCTTTTCTGGACTCTCTTATGTTTTGTACCTAATCATTCTTCCATGCATCGTTTGACGATGGAAATCTAAAAAATATTAAAGGTATGAGTAATAGTTGTTCAGTAAAAGAATCATAGGATGTAAGTTTATACGTCTGTTTAAACAAAATTAGGTATCTGAATAAGTAAGAATTACAAGAGAACAAAAGAAAAATGATCTCCCACACATTTACGCTAATTTGGAAATGTGAGTTATGGCAACACCGGTCGATTTATTGTTTTCAAAAATTAATTTAAGTGAAAACGATTAGTTAATCAGAAAAAATACTTGCTTACCTATGAAAAGTAATCCCTTGGCTTTTTTTAATTGTACCACTATAATTCCGGCTGCTCTTCACTACGCACGACGGCATTATTATTATTTTTCGACAAGGTTATCACGCGGCGAGGTGTCGGTGCGTAATGGCGGGCGGTAGACTTACTATGGTGTGAATGTGTGCGTATCGGCTCGTACGTATAGCGACTGACTTATTATGGAGGTGCTTCAGTGTTTAGTTCGCGAGACGGAGTCTGCTTTTTTTATTACGTCTATGAGTATGGCATGCACAAACAAGACTGCCAACTGCGCAAAACTGTGAGGAAGTGTTCAAAAGTTCAATATATTTTCACGCGAAAAAGATGCGTTTGAAAATGTCAATATTAAATTCTTAAAAACACATTTCTGTCAACATAGGTCACAGGCTCACAGAAGGCTTTTCAACCTGTTTAAATAAAATCGTGACATTGGCATACCGATACGAGTACTATTCAAAATTTTGAACGATACCTACTCGATACTCAGTTTCAAAGTATCGATACTAAAAGTACTTGGTATCGGAAGGAAAGTATTGAGTAAGTACTTGTATTTACTCGTATCGTTTTATCCCTAGTTGTTTCTCAGCGAGATTCTGTCTGACAATTTTATTACGTATAAAGTGTTGGTATTTACTCGTTCGATCGATATATATTTTTTTGAGATTGATAGATTGTAAAATTAATATTTAAATAAATAGGGCAAAGGCGTTCGATCATCTGGCATAACGGTCTTCTATTGGAACTGCTATCAAACACTATCACGGGCCTTAGATTCATAGAGACACAGATTACATTTCTATGAAAATAGTTGCAAGTATTTAGAACACTACTTTTTGTCCCTTGGTATTAAAAGACAGGCTTTGAAACTTGGTAACAATTTTGCAAGTATGAATCATGCCTATTTTTCAATCCGCTTTCTAGTTTCATATGCCAATGTAATTAAATTCTATTGTTCACAATGTTAAGTCGAAGGACACATGAACGAAATTTATCGCCCGCCAAAATAGAAAACGCCTGACCCTGAGCGATGAATTTTCGGGATAGATAAAGCAAAAATTCTAATTCAAATGTAACTCTTTAAATAGCCACGTCAAGTTATGTGACGGCGACTGTTGTGTCAAATATTATCAAATCCTTACAAGTATTTCTGCCCAGCGTCCTAGTCTGCGTACTTGAAAGAAAATATCTCGTGTTTGTGAATAAAAATTTGTCGGAATATGTCTAAGTATCCTCGGTATATAAGTAGTATAGTAAGGCTAGGCAAGACATCTACGTGTGTATTGTAAAGGCATCTATAATAAGATTAATAAGTATGTATATTTGATGGTGAAGTCCGGTTAACGTCAAACGTATCGAGTATTGTATTGTATTTACTTACGTATATTAGAACATCACTACTTTGATTTGATTTGCTCTTTGGTCGAAACACTGATGTGATTATGAAAATAAGTCTTTTTCTGATATTAGTACAATATTTTAATAGTTAGTCATGTTAAAGGTGAAAATTAAATTAATATAATCATTGTTCTTGATAAAGTATTTGTACTCAACTTCGCTCTAACCTTTCAGGATAAAGGCCAAGTCACCTTTGAGGATAAATGGCCCTCGATGCGTCCCATAGTTCTGAAGCTATTGAAACAGGAGACGGTAACGCAAATCGAATGGCAGGATCTATTTGTTGCTGTACATTCTGTTTGCCTTTGGGATGAAAGAGGGCCTTACAAGCTGAGGGACGCGCTGCAGCAAGACATTACGATGTATATAAAACAGGCCCAAGCTCGTGTTTTAGCTCAGCGGGAGGATCAAGCGCTTCTAAAAGCCTATATCGCTGAGTGGGGCAAGTTCTTCACACAGTGTAATTACCTTCCAACACCATTTCGTCAGCTAGAAAGTTCAATAAATAATATAAGTAAAGTGACCAGTTCAAATACTTCAAATTCGCAGAAGAAAAATAACAACAATAATATAGAAGATAGTTTAGTACGTAAATTGATGCTAGATTCTTGGAATCAGAGTATCTTTATGGATATCAAACAGAGATTACAAGATTCTGCTATGAAATTGGTACAAGCTGAGCGGAATGGCGAATCGTTTGATTCACAGCTTGTAATAGGAGTTAGAGAATCATATGGTAAGGTTGTTAATTATTTCAATTTGTTGTAATATGTAATTGCCATGACCATACCTTGCACATCTTTCACATTCTATCTTGCAAAAACTCGATATATGGCTCAACTAATTATAGTCTCTTTTTTGTTATGTTCAAACCATTACAGAGAAGTTTTAGACAGAAATGTGTATGAAGTTATGTGTATCAGATAGTATATCTATGTGCAGGTGAGGTTGGCTTTACCTCAAGATAATTTTGGTAGGTCACTTATATAGAATAAAAAGTGTAAATCACTTACCAGTTTTAATTAATAGTTTTTATGTTTCAGTAAATTTGTGCTCAAATTCAATCGATAAATTACAAATATACAGAGATAATTTTGAAGCGGCTTACATGCAAGCTACAGAAGAGTTTTACAAACTGAAAGCTAATGAACACTTACTGGGAAATGGGGTTCAATCTTACATGAAGTATGCAGATCAGAGGTTAAAAGAGGAGGAAGCCAGAGCCCATCGCTATCTGGAACCAGGAAGTGGAAGTGTGGCTGCACTCACACAATGCTGTGAGAAGGTTCTTATAGGAGAACACTTGTCCACATTGTTAGCTGAGAGTGCACCATTGATCAAGGCTGGTGAAACAGAAAAACTACAATTAATGTTCCGCCTTTTAGACAGAGTCCCCGAAGGAGTTACACCAATACTTAGAGATTTAGAAGCTCACATTGTTTCTGCTGGTTTAGCAGATATGGTAGCATCAGCTGATATTATCACTACAGATTCTGAAAAATATGTTGAACGTTTGTTAGACCTATTCAAAAGATTCAGCACATTAGTTAAAGACGCTTTCATGGACGATCCAAGGTTTTTAACAGCTAGGGACAAGGCATATAAATGTGTTGTAAATGATACAACAGTTTTTAAATTAGAATTACCTTCATCGGCTCTCTTACGTGGCAGTAAAGGCACTGCTCCAGAAAGTAAATGTCCCGAACTGCTTGCTAATTATTGTGATATGTTGTTAAGAAAAACTCCACTAAGTAAACGGTTAACTACAGAGCAAATAGAATCTAGACTAAGGGATGTGTTACTTGTTTTGAAATATATTGAAAATAAAGATGTATTTATGCGGTATCATAAAGCACATTTAACTCGTAGATTGATATTAGACTCTAGTGCAGATTCTGAAAAAGAAGAAGATATGGTTGAATGGCTTCGAGAAGTGGGGATGCCAGCAGACTATGTAAATAAATTGGCTCGAATGTTCCAAGATATTAAAGTCAGTGAAGATCTGAATACTCAGTTTAGGGGTGAAACAACACGCCATGATGCCATTAATATAAAAATACTAAATGCTGGTGCATGGGCCCGTGGATCTGAAAGAGTGACCGTCAGTCTTCCTTTAGAATTAGAGGATTACATACCTGAAGTAGAGGAGTTTTATAAGAAGAAGCATTCTGGCAGAAAATTACAATGGTACCATCACATGAGTAATGGTACCATAACCTTTGCTAATTCTGTGGGTAGATTTGACCTTGATGTTACTACCTTCCAAATGGCTGTGTTATTTGCTTGGAATCAAAGACCTTTAGAAAAGATAAGTTATGAGAACCTGAGACTCGCAACTGAGCTTCCTGATCCTGAATTAAGAAGGACTTTATGGTCTCTAGTTGCATTTCCAAAACTGAAACGACAGTTGTTGTGTAATGAGCCTCTTGTGCAGAACCCGAAAGATTTTACAGAAAATGCTACCTTTTGGGTTAACCAAGAGTTTGCACTTATTAAAAATGGAAAGCCGCAACGTCGAGGTAAAATAAACTTGATTGGCAGACTTCAATTAAGTACTGAACGATCACAGCTGGAGGATAATCATTCCATTGTACAGTTACGGATTCTGAGAACTCAGGAAGCTATCATAAAGATACTAAAAATGAGAAAGCGAATTACTAATACAGCTCTACAGGTAAGTAAATATAAAATGTATTTAATAGTTTTTGCTTCTCAATATGATGACTATACTACAATGAGCTCTTTAGTTCATAGTCTATGACCGCTTGTAAATCATTAAGTATCACCCGCACGGTGCTACCTCTACTGCTAACACAGCAATTCAGTAGGAACTTACAGGTGACCTCCCTTACACACGGCAACACAACAACCCTTCTGGAAGTTGTTATTTGGTTGCGGTTTTCTATGAAGTGAAGGTACCTAGACGGGCTGCTTTGATGCACCCTACCTCTCAATAATTTATGTGGTGTTAATAAATATAAATAGTAAAAGCCTAATTACATTAATATATTAATAGGCTATTATGAATCTAAATCTAAACAAACCAAATGATAGATATATCTTTGAGTACTTCATTACCAACTACAAAGGGACACATTTCTTTATAAGGAGATAATAATAATATTTTTATTTTCCTTCATTACATAGGTACTTAATTTTATATTATAATATTTACATTATTAAGTGCCATGACTTGACTTGTAGACCCATGTAGTGTAGTGTTTATACAACTGAGGTAGTAACAAGGCAGCCTGCCTGATTGCAAGCAGTGTAGTTAGTAACAGTTACCAATTCTGTAAAACTTATTCACACGTGCTGATGCTTCATTGAAAAACCTCTGTGTGAAAATATTTCATTCAATTAAACCTGGTCTTTTTAAAAAATCTAATGAATAATATTACAACCAGAGATCTATCATCATCAAAATAACAAAGTCTTATCCATAATATATTATGTATATGAATTATACAGTGTGACCATTTTGGTAATGTCCCTCGTCAAATGTTTTTCGGCTGTCATCAGGTTTTTATCAGTTACCCTTTGCTACAGATCAGATACATTCCATCAACTTGAAAGTATATAGAGTTGCTGTATTTTTTTTACTTATTATATAAGGTGTTTTTTTTTTATATGCCCGTTGAAAAGAACACCATATATAATGGAATGAAAAAAAATATATACATTTACTTATGGAACATTTTTTTTTTTTCGTAAAACTTTCTGAGTGCCCCAAGTATTTTTTATTTCTTTGGGGATATTTGCACATGCACTCTTATTATTAATAAACTGTGTGATGACTGATGAATGACATTGTTCCAGAGTGAATTGGTTGAAATCCTGAAGAACATGTTCTTACCTTCTAAGAAAATGATAAAGGAGCAATTAGAGTGGCTAATTGAACACAAGTATATGCGGCGGGATGACGAGGATATCAATACTTTTATATATATGGCCTAAAGTTCCCTATATCACAAGCATAAATGAACAAAATCAATAAATTATTTACTCAATATATAGTACATTTTTCATTTCAAAGAAATACAAGTACAGATTGGTTATCGAAATCCAACACTATCTGGTAAGTTCAACATATTGTACTGGTGTAGGCAGCAAAAATTGCCAATCTTCATAACATCTACTACGACGTGAGTGCCAGAGACAGACTTTCCATGATACTTGGTATGTGCCAGCTTTTGATAACCGATCTATTATCAGAATTGGTAATAGGTCGGTTAGAATATGTCTAGATCTATAAAGAATATATCTAGTCCGGCCGTAAGTTCTGTCACAAATGAATATGCTTTTATTTTTTTATGAAGTAATGTAATCTTAATAAAACTTATATGTACATATTTATGGAAGTCTCAGCAAAAAAATAAAAAAAATATTCTATTCAAAATGGCTACCTTTGGCTTTGATACAGGCCTTTAATCTGTGTGGCCACGAAATTATGGATTTACGCACTATTTCCGTGGGAAATTTAGCCACTGCTTCCTACAGAGATTTCTTAAGAGACAGAACCCACCACCTCCCATGGCTCGACCGACCTCGCGGTCATTTGAGCCGAATCGCGGGAGATGCGCACGGCACATGCTCCTCTAAGGCTCTCTTCGTGCCGCGGGCAATTTTTCACTCCCTACAAATTATTTATTCTGCTCTGTTGTGTCTAGGTCCGCCTTCGCCCCATTCTGGGGTAACGATATGCACGCTTACGCCTTCGTTGCCGTCTATAAGCATACTATGATCCAATTTTAGCGACCCAAGCCAGCCTTTTTAACCCGTTCTTCAGCACTTCTTCTCCCATGCCAAGCATGGGCGAACCTGCGGAAAGCCGCGAAGTTCGCCGCCGACAACACAAGATCGGTGTGGTACACCGGACCCAATTCTGGATCGTGGCGCACAATTCCATCCATCATTGCATTGCTTGCATGATGCACAAGCTATTATTTCGGAGGTCTGCAGGCGAGTGTCCAGTAGCGCCACAGCGGCCACATGTTCACTCCACAGCTCGGCACAGCTTCTCGGAGTCGCCGTACTGTTGGCACTTTGTGCAGCATGTCACCCTAACGTAGTCGGAGACTAACAACCCAGCTCAGAAAAACCCTACCCTTGGCGATCAGCGCATTTCTCAGGGCTGGGGAGCATTCCAACACCACAGTGGTTCTTCTACCGCCTACACGCGACTTCCTAAAAGCGACTCTTCCCTCCATCTTTAGTTTCGCCAGTGGCCAGTCAGCTGACTCGCTGAGATTTTGCTCATGAAGGCACTCAAACAGATCATCGGCTTTGCAACCCGTAGGGTGGGTGGGATGGCTCTTCTCAGGCGATCAGCTGACTCCTGGGATGTCGTCTGTACGACCATTCCCACATTTCCTATCTTCCTCATGCCGCTGATCTGGATGCCGCAGGCAGCCGGGTTCACCGCCTTCTTCAACGTAGATTTCTTGGCTTCGGCGCTCTGTATAGTGTCACCGGCTCCTTCCGCAGGGTATACGGCCATTAGTGGTCCTGAGGTAGGCTTGGGTCGCTCCTGGTTGCCTCCGAGTTTCAGGCAGTCGGAATATGAAATCGAGCGCATTAAGGGCCTCTCCCCCTCACCAGTTGCTGTCCTGTTCTTAGCCTGCAAAGCGTCAGCTGAGGCCAGTTCTGCCCTGTTGGCTCTTATCTCAAGCTCGGCTAGTCTGATATTAAGGGAGGCCACTATAGCCACCAGATGTTGCCCATGGATAGCCACGCAGGAGAGCTCGTTCTTGTTAAGTCTCGATTGCGTTGTGGGAAGACCCATCCCGGCAGCCTTCATTATACCGTCTACTGCATTCTTGGCCAGATCTTGCAATTCTTCCTTACTCTTGCTTTCTAGGGGTCCATAAGGATCCGCATTGTTCCGGTCAGATAGCCGCTCTCATCAAAAGCGTCCTGATTGCGAAAGCGAGGCGGCGGCCTCTCTGCAGTGTCCGGCGATGGCAGAGTTCGCTTCTCAGTAGTCGTCGCACCTTCCTGTATTTCAGCACCAGCCCGCTGTAGTGGCGGAGAGTACTTCACGCGCGAGCCACGCGCGATGACGGAACGCCGCTCGTTCGGCGCGGTCCCGGTCCTCGCACTCGCCGTTGCTCACGCTCATTGCTTGAGTCGACAATAAGTTCAATCGCGCACTAGTGCAACATAAGGTCGATGGCAATTGAGTTCTTCTTCTTAGTTCGCGTACTCTATACTAGGACTACACACTAAAGTACACGAACAAAGTCGGAACCGCCCAGTTCGCTTGATAAAACAGTGCATGACCAACACAACAAACAAAAAAATATATATATAATAAACAATAGGAGTGAGCGTCAACAGTCAAACATTTACTGACACCGTAACTTAATAGTACAAAAATAATGAGAACTTTCCGTGTAATAGTCAGAAGCGGCTTAGCGCGCACGGCGGCGAGTTGGCGGCCAACACTTCGCCAAACACTTGGAATTTAACTAAAATCTTGTGTCTCAGTCACTATCTGGAGGCAATAAAACTGTACAGTTCCTATACACTATGGGCATCGTTAATAAATCAGAAATGTATTTACACGAATGGCACTGAACAGTGTTTAAATGCACTCACGTGGCCTGGTGAAGGACGGCGAGATCTAGCGACGGCCAGACCTACAAACACGCCCCAAACCTTCTCAATTTGCTGCCCTGTCGTTCCGCGTAATCCTCCAACAGGATGCAAACATAAACAGCGAACAAAGAGCACGGGATCACACAGTGAATCTACTGAACGGTTGGGGGTAATTCAATAAAAAAACCTTATTGCCTTATTATTACTCTTAAGAGACACAATGTCGTGTCGATTCGCGCAGGCCATGTCCTCTAAAACTTACCATAATTTGTAGTCTAAGGTGTTCAGTTATGGGCTAGACGAGGGCCAGTCTTCAGCTCTTATAAAATCCAGAACTTTGGTTTCGAATCAGGCTTGGGTAGTTCGTGCCTTGTGACCTGGTGCATAGTCCTGCAGGAAAGTCGTTTTTAAGTCATTTTTAAAAAGTGTATTGCTGAGAGGTTTCACAAGACGATCCAAGAGTCCAAGACAGTCTCTTGATAAACTTTGGCTGAAGTCTTCACTCCTTTTTTTACAAAAATGAAGCTTTGTGACTCCTTGATAAGACACCCCCTACATGTACAAATTATTACGAGCGTGCGTGGGGCGATATTAGGCACGGCGTAGCCACGTCTGGCAGCCTGGCGCCGAGTACCTTTAGCAGCGATAAATTTTGTCAGTGTGTGCGTGCGACAACGCATACGTACGGGCGCGCATCCATACAAACCGAACGCGGTGCGTATCTATGAAGATATCCTACTTATTTGTTTATACTATGGCAACGAGCCAACGAATAGCGTGTCACTTTTAGTGTTTTCTGCGCCGTACACTGAGACTATGTGTAAACTTGTCTGTAAATTTCGAAGTAATTCCTCTCTTGTTAATGTCACTGTAGTCTGTTCTCACACTAGTGCTTAATTTTTTAGCTTTCTCTTCGTATTCTTTTAGCTTCTGCTCTGAATGGTGTCGTATATCGTTTATGAAATCTTTTAATTACATGATTAACTTGTTGGCTTCATATGGGTTTAGAGATGATACTATATACTCGACACTAGTAGGAAACATGTGTTTATAACGAATGAGTGAATTTAAAAATGGACGGCGATCGTATTTGACGCAAGCAAAAAAGATATGATTTATATCCTCTTACTGAAGACCACACTCACAGATAGAGAAATCAAGTATTCTCAAACATCTTGAATGGGCAGCCGTCCAACAGTGGCCAAAGCGAATACGACAACTTGTTGTTGTGATCCATCTGGATGTAATAAATCTATAGAACCAAGATTTAGATAGAATCGTAGGTTGAATTGCAAAGTAACGACTTCCAAGTCACCTTTGAACTCGACTGCCAGACATTCGCCCAGAATTTTAAAAGATTTCTTTTGGGGAGTAAAAGTAAATCCGTACAGTAGTTTTGGAATGGAACTTTGTCACCACATATACAGCCTGCTTTGCTAAGGAATCTGTTTTTTCATTTCCTGTTATGCCACAGTGGTTGGGGCTCCAAGCCATAATTACCTCCAAGTGACGTCGAGAGCACAAAAGAGTCAGTTTTTTGATATCAAATATTAAATTAGAATGCTTTAATTTAAAAGGGTTCGATTCCAAAGAATACAATGCACCAAGAGAATCGGTAAATATTATGGCTTTCTTTAATTTTCACAAGATAACATACTTTACAGGATACCTCTACATTCCCCAGTGAACACAGATGTTCCTGGAGGACATTTGATTTTTTGGACTAGGTATATTATAATTTGAGTGAAAGATACCAACAACAGTTGATCCTAATTTGCCCATTTTGGATGCGTCAACATTTGGTAAGTCAGACAGACCAGCTCTATTAAAAATACGGTTAAATTGCACAGCAGCGATATGCTGCCTACTGTCAACACAAAAATTACGAATTACCTGGCTACAAATAAAACCTCTTCAAACTCGTGAATAATGGTAACTTCTCAGCATAAAACGTGGGATTCATTAGCTGCCTAATTCTACGGCAATTTTTAACAAGACATGGAATACCGTGATCAAACCAGGACATAAATAAACATGTTTTGGACAAGTATTCTAGTTTTTAAATAAAAGATGCGGTGAAACTTGCCAACGGTACAATAAGTTTTTTTTTATTTTATTTTTTATTTCACATTTACAGACTTACAAAAAGATACATAATAATTAGCATTATAAAACCACTGAGGTTTGTCTTCAATGCTAAGTAATCCACGTCAACCAATTATACATTTAAAAAGTAATTACATTAAGATAGATATGATCCTATTGGTACAACAAACATACATTAATGTCTACTTGCTAACCATTAAACACGGCAGGAATGCGCGTAAACATACATAACCGCCATACAAATCAGGTACAAGTAGGTATAACCGAAGGTAACATCCCACCCAACCCACATCGACAATCAGGCACATGTTTATTATGACAAAATATAAAACAGCATAAACAGCGTAAACAACCCGACAACACAATACAATGCGTTACAGAGACAAGCCGGCCAAACTGTCCAAAAAATATTTCTTTAATTTAAATTTAATGTTAAGTGGAGTTAGTTTATTTTTAGGGTTCCGTACCCAAAGTGTAAAACGGAACCCTATTACTGAGACTTCGCTGTCCGTCCGTCCGTCCGTCCGTCCGTCCGTCCGTCCGTCCGTCTGTCACCAGGCTGTATCTCACGAACCGTGATAGTGAGACAGTTGAAATTTTCACAGATGATGTATTTCTGTTGCCGCTATAACAACAAATACTAAAAAATAGAATAACATAAATATTTAAGGGGGCTCCCATACAACAAACGTGATTTTTTTGCTCGTTTTTGCTCGATATTGATAACGGCAACAGGTAGACGCTTGAAATATTCACAGAATATTTAGTTATATATTCACTTTAAGAATAAATAATTAAATTAAAATAAAACAAATATTTAAGGGGGGCTCCCATACAACAAACGTGAATTTTTTTGCCGTTTTTATAGATAGTGGTACGGAACCCTTCGTGCGCGAGTCCGACTCGCACTTGACCGATTTTTTAAATCTAAAGGTAGTTCGTTTATTATTCGCGGTACAACACAGCTTGACACCCGTTCACCGTATACATTGTTGACTCGTGATATCGGCAACCGGTTTTGTGCAACAGAGCGCGTGTAATATACAGGCTGATTAGCGTTCGTGCCAGAAACATGTTTAAAATAATTTTCTTTTAATAAACTGTGTTTTACCTGGGTATGTACTGGAAGAATTTTACAGTGTTTGAAAATACCCAATTCGTTGTCACGGAATTGCGATTTTGTATTTGCCGATATAATTGTTTTTAATATTCTTAACTGAAGTCTATAAATATTATTTAAATAAGTAATATAGGTACGGCCATAGCTACTGAGCCCGTATTTTATGTGAGATTCAGCTAGTGAATTGTATAATAAAAGTTTAACAGAATAAGGTATACGACGATTAAGAATTTTAATTATTGCTAGAAACTGTCTCAATTTATTACACACGTGGTCAATGTGAAGCTTCCAGTTAAGATTTTTATCAATTCGTAGACCAAGATATGTATAAAAATCTACCTGTTCAATTTCGGGACAGTTACAAATACCTGAACATGACCTGTGCAGGCAGTTATGTTCATGAGCAATTAAAGATTTGGGGGCCATGGGAGATTTTAAGTAGGGTGATCTAATGTGCAATATTTTGGTTTTATTTGCGTTCAAAACCAAACCAGCATCGTGACACCATTTGCAAAGGTTAATAAAATCGGTTTGCAGAAGATCGCAAGCCTTATCCAGATTACTATCGCTTATCAAGAGGCAAGTGTCGTCGGCAAATTGATAACAAGTGCTATGTTTAAGGCAGTTGCTCATGTCATTGACATACGTCAAGAAGTGCAATGGACCTGCGACTGAACCTTGGGCTGTACCTTGGGTGATTTTTTTTAATGCTACTATAGCTATCAGCAATTTTAACCGCAAATGTTCGATCATTGAGGTAGTTCTTAAACCAATGCATTAATGGACCTCGAATGCCGCAGGCATCGAGCTTCTGTATTAGATTGTTATGATCGAGAGTATCGAAAGCTCTAGAAAAATCAATAAAGAGAAGTAGTATATTTCTTTTCTGGTTCAGGTTGTCGTTGACGTGGTCGGTAAATTTAGATAAAAGATCACTGGTCCCTTTTCCTTGTTGGAAACCAAATTGGTTGTGATATATGACATTATGGTCGCTAGATGGCGCTTACAGTGGTTAGATCGGCTCCATATAAAATATATATTTTTAATAATTCTAATGGAAATTCTAGTAATATTTTTGGATAGATAACAAGTTATATTAGTGATAATCATTGTGTAGTGATAGTGACTAAAACTGTGGCACTTACGAGGGAATGTAAACTGAATGTACGTACTTTTTAACAAGTGACTAATTTTTATCTTTGTAGTGTAATTGAACCGCTTAATTACACTCAGATTTTTCAGCGGTTCTGATGAATAATACTTTTTGACAGTCTCTAAATGCAATTATACATTTCCCAACAAAAACATTTCAAGCTCAAAGTATTTGAAGGGTAGCTTATTATTTATTTTTTGTGTGTTACGGGTTCATAAAATTGTATTGATGCCGGATACTCACCGCTAGGTGGTAGCATAACAATTAAATACATCAAACAGTGGAATAAATATTAGAGCCATCTTTTATTTAACGGTTGAACTTCATTAGTGAAGCTATTAGAAAATCTTTCACTGCTGGGTGTTATCGCCAGGCACCACCAGAGGGCAATATCTAACTTATGTGAAAATGTCTACTGATAAGAGTGGCAATAAACAGTGCGGTGGATGTTTGAGTGAAATCAAAGACAGCAAATTCCTGGCCTGTGGCGGCTGTGGCCAGTACTACGATCTTGAGTGTGCTAACGTTTCGGAGACGTGCTTTTACAGTACTCTCACACGGGAGCACAAGGACGGCTGGAGATGTGCGTTATGTGTGAGCAGACAACCCAGGGTCGACAACACTAACACCCCGGTCCGTGCAGCTAATGGCGGTGTTACGTTGACTCGTGGTGGTGGTATAAAGGATCCCGTACGGTTCGAGTCCTCCATAGCTGATCAGTCCCACTCGATTGTCGACGATTCGAGTCGAATCTTGGATGACACTGCTCATAACTTGACCGTCGAACTATCAGACGTTCAGTCGCTCGTAATCGAGATGCGGCTGTTCCGAGCGGAGATGAGAGAGGAGATGAGGGCTAGCCGCACACAGTTGGTGTTGCTTAATGAGACACTTTCTGTCGTCACCAACAGAGTACTTGCATGTGAGAGTCGCATTGATCATATGGATGTGCGAATGTCAGCCTTGGAGAACCGAGTCAGTGATGACAATGGTGGTAAGGGGGTCGACGGGTCGTTGTCGGCATCTATAGCTGAACTGAAAATGGAGTTGAACGACCGCGACCAGGATCTGCTACTTTGCGACGTAGAAATTTCTTGTATACCTGAGCAGAGAGGAGAAGGGTTATCACACATTGTCGCAACTATTGGTAGTAAACTTGGAGTTGATCTTGCTGTCCAGGACGTGGTCAGTGCCGTGCGCGTGGGACAGTCGTCGTTGGTATCATCGGGTTCGTCCGACGCAGCGTCGGCCGAGGCGCCTCTCTCGCGACCGAGACCCATCGTTATGAGACTTGCACGGCGAGCACTTAGGGACCAATTGCTCCAGGCGGCTAGGGTGCGTCGTGGTGCCACCACCGAAGGCCTGGACGTCCCGGGACCGCCGCGCCGCTTTTACGTGAATGAGAGGCTAACAAGAACCAACCGTCAGCTGTTCCGGCGGGCGCGCGAATTTGGAGTTCGTCTTGGTTGGCGATACGTATGGACGCGAGATGGTCGCATATTCGCAAGGCACCACCACGGCGCAGATGCTCCACGTTATAGGATTAGAGTTGAGGCCGACCTGGCCCGAGTTTTTGGTCAGGACGCTGTTAGGTCTCTTGATGGACATTAATTGTTTTGTTAATGAACTCGTATGCATTCTATGTATTCACAAACAGCCTATTCGCATTGTTTTTGTCGTATATAATAAAATCACTATGTCTAAATATATAAAAGAATATTGTATAAATATTAACAATGTTTACCATGTGTCGTGTACTCTTGGATTCCAGTGTACTCTTGGATCTCAATGTACATGTAATGATTCTCTGTGTGGAAATAAACTCCGAATGGTAGCCACAATATATTGTAATATTAAGCGTTGTAATTTTGTTGTAAGTTTGTGTGTCGCAGTGATACAGCTCAAACTGCATGAATATACATCTATATTTATGTCACTACATGCAATTATTAATATTACTAATTATACAAAAATAATCATTACGCCAAAAACGTATACATCACTATATAACTATATTTATTATTACACTGTTTATATTATCTACACAAATACATCATTTAATTTACAAAAAAAATTTACACAAAATATACAATATTGTAGAAATTGGATTTATCATCCAGCATATAATTATGCTTGTGCTTATTTGTGTGACTCCACATTATTAGCATTCACAGTTTTTTACCTCCCTAATTGTGTTATTATTGTTATATTGTTACATATCATCCTATCCGTTTTTAAATGAAAATGAATACTAAAACAAAATTTTTAAAATTAGCACTTTTCAATGCGGGATCTTTGAATACAGGGCAGGATGACTTCCTTATTGCATTGAACAGGTTTAAACCCGACATTGTTGCAATTAATGAGACATGGCTGCCGGCTGGCAGGGAGGCCCAAGCGCCGGCGCCGCCCGGCTATCGTCTGCGTAATGCGCCGCGGCCGGCTCATATGCGGCGTAAAAATACCTCAGCGGGTGGTGGTGTGGCTTTCTACACTAAGCGGAGCTTGCGTGTGCGTTTCTTAAAACACCCCGACGACAGTGGTATTGAGCAACTATGGCTTGCGACACAATTAAATGGCCATCGCCTCATTGTAGGCACAGCATATAGGGCACAATGGGTAAATGTAGACTTGTTTATGGATGCATTGACCGATTCTATTAGTAGTTTCTCTAATTACGAATACATTGTGCTCCTAGGAGACTTTAATATCGATATGCTCGATAGCTCTGGCGTCCATTATCCTAAGATGAACCAATTTTTACAATATTTAGATCTACAGCAGGTGGTGAACGGACCAACGCACTCTTCTGCTGTCACGAATAAGGTTACTCTTATCGATCTCGTGTGCACTAATTGCCCAGTTAAGGATGTATCTATAACGAATATTACTGGAACATTGGGTCATTCAATGATAAATATCAATCTTATGTTAAAAAAATCCAAATCACTGCCTAAATTTGTAACATATAGACCCATTAAATATATTAACATCAATCAGTTCAACAAGGACATGGTTGCACTGAATTGGAAGTCAGTGTCTCAGTTGTCAAATGTAGAAAATATGGTTAAACAGTTTAATTTTCTTCTTTTATCTCTTCTGGATAAGCATGCTCCACTCATCACTAAAAAAACAAAATCTAATTATTCTCTGCCTTGGATAACAGATACTATAAAACTAATGATTAATATACGAAATGAAGCCCATAAGACCTATTGTCAATCGAACTCCAATATACACAAACAGTACTACAAAGATCTAAAAAAAATTGTTGCTAAAAGTATCACTAATGAGAAACGTGCCTACTATAATCATTATGTTAATTCGAATATAAATAATAGTAAACTTTTTTGGAAAAATATTAAGAACAAAATATTAATGGATCCCAGTAAAGGTGATTGTTTACCAGATAGTTTTAATGACCCTAATGCAATTAACGACCACTTCTTGCACGTGCCGGGACCCGACAGCGTTTCAATATCACAACTGACCTACTTCGAATTTCATCGTTTTAATGCGCAAACTCCCCTATTTGAATTGCATACAGTAACTGAAACTGACGTCACCAAATATATTATGTCAATAAAATCGAATGCTATAGGGAATGATGGTATTGGCAAGGATATGGTCTTACTTACATTGCCTCATACGTTGGGAGTTATTACTGATATTATTAACCAATCAATTATAACCGGTATCGTGCCCCATCAGTGGATATATTCTCTAGTAACTCCTAGACCAAAATTGAACCAACCCTGTGAACTTAAAGACATTAGGCCGATAAGTATCTTACCGTTCCTCTCAAAAATTTTAGAGAAAGCCATTTATGAACAGGTAATTAGGTATATTGAGGAAAGTGACATACTACCATCTCACCAGTCTGGATTTAGGAAGGGTAGGGGCACTGTTACAGCTTTGCTTGATGTCACGGATAATGTACTTGTCGATCAGGATGATGGAAAGGGCACAATACTGGCATTACTCGACTTTTCCCGTGCGTTTGACTGTCTCAACGTTCCACTGCTTCTCTCCAAGCTGGCGTACTATGGTTTCGGTGATACTGCCATTAGATGGTTTGATAGTTATCTGAGTTGTCGATACCAAGCTGTTAAACTCCGGAAAGAGGATGGTACCTATGTTCTCTCGACTCCTAAACCTGTAACACGAGGGGTACCCCAGGGTTCCATACTTGGGCCTCTTCTCTTTATTATATATAGCGCTGATCTTCTAAGTGTAGTGAGAGGATGCAGGTATCATTGTTACGCTGACGATGTTCAGCTATATATTCCCGTGGACCCCGGTAATGTGGCTGAAGCCGTGCAGACTTTGAACGAAGACCTGGATAGAATCGCGTGCTGGGCTACTGCTAACGCTCTCGTGCTTAACCCATCTAAGTCCAAATTCATGGTCCTTGGCTCTAAAAACCAAACAAAGCTAATCTTAGATAGCCATCCAGTTGTAACGGTGCTTGGCACGATCGTGGAACGAGTCAGTGAGGCTAGAAATTTGGGTATTATTTTCGATACTGAACTGCGTTTTGATAACCACGTTTTGGGTCTAGTGAGGAGTTGCTTTTATAGGCTAAAATTGCTGTATAAAATTCGTAATTACCTCACTGAACAAACACGCATAACCCTCTGCGAGGCGCTAATACTATCCATACTTAACTACGGTGACTTGGTTTATGGGCCGCGCCTACTGTCAAGAACTCGGCGGTTGATTCAGCGTATACAGAACGCCTGTTGCCGTTTCTGCTTTAATATTCCCCCGCGTGCTCATATATCTCCTTTTATAAATGGTGCTTTAATGCTTAATATGGAGTCACGCAGAAAAATGCATATGGCAACCCTGATCTATGACCTTGTGAAATTCGAAAATCCACCATATCTCCATGCTAAACTAAATTTCTCAAAATTTCACAAGCTGTATGGATCAGGTGTACCCCGAGCCGCACGGGCACCTTTAGCGACATACAAGCATAAAACTGTTGCTTTCAGGGGCAGTTTCCGCTACCAGGCGACCAAATGCTGGAACAATATACCTCCACCAATAAGAAATGTGTCCTCAAGATATGTCTTCAAAAATAGAGTCAAAACAGTGCTATTGGAGGAACAAAGGCTGGGCTAGATATAGCTTTTCGTCGTACTTTGGTCGCTCTGGAGGTGATTGTCCTCTAGTTTGCTTGAATGGGTATGGGTGGCTTTGTGTGCCCGTAACCTCGCTAAGTTTCGCTGCTGGTTTTAATTATATTAATCCATTTTCACACTCATATATACACTGTTCATAAGTTGTGAGTATTTATGCATAGATACCTATTGTCTATATATATATATATATATATGTATAACATCCGTGGCGTTATTCCTGCATGCGTCTCCTTAATTTTCAGGCAGCTGCTGAAAATCAGTGGTTTGCTCTTTGAGCAAATAATGCACTGAGCCGCTGCCTTTTTGTATCACTGCGACACACAATTTATTGTACAATTACTATTGTATTTGGTGTTTCCTCATTGTTTACCTGCTGATATTTACTGTTGTGTGTCATGGAGATACAAATAAATGGCTTATCTATCTATCTATCTATCTATCATTATGATCCCTGTAAAAGTTATGAATTTGATCACATATACACTTTTCGACTACCTTGTCAATAACTGACAGAAGTGTAATTGGGCGATAATTACTGTAATCGCACCGACTACCCTTTTTTTTGAAAATAGGCCTCACATTTCCCTTTTTCAGTTGGCGAGGATAATCCTCGGTCCTTACACTACAGTTCAGGAGATTGGCAACTGCCAGTGATATGTCTTCGGTAACCATTTTGATCTCAGAAACCCTGATCCCATCTATTCCTGGAGCTTTATTACTATTAAGACTTTTGATAATCGAGCAAATTTTTTTACTAGAGACTTTCTGAAATCGGATACTACAGTTAAGTTGTTCCAGATATGAGTTTCCATTCAATAGTTTAACCTTACAGTTGGGTATAATTTTTTTGACTTAAAAACAAACCGCACAGACGCGCGGATTAGGGCGTCCCCCGTAGGCGACGCGCACCGATCCGCCCTCGTCGGTGCGGGTTTAAGTGCATGCGGCGGTGGGGGCCGCCACCCACCACGCAACGCCCAACCTGGCGGGTCGAGGAGAGCTGAGTGTCGTATAGGCACATGGAATGTGAGAGGTGGATTACAAGATAAGATGAATGAGTTGATAGATATAATGAATGAGAGATGCCTAGATGTTTTGTGTGTGTCAGAGACCAAGCGAAAGGGAAGCGACGCCGAAGATCTGCCCGGTGGCATGATGGCCCTGTGGTCCGGGGTGAACCAGGACGATCATGCCAGCGCTGGCGTAGGCGTTGTGCTTTCATCTCGCTTGGCCGCTGGTGTGAAAGATTACGATTTAGTAGGGCCAAGACTTCTCTGGGTTAAAATAAAACTGGGGATTACGCGAGTCTTTTTGGTTGCAGCATATGCTCCTGTAAGCTCTACTAATCCCCAGGAGCTCGAGAAGTTTTGGGAGACCGCAAGGGGTGTTCTGGATTTGGCTGATGCGAATGAACGGATAATTATGTGTGGAGACCTGAATGGATGGGTTGGGACCAAGCGAAGCAGTTATGAGGCTGTGCTTGGTCCATACGGAGATAAGAGAGTGAACGATGCTGGTAAGTTACTTTTAGACGTGTGTATGGAACGAAACCTCCTTGTGACGAACACGTTCTTCCATCACAAGGATATTCACACGTACACATGGAGACGGAATGAACAGAAAAGTGTGATTGATCTGATTTTGATAGATGGACGTCTCCGAAAGTCGTTAATGGATACAAGAGCCTTCAGAGGCCCCACTCTTGAAACGGACCACTATCTGGTGATAAGCCGATTTGTGGGCCTTTTCAAGAAGTGGAGGCATTGGCGAGTGCGTATTCCTTTCGGAGACCATGAAAGAATAAGAAGTGAAAAATTGGAAGATGAAAGTGTGAGGAGTACGTATGTACGTCTAGTCAGTGAAAGACTTGCGAACGCGAGTCTTTCCGACTCAGATGTAGACGAATGTTGGAAAGTTCTGAAAGAAAGTATGGTGGACAGTGCGAAAGAAGCATGTGGATGCGCAAAGAGACGTAGAACACTGAAAGGAGATGCCTGGTGGGATGCGGAGGTTCAATCCTCCGTGGATAAAAAGAGGAGAGCGTGGCTGGATTACGTATCATCTTTGCACCAGAGTGATAGTATGAAAGAGAAGAAGAAAGAAATATACCGTCGATGCAAGAATGAAACCAAAGCTTTAGTGAAAGAGAAGCGTGAAAGACTACTTATGAATGAGGAAGAGAGGCTGACGAAGAACTTCGAGGCTAATACCAAACTCTTCTGGAGAGAGGTAAACAAGTCTCGGAGTGGTTCGTCGGCATCCGGAATGGACAAGATAAAAGGTAAAGCTGGTGGCATTCTTGCTAACACTCAGGAGGTGTTAGAACGGTGGAGCGAATATTTTAGAGAAATGTATGATTATGTCCAGGGCGCTGGCACTGTGAATGAGTCTGTGACTGATTCGGCAGTGCCAACGTACCATGAAGACATTAGCATGGACGAGATTGAATGGTCGATACGAAGTTTGAAAAATGGAAAGTCAGCGGGAATCGATATGGTAACAGCTGAGATGATCAAACTGGGTGGCACCTACGTTAGGGACGCTTTCTGGTTTTTGAGCAAATTATGCTGGAGAACCGGAAGAGTCCCGAGCGATTGGAGACGCGCAGTCATCGTGCCCTTGTATAAAGGCAAGGGCTCACGTATGGACTGCGCCAACTATAGGGCCATCAGTTTGATCAGCCTAGCAGCTAAAGTGTATGGAAAAATCATTGAAAGGAGAATGAGGGTGAAATCCGATGGAATGCTTTGGGAAGCACAGGGGGGATTTCGAAGCGGCAGAGGATGTACGGATCAAGTTTTTTCGCTCCGCAATATCGTGGAAAAGCATCTGGCTACGGACCAGAAGGTTTTCTGCGGTTTTGTGGACCTTGAAAAAGCATTTGATACGGTCGTGCGAAAGAATCTCTGGAACATCTTGCCCAGATATGGGATTGACGGTGACCTTCTACGTGCTGTGCAATCCACCTATGAGGATTGCACAGCATGTGTGAGAGTGGACGGCAGCTTATCACCCTGGTTTGATACCAATATTGGTGTCAGACAGGGATGCGTGCTGTCGTCTCGGCTATTCATCCTGTATCTGGACAGTTGTCTTCAGAGAATGAGAAATATGAATGTGGGAATGCGAATGGGTGGCTCAGTGGTTAACTGCCTGCTTTATGCAGATGACGCAGTATTAATAGCAGAATCATCATCCGAACTGCAAACACTAGTCACAACAATGAAAGACGATTGTATGAAGAAAGGCTTACAATTGAATGCGAAGAAAACCAAAATAATGGTATTTGAAAGAGAGACAACCAGAACGAACACTAGGATTACGGTAGATGATGTAGTGTTGGAGCAAGTGGATGAGTTTGTATATCTTGGAAGCGCTTTTAGAAGCGATGGAAGGTACACCGCTGATGTGGAGAGACGAGTGAGTGCAGGGAATAGCGTGAATGGAGCGTTGGGTAAACTGTTTGGCAGCCGAAATCTAAGCCAGAAGGCACAGCTCGCTGTACACAGCGCGGTGTTAATCCCAACGCTAACTTATGGAAGTGAGAGCTGGGTATGGCAGAGAGAGCATGAAAGTAGAATAAATGCGGTCGAGATGCGAGCACTGCGAAAAATTTGTGGCATAACGCTTGCTGACCGCGTTCGAAATGATGACGTACGAAAGAGAGTTGGACTGAAAGAGAGTGTCGGTGTTAAGATAAGAAAGGGCATGCTCCGTTGGTTTGGACATGTAGAAAGAATGCAAGATGTAAGAATGACGAAACAGATATACAATGCGAAAGTGGAAGGATGTAGGAGCCGAGGAAGACCAAGACTAACCTACCATGACCAAATTGGTCGTGTTTTATCAGAAGGTGATGTCAGGAGCCTTAGGAACCGGCGAGCGTGCATGAAAAGAGCTATGAATGTGAAAGAAGCGAGTGAAGTGTGTAAGGACCGCGTCTTATGGCGCTCGGTTCTCTCTGCCTACCCCGCAAGGGACCTGGCGTGAAGATATACATACATACATACATACATAATTTTTTTGACCGCGCTGTCAAATTCTTCCGCAAAATTATTAGCTATAACTTCATTCGAAAGACCTTGAGACTCAAAAGCTTTAGTTATAGCTTGATCAACAGACAATGTGAGACGACCCATCATCTGATTAACAATCTGATACACTTTTTTTTGGTTACTAAAATTTTTATTTATTTTATTTAAGTAGTAATTATTCATTTTTGATTCCAATATCTTGTGCACATTGTTACGAGTTTTGTTATATTCCAGTCTTAGTTCTAAGTCTTTTGGGTTCCGTTTCCATAAGCTAAACAGTTTATCCCGTTTGTTACACAATTTTTGTATGTTATCATCCATCCAAGGAACCCGATATTCTTTACGGGGTCTCTTATAATTATATTTTTTCGTTGCAATACATCGGGCACTATTTAAAGAATTTTGAATAAAATCATATATTTGGCTAGGAGAATCCATGTCATTAGTTTGTGTCCACTTTATTTTATTCAATTCATCACGAAAAACATTATAATCGAAGTAGGTTTTAGCAGCCTCCTGTATACGACGCGTTTGCGGGCTGTTACTTACGCAGGAAAACACTATTGCATGGTGATCTGCCAGTACAACATCAACAACCGCGGAGAACGGATCTAGTGTGGGGAAACGGGCAAAAATGTGGTCGATACATGATCTAGTGACACAATTAGGTTTCGTATCAATACGAGTGTAGTCTGTGATTCCACACACTAGGCCGCGCTCGCACAGTGTTTCCAAGTATGAGTCGGTGTGGGATGATACCGTTTTCAGATCTATGTTCATATCTCCAATCAGAAGTGCATTACATTGAATATCGAAGCTGGAGACATACCTACGAAGTTCACTTATAAATAACGTTTTGTTTGACGAAGGCGGCCTATAAACTGCACACACAACTATATTTTGACGATCAGTTTTTAAGATACCTGTTATATTTTCGAATGTGTAACTTTCATAGGTTATTGTCGTAAATTTGAAATATTGTTTTATGTAGATTATTATACCACCACCCTTTTTACCTACTCTTAGTTGCGCATGCATGTTATAGCCCGGTATGTTGAACAGTTGAACAATATTGTTAGATATTCCCGCCTCTGTAATAACAATCATATCGAGCGGGAAATTACATTGATGAATAATTTGCAATAATTTAGGAAAATTTTTAATGAGTGACCTAATGTTGATATGTAAACATGAAAAATTAATTTGGTGATTAGAAGGCAGTTGTTGAAAGAAGTAATCAATAGTTTTACAGTTATAAATTTCTTTAATTTTTAGTGGATCCATTACTAATAGACTAGTTAGATCTAGAATAAACAGATGTTAAATTATACTTTTTTATTATATTTATATAGGAACTTGTTCGATGTCGTGAAGAGATCGTATATAGTATATTTTACTATTATTAGTTTTTCTGACACATACCTTGCCATCATTACACCAAATATACTGGTACAAGTTATGTAATTTTAGTTTAGTATTATATAGAACAGTCTTAATTTGCTTAGTTAAAGCTTGACGAATAAAAACCTGGTTATCGACCGTCTCATGTGGTGCATTTGTAAGAATCATTCCTACACTTAGACGTTTGTTCCTGCTGGAGGTTATCCATCTCTTTTGATCGATTTTCGACTTCAGTTCAGCCAATACTAGACCGGGCTTGTCCTTATTTCCTGGTATGAGTCTTGATGACTGGATATCACGTACATCCATGTCGAGTTTGTTAGCCACTATTGATAATATTTGAGTTAGGTCTTGAGAAGAGGTCTCGGGTAATCCAGCTATTTCCACAAATGTCGACAAGGACTTTTGCTCTGCTTGTTGCATGCCCTGTTCTAAAACAGCTACTCGAAGTTCAAGGTTTTTGTTTTTGTTATGTAGATCTATGTTTTTATGCTCAAGCTCTTTGATTTTGCTGTCTTGCGTTTTCATGTACTTATCCATAGAATTCATCTGCTCACTTAAGAATTCCAGTGACGCTCCTAGTTGACCAATCTCCTCTTGAAAGGATTTTTTAAGTTCGCGGCTTATGTCTTGCACAAGTTTTCGCGTGTCTATTGCAGTTGGAGTATTAATTATGGTACTGGTATCGTATTGATCGTCATCATCGTCCTCCGGAATAAAATATGATGACCTACGGGATACGTTCTGCAGACAGCTCTCACAGCTCCACTCAATATTGTTCGCATTACGCAAGGTGTTTAATTGCTTGTTGGATAGCTTGGCACAATCTGGTTCAGCGTGAACTACCTTGTTGCACCTACTGCATTCCAATCCAGGACATTTTTTGGTAACATTCTTGTTACAGACTGCACATTTTTTCACAACCATAATTGCGGGTATAATATAATACACTACTTGATATAACAGCACTATATACAACCGTTCGTGTCAACTGTATGACGCGGAATGAAAATGAATGAATGAATGAATGAAGTAATAATCTATTTGTTAGAAGCTGCCTTCTTATATATAAGGTGTTTTTTTTTATATGCCCGAACTTCAATGGGAGAAAGAATATCGTTTATTTGTTACGATAGACAAGAAACTTCGTGTCCCGGCATCGTTAGAAAAGTTTGAGAAATCAAATAAATAAAGTGCCTACTTGGTTCATGGTGCATAATGATTGCCCCGTCATCATCATCAGTTGTTAATAATTCAGTTTGACGGGGTCGATGCATGGGTCGCGGGTCTAATCGAACACGCCATTTACGCAGCGACCACCACAGCCTGTCCCGAGTTCCTGACAGTTGCCAGTCGGAAGGCTCAGTGAAGAGAGGTAGGACGCGTCAAAGCAGTCCGTCTGGAGAAGTACCTTCACCTCGCAGAAAACTGCAGCCAAAGAACAATTATTCCTGCGAGTGAGTAAGGTTACGAGTGAGCTCCTGAAGAGTTTCTGTATCAGTAGCGGGGTTGGCAACGCGCAAGCGATACTTCCTGTGTTGCAAGCGTTTATAGGCTACGGTAACCACTTTACATCAGGTCGACCGTACGCCTCCCAACGTTGTATACAAAAAAGAAATACCTATGACGGCTGTGACTATGCCAGCTGATACATCACCTAACAATGTTTTTTACATAGGTAGGTAGGGCGCATCAAAGTAGTCCGACAGGGGAAGTCCGCAGCAAAATAACCTTACTGGAGGGTTGTTGATTTTATGTGAGTGAGTGATGTTACCAGAAGGCAGTGAGAGGAGTTGTTGTGTGAGCAACGGGGGTGGCAACCCGCGTGCGATAAACCTTAGTGCGAGCGTTCATAGGCTACGGTAGCCACTTTACATCAAGTGGGCCGTATCTTTATTTGTCTCCCGATGTAGTAAAAAACAAAGATGCGCCTGATCCAAAGTATGAAACAGCTGATTTGCTTCATATGACAAACATCCATCATTAAGTCTGATTAGTTTACACTTAGATACATTTTCAACGAATTAGGTAGGTATTTCAGGAGTGGTTTGTTTACTTATAATATTATTCTAAGTTTGTTTATGGGAACGATAAAAAAAATGATATGTCTATTGTTGGTAATTGTGTACGAGGTTCGATATAGGAAAAGGTACACTTACACCACTAAGGTGGCAAACAAGCTTAGGTGCTCTCTTCCTGATTGTAAGCAGTTATCGTAGCATTTAGACATTTTTAACACCAGAGACGTCGCTTATGTGCGTTCACATTCGCTACCTATCTAGTTAAATAAAATGGAAATTTATAGAACACTTACCGGATATAACAGCTGATCCACTTAAACTTAACTTAAAAAAGGTCACAAACTTTCCATCACACTTTCACACAACCTCATAAAAAAATCCATCGGCGTTATATCAGGGGAACGGGGAGCCCATTGGACTGGCCCTCCCCTTCCTATCCACCTCATGGCGTACGTAACGTCCAGATACTCGCGAACACGCAAGGCGTAATGGGTCCATCGTGCTAGAAGTATAAACCCCTTAGATGTTCAAGTGGAACATTTTCCAGCATACTGTCCACTTGTGTTTGCAGTAGGTGAAGATAGGTATCCGCATTCAGTCTCTCTAAAAAAACTGGTCCTAACAGTGTCACCGAGTGTTGTATTGTAAATCTGTGTTGGAAATGATCGGGCCGCACTGCGTGTGAAGGTTAACTCGTCTGTCCGTAAAATATTGTGGCGCTCCGCATGAAGCCAACGAAAGAAGTCAACACGAGGCGTATGATCTTGTGGCATGAGTTCTTGTACCCTAGTGAAGTGGTATGGATGTAAGCCTTCATTGTTAAGTAACTGCCATGTTCACGAAACCTGTACACGATGGTGTGATGGCTCACTCGTATTCCGAATCTTTGCAGTGATGTTATTGCACCCGCGATAACAAAGTACCATTTGGAGATACTTCTGATTAGAGTAACAACTAAGCGCGCCTGCGTACCTGCGTACCGTGTCGCGTCGCATACTTGTATTTTCCTAGGTGGTTGGATTCATACAACAGATAGCTATTTTTTATGATGGATTTTTTTTTTGTATGAAAGAATTTGTAACACGTGGGACATAAAATATATTTATTATTATAATCAGCATACATAATACTACTTCCCATTTCAATTTGGGCATATTATTTAAGAACACCATATATAAAGGAGGATATGAACATTCAACCTGTAATGCATTAATTGGGCTTGACTTCATAGCCCCAGTTATTATCCTTAAAGACTTATGTTGAATTGTGTCAAACTTTTAAAGAACTCCGTAATAAGCTGGCTCCAATAAAAGGACCCATAACCCAGAATACTTTGTATAATGACATTGTAAACTAATTTAAGGCAATAAGGATGAGCCTCCTACCAAATCCTTGCCATGGGCCCACAACAAATTCAACATGTGGGATACCTGTTAATTTAGAATCTAAAATCATTCCTAAGAATTTAATACTGTTCTTACAGCTGGAATCCTTAACTGGAATTCTAACGTTATTGTATGCAACGTGAATTCTTTTAGGACAGATTTGTCTAGATCTGAAGTACTTATATAGGTTAAATAATAAAGGACTAAGGACAGAGCCCTGCGGAAGATCATTATAAACAGTTCTAGAATACTTCAATAAACTGTCAATCCGCAACACATTGTATGACCAGAAAAACAGTTTCGAGTTTCGCCAGTTTATTAGATAAATTTCGTGTCTCTTTTAGGAAATCAAATTCTAATACTCAATTTCGGTAAAACTTTAAAAAACTTCATAATGTCATCATATTTTTAAAGCTTTGACAGCATGATAGTGACAAGACCATCAGGTCTGGCTTAAACATTTTAACGCAAATTTTAGTTTTGTTTCACGTCACATGAGTCACATCACATCTATGGGTTCTACCCACTGTTGGGATAAAAACCCACAGATGGGACGAAAAGAAAATGTGTATATTTTGCACTACTCCAAAAAAGTTCACAATTTCGGCTGCAACTTTAACAGATTCTTCACCAGGTTAAGAGAATAGGCAGCACTCGGCACATAATCCGCGGTTTTTTTTTAATAGTGCTTGTACACCTTTGTAGTGACCCGCCATATAAGCAGCTTCTCATAAGTCTGCACCCTACAACTATTTAGTATCAGTCCATTTGTTTCTAAAGTCTTGTAGAATATTAACTAAATAAAATGCAAGCCAGTATGACCACAAATTTTAATAAACGATACACATCTTTCATACTCATTTCCCCGAAAACAGTATTGTAATACAATAGCAAGTCGGCCATTGTGAAACAGATCTGGTGTGTCAGTCTGGTGAAAAAAGTGATCTGGGGAATTACAGACCCATATCTATTTTGCCAGTATTTAGTAAAGTATTCGAAAAGATAGTGCTTGATCAATTACAACTCTATTTTAAGACCAATGAAATTTTTCATAGTGAACAATACGGATTTACAGCAGGTAAATCCACTACAGATGCGGGGGTAGCATTGGTCAAGCATGTTCTTAGCGCATGGGAGAGCTCCCAGGATGCTATTGGGGTATTCTGTTATCTTTCCAAAGCTTTTGATTGTGTCGACCATCGGACATTATTGCTCAAGCTGTGCCATTATGAAGTTAGAGGTAAAGCCCATAATTTGATCGCAACTTACTTAAACAATAGAATACAAACGGTTGACATAAATGGGGTCAAATCTAAAGGCAACGGAATATTGTCTGAAAATGAGGGCCGAATCACTTACAAAGGTTTATGTCAACAATGCAAGGCATCGATAAATATTGTGATTTCCTGGTTTAACTATAAAATAGCTCGCTGTATGTGTACTATAATAAATCTCGATGAATCATTCATTCTAGTGCCAACAAAAATACTAAATTATCATCATCAAAACGCGTGGAAATTTCAAAGTAATACGAATCTGCTATCACATATATTAATCAATTAGCTAATGAACTCATGGATGCTGACACTGAACCATCACATATGGCGACTGGATGCTTAAAGCAAATTATCTCTATCTATAATTTCACGCCAAATCGCTTGCGGGGTAGGCAGAGAGAACCGAAAAGAGAAGGCAAGTTAAATATGAAAAAAAAACATAGTTCATATTACGATAAAAATCAAGTGCTATCTTTGTGGATAATGGCTCGTATTTCCATATAAAGAAGTCATAAAGCAAATATCTTTGTAACCTTTTTGTTTTTTTACTGGACTCACTTGCAAGAAGCCTGTTGTAAAAAAATAAGAAACTTGATAAATTAGTTCTCAGGGTCGATGCTACCGGCAGCATCTTCAAATAATTTGGTCCGAATAACAAGATGTTAGTAACTAAGTACATATTTTTATATGTATTGATCATGAAAACACAAGAACATCAAAGCCTCAGTCTCACAAATAATATCTGAAAGAAGACAATGGATACATTTAAAAGGCTTCATCCTTGGAGTAAATAAAATTCTGTTCCCAATGAGGGCAACATAGACTCTTCCGCTTTAATTAGAGCCACTGTAAAGGTCTTTACGAAATATAATTCTACTGCTGAATATGTCGAAGAGTCATACACAAGATTAGAGCACGGAGAAAACTGTAATGATGCATGTTATATATGCATTGATAGAAGTCATTTTATAAAAATTCTATTTAACTATCGTGTAATGCATAACGACAATAGAGTGATTTGTTTTATATAAAATTTTTAATTGTGTTAAAAAATGACGATGATTATCTCAAAGCGAAAAATATCATATCAGATTGATTATTTTATGCTTAAATCAACAGATGGGAACAATCGTGAAAATCCTTCAAGGTGCAAAAATTCCAATAGCAAACTAAAAAAAAAACCTCGCTCGACACTCCCTAGGAAAAACAGCGTATCTCAAAATATAC
Organism: Pyralis farinalis; assembly: GCA_947507595.1. Classification (NCBI taxonomy): domain Eukaryota; kingdom Metazoa; phylum Arthropoda; class Insecta; order Lepidoptera; family Pyralidae; genus Pyralis; species Pyralis farinalis. The sequence goes on from OX382273.1 coordinate 16,655,865, forward strand.
ACTTTTCAGTAGACCGGTTTGAAGTTTTCGAAAAAAATTTTTACGTCTTTTTACAAGCTTTTATTTAACTTGCAATGTAAGTATGTTCGGGTGAAATCTTGCAACTCAATTTTGAAGCAGATATCTTTAAGGCGACACCTCGATCGTGAAGCTTTAAAATGGCTCCGCCCAATCACCCCGCGCCCCTCAATTGACACTCGACGCTCGATTTGTAAAATTTGAAATTAGCGCCTAATAGGTAACCTGGGGTCAACGTATAGTCATGATCCAAGAAAACAAGGTCTAGCACTCCGGGCGAAACACATGCTTACGTCACTGTCGAGTTGCCACTTTAAAGTAAATTACAAACAATTAAGGAAAGATTTTCTGCCGTCGCTCATGCATAAAATATTATTTACGCATTACAATTGTTATTTGTTTATCTTTGCAAACGAAATAGATCATGTTAAAGATGAATTAACGTAATTAAGTAATTATACTCACAGTTTTATTGGATATCATACAGGTAATATATGAGAGTTGCGGAGTTTGATTTCATACCCCTGGCAAGACTGTAACGGTCTGTCTCTTTGACTTTTGACGTTTAACGCCATCTCATTCGCACTTGTTGGAATTGTATATTTCGTTCTCGGTCGGTGCTTGTGTACACAGTGATTGCAAAACTTTTAAGGCCGGTTAAAGTTTATTATTTTAAAATAGTAATTTGTTCCATTCTGAACTGTACAAAAACAACTACAAAATATGGTTAGTAGGTACCTAAGTATATAAAATTACCCTTATAGACTTTTAAGTTCTCGCGGTATTTATACATTCAAACAACATTTTTAATTTCGGTGGCACTATACAAAGGATTATGTAAAAGTGAGGTTACCACACGTCCTTTACATTCATTTTTTTTTGTTAAACGTCTAACATAATTTTTTTCTTCAATATTTACTATAAAATGCTCGTCCCACTCGTTTGACTCGCTTCCCGGACTTAGCGACAATAAAAGCACAATTTGGATACTAAACAGAAGTCATTCGTATGAAAACGTCACAAATCACTTGACACAGAATGCCATGTTTAAACGATGAATTTGCAATATTCCATGTAACTGTACACTTCCGTATGATGACTGTGTAAAACGGCACTGGATTTAAACACTAATTCGCACAGTAAACATTTAAATTAATAAAACAAATTCCCGCGTCTCCGTCCCTGTACGAGATTTGGCGCCAAGCCCCTTTTATCTCTTTTGTGTGGGATAAACTTGACGAAATTATAAGAGGTCTTTGTACTGATATTGTACAGACCCAGACAGAAAGCATTTAATGATTAGTTAGTTCGATGTTTTCAACGCTCGCATGAAATTGGAAGGAAATAAAATGCATATGGAATTAAATTAGATGCACAAAATTTGGTACTCGAGAACATGGACCATTTAGTAGAAAACATAAAAACAGGCAAAAAGAATACCAATTTGACGCCTTTTCGAAGAGCCAGTAGCAAATAAATCTTACTTTTTTAAATTGCGACGTATTAGAACCTGAAAACGTTGAAGATTGCGACTTAACTATGTATATGTCAACTGCCGAAGAAGAGCAATTATTGAATGCTTTTGAAACCGAGGTGGCTAAAAATCAAATCAATGAACAAGGCCTTAAATACATTGCCCGCTATGCAGCTTTTAGATATTTAGCATAATATGCAACGCTTTGGGAATCAAACCCCAGCATTAAACATTGAAAGTGGCTCCTGTGAGTGGATACATTTTATATCGAGAGGAAAACTTATTTACCCATGTGAAGAGCATATTAGTGTGGCATAAATAAGGAAACTGAGAAATTTCACGGGAAATTGCTGTCTACGGAAAAAAACATTTTCCGAGCTTGGATTACATTGTATACAATTGTGTTAAGGATCGCTACCCCCAAATAGATCACTCTGTAATACTTTGCTTGGTTCGAACTAGAACCTATATTAGATTCAAAGGGTTAAATAGAAATAATGCATGTCATCAACTAGATGACGAGCTTGGTGGCTCAGTCGTGAATGACGCGACTTTGACACCGACGCTCGTGAGTTCGATTCCCACACAAGGCTAACATTTGTGTGCATAAACATGTCTGTTTGTCTTGGTCTGGATGTTTTAAAAGAGGTAGGGCGCATCAAAGCAGGCCGTATGGGGAAGTACCTTCACCTCACAGAAAACCGCAGCCAAATAACAACCCCTAGAGGGTAGTTGCGTTCCTGTATGTGAGTGAGGTCACCAGTAATCTCCCAAGGAGTTGCTGTGTAAGCAGCAGAGTAGGCATCGCGCGAGTGATAATAGAGTACGGTACCCGCTTTACATCAGGTGGGCCGTATGCTTGAATACCTCCCGACGTAGTATTAAAAAAGGAAAAAAGTGTAAAAGTACATAGTAAATTATATAACGTATCAAACACTCATTATTGAACTATAAAAATTGTAATAAAAAATTTTTTTAATGTAATATTTGTTTGTGTATTAGTATAACCCTTAGATGACCTACACCGAAATAATATATCTGTAGAAACATATACATACATTTGGAGATACAGGCAAAATATCTACAGATAGATATATAATAATTAGGTATTTTTTTCAATGTAGTGAGATTTAATTTTCCCCATAATTTTCCCCAATTATAAAGTTTGAGAACCATCGATAGCGGCGATGACGTATGCTTGTGTTTCCTACGTCACAGCTGTCACCGGGAGTGCCATACCTGGCGTAGTATATTATTATACCATGCGTATAGTCAATGCAAACGAACAGAAAAGCTACAGAGTCGCGTCACACTTAAATAAAATTTATAATATCAATATTTAATAAAAATTATTGATTTAATTATTATTTAGCTTTATACATACTGAACCAAACATATTTATTTAAGCTAGACGGAAAACAATAGTAATAATAGTAATAAAAAAACTACAGAAACATATTCACTTTTAAAAGTTTATTGAAAGAGAAATCAATGACATCGTTTTATGTTTATATCTCTACAAGTTAACATGTCTTGGTATCTATGTTGTTCTTACTTAGGTCTCGTCCAGTGGCGCCCTCATTGAATAAAAAAACATATTATAGCATAGAAGATAAACATTACAAAATCTTATGTTGCATTTATTACGAAGATAGTAAAGTATTTTTACGTCATTAAACCAACACTCAAAATATTCCACTATCGTTGTTATAAGCAAAAGTGCTAAAAGAGGCCGTTTTTTGGCAATTATGCCTATAACAGCGAAAGCAAAACATTTCAATTGTTGGTTTAATGACGTAAAAGTACGTTATTGTATTTGTAACACACGCAACACATGACTTTATAATGTTTATCCTCCACGCTACGATACGATATTTTATTCCTTGAGGCGCCACTGGACGGCATGTATCCCCCTTAAGAAGAATGAAACACCAGCTACATAATACAACATTGTTTATCGAGAGGCTAAAGCGGGCCATTTGTTGATTCGGACACATATGTTTAGTTAGCAGATACACCATCTAAACTGCAAACACTGGTCACAGCGATGAAAGACGACTGTATGGAGAAAGGCTTACTACTGAATGCGAAGAAAACAAAGATAATGGTATTTGAAAGAGAAGAATCCAGAACTAATGTAAGGATTACGATTGATGATGAAGTGTTGGAACAAGTGGATGAGTTTGTATATCTTGGATGCGCTTTCAGCAGGGATGGAAGGTACACCGCAGATGTGGAAAGACGAGTGAGTGCTGGGAATAGTGTGAATGGAGCGTTGGGAAAACTTCTTGGCAGTAAAATCCTGAGCCAGAAGGCACAACTCGCTATACACAATGCAGTGTTGGTCCCAACGCTAACTTATGGAAGCGAGAGTTGGGTATGGCAGAAAGAGCATGAAAGTAGAATAAACGCGGTTGAAATGCGAGCGCTGCGCAAAATTTGTGGCGTAAGGCTTGTAGACCGTATTCGTAATGATGATGTTAGAAATAGAGTTGGTCTGAAAGAGAGCGTCGGTGTTAAAATAAGAAGAGGCATGCTCCGATGGTTCGGGCATGTAGAAAGAATGCAAGATGAAAGAATGACGAAGCAGATATACAATGCAAAAGTGGAAGGATGTAGGAGCCGGGGAAGGCCAAGACTTACCTACCATGACCAAATTGGTCATGTTCTATCAGAAGGTGATGTCAGGAGCCCTAGAAACCGGCGTGCGTGCATGAGAAGAGCAATGAATGTTAAAGAAGCGAGTGAGATATGTAAGGATCGAGTCACGTGGCGCTCGGCTCTCTCTGCCTACCCCGCAAGGGATTTGGCTTGAAGTTATAGATGTTCGAGTGTCATAATGGCTGATAGCGCCGAGTAAACACAGGATTTTTTTATTTCGAATAAATAAGAGAAATAAAATTATCAGATTGAATTAGATTGAAATTGAAATAGAAAATTGGAATTTTTTTGCAACTCCCTCCTGGTGAAGATTCACAAGTTATTTTACACAGTTAGGTATAGCTCTGGTAGGGATCCTAGCTTTTTCCCTAAATATAATACACTCTCGAATGACTAGGTATGCGCTTTCACTAACAGTCAATTTAACTTCGCGAATTTTATAAAAAAGTACAGGAAGAACTTGACGGTTAGACGGTAATTTTGCGCCTATTATTTGATAATTTACGTCTCCAACTAAGAAAATACTTGATTTATTGCTTCTCAATTCCACTGCCATCTTATAAAAGTTAAAATATTACGTATTAATCACGAGAATAACTGACATTCAAAATTAATAGACGGTTAGGTAATTATGACGAAGTTAACGATGCTCTCTCTAAAGTTATTCATTGGTTTAGTGTTAATAATCTGCTTTTAAATGATAAAAAGACTAAAGTAATTAAGTTCTCAACACCTAATGTAAGGCAGGTGGCTACCAATGTACATGTTAATGGAACTAATTTAGCCTCTGTGGAGACAACTGTGTTCTTGGGTATAACAATTGACTCCAGACTACAAAGGGGCCCACAAATTGAAAAATTATCAGGAAAACTAAGTTCTGCAGCTTATGCAGTGAAAACTATTAGACGGCTCACTGATATTGATACGGCTAGAATAGTTTATTTCAGCTACTTTCATAGTATTATGTCATATGGAATTCTTCTTTGGGGTAACTCCGCGGATATTAACACCATCTTTTTATTGCAAAAGAGAGCCATAAGAGCTATCTACAAACTTGGTCCCCTTAGAGAGCCTTAGAGAAAAATTCAAAGAAATAAATATTTTAACAGTCGCATCGCAATATATCTATGAAAATCTTTTGTATGTCCATAAAAACATAGACTCATTTTGTAAAAAGAGTGATACTCATAGCATAAATACTAGATATAAGCATAATCTTGTGTTATATGCAAGCCGTCTCCACAAAACAAGTAATTATTTTATGGGGCAATGTATACGGTTCTATAACAAACTTCCCAGCAATATAAGAGATTTGTCAATAAACAAATTTAAAACTACTATTAAAGCCAAATTGTGTAGCAGGGCATATTATAAAGTATCTGACTATATTAATGATAAAAATGCCTGGGAGTGAGTCGATCCAATTATAATGTAATTAACAAAATATGTAAATTTGTTTAAATACCAAAAGAGGGATGCCTGAGTTTTTTGGCAGTATTTTTATCAGTGCTCACCTAGTCATAAACTGCACGGTAGGGAAAAAAAATGTGACGATTCCAAACAAATGTAGCCATTTTTACGGAATAAAAAGATTTTGACTTTGAATTTGAACAAATGAATACCACGAGTACGTGCGGCACTGCCGCGCAACTTGTATGAACATGTTTCGATGTAATTCGGCACGGATTATCGTAATCCAAATAAGTTAAAAATTATTTTCCGAGCGTTTTAAAAGCAAATGAACAAAACTAAGACATAATATGCGTTAGAAAATAAAAACTTTGAAAAATAAGGGACACCCTAATATACATATATACAAATAGATTTTATAATCTATTCATATTTAAAAAAAAACATGTGACAAATGATTTTCTTGCTGTTTCATAACTTTAACTTCAGTATAATGACATTTATTGTATTTTACTTATGTATACTCTGTGTTTTGTATTGTTGTACGTTTCCTTGTTATTTATTAAACTCTCAAGAAGAAAGAACCAGGACCATCTCTGATGTTGCAAAATAAATCTAATCCGTACAATAGTTCAATACTAACCACAATGTATAGAATAGATGATTTTTTTGTGTTTTCAGTGTTGGTTCATAGTAAATATTATTTGTTTTCACGAGTACCATGGGTATAAGTATACTATCTATCTATATCTTCACGCTAAATCCCACGTGAGCGCTACATGACTCGGTACTTACACACCTCTCTCGCTTCTTTAACATGAAACATACCGAGTTTTTTTAAAAACTATCAAAATATACTATTTTACTAGTAATTATTTTAATACAAAAAAAAAAAAAAAACCTTCACTGGTTTTCTATCTTCTGATTGGATAAATTTCCAACGTAAACTAACCTTCACCTACGTACAATGTCTAAGTCGGAGTTCGGTGAGCTTATAATGGTTACTATGAGTTTGTCGTCCCGTATGACACTTACGTTAAAGTAGCATATACATCGAGTAGTGATTCTTCTAGTGGAATATGTTTATTTAGTAAGTTTCTCCTAAAAAACAAAACAGCAAAAATATTCTATTTTATAAGTTTTTATTTTAATACAAAGAAATAAAGAGTCTCCACTGGTTGCTATGTGCTGAGAGCGCGAACCTTATTGGTATAAATTTCCAACGTAACCTGACCTCCACCGAGGTACAACTTCTAAGTCGGAGTTCGGTCAGATTATAATGGACAATAGGAGTTTGACGTCCTATATAGGTACGCGGTCAGCCTGTGGATAATGTATACCAATTATCAAATGTTACTGTTCATTCCTGCAAAAAATAACTCTTATTTAATTAATGCAGTTTTATATAGAGTTATTAAGTAAGCAAAATTAAAAAAAAGTTTGAAGAGGAATTAAATAGCTTGGGCCAACCATACCTAGGAACTGTTCTAAAAACTAGAAATATGTCTACACAATGTTATTATAATATGTTTAATGAATATAATAATTAAAAAAAATAAATACCTTGTCTTGTTCGCCTCCGCCATTCTACGAACATTTTCTTTGTATTTTTATTCTATATATTTTCTTTTTAGTGTTCCCCATTATTACAACAGTATAATAAATATATATAAACCTATAATATTTTTTACTACTTATATCTAATAATAATACACTTACGCTAAATACTATAATATTGAATATTTACAACTATTAATTATAAAAACTTCGGTGTCGCGATGTAAATGGAGCGAGCTCGAGCAGACAGTCGACATAGGTCTCACCTCGAAGCGGGCTGCAGCCGGACTGGCTGGATGTAGTTAGTCAACGCGTTTATAATCCTCATTACCGCACAATAAGGTCGAAAACACGTAGCATCCAAGACGAATGTGATCGCTTAGAAATTGTCAGAAACTTAAAATATTTTTAAAAAATTTCATGTTTCACTTATCAAAATATGCAGCAACCATATTAAAAACATAGATATTACTAATAGATTTAAGTAATTTTGAAGCGTATAAACAGAACAACTTCGTTTTAATTTCAAAAATAATGAATTTCAGGAGGTGTTTTCGAAAGTAATTATTATCGAATCAATTTTACACAATCGCGTATTTGAGCAAGCAAATTCAAGATAAAGAAATGAAGTTATTTATATTAAAATCTTAGATCCGTCAGTTTAGTCATTAGCCTATACTATTCGATGAAAGTTGGTCTAATTTTTCGATGTGTCGCCTTAACCGATTGAGCTGAAATTTTGTATACACGTTCAGTTTAGATGACAATGCATGACTGTGTGACGTCATTCTAAATCTAACATGGCGGCATACCCAAGATGGCGGACCAACTATTTTTAATGCACTCCTACAATATGGGTATCAAATAAAGTATAACTCGAACTCGCTTGCTAAGAATAACTCGAAAAATAATGTGATGTCACTCTTAATCCAATATAGCAGACTTCTAAAGCTTGAAAATCAATTTCGAAGCAGATATCTTCAATCGATTAAACTGAAATTTTGTATACACGTTCAGTTTGGATGAAAATGCATGGTTAACCGTGTGACGTCATTCTAAATCTTATGGCGGAACACCTAAGATGGCGAATAATTTTTTTCAATTAATTCCTACAATATGAGTATCAAATGAAAGGCCTTGCTTAGAATAAGTGAAAAAATAAAGTGACGTCACTCTAAACCAATATGGCGGAGTAAGTTTTTAGTGCTTGCTTATAATATGGGTATCAAGTGAAAGGACTTACTGAGAATACGAATGCAATTTTAAAAAATCGGCCAAGTGTGAGTCGGACTTGCGCACGAAGGGTTCCGTACCATTATCTACAAAAACGGCAAAAAAATTACGTTTGTTGTATGGGAGCCCCCGTTAAATATTTGTTTTATTTTAATTATTTATTCTTAAAGTGAATATATAACTAAATATTCTGTGAATATTTCAAGCGTCTACCTGTTGCCGTTATCAATATCGAACAAGAATGAGCAAAAAAATCACGTTTGTTGTATGGGAGCCCCCTTAAATATTTATTTTATTATATTTTTTAGTATTTGTTGTTATAGCGGCAACAGAAATACATCATCTGTGAAAATTTCAACTGTCTAACTATCACGGTTCAAGAGATACAGCCTGGTGACAGACGGACGGACGGACAGCGGAGCCTCAGTAATAGGGTTCCGTTTTACCCTTTGGGTACGGAACCCCTAAAATGATGCGTTGAATGAGATGAACAGACTGAGAAACGTGTCCAGCGATAACTAAAATGTAAAAATAAATACCTTTTTAAAAACAAGCTTTTGTTTAAATGCTCTAAAAAGAAAAAAATAATCTTTTATACTAAAACTTTTACTGTTAACTTATAACGTCATTTCGCATTTGACACAATTTATATTAAATATAAAAGCTTGTCGCGAGATTTACTTGTGTAGATTAACAAGTAGGTAAATTAAATAATTTGGTGTGAATAATATTATCTATTCAATTTTTCAAACTAAGTAAATACGAGTACTTAAATCTCGCGACAAGCTTTTATATCATATAAATTGTGTCAAATGTGAAATGACGTTATAAGTTAACAGAAATTTTTTTAGTATAAAAGTTTATTTTTTCTTTTTAGAGTATTTAACCTTGTTTTCAAAAAGGTTTTTTACTTTTAATTTATTTTTTATTCTAAACAAGGGATTATTCGTTTATTAGGTTTAATGTTGCAGTTTACTCATATTTTTGTATTTCTATAGTAAATATTAGTTTTAGTATAGTAAATGTTAGTATTTTTTGACTATTTGTAACGTACAATGAAATGTACGGATGTAAATTACATGTAATAACTTTATACGTTGAGTTAAAAATGCATCAAAATAGGAATGAATATAAATGAACAGGAGAGAACATTGTACGTCCGAGTTACTAAATCAAAAAGAAAAGTTTTATTGCTCTCGAACGGTGGCTGATTTACAGATGATAATGAAATTGTAGTTACTACAAATACGCATGCACTGAACTTCGTACACCAAACCTTAGTTTTTTTACTATAAAATTTACAATAAGAAAGAAGTTTCAAAGAGAGCGTCGGTGTTAAAATAAGAAGAGGCGTGCTCCGTTGGTTCGGACATGTAGAAAAATGCAGGATGAAATAATGACGAAGCAGATATACAATGCAAAAGTGGAAGAATGTAGGAGCCGAGGAAGGCCAAGACTTACCGACCATGGCCAAATTGGTCGTATTCTATCAGAAGGTGATGTCAGGAGCCATAGAAACCGGCAAGCGTGCATGGGAAGAGCAACGGATGTTAAAGAAGCGAGTGAGGTATGTATGGATTGAGTCACGTTGCGCTCGGTTCTCTTTGCCTACCACGCAAGGAATTTGGCGTGAAGTTGTAGATAGATAGAAATTTACAATAGTATTGAGATGCTCTAAGAACTTTCTTCCTAGTTGCGTCCGTTGTAAGTGATGCACTACACACTCCTTTTTTACACATCGCTAAAATATACAGATTCTCTAATTTTATTACAGCGGTAACCATTGTACAGAGATATTTCATTGATTTGTAGTAGTAATAATATCTGGATCTTCCATTTTTTCCTCTTAGCACAACAACAGTAAAATTGAACCAGCAAGGTGACACAAAATAAAACAAAATTACCCACAAATTGTTTGCATTATTTTACTTGATTATATAAGTATTCTTCATAAATAAGTACAAGGAAAAATAGGGAATAATATTTTAAATGAAGTGCTAAGCTGTACCTTACTCATACAGCGGCCAAACATCTGTTATCATAGACGCTTGATCAATTGAATTAGCACAATATTGATTCAAATCATTAGGTAATTCCTAGAGCAAAATACAATTACGTCGGCGGAGTTGGTCGGTGTGTCAGTGGCAACTCATTCATCATCATATAATATATAATTAATTTATCAATATTGTGCTAAAATTAAGCGACAGTCTAAAATGACAGGCATTTGCCTGCTGTATGAGTAAGGTAGAGCTTAGTACATCATTGAAAATATCGGCAGCCTATTCAGATTTCATACAGCGAACCATTGGTCGTGACTACGCTTCCAAATTGACGAAGATTCAAAAATATCGCCATAGGAGTTAGCTACCCAGATATTTCAATTATTTGGATACATAGCTGGCGGCATTGACGTGGCGTCATAGACAAACTGAATTGTCTGATTTCTACTACTGAATGAAGTAAGTTAGGAGTCAACCAAACAATAAATAATATCCATACATTTATTAAATACATAATAGTTAATATTACACATGTATATGTATAAAACTTTAAATAATATTAATCATAAACATTAGTTAGTCGCGGGTTCGATAGTTTCACCTCCTTGGATTTGACCCCAACCAATTAACCTGCAAATATAATATTCTTTATTATTATATATAATTTTTATTACTACATGCTTTATTTTCTCGACGTTAAAATCTTACGATAATGTGTTGTTGTAATGTGCAAATGTTATTCGCATTGTTAATTTCATATGTGATTTAACGGATTGTAAACTACAACTCTTGGGTTACTAGCTACATAGGTTGATGCTTTGCTTAATGAGAGCTGCTTTGCATCCGAGTACAAATTAGTATTGGACATTTTATACTTCGTTTTCACGTCCAAGAAATTTCATTTCGCAAAAAACGTGCGACCTAACTTAGAAAGGTCTGGTTTCCAAGAAGAGCCAAGAAACATCAGACCGTCTGACGCCTGTCGCTTCATGTTATAATCAGTATCTTCTATTTAGGCTTGACAGGATTAGCGGGGTCCCGCTAATCCTATTGGATTAAGAAACGGGATTCGATAACATTCGGTACCATCCACCCCGTTAATGAGATAGTTGGGAAAAATTGTTTCATCGACCCCGGTAGTGCCGACCCCGTCGTTTAACGGGCTGGATGGCACAGATATCATCTACCCCGGCGTGTCGTGTGTTTTAACGGGGCGGATAGCACAGATTGAGTAGCATACGCCCCGGTAGTGTTTAAAAACGGGGGAATAGAGTATTCTAATAATTCAGAATATTTTGAACGAACCAACCTTGCCATCATATAGGTACCGACTGAAATCCGATATCTTTCCAGAGTCTGTTGTACATAACTTAGCGACAGAAAATTTGCCATAGGCTATGGTAACCACTGTAGTTCAGGCGGGCCGTATCCTTATTTGTATCTCCTTATTCCTCATGGATAAAAAGTTGCAAATGCCACTAAACGACTAAGTAATGAAACACCATCCGTGAAAAAGAGGAGACCAAAAAAGATATTAGTCTGCTAGCCAGGGTCGAATTTCTTCAATCATTCTTCTTAAAGTAAACACGTAAAATACTTGAGAGTTGTATCATGAAGCCTTGTGAACATTTTCAATGCATCTATTTATCTGCCTTCCTATTGCTCGGATTGTCTATGTCTTTGCTCGATAGAAGAAGATCAGGTACAGAACCCTTATGGCTCGTCTAGGCGTGTTTACGACATCATTACAGGTGATGAGTCCTGGATTTATCGATACGATCTAGAAACGAAGCGCCAGTCGACGGTTTGGGTGTTTCAAAACGAATCAACACCTATCAAAGTAAAGCGATCTAGAAGTGGGATTTTGATCACTAGCTTTTTCAATTTGACTGGCTGCCTGGTGTCAATTCCTTTACAGAACCAAAGAAACTTCAACGCCGAATGGTATACTACTTGGCTTGGCCGAAGTTTTCTCTGTTGTGAGCAACAAGCGACCAAACACAGTGCTCCGCGGCCTACTACTCCACAACGACAACGCGCCCGCGCACACCGTCCTCAAAACGAGGGATTTCAGGACAGCCACGCCGGTCAAACTTCTGGGTCATCCTCCATACAGACCTGACCTAGCACCTGTGACTTCTTTTTGTTCTCGAAAATAAAAAAGCAGCTCAGAGATACAATTTTCGTTGCCGGAAGATGCGCTGTCAGCATTCGAGCAGTTCGAACACTTTTTCCAGTCGGCCGTAGACACATTTACAGCCAAATGTGTCTGCGGCAAAGTGTTTGGAAAACTGGTTCAGACGCATGAAACTTTGTATAGAGGCTGGTGGCTAGTACTTTGAAAACATTAAAAAAATATATATTTACCTATAGAATATTTTTTTTAATTTTTTCATAACTTTCTGAGTGTCCCACGTATTATGATAACTTACCGCCAGTGGTTTTCAACTCTTCTACTGAGGGCAACCTTCTCTCCGATCTCTGTACAGACAGGGTTGGTGAGGGCAATCTTGGCCAAATCGGCTTTGGTGGCGCTGACTCGTCCGCCGGTACTCAAAGATCCAATATTTACTAGAAGAACCTGCGAAGGTAGTTGGGAAAAAATACGTTTATGATGACAAGAAGTATTAGAGGAAGGGGAGAAGTACAAGATTACGGCGAAATACAGCAGAGTAAATACATCTTTGAGGTTTAGCTTTTTTGACATGAGTGTTGGAGAGGATCATTATTTTTGTATAAGATCATAGTGGTAAAATCTAATATTTTTAAAAGTAGGTACGTTATCGACCGATATAGTTTATGCATTCAAGAAACTTTTAAAACAAACGAAATTATTAGGTACTTACCTCATTTCTGGTTAACTTTTGTACTTTAGCGGCTTTCTTGTCTCCCTCCGTACGAACTCCAAGAAGTCGTTTTAGGAGGTAATAAGAAACTTCTAGCTTGACAAATATTCCGGGGAGAGCTCCAACCGCACCGAGCACCTGTCAGTTGAAGTCTAAAGTGAATATAACAGATATTATACTATACATAGGAATCCCGTACAAACAACAGTTGCAATTGCTAGAAAGAAAATTTATTTGCATCAAATATTGGTACATTGACGTTGTTAATAAGTACTAGTTTACTAGTACCACCTACAACGATTGCTCAGCATGTGTACGAATAGATGGCAACATGTCACCCCGATTTGATGTTAAAATTGGTGTCAAACAGGGTTGCATGTTGTCTGCTAGGCTGTTTATTCTGTATCTCGATAGTTGTCTACAGAGAATAAGATCGACAAATGTAGGATTACGCATGGGTGACCTAGTGGTGAACTGTCTGCTGTATGCAGATGATGCCGTCCTATTAGCAGAAACACAATCTGAACTGCAAACACTAGTCACAATGATGAAAGACGAATGTATGAAGGAAGGCTTATTATTGCAGAGAAAACAAAGATAATGGTATTTGAAAGAGAAGAAACCAGAACCAATGTAAGGATTACCGTAGATGATGAAGTGTTGGAATAAGTGGATGAGTCTGTATATCTTGGATACGCTTTCAGCAGGGATGGAAGGTACACCGCAGATGTGGAAAGGCGAGTGAGTGCAGGGAATAGTGTGAATGGAGCGTTGGGAAAACTTATTGGCAGTAAAAACCTGAGCCAGAAGGCGCAGCTGGCTATACACAATGCAGTGCTGGTCCCAACGCTTACTTATGGAAGCGAGAGCTGGGTATGGCAGAGAGAGCATGAAAGTAGGATAAACGCGGTTGAAATGCGAGCGTTGCGCAAAATTTGTGGCGTAACGCTTGTAGACCGTATTCACAATGATGAGGTTAGAAGCAGAGTTGGTCTGAAAGAGAGCGTCGGTGTTAAAATAAGAAGAGGCATGCTCCGTTGGTTCGGACATGTAGAAAGAATGTAGGATGAAAGAATGACGAAGCAGATATACAATGCAAAAGTGGAAGGATGTAGGAGCCGAGGAAGGCCAAGACTTACCTACCATGATCAAATTGGTTGTGTTCTATCAGGTGATGTCAGTAGCCCTAGAAACCGGCGAGCGTGCATGAAAAGAGCAATGAATGTTGAAAGAAGCGAGTGAGGTATGTAAGGATCGAGTCGCGTGGCGCTCGGTTCTCTCTGCCTACCCCGTAAGGGATTTGGTGTGAAGTTATAGATAGATAGTTTCACAATAATTCGCCTGAATCAAACATGAATTAACTTACTATATTACATTTAATTACTTTCCTTAGAGACTCAGAATGCAGAACTTTTTTTTTACGTCGGAAGACATACAATCATACAGCCCACCTGATGTAAAGCGGTTACCGTAGCCTCTTAACGCTTGCAATACATTAAGTATTACTCGCGTGATGCCGTCTCTGCTGCTATATAATATAGCATAATAATACAGCAACTTCTTAGAAGCTTACTGGAGACCTCACTCACACGCAGGAACACGACAACCAGGAAGAGATGAGAGCGAGAGGATTTTTGGCTGCGGTTTTCTGTGAGGTGGTGGTACATCCCCAGACGGGCTGCTTTGATGCGCCCCACCTCTCTTAAAAAATACCCAGACCAAGAAAAACAGACATGTTCATACACGCAAATCTTTGCCCTGAATGGGAATGGAACCCACGAGCGTTGGTGTCAAAGTAGCGTAACAGCTCGTTTTACCACTGCGCCACCAAGCTCGTCAACTAAGTCTGACTCCAAGTCAAAGTCCAAGGGTTGGGAAATCGTAAGGCTGAATTAACGTTCGTTTATAAACAATTGTTCCAAGTTCAGATAATCAAGAATAGTATAAATAAAGATAAAAATGAACACAGTCCGCACTAAAATAGTTAAGAATGATCACAATTGAAACACCTCTCGCAGTTCAGTTTTTTTAAGGTAGTACATTCAATAATTTCTATTCTATAGATAAATATGTGGTATAAATCAATTTACCTGGCCGACGAGGCGATCGGCACGACAAAGGGTCGGTTCGATCTTAGTTCCGACGCCTATTAGACCTCCAGGTACAGCAAATTGGAGTTCATTTTGTTCCGCAAATAGAGAGACGATACGAGAGAAGATAGGACGGCAGGTCAACCGGCCGTCTGCATCCTTGCTCACCAAGCCTGGACGCACCTAGTGATACAGAAATACAATATATGGATTAAAACAATGAAAAGGGTGACGAGGAGTTTAATTTGTGACAATTTGAATACATCAATTACAATAGTAATGATACATAATGATGGTAATGATGATTGGGCCACAAAGAAAACGGCTCAGTAACAAAATCGGCAACATCCTCTAAAATATTGAAGCTAGCTTTATAAAATAAAGACTGTATTATAATATATACATAAAATAATCAAGTTTCAGCAATTTATTTTTGATATATATTTTAATAGATTAAAAAAAAGTAAATGAAGTTGAGCATTTTCATCAGATTTTGATATTGTTTTACAAAGAGATTTTGTGACAATTTTCATGAGCTATTAACACGGTTATTTTAGATTTAGAATGCCGTATTTCTCCTAGATTTTTGAGTCGATTCTGAGGAATTTTCTCTCATTCCTCTATCAATGTTTCTTTCCGTTTACATAGCGCGAATGGTGTTCATGGAGGAGTACCACTGGCGTACACATCGTCCCAGGCAGGCTCAGTAGAGTTCAAGTCAGGGCTGCGTGTTGGCCACTCCATGCTCATGTTAGTAACATTTTGAAGGTAATCGAAATCTGTATAGGTATAAATATAAGGTAACGTTCGTCACGTTACCTTGCACGAAGATGGCGTTTTCGCCCATGTTCACTAAAAATGAGGCAACATACTCACGATTTTATCGATGTATCGTTTTAGAGTTAATACACCATCTTCTATCACCATTAGTTCGGCGAGGCTTTTGGAAGAAATTCCAGCCCACACGTGTATGAAGGAGCCTCCGGCGTATCGTTTTTATTTTTTATATACTACGTCGGGAGGCATACAAGCATACGGCTCACATGATGTAAAGCGGGTTAACGCTTGCGATATACTAATTATCACTCGCGCGATGCCTCCTCTGCTGCTTACACAGCAACTCCTTGGGAGCTTACTGGTGACCTCACTCACACGCAGGAACACAACAACACTAGGGAGTTGTTGTTCGGCTGCGGTTTTCTGTGAGGTGGAGGTACTTCACCAGGCTGGCTGCTTTGATGCGCCCTACCTCTCTTGAAACATCCAGACCAAGACAAACAAGACATGTTCATGCACACAAATGTTTGCCTTGTGTGGGAATCGAACCCACGAGCGTTGGTTTCAAAGTCGCGTTATTCACGACTGAGCCACCGAGCTCGTCAAATCGTACTTTCTCTTCGATACAAGCTTAGTTAACGCACTCTCCTGGTTCTCTGTAGACTCTTTGCCTCCCATCGTGTGTGTAAGCTGAATCTAGACTTGTACGCAAACATGTTGACTAGTCATCTAGAGTACAATTCACACGTTCTCTAGCGTAATTCAGTCTTAAAGATAAATACTACCTTTCCGGTATTACACCATTTTTGCAACAGCTATTAGAAGTTGATTTCTTTTGTTGGTTGTTGGTGTATTGGATACAGTCTTCTGAAAGCGCTGGTGCACACTCTGAACGATTGACAGCATGGTCAGGATTCAGGTATACTCTTCAGTGGTTAGTGAGTGACATGTTTATATCAATTTGATGCGTCCTACTACTCTTAAAAATACCAAAAGTAAGACAAACAGACACGTTCATGCACACATAATATGTTTGCCCTGTGTGTGAATCGAGCCCACGAGTCCTGTTGTTATCACAGCGTTAAAGTAGCTACTCCTTTTTCGCCGACGTTGCTTATTCTGAAGACGTCCACATTGCACCCAGGATTATTGCTAGCGAGTGAATTTATGATGGTCATGCAGAAAGAGAACAAAAATTGGACTGTAGGTAGACCTTACTTCAATCTCCATTCCAACGGTAAGCACTCCTTGTAGGATGGAACCGCCGGCGACACCACCCCTCAAGTCGTCTACCTCGCACCCGGGCTTGTTGACGTCGAACGAACGGATCACGATCATGCGCGGTGGCGAAGAGAAATCTCTTAGCGGCACAGGTATCTTCTTTGTAATGTATTCACACAGCACCTACACACAAATAATTGGTTAATACAATACAAAACTGATCAGGATCAGTTTCAATACAAAGTTTTCGCTGGTGGAAATGGTTTGTCATAATTCACTCCTCAAGGAGAAGAGTTATTCAATCTTTATATAAAAAAAAATCAATTAAAAGCAAACAATCAAAATCAGGTACTTAGAATATTAAAATTTTCAAAGGTAATACGAGTATAAAATAAGTAAGAAATTTAGAACAAAATTAACGAAGAAATGATGCTTGATGTGATATTAGCACGTAATATGAAGAGTCACTCATATATTTTGTTGTGTAAATCGTGAAATTCCCTAGAGATTTCTCGTTGAAACATTAATTACCTCGATATTGTATTTCAATTGAGCTGAGATAGGGATAATAGGAGCGCCCTCTGCAACAGTCCCTTGCACGAATTTTACTATTTGTTCATGCTGTTCCTTAGCTTGACCCTCTTTCACCAAGTCGATCTTATTCTGCAGTATGAGTATATGTTTCAGTTTCATAATCTCAATAGCGGCCAAGTGTTCACTTGTTTGTGGCTGCGGGCACGATTCATTACCTGACAAAAATAACCACAATTTGAAAAAGCAAGTCACGTCATTTTGTGCGAAAATATTTATTTTTATATTTTATTAGACAATAAAATTATGAAACAAATAGATTTTTAAGAGAGATAGGGCGGCGTATCAGAGCAGCTAGACTGAGAAAGTACCTTCACCTCACATAAAATCGCAGACAACAACTCGTTGGAGGGTTGTTCTATTTGCGAGTGTCTGACGTTACCAGTAAGCTACGGTGTTGCTGTTTTACCAGCAGGGGTGGCAACGCGATAATTCCTGCATCGCAAGCATTCATACAAGTTGCGGTAACTACATCACATTAGGTGGACCGTATGCTTCTTTGCCTCTCAATGTTTTATAAATAAAAGATACACGCGTTCTCACATCAAGACAAGAGTCAATACTCATAATGGGGTGCAAGTTAAGAAGCTATGCACCGGTTGAGGAAATGTCAGCATTCACCTCGGAGCTCGTGCGTAGACTATACGTACCATACCCATTAACGGAGGCGATTGTCATTTTTCAGAGGCTCATATAAATCTCAAAAATATTTTTAATCTTATTTATTTAATAGAACGAGAACTGTTCTTTAAATAATAACCGGTAGATGTGCAGTATCATTTTACCCGCAATAAGCAGCAATGCGGCGTCCATGACGGCGGCTCCGTTAAGCATAGTAGCCATAAGAATGTCGTGGCCAGGGCAGTCCACAAAGCTGACATGCCGCACCAGTTGGAAGCGGCCGGTGCACGCTGGCCGGAGACACGGGAAGCTGTCGTCCTTTGACGAACCGCCCGATATAAAGCTGGCGGGGCGGGGACATTTTGGATTATCGCATTTGTAAATTTTGGCGTTCGCATAACCTGCGGAAAAAAAATTGCAAGTGAGCGGATTACTACACTAGTTATTTTTTCAAATATCAAAATCCATAAGACCGCGAACAGATACAGCGAAATCTCGAAGTTCACTTGCGCATTTCGGCCGCCAAGCGTCAATACAATCATCTGTATCATCTTGCTCGTATCACGCGCCGAGCAAAGAATAAGAGAATTTGACGCTGTAGATCATGAACGCTCGTCAGATGTATATACAATCAGACACTATTGCGATTTGTGTTGCACGTACACTTTTGTTTTGGCGTATATGAGGATGAGTATAACCGCAGGTCATATAAAATGTATTATTAATGTACTCGTATAAAAACATGATTTCGTTTGTATGAATGATTTTTTACTTGTTTAGGGTACAACTTGCAAGGGGAAAATTAATCTCAACCGCCTTAGGCGGGGTTCGAAATGGAAGATTACGTCACCGTTACAACCCTACTTGGTAGCTCAGTTGGAGGACCGTTCAGCTAGAAAGGATTATTGCGGTGGCAAGGTTCTCTATTTCCTAATATGCTGTAAAGCTGCGCTATTTTAATTTCTACGAGACCTGAAAACAACCCAAGTTAAAAGAAAATGTCTAAATTTGTCAATCTGGATTTTCTGTTTTGAGCATACTGCGGTACCATAATGTACGTCGTTGCGCTACTTTCGCTCGCTGTCTTGTTTCTGATATGTAGTGCAGACTGTTATTGCCCGCCGAATCAAGATTTGCCGCTCCTAATGAGTTTGTAGTTGTCGCCGTTGAGCTGTAGCTCACCTCAGCATGTTTCTCTGTAACCAGATTACTCCAGCGCTTCTATAAACTGGTTTTTTTTTCGGATATATTCCTCGACATCATGGCATCGTCTAAGAGGCCCGACACGAACTGATAACACAAATTCTCATGAAGGGTTATAACGCTAAAATTGCTTAGCGCCTGCAATGAATACTGAGCACCGAACAGATTTTCCAGTAAAACTAAACTAAAAAAAAAGCCTGAAGCGAAAGTTGTTGCAAATGATCTGTTAATAGACCGAACACTTAGATGCACAGCGGTAAAAAGAGAACATTCTTCCTCCCCTACAAGCATAGACATATAATTTAAAGGTGTCTTCAAGTGGACGTACTAATTTACACGGCGGATAAATGCTAGGCACTGTTTGGATGCAATATTTGACAAAAATCAATGTTAGACGAGCTAGGTGGCGCAGTGGTGAAACGCGTTGTTACACTACTTTGACACCAACGCTCGTGGGTTCGATTCCCACACAGTACAAACATTTGTGTGCATGAACATGTCTGTTTGTCTTGGTCTGAGTATTTTCTATGTATGATAAGTATGTATTTACAAAAAAAAAAAATGTATTTACGTATATTTATCAGTTGTCTAGTACCCATAACACAAGCTTCGCTTTCTTTGGGGCTAGATGGCGCTGTGTAATTTGTCCGACAATATTTATCCGTGTGCTACATGAATAATTCTGGAATTTGTCTGTTGTAGTGAAATTTCATAATTGATAATTTCAGTCACAGCCATAGTTCTTCTTTGTCAATTTCCTAACACAAGACTGTATGTATTGGTAGTGTTCATAGACCACTGTAACTACTTTACATCAGGTGGAACGTATACTCATTTACAGTATACTTTTTGTAACTTAGTCATTGCAAAAATGTTACTCTACTGGAGTAAAAATACATTATATGAAGTGGCCACACACACCAGTTGAATTAGGAGATTGGCTACAGGGTAAGTTATTGTGTAATACAGTGAAGAGTGCGTGCGTGGTTGATAATTATGAGTAATTAATTGAATTTTCATTTTAATTAAGGACATATAATTTTTTTTTGGTATTATGAAACAAAACTATAGTTCCAATGTTTTATTAAGATATACATAATAAAAAGTATCTAAGTTAAAATAACTTTAGATTTTATCACAACATGATGTTGCTCATTTTAACTAGTTTTTGAAATACTTCAACATGCAACTCAGTTATAGTTTATAACATAATTATCCCTAATAATCATCCTGTAACCACTTAATTATGTACAAGGCACTTACACATGTAACATACTATATGCACTGTAGATCATCTCAAAAATATTTAATTGTATTTTAGCATAGCTGGACATTTCATTCAAAATTTTATAAATATTTCATTCAATATTAAGGCACATACATACATAGGATTATAAAAATAGAGAAGTATGTCAACATCACAATACTAATTAATCCCACTGCTGGGATTTTCTTCCTTCAATTGAATTTTAAAGTGTGTACTGTTACAGTACTCCACTATTAGGGCAGAGGCCAGTGTCAACCCAAAAACCAACAACTTCAGTCTGCAATTGTGATCTATATCAACATCATATGTGAAAATCTAATGGGAACAGTTGATCGAAATGGAAAAGGGTATATACAGCTGGCAGTAGCGGTTTAAGGTACACAGAGATGGTTGAAATAAATAAAATCATCCATATAAGGGTTATGGTCTAAGTTGCTTACTGCTATGTTTGTTCAGGCTGACACATGAAATGACACTGTTACCCTTCTACAATGTTATGATAAAAAGTTAAAAATAATACAATCATATTATTTAATAATCTAACATAATAGTTAACCAAAGTTAAATATGTAATGATAAAATGCATTTGGATATAAATATTGAATCAAATGGAGCTAATTAAATACTGGGGTAGAGATAAGAAAATCTTATGTTTTAATTCAGTGCACTTTAAAAAATGCAATAGCAATGCAAATCAGTTGTCAATACCAGCAGTTTAGAAACCTTATTTGTTTGAGATTCAATAATAATGAACAGTATATAATCAGTAAACATACTAATACTCATTTCTAATTATTACTTATATTCAATGATATAAATCTCCTATTAAAAATAGCTTAACTAATTGTAACTTTAAAAGTGCTAGTTAATTAAAACTACTGAAGGAAGTTTATGAGTTTATGAGAGCAGCTGTTCATTTTCTCAATTCACAATTTGTAACTTACTAAAGGTCTTATGTGAAGTAATAATGTTTCATTTACTTTATTGTACAGATAGGTTACATCCGAGACAAATAAGAGTTAAATACTTAGCTGTCTAAATGTATGTGCATACTACAGTAGCAAATGTCAACTCGCACGGTAATAGTAGAAGAAACCTTTATAGCTAATAGTTACAGCCGTCTTAATCTCAACTGACCACTTGAGAATAAGGTTTGAACATTTAAAAAAATGTCATTATTTTATTCACGAGTTAAATTTTAAAACAAATATTTTCGACATTTTACTGCTCCACACTTGCATTCTGTACGGTTTCTTAGCATAGCCATATTTTGCTGTTGTATTTCAAATCTAGACTTTATGGGTGACAGGGGAGATGCGGCTGCTCCTCCCTCTGAGCCATTTGCACCTCCCTCTAAGGCATTTGCACTTCCCTCTAAGCCATTTGCACTTCCCTCTAAGCCATTCGCACTTCCTTCTAAGCCATTAGCAAGTCCTTCCAATCCATTTGGAATACTAATGTTATCATCATCAACAATATTCTCTTGTTTTGGTGTAGTCTCCTCATCATTTTCAGATGATTTCTGTAAATAATCAAAACAAATTTCTTCACCAGCTTCTATGTCCCGTGTCGCAAACAATGCCAGCATTGGAAGATTAGGGTCTAGGCAATCTGCCCACACTGCCCACACACCAAGGTTTGGGTCACACGAGTGATTTATGAAATGCGAAACATTACCCATATGAGCGGCATCTACAACATAAGGGTTTTCAACAGAGTTAAAGTCAAGATCAAATAAGTATGTCAGTCCTCTGGCATCATATTCTCTCCCACGCTTTTCGGCCTCCTCAAATGTTATAACTTCTCCCACATATTGGCACAGAAACTGGCCCTGCCTTATTTTTTGATCTGTTCGTACACCCCAACCACAACCATTAGATGTACGGAATATACTTAGCTTTATGTTTCTGCCACCTTGCACAACACGATTGCTACATTCTGTTGAACACTTACAAGCTTTGTTACATTCATATATTGGAGTACCTGGTGCTACTCGTATTCTTTTATTAATTGTGTATGCAAACAAACCAGCTTGCATACCACAACAAGATTTTGAACGACAATTGCAAGCTGTGCACTCACAGCCTATTGGGGGCTCATCTGGTATGGTCACCCCAGCTCCAGGAATTGATTGATTAATATATGTAAAGTGTTCAGGTGGTCCAGCGAGGTCCACTTCATTTATTACTGATATTTTTTTCGATTTATCAACTTGGTTTAGATGTTCTTCCCAATCTTTCAACTTCATTAATTGACGACAACGTTTTCTTGTCAAGACATACAACTGCAAGAGACTTCTAGTCTCTTGTACTAAGTCAGCTGCATAGTCTTCATCGTCTTCAGAGAGATGAATCATTGACAACAACTTAATAACCAATGTTGACTTTATTTTGGATATGTCTGATTGGTCTGTTTCACCCAGCCTGTCAATCAGTAATTCTTCGGTTAGAAGATTTCCAAATGATATCTCTTCTTTCAGTTTTTCAATTTTGTCACAATGTTTGACCTCTTCATTTGTTAAAAACCTCTGTAATATAGCAGGACAATTGTCAAGATGCTCGATAGGCTCCCATGTGTTTTCACTGTCAGGCCATCCTTGCCATTTTATAAAATAGTATTCTTTTCCAGCAACATATTTGAAATCAAGTATTTTTTCTATGATAAATTCTTCTGATTTTCTTACGTTTTTACCCTTCTTTAGTTTCTTCGAAGCAGGCATATCTTGCTCTTCATCAGGTTCAAGTGACAAGTTTCTTTTCTTTGATCTTTGTATCTTTTCATAGAACAACCTTTCATTCCTCTCATCAGCCATTTCTCGATATGTTCTCACAACTGAGTCCGGCAGCCGCTCTGCAACATACCATGTGATTGATTAGAATAGATTTTATATGCAAATTCAAATTACTTGTGCATACATTTTATACAATGAATGAAATTGTACATTCACATGGTACATTGCATAACAGTTGCATTATAAAACATTACTTTTGCAAAAAAAAAATGTTATATTGCAATGGAGCACAACAAATATACATTAATGTTTTAAATAACAATATGTTAAGGCATATAATTTTAACATCACAGACAATTAAAATAACGCCAATAATTTGCAGTAAATTCATCTGGTCACCAATAAAGAATTAATGTAATTTTATGATAAAATACTTTTATTATCTATATAAATCAGAGATTCAAATAATTCTTCATAGGGAAAGTGGTTGCTAAGTTAATCACTTTTATTGTGAAGCAGCTTCTGCTTAAGGAATGATAAATGCTTACCCAATTTTATGGTAATATTTCTCTCCAGTTCATTTTTGAATCTGACAGTCTGCACGCCCGATATGGCCTTTACAACAGTAGACTTTCCATGAGCTACATGACCAATTGTTCCTATGTTGATAGTCGCCTGTCTAGATATCACCTCGGGTGAAAGGGCTGATAATTTTGTGACATCCTAAAACATGACGCGTAGTGAAATAACAAATATAATTTTATTATGATATTACTTTAAGTGTAAATAAACAATATTATACGAGAATAAAACTATCACATTGATAACTAACACAGGAAAACGATTGTGCACCCATATATAGGTTATGTGAAACTGATGATCGACCCTACCTTATAATGGATTCAAGTTGCAAAATGTCTTTACAAGTTAATAAGTATATCGCAACTACTATTTGAAATAACTATAAATGCATAATATCGTGCACACTCACCAATTTGGTTAGATCTTGCTGATGCAAGTTTGACTGAACTGAACGTCCTTCAGTTGATGCCATTGTGGTAGATGTACAGTTTCCAAAAAGGTTTATATGAAATATATACTTATGATCCGATAAATCTTGTGTAACATTTAGCACAAGTGTAGTAGATACTGTTATAAATACGTCTTAATAGCTATAGAATTCTGAATTTTTTCGCTGATTCGATAGCGTGCCATACAGTAAGTGCCGCGTTAATTGCACAGATAATACAATAGAATAGATAAAAAATAAAAGTTATTTCATTATTTCGTCTTTGAGTTTTGGCAATCTTTATTGTCATTTCTATAATGTTATATTTTATTAAAATCTTGCAAGCACTAATTCATCGTTTTCCCTGCGTACATAGTTTGCCAGCTCGGCGTGAAAGTATACAGATATAGATGGATAGCCAGCTACTCCATTGGCATGGATACATTTCTTGTGTATATTCGTGATATGTTGTCATTTATTACTATGCAGACGATACCACCAGGTACACTTAAGTATATATGTCTTACATTACATACTTATGACTTTCATCGTTTTCTTGTAGAAGAAAGAAAGTGGCGTCAGCTTACATGAAATTGAAGGCATTTTGACTAAAGTATTCTTCTGTGGCAGTTGAACTTGATTCTGATTGACAAAAGTCTGCACGGACGCCGTTAAGAAAATGTCATTTGAAGCAGTACCAGAACATACCTCATATCATCGCCAAGAATATTAAGGTTCTTGGTGTTGGAATTTCCAACAAAGTTCAGTTCCGCTGAAGAGGACAGGTCAAGTTGGCGTACTTACTGTGTTAAACAGAGCGATACAGTACTTCAGGGAGGATTTTCAGGAAAACCCTATACAAATCGGAACCGAAAAGTTATCTTTCAAAATGCATAGAAAAGTTTTCGAATCCGTTTCGAATATAACTTTCCGAGGCAGTACCCCCACAGATCGTCGCATATTATGTAAGTCTCACTGACCTGATGCCGTCTCAGTCAGACTTCCATTCTCCACAACTAAGGAAGAAAGCAGATTTATCTTAGATTAGGTTGTCGGGACAACAATGCAATGCGAATGAGGCACACATCGATAGCGCGCCGCATCCGGACCGACACTGAAGATCGCCGCGCGCATCGAACATATTTACGGAGCTGTTGGACAGAGAAAGAAATACGTTCATAACGCTTTCTCTTTCCAGCAGTGCCGCGGTCAATTTCTTCAATACTCAACACGGATTGGTGTAATAACTTGCTGAAAATGTTACGATGTAAATAGATAATAATTGTACTTAATAAAGGAAATATTGATTCAGTTCGTTCACATAAAATTGGAGTTTTACTTCAGATATCAGCCAGTAGTTCCCATAAGGTCGCACGTCCTACGAAATATATTTTTTAGGACGTGCGGGTTTCCTCACGTAGATTCCATTTACCGCCAAGCAAGTGATAATCACAAATATGTATGTAAATCCGAAAAAACTAATTTAGAGGTAACATGCCATACAAACACCGGCATTCGAACTGGTGACCAGTCGGTTAATAGGGCGGTTCTTTATCCCCTAGGCCTATTATTTGTATGGTAAATAAAAATAAATTCTAGAATATATTTAATGATTTGTTGTATTTCTTGAATTATTTATTTATTATTTACATTTGATTATTTCTATTTCTGTGCAGCCAAGTTTACCTAATTTTAAGAGTTATCTATGATTATTATATCATTTATATCAGATATCATTGTCCTATATAAAATAATGTCCAATTATTGTAGTTAATAAATGCCTAGTTTTCTAATAATGCCAAGGTTTCTAAATGTTATTCACCTCTTTGTGGTTTGTTTATCATCCTTATGTGATCCCTACCTTAGCTTAGATGGAACTATTAAAAAAGAAAAAAAAGAAACAAATTGAAAATAATCACGAAAGTGTTTTCTCGCTTCTCTCAAACAATCAAAATCGTACTTGCATTATAGATTTAGTAATTGTGAATAGGTGTTTAGTACATTTACATTCTGTATATCTACCAATCATAATTCATAATGAAAGATGAGGATTTACCGGAACATACAAAAAGGTTACGCTTTAAGCCTCTAACTAATGTTCAACATTTCCCCGGTGATACGAGTTATGAGTCGAAAAGTGCAAAGGACATGAAGAATAAAGGTAAATTTTATAGATATTTGTGACGTTTTTTCGAATATTTGTGCTCAGACTTAAGGAAATTTTGTGATTTCAGAAGGAGACAAATCTTCGTCTTTATTTACGTTTTTACATGTCGAGCTCACGCGCGGATATTTCCTTGAACATGATGAAGAAAGATTTTCAGCACGAAGGGAGAAAGTGTATTCCTTTATAAAAATCCCCCAGGAGTTGGAAAAATTCATGGCATATGGATTTTTTCAGTGTGCAGATTCATTGTTGTTTGTTTATACATTTCTACCATTACGATTCATAATGGCTTTTTGGTCCTTTTTTAATAGAATCTTTAGAAAATGTTTTGGGTAAATATTTCCTTATTCATTTAGGATCTGTGAAACTATATTGAATTTTCCTTAAGAATATGATTTTAATTTAAACTTTAGAAATAATATTAACTTTAAGGTTGTAGTATATTTAAGGTATATTTTTATGACTTATTTAAGCTTAATGTGTTTCAGATTTTATTCAAATCCACGTAAAAGTATACTAAAACCAGCAGAGACATGTGATGTCTTGAAAGGGTTTATTTTATTGGTATGCAGCATCCTTATGTGCTATATAGATACAAATATGATGTACCATTTAGTGAAGAGCCAGAGTGTTATGAAACTATATATATTCTATAATATGCTGGAAGTTGGAGATAGGCTCTTTTCAGCCTTTGGTCAAGACACAATTGATGCATTATTTTGGACAGCAACAGAGCCTAGAGATCGTAGAAGAGAGCACCTAGGTCTCATACCTCATTTATTGTTTGCGATGACCTATGTCTGTATCCTTTACTAATAACTCTCTGGATTATTCAACTTTACTCAAAATAAGCTAACATACACAATAGTGATGAACTGTTACCACCGTTTCGAATCTCTATACAAATATTAGATTTTAATTACTGTTAAATGGGGTGGCTATGTGCCATTTTTTGAGGGTTTTCCTGATGTGCCATGAAACTAGAAGCCAATTGGTCAAAAAAAAATAAACACATATTGATAATTTAAGTAGCTACCGCCTAAGTAAGGTGCCCAACTCGCATTCAGTTGGCCATGCTCTCGCGTCGCAGTTATACGTACTTCACCACAAAGCATAAATGTCTTAAGATATATATTCATCTTTTTCTAACGACAGACGACAATGTCTACCTTTGGATACGTCGCTGTTTGTAATACCATGAAATGTAAAGTGCAATAGTTCAGTGGATAAAGAACCAGCCTATTAACCCTGATTTTAATTTTGGTGGGGGCATGTACCACTAAATTCATATTTACTTAGTCTCTGATAAATTACTTAGTCTCTGATAAAGAAAAACATCATGAGTAATATTCGTATGTCCAAGAAATTATATTTCGAAAGATATGTATCATAATTTAAGAAAGATTTGGTTTTCCCCTCTCGTCGTGGAGGTCTGACGGCGGTTGCTTCATGTAAAAATCAATCTTCTTCTTAAACTTATCCTGTTTTTGAAATCCATTAGCATCGGCAGGTCTGCTACCTAAATCTAAGGATTTGCCAAAGACACTGATTATTACATGGATGCCGTTAGTTAAAACAGTTTCCAGGCTTGTTCATCTGCATCCAAGAGATATTATGATAAAAGTTTAAAGTGTTAGAATGCTGGAGAGAATATTTTGGGGAAATGCATGATATTGTCAAGAACGCTACCGCAGTAAGTGTGTTTATGACTGGGCCCGCAGTGACAATGATCATCGGCGTAACATTTGTAGACCGAGTTCGTAATAGTGTTATGAGATATACTCCATTAGTTCGAACATGTAGAATGAATGCAAGAGGGAATAATGACAAAGCGGATATACAACCCAAAAGTGAAAAAATGTAAGAATCGAGGAAGGTCAAGACTCGCCTATCATGACCAAATTAGTCATGCTTTGTCAGAAGGTGGTGTTAGTAATTCTAGAACTGACGAGCATGCATGAAAAGACCTATGTTGATAAAATCGAGTGAGGTGTGTGTAACGAAGTCATGTGGCACTCAGTGCAAGGAATCTGGCATGAAGATACAGATAGACATTATGATCAAAGAGGGTTTAAAAATTGAGTTTTGTCAAAGTTCTTAAAATGCTGCTCGAGTGTTATCATATTTAGTTACATGCAATAGTTTAACTAGACAAAATCGTGTCATTACTAATGTCATGTATTTTTGTATTATCTATGTCATGTATTTAATTACTTCCACGTCATTATTACACTTATGATGTATATATCATACAAATGACGTGACTACTGCTATAAAAAATCCGACGTACATTATAATTCTAAAAATCGTCTAATAATATTTTTTATTGTTTATCCTAGCAAAATATGTAGAATGAAGTCTACATATGAGGGTTTTAGATTTTAGCTTTTTATATTAAAATTATTTTGGTGTAGGTTAAGGTATACATTTTTTAAAAAGGCAATGTGTTTGCACTTGTTGATATCTTCTCGCTCGTTGAATACTTTTTAGACAAATATTTAAATGGTGAATATTGGACACTTTTTATGCAGTTTATAATATCCAAACCTATCGAGTGGGGTGTTCTGACACCCCATACGAATTACTTTCGATCAAACTTGAATTGAGCCAATTGCGAATTGGACTCATTGCAAATAAGGTGAATTGCTCTAATCACGAATTGGACCAAAAGCACCTCAAGTAGTTTTGTTTGTGCACTGTTAGGCAGCGCCTTTATTAGATGGCGGTACTACCTCAATAGGCTGGAGCAGTCACAGCCCAGTTGATAAAGAACCGGCGTAGTGACCAACAAGTCCCCGGTTCGAATTCTGGCATGCAGGTACCACTAAATTCTTGTCTTTTGATATAAGTGCATATTTTTAATTATCATTTGCTTGGCGGTGACGGAAAACATTGTGAGGAAATCCGCACGGCCAAGAAATTGTATTTCGAAAGACTGTTACAACCCAGAGGAAAAACCAGATCATCATTAGGTAAGCCTAATGATGATCTGGTTTTTACTTTGGGTTGTGGAGGTCGGACGACAGTCGCTCTATATAAAAATCAGTATCTTCGTCTAATCCATAGGTGTAGGTAGCGAGCCCCGTCAATCCTAATGGATTAGGAAACGGTATAACGCTAAGAAGAAGGAGACTCCCTCCATAAGCTGCTCATAATATGGAGAATCACAACTGGTGAAGCACTTTACAGAAGACCACAGCCATTTTGCTTATTGTTAGTGCAGAATCAATGATGTCAGAATGAGATGTTTTGTTGTTTGACCACGGTTTGACCAGAATAATCGCGTTTGTTCTGATTGGCTGAAACAGTCAATTAGCATTCACTCTGGATACTATTTGTTACATAATTGTCCTAGAGAAATCTATTTTTTCTTCGTTTCAGTATTTATATTTTATATATATATACCTAGTCTTGCCATAAATACTGAAACAAAGAAAAAAATAATTTCTATCGCAAATAACATTTATTACTTTTACTTTGTGTTAGTTTAATACATAAATATAAAACAATTTAAAATATAAAAAGCTTAATCTAAGTGGTCTTCATTGGCTGCCATACAGTCCTTGAGGCCAGTTATCAACGCACGCACTCTTTCCATGGGAAAATTCTTCACTGCCAATCGTACGGATTGGTTTAGGGACTCCAAATTATCATGGCGTTTAGAGTAAGCCGTACTCTCTAAAACTGACCATAACTTATAATCCAGCGGAGTGAGATCGGGACTAGACGACGGCCAGTCTTCAGCTCTGATGAAGTCCGAAACGTTCGTTTCCAACCAAGACTGCGTAGACCGAGCTTTATGACCCGGCGCCGAGTCTTGCTGGAAGGACCATTCTTGGTTAGTGAACATGGTGTTGTTAAGGGGCTTCACTAGCTTCTCAAGAATGGTATCTTGATACACTTGTGCCGATGTTTTGGTACCTTTTTCACAAAAGTATGGCTCAGTCACTCCTTCATATCTAATATCCCACCAAACCATCACTGAAGTCGGATAGTGCCCACATTGCACTCTGTCGACTAATTGGGAAGCTTCCTTAGAGCTTTGAGTTAAATATGGTCATTTTGTTTGTTAAAATGTTGCTCAATTGTAAAAATTTTCTCATCCATAAACAAAATTTTTCTGTGACCTCCCTTTGTGTACCGCTTCAGTAGTTGTTCGATTTTACCACCCTATTCTTTTTTAAATTATCAGTTAAGAAATGACCAGTACGTCTTTTATAGGCTGCAAGTCCTAAGTCATCTTTTAAAATAGGTACGAAAAGATTTTATCTCGGGAGATGAAGATAGCACCTAGAACCATGTCGTTCTAGGTGCTATCTTCATCTCCCGAGATAAAATCTTTTGCTTTCGAACAGGATTTCTTCGAATTCTTTCCCTTACTGCTTTGACCACCTTTTTCGTACGAACACTACGTGGACGGCCAGATCTTTTTCTGTCACAAACAAAGGGGGTCTCATTGTACCTATTAATAGCCCGGTACACAAACATTTTACTAATACCAAGCGTATGGTGAGTTTTAAAAATTGCATTTGGCTCCATACCTACTTTGTGTAATGCAATCACAGCGATTCGATTCTCTTTATCACCCCACTCCATTTTAATATTGCAAATTATTGTACAATGTATTGGCGCCAAAATGAGAAAACTCGATGAACATTAATGAACAATCATATAAAAATGACAGATTCCAAATTCAAATGTAATATGTTGTTTATTTTTAATTGTAACAGTATTTATGGCCAGTCTTAGTATATACATATAAGTTCTGGTACAAGTAAGAACTTTGTTTCCTATATGTAGGTAGGTATATAGTAAATATGATTTTTCACATCTTTACCTGTGCATAAGTATAAATTGAAATTATTATTTAACTCAAAACACAGTTCTGCATAGTTTGCTGGTATTATTTCAAGCAACCACTCTCAACGTGGCCTTTAACTCAAACAACAAGAGTCTTTTAATAATAATGATGTCAAATAATGTAAGTATATTCACTGTTGTAGGACATTTACTGTTGTATTTTGTACAATTTAGAAACTGAAAAATTTTTAGAATTTCTGTCGTGACTGTTTAGTTTTTTTACTTGTGGTATCATATTTATAAGCGTGTATTGTGCGCAACAAGGTAGCCTTTAAGCATATGACGCAAAGTAGCTGCGCAGATTTCAATGGCGCTATTTTGTTGCGTAGTTAATAGTCTAATTTACTTACGAAAGTTTTCCGTTTTCCGTATAGTTCCGGTTAGTAGATATACGGGAACACCTTCACCCCATACTATGAGACCCCATTTAAAGCGGACATTGAGACTAAATAATATAAATGGCTGAAACTAAAATCTGGGCGTAAATTACTTGACGGTTATACTATACTATTTCGATACATTCACTATAAAAATCCGAAATTATTGTCTAAAATAACTAGTCAAATATAGTAGATCTAAGGCATGAAAGTAAGTAACGGCACCCGATATATTAATTAATGACACGACGAGTAAACACAGTGAGGACAGCCGGTTCATCTAGATTTAGGATGCAATTGATCGCCCGTGAAGAAATTACATGTATATAAAGCTGTTAATGTTGAGCACTTTTTATTAAAACAAACAAACAGTTTACATACTATTACGAGAACAAACGCAAGTCGACAAAACAAACATCAAGTACAAGTAATGAGAGCAGGCCGCCGACTGGCGGGCGGAACGCGGTCTCTCATGTCGGTAGAGCTTAAAGGAACG
The DNA here is from genome assembly GCA_947507595.1 of Pyralis farinalis. Lineage (NCBI taxonomy): Eukaryota > Metazoa > Arthropoda > Insecta > Lepidoptera > Pyralidae > Pyralis > Pyralis farinalis. The sequence continues at coordinate 16,688,477 of OX382273.1, forward strand.
CAACGCGCATGCGATGCGCGTGCGCGAGTAGGGTGCGAGACGAGGTACGGCTCCGCGACGTGCGCGGACGAGCTGCGCGTTATACATGTAATTATTTTAGTAAACCGCAATCTATGGTAATTCTGCTATTATACTGTCATTATTTTTAATATTGTTAACTCTTCTGAGTAACATATAATATCTTTATTTCTTCATTTGCATTTCGACTTTAGGTGGCATTGCTACAAATTTATCCATAGAACATTCTGTTTGGTTATTTTTATTAACTTACACTAGTTACTTGAAATAACTTAATCCATTTTTGTCCCAATTGAGGGAAAAAGGATTTTGGTTTCGCTATTTAAATAAAAAAATATGTACCGAAATAAATGCATTCCGAAATTGGATAATGTGGACGTATTTACTGCACTATCTTGCTTAGCTTGCTAGCACTTGTCTAAATCATACGGTGGCTGCACCATGTTAGACAAAGCGGATGTTTGTTTGCTACCAGATTGCTATTTTCATATTTTCGATTTTTGGTTTTCCGAGCGATAATTTGAGTACCTATCACGTAAAACTACTAGACTGCTTTTGGTGAAAATTTGTGTTTCGAAGCTAATGAATATTATCTCTGAATATAATTACATATTTTTTCCCATCGAATGCATCCTGTTCCAGCCTGATTGGTTGTTATTAAAAAAAATATTAATAACCGACTTTTATACTATATTGACTGCACTAAATGGCCAACAAAATTTACACTATACATATATAATAAATACATCGTCTTTATTGCACCATATAGAACAATATACATATTAAAATGACAACTTAAACTTAAAGTACAAAAGGCGGTCTTATCGCATAGGGATCTCTTAGGGTAGAGGAAAAAATCGGCCAAGTGCGAGTCGGACTCGCGCACGAAGGGTTCCGTACCATTATCTATAAAAAAGGCAAAAAAATCACGTTTGTTGTATGGGAGCCCCCTTAAATATTTATTTTATTCTATTTTTTAGTATTTGTTGTTATAGCGGCAACAGAAATACATCATCTGTGAAAATTTCAACTGTCTAACTATCACGGTTCATGAGATACAGCCTGGTGACAGACGGACGGACGGACGGACGGACGGACGGACGGACGGACGGACGGACGGACGGACAGCGGAGCCTCAGTAATAGGGTTCCGTTTTACCCTTTGGGTACGGAACCCTAAAAAGAGCTAAATAGGTGGCGCAGCACAAAATTTATTTAGTTGAATAAAATAAATAGTGTATTTATTTTAGTTCGTCGAATTGAAAGGGAGTGTGTTCAAGAAATTCGACAAGAATAATCTGTTCCAAGTGTCCTGTAGCGACGTAAGGGAGCGCCTTCATCTCTCAGTCTTACTGTTCATTGTGGTGCTGCAGACAATGAAAGAATTCGTGTGGCGGGAGGAACGGTTTTGGATTCTCGCACCGGATTGTGTTTTGGTGCTCACTTTTGAAGTCATCATTGACTGGGTGAAGCACGCTTTTATTACCAGGTATTAGTTCAAAATCCTATCTATACCACAAGTAATAATTATTTTCAGTTATTAGATCCTCGTTATTATTTAATGGTAACACTGCACAACAAACGAAAACCGATCAAAGTAGAGATATTCTGAGATTTCCTCAGTACACATCTATGGAACAATTAAAAAAAGTCAGCGTTACAAACATTTGAGAACCGTTTATATACGGGACAAGATTTAGCCTGCAACTTCGCTCGTCTATCCCGATGCCGTAGTATCCCAAATAACTTTGGTAAATATTTTCGTTGCGGGTGTTAACCCTCTTAAAGAACGTTCTTCCAAAATTTAAAAAAATATAGGAACAGTCAGTCGGTCAGTTTCCTTTTAATGATAATCAATTTCTTAAATAAATTATTTTGATTAAGTATGTCTAAACTTACGTTTATTTATTTTGAAAAAAATTCTACATGTTATCCAGCTATGTTAAAGCTTAGAGACAGGATTATGATCTGGTCTATCTATGCATATCTGTTTGCATTTACGTATATTTGCCATAGCATAGCATATTTGCCGTGCAAACTTATGCTTAATTATATATTTTCTATTTCACAGATTTAATGAAATTCCTTACGGCGTGTATAGGGAGTACACGGTTAGCTTGGCGTACGATGTCGCGCAAACCAGGCAGAAATACGCGTTTAGCGATCATTCAGATCTAGTTGCTCGAAGGATGGGCTTCATTCCTTTACCGCTAGGAGTAGTCATCACGAGAGTCCTCGTGCATGCAGTTAAAGTTGACGGGTAAGACATTTAAACCTTTATTTGACTTCACTGGTTAGTGTCTAAAATCGAATCTTGCAAATTATTTTGTAAAAATTATATTTATATATATATATTATACCTGACATACAAGTACTTACAATCGCTTTTATTAATGACAATATTGTATTTGACCATTATGCTGACAAAACGATAGAACCGGAACTAGGAGTGACCAATCGGTCCCGGTTCCACTAAATTCTTGTTTTCGGATTTATATACATATTTATAACTTGCTGGGCGGTAAAGGAAAACATGGAGGAAACCCACAAGTAAAAAAAATATGTATATATTTCTAAAATGTGTGATCTAACCTAGGAAAGGTCTGGTTTTGCCCTTTGGGTTGTGGAGGTCTGACGGTCCTCGGTAAAATCAGTAATTTCGTCAAATCCTTAGGCTTATAGGTAGCGGAACACGACTAATCCTAAGGGATTAGGAAACGGAATAATGCTAAGAAGAATGACAAAACCGTATTTTTTTTGGGCAATCAAATTTAAGGTCCACCATGATGATGATGATCCTTTGTAGGTTGAACTTGACTCCCGCGTTGCAACTACCGCTGCTCACACGGTAGGTAGGTAACCCAGACGGGCTTTATGATGCGGCTTACCTCTATTAAACGTGGTCACTTTAGTAGAAGAATTGGTTTCTTTGCAGTACTTTTCTTTTCGAAAATCTGATTAGGACAAAGAAAATAGTTTAAAAATTCATAGGTATATTTTTTTATTTTCAGATTTGCGGCAATTTTCCTCATATTCATAGCATATTTGTGCCTAATATCTGTAAGAATTTTAGTATCCATTGTTATTCTCGGTAAAGCGTGTGATTTGATTTCCCATCATCAGATGGAGAAAAACGAGAGCTTCCATACCACGCCTAAGAGGTAAGTAACTTAAAAAGAAATCAAGTGTGAGTTGAACTCGCACACCGAAACTGGTCCGTACAGTTCTTGGACAAATAAATTTATTAAGTGTATTCTAACTCTGCTGATTACACAGCAACTCCTTGGGGGCTTACTGGTGACCCCACTCACACGCAGGAACACAACAACACTCTAGGGAGTTGTTATTTGGCTGCGGTTTTCTGCGAGGTGGAGGTACTTCCCCAGACGGGCGGTTTTAATGCGCCCTACCTCTCTTAAAAACATCCAGACCAAGTAAAACAGACATGTTCATGCACACAAATGTTTGCCTTGTGTCGATCGAACCCACGAGCGTTGGTGTCAAAGTCGCGTCATTCACGACTGAACTACCGAGCTCGTCAAAACGGTCGGTTTCATCATCAGTCGAAACCCGTTTTGGAAAGTGTGCCCTTTCTGATCATAACCCACTCAAACCAGAAGGTGCCCGTTGAACCTGACCCAGCCAACCCAATTCAAACCCATTTACAAAAATTTTTTTTTTTGTAAATGGGTTTGATATGGCCTCTAATTCAAACCCATTTACAAAAAAACATTTTTTTTGATATGGTTACACCTGAGATGATCAAACTAAATGGCATTTGCATTCGGGACGCCTTCTGGTTCTATATAGCTTACCTGTAAAAGTGTACCTATCGCAAAATTAGGATTAGGTCAAATGTATCTATATGATGGAATTTTAATTTTAACTGCTTTTAATTGTTGTCTCATTGGCAATTCTGCGTGTTCTTGTATGTATGTAGTTTGCGGGGTAGGCAGAGAGAACCGAGCCCCGTAAGACGCTGTCTTTACACACTTCACTCGCTTCTCTAACATTTATAGCTCTTTTTATGCACGCTCGCCGGTTCCTAGGGTTCCTGACATCACCTGATAAAACAAGACCATTCTTCTTCGGCTCCTACGTTCTTCCACTTTCGCATTGTATATAAACTGTGTGTTTTTAATTAAGCTTATTTTTCTCGTATGGTTATTCTCATTCTTTGTCATGTCTGAACCAACGGAGCATGCCTCGAATTCCCCGAGCTCCCGAATGCGAATAACGGTATACTAGTACTCGTATTTATTGAAGATTACTAATATTTCCTACATAGAATAATAAAACATGTAGAAAAAATGCAGGATGAAAGAATGACGAAAAAGATGTACAATACGAAAATGGAAGGATGTAGAAGACGAGGAAGGTCAAGACCAAATTGGTCGTGTTCTATCAGTAGGTGATGTCAGGAGCCCTAAAAACCGGCGAGCTTGCATGAGAAGAGCAACGAATGTGAAAGAAGCGAGTGAGGTGTATCTGGATCGGGTCACGTGGCGCTCGATTCTCTCTGCCTACTCAATTTAGCATGAAGTTATAGATAGAGGTTATTCTCAGCGTATCGACTTTATTAGACTTGTTAAGTACACGTTTAGTTTACCAACAATTCGTAAATTTTACGCTTATAGATTTGATATATAAATTAAAAAGATAATAGATATACAATTTTTGTTTTTTACTGGATCTTAGGACAACCTTGATATTTGTCCGTGTAAACGACTATAGTTGTGTTTTTACAAATGCATCGCACATACTTGTCGTCTTGATACTGAATTTACTAACATAGTTATACATTTACTTTCAGAGAGCAGAAAGAAGTAGTAAAGGACGCGCATAAAACTCCTGAAGCTGAGGTATTACCACAAAAGAAACCAGTGCAATTGAAATTTATTATTCCCGAAGATGGCATTATGGTATCTATATATATTGTGCATTATCGTTTTATCATTTTACTAATATTTAGTTGAAATTAGATTGCATAAACCTATCCATTCCCTTAAATACTTCCCTGGAATCGCAGAGTACGCGTCCATTTTGATTCCAATAACTGAGGATTACTTTCCTGTCGATGACAAGTGGAGCGATTTTTGAAAGAGGATGTAGACATATCAAAAATGCAACCAAACCTGTTCAATCATTTGTGATTTCTTACTGGTTGCCGATTATTTACATACCTACACACACAATATTAAATTCGTTTCCAGTATAATACTAGGAATACCTTTACTAATATAATACTGGACTGGCCTAGTATCTTCGATTCCTGCGAGAATTCGTTCAGGATTTATAGTCACAGATAGTGTTCAAATTATCATCGACACAGTCGTATATTGGCTGCTGGCGTTCTGGATCGCAATCTTGTCGTAAATAACAGACTACGGGTCGACCCTCTTCGTTTACGTAGAGTTGTCTGTGGTGCAAGACGTAGAATTGTTAAATTATGGAAGCGTAGATCTTCAGGTGAAATATATCATACAGTTTTCTATAATTTTCTCATTATCGTGCAGAAATATGGACTTTTGGTAATGTACAATTTGGTGGTATTAAAATATAACATAAAATAATGTTCCAGAGTGAACCACTAGTCGATGCTTCGGTCGGTGCAGCGGCGATATTTTCAAACAGCGCGATAGACTTGAATGGTGTGTGCTATCTTAATGATAAAATGAATGTACAAGTGAAACAGGAGGCTGGAGATTACTTGGAACCTGAACTGGTAAGGCGAATAATCAATATGTATATTTTAATTTATCCATTATCGATTCTTATATTATATAATCAAAGACTGACTGGTTGGCGGATATATTAAACGAAGGTGGAGCGCCATAGTCGAACCCCGTGCACGTGGTTTGTTCATTGAATACATCGATTAACAACGGGATTAAATACAGTCGAGATGCTCTAAGCTTATGGTATTTTTATTTTGGAGAAAAAATAGTAGTACATTTTAGTTAGTTGTTCAGGATCAGGAGGGCGAAATAGTTCTCATATGTATAATAAAGGTGGGAATCCTTTGAATTCCGGTTTCTGAGCGCCCGGCTATGATTACATTTTCACTAAATCGTCCTGATTACAGAAATAAAATATTCCATTTTGCTTGCACTTTATTTTTAATTATAAAAAGAAATATTTATTTTTTAGAATAATAAATGTGTAAATGTAAAAACTGATAAGCAAATAATAAAAAAGTGCAATTGAAACAAGTAGAAAAAAAAGTTATATACATACAAATTCTTTTAAGTAATCATTTCGTGAAGGGGTGTATTATAGACTGAATCTGAATAAGAAAAAAATATCTCCTAATATAAAACGCAAAAATAATGGTCTCGAATTAACAACATTATTATATCAGCTTATTTCTGATTGTTATATGATAGGTAATGAATATTAATTAGGTACGAAACAGATATACAATGCGAAAGTGGATGGAAGTAGGACTCGAGTAAGGCCAAGACTTACTTACCATGACCAAATTGCTCGTGTTATAGTGAATGTTAAAGATGCTAGTGATGTGTGTGTAAGGACAGAGTCATGTGATGCTCGGTGCTCTCTACCTACCCCGCAAGGGTCTTGGCACTATCAATAATTTAAATCGTACCGTAAAATGTAAAGAAATAGAAAAAGCATTCAGTCATTAAAAATTCAGAGGATTACTGGGGAATTTCTATTAATGTTTTTTTATGGTATTATAGAGGCAATAGCTTTACACTTGCAACGTATTTATATGTGTGTAGATATGGGTGTGTTCCCAGACTTGATGAAATTTAGTAACAGTAGTCAGGGGTAAAGGGCGAGCTGAGGAATTACAGACTCATATCTATACTGCCAGTTTTGAGTAAAATATTTGAAAGGATAATGCTCGATCAATTGCAACTCTTTTTTAAGATCAATGAAATTTTTCATGATGCACAATTCGGGTTTACAGCTGGTAAATCTACTACGGATGCAGAAGTGGCATGGGTTAGGCATATTCTTAACGCAACTTACTTACAACTTAACATGTGAAAATATTGACAAGGTAAATGGTGTTGTGTCCGCTATTTTAAACTCGTTCACATGTAATAATCTTTTCCTAAACATAGCGAGAACGAAATGCATCAAATTTAGTCTTCCAAATGTGACTTCTGCCAATACAGAAGTTCTCAATGGGAATAATAAATTAGAATTTATTACGAGTAATAAACTGTGTTTCTTAGAATTACATATTAGACTCCAAATTACAATGGGGCCCCACATAAATAAACTTGCCGGTAAGCTCAGCTCCGCTGCATATGCTGTTAGGAGGATCAAGTAATTGACAGATGTGGCTACTGCGCGCATAGTCTATTTCACCTACTTTCACAGCATTGTATCGTACACTGTTGTGGGGAACGGCGAAAAGAGCCTTCGCTCTATTTATAACATGGGATCCAGATAATCCCTCAGGGAACCGTTCAAATAAATAAATATCCTCACTGTTACTTCTCAATTTATTTATGAAAACATAGTGTATGTCCGTAAAAAATTTAAAGTCGTTTTCAAACTTCAGCGCAAAATTTAGAAGTAGAAATAAATTGCGTGTGCCAGTACATCGGTACTTTGTAAAAGGGCTTTATATGGAATTGGCAAATATGTTACTGACAAAGATGTCTGGAAATAATTCAGCACAGACGATCTGTCCTTAATAATCTTTAATTTTACCGTTTGATATTATTGTACCAATATGCTTATGTGAATTTTTGTAATATCTAATTAACAATTTTAAAGAGACCTATATTGGCAAGTTTCGGCATTTCTTCTTCACCATTGGTCATTTCCGAAATGCTAGTAGATTATAAAAAAGAAAAGTAAAATAAGAGAAATGAATAAGATACAATAAGACTTTATTTCAAAAAATGTAAGACGTGTCTAAGTGCCCGCGAGGGCTCATTGGCAATTAAAGATTTTTTATCTTTTCTCTTTTAGTGTCACTAAACAAAAACCGGTCGTAGTACACGCTTGAATCTATTTACGTGTACGTTTCTATGAATTTAGTTTGTTCGACATTATTTTGTTAGCAAAAGTCCAGCCATCTACTCGTACCTAGAAAAGTTCAATTTTTATAAAACAGTCGATTTAAAATATAATAAAAAATGCACCTAAAATAAAAAGCAAACTCAGTTACTTCATATCAGATTTAAGTTGTTCTATGCTATGTAATGGTACCAGCAAATCTTATCGATAATAAGATTGCGTAATATTATTCAAAATTGAAATGGTTTAAAATTCCTTAAGATTGATGTATGGTCGAATGCAACTCGTCGAGTTTATGCAATCAAATTAGGGTTACATAAGATGTGGGAATAAACCACGTAAGATATGGCGATGTCTTGGTGAAATTCGAAAATTGAAAATGAATACAAGATCTAAACGATCTGTTGGAAATAATTATAACGAAATAGATGTTTGAGAATCAATGGATTACAAGTGGATCGATGTATCCTTGCCCTAAAAGAGAGCTTTTAGGTGTGACAAGCGAGTCTCGAGAGAGAGTATGAGTCATCATGAGTCTGTGATGATTGCATATCCGTAATTGGTGGACCGTAGGGATTAGGGTTTCATTGACACACACGTCTGCCAGTTGTCTACACAAAGTTATATATACATATATATATTTTATAACACAAGTATCTATACACAATGTTCATAGACACACTCGTATTAGGGTGCTAGGTCACTTCCGGGTCTTGTTTCTTTAAATTCGCGATAGTTTCTGCTAAATAATCGTGAATTAACGAAGTCTGTTAGATAATTAGGATTAGAGAATTTAAGTTGTAAGGTTCCGTATAGAATCCATTGTCGACTAAGTTATAAATAAGTGCTTGTTTTGCATGAGTTTGAATGTTTATGAATAAGGTGGTTGTGTAGTATAAGAACCTCGCGATTTTTGGGTATATAACGCTCTCATTTTATTTTATTTTGAAAGAAAAAAAAAAAAATATTTATATCAGTAAATGTAACATCATGGTGTGCGGTAAAGATTAATTCGTGTTAGACCCCGAGGTTTTGAACATTGATTAATTTTGGTTGGGCGTCCGTGGCGGACTATTCAGGCGGTTATCTGTCCTGAAGTATGTTCTTGCTTGCCAGGCGGATAATCTCTTGAGTAGTATGGTTGGGTACCGTACACTTTACAATAAATGATGAAGTTTCTTAAAGTACTGTAAGGTTGGAAAACCTTAAACACGAGAGCATAAATTGCGCGGTAACGTCCCGCGTAATCAAAAGAAACGCTATAAGCGTCAATAGACTTTGATTTCCGATAAGCCTGTAATCCGTCAGTATATCGAGAAAGTAATTAACATGTCTTAAAAATGTTAAGGCAGTCCGCCGAGTGTATTCAATTCACTCCAATCCAGTCCCATTAATTGGTAAGACCCGATCAGGGTTTAAGAGCTCCTACACAATCAATAAAGCGCACATATAACTTATAATATATAAATTTATACCAATGGACTTGGAAAGAAGGCTTGGAGCAAGTGGCTATTAGTTGCAACAACAAAATATTAAATAAAAGTCGTACGCATCTAAATACATAAATATATAAATACATTGTTTCTTTGCGAAGAAACCAGCTTCAAAGGCCTTAGCTGTGTGTTGGAATAAACCTGGCCAGGGTAAAACAGCCACGATATAAATACTATAATACGTACCACACACATGCAAATAAAGTTCGCTTAATCCCGAGCTTATGGGCGGACTTCCCTTACTAACTCGTATATACGACTCTAGGTACCAAGACATCGAAATATCTTATATTAATATATATACATATCGACAAATCGATATAGAACTGCTAATTCAACTATACACAGGATTGGGAGATAGGGTTTTAGTTAAATATAGGACACATATGACGGTATTAGATAATCTAGGTAGGATTTATCACGAAACACATAAGTAGGGCTTAAAACTGAGGTTAGGTTATCTAGGTAGGTCTTATATTAGACACACGTAGGGCATAAGACAAATAGGTAGGTTATCTAGGTAGGACGTAACATTAAACACATACGTAGATCTTAGAACAAGTACATAAAGGAAATATAGATTAGGCACATAAGTAGGAAAGATAGGATACTAGGTAGGAGGATTCGTAGGACTTAGCAAGGCAGGAACGTTTAGTTCGTTAGGTAAGATAGTAATAACAAAATAGAAATAATATTAGGTAAGGCTCTTCAGTAGCAGTAGGTGTAGTTAGTTAGTTAGGTAGGGCGTAGTGCGGCTTGCTGCTATAAGAAGCTGTTGGTCTCATTACTTAATGGATGGCGTGGCCTTAGTTCAGATCGTCAGGTCGGGTCTCATCGGGGTAGGTAGAGGCAATAGTAATAGGTAGGTAGGGAGGGCACGCTCCAGTCCATTACATCTAGGTAGAGGCAATAGTAATAGGTAGGTAGGGAGGGCACGCTGCGGTCCATTACAGCTACTCGTATTTAAAGTTAAGATTTTTACGTGTTTGGATGTTTTAACAGAAGGCGGTGACTACTTATTATCACTTTATTTACACAATTAATATAGTTATCAAAGAAAACTTGTTTTTTACCCTGAATTTGAAATACTTATATAATTTCAAAATCGCAGAGTCAGTGGGTGAATAAATATATCAAAGAAAGAAGAATATTATTTTTGTTGTTATAGGTTGAAGTAAGTCGCAGTGCTCCTGACATCAAGTCTGCTTCAGCGGCGGCCGCGGCTGCCACGGCGGAAGCAGACGAACGGCCGCATTCTCCTGACACGGACGGCCTCAAACGACGCTCAGAATCCGAGCCAAATTTAGTCAAAGCAGAAGAACATTACGAGGAGACCACGTAACACATCATGTGTTGTTTGGTAAAATAAATATAAGCTAATTTTATTTCTAGTCACTTCTGCTGACTAGATACATGGACTTTAGCCTCTATTGTACAAGTGATGACAAAATACGAGCAACGTATAACCTAGTGTAATCAACAAGCTGTCTGGCTTCAAATCCCTCTAAATATTTTAGATGACATTTTATGAAAATGAATAATCACACAGTTGAAACTTAAGATTAATATAAAAGTTTGACCCTTGCTATAAAAGCTACATACAGCTGAAATTCATGAACAAGTTCTACGATGGGAACTTCACTATTCTACACATGGAGTCATTTCGAAAGATTTCAACATCGTCTGATCTAAACATTAAAAAAACCAATGAAATGCCGTAGACAGTAATAAACACGTTTGCTGCTTGAAGTACTTTGTTCCTGCTTTTAAACAAATACATTTTACGTGTTGGGATACTAGAATTCAAGAGTTTCTACTATCCGTATAGGTATTTCCAGATGTTATACTGGTTTAAAGTTTTAAGCAAAATGGTGCTAGTGGGGTTTGAATTTAGATATGCCTAGACGACTCAAAATTTCCTCTATGTAACAATGTACATAAGTTCTAGTAACTTCTTATGGCTAGTGTTATTTTTTTTGCAAATGTTCAACATATTAAAGTATTTTTATTACCAAATAAAATTTTATATAGTATATATTTTCCTTATTTCATTAAAACGAATAGCGATTAGCGAGTTAGAAACGAAATAGTTTGAATATTATTGCAACTTTTACTAGGTAATCAATTTATTTGTTTCATAAAATATAGTCATAATACTTTATATTCTGATGTTCCTTTTTTCTATCTTCTATTGTTGATTTCAATAAGTATCTAGTGTAGTGTAACATACACAGTGTTGGATGACTAACGATAATTCAGGGCATGCAATTACTTCGAAATTATTAATAAGTCGATACATATTCGATAACGGGAACGTGAACATTTAGACAAATAACTAACGCTTTTTTTAATATTAACATCTAGATTTCAATTGATAATTTTTTTTTTATTTCCGATTACTTTTTTTTTATCCTACTTACGCGAAGATTTTTTATAAATTAAATTAATATATTGTCGCGTAATACTAGTCGCCTATTTCTTTTAAATAAAATCTATTAACTTATTGTTTTTGTTATAAATTGTCTCTAAAATACTCTATAAGTACATCTCATTACATTTTCAGAATTTAGAAGCAAGTCGATGAATAATTTCAGTGTTTCCACCAGTTATTATGTGCTACGTTCAATTACTTGTAATCATATATATTTATTTTCACGGCTTTGTTAAAAAGATACGTTTCAAATTCGTGTTGTTTCGTAGTACAACCCTACTTTGAACGGGGTTTCCATGGTCTAATGTTAAAATAATAAGTAAAAACATGTTCATTTCGGAACTAGCCCTAATCGCGATTAGTTCAATTCGCGTTTCGTTCAATTCGCTTTTGTACCAATTCGCGATTAGTCCAATTCTATTTCTAAATTAGACATTTCAGAATTAAACAAAATCTTAGCAGCTGTTCGCGACATTGAAAACCCATTTCCTAGAGTCTGCAATTTCGTTCATGCGTTGATGTGTCAATTAGTAGCTTCTTCCATACACACACATTTTTAGGTTTATTATCTTTAGATAGAGTCGAAGCCTACTTCACCTGTATGTAGTGAACCCTGCTAATAAACAAACGAGGCTCTAGCATAAGCAATAGTAACCAAAGCAGTTCGACTAGGGAAATACCTTGACATCACAGATGAGCGGGTTTCTTGGTTTACATTTATCAAATATAATTGGAGGAATAAAAAATTGCACTAATCATGAATTGGAACAAACGCGTCTAAAAGGTTCCCAGCTGTTGACATTCGAGCTAACATATTTTTATAAAATCTAGGTACTATCTTTTAAGCGTCTGTCTAATCCTGTTTTAGTCCACTGTAATTATTTTAACGGTCGGAAACAAGCGTACGTCGTGCCTGATGGTAAGCAATTACCTTATTTACAGTTTATGGAAGCTACAATACTAGTGACAATATTAGCGAGTTTGCCGACTGTAATAAGTTAAAGATGTCATTTAAACAATCCAAAATTGTTGCCTTGAAACATTGGTATTCACCAAACATATATGAGAGATCTGTCGCCCTGCGCCAAATATACACATTTACTAGTCTGACCTTTTGTTAATGTTGTATTGTTTCTATTTTTTGAATCTGTATGTTTAGTTCCTTCATATGAAATCGATATAGTGTCTTCGTCGCATTGAAAATAATAATTTGATAATACGAAATTATGTAAATTGGATGGCGTAAATACTTTTATGTACTAGATTTAGCTTCCTATTTAAGACTGATAACATTTTGGGTGCTAAAATGTACACAGTTCCCAAATCGTAAATGACAAATTTATTTATGACGATTAATACAATGGTTGCAACGCTTGGTGTCATTTTATATTCCTGATTTATTTTTATGTTTCGAGTTATAAAAAGAATATGTATTTTATATACAGTTTAAAGCTTAAAGACATTATCTCCATAGCATCCTTAGGTTTTTGACTCTAAATAAGAATCTATCATTAAATTGTTAAGGCATACAAAGCGGTCATTAGAATAGGACTTTGTCATTGAGAGATATTTATAAACATGCGTGTATGCATTGATGTTGTTTAAGCGTTCTACTGAATTTGACATTAAAATCGTATTAGTGTCGGACGGATACGATTAAACTTTTTTATTGAATAAATTATAATTTTTTCGTTAGTTGCATTTTCTTTGTATCCTTGCTATTTCAAATAAAGTCGCATGAGGGAAAAAGAATATAATAGTTTTTGTGAAATCATCGTCAACCAATCATATCTGTGGGTATCATATCGAACAATTCATCGGAACATGACCCTTTGTTTTGGTAAAACAAAAAAAAACATACAAAGGGAGACAATCTCTTCCTGAACACGGGCATAAAACTATGCAAGATCGTCGGCGTCGCCAGTTCTCGTGGCTCATCTCTGAACCGAATTACAAGATCCAAGCAGACGATCGATGATTCTGCCCAAAGGTACTATACTACGATATTCCATATGTCTTATCACGACTTTTTTTTTATGTACGTCGAGTGTCACAAGCATACGGCTTACCGGCGACGGTCACCGCGGCCTATTAACACTTACAACACATTAAGTATCACTCGCGCAGTGCCACTTCTGCTAACACAGCTACTCCTTGGAAGCTTACTGGCGACCTCACTCACTCGCAGGAACACAACAGGAAGTTCCAGGAACTCTCCATGAAGTTATTTAGCTCCAGTTTCTGTGAGGTGGAGGTACTTCGCCATACCAACGGACCGGACGGATGAACCTCGCTTAAAAACTTAGATGCGCCCTACCTCTTTTTGACTTTGTCTAAGTCTTTGAGCCGCGCTGAAGTATTGCTTCGCTCTATTGAACACACCATATTACTTGGTCAGCCCTTTGATGTTCTCATCTAGATCACTACGAAACTAAATTTTGTCGGAGATGGACATTGCATAGTCAAGAACCTTAACATTTGGCGATGGTAAGGGATTATACAATAAATATATATTGAGTTTAAGCACAGACGTGTATCTTGGGTTGTCAAATGGGGTCAAAATAAATCTGCTCCAGTTTAGTATTCAATTACAGACTTGTTCAAGTTTTATTCAGGTATATTGGCACACAGAAAAAAGTGTTCTCGTTGTTGTCGACCACATAGCACTAAATCCATTAACGAATTGAATTGACATGCAGTAGAAGGATGATTTAAGGACAACTCAAAGCGTAGGCACCATCGACAGCGGCTTTCTTGAACAAAAATCTGGCAACCTATTTACATAATAATTCCGACATGTCGTGTTATTATAACTTCGATAGATATAGAACCAAGATTTTGATACCAAAATTTGAAACTCCTTCGCTATATCAAGGCCGAGTACAAGTGGATACCCACATTGACTCACAGTTGCTAAAGCTCTATATTGTGTGTACCTTACAGTGGAAGATCAGTCTACAACTATCATGACTAAAGCCAGGATCGTTAATCAAGTCTTTGGTGTCACAGTAACCGCGTTTATCATCATACTCTTCATCACCTTGAAGGGACTTAGATACCTAAGGGATCGTATTATACGATCCCTTAGGTATCTAAGTCCACTAGTAAACTACTGTACGTATCTACGAGTAAACTACTGTACGTATCTGGTAATGTATGAAAATTGCAAAAACAAACTCGCCCGAATCTACTTCTGTAAGCAATTGTATATTCCTCTCAGGACCCTTAAATGGTACAAATTGGAGTGGTGTAGTACCAGTTTACTAGTGTATTTAATGCGTCGTGTATCAATAGAAGTAGGTATACCATACTGCTTAGGAGATTTAATTTGATAATTCGGAGCATGAACTCATTCATATACAAAGTACGGCCGTTATGGATTAACGTTTCTTAGTAATCTCGAGATGCTAAACCATAAGATTCTAATAAAATATTTACACTCTCTAATGATTAGAGTAGAGTAGTTACTCCGGCATAACAAATGTTCAACGGGAGCCAGGTTAAAGGTGGATCACCGTATACTTACTTATATTAATAAGTAATATAATAACGGATAAGGCTACGGTAACTGCCTACCATCAGTCAGACCATATGGTTGATTGAAATTGTATAAAAAATTAAAAAGACTTCAATTTCGAAACATGACGATGCTTAAATTTTCACTCCATCAAAAGTGGCGTTACCTAAGATGTTTTTATAGTAACCTTTTGATACGTCGCTGGGCGTTATTGTGTCTACTACTCTGTGTAAAAAGTATCGGGAATATGTCAATAAAAAGACCCGCGTAAAAGAGGTCGTTCTAATTTTTTTACTGCATGTTGGTAGCACTGTACTGATTTAGCGCGCAAAATTTGAGCGGGATCTGTCATTTAATTTGTTTTAAACTACACTTTTTGTTGGTCATAGTTTTGAGTCCTCGGCGATTTTTACAATGGAAAATATTGTTGAACAAAGAGTGTGCCTTAAATTTTGTGTTTCAAATGATATTTCATGTGGTGAATCACTAAAAATGTTGCGAAATACCTACGGCGAATCGTGTATATCGAAAACAAGGGCTTATGAATGGTATAAGGCTTTTAAAGAAGGCCGAGAAGTAGTAGTAGACTTGCCTCGTTCTGGTAGACCTTCAACCGCTACGACCAGAGAAAACATCGACAGAATCAAGAAGCTAGTGCTCGAAAATCGACGTATGAGTCTGAGAGAGTTGGCTAGTGAGGTGAACATATCTTTTAAGTCCGTCCACAACATTCTCATTGACATTTTAGGCATGAAACGCGTCGCCGCTCGACTAGTTCCAAAAGAGCTCAATTTTGTTCAAAAAGCGCAGCGAAAGCATGTCGCTGAAGACATGGTTTCCCGAGCTTCTACGGATCCGACCTTTATGAAACGTATAATAACTGGCGACGAGACATGGGTTTATGAGTACGACATGCAAACAAGCCAACAGTCTTCAGAATGGCGTCTCGAAAACGAGCCGAAACCCAAAAAACCGCGGCAAAGTCGCTCCAAAATCAAGGTGATGCTGACAGTTTTTTTTGACTACCGTGGTGTGGTTCACTCCGAATTCCTTCCAGAGGGAGAAACAGTGAATAAAGAATATTATTTAGGCGTCATGAAGCGTTTGCGTGAGAGTATCCGCCGAAAACGTCCAGATTTGTGGCAACACAACTCATGGATGCTGCACCATGATAATGCACCATCACACACAGCCATTATACCTAGTGAAAGAGTTTTTAGCGAAAAATTCAACAAAAGTTCTCGACCAAGCACCGTATTCACCTGATATGGCTCCGTCTGACTTTTTTTTATTTCCCAAGTTAAAATTACCACTTCGAGGAAAACGTTTTGAGTCGATAGAAGCCATAAAAGAAAATTCGCTGAATGAGCTAAAGGCCATACCGCAAATAGCCTATGAAAAATGTATGGAAGACTGGGTGAAGCGGTGGAGATGTTGTATTGCAAGCGATGGGGCCTACTTTGAAGGCGATAAAATAAATTTAGATGAATAATTTGTATTTTTTGTTTTATTGACAAATTCCCGATACTTAGTACACAGAATGTATGTCATTGCTAAAAAAATATGGCTACGCAATCTGTTGGATATTGTATATACTAATATGTTCTGTTCCCCATTTGATTTAGTAGTGCTTTTAGTTTGTGCTTTATGTCCGCTGCTTTTTATCAACTGCGAACCAAACGTGTGTAGGGTTATGATATATGATAAACATATCCGATTGGCCAATAGATGTCGCCAGTTGTCTTAGCTATTGCTTGTGTTAATTGTTTTTGCTTACAGCTTGCTGTGTGTGCCTATTACTATTTATGTCTACGCAACAAATGCAACTCGTCCATAAAGTTACGCGGCTTATAAAGTTGGTTTTCGTATGGTCGTTATGTTATGTTTAGTAGATTTCCTGGTTACTTTGTTTCAACAATTCCTGATATAATAACTTACATATTATTATTATTAAGTGCACAAAAAATCGCTTTTCAGATAATGTACGTAACTATCTGCTGAAGTTCATATGCGAAAATCGGACGTGTGTGCTATTCAGCATTGATATAGTTAGATCTAGCAACTAAACTAATGTATTTACCTAACAGGTTTCGTACATACCCACGTTTAAAAGAATCAAATAGGTATTATAAAAAAGTGTTTTGCTTTGATACTTTGCGGTAGTAATGTTGTCGTAAGAGTTTTTATTTTTATAACAAAATTCAAAGGAAGATGTAATTTTGTTACAAAAGATTAAGCAGCACATAATTACCAAAGTTGCCAGCGTTGATAACTTAATGTCTTGTGAAACTGGTAATCACCATTATAAGCTGATCCTCGCAGCTCCGCCCGCGTCCTGTCAAGTTTTTTTTTAAGTTTTTAGTAGGGGCCTTAAATATTTTTGAAAAAAATTGGTAGGTAGTCTAAATTTGAGTTGTGAATAAGCTCACTCTGTAATAGTTCTTCAAAATACGTTTATTAGTTTTTGTGTACCTAATGCACACAAACCTACAAACAGACAGAACAACTCTTAATTTTAAAGAAAAAGTATGCAGCAAAGAGTTATCTTTATTTTAGTTTTATGTATAGGCAATCGGAGGGTAATGCATAGGTAAATTAATTATTATTTTTGAATAATTTATTTATGTATTATGCTGTGATTGCTTAGAAGTGCGCGCGCATATGGTGCACAAAGAAACGTAATTGTTGCATGCATTTTCTCAAAATTAAGAGCTTGTTTTACGACTGATGTATTATATTTGGCAGTGTTTCTTTTTCTACGGAATAACGGACAAGATACATTAGTTTTGCCTTACAAAAATACGTTGAGTAATAATAGAAGATTTTTAAAACCCTAGAAGTGTTCCTGTAAGTTAGTGAGATTATCACGATACTGTGGAAGTTTAAAAAAAAAATTACGTCCCTTGAAATGGGAATCATTTGTAATTTTTCCATAGACAAAAAGCTTCCTTGTTAGTTTCATTGTTGACGGAAAATCTTGCACATTGTATCTTGTACATGGTCACTTTCGTGACATTAGGTATAATTTCGGAAAGACAATGCAGTCAAACTAAGCAGCAAAGAATATACAATTATTTGAAGATAAATTGTGCGTTTTTAACACTGAGAAACTGGATGGAGCACAAACAATGTTAAAATAAGAACCACACTCAATGTTGTGTGCCAATATTCATTTGTCTCTAAATTTAACTATTGGTTCCATGTTGCTGCCAACTATATTTCGAAATTTTTACAGAGAATTTGCTGTTTCGTCCGGCTAAATGTCTTCTTGATAAGTAGATAATAAGTATGTACGTATAATTAGGAAGTAATATGACACTTTCTTTCCCGTAGTTGTGAATTAGTGTGTCACCACAATGGGAAATGACACTTCTAGTATAGTCAAGTGTCTTTACTGAGCTAGTTTGATGATAAACGGCAGATTTACATATATTGCATTCCTCGACAAAGTGCCCGAAGGCTACCATAATTAAATAATTCTTGGTTAAGCTATGCTCAAAAGTTGCTCGCTTCTTGGTCTTTGTGGGATATGAGTGGGTATACTTATATAATGATATTTATATAAGTACTGTGTAGGAATTTGAGAAAATAAAATTTAAACTCAATTTTCAACAATTTGTATTTGCTGCACCTTAGGTGGATTCATATTAAATAAAAATTTCTTTTTCTCTTATATACACAATAAATCCAAATTTTGTCAGAGTGTATTTACAAATATATTAAATTGAATTTAGTAAAAATTAGTGAGATTTAACAATACCTATGCACTTAAAATCTATCCATATATTAGAACATCAACAACATCTTTCACACGGGTGAAATACAAAGACAGCTTAATTAACATACTTACAAAAATTCGTAAAGATTTAACACCCATTCATTAGGTATCACGTTAACACCATGAATAGTAATCGTTTTCAGAAAATTCGCTAATTTCTAGTTTACAGTGTCAAGTGTAATAATATATGTACGATGCATACTATTGTAACACAGGGGTTTCGCGTAACAGAGGTTGTTAACAATGTAAAATCGCCGTACCACCCGACGCGTCCGGCGCCTAGTAGTCGCGAGGACACGCGACCGCCTACTTCGAGCCTTGCGACCTCGCGACTCGGGGCCACGCGACCGCGCGACTACAGGCCACGCGACCGACAATCGGCAAGTCGCAGCTCGTAATCTACTACAAACACCGTATATCAATAACGTTAACGCGATGCAACATTTCGTAAAATGGGTAAGAATTTAGTCTTTTCCGTTTCAATTGTCACTTTTTGACTAAAATGAATACGCTTCATTAAATACCTATCTACGCTAGCCTTGTCTATTGGAGACTTTGTCTCTCCTATAACAGTAAACATTGTAAACTCGTACACAGTTTTCTCATATGTATAATACGCAAACGTGTGATCGCACGAATACAACGTGCTAATACAGTTGACTACTATTATGTGGTTGGTATAATTACATACGCGATCGCTTCTGTTCGGTGGTTGCTATGGTAGTCGCCGAGCAACTGGGAACAGTTACTAGCATTAAGTGTGGAGACAAGGACATCTAACATTTGTACCTTTGCATTTGTGCACAACAATATTTGAAAGAGACCGCGTGACTAAGGGATATAAATTCAAATTTGTAAATTTATCTTCTTGAGCCAACTACGGTTTAGATGTAAGAGTTATTAATATGTATTATTGTCAGATATACTAAATTCATAATGACCAACATTACTGAAAGGCCCACCCTGTTGTGTATAATTACTGCATGCTCGGTGATGTGAATTTATGTATTTATTTGTAAGTAACTGTTGCGATTTTACTACAATTCTGAAATAATTACTTAATCTAAAGTAAACATGCGTAAAAATGATTAAACACATGAAACTAGTGATTTACAATGACAGGCATTACAGAAGGCAATTAATAACATTACTATAAATGAAACCAGAACGATATTAATTTGTGCTCCGAATTGTACAAACATACGAGTAAATCACACAGTCATGTGAACTGTCTATGATGAATATCTACATTGTAAACAAGTTTGATTGAAATGGTGGGGACTCTTTCACAATATGTGGTGGGGCACCAAACGACGAAATATTGATGCTCTCGTATTCTCACAATTGTGAAAGATGCGCGCTACACCAGTGACTGGCCACATTTATTACTTCGAACATCAATTGCGCATCATATAATCACAGTAACTGAAACTACGCTTTAGAAACGAATCTTATACATAATTATATCTATACAAAAACTTATGAGTATTATAAATTAGGGGCCTTCGCTATAGGTACTCGAAATAATTAATAATGATTAAGAGATCATATTTACTGTCATACACTATGTACTAGATTAGTTTAATAATACGTAAATTATAAAAATATATGCCACTGAGAAAGAAGTGAACATTAGAATAACAAGTGCGACAATGCAGAGAAAAGTAAGTCAGTACAGGGATACATGGAATTCAAATTAGATATCCACTACCTACGGCAGTATGAAGGAACCGCATATACGGGACAAGATCTAAAAGAAGCAGAATTGAGCAAATTTTGTTAAAATAAAACATTTGAGCATGAAAGACAATGACAGCAGCTGTCGAAAATTAAAGGATTATCGTATTATAAAATGAGATATATGGAAAGATATCTAAATAAACGATAGCCGACATTCTCACGTTCATAATAATATTATTATCTTCGACTAGAAATATAATAAATCAAAATAATAATAGTTATCACTTAATTAACAGTCGTGTTACACTTAGTACGTATTAAATTAAAATTGCAGTGGCACATTTTAAAGTTAAATTAATGGCACAGTTTCACGTTAGTTTTGTAAAATATTAGAATAGATATATCTACCTACAATAGTTAAGTAGGCAATCGTGGCCAAAGAAGGCGTACCATCCGTCATCTACTAGTTATTAGTAAAAAATTGGTAAACGTTCGCCTCCTAGTAACTGCGGTTAGGCTCATTTTGTATCACTTTCATTACGATCACTTTAAAATGCACTCACGTTAGAACGCATGAATATACGTCACCATTCTGAAAGATATATTTATGCTTAGCTACGGACATGAAGCAGAAAGATATGTGTTCACACGTCGAGGACGACAGCGTCGCAAACTTAATAAATTGCTGCTGCAGGCGACAGAGCGCGCGGTCTGCTAACACCCTCGGTTTACAGTCACACAAACGTATCCTCGCCGCGGGTGTGCTAACTTAGGCCACATCGCATCGTATCTACGTTTGATCCCAGTCAAGTTCATTCAATTAACCTATCTATCTAAATAAATACATTCACTTCATCTCCTAATGCAGTCATTACAAATAGGTCCGTATAAAAAGATATATATTATATAAATTTTAGTGAATTTACAAAATGTAGAGTTAATAAAGCTTCGTCAAAGACCATTCATTTACCACTAAGCGATGAAATTATTTGATAACTTCAACGTGAAATATATAAAGTCCATTTAATCGGAGTCGTCCGAGTCGGTGGTCGCGGGCGCGCCGCCGCCGGAGCGTGCGGGCGAGGGCGCGGTCGCGAACGCGGCCGGCTGCTAGAGCGAACCGTGCGGGTGCGGCTCGTGGTGGTGCGCCGGCCCGCCGCCGCCTCCGCCTCGTTCCCGCTTCAGCCGTTGTTTTAAGTGAACTTTTGCGTGCCGCTTTTTTTCATCTGACCTCGCAAACTTACGTCCACATACATCACACGCGAACGGTTTTTCCCCCGTGTGCGTTCGTACGTGAGTCGTCAGATGATCCGACCTGCTGAATGATCGCATGCAGATACGACACTGAAACGGTTTTTGTCCTGTGTGGATACGAATATGCCGCGTTAGTTCATCTGATCTTGAAAATCTACGATCGCAGCCGTCTACGGGGCATGCATACGGTCTTTCGTGCACGGGTGTTTTGCTCGGCCTGTTCGGGTATTTGCGTGGTTTCACAGCCACGAGTCTCAGTGGTTGAGTGCTCTGCTGGTATACCTGCGACAGGATTTCGTGACCTTTACTCGTGGAAGGATTGTATTCTGCGAGTTGTACAGGTCGGTTTTCTGCCGGATTCGGGTAGGGTTCCCGTTTAGGTAACCCCGAGGGCCCGGGTGTCGGCTGAGGTGCACTGGCGTATTCTTGTGTTTCCCACGAGTGTTGTGGCTGCGGCTGTGGCGGCGGTCGGTATTCGCAGTGCTGCGGCGCGGGGCAGGTCTGCGGCTGCGGGCAGTAGGAGGGCTGGCACTCCGGTGGGAGTAGTTCGACGCGCTCTTCGTAGTCTTGCTGGAAGTATTTGTCGACGCTGCCCGGGCCGGGACCTGGCGGAATGAGCCACTGGAGCGGCGGCGACGGCGCGCGCTTGCCGTTACTACTGGTTGGAGGGCCGTACAGAGAAGCGCTCGCGCTCGACGCATTGCTGGCGTCCTCTGCACGAGCACCCGGCGACAACGATGACTCGTGCTTATGTCGCCTTGGGGAACACCCCAGGGACAATTCGTCGCCTGGTAATGTACCTGTAACAAACAAACATACACCATATTATATCCACATAACATAACTTTGTTTCTCTCACTTTGTTATCTTTTCATTGCTAAATCCTTAAACAGATCGTAAATAATTTTGGTACCTATAGAGGTAGCTTGAGGCCTGACATAAACTTTTCATTATCCTCTAGGATCTATGTGGACGAAGCCGCGGATATAACCAAGTATATCGTAATAAATTTGAGACGTAGGTTGTTCACCATCTTTAATTATTGCCAAAGCTACCTGTACCTGGGGCACTCTACATCTTAACAAACGTCGAAGTAGAGGTACGGTACATATGTACATCTACATTTGGTAAGCGACCTGACAGGAGACGCTTTTATACATTACAGAAGACTGCACTCAAATAAATTGGTTTGTATTCTTGAGTGTGAGTTAGGTTATCAGTGAACTTCTGAGGATTCTGGGTGAATTATTTTTATACTCTGATACTCTTTATGTTGGAAGCATCCCCAGGGTATATGAGAATCGCTTCACGTCAGGCAGACTGTTTGTTTTTTCTAATAAGTTTAAAATTATATGTATGTATGTAAATGCCTTATAAAGAAGAAAGCGCTGAATTGGATCCGTAGTCCAATAGTAGAGAATCAAATATTATTGCCGGGAAAATAGTTCGACTCTCGGGTTACCGTACTTAGTATTCAGGACTTATATTGGCTTGTCAATGCGTCGAAAGGTCTCATAACATATTAGGTATTTTTGTGTTGTATGCTATTTTCGAATTTCATAGATATAATCAAAACTTACGGTGCACGGCGGGCTATTGACTAGCCATGATTACATTGACACAAGATTGTTGAATCAGATTCTTTCTCAATAGAAACACTAGTGCATGACGATATGTGTTTGTCTTCCTTTGTGTGTTTCCTATATATTGTGAGTATATATTTAAAAATGTATTTTTTCATTTACGTATAAAATTATCTGTCGTCTAGTACCTATCTACATATACTACAAGATAATAGATACTTCATTCGGTATTAAACTAGGCTGTGTGTAATTTGTCCTGAAATATTTATTATATATATATGTATCTAACTTATTACAGACATACATTACATAATTAATGAAACAACCGATAGTTACCCATTTCTTACCTGCAACATAATAGTTACTCAGGTTTTAATATTTTTCTTAACGACAAGTAAACAAGATTGGTAATATGGCGGGGTATCTAACTTCATTGAATAAGGTAAAATTTCTTTTCTAAAGTTTATGAAACATTCCATTGTATATATGTGTCTTGGACTTGGGTTTAGAGATGAGGTTGAGTTATCTGCTCTCAACTGATTGCTATAAGTGTTAATTATGGGCTTGCCCAGCTTGCCTAGCTTTAGAGGAAAAACATTACACGTGGAGAACTTAACCAGTTAGCTTACTAGGCTTTGGCTAAAGAGCGGTAGAGCACAGCGATATTAACGCTAAGAGCACCCATTAGCAATAAATAATAGCCCTGGAGGGTTGTTGCGAGTGAGGTTATCAGTAACTTATTGAAAAGGGCTGCTAACACGGGAGCAATATTTATTGAATTGTAAGCAGTTTCACAATTGAATTGCATATTTGCCATCCGCTCTGCTTTAAAAAGGTAGATATACTGAATGTACATTCAGTAATTTCAATTATGTGCTAGGTCTTATACATGTATTCGATATTTGTGTCGAGCCGGAAGCCAGCGGAGGTCCTGGCTTGATAAGCAGCGACGGATGTTGATAGCTGTATCGTAATTAGGTTCATATCTGGACGAGTGCTCATCGGCTATTGCGGCCGTCGTCTATTGAGCGGATTGTGGATGTTGATTTTTCATAACACTACGTTCAAAACAAGTGTACAGCCTTCTAGATAGTAAGCATTACCGTAGCCTTTAGACGCTTACATGGAACACCAGGGGCATTACTTGGAAACCCTGTAAAAACTCGTTCTAACGTTTTTGAAGAACCGCGTGTTGTAGTTCGATTTGTCACTTTAAGGCATTAATGATTTAAATAGATCTCATTAGAATTACTCATGTCATATATCAATTGAAAACATATGTTACGATTTCTATATGTTTTTAAAGATTTTAAATTGCATTGATAAGCACAAACGAAATATATGAAAATAAAATTTACCATGTTTTTGAAAAAGTGTTAAATATTTATAGATATTAATTATGCTTTTAAATTTGAACTTTAATTGTTTTAAATATATAGGTAGATACATAATTACAAAAAGTGACTTGCAGAAATCACTGTTAAGTATAATTATATATAGCATACAGAGGAAGCAGATTTTGATTAGACTTCTTTATTCATTGTTTATGTCATTGCAGGAGTATTAAGGACGTTGCATGATTTTAAGAGTTATTGCCTAAACAAAATAGTTATTAAAATGCGCTTATACATAAGTATACAACTATCATATTATTTAGATACGTCAATAAATTCCGCGTTATAATATTGCGTTCGGATAAGAGATTTAATAATTGAACTCTACCTTATTCTATCTTCACTGTAGATTCTACAGTAACTCTACCATTTTATGCCTGTCGTGAAAAATATTAATTGTACTACTAAACAAATGTAAAGTGACATAAAGCCTCTAACGTAATATATTTATGCCTTTTAATTATAATACATGGTATTATGGTACGAAATCAATATAAATATTTAACGATACGCGCTCTAAAATAATTAAGTTGTACTTGATCAGATCACTTTAAAACTCAAAGCATTTGCAGCGAAATCATTAGAAATATTTACCCCTCTGGAATCATGTAGTCAATAGCAGTAGGCATATCACATTTAACTTTTACTGCTCAAGTAACACTGACACTTAACCGACATGTTTGTCCATGCCGGCTAGCGACCGTCGGCAGACTCACTACGTAGCTGAAAGCTCTATTCAGCTTCTGTATCGATCCGTCCACGTGACGCGGACGGCGAACTTTCCATTTCACTTTAACAACAGACACTGAAACTTTTAACTACTATGTTAAAAACCCCTTTTCTTGAAATTGGGTGGAGAGTACGTAAAAACAAGCACACTTTTAATCGCGAAATACATGGTACGACACGCGGCTATCGGTGTGGAACCCGTTGTTTATTTACAATATAGAACCGGCGGGCGGGGATGACGTGGTCTCACGAAATGCTAACAGTTTGCGTTCTACGGGGCGATGGCCAGAGCTCGTGCGCACCTGATATAGGTGGTGGTTCCAGCAGGCTCGGGAAGAAAGCGGGCAGGTCTGATGTGGTGACGGGCGTGTTGAGGTCCGCCGGCATGCCACCCGAGGTGAGCGCCGGCGCCGGCTTCAGCGCGCAGTCGAATCCTAGCGCACCCACGTCTGCCAGGGAGAGCAGGTGCGGGCCGGCCGGGGGCTCCGAATCAGTGCCCATGCCGTCCGGCACCACCTGCTCTTCGGCCCAAGAGCCGAACGGAATAACGAACAACGCCAGCGTGAAAACGGCCTCTCGCGTGGCCGATGCGAAGGGGACTGGCGCCGCGCGACCCCGCATCGCAGTTTTATCAATGGAGCCGCAGTCCCATATTCGGTAGCGGCGCGCGCATGTTCGCCAATCGCGTTGCGAGTTGCCCCCCTCCGAGACTGACGTCACCGCCCGTCGCCGCCCACCGCCCGCGCCGCCCCGCGGCAGCCCGCCGCCCCACGGGTACACAGCTAGCCGCCGCGCCGCGAAGCCTCCGTCTCCATACTTCGCCGTTCCTCGACTGTTTCATTCAATTATGCGAGTGTAGAGTTCTGTGCCGCTCTATGCGATTAGTTATTATTAAAATTTTGCCATTTTTTTTTGTTTGGATTTTTTTAAAGTTTTTACGCATTTGCACGTTTGTTATCTGTATCTGTAGTAGGTTGGTAATTTGACTTTTGAATGATTTCGGAACATTGCAATTTCAGAATTTTCTTTATCAATTTTACGCTATTAGATGCTTCGTTGAGATATTTACTATATAAAAAGTTTTTATAAAATTAATAAGCGAAAATATCTACAATGTAACCATTTAATTATTTTAAAAAGTAATTGGATGACAATATACATATAAAAATAGTAATTAGATAATGAATCAAATGCTGATAATTACTCTCTACTACTAGCCTACCTATCTAGGACTATGGTGGGATTATTTATATACCTATATATGTATGTATATCTTCACGCCAGATCCCTTGCGGGGTAGATAGAGAGAGCCGAGCGGCATAAGATGCCGTCCTTACACACCTCACTCCCTTCTTTAACATTTGTAGTTCTTTTCATGCACGCTCACCGGTTCCTAGGGCTCCTGACACCATCTTCTGATAAAACAAAACCAACTTGGACATGGTAGGGTTTTAAAAACAATTGTATTGTTATATGGTATATTCTGACAGTGAAGGATTTCGTTACATGCGTGGAATAAAATCCTTCAGTGAGAGCATTATAGTTCTATGAATAGTTATATTATACAACAAATACCGAAATACGAACGCAGTAGGTAGGTACTGTACTTGTACAAGTACTTGACATCTAACAGAGTCACTACCGCTAATGTTAAGGCTCACACACATTGCTTAAACATTAGGTTACATCACGTTTCCGTTCCGTTTTCATTTTCTTTCATTGAGAAAATGTTAAGAAGTGGTTTTTAAAGTTTTAAAATGTCACCTAGTATAAAATTTGAACTAATTGGAGCTCACAAATTTTCTAATCTCATATTTGGAGCCAGCAGTAGAGTCGAGATAAAAATAGAAAACATTCATGTAAAGACCTTTAATATTAATATGAAGCCTACTTAAAATCCTGGTAGTATTATTTCTACGGAATATTGCTATTGCATTGCATATCGGTCAAATAAAACTTCATTTCCCTGTCTCTATGGCACACGGGTCTTCAATCAAAGGCGACTGGAATATAGTTATTTTCTGACGCTCTGCTCAATTACAGTAATTTATAAGCTGTCCAGAAATAACCCGACTTCTAACATAATTTACCAACTTTTCTTCAATTTTATGGATTTTCATCGTGATTAAATTGTTAGTTAAACAATAATTATGTAAGTATTTTTGGCGATTATATTTCTAGCCTAAAGACTTTCAGACACTTAGGCGAGTGCTTACACATTTTTTAATAGTTTATTGATTATTAGACCTTGGTACAGGTATCAAAAATAAAATGACACATGTATATGTCACTGTAATTTATGTTTTACTAAAAATTCAATTTTTACAAGTGCATCATAGTTTGCCTCGTGTTTTTTTTTAAGTAAAGTGATAGCAATGTCTTGAGAATGTCCAACTATTTAATCACACTGTAGTATTAAAGTCCGATAAATATGTATAAGACATTTAAATACCTTGACGCTATAGAGTTTATTAAAAAACAGGAAAAAATCATTAGTATACTGTCAGTTTGTCTTAAATCATTATTTATCACGTATTATTATTATACATCCATGATATATATCTGCACACAAATAAAACTGACTTACTTAGTTGCATGAAGTTTCCTTATTTGGCTTGTTAGCGTAGGCATTAATTAAAATATATTGAGATATATAAAACGTACACTTGATTTTTTATAAATATGTATTGCTTTGTTACCTTTTAATATCAGTCATTAATATGAAGGAATTAGCCTATGGAGAACCTATAACGCCGATATTACGTAGTAACTCAATTCACCGCTGCGAGACGGGGCGTAAAGTATAGCGCGCAGCTTTTATTAGCTACATCGTGGTTCAACATCGTGGCACTTGTCGACTTATTGGTCAAAATATTCTCCCATTGATCCGTAGGCGCGAAACGTTGAGATAAAAGCACTAAAACACAACATCTATGTGAGCGCGGGGCGCCTTCATGCACTTACGTTCGACTGCGCTTTACTTCTGAATAATTGCTAGGGTAGCAGGGGGTAGAAACGAACAGTTTCACATTAGGCGGATCATACGCTTGATTACCATCCGGTGAAGTATAAATACAAGGGATTTATTATTTACATCAACTATCTACAACAAAATTAATTCACTTTTGCCGATCTATCATCAGCCTAAATCTAAGTGTAAAAAAACAATATCAAACTGGCTTCAAACTTTAACATATGTATCTACCGAAAACCTAATCACAATTCCTGCTTAATCATTCAGCCATTCAAAAAGTAACTTCAAAACACAATCATACAATCCCTTAACTTAAAATGTTAAAATGATAATTAAAATAAAATTCAATGATTGAAAATACAAAATTCTTAGCAAAACAAAAACTATATTATCACATTAGATACTTACAAAAACATATTCTTAGCAATAGGCTTTCTTGCTTCTGGAAGCATTGGTGTAAGCTGTTATTGAAACCTTTACTCAATATTTTGTAACGCTCTATTTGTTCTCTTTTTTGTTTTATTTTTTATTATTTGTATTTTTCTGTTTTAAAATCCTTCACTGAAACAGAGTGATCTCAATACAAAAAGTAACTATATCCAGCTGACCCTTCCCCGTGGATGGATGGATATGGATAATGGATCTGGTGACCTATATATAGTACAGGTATTGCATACCTTTTTTAGGCACCAGTTCCTCACACTTGAGGTTCATTTCTTGGCAATGTTATGTTTGTTTATTATGTATTTAACCTGTGTGTGATGGAAAAATAAATATATATTCTATTCTATTCTATTCTATCAACTTAATAAGCCGGTATCAGCAATTTGTAAAAACCTTTCTGTTTGCTTCTCGTATTGGTAAAATCATAATTTTATAGATGATTAAAATATAAATTAGAATGACGAAACAGATATACAATGCGAAAGTGGAAGGATATAGGTGCCAAAGAAGACTGAGTTTAACCTACCATGACCAAATTAGTCGTGTTTTATTAGAAGGTGATGTCACGAGCCCCAGGAACCGACACAAAGCACGACCCTTTCAAATGCTTACTCAAGCTCCACAAAACTGCAGAAAACCTTCTGGTTCAAAGCCAGATGCTTCTCTACGATGTTGCGGAGTGAAAAAGCTTGATACGTATGTACTAAGGATGTAGTACATCCTCTATCTGTGCTTCCCAAAGCATTCCATCCGATTTCACCTTCATTCTCCTTTCAATGATTTTTCCATACACTTTAGCTGCTAAGCTGATCAAACTAATGGCCCTATAGTTGGCGCAGTCCATACGTGAGCCCCTGCCTTTAAACAAGGGCACGATGACTGCGTGTCTCCAATCGTTCGGGACCCTTCCGGTTCTGTAGAATAATTTGCTCAAAAACCAGAAGGCGTCCCTAACGTAGGTACCACCTAGTTTGATAACCTCAGCTGACCGCTGACTTTCCATTTTTCTTCATATCGACCATTCAATCTCATCCATGGTAATGTCTTCATAGTACACCGGCACTGCCGAGTCAGTCACAGACTCATTTACAATGCCAGCGTCCTATACATAATCATACATTTCCCTACAATATTCACACCACCGTTCTAACACTTCCTGAGTGTTAGGAAGAATGCCACTAGCTTTATATTTTATGTTGTCCGTTCTGGATGCTGACGAACCACTCCCGGACTTCTTTACCTCCTCCAGAAGAGTTTGGTATTTGCCTAGAAATTTTTCGTCAGCCTCTTTTCCTCATTCATAAGTAGTGTTTCACACTTCGCTTTCACTAAAGTTTATATAGGTATATACGGGAAAAATGGGCAAATTCCTTTAGATAATTGTATCTGATACTTAATGTAGAGGAATCGGTATGAAAATCAACAGGGTTACATTGTCATCGTTTTAGAATCTATAAAATAAAAGAAATGATTATTAAAATTGCGATTCGTAGCAGGTAATATATATGTAAAGACAGTACAACGGTTACAAGCGAATTTCGTTTTTACAGACGTATGGAATTAGTTAACACAAAATGATTTTTAATACCTAACTGAAAAATTTAATTCAATTTGTTAATTGACAGAACAAGATTCAGAAGAGAACAAAACTTCAGTTTTTTTGTGACGCTTGGTTCTGAGAGATGAGTGACGCTTGGTACTCTGTCTGTCCGGAAAGGACTTGGTGTGAAGTATATATACCTATAGACAGATAGGTAGTTAGGTAGAGATAATCGCTACATGACTTTTTTGACCTAGGCTTTTTTTTTTTAATAATGGCAAGCCTATTTCAGTGGTACTATATAATATATAGTTCCACTGAAACAGGCTTGCCATTATTTAATCCTTATCTATTGATCATATTGTGATCAATAGATAATGAATTATAGGTGTTTTTTAGAGTGTTGTATTTTTTCAAATTATATATTTTGGTAACTGTATGTATATTTATGTAACAGGTAAGATTTTAAGTTTAGATTTGGGATTGGCCTTTTTTGCACTTAGCAATTCAACAGCAATGTATACCTACTTCGAAGCATTCTTTCGTTGGTATGCACAAACAACTACTCATTGAAATGAACATTACGTATACGTGTACTACAGGTTATAAGTGCGTATATATCAGCAAAAGAGTACTAAATGTTTATCGCCTGCTCTGTTCACCTTGATATTGGCCGTGGTGACGGTGCCACCCACTCTCGCCGACTAGCCTATGCCGCGCTGCCCAGAAACCAGGTAAATTATTAAGATACACATTTTTAACGCTCATTTGCATGTGATAATGATTATATTAATGTGAGTTTTACTTTAACAACGTCTAATAAGTAATTTATCTGTCCATGTCTTCACGCGAAGTCCCTTGCGGGAAGTCTATTACCGCCGTCACTTTATTAATTTATTTTCATTTTCCCACTATGATGCTTACATCATACACAAATCATACAAGTAATTACTTATAATTACTTGACTTGATAAGCAAAGAGTTACTTCAACGTATGAGTACTTGTAACACCGGACATCTGGACATCACGCATTGTTGTGCAGCTTTATTTAAAATAATCATGCCGCAGTCTCTTGGGAAAATCTTGCCACCGTTTTAATTTCACATCCTAAGCATTTGTGAAAGAAAATCTTTCCCGAACCACACAGTACGTAACCATACATATCTTTCAATACGTATAATTCATATTATATTATTCAGATTCAATTTAAAAACTCTCATTTACTCGGAATCCTACTATGTCGTTTGGACTTTATACCCTATTGTTTTACTCTACAAGCTTAAGGACTTGGGAATTACCTTTTCATTAGAGTTTACCGTCACCTGGATTCATTAGAGATTCTCCCAGCAGATCAATTAAAAAAAGTGCGTGTTATCTTCTTAAAAGTCAACCTGCCTAATTAGTCAACTAACATGACCCACAATAATCATACAATTTATTTATTAGAATCAATTAATAGATACTAACAAGTGAATGAATAAAGAAGAGTCCCATGGCGCTCGGTTTCCTTGCCTATCCGGCAAAAGACTTGGCCTGAAGTTATAGATGAATAACAAGTTAATTTTTGTGATTATTACGCACATATAAATATTTATTATTTTACGAAAGATAATATTGCAGATACGCGTATGAGTGTATTTAGTTCATAAAATGTTTAATTGTGTTTTTCAGCTGCAGTAGAAAATAGAAAGTTAAGAATGTATAGGTATTGTACCACTTAACCGTGGTTAATAATGTTTTAACTAATTTCTTTCTTTTTTCTTCTAAAACACTACGGCATTTAAACGAAATACATATTCATGTATGTGTATATATATTATACATACAATATTAATTATCTAAATACATTTACAAACTGTTTTAAAAAATACCCTACCCTACCCTCTACCCTACCAATACTATACCACCCAACTTATCACAATGCGGGCCGCGTCCAGAAGAATCGAATATATATAAATTATATTGTTGTACTATATCTCTCTAATGAAGGGTATTAATCCCGGTCATTTGATAGGTCAGGCGTGCGTGGGGATATGGATCCAACTCGTAGGGGCCCCGTTGAAAGATTAATGTAATGTAGTATATACGCTGTGCTTTTGCTGTGGCGACGACTTGACAGGCTAAAAAAGGATTATCGTCAATGCTGTGGCACCTGATTTTATGTCGACGATTTGGCATGTAGTTACCGCTAGATAAGTTTGACAACAAGTAATCATCTGTCTTTCAAAGATATAATAGTTGAATGCCAGTGATAGATACCATTTTAATAGAATGTATTTACATTTTTTTCCTTTACGTATAATAAAAGTACAATTATTTGTCGTTCGTAATAGTATATGAGTTCTCGAAACCGGGAAGTTACCTATTGATGTATGAGTGAGTACATAGGTTAGCAAGAAGACATATCAGGTAAGGCCGACTACACAATATGGCACCGTACATTATTTTAATAACTTTCAGCATTCACCGACGAATTTTCGCACAGAGAAAAACACTGCAATCAATAGTGTGCATATATAGTAGTAGTTAACAGTACTATTTAAATTATATGTAAAGTTGGATTACGCCATCTAGTGCAAATTTTGGAATAAAATATAAATAATAAATTAATATTGTAAATATTGTCGGACAAATTACACAGCGCCATCTAGCCCCAAAGTAAGCGAAGCTTGTGTTACTAAACATACTTGGGTACTAAACAACTGATAAACATACGTAATTTTTTTTTTTGTAAATACACACTTATTATACATAGAAAATACCCAGACCAAGACAAACAGACATGTTCATGCACAGAAATGTTTGTACTGTGTGGGAATCGAACCCACAAGCGTTGGTGTCAAAGTAGCGTAACAACGCGTTTCACCACTGCGCCACCGAGCTCGTCAGGAATTAAAGCTAAAATAATTAAATTTGATTGTATACAACGATAATTGATGCTGAATGCCGCTTTTCAATTTTGGTCCAGTAATAGTATTGCATATTTGCAGCCCATCAACTGCTTTCTTCTGGACGACATTAACACGAACATTTTCAGCAAGTTTAACAGAAAGATACATATACATCATACATGAACACTTCAAAAGTTTTTACGACCAACTTTAATTTCATTCTTCATTCAGCACCTAATTTAATAAAGTAGCTTAACTCGAAATATGCGTGAAATGAATATTTACAACAAATAGGAAACTGTCCACTTTACTGTTACAACTGTTATAGTTTTTTGTTGCTGCAAAATTTTCATCATTCAAAATGTAGAAGAACTAAGCTAAAGATCATGATGGTGTAAAGTGCAGCCTACTTTATGGATTTGTTGAGTGAGCTGACGATACGCTGCGAGTACTACTGCGAAGGAAGTAAACGGTCGACTAGGCGCAGGCGTCAGGACAATGGCCGCTGAACGGCATGCGGTTCGGGCTCGGAGCGGTGCGTGGTGGCTGCCCGAGTGGCCGAGACACGCCGACGCCCGATCGGGCCCACATGCAGCCGCTAACCCAATTATCGCGTAACGGAGACGATAAAGAAAAATAACAAACCCACGATTTCACCGCCGTCTAATTATAGCACGCTATTTGTGGGTGCGCGGGCGCAAGCGGCATAGCGTGGCCGCGATGTCAGGGCTATTCCTGGCCGTCAGCTGACGCTCCCGCGCACCGCCGCGAGCTCGTAAACACCACGCAACCGATTGACGTAAAATGCGAACAATCGAGTTTTCAGCAGGTGAATCATGGGATGAAAACGCTCCTGCGGGAATCATTCTAAATTTAACTTGACTAGTTTTGGTTCGGGGTTCGGAGGCGGGTGCTATTTCGGCGCGTTGCTTCGGTACTCATTGTCTATTTCTGTCACGAATCTAATTCGTTTGTTATTTGTGGCTCTGACTTTCAGATGAGTATCCAACACATATTGTCAACATTGTTTGTCTCGAACTTTTAGAACATTCACACTATCAGTCCGTGAGAGCAAATATTTATCAATTTAAAATTCAATTTTGGTATATGATAGTGAGTAGTTTCAATAAC
The DNA here is from genome assembly GCA_947507595.1 of Pyralis farinalis. NCBI lineage: Eukaryota > Metazoa > Arthropoda > Insecta > Lepidoptera > Pyralidae > Pyralis > Pyralis farinalis. The sequence goes on from OX382273.1 coordinate 16,723,335, forward strand.
AACTCCGATGTTTTTGATGACATGAATGAGTCACGTGAAGTGTCACGCTATGCCACTGTAAGTGTCCTCGTACACTTTATGTAAACAACTCATGTTGCGAGGTAGGCTGCGAGCAGCGTGTCTTCCCACGGCCCAGTTGTCACAGCACAGCCACTGGTGACTGGCGCCAACCAGACCAGTGGGTGGAATGCTTACCTATAAGAAACTTTCTCGAGCACGCGCCGTTTATATTGTGATCTGTCGTATCGAAATCACCTATTGTTTAATGGTCGTCAACGAACGCTGTAACGCCTGCTACGTACAGTTATAGACAATATTTTTAGCGTTATTAAGTAGTACGGTAGCTATATAGACATTTCTAATATTGTAAACCTAGAAAAGAAAATTAACTACGAGGTTGAGAGATGATATACTAGGTAATAGAAACTTTGCAAATGTCTTTTATATTCATCTGAAAATTCAATTTATTTCGTAATTGGAAAAACTCCACGTAGTTATGGTTTTAACAGAGGGTAAACGTACCTATAATATATGTATATTTGTTATAAATGAATACCTATAACGGACGTGATTTATTGTAATATACTTTTTTGACCCTAAGTGAGCAGTGATAGCGTCGTGGATAAAGAACCAGCCTATTACCCAATTGGTCCATGGTTCGAATTCTGGTGTGGGCAAGTATCACACAATTCGTGTTTTCTGATTTAAGTACATACTTACAATTATCACTTGCTCAGACGTAAACGAAAATATTGTGAGGAAACCTGCACATCCGAGAAATTATATTTCGAAAGCGTATGACCTAATAAAAGAAAGTTCATATTTCCCCTCTGTTCGTGGAGGTCTGACTGCTCCGGTAGTCTCTGCCTCGGCTGCTGCGGTCGTCCGCCATCTGGAACAGAAGCAGCATGCCCCCACCACCGTCACTGTGACACGTGTTTCGCCTCTCCACGAGGCATCCTCAGGCGCTGTAGACGTTAATCGTTAGAATAACATGCTACAAGTGATAAATCGGCCGGATCGATACCTAGCGGAGAGGAGAAACACGTGTCGCAGCGACGACCAGGCCAGTCGTGACAGCGACGGTGGTGGGGGCATACTGCTTCTGTTCCAGATGACGGACGACCGCAGCAGCCGAGGCAGAGACTACTGGAGCAGCCATGGCAGCGTCGGCATGTTGCATCTACTAACGGTAGTGGGTGGGTGCCGGCCGGCGCTAGGCCGCATGAACTAATTGGTGGCGGAAGCACACGAAGCAGGTTAGATAAAATTGCATAGGTACAAATTTGACTTTCGCAAAATAACGCCTATCTATTATCTATTTATATTTTCGTCGAAAAATAATGTGCTAAGTTTTTAGTTTATCATGAAATCTACACCTTTTTTTTATACAACGCCGGGAGGCATACAAGCATACCGCCCACCTGATATAAAGTGGTTACCGTAGCCTATTAACGCTTGTAATGTATTAAGTAACACTCGCGCGATGCCTCCTCTGCTGTTTACACAACTCCTTAGTAGCTTACTGGTGACCTCAGTCACATGTAGGAACACAACAACCATCTAGGGAGTTGTTGTTGTTGTTTGATACTTAGTACTTCATGAACATACAGGTTCAATTATAAATATCACACTGAGTGTCAGGTAGGTAAGTTTTCAGGCGGTGAGTAGTCATGTTAGAAAGCTGTTTGCGCCATTTGGCGGAGCGCGCGAATAGTGGGCTAATATTAGCCGTGTTGCAAATGCAATTGTAGGTGACGATGCCACCGCTGTATATAAATATCGCAGTTACACCATTCACAACATTAATACTCTTGTGATTTATTCTTATATTACGTTTTGGTTGATCTTAAGTGCCAATGGGCACGAGTTAAAGGGATAATGTAATGAGTACACGCCTAATAAAATAAATAATGATTCATCTAACTGTGGCTTGCAAATTGCAATTATTCGATGTAATTGAACTTGCTAATTTGAAATATGACATAAGCTATATTATTAGCATTGAACTAGAGTATAGCAGTAAGTAGAATCTACACAAAATCTAATTCACAGTTGTCGTTATGCTTTCAAATAGAGCGTAAATAGAAGCTATAATGTGTGTGCTAAACACATTCAAAATTCAAAAATTTGAACTTCAAAATAGTGAGACGAATGTGAGATTTCAAGAGTAGGATAATTGTAGGGTTTACTTAGATGATATAGATACCAATCGTTTTTTTTAAATTATTATGTAATTGATTTTAATTTTTTTTTTAATTATTATGTAATTGCACGAAATTGACAGACACGTTCCGTTGAACTTTTGCGGTCTTTTTAGTCTTGTTTTCTTTTCTTTTTTTCCGATAATCACGACGATATTTTACATTCGTTTGAGGCATACTTTAAAAATGTTTTTATTAAAATAATGAAATATTTATGTAAATAATATACGTGTACCACGGTTGTTATGACGCCTTATCCCAAGCCTTGTAATACGCAAGCGCGCACACACACGTGCTAATAGACGTTACAACGCTCGGATCCTGTAATAAATACTGTATAATGCCTTCTAACCTATTCTCTCGCACGTTATACCTACCTACCAACTATTACACGGTTCAAAACTGCATCATTGTGAAATGCAATTTCTTCATAGATTAAGTCTCTCACCATTGGATAGTTTTAATAGGCACTAATAAACTCGCACGAGGATCATTTTTAGGGTTCCGTATCCAATGTGTCTCTTTTTACTGTCGCTTTTTCGTTTCATCGAGTTTCAAATCACAATGACGGTAAAGATGTTTTCAGTGAAAAAAAAATAGTTCCTCTTCAGTTCACGACATAAAGACCATTTATACTTTGCACGCAAATATATTCTCCGGTGCTTCTTTTACGCGGATTTTCGATTGCTACCGTAGTTTGCACGATTTTATTGCAGCCTGCAGACAGTAATCCGTGTAATTAGTAAAAGATATAGTCGACTAATATATGCATTTAATTATTACAGTTAAGTACTTATTATATATTATTATACTATGTAGCGACACTTCCTTTCCAACACATTTACGTTGCGTTTGATGGAATAAACAAACGTGACGGATCACGTGAAACGAAGTAAAGCTGTTGTCGTAATCGAAACATTATATTCGAACTTTTGCCACACACTTATATTCGAACGCGAAGTGAAACCTTATTTTGTGGAAATACAGGGGGTGCCGGGTAAACTGCCACCCACCGACTCCCGTTGACCGATAACGCGTGTTAAACAGCGTGCAGTGACGTGCACCACGCGAAATAGAGCGTGTTCATCAGACAATAATGTTGGCATGGGACGAGCGTCACGTCCCGGTGAGAGCGCGTCTGTGCGTCACGCTGTTGTCGCGTTTATTATTACGCCGACAACACTCGAAAGCTAATCTCGGGCAGATTCATCGGTCACTGACGTCGTCAATGTAAGTACCGAAAAGCGAATATGTTATCATTCCTCATTTATAGACATTGTGTAATTGCTGTTTAACGTAATCGCTGGCGCAGAGCTAGTAATTGCTATGACTGAATTTGTATATTTCGAAATGGTTTACGATATGCGTGATTCATATCTACTAGATCTTTCATGATGTTGTTTACGCATCTTAAATAAACTGGTTAGATTTGAATTCATCCATTATTACTTTAAGACTAATAAATTAAAATTGCATGCCCTACGTACTTATCAGTTTACTTGATAAAGATTTCCGTGCTGTTCAACTTTATATCCACAAAAAGACAGAATAAGAGAGTAGTCGAAACTACGTGGAATAATAATCCTACCTTTGGCGTTAGACAATTATTAGTCAAATCAAGTCAGTGGAAGTGGAAGGGCTCCAAAATACTTCACATTACTGAACCACTGGTAGGAAACGAGTTTTTTTTTAAACCTTCTGCACGGAATACATTGTTTTCAGGCCACCCGAATGCCATTGACTTGACTTTACGACTGTCAGCTATTGATAACAGCTGGAGCCCGAGATTTTAATGTACCCTGAGAAGCAGTATAGCATGTTACACGGACGTAAAACACGTACATCAGAACCTATACGTGATGAGAAATTATTTATAAATTGTTCGAAATCTAATTATTTTCATGTCAGTGACTGTGTGAACTAGTGCCATTTGTCAAGAGGGGTATGTTTGGAATTTGCTGGAACGTCAATTATTTTCGCAAAATATTTGATTTGTGTTTTTTGTTGAATGAATCAATATCCGAGAATACCAGTAGTGATGACAATTTGAATCTTTCCGATATTTGAAAAGCCATAACTAGACATCTATTACATATAATATTTACAGATTGTCTGTTGTCAGAGCAGTCTAGAAGGCGATTTGTCAAATTTTTCGAGAACTTATTAATACGAAATGAATGGAAATGGAAAATGATGCACGATAATGCGTCGTTGCGTGATACTTCGTAGTCACGTCGAACACGCAAGTTACGTAATGTCTATTCTTTTCAAAACTTACAGTTTAATCCTTTGAATTTATCTACATCATGCAAATCTATCTCGTTATAACATAATAGCTCTTCTCATACAATGCTCGCCGGTTTCTAGGGCTCCTGATATCACTATCTGATAAAATACAATAAATTATGTCTTGGTAGGTAAGTCTTGGTAACCAACGGAGCATGCCTCTTCTTCTTATTTTAACTGCGACACACTCTTTTAGACCAACTCTGTATGTCATGATTGTGAACGCGGTCTACAAACGCTACGTTACAAATATATGACAACGCTCGCATTTCGATCGCATTTATTTAACTTTCATACTGTCTCTGTCATACCCAGCTCTCGTTTTCATACCCATAAGTTGGCGTTGGGACCAGCACTGCATTGTGTATAGCGAGCTGTGCCTTCTGGCTCAAGCTTTTACTGTCATAAGTTTTCCCAACGCTCTATTTACACCATTCCCAGCACTCACTCGTCTTTCCACATAAGCTGTGTATCTTCCATCCCTGCTGAAAGCGCATATAAGATATACAATCTTATCCACTTGTTCCAACACTTCATCATCAACGGTAATCCTTACATTGATTCTGGTTTCTTCTCTTTCAAATAGCACACCATCTTTGTCGTCTTCGCAATTAATAGTAAGTCCCTTTCCATACAATCGTCTTTCATTATTACGTTAAGCTGGTGTAACTGCTATAACACGGCATCGTCTGGATAAAGCAGACAGTTCCCCACTAGGTCACCCATGCGCCATCCTGCATTCTCTTATTCTCTGCAGTCAACTATCGAGATAAATAGCCAAGCAGACAACATACCACCCTATTTGACAACAATTTTGATATAAAACCCACATTACGCAAATAAAAAGTGATATACGGGGATATTATATTCAGAATACAATATTGTATTATCCTACTAATATTATAAATACGAAAGTTTGTATGTATGGATGGATGTTTGTTGCTCTTTCACGCTTAAACGGCTGAACGGATTTGAATGAAATTTGGCACGTAGATAGATTATGATCTGGATTAACACATAGGCTACGTTATTTGACTCCACGCGGGCGGAGCCACGGGCAGCAGCTAGTACATCATATAGATTAGAAGAACATGAGGTATTTATTATATAACATGTGTTTTTACTACGACTCCACAATGTAATTTATACCCCATGTTGATATTTATGTTGTTTATCTAGCGAAAAAGGGGTGTTTTCGGGGAGGTGAAGGCACTGACGTCACGCAGACTGCCCCCGGCAGCCACCCGCCTCACGGAAATTATTTCCGTGACGCACAACGGTTACTCCACAGTTTCAGACCTCGATTCATAACTAAGATCGTCTATCAGGTCCTACTCCATTAATATTTGTTTAAAATTTACGCATATTTGATATGATACTACCTATCGGTAGAAATTTAAAGCTACGATGTCGCTCTCTATATATAGCGCACTGTAGAATGATATTAAAGTATCTTTGAGACGTATTGATCATACGTATTTATTATCTATGGGCTGTTCAAAGTTTGATCGTGACATTATGCCCAAAATTATATAAGAGACTATTTTATACAATAATACTTCGAACCGAAATGAAGATCGATAATTAAGTTACAATATCACCATCACTGATTCACTGACGAAAATATAGTGGCCATGCATGCGATAGACGAGAAGTATTTGGAGACCTACTAGACATTCCTATGAAATGCTGTAAGTAAAGTGTATGCTAATTATTACAGGAAAAATATACACAATCATCCTAGAAAATACGTCCCCTCCGTCACCAATGTAAGACTTAAGTAAAAATAATTAGAGTTTAAAACGATTTATTCAAATACTGTAGGAAAATTATAAACGTTTACGATTATTTACATATTTCGGTAAATATTTGGTGTATGTTTTTCAGAAATCATCGTAAATTCTAACTACCGACGACCAAATTAATAAGTTTATTTCCAAAACGGCTTTTTCTTAGGCGTTGTGGTAGGTACATGTGCACTCTTATGTACCTAACCGATTTTTTTCGATCTGTAATCTGTAACATATTAGTTCTGTCTTTAGAACAATATAGAGATTTGAATATCAAAGGATACAACTGTAGGTAAGGACTACATAGTACGGACCAAACTGTAAATAGAATCTATTTCAGAACGCTGTCGTAAATAACAATTGAATATCGAAAGCTTAGTCCAAATTTGAGAGCACTGTACCCAAAAGGAAAAAACGGAGATCTTGTAAGATAACTCCCGTGTCATCCAATTATAGGAATTTACAATTAAAAGCAATTAGAATTATCGATGCCATCAATCAATGAGGCATCATCAGCAAATAGTAATATATCTACCCTTTTCTTCAACATGCAGTATAGATGATTACCAATATCAGACGTATCTATATTACGAAATCTTGCAGTAATATAAATTTTCACATTTGAGTTCTTACATTAAACATTAGTTATGTCTTGTATGTAGATAAGATATAATTAAATTTTTGGCCTCACGTTTAAGTCTATGATAGGCGACAAAGTCGACAAGTCAAAGGCTTGGATACCAAACTGCGATAACATTCTGTGATCTCCCTTATATATTAAAATATTGTGAGCAATGGAGCTGATTTATTTGGTCTAAAACCGTATGTCTTCAGAAAAATTCAAGTTTTAAAATAGAGTTGCAATATCCTTCTTTTATTTTTATCTTAATTTATTTTCTCAAAACTGGCAAAATAAGATATGAATCTGTAATTACCCCAACTCACTCTTGTCTCCTACCTTGAACAAAGGTTTCAAATGATTAAATCCGAAAATACATTACCTATGTTTGTAAGTATTGAATATAAGTGCCAAGTACGGATCTATTGCCTGATTAATACAATATAATACTTTAATTGTAATTATGCAATGATTCTCCGAATTATAGATTTTTAAAAAATTTTGACGATTTAATAAAAAAATATGTGGTGAAGGTTTACTGGTTCTGTGTCAGCTTGACATCATTAACTTTATATTAATCTGTATCTAATTTAGCTGTGCCTCTAGTGGACAACAACAGTCAATACACAACAGTACCATTTTACTGTAAAATCGTATATCTCAAAATAGATTTGTTAAAGTTGTTTAAAAGTGTTGTTGTTGACGGATTGTTTCAAAAAGTTTGTCAAGTTATTATTGTTATTTATACTTATGAATCAAACATGATTTATGAGAAGCAAAGTAATCTTTTAGATATGTAATACGACCGTTACGGAGCTATTTGCAGTACATAGGTAAAATTGAAAAAAAATAAACGCTTTATAAATATTTCCAATTTGCTAGTACGTAGTAGCCACGCAGAAAGTTTAACGAAAATAGAAAAAAGTGTTCTATGGGTAAATATTTTTTTTATTAAATCTTTTCAAAGGAGTCTCCACACGTGTGCGCGGGCGCGTTGTCGTGGTAGAGCAGTACCCCGTGTAGTCCTGTGTTTGGTCGCTTGTTGTTCACAACAGAGAAAACTTCTACCAAGCATTTGGTAGTATACCATTCGGCGTTGATGCTTTTTTGGTTCTGTAAAGGAATTGACACCAGGTAGCCAGTCAAATTGAATAAGCTCGTGATCAAAATCTTCCCCTCGCTTCTAGATCGCTTCACTTTGGTAGGCGTTGATTCGTTTTGAAACACCCAAATGGGTCGACTGACGCTTCGTTTCTGGATCGTATCGATAAATCCAGGACTCATCACCTGCAATAATGTTTTAAACACCCCAAAACGAGCCTGCATCAAATTTGTTTATCATATCACGGCGCCATCCACCTGGGCCTCCTTCTGACGGCGGCAACGGTGTGTGGACCCAGCGTGAAAATATCCTCCTCTGCAGTATGTGCTGAATCTTCTGATACGTAACTCGCCTGTTGTTTTCAGGCCGTCAAGGATGGGACATCCGGCGCAGTAGTAATCACTGAGATGGCTGTTCTCTCATCTGGTTTTCATTGACACCAATTTTGTCTTCTGTAAGCCTGATGTTTCCATCAGGCTTACTGAAGACAAAATTGGCAGGCCACATTAAAAAAATAGTATTGAATTAAATTTTTCACAGCTAGCACGCTTTCTTCCATAACAGCTGTCAAAGGGCGACCACTACTTCCTTCATCCTTCCTCTGCAAAGTTAGTCGACCGCGCTTTAATTCGGTATACCAACGATACACGGTTGCCTTGGAAGGGCCTTCATCCATGAATGCCATTTGAAGTCTATCGTACGATTCGTCCGGTTTCAGGCGACACTTGAAATCGTAAAAAATCATAGCGCGAAAATGTTCTAGGCGCAGATCCATTTTTCAATGAGACCTCACTCACTCGCACGAACACAACAACCCTCAAGGGAGTTGTTATTTGGCTGCGGTTTTCTGTGAGGTGGAGATACTTCCTCAGACGGGCTGCTTTGATGCGCACTACCACTCTATAAATGCCATGTTTGACATCGCTACAAACATCAGAATGTCGATTGTTTCGTTTTTTTAGCATTATTTTAACTAGTCATCACTCACTCGCAGGTGTCGCACTTTGTCATTGGTGAGTATTTTATATAGTATCTTTGCCGTTTGCTCTGTCATCTTTACAATAGATAATCTTATCTTTGCTATTTGTTTTATTCCATGATTTATTAGATTTACAATAATGTAGAATTATTTTCACAAACATCAAGGATATGGGCTAGTTAAGCAAGGATCGATCGAAAAAACTACCTAATTACCCTGCCAATCTCCAAACAATTCCAGTATGACTACTATCCAAAACAACTTGCCATATCAACTCTTATAAAACTTTTGGAGGCATACAAACATACGACACATCTAACGTAAGGTGGTTACCGTAGCCATGAACACATGCAATACATTAAGTATCGTTCGCGAGTTGACACTCAGGTTGCTAACACAGTAACTCATCAGGAATTTACTGAACTGTAACGTCTACACTGGGAACACAACACCATCAGTCGGTTGTTATTTGGCTGCGGTTTTCCCCCGTCGGACTTTTTTACAGTTTTACCTCTATTAAGTTAAAATAAAAATTGACATCTGTCGAAAACAGCCGGGATTGACGTTTTAACGTGCCCTCCGGATAAAAAGGAACTAGATGCAGGTCGCGATTGAAGCTGCTTAACTAACGTGCTTATCTTTATTATTTAGATTAGTGCTAGTAGTTGCTAGTAGTTATATTAGACTGTTAGAATGTGAATTTTCCTTCAACCAAGAGCATTTAGATCCTACTGCAGATTGTGTGATATGTGACAGTCATTAGAATGGATCGTTGATCGCATCGCATTATTTCTAAGCCACATATTGATCATAAATGTTTTGTTTTTCGCGTATAATAAACAGGCAGTGTTGATTAAATTTAGGGTGTCACAGGGATCCACTCTAGGACTCTAAATATTCACTATTTTTATCAATGTTTTCATTAAAAGTTTTTTACATTCTAAATTACTATTGATTGCCGATGACATGAAAATCCTAAAAGATGATTGATCTTCTGAATGATGATGATGTTTTATGCGAAATATATAAATTACGATTGAATTGAAGAGATTTAGACATAAAATAGTTGTGTGGACTACATAACTTATACACGATTATTTGATTATGAGCACAGATCCAAAATTATGAGTTTCTGCCACTTGTGGTTAGAAATGTAACTGATTTCTGCTGCATTATTTCATCGTAGTATTATTGATAAGCTTTATCTATGGATTTGTTCGTCCCGAAAATAATAAATTAATTAATTTAAATGCGTTTGGTTGAATCGGAGCCCCAAATTACAGGAGTATGAGTTAAAGATAATATGTAGATAATAAACTTGATAAAGCAACCAGCAGAAGATAGCTCAAGTAAATAGTGTCGCATTAGAGCTGGGAATACAATCGGTAACACTGACAGAGTAATAATTATTTATTACAGCGATTTCTTGTGTTCTTCTATGAAGCGAATACGCGTAGGAGTGATATAGTGAGACTAACGACGATAAGAGATAACATTCTAAACGCGTGCCTAATATTAATTGTGCTGACGTCAACGCTGAAGTGACAAAAATTAGTTTGTGGAAAGCTTACCAGCGTGCGTCAAGCAGCCACCTGTTGATCGACCAATGCCGCTAACGCTGCCCTTGTGCGGTAACCTTCCTCTGGGCCGCCGCCGAGCCGCTAGCGATCGATTCAATGACGTACGGCCTCATTCATAAACGAGGGGGTACCCCCTGCTTTCCGCTCTTGACTCCCTGTCCCTCACACCACTAACAAGTTTCCCGCGAGCTGGTGGTAATTCATGAATGGCTCGCACACTTTCTCGCCTTTATCAACCGTAAAAGCGACCGTCATATGTGTTGTGATACCTACCCGTGTGGAAACGTCAGTGATCGGTGTATAATAGACTATTCTATTTAAAAATTTAGCTTTTTACATTATTCATCGATTGATGACGTCATTCGTTTGGTTTTATTTAATAATGTACTTCGGCGTGGTGAATCTTTCGTTTAACAAAGTTATCGTCGTTTATTGGATGAATCAAGATGATCGATTTCTGTATTCATTGACTGTTAATACTCGTAAAATGAAATGCATTAATAGCGCAAAGTATCTGCATGGTGAAGATCGGTTCAGAGAATGATGATGTGGGAGCTTTACGCATATATAATTATATGGAACACACCGTGTTTAGCTGCGACAATCTGGATGTGCATGCGCTGAGATACGTGGGCGTGCGATGCGATTTGACACGCGCCTGCGACACTTGCTTTTGCAATCAGTACAAATGCACACAGGAGATTCCTTTCGACTTATTTGTTTGATTAAAATTACATAAATTTATTTCCCATTGATGTTACAATGACTAATTAAAAGAATCTTAGTTTCATGACAAAACTAAGTACCTATAGTCATTTTGCAGTTTTGAGCTTGACGTGTACATGAATTTAAGTCACATTCCTAAATAGGTGTCCTCCTGGGTGTCAACGTCGATATGCAAGGGGTCCGTAAATTTCAAACATTAGTACATTAATGTTAGCTACATTGCTAACACATATATATACGGTACTGCAGGATATTATAGCTTTTCATAATGGTTTTCATTATACACGATCCTCTGCTTTCCGCATTCAAGATTTAGAATGCATGCACTACGCTTTGTTGTATTTTGAATGTCGTATTTTCAGCTTACTGACTCTGAAATCTGTTTCGATCGTTTCTTTCATTACAAGAGTCGAAGCTAAATTCGCCTGAACGTGGAGCAAACTGCCAATTGGCAAACGAGGATCTGGTGAAAAAAGGCAGAACACTTGCAGAAACACCCTCAACTCATAGGAGACAGCAGTCAAGTAGTTTTGGTCCCGTGATAGTAACTTAGTCTCATCTAGCTATGCATAGTCCCCTGTGTACATATTTATTAAAGTAAATGACGACGAGCTAAATCATTATTATTTCTTATCAGCAACAATTTTTCATTATTCCTTCAATACAAGTTCATTTCCATATATTAACTACTTGCAGTGGTCGTAACATGAAGTTGTGGAGATCCTTATGTAATTTACAATAATTATTATTTATAACCGCGACTCAACGCATGCCGGTGTGCGTGCTCGCCGGTAATGTAATCAGCACTGCGCACGCGTCTCTTATTTACGGCGGATTACGCGCGCAATCAACCCGCGCTCCCAGAAAAAATATACCTTACGAAGGCACACGTTGCGTCTGCCACTCAGGACAATGTATCATTATTCTTTTGATTATCTTATTTATAAGCCCCGCCATAATGCGTTATTCTTGTTTCGAGAAACCATCGCGTTTGTGTCATGTGACTTTTGAAAGGTCATAAAGAATTTTGTGTACATTAAAGAATTAAATTAGTTTTAAAACTGATTTTTATCAGAAAATATAATGGTTCGTACGATTTCGAACATTATTTAATCATAACAAATATACTGTGCGGAAGTAGATCTGCGGTAAATTATCTTATTAAATATCCAGACAAACATATGAGTAAGGGTTTGGATGATTCATTTTTGGAAAGAGAATACGATTCAGTTTAATAATTTATTAGTAATAGGGATACCATACAGTTATTTTTATACATGAAACATTAGATCCAACTTATTCTTATGTATTAAATACTATACGTACTATACAACGTAATTATAGACATTTAGAATATAGAAAAGGAAAAATCATTAGAAAAGTTCTAATTGACAACTAATTAATATTGTATCAATGATTAATTTATACAAAAATATATCAAAATCGTTAAGTTTCTTACTAAAACAAGTAAAAAGTCTGCAACTACCTTTGCGCGACTAATTCAGAGTCTCCAAATATCACGATAAAATGCCACTTTATATCGGTCTCACTGAAGTAACTCTTTCTCTTTTCTTCTTTTAGTTCTGACTGGGCTATGAATATAAACCTAAACCGCTAGGCGCAGGAACTTGAAATTTTGTGTGAAGGTTCCTTATGAGATGTTCCTTATCAGATGACTACGGTACCTAACATTAATATTGTAACGGTGACCGGAAGATAGTCTGCTTTTTACATTAATTATTATTTTTATCGGAATTAACAGCGGTCCTCGAGTTTTGGTCTTCATAAATAATAATTAAAAGTATATATTTATCACATGCTTTTTTTCTCCTCCACTACATTATATCTTGATCCTATGTTTAATTACAATGTAATGAACATTTGTTGATTCCTTTATCTTTCCTACAGCTATCTCCCTTATCCGCCAAACCTTACATCTCATCTCTTATTTAAATCCAAATACTACATGTATGTATTGCCACTAATGAGTTACGGCACAGAAACGTGATCGCTTATTATAGACCTCATATGGAAACTCAAGGATACTCAGTGTGCGATGGAAAAAGATGGCTCGGAATTTCTCTGCGAGATAGATTCAGGAATGAGCAGTAGTAGAACTGAAGTTACTCAGTGGAAGTTTAAGGAAGTGGCCTATATTGACGTCCTTCGGCTGAAGTAATAACCATATTCATTCATTCATTAGTTCGAGCATACAAACTTCGCCAATAATGACTACACTCAGAATAATAATTCATAATTAAACATCATAAAACGTGTTTTATTAATCTTCTCCCTCTCTCCGCAGAGTTGGATTTCGGAAATCCCTTTGGAAAAAACGAAGTTAATAATAATATAAAATCAATACCTTTCCAAAATTTTAATTTCTATCGCGGTGATATTTTTATATACGTTTCGTATTTGAGCAGGGCCATAAGCGACTGAGTGAATCAGGACCTAGTCATTATTAGGGACTTTTATTAATAACTTTACTGTATTAATAGCAGGGTTTCTGATATACATTCTTAAAAGAGATTCTTCAATTCTCAATAATATTTGTTGAATATAATTATTTATAATAGGCCTATGCCTATTTATAACGTAAATGTAATAGTATGTAATACTTAACTTAAGTAATAAGGAAAGTATCGCAATAATTGCCGTTTTCTTACAAACCTTACGATATCTGAACGGCGCAGTAATATATCGTTTGAAGGTGAGGTGCACTGGCTTGTGGAGGCAGCCTACCGTCCGTGGCATTGGCGCATCGATTTCCTTGTTCATCAAGATCAGCGTCCGACCGTGGCTCCAGGCAGAGTGCCACTAACTACCGATCGATGTACCGTCCTTGAACCTGCTTCCTAGCTAGGGCGCAGGCGTCGCTAAATGTCGAACGTCATCCCGTGACCATGGCCACGAAACTCGTGCCGGTTCCCCCCCCGTCCTCATTCCACTCCACTACCTCACCACCCTCGTGTTCTCCCATTCATCCGAAACACTCCTGCGGCGACTCTCCATTGCCATTGGCCAATGCTTAACCTAATTCATCCTCAACTTTGCCATTTCTTATCGATTTTGACCTTTGTAAGTCAACCTGTTGAGAAGTAAATTGTGTTGTGTTATCTTTCAGAAATCACGTGATCATTTCTCGATATTTTCAATATATTTAGCGTTTTCTCATTGATTGGCCTCTTGACATTTAGGAAGTACGCTGAGGTTATAAAAGAACACTTATGTATGATATTCTTTTGTACTCATAACAGCATCTGCTTGCAAATACTCTGCTAAATCGATTACAGTACAAAGATTGGCGCTTCGTAAACTGAATGATGTTAGTTAGCATCTAATTTATTTTATTATACACAAACATATGCGGCCTTAACGTCACGTGTTCGTGGTATCGCAAAGCAGCTATGCAGGGTCGACATTGAGAGCTGGAATCGCATCAGGGCTCCGTATGAATGAACTTGCCGTGGGCGGCCGCAAGCGTGGCGTGGCCCATTCATTCATTAACTTGGAGGCCATTCCTCATGAATAATACCATAACAAAAAGTGTCAATAACAGTGAGCTTTTTATACTTGCAGTAGACAAATATTGTCGTTATAACGTCTGGGCTGTAAAAATATACTTTTACGTTATACAATACGTAGAGAAGTAACAGTAGTGAGAATATGCATAGTTATGATTTTTAGGTTACTCCGTACAGAAAAAACGGGCGAAATACGAGTTTAACTCGCATATAAAGCGTTCCGTGTCTCCGTTTAAAAGAAAACCCTAAAAAAGACACGTTTCTTCTATTTATGCTAATAATGATTAAAGAAAATCCAAAGAATGCAGCTTTAATTATAATTAGCGTATAAAGAAATGTACAGTATTATGGTACTACATATAGTAGGTATAGTATTGTGACAGATGGACGTACAACAGACAGCGGAGCCTTAGTAAAATAGGGTTCTATTGGCATCTTATATGCATGGAATGGAATGGATACTAAATAATGGAACTGTAAATTAAATCAAAGAAAATTTATTGTTGAAAATTATTATATTTAGTACTCGGTGTACCGAATAATTTTTAGGAATATTGTTCTTTAAATCTAAGACTTCTGCGAATAGGCATTATAGCATTATGACACGTGACATAGGTACATGAAAGTCTCAATCTAAAGCACTTCTTGGGCAAGGCTTGCTGCTCAGTAAAAGGAACATTGGAGCGTAGGAGTCAAGGTAAGGCCTGCAGGTTTCTGTTCAGTTAGATTAGAACCATTGTCTCCGCCAACACACTAAGGTCCGCTGCACACTGGCACTTTGGTGTGCCGAACTAATAGTAACTTAAAAAAAGTTATAATACTTATGTCTAATCAATTCATTTTCGATTGTCTAAAGCGAAAGCAATCATGTGCATTCGCTTAACGACGACCGTATATATATGTTTGATTGGGTTCCGGGACGGTTTAGGTTTCCAATTGGATCCGCTAGGGGGCGCTGTAATGAGCTTCTAAGATTACTTATTTTCTTCAATTTTCAAAACATAAGCTAATTGGACCTGCCCGTGGTTCACCCTGTTTCTTAGTAAACGAGGCATTGACGAATATGGGGTAGGGGCATATAAATATTTATTAAGAATCCGCCTGACTGGAAAAGTAGCTCAACATTACAAAAATATCACAATAAATGGATGGTTGTTATGTTCATACTAGTGAGTAACGTCACCAGGAAACTGGTGCGGAGTTACTGCGTTGGTAGCGCGGAAGGCACAGCGCGTGTGATACATGCATCTACGATCAATGGTAATGATGTACATCAGACGAACTATAATTATGTTTTTACCCGCCTAATGTAGTATAGAAAGAACTTTTTATTTTTTTTATACCATTCATGTGGCAAATAAGAATACGGCCTTTTACGCGGTTATCATAGCCTATGAACATTTCAAAACAGCAGGCCCAGCCCTGTAAAACGTTTTAAACTTTTCCGGGCGATAACGAGGTCTGCGATTGCAGAAGGCAGCTGTTCGAATCATGTTTATCTTACATATATATGTCTTATGTATGTACGTCATATACATACACTGAACCTGTCCTAAACAGCTAGATCAATTTTGATGAAACTTTTTGTATGTGTTTGAGTGGGTCACCTATGAATCTAGATTCATATTTATATTCACAGGTTAGAATCACAGGCAACCGGGATAAACAAGTGTGGTTAAACCGGGTCAGACCGTGAGTCTATCACTGTTGTCAAATATTGTAACTATCAGGTATCAAGCCGATTGAACGTTGAATGAATTGTTCAGTATTCGAAAACAAGTGCGAACTCGCAGCGAGGGTCCTGTACGCTCCTTCAAGGTTTGTATTTTTTGTAATAATTAAAAAGGAGTATCATTATTTTTTGCCTTTAGTTATATTTAAACTTGACATAAACCTGACCAAAATCTGATTCAAACCTAACTCAAAGTTCAAGGTAGTAAAAGTAGCCTGGTGCCATTTTTCCTTAAACGACATTTATAAGTCTGTGAAAAACAAATTCATAAACACACTTACTTATTGCAGTTAGGATTTTTTATGAGTTATGATGAATTTTATTCGGCAAGTTAACATTGTAATATGACGCAATGCCTAATTTATAACTACAGATTATACATAGTAAGAATATATTAAGAGCTTACTGCGTTGATAGCTTTTGGACTGAATTGAAAAAGGAAAGAACATTTATCAATTTGTGTACTTACATTTGCGCACCAATTCATTTGCGATGTAGGACGCCGAGGGACTCGGTCCGTACTAACCTTAAACGCTTCACTCGCTTCTTGAGCATTCATAGCTCTTTTCGTGGGCTCTCTCCGGTCTTTCGAGCAGTTTCAATAACCATAACAATGAGGACATTTGATGGCAACAGTCCAAAAGACGTTTATTAATTTGTAAAAAAGTATTCGTTCATGCGTCTGATTGTTGTTCGACATTGCTTAATTTTCTTAAACAAATCTTGTTTGATTTTACTTTTAATTTTAAAATTCGGCGCATTAGTTCAGATAATGGTTTATAATAATTAACTATGAGTGCATTTATTCTAAAATCAACAAGAATAACGTGCTAAGATAAGATGATAGAATATATGATCATAGATAAATAATAAGATAGAAAAAAGATTCATCACTATGTAATAATAATAACAAATGTTTAAAATTCGTGAAAACCGACTCTAATGAAATTTTTCTTTTTAGTAACCGTTACCAAACTTATATAAGTTAATCGAAAGCTAGAAACTTTACAACAAAAACGAAATTTACATAATTAAAAATGATTAAACATTTAAAACTAATTCCATCTAGAAGTTTCATGTTAAAAAATTTAATAAATTTTATGAGCCGTGGAAAAAATATGTTCAATCAGTAAATACTCCCAAGTCCAACAAGTCTCAACTTATAAAATTTCATTCTACAGTACTTTTGAAATCGATTAAAAATTAGGTCATGTAGCGAATAATTAAATGAAATATCTTACAATATCTTACAATAATGTAGTACCTAAATAATGTATACCTATACAAAAAAATACAGCTTTGACATGACCTATGAACTAGTGAAGTAAACTGTGGCAAGCGACCAAAATAGGACGCAGCCTCGGTTATAGATTGACCGTTCTTGACTTTTGACCTAACACGTTGGCTGTTTTGGATCGAGTAGGTAATGAATTGATCAAGTAAACTATCTCATTTCGTATATCTACCTTTAATTTTTTGTGTAAACTAAAACTAAACTTGTGTAAAAAAGCTATCGAGTATTAAAAGTAATCGTAGACATGTTATAAGATAATATGATTAATTTCTAATATAAATAACATATTAAATATGGTATACAATAAAAAAATAATAAAAGAGTTTTGTAATTAACACATTTTTTAGAACTTATTTAAAAGTGTAATATGATAACTGATGGTCGGACTAACAAATAGGATAGCAAAGATTCAGTACTACTGTAAAATACTAATTATATTTTTTTTTTACAATGTCGGGATGTATAAGTTTATATGTATTTTACAACGCCCAGAACGTAAGAACTACGAACCAAATTACAAAATTTATCAAATTTCAATTCAACAATATATATTTTAATAAACGTAAAACATTTGACCAGCAAATTAAATTGTACGCGGTGTGTTCGGGCAGAGGGTCTCTCGGGCTAATCTGCTCGCGGAGTATTAGGCCAGCGACCTTTCGGCCTAAATATTCGAGGATGAGGGTCACTAGTTACCCCTCAGATACTGCGCCGGCAAGGTCGACTCCAGCGAAGAGGTTACGCTGAGTCTTTATGATCAAGTAGTAGATAAAGGTTAATTACGGTATAAGAGACTTATTCGGCAGTGAAACCAAAATAGAGACAGTCGATTTTACAACGCATTAAAACAATTATATAAGCATTAATGTTGGCATGTTATTAAAATTATTAACATTCATAATAAAATTATAATAATACCGGTACATAAATTCAGTGAAATAATCAAAACAATGAAGAAAAACATTACCAGTAATTAAGAAAGTAACGAGTAGGTATTTTTAACAATCGAGGGAATATTTTTTTATTATAAAACAAAAATATTCCTGAGGAGAAAACATAGACAAATTAAAATAAATCACCAGGAAACAAAAGCTCTGATGTGTGGCTGTCCTTTGTATGTGGCTTTACCATGGAAAAGATAAACGATAAAAGAAGAATATAAAGGAATGAGACCGTCAGGAGAAAATATATTACGCCACATATTTAAGTTTATTTATGAACGATTTTCTTTTTCATACAAAGTTATCAAGAATCTTAACATAAAAGAAACACGTACGAAACAGAAACGTTAGGTCCGTTTCTGCATTGTACTTGACTGTGAGGTTTGGGTCAGGTATAGGCAAGCTTTTTGCCGTGCCACCCCATCTCAACCCGTGGGTGTCGTAAAAGGCGACTAGGGGAAATATCCAGAAGACGGGCAGCAGTGTCCCCTGAGTACTTTAATGACTTACTGCGGTTGCAAACCCGCCTGCCAAGCGTGTCAACTATGGCAAAACCCCCCTCTACATGAGTACTAGATTAAGACGGCCTCCAGTCACCGGCAGCACCGCTGATCTTGACTCCGGTAGCGGTCAGAGTATCGGCGGAGCAGGGGGCGCTAAGAATCCCGGCTCCGACGCCGCGGCTACCAACCTGACAACATACAATACGCGGACAATACGGACCGACGAGAAGATAGTGGAGCTGGAAGAGGAACTAAGCAAGTTGTATTGGGATATAATAGTCCGAATTCCGAAGACAGGGGGAGGCCACGGTGATCCTTAAATCCGGCAACCTGCTTTACTACCGGGAGGGCGACTATTTGTCCTAAGGTGGTGTCGGGTTTATCGTCCGTAAGCCCCTCGTCAGCAATGTACTAAAAATCGAAATTGTGTCGGCGAGGGTTGCGTACCTTATACTCCGAATTGCCAAACGGTATTTGCTGAAGGTCATACAGGTACGTAGTGCATGCAGTGTGACCCCCACTAGATGGAGTGACGACCTCAAGAAGTTTGCAGGCAGTCGATGGATGCAGATGGCACAGGATCGAGACGAATGGCACTCTAGAGGGGAGGCCTATGTTCAACAGAGGACGAATACGGGCTGAGATGATGATGATGAAAAGTACAGCAAAGTCCCAATCACAATTTTTTTGAAATCTTTAGAGTCAAAGTCACCCGTCTGTGCCACCCATAGCGATAAATCTCGCAAAATTTAAAGCGACTGGTCTGGTAAACGTTGTAGGTAAGTCTTGTAAAAAACCGCAGTTATATTCCCTAGAAATTGTAGTGTTCCTATGACTGTATACGAATACCAGCTGTGTAACAATCTATACTGAATATATAGAATTCGCTCAGTGCCGTTCCTAACCCTTCATCTAGGTAAAGCGAGATTGTCCTACGATGCCCGGGCGCCGTAAGACATAGTAAGACAAGAGTAAGAGGGCGCGCCCCTTCATCGGCGCTTTTACATTACATCATTGTATATTAATAATAATTAACAACTTTAAAAAAAAATCAACCTTATTGCAAAAATCTAGTTCTAATACACTGTTGCTTCTTTAACATGAACAATAGTGAGTTTAATTTATACTTATCATCTGAATATATATAATATTTCTCTCAAAATTTTTACTCACATTTAGAACTTTAGCACCTCTTGTCAAATAGCGCTTAAAGTAACCGCTCCATTCGCTTTATTCTAGAGCTGGATACGCTGATCGCTCGACATTAATCCCTATTAATACTAAAATATTTTTGCTGATATTAAACAAACTGAGCGAGAAAACATTTTTATACTTTTTTGTAAAGATTAAATTTTATTTAAGTATTCAAAATTATTTAACTATTTTTAAAGCATTATTTTAATACATTTTGAATAATTATTTTCGACACACTTGCTCTTAAACAGATCCACACATTGTCAATTTTCAATTTTTCTTATTGAGAATTTTTATCAATCCATTAGTGTTTTTCGTCATTGGTTTGTTTCTGGTGTTCTCTTTATGAAACAAAATATTTGCATTGTCTGTGCTATTGCACTTGCTAGCTTGCTGTCATTTATTCAATTATGTTTTGCTGAGCTATCTAACAACATTTATAAAAAGGTTAAAAATTACCAGTTTTTGTGACTAATGGGCCAGAAATAAATTTAAACTTGTTACCAGCGAAGTCCAGGCCGTTTACGACATTTTTATTACTTAAATATTTTTCATAGATGTTTCGTGTTAAAATTTTCCGCATTATATTTTTATTTATTTCAGAAACGAGCGAATTAGAAACTTCAGTCATCAGAGCTTTCGGCTCTCGGCTTCTGACTTGTAAACGTTACTTTACGTTTGTAAATGTAACTTCACGTTTGTATTTTTTATGTTTCAGCTCTTAATATAAAATATGCACAAATTTATAATAAGTGAATGTAGTTTGTTTAGCGCAGGCGAGTAGACATACGCGCAGACGGTCGAACCGTCCGCTAATTAGATAAACGAGCGGTGTGGCGCGGGGTCCCGACCGCAATTACGAAATGCACTGCTCCCCGTAAATAATCAACGATATAGGACGCCATCTGTATCTGACTCACTTATTGGTCAATGGCTACTCATCCAACCGCAATTGTGCAGGTTTTATTAGCTGTACTGTAGTATTTTATTAATTTAAACTACGACGGAAAGTTTACTCATGACTCCAAATACAAACACAAAACATTGGAGATAATTTTATACCACAAAGGTGACAAATAGGTACATAGGGCTGCTCGATGATAATCAGTTACCGTAGCCTATGGACATGTTTGACACACACTGGTATCACACGTGCGATGCCTATCCTGTACAACAACCTTCTTACGGCTTTTTTCCAAAGTACTTCATGCTGTAGTCTTAAGAAAACTTCGACTAGGATTTTTTTTCCACAATTTAAGAATTTTCAGCAAAAAATTTCTTTCGAACCGCACAGTACGCAACCATTGCGCTTCCAGTATACGAGGAGGAATTTCTGTCGAAGACGAGCTATGCGGTTGGCTAAGGAAGCAGTTGGCACCAAATTCGATATCGTATCGTATGAAAATTCGGTATGGATGTTTTTATATAACTTTACTAGTTATATCCAGATTATATTATTTTTCATATTTTTTATATTAATTCATATTTATTGAAAACCGCGGCATTACAATATAGGGTATATAAAATATGCTATAATAACAAATATTACATCAACTTTAGAAAAACTTTTCGGCATGTACCACTAAATTCGTATTTTCGGATTTATACATATTTGTAATTATCACTTGTTTGGCGGGAAAGAAAACATCGTGAGGAAACGCTGCAAAATGCCGCACGTCCGAGAAATTATAATTCAATATACTTGTGACCTAACCTAAGAAAAGTTTGGCTTTCTCTCTGGGTTGCCGAGGTCTATAAGAGCAACTAAGAACGATCATTACTTTTAAGTATTTATTACTATTCTTGAGTGGTGGAGTTCACCAGGAAGACTTTTTTTTAATAGAAATTCTATCTTCTCTATTAAAAAGTCTTCCTAGTTATCTGAGTCACTTACAGGATTGATACATGTCCATATTAAATTGTTATTCTGGTAAGGTCATCGGTAAGTCCGAAGACTTTCCGAGTCGCGTTGTTCGTAGTTGTGTGACGAATATCACTCCTCTTCTTTTCTTGATTTTCATTTGTGAATTTACTTTTGTCTTGTGTACATTTACCATGGGCATCATAGTGAATAGATATAAAACAATAAAAATCGGTGTACACATCAACTAGTTTATAAATATACGGAAGTCCGTTCGACTTCCAGATTTTAAGGTTCACTTAATGAGTTTGTAAGATTGATGGCATTGCATATTGTAGTAGTAAACAAGATGACAAAAATCACTCTTCAGCATAATATAACACTGACGAGGTTGGTATTTTTGACCATTGAAGGTGATTGACTTTTTTAAGCTGTATAATGTTACTTGACTAATTTGTTCATCCATTGCACGTCTCGGTGCGGTCAGGGCCACGCTCTTGTCCATCAATTAGAGTATCCGCATTTTTTCTATTGGCCTGTTTATTACATTAGTCTTCCTCGAGACTGATGAGTCAAATTCGAGGGCACGCGACCGACCGTCGACGACAATTAGTTTAAACGTAGGTACATATTAAGTGAATCTCGGAGAACAGAACGTAGGAAAGATAAAAAGTAGTTGCGTTATTTTGAAGTGTTTTTCGTATTAGTCAAAGCGTGTCGCGTGCAACTGTTTTAGTTTAGAAAAATAGGGCGATTGCACAAAACTTAAAACGAGCCAAACATTGGCTCACATCCAGCCTCACAACACCGATACTATTAAATTGTCTTCTTCTCGTAAATTCTGAAAAATAGCTAAAGATAAACACGAACGTGTCCAAGTTGTATCATGTTTTACATTTTAGTGTGGCACGCTATCGTGTTTTTACCGGATGATTTGTGTTAAGTGATATTGCTGCGATGAAGTCCGAATGCTTGGATTAGCGAGTACCAATGTGTACACTTGGGTATGTACTGTGTTGGTTTGCGTCCGTCACGTAATGGAGACGCAGGAATTCTCGCGTACAGAGGAATTCATTTTGAGATTATCTGATATGAATCGTCGCTATACAAACTGAACTGACTGACAGACAATGTACAGCCTATATTACTGGAATAAAAAAAAAGAATAAGAATAATTATTACGTACTCTAGGAATGGACTAAGAAACGAGTTTGGAAACATGAAGTGGTCGCAATAATTCGCTATTAGTTTATAAGTGAAATACCGATCTAGCTATTATCAGCATTAGGAAATTAAAACTTTAGTTCTTCTAGATCCTTTTAGGTTTTGTAGAATATGAATAAAATTATTTTGTCCCAAAAAATGTGTCTTAGACAAAACAACTTTCAGCGCATTTCGAGATTTACAATTGTACCATCGATACTGACAGCTTTTGTAGAATATACCCGTGGTACAGTTATTAGTGCTTAGCCCTCGGATTGGACTTAAGCC
Source organism: Pyralis farinalis (assembly GCA_947507595.1). Lineage (NCBI taxonomy): Eukaryota > Metazoa > Arthropoda > Insecta > Lepidoptera > Pyralidae > Pyralis > Pyralis farinalis. The sequence continues at coordinate 16,747,164 of OX382273.1, forward strand.
TCGTGTTAATTTTACGTAATATTATACTCGCACATTGTAGTTTACAGTTGATTATTTTACAAACGTACCTACAATACGTTTTGACAAATCTAAATAGTATGGTGAGTGTGTATATATGTGTGCATATATACGGGTACAACAGAAATTAAATGAATAAATATGTAGTAAGATGTTTGCCTTGTAAACAAATTCAATCAAGATCATATAATCTGCAGCAGATCTATGGTTTGTTCATACGACAAAGTTAACAAAAACTTTGAGATAGTTTTCATGCAGCTAAATTTGTTCACGTGGCCATTGAGTAAACGATTCCATTTACATTAAAAATCTTTATTTGCCGTTGGGCCCTGCAAGACTTAGACACATCTTTAATTTTTTGAAATGTAATCTTATTGTATCCTTATGGAATTTTCTTATGTTACTATTTATCTTTTTTAATCTGCTAGAATTTCGGAATCATTTTCGAAGAAGAAATGCCGAAAGAATTTGATAATATAGGTCTCTTTTCAAATTGTCAATTAGATATTACAATAAGTTCATGTCAGCATATTGATACAATAATGATGTCAAATGGTAGAATTAAAAAATATTAAGGAAAGATTGTTTGTGCTGAATTATTTCCAGACAAAGTCAGTTACATATTCATCACATCTATAATAAGTCTTTATACAGAGAGTATTTTTGATGATAAAAAAATGTGACTAAAAGTAAAATCTTCTTTTTTTAATGTGGCCTGTCAAAATATCCCCATCGCGCCTGATGGAAAGCGTCAATGAGAACCAGATGTGAGAACAGCCATCACAGTGATTAGCGCTGTGCTAGCTGTCCCCCCCCTTGACGGCCCGCTAAGGTGCCTCTACACACCTCGTCTAAACGACCCGGGATTATAGGAAGTGGGGAACACATGCGCTGGAAGCGAATTCTACATTTTGATAGTCCAACAAAGAAATGAGTCGCCGAACTTCTTAGCACGGGAGGTAAGCAACCCAACCCTATGTGGATGTGATGTCAGTCCAGCGCGAGTATTCCGGAGGAGGAAAGGAGAAGGAGGGACGAGGTTAAAAAGCTCCTCAGAACATTCCCCATGATAGATACGGTAAAGAACACTCAAGCTACCTATCCCTATCCCTACGTAGCTGAAGAGGTTCAAGGGAGTTAGTGACCTCAGCGCTATCAATGTTGCGTATAGCGCGGCGCTGCATTCTATCGAGAGCGTCAAGTAGATATTTAGCAGACCCGTCCCAGAGGTGAGAACAGTACTCCACGTATGGGCGAGCTTGCGCTTAGTATAGAAGGTAGTGTTGCTCAAGCGTGAAGAACCGTCTCACCTTGTTCAGGATTCCGAGATTTTAGAGGCCACGGAAATAACGCTCTCGATACAGTCTTTGGGGTTGAGGTCGCCTCTGATGTTGATGCCGAGAATGGTAAGGCTATCTTGTATCTGCAAAGGGGTGCTCTGAAGAGAAAGAAGAGGATGGAATAGAGAGACCTTGGCACTAATTGCATTGGCAGTTTAACTTGAACAGATTGACTATTAGTTGTAAGATTACACAAAGAAGCGCCATTACTGCCACTTAATTCCTTCAACATATCTTTTAATTCGCTTTTGAAATCAATGTAACTTTCCTCAGTGACATCGTACATCTCAGATGTGACATAAGCAGATTTTGAAAGTTCTGCTTTACTTGTTCCCTTAACAATTTCTGCGTGAGTGTCAGTAAATCGTAACCAAGCCTTTTCTAAATTTTCTAACCTGGCTTCTACGTAAGATATGGTTATTCGATCTTTTGGTGATTTTTTAAAATTAATTCTAGCCTTTGATATTTTCGATTTAAGATCATGTGATATGTATACTAATTAAAGTTACTATGAAATGATTTACTGACTCTCAAACAAACAGAAAACAAAAGTCATCATCTGGTCGAGCTCAACGACAAGTGGACGTCTTTTATCATCTACTTCGGCCTAGCTTACCGCAGGTCGTCCAACATATCGTGCATGAACTGTACTGTCATCTGCATAGCAATGTATGTTACCAAGTGATAACATATCATTGATATGCAGCAAAAACAGGGTGGGCGACATGACAAACCCCTGCGGAACTCCGGCATTCACACGCAGAAGCTGCGATGACTGGCCGCCGCAGAGGACTCGTATGCTGCGTCCCTGGAGAAAGGCAGCAATCCAAACGCATAATCGAGGTGGTAGACCGTATGCCGGAAGCTTGGAGATAAGCGCGCGATTCCAAACCCGATCAAAAGTTTTGGCAATATCTAGGCTGATTGCCTAAGATTCGCCATGGTTGTCCATAGCTTCACCCCACAGGTGAGTTACATATGCTAGAAGATCACCCGTAGACCGATTTGGTCTGAACCCGTATTGGCGATCGTTAATTAACGAGTGATCTTCCAGGTAGTGGATTAGTTGAGTATTTATATTCCGCTCAAATACCTTGCAGAGAATGGAGGTGACAGCTATGGGTCGGTAGTTGGCAGGGTCAGACCGATTACCTTTTTTGGGGACCGGTTGTATGTTCGCTTCTCTCCAGGCCTCCGGCACGTTTCCCGAGGCGTACGACATTCTATAGAGGCGAGTTAGTACAGGAGCAGTTCAGGGGCACAGTTCCTGATCACCACGGCCGGGATACCATCGGGGACATTAGCTTTTCGCACATCGAGTGATTGAAGCGCTGCGCGGACGTCACGTTACCTAATGTGTATGTCCTGCATCGTTGTCCCACAAATTTCGGGTGGTTGTGCACCAGAATGATCGGTACGCGAATTGGCCGCGAAGAGATCAGCGAGAAGATTGGCTTTCTCCTGCGCCTGGTAGGCGAGTGTCATGGCAACGCAGAATTACAGAAATTGGATTGCACAGATAATAGTCGTAAGAGTGACTCCCCTGGTGTTACAAATGCCCATAGGCTACGGAAAAGGTTTACCATCAGGTAGGCCGTACAATTGTTTGCTACCTTAGTGGTATAAAAAGAATCACATAGTTTTTGTGACGTGTGTAGTAATATCGTACGATAGTCGTCCTTGGAACCTCCGAAATAGGATTCCTAGAAGCCAGGAACAGAATCCATCATTATTTTTTCTTGGGACTTACATTTACTTATTTTATATTATTATAGCCTGCAAAGTACAAGCGAAGGAAAGATCTTTGCCTAGCATGCGAAGTCAGGATAGTTATTCTGTAAACTAGAAGTAGGCACAGCATTGTCAAAGAAATGAAGCATGACTTATGGAGCCTATTATTAACTTATTTCGCGTGTTCCTAAGGCCCACAGTGCTCGTGCCCATTTCCATCATACAGCTGTTTAGATCACAAATATTTCGCCATTGTCAACTTCCGGTGATGTATATCGTAAACCATGTTCATACTTTATCTCCTTTGTGACTACCAGAAGCCGTTGTGTTGTACGCTGTTTGAATTTAATAAGCTTATGAGTAATATTCTTTTAAACATGAATAAAGGCCACGGAGCATAAACGAGAATCAAAATAGGTTAGGATATTTTTCTCATAAACATTTGAATATTATATTTTGATAGTTTCTCGTGTATAGTATTCTACGAAAGGTAAATTCCAGGATATGTGTATACAGTACTAGCGTGGGAACTCCTTTTTCTTATTTTCTTTCTTTTCCTCGAATTCTAAGGATCGTTATTCTCAAGAATTGACCTATCAAATGCAAAAAGATTTTTTCGAATTCGATTGATAGTTCCAGAGATTAACGCACTCAAACAAATAAACTTTTCCTCTTTATATATTAGTATAGATGTGTTTCCGCCACCGGTTAGTTCATGCGAAGTAGTTGGCATTCGCCCGCTATTGTTCCTAATAGCGATAGAAAGCGATTCCCCGCTATCATCATTAGTACAACAGCGTCATGCATCTAAATGCATCATTGCCGCTGCCATGTTGCTAGTCGTATTTACTCCGGCTAATGCAGTCGTCTCTGGACTTGATTACTATCTGTGAAAAGATGAAGATGCATGCAACCGCCACTTCCACGGGCCCGGTCGCTGTACCCATCTGCGTATGTCTACCATGCAACAGAAGATATCCAACGGCTATTGCCCTGATTGCTGTGGTTGTCTCTGCGCCATGTGTTTCGCATCTGCGTTCATGAGAAGCGAAACACGTGTAATATGTATATTCTATTACAAAATCGTAATGACGACAGCAGCAGCCGGGATATCAGCGATGGTAGATAAGCGATTGAAATGTCACAGTAGCCATTGGCATTGCGTTGCATCTAGGAGCGGTAATGAGAAACCTTGAGCAAATATTTAGATTTAATTATACTTGATTATGATTTTAATTTCCTTCGGAATCAGTTGTTTCTTTTACTCAGAATAGTATTTTTTTTTTCATATTAATATTAGTAACTTGCGCCTGACCGTCTGTGTTTTTAAGAATGCATTGTACCAATCTTTACAATATCAAAACCTGGAAAACAATCGACTATTATATACAAGCAGTACAAACAAAACATTCCAGTCAGATTGCTGAAGTAAGCTGTATTTTCTAAGCCTTACGCACCCTAGGGGCATTATTACACCAGGCAGAAGCAACGCCATTGGTGTCCTCTCTACCCTACGGTCCTCTCACTCTAACTTGTGTTACTGACACTTTATGCCTTGGTTCACCCATTGCTATATTAGCATATGCTGCCACTGTGGTGGGTCTCAGGTGGTTTACTGATCCCATCTTCGTTGCCGGGAGCTGTACCTTGCTACTATATCTGTAACACTATTACTGCCGGGCCAAACCGGGAATGCGTTTTCGGGCCGAGATGTTTGTATGATTATTTTATACCACTAAGGTGGTAAACAAGCGTACAGCCTGCCTGATGTAAGCTGTTACCGTAGCCTATGGACAATTGCAACACCAGGGGTGCCACTCTTACGTTGCTGACCCTAAGTGATTGTTATAAACGAAGTAAAAGGTAGAGTCAGCTCTTAAGATAACTTCTTCTTCTTCTTCTTTACGTTATCCCATTTAATTTTCCATTAGGATTGGCGAGGTCCGCTACCTAAGCCTAAGGATTTAGCAAAGATACTGATTTTTATATTGAGCGACTATCGTCAGAGCTCCACAACCCAGAGGGAAAACCAGACCTTTCTTATGTAAGGTCACACAGCTTTCGAAACATAATTTCTTGGACGTGGGGGTTTCTTCGCGATATTTTCCTTCACCAGCGAGCAAGTGATAATTACAAATATGTACATAAATCCGAAAATACAAATGTAGTGGTACACGCTAGGATTCGACCTACTGGTCCCCTACTCATCTGTATAGGGGACCAGCTGGTCGATAGGCCGGTACCGGATCCATTCGGCTATCATTGTTCTTGAGATAACTCTTTAAGATTAATTAAATGGTTTTCGTACATAGAGTTTAGTGATTTTGTGATCTTTCGTAAACGTTGAAGCACCCCTTCACAAACGTATTTTTTTTTTGTTGACATTTCTAAACTTGCAATCATATGATGAGAGACATTGGTTAAAAAATATTAGGCCGCCATGATAGGCATTTCTTCTTTTGTAGTTAACAGTAATTTGTCTTCTTATTTTTACTTTTATACTTAGACACTGAGAATACAGAATAAACCAGAAGGAGCCTACAGCCGATAATACATGCCGTCCGCTGTGTCCAGAAACAATTCGCAATCCCCCGCACTCCTCATACTTCCCACCCGTACAGTGTTGCTAGGTTAGTGATAGTTCGCCTCTTTTAGGGTAAATTAAAAGTGTAATATTAATATTAAAGACGTTATATTAATATACTGTTATGCATAAATAAATGTTTAGTAAAATAAAACACAAGTAATTTACAAAAATATGTCTTTACTTAGGTACATTTTGTTGTACTAATAATATTGCCGTTTTGATTCTGAGGTATTGAATACATTTTTACGTTTCGACAAATGAAGAAGTCTTGCTCTTTGCTTTTATAATTTCATCAGTTGGGAACTGAAATTCCACATATAATAATTAGAATAGTTTTTCACAAAACATTTTTTGTAAAAAACTACTATTTACACAATTTCAAATATGCAGACTATATACCAAAAACATTAGTTAATAATATTTCAATCATTTATTTCAGGCCATATTTATATTAAAAGACCTCAAATAATGTAAGCATAGGCTCATATCGTACATACCTTAAAATTAAATAAATGTATTTACATATTTTATATTAATCAAACTATTTTTTAATTACTTAACATGCATTTATTATTTATTTCATCAATGTCAACTTTATAAAAAAAGTAGGGAAAAGAAACCAAATTGTTTACCACTATCACCGAGTAAAAGAAATTCATTATTTAAATAAAGTGAGATCTAAATGCGCTAGTTACACATGAAATATGATCCCATCTTGTTTTTTCATGCTTCTAACTGTGTTCTTGCAGGTGAGAACCGCACAAGACGGCATTATTTATTAAAAACTATCGAGAAATTTTTACGCGTAAGAGACACGGTGGTCAAATATATACTAGTCGTCCAAATGTCAAACTACTCTCATTGAGAGTAGTTTGTATGGCTTCAGTTTTGGGCGTGTTTGCGGTTTCTGGTTTATTCGGTATTCTGAGCTTAGACATAATTAATTTACTACATTCTTTTGTAATATTCCTATTCATTATTTTATGAAATAACGTCACATCCTATCACGCTGTTAAAAACTTCAAGGTTATGTGCTTATTCATACCACGATAAGTTAATTTCTGTCATATTTCAAGATACTTTTCTCTAAAAGATCACCAAAGTATATCCATATCGTGATGTATTTCAAAATCTTTTGGATACTTAAAAAAAAATATCACTAATCAGTCGAAAGTAAAAATACAAAGTCGTTATTTTAAATGCAGATTCGAACGTTTTTACACGGAGACACTTAAGTCAGGGAGTTTTACAGCTTATTCCTCCAAAAGTATAAAACAACAAAAGCTAATCTGCTTTTATGGTAAGGTATCGCAAGAAACACTAATTACGGCTACTAAAAACAATGTTTTATAGCCGCGCTCGATCGCCAGAATCGTCGTGGACTGAGTCAGCTATAATCGATACAGTGTAATTGCAAGGCATGTATCGTATCTGAGACAATGACGCTTGCCGTCGTAGCAGATCGTATCGTGGCCAGTTACACGCGTTTAAGTAATTACGGGAACTGCTATTGTTAACCGGTCGACGCAAATTGGGCATTAGCTATAATTTATTGGCTTTGAAATAAAATCGCATTGTCGTTGTGACGATTTGAATATGTAGCGTGTGGGTTCGGTGAACGTCTATGGTCTCTAATGATACCAATTGTTCTCCATCATTGATCGCAGGTGCGCCAGCGCCGGTGGCCTCGCGGGAAACTTGCTACTAATACAACAATGAAAATCGATTTTAGGCTTCTGCGTGTGAATCAGAAAGTCGCACGCTACGCACACATACAGAAGTGATTTGTTACGTAGAGAATGTGGACCTAATCTGCGAGGAGTTTGTTCTTTTCATCGGTTTAAGCGGTTTATTATTATTTTTTGTTAAAATCATCCGTGTTGCCCTTCCGTCCCCCCTTCCCCGTAGTAAACGAGACGTTAGTGAAGACCCCAACTACATATCTAATAATGAGTTTCAATAACAAAAATTGACAAGCTCGGTGGCTTAGTCGTTAATGACGCGACTTTGTACACCAAAACGCTCGTGGGTTCGTTTCCCACACAACGCAAACATTTATGTGCATGAACATGTCTGTTTGACTTGGTCTGGCTGTTTTAAGAGAGGCAGCGCATCAAAGCAGCCCGTCTGCGGAGCACCTCCAACTCTGTGAGTTGGAGGTGCTCCGCAGACATAACTGCAGCCAAATAACAACTCCCTAGAGGGTTGTTGTGTTCCTGCGTGTGAGTGAGGTCACCAGTAAGCTTCCAAGGAGTTGCTGTGTAAGCAGCAGAGGAGGCATGGCACGAGTGATAATTAATATATCGCAAGCGTTAATATACTACGGTACCCGCTTTACATCAGGTGGGCCGTATGCTTGTATGCCTCCCGACGTAGTATAAAAAAAAAAAGAATAACTTTGGATAATGCGCTAGGCCCTTGCCGGAAATTTAAATTATTCAGCGAGATGAGAGTTTTGACGATCCCAAGCTACTTACGGTGTTATTACCATAAATGTTAGCAGAGACTTTACCGACGTTACCTTCTTGTATAGTATGATATGATACCTACATGCTTCTTTCGGTTGTGTTGAATCGCTTGCCATTGCTAATTCATCCTCCAAGAAGGGCTTTCTTCGGAAAACCATTAAGTTTGGAATGGAAGACTTCTTCCCGCGCTTTTGACGAGTGACATTGTTGTTATACTTGAAATTTTTACAATTCAGTTTAAAATTAGTTTTATTTCACAATTTCGATAGTATTTTGTAACATAAGTGCTAGTGAAATTATACAGTAAAGAAAAACTCAAATATAACACGTTTATGCACTTTTTGGAAAACGTGAATAAGTTCATCAAGAAAACCTTGTAAAAATCACTATCGTTTTACGGGCGGTATTTAAACTGGGTTTGATTGGGTTGAGTTTTATGTGACAATTTCGATAGTATTTTGTAACATAAGTTCTAGTGAAATTATACAGTAATGAAAAAACTGAAATATAACACGTTTATGCACTTTTTGGAAGACGTGAATAAGTTCATCAAGAAAACCTTTTTTCCTAACTTTGACACTGGCATAAAGTAGCAACACTATTGCCATACCTATACCTAGTCTTGCCATAAATACTGAAAAAGGAAAAAAAATCCATTGCAAATAACATTTATTACTTTTACAGTGTGTCAGTTTAATACATAAATATAAAACAATTTAAAATATAAAAAGCTTATTGGAAGTGGTCTTCATTGGCTGCCATACAGTCCTTTAAACGTTGAGGCCAGTTATCAATAGAAGCACGCATTCTTTCCATGGGAAAATTCTTCACTGCCTTTACTGCTTCACAATCGTACGGATTGTTTTAGGGACTCCAAATTATCATGGCATTTAGAGCAAGCCGTACTCTCTAAAACTGACCATAAATCATAATCCAGCGGATTAAGATCAGGACTAGACGACGACCAGTCTTCAGCTCTGATGAAGTCCGAAACGTTTGTTTCCAACCAAGACTGCGTAGACCGAGCTTTATGACCCGGTGCCGAGTCTTGCTAGAACGGGCATTCTTGGTTATTGAACATGGTGTTGTTAAGGGGTTTCACTACCTTCTCAAGAATGGTATCTTGATACACTTGTGCCGATGTTTTGATACCTTTTTCACAAAAGTGTGGCTCAGTCACTCCTTCATAGCTAATACCCCACCATCACTGAAGTCGGATAGTGCCCACGTTGCACTCTGTCGACTAATTGGGAAGCTTCCTTAGAGCTTTGAGCATAAATACGGTCATTTTAATTGGAAAATAAACTTTATTTTGTTTGTTAAAATGTTGCTCAATTGTGAAAAATTTCTCATCCGTAAACAAAAATTTTCTGTGACCTCCGTTTGCGTACCGTTTCAGTAGTTGCTTCGATTTTACCACCCTATTCTTTTTAAAATTATCAATTAAGAAATGACCAGTACGTCTCTCATAGGCTGCAAGTCCTAGGTCATTTTTTAAAATACACGACATGGTTCTAGGTACTATCTTCATCTCCCGAGATAAAATCTTTTGCTTTCGGACAGGATTTCTTCGAATTCTTTCCCTTACTGCTTTGACCACCTTTTTCGTATGAACACTATGTGGACGGCAAGTCTTTTTCTGTCACAAACAGAGGAGGTCTCATTGTACCTATTAATAGCCCGGTACACAAACATTTTACTAATACCAAGCGTATGGAGAGTTTTAAAAATTGCATTTGGCTCCATACCTACTTTGTGTAATGCAATCACAGCGATTCGATTCTCTTTATCACCCCACTCCATTTTAATATCGCAAAATATTGTACAATGTATTGGCACCAAAATGAGAAAACTCAATGAACAATCATATAAAAATGACAGATTCCAAATTCAAATGTAATATTTTGTATATTTTTAATTGTAACGGTATTTATGGTCAAACTAAGTTATAAATAATATTAAAAAAAATATTATAAGTAATATTAAAAAAAATGTTTGGAATAGATAATTAAATGAATTCCTTGTGTCATAAGGTTCTTCAAAAAGGGCATGAAGAGGTGGACAACATCCGCATTTCAGCGTGGACAAAATCGCGATCAAATAACAAATAAAATATTAGATGACATGATATTAAATGTCTCATGGTATTGCCAAATAAAAATGTATAATATTTGTACTTGACATCTGTCATGACGTCTATAGTATTTGACATTTCTCTCGTCTGTAATTACAATCAATTAAACATCATGGCGGCTCCTATGTGAACGACGTTTTAATTTTAATCTAATAAAACTTCACCATCCCTCCGAGCAATACAATCATCGCCCAACAGTTTTTATAGATTCCGGGTATACACAAGCAATGGCCCTAATGTTGCAAGTGTCCATAAGCTACGGTTACTGCTTACTATCAGGGTGGCTGTATGTTTGTTTGCAATTTGAACGGTATAAGAAAATTCTTGAAGGGTTGTGTTTTTTCAAGTGAGTGAAGGAAGCTATTGTGGGGTTGTTGATATAGCGGTGAGGGTGGCGAAGGTCGAGAAGTACTCATTGTGTTAAAAGCGCCTAAGACCACAATAAATTCTGATCTAAGAAATGTTAAGCGCATATAAGCAGCCCAGCTGTACTAGTACTACACTAGCACTTAGAAGGGATATTCAGAGTATGAATAGATATTGATGAAGATTCAACACACTTATTTGTGCTTTCACAACCGTAATCTCTTAATATACTGAAAACTTTTTTATGCAAGGTCGGGAGGCAAACAAACGTAAGACACAATTGTGATGTGAAGTGGTTACCGTAGTCCATGAACGCTCGTGACACAAGGAGTATCGCTTCTGCAACAGAAACTCCTCAGGAGCTTACTAGTGTCATTATTCACTCGCAATAACACAAAATCCTCCAGAAAGTTATTATTTTGCTGTGGATTTCGGTGAGGTACTTCACCTTTCTTGCCTGACAATATGTTCAAAAGGCACATAAAAATCCTCTATGTAAGAAGGGTTATTACAGAATCGATGAATATTTGGCTGACAGAGATGTGTGGATATGATTCAGCACATGTATTAATAAATAATATATCTTTAATTGTAACACTAGTCACCATTATACACTGTCATAAATTTATAGTAATAGAAATTGACGATTTGAAAAGAGATCTATATTGGCAACTTTCTTTGGGCATTTATTCTTCGCCAATTGTCATTTTTGATGCTGGTAGATTAAAACAATCGGCCAAGTGCGAGTCGGACTCGCGCACTAAGGGTTCCGTACCATTATCTATAAAAACGGCAAAAAAATCACGTTTGTTGTATGGGAGCCCCCCTTAAATATTTGTTTAATTTTAATTTAATTATTTATTCTTAAAGTAAATATATAACTAAATATTCTGTGAATATTTGAAGCGTCTACCTGTTGTCGTTATCAATATCGAGCAAAAATGAGTAAAAAATCACGTTTATTGTATGGGAGCCCCCCTTAATTTATTATTTATTTTTTAGTATTTGTTGTTATAGCGGCAACAGAAATACATCATCTGTGAAAATTTCAACTGTCTAACTATCACGGTTCATGAGATACAGCCTGGTGACAGACGGGCGGACGGACGGACGGACAGCGGAGTCTCAGTAATAGGGTTCCGTTTTACCCTTTGGGTACGGAACCCTAAAAAGAAAAAATCAAAATTATGAAAAACTAATAAGATACAATATTGAAGATTTTAGACGTGTTTAAGTGCCCGCGAGGGTCTAATGACAAATAAATAACTTATTGTTTGTGTTTCACCAGAGCTTTGTTATGTAATTAGCAGGTGTTAATTACCACGTGTAGATGTCGTTAGCTTTTACTACGAGTATACAGTGTGCGATTCACTTATTTACACACCTAACTTGCATTACTTACATCAAACTTTTAACAGGTTAAACATGATGGAAGCGTCAGATAGGTTTCATATTAGTGATAAAATTTATATTGAATTTAATTTTAGAAAGTTTTGTTGTTATTCGTAGTGGTCAAGCTTGCGCAATTTTACTCAATGCTTCGACAATGTTCTGATTCCACTAATAATCCATCCGTCGCTACACAAAATATATATTTCTAAGAGTATTTCATTGTTTACCAAATTTGTGTAGACATACAAAAATGTAGCTTGTTGTTTTTATCAGTTTTCACTAATTGATTAATGGTTTTTTTTAAATATCCTTCATCTATTACACGGGTCAATTGTCAGTGAGCCAGCAAAAAGAAATATAATTGAATAATCTAAACAGACAAAAAATCTGCGTTGATGAGTTCCATACTTATCTGTACTGTCATCAGGTAATTATTTCATGTAGTATAATTCTATTTCTGTTATGTAAAATAAATAAAAATGAGACATACTCATAAAGTTCAGTAGCTACGGTTCCTAAAAACAAGAAAAGAACAGTCAAGTTTAAGTCATCCCACACCGGGGATTCAGTACGGAATCCATATAGTAATTCTATTTTTGTTACGTTTAGAAAAATGGTTGAGATTGCCCCTGAAGTAGCTGGTTCTTATTTCATATTTGCTGTTTTCCTTTAGAGTGGCTCAGTGGTTAATAACGCGACTTTGATATCAACGGTCGTGGGTTCGATAACCACACAGGACAAACATTTGTGTGCATGAACATGTCTCTTTGTCTTGGTCTGGGTGAGTTTAAGAGAGGAGAGTAAAGCAAAGGTTGGGGAAGTACCTCCACCTCACAGAAAACCACGACCAAATAACAAACTCCCTGGAGGGTTGTCGTGATGCTGCAAGTGAGTGAGGTCACCAGTAAGCTTCTAAGGATTTGCTGTGTTAGCAGCAGAGGTGGCATCGCGCGAGTGATACTTAATGTATTACCAGCGTTCATATGCTACGGTAACCACTTTACATCCGGTGCACCGTATGCTTGTATGTCTCCCGACGTTGTATAAAAAAAATATATATGATATATATTCACACTGAGTTTGACGGTTGTAACAAAACAAAAATTTTAAAACAAAAACAAGATAGTTCTCTGGATGGGGTTACAAATTATTTTTTATGTGTGACATTTTATTATTTTCTTACAAACCACCATAAAAACAAATTTTCAGTAAATATTTCAACCGGCTATTTAGAATGGTTAAAAAATACAGCAATTTGAAAGTGGGACAGATGGATGCGCGGTAAGCATACTATGCTTAGTAATAGGACGCTAAATTTGATGAATGATGGTCGTCAATGAGTTCCGTTAACTAATAGAACTTATTACAGTGTCATACCATCATATCAGCTTGATTTTATCATAATAATTAATTGTTACTATTATTTCACAAAAGCCTCAACTAGACACTAAGATTATATGTAACAATATTGTCCTCCTATTTCGATTCTCATACAAGCTCGAAGTTGCCTTATTAATGTGATGTGTTATATCCATAGTATAGTCCAAAGTATCAGATCGATAGTAACTAGAATTTAAGAAGTACTATTAGGTACTACAATATACAATTTAAATGCGAGTGAAGAATAAATTGTTCGTTTTTCTTACAGGGTCCAAGGTATCTCTTATTTCCTTTATTTACTTTCCAGTTTAATGTAACCTTTTTGAACTGATCGATAAGCTACTAACAATGTGAAAAAGTTACTAGCGAAGCCAATTAAAATAACGCTACCTTTTTTATATTCATTTAATTTTTCGTAAAGCTAACCTTTGCGTAGTTTTGTGTGAAAAATTAAATGTCTTTTCATCCTAGGGCTGATAAGCAGCCGGCATTTGTCTGGTAAAGGCTAGATTGTCAATTTATGTGTGGTGATGGTGACGCGTGACGCGAGACGGCGCGGGCCGACTCAAAAGCACGTGCGTGCCCCCAGTGCCCGCGTGCGGCCTGCACAAAGACTGCGGTGGCTGGTCGCCGCCGCTGCCATACCGGCTATCGCGCATCTGGGGACGTCCAGAGAGGTGTAATGACTGCATGTGGGCACCTCTGACGAGCCGACGTCCCCATGCGATGCGCGAAGCGTGGGACGCATCTTTTTGACAGACTTGAGCGGATTAACAGAAGCTTTTGACATGAAATCTTGATGTACGTTTCATGCATTATAGGCGCCGCAATTTAGTGTTTGCTTTTGTTGCCAGCTTGTTAGTGGAAAACCAGTTGATAATCGAATACTTTTATTATATAACGTGCAATGTTGATTTGTCACGTCGAATTCCAACCAGTAGACGGACACATCTTTCGATATATAATTTCTTGGACTGCTTGCCGCATGTCCAAGAAATTATATAATGAAAGATGTGTGGCTAAACTTAAGAAACATCCCTTTTTCCGTGGGTTTTGTGGAGGTTAGTCGCTTTATGTAAAAATCAGTATCTTCGTCAAATCTATAGGCTTAGGTAGCGGACTCTGCCAATCCAAATGAATTAGGAAACGGGATAACGCTAAGGAGAAGAATGTGAAGTGCAGTAGCCTATAGACATCAGCAATTATTTCTTGTTAGGCACCGTAGCTGCATATTCACGTAATTACTTATTTACATGTTGATTAATGTTGACGCAAAATGTTTGATGAATTTTCTGATTAATATTTAAAAATTTGAAAGAATGATACTATGATGTACTAGATATACAACGCGAAATTTGAAGATTTTCAGATTTTGAGAATTTGAAGAGCCGAGGAAGGCCAAGACTCACCTATCGCGACCAATTTGATTACGTTTAATCTGAGGGTGATAGAAAGATGAGAGTACTGTCCGCGAGCGTGCAAGAAAAAGGCTATGAAAATCTTTGTAAGAAGCAAGTGAGATGTGAAATGATCTATTCACGTGGCGCTCGTTTCTCTTCTGCCTATTTCGCAAGTGTAGTCTGAAGATATACCTAGATTGATAGAACTTTAGTCATTTCAATTGAGTAGAAGATGAACTAATACATGTGTAAATGCGCTAGTGAAGCTCTTTATGTTGCAAGTTTCTGAAAGCTGCGGTAACGGCAGGCTGTACGGCTGTTTACCATTTTAGTGGTAAAGAAAATAAACTAGTTTGAAAAAATAAAAAAATACTGCCATAAAGGTGAAGTAAATAATAATTTGACTAATCAATTTTCACCTTTGAACTTTAAGACTATGACCTTTCATCATCATCAATCAATTATTTATTTGTTAAGAATTCGGCATGATGAGTTAATATTTATCAGGGCTAATCTCAGAAATTACTGTATGGCTATTAATACGGTTTCACTAATAGAAAGAAGGGTTACTTAGTAAGACTATAGTTTAAACATTCTTGACAGATTAACTGATCTCACCTCATCTAACTCATATAGGTACCTGTACTTGTATTTATAAATATTTTTTAATAAAGATAAAAGTTTCCGGTTTGAGATTTAGGGTCAACTGTAAATCTCAATCACGAAGCTATGAGTTGCTAAGTACAAAGCGAAAGTTTTTATAAGCACGTATAAGGGGGATTGTTTATTACCCACCCAACATATAATTCATAACTCTGTACATTTATAGTAGTACTTACTATTCATAAATAATGCAAAGAAAGAACGATATATGAAAGTGTAAAAGTGTACAATGCTTTCATTTCAGTCTTTTATTTAGATACAAATAGGTGTTTTGAAATATAGTCCTCTGACCAAGTACACGTACCTGCACCTGCTTGTATTGCATACCTGCACGTTATATCTGCTTGTGTATTAGCGGGAAAGTTTCATAGATTGTTCTACATATACATATTGACAATTTGAAGGAGAAGTGACACAAGTTTACCAGTTTATTTAATACATTTTATTATACCTATATTTTCACGCTAGGTCCCTTGCGGGTACGCCTTGCAAGGTGGGCACAGAGAACCGGGTGACGTAAGACGCACTCTTTAGACATCTCTCATGCTTCTTTAACATGCATAGTCTTTGGCTGCTGACATCGCCGTCTGAAAACACACAACCAACTCGTCTGTGGTAGATGAGTCCTGGCCTTCCTCGGCTCCTACATTCTTATTGTATATCTGCTTTGTCATTCTTTGTCCAGCTCTTTTTCTTATCTTAACTCTCTTTTTTACATCATCGTTGAGAACACGATTATTTATTACTATTTCCACTTAAATAAATAATTATTTCTTTCAACGTTTGATTATTTGAAATAGCAGTATGTATGCCTTTTTACGCAAGAGTTAAAAAAAGAATTGCAATGTTTTCACGGTTTTTGTATATAGTAAAATTAAAATCTCCAGAGTATGATGTATTAGGAGTTTAAAGGTAATATTTCATTGAATACTTTTTATAATTGGGGATAGAGATAGAAAGAACATAGTACCTATGTATTGATTCGATATATAAGCTATCATAAAAGGTATCCTATTTCATAAAATTAATGTAGTAGTTGTTAACCTCGCAATAATTTTGTAATACGTGTAGATGCTGCATCTTAATCATCTGTCACCAGTGCCTCGTTTGATGGTCAATGATCTTTGGTACACACTACACTACTTAGGTACACAGGTTTACTAGCTCGATTGATGATGGTTATCCACTTACACTCCATTACGTTTTTCTTTTATGTTATTTGTACGAATGATGTTAGTGTTACAAATATTTTACATTCCTAGTTCTGTACAAAATATTAGTTCTAAATCTTACTATACACTATACTGCCTTTGAATTAAAAACTTCACACGTTTTCCTTTCTAAATTCCGTTTCAAAATAATTCGTGTATTTTAATATATAATTTTATATTGTGATAAGGATTTACTTTTTTTTTTCAAGTAAGACAGGAAGACAGACAAATATATATAAATATGTCTTTCTTTAAAAAATAAACGATATTGTACAAATTAAAACACCTACCGAGACATGTATATATGTAAAGCGAGATAACAAATGATATAAGTTTAGACGGTACCAAGATCTACTTGAATAATTTCACAAATTTTGTATTATGTAACTAGATCAGAATTATGTTGAAATATCAAATTAAGTAATCAGTTTTTATAACTGATTATTAGATTTGATATTCACAGCTACGTCGAATTGCAAAGGAAAATTATATCACGAACAAGCTAGGTCACTAGTTTACAACGTAGTAATAGTCCATCCATTTGAGACATAGTTTAGTAGCGAGATATATAAAACATGATTTTTGTAATTTACACAAATATTATAAAGAGAGATAGAAATAAATATTATAACGTATGGTTGATTGCTTATAGTGGATAGGTAACTACTCAATTTAACTAGCACTCAGACAAATATTTTTTTGTATTTACGATTGGGTATACCTATACGTGTACGTTCAACAATTAATTGGAGATTACAATAATTTTGCGAAATTAAAAATTTCTACGAAACTGCGCCATTATTAATGGAAAATGGTCGGAAAATGGAATGGATTTTAGGAATAAGTAATTGACTTTACGTAGGTATTAGATGCTATTATAAGCATCTCGTTCGTGTACCATTTAAATATTAAGTATTTGTTATAGGAGAAAGCATTTTTTAGTGCCGAGGTATTTCAGCCAATAGGAGGCAGTCTCATTGAAAGCCACGCCTCTTTTCAGGGCGTCTTGTTAATAGAATTATAATGGTGTGACGATTCCCAGTATTGCCTAATGTTTTCCTAGTAATAAGCTTACACTGAATAAATAATTTCTCTATCTCAAATATCATACTAATGACTTATGAATGTCCATAAATGAAGAACTACTATACGCCCAAACCGAATAGAACGAACGAAAACATATTTTTTTTTCATAATGGAATATAGCATATGATACTCGATTATAATTTTAGTTCCTAATTTCTTTGTTTGTTTCATTGTTATAATGTTATTGTACATTAAACGTAGGGAGAACAAAAGTATCCTACAAAGGCGGACTTATTCCTTAAAGGAATCTTTACCAGTTAACCTTAAAGTAGCAAAGGAATATCAAAAAGATTAATATCAAAGGCTTGTCAAAAATACAATGATTTATAAATTCCTTTCATTATTACAAAAAAATTCTCAGAAATGAAGTCTCGTAGACAGAGATAATTCAAAAAACACCATTCTAGTTATTTACAAAGTAATTTTTCGATTTCAGTTCAAGTTATGTTGCAGTCGTCGACATGTAAATGTAAGGTAGACTTTTTCCAATTGAGTATTGTTCACTGGTTGGTCGGGTACCAAAAATAAACACAGATTTCTTAATTAAACGTATTTCTTTACTTTAGCGTCAGTTAACTTTTGTTGGGATAGGTTTACTAATTCCAAATAGTGGTACTTATCGTACTACTATTTGTTCATAATACTACTAAGAGTTTATTTCAAAAACGTCTAGGCGTTTTTTGCTGTATATCCTAATACTTATTTTCATGCTTCCAAGTGAAGAAAAAATTAAATTCCATTACAATGAACCCTATGTTTCACGGTGGGGTTGAATATTTGAAAATACTGAAAATTTAGTAGTTTGGAGTCTGAGTTGATGTCGATCATGATGATTTCATCATTCATCGTATTTTATTACCTTAAAGGTGGAGTTTATAGAAATGACGAAATATATATGTTATTTTTTAATTAACCTTTATACAAATGACTATGTAACAAGCTACTCGTAGCTTAAGGAAACAAATCGATCAAACTCGAGTTGTTGAGAGTTTTTTGTTTTCATCTACAATTACAACAAAGAAAAATAGATTTTGCCATTTTTTCTCGAGATCCAATGAAATACATATTGCAATTTGCAATTTTTTTCCTGTAGTATGGATTTAGGTAGATACATTATTATCGATTTTTTTACAGTTTTAGGATTACAAATTGGAAATTTGGAATAAAGGGAGGATCATATTTTTAAGCGACTTTAAAAATGGAGCAGGTTCTCAATTCGCTTTCATTTTTTTTTATTTTTGTTGCCTCAGAACTCCGTCATTTATAAACCGATTAAAAAAAAAACACTTTTCACTCGAAAAGTATATAGGTACACCTTCAGATTGATCGGCTTAGTATTTTGGTTTTTAAATTAATTGGGAAAAATATGTCATTCAGTAGTGTTTACGGTCACTATTTTTTTTATACCACTAAGGTAGCAAACAAGCGTACAGCTTGCCTGATGGAAAGCAATTACCGTAGCCTATGAACATTTGCAACACCAGGGGTTAAAACCTCTTCATGCCTTTCTTGAAAAACTCTATAAATTTGTTTGTTAATTATGACCGTTTTATTTCGAATTCCGAAATTAAAAACGTGACAACTGAAGTCCTTTGGGAAACCTTTGGCTGAGAGTTTATTCCACAACTTAAAAGTTCTAACCATTGCATTTCGAATATCATTTGTAACAAGCAAGAAGGTGCTGCAAGCTGAAGCAAGGCACTGACAGCACTATGTGAGGGACGAAATTCAGACTGAAACGGACTAAGAAGATTATTTGTAGTTAAATATGCATGAAGCTGTTTGTAGATAACGTGTTCTAGTATTTAAGAGAGGATAGGAAGTATATAGATGGGGCGATACTCTGAAAGAGAAGAAAGGTTAGTAACTTTAGGATAAGGAATAACGTAAGCCTTACCAGGCCGTCGGATCGGTCGAACGGTCGCCGTTTTTGTAGAAATCGATATTATAGTTTGCATAACATCTTCTTCCGCAATATTATGAAAAGAGAAAGGAATGCAATTGGGTCGCAGAGTATTGGACAGTGTACGGGGAGATGACTGTTTAGTGGTATCATAAAGAATTATAGGAGGTTCTGAGAAGTAGTTATTTAAAGCATCTAAATGTTGAGCGATGTTAGACGAATTAGAATTGCCAACGCCAATTGACCTCAAAAATTTCCAAATTCGAGTTGTTGATTTATATATGGAGTGCTGTTTGGATATGGTGAAATTATGCAGAAAAAAAAAATACTCGACGCAGGCGGAATTTTGACCATTGGCAAGTTGCAAAGATTCGCATTTTAAGGTGTGTAATATCATGATTTTCAGTTGACGATAAAAACATTCAGCGTCATGTTTGAGTTTCTTTATATTCCGACATAAATAAGCCTTAACCGATTCAAATGTATGATATATCGTTAGAATTCTTATGTTATATCGGGTAACACAGTTTGTTTACTCCATATTGTAATGCATCAAAGCATCTCTTCAGTAGAGGTACATCTACCTCACAGGAAATCGCAGTCAAATTACAAGCTCATAAATTTTTTCTCCCTGAATGGTAAAATTTTCAGAAATCTCTTAACTGAAAATTAAATTCTTTTCCAAATTTCAAGTTGGCGGTCTGGATGACGTGGTAGTTAATAGACCGATGCATTTTATCTTTAAAGAGATAATATTCTTTATAGCACATTATGTATACCTATAAACAAAAATCGTATTCGCAAGATTTGGAATACATTGTGATAAGATATGATCTGATCTTCATCAAATCACAATGTCTAACATAGCGTTAGATATGCGACGTGCGATAATTACCTAATGGAAACGATCCTTTCCAAACATTGATTAAAGATAATTAGGATAAGAAGCTCTGACATATGATATTTCTGTGTTATTTATTAAGGAAATGTATAGTAACTGTATACCTCTTTTGTGGAAAATACTAGTGACTGTCACAGTATTCTTATTAGTATTCATGTCAACGCAATAACGTAGTTTATACGAAACTATGTTACAATTTGTATCAATATATCAGTATTTGTATACTAGTAGTAAGATATAGTACCGTTTTTTTCGACGATTCGAGAGGACAGTTTTTAACTTTTCGAAATTGGCCTAATTCAGTTGAAAATCTAGTCAGGGCTAAATTCAAACGTCAAGATACATCTACTATAAAAACGGCTAAATTGCTGTAAGAGCAGATACTTTTTTACTTTTTTTACGTAGGGTGCATCAAAGCATCCCTTCAGGGGTAATACCTCTAACTCACATAAAACCGCAGCCAAATAACTACTCCCTGGAGTGGAGCGTTCCTGTGTATGAGAGAGTTTTCCAGTGAGCTCCTAAGGAGTTGCTATATGAGCAGCGAAGGTCACAATGTACTGCGAGTGTTCATAGTTGTTCATAGTTCATTCAATTTAGATACGTTTGTATCAATATATGTGTATTTTCGTATTTGTTTATTAGTAGTATACAAGAAGCTGTACCTTTTTTTAAACCTATGTTTTTCTGAAATTATAATTTCGAAAAAATGTATTATGTATCTCTAAAATTGATAAAGTTTCGGAAATGTTATGACTATTGATATGAAGTATGGCCGAACTATTTTTTCTAGGACTATTTCTTCAGATTACTACTTTCAGTAGGCGGAGGCTCAACACTCACTGGACAGACTCCTGAAAAACCAGGAAAAATCTGATGGGGGCAGTGTAAGAAACTAAAGGTCATCGGGGAGGTATACTGTGCTTTCTCCGAGGAATAAATGTCTAGTTATTAGCGTGAAATACTTCTGAATTTACAGTAATCTGAGCTCATACTATAATAATCAAGATTTTTAAAACACATCTGATCCAAAGCAAAAATTCTCTGTGATAAAGCTTTACTTTGAAAAAAACCGGTGAAATGAAAATTAAGCTTCTGTAAATTTTAAGCATTTTTACAACAACTCACATGACATATTTGTTAAAATATAAATATTGGAATATGTGAATTCAGTGTATATAAGTAATTATGAAAAATAAAATGGTTCATAAATGTGGGATATGTCATGCCTTAATATATTGACTTCACGCATGCAATTTACGTGACACTTGCTTCTCTATTTATTACTCCTAATGCCTTCTCGTCCACGACAGGTCTCTTATTATAGCTTAATTCGTTCCACTCATTAATATTGAAACAATAAGTCAGGCATTAAAATGAAGTGATTTAGTGTTTTGGGAGAAGAGAATGGGGCAACAAAAATCTATTTAAGACCTGCGTATTTAGTAAACTCTTCATGATATCGACATTTTTGGAAATCCTTTTCAATGCTTTCATACATGATGGCTGCACAATTTAAAAAAAAACATAGCATTCTATGCTTCGTGCAAGGGTGGTACCTTCAATAGTACCTACCTATATTTTTTTACTTCTAATCTTTTAGCGCTTGAAAACCTATAACCATACCAAATTTTAGCTTCCGACTCAGACTCAGACTAATTTGCGAGCAAAAGGCCTCATGTCGTTATTTTTGAGAACACCGTCGAGGGAAGTTAATTCGAGAAAAATAATGCACGTGGAAGTACGAGTACTTTACAGTACATCATAATCTAAAATGATGTAAAGACACTTTTGACTGTTTAACTTTTTGTCCCTACCAGTATAAATGTAATTTTAATTTATGATTTATGTATATCTTCACGCCAGGTCCCTTGCGGGGTAGACAGAGAAAATCGAGCGCCATAAGACGCGGTCCTTACACACTTCACTCGCATCTCTAACATTCATTGCTCATTCCATGCACGCTTGCCGCTCCTAGGGCTCCTGATATCACCTTCTGATAAAACACGACGAATTTGGTCATTGTAGGTTAGTCTTGGTCTTCCTCAGCTCCCACATCCTTTCACTTTCGCATTGTATATATGTTTCGTCATTCTCTCATCCTGCATTCTTTCTACATGTCCGAACCATAGAGCATCCCTTTTCTTATCTTAACACCGACACTCTCTTTCAGACTAACTCTCTTTCTTATGTCATCACTACGAACGCGGTCAGCAAGCCTTACGTCACAAATTTTTCGCAATGCTCTCATCTCGACCGCATTCATTCTACTTTCATGCTCTCTCTGCTAACCCAGCTTTCACTTCCATATAATAGTGTTGAGATTCACCGCGTTGTGTAAAGCGAGCTGTGCCTTCTGGTTTAGATTTCGGCTGCCTGGAAGTTTACCCAACGCTCCCTTCACGCTGTTCCCTGCACTCACTCATCTCTCCACATCAGCGGTATACCTCTTAACTCTGCTACAATCCCGTCCACTTGCTCCAACACAACATCATCAACCGTAATCCTAGTGTTCGTTCTGGTTCTTCATGGTTTTTTTAGCATTCAATTGTAAGCCTTTCTTCATACAATCGTATTTCATTGTTGTAACTAGTGTTTCCAGTTCGGATGGTACGAATTCTGTTATTAACACCGTTCGTTTATCGTCTACATAAAGCAGACGACTGAGTCACCCATTCGCATTCTCACGTATCATGGGTAATGTTCTGAGGAGCTTTTTGACCTCGTCCCTCCTTCTTCTTTCCTCCTCCGGAACACCCGCGCTGGACTGAGATCACATCCACACAGAGTTGGGCTGCTTACCTCCCGTACTAAGAAGATATTTCTTATTCTCCGAAGACAGCTGTAGCCAGATAAAGGATGAATAGCCGGGCTGACAGCATGTATCCCTGTCTGATTGATGACAAATGTTGGTATCAAAGCAGGGCGACAAACTGCCGTTCACCCGCACACACACTGCACAATCCTCATACGTGGATTACACAACATGGAGCAGATCACCGTCAACCCCATATCTGGGCAAAATGTTCCAGAGATAGGGGCGCCGGCTTCTGAAAAACGTCGTGGGTGCTCATGCTCTTTTGATGACTAGGTACATCATCATGATTTCAGGCGAAAAACATACACTGCTGGACACAGGCGTCCCCCAAAGACTGCCCTGCCCAAAACAAAAAAAAACGGCTCTACATCAAAAGTATCTGGTTCGAACTGAGATCACATTAGGACGCGTCGCACACATTCTAGTAAGCAAGCAAGCGCTTACTAGGATAACCAGATAATGAGAACCTGAACAACAGATAATGAGATGAGGATTATTTTAGTTATATAATGATGTCTAGCGTCATGGGTGCTCCGCTCCCACTATTTCCCTCCCGTGGGTGCTGGAGCCCCCGAGCACCCACGGAGTCGGCGCCCCTGCCAGAGATTCTTTCGCACAACATTATCAAATGTGACACTGTGGTCCTTTCTAATGGAGAGAACTGGGAATCTGTCGTGAGGGATGCTGAAACAGGTGTTAACCAGCTGAGTGACTGGTTGATTAAGAACCTTCTGACGCTGAACGTTCTCAAAATTAAATTTTTATGTTTCCATAAAACCCGAACATCCGAACCAAAGTCTCACCTATCTATTAAAATCCACTCACCTGTGTGCTCCATTCAAGCATGCCAGTGCGAAACTATAACTAGAGAGCGCACCATTAAATACTTGGGTGTGGAAATTGACGAAAATCTGTCATTTAAGCCCCACATAATGAAAACGACATCCAGGATTAGAAAGGTCATCCACGTGATGAAGCTTCTTCGTGACTCAGCCGACTGCCGTATCTTACGTCTCGTATACACGTCGCTTTGTGAATCCATTCTCACACACAAAATTATATAACCGAAATTCTTTGCCTAATATGTTTACCTAATTAATTTCTGTATTCACATCAAATTATTTTAAAGTGCATAAAATACTTTCCTTATTTTTCTATGCTAGTGCGCACATAGTTTTGTAAATCGGCTGTGGTGACCCAGAGACGGGTTCGACCCATGTAGGAGACCAACAGTAATATTGTTGCCTTTTGTATTTATTTTGGGAATAAATAAAATTATTATTATTATTCTTTTATTTCACGGGTTTTAATCCCGGTCATTTGATAGGCGTGCGCGGGAATATGAATACAACGCGTAGAGCCCCCTTCGAAAAGAATGATGTAAAATATTATACCCGCCGTGACCTGCTTCAGGGGATATTAATGGGATAATATACCCATGAACAGGTCACAGCAGGTATTGGAACTATTGCAAATGTGTCGGAAATAATTGGGCTATTGAAATGAGATCTGGAGGGATTATTAGTACTGGGCTATTACAGAAGAGAGACGGACACCTGCCATAACTATCCTATCTGATGTTACTTCGGCAGGCGGTGGCTCGCTACTCACTAGATGGGCCCCCGAAATGCCAGAGAAAGTCGGCCGGGGGCAACACCGATGTGAGTGACTCAGGGGTGTCGAGAGGTGTGCTGTGCTTTCTCCGAAGTTACTCGCGGCGTTATGCCCTTTAACACTTCCACCCCTGGAGCATATCGCATGCTAGAGCAATATACTCTATCGACTCCTCTCTGGACGGCCAATGAAGGCAAGCCAGAGCTGAGAGTCCTGTGGGTCTTCTTGACTTTCCACTCCGACCGACGAAGACACGCCGGATACTAAGGCCCTGGAGCGCTCGGGTACCCGTGGTGTCGCTACGCACCAACAGCTCGCCACAAGCTGCCCTGCGGGGTTTATTATTATTATTATTACTAAATCGTAATCTTTCAAACCAGCGGCAAACTCAACTCATTCATTTATCTTGTAATCTACCTCTCAAATTCCATGTGCCTATACGACACTCAGCTCTCCTCGCCCGGTCGGATTGAGTTAATTTATGATGAGTGGTATAATAATGAATATTTTTCGAACACTCCCCATTTCAAATATGAAATGGGGAGTGTTAAAAACACACGAAGAAATCTTTATTTATTAGAATTCTGCTACGGCACGTTTTTAAGGGCTATTCTTCCACGCACGCTAAAGTTATTAACTGAATTAACTTCTCAATGGTGTTCCCAAACAAACATGACATGGCCTTCAAGAAAAGAAACCCTCTATGGTGTTGCTGATGTTCATGTGGAGTTTTATGTCTGTATCACGCCATCGGGAGACCAACATGCTCCTTTCACCCTCTAATTAATTACTAATACACTCTCTGAGATAAATATATAAATATGGCAGATAGAGACGCGATCAATTTACAAGCATTACGTTTCTTCTCTTTAAGAATTCATAAGAACTAAACATAACGACCATCCGAGCACCAATGGCCTGCCGTCGTTGAGGACACAACGAGGTTTTTATCATAATATTCAAGAATGGCACCTGTGAAAGTGGCAAAACTATTTATTTAGCTTTGCCTGTACAAGTAACCTACAAGACTGTATACTAAATATTTTGTTTAAATAAAACGGAAATTCCTCGTGGTCAAAATCAGTTCTTCCATTGGGAAGAAAGGTATTTATATGCGTATTTCACTAGAAAATTTTAATTATTGTTTTACCTTATTTTATAGGTCTGTTAGGGGCTTCTTTTCTCAGCACCTACGTTATGTAATTGAAAATAACAAAATCAAGGGTTGTTATATTACTATGAAGCCTACAAAATTGTTTAAAAAGTAAAAACTTACACATTTTGTTGGGACGAAATAGAGATTTTTTATCAAGGAATGTAGGTAGGTAGTTCACGAATGCACGTGTATTAAAAAGCTGCAAATATATGCGGCCTGCCTGATGTAAAGCGGCTACCATGGCCTAGGCTTATTGGGGATATCGCCTGCCTTGCCACTTCTGCTGCTAACAATAATTCCTCAGGAGTTTATTGATAATCCTCGCTTATTTGTAAGTATACAACAACTGTTAAAGAAGTTATTTGTCTGAGGTGTCCTGTAAGTACTTCCCTAGTCGGTTTGTTTATGAAATATGGCCGTGTTCTCTCGTTTTTAGTTGGCAGAATTCACCACTACGAATAAAACATTCACGACCATATCACATCTCTGTACTTAATTACCTAATAACTAACTTCAAAAAGGAGGACATTTTCAAGTCGACTGCATTTTTGTTCCTATCGCACTTATTCCTTGTGTATATCCACGTGTGATTCTATTTTTTATTGAAAAGGACTCAACGCCATATCATGTGAGAGCAGCTATACTTTTGCATTTTTATCATACGTATTTATGGATTAATTCAAACAGTGAAGGTGTAGTGACAAAAATTGAGAAAGGTATGCTGAGATGGTTTGGGCATGTCGAGAGAATGAACGAAGAACGATTGACGAAAAAAGTGTATAAGGCGAGTGTGAATGAAATTGTTGGAAGGGGTAGACCTAGGCGGACGTTTCGAGATCAAATCAGGGACGTCCTGAAAAAAGGCCAGGTCAAGAGTACCCTAAACCGAAGAGCATGTATGAAGAGAATAATGAGAGTGGACGAAGCGAAACAAGTTTGTAAGGATCGTAGCAAGTGGAAAGAAGTGGTCTCTGCCTACCCCTACGGGATAGAGGCGTGATTATATGTATGTATGTGAAGGTGTGCGGAAAAGTATTCGTACCAGTGGGTAAAAGTGGAAAAATGACATGTATTATCCTACCGACAGGGATGAGCTGGTACGTTGGTATGATTTCTTCGGCAAGTGTGAAATGATTTTGAAATTTTTAATTGGATACATCGAGTAGAGTGTATCTACACGTAGTAAACTGGTTACTGTAGCTACATGAACGCTGGCTTAGGAGCTTATACCGGTAACCTCACTCACTCGCAGGAACACAACAATACTAAAGGGAGTTGTTATTTAGCTGCGGTTTTCTTTGAATTCGTGCTACTATATCTTAAAAGTATAATATATTTTTAGATAAGAATATTTATTATATTAGGAACTGATAGCTAACGATATTAGGCTTTCATGATCTCCCAAACTAATGCCGAGAGTACCGCAATGTTTATGGTGAGTGTGGCCGAAGCCGATAGCGACGACGCCGACGGTTGCGCAGACGTTGCCGATTAGCCTCGTCCGGTGTAGATAACAGTATACAGAATGCTGATCCGAATTTTTACGACCCGCTGGTATACAACTGACTTATCAAATAACTCTTCACAATGTGCAATGACGGATTTATTTATAATAGATTAGAAAACACACAAGCATATGACCTGCATAATGAGCAGAGGTTGTGTGGCCAGCCCATCTACTTCTGAAAAGTTGTTGCATACTAACTTTTCAGGACTTTATTGGTACACGCTAACCCTTCAGCCTTCTAATTTGGCTGTTTTTGTAAGGTCAAGGTGCACCCTTGCTGCACTACAGGCAGCATGTCGAATATTGCTGTGCGTTAACTCTATTTGACCAGATTGTCTTTTGCTCGTCGCTAAGGTTAGGTTTAAATACACTCGCCAGGTTAGGTTTAAATATTACTGTGAATTACTTACACTCCAAAATGCGAGGAAAGCGAAGTAGTAGTCATACATAAATTTGTTTCTATTTGTATTCATATATTAGCTTGTTTTTTCATTGATCAAAAAATACCGATAATTAAATTCTCTAGTTCAATTAAAGAGTAGTTTCGCGGTTACATATCCCACTATAAACTTACATAGAAATGGAGAAAAATAGAAAAAATACGTATTGAAAAAGAAAATAAACACATTTAAAGAAATTAAATAGAACCGGAGGAGACGGCCTGTTACTAAAACAATAATCGAAACAATCTGTAAAGTTAGTTTAGGTTTTCGGAGAAAACGAAATAAATCCAATGTAACATGAAATGCATTCAAAACAAATTCAACTGGATGGGGAGTTTATCTTTAATTCGATTCGATTAAGGAAACTTACCAATCAGACTGAAACGTATTTAACTTATGTTAAGAAGGTTCCCGATGTGCCTGTATACATAGTTAACTTACTGATTTCGGTTAAAAACTGATTGATATATTATCTATACCTATACTTCTTCTACCGATCCTGCTTGTACGGGTATGCTCCTGAAAACAAGGAATCCAGAGACATGAGATAGGTGCTTAAAAAATTGATATACATACAATTTTAAACACAATAACAATTGAACAACTCTACCTGTACACTTATGAATATAAATACGATGGAATAAAACACATTAATGGTCTAAACATAACCACGGATATCAGTATGTATTAGAGCTGTTGCGATGACGCGACTAGGTATATGAGGCAACGTAATTATTGCTAGAGTGTAATACATTGTAGTATGTACAACCAACAAATACGCATGCACCCACTCGATACAAGAGTTCAAGACAATATACGGTAGTCGTTTCGGATTATAATCAAATATGTATTCATATTTAACGAGTACCTATACAAGATTTGACGTATAGTGGCGGGAATTGAATAACATTGCATACGATCTCTTATGCGCTATCCAGCTGCACGCTCGACGTAGGTAAACAAGTACAGATAGGATAGATATATCAATACGATAACTTAGAGAGTGAACTATCTCCAAAATGATAGGTATTCTATGTAGTATGTCTGTATAATTTGATTGTCGTGTTCGAAAACAAGAAACCTGTTTGCACGAACAAAGAATAGTGGCCATAAATAATATTTGCAAGTTTATGTTCTACGTCTTTATATTTATAGCTAGATCTATCGGTATATTATTATGCCAAAGTGTAAGATAGATACATAATGTTGTATACTAGTTTAAAAATTAAATTAAGAGGCTCGTTGTGTTATGTATTGTTAAATATTGTTGTAAATTCTTAAGCATGCTATATGACATGTATGTATACTTAGATTTTGAACTTATAAACTAGTTTAGATTTAATTTGAAAATAACATTGTTATAGTAAAATACAACCGGTTTCTACCAGTTTCACTTTCCATACCTAGATAATGGTCACCATGCGAGGTGGGTGTGAAATAGAGCGCGAACAGGTCGTCGACGGAGGCGGTGGTGGTAGCCGTGGATGTACCGGAGCCGGAGTGTGCGGACGGCTGCGCGTACGGCTGTGGCTGCGCATGCGGCGGCGGCGGGCCTCCGTAGTGCAGCCCGCTGGGGCCCGCCTCCACGAGCAGCTGCATGTGCGAGATGTCCACGAACTCGTCGCCATCTCCGCGCCCGCCCAGCTCCTCGTCCTCCGGCCGACGCATCGCGATCACCGAGAGCATCGCACACGCGCATTCCCGCACTGCACACTACACCACCGTGCGCGGCTCGCCGCACGCTCACTCACATGCACTGGCCTGTACTTGATGCAACGGCATATACGCCGGACACACACAATACCTTAACTATCTAACTTATGTCCTACAAATTGACGCGATCACAGAACATTACTTCTAGGAAACTATGAACACGCGACGCGGTAACCACAACGGTCACGAGTATCTACTGATAAATGAACACAGATTTCGCACACGCGGTGAGTGTCGTCGCGCGGAGAACGCCACATCCTCGACTGAGTCGCGCGCTTAGTGCGGCGAGGGCGTGCAGCACGCCGCCCCCGTGCAAACGCACGGCCGGTCGTCGCCCGCCGCGCGCCCTATCAATGGACGCTAGCCACCCGGTCGAGGTCGGCGTTCATTCACGACGGCAGTGTTAATGGCGTTCGCAGCGAGCGCCCTCGCGTAGCCGGTGGCGTCGCCCACGTGCGCGAGAAAATGGCGCGGCGGCGTCGCGACGTCGAAGGGAGGCGCGCGAAAAGCGCGGGGCGCACAAGTGTAGTGATGGCGGTGCGACGGCGGGCGGCGTGAGCGCGCGGGCGGCGCGTGGGCGAGGAGGCTCGTCGCGCCCGAGCGTGCCGCGCGCGTGACGTCGCCGCGGCGAGCGCGCTGCCGCCGCCGTCGCGCTGCCACCACTTTCTCCGGTGCTCGCCGCCGCTGAATCACGCTCCGCTTTCGTGTGCTACGCGCCCGCTGGCTGACGGCTCCGGGGACCGTTTTGGTCATGCTACAATTAGCTGCGTGGTACGTGTGCCCGTGACGTCGCTGGCCGCCTGGACCAAATAGTTAACACGTTACGTGGGTCGGATGAATTATTAGGTTCAGCTAAATTTACATGTCTGGTCACAGTGGGCTCTACGTAATGATATCATCATCGTTTCTCCATGTGTTAATTTTGTGTGTATACATGTATCATTGACGTAGAAGAGTAGCTAGGTAGATACATAGCTATATACTTAAGAACAGTACATAATTATAATATGTATATTTTTCTTTAGTACGTAATAACTGATTTAGCACTATACATTAATGTCTACTATGAATATGAATGATATGTCTTTCTGACTATAAGGTAAATAAAAAAATTGGTCCACATTTAGCCTCACCTCTACTTACCTGTCACAAGCTCCCAGAGTTAATCTAATATATATATTATATATTCCTTGGTTCAGGTTTCAGCTTTGCAGGATATTGCTCATCGCATGGAACCGTAAAACTTTACCAAGGAAACAGAATTCAGAAATAGAAAAATAGAAATTAAGTGCAGATGACTCACTGTTATTATCCTTATTGTCAAATAAACCTTACCCGAACTTGACAGTATTTATCTTTCAACGACTTTCTTAAGTTTTTACGACTAAAGTTCGTAGAAATAAATTGAAGTTTAGCCAGCTTAATCGCTTAAATTCACATCAGCTTAAACTTAATGGCTAGAAATGTAAATGTGATGAATTCAACTTTTATTTCTCTATCATGCTCAATCATTAGTAATGTTAAGTATATGTTAACACCCAACTTTGGTCAAAACATAAACAGCGAAAGATTATTATTCGGAGCTGCCCTTGTTAGAGAAGACAAGCGAAGTCGCTGAGAAGCCGGCGCTCGTGAATGTCTTCTAGTTCAGTATTAATAATTAATGAAAATATTAATTAATTATTAATTTAATATAAAGTATTTTTATTTGTATAGTAGCGTCCCGCCCTGGCTTCGCATGGGTTGTAGAGCATATTATGCTCCCATAGTCCAATGCCGCATTTGTTGCGTTCATTATTTAAATTATATGGTGTGAAGGATTATCATAATGTGCATGAAATGCTTGAAGTTACTAACGTATTTAAGTTGATAAGGATGAATACTATATATCCGTATATTATCCGATGAAAGCTTGCGCCTTTACTTTTTCCGGCATTTTCGACAATTATAGCCATATTTCAACCGATTTACATAAAATCTTAACAAATTATACACCTAAACCTTCCTCAAGAATCACTCAGTCTATTAGTGAAAAGATGCGCGGCGACAGATGTTTTATAATATGTAGTGATATAGTGGTTTTTACATGTGTTTTATGTTGTGTTATATGTTTACTTATTTTACAGGGCATATCATGAATATCATGTAATTTATTCAATGGAATTAAGGGTATATATTACTAATACTAACAAAATTTACTAGTAATAAGTGCGATATAGAATCCTCAATACGTAAATACTGACTCGTAATTGATAGTTTTTTTACTATTGAGACTCAAAAATTCACTGTAGTCCCAATACCTGCTATGACCTGCTCATGGTTACCCTGCTCATGGATACGTGGTCTCATTGATATCCTCAGGAGCGGGTCACGGTGTACAAGATTACATTAACCTTCTCAAAGAGGCCTCTACGCGTTGGATCCATATCACCACGTATGTCTATCAAATGACCCGTGAAAAAAGACAAATAATATACAACACCTATACAATGGTAAATTAATAATATAACCCTGTTTGGTGGGTTTTGGAGGTTTTGACCTACTGAGAAGTTGCTGATGGATTAAATTTTACTATAAGTAATATTTTTATACTCTACTCAAATAAATCTCAGTAGGTAATCGAAATTCATGATGATAGTCCACATCCACAACTCATATAAAACATACAATGATCTAACTCGTCATTGGCTTGGTAAGAAAAATAAAGATATTCAATTCAAAATTAGTATGAAAATAGTAAAGGAAATCATAATCATATTACAATACTGACGGGCTCGGTGACGAGCATACATTATGTTCTCATAAATATACTGAGAGGTAACAGTGAGGATATT
Source organism: Pyralis farinalis (assembly GCA_947507595.1). Lineage (NCBI taxonomy): Eukaryota > Metazoa > Arthropoda > Insecta > Lepidoptera > Pyralidae > Pyralis > Pyralis farinalis. Next base: position 16,779,829 of record OX382273.1, read on the forward strand.
TATTTCTTTAAATAGTTCTCTAAGTGATTCCCTGGTGCTCATGTTACAAATAGAGCGGATGGCTTTCTTTAGTAATATAAAAATAGTTTCAATGTAAGCCGCCCTTCCCCACAACAGTATACCATACGACATAATGCTATGAAAGTAGTTGAAATAGACTAAGCGCGCAGTAGCCACATCCGTCAATTGTCTAATTCTCCTAATCGCATATGCGGCGGAGCTGAGCTTACTGCTCAGTTTTTTTATGTGGGGGCCCCACTGCAATTTCGAGTGTATTGTAATTCCAAGAAATACAGTATCATTCATAAATTCATTATTGTCAATGAAAACTTCTGTATTGGCAGAAGGCACATTTGGTAGACAAAATTTATACATTTGGTTTTAGTTGAATGTAATAAAAGGTTATTTACCTGTGAACCAATTTAGAATGGCAGATAGAACAATATTTACATTGTCAATATTTTCGCACCATGAGTAACATAAAAAATTAAAGAAGTATCAACAGCAAACAGTAGTATATCCGCCATTTTCTGTACCATGTAGGGCAGATCATTCACATATACTAAAAATAAAATTGAATATAATAAAAATAAAACGAAATAAATAAAACTTCAGGAGCGTAATTATCGTATATTTAATAATACATACATATTACAGTAGGAAACCCATACGTGTTACATAAAGTGAAGTAAAGAATGTAACGTAATGTCACGTAAGAGTACGTTGGTTACATTGTGGGTGTGATGGGAAGTACTTAAAACATATCTGGTTGGTTCCGTCAGTGTTCGGGTTCTGAATAAGGAAAGGTCAGGGCGCTTGGCGTTGCCATGGCGATCGCCTGTTGATCCTCTGCGGCCCCTGCTAAATGTCAAAGTGCACCGAATAGGAGTGGGCGAATGTAGGATGTGACTCAGGGAGATCTGAAAGTTCAAAAAGTGTAATTTGCTGCCCCCACGACACCCAGTAATTTCTGAATTTCATGTGATGTGGGCTTATTATAAGCAAGAAATTATGTATTTTTTTGTAATTCAATCAAATAAATTTGTAATGAGCATCCTACGTATATCATCAAAATTAGAAGCTAATTTCGGCTCGGAAAAAAATGTGCGAAAAGCAACGCCTATGCGTTTGTTTCATGGTATTGTAAGAATATATGATTAGAAACGTTTACTCTTAGGCCTTAGGCTTTATTACTGTATTTGGATACGATGTTTATGTATTATGTGTATTTGCTTTTATCTCTTTATTTACCAATTCTTAAAACATGTGCTTATTTATTTGATTGTTTGAAATGATTATATTTTGTTTTAATTGGCTCATATTTGATTTGAACCTTTGTAGGTAAGGTTTCAATAATCCTATTTTCACTGAGCTTTCCTCCTAACAGGTAAATGTACCTATGCTATAATATATATGTACGAGTATATAACTTTAGACCGAATATTGCATGTTGCCAGAAACTCGATCTGGGAAACTCATTCATCCGCATGAATACCCTACAGGCAGTTGTTTAGTTCCGTTTACTTCAATGTGAAGGTACAGTCGAGCCATATCTTCCTTTTCCTAGACCCTTATTTGCTTTTCGCAGTTCGCTGGGTAGCAGGGTGTACAACGTGCAGTTGAGATTTGTTTTGAAAGACCATGGCCGATCCATGTTACAACACGTATATTGAGTTACGGAAACACATATAATATCCGTTGACATATTTTCCCATCGTTTCCACATAATTCCACAAATTGTCTGACAAAAGTAAATTAGCGGCATACCTAAATGCAAAGTGAGTAAGTAGAATCACAAAATAATTAGCGACAGATGGCAAACCTGAAAGCAAGTGGAAATTGTGAAAAGGTACCAGTTGACAGATAGTAAAACCCACGCGTTTCCGGCGCCCACGGTGTTAAATTATGTGTCCATAGGCCGAAATTACGCAAGTTACATTGTAGATCGCCTTTGACTTTGACTTTACAAGGCTTCGGAGACATTGATAAACTTTACTCCGCAAGCAAATGGGAAATGTGTTGGGTTGTATCCCTTTTGTTTTCAGAGAAATGTAAGGTATTGGATTGCTTTTACCATCGTAGCGCTATTAGCAAAATGTTACATTCTGCCCTGGTTCTAAAATCTAAGTGTCAGTGCAGTTTACCCTTGCTTCATGTCTATTTATTAAGTACCTGCTATATAATAGGGGTTAAAGTATGAAATTGCCGTTTTATAGTAATATATACTTTGAATTGACATTAAACCTTCATGGTGTGAGATTTTCGAGTGAAACCTTTTTCACATGATACCTATGAGGATTTACTTTAAAAAAATGTTCAACATTTAATTTTCGAATTTCAGTTTATTTTTTTATTCAGCTTAGACGGGAAAGATGGATACTTCGAAAATCCGAGTAATTTTTGAATACGAGTTCCGACGTGGAACTAACATGGCAGAAACGGCTCGCTATATGAATGCTGCGTTTGGAGACGAGGCTGCTAATGAACGCACCGTGCGTTTTTGGTTTAAACGCTTACGTAATGGAAACTTCGACTTGAAGAATGAACCACGTGGAAGATCGCACACGCAGGTGAATAACGTCGAATTGAAGGAGATCCGAGTCAATCTACCCAGGAATTAGCGACATGATTTAACGTTACCTTACCTACAATATTGACTTATTTGCGACAACAACAATCAATATTGATTTATTCAATTGAATCAATAAGACAAAAAAACATGAAAAATGGGTGGCTCATGATTTAACTGATCTGCAAAAAGAAACACATGTTGACTTGTGTTGCCTTGTTGAATCGGTACAGAAATAAAGGAATATTGGATCGATTTGTGATATGTGACGAAAAGTGGATTCTTTACGATAGCAAATGTAAATGAAAAATGCAATGGCTGACCCCAGGTCAAACGTCGCAACAGTGCCCTAAAGCAAAGTTTACCAATAAAAAGGTAATGGTAACTGTTTAGTGGTCTCTTCATGGCGTTATTCACTATAGTTTTCTCCGGTCTGGTCAAGCAATAACAGCAGATGTTTATTGTGCCGAACTTCGAACAATGATGGCGAAACTGGCAGTGAAACAGTCCCGACTCTTGAATCGATCTTCACAATTTTTTTGCTCCATGATAATGCAAGACCTCACATTGCATGAGAAATCGTTATAATTCTACAGCAGCTGCAGTTGCAAACCATACGTCATCCTCCGTACTCGCCAGAACTTGCTCCAACTGACTACCATTTTTTTCGTGATTTTGATAATTTTCTTCGTGGTAAAAATTCTCTTCCCAGGAGGCAGAACAATATGCTTTCACACAGTTTGTCGAATCTAGATCCCTAGAGTTATATCGCAAAGGTAAATAAACTTCCGATTACATGGCAGCAATGTATAGATAATGAGGGTAAATAATTTGAATAAATATGTTACATCTTAGAAAAACACGAGTTTTAATTTTTCAGTAGAAATCAATTACATACTAATATATAGGTATATTCTATATTCTTCAATTTAAGAGGTCTCGGTAGAAAACTATTCCAGAAACGCAGAGTAATGGGGTTCCAGTGTATGAGGATGAATTTCCAGCCGTCGGCGAACGGTGCGATTGTAGAACGAGGCAATCATATCCAGCAACTCCTCGGGTATAACCCATGTACAACCGGTAGAACACACAAAGGGAGATATAATGTCTCCTCAAACTTAGGATCATCGACAATTCTCACAACTCTTCTTTGCATAGAACCATAAGGCCCTAGCTGGTATGGTATTCAGGTGCTCTGAAAGCTCAAAAAGTGTAATTAGCTGCCTAATGACACCCTGTAATTTTTAAATTTGCTACCCTGCGTGTGGGGTTGTTGTAAACAAGATTTTTTTTTATAATTTATAATAAATAAATTTGTAGTGAGCTACCTACGTACACATTCCATATTAGGAGCTAATTTGGGCTCGGAAAAAGTGATGAAAAGCAACGCCTATGCTTTTTTTAGGGCATTGTAAGCTAGTAAATCTATTAACAGTGATTTTTGTAAATAATCCTAATAGACTGAGCAGTAAGTACCCCAACACCGGCCTGATGATAAAGTGGCAATAATAAGAGCAGATGATGATGAAATATTCAGTTATAAAGGTTAAGAGGATCGTTTTTTAAGCTTGAACACTTGCAATACATTAAGTATCACTCGCATGATACCACCGCTGCTGCGAAAACAGCAACTCCTTAGGATCTTACTAGTGACCTCACTCACTGGCAAGAACACAACAACCATCCACGGAGTTGTTATTTAGCTGTGCAGATTTCTGTGCAGTGGAGGTACTTCCGCAGACGGGTTACTTTGATGCGTCCAACCTCTCTTAAAAACACCCACTAAAACTGTTGTTGCACACGAATAATTTCCCGAATGGGAATGAAAACCTCAACCGTTGGCGTTAAAGTTCGTCTAAAATTGAGCGTTTCTAAACTAAATAACATTGCGAATATGTCATTACCGTTACAGAGTGTTTATAATTCCAATAGGGGTCTTTAATTCATCGTTTTGAATGTGGTTAACCAACGGGTACACAATATTTATAAAGATTACATAACCTTCATAAGTATTGTCACCGTATTGGAGGCGCAGTAGTATATTAGTAGCTCCTACGTTAGGGGAGGACATTGTGACGCAGTCTGACTGATTTAGCTAGCCCGTTGACCCTTATCGATGACGTCCATTGGTCACATAACATCGTATTTAGATAATAAGGAATAATAATAGACATCGCTTGACCCTGACAATCTTGACAAGGCACAAATATAGCTGCTCATAGTCACCGGTGGGCTCGTTACCATCAATTGAAGTATTATTGTGCTGGTGTTTGGTCACACCCTAATTACATATTAACGACAAATAACCGCCCTTAGACTTGATTACTACCAAGTATAGCATCGTTTCCTTTTCCGTTCCACATTTGGAAAATGCGTGGAGGCATTTTCCTGGTTCTTTATACTACTCTGTGTAAAAAGTATCGGGAATATGTCAATAAAAAGACCCGCGTAAAAGAGGTCGTTCTAATTTTTTTACTGCATGTTGGTAGCATTGTACTGATTTAGCGCGCAAAATTTGAGCGGGATCTGTCATTTAATTTGTTTTAAACTACACTTTTTGTTGGTCATAGTTTTGAGTCCTCGGCGATTTTTACAATGGAAAATATTGTTGAACAAAGAGTGTGCCTTAAATTTTGTGTTTCAAATGATATTTCATGTGGTGAATCACTAAAAATGTTGCGAAATACCTACGGCGAATCGTGTATATCGAAAACAAGGGCTTATGAATGGTATAAGGCTTTTAAAGAAGGCCGAGAAGTAGTAGTAGACTTGCCTCGTTCTGGTAGACCTTCAACCGCTACGACCAGAGAAAACATCGACAGAATCAAGAAGCTAGTGCTCGAAAATCGACGTATGAGTCTGAGAGAGTTGGCTAGTGAGGTGAACATATCTTTTAAGTCCGTCCACAACATTCTCATTGACATTTTAGGCATGAAACGCGTCGCCGCTCGACTAGTTCCAAAAGAGCTCAATTTTGTTCAAAAAGCGCAGCGAAAGCATGTCGCTGAAGACATGGTTTCCCGAGCTTCTACGGATCCGACCTTTATGAAACGTATAATAACTGGCGACGAGACATGGGTTTATGAGTACGACATGCAAACAAGCCAACAGTCTTCAGAATGGCGTCTCGAAAACGAGCCGAAACCCAAAAAACCGCGGCAAAGTCGCTCCAAAATCAAGGTGATGCTGACAGTTTTTTTTGACTACCGTGGTGTGGTTCACTCCGAATTCCTTCCAGAGGGAGAAACAGTGAATAAAGAATATTATTTAGGCGTCATGAAGCGTTTGCGTGAGAGTATCCGCCGAAAACGTCCAGATTTGTGGCAACACAACTCATGGATGCTGCACCATGATAATGCACCATCACACACAGCCATTATAGTGAAAGAGTTTTTAGCGAAAAATTCAACAAAAGTTCTCGACCAAGCACCGTATTCACCTGATATGGCTCCGTCTGACTTTTTTTTATTTCCCAAGTTAAAATTACCACTTCGAGGAAAACGTTTTGAGTCGATAGAAGCCATAAAAGAAAATTCGCTGAATGAGCTAAAGGCCATACCGCAAATAGCCTATGAAAAATGTATGGAAGACTGGGTGAAGCGGTGGAGATGTTGTATTGCAAGCGATGGGGCCTACTTTGAAGGCGATAAAATAAATTTAGATGAATAATTTGTATTTTTTGTTTTATTGACAAATTCCCGATACTTAGTACACAGAATGTATATACGCCAATAAATAGTAAACATAAAATACTATATAGTACAAAATTCCCAATTAATTTAGTACAAATATTTCAAATATTTGTACAAAATTAATTAAGCTTAGGTCATGTGCCAGAAGCTTGTTCGATTGTGACCCCTGTCAATCAATTAGATTGCAATTCTGGCCCGAAAAGGCACTGATGTGCTGGTTAGGGCGTCCCCCGGAGGCGACGCGCACAGATCCGCCCCCGTCGGTGCGAACATATGAGCATGCGGCGGTGGGGGCACCCACCCACCACGCAGCGCTAATTTCGGTGGGTTGAGGAGAGCCGAGTGCTGCATAGGCACGTGGAATGTGAGAGGTGGATTGAGTGATAAGATGAACGAGCTGATGGATGTAATGAATGAGAGACGCTTAGATGCTTTGTGGGTGACAGAGACTAAGACTTGCAAATGCAAGTCTTTTCGTCTCAGATGTGGATGATTGCTGGATAGTTCTGAAAGAAAGTATGGTAGATAGTGCAAAAGAAGCATGTGGATGCGCAAAGAGGCATAAAACATTGAAAGGAGATGCCTGGTGGGATGCGGAGGTTGAATCCTTCGTAGCAAGAAAGAGCAAAACGTGGCTGGATTGTGTATCATCTTTGCCCTTAAATGAAAATATGAGAGAGAAGAAGAAAGAAATGTACCGTCTGCAAGAATGAAACCAAGGCTTTAGTGAAAGAGAAGCATGAAAGACAAATTATGAATGAGGAAGAGAGGCTGAGGAAAAACTTCGAGGCAAACAGCAAACTCTTTTGGAGAGAGGTAAAGAAGTCTCGGGGTAGTTCGTCGGCATCCAGTATGAACAAGATAAAGATTAAAGCTGGTATCATTCTCTCAAACACTCAAGAAGTGTTAGAACGGTGGAGTGAATATTTTGAAGATATTTATGAATATGCCTTGGACGCTGGCAATGAGAGTGAGTCTGATACTCACTCCACGTTGACGGCGTCCGATGAAGGTATAACTATGGATGAGATTGAATGGTCGATACGAAGTTTGAAAAATGTATAGTCTGCGGGAATTGACATGATCACAGCTGAGATGATCAAACTTTATTTATTTATTTATTTAAATTCTCCACAACTATAACGACAATTTACAATGTTATACTTAAATACACAAACAAAATATAGCATAGTGGTGAAACCAGGTGGCACTTACGTCCTGGACGCCTTCTGGTACTTATGCAATCTATGCTGGAAAGGTCCCAATGGACTGGGAACGCGCAGTCATCGTACCCTTGTATAAAGGCAAGGGATCACGCATGGGACTGCGCCAGCTATAGGGCCATCAGTTTGATCAGCTTAGCAGTAAAAGTACATGGAAAGGTACAGGGAGGATTCCGAAATGGAAGGGGATGTACAGATCAAATTTTCTCGCTCCACAATATCGTAGCATCTGGCCACAGACCAAAAGATTTTCTGCGGTTTTGTAGATCTTGAAAAGGCATTTAATAGGGTTGTGCGACAGGAACTGTTGTGCATATTGCCGGGATATGGGATTGACGGTTGCTCGATGCTGTGTACCTATAAGGATTGCTCAGCATGTGTGCGAAAAGATGACAACATGTCATCCTGGTTTGATGTTAAAATTGGTGTCAAACAGGGTTGCTTGTTGTCTGCTAGGCTCTTTATTCTGTATCTCGATAGTTGTCTACAGAGAATAAGATCGAAGAATGTAGGATTACGCATGGGTGACCTAGTGGTGAACTGTCGACTGTATGCAAATGATGCCGTCCTAGTAGCAGAAACACCATCTCAACTGCAAACATTAGTCACAATGATGATTAAGGAAGGCTTACTATTGAATGCGAAGAAAACAAAGATAATGGTATTTGAAAGAGAAGAAACCAGAACCAATGTAAGGATTACGGTAGATGATGAAGTATTGGAACAAGTGAATGAGATTGTATGTCTTGGATGCGCTTTCAGCAGGGATGGAAGGTACACCGCAGAGGAAAGACGAGTGAGTGCTGGGAATAGTGTGAATGGAGCGTTGGGAAAACTTATTGGAAGTAAAAACCTAAGCCAGAAGGCACAGCTGGCTATACACAATGCAGTGCAGGTCTCAACGCTTACTTATGGAAGCGAGAGCTGGGTATGGGAGAGAGGGCATGAAAGTAGGATAAGAGCGGTTGAAATGCGAGCGTTGCGCAAAATTTGTGGCGTAACGCTTGTAGACCGTATTCGTAATGATGAGGTTAGAAGCAGAGTTCTGAAAGAGAGCGGCGGTGTTAAAATAAGAAGAGGCATGTTTCGTTGGTTCGGACATGTAGAAACAAAGCAGGATGAAAGAATGACGAAGCAGATATACAATGCAAAAGTGGAAGGATGTAGGAGCCGAGGAAGGCCAAGACTTACCTATCATGATCAAATTGGTCGTGTTCTATTAGAAGGTGATGTCAGGAGCCCTAGAAACCGGTGAGGGTGCATGAAAAGAGCAATGAATGTTAGAGAAGCGAGTAAGGTATGTAAGGATCGAGCCACGTGGCGGCCGGATCTCTCTGCCTACCCCTTAAGGAATTTGGCGTGAAGTTATAGATAGATTAATTAAGCTTTGTAGAAATTACTCGATTATATACATCCAGAACATCAAGAATATAATTAACAAGATCTAAGTGATGAACAAGAAATTAATCCCACGTCAGGAGATAAAAAACCACACGCTTTGCGTTTTACGGTAATAAAGCAGATTGCCTTCGGAGAAGCATCTGATGGAAAATTCTTGAAGAGAGTGGACCCTGGGCTCCGATGCGAAAGCTTAGGAAGCGACTGAGATTAACATTCGGATGATGCTGATCATCGTCTATATTTGAGACGAATTCCGCTTCAACGTCGCTGAAAGGCCACTAAATGCTTTCGTATTTACTAAAGTTTACTTTAAGAACACGCAATGTTTCATCGCCGCCTAGTCGAATTAAAACCGATGTAGCTATATATAGGCTTCATAGGTTCCCAAAGCAGAGGCGGTTCTGTATTCGTCGTGTATTTTTATTTATTATGTTAATTCTGGATATTCATTTCTGTAGATCAGGGTTTCTCAAAGTGGGATACGCGAACTCCTGGGGGTTCGCCATGCTGGCTGGCATGTGGCTGGATGACTGGCAGACACGCGAGGAACGCGTGCGCGACTGTACTCGTTTGCACCTCGCATTGTTCAACAATTGATTAAATTTGCGAGAAAAACAAGCCCATCCATCACATTTATATTGAAACGGGATTTCTTTTTGCTATTGTGGTTGATACATATTCACATAGAAAAACCTTATTTACTTCAATAGCTAATTTTATTATTTTATTTGCCCCCCCATTTGTGAAACCATGCTCTAGATAAATGAAATTGTTAATAGATTCAGGCGTTATTTTGCGAAAATCAAATTTACATGCAATTTGATCTAACCTGCTTTTTGTTTGGTGGTGGAAGCTCACAAAGCAGGTTAGATCAAATTGCATCGAAATAAATTTCTTTGCTTTCGGACACGATTTCTTAGGATCTGTCTCTGTCACAAACAGTGAACATTTCATTGTACCCGTAAATAGTTCGATTCACAAACTTTCGACTAAAACCTATTACATGGGGCACACTAAAAGTTTTGCACTTCTAGCTAATCGGAACTATTTGAATTTCGAATGTTATATTTATTGAAACGTTGCAACCTACTTAGTAATAAAAAAAACAATTGGCAGGAAATCATTTGTCAATTGTTTTTTATCACACATCAAAGTTCTACGTACGCAACGAAAATGGAATTGAGTCGAAAAGATTTAAGAGCGATGATTTTTTATGATTTTAAAAGTTCTCTCTCTCCACAAGTCTGTGCTGCTCGTCTTCAAAATGCTTTTGGGAGAGAAGCACCTAAGAAGGTGCTCAAAGATGAGCATCGTCAGGCGATGGTTTGCTGAATTTGAGAGAGGTCGAGTTTCTTTATATGACGAATTTCGTGAAGGGCGGCCTTCAACTGCCGTCAACGTAAATAATGTGGCTACTGTTAAGCGGCTAATTGAAGAAAACCCGCGGATTACCTATGAGACAATTCGAGATCTATTAGGGATTTTACACGAAGAATTGAAAGTTCAATAAATTTGTTGTCGTTGGATCCCTCATGAACTGACAGCGGAGCAGAAGCGGGCTCGCGTGGAATGGTGCTCACAGATGCTACTAAAGTACGACCACGGACATTCTAATGCTGTTTATGACATTGTCACAGGAGACGAAACGTGGATTTATTGTTTTGAACCAGAAAAAAAACAGCAATCTTGTGAATGGGTGTTTAAAAATGAGAACAGGCCAACAAAAGTGAGGCAGGCGAGAAACGTTGGTAAAAAAATGATCGCGTTTTTTTTTACGGGTCCCCCGTAGCTGAGAAAAAAAAACGCGATCATTTTCTGCACAATTGCACTTGAAGATCAAAAGAGTGTTAATGCCGAGTGGTATTCTACCATTTGTTTACCCAGGGTATTAGAAAAAGTTCGCGAAAGACGACCAAAAAGCCGCGTTCTCCTACATCATGACAACGATTCTTCACACACGGCCAACAAAACAAAGTCATTTTTAACTTCCGAAAAAGTACCTACAACTCGTTACCCATCCTGTGCATAGCCCCGACCTAGCACCCTGTGATTTCTGTATTTTCCCAAAAATCAAAGATTTGATGAGAGGTTTCACTTTTACCAACTCCGAAGAGGCAGTGATAGCGTTCAATCAGCACGTAGAAAACATGCCTACAGATCTGTGGTCCTCCTGTTTTAAAAAATGGTTCGATCGCATGAAAAAATGTTTAAAATGTAAAGGAGAGTATTTCGAAAAGCAATAAACATAATATTTTGGTTATAACATGTTGTTTTTTTAAGTTACGCAAAACTTATAGTGTGACCTACGTATAACATAGTTTAGGAGAACATATAGATTCTGTCCTCATCCCACACCAATATAGTAATATATTTGCATTTGAATAAAATATATATATTTTTTGTTATTTAATCTGATAATAATTTAATAAAAAATATTATCACTGATATTGTCAAAACTAATAATGACTAAATTAAATAATCCGAAAGAATTTAAAGTGCAAAGAGAGTAAATATTCCGATAAAATCTACTCGTACATTTAATTAATCCCTAGATGAAATAAATCAAGATTTTAATGATGTGTCAGGCCACTCAGAAAGTATTGCAAAAAAAGGTTTTATGTATGAGAGACTGGCCAGTTATACTCTAATTTGAAAATATGATTATTTATAAGTAAAAATACTCGTAGTTACGTTCAAATTTAAAAATTTTCCTCCACATTTGTTGCGAGCTAATTTAAATGATCGTGTCTCATTGACTTGACATCCCTTAGAGCAGATGACAGTGGGTATAATACATTACATCGTTCTGTACGAAGGGGCCTCTACGCGTTAGATTCAATCCCCGCGCATGCTTATCAAATGACCTGGTCCTGGAATGAATGGGTAAATGCCTATGACATAAGAGAGAACAAAAATAATAAGTAATAAATGTCAAAAAAGAGATAAAAATATATATCAGTCTATAACACAAAGATCATTGTGAGAGTTTTTCAGAGCTAGTTTAAACAATTCAATGGTGGGAGATAATTTAAAGTGCAAAGAGGGTTAATTCCATAATTTTGCAGCATGAACTGAGAAAGATTTGATGTATGTATCTGTGGTGTGTATAGGATCGTCATCCAGTAAAGGATCCACTGACGAACGCAGACGACTATCAATATCATGAAGGAAGGAATGAAAGGAAGGGAAGGGGAAATATATGGAATTTTTTACGTAGCCTTATTGGATACCGACCACAATGGTGGACGTAATTTGTTTACGTCGAGCATACCTGCATATCCTGCTATATTGATTACGCAAGTCAATATACCAGATTCTCATCTGATCGATCGTGACAGCGCTTTATTTTGGCTCTATATCTCTTGGCCATTATCGCCTTTTTTGCTGGAGTTAGCCAAGGCGCCGGATAATGCTTAACGCGGACTCCTTTAACAAGCGCATATTTGTCGTTTTCCTTAGCTGATTCCAGTCAATCAGACCAAAATTACGCTGAAAAAAAACTTTATGTTTACGCTTAGGTGGCCGCAGAACAAAAGAAGCAAATATAAGATCATGTACTGAAAAGAATGGCGCATTGTGTTGGCCATGCGTGGCTTCCAGGTCTGACCTGGCAGGATGTGATAACAAGATCAAGCAGAGATGGAGGGCCATTGTGCTGGAAATATGTGAGGTTGAGTGGGAGAACAGACAAGTTAAGAGAATGCAGAAGAGAAATTAGAGTTTTTGAACGACTATCGTTTTTTGCTAGACATGTGTTGAAGTCCCCCATAATGATGACGTGATTAAATTTAGGAAGAAGGTCATTTAAGAGAATTTCCAAGGAATGAAAATAATTTATATGAAGAGTGGGACTATAATATTTTTCAACAAAAGCAGGTATTCAGGCGCATGAAATTCCGGAGGAGAAAGTAAAACAACTTCATATTTGATGTCGATGCGCATACTCGTAACTACCCCACCATATCTCATTATTCTACCGGTGTTATCATTTTACTTTGTACACGTACGATCACACATTGGACACATACGATCGTTCCTAATCAACTGAAAACCGGGCAACGGATATAAAGCAGACGGAAGTGACGGTTTCAAAAATGTTTCAGATATTAAAATGGCGTGGATATTATCTAAAGAGAATGTGGACAGCAAATCTGCGTAGTGTGAAGCTACACTCTGAGCATTTATTTACATTGAAATTCTTGTGAACAGTTGAAAAGCTATAGTTTAAAAAATCATCCAAAGAAGTAGTACTTCGGAAGCATCATTCATACTCGTAGCAGCCGTAAAATTCTCTGAACATGACGAGATTGAAAAATATTCCGAGTCACAGTCTAACATCTCTGAAGAACTGTCAAAATTAAATACCCAATATCGGCTATTTAGTAGAGCTTTTAGCGTCATATAAACTTAAATTTTGACGTTTTACATTATATTTCTTTGTATGACTTGGTGTACCTATTGTTTTGAATTTGTTAAAATAATGGGTATTTGGGGTTTTCCTTCGGATGATGATGAAGAAAAAATAGAGTTTATAAGTAGACTTGTTATAATAAAGGGAATTAATATAACAACCAATTTATTTCAGATCCTGAGTGATAAAAAATTCACTTTGCTTTCACAAGCTCAGAAGCATAAAGCAACAAAATCAAGAAACAAGCAAATAGAATAGACGTTATATATCCACGTATGACACTTTGTATCACAATAGATAGGCTGGTTCCTATTTACACATACTTGAGCCGAGGAAAATAAATATTTTGTTCAAAAATGGCGTTTATTAAGATGAGAAAAAAATCAGATTATGTATATGCATATAAAAAGGAAAAAAAAGTAAAAATAGAATACACACAAATATAAAGTACAAAATAAAAAGTTAAAAAGGTACTTAGAAGTTATATAAATGAGTCGATAACAATAAAAATGATGAGAATGCGTTGAACACAATGATGGTTGCTCCGCGTTGCCACTTATCAACAATCAGTCCCCCTCAGATCTTTCTGTTGTGGTGAGGCATGGCAGGACCCTTTGCTATAATTGTTCGTTTGGGGAAGTACCTCCACCTTAGAGGGCCCAAACTCGAACACTCATTTGTGCGTCGTGCCGTGGTCCCGTGGTATGCATGTTCTTTCGGGAGGATATTTGCTGTCGCCGTCTTTATAGCCTAGAAGGCAGAGACCTGTCGTTATTATGGGTCCGCGTGGATCATGGCGGCCACACCCGGGTCTACGCGTGCCTTTACAGGTTTCATAGCTGTGATACAGACATAGCTCCGTTATTCGAGCACCTGCAAATGGCGACTGATAAAGTCATCGAGCAGTTTCCCTTCTTGGAGCTAGCGATTTTAGGAGACTTTAATGCCCATCCCTCTGAGTGGCTTGGCTTTCGGTGCACTGATTACGCGGGGAAATCTGCTCATGAATTTGCTCTGGCTTATGGTTTCTCTCAACTGGTTCATTCTCCCACGAGAATACTAGATATAGAGGACCATGCAAGCTTCTTACGGGACCTTCTGCTGACAACACGTACGGATGAGTATAAAATCTCAGTGTCAAAGTCAAAGTCAAAATCTTTTTATTCCGTAAAAATGGCTACATTTGTTTGGAATCGTCACAATTTTTTTCCCTACCGTGCAGTTCATGACTAGGTGAGCACTGATAAAAATACTGCCAAAAAACTCAGGCATCCCTCTTTTGGTATCCAAACAAATTTACATAATTTATTAATTACATTATAATTGGATCGACTCACTCCCAGGCATTTTTATCAATAATATAGTCAGATACTTTATAATATGCCCTGCTACACAATTTGGCTTTAATAGTAGTTTTAAACTTGTTTATTGACAATTCTCTTATATTGCTGGGAAGTTTGTTATAGAACCGTATACATTGCCCCATAAAAGAATTACTTATTTTGTGGAGACGGCTTGCATGTAACACAAGATTATGCTTATATCTAGTATTTATGTTATGAGTATCACTCTTTTTACAAAATGAGTCTATGTTTTTATGGACATACAAAAGATTTTCATAGATATATTGCGATGCGACTGTTAGAATATTTATTTCTTTGAATTTTTCTCTAAGGCTCTCACGGGGACCAAGTTTGTAGATAGCTCTTATGGCTCTCTTTTGCAATAAAAAGATGGTGTTAATGTCCGCGGAGTTACCCCAAAGAAGAATTCCGTATGACATAATACTATGAAAGTAGCTGAAATAAACTATTCTAGCCGTATCAACATCAGTGAGCCGTCTAATAGTTTTCACTGCATAGGCTGCAAAACTTAGTTTTCCTGATAATTTTTCAATTTGTGGGCCCCATTGTAGTTTGGAGTCAATTGTTATACCCAAGAACACAGTTGTCTCCACAGGGGCTAAATTAGTTCCATTAACATGTACATTGGTAGTCACCTGTCTCCAGTGTCTCCAGTCACCTGTCTGGATGCGCCACTTAGCATATCGGACCACTATCTCATTCGGATCCAAGCGCCGCATCAGACGTGACCCACCAGGGCCACGTACTCCACGTACCCAGACTTCATGAATTCTAGCTTACCGAACAAGCCAGATACCGAAAGGGCTTTGTCACCGTAGATCACGAACTTAGAGTAGAGAAGACTGAGGAGTATAATCTTATGTTCACATAGAACTATGTAAAAGTCTTCGATTCGGTCGAGACATAAGAGGTGCTCTCCAGTGATTCCGCATTAACTATCGGTACCTCGAATAAAGTACTGATGTGTATCCGAGTACAGGTCTAGAATACGAAACCGATCCAAGTGCAAAAAGGTGCGACGTTATATGCCCGAAACTCTTCACCGCCGGATTGGTTAATGTCTTCAAGATCTTGGAATGGAAAAGACACGGTATTCACATCAATGGCGAAAACATCACTCACATTCGATTTGCCGACGATATAGTTCTCATGGCGAAGTTGCTAGAGGACTTTAGCGCTATGCTCAATGACCTCAACAGTAGTTCCAACTAGAACGGTTTCAAGACGAACATGGACAGGATTAAGCTCATGTCGAATGTTTTATACGGTTTTGACGAGCAGTGGAGGAGGAGGTGGAGCAGTGGTTAGTAACGCTACTTTGAAATGAACGCTTATGGGTTCGTTTCCCACACGGTACAAACATTTGTTCGCATGAACCTGTCAGTTTGTCTTAGTCTGGGTGTTTTCTATGTATCATAAGTATGTTTTCACAAAAAAAACCAGTTGAGAATGCGCAAGCTTGCATTGCCAGAGGAACACCTGGCTCGTCTTCGTTTCATTATTATTTTTTAAACTATGTCGGCCATTTTGACCATGTTCCTTAAGAAATATGATATTGGGTTTGAAGACTACCCTATTCTACTTTTTAATTTACTTTCCGAATATGAAATAAAAATATATATATTTTTTTAATTTGTCGGCCATTTTCACCATGTTCCTTAAGAGATAGTAGGTTGGTTTTTCAGACATTCTTATTCTACTTTTTTATGCTGAATCCGAATCTGAAGTCAAAATTCGAATATTCGAAAAAAAAGCGACAGACACACACACAGACAAACTCACACACAGTCAAACATATAGATTTCATATAGGAACGGTGTTCCTGAAATGTATTTACGTATGTTTATCAGTTGTCTAGTACCCATAACACAAGCTTCGCTATCGCTTTTTTACCTAACTATAACTCCGATTAATATGAACGTATCGCTGAAATAAAATCTCTAAGTAACCATATTGAGCAGCTACATATTAGCTGTTCGTTCATATAACTGTATAGCTAATTGGTATATTGTTCCACTTAACATAGATATGACTCTATGAATTAACATATTCGTAAGGCCGGCGTTGGAAAATCGGCCAAAGCGCCATTAGAGGTTCCGTCAGTTATGAGAACTATGCGGGGGCGAGTAGGAAGAAAGACTTATAAGGAAGCGGCGCGCGCAGGCTAGCGTCATCGCTCAAAAAGCTATAGGCACTGATCACTCGGCTGCGGTTTAATTTTTGGATAAAAAACAGTCTCGCTTGCCTGTACTTATAAGGATATATTATTAAGATTTGAACGACGCCTACGACAATGTTTAGGAAGTTCAAGAAAAACAGCAAAGGTTAATGTGTTTTACGGCGTAGAAAATTATGATTTATAATATTGTATCAAACATTACAGACTAACAAAAATAATAATTAATAATATTATGGACAGATCGCCTACTTACTGCTTACATATGAACGAACATACAAAGAATAAATTGTAAATAGAAGCCTAGAAGGTGTTCGAAACAATATCAAGTGATATTCTGACCTTTGATGGAGTTTAAAACAAAAATCTTGCAAATTTGTCACTATAATATAATTAAGAGAACGGACAAGGGTGAAAAGAGAATAAGAGAAAAATGCCAAGTGCGAGTCGGACTCGCACACGAAGGGTTCCGTACCATTATCTATAAAAACGGCAAAAAAACACGTTTGTTGTATGGGAGCTCCCCTTAAATATTTGTTTTATTTTAATTTAATTATCTATTCTTAAAGTGAATATATAACTAAATATTCTGTGAATATTTCATGCAGCTATCTGTTGCCGTTATCAATATCGAGCAAAAATGCGCAAAAAAATCACGTTTGTTGTATGGGAGCCCCCTTTATAGCCATATTTATTTTATTCTATTTTTTAGTATTTGTTGTTATAGCGGAAACAGAAATACATCATCTGTGAAAATTTCAACTGTCTGTAAGTTACTGTCAGTAATAGTAACTGTCAGTAATAGGGTTCCGTTTTACCCTTTGGGTACGGAACCCTAAAAAGAAGCGAATAATATAATTTTTTAAAGTAACGTTGGAAAAAAGTTAACATTTTTGCTCTTTAGTATCGGTTAAATAATTGTTTTTGAAATATGTAAGAGAATTGGGGATCATTAATTTTACAATATTCAAATCTAAATAAAATGTAAACAGTTTGTAACTAATTCAACATCAAAACTAATGAAATAAAGGCAGTTGCTTGTATAAATACATGTTTACTGTATCTTTTAATTTTTTTGTGTCGAAGTAGGTTTTATACATACAACATATGTATGGTGTCATAGCTGCCATATTTAGCCTATCGAATATACTGACTAAGGTATCTGTATTAATATATAAAACGGAAGGGTTGTTTGTTCGAATTAATCTCAGGAACTACCAGATTCAGTTTTAAAAAAAATATTTTTGGATTTGATAGTCTAATTCTTGAGTAAGGTTATATGCTATTCAATATCACGATGCGACCCTTACAAGCCGAGCAAATAGAAACGAAAAGAGGTTCCCACGGATACCGGTATAAGCGCGGACGAAGTAGCAGGCTGCAGCTAGTAGACTTATAAACTTAAACTATTGGATTTAGGAACTCGTAACTTTGCATGGAGGTTTGTTATGAAACCGATAAGAAAGGATTTTCGAAAATTACTGCTAGATACCGGTATACGCAGCCAGGGATCAGTCATTTGAGATTTACTTCAGAATATTATCGGCAACCCTACTCGAGCTACACCATATCACCCACAATATTCCATACCTGACATAGTAGGAATAATGTGGTCGCTTAATTGCGTACACGAGAGGCGGTAATTAACCACGAGAGCGGTTATGATCATTCACGCGGGTACCCACAAATCTGACTATCAATTACTGAGACGGGAACACGCGCGGTGTGGTACCACCGACCGCATTCTATCCTTCTCGTGTTATGAGGAACAATGATATAGTATTATTATATGGCCTGTAATAATGACGTGAGTTTCGTTGTTTGGTGGCGATTGTTATTTCATCTTCTTTTCATAGTTAAATTTCAAAAGGAGGTACGTAACTGTATGATAGCGGATTTAAGTAATGACTAACTTGCCCGCCCTGGATCTCAGTTTAGTCGGTGGAAATGCTTATATTACATAGATTGACCGCATATGGACGATAAACACAGCAATCAAATATATGCATTACAAAGAAAACAAAATAATCTATCTCAACAAATAAATAATATTAATTTGTAAAGTCATAAGATATATTTTTTTATATTCGAACAGCATTACGCTTGTTTTGAAAAGTTTTGGAAAAGTAATAATGAATCCGTGCACGAAACGAAATTACAGTATAGTTTTATTATTTAAGGAGTAGTATTTAAAAAATATGGATAAACCAAAATCCAGGAATAGGATCATCTGGGCTTGGGTCTATTCGGGAATGGGGCAATCTATGAGGTATTCTTAATCCCTCAAATGGGAGCATAATTAAGCAAATGGAGGTGAGTAGGTGAGATCAATATGTAATAAGACATGGGTTTTCCGTATCAACTGTTACTATGAATTATTACTGACAGTGGTCACACACTCTATCCCTTAGCCACTTGACATTTTGAACGAAGAATGTTGACATTTGCAAGTTTCCATGTATTACACGTATCAATATCGACATCTACTCAGAGTTTTTTCTTATGTTCATTTGTTCATGTATGCAAAGTGGGCCGTATGGCCTTCATGACGTCCACAGACGTAATGTTTTTCATGTAATTAAATCACATAGTCCCTAATCGTATATCAAATTCCAGTTAAAGATTTTAAATCATAAAATAAATGTTTTTTGTTGTGTTAGTCTCGCAAAAACTGGAAAACGGCTCGATTTGAATGTTTACTTTTTAGTGTGTTCATCACATTGTATGTATTTGAACCGAAATTTTTATTTATTTCCTTACAAATATATTGAAAAATATTGTCTGCAACACTGGTGGTGCAGGAAATACGTATGAGAGCCTATTCAGAAGCCTGAAACCAGAGGTTTTAATGTTTAGATTTTTTTACGATCCTTATCAAACAATCTTGTACCGTTACCCAGTTAAAGTGATGTGACATTTAGCAACGATGAGTTGTTATTGCAAGAGTAAGTCGGCATGTACAAATTGTAACATCCTAACGCCCAACTGTTGACCTTCATAACAATTTACTGAATAAACGTTAGCATATAAATTGATTACTCCTTTTGTTTTATTCATAGAATTTCGTATTTCTTATTTATTTCAGTCAGTATATTAGTAGTGGGCGGTAACCTTTGTTTTATAAAAGGGGTAAAGGGCTACTTTTTGAAACATATTTCATGTGAATACTGCTAATACATATAATAACACATACGTACTACATTATGTTAACACTAAACTATAATTTAGGTAGGAAGTATTTGGAATCTAATAGCAGGACGCTACGGAACTGGACAAGTGTGTATCTAATCTCATCTGAGAGACTTAAGTAAAGCAATAGCCAAAAGTTTAGGGCGATTATCTGATTGAAATGGAGAGAACAGGGTTTGACCTCCATTTACATATTCCGATGTTAATTTATAAAATATGTGAAAATAATGTATCTGTTTGTGTGTCTTTAATAGAAGAAATCTACCTACTAGTTAGATTAAAAAAATGTCCGTCGTAGGATTGTGCGTCAAAAGTGAAAACTTGTTAGCTTCGCGAACTTGTGAACATTACCTATGTTTGGGTTGTTAAGGATCGATTTATAATTCAAATGCAATGTACTATAACACATATAATTCAAATAATGTACAGTATATAATTATTAACATTCTCCACATTATTAAATTAACTTCAATGCACAAAAACTATATAGCTATCTAAATTACCGTATGTAGTGTTTAAATAAATAATCGAAAATTAAAGCACCTATGTAATAAAAGAAACGTGCGATATGTATATTATTACACTGAACCTCTATGTGTAGAGAACACGAGCGAGTGAGATGAATATATATTGCTATATACCATGCTATGTACATTGTATACTGCATGTGTACTCAAGAGCGGCATTCATAATAGCGCGGATTTTTTTTCTGGATATGCAAGTTATTTTTTCATAAACATATCTGAGCGTAACGTTCATGCGAGTTCAGTACTTTTTCCTAATTTCAAAAGTGCCCAACGTGTCTAAAGACGTTTTCACTACAAATATATTCATGTGATAGCTTATACTACTTTAAAGCGACGATGATTTTTGAAATTTATCATGGAAAAGATTGTTTAAACAATAACCTAAATTGTTCATAGCATGGATTGTATTTAATTTGTTAAGCCAAATCTTCAGTACATATTTATGCATTTAAAAATTGTTATCATAGGTTTTCGGATTTCGTCCTTAGACTGCATACAAACACTATATCAGTTAAATCAGTAAATATACGTAAATATTTATGATGTGTCCTAGTTGCAAGTCCGTCGTTCCCGGTACTGGCATTGCTGGAGTGGTGAGCCCCGCCCTGGTGCCTCTCAATTCGGACGATGGTGAGGAGGTCACACTAAGGTCAGTGTTAAGTGAGATACGCGATGTCAAGTGTCAGTTGGAAGGTCTTCCTTCACTTTTTGCGGAAGTTATATGCATAAAAAGACAGGTTGATGACTTGAAGGCTTCTTGTGAATTTGTTGTAAATTATTTAATAATAGAGCGAGATTGTGACTATAAGCTTGTATATTTTGAAGTGACAACGTAAGTATACTTTAGTTTTCAGTACAAAGACAAAGAGCAGGTATGAACAAAAAGTTTCTACAACATCCTCCCCTTAATGAAAAATAAAGTTAACTTACAAAACATAAAAGACACAAAAATAACAAATACCAACATAAAATATACCATTTCTAATAGTAGCCTACATTTTATGTAATGCCCATGCCTATGACACATCTATTGTGTGCTATGCGTCGCAAGGGCTTAGTGAGGACATCTGCTGTCATACAGTCTGAACGCATATATTTAACCTCTACTATGCCTTCAGATATCTTTTCCCTAATGAAATGGAACTTTGTGTCTATATGTTTCGTTCTGTTGTGGTGGATCGGATTGAGCGCAATTTTCTGCGCACTTTGGCTATCATTATAAACTACAACCTTATCAGCGTTATCAGTGATGTCAAAAACTAACCTCCTAAGAAACACGGCTTCCTTAGCTGCACTAGTTAGTGACATATATTCCGCCTCAGTCGAAGACAACGCGACCGTTGGTTGCTTTTTGCATTCCCAACTGATAGGTCCGCCTGCCAGCGTAAAATAGTAACCGGTGTAAGACCTTCTATCACTAATGCAATTCGCCCAATCTGCATCTGAGTATCCACACAAATATTCACCTGTTTTCCTGTAAGTAATACAGTGGTCAATTGTACCTTTTAAATATTGTAAAACCCTTTTTGCGGCCAGCCAATGTCTTTTGTCAAAACAATTATTAAACAACTCTTATTTTTTATTAACGATCTGTACTCATCTTCCATCGCTAACTGCCAGTTTGTACTCTGTTCAGACTTCTTAGCTTCTGTGAAGCTTTGAGGTACATCAGAGTCACAAGTAACTGCATTACAAATAAAATTAGTATCAAAACGTTTTGCTATCCTATTCCTAAGCGGATATCTTTCCTCAGGAATAGCGACAGGCTGAGAAAGTGTATCTTCTGCATGAATGCTATCATTGTCGGCGGTATGAAAATCTGAAGTACTCTGAACTTGCTGCAACTCTGACAACTCTGACTCGAGTTCATTGGTGCTAGTTTCAATTGTTTCTTCAGCATTTTCATTTGGCCCCTTCGAACTATACTTTTGATTGTAAACCAAATCCAAAACAGTATCAAAAGAAGTAGAAGGAATGGGTTCCTTATCACGAACCTTCAAATCAGAAAATAAATTTTCGAAGAAAACCACATCTCTTCCTTTTACTAACCTTCTTGGACAACTTGGTTCACGAAAATAGTAACTTTGTGGATCTTTTGAATATCCAACAAATATATGTTCCGTCGCTTTAGGATCCAATTTTCTTCTGTGCTTATCTGGAAACTTGACCATTGCGCGACAGCCAAAAACCTTCAAATGAGTTAAGCTCGGTTTCTCGCCATGCCATACTTCATAGGGCGTTCTTGTATTGAGAGCTCGATGAGGACATCGATTCTTCAGATACACGGCAGTTTCCATAGCGTCCTGCCAATAACCCTTTGAGAAAGAACAATCTGAGAGCATACAGCGCGCCTTTTCTACAACCGATCTATTAGTCCTCTCTGACACTCCGTTCTGTTGAGGGCTATAAGGAACGGTCGTCTGGTGCTGGATGCCTTCTTTCTCTAGGTATTCAGAAAACTCCTTGTTGACGTACTCCGTACCGTTATCTGATCGTAACGCTTTTATCTTTAAACCTGTTTCTCTCTCGACCATAGCTTTAAAAAGACAAAACTTATTCTTAACCTCATTTTTAGAAGACATAAAATATATAAAAATAAAACGGCTAAAATCATCAATAAAAGTCAAGACATATTTGTTCCCCTGAAAAGAATTTTCCGACATCGGACCGCAGAGATCAGAATGTATAAGTTCTAATTTGGAAGTTGCTTTTTTATGAGATAATTTCTTGAAAGGTTTTCTAACCTGCTTACCTTCTACACACGCGATGCATGGATCTTTATCAACTCCTGTATACTGTATGCCTAGGTTATCTCTTTTAAGTTTTTCTAAACCTATACGGCACAAGTGACCAAGCCGCTTATGCCATAAACGATAGCTTGTTACATCACTACACACTTCTAACGCTGATAAGGTTTTGGGTAGACTAACCGTACAGTCTAAAGTGTACAATCCACCACAACACGAACCATGCAGCACTTCGTTACCTGTGCAAGAAAAAGATAAAGCATTATAAAAAGTACAACCTTTCTTATCAAAAACTACGCAAAAACCATTATCTACAGCCTTTTTTACAGAAATCAAATTAGTACTTAAATTGGGTATAAAAACTACATTAGATATGTTTTTAATACTATTCGCAAAATTTGATTTAAAATCATTAACAATAGGCACATTTCCAACGCCTGCGCTTTGTAAAATGTCACCGTTAGCAATTGTAACTTGGCCTGTAGAGAAATCTCTAATGTTCTCCATCCAGTCTGACCTACCGGACATATGAGTACTAGCTCCAGAGTCTACGAACCATTTATCCTTAAACGCCTCGGTACCCGCCTTTAATGCGAACAAGCTGGAGAGTTTGTTTTCTTTCTCAGAGCCGACATTTTTGGACTTTCTGTTAAGTGGACAATCCGGTTTTTTATGTCCAGGCCTATTACAGCTGTAACAAATTACATCTCGTTTCTTTTTAGGTTTCTTCTGCAGAACGCGTAAAGCAGTATCCGAATCAGGCACACTTTCAGTAGATCGTGAAAATTCTGTTAGCAGTTTACTTTTCACGAGCTCACTAGAAATTTGAACAGTAGAATTCTCAAGTGCCATTATTAAAGGATCAAAGCGAGATGACAGTCCTCCTAGTAATATTGCTGCTACAGAGGCATCTTCAATCACCTTTCCTATATCAGCTAAATCCTGAACTGTGGACATCACTGCATCTATGTACAACTCCATGCTTATAAATTCACTGAGATTGTACCTGTACAACTTACGTTCCAGCGCTAAACGACGACCCATGGACTTATCCTCGTAAGCAGCAGCTAAAGTACTCCAAGCTTCCTTTGCGCTATTACAGTTTCTAACGTGCGTTATGGCTGGTCCATCCAAAGTCAGGCAAATTTTGGCTAGGGTAATCTCGTCCTGCCTTTCTTTATCTTTAAGGGGAGTGGCATCCCCATTATGATAACCTATTATACAATTCCACAAACCTTCATGGACTAAATACATCCTCATTTTGAATTTCCAAATTGTATAATCTTGTCTACCTTTTAGTAATATCCCCGCAAGAGATCGTAAACTTGAGCTGGTTCCAGGTTTGCTATTCGTATTGTTGTGATCGTCGGTTGACATCTTTTGTTTTTGTATGTCAGAAAAATTTTCACTTTTATGTTGAAAATGTTAACAAAAAGCACAACAATCCAGCAAAACCGACTTTCAAAATAACTTATACGTCACTAAAAACTCAATTTTCGTGCTGATAACGTGTTGTAAATTATTTAATAATAGAGCGAGATTGTGACTATAAGCTTGTATATTTTGAAGTGACAACGTAAGTATACTTTAGTTTTCAGTACAAAGACAAAGAGCAGGTATGAACAAAAAGTTTCTACAACAGAATTCTACCATACTGACCTGACGGAGCAGAACACAAGGGTTGTTAAATTGGAGAAAAAGGCAGCTGAGGTTGATAGGCTTCAGAATGCCCTTGATAAGGTGATCGAAAACCGAGAGATTGTGAGATGCGAATCGGCTGAACGTGAGCAAAGATCTAGGCTCAACAACGCGGAGAGCAAGGGTATTCCGGTTAAGAAGACTGAAGTCCTGTACAGCGTAATCGATGCAATGGCCGGCGCTATAGGTTGTAAAATCCCAAAGACCCAGATAAATTATATAGCCCGTGTTCCGACCCACAACACTAACGAGAAGACTATAATTGTTAACTTCACTAATCGTTATATAAAGGAGGACTTTGTTGCTGCTGCATGTGCCTTCAAGGCTTTGTGGACCATATGCATACCTGGACATGATCGTGAACAGCGAATATTAGTTAACGACCACCTAACGCCTGATAATAAAGCGTATTATATATAATAAAAATATTGTATTGTGACCCAATGCATAAAAGTTTTACGAGCACTGATCCACCTGTTGCACATTCACCCAACGATTGTCTGTCACTGTGTCGCCTGCGCCGGTTGCATTCTTTCTATTGTTAGTCATTCATTTGTGTCTACGTATGAAGACCTACCCAATATGTCGGTACGTTTCGCACTTATTGATATTATAATACATCGATCGCTCGCTTGCGTCTATACGGCAATTAATTATGCAGTTTTGAGTTGCCTGTTAACTTCATTGCTAATATCCTACCTTCCCAACCTAAAGATAAAAAAACATACAAATATATGTAACTCATTATTGACTTCGGTAAACCATAATATTGTGTTTGTTAAGCTTGCTCCGCACTTTTTAATTATCATTATTAGATCTGTATTTATCAGAATTATATTTGGTTCATTCGATCGGCCAACGCTCCGCTGTTATTCGTGCGCTTCGTCTATGCATTTAACCGTATATATGTATCTTAATAATTTAATTAGCCTACTAATTTTACATTCTCTGCTTGCTCGCACTCAGGAATCACGTGGTACTGTCCTTTGGCCCATATATAACGTACTACTGATCAATTGCTTTGATTGTAACATATTTCATTCCGATTTCGCATTAATAATAATGCCTGTAAACCCTATCGATTATTACTTATACAAACTTAACTTGTTGTTATTAAGGTATATGAATTAAAAACTTTAAAATGTGTTCTAATCAGTTAATAGCTGGTAATTTAAATGTTTACTATCAAAATGCACGGGGTTTACGCACTAAAACGGAATTTTTTTTATCGTAATGTTTGTTTAAAAAGTTATGATTTGATAGTTATTACGGAAACTTGGTTGCTTGAAGGTATTTCGGACTCAGAGTTATTTGATGACCGGTACGTCGTGTGGAGGCGAGATCGTCATTATGAGGCTACAAAGCAGCTATATGGTGGTGGAGTACTTATAGCCACGCGAGTAGACATTGCCGTCATACCACAACCAGATTTTTACTCTACTGCTGAGGATCTGTGGATTATATTATCCGTGAAACAGCCGCGCAGCAATTTAACAACCAATCTACGTATATGTGTGGTCTATTTATGTCGTGAAAATCTTGGACTTACATTTACTCAACTACTGACAAACTTTTTAACTTGTCTTGATAAAGTTATTTTTGATAACACCGAGGATAAATTTCTCGTATTAGGCGATTTTAACCTTAGTAAAATTACTTGGCTCCCCAACGATTTCGATGGTTCTCTTGATCCTTTTAATTATACTAACTCTGAAGAAGTGTTACTGATTGACGAGCTCGGTGGCGCAGTGGTGAAACGCGTTGTTACGCTGCTTTGACACCAATGCTCGTGGGTTCGATTCCCACACAGTACAAACATTTGTGTGCATGAACATGCCTGTTTGTCTTGGTCTGGGTATTTTGTATGTATAATAAGTATGTATTTACAAAAAAAAAATGTATTTACGTATGTTTATCAGTTGTCTAGTACCCATAACACAAGCTTCGCTTACTTTGGGGTTAGATGGCGCTGTGTAATTTGTCCGACAATATTTATTATTTATTATTGATGAGATAAATTCATGCAACTTAAGACAGTACAATGGGATAAAAAAATCCTTTGGTAGGACCCTCGATCTTGTTCTTTCTAATGACACTATTTCAGTCAGCGATTGTAGTCACAATCCTCTCGTACCATGTGATGCTAATCATGGTGCGTTATCTATCGTGGTACCCTTCATCGAATGTGATCCTCTCGATTCAGCGCCACGAATCAGATCCTTATATAATAAAGGAGTCTTCGAATCCATCAACAATGAAATAAGCAATATTGATTGGAATAATGAGTTTGATCAACTATCGGTGGAGGAAGCAGTAAACTTGTTTTACTCTACTTACAAAAAGCTAAGAGATAAATACATACCTAGTAAACTAGTTCGGCGGTAGTTTGGTTTTCGTCGGCCCTAAAAAAGATCTTAAAAGAAAAATATAAGTACTTAAGATCTGACGAAGAGTCATATAAGCTGTTGAGGGAGCGTGCTAAGCGGCTGGAGGTGATTTGCTATCAGACTTACCTTGCCAAGATCGAAAGCTCTATTTCTAAATGCTTTTGGTCTTTTGTCAAATCTAAATCAAAAGGTAACTCTATTCCAAGTAGTTTAAAATATGGTTCTTCTACTGTCAACGATGGAAAGTCAGTTTGTGATGCTTTTTCTGAATATTTTAGCTCATTTTTTTTAAACTCAGCTAATTCAAATTTTAATGCTTCAATTAACCTATCTACACCTCCACCTCTTGTTGTATCCACTATTACCGTAGACGTTAATAAAGTTTTGACCCTCCTATTAAAGCTTGATCCTAGTAAATCGGCGGGACCTGACGATCTGCCAGCAATATTTTTAATCAAATGTGCTAAGACTATATCAGTTCCGTTGGCTATTCTTTTTAAAAAATCCTTATTAGAAGGTGTGGTTCCACACCTATAGAAATGTGTATTCATTACCCCGGTGCATAAGAAGGGTACAAGAACTGACATAGTTAACCATCGACCAATTTCTAAATTGTGTATTGTTTCAAAAGTATTCGAAGAGCTTATTCGAGATCAGGTTTATCCGGCTCTTAAACATTCTTTTAGCTCCGTTCAACATGGTTTTTTGAGTGGACGATCCACAGTCTCTAATCTGGTATTACTAAACACATATCTTACAGGCTATGGATAAAGGTCACCAGGTCGATGTCGTTTATACTGATTACAGTAAGGCATTTGACCGGATTCAACATAAATTGTTATTACAAAAACTATCTAACATCGGTATTAGCGGTAACTTACTCAGATGGTTTGCTTCGTATATAGATAACCGGTCACAAGCTGTAGTCATTAACAACTACATAACTAGTTGGGTTTGTACTCCTAGTGGTGTCCCACAGGGATCCATTCTTGGTCCATTGTTATTTGTAGTTTTTGTAAACGACATCGATCGGCACCTTAAATATTCCAAGATTCTCTGCTTTGCAGATGATATGAAGATATTTACGACAATTACATCTACTGCAGATGCAGAGTTCCTTTAGTCGGATCTTGTCAGACTCCAAGATTACTGTTCGTCTAAATACTTGGATCTTAACCCCTCCAAATGCAGTGTGGTCACATTCAGCCGTAAGCGCAAACCAATACTATATGACTACTCACTGCATGGCGAGAGACTTCAAAGAAGCTCCATGGTTCGTGATTTGGGTGTCTATCATGATTCTGGGCTTTTGTTCGACTTCCACGTGAACACTATTATAGCGAAGGCATTTCAAGCGCTGGGATTTGTTAGGCGTATATTAGAGACTTTTCCTTAGTTAAAACTCTTAAAATTCTTTACTGCGCGTTTGTACGAAGTAATCTGGAATACGCCTCACAAATTTGGAATCCACAGTATTTAACTTATATTGCGCGTGTTGAAAACGTCCAAAGGAAATTTGTTTGTTTTTTATGTCGTCATTCCAAAAGCGCACTGTTTCAACCGATAATGAATTGGTGTAGAAATCAGTGGAGTGGTATGGTGTTTTAAGATGGAGTAAAATTGTGTTATACAGGGTACGATCATGCGAATCGCTATGAAAGACAAAACGTTCCTTTATGTAGGTTGGGGTGGTAGGATCAAAGAGGATAGAGTAAAGAAGGGAAAGGGTGTGCCAGTTGCGACGAAGTCTTATTCTTATACTCACTTGAACTGAAAACGAAACTCAGAAACATGGTCATATTTACGAAGTCCAAATATAAACCGTATGCAAAAGTCTTGAAGGCGCTCAAGCTTATTTAATTGCTCTTTGGTGATATCTAGGTAACAGGACTTAGCATAGTCAAGGATAGGAAGGAACAAGGATTGTGCAAGCGCAATTTTAGTATTTACTGGTAGAAAATTTCGTAACCTTCTAATCTAAGGGAACCAGACGCATCAAACAATTTCCTACTAACTTCGGCAATCTTAGCTGACCAAGATAAAGAATTACGAAAAATTGTTTCCAATTTTTTTACTTTATCGTGTACTTTACGTTAATAAGGTAATGTATATTATACTAGTTCCTTAGTTTAGCGAATCAGCCTGATAGGCGGAATTGTTTTTTTTTTTATTACAATTCAGTATTCATAAAATCTTTGGGTATCCTTATTAAATCTTCTTCCCAGCGTTAGCGTCCATATCATTTGTTAATCCATTAGGATAGCCGGGATCTGCTACCTAAGCCTAAGGATTTGGTTAATATACTGATTTTTACATAAAGTGACTGTCGTCAGATTTCCACAACTCAGAGGGAAAACAAGTCACACATCTTCCGTAATGTAATTTCTTGGATACGCGGTTTTTTTTTGAAGTGTAAACTTCTTTGGCGGCATGCACTTTTTGGGATGAGTAAAAAATGCTAAACTCGCGTCAGGCCGTCAGGACACGTGGCCCTGACCGTAAGATTTTGGTGAGAATTAGAACTTAAGTTCGCTGCAGCGCTAAAACATTAGTTCCCTCTAATTAAACAATTAAAACATGAAGCGCTAGATCGTTCATAGAGCATTATTTTCTCGCGACCAAAACGTTGTAAGCGCCACGAAATTGTTGGCGTTTACGCGTTGCGTTCTACGTATATCAACATCGTTGTTTGGTTTAAGCGGCGCAGGGCGCTTGCGCGAGTGTACGTGTGTGTTTGAGTTTTAGAGATTAGCGATAATGATGATGGTGAGTCGTTGAAATTATGGATGAAAGTTGATTTTTCTGAGAGATAAACTTTTTAATGTAAAATAATTGTAATAGTTCTGAAGTGTTAAATTTTTAATATAATATAAATTGTCATGTTTGTGTACGATAGTGCAATAAATGAATATTGTGTTTTACCACATACATGATAGTACTTTTATACTGATAAATAAAGCAATTCGTGCGAAATTATTTCCTAACCATTCGAAAACATATTCAAAAATGCACAACGTTAATGTTCAAGTTTTCACTTCTGCCGGCACTACCGGAGTGCAATCCGTTTTTTTTTATACAACGTCGGGAGGCATACAAGCATACGGTCTACCTGATGCAAAGCAGTTACCGTAGCCTATTAACGCTTGTAACATATATCACTCGCGCGATGCCTCCTCTGCTGCTTACAACTCCTTAGGAGCTTACTGGTGACCTCACTCACACGCAGGAACGCAACAACCCTCTAGGGAGTTGTTATTTGGCTGCGGTTTTCTGTGAGGTGGAGGTACTTCCCCAGACGGGCTGCTTTGATGCACCCGACCTCTCTCAAAAATTAATTTCATTCATTTTGGGTTTCATGCGATGTTTTCCTTCACCGCCATGCAAGTGATCTTGCACTTATATACTCGTACATAAATCCGAAAACACCAATTTAGTAGTACATGTCCACACCGGGATTCGAACCAGGGAACGTCGGATATCAGGTCGGTTTTTCATCCACTGAAATTACCGAAAAAAAAACTGAGAGTATTTAGTATTCTTAGAAAATATGCCCCTCCATTAATATTTTCGCGGAACACCTATATGGGAATCGTGAACTCCACTTAAGTTTATATACACGGAAATTGACAAAGGCTTTGCTTTGTGAGATAGGAACATTCTATTCTCGGCATAATCGTATACAAAGTAAACATTGACTACGAAACAATAATAGAACAATCTGCATTCTCTACCGTTTGCAGAAGCAATTTGGTGTCATGCAAGGCAACAGGAAGTAGCGGATTGCAATTGCAGTGCAAAGTTGGGGTTCGATTCCTGTGAGAGATAAATTGCGTAGCTGTCGATAGACCGCTCGCCGCTAGACCTATTGCATTAGGTGGGTATGTGTTTTGAATATAAATAGTTGAGAACCTGCGACTATGCATGCGACAAGCACATTCACCACATTCTTTTAAGTTGTACTTTTATGTTATCAATGTAAATTCTATTTTGACATGCTAGAGTGAATCACAGATTCTCCCTACCCTTTATAGGCAAAGTTTGTATGTAAAGCGAAATGAAATAATGACATTTGTTCAAGTTGGTTTAAATATTGCTTGAAAACTCGAAAGTTGTTTATACCATTAAGGTAGCAAATAAATGTACGGATTGCCTGATGGTAAGCAGTTATAGTAGCCTATATATTTGCGATATCAAGAGCGCCGCTTGTACATTGTCGACTATCATGCAGGATATAACCATGGAGACCCAATGACTTGATTTTTGCATAGTAAAATATTCACCACCATTAGAGAGTGAGGTAGAACACGTAGCTCTAATTGGCTAATTCAAGAATCAACATCGTGTCATTTCGTTAGTGTTTATTGCCTTCAATGTTAAACCTTAGTGCGGTGCGCCAGAGATATGTGACGATTAGGAATATCGAGAAAACTTGTAACAAATCTACATAAGGTACATATATTTTATGCAATTTGATCCAACCTGCTTTGTGTGCTTCCGCCACCAATTAGTTCATGCGGCCTAGCGCCGGCCGGCACCCACCCACTACTGTTAGTGCGTGCATCATGCCGACGCTGCCATGGCTGCTCCGGTAGTCTCTGCCTCGGCTGCTGCGGTCGTCCGCCATCTGGAACAGAATCCGCATGCCCCCTCCACCACCGTCGCTGCCACGACTGGCCTGGTCGTCGCTGCGACACGTGTTTCGCCTCTCCACGAGGCATCATCAGGCGTTGTAGACGTTAATCGTAAGAATAACATGCTACAAGTGACAAATCCATCGCAGTGCCGTCCCTTATATTGAATTGAGGGTGGGGGTGGATGGTGTGAGCGAAAAGATATTTAATAGTGGGGAATGGTTTACGTCAGTCTGTTTGTTCATGAGAGTAATTTTAGAATTTTTATGTTTATTAATTTCTAATTGTTCCCTAATATTTAAATATTATTATTATTGTTCTTTAATATTTAAATATTATTATATTACTATAATTTGGCATGGCAGCGTCGGCATGATGCACGCACTAACAGTAGTGGGTGGGTGCCGGCCGGCGCTAGGCCGCATGAACTAATTGGTGGCGGAAGCACACAAAGCAGGTTGGATCAAATTGCATGTAAGTTTGACTTTCGCAAAATAACGCCTGAATCTATTAACTATATATTTTATTACATTAAGATATACATTATTGACAATATAACGTTGTAATATAAAAATAAATCATAGATCTTTCGTGCTAATAATCGGTGTTCACCGCTCGCAGGCGAGATTGGCTTTGCCACTGAGATAATGGATATATTTTTTATGACAATTATATAATAAACATTCGAATTCGAAATGCGGTAAAAATATTAATTAATAAGCAATTTAATTATACTATAACTGGCCATGTTTACGGTCTTAAATTATGTTAAAGTTAATTCTACTAAATTTAAAAAGTCACTGCATACAATATCCTTATTTATCGATAATACTATGTCAAGATGGTTATGCACTACACTAGTTACACGTGCCGGAAAAAAAAACAGATCTATTAAACGAGACACAAGATACTGAGAAATCATATCAATAATTGCCCGTATTTTCTAAATATTAGAACCAAACTAGGCTTAGGTATTTCTGAAACGAAATATTATCCTTTGCATAGGCGGAGTCTCGCTGTTTTTGCCACATCATTTTACCGAATAATAAATAAGGCATGTTTTGTATCTATTTTAACATTTGCAGCGCAAAATCTCTCACTGAAACTTAGGTTCGAAGCGGTGAGCTAAATAGGCGATAATAGATTAAGTTTTGGTGAGCGAAGGCTACCTTAATTGCCGTATTACAGTATACGCCGTACATCTCCTAGGTTGGACAATAATCGTCTATCGAAAACGGCTTAATGTGTCCTCCGAGATCGGAGGAACTTGAGATGACTAAACCCATAAACAGGCTGCGGTCGACGTTGTTTAACTTGCGTGTTCGATTAGATAGACACGCGCATCGATGAGATCAAACTCCAATGTTTCTATTAATGATGATTCTAGCTAGTAATTTCTTTTAGAAATTATCAAAGAACCTACACAACAAAGACACTATTCAACCCTAAACGAAATCGTTATTTATCAAATGTCTTTGAGAAGTAGAGGAAATCTCTCAGTTGGGCAGTTTAGTGAAAAAAATTTGTGCCCTTCCTCTCTTTTATCAGAACTTCGTTGCTAGTCAGAAGGATGCATTACTAAGGCAGGTGAAATTTGCTCTGAAGTTATTGGGGAGACGTATACATGCTGTAGCCAATAAAACTATATATACAATAGTTAAAACACTAAGATTAAAAAAGTTCTTTAAAAAGTTTTCGTTGGTCTCATCTAGATCTGCAAATGCTCAGAATAATGGCGATTTTCAACAATTTACAACTAAGACTCTTTTAAGAAATCGTGGTGAATGAGTGAAAAAACTGCCCCACCAACTACACGTACAATACCTATATAATAAATAAGAAGTACCGTTTTTATTTTTATACAGAGTTGGGGCATACAAGCATACGGCCTACCTTATAAAGTGGATACCGTAGTTTATGAACACTTGCAATTCACCTCTGCTCCTAAAGAGTTGTTGTGTTAATAATAACCCAACAATTCTTTAGGCTTACTGGTAACCTTACAGACTCGCAGGAACACAAGCCCCTTTATTTTTTATACAATGTCGGGAGGTATATAATGAGGGCGCATTAAAACAGTCCGTCTGGGGAAGTACCTCCTTACCTTACAGAAAACCGCAGCCAAATAATATCTTCCTAGATGGTTGTT
Source organism: Pyralis farinalis (assembly GCA_947507595.1). Lineage (NCBI taxonomy): Eukaryota > Metazoa > Arthropoda > Insecta > Lepidoptera > Pyralidae > Pyralis > Pyralis farinalis. The sequence goes on from OX382273.1 coordinate 16,813,993, forward strand.
GTGTTTCTGCGTGTGAGTGAGGTCACCAGTAACCTCCTAAGGAGTTGCTGTGGTAGCAGCAGAGGTGGCATCGCGCGAGTGATATTTAATGTATTGTAAGCGTTCATAGGCTACGGTTTACATCAGGTGAGCCGCATGCTTGTATGCCTCCCGACGTTGTTTAAAAAAATAAAATATAAATACACCCCCCACCCATATACACTAAGTAAGTCTAAGTTACTTGACTCGACTGCTTTAAAATTCATAAAGCTCCTAATATTTCAAACACGCGATTAAAATTAAATCACTCACGTTGTAGTTACCATCACACGACTATGTTATTAAGAGCTTCCTTTTAAAAATTACATTGTAGGTAATAGGCGAGTAATAAATAATAAAACAGTATTCGGCGGAGCTACCGCGCGGGCTGGTGAGTCCGCGGCGACACTGATTTATCGCCTCAAATTGTGTACTTTTCGTCAGCGGAGATCTCGCCGTTTCGGTGTCGATAAGTGGCATTTAACACTTGATATAGTGTCTGTAATTTGTGTCCAGGTTCCGCTTTTCCTTTTTCAATTAGCCCAAAATTGGAGTTTATGGCGTAACTAATAATGGCGGTCGGTTAGCGTCCATTTACTCACTCTATATAGGATTCTATTAATTTTACCGTTTCTAAAAATCTATGCACTTAAGTTTAGAATTTCGCTGTTTACGTCTTTGAACGATTCCTAGAGTCCCGTGGATTTTTTCCTGTAACCCATAAGAAGAGAAAAAAGAATAGCAGCTTCTCATATACTGGGAAGCTCAAGATTGATCTGTTAAACGGAGGTGGGTATAGCTATGGTATAGCTATACAAAATAGTAGGACTAAATGGTTTATAGCTTAATGGAAGTGTGGCAATGCACTTACTGGAGAAACGACGTTTCGAAAAAAAATATTTTATTTAACTTTATGACAAAGCACTTATTTAGTAGAAAGTATTAATGAAGTAACTTTTACGTATTAATTTTTACACATATTTTCTTCATTTACTTTCTACTAGTTGCTGCCCGGGGTTTCGTCCGCGTACATTGCGGTTAATAAGTTTTACGTAGTAACGCTAAATTTCTACGAGATATAAGTATTGTCTTAGGTTTTCGCGATTGTTACACATTGAATTAAACAATTTTTAACGGAAGTATCGCGTGTTTTATTTATTTTGTTGAACCTGACGTTTCGAACGCTTTGCAGTCCGTGGTCGCAGGAAGACTGTCTTCTTGATTCAATGAGATTTAAGTAACCTATAAACACAATACAATAGACAAATAGGAAAAAATAAAAATATACCATATTGGTTTCTGTACTCGTATAATATATATCAATAACTGCATCACTATTTTACCAAATATTCCGTGTATTAAAACTAACTTTCATATATATTTTTTTACACAACGTTGAGAGGCATATAAGCATACGGTCCACATAATGTAAAGCGATTACCGTAGCCTATGAACGCTTGTTGTACATTTAATTGCGCTTAAATTATCACTTGCGGAATGCCACCTCTGCTGTGGTAGCCACAGCAACTCCTTAGGAACATACTGGTGAACTCACTCACACGAAGAAACATGACAGCGCTCCGGAGAGTTGTTATTTGGCTGCGGTTTGTGTGAGGTGGAGGTACTTTCCCAGACAGGTTGCTTTGATGCACCCTACCTCTCTTAAAACACCCAAACAGACATGTTGTTGCACACAAATGTTCATCCTGCGAGGAAATCGAACCCACGAGCGTCGGTGATAAAGTCGCGTGATTAAAGTATGCGCCACCGAGCTCGTCAAAAATGTTGATGAGGAGGAATGAGGACTTGATTGAGTAATCATCATCAAATGTTCCGAGCTTGCCATGCTTTTTCAAGTTCCTAGAGCTCTCGCGGTTTGACTGTGCGATGACGCCAACCAGCTTGTCCTTTTATCGAAATGTGACTATGTAATAAACATACAATAGTACGGTGTGATAGAGATCGAAAGTCTTTGACCTTAACTGCGATTAAAAGCTACGAAAACAAAAATTTACAACGAGTATATCTTTTGAAAACTATTTAAATGTGAAAATGATTACGTTCACTCCATCAACGCATAGTTATGTTACAGAAATTACAATATATTTTGTGCATTATGTTGTATTTTACTGTAGATTAGGAGTCACAGGTCAAGACGGAGTGAGCCGGCGCCAAGCGCTGGGTCTGGGACGCGTAACGAACCGCGTACAGCCGGCGGGCGCGTTATAATTGTGCTCGGGGAGGGCAGTATCGCCAGCTCTCACCATTACTTACTCGTATCAAACCGCAGCCTGCAAATGTGTATCATTGTAGTGCTTTTCTGCATATACACTCATAACCAGTCATGTAAAAATTACAGCACAGAGTTGGAAAGGGCCTAAGTAAGTTTATCTGAAAAAAAGTTAAATAAAGTACTATTATGCACTGAAAGATTTGCGTAACTCATAAATAAACTAAACATGTTAAGAGCAGTAACAGTAAGAAAGTAAGTAACTTACCAGAGGGAGACATTGTACAAAAGTCGTCTGCGTGGGTACCTCTGTCTCACCTATTTCTACCGCCAAGCAGCTATATTTATATAGCTGTGTTCCGGTTTGAAGGATGAGATATGGCAGATAAATTACTGGGTACTGTGACGAAATAGCCTTAGGTAACAAGATTGGCAGCGCGCGAGTAACATCCCCGTGGTGTTGCCAATAGGTTGCGGTGACCGTTTACCATCTAATGCGGGCCGCATGTTTGTTTACCAATCTAGTTGTATAAAAAAAAAGTAGGTACTTTTCTGTATATTTTTTCACTTGATCAAACTATGTAGATAAGAGAGCAGTGGATAAAGAATCGGCTTATTGAGAAACTGGTCCCCAATTCGAATCCCGGGTTGAACCACTGAACTTGTGTTCTCGGATTTAATATTTGTAAATATCACTTGCTCGGCAGTGAAGAAATCATCGAAGGAAACCCGAACTTCCAAGAAATTATATTTCAAAAGATATGTCCACCTTACCTAAGATAGGTCTAGTTTTCTCTCTGAGTTGTAGAGGTCTGACGGCAGTCGCTCCATGTAAAAATCAGTACCTTCGCCAAATCCTTACGCTAAGGTAGCGGGCTCCGCCTATTCTAATGGATTAGGAAACGGGATATCGCTAAGAAGAAGATAGATGGTGTATAGTATGCGTAAGATCTAAGATGATATACAATGAAATAAAGTATAAACATAGTGTGCGAAATACTCAAATGCATATGTATTCTACAAATTTTCAGTAATCATTTTGGTATAACGAATTACGACCACTAGGCGAGTCTGACCATAAATACTGTTACAATTAAAAATAAACAAAATATTACATTTGAATTTGGAATCTGTCATTTTTAGGGTTCCGTACCCAAAGGGTAAAACGGAACCCTATTACTGAGACTCCGCTGTCCGTCCGTCCGTCTGTCACTAGGCTGTATCTCATGAACCGTGATAGTTAGACAGTTGAAATTTTCACAAATGATGTATTTCTGTTGCCGCTATAACAACAAATACTATAAAATAGAATAAAATAAATATTTAAGGGGGCTCCCATACAACAAACGTGACTTTTTAGGGTTCCGTACCCAAAGGGTAAAACGGAACCCTATTACTGAGACTTCGCTGTCCGTCCGTCCGTCCGTCCGTCCGTCCGTCCGTCCGTCCGTCCGTCCGTCCGTCCGTCCGTCCGTCCGTCCGTCTGTCACCAGGCTGTATCTCATGAACCGTGATAGTTAGAGAGTTGAAATTTTCACAGATGATGTATTTGTATTGCCGCTATAACAACAAATACTAAAAAATAGAATAAATTAAATATTTAAGGGGGCTCTCATACAACAAACGTGATTTTTTTGCCGTCTTTATAGATAATGGTACGGAACCCTTCGTGCGCGAGTCCGACTCGCACTTGGCCGATTTTTTGCTTATTTTTGCTCGATATTGATAACGGCAACAGGTAGACGCTTGAAATATTCACAGAATATTTATTTATATATTCACTTTAAGAATAATAACTGAATGCGAAGAAAACAAAGATAATGGTATTTGAAGGAGAAGAATCCAGAACTAATGTAAGGATTACGATTGATGATGAAGTGTTGGAACAAGTGGATGAGTTTGTATATCTTGGATGCGCTTTCAGCAGGGATGGAAGGTACACCGCAGATGTGGAAAGACGAGTGAGTGCTGGGAATAGTGTGAATGGAGCGTTGAGAAAACTTCTTGGCAGTAAAATCCTGAGCCAGAAGGCACAACTCGCTATATGCAGCACAATGCAGTGTTGGTCCCAACGCTAACTTATGGAAGCGAGAGTTGGGTATGGCAGAAAGAGCATGAAAGTAGAATAAACGCGGTTGAAATGCGAGCGCTGCGCAAAATTTGTGGCGTAAGGCTTGTAGACCGTATTCGCAATGATGATGTTAGAAATAGAGTTGGTCTGAAAGAGAGTGTCGGTGTTAAAATAAGAAGAGGCGTGCTCCGATGGTTCGGGCATGTAAAAAGAATGCAAGATGAAAGAATGACGAAGCAGATATACAATGCAAAAGTGGAAGGATGTAGGAGCCGGGGAAGGCCACCAAGACCAAATTGGTCATGTTCTATCAGAAGGTGATGTCAGGAGCCCTAGAAATCGGCGTGCGTGCATGAGAAGAGCAATGAATGTTAAAGAAGCGAGTGAGATATGTAAGGATCGAGTCACGTGGCGCTCGGTTCTCTCTGCCTACCCCGCAAGGGATTTGGCGTGAAGTTATAGATAGAATAAATAATTAAATTAAAATAAAACATATATTAAAGGGGGTCTCCCATACAACAAACGTATTTTTTTTTTTGCCGTTTTTATAGATAATGGTACGGAACCCTAAGTGCGCGAGTCCGACTCGCACTTGGCCGATTTTATATGATTATTCATTGGTTTTCTCATTTTGGCGCCAATACATTGTACAATACTTTGCGATATTAAAATGGAGTGGGGTGATAAAGAGAACCGAATCGCTGTGATTGCATTACACATAGTAGGTATGGAGCCAAATGCAATTTTTAAAACTCTCCATACGCTTGGTATTAGTAAAATGTTTGTGTACCGGGCTATTCATGGGTACAATGAGACCTCTGTTTGTGACAGAAAAAGATCTGGCCGTCCACGTAGTGTTCGTACGAAAAAGGTGGTCAAAGCAGTAAGGGAAAGAATTCGAAGAAATCCTGTCCAAAGCAAAAGATTTTATCTCGGGAGATGAAGATATCACCTAGAACCATGTTGCGTATTTTAAAAGATGACTTAGGACTTGCAGCCTATAAGAGACGTACTGGTCATTTCTTAACTGATAATTTAAAAAAGAATAGGGTGGTAAAATCGAAACAACTACGGAAGCGGCACGCAAAGGGAGGTCACAGAAAAATTTTGTTTACGGATGAGAAAATTTTTACAATTGAGCAACATTTTAACAAATAAAATGACCGTATTTATGCTCAAAGCTCAAAGGAAGCTTCCTTATTAGTCGACAGAGTGCAACGTGGGCACTATCCGACTTCAGTGATGGTTTGGTGGAGTATTAGCTATGAAGGAGTGACTGAGCCATACTTTTGTGAAAAAGGTATCAAAACATCGGCACAAGTGTATCAAGATACCATTCTTGAGAAGGTAGTGAAGCCCCTTAACAACACCATGTTCAATAACCAAGAATGGTCCTTCCAGCAAGGCTCGGCGCCGGGTCATAAAGCTCGGTCTACGCAGTCTTGGTTGGAAACGAACGTTTCGGACTTCATCAGAGCTGTAGACTGGCCGTCGTCTAGTTCCGATCTTAATCCGCTGGATTATGATTTATGATCAGTTTTAGAGAGTACGGCTTGTTCTAAACGCCATGATAATTTGGAGTCCCTAAAACAATCCGTACGATTGGCAGTGAAGATTTTTCCCATGGAAAGAGTGCGTGCTTCTATTGATAACTGGCCTCAACGTATAAAGGACTGTATGGCAGCCAATGGAGACCACTTCGAATAAGCTTTTTATGTTTTAAATTGTTTTATATTTATGTATTAAACTAACACACTGTAAAAGTAATAAAAGTAATAAATCTTTGGTTGGTGTAGTATTTATGGCAAGACTAGGTATATAAATCTAAATAAATAAATAGGGGTCGGTACCTGAAGCGTGCACGCCGCGACCCTTTCAGTCCAATACTGTGGACTGCAATTCTGCATGGAAACCGGACAGGCGCGCGGATTGAGGCATCCCCGGAGGCGACGCGCACCGATCCACCCATTACGAAACGCTCAACCCGGCGGGACGAGGAGAGGTGAGTGTCGTATAGGTACATGGAATGTGAGAGGTGGATTACAAGGTAAGATGAATGAGTTGATAGATATAATGAAAGAGATGGAGCCAGGATGCTTTATGTGTGTCAGAGACTAAGCGAAAGGGAAGCGACACCGAAGATCTGCCCGGTGGCATGATGGCCCTGGGTCCGGGGTGAACCAGGACGACCATGCCAGTAGGCGAATGTTGGAAAGTTCTGAAAGGAAGTATGGTAAGTATGTATGGTAAGTCGAGACGTAGAACACTGAGAGGAGATGCCTGGTGTAATGCGGAGGTTGAATCCTTCGCGGAAAAAATGAGGAAAGCGTTGCTGGATTACATATCATCTTTGCACCAGAGTGATGGTATGTAAGAAAAGAAATAAATATACCGTCGATGCAAGAATGAAACCAAAGCTTTAGTGAAAGAGAAGCGTGAAAGACTACTTATGAATGAGGAAGAGAGGCTGGCGAGATACTTCGAGGCTAATACCAAACACTTCTGGTGAGTGGTAAAAAAGTTTCGAAGTGGTTCGTCAACAACAAGAATGGACAAGATAAAATGTAAAGTTGATGGCATTATTGCTAACACTCAGGAAGTGTTGAAACGGTGGAGTGAATATTTTAGAGAATTGTATGATTATGTCCAGGACGCAGGCATTGTAAATGAGTCTGTGACTGACTCAGCAGATGAGAATGAATGGTCGATACGATTCCGAAGTCAAAGTATGCGATATCTTAATCATAAAATGTCTAAAAATCTCCTTTCTATGTATTTCGTTTTAAAAATGTTACCATCTCTTTCTAAGCGTTACCCCGTATCCTAACCCATTAAGTTGCGCTAACTATGATATTTTGCTCGTAACTTTCTTCGCGCGTCTTATCTCGGCACTCTAAAACAATTTTCGTAACACCTACCTTATGGGACGCCTATGACCCATAAGAACAACATGCATGAATTATGGCAACTAGTCATAAGAACAACATGCATGAATTATGGCAAATATTCATTATCTAAGGTAATTTAGCACAACACATACAAAATGAATATTTTTAGGACTTTCGATCTTTTATATGATATGTATAAAGTACTATCCATATGGATAAAAACAGTAAAGTCGTAAATTACAATTTTGTTACGATATATTTATAGACGTTAAAATAGATGTAAATAATATTCTAAGGTGTCTTTTAATGTGTTGCCTCTCTGTAGGCGATGTCAATTATACGGACACCAATGTAGTTGTCCGTCGATGGAAATGGTCCCTTCTTATTTGTTTTTTAATATCATTTACTTATATCATTACAATATTATTCCGTTTTGATTATGAGAATTTAATAAAATGTGTAAACAGTGTATAAATATCGTTTCCTCATAACATAAACGATAATATTGCCCTTCATTTCCAAACGTCAATAAAACTTGTAAATTTAAACTTTCCCACAATTTGTTGACTTTTAATAATCATTTTATACATTAAATTACACTCTGTTTATATCTAATACATATGTTAATACTAAATACATGTTATAACTAAACACGCCTTTATTACGGTATTATGTATGTAATAAGGTAGCAGGGTGCGCAAAATAATTTGAGTCGCGAGCAAAATGTAGGGAACGAGGCACGGAACGCGGCGCGCGATGACGCTTGTAAGAAGTACTTTATAGCTGCTATGCGCTACTTTGCTTGCGCAGCTTGACTTTGTTTTTACGACACCATCTATTTACGGAGCATACTTAGCATAAGCCATCGTTACTATTCTCTTTTGAAGAGCGCGTTGCTGGTATATGTTGCGAGTTGCGCGTGCCCGCGATCATCGTGTTGGGCGCACGCCGCGTGGGATGCACCTTCTGGTTATCGAACACAGTATCAATAAATTGCACTTGCGTCCGTCGTGTCTCGCAAAATAAAAGAAACTGCGTACTGCGTGTTATCGACGAAAGGCCTAAATAAATTCGAATATGTACTTATTTGTTGCTCGCCTTCGTTGATATCATCATTTGAACTGTTTGACGGGCGAGAAACAAAATCCATTGCTTTTTGTGGTTTGTGGAATGCGTTCCGTTTTATTATCATATCATTATAATGTATGATTATGTGTCCTGGTGACGTGATACGAGCTCATTTGTTGCAAAATAATAACAGCACGCACCAATCGCTTGTTGAGGATCTTTTAAAATTCTCACAGCGCTTCAGATAGCTCTTTTATTTTCATAATCAAGAAACAATCGGGGATCGAGGCTTAACGAGCAATTACGTTTTGTCCATACACGATATTGTCTGCGTTGCAGGTCGGGTATCAATTAAATCACGAATTCGTATCGAGAGTTGGCGTCGTGAATATTCACATGCGCTTGCGTCGCGCCGGCCGGAGTCCTGCCCCGCTCCAGACTCGCGTAAAATAAAAGAGATCCAGGTGGCAGATTCAATAGCCTCCTATTAGAAGCCATTATACGTCGATAAATAATGCTAGGGAGACAGTCGGGCTATCCATCCATAGTTCAAGATTGTGCCGTAACTCAAATCGAGGTAATGATCCCTGTAATAGAAATAACAGCGTATAGTTTTGCAGAGAAAGCAAGCGGTGTCTTTGTAAAACGTGTACATAGGTTGTAGACAAACAATGAATCGTGGAACCCATTAAGCTGATACGCCTCAAAAGTCTCTAAGATCAATTTATGATTAAATATGACGGTGCGTAGTAAAATTATGGTCACCATAGACACAAAAAAAACGTGAATTATAATTTGTTGTAAAAGCTATAAAATATTATGGTAGACAGTGATTTCAAAAAATATTATATGTATGTAATTGAGATCCGTTGCATTCGACGAATTAATAATTGTCGGTGTACCGTGATCGACGCAAAGACAGGTCTTTTCAACGTGTGAGGACGAGTTTATTACATAATGATTGGTGTGTTAATATTATATTTCCTTAAGCGGCGAGCGACGGTGAGGTCTCGCCCAAGAGTGGGGCGAGCGGTCGGGATCGGTGTCAATTTCCATTAATATGGCCATTATCGTGGTCGGCACATAAATCGCTTGCAGGGACGACCACCGGCTGGATACTTTGCCATCTTCAACATACGACTAGCAGACATCGTGCTCTGCGCAAACTACGCTTGCTAGTTGTTGTTATGTTGTTTTTTTAGATATTTACGACTTCAGTCATTAATAAAAATTAAAAAAAAATATACAAAAACGTCTGAACGAAACCCTCAATGAAATCCCAACGATGCTCAAACTTATTCCAAACTTAGCTCAAACACTACAGAAATCTAATCTCTAGCCCAAACGTAGTAATAAAGTCAACCGATACCTAATGCGTACTTGACCCATTAAATGTCCCTTTACCGTTCTTTGTATTTTGTACCCGCGAATATAAATTCATTGACCTTGGCTCTAATGTTTACCATTAGTAGTAGCAGAATAATTTGATTGTCAAATAATTAAAATAGAAATTCCTATAACAGTAAATACATTTTTATACCACTAAGGTGGCAAACAAGCACTCGATCTGCCTGATGATAAACAGTCACCGTAGCCTACGGTCATTTGCAACACCAGTGGTGTCATTGCGAACCCTCTAAAAACCTCTAAAAGTCTCTTAGGAAAACCACGGCCGAGAGTTCATTTTACAACTTCTGATATCTTTATTACGTACGTATTGCAACTAACGATTATATATATACTAGCAATAGCATGTATATGCCCAGACTTCGCAAAGGCGCAAAGTACAATTAAAGAAAATGAGAATTGCGCTTAGAAAAAAATATTATGTATGTTTATTATATATCTTTGATTCTATCTTTAGTGATTTAGGTTATACGATCGTCAAGGGATTCCTCCAACCGAATTTTCATTGAAATTGAGTTTCGATATTTCTATGAAATAAACACCATTTCCAAAGAAATAAACTGCGAACTGAACTTATTTGAATGTTTGAACAATCAAAATTACCACGAATTGATATCAATTCAGTCTTTCGCGTCGCAAGAAATTCATGCATTTAACTTCACGCTACGCTACACTACGCTTTTTATGTTTAAACTAATGCTGTAGTTACAGGGTGCTCATTCCACAACCTGACCATTTGCGGAAGCTTGTGACAGTATCAATGTGGGACCAGTGCGATTATACGCGGAGGCCGTGGGAATAATATCCACCAAATCTTCCGAACACAACCTGCTGCATAATCGGTAAAACATAACAAAGGAAGACAAAGTCTCTCTTCTCCTCAGAATAAGGCGCTTAACAAACCATGTTTATGTTTTAGAATGCCAAAATATGACAGGCAGAGTTTTCTCCCTTTTTGCACACCTCGTGTCTGATGCACATCTGTAATCAATGTGTAGGGAAAACTAAAATTTCAACGATGAAAGTTTATCTACTCTGAGTTAGATAATTTATTAACAAACCAATTTAATGTAATTTCAAGAATATGTGATATCTACTCCTATCTATGTTGATACTGTTGATTGTAGGCACTTGGTGGAATTTTGAAGACATCGCGTTAATGTTAATACTTGCACTTGTACAGATTCCACCTCACAATTTTATTTAACAATTGTTTTTACCGGCCGGTTTCGCCTTTACGGCATTATCCAAAATATATATATATAGATAATGCCGTAAAGGCGAAACCGGTCGGTAAAAACAATTGTTAAATAAAATTGTGAGGTGGAATCTGTACAAGTGCAAGTATTAACATTAACGCGATACTCCTATCTAATAATACAATTTCCCAACATACTTCTTTTTATCTATATATCTATATTTTTATGCCTAGTCTTTGGCGGGGTAGGCAGAGATGACTAAGCGCCATAGGACTCGGTTCTTACACTCCTCACTCACTTAAACATTCAAAGCACTTTTATGCATGCTGGCAAGCATTTCTGACACCACCTTTTAATAAAACATAACCGACCTGTAGGGCGATCTCGAAACATTATAATCGAGTAGAAATCGAAAAGTTATCTGTCAAAATATATGGAATCGGAGTGAAAACTTTTCGAATCCGTTTCGAATAATGGCTTTTCAAGGCAATGAGAATACCCCCACTGATCGTGACAGATGAGTCATGGTCTTTTTCGGCTCTATGTCTAACACCGATACTCTCTTCCAAACCAACTCAGTTTCTTAAATTATGACAGCGAATTCGGCGTACATGCGTTGGGCCGCAAATATTATTTAGCGCACGCACCTCGATCACGTTTATCGTACTGTCATGCACTTCGTACAAAAATCGTAGCATGTTATTTTAACGACTAACATCTACAGCGCCTGAAGATGCCACGTGGAGAGGCGAAACACGCGTCGCAGTGATGATCACTGCAGCCAGGGCAGAGATGACCGCAGCAGCCGAGATAGAGACGACCGGAGCAGCCAAGGCAGCGACCGATGTAAAGCGGCCTAACCGAGGCTGTGGCCAACAGCAGCAATGAAGCCGACAGAGATGTTTTTATTATAAATCACATAAAAAAAGTTTGGTCTACCGTGCCACCTATAGAGGATTTTAAAAAAAGTACGTGCTTTCCCAATTATTTTGAATAAGACACATTTTCATAAAAACCCAACTTTTCATTATTTCTTTGCTATCAAAATGTTTATGTTAGTTTCGTAGGCATAAGTTACCTATTAAATGCCTAATTAAAATTGTACTTTCATTAATGAGCATTGATTTAATATTTAATTATTTTAGATTTGGAATGGGTGAATGTATCTGAACCAATATTGTTATCTCAGCATTGCTTGGACAAAATTGTGGTGCTAGACTTCTGGACATATTGCTGCATCAATTGTTACCATATTCTGCCAGACTTGGCACATTTGGAAAAATTACACAAAGTTGAAAATGGTCTTGTCGTGGTAAGATATTCTTGACAAAATAATATTTTTTAAATTTCTGAGTACTCATTATCATTAGCTAGTCTTATATATCGTAGTTAGACTTCAAACTCTTATGACTTGTAGCACTCAATAACAACACTGAAATATCAAAATCTTGCATTTAACCATTGGAGATTAATACATTTTTATAACTTATGAAATCATATGTAAACTGACCCATAAGATTTCAATAAGACAAAATATGTGTGTCTTCCATATATAAATATAACATAAAATGAAAAAGATTTTGTTAATTGTCAATACAATAATACAATAATAGGGAGATATTATTGGGCTGCAATTTTCTGTGAGGTGGAGGTAATTCCCAAGACGAGCTGCTTTGATGCGCCCTATTTCTCATAAAACATCCAGACCAAGACAAACAGTATGTACATGTACATGCACATGAATGTTTGTCCTGTGTAGGAATCGAACCCACTAGCGTTGCTGTCAAAGTAACGTAACAGCGCATTTTACTACTACGCCACCGAGCTCGTTAAATACGCACCCGCTCGCTACCGTACGAAGTGTTTTGATCAGCACCGCGTTGTGTAGCCAGGCGGTGCCATCTGGCTCAAGTTTTTGCTACCAAGAATAAAGAATTACTTTTCATCGTGAATTTGCTTTTGAAAGGACACGAACTTTGGTGTACACATTCCAATCTAAATATTCGTGTAAAATACTGAAATGTAAACCAAATCAACAATTGGTGTATGTATATATGTACATTCTGTGTACTAAGTATCGGGAATTTGTCAATAAAACAAAAAATACAAATTATTCATCTAAATTTATTTTATCGCCTTCAAAGTAGGCCCCATCGCTTGCAATACAACATCTCCACCGCTTCACCCAGTCTTCCATACATTTTTCATAGGCTATTTGCGGTATGGCCTTTAGCTCATTCAGCGAATTTTCTTTTATGGCTTCTATCGACTCAAAACGTTTTCCTCGAAGTGGTAATTTTAACTTGGGAAATAAAAAAAAGTCAGACGGAGCCATATCAGGTGAATACGGTGCTTGGTCGAGAACTTTTGTTGAATTTTTCGCTAAAAACTCTTTCACTATAATGGCTGTGTGTGATGGTGCATTATCATGGTGCAACATCCATGAGTTGTGTTGCCACAAATCTGGACGTTTTCGGCGGATACTCTCACGCAAACGCTTCATGACGCCTAAATAATATTCTTTATTCACTGTTTCTCCCTCTGGAAGGAATTCGGAGTGAACCACACCACGGTAGTCAAAAAAAACTGTCAGCATCACCTTGATTTTGGAGCGACTTTGCCGCGGTTTTTTGGGTTTCGGCTCGTTTTCGAGACGCCATTCTGAAGACTGTTGGCTTGTTTGCATGTCGTACTCATAAACCCATGTCTCGTCGCCAGTTATTATACGTTTCATAAAGGTCGGATCCGTAGAAGCTCGGGAAACCATGTCTTCAGCGACATGCTTTCGCTGCGCTTTTTGAACAAAATTGAGCTCTTTTGGAACTAGTCGAGCGGCGACGCGTTTCATGCCTAAAATGTCAATGAGAATGTTGTGGACGGACTTAAAAGATATGTTCACCTCACTAGCCAACTCTCTCAGACTCATACGTCGATTTTCGAGCACTAGCTTCTTGATTCTGTCGATGTTTTCTCTGGTCGTAGCGGTTGAAGGTCTACCAGAACGAGGCAAGTCTACTACTACTTCTCGGCCTTCTTTAAAAGCCTTATACCATTCATAAGCCCTTGTTTTCGATATACACGATTCGCCGTAGGTATTTCGCAACATTTTTAGTGATTCACCACATGAAATATCATTTGAAACACAAAATTTAAGGCACACTCTTTGTTCAACAATATTTTCCATTGTAAAAATCGCCGAGGACTCAAAACTATGGCCAACAAAAAGTGTAGTTTAAAACAAATTAAATGACAGATCCCGCTCAAATTTTGCGCGCTAAATCAGTACAGTGCTACCAACATGCAGTAAAAAAATTAGAACGACCTCTTTTACGCGGGTCTTTTTATTGACATATTCCCGATACTTTTTACACAGAGTAGTATATCTTCACGCCAGTTCCCTTGCGTGGTAGGTGTATGTTATTTATTTGTAATTTGGTGTACATTTCAATATTTCAGTCGAACATATTGTTTTTGTAGCTAAATATGTTACATAACATTTTTTGGACGAGCTCAGCCTCGCAGTGGATATCAACGCTACTTTAACACAAACGCTCGTAGTTTTAATTCCCACACAGGACAAACATATGTGTGCATGAACATGACTGTTTGCCTTGGTCCGGACGTTTACTTTGTATGTTTTTTATTTATTTATATTTAAGGAAAGCCAACAGCCTACAAAAAATAAAGTACAAGACACAATAGACAATAGAAAGCCAATAAAAGGTTCCCATAGATAGAAATTAATAATAATTAAGCATGTATTTACAAAAAAAATGTATTTACGTATGTTTATCAGTTGTACCCATACCCATAACACAAGCTTCACTCATTTTGGAGCCAGATGGCGCTGCGTAATTTGTCAGAGATTATAAAATAGTCAGAGAGATTATTTTATAATTGCTTGGAAAACTATCTTGGTAGAATTCTGTTGTTTTATGAATTTCAAAAAGGCTTGTCTCATAGTTTAATTATTGTAAACAATTATCTTCAATTAAGTCAAGACAAGACACATTTATTAAGGTGACCACTTCTATTGGGGTATCATCATGGAATTTCGCAAATGACTGTAGTTAAGATGTCATTAATTTGGGACTGTAGAGCTGGTTTGATGAAGCAAGAAGTTAAATTTAAATGAATTATAACCAATAATAATAATTGTATTATTATGAAACTTAGTAGTAATATTCTATCGTTGAGCTGGTAAGGTGATGGAGGTTGGAGAAGTACATAGGAACTTCTCGGTTAGCAGCAAGTCTGTCTCGTTTGGTTTCGTTTGACTTATTAGCAACTACTTTGGTAATACATCGCGTTCTTTTTAAACTATAATTACGTTATTTCCTGTAAGATCATCATATAGAATGTGCAGGTAGTGCACTTTTTATTTTACTCAAGATTTGTTATATTTACAGGATCTTTGTAATAATAGACATGGATTATTCGTAAATGGTATATACATAATAATAGTACTAATTACAACCCGAGATTTCGTCCACTCGTACCCTGGTATCCGGTGTTACTTGCTTTTTCTTACTTCCTCTCTTTTTGCTCAGCTTTTAAGGGTCGTATGGTGATCTTAAATAACCTGTAACCTTCCTTAAGAATTAGGCTATCACATTCAAAAATATTTTTTGAAATCCGATGGACACTTCCAGAGACTTGCGCATTCAAACAAACACTCTTCCGGTTTACTAATATAATTTTATTATTCCGTGTATGCTTACATTATAGTATAGATTTATAAAAAAACAATTGGTATCTATGTATTGGTGGTATTTTGATGTTGACATCTATTTGCGATAGTAGGTAATATAGAACACGTGTAACCCTATACTGGTAGGCAGTCGCGCTGCACATGCGTTGCGTAAGGTCGTGTTGTGCGTGCGTACAGAGGAAATAAACAATGTCCTCTAACGTGGTTAAATGTGTAAACTGTAACGTTGTAATTAACGAGGTTCTTGCTTATGTGAATAATAAGATCTCGGTAATGGACGATGAAAGTAGGTATTATTAGAATATGCATTAGTGCTTTCTCAGAAAGTGATATTGTAAAGGCCAAGAATTTGTTATTTGATTCTTTGC
Organism: Pyralis farinalis; assembly: GCA_947507595.1. Taxonomy (NCBI): domain Eukaryota; kingdom Metazoa; phylum Arthropoda; class Insecta; order Lepidoptera; family Pyralidae; genus Pyralis; species Pyralis farinalis. The sequence continues at coordinate 16,829,953 of OX382273.1, forward strand.
CGACAAAGAAGCGCAAGATAATACGTAAAAAGGAGGGCAAATCACTTCGAGACATAGATGACATCGTATGCCTTCTACGAGATGCCGATTCTGAAGATTTACCTATATTTGTCGCACAGGATCTAGAAAAACTCCCTCCCGTATTGTGGGACCTCGTCGATACCACAAGAATACTTAAAGATATAGTTAAGATGCAGCAAGATATCTGCAAAATTAAGAAGGAGTATGCGACTGTAGAACATCTAGATATATTAAAATCTGAGGTGGAGACTCTGAAACTTACATCAGTAGTAAATAATTATGGGAGAATCGTGAATCAGAGACGCGGAGCGTGTTTGCTTGACAGTTTTGAGTGCCACAGTGGACCTATGGGATTGCCCCCCATACCTAATAATAGTGAACAAGATATATCTTTAAGAGAAACAACATATCGGGATATGGGGCAGAAGCTTTTTTCATCGGAGGGTAGTCATTCCTCACCGCAACTCGACAAACGTACCGAACAAGAGGCGGAGGCGGTTACGATGACTCACCCGACTCAGCTGACCGAACCGCCACCGCTAGCGACGTCAACTGTAAATCGGTGGTAAATCGATAATAATGTGGGACACACGGTCGCTCCGGCCGGTGTCGATTGTGTCACCTTAAAAACAAAATCGATGGCACAGGTCGCTCGAGAAGGAGAGTGGAAACCGCATAAGCAGAGCGAGGAATGGGTTCGTGTGCAGAAAAAAAGAACTCGTAATCGCTTTGCTGGACATAGAGGAAAAGCTGGTACAGAGCCTGGAAACAATTTTAGAGCGGCGGAAATTAAAATTCCTGTTTATATTTATAATGTCGCAAAAGGAGTGACCGTATGTGACATTACAGAATATATCAAGAAAAAGACTGATCTTGTTGTAAACGTAGAAAAGATGATTATGAAAATGTCAAAAGAATATGAATCCTACAAGATTTTTGTACCTAAATATAAATAAAAATTGTTTATGACAGAAGACTTCTGGCCAGAAGGAGTGGCGTACAGGCGTTTTATTGACTTCAGGTACCGTGAGAAAGGTCTTAATACCGCCGTCGTGAATCAAATAAACGCTTGATGATTAGTGACGTCAAATTAGTAAGCTTTAATTGCAAAAATATAACTAGATCTGTGGAGTGTGTGCGAAGGCTGTATCATTCGGCCGATGTGGTCGCGCTGCAGGAGACTTGGCTACTGCCACATAACCTCACGTTCCTAGGTAGTATACACGACGACTTCGCGTTCACGGGTACCTCTGCTGTCGATACATCGGCTGGCGTGCTGCGAGGGAGGCCATATGGTGGAGTGGCCTTACTCTGGAGAAAATCTAAGTTTCGTACGGTAACAACAGTGATGTGTAACAGTGTACGGCTCGCAGCAATAAAGATTGAGCTTATCGATCGTTGTGTTATGGTGTTTTCGGTGTATATGCCAACCGATTCTAGTGAACATTTAGTGGAATTTACGGAATGTCTTGGTGAAATGACTGCCATTATTGAGAGTCATAATGTAGACTCAGTGTTTATGCTGGGGGACTATAATGCGTATCCTGGTGAGTCTTTTCACATAGAACTGTTGTCGTTTTGCTCTGAACAATTATGGTCGTGTATAGACATGGACTTATTGCCCCCGGATAGTCACACGTTTGTGAGTGATGCACATAAATGTTGTCGCTGGCTTGATCACTGCCTGGTAACTGGTGCCGCTCGGTCCACTATTCGCTCTATATCTGTTCTGTACGACACATACTGGTCTGATCACTATCCTGTACTAATAGATTGTAATTTTGATATTTTAATAAGATCTACGAAAATTGCACCAAACAACTGTATAAATAAAATCACGTGGGGGGAACGAGATAGTGATCAAGTATCAAAATATGGTAGCGAGTGTCACTCCGAGCTGAGGTCATTGGATTTTCCGGTGGAATTTACAAAATGTTGTGATGGTATGTGTGATAACAACTCTCACCGAGCAGTGATAGATGAAATGTATGACAATATCATACATATCCTTACTGAGGCCGCAGTTTGTAGTTACCGAATTCGAAATCAGGGAAGACGTAAATATCTGTCTGGCTGGAATGAACACGTTCGCACCGCTCACGATAGGGCTCGACTTTGTTTTCAGATATGGGTAGAACATGGCAGGCCTGCATCTGGCAATTATTATAATGACATGTGTGAATCTAGACGCGTTTTTAAATCAAAATTGAAATGGTGTCAAAATAACCAGGACCAGATAAAAATGGATATCCTTGCTGAAATTCATCATAAAAACAATAAATTCAGTCAGTTCTGGAATTTGAATAAAGATTTGATAAAGGATCGAGCCTTCCCGTGAGTGTGGCGGGAGTTCATGAGCCAGTGACATCGCCAATTTATTTAGACGGCATTTTAAAGTAAAATCACCACTGGGACCGGCGCGGTCGGTGTCTGATGCTGAGATGTGTAGTCCTAAGCGTGCTGTGATTTTTACCGCCAAAGAGGTATCAAAAGTGATTAATGGAATGGTAAGGGGGAAATCCCCAGGACACGATAATCTCAGCATCGAACACCTGCAGCATGCGGGAGTTCACTTGCCTAGAGTTCTAGCTTTGTTGTTTAATTTTTATATCGGACATGCTTACTTACCTGATAAAATGATGAGCACAATAGTGGTACCTATTATAAAGAATAAAACCGGTGACGCATCTGATGTGTCTAATTATAGACCGATATCCCTGGCTACAGTGATTGCGAAGGTGCTGGACAGTCTGCTTGGTAAGCATTTGGATGAGCACATCTCACTAAATGATGCACAATTTGGTTTTAAATCAGGTCTTTCCACCGAAACTGCTATCCTGTGCCTCAAGCAGACTGCTCAATACTATACTGCAAGGAAGACACCAGTGTATGCTTGTTTTTTAGATTTATCTAAGGCATATGACCTCGTATCCTATGATATTCTATGGGATAAAATGAAATCAGATACTGACTTACCTGAGGAAATCATATCTATTTTCATGTACTGGTATAGAAACCACAAGAACAAGGTTAAATGGGCAGGCACTTTTTCGGAGGAGTATGGGTTGGATTGTGGTGTGAGACAGGGTGGTGTGACCTCTCCTACTCTATTCAACCTATACATGAACAGACTGATTGATGAGCTAAGCAGTACCGGTATCGGTTGCCACATAGACGGAGTATGTATGAATAATATTAGTTACGCAGATGATATGGTGCTGCTGAGCCCATCAAGTGGTGCTTTGAAGAGGCTTATTAATATCTGTGAATCTTATGTAATGGCTCAGGGACTTACATACAATGCTTTAAAAAGCGAATTCCTGATATTCAGACCTGACCATAAACGCTACACTAATATATCGCATATTGTGCTTTGTGGTACTCTCTTAAAAAAGGTAGAACGCTTTAAGTATTTAGGCCACTGGGTCACAGAGGATCTAAAAGATAAGTTAGATATTGAGAGGGAGCGGAGGTCGCTGTCTGTTCGCTGTAATATGTTGGCCCGCAGATTTGCAACATGTACGAAACAAGTCAAGATCACGCTTTTCAAAGCGTTTTGCCAGTCCTTTTACACATGCAGTTTGTGGGTCGATTATATGCAGAGAGCATACAGCGACGGGTAAGTACCCGTGCAATATAATAACACGTTCCGGGTGCTGATGGGACTGCCACGTTACTGCAGCGCCTCCGCCATGTTGCGGAGGCACATGCAGTTGGGTTCGCTGCCATCATGCGCAAGCGCTGCGCCTCTTTGCTTCGGCGGGTACGTGGTAGTCCCAACAGCATGCTATGTGCGTTAGCAGACCGGTGGGACTCACCGATGCTGGCTCGTTGGATACGGCTGCATGCAGTCAAGTAGCCGGCGTCGTTGGGTGCTACGAGTATAAATTAGGTCTAGGGACGTGTTACTTTACATAATTAAACCAACAAGAAAATAGAAACTATATATTAATACTAACACTAGTTTCTTAAGATACTTTGTTACTAACATTTTATGGGCGTAATGTCTGAAATAAATTTTTATTTTTATTCACGGGTATTATCCCGGTCATTTGATAGGCGTGCGCGGGGATATGGATCCAACGCGTAGAGGCCCTTTTAAGAAGATTCATGTTATGTTGTACACCCACCGAGACCCGCTCCTAAAAATATCGATAGAACCATATATCTATGAGCAGGTCACGGCAGGTATTGGGACTATTGCGAATGTATAGAAAATGATTAGTCTATTGTAATGAGGTCTGGAGGGATTATTGGTACTGGGTTATTGCAGAAGAGGGACGGACATTATTATTATTATATTAGTAGTATACGTAGTAATATATCGCCACGCTTTAAGATATTGTTTATACATCAACATATATGAGCCTTGATTTCATAAAGGACGATTTCATGGCAATGTTTCCAGTACCTTGTCGAAACAATGTCATGAAATCAATTTTTTTTTTTCAAAATTCTAAAGTAGCCTACTACTGAGAAAGATTGTATCATTTTTGCCTTGCTATAGCAAGATGTACCAAAGAGTGGTTGGGCTGCGTTGGATATTAGTATATAATAATATTGCGGACTTTGATTATTATGTATATAATCAAAGATAACGGAATACATAACAGTGCAAGTATAGCTAATTATGTGGAGACTACTTCGTTCCATTAAATCAACGTGGGCGAGTAATCTGCCAAATTAATTTGAGTTATTAAGATATTATACCTGTTTGTGATAGATTCATTATTAAAATATGGCTTCGATAATGATTTCTTGTTAAAGTATTACTTTTCCATTGAAAATTGTTTTCTGACTATGTTTATTAAATTAATGTACGCCGTAATCTATTTTTATAAAATGGATGTTCGTAGCTCTGAGAAAGCTAAACATAAATTTCGTTTGTAATGTTTGATCGATCAAATGAACCTTGAGACATCTATATGTTTTTCACGAGGAATGATTATGTTCTTTTTATTAGACTATGTCTGGTGGAACAAGCTAGTGGAGTATGTGATTGTAGTTATTGTAAAAAATTGTTCTACTACTACTGTCTTCATGTCAAGTCTCATGTGGGGTAGGTAGAGAGAACTGAGCGCCACATGACTCGGTCCTTCCACACCCCGCTTGCCTGTTTATCGATTTATTCAATTTTTTTTTTACAATATATGGCAATAGTGTTGCTACTTTATGCCAGTCTCAAAGTCTACAGTTTAGAACCATTTGCAACCAACCAAAATCTTAATTCCATATTCCAGCTTGAGGAACTATGCTGAAAAAATACTTGGGAAGGATACCTAGACCCAATCAACCCAATTTACATAACACCCGTAAAACGATAGTGATTTTTACAAGGTTTTCCTGATGAACTTATTCACGTCTTATGCACAAAAAGTGCATAAACGTGTTATATTTGAGTTTTTTCATTACTGTATACTTTCACTAGCACTTATGTTACAAAATACTATCGAAATTGTCACATACAACTAATTTTATACTAAATTGTAAAAATTTCAAGTATTACAACAATGTCACTCGTCAGAAGCGCGGGAAGAAGTCCTTCGATATATTTTTTTCGTATTCGATTTCGATTCGATTCGTAGGACCCCTGATACCGTCTTCTTGGCACACGACTAATTGTGTCGCGGTAGTTGAGTATTGCCTTTTTCGGCTTATATGTTTTTGTATGTCTTCTGTGATCTCTCCAAAGCTTTTGATTGTGTCGAACATCGGACATTATTGCTCAAGCTGTGCCATTATGGAGTTAGAGGTAAAGCCTATAATTTGATTGGAACTTTTATTTAAGTAACAGAATACAGTCTGTTGATATAAATGGGGTCTAATCTAAAGGCAGCAATGTTAATATTGGGGTGCCCCAGGGCTCTATATTGGGTCCCTTTTTATTTTTAGTATATGTGAATGATCTTCCCTACATGGTACAGAAAATGGCGGATATACTACTGTTTGCTGATGATACTTCTTTAATTTTTAATGTTAATCGCCGGTGCGAAAATATTGATTGATTGAATGTAAATAGTGTTCTATCTACCATTCTAAATTGATTGACATGATTGATTCACATATCTTTTATTAAATTCAACTAAAACCAAATGTATAAAATTTTGTCTACCAAATGTGCCTTCTGCCAATACAGACGTTTTCATTGACAATATATGTACTAGAATTTATTAATGATACTGTATTTCTTGGAATTACAATAGACTCCAAATTGCAGTGGGACACCCACATAAAAAAACTGACCAGTAAGCTCAGCTCTGCCGCATATGCGGTTAGGAGAATTAGACAATTGACGGATGTGGCTACTGCGCGCTTAGTCTATTTCAGCTACTTTTATAGCATTATGTCATATGGTATACTATTGTGGGGAAAAGCGGCTGACATTGAAGCTATTTTTATATTACAAAAGAGAGCCATCCGCTATATTTATAAAATGTACGCCAGGGAATCTCTTAGAGAACTATTTAAAGAAATAAATATCCTCACGGTTACCTCTCAGTATATTTACGAGAACATAATGTATGCTCTTAAAAATATAGAATGATTTTCAAAATTTAGTAAAAAACTTGGAAACAAGAATAGATTGCATATGCCTGTACATCGGCTTCCTAAGACTAGTAGATCTTTATTGTAAATTGTATTCGATTCTATAATAAATTACCTCAAACAGTTCTGTCCTTGCCTGACAATATGTTCAAAATGTACATCAAAAATACTCTGTGCAAGAAGGGTTACTACAGAATCGATGAATATCTAACTGACAGAGATGTTTGGAAATGATTTAGCACATGTATTAATATATCTTTAATTGTACCACTTGATTTCACTATATGTACACTCACATATATTTATTGTAATATATATTGACGATGAAAAAAAAGACCCATACCTATTAGCAAGTTTCTTTTGGCATTTCTTCTTCGCCACTGGTCATTTTCGAAATGCTGGTAGATTAAAAAAGAGAGATTAAAAGTAAAAAAGAATAATAATATTAAAATACAATAAGATTTAATTTCAAGAATGTAAGACGTGTCTAAGTAAGTAAGAAAGGGCCTAATGGCAAATAAATCATTTTTATCTTTTTTATTTTTATCTTTTTATACATTCTTCTGCTTGTATATCTTTTTCGTCATTCTTTCGTCTTGCATGCTATGGATTTAGCGCAACGCTGTATCTCGATTACATTTATTCTACTTTCATGTCATCTCTGCCAACCGTCTCTCTGCAAATCATCAACCGCAATACGTTATATATTATTTTCTTTCATATATCAATTGTAAGCCTTTCTTTGTACACACGTATTTCATTATTGTGACTAGCGTCTGCAGACCAGATATTGAGTCTGCACAGCATCGTCTGCATAAAGTTGATATTTGACCACTACGCCTGCTTTAGTACTGTTATAAGCCACTTATAGCGTAAGATACAGAGCGTAGATTTTGCGTTACCCTCTTCATGCTTTTTTCGAGTTTATATTTTCTTTTGAAAAATTAATAAAAGTCGTAAGATGTCAGTTGAAGACTATAAGTAGGATAAATTCTCACATAATTCAAACTCACAAATTGTACTACTTTTCATAGACAAATATTCGATTGTTCGTCTGACAGAGTGTGCTGGAGCTTTGTCGTGTTAGAGGAACATCTTGCTTCTTGGGCGTTGCTATCGAACCATTCCTACGACAAAAGGTAAATAATTACTAATGTAACAATCTCCAGTAACAGTCCTTTAATGTTTTAGCACAATTGTTACGAAATGCCCCCGCCGGTTCAAAGATTAAGGCAAATCATCTTTTTCCCTCGACTTCTGCCCCTATTTACTTTTGCTGCATAATCTTCTTATATAAACATCCATTGGACCGATTGTGGTTTGGTTTCAGATTCGTAATAACATATCTTTATATCTAGCTTTAATCACCTGTAATATTTCATATACAGCTTTCTTACATATAGTATTTTTTTCTTTAATGGAAAAACTATTGAGGATTTTGAGGTATCCATCTTTATGGATCCTTCTGAGGCCTAAATATCCGAGTAATACTTTTGAATTTGTATCTGTACTCATACCAAAGCCTAAGCTTGTCCGAATCTATTAATATATGACTTCTACTATTCGTCGTACAACAATCAAGTTATCTTCAGTGGTCGCTGTAGAAGGACGCCGTACATCTACGGCTTCCCAAATAATCTTTATTTGAAATTTATATAAAGATTTTGTCAGCAATTTTTTCATTATAAAAACATTTAGGACTTTAATTTTTTTTAAGGATTTCTTCAGGTTCCACTTATTTTTACAGATTTTGTTGGATTTTGTTGTTGAATAAAATTAAAATATTGTTTCTTGTAATTTGATCTAACCTGCTTTGTGTGCTTCCGCCACCAATTAGTTCATGCACCCACCCACTGCTGTTAGTACGTGCTACATGCCGACGCTGCCATGGCTGCTCCGGTAGTCTCTGCCTCGGCTGCTGCGGTCGTCCGCCATCTGGAACAGAATCCGCATGCCCCCACCACCACCGGCCTGATCGTCGCTGCGACGCGTGTTTCGCCTCTCCACGAGGCATCATCAGGCATTGTAGACGTTAATCGTAAGAATAACATGCTACAAGTGACAAATCCATCGCAGTGCCGTCCCTTATATTGAATTGAGGGTGGGGATGGATGGTGTGAGCGAAAAGATATTTAATAGTGGGGAATGGTTTCCGTCAGTCTGTTTGTTCATGAGAGTAATTTTAGAATTTTTATGTTTATTCATTTCTAATTGTTCCCTAATATTTAGTTTTAAACCTTTGTCTATGGTGTGTAAAATTTGATATGTATTAGTGGGGTATAAGTTATTGCCATTGTCTATGAGATGCTCGGCGAAGTGTGACCTTTCTGGGCGATTGTTTTTATACGCCGATACGTGTTCGTGAAATCGTGTAATCGCGACCACTTTGACCGATATAAACGTGTTCACATTCATCGCAGAACAGCTTATAGACGCCGGATTTTTTATTGGGCGGGATTTTATCTTTAGTGTAACAAAGTGATTTGAGTGAATTATGGGATTTGAGAGCAACATGTATGTTATTTTTTCTAAATACGTGAGCTGTTTTGTCAGCGATTTCTCCCAGGTATGACAAACTCGCAGTGTATTTATTTGTCGAAATATATGGAACCGCATACAATTGTCTGTTAACGATACTACTCGTCTTTTTACGCAATAATTTATCGATGGTAGATTTGGAATAACCGTTTGACTTCGCGATCTGATTATATTACATCAAGTTCTTTGTTGCAATTATCCTTACTTAATGGAACGCTCATCAAACGGTGTATCATAGTTTTATACGCTGCGAGCTTGTGTTGCCAAGAATGGTTGGATGACGCGGGAATCGTGGTATCGGCATGAGTGGGTTTACGATATATCGAAAATTGATGGAGGGATTGATTTTTAGTTATGGTTAAATGTAAAAAGTGAAGTGAACTATTTTGTTCTATTTCTAAAGTAAATTTAATTTTAGGGGGGATTTTATTTAATTTGGAACAAAGAGATCCAATTGACGATTGGTACCTGCCCAGCATATGAGAATATCGTCGACATATATAATATGTGTGGTTTACCGATTATGTGTTAGCGTTCGTAATTATCCACAAATAAGTCAGCCATCGATGGACTAAGAGGGGACCTCATTGCTAACCCTTTTTTTTGAAAATAATATTTATTATCAAACTGAAAATAATTTTGAGACATGCAAAGTCTTGTCAGTCGTAATATGTCATCTGTCTCGCCAGGATGAATGAATTTATTTTCTAAAGAGAACTTGTGGATTTTTAGACAATCCTCGTAAGGTACGATAGTAAATAAACTTTCAACATCGAGTGAAATTAATTTGGAAGAAGGGGGTAGTGTTAAGTTTTTTATACTATCTATTAAATGTACACTATTTTTAAGACTGTGTTTTGGCTCAAAAGATATCTTTTCACGAATATGTACATTAAGAAATTTTGCCAACTTATAGGTGGGAGCTCCAATGTACGACACAACTGGCCTTATTGGAATATTGATTTTATGTAATTTTGGTAAACCATAAAGCATAGGAGGATGGGGATTCATGGGAATAATTTTGAATATGAATTATCCGCAGAGATATATTTCGAGCCGTTAACAGTTAACTTTAGTTGGGCCAAATATTGTATGTAAATTTGACTTTCGCAAAATAACGCCTGAATAAATATTTGTTCTGTTTTGTTTTTAGAATGAAAACTAAGCTTTTTAAAATATATGTACAAATTAGTATGTACTTTTTATTTCTCAGACATATTTAAATAGAATTCATTTACATTTACAAATTGCGGATGCAATCTCTATTTTCGCATGGATTTGATTTTTCTTTTTTAATATACCAGTGCTAATTCCAACGCTAACTTATGGAAGTGAGAGCTGGGTATGGCAGAGAGAGCATGAAAGTAGAATAAATGCGGTCGAGATGCGAGCATTGCGCAAAATTTGTGGCATAACGCTTGCTGACCGCGTTCGTAATGAAGACGTGAGAGAAAGAGTTGGTCTAAAAGAGAGTGTCGGTGTTAAGATAAGAAAGGGCATGCTCCGTTGGTTCGGACATGTAGAAAGAATGCGGGACGAAAGAATGACGAAACAGATATACAATGCAAAAGTGGAAGGATGTAGGAGCCGAGGAAGGCCGAGACTAACCTACCATGACCAAATTGGTCGTGTTTTATCAGAAGGTGATGTCAGAAGCCCCAGGAACCGGCGAGCGTGCATGAAAAGAGCTATGAATGTCACAGAAGCGAGTGAAGTATATAAGGACCGCGTCTTATGGCGCTCGGTTCTCTCTGCCTACCCCGCAAGGGACTTGGCATGAAGATATACATACATACATACATACATACAATATACCAGTATTGGTTTATTTTGTAACTTTGCAATTGTTTCAATTTTTCCTACAATATAATTCCTTATGACATAATGTTATAAAAGTAGCTAAAATAGACTAGATGCGCAGCAGTCGGTTCAGTCTACTGTCTGATTCTCCTAACTGGATATGCAGTAGAACTGATTTAACTGGCAAGTAAGCTCAGCTTACGTGGGACCCTCATTGCAATTTGAAGTCTATGGTAATTTAAATAAATACTGTATAATTAACAAATTGTCAATAATTGTATAATTAAAAAATTGTAACACAGAATCTCAGGTACATTTCTACATATGTATTGATAGGTTTTTCTTCTTATATGACTACTAATGTGTATACAGTGACCGTATCTCCCACTTCATTCGGCGTTAGCGAATGAGAGTTATGTGAGGTATTGGCTGTAAATCTAGATACATATTTATTGGCACGAGTATCTTAACGAATATGTTCCAGGATCCCCAATAATCGCCTACTTTTTGTATTCATAGGAGTTCTAGAGGAGTTCGAGTGTATGCCTCCCGACGTAGTATAAAAAAAAATGCTGTATCTTGTTTTACAGGAGGTTCTTAAATACGGAACCAAGCTACAACGTACATAATTGATTACAGGACAGACTTTATCTCTCTTTGTCTGTTCTACTGATTATATTATATAATGAGTTGTGTCCCGAGGAGTTGGTTAATATGTTACCTGCAGCTTCCTTCTACAACAGCACTGCTCATCGAATGCGGGGATTTCATTCTCGTGTACCGGAACCGCAATGGATGGGAGTTGTGCGGTTCCAGAGTAGCTTTCTTTGGAGAACTCTGAAATCATGGAAAGAACTTATTATCCTAGAGTTCTAGCCTGACGCATGTTTGCCACTATAGTAGTGTAAAAAGTTATAGTGAGACGTTTTATTGGAACTATCAGATTGTGGAAATAACTCCATCCAAGGTTGGTGTTAACAGACTACATATGGGGATATTTAAAGGTGTAATGAAAATTTTAAAGTATTATAAACGAGCGAGTGATGATTCTGATTTGGCAAGCATCTATTAACTGCGGTAAAAAAGCAGTGATCGTAACCTATGGACAAAATATTTTTACGTGCTTTATAAATAACAGATACTTAGGTAAAAATATTTTCGTTAGAAATAGCGATTACTAAGTGGACACACGTAGATAGAAATAGAATTGTACAATCCGATTTAAAAACTAAATACTGTCTCACAGAGGATTGTATTCAAGGATGGGTAAGGACGTCTATTTGAGTTCACAACTTTGTCTAAAATAAACATAAAAAGAATTCTTAAAATGTTGATTCTATTGTAAATGTCTGTCTAGTGTCGATAATATATTTCAAGTAAGCAATTTGAATGGAATTACAACAAGAATGTTTATCTTTTATGTTGCACAGCGTAGGACAGCCCTTTACTGGACATATGACACGGTCGCTGGTGAAGTTTAAAATGTAGGCTTTTATAGCTTGAAATCATATAGACGATGCTATCTTATTAATTGTTAATTGGATCGCTATTATTGTACCAGTGCACCTCGATTACTTGCTGGAGCAATGATAGCTCAGTAAACAGAGAACAGACCTATTGATCAACTGGGTCGAATTCTGCCACTAAATTCATGTTTTCGGACATAAGTACATATTTGTAATTATCACTTGCTTGGCGGTGAAGGATCCCCGCACGTCCAAAATATTATATTTCGAAAGACGTGTAAAAATGACTTTACCTAAGAATTGTGTGGTTTTCCCTCTGGGTTGTGGAGTCGCTCCATGTAAAAAATAGTATTTTCGTCAAATACTTAGACTTCGATAGTTCCTGTCAATCCCAATGGTCAAGGAAACGTTCGTATTATTAAAAATAAAAAAATATAAATCATAATACTCAATAGTATTGTCTTAGGTTTTCGCGATGGTTATACATTGAAATTAAACTATTTTTAACGGAAGTATCGCGTGTTTTATTTATTTTGTTGAAATCCCCCTACAAGATGCAGGAGTATACAAATTAGACTGCGAATGTGGTTTATCATACATAGGGCAAACAAAGAGAAGCGTAGGTACTCGTATGAAAGAACACATTGCTGACATGAAGAATAGGCGCGATAAAAACTCTGCAGTATGTGAACATACACTGGACCAACCAAACCATTACATCCGGTTCGATAAACCACAAATCCTCGCCAAGGAGAATCGCTACATGCCGAGAATGTTGCGCGAGGCTATTGAAATAAGAAAACACCCCAATTTCAATAGACAAGATGGTTGGCAAGTACCACCTGCTTGGGATCCAGTCCTAAAAATAATCAAATCACAAATCCAAAGATCTACTAAAAAATGTTCGGACACTGTGAGCGATTTTGTGTGAATCGGAACATATATAATTAATCCATCCATGTCGGTAGATGTAATAATTGAATAACTAATGTAAGACAAATACCACCTTAGTCTTTCCTGCGAACACGGACGCTGCAAAGCGTTCGAAACGTCAGGTTTCAACAAAATAAATAAAACACGCGATACTTTCGTTAAAAATACACACATCAAAAGTGTCTAGGGATCAACATATATTTTTGCAATAACTTTTCTCCTGATTGATATTAATTAAAAATTTCTTTAAGGATTCATCAAATAAAGTGTTTTCGTTTGTCTACAGTAACGATAAACCAAGTCACCTTTGCATTAATAAAGAAATTTGCCATTTTCATAATAAAGGGATTTTTGACATTTGAACCACTAACATTAAAGTTCGAAAAAAAGACTGAAATAACAGTTTTCTTTAAAATTTTATTGGGTAACTTAAACAATTAATAATCCGTGTTTCTACCGCGAACACTAACAACACAAGAACATCGGTTTGGCATACTCAAAATGAGTTCATCCAAATCACGCTGTGGAATGGCCGCCCATGTTCGTTGCAACAACAAAAAAAGGTCTTTGGACACGTTACCGAAGCACTGGTACCGTGGCTGAGCGCCATGGAGGATGGTATCGCTGCACTACACGGAGACAAGACCGATACATTCAAATCACAACTCGAAGAGCTCCAACAATAACCGCCATGATGTTAGCCGTGACGCTTTATCACTCTTCAGGGAATTTAATTAGCGACCAAACAGTCAGAAACCGCTTGCATGAAGTGAACCTTCATTCCCGAAGACCGCTAAGGGTACCTATAGCAATGCACAATCGTAGGATTCGATATCAATGGGCTCTTGAACACAGAAATTGGGCAGAAGAACAACGGCGTTTCGTGTGCTTTTCTGATGAGTCTCGTTTTGGTATGAGACCGGATACAAGACGTATACGACACTGGAGAACCCCTGGATGCCAACAGCGATTAAAATCCTGCCAGGAAGTCCATCCTTATAGTGGTGGAACCATCATGGTATGGGCGGGTATTTGGATCGGCGGAAGAACTGAGTTGATTTGGATCAGAGGCAACCTCAACGCTCAAATTTATGCTGAGACGATTGTATCAGACGTCATCGTTCCTCTACAAGTGCAAATCGGTCCCTTATTTCAGTTAATGCATGATAATGCACGACCGCACACCGCAAGAGTTGTAAGACAGACTCGCCGCAGCTAACATCAATGTCATGCCCTGGCCTGCTCAGTCGCCAGACTTGAACCCGATTGAGCATGCATGGGATATGCTACAGAGAAGAGCTCTGCCGAATATGGAGGGTATCCAGTCGCAAGAAGACCTTTTTTTGTTGTTGCAACGAACATGGGCGGCCATTCCACAGCGTGATTTGGATGAACTCATTTTGAGTATGCCAAACCGATGTTCTTGTGTTGTTAGTGTTCGCGGTAGAAACACGGATTATTAATTGTTTAAGTTACCCAATAAAATTTTAAAGAAAACTGTTATTTCAGTCTTTTTTTCGAACTTTAATGTTAGTGGTTCAAATGTCAAAAATCCCTTTATTATGAAAATGGCAAATTTCTTTATTAATGCAAAGGTGACTTGGTTTATCGTTACTGTAGACAAACGAAAACACTTTATTTGATGAATCCTTACAGAAAATTTTAATTAATATCAATCAGGAGAAAAGTTATTGCAAAAATATATGTTGATCCCTAGACACTTTTGATGTGTGTAGTTTAATTTCAACATAATACTCAATCTTCAATTATTAATTTAATTCATCTTAAATTATTGTCGATCAGCATGTAACACATTACTTCGGCGCATACCTACCTGGCATCAATTGTACCAGAATGCTATCGAGGCTGCCTCTCAGTCCTGTAAACATTGAGAAACATCACATAACCTATAGAAATTGTTAACTTGTGTTGACGTGAACCTCACATAACCACTAAAAGTCGTGAAAGACCATCAGCATTTTAAATTCATAATTGTACTGGACTCCTAGAGTGTATCTTTGCGTATATTTTTTGCGTATATCTGTCCTACTGACTACGTGACTATAGAAATATTGGTAATGAGCTCTGGAGAGCACCTTTAGTGTTATGAATTGACAGCACGATCTCTTCCTTTTATATGTATTGACACAGAATATCAGCATAGTAAATTGAAGTGTTGCTACTCAGTTATGTACAATATAAATACTCTGGTACTTTAAAGAAACAATAGCACAAAACAATTGTTAAAACTTTAGCTTGGACCACTGCCAAGACGATTTGATTATTTTTAGTTATTAATCACTTCGTAAATAATGTAGCGGTGTTGGAGGACGTAATTCTAGCTGTCTCAAGTGTAGATTTGTACGATAGTTATTTTTTATGTAGTAACAATTTACAATGAATGCATTTTTTGTAAAATCTTATTTGTGTACTCTATCCAAAGTATAAAGACGAAAGATTTCACTTTTAGTATGTTTGTTTGTAAAGGATAAACTCAAAGAATTAAAAAAAATAATTAATTAATTAAACCAATTTAAAAAAAAAGATAATTAACTAACCCAATTTTAAACAATATTTTATATATAGAAAGGCTACATTATCAGCGAATACATAAATATATATATTTTCTAAAAATCCTACGAAAATTACAATTATGCAACCCAAGGTATTAAAAATTTGGCTACAAAAGTCAGTAAGTGTTTCACATACAGTTGAGCCCTCGACCTGTAGCGGTGAGTTAAGCTACTACGCAATATCGTGTCATAGGTTCTCCATAGGTTATTTCTTTCATGCTATCTATCTACGAGTGTGCGAAGGCGGGGCACGTTTTCAAATTATTTGATTGATGCCGTTGAAACTTGTTGGTTTGTAGGTATACCATAGCTAAACGAATATCAAGGGTTGTTCATTATATTGAGGTCATCGTACGATCGGTACTTATAGCTGATTAATCGAGCGATATATGGTGCTTTAGTTATCTCTGTCATTTGGGAACGAATTCCCGGGTTCGATTCCCACACGGGACATACAAGTGTATGCTCACAAGTGTGAGCATGAACATGTATGTTTGTCTTGGTCTGGGTGTTTTTATGAGAGGTAGGGCGCATCAAAGCAGCTCGCCTGGAAAGGAACTCCACCTCACTGAAAACGACATCATTGGTATTTGCACTTCTACGAGCGAGAGAGGTTACTAGTAAGCTCCTAAGGAGTTTCTGTGTTAGCAGTAGATGTGGCATCGTGAATGACATTTAATGTATTTCAAGTGTTCATAGGCTACGGTAGTTACTTTAGAACAGGATGGGCATGTATGTTTGTATGCCTCCCAAAGCTGTATTAAAAAAAAAAACGATGTACGTCACAGATTCGTGAACTTTGGTTACATATTTTATGCATTTGCAATAACAAATTGAATTTCACAACATAATGACATTGCTTTATACTTATGTATTCTCAAAAATAGGTACGATACGTAACTACGGCCCATATCAAATATGGAGAAAAAATTCCTTCTTCATATTTGATATGGGCCGTAGTTACTTACCATCAGTGCAATATATTTGACGTAAATCTAAATTAAAAACGATCTACTTAACATCTTACATAGAAGAATATATGCCTAGTTTCAAAAATTCTGAAGCCTTTTAACAAATTAATATTTGTACATAATTTCAAGGTACATATATTGTGATATACGCATTAAAAGTATGTAGGGAATAACTGACATTTTATTTTGTATATGTGCTCATATAAAATCAAAGGTCGTTTGATAGATAGCGGCGCGGGACGGGTTTGTCGCGCACTCGCCTGTCGCAACACAATGTGACCGAGCCTGCTAGATTGATTAGCTGTTTGCGCCCTCACAGATTGGCGGTTGAAACGCGGCGTTTTATGTTCAAGGCCTAGAATCTTACGTATTATAGGCGTTTTATATCCATTTCTTTAAAGTTAATGGAACTGTATGAATATATTAGTGTGATATTAGACTGAGTGATATACAAATTGGTGATCTAATAGTCTGCAATACGCGGGACATAGAATATCAACTCTTACTGTGGAACGGGCTTTGCGTTAATGAAAAATAATTTACTCACCATACAAATTGTTTGATGACTTGTTTGGAAATGGAAATGCTTTTTCGATTTCGAAGTTGATAGCATAGCAAAAGTTTCTATGTTCCTAAATTGATTAAATTGCCACGCTGTACTTGTATTAACAATTAGTTACTGTTAAAGAACACAGTAGATATAGGTAAATAATACAAAATTACAGTACTATAATTGTTATGAGTGTACTAAGCACAAAAATCAATACAAATAAGGTTATGAGGAGCTCAATTTGTTATGAAATACGTGTTAGTACATTTTACACCAAACTGTGAGAATTTCAACCGAGTTTTGTGCACGTAGAAACGTAGGCCCGAAGAAAATTCCGAAATGTTTGCGATGTAGTGCAATCACGATTTACGAGACGCCGCGGTTTGTTTGCTTTAGTTGTGGCGCCAAGTCACTCGCTGTCGTCTGATCCCAATTAAAACGTAGCAACACATTAAACCCGTTCCGGCTGCCGCTGATGTACGCAGATGTGCCGCGCCCGCGCCGCTGCAGAGAGTGGCCCAGGCTAATCGCACGCATTCATTTGAATCTATTTAGGTAAACGGACGCGACACTAGTCGAGGAATGCGACGAGACGGTAATTAAACGATGGCCATCGTATTTTCGTCTTATTACTAAAAAGAATAATTACCGCGGGAACGCGGTTATCCCATCTCTAGGCCAAAAATATATTTACATGCTGATAAACAATAATTTAAAATTACACACGGGCTAATAATCTGCAGTGCATTTGCGCTGGGTGCGTATAAATTATGGTGCGCACTCGACGATATTGTGTTTCATGTCCGGCGGTTTAGACACGGGCCGAGGATATCTGCGTGAAAAGGGCAAAATATTGCAGAAATTTCAAACGCGACAGGACAGCGTTCGATTCGTCGCGGTGTAGGATTTCATTGCGCTATATCGCGTCCACTCGAGGCGACCGCTACAAGCCTCATGTGCCCGCGACATGCTTTTACGACCCGACACGTATATTGATGTTAGCAATGTTTGGTGTAAATCCTCATTAAAAATAGATCCAATTTCAAATCAATTGTGGTCGTATAACATTGCATTGGTAACAAATATTTATAACAGTTATACGAGTACGCCGTTGTAATGTTTTAACAGCACGTTAATAAATAGTTGAATATCAGTTAGATATGATACATTGGCCCTCACGAAACATAAGTTTGAGATGCATAAATGCATGGGAATTGGTACTAGAGTCTGCACCTAGTAAAACGCAGACCGTCAGTATCGGTCGGCAAATATCGCCTCTAGATGGTATCCATGCTATTGTTAATCCAGTAATTTGAATTTATTGCACCATGAATAAATGGTGCGGCTTCTGGACTAGGGGCTATCGGGAAACACATCGACACAGCAGTCTTGTGGCGCGGCCGATGTAGCCAGCTGCCGCGTTCGGCACCGCCACACTCACTGGCACCGCGACTCTCGCAGTTTGACACGGCAATTCATATAGTTTAAATACTAAATACGATTTGCACACATTGCATATTAGTCCAGTTTTGTTGGTTTCGAGATTAATATTTCTAACCTTTTTTTATGCAACGTCGAAAGGTGTACAATCGTACAGTCCACCGGTTACCGTGGCTTATGAACGCTTGCTACACATTAGGTATCACTCGCGCGATGTCACCTTTGTTGCTAACGCCTTAGGAGCTTGGTGGTCTCACGCATGAACGCAACGACCCCCCAGGAAGTTGTTATTGGGCTGCGGCTGTCTGTGAAGTGGTACTTCCCCAGACGAGATGCTTAGATACGCCTTACCTTTCCTAAAAACACTCAGACCATGACAAATAGACATATTAGAATCGAACCCACAAGCGTTGCTGTCAAAGTCGCATTACTAACCACTGCGCCACCGAGATCCTCAAAACACATTTGCAACTTGATCAAACAATTGTTTGCGCATAAAATGAATAGAATTAACTTTCTAGACATCTAATCTAGTTTATTCCTTGTTGGACATGTGATTGTTTCTCCTTAACGGGAGAACTGAGCTAATCGGTACATCCTGAATGCGGTCCATGTGCCTGCGTTAATTAGACTGCGATTGCATTCTACAAAGCACGAGACATGAGCCTTAGGGGTCAGATCTTGCCCATGCGAACATCGCAGACAAGTAATCTATTATTTCAACGATACCGCGGTATCTAAATAGGTCCATGTCTGTGAGTATACGCAACGGTACCTTCATGGCGACCCGCCCGATGAGGTGTGGACCGGTAATCAGGAATCATTATTTACGGGCAACTATTATCACCTCATGGCTTTTCTGGTTTATTATCGGCATTGCTCGTTATGTTGTCCTGCGAGGGATAAATTATGCTATTAAGTTAGCAGATTGACAAAGTTATTTATGACATTAAGTGAGACCGAGCTGAGTGGTGACCACTAGGGTTCTAGCGGTGTGAAAATTACTATTAAATTTTCTTGCGTTGTTTCGCTTTGTCTATTCACGATATTTTAACTCAAGTTTCTCTCACCCAACAGTTTAAAATTCGGTCGCGGTTTTGTGATATTTTTGTAAAATCATATAAAAAGGTGAGTATGTTGTACAAATAACACTGCAACTGAACTCTATTATCGATATAGGAGCATTAAGAAAAATAAATATACTAAAGGTGATTGACTTTACCGGGCCAATACCTTAACATAACAAAAAACATTTGTTCTGCTCTGTGTGGGGATCGAACCCACAAGCGTTGGGGTCAAAGTCGCCTTATTAATCGCTGCGCCACCGAGCTCGTCAATATAATATAATATAATATAATACAATACAATACAATACAATACAATACAATACAATACAATACAATACAATACAATACAATACAATACAATACAATACAATACAATACAATACAATACAATACAATACAATACAATACAATACAATACAATACAATACAATACAATACAATACAATACAATACAATACAATACAATACAATACAATACAATACAATACAATACAATACAATACAATACAATACAATACAATACAATACAATACAATACAATACAATACAATACAATACAATACAATACAATACAATACAATACAATACAATACAATACAATACAATACAATACAATACAATACAATACAATACAATACAATACAATACAATACAATACAATACAATATAATATAATATAATATAATATAATATAAACACGCCGGAGGATTGTTGCATTCTTGCGAGTGACGAAGTTCCTTCTGAGTAGTTGGTGTGTGAACAGTGGGGCCAATGAACGAACGATACTCTATGTCTTGCAAGCGTTCATAGGCTACGGTAACTAATTCGCATCAGATGGTTCGTATGCTTATTTGTTTCCCGACACATTAAAAAAAAGTAACTCAAATAAGTTGTATTATCATTTTTCTACTCGTCGGTCATCTCACGGCCGAGCGAGGCAGCCGTCGCGACGTGTGTCGCTTCTAGCGCGGCGGTAGTAAAGTGTCAGGCAGTCACGCCATACCGGCAATATACTTGTCAAATGATTGATATTGATAGAGTGTGCCGTCAAAGATACCAACTCACGTAGCAAGTTCCGATCGTATTACAGTGACAGAATAGTTTTAATGATTGGCGATTACTCACTTTTACATTTCCTTTTATTACGGCCAAGGTAAATAAGCAGTAAGTCTAGTGGATAAAGAAACATTCAATTAAGGTCCCCCACTAAATTCGTCTTTCCGGATTTATGCACTTATTTGTAGTTATCAGTCATTCGGTGGAGAAAAACACCGTGAGGAAACCCGCACGCTCATAGGGGATTATATCCGCAGGGATTATATTTCGAAAAACATGTCATCTAACCTTAGCAAAGGTGTGAATATTCCTCTGGGTTGTGGAGATCTGACGGGTGTCGCTCCATGTAAATATCAGTATCTTTGTAAAATGCTTAGGTTTTGGTAGCGGCATCCGCCTATCATAATGGACGAGGAATCGGGATAACGCAAAGAAAAATACGATGATATATAACAATTATCATTCCCTACAGAAGCTTGTACTGGCATCAGTATCACATGTGCGTTGCCTCCCCGGTGCTAACTCAGAAACTGTCAAGAAGTTTTGGAGAGGAGAACCTAATTCATTCGCAAGAACACAACGATCATACATAGTGAAGTAAAATCAACCCCATGTCATACCTAGTGAATTAACACTTAGCTGCGCCAATCACTTTATTTAACTTTGAGGTACTTCACGAGGTGGAGGTACATTATATCGTAGAAGTAACGAGTTGAGTTGAAGTCGTACTTAAACCTAGTTTTTTATAATGTTTATGAATTTATTTAGAACATTAGAAATTAATGCAAATTTTCATATTTTTTTAAAAATACCAAGAATAATACGATGACGTCCCTCAGGAAATCACTCGCAGCAAAATACACGTTTTTTTGAAGCAGTTTTTGGTTAGATCATTTCTGACTTTTTCGAGGATCATGTGCCTAAGCGCATTCGAGCAGTGCGCCGCAAAATATGTGCCGTGGAGACGGAGTGATGCGACAAAATGACCAGTTTTGTTGGAAAGTGAAGAAGAGTTATGCGAGTTCATCAACTATTAAGCACATATTAAACATCTTCTCAAATTATATTGGTTTTAATAACTAATGAATAATAATATCTGTCCCTCTTCTGTACCAATACCAATAATCCCTCTAGATCACATATAAATAGCCCAAATTTCCGATGTATTCACAATACCTGTCCTGCCAATGACTGCCCTGCCCGCTCGATGACCTCGATGACTCATGAGTATATTTTTCGGAGGGTGTACCACATTACATCAATCTTATTTTTAAAGGAGCCTCTGCACGTTGGATCCCCGCGTACGTCTATCAAACGACTGGGACAATACCCGTGTCTTTAGAAAAATATATATTTTTTTGATTTCGTAGGTATCTCTGTATTACTAGCAGAGTACGCAAGACGAGCGTCTCCCATAGGCAACGCGAGTCGATCCGCGCTCGTCAACGTGGAAGATTACATGCGGCGATAATACCGGTAATTATTCTACAGATATTCCGAAACGCTCACGCTTCAACCGCGTTTATCGCTGCGAATCAATATTACATCGGAAGTAGCACCTGCGCGTGGGTGATATATTTCCCAAAACACGTTGTTATAATTATCAATAATTAGAAATCATAAGAGAATTGTAAAATTAATTGAACATTATGTACGTAATAAACATCGCATTTTCATAACTTGAATAATGTATCAATGTGTGTAAATAAATACACTGGACAACAAAATTTTGTAACAAGGCCTTTGTTTACCAATTTTGTAATACCTGCCTACTACTATTACAACTCCATATTTAGTTTGATTTGATCAGGTCTAGTTTTTATGTTACAGCTATCAACTGTAGAGTTAATGTATCACTTTAGCATATTTTTATTAATTCGGGTTACTGAATTTGTAACTAGCTTGGTTGAGTTTTGTGTTTTCCGAATTAAGTGGTTCTCGAATAATATCCTGAAAGTATAAAAATGTTCCTGATAAGTTTTGTTACAATATAATACGACATCTGGGAAAGGAGTACTCACGTGTATTAGAGGATTACTGTTGCACTTTACAACACGAATTCCAAGCAAAACATAGAATAATATTATAATTTATAGCATGTGATACTCACTATAGCTTTTTTATGTGACGGATTTTTTGAAATCGGTTAGGATATTTTGGGTTTATCCGTTACAAGCAAACATACGAAATATTAAATCTTTTCTATTTATAATATTATATAGTTTAGATCGAAAACCGTGGAGTTATATTTAAGACATAGTATAATCAAACAAGTAGGCCGACGCGACCCCCGAGCGAAGGATAATAGCCTAAACACGTAGGGCTGTCGCTAATAGTTTATACAATCGTGAAAAATGCATAGTCTATCTATATATAAAACAATTTTCTCCTGTAGGTGAATCATCAGGGACCAGAAGTTGACTATTGTATTGAAGTTAAGTTATACTCCTTTAGGCGCGTTATGAAAAAATGATCAGTGAAATTTTAAGATACTGTGTAACAGAAAAGTAACAGGTTAAAGCTGCCCGCTAAACCGCTCATTAAGTCACGAAAAATATGCTCAATACTGCAGCCAAATAACAATTCCCTATAGTGTTATTGTGTTCACGGAAGTGAGTGACGTTATTACCTTACGGAAAATTGCAGCCATATAACGTCACTGTGTCAACGTAATGTCACTCACTCACCTGAACACAACAACCGTCCAGGGAATTGTTATTTGGCTGCAGATTTCTGTGAGGTGTTAACGTCACTTACTCGCATGAACACAACAATCCTCCAGGGAATTGTTATTCGGCTGCAGTTTTGAGCATATTTTTCGTGAGGTAGTAACGTCACTCACTCGCATGAACGCAACATCTGTCCAGCGAATTGTTATTTGGTTGCAGTTGCCTGTGAGGTGGTAACGTCACTCACTCGCATGAACACAACAATCCTCCAGGGAATTGTTATTCGGCTGCAGTTTTGAGCATATTTTTCGTAAGGTAGTAACTCACTCGCATGAACGCAACATCTGTCCAGCGAATTTGGCTGCAGTTTTCTGTGAGGTAGTAATGTCACTCACTCGCCTGAACACAACAACCGTCCAGGGAATTATTTGGCTGCAGTTGCCTGTGAGGTGGTAACGTCACTCACTCGCATGAATACAACAATCCTCCAGGGAATTGTTATTCGGCTGCAATTTTGAGCATATTTTTCGTGAGGTAGTAACGTCACTCACTCGCATGAACGCAATATCTGTCCAGCGAATTATTATTTGGCTGCAGTTTTCTGTGAGGTAGTAATGTCACTCACTCGCCTGAACACAACAACCGTCCAGGGAATTGTTATTTGGCTGCAGTTGCCTGTGAGGTGGTAACGTCACTCACTCGCATGAATACAACAATCCTCCAGGTAATTGTTATTCGGCTGCAATTTTGAGCATATTCTTCGTGAGGTAGTAACGTCACTCACTCACATGAACGCAACATCTGTCCAGCGAATTGTTATTTGGCTGCAGTTTTCCGTGAGGTAGTAACGTCACTCACTCGCCTGAACACAACAATCGTCCAGGGAATTGTTATTTGGCTGCAGATTTCTGTGAGGTGTTAACGTCACTTACTCGCATGAACACAACAATCCTCCAGGGTATTGTTATTTGGCTGCAGATTTGAGCATATTTTTCGTGAGGTAGTAACGTCACTCACTCGCATGAACACAACAACCGTTCAGGGAATTGTTATTTGGCTGCAGTTTTCCGTGAGGTAGTAACGTCACTCACTCGCCTGAACACAAGAACCGTCCAGGGAATTGTTATTTGGCTGCCGTTGCCTGTGAGGTGGTAACGTTACTCACTCGCATGGACACAATATCCCTCCAGGGATTTGTTATTTAATGATGTCAAATTCAAAGTCAAAATCTTTTTATTCTGTAAAAATGGCTACATTTGTTTGGAATCGTCACAATGATGCCAGAGAAATATAACTTCTCACGCGCGTACATGTACCCATTTTTTTTTTTACACTAAACTATTTTTAACTTTTTCATTTACTACACTTATCAAAATTATAATCTTTATATTCGGAAATTTAATATTTTTACAGTAGCCTAAAATGATAGGCATTAGAAGTATTTTTTCTGTAGGAAATTGGTGATTTTATAACAAAATTACATTTTATACAAAAAAAAATATTTCTAGCCATCTTTACGAATTTGTAGTTAAAGTAGGTAGGGACACGTACAAATTATTACGAGCGGGAGCGCAGCGGCGGTGCGTGCGTGAGCATATTAGGCACGGCATAGCCACGACTGGCAGCCTGGCGCCGAGTACCTTCAGAAGCGATAAATTTTGTCAGTGTGTGCGTGCGACGACGCATACGTACGGGCGCGCACACATACAAGCCGAACGCGGTGTGTTTCTATGAAGATAACCTACTTATTTGATTTTACTATGTTTAAGATCAAATATTTTTAGAAAATGTTGTATCTGATCGTTGTAGAACGTTTTATAATGAATAGGTACAAAATATCTTCTATTGTACTTATATGAAAGTGCCTCTTAATATTTCATGGAAAACATTCAAGTTGTTTACAAAATAATGTGATACGAGTGTATACAAAGTTACAAAATATAATATCTTAGCTCGAGTCATTGACAACGGACGGACACAAACTGTATTTTTTTTAATTAGAGTGTAGTGAACTCTCGTTGTTTGCTCGGAAGCCATAAATAAAACATTTCCATCAAAATCTTGAAATAAACAAGTACAATACCTGTTCTCTAGCTTCTACAGATTTGAAAATATTTATTAGTAGAAAAATGTTTTGTCTTTTGCATGGATTATTGTACACTTTAACTCTATTAATGCTACTAGTTTGCGAGTGAAAAAATCTACAAATGTAATTTACAAGGATTGGCTCCTATTATTCATATAAAAACCTCGTTCAAATATCAGTATATTATCCTTAAATATTTTTTTACGAAAGCAAATATTTAAATATATTATATATATATATATATATGTTGTCCTGTCCAAAAATAAAAAGAAGTTTCTATGATCCGAATTCAACGCTGCCTACCGGGTTCAATTTTACACATAAAAAAATTCATCAATATCAGCTCATCAATGACATACACACATACAGATGATTTATATATAAAGATTCTTCTGTACGTGTGTATGTCACTGAACTCCTCCTAAACGGTTAGACTGATTTTGATAAAAATATTGTTGGTCTTTGAGCGGGTCCTTGGATGGTTTAGTTTCAGATTTGGAACCCGTAGGTGTCTTTGCAATCCAGTTATAGGATTTTAATTTTTGATCAGGACCATACCAAGAATTTATATGCTTACTAGCGGTCTGAACACACGTGTGTTCAGACCGCTAGTAAGCATATAAATTCTTCCGTCTTTTTTACTAACTTTACAGGAAGGCAGCTTTTTATAATATAGTATGTGGCTGGATAAATTGAAATCGACGCTAGACCTACGCGTCAACAGCCAAATTAGAAAGCATAAGCTGACAAGGCCAAAGAAATGGCTCCGTCTCTATAAGGTCAATCATGATGGTATATTAAGTTTCATACTGCTTAATTTACCCGCGCAAGTTGCTTTATACCGGTTAAGGCAAAGTGCTGCTCTACTGCGGCCAATAACTTAACGATAGCTTTGTTTGTTACTGGCTCCAGCCAGGGGGCTTGATTGCGTGCAAGTGATATAATGTAGTTGCTCACATTACACAGATTGTTTTATATTCAGGTACAGTAAAAGTGTAATTTGAATAGGTATTTAAATAATTGCTCACGAAACAGTATCAAATTCAAATTCATTATTTTTGAGACTAGACCTTCGCATGTGCTTTCTCCAGTCAACAATTCAATAAAAATGCACTACACTTCACTCTAGTCTGACCATAAATACTGTTACATAGAAACTTTTCTTTTTTCAACTATTTAATTATTTTGAATTTGGAACGCGTTTATTATGTTAAAAACTTCTTTCGATTTGCCGCTATTTTACATATTTTTATTCGTGTTGATAATTAAATTACAATATGGAATGGGGTGTTAAAGAAAATAGGATTGGAGTGATTGCCTTGCACAAAGTGGGTATGAAGCCGTCGCTCATATTCAAGACACTTTAAAAACTTGGTATCAGCCGTATGTGCCATATCGTACTATCAACAGATATACCAACACTTTCTCTGTTGAAATCCATAAAAAATCGGGGCGACTACGTCCTGTTAGAACTACAAAAGCTGTTAATGTTGTTAAAACCAGAATTCGCCGAAACCCGATTAGGAAACAAACAATCTTATCGTGAGAAATGAAGATTCCCGCTAGGAATCAGTCATGTGTAGTAAAACAGGACCTGAAGCTCGTCGTTTATAGTCGATATACAGGACATGCCCTTAATCAATCCCTACAGTTGAAGAGAGGGATCGA
Source organism: Pyralis farinalis (assembly GCA_947507595.1). NCBI lineage: Eukaryota > Metazoa > Arthropoda > Insecta > Lepidoptera > Pyralidae > Pyralis > Pyralis farinalis. Next base: position 16,857,337 of record OX382273.1, read on the forward strand.
TTAAAGAATTTACTTCAAATAATAAACACATATACAACAACAATTACGTTCGCAAACAACTGCGATAGTACGTAGTAGTAGTAGTATTATGTTGCAACCGTTTGAATGATGAAAACGCCTGTCCCGATACGTAGGTAAAAGGCACAGAAACATCCTGTTTACTAATGAAAAATGTCACGATTGAAGAGCACTACTACGAGCAAAATAACAAAGTGTAAAGAAGAAAATGCCAATTGGATAGGTACAACGTGATCATCATCCTGTGTCTCTCTCTCTCTCTCTCTCTGTGTGTGTGTGTGTGGGGGGGGGGGGGGTCTTATCAGGGCCTGGCTCGAAACCAACATTTCGGACTTTATAAGACCTGAAGACTGGCCCTCGTCTAGCCCAAACCTGAATACCTGAAGACTACAAATTATAGTCAGTTTTAGAGGACATGGCCTTCTCGAAACGGCGCGCCGACATTGTGTCTCTTAAGAAATCTCTGGAGCAAGCAGTGGTTAAATTTCCCATGGAAGCATTGCTGAAATCCATAGATTCGTGGTCATACAGATTAAAGGCCTGTATCAAAGCCAAAGGTGGCCGTTTCGAAAAGAATCATGTTTTTTTATTTTTGCTGAGACTTCCATAATAATGTATAAATAAGTTTTATTAAGATTAAATTACTTCATAAAAAAATTAATACATATTCATTTGTAACAAAACTTATGAGAATGAGTAGGTTTAAATAAATTATTTTCATGACGTGTGAAAAACACAATATATCTTTTTTGTGTCTATCAGATAGATAGGTAGACACGTCCAAATCATAACTAAATTATTTATTTTCTAGACGCCTCCATCCGACTTTGCTTAAGTAGATATTTCTTTACCTCAATAATTGTAAAAACCTTTCTCAGTACATTGCAAGGTTTGTATTTCGAAGTAAGCATATTCAGTAGATATCTCCGGCATCCAACATCCGGTAGTGGAAGGTAGAATTGGACATGGAACGAAGAAGATGGACGATTCCTTGGATTTTCACCTTACTTATGTGATAAGAGAGGTAATTCGTATCAAAGCAGCCCGTCTGGGGAAGTACCTCCCAGAAAACCGCAGCCAAATAACAACTCCCTAGAGGGTTGTTGTGTTCCTGCGTGTGAGTGAGGTCACCAGTAAGCTCAAGGAATTGCTGTGTAAGCAGCAGAGGAGGCATCGCGCGAGTGATACTTAATATATCCCAAGCGTTAATAGGCTGCGGTACCCGCTTTACATCAGGTGGGCCGTATGCTTGTATGCCTCCCGGTGTAGTATATAGTCATTAAGCGTTAGTCAAAGCTACTCTTTTTATAAATCATCTTCGTTTGGGAGCGGAAAATGTCGACGGATACTACGAGTATTATTGTTATATTCGGTTGTTTTTAAACGCAAGTCATTCTTTAAATTATTTTATTCTGTTCCTGTCTCTTTATTTTGAATATATCTGGTGGTTGATGTTTCGACCATTTCGGCATCATACGAAATGAATTTGAATTTTTGCACTATTATTTTGTAATGAAAGCAATGATGAAATGAAAGTCAGATTTTATGGCAGATCCAACCTTTTAGGGTAGATTTATAAATTAAATGGAGTGATAAGTCTGGAAAAAATCAACAACAAAAGTTGGACCAATATTGACCATTTATCGATGTTGCAACGTCCCCATGATATTGTGGAGATTTCACTACGTCGAACAAAGTGATTCAAAAGCAGTTTATCGATTTTCGTAGTTGTAGCGCAAGTGATACTGAACGTTCTGCCCGTCCTCGTGAAGATACTACAACTGAGTTGATCACCAAAATCCAGGACATCGTATTAAATAATCGAAGAGTAAAAGTACTTGAGATATTTGAGATAGTAGGCATCTTAGAGGAACGTGTGCGCTATATCCTATATCAAACTTTAGACATAAAGAAGATTATCGTGCGCTTTTCAGCGTGTGTACTTTGGATCAAACGATGGCATAATTATGTTCAATTCATAGGTAGGCTTGGCGTTGATTCAATGGCATAAAATCGAATTTATGGGTAAACGAGAGCTGGATCCGTTACGACAAATTGTTATTCGAAACAGTGGATTGCTTTTTGCGCACTTCTGCTGAAGAAAGGTAATTTTTTATCTGCCACTAAGGTAATGACTATTGTTTTTAGTAAACACGACGTTAATGAACGATTGAACACCATACCAATTTATTGAAAGAGTAGGTACATAGGCGACCGAGTTTCGCTCGGCGTTTAGTTTTTGGTAAAATCACTTTAACCAGGAAATACACCTTATACAGATCAACTTAGAAAGTAAAACCTCACCTAAATATAAAATTGGATTCCAATCGTTTGAGCCGTTTCCGAGATACATGAAATATATTTACATATATTCAAGAATAATAGTTATAAGTGTTGCTTTCCATTAGGATGTTTTATAGACAAAGATAAAGATATTTATTTGCTAGTATACGATAATCAGAATATGATATTATCAGGATTTACTAAGATATGTATGAGTGTACTATATGCTCTCTTACTAACTTAAAAATATTTGGAATTTACATTATAAATATGAACTATTTTCTTTATTTATTCACTACGTCCGCAGGAATACTAGCATACATACCATCTGTTGTAAAACGGTTACCGTAGCCTACGAACACTCGCACACATTAAGTAAGAATCGCGCGATGCCACCTCTGCAACCACTTCTTAGGAGCTTACTGGTGTCACTAATTCGCAGGACCATATCAACCCTTCAGGGAGTTGTTATTTTGCTGCGGTTTTCTGTGAGCTGGAGGCTCTTCCTCAGACCATCTGCTTCCACTCTTAAAAAGGTTGTCTCTTCTCTCTGTTTCCGCATTAAAAAATATCAAGGTGCGGAAAGATCTCAAATGAAGAGATAATCCAAGAATGTGATGTGATATGATGTGTACTAAAAATTTCAAAGCATCAGATATTGGAGAAATGTTTGACGGAGTATATTGATCTAGGAGACGACGTTGAAAAATCTAACTAATCATAGCTTTTACTCCTTCTTCCCGTTTCCTAAATCATTAGGATTGGTAGAATCCGCTACCTGAGCCTAGGGATTTGGCGAAAATATTGATTTTACATAGAGTGACTGCCTCCACAACTCACAACTCACAGAGAAAACCAGATCTTTCTTTAGGTCAGGTCACACGTCTTTCAAAATATAACTTCTAGGACGTTTCCTTTAGTTAGTAGTTAGTTTCTAGGGTTTCCTTACGATGTTTTCCTTCACCGTCGTGCAAGTGATTATTACGAATATGTACATGAATATGACAACACGAATTTCGCAGTACCTACTTATCCACTCCCGAATTAGATCTGGGCACTAGTCGTTAATGAGCTAGTCCTTTTAATCACTGGGCTATCACTGCTGAATATGATTTATAATATCCTTGTATGATTTTCTAAAGACTGTCTTATTCTGAATTTGGTACATATTATCTTACATTTGTGTATATCTATTAAAAATAATAACGTTCATTGATCTAATATCAATACTAAGCAATGTTAATAAAATGTGATAATTCTATCCATATACCTAACTAATTAAAGCCTTATCTCCATTTTCATAATGTTATCCCGTTTCTTTAATCTATTAGGATTGGCGGAGTCCGCTACCGAAGCCTAAGGATTTGGAGAACTAGTTTTTACAGCGACAGCCGTCAGACCTCCATAACCCGTAGAGAATAATACCAAACTTTTTTTAGGTAAGATCTTTCGAAATATAATTTCTTGGACGTACTGTTTTCCTTCACCACCGAGCAAGTAATAATTACAAATATGTACATAAATCTGAAAATACGAATTTTGTGACACATGCCGCGGCACCAGGATTCAAACCCGGGACCGTCGGATAATTGATCGGTTCTTTATCCATTGAGCTATCACTGCTCTTTATTAAAAACACTCGGTACCAAATGTATCTAAATTGGAATAAATAAAAATTAAGCAATCGTTGTTGCATATGTTCTTTATTGAAGAACTTGGAGAAGATACGTTTCATCCAGGATTAATTAAATGTGTACTCGTAATTCATTAATAAAATAAGCGACGACCGAAATACACAAATCTACGTAACGTACTTATGTTACTTAGAGACTTATGTATTAGTCTTCGTGTATAAATATTTTACATGTGTGTTCACCTTAATAAATGTTTTGATGTTAAGTCGAGTATTTAATATGACACATACGAAACAAGTTACCGCCGCTTATAAGGTTGTGCCGAGATAAGAAACGTTACAGCCGGATACATTTTTCTTCTAAATTAAAATGATCTTACATCAGCAATATGTATACATATACCTACACAATACACGTATGAGCAATGAATGTTAAAGTCGCGAGCGCGATGTGTAAGGACTTGGTTCTCTCTGCCTACCCAGTGAGGATCCTGACGTAAAGATATGTATAAATGCTGATCAGGGGACTACAGGACATAGCACGGTATTCTTCAAGTCGTAAATAGGTTTTTAAAAGGTACAATGTATTCCCCTGATGATTCCTCTCATGTAGACCCCTGACCGGCGATAATATTTATCTTCACACCAGAATCTTCTCGGAGTAGGCAGAGTGAATCGAGTCCTTACATATCTCGCTCGCTACTTTAACATTCATAGCTCATACGATAAAGAATTTCAGAAAAAAATGCACGCGATATTGAGATTGTAACAAATTGAACACTACATTTTTATAACAGGTAACTTTTTATCGTCATTACCATTATATCGGTATTTATATCAACATCTTTCGATTACTGTAACCAGATGCCAAAACACATTATTTCTAAAGCCATTCGGGGCGACGAGATGTTTCTTGTGGCCGGCGCACGCGTCTATCCCATCAGATAAATATATGTAAATAATTATTAAATATTATCGAATGGTAGATAGGGTCGTTTAGGTGCCCGTTACCTTATCTGTGTTATTTGTCGTTAACAGTTGCAGGGGACGGTGGCGTTATCGTGTTGAGTTATTGCATTCGAGGCAGTGGAGATGGCATGGCGGTCTCCGGTTTCAAGAGTGCCGGTTGCGGTTGCCGTGCCGTCATCGCACTGCCGCGATAAAGCCAGCAGTTGGCTACTGATCACACAGACGTGATATCGTCACTTAAACATGGATATAACAGAAATCTTTTGATGGCTGTCATAAATTGTCTGTTCGCATCCGAAGAACATTTATTTGGATCTGAATAAATTAAGAGGTCGGTTGGCATCTTAAAACTAAGACGGCCAACTTCAGTGGCAACGAGCCACTAAAACTTTTCGAAGAAATATTTATATACTTTCGAGATATCCATATTTACAATATTCCGACAAGTAACTCAAATTTTAATTATTAATTGCTTATTTTTGCCACTTGAGACACTTGTATACAACTGCTGTATCTTAAAAAATTACTTAAAATAGTTATATATATTTGTATAGGCCACTTAAGATAATAACGAATTGAGCGTTATTTTCTAAATTGGTTTTAAATTTATCGTAATTTGACACTGGCGCGACCTTAGAAAGACTAAAGTACTTTAAATCTTTTAAATTGATTTATAGCAGTATATATATCTTGTGAGATATTTCTTTAAATTGGTATATTGTTCTGTTCTATCGCACACAGGCTTAATAGTACTATTTACAAGTCTACGTAAGGGCTATAAATGACATTGATAGTGATTATTTAGATACGCGTATCTGTGGCACTTTATCTGTATACATTAAGTCCGTTGGTATGGCAGCTTGTTTTCCTTATTAACAGATTTCCCTGCGTTACGGTTTCTATTACCTGTATAAATGAATAGATGAAGAAAATGACTCACTGACTGACATGTGTCCGTTAAAAATTCCGATTTTTTTCGAAAATATCCTTCGAGGTTGGGGGTTTTTCATGGACGTAGTTATGTGTTTATATATGTATAGTCCAATACATAGTCAATATAATGAAGTGCTTTATTATATTGCTTATGTATTGCCCGTGAAACGCACCTGTGCCGTCTGAACTTCTCTTCTATATCTGTTTTGTAGTTGTGAAATGCAATTTATAACCTCATCTCAGTGTCAGTGTGACACATTAAATAATTGACTTGAAGAAAGATTTCAAATAGTTTTAATTTGTGTTTGAATGGGTGCTCATTTAACTATTCAAGTTAGGGAAGAGCTCCAGCGGCAAACAAGCTACGACGAAAATAATGGCCAACACTTTCATTAATTAAAAGCCTACGTATATTTTTCATTAAAAAATATATTAACTTATTCTACATAAAACAGAAATTGTGCAGGTAAGGATATTAAACATACACATGCACACACAATATAACTCGGAATTAGCTATCGCGAGACAAAATTCTTGACGACAGCAAGAATTTAAAACTGCTCCACCAAAAATATCTTCACATGATTTTTTGAGTCGCAAATTATAAAATTATTATTAGTATTCAAAATTTCCTTTAATTTACAGTTTAGGTTTCATATATAGGGTGCCAACGGAATCGGTCCTTCATTTTCTGTATATCTGTCGATCTGTGACTATTTTAACGACCTACCGGTATATGCGAGGACAAATTTCCTGAAGATGGTAAGTGGGGCTATATATGAGGTAGGTACTTACATATGAAATAGGCGTTTTGTCAAACTGGCCACTTTGATCTCAAATATCTGGCGTTTGGTTAAGAACTACAAATTCAAATTTAGGCTTGTGTATTTGTATTTTGAATTTAGTGATTTTTCTTTGACATCGGTCTGTTCACAATATGGAAAACTTAAAATATCGTGTTATTTACGAATACGAGTTCTACTGTAACACCTACGCCGCAGAAACAGCTCGAAGGATTAATGATGTATATGGGGAAGGTACTGCAAAAGAAAACACGGCATGTTTTTGATTCCAACGTTTTCGTTCTGGAAATTTTGATCTACAGAATAAACCCCGTGGATGGCCAGAGACCCTAGTTGACAGCGAAGAATTAAAGGTGATCATGAAATTAGATCGATCGCAAACCGCGTCAGAGTGAGCTGCAGGCTTCGGTCTGAGTAATAAAATAGTTTTAATTCGCTTGAAACAATTTGGAAAAGTGAAATGGGTACCGCATGAATTGAGTGAAGCACACCAACAAACACGCATTGTGTGCTGCTATATATTACTCAGCCGTCACAATAAGAAGAGAATTTTGAATCGTATTGTTACTTGTGATGAAAAACGGATCCTTGACGACAATCAGAACCGGCTAGCGAAATATCACTCAGAAAAGGTACTGGTGAGTGTTTGGACCAGTGCTGGTGTCATACACTACAGCTTCTAAGATCTGGCCAGACTATTACGGCAGATCTGTATTGTCAACAATTGCAAACCATGATGGAAAAGCTCGCTATTCAACAACCGAGACTGGTCAATTGCTCTAACCCACTACTGCTTCAGAACAATGCTAGACCTCACACTGCACGACAGACGGTCGCTAAATTAGGCTGCAATTGGAATATCTCCATCACCCACCATACTCCCCAGACCTTGATTCAACAGATTACCACTGTTTTCGCAATTTGGACAACTACTTATAAGTTAAAAAATCGATGGGGCAGTCCAAATCGCTTTCAAAGATTTTATTGATTCTCGCTCCCATATTTTTTTAAATAGCGAATGTGTATAGATAATAATGTTACATACGGCGATTGATTAAATATATAATTTCATAGTGAGTTTTGATTCAAATTTTACTGTTTGAACAAGGAGTGTGGAGTGAAGTTGTTGAATTTCAAATGGCTTGACTTATTTATAACGTCTTCAGTTAATCACATCTTGAAACATCGTCAACTATGTGCCGGAGGGTTTTCAAAGCACGATTTAATTTTTCTTCAATATAAATTAAAACTACCCAGTGATAAAACTACAGTGGTATGGATGCGAAACTTTGCTAAAGTGGACTTTATGAAATTAAATCTGGTTGCTGCCAACCTTGACTTTAATAGGGTTCTTGAAGCGTAGACGATAGATGACAAACTCTTCAATTTTAATAATTGTATTTTGAATCTGTTCGACGCTCATGCTCCTTTCAAACCTGTTAAAGTGAACCGGCCACCCGCTCCGTGGATAAACAAGGATATCCGTATGGCAATGACCTAACGTGATCGAGCTTTTCGAGTTTTTAGGCGGTACAGATCGGACCCGAATTGGTATTCTTACAAGAAGGCGCGTAATGTCTGCAATTCTGTAGCAAGAGCAGCTAAATGATGATATTTTCATCATAATGTCATTAACTCAACTTCGGCCGGTAAATGGAAGTTTCTTAACTCTCTAGGTCTAGGAAAATGTTCTGCTCAATGTCACAGTCCCACTTTCTCTCTCAACGATTTTAACAATCACTTTACATCAACAACTCCTCTTGACCATACGGTAAAATCAAGTACAATTTCCGATATAACTTCCATGGCCTAACTCAGCAGTGAGTCTTTCTCTTTTTCCCAATTACTGAGGATGAGATACGCCAAATAATCCTATCCATCAAATCCAAAGCAGTCGGGTGCGATAATGTGAGCAGAGACACGATTGTTGCAATCCTGGAAATTGTCCTTCCTATCTTGGTACATATTATCAACTTCTCCTTTTTGAGAGGTACATTTCCGCACCATTGGGACAAAGCACCAGTAATATCCGTTCCGAAAATTCCTACTCCTTTGCAGTTAGGCAACTATAGGCATATATCTATACTACTCTTCCTTTCAAAAATCGCGTCGCAAACAAACAAGTGTCCGCATTTATTTACTCTAATTGCCTACTCTCTCAGGTTCAAACAGGCTTTCGCCCCCGACACAGTATACTACTGCTCTTCTTAAAGTCACTGAGGATATTTGCAAGGGCATGTAAGATAAGTTGGTCACTATTGTCGTTCTCATTGTTTTCTTCGATGCTTTTAATATAGTAGACCACGATATCTTACTCGCTATACTAAAATACCTGCAATTCTCATCCTCGGCGTGGGATTGGTTCTCTTCATATCTTTGGGGACGACAGCAAGCGGTACGTGTAAGTAGAGACTTTTCGGACTGGAATGATCTCTCGGTTGGCATGTCACAAGGTCGTATTTTGTCTCCACGGATGTTCTCTATTTTTATAAATTTTGCTTCCATTCTATCTTAATTGCTCTTATTACTTTTACGCTGAAGATTTGCAAAGTTATGCTCAGATAGGAATATTATTATAGCAGTATCTAATTTGTCGACAGTGCGACAAATTTGATACTGCTATAAGACAAATAAATGCAGATCTCTGCAGAATTAATACCTGGTCCAAAAGTTATGGAATTTTGGTGCATTAATTAAAATTAAATCAAAACAAGCAATAATAGGCAGCTCACGTCAAATCATTGGTGACTGGTGACTGCTCTGATTTAAGTTGCAGAAAGGTTACCAATTGGTTTATAGGAGCTTTATTCTACTTTTCGTAATGAAGACGTGAGAGAAAGAGTTGGTCTGAAAGAGAGTGTCGGTGTTAAGATAAGAAAGGGCATGCTCCGTTGGTTCGCACATGTAGAAAGAATGCGGGACGAAATAATGACGAAACAGATATACAATGCAAAAGTGAAAGGATGTAGGAGCCGAGGAAGACTAACCTACCATGACCAAATTGGTCGTGTTTTATTAGATGTCAAGAGCCCCAGGAACTGGCGAGCGTGCATGAAAAGAGCTATGAATGTCACAGAAGCGAGTGAAGCATGAAAGGACCGCGTCTTATGGCGCTCGGTCCTCTCTGCCTATCCTGCAAGGGACTTGGCGTGAAGATATACATTCTACTTTAACAAAATACTCGACTTGAATTTATTGAAAGCTGTGAATACAGTAAAGGTCTCTGGCACCAAATTTGAACTGTCAAGAGGGGTAATTTATTTATTTCGAGTTACCAGTTTCTTCTTCAGCGATAATTTCATAGATAATGATAGCGGCTTATGTTTTGTATCTGACACTATTTCGCCTGCCGTTTAACGATGTGTTATCGATAATATTAATTACTATACAGCATCGGTGACACGCTATGGTAACATTTCTTGGTCTCATGTGGAGAAAATCAGTGAATGACTTGCGTCTGGAGTTAACAGTTCTCTATATCGAGTACTCATAGATATAAAAGAATTTGATGCAATTCATCCTCACCAATATACAAACTTGTGTGGGCGCTAAAAAAACCACATTGTGAGCTTGAAAATTCCAAAATATATAATACCATTTCGATTTCTGGTATCTCCTAGAATATTCAGCGTAGTTCAGTTCTGTAGTCACCTAAAAGAGAAAGTCCAGGAAAGCTGTCCAGACAGAATAAGTATTCAGATCGGTCTGGGTATTTTCTATGTATAATAAGTATGTATTTACAAAAAAAATGTATTTACGTATGTTTATTAGTTGTCTAGTACCCATAACACAAGCTTCGCTTACTTTGGGGCTAGATGGCGCTGTGTAATTTGTCCGACAATATTTATATTGTCAACGCACAGGTGATGCACCTAGTGCTGCTCGCTAGCAAAGATTCCTTTAACAAATTAATTATCAATCCTAAGGGGCGGTAGAAGCACTTAATGCTCGAGGGCTCCTCATGCGTACAAGTTAAACACTCATATAGCTTCGTTTTTATTTAAAAAAAGAATGCTAATTTCTAAGAAGCATAATTTTAAAATCGGTTTATGAGGCTTATACTTTATTATATAATTTCCTGCACAATGAAATAATAATAGAAATATCAGCTGTCTATAAATTTATCCAATTTGATTGTAATTCCAAAATGACGGAATAATTAAGTCACCTAATTTACTCGAGGGTGGTGTTTTGTTTATAGCCCGGTCTAAAATATGGTTGCAGTGTTATACCATAAATCATTTCACGCGAGATAAGTACCTTTGCGTTTATTGTGTTGGTCGACTTAGAAACAGATTGGGACTTGTTATTATTGAAATAGTTGTAATTTATTACGTCAGGCATTAAAGCGCAATACTTTTATGTTATAGATTCTAGAGTTTAATTCAAAACTGTTTACTATGCAACATAAATGGTTTAAATAAACATAAATAACACAACGTTATCACTTATTTATGATGTATAGTTTCAATAGATATAAATTTAATATAATAAAATTATAAATTTAATTAAAAACAAACTTTCTAAAAGTATAAAAGTTTAGAAGGCTTGTTTTCTCAAACAATCTTCAAACAATTATTAAATTTAATTGAAAACAATTCAATTAAATTTAATAATTGTTTGATAATTCAGTTAATACATAATAGTGTTAAGTGTGTATGTGTGTGTTGTTGCAGTTATAAAGGAATATATACTTTAAGATAAATAACATTTACAGAACTAAAAGAGCGAGGGAGATCCCAAAATTATTAGGTTGAAAAATATCTTTTGCGCGTACGAGTATGTATGTTTTCTACACAATAGTCTCGAAATGTTGCGCCACCGCCGATTGGACTTTCCAAAATAACGCGAGGAGGCAAACAGGCAATAGGATCCACCAGATAAAAATTGTTTAGTGTTTATAAACCTACGCAATACAAAAGTACGAGTAGTTTGCGCGCTGCCACCTTCTTTGCTATTATGGCAATGTTTCAGCAACTTATTGATAACTTCATGCCTCGCAGGTGGAGATATATACCCAGTCGGGCTGTATTGATACTACTAAGTACCTACATACCTCTCTCTCGCAAGAACGTCGTTTGTTAATTAACTGGGTGCACCATATACAGGTGAGGTTTGCCTGGATTCTAAAATTAATAATGGGCTATTTACACCCCAAAAATAGATGAAATTTTGCAGGCGATATCTGTTATATTATGTAGGAAATGTGAAAAACAGGTTGACTAGTTTTTGAGATTTTAGCATTAATTTAAAAATAAATATTGCATAATATATTATTCTCGAACCGTTGATCCGATTTTGATAAAGCTTGGCGGATAGACATTAATAAATAATGTAAATGCAGTTCTCAAGTTAACTGACCACGGTAATCGGATTGACGGTTTTTGAGATATTTAAATTAATGCGGAAAAAAATGTCGAGGTCAACAAACGTCGCTAATACTCGTACCTTATTGATGATAGTTATGAACTTTTTTGATGCTACTCGTATTATTATAGAGAAGTACAGTTTAGATTTTGTAGATTGACATAAGGTGATTTTGGAATCTGTCTTTTGTTTACACTATTTTTAAATTGGTTTAATTGAGGTACACTTTAATTATGTTTAAACCAATAGTTTAAAAACATCCTCTACCTAAATCTAAAGTAAAAAGAACATAATTAACAAAAAAAATATAGTTTAGCAATGGAATTATTGTGAGTAAGAATTTAGCTAAGCGGTTAGCTGTTTGCAAAATACGAGTGTGATTATTATTGTAATTATTATTGTAATTATCCGAAAGTCAAATTGGACTGAATTGAATTGGATCTTCTTGGTGACATGATAGCCCTGTAGTCTAGGGTGAACCAGGGCGATTATGTGTGCTGCGCGGACAGGTGTAGGTGTCAGTAGCCTCAGGATTTTGTGAGGTTCTGTGATATTCTGGAGTTAACTAAAGGCTGATAATGTATCGAGATTGGAAGTACGCGACCAGCTGTATCGCACTCTAAATTCGATGCTGTGCTTATTCGGGAGTTATGAGAGCGAACGAAGCAGGTAATCCAATTTTAGACGTATGTATAAAATGAAACATGCTTGAACATTTTATTTCATCATAATGATATATATACATATTCACCAAAGTGTGATCGATATGATTTTGATAGGTAACTCACCAACCACTCCGAAATAATATCATTAACCTGTTAATACAAGAGCTTACGGAGATCTCACTTTTGTACGGACCGCTACCCAGTTATATGCCAGTTTGTTGATCTTCTTAAGAAGTGGAGACGTTCTTAAGGTGTAGTTCTTAAGGTGTAAAAAATTAGAAAATTAAAGTGTAATTGGTATATATGCGCGTCTAGCCAGCAAAACATTTGCGAATGCGAGTCCTTCCAGCTTAGATGCGGATGATTGCTGGAAAGTTTGAATGAAAGTATGGTGGACAGCGCAAAAGAAGCATGTGAACACGCAAATAGGCTCAAAACATTGAAAAACAATGTATGTTGGTACGTGGTTGCAAAAAAAGAGACAAAAAGGGGAAAGCTAGATTATGAAGCATCTTTGCCCTTGAGTGATACTATGAAAGAGAAGACAAAATAAGTATACCTACGATCGTTGCAAGAACAAAATGGTCAACATCCAGAATGGAAAAGATAACATCTAAATTGGTGACATTTGATAACATAGAGGTGGAGTGAATATTTTGAGGAAATGTAAGATATTTCATGAACTAAGTGAGTTTACTATTGACTCCCCGGTGATGGATGAGATTCATTAAAATGAATGATCGAAATGAGAAATGAGTTCAAAAATGAAAAATCTGTAAGAATTCTTGGTTTTTATCTCAACTGCTACCATATGGTCGTAGTTGAGATGAGAAACTAGGATCAAACTAGGAGGTACAGGGGGATGTCGAAACGGTAAACGCGTGTATTATGTGACACACACATTCAGAGACTCTAAAAGCTTTTGCCTTTCAAAAATAAAGTTATGCTAGTTCAAACTTTATTACTCCCAATTCCCTGATGTTCGTAATTTAGACACATCAGAGTAACTGCTGAACAAACTGGAGCTGCAAACTGCCTATCCGGTTCGTGTTCAGCCTCAGAAAACTTAATAAAATAAAACAAAAATAAAAACAATTTACTTCAGATTTGATATTCATTAATTGTTATTAATATTGAAAATCTTATACAAGATGATTACGTTTATTGTTTTAAAGTAATATTAATTTGTATAATACCTGCCCCGTCCCCCGGAGGCACTAGGCACAGTGACATGAGTCTGAACCCAGTGCCTCCAGATACGACAGTCAGGTTTATCAGAAACGACCATTAGGATGCTTTAATCACGTATTCGAATATCGTTCTCAATAGAAGTGGCTACCTATTCGCCTACGCAGAGACGTGCACTTGTTAACTTTTTTATAACCCTAATTCTCCCCAATACCTCAGACGTAGTTTCACACTATTACCAACCCTACACGATCTTAATACCTCTGTCACATCCAAAACGGTATTATTAGAACTATTTTTGGCTATTTTTATTTCAGGTTAATAAGCGGTTAACTTAACTGACGCGACAAATGCTTATAACATTGTTAAATGAGAATCGCTTAATTAAACCTGTTGCCAAAGAATATTTTAAAGAAAAAAAGAAACTGATGCCGCACAAGCATTTTAAGATTAGTGTTAATAGATTCAAATGTTATTAAACAAAGATGTTTTAAGATTTAAATGAAATCGATTTCCCCTAATTATTAAATAGTTTTTATTTTATAAGTTTTTGATTTGTGAAATAATAAGTTGAGATGGATGTTAATCATTAAATCATCTCCAAATATTTATTTTATGTCTCCTTGGGTGGCAGAAAGGGGTACTATAACCAATTGCAACACAAGAAAAATGCCAACTCCGCTATTAACACAATAATTCCTCAGGAGCTTACTGGTAATCTCACTCACTCGTAAGAACATAACGACCCTCCAAGAGTTTTTATTTAACTGTGGTTTTCTGTGACGTAGATGTAACTCAGACAAGCTGCTTTGATGCGTCCAAACTCACTGAAATGGGGCCATCTTCGGATATACCGGACCACAGTTTAAGTCATCCTCATCGGTGAATATACGTACATGAAAGAGAACACAAGTGACAAATATGGCCTCCTTTTTAATGTCAGTTAAAAAGCTGGAAAAATAATTGTTTCTTAGCTGTATTTCTTAAAGTTTGTAATGAGCATAAATGTAGGTATGTAGATAGTTTAAGGTAGAGATTCTAAATCAGAAGTCAATATGTCTTATAATAGTGACGGTAAGAGCTGTATGCAAGTGAATTGTAGTAATGGTTGAATTATAGAGACTTGCTTGTAGGACGTTGGTCAATTATTTTTAGCCGTCTGAGGCGACTGGTTCATGGCCGCTACATATGACGGCATGAGTTATTATGGCATGGATAACGGCCCATTGCCTAACACCGAAGATATTCGCATAAAAAATTGACGAACAATTCGAATTATACCACATCTGATGAGTTGAAATTCGAAATCCATTTATAGAACGCTTGTCAGTGGTTTTTTTCGAGACTTAGAAAATAAATACAGATATTACCAATGCAATAATATTCTACTTTCTTCATTGTAGGTATTCATTATTCGGTTTCGTTGACTGGCCCGATGATCTAATATCAGTTCGTATAATAAAGGTTAGAATCTACAGGATTGAGAGTATGCTAGACCACGTTGTCTAATTGGCAGAGACCTATGTTTTCAAGTCGACTTAAGCCTCTCTTTCTCCACATAAACAACGACATTTAGAACCGACAGCTTGGGAAGGTGACCGCAGTAGAGCGGTGGAGTCTTGGGTGAATAAAGAGCTGTAGGACATTGAAGCAGTCTGACTGTTGAAGCACCTCTTTACCACTGGGGAAAGACCACGGTCAAATAATAACTCCCTGGAAAGTTATGCTCCTGTAAATGAGGGAGGTTACAGTAAGCTACTGAGGTGTTGCTGTATTGGCAGCGCGGGTAACATCGCTTGAGTGAATTTCCGTGGGTTGCATACAATAGCATATATTCGCGCGTCCGATGAGGCGGGCTGTATGCTTATTTGTCTCCGATTTTGTATAAAAACACATCCCTTAACCAGCTACGGCGGACGTTGCCTACTTATCGTTATTTCATCGTTGCTCCTTTATTATTGCATTTACCTAAATTAGAAACTATTCAAAACTTTCGATATTTGAACCCGGAACGCAATACCTATCTTTAGTCTAACTATGAAAATAGTTGACTAAAATGTAATAAGAAATTGACTTACATTCTTATTAATTAGTATGTTTCCACTTCCGAATGCTATTATTGATGTAAGGAGTCTTATTTGGGCATTCTAATTTAGGACTTTAGATTGGCATTCTGGCGACTTACGAACTTTAAGTCCTTTATCGCTCAGAGATAAGTAAAGCTTCTATAAAAATTACTTGATCTAAAAATAAACGAGAATTAAATAAATAACGTAATCGTTATTTATTTAATACTCGCTTCCAATGATCCCCAGTAATATATATGGGCGATAATTTTACTAAAGCGTAATTGGATAACTTGGAATCGACAAAAGACGTTTCAGTATGAAGTTACTTCCTTCGAAAATATTATATTAAAAACATAATTTCGGTACAGTATGTAACCATTTCAGAAAATAACATGAACTGTCTTCTATTTTACTGGGCTTCAAAAAACTCGATACATATATTTTCGAATGAATTTGTTTCTTATTTTGCAATATTAGAACAAGTAACCGTAAGGGATTTGGCGTGAAGTTAGATAGAAGAAGTAACGTAAATAAAATTACCTTTTTTTGTGTAAGACAGTAAACGAAAACAACAACTTTGACCTCGGTGCAGGTGACAGCCGCTAATAAATATGTTGTTCCACACATTTCAGCCTAACGGTTTGAAATTGGAGAGGGTTGTTTTCATCTACTGATCTTGGCACTAAAGGAAACGTAAGTTATACCTTGCATAACTCCTGCAATCGAAAATTTCTTAGCGGTCTTTTATTAATTAAATACCAAGTGCTTGCGTGCAATAAACTATGAAACAAATATCAATTTAAATAGAACACGATAGTACAACATAGTTCCGTACAATTTACAACAGCAGTCAATTTTCCTAGTGGGGTGTTATTAGCCATTTGCAGGCACTGCTCGCGGCGTTGCCCGATCTGATTCCGACTTCTTTTATGAATAGAAACCATAATTGCGTCAGCCGTCTGCCGCCCGCCACTTGCGAAACGTCTAACCGATTTAGCGCTAGATGAATATCGGTGTTAAGGAGCCGCATTTTACGCGAGCCGGGAAGCTATCTGTCATCTACTAGAATTGTCCGATCGGTAATAAGTTACGTAGTAGGGCGCAAAGCGTTTGTTTGTGTTCACGCGGCAACCGGCTGTCTCCGATTCAAAGTTATCACACCTATAACGTTTCCGATATGGCACTCTTAGCGTAGCAGCAAATGAAGCGGTTGCATTAAAACTTGTCCAGTGCATATCAGAGCGTAATTAATAGCGCGAGATAAGTCGCGGAGAGCGTCCGTGATACCTCTGTACGGTTCGACGTAATCGAGGCTGTCGGGAGCGCCGCCACCGGCGACCGACTCTGGCTCTATATTAATAACAGTCAGACGATATCGGAGGTGGCCGCACCAAATGGGAAATTAAAAGGCTTTCATGCGGTCTGCTCATTAGACTGATTTGTAGGAGTGAGCTAGCGGCGCCGCACAAGAAGATATTAATGAGCATTGTAATCGGTTGTCGTCGACATGAGAATCATTTATTTGGAGGACCACTTCCCGTTAGCTTGACAGTGTCCGGCCTGATTCAAGACATGACGTGGATCGGAGATAAATCCGACTGGCCCAAAAGTTACATATTTATGTATTATGAAAAAATCTAAATGGTGAATTAAAAATATATCTCGCCTACCTAAGTAGATCTTGAGGCACGGCTGCTCGGTTCACAGTCAAGTTAGCTCTTTCAACTAAGCTACCAAGAATGTTCGTGACGATAAGGATGTTTTTCTTTCAAATATCATTGGATTCCATTAGATAATGTTTGAAATAGAATCAAAATTTTGTCTGTAGGGCCCGTGCTCCGAGGATGCTCTTACTATTTATTAGATTCTCTAAGCGAAGTTGAGTTTATTATTGCAGTAGTGTGTTCCGTGATTGCACTGTCGGTTGTGCATGCCAGCGTATCAGTGCAGACTAATTTGTCAATTATAGTGTCAGGAGTCACGGGGTCGCGGGGCGGTGCTAAAGCGCGTAATCGCGCAATTTGTGCCATCATTGTTCTAAAGTAGCGTCGGCCGTATATCAGCGGGGCAGACGGGACCAATTGATACAAACGAGCGCGTGTCACGTCTAAATATAATATTAGGAATCACGGCGCGAGCCAGGATATATTAATTTGGAGTGGCCGTTGCATGACGGAGCTAAGGCATGCGCGCCGCTCCGATTACCGCTGTCTTATAATACGGCAAATTACCACCGTGTGATTGGATAACTCGATGTATACATTACTTACATAGAATAGATCATGGTGGGTAACTATATTATCAAATCGAAACCTTTTAACTACTACTGACCTTGCGTTTTACCAATACAAATTGTTTTATAATTATTTCCATAGAGAATTTGAAGTCGGCGTCATAGTAAAAGCTATTCATAATAAACAGTAGCATCAACTCCTTTCAGTTCGATATACCTACTTCTAATAAACTGTGTATACATTTTTATGAGTATATACGTATACCTAGAAACATTACTGAGCATCAAAGATTTCCTTTTCTCAATATATTTACGGTTCTTTTATCATATTGAAAGCAATAGTTTAATTAGAATTAAAATTTATGGTCAACCGGGGCTCCTTGTTCTTTGGGTATAACTTTAAATGACGATTTATGAATGAGGTCAGTGTGGTGAGTGGGGTCGGCTAACTCGGTGTATCAATCGGCGCGGACGACCGCCACGCGCTCGGCACACGACGTGACACTTGTCTGCCGCCTGCTCCTAACAACATTTAAACGTTGCTTGAGACATTCGTTTTCTCTTTGCTGACTCGAGTACTAGCGCAAATAGTAAAACTATCGTCTCGGTAACCAGTGGCGACTTTAAATACGATAAATTACTTAGTTCGAGAACATTTGTCACGTCCTCGTGACAAAATGCTAGTAATTTGGACGAGATTTACAATTCGTTGTATAAGTGTAATTTGCAGCCCGCGTTACCTTGACACATTTAAACTGTGACCCGCGACAGTTTCCTGGCGGTTATTTTAACTAAACAATGCCACGGTAAGTGGTATATTTTACAACGTATTGCTTGTAGCAGTATCTGCACGTTAGTTATTAAACGCTGACAATACGCGTGAAATAAAGGGACACCTCGCAGAAACATTGATCATTGCTAATGCCATACAACAATAAATCAGAAAACCAGGTTCAACACCTTGTAATAACAACTTGTACCCGGTTCGCTGTATTGTACAACTCTGCCTCGAGTCTCTGCTATGTATACTTTGTCGGTTATTTATACTGCGGGTTATGTTTCAAACCAGACAGTTCATTTTAAATTCAGGTCATATTATCTTATTACCTTTAAAGGTTGTCTCTATTGTCATAAACTAATCAAGTCTATAAATATACTAAATATAGTAAATGTATAAGCATGATGCATAAGATCTATTTAAAACGAGTGTCTGTATTAAAAATAGACTGGCTTTTGAAGAAACTCAAAAATATTCCTATAATGATAAATGTTCAATTATGTCGATTGAAAATAATAATCGGAATAAATCAGAGAATTAATGATAGAACCAAATGGTTCTGACACATTAGTAGTCAAATATTCGGCCGGTCTAAACACGGTCCGCTTATTTCATACTACATAGCTCACATAACTTCATTACGAGCTCAATTGAATAAACTGTCATAGGAACGCCGAGGCGCTCTGCAAGTTGATTGCTCAAATTTCCTCTTCAACTATCACAAAGATATGGTGAATTTCTAATTGGATAAACGTGTCGTTTCCTATTTAAAGGCGACGGCGAGCGTTACGTTTCCATTTTTGTATGAGCTCCGGTGGCAGGGCTGACGACCCTCGAGAAACCCGATGCCGGTGGGTGGCGGGGGACGAGGAGGCGCTCGCTGTGGAGATGGTTGCGTATCCGCGGGCACGCGCGCCGTCATCCCAAGTAATGGTCCGCCAGGGTATGCCAGCGCATGCGCTCAATGACCCACTAATGAATTATGATTTCGATTTAAACATTTCCTGGGTGATTTTCGTTTTTAAGGCAGACTGGAATCATTTCAACGTTGAGATTTATGACTTGCGGATGCTGTTACTAGACTATACATGGATTTAATTTTGTTATTGAGAGTCCTGAGCATTGGTTTTGAGAAAAGCATAAATAAATAGTAAATTTAAAATCGTACAAAAACCAGCAAAAAATAATTTTATTACTTAGAAGTATCGGGGGGGGGGGGGGGGGGGCTGAATTATCTTGTTAAGTTTACGAGTCTACCCCGCTCATAAGTATATTTATATTTTAGATGTAGTTATTGCTTTGTTACAATTCTGTGTTGATTTTATTTTAGTCTTTGTTTTAGATATTTGAGCAAAATCAGTTACCTTTAATAGTTATTGCCACAAGTTTCCAATGCCTTAATTTTACATACATTACAGTTGATAGTGCTTTCATGATATATACTAGGAATCTTAGTAAAAGGAGAAGCCTATATTAATATTAACCTTATGATGTGTAAAAGTTTACAAGACGTTACTATTTGTGAACTTTGTCATAGAAACATATTTAATAGCTTTCATGATAAATCAGCATTGGCGAAAGTGCAAAGTATGAGAACGGTATTGAAGGCTTTAATCATCGTTAAACTTTTTACAACTTTCTACAACATAAAGATAACACTAAATGTATTCTAATTGAATCGGGGATTTAATTTAACATAATACGAGCTCCTGTGATATTAAACCTGTTTTTTTGTGTATTTCTGAAAATTAATCCAGTATTTTAGTTTTGTTATACATATACGACATGTTATGCTAATCTATATATATAATTATATATATATATATATATAGAAGTTATAATACTAGCGAACCAATCTCTTTCGTAGACGCTCATAAACTTCTTTCTGGCATAGGTAGTTCGATTCACGACAATTTTGAATACCGCTTCTACATCATTCTACATATCCAAAAGCCAACGTTATTGTATATTATTCTTTACTTAATAATGTCTTTTTTTAAGTTTACGGCAACATGGAATGTGTTGTGAGATGGCTCGCCGTAAATCAAGCGTCGATGGGAGGGCGATAGCGCTCCTGTGCGGTACTCACGCGTGCGCCTCCGTCCCCGCATCATTCGCTCACACACAGTAGCCACACACACACACACGTACTCTGTTATGCCTTTTACCTAATTTCGAATCTTATACCTTGTTCTGCAATTAATCACCTGGGCTTAACTCAACCAATGCTATCATTAAAATAGAAATTGTCCAAATCTGACGTTTGATTGAGCACCAACATAGGTCATATATGACCACGCTTATGGCGGTATGCGTGTAAAAAGTACATAGCGGGCCTCGACGGGTTAAGAGAACACTCCGCGTTATTAGCTTTCGTGGTTGTGTATTCCTATGATAAATATCTACACACAAATTATACATCTCGGATTTCATTTCTAGATATGATTGGATTGTACATTTAGGAAAAATAATCGAATAGATGGTAATATTAACGGTAAACGCTTGGAATCGATATATATTCCCACTAAAAGAGTTTACTTAATTTTATACGCCACTAAAACTTTAGAAGCGGCTTGTAATGAACGAGTTTAAATTAATTTAAAGGTTTAGTTTCGGTATAAGTCGCAACCGTTCGAGTACTAATGCATTTCCATTCGAGCACTGTTAATATGCGCATATATAAACAGATGTTATTAAAACCAATTTGTTCTCGCCATGATAACTACGAGTATTGAGAATGAATTCTTAATTCTTTGTATAAATTTTATTTATGCCATCTTTTGGGGGATGGGGGTTCGCGTTTCGCATTCGCGTGGTTTCTTGGATCGGAATATATTCGAATGAAATATATGAACCTTATAAAGCTTTAATATTTTGTTAAGTGCCAAAAATGTCAATGTATAAAAAAACAATGTTAATTAAAAAAATATACATCGATGTTTGACAGAATTCTATCGGTTTTATATTACATACATATATGCATTCCCTGATTGCTAGCTTGCTAAATAAGTAGTAGTAAGTATATGAATTCTCGACTTAAGATGTTACGTAATTTTAAATCACAAGTAGTGATAGACTAAGATTTCTATCTACCAATACGTTATGATTGCAATGTGACGAGCTCGGTGGCTCAGTGGTGGAACGCGCTGTTACGCGACTTTGACACTAACGCTCGTGGGTTCGATTCCCACACAGTACAAACATTTGTGTGCATGAACATGTCTGTTTGTATTGGTCTGGGTATTTTCTATGTATAATAAGTATGTATTTACAAAAAAAAAATGTATTTACGTATGTTTATCAGTTGCCTAGTACCCATAACACAAGCTTCGCTTACTTTGGGGCTACGTGGCGCTGTGTAATTTGTCCGACAATATTTATTTATTTATTATTTAATGTTATTATTTACAAATTTTCGCAATGTATTTTGAAGTGACTAATTTCTCTCACACAATACGTACTTACCCCACAATACGCTCGGCGTGAAGGTGTGTATAGATGAACAATAAAATATGCTTGACGCTCACAGTAAATAGTTAACTATCTACATATTAATTCTTACCACGATTCGGTCGCATCAGAATAAATGACTACAATATTTAAATTTTATTAATGTAACTGTTGTTTCGGTCAGTGTATCTATTTTTTTCTAAACATTTTAATGAACGAGTGAATCAGAGGAAATTTTTTTTTCACACAACTAATTTCTCAAATGAAATGCAAAGTGGTTTAAAGATACTGATTTAAACTGATCATTTATGTACCCTTATTAAACGGAGGATTTGTCCATATGCGAAAATATTCAATAGGCAAGGCAAAATATTGCATTTATGACTGTCTACGAATATAGCTTAAATTGAAAAAAAAATGAAGTTGAAATATAAAGGTAGCTACGATAACTGCTTACCATCAGGCAGGCCGTTTACCACCTTAGTGGTATTAAAAAATATTCATAATTTAAATTAGGTATGACAAAAAAGGGCTGTAATGGAGTTTTATCGTTATTTAAATCAGAGTATTTTGTATTCTTTCTATTTTTAGATTTTAGTTTCGTATGTTTGCTTTTTAATCGGCTTTTCTACAAAGAACTGTCACTAGCCTTATGACACGGTTACCGACGATTACTTTTTCTATCAATATTTACCCTAACATGAACAATACAATTTCCAATATATGTTTTTATAAATATCTCGCTAGAATTTTATTTACTGCCCTGCATTATTTTTTGAGAAAACCATTACTCTTTACATAGAGCGTTCTATGACCAGTGGAATACTCTCCTTCATGAGGACAATAAACTGACGGCATTCTTACTAAAACTCAGGAAGTTAAGTTAGAACGGTGGAGTGAATATTTTAGAGAAATGTATGATTAAGTCTAGGACGCTGGCACTATGGATGAGTCTGTGACTGATTCAGCAGTGCCAGCGTACCATGAAGACATTACCATGTATAAGATTGAATGGTGGATACGAAGTTTGAAAAAGGGAAAGTCAGCGGGAATCGATATGGTTACAGCTGAGATGATCAATCAGTTGAGAGTGCGCAAGCTTGCATTGCCAGAGGAACACCTGGCTCGTCAATTATATAACAATTCATTTTTTTTTAATTTATCGGCCATTTTGACCATGTTCCGGTGTTCCTGAGCATTCCTATTCTACTTATTTATGCTGAATCCGAATCTGAAGTCAAAATTCGATAATTCGAAAAAAGCGACAGACAAACACACAAACAAACGCACAGACAAACACATAGATTTCATATAGGAACGATGTTCCTGAAAATACAACATAGTAGGTATGACAAGAGATGAAAATGAAGAAGAAGAACTCTAGAGCTTTCAACTTTATTGAAAGAATGGAGAATAGAGTAAGTACATTTCTGCGAAGATTTATTCGCATTCGTTATTTCAATTAGGTATGTAAGATATTCATACCAATATGTTAGCGTTTAGCTTCATTGTTTAGCTCCTTTTATCATCAGAAACTTATTTTCTTAGTAGAGTAATATTTAATACAAATTGTTATTAAGGAAAAGTGTCGACATGAACTAATGTAACTATGTTTCAGTGGGAGAATACATTTTTGACACACTTTTAGTCTAAAGAAATGAATTTCCTAGACAGATTTGCAGCAACGGCTCTACACTATTCTTTTAATTGTAAATTTGTGTTCAATTTAAAGCTGGCACACATCAAGAGTAAGCACGCACCGCGGTCCGCGGACCACCGGGGCAGCCAGCGGTGCTTTACCAGCAACGATTTATTGTTATAAAAATAATGTATCATCGGCGGCCGCCGCCGCACAATACAAGTAACAAGCTCGCGCGCCGTCTGCTGCATTAACGGGACGACTCGCTGCGGAAACTCACGCTGTTTTGCCGCGCTACCACTTAAAGCTAAGCTATAATATTACAAGTTGTACTAAGTAAGTGGCTCATGTGAAATTTGAATACGAAATAGGCGAAGGTCATACTGGTTATAAAATACTAGCAACAATACAGAAGGTTTATTGTTTTTTTATGCTAAATTATGCTATGGAAATCAGATCGTACAAGGAAAATATCAGATTGGAATTTGTTGTTCCGTTCAGAAATTAACTGTAATTATGTAATTATACTCTTAAATCGTAAAAGTTTTAACAAAACATCTTACTATTTATTTTTACAACGTCGGGAAGCATATATGCCTACGGCCCACATGATGTGAAGTGGTTATCGTAGCCTATTAACACTTGTGCAATTATATTAAGTATCACTTACGCGATGCCTCCTCTGCTGCTTACACAGCTACACCTTAGGAGCTTACTGGTAACCTAACTCACACGCAAGAATACAACAACCCTTTAGGGAGTTGTTATTTGGCTGCGGTTTTCTGTGAGATGGAGGTTCTTCCTCAGAAGGACTGCTTCGATGTGCCCTACCTCTCTCAAAACTACTCTTACTGAAGCATAGTCATCATCTAAGCCTGTATTCGTCCACTGCTGAACATCCTCCTCCCTCTAGAGTGGCACTCGTCTCGATCCCTGTGCCATCTGTATCTTCTGAAGCATAGTAATGAAACTATATCAAAAAAAACGCCACGTTTTCTGGAATGAGTTTTGGAGTGGTATTTTCTGACATTGATTTATCACTGAACAGATGGTGTGAACATGGAATGGCGAGTGGCGCGGTAATACTAGAAGTTGACCAGCCTCGCGCTAACAACATTTTTGGCCATTTTTGAATATATCGTAAAACGTCCTCTAAGTACTCGTAGAACTTAAAGTAGAAAGTAGAATATATGAAACCTTCACAAAGATTTTTTTATGATAAATGTATATAGTTATATATAAAGTTATACCTCTTATATGACTCCCTTTCGTATGAAACATAACTATTTTAATAATATTACTTTTATTAATACGCAAGGCTTGGATCCTCTAAATATCAGAATCAATATGTGACAAGCTTTCACTATCATACTGGACTGTAATTAGTTGTGGCTCTACCAAACTCAAGGCTCTAGTTTGGTATTGCGAGCTTCTAATACAGCAACAGATAAATGAAATGAGGCAATAAGCTTTCCTTTCTTGGTACGTTAGTACGTACTACATTAAAATAAAGTGACGCGCTCTTCGCACCTCTTACAAAGTTATCGATATCATCATGTGATTTGCTAGAGATATTACATGGCAAACATCGTATAAACTGGTGGACAGAAAATTCACTAACTTCCATGGGCAATAAGTCTTCGTTACAAACATACTTTGTTCTTGTAAACTTAAACGTAAACGTAAACTTCAAATGTATGTTTCCCTATGTACATGCACCTTCTAAAGTATCTCAGTAGTTTACGGTTAATTTCCTCCGGCAATATAGCTTTTGGTATATGAACGGTTTTATAAAAGACGGGTTACTATTTCGACATATTATTCACATTGATCGATGTTCTAGCTCAGCAGTTTTTGATCTGAATTTAAGTGCAGTAGCATTGATACAAGCGATAGAGATGGAATTGAAGTCGCTGTCTATTTATCTATATTATTTAATGTCTCTTGCTAGGTCATGGGGGGTTATAAGCCAAATCATTTGTACGAGTATCTACACACTGATGGAGACAAAAATGATTGAAACTTATTGGATTATTAATATCAACTTATCTGTAGGCGTCTTCGTCTTCGCGTAGGATCCTTCAAATTATTGAAGATTGAAGAGAAAATGACAATGATTGAAGGAAAGTATCTTAAAAATTATGATATCGAATTTTACTGAAAGGTAACATTCCTATGTTTTCCAATTCCAAATTAACTCTGCTTTATAAAATATTGGAAAAGTGCTTTGCTTTAGCTGGGAATCGGGAATATGCAATAAAATATTTTTTATATGTCGGTAGTAAGAGATGAGCCATTACAATTGGCATATAAAATGAATCTATTTCTTTAAAATAATATACGTCAAATTAAATCATAATAAAGTGAGATCAATCATTATAAAAATAGTTTGTAGTAGTCTTCAAATTGTACGCTTTTATACTACGTCGGGTGACGAACAGGGCTACGGCTATTTTGATATTGTTGTCATATCCCATAAGTATAGGTAAGCATGCAGTACGAGAGAAATTGCTTGCATATTTTACCTCCACTGCTAATGCAGAAACTGTTAACAAGTTTACTTATTACCCACAGAATCTCATTTACCCATATAAAAATAATAATCGGTCATGTAGTTGACGAGCTCGGTGGCTTAGTCGTGAAAGACGCGACTTTGACACCAACGCTCGTGGGTTCGATTCCCACACAAGACAAACATTTGTGTGCATGAACATGTCTGTTTGTCTTGGTCTGGATGTTTTAAGAGAGGTAGGGCGCATCAAAGCAGCCCGTCTGGGCAAGTACCTTCACCTCACAGAAAACCGTAGTCAAATAACAACTCCCTAGAGGGTTGTTGTGTTCCTGCGTGTGAGTGAGGTCACCAGTAAACTCCTAAGGAGTTGCTGTGTAAGCAGCAGAGGAGGCATCGCGCGAGCGATATGCGTTACAAACGTTAATAGGCTACGGTTACTGCTTTACATCAAGTGGACCGTATGCTTGTATGCCTCCCGACGTTGTATAAAAGAAAAAAAAAGTTATGATTATTTCATTGATGCCTTTGTACCAGATGTATTATCGATAATTATAGATAGATTCATATCTGTTTCTCACATTGCCAATGGTGAAAATCAAATCTCATATTCCTACTCCAACTAATTACTTTTGATACAATTTGTTGAGAGTTCAAAATTGCCGTAATTTAACCTCCAAGACTGAGCAATCAAAGTCAGTTCATTGCTATTGCAGTCGTTATCACTGTAAATTTTATCGCTGTGACTTTAATGTACAACCACATTAAGAGACAGCTCTCACTTATCGCTGTGACTCTTATGTAGCCAAATAAGAGACACAGGGATGGTAATCATGGCTTGTTTTTACATTGCGATTTATTGACAGGTAAAGGACCCTGCTAGTGGAACTGCTTCTAACATATTGCATCATTCATGTCTTGCTAACTCTGAAATATAATCTTTTCAGACCTTCATTGAAGAATCTGATGGAGTTTATTACAGAAATTTAGGACTTGTGGAATAAAACCACCCTGGAATCGCGCTGCTGAACAGAACCTATTGTAAAATCAGTGCATATTCAATGGTAAGCAAAGTCACTTCTAAGGCTCAATGCGTATTTATGCGGGAACATCATCTCACAATACATTTTATATTTTTAAATAAAAACATATTGGATCGCACTTGGACACAATGGAACGTTTGACCAATGCCACCCTTGCATCTGTAGTAGATTTACCTGTTGTTGTTGTATTGTGCATCATGAAAATTGTCATTGATCTTATAATATAGTTTCAATTAAATAATAATTATCCTTTCGAAGATTTTGCGCAAACTGGAAAAAATATTGAGTCTGTAAATTCTCAGATCACTTTTTTCTCCTAACTTGAATGATTGAACCACTTTACTATATATGTATATCTTCACGCCAGGTCCGGTGCGCGGTAGGTAGAGAGAAAAAAACTTCACTCACTTCTCTAACAATCATAGCTCTTTTCATGCATGCTCGCCGGTTCCTGGGGCTCCTGATATAACCTTTAAATAAAACACGACCAAATAGGCCATGGTAGGTTTGTCTCAGTCTTCCTCGGCGCCTACATCCTTCCACTTTTGCATTGTATATCTGTATCGTCATTCTTTCATTCTGCGTTCTTTCTACATGTCCAAACCAACGGAGCATGCCTTTTCTTATCTTAACACCGACACTCTCTGTCAGATCAACTCTCTCTTACATCGTCATTATGAACGAGATCAGCAAGCTTTATACCACAAATTTTGCACAAGGCTCTCATCTCGACCGCATTTATTTTACTTTCATGTTCTCTCTGCCATACCCAGCTCTCACTTTAAAAGTTAGGGTTGGGATTAGCACCGCGTTGTGTACAACGAACTATGCCTTCTGGCTTAGATTTCGGCTGCCTGGAACTTTACCCAACACTCCATGTGCGCTATTCCCTGCACTCAATCGTCTTTCCACATGAGCGGTGTACCTTCCATTGCTGCTAAAAGCGTTTCTAAGATATACAATCTCATCCACTTGCTCTAACACTACATCATCAACCGTAATCCTAGTGTTCGTTCTGGTTGTGTCTCTTTCAAATACCATTATCTTGGTTTTCTTCGCATTCAATTGTAAGCCTTTTTTCATACATATATATAAACTAGTGTTTGCGGTTCGGATAGTGATTCTGCTATTAATGCCGCCTCGTCTACATAAATCAGAATAGCTCTTAACATAATAAACAAAGTCTGCGTCAAATCTGTAAGTTTTTTCTGCGTATAATTAAATTAAAAATATAATCAAATTTTGATTTGATACATGAGTGTGATAATGTTAGAAACAGAGGAAGGCCAAGACTTAACTACTATGATCAAATTGATCGTGTTTTATCAGAAGGTGATGTCAGGGGCCTTATAAACCGGTGAGTGTGCATGATAAGAACTATGAATGTTAAAGAAGTGAGTGAAGTGTAATGACCAAGTCATATGCGCTCGGTTCTCCCTTCCTATACCGCAAGGGAATGGCGTAAAGTTATAGTAGAATAGATAGATAAATTGAAACAAATCATATTGCCCATTAAACTTAAATTTATTTGTGATTTTAATCTGCTTACTTATGAATATTTTTGGTAATCACAAGACATATAAGATGATATGGTTTGGTGTAAAACCAAATTCGGCCTAACGTTCGAGATAGTTTGCCTGAAAACGAGCAAACAATCCAGTATATCGAAGAGAGGCAGGGCGCACCAAAGCAGCCCATCTGGGGAAGTACCTCCACCTCACAGAAAACCACAGCAAATTAACAACTCCCAAGAGTGTTGTTGTGTTCCTGCGTGAGAGTGAGGTCACCAGTAAGCTCCCAAGGAGTTGCTGTGTAAGCGGAGTAGGCATCGCGCGAGTGATATATCATATATCAAGCAAGCGTTAGTAGGCTACGTACGGTACCCGCTTTATAACAGGTGGACCGTATGCTTTTATGCCTCCCGACGTAGTATAAAAAAAAATATTGTGACATTGTAGAGGTATGAAGAACGATGTCTAGAGATGGAAATATCGCGTATGGTTTACGTAGACAAGCTAATAATTCGCATAATTTAAACAAAATATAAAAGGTATTTTTAAGATACTACCAATGATACTTTGTGAAAAATTTGAAGATGATACTTAAGTTCTGTGTATAGCGCTGGGTGTTATTTCATAGTATGTGTTTTAGACGTGCCTACCACCTAACATAGGTTATACTTTGAAAACTTTTGTTTCTTATAATCAAGTTTCAGTGACATTTCAATTTTAAACTTTTAATCTAGTTCTTCGTCTAAAACGATTTTTTTCCATACTGGACATTTACAGGACCCACCATGCTAGAACAAGTTTCGAAATCGTCTCAGCAAGACCGCCGAACTACAATTAAATTCTATTAATGCGACAACACCAACGTGCAATTAAACGACAATTTGCGAACGCCTGAAATATCTCTCATTCTTATTCAATGCTGGCACGCTATTATGAAAGTTTCAACGATAATTATAAGGTACGGTTTCTAGAGCGCAAAGGGTCGCCAAATCAGATGAGTTTATTTTTACAATATTATTT
The DNA here is from genome assembly GCA_947507595.1 of Pyralis farinalis. Classification (NCBI taxonomy): domain Eukaryota; kingdom Metazoa; phylum Arthropoda; class Insecta; order Lepidoptera; family Pyralidae; genus Pyralis; species Pyralis farinalis. Next base: position 16,887,448 of record OX382273.1, read on the forward strand.
ATTTGCAAGGTATTTGTATGGGCATACGCTTTCGCATCATTATCTCGATGCCGCAGCGGTTAACACGCTTTGTTACCGTTACTTTGACACCGACGCTCGTGGGTTCGATTCCCACACAGGACAAACATTTGTGTGCAATGAACGTGACTGTGTGTTTTTAAGAAAGGCAGGGCGCATCACAGAAGCCCGTCTGAGGAAGTGCCTCCACCTCACACAGGCAAATAATAAATCTCTGAATGGTTGTTGTGTTCCTGTAAGCACCAGTAAGCTCTTAAGGCGTTGTTGAGTTAACGGCAGAGGTGGTATCGCGCGAGTGATACTTAATATATTACAAGCGTTCATAGGCTACGGTAACCGCTTTACATCGCTTGTATTGCTCCCGAAGATGTACAAAAAAATCTGCCAAATAGCAAAAAAATGTAGGTTCAAACAAATAAATTAGTCGAATAGAAAGTCTTTTATTACCTGAAGTAGTATATATGGAAAACGTCACATTTAAAGTTATTAGATAAATAAAGAATATTATAGAGAATATACTTTATAATAAAAAAATTAAAGGAAAAGTTATAAGCACTTCATTGAAAACGTCACTTCACTTCGTTGCTTTACCTTTATTGGTGTCAAATGACGTTGGTTTTACTACTTTTTTTAAAATATAGTACCGCCCTCCCTTACTCGCAGTAACATAAAATCCTCTTCTTGAAAGTTTTAATAATATTTTATTTCGAGTAAATACGAATCTACCTTAACAGGACACAGTTTGAATTAACATTAACAATACAACGAACATAGCACTATCATCAAGACCATTAAATATGAAATAAATATATACAGTGCGTGATTCGTTAAATAATTTACCTAAATTGATGTCCACTTGTATCTCTATATCTATATATATAGCTTCACTCCAAATCCCTTGCGGGGTAGGCAGAGAGAACCGAGCTCCATAAGACGCCGTCCTTACACACTTCACTCGCTTCTTTAACATTCATAACTCTTTTCTTGCACGCCCGCCAGTTTCTAGGACTCTTGATATCACCTTCTGATAAAACACGACCAATTTGGTCATGGTAGGTTAGTCTTGGTCTTCCTCGGCTTCTACATAATTCCGCTTTTGCATTGTATATCTGCTTCGTCATTCTTTCATCCTGCCTTATTTTTACATGTCCGAACCAACGGAGGATGTCTTTTCTTATCTTAAATCGACTCTTTCTTACGTTATCATTACGAACGCGATCAGCAAGCGTTAAGCCACAAATTTTGCGCAATGTTCTCTTCTCGACCGCATTTATCATATCATATCTATATATTTAGTTACCTTATTACTTAATAGCATGTATGAATATTACTTGTTTTTAAAGATTATAAAATTATATAAATAAAAATATACTGATATAACTCATATCATTATATTCTGTAACACAGGCGGGTTCTCCACCTAGCACGGGCACCAGTATAAGGAATAGTTTAAGCAAAACAAGCTATGTAACCCACATTTAACATTGTAACCTAGGAGAGAAAATAAATATATTTTATTATTATTATTTATTATATAAAAGTATTAATCAGTGTCAATACTTATTGTTTATTATAATTACTGCTTATGTTTAAGTACATTATATCACTCTCATATTATGGCGACTAACAACAGTTATCTTAGTAATTTTAATTTAATTAACAATTTACTTTAGGCTCTATATTTATTATTGTCCAACTGTCAACAAACACATGTTTAAAAAATGTACAGATATAGCAAAGTTAATTATGACGGGAAAGCAAACGTGTAACAGTTATTGTTCAGTCTTCTTCTTCTCAGCGTTATCCCGTTTCCTAATACATTAGGATTGGCGAGGTCCGCTACACTTAAGCTTAAGGATTTGGCGGAGATACCGATTTTTATATGAAGCAACTACTGTCAGACCTCCGTAACCCAGAGGGAAACCCAGGTAATTCTTAGGTAAGTTCACACGTCTTTCGAAATATAATTATTTGGACGTGCGGGTTTCCTTACGCCGTTTTCCTTCACCGCCGAGCTAGTCATAATTACGAATTACAAATATGTAACAGTTAATGATAGTAAAGATACAATTTTACTATCAATATGTTCGACGACATTCGACGAGCTCGGTGGCGCAGTGGTGAAACGCGCTGTTACGCTACCTTGACACCGACGCTCGTGGGTTCGATTCCCACACAGTACAACCATTTGTGTGCAGGAACATGTCTGTTTGTCTTGGTCTGGGTATTTTCTATGTATAATAAGTATGTATTTACAAATAAAAAAAAATATTCACGTATGTTTAACAGTTTTCTAGTACCCATAACACAAGTTTAGCTTACTTTGGGGCTAGATGGCGCTGTATTTTAAATTTATGTAATTTGTCCGACAATATAAAAAAAAAAATATTTAGTATTCTAAGAAATTCTAAGATTCGTAAATTAGCAGTAAGAGCAGATTAATAACTAAATAAAAAATACCTCAGGATTATATCACATTAACCCTTACTCATGCCACTGCAGGGATACGAGTTTCCTTTCAACCCAAAGGGGTTAGAGCATACTCAACCACGCTGCTCAAATGAGGAATGGCGGTATACAACATAGGGTCAGTCAGTTGTCAGTTGCAAATTCCTGTAAGGTGTACAACCAGGAATGAATATGGCTCTCCACTATCTTTGCAGTCGCAGTAACCTCACCTATACTGAGGATGTATCAACTTAAAAAAACATAACCAAATAACAAGTAACTTTACTTACAATCTGGTTTTGTATGAGTGAGTCAACAGGAAGGAAGGATGTAGGAACCGAGGAAGGCCAAAACCTTTCCTATTATGACCATGTTGATCGTGTTCTATCAGACGGTGATGTCAGGAGCTTTAGAAAGGCGAGTGTGCATGAGAAGAGCAATGAATGTTAAAGAAGCGAGTGAGGTGTGTAAGGATCGAGTCATGTGGCGCTCGGTCCTCTCTGCCTACACCGCAAGGGATTTGGTGTGAAGTTATACAAAGATAGAGTGAACAGAGAGCTTTGAAGTGGAAGACTGCAAAATAATTATACTTTAAGAGAGGTAGGGTGCATCAAAGCTGCCAGACTGAGGAAGTACTTTTATGTTATAGACAAATAGTCAAATAACTCCCTGGAGGGTTGTTTTGTTCTTGCATGTGACTGGGGTTAACAGTAAGCTCCTAAGGAATTTCTGCATTGGCACCTACAATAGCAACTACAATACTTACTGTATTTTAAGCTTTCATAGGTTACGGTAACCACTTTACTTGAGATAGGCGATGTGCTTATATGACCTGTATATAAAATGACGTTGTATAAAAAATACAGCTAAAATTATAGTTCTTTGTGTGATTTGATAGAATTTAATTTGCTTATACTACTTTTGTGTTTCGCCCACTAAAAAGCTGATAGACAACTTCTCATCCTCTTAGTGTTATCCAGTTTTCTAATTTATTGGGATTGGCAGGATCTGCTACCTAAGCCTATTTTATTACGGATTTGATGAAGATACTGATATAGCTGTTAGGTACAATTTAGTGGGAAAAACACAAGAGTAGATAGTATAAGTGGATCAAATATAATCACACCAAATCAACAATTACCCATACTGCATATTTTTTGGGATATAAATGATTTACCATTATTTTTGTATCATACCATAGCTTTGGCGAAAGAGCTGTAGGGTTAAGATGTATTTAAAAGCAGCCGTTATACATGACTTAGCCCTTGCGACGTTTAGTTTTTAAGCTATTTGCAAGAAACCTAAGCTATTGTAGCATTAATCTTGTTTATGTATTATGTCTAAAATTTCATTAAAATTAAACAGGAGTTATTTGCGTGATGCGTAGACAAAGGATAGACAGACATCAATCTTGAAAAATACTGATATTAGATGCTATGGTTTTATTATATGTATAGATGAACAGACCCACCTGGGTATGTATCTTACGCAAGACCACTGCGAGTGAGTACTTACGTCACTGAAGTTGATAAGTAGTTGTTGCCACGTCCACATAAATCTTTTAATATCAAGAGGGCAGTAAGCTTTTTGCTAAACAACGTAAAAAATATATTCATGTCGTATGGAAGAAGCTGGCAACCCTGTTAGATGTAGCGTTGCACCGTGCCGTGCCGGTATCGGACCGGACCGGCCGAGCCGCGCGGCTGTCTGGCCGCCCGCCACTCACATCGTGCGACACTATTTAATGCAATCGCGACAAGCATTTAATTGCAGGCGCGACGTGATGTTGTTATTACATATCTTGTTATGATCCACTCCGGTGTGTACGAAGAAACTGACCGATGATAATTACACAACATGTCAAACGTTGATTGATCAGTGATAATACATTATACCAGGTGTAACCGGTTATTGAAATGTAAATTAATCTGTAATAAACGTAAAGGATGATGCGACGTTTTTCAAGTTGGAAGGCGAGATCCGATGACGGATGGGTATACGAGATGCCCGATGGCTTGCTGGTTGTGCCGCTGCTGTGGTCACAGTCTCGACCGACAGCAACGGCTGAACGTTTAATCAACGTAACCGCGACAAGGTTTGATTGCGAATGATAAATACATACAGAAGCCTCTACTTGGATGACTTGGCGTAAAGAAACTCGATGAGGTAATTTATTTTGTTAACATAATTTTATCACTGCGAAATAATATTGCATTTCTGTAATATGACATTAAGAGTGGTAAGGACCAAGCGACAGGTCGTACTCCGCCCATGCTAATGTTTCTAGTAGGTATGAGACCATAGCGAGATCTCTCACCAGTAACTAATAATGCACTTAACAGCACATGAGCCTCACCTCGCGCTCACAAAAACATTGTGTTTTAGTCAGTGTATTCGATTCGATTCGAGCCTAGTGACCAATGTGTAAAATTTTTTTTATTTTGCACAGGAGATTTTTTGATTGATCTTTATGTATTCTAACGAAAAAGGAAATGTATCGTAAAATAATTTAGAAACATCTTTAATAATATGTTTAAACAAAACCTTATTTGAAGAAAACAATTCTAGTAACAAAAGGTTTTCAAATACAAATAATCGAATTTTCCGGTTTTTACGCTGAGTATAGATATCGTAATAAAACAATAAAACTGTAGTTCCTATATTATTATGAATGTTATGATTGACAATAAACTAGATACAGCGTTTTATTAGTGACGCGTAGTAAAATTTATTAATCAATTAATTTGCTTTAGTTCCGCCAAGAAGCTTTTTATTTATACCGTTTGTAATTAACTTTGGTATGACATTGACTTAATAAACTCAACGCCGAACATTTTTATGAGTCACAGAAGTTGATATTTGGATACGTGGGCTTATTTTTTACTGTTAGATGATCAATCTTCATATTATTTTATATATGCATTTCATTTTATTTTTTTAATGTACGTATTACACTTTCCTCGTGAGAGTGTGCAAACGTATCCCCATATAGCATGCAGTCATTTAGAATATTTTAGTAGAGAACACTGTGAGCTGATAAGTGCGTCAGTCAGATTTTATTGCCACTCAGTAAACAACGGCCTGTCCGCGTCGTTACAGTGTCCTCATATCTGTTTGATTTTATGTCTATCTGTCACAGCCATTTCACTTGCAGACTCTCGTGTTCGGAAGCTAAAATTTGACAAAAAATACAATTACTACTCCTCCTACCTTTCCTACACTTATGTTGATGGTGTGTTTTGTCTGCATAAAGCAGATAATTTACTAATATGCCACCCATTCGCAAATCTAGTCTTTCCAGATACAGGTATTAATAGCCAGAAATGACAGCACGTACCAGCACCTGCCATCCACCCATCCACATGCCGTAAATTCCTTAAAGCGGACTGTGAAGAACGAAATAGGGCACCGACAGACTGGGAAATCCCAGAGTTTTACGATCATGTCAAACTTTTCCCAAGATTCACAAAACCGCAGAAAGTCTCCTGGTCGATATTTTGGAACGAGAAAACTTGATCCGTACATTGACTTCGAAATTCACCTGATTTTTTATTTCACTCTCTCATTTCTTTCATGTAGTTTTGTTAGCGGTAACAATTACAAATTCTAATAATTTATTTTTGTAATTCCTACGTTACTATTCTGATTTAAGACTCATTTTTGGGACATCTCATGAAAAACGTTTTAATTTTTCATGAGATGTCCCAAAAATGAGTCCAAAATTTGCATTGTATTTCCACTTATATAGTTGATTTGTACACAAAATATTATAAAATTAGACTTACCCCGTATACGCGCTAGGGATTCGCATACGGACGAACTGACAGCAGAGTGACATATTCTGTTCAGCATTTTGAGTACCTACAGATTCCTGTAAGATCTTACCATAATTGGGTATAGTGGTACAATATATTATATCTGAAATAATATAACACGCGAATTGTATAATTTCATTTGTATTGTAACTAGTGAGGCTACTGACGAAATGACGAGCATCGATAAATCTTTATATACAGTAACAGCGAGTGGAAGCCGCAATACTTGGAACGCTATGCCGCAAATGTCACCATAAACAATTAAACAAAATTAATGAAAACCCGCAGCTCCACAAAACATTTGGAGGGGCATAAATCAGGCCGATATGCTGACATACCCGGTACTGCTCTCGATTAATTTGGAACATCAATGGAGCCGGCACAATCACGAGCAAATACTTCATGATTCACTGCAGTGGGATGAGAAATACTCGATCTTCATTTTACGAAACACTAGGCTTTCGGAAAATAAAGTTCGCCCCAATGGTCGATAATCATTATTGAAAATGGGATCAAATCAATATTTATACGAATTTGCATGTTTCCTACAATATTTTCTACTGTTCCCATTTTTTTAATTTGTACCACTAAAGTTCGTCAATAGCTACTAAACTAAAAACAAACCAAAAAGAAAATCCGGTTGAAAAACAGACGGGAAAATGTACGTAACTGTTTCGTCTTTGTCTATTTATGTATAGATGTCACTATAAACATTACCATTAAGACAGCGCATAGGGCATGCATGCATGCAAAATAAATAGCAGTGATAGCGTAGTGGATATAGATGAATGATTATTTTTAGGATTCCGTACCTCAAACGGAAAAACGGAACCCTTATAGGATCACTTTGTGTTCCGTCTACCAAGATCCTTTTTCTCGGGGACAGGTGGAGCAGTCAAGTTGAAATTATTATCGAATACTTAGGTCTGCATTTCCTTCTAGCAGTGAAAAAATCAAACTTCTAAGTCAACGCAATCAAAAGATACGGCTGTTTATGCATCGTTTATGCGCATATTTTGACGCTCGCAAGGGAATCAAAACGTATAGGGTACTTTTCGTTAACCTAAAATCAAGAAATTTTATAAGAAGCAATGTCATGCAGCACAAGTAAAGAAGAAAACCCGAAAACCGTAAATTTGTGAAAATATTTATAACACAAAATATTTTTTTTTTCAGACAATAATTTGTGAAAATGTTTAGTTACGGAACCCTCGGTGCGCGAGTCGGACTCGCACTTAACGGCTGTTTTACATCATATTGAATTGAGACTTGAAACTAATTAATTGCTACAAGAATCATCGAAACTGTACGATAGGTTTCGATTCTGGAACATATGTAGATTGATGGATATATTAGTCTTCGTTAAAAAATTATTGCCTGTACTAACAGGTAGATCAAACGATGAAACCTATTCTTGTTAAATAAACGTGTATATGAAAAATAAATCAAAAGTTGTTGATAAAAAAATAATAGTATTTATTTTTATCTATAATCTTCCAGATAATGGGATTATCGGATACCATTTATCCAATTGAATTTAAACTTTACTCATAAGTTTAATTTCTTGATAATTTTAACAGTAATTAACATTGAATACAGCATCTTAAATAGCTAGAATTAAAAATGTTAACATCATAATATCTTGTTAGGAATAATATAAAATATAAATTAAAAAAGTACTTTTTGGACAATTTAAGTAGTCAAAGCAATTTAATTTCACTTAAGAACTTGAAAACAAACTAATTATACTATATACATGATTATTGTTATTACCTGCAATAAAATAAATATTAATTAAATTATAATACATATTTACCGTATACTTAGTTGCTTATTGTATGTGTATGTATTATTTACGTTACTCACTTATATCCTAATATATGTCTTCGAACGTACTTGCCCGGTCACCGATAAATCTAATTGCTGTAGTTAAGTACGCACTATTCTATACTATTCTTATTTTACATTGTAGGTAATTATTACATGACTGTGTCTTGATGTACTGATATCATTACATTTGCGTCAAACCCCAGTGGTTTATAAAATGCATTAATATTGTTTTTATAAAATGTTTATGTAAACAGGTCTAATAATTAAATAGATAATAAATCGTTATGAAATTACAGCTCCTTGAGGGTTTTGAAAACAATCTTCTACCATTTTGTCAGTGACGTGGTGCTTTGTAAATATCCAAGTGGAACAGTGGAATTTCAGTTGTAGTCGTATCAAGATATTCATATATCTTCGATTTAGTGGCTAAATACCTTATGACATCCGATGCAACACACAAGCGTTTTTTAACATCAATATACTAGCCTATTTAGAAGTTAGAGTTCTTATAGAAACGTACTAGAGAGTTAAAAAAGTTTTTGTCATTATAAGAGTGGCTTACAGGTATTATTACGACTAAATCTGTATAATATATTTATTAAGCGATCCGCGTAAGCTAAGAGTTCATTAACAGAATATTTTTTCTTTTTTTTATACAGCATCAGGAAGCATACACGACACACGACGAGCTCGGTGGCGCAGTGGTGAAACGCGCTGTTACAATGATATGTATTATACAGTTTAGGTCTGTATTACTGACAGCCATTTAATCGCAAGCAGATACGTATCTTTAAATAGCATTATTATTTATATAACAAGAACTATATTATAATATATATAATTATATACAGCCTGAGTTATAAACTATAATAAATCAGATTAAAAGCTAATAGCTGCATAATGATGTCCATACATTACATAGTACTAAACCTATAACACGCTTCAAATATCCTTGTAACATTGTCTTATGAAAAAAAAAAAACAAAATGGAATGTTTAACAGAATTTGACTATAGCTCAACCATATCATGATTATTAACTAAAATAATGATCACTGTGCTGTCATGTCAATTAATATATATAGTTGTTTTATTCCAACCTTAAACAAACACAAATTTTCCTGATTTTCATATTCTCTTTAGGTTAGTTCGATTATTTTACTAGCGCACGAATATTTTACCAAGAATCATACACAGGTTCTCAATAAATTTTCATTTGCACGTTGTGTTGACTCTTATTACCATCAGATATCGAATACACCTATACCTAGCAGTGTATGAATACAGGTCGACGATGATGATGACGAACGTGTATTACTTAGTTAAATTCAATAAAACATATTAAATATGTCGCCATTCTGTGCTACTACACCAACTCTAACTTATCTCACTGCAATGAAATGGATCTCCCTTCAATCGAAGAGGTTTAGAACATACTCCGCCACACTGCTGAACTTCGGGTTGGCGAAGGCTAGTGTTTCCAAAACGTCCGAAGGCCACTGACTTAATTTAACGACGCTCATCTATCGACTACAGACGGATCCGATGGTTTAACGCGTACTCTGGAACGCGGAGAAGTTAGACGTAGATAAACCCATCCATATATAGGTAGTAGTCGACATTGCTTAACCTGAGTGTTCGGTTAGAACGATACGCACAACTATGCCATCGAGTTCTCCGCTATGCGAGCTGTTCATTACATGTAAAATCTTATTTAGAAATGTAAAAATACTCCTAAGATATTATTATCTGTTGTGTAACAATTTCTTTATACATCGTATAACATTCTACAATACGACTATTATACATTCTATCTATTGCTTGTACAGATACCATACAGGTCTACTAACGCAAAAGCCTGTATAATACAGGCCCCTTTTGTACCTACAAGGGCCGTATAAGTGCTTATACAGCTTTTATACAGGCTGATAAACAGTTTGTAGTATTAAATTGAACATGAATACAGTTTGTACACAGCTTGTTATGCGAATTAGGATAGTAATCCAGCTGCTAATTATAGAATGTTTACTTCCCACGTAATAATATATGAATATGCTCAAAAACTCATCTGTGCTTGCCGAGTCAGTGATGGGAGAGGAAACTCTTAGAGTGGACGTCAAATATGGAATGGACAAAGCATCGTACATCTCACTCTAAATGGAATAATGACCTCTAAAGAATGGCAGCTTGTAGCAGAAATTGGAATTATCGCATATATTGGAGGAACACCTATACCTAGCAGTGTATGAATACAGGTCGACGATGATGATGACGAACGTGTACCTGTGTCACAATAAAAAAAATACTGTCAGCTTTCTGCTCGATGAAACAACTCCACCCATAAATTACAGCAATGTACGCGACGTTACGAACCTCTTGTTATTCGAAGCCACAAAAGGTAACCTACATTACATTGTGCGTTGCATAATGATATTCGGTTTTATAGTGGAATTTAAAGAAAAATATTTTCTTTATATCAGTGAGGCATTGTTGGGTCGGGGACTGTGGCCACACGCGCGTTCGCCATCGCCACTTTATGGCGCGCGTCAAAACACTCCCTTTTACACTCTACGACCTTCGATCTCGCTATACCTGTCGATATAGTCGGAACAGTTAACGCGATCTTTCAACAGCACTTTTTAAACAACTTACCGTTTGCTTACTCGGGTTACAATACGTCTTGTACAGTCACATTTTCGTTTCGTTTTTGGCTTTTTAGTATTTGCCACTAAATATTTTTATGACATGACCGTATGATTATTGCTCGAAAGTATAATATAATCTTTTATAAGTAGCACTTGATAATTATCGCAATTTTTCAGTGGACGCTTGAAAAATCCTTTCTTATTCGGTGTAGACTATATATGTATTTAAAAAAATATATAAATGAATGAATATCTATATAGATAGAAGATCGTCTTTACGCCAGGTTCTTTACGAAAACCTAACCGAGTCTTTAACATTCGTAGCTCTTTAAATATTATCACCAAATTTTAAATCTAGCAGTTTAGCTTATGCATTATCTGTCAGTTAGTAAGTAATCAGGTATACGGATATGTAGATATTGATGTACATACGGATTTAATCCTCTTCTCTTTTCAGGAACACCGCTCCTATATGAAATCTATATGTTTGTCTGTGCGTTTGTGTGTGTGTGCGTTTTTTACGAATATTCGAATTTTGACTTCAGATTCGGATTCAGTATAAAAAAGTAGAACAGGAATGTTCAGGAACACCGTTCCTATCTCTTAAGGAACAAGGTCAAAATGGCCGACAAATAAAAAAAAAAATGAATTATTATATAATTGACGAGCCAGGTTCCTCTGGCAATGCAAGCTTGCGCATTCTCAACTGGTTTGAATTGAAATTGAATCGGATCGTACAAAGGGAAGGCCGAATTATTGGAGGTAAGGTAACAACGATACCTACACCACATCATTGTTCTCTCTTTTGAATTTGTTTGGTTTGATAAGAGCTACTTCAAGTAACTACCATATGTATGAATTGGAACATATCATTTGTTTCTTTTGTGCACTCGACGCCTCCACTTAGTTTAAAGATTCGATTGTTTTCTTTGGACTCATTTTTTTATTTATTATGCTCCTACTTATCGAGTTTTGATGTGCATTGTTATGGTTAAATTTGTTTCATAGCCAAGCCCATAGATGAACTAGGCCAATCGTGGACTAATATGGAAACGCCATTATCGCGTACCACTACAAGAAAATGACGTAAGTCAAAGGTAAATGGTGTTTACTATCATTACTTCATCGAACAGTGGGAAGCCTCATAAGGGCATTCTAAATAATGATCAATACATGACTGATGATACATTTAGACTATAAACAGCGATTGATGTAAACAAGAAAATTGTTCATAGTTTAAAAATATTACTGCATGAGGAAAGGTTCCGTATTAAACATGAGGTATCTAATAATAATTGCCTTATTATTGGAGCAGTATTTCGCAGCAATGCGCGGTGGTCACGACCGCGCTTGCCCCGGCCCGCTACTAATACGGGCCGTTTGCGCGCGCGCCGTCACGACCCGCACCATTACCCAATAAAATTAATTTCACTTAATGCTCATCGATTATTGAATATAATAATCGTATAGTTTGGCGGCGTTTCGGCGCTTAGTGATCGATCGGCGGCTAGGACCCCCCGCGCGGCCGCAAACAACACGATCTGCCGCTGCCATACTCCATATTTTCTATTCTTTATCAGAACAAAAGCAAAGTAGTGAATATAAAGAACCTATCGAGATTCTGATTCGCGTACTGTGCGGTTGTAAAGTTTTCTGCGGGGAACTCTCAAGTTGTGCAATGAAAACCTTGCCGAGATTTTCCCTAGGATTTTTACACGGTACGCAACGCACGAGTGGCATTCCTAGTATTGCAACTGTCCTTAGGATACGGTAACTGCTTACCATTAGCATGTCATGTGTTTGTTTTCCATCTTAAAATTGTATAATAAATTCTGACGGGAACACTTTCTGGAGCGGTTGGCGTCATCAAAATATGTGGAAAAAAATTTAATGCACTTGATACGAGTACTAACAAAATTCGTTTCTGAATGCCTAAATTATAATAAAAAAGAACTTGTGCTATTTGTAATTTCCTCATATACGATTATCGTTAACCATCGCTTGCAATATTCATTTCTCAAAATTAATTTGTGATAAATTGATAAAATTAAAGTAATAAAGTGAGGGGAGTTAGAACTCTGAGGGAAAAATATCAAGTGAGGTACATGGTCGATAACCATGTTGGCTAATCTTGGAGTATCAAAATGTATCCTTCCGGTGAACCTACTCATATCTATATTTTACGAGAAAATTATAGCCGTCAACCTGAAAATATTTTTTTTTCCTTAATTATCCTTCCTCGAGAGTGCTGTAAGAATTGTAAAACGTGATACCTTCAAAGAATGTACGGAATCCTCAAAACGCGAATTTGAAGTATACCAATGAAATAATAATCACGCAATCAGTTAATATTTTTGTAAATCATGTTTTAACCACTTACATTTTAAATCATCTAAGTCGGTTGAACCATTAACAACAACAACTTATTAACCTTAAACCATTAACGTAAACTTTTTTACGTATAAAAATACGTAGGCACATAAAAATTTTTCGTTAAATATAAAACGTTTATTTTATTAAGTTTATTACACACCAAATTAGGAAATTTTTACAATGTTACCACAGAACATATGACTAGTCCATGAATACTATTTATGTTTTCTGTAAATTTGTGATAGTTTTCGAGTTTGGTTTTAACAGGCCAATAAAGGAAGATTTAATGTTTGATGTTTCTGTAATATTCATATGAAAATTACAATGCAAATTAAACACGAAGACTTAGTGAGCAAATCGCAATATAGGAGCTCGCTTGATACATATCCACAGAATCTGGGATTTATGTACATACATCCAGAAGTCCACAGATCCTGGTTTGATTAATATCTACACATTTACCTGCATCGAGACGGACATAATAAATCGACACTTTAGTACCGCGTAGTACATTACAAGTAGTTGATAGGAACAAAATGAATAATGAACCATACAAGGTGGAACATAAATACAGGAAGATAAAAACGAGAAACGACGTAGAAGATGGTAGCCGTCCGCCAGGGCAGTCAGATCGCCGCAGTAATGGTCAGCCTTGTAGGCCATCCATAACGAATTTCTTATTCATCGATATTAATACGAGTACATGACAACCGTCGACCGCACTACAAATGAGCGCTGCCTTCACATCGGATTATATTTATGTGAACATCTTCTGATCCGCAATTAGTATACCGCCAGCGTAACATGACGAAGTACCTCGCGGTGCGCGTAACTACTTCGACATCCATGTAGTATAGCTATCTTGTGTTAAGAGCTAACTGTTCTATATTATAAGCACTTAGCATGTTAGACTGTATATAGCTATAAATGTTATCTTACTATTGTATTTATTTTGTTCGCCCCAAGGAGTGAAATTCTACCATAATCATTATTGAAACCTTGAAGAAAACATATACGAATCTGCACGATTCCAATTTTTTTCCAACTCTTACAAATTGCTTTTCTGGCTAGAAGCAGCTATTTACCACGTTTTGCTGCTTTTGTTCTTTTTACTCGGCTTTTAAGGGTTAAGAAATGGCCAATAACCTTCATCATAAATTAGGCTATCGAATGCCAAAAGGAACAAAATAAACAAACACTTCCGCTTTATATATTAATGTAGATAAAATTAAAGCTTGTTATTAGCCAACAAACAAAAAATAATACTATTCAATAACCATTGTTTTTTTTAAACACCAGAAACGGTTAAAACTAACTAAATTATGCGGTATAAGAAACCTACAGAACCCTGTTGATAGTCTTACTCTGAATCACTGGTTTTGATTTTTTATATTTCATTGCATGGTAAATATGTATACGAACCGCTTATGAGAAGAGGATAAGGTAGCTTATGGTCGTGTGCAACATGCGGAGTATCGCATTCGCACTGCACCCGTTACCCATTTCTTGGCAACTTTTCAGCAAACTATAATTTGGCGATGGACTGTGGACTTATGATATTTACACAGTCGTGTTGCTTATTTTTTTTTCAAAGCACCTAACAGTGTACGAGTAGAATCATGTCGATATAAACATCAGAATCATAATTAACAATATATAAGGCTACTGGCCTATATGTAAGGCTCCTGTGCAGGTATACATTCTGTGTACTAAGTATCGGGAATTTGTCAATAAAACAAAAAATACAAATTATTCATCTAAATTTATTTTATCGCCTTCAAAGTAGGCCCCATCGCTTGCAATACAACATCTCCACCGCTTCACCCAGTCTTCCATACATTTTTCATAGGCTATTTGCGGTATGGCCTTTAGCTCATTCAGCGAATTTTCTTTTATGGCTTCTATCGACTCAAAACGTTTTCCTCGAAGTGGTAATTTTAACTTGGGAAATAAAAAAAAGTCAGACGGAGCCATATCAGGTGAATACGGTGCTTGGTCGAGAACTTTTGTTGAATTTTTCGCTAAAAACTCTTTCACTATAATGGCTGTGTGTGATGGTGCATTATCATGGTGCAGCATCCATGAGTTGTGTTGCCACAAATCTGGACGTTTTCGGCGGATACTCTCACGCAAACGCTTCATGACGCCTAAATAATATTCTTTATTCACTGTTTCTCCCTCTGGAAGGAATTCGGAGTGAACCACACCACGGTAGTCAAAAAAAACTGTCAGCATCACCTTGATTTTGGAGCGACTTTGCCGCGGTTTTTTGGGTTTCGGCTCGTTTTCGAGACGCCATTCTGAAGACTGTTGGCTTGTTTGCATGTCGTACTCATAAACCCATGTCTCGTCGCCAGTTATTATACGTTTCATAAAGGTCGGATCCGTAGAAGCTCGGGAAACCATGTCTTCAGCGACATGCTTTCGCTGCGCTTTTTGAACAAAATTGAGCTCTTTTGGAACTAGTCGAGCGGCGACGCGTTTCATGCCTAAAATGTCAATGAGAATGTTGTGGACGGACTTAAAAGATATGTTCACCTCACTAGCCAACTCTCTCAGACTCATACGTCGATTTTCGAGCACTAGCTTCTTGATTCTGTCGATGTTTTCTCTGGTCGTAGCGGTTGAAGGTCTACCAGAACGAGGCAAGTCTACTACTACTTCTCGGCCTTCTTTAAAAGCCTTATACCATTCATAAGCCCTTGTTTTCGATATACACGATTCGCCGTAGGTATTTCGCAACATTTTTAGTGATTCACCACATGAAATATCATTTGAAACACAAAATTTAAGGCACACTCTTTGTTCAACAATATTTTCCATTGTAAAAATCGCCGAGGACTCAAAACTATGACCAACAAAAAGTGTAGTTTAAAACAAATTAAATGACAGATCCCGCTCAAATTTTGCGCGCTAAATCAGTACAGTGCTACCAACATGCAGTAAAAAAATTAGAACGACCTCTTTTACGCGGGTCTTTTTATTGACATATTCCCGATACTTTTTACACAGAGTAGTACATATATAAATGTATTTTTGCATCGAAAAGATATTTATAGATGTATGCCTGAATACGCGAAACATGAATCATGAAAGAGCACACAAAACGAAGAAACAAGGCAGCCTTAACTCGCTACAAAAATGTAAACAAATTCAACGTAAAGGCAACAAAAACGAAGGTGGCTCAAAACTTATTTTGAAGTGTGACACATACTCGTGTGTGTGACTGAAGCACTAAATGAATGATTGACAAGAAATGGGAACACATTAATAATCTGAATTATTTGGGAACTGTGTGACATATAGATAGACTCAAATGATAGGCAGATCCTGAGGAGACCGTATCAAACACACCGCGAAGCAATGATTTCAACAGTATAGATACCCAGCATTTAGTTTGATCGAGTATTAAAAGATGCCACATGTTCTCTAAAACAAAATTACGTGTCGAAAATTATACATGTAATTGAGAATATTATTGTGTAGTATTAGCAATTTATTAACAAAATAAATTAAACCATAAAGCATGTGCCAATGCTGAGCAATATAGTATTGTTTAAATACTGCTTATACTGTATATATATAATACTGTTTCATATATCTCAGTGAGGTACGGGATCGTTGTGATCGCAGTACACGTAGTACTCTTTTCCTTCGTCTGATTACGCCATCTCACTCTTCGCAATACTACTCTAAATCGTTCTCGGTACGGGCTGTGCAACTGTGGAATGCTTTACCACTCTCCATTCGCTGTGCACAATCTTTAATGTCCTTCAAAAACAGTGTAAAATCTCACTATCTGTCTATCTAACCATGGTAGAATATGTATGTGTGTATGTATATGTATATTATGTATATTATGTATATGTGGATGTGTATGTATGTTTGCATGTGTGTATTAGGTATTGCTATATGTACGTACATTGTTGTCCTGTCACTTATCTGCTCATTACACTCATCTTAAATATTGTTATCATTATTATTATTTTCGATTATATAGTTTGTTGAGTTTAAGTGTATAAATCACACATAGATTTATACATAAATAGGTATTGTCATAAATGCGCCACTACCTACTTGTATTTTTTAATTATTGTTTCTCTTCCTTTGATATGGTTGTCTGGAAGAGATCGCTTTAGCGATAAGACCGCCCATTGTACTCTTTCAATAACATGCTACTTAAATGTATTAATTTTGGTGCAATAAAGTGTATTCTATTCTATTCTATTCTATTCTTATTGAGTGCATATGAATCTTTCAGTAGTAGTGACATGTCCTTAATAAATGATGGATCTAAATATTTTTAAGTCACCTCCGTATTTTTAGGCATTGACTGAAGTACACAGACAATATACATATATTCAGAAGGAGAGAAAGTATTAATAAAACTATTACACTAAGACAGATAAAGCTGAAAGCAAAACTGACTAACCTTCTCAAAACCCTATCTCTAAGCGACGTGAATATTAGCATATTTAAAGTCGAATAATGTCTATTTTCATCCTCAAAACGTGCGCAGTCGCTAATTAAAGGTTTTCCATTCAATGCTAAGACATTTCTAAATACCACATACCCATCATTTAAGAACATCTGACACTATCTGACACCTTTATATAAATCGGTTTTAGACAGACAAATAATGTCATATTCACTGTTCAATAAATTTAAGTTCCTATATATATTCATATTATTCAGAACAACAACCATCATCATCATCATCCGAGCGTTATTCCCTTTTTCGTCCTACGCTTTCGTTCCGAACCGCGGTGTCCGCTTTCCGAATACTATGTTTCCACTTCGCTCAGTCTTCAGCATCCCTTAACTGTGAGACTATTGGCACGCATGTCATTCCTTACGACATTATGTCAAACCAACAATTTTGCAGTTGGGTGTAGTGTTGCAGACCAAGTACTCGGTCTTCGCCACATTTAGTCTTAGACCACCGTTCTCAAGCGACACTCTCCTCCAAGCATTCACGCGTCACGTCAAACGTCCCCTGTCCACGTCGGCCAGCGCAATATCATCAACATACATGAGCAACCATGGAGACAGCTCATGTTCATTTCGGATGCTGTCCGACATTACGTCTACTATTATGCTGAACAGAAACTGACTAAGAACAGAAGCCTGGTGGACCCGACGGTGATTGGGAAGGGTTGTATATCGCTAACAGCAGTCATAACTATGGAAACGGAATTTCGGTACATGTCTCGGCAAATATTAAAATAGACTTCAGGCACTCGTTTGGACCTCGGTGTCCACCAGATCATCGCGCGAGGAACACAGTGGAGGCCTTCTCCATGTCTAAAAACAGAAGATGAAGAGGCGTGTTCTCGTCCTATATTTCTCCATGAGAACCCTTAGAGAAGAAATTGAGTCCATGATCCCATGACCAGGTCGAAACCCATACTAACACTCCGAGACAGTGCATTCCAGCCGGATCCGGGATCCAATTATCTGCTCGAAGAGCTTCATGGTGTGAGACAAGACCTTTATACCGCGGTAACTGCCACACTCCTACACCGATCCCTTTCCTTTGAAAACTGGAGTAATGACACTAAATCTCCGTTGGTCCGGGATTTTTCCGGTGAGGTGTATGTGGTTACATAGGTCGGTCAGGCCATACACACCACGGGGCCCCATCGCCTTCCAAGCTTCTATGGGGAGTCCGTCTGTGTATGTGTGTGCCCCTGCCGAAATCTCCACTCACTCTTGCTCGATATACTTTATACGTAACTGTTTTACCATCCATTCTTTCCAAATCATCTCAGCATACCCTTTTCAATTTTTACACTACATTATCTTTCATTTCACATTGTTCTCGTATCGTGCAATTTCTTACTCTATCAATCATTCTAAATCCCCACATGCTCAGCGCTTTCATTTCTACTGCGTTGACTCTACTTACATGCTTCTTCTGCGATACTCATTATTCACTACCGTACGTCAATGTTGGTGTTAATAGACCCTGAATAGCAAGGCGAGCTTTAGTACACAATAAATATATAATAAGTAACAACTATATTTATATGGCAGTATACCTAAACATTGTCCATTTCAAATCCAAGATATTCCTCTTGAAGCAGAATTTGTTCAGAATTCCTCTGATTTGAGTAGGACATTTCAGAGTGTTAGATATAAGGGGTTAGACATCTTCTATCGAAGTTACTATCATACGGGCTTCCCGAGGGTTTGAGCAAGCGGGTTGCCAGTTTTATATCCAACACATGCATAAAAGCCATCAATGCTGGTGTCCCTCTGGGTTCTGTACTATTTCCGACGCTGTTTCTGCTGCATATCAATGATATATTGACAATTGAGCGCCGGTGACACTTGTTATATAGGTCGTGCAAACATCCCATTCGTTCCCTTGTGGAGGAAAGCCGCGATTAACTTGTGTCTGAAATGGATTGTACATTGGCTAAATTATCTGACTGGTGGCGGTTTAACTTGGTCGAATTCAACACCAAGAAGACACAAGTTTGCGCGTTCACCGTTAAGAAAACTCCATTTTCTGTGGCTCCTAAATTCCGCTCTTACAACTCTTGCCGTCACCAAAAATATTAGGATGCTTGGCGTCGAGATCTCCAGTGAAATGCAATATCGAAGTCACCTGGAGCAGAAGGTCAAACTGGCGTCCAAAAAACTTGGTGTGCTCAACAGATCAAAGCAGTACGATCTGTTGAGCTTTTTGGACAGCGCGCGGCAATGACTTATGTTATATCTCAAGTCAGACCGTACTTGTAGTATACCAGTCACATTTGAGTGGGAGCACCTGGGTCATGTGATTCGATTCAGCGACGACCTGTGAAAATTGTCGACAATCCTAAGCTTGGTATTGAACCTTCAAGTTTAAGGAGAGATTTTGCCTCCCTTTGGGTGTTCTACCGATTGTACAACAGGTTGTGTTCTGAAGAATTTTTCAAAATGATGTCGACAGCTACTTTTTATAACCGCACCGCTCGCCGACGGCAGGGAGTTCCCTCACACGCTGTAACTGCAATGGTCACGTACTGTGTGGTTCCAGGGAAGTTTTCTTCCGAGAACCCTCAAGCTGTGGAATGAGCTCCCAGCCGAGGTTTTTTCAAGAGATTAAAGCGTTGTATCCTTCAAAAAATGCGTGAAGAGGTTTTCAGATGGTAGGAAACGCATGAATGACATCCCTGGTGTTACAAATGTCCATAGGCTACGGTGTCTGTTTAGGCCGCATGCTTGATTGCCCACATTAGTGGTATAAATAAAAGACTACTACTACTACTATATACATTAACTCTTTAGTAAGTCTTTTTACATAGTTATTTTTGATGTGATTTGAGCCTTTGATGTTGAGAAAAAACAAAACTATTTCAGATAATTTAATAAAGAATCGAATACGATTCTTCTCCCATCGAATCTTGCTGTATGCGTGATGCTCAGTGGGCGGTGTGGTTGGCTGTTTCTGTTTCCCGTTGGCTCACAGATGACAACGCAGTGACACGCCAAACAAGGAATAGCTCTGAAGCAGTGGTGTGGGTGCGCGGGAAAAAAGAAATCAGCATGTGGCGCACCCTCGTCAATGTTCAGTAATAGTTACTGTGCGGCCAATCCTTTCATCACAATTGGTTTCACCTTAAAATACGGTCATCGATGGCACTTCTCTGACAACATTTACAACAAAATTTACAGCAATTTACAATAAAATACATTCTGAATGCTTTTGTTGTTGTCTGGCTTACGAGAACATACATCGGCATTCACAATTAATGTTTGCTTCTAAGATTTGCAAGGAATTTCAAAACAGATTATATGTTTATATGAGTGTAATACTGAGAAGTTATAACTTAGTTATGTATTTATTTCATAAACAGTTCCCCCGAGTGATTCCCTGAATCTCATGTATGAATGAAGTAGGTAAGTTATCATCTGTAAGATAAAAATTTATGCAAAGTCAACAGCCTCTCTTACACAACTGCGATAGTAAACAAGCATACGGCCTGCCCGATGGCTAGGAGTTATCGACATTTGCAAAACTGGGGGTGCCACTCGTACACTGCCGACCCTGTAAAATCCTCGTCAAGTCTCTTTTGAAGAATCTAATGCTGTAGTCCCTAAAGCAAACCTCAGCAGGGAGTTCATTCGAGATCTTTCTCAAATGAGTTCTTGGTGGTAAACTTCTGTGGAACCGCAGAGTACCTGACTATAGCGGTTTCAATTACTGAGGATGAAATTCCAGGCAAGCGGTGCAATTGTAAAACGAGGCTGTTGGCCATCATATCGCATCCCATCGAAAATCTTCTATTATTGTCTCCATAACAGTTTGCCATATGATCATCTCTTCTTTCTAGCATTATCCTGCGTCCTAATTCATTAGGATGTGCGGAATCCGCTACTTAAGAATAATGATTTGACGAAAACACTACTTTTGAGATGGAGCGACTGCCCTCAGATCTCCTCAATCCAGAGGGAAAACCAGACCTTTCTTAAGTTAGGTCACACGTCTAACGAAATATAATTTCTTGGACGTACGGTGTTTTCCGTCACCGCTGAGCAGGTGATAATTACAAATATGTGCTTTCATAGGCAGGCCCTAATGTCGAACTTGATCGGGAGCTGAGGAGGGAAGTTCGGGGTTATGGGAAGTTGCGGTCAAATGAACAAGTAAGTATATATACGTAGGTCACACTATAAGTTTTGCGTAACTTAAAAAATCAACATGTTATAACCAAAATATTATGTTTATTGCTTTTCAATATACTCTCCTTTACATTTTAAACATTTTTTCATGCGATCGAACCATTTTTTAAAACAGAAGGACCACAGATCTGAAGGCATGTTTTCTACGTGCTGATTGAACGCTATCACTGCCTCTTCGGAGTTGGTAAAAGTGAAACCTCTCATCAAATCTTTGATTTTGGGGAAAATACAGAAATCACAGGGTGCTAGGTCGAGGCTATGCGCAGGATGGATAACGAGTTGTACTTTTTCGGAAGTTAAAAATGACTTTGTTTTGTTGGCCGTGTGTGAAGAAGCGTTGTCATGATGTAGGAGAACGCGGCTTTTTGGTCGTCTTTCGCGAACTTTTTCTAACACCCTGGGTAAACAAATGATAGAATACCACTCGGCATTAACACTCTTTTGATCTTCAAGTGGAATTGTGCAGATGGGACCCGTAGCTGAGAAAAAAACGCGATCATTGTTTTTACCAACGTTTCTCGCCTGCCTCACTCAAACACCCATTCACAAGATTGCTGTTTTTTTTCGGTTCAAAACAATAGATTCACGTTTCCTCTCCTGTGACAATGTCATAAACAGCATTAGAATGTCCGTGGTCGTACTTCAGTAGCATCTGTAAGCACCATTCCACGCGAGCCCGCTTCTGCTCCGCTGTCAGTTCATGAGGGATCCAACGACAACAAAGTTTCCGAACTTTCAATTCTTCGCGTAAAATTTTCTGAATTTGGTTCATACCAATCCCCAATAGTTCTCGAATTGTCTCATAGGTAATCCGCGGGTTTTCTTCAATTAGCCGCTTAACAGTAGCCACATTATTTACGTTGACGGCAGTTGAAGGCCGCCCTTCACGAAATTCGTCATGTAAAGAAACTCGACCACTCTCAAATTCAGCAAACTATCGCCTCACGGTGCTCAAAGAAGGTGCTTTTCTCCCAAAAGCATTTTGAAGACGAGCAGCACAGTCTTGCGGAGAGACAGAACTTTTAAAATCATAAAAAATCATCGCTCTAAAATCTTTTCGACTCAATTCCATTTTCGTTACGTACGTAGATTTTGATGTGCGATAAAAAACAATTGACAAATGATTTCCCGCCAATTGTTTTTTTTTATTACTAAGTAGGTTGCAACGTATCAAAAAATACAACATTCGAAATTCAAATAGTTTCGATTAGCTAGAAGTGCAAAACTTTTAGTGTGCCCCATGTATATACATAAAAATGTAAATATATATGTAAATATATATGTATGTATATAAATTTCTTGTTTGATTTTATCAAGTTATCTTACAGATATGACTATAACATGAGAAAATATTTTAGTCTAGTCTTTAATATAAACCGTGCTTGAAATAATTCGTCTATAAAAGTCTTCAAATTTTGAAGTATCTTTCATTATTTCGTATTATTTAATTGCGCAAGCTTGTATTTAAATTAATAATTCCGAGGGTCTGTACGACCTCGGCTTGTTCTTATAATGCACACACCCGGTAAGACATATTGCCCTCATTAAGATGCGAACCATGTTTCTTAATCGACGTTCGACAGTTTTGTATTTTTTTCTTCTTCACGTTCACATCCATTTAGCTATAGACGTCTAAATAGTCAATATAAACATTTAAATAGCATTTCTCTACATTTTTGCGTATCTAATCGTTAGTGTATCTAGAAATTCACTATATGAAAATAGGATCTGTTGCCTATCTCGTTATTATATATGACTAAGTTAGTTTAAATTACATTTAGATATTTCTGGGTTTATACGTCCAAATATATGTTATGTGAATTTTTAACATGGTTGTATTGATATAGATATAATAATATAGATTGCGGTACACATAAATCAAGCTGCTCTAAAATTAATATAGTAACAATTATTATGTAAATAAAGCTTATTTTATCTATCTATCTATACATCTAAGTAGCAATTATGTAATAGCGGCAAGTAAAATAAATGTTTGTTATTTTTAATATCTCGGTTCACAAACAAGCAGATGACTCAGCTAATGTAAACTGTTGCTTTAGCCTATAATTGCATACAAATGTAGAGTTTATTCCGTAATGTAATAGTTTACAAAATATATCTCTTTTTCTCTGCACCTCTACTACCGACTACTCTACTCTTCTCTGACGTGTAAGAGCGAATTGCTAAACTTAATCTAATTAGATAGTGTGATAATAATATTACTACAACAAAATACCTCAACATTGTGGTGTGGATTTGTGACGAGTAGATAGTATATATATCCATATATATAAAATCTTCTCCGCGTTATCCCGTTTCCTAATCCATTAGGATTGGCAGGGTCCGCTACTTAAGCCTAAGGGTTTGGCGAAGACACTGATTTTTACATGGAGTGACTACCATCGGACCTCAACAACCTACAGGGAAACCCAGATCTTTCTTAGGTTAGGTAACACGTGTTTCTAAATATAATTTATTGGACGTGTGGGTTTCCTCAAGACGTTTTTTTCACCACCAAGCAAGTGATAAATATGTACATAATTCCGAATTCCTTCGTAATACGGGCAAATTCTGCTTAAAACTTTTATGGCTCCGAGGGTCCAAAGCAAAAAGAAATACGTAGTAGATTTACAGAGTTTTTCTACAATAAAAGCAACCTCCAATTAGAACTTCACTTTATCTCGTTTAGTAGATGCTGACTTTTAAACACGCTCTTTATGTAACTTTGTAATGGGATCTAATGATATCGATTACTTCTAAATGTTGTGTAATCAGGAAGCATTGTAATTAAATCTCTGATAACATTACACAATAATATGGTACAACCGAGCAGACTTTTCAGTAGTCAGCAGTAGGTATGTATATCTGTTTGTACTTGTTGACTTATTTTAATGAGTCCTTTTGAAACAGGTTTTAGGTAATGTATTTTTATTTTTTTTTATAACAATAACAATTGTATGTTGATATACCCAACAAATACTTCTCATAAAATAAATCTTAAATGAAACGGTGGTACAAAGTAATTGCAAAAAATGTTAATAGATGTATATCCTGTGTTTTACAGCTTGTTCATATCTATTAATATGGTCTATAGAGTTTAATTTATAAAGTGAAGTTTTCATTAGGGTATAATGTGACACCCATCGGTGTCCGTATGAGTGTTATCATTGCGAGCGGGGCGGCCGCCTCGGACGCGGACGCTAGTTAACCCTGCATCGGATTCGATTTCACGACTTACCTACACGCCAGTAATGAACCAAACTTAAGATAACTTTCACCAGATGAATATCTAAATATTTAAAACGCGATAAAATATACTTTTAATGACTACCCCGAATGTACTTTAGGACTGCGGGAGCGAAGAACCTATATCTCGAGTTTATTCCGGTTCGATACAGATTAGGAAAATTACATATACGTTTTTTATAGCTTTCAACCATTTTTATTTCAGATTTAAATTAATTGAGCACAAACAAGACATAGTTTATGACTCAAAAATGTACGCGCCTGTCACGTCTTAAATTAAACCGGATAACGGCGACCTGGTTAGGGAGTTTTGGCATAATTTAAGATACCTTAACACCTGATGTTATTTTTCATAAACTTTATTGAGATCGTAAAGTTATGATAGGACGAGACATTTCAAAAATGTGTATTTAGTTTATAAAATTATAGATATTTGCGTAGGTACTCTTTTAATGCTCTACATTTAGTATATTTAATAACCAAATAATGAAAGCACCTTCTATTCTATTAACATTTTGCCTTCGTGACTATGTCATTTTTACATTATATTCTACTAATATGTATACTTTTAACTAAAAACTAACAAATTATTCCTCGCCCGCAGAGAAGCGTGCGCGTTTGAACTCTTTCTGATGTAGTTAACAGCATCCCTAAAGCGGTTGTTAGATCGCCAGTTTTATTTTATTTTCCGAGTCTAAAGTAATTACATATGTCATTTTCAAACATAATGTTCTGATATATTTATTGCTTTCAAGCACGTGCATAAGCGATGCTCGGACGATATATAATATTTAAAATATATTTTTTTTGATAAATATTCATGAGTGATAGAGGCATTGCGATACATTACAAGGGCCATAAGTCAACGAAACGCGGCGCGGTCGTGTGCTGGCGCCGCGGCGCCGCGCCGGGCCCGTCTTCCGTATATCATTCACGTTCGGCTTCGTCTAGCGACATGTCCATGCTCTCGAACATCATATTTTTATGATATCTCCGTACACAGTTTTATACGTTTACAATGTCTTCACGTAATTTAACTGTCATAAGCATGAAAATATTAATTTGTGCGTTAACAGCGTTACGACGGTTAAAGTACCCATTATTTTTAATAGGTTGTCTGTATGACGTTTTTTAAAGAAAATATTTGTGCATTAAATGTCGATGTGATATGGATTTGTTGAGATATTTTAGTGTTGTTTTAATGAGTGGTGTAACCGCGAGGCTACCGTGGGCACAGTAGCCGCTGCCCACGGGCGCCGCCCTCGCATGGCACGCGCCACCCACTCCCACGCTATGTACGCCGTACTCCAATACAAGGAAAAATGTTTTCTTTTACCTTATTTGATGGAGAAGTTAAACATTAATCGTCGCAAATTACCTCTTTAATGTACCTATTTCTATATATCTTATGAGCTCGAAGATCAGCTTTTTGTAAGATTTCAATTAAATCATTTACGCTATGCCTGAATCCAATTTCTTATGTTACCTAATTTAATTATAACAATAAATGCCCTTTTTGATAAAAGTATGTATGTATTTTAGAGCTATGAATATTAATGAAGCGAGTGTAGGAGCCGAGTCATGTAGCGGTCGGTTCTTTCTGCCGTGTAAGACCGTTATTAAGATATGGATAGATAGATAAATGTAATTTTATAAAACGTCGAAAGACAATCAAGCAGCAAGTGTACTCGTAAAGGGATTGATTGATGACCCGTGATCACTTGCAATTCAAGAAGCAAGTTTGCTACTACCGCTGGTAACACAGGAACAACTCGGAAGCTTACTGGTAATCTCACTCTTTCACACACTCACAATATAACAACCCTCTAGGCACCTGCTATTTTGATGCTCCCTAGTTGGTTAATAGGCAGGATGCACCACAAGCAAGTGAGTTGGCTTTGATTTTTAAGTACAGTCATTTACACCGCAAAATATTGTAAACTTAGATACATACTTTTTATGCCACTTGGATGCGTTTGGCTTAAGGCAACGAACGTAGCTCAAAGATATTTGATCCAAATTTCATCGAACATTAATCTTGTACGAATAATGATTAATAAAATTGTTGCTGTTACACTTTTAGTTAGTGATGTGTTAGTGCACTTGTTGCCAATCATTCTTATTGTTATGTCGCCCTAACTGTGTGACAGCGCGCACGCGCGCGCCTCTGGGCAGCGGGCGCACGGCGCGCGCTCCACTCGCCCACGCTGTGAGTATATTCACAAACACTGCATCTGGTTGACTACATAATGTTTTTTTGTTAATTAGCTAAGTACTAAGTACAATGTAAAAAGATCTAATAGTTTTCGCGTTCAAATAATTGCAGTTGGGAATTGTCTGCTCTATGCAATCAACGCTATGTTATTGCAGAAACACCATCTCGACTGCATACTAGTCAAATTAATGATGAAAGAAAAGCTAATTGATGGTTGGTGATTGCGATAAATATAAAATATTGATATTTTTACAACACTAAGGCGACAAACAAGCATTAAGGTTGCAATATCAGGGGCGTCAGTCGTACCCGTTGGTATCTGTTTAGTAAGAGAGCAAATCAGAAAGAACGCAAGATTTACAGGGATGAACATACCAATACAAGGATTACAGGGACGAACGACTGAGGATAGAGGATGAGTGTGAAAATAAGTGAGTGTGAATGGAGAATACTTAAATTTAAATCAGAAAGTACAGCTAGCTGCACACGATGCTAAATGTTAACGTGTAAAAACGAGAGTTGAATATGGCAGAGAGAGAGCAAAGAAATATAATAAACGCCATCGAAAGGTAGACCTTGACAACTCCCAAGCGCCTGATTACAACACAGCTCGGTGCCAAGATGTGACCTACGTGCGAGGGTAGCACCGGCTAACTCGCAACGTTCTTTTAGTAATGTACCTATTTTAGGAGCAATTTGTTAAAATGGTACAATCAGAAATTACACAATATTAATTTCTAATTTCTAAAGAAACTTTAAAATAGTGCATATGCACAGTTAAAGTTTCCATTATTAGAAATTGGTATAACGCTAAGTAGTTGAATATAAATGTTAAAGAAATAATAATATGTACCTAAGGCGAATGGTCAGTCAATTCAAACCTAAAAAGGTTTTCTGACACGATGACGCCATAATTGTAAATTGTACTGCTATAGGATGAAGAAGAGGCATGCTCTGCTGCTGTGGAGTTGGTTGTATAAAGAATGTACAATGAATATGTTGATAACTCGTCATGATCATGATGAAGTGATTGTGATTTCTTCGAACAATTTTGGCACCTATTGAGGATTTTTCATTAATTTTAGTCCTTATATAAACACGAACTTCATTCATATCACTGCAAGGATACGGATTTTTCTTTAACTGAAGAGAACTGGGGAAAACTTTAGTATGATTTCTTAGCCTACCCTTACTGAGAGGTTGCTCGTTAACTGGCAACGTCGATGACGCCCACGTATTAATACAAGCTAATTCCAGATTAAGAATAGAAAAACTAGCCAGTACTTGCCTTGGCCTGATTTCAGACTGGGTCTATCGTAACCGTCACGATTTCGCACCCCACAAAACATATCAGCTCCTACTCAAGGGAAATTTGGAGGTTCCATCGCGATTACTCTTCAATGGATTATCAGTAACAAATAAAAACTCGGTTTGTTACTTGGGATTACTGTTAGTTAAAGGTTTTAATTACATTGAATACATGAAGCAGGTTGGAGAAAAAACCAAAAAGAACTTTTATGCGTTAACTTGAATTTCCACCTCGACGTGAGGCTTAACTTTTAAAACATTAAATATGTTGTTTACACAGCCACATATTTAGGATGTATTACGTACGGTTCACTTGCATGGGCTATTTGGGCTGCCATAGGTGCTGCGCGTCGTAAGTTACTGCAAAGACAGCGTCTCGCTTTAATATTTTTATGTAAATCGTTTAAAACTGTGAGCACCGAAGCATTACCAGTGCTGTTACCAGTTGATTTAGAAATACAACGCCGCGCTTCAATCTACTATACCTCTAAAAACATGCACCCTGACTTCCTAAAATACCGCGATGATGACAAAATTTGTTCAAACCAATTGACGAGGCTTGAAACTTTGCTTTGTCTGAATGCCAAGAAAGATGGGAAACTTCTACAATGGACGCCACTTGTATCTGTTATTTCAATCAGTGCGACACAGATTAAATAAAGAGCGGTTAGAAGCCAATCATTCCTCATCCATCATCATTCGCAATTTTTAACTGGGCATGGAAACTTTAGGGCTGAGCTCTTTTCGTTCAGACTTTATGTGAGTATTCTACGACAAATTATGAATTCGAGCAAACAGCACATCATGTTCTCTGGGAGTGCTATTTCTGGCGTCGGGAGCGGGACGATATGTTAATTTCCTTACATGTTATATCCGAGGTAGTATACTACTCTGATTTGGTGGCAACAAGGGAGAATTACCAGACGTTTAGGCGGGTCAGCAATCTATATTATTGGAATGTGTTAGGTAACAACTCACAATTTAGGTCCCAATAGTGTAGATATCTGATAAACCGTGGTGCACGGCAGTTGAGCTTCACTTTACTAGTCATCTCTTAGAGGTTTTTTAATGCCTTATTTGTCATATATCTCACTTTGCCAAGAGGGGAAATAATTACTTCCTACTCCTACAAATTTCTTCTGATTAATTTTATTGTGAGTTCCAAGTATTGAATTTCACTGTTCATTGCCTTTTTAGTGGTCGCCGTCGTATTAATTCTGGCTACACAGGAGACACAGTGGTGGGAATGAGTGGTGGGTCTGCCCCGTAACTGGAGGGAGCTCCGCCAGGCTGCTCAAGTGATTGGCGGATGCTGATGGTGTTTTCAAGCCGCTCGCTGAATAATCGAAGAACGACTAAGCACTTTTTACATATATCTACCCATCTAACGGCTGCGATCGACGTTGCTTAACTTGCTTTGCTCGATTAGAATTACAACGACACCATTTACCTTCTCGACAGTTCAGATTACATATTTATACGACAATATTATTGTGACCGTTAACATGGTGTCCTATTTCATCACCATTTAATGACTCCAATAATAATCTTTTTACATGTTCCTGGAACAAAAGGCACAACAGTGTGTAATTACATATTTTATTACGTGGTGAAATGTTAATAGTATGTTGTTAAACAATTGTTAAATCTTGTTCTACTCTTTTCGAGAGCTGAATGGCACTGCTGTGCGTATCAATCTAATCCAAAGAGCAACTTTAGGTATGTTAACTATGACCTGTCTACGGATGGGTTTATTTAGCTACAGCTATTTTCTGAATCCGTAAAGATTTCAATGCCATCTCAGTCGGTGAAAGCCAAGTCATTGACTTATTTTTTTAAAACATGGGGAGATTTACAAGCATATGCTCTATACCGTAGCCTGCTGTATTATATTGACTACTATACTGTAGCCTAAAAACGCTTGTAATACATTAATAATCACTTGTAAGGAGCTGTGCTCCTCACTCACCTCAGAAGCTGACCTCAATCACATGCAGGAACACAACAAACGCTCCTGGGAGTTGTTATTTGTCTGTAGTTTTCTGTGAGGTACTCCTCAGTTGAGCATTACCTCTCTTAAAAAACTTAAGACAAACAGACATGTTTATGTACACAAATTTGTGTGGGAATCGAATCTACGAGCGTTGGTGTCGTTGTAGCGGTACTTACCACTACGCCATCGAGCTCGTTGTTACCTTTGGGTGGATTGACAGTTTCATATTGGAATGTGTAATGGAATACGGTAATTCAAAATCTATTTTTTAAATATTTTTGTACAACGTCGGGAGGCGTACAAGAATACGGCTTCACCTAATGGTAATAAAATAGTTCAAGGGTTCAGCTTGCAATACAAGAAGTATCACTCGCACGTTGCCGAGTCCGCTTCTCAACAGTTTAATAACAAGCTCATGCCGTCACTCATTCGCGGGAATGCAACAACCCTAAAGGGAGTTGTTATTAAGCTTGTGGCCTACTTCTCTTTGCTAACTGTTTTGCTATGAAAAATAGCCTGGACTGAACTTACCGGCTTAATTATCCGAATAACAGAGGAATTCGAGATAACTAAACCCATCCATGGACAGGCTGAGGCCAACGTTATTTAACTTGTGTGCTCCAGTAAACTGACGTATCGGAGCGATCGAGTTCCTCAATCGTACTTAAATCGTTTATTGTTTTCAATTAAGTAACATTTCAGGGTCTCGCTGGGAATAAGAAAGAGGAAAGAGAAATCTTATTTATTTTGTTTGCTGTACGTATAATTAGCAAAAACGTAATTGGATTTAATACGCAATTTATTGCTATACGACCCGTGTATGACAGTCGTTGGCAAAGGGAAGGCTTAGTCCGTAATGGAGTCGGTGAGTATTTGCAACATATTTATTATTTTAATAGCAAATTCAATTAAGTACTTTGGGGATACACGCAAAGCTACGACCGACAACTGTAGCTTGCCACCAGTTTGTTCAAGTGAATTGGTATACGCTGTATCGTTAGTAGATGTCTGTATCTAACGTATGTAACGCGGCGTGCATATGCGACACACGTGGAAGATCATGACTTGATCAGACCGTCAATACTACTTTCGCCACGGTCGCTTGGCTGGTGATCTTTTAGTATATGTTACATATGATTGAACTTTGGAAATTGACAACTAAAGTGGGTCATTGGCTGTCAGCCTAGATATACCGTGGTCTTCTATCAAAATTGTCATCATACCGCTGTTCCGATAAAATGGACACTAATAATGGCGTCCTACGTGGCTCTGTGTAGTCACGTACTGTTTCTATTGTATATTAATGACAAGTTATATATTATTATGCGGACGTTACCTCTGGGAATGTCTCAGTTTGTGTGCGAAAAATTCCACTTCTTTTCAACAGTTTTGAACGTTCCCTTCCTATCTTGGTGTTGAGATCGCCAGCGAAATTTAGCTTCGTAGTCATCTTGAGGAGTACGTCTAAGAAACGGTACTACATTAAATCACTTATTGTTGTATTGTAATTAACGGTGGTACGGTTAATTACAATACAACAATAAGTGATTTAATGTAATAATAGCTTATACTAAAATATTAAATACTTTTTCTTGTATGGTCTTTTATAACACTTAAGAGATAAAAAGGCAAGCTTGACGTGAAGCAGTTATCGCAACAGTTGGAGGCTTGCAACACCTGAGGCATCACTCTACCTACGACCTATATAATTCTCCTGGGTGTTAGTAAATTTTACAGTTTACTAACACCCAGGTCGATAAATATAGGCGTATTGCCCATATGCTAGATAGAAGGACGTTTATGGAGTGAACAAATTCAATTAAATTTTATACCACTGGGGTGGCAAACAAGCGTAGGGCCTGTCTGATGGTAAGCAGTTACGTTCTGCCAAGACTCTAATAAATGTATTGCCCCAATTAAGCTGAAATCTGTACCCTATAAAGAAATCAGCTCAATTGCTTCAGCGTTTCGGGAGAAAATTGAGTGCAAGCTTTTGTTTACAACCATAGCAACAAAATTAGATTTTATACTTTTGGGGCAACTAAAATATGGTATGCGTAATAAATATGCACTATTAAAATTTTTGTTGTCACTTTCATTACATGTTGATGGCAATTTAACTCGGACTCAAATATTTTAATGTTTACTAAATTAATGTTACCTTATTTATTTTTAATGTTACTCAATACTATTTTTTAATAAGTAGACTACTATAATTCATATGTTTTAATGTAATGGAGTCTATTTATCACAGTTATTAATATAATCATAGCGATCAGATTAACAAGATACGATACGGAGTGTAAACATATTCCTGTTTGGGTGATGACATTCCCACTAATAATAATAAATTTGATCTCCACAGACGTTTCTGTCCTACGTCCATTAGGCCGAAAGTTGTTCCGTTAAGTCAGTTATGATAATTACGTGCATCTCCTTAATAAATATGAGTGCGGCCACAGTTCTTTGGCTCTTATGAAAATGAATCTTTGACCCGTGCTCTCGGTTCATGAATATTTAATATTTACAAATTATTAATCCAAGTTGTCCGGCGTCGCTCCACAACGCATTCCTACATGATAGGGTCGGTCGCTGGTCCCTGGTCGCATGCCCGTACACTCGCGCCGATATCGCTGCCGTCACATGCTTTGAAGGCTTTATGAAGATTAGAAAATAGAGTGCCCTCCCTGATACATTTACGGCAACGTGATACTTTGTCACACTGGTTTATTTTATACTAGTAAAGTAAAACCACGGTGTTTTATACTACTCTGAATTTTATTAAAGACACATTATCAGGTCACTCCACAAAATCGAGTGATTCAACTACAATCGTTTGTTTCCTTTCCATGTGGAAATGAAGCATCATGTTGGTGGGCCGAGCGGTTCGTCCTTGAATTTTACGAGAATTATTTTCCTTAGGCTTATTTCTATTTGAATATAATTTAAAAAAAAAATCAATTTAAAACGAGACAAATATTAATAACTTTTTACCTCGAGTAATACATTTTATTGACACTCGTCCTTTTCTTTATTACATAAAGCTTTTCGTATGTTACGTAACGTACGTATATTTATTTTATTACTTTGTACAACAATGTATGTTTTCTTTTGTAATTT
Source organism: Pyralis farinalis (assembly GCA_947507595.1). Taxonomy (NCBI): domain Eukaryota; kingdom Metazoa; phylum Arthropoda; class Insecta; order Lepidoptera; family Pyralidae; genus Pyralis; species Pyralis farinalis. The sequence continues at coordinate 16,921,130 of OX382273.1, forward strand.
CTTTTATCATCACTGCCCGAAGAGATAAATAGCTTCGTTATGGCGCGAAAAGCTTTTATATTAGGCTCCGAATACGCTCGAGTATTTATCGATGCGGTAAGCTCACAGTTCCTTCATTAGCATCACGTTAAGAATATTTCTATAATGAACTCAGTCACGCGTACATAAAATTTAAATATATAAGTAGCTACTGTATTAAAATATTGATAACGCCATATTTTGTGATGTCGTTAATTGCTACTAATAATTCAATCCTATGCGTTTCAGATAAGGTAAGTCGTTCGGCAGAGCTTTGAAAGGGAGTGAGTTAATTGCTGCTTTTTGAGAAGAGAAAATATCGTAAGGTTGGTTGTTAAGACACGTGCCGTAATAATTAATTGCTTTACTACCTACCTAATGGCCTGCAAATGTATTCGCGTGTACGGTTATTAATATCTGTGTATGGTCCTCTGGTGTTATTATCAATTAGTATCATTTGGCTAGCTACTTCATTGGTATGTATCCCAGTATTCTTGGAGGGTTCTCAAAAAACATTTTGAATTGAACAATGTAACAATTTTAGTAAAAGTTAAACTTTCCAAGGCAACATCACCAGCAAAACAAAATCAATTCTCTAAAAAGTCTAAAGTTTATCCTGATTATGATCGATTTTTCTTTGGCCTCCGTTCATAAATAGAATCGGAATCTGGTCGTAAACAGATTGCTTGTACTAAATAAGCACAGATACATAAATATATCAGGTAATTTTAAACCGATAGCGTCAATTCAAACAGTCTCGTGCTAAGGGCAGATTCAGGATAATCGCCTTGTCTTGTCTTCTGCTATAGTAACGGTTATAAAAGTAGCATTCAGTTTAAAAGTACGTAGGTACTTATGCGCTATACTTGATCCGCTTATATCAGTTTATAATACAGTAACATAAAACAGATTCACCGTCGGGTCCCGTTAGAAGAGGTAGACTCAAAAATTGCTGGCTTGATGTCGGGAGGGATGACATGCGTGCCAATGGTCTCACTATAAGGGATGCCGAAGACCGCGCGAAATGGAGGAGTAAAAGCCGGCAAGCGGAACCTGGGCTCCGAAGCGAAAGCGTAGGACGCGACCGGGATTAACGCTCGGATGATGATGATGATGAACATAACAGAAATTATTATAATAAGAAATGTGTGTTTAAAAATAAGTCATACGAATACATTGTAGTCATATTAAATTATCTGCACTAACAAATACTATTTCAACTACATTCATACAAATTGATAGTAGCGAAATAATAAAAACTTAAGGTGTTTAGTTCCATTAATAGTAGTTTTTTTCTTAGGTGTTGTGCCTCCGAGAAGATCTGGCAGTATCAAATTCTCTTCACTAATGGAACTGTCGCCAACATTGCCAGTTATTCCTACAATAAAAATTCAGATCAAATAATTTGTGAAAAATTGGTCGGCATGAGTAATGTATCGCCGGTCACGTTAAAATCTTTTCACACCTTATTTGAAGAACCCTTTTTGATCCAAGTTCAAGAAGTTACCAATAGATGTGTTAAATTTAGCTCAAGGATAATACTAATTTGTCTAATTTTTGGTAAAGATTTTTATCTAGGAAATAACGCCAAAGCATCATATGTTTGACATCGGATTATAGACGTAAACACTCGTTAGTTGCGGTATTATAAGGATATCAACGGGCTTACATTGTAGATAATAATTTGGCTTATTCCTTAATAGACGTGTAAAGAATAAGCTCAGTCGCATTATGTTCAAGTTCTTTGTGTCGACTGACTGGTAGTGGTCGGTGCGTCAGTGGTCGCGAGCCTTTGATTTGGGCAGGGGCCGCGCGCTGCGTCGCATCATGCTATCTCTTCACTGACGGCCCGATTGTTCCACCGACTTAACATATCAATTATGTCGAACACAAAGGCAGATAAAAACTTGAGCGACGTGAATAAAATAATTAACTGATTGGTGTTTGTATAATTTATCAAGCGGTCGTTGTGAGCGCATGCCCACTTAGTACTGCGTTATCAGATATCCCGTACCACGTATCTCGTAATATGGAAGCCACAATGGAGCTGTAAATGCACTTCGCTATTGTATGTTGCCTTTGGACCATTTATCTGGTCACGCTGATACGTTGAGGGCATTATGATGGTCGCTGGATAAAGATAAAGCTGGCATGGCGGTAGTGGTTAACATTTGCCGTCAAAATGTCTGTTTGTTTGTTATCTCACTATTGGTAAATGAAATCACAAAATATTTTAGTGCTGGCCACGTGATGGGTGTCATGTCATGTACATTTTGCATGATGGTAAGCAGTTATACCGTCCACTGTAATACTAATGTTCAATCAAGTATAGTTATACTTACTTGAACAACAATAATGAGTATTGTCTGTGAACAGTGTGATTCCGATAATAAAATGTAAAAGGCCATGTAATACCAATAAATTACAAGTGATGCGTATAGAGAGACTATTATTATTCATATTTTATGGGATTCGAAAGTTGTACTTTTGTGGTTGAATTATAATAATTATTTAATGCGTCCCCTGGATACTTAGGAACTGTGCGCCAATCGGGGGAACGGTCAACATCGTTATTAATAAAACACACAATCTGACCGTGGCTCTGTACTATGGACACAGTCTAAATATATCCGGTGCTACGGCTAAAGGACGTGTGATATTGGGCAATTCTTGAAATTAAAATTTAAGCATCATGTAATCAGTGGCGGGATTTTTATCTAGTTATTTTTATACCACTAAGGAGGTAAAAAGGAAAGCCTTGTGTTGTGTAATTATAAACATCATAGTTTCTAACGTTAAGGTCATGAGGTCATGAGGCATGTGAAGATTACCCTACATCATTCAATGCACCACTACTGGAACTCGAGGACCTCGGTGGTCCAATGGTTAGCAACGGTTACATTACCACCAAGACTTATGGGTTCGATTCTCACACTGGACTAGTATGTGTGCACGAATGTGACTGTTTGGCTTGGTATTTTGAAGAGAGGTAGGGCGTTTACGAGTAGTAACGCAAATCATGGCATTTGAATTAGATTAGATTGGGATGGGAATATATGGATCTTCAAATGACTACGTTCGTATAATGATGATATAATACAGGTTACTGTTACCTTATAGCATTATAATATTGACCACACTGAAGAAAGATATAAACGTATAATGGCTACTTCGCAACATGCAAAAAATCTTATACATTATATACCAACGGCGTAATCTTTCAGTTGCATTTATTAGGTTTAGAACATCAGGTCCTACAAAGCGTGGTTTCGTAGAGTTCATTTTCAGTGTTTCCGAGAGCAGGCCGTCAGGTATGTTGCGTTTGTGTTGTAGACTGTGGCGCGGCGTCCCCGCGGCGATGCAGCGGTACTAACGCCATCATTTATGTCCACTGACGGAAATTAAAGAGAAAGGAATAAAAATGTCCCGGCTAATGACGGCCGTGGACCTCTGGCGGCGAATGTGTAATAATTCGCCTCGGGGACACCGAAAGCGGCTGGCTCCGACTAAATAATTTTAATTATATGTTATTGATAAATATTCTCTCCCGGAGCGCTTGGATCTGTCGATAACGCCGCGCAATTAGGCGGTGAACTTTGACTTTACGATTTGCTGTGGGAACGGCGAAATTGGAGCCTCGAGGTGTAGGCTAATCTTCCTTCTGGAATAATTATGTTTTTCATGTGTGATTACAATTTACCTGCAAGACGAAAGATGACAGATTTATCTAACACTCACTCTGCTTGTTACATAAATCTGTCTTCATTTCAGAGTAAGTGTTTTATGAAAATACCATTGGTTATTTCAATTTTTATCCCAATAAATTAAAAGAGCAATATGAGTTGTTCGATATGATGTCAACAGCTTCTTTCTACGTACATATTGGAACCGTACCTAATGGTTGCGTACGGTTTCATAGAATTGATCATAATTTGTGGAATGAGCTCCCAGTCGAGGTTTTTCCTAGGGCCTATAGTACGCGGATCTTCACGAACAGGGAAGTGAGTTTTCAAGATCAGAATCTCAACTAGTTTTGCAAATATCCATAAGCATATTTTGCCACCATACTGATTTAAAAAATAATTTAAGTTGTTATCCATGTTGCGGTATCTAGTTATAAGTTGATAATAAATGATAATAATGTCGGTAACGCATGAGTGATACCCCCTGATGTTGCAAATAAATGACCATAGGCTACGGTGACTGTTTACTATCAGGCAGGCTGTATGCTTGATTGTCACCTTAGTGGTATAAATATAGTACCTTGACAGTTGCTCATGATTATTTTTTAAATCGCGTTTTATTTTCAAGAAATACGCCTAGATAAACTAGCTGCAGCCCGTGACTTCATTTGCGCGTATCCCAATATCGTATGGGAACCGCTTTTAATTACTTATTATTTCTTTTTTTCTCGGCTTCTAAGAGTCGTATCGTGATTGTAAATAGCCTATAATGTTACTCAAGAATTGGGCTATGTAATGCAAAAAAAACAGAACTAATGTAAGGATTACTGTTGATGATGAAGTGTTGGAACAAGTGGATGAGATTGTATATCTTGGATACACTTTCAGCGGGGATATAAGGTACACCGCAGATGTGGAAAGACGAGTGAGTGCTGGGAATAGTGTGCTGGGAAATAACTTCTTGGCAGTAAAAACCTGACCTGGTTCGGACATGTAGAAAGAATGCAGGATGAAAGAATGACAAAGCAGATATACAATGCAAAAGTGGAAGGATGTAGGAGCCGAGGAAGGCTGTGACTTACCTACCATGATCAAATTGGTCGTGTTCTATCAGAAGGAAATGTCAGAAGCCCTAGAAACTGGCAAGCGTGCATGAAAAGAGTAATTAATGTTAAAGAAGCGAGTGCGGTATGTAAGGATCGAGTCACGTGGCGCTCGTTTCTCTCTGCCTACTCCGCAAGGGATTTGGCGTGAAGTTATAGATATATAGATAGACCCTTATCTAATTCAAACCAATAGAGCCGTTTCTGAGATACACAAAATATATTTATGCATATACAAGCATTACACGTTTAAAGAAATAGGATGAGAGATAAAAACGTCGCCTCTGTATACGTAATAATCGTAATTATCCAAAACTGAACTACATTTAGTCAAAAAATTAAATCCTTGATGGGACGGTGCGCAGTGACTGGCGATTAAAAGGTCAATGCACTCAGGCATATCAGGTGTACATGGTGGACTCAGAGATCTAAAGACTACGATATATAGAGGCGAGTCACCTCCAGTACCGCTGGCTATAACTCGCGCGTCGGGTGGCCGTGCCAGTGCGATGAAAAGCATTTTGTCGTCAGCTGCCGCTATGAATATTTACGAGTCCTGCCCAGGAACACGCCCCGTCCGGGCCCGCCGCAGACGCTGAATCCCAAATTATACACCCAGGTTATACAAAACAGCCATTCACACGCAGATTCAATTTAAAAGCGTAAATCATGACTATTGAAAAAGGGAATCACTATTGTGTTTAGTTCTACCTTTCTTCCAAGTCCTTGTCCGGATAGACAGAGAGAACCGAGCGCCACATTGCTCAGTCATATCTTACCAAACTCGCTTCCCGGTTGTAGCACTTTTATGCACGCTTGCTGATTTCACTTTCGGATATATTTTTTTATACAACCTCGAGAGGCATAAAGCCAACCTTATGTAAAGTGGATACCGTATACTATACTACCGTATACTAATACCTGAACTATCACACGCGCGATGTCACCCTGCTGCAAACATAGCTTGCCTACCGATAACCTCACTCACTCGCAGGAATACAACGACCTTCCTGAGAGTTGTATTAGGCTGAGATTTTCTTTTGGTGATGGTAAGTGGTAAATTCTGAAATTGAGGAATCACAGTAAATGAAGGTTTCTTAGCGGTGAACGTGCAAACTTGTGTTTTTATGGAGTTGAAATGGACCAAGTTCAGTCGTCCCCAGTTAGATACTTTTCTCAAGGTACCTATAATGTCAGACACAAGTTTATCGCGGCTTTCCTTCATAAGGGTAGGGGGGTTGTTAGCTCGGCCTGTATAATAAGTATGTCCGGTGCTGTCGTCCGCATAATAATGAATGCCATCAATATTGTCGGACAAATTACACAGCGCCACCTAGCCCCAAAGTAAGCGAAGCTTGTGTTATGGGTACTAGACAACTGATAAACATACGTAAATACATTTTTTTTTTTGTAAATACATACTCATTATACATAGAAATACCCAGACCAATACAAACAGACATGTTCATGCACACAAATGTTTGTACTGTGTGGGAATCGAACCCACAAGCGTTGGTGTCAAAGTAGCGTAACAGCGCGTTTCACCACTGCGCCACCGAGCTCGTCATAATCAATTGATAACATATCATTGACATGCATCAGAATCAGCGTCGGAGACAATACCAAACCCTGTGGAACGTAAGCATTAATATCCACACTAATGAAGCAGCCACCGAACGGCCCTCGGGTAGCCCTCCTCGGGTAGCCGGTAGATGGTAACTTCAATAGAAGACCCCGATGTCCGATACGATCGCCTCACCTTGATTCTCAATCGCCGAAGCTCAGCGGTATGTAAGAATATCGCAAGTCAAGCGATCGTGTCGGTCGCTTATCAAGTCATAATCCTCTAGGTATGCTAAGATTCGTGTGTTTGTCACATCCTCCATCACCTTGGAGAGAGGAGAGATTATAGCAATAGGCCTGTAATTCAATGGATCTGATTTATCGCTCTTATTGGGCGTCAGGTGCACATTGCCGGTTTTCCATGAAGACAGGACTTGCCCAGTGGGTAGGAAAGTACGGAAAGGTGCATTAGTACAGAACTTACCTCAGGCGCATACAGCTTCAGCATCACTGTCAGTATACTATCTGGCCCACTGGACATATGAATGTGAGACTTATGAATGAGTGAGAAAAATGTCACAAATCATTTCGCCGGGTAATTACATTTCTGGCTTTGAGCTACCGCACCACGGGATAGTAAGGTGCATAGCTCCGTCATTCATATTCCAGTTAGAGGCAAAGATTTTACCGCGTAAATTTGCTTTCTCTTTAGCGCTATAGGCCAAACTGGTAGCCAGGTTTAATAATGGGGACGGTTAACAGAAATTTCCCTCGGCAGTTTTGGCGAGCAAACAGAAGGCTCGCAAGCCGCTTGCCAACTCTGCCGACGTTATCGAATTTTGCTCTAGCAATAACCCTTTTACTGGATCTCGAGGCAGCATTCAGTTTCAGAATGGAGACACAAGGGTTCCCATTAGCACGAGCCGTGGTCCAAGCCTCGTAAGCAGCGTGCTTGCGAAGATTGGCTTCTCTACAATGCCGATTGAATTACGGTTGCTCCCGCAACAGCCACTAGGCGATTTAGAATGCACAGGACAAAGTTTTATGTGCATGAACATGGTAAGGGTATTTTTAAGAGAGGTAGAGTACACCAAATCAGCTCGTCTGGGGAAGTACCGCCATCTCACAGAAAACCGCTACTAAATAACAACTTTCTGGTTGTTGCGTTCCTGCATGTGAGTGAGGTTATCAGTAAGCTCATTAAGAGTTGTTGTGTTAGCAGCAGAGGTGATACTTAATATATTATAAGCACCCTATGCCTCCCGTCGTTGTATAAAAAACATTCCATGCTATTAAATATCGTTACAGCCACTGTGGTAAATATAATTTGTATGTAGTCCACTATACAAAATTTATTGAAAAATTGAAGCCAATATAAATTTTGTCAAATGGTTTTAAATAATTTACATTAATAAACAATTTCTTTATTGATGAAGACCTTCTTTTGTTCTAGAGACGCAATAAGTTCCGGTATGGTACAGAAAATTTCCAAAATCCTTTCTTATAGTCGTAAGTTTTTAGATCCAGATCATATGTCAAGCACTTCTTTCTTAAACACCTCACTTATATATATATTTGTACATTTTGAAATTTTGGTAAAATCACAATATTTAGCAATAGTATATCAAATGCGACTACACCTAACCGTATAAGAACATTAATGTTGTTATAATCGATGAGCCTCTCGGAGTGACTAAATGTCAGGGCCCACCTTCGATCCGATACGAAAGTTCATCACACCGTGTTCATTATGGCATGTAATAACGACGCAGATGACTATATCATTCTCGTGGTACAGTGTCCATTGTCATATACTATTTGGAGTACAAAACTCGGTATATATCGCCTTCTTGCATAACATAACGTGTGTTACATATGTGCGTCACAATATGCACAGATGTATTCATTATTCAGAATTGAAATTGTCATATTCTGTGCACTTACGCAGAGACTATTTAGCGAAAAATTAACTTGCATAAACTTCTGAGTGCGGTCTTCCCTAACACTACAACATGGCGTTCTTGAGAAAAGGTTGATGTTTCTGGTTTTTCAACGGTCCATATGCTTCAGTAACTGCCTAGCATAAGGCTGCCCGTCCTCTTGTTTGTGGTAAAGAAACCTTAAAAGTACACAACCACTATAAGTTGGTACATCTAACGTACTCAACATTAATCGCATACTTGACTGGTTTCAATTAATGAATTAAATTAAGAAAATTTTAAAAACATAATTGCGTTTTTTATTAATAGACAAATTGATCCCATAAAAGACATACATTTAATAATAGATACATCCTTAAACCTAAGAATATTAAATTTGTAATATAGTCCGTTGGGCGCTACAGACAACTACCTTGGATGGCACTATAATGAGATTCATTACTTTGTATATAACAGGTACTTATTGGGGATCCCTAATTACTGATTGCATAGTAAATGTAGCAAAAGAGAAGTAAGGGAGTATGTGTTATCTTAATGTGCTAACTTATCCACAGATCCTTAAGTTAAATAAAATACAATATTTTGTTTACACAACTGCATGGGGTATTCGATTCCAGAGAGTTGTGTTTTTCATGCGTATGAAACATATTCGGCTTCACCTTTATCTGATTTAACTTAGAACTTTATCGTCGGTTATTTTAGTTGTAGGCAAATTTTATCTCTGTACTTTGTTGCATTAGGCCGGTCTACTAGAATGTAGCGGCTATCAAGATAATATTTTGTTTATATCTACAACTACAATAAGGTATGATAGAGTACTACAGTGAGTTAGATATTGGTGAAGCTAAGCTAAGCTATGTTGTGTGTTATTTACAACATGTTCTAAAATTTTGCTGTACAACAATAACTTTCTTTCGGTTTTGTAAATTTAAATTAGATTACGGTAAGGATGCCATGTTATAAAAACCTTTATTACGTAACCCATGGGGAAAAAACAGGCTCATTTTTTAGGGTTCCGTACCCAAAGGGTAAAACGGAACCCTATTACGGAGGCTCCGCTGTCCGTCCGTCCGTCCGTCCGTCCGTCCGTCCGTCCGTCTGTCACCAGGCTGTATCTCATGAACCGTGATAGTTAGAGAGTTGAAATTTTCACAGATGATGTATTTCTTTTGCCGCTATAACAACAAATACTAAAAAATAGAATAAAATAAATATTTAAGGGGGCTCCCATACAACAAACGTGTTTTTTTTGCCGTTTTTGTAGATAATGGTACGGAACCCTTCGTGCGCGAGTCCGACTCGCACTTGGCCGATTTTTTAAAAGTTAATACGTTAATATTCTATAGGTACTTTATCTTCTTTTCTTCTTTTACTACACATTTGTAGACACAAATGACTACAAATTTATAAATATTTCTTTTATTTTTAGCAAGCTACATTGCTGTTGATCATAAAATAAAATAAATTTAAAAATAAAGTTACAAATAAAATTAGAATATCTGTAGTTTAATACGAAAATAAATTCATTTCTTCCTTGCAATTTAAAAAACATACCTTAAATCATTTTTAACACGTCACTGTATAAACAAATTTATCAATATTATTATGGTAAGTTATTATAAAAGTTAGTATAACTAATTAGGGTTATAAAATGGTTCTATATATACTCTAGGGACACTAAACACAGAAAAAATATGCACTGGATTTGAAAACTGAACTGACCTGGCATTATGTTGGATTTTGATTTCTTGTATTGTGAACTGGATTGCTTGACATTTTTCTTCCATGCCATTCCCGTACACAGCGATGGAATACGCTAATTTGCCCTTAATATGTGAAGAGTGCATGCAATTCTAACGCTGCAAACTGATTATATCGTGAGAGATATCCGAATGCCCAACCATATCCAGATTAACGAGTATTCAATTATGTGCATCAAGCGTTTTCTGAAAGTTGTTTACTAAGAGACTGGAGAAATATGTACATAAAAATTGGCGATCCATAAACAGTTCAGTACATTTTATAACTCTGTTTGTGAAACGATATCCTTTTTTCTTGTTTATTATCTATTGACGAGCTTTAATGTTATTAATAAAAATATTTGGAGACAGTAGTAACAAGCAAATGCATATATATTTTCAATAATAGTCAAATTTCGACAATTGGGGCGGATCATTTTATGTTATCGTTGTATTGATGGAATATATTTTAATCACTGACGGAATGGTCATAACCTAATTATTTTTATATATATAATTCTTTCGTACACGTTCATGTCACTGAACTGCTCCCAAATGGTTGGACCGACTTGAATGAAATTTTTATTTTTGTGTGAGTGCTTTCCAGAATGGTTTAGATTTGCAATTGGTTGGTGGCGCGGCAATTTTAGGGTCTTTTAATTTATTTAACATCGCTGATCAACGTCTGTCGTGTTCGATAGTATAGGTATAATACTGTTATATGTCTAATAATCGTAATTTTGTGGAAATATTTCTTTTTATCACCCGTAATAAGATGAATAGCCTCATAAAATTGCCGACATATGCCGTCAGGTATTGAACTATCGAATCACCAATCAACTTGCTACAGTATAACACGTAGCTTAAATGATAAAGTGTTATGGACACGCGCCTTGTATAGCATTGCTAGCTGAGTGTCCAATCAAAACGTTATTTGTCATGCATCCGAGTCATTGTAAAGTGTTTGGCGGTGGCATGCTCAGAATTAAAGCCACATCGGCTTCTGAATGTCGATTTAATTGCCAGATAAGTCGAGCGCTCGCGCAACACTATTGAAAGATAATGGCTTAAGATGTTATGTAGTTTATTTGAGATTTAAGATTACACAGCATACATTGAATATAGGAATGATCTTCCTTTGGCTAGGAAAACTTGCCTACCTCTTATGGGATTATATGGTTCGTAACAGCTAATCCTATAAAAGGTAAGTTTTTATTGACTATATAAGGTTTCACAATATTTGGTATAATCTTCGTAAAACTGAACAGTAAAATCAACAACAGTGAAATAGATAAGTACACACATTATACATACTTATCCATAGTATTTTACAGTACTGCGTTCAACGTAGGGACTGTTCTAATATTCATAAGTTAATATAGATCGATTTTTTATTCATATTAGTTTCTTTTTGCGACCAAATATACTAATATATACGATTTTATCTGTATCTGAACCATATAATTATATTTTAAATTATAATATAAATAATATCAGGATAGCCGAGTGCTCCAGAGAATCGATCAGGGTCTTCGTCTCCGGCGTGTCCTCATCAGTCCAAGTGAAAACAGAGGAAGACCCGCAGGATTCGAAGCACTTGCTTGTCTTCATTGGTCGATCAGAAAGGAGTCGGTAAAGCAATATGCTCCAGGAATTGAAGTGTTAAGGGGCATAACGGCACGAGTAACTTCGGAGAAATCGCAGCACTCCTCTCGACACCCCCGAGTCACATTCGCCGGTGTTGTCCCCGGCCGACTTTCTTTGGCGTTTCGGGGATTGATCCAGTCAATGGCGAGCCACCACCACTGCTGGACATAGCAATCATATTTGGCAGGCGTTAGTTCATATTCTGTAATAGCCCAGTACCAATAATCCCTCCAGATCGCATTAAAATAGGCTAATTTCCCATACATTTGTTCCTGAACCGCCGAGACCTGCTCATGGGTATGCTCTTTCATTGATGTCCTCCGAAATGGGTCATTTGCCCGTCTTTGATTGTTACTTAATGTTTAAAAAAAGTCCTATATACACACTAAGCAATAAACTATTGTGCATTGAACACCAGTGAAATGCCCATTAGACTACACTCATAAAGATAACTATTTTAAGATAAAATTTAATAAAATAATAGCATCTCAAAATTTATCTGCACCTATATAGAAGCATAGCAGACAATCGGACAACTCAACCAGCGTTATCTTTGCATATCTTACACGGCTGTTGTTCCAATAAGCAATAATCCACACCAGTGATAAATTTAAACGGTTATCCAGCAGAGCTCGTGGGCGCTTAAACAGTACGAGAGACCATAAACCGACAGGTATGCTAATGTCGCAGACGGACTGTACTGCTCGCATTATTTTGTTGAACTGATTATATGACAATGAGCTGCCTGAAAGGTGCCAGACAAAGACTTGCGAAATGAATCCAGTTCAGTTATTAATTGGAATAGCAGCGAGATTTCTATTCGTCTCGAACTAAAATCTTCGTTAGGGACATCAACGATTTTAAATAGAGGACAATATTATGGATTTGTGTCACCGACCTACTAATGTTAACAGCTATAGCAGTAAGTATGAGATTTCACTCCTCTCGGTAGACCTCACGATTCACATTTTTTTCATGAGCTGTTCTACATTTAAATATGGATCGTCTTTACTAAAAATAGCATAGTCAATATCAAAAAAAATATAACCGAAAATGCAGTAGTATTAAAAATATATTCGTACAGCTATAGCTATCAGTTGTAATTGTATGATCAGCCCGGTGACGGAGATGTTAATTTAACACCAAGGCTCGTGGGTTCGATTTCTACACAGGATAAACATTTGTGCTTGAACATGTCTGTTTGTCTTGGTCAGGATGTATTAAGAGAAATAGGCAGCCCGTTTAAGAAAATAGTTCCAGCTTACATAAAATCGCAACCAATTAACAGCTGGAGTCTTTTGTGTTCCTCGGAGCGAGTAAGGTTATCAGTAAGCTCCTAAGGTGTTACAAACGTCCATAGGCTACGGTATCTACTTTATATCAGGTAGGCCGCCTGCCTGGTTGCCTGCCTCTTGATGGTATATAAGAAAACAAACTACTTTTTCCTATGTGTATGATACCTTGAATAAAATTATTAGACAAAAATACATATCAAGTAAATCAACCAAGTCGTTTGATTTGCGACAAATCAATATTGAGTCCCACCAGCAATATCATTGGATTACGCGACATAACGTAAAATAACGGAGGCATTTTTCGTCACGGATCGGCTGATATTTCAACAGGCCAGTAAATCCTCAGGCGGACAGACGGACGGATAAATCACAGAGTGGGCGGTGACTCGCAGCACTGCTCCCGCTAAATAACTGCTACCGTTTACCTGCGCTGATCATCTGATACTTGATTTAATGTTACACTGAACAAACGCGCTGTGAAAGCTAACTTTACATTGAAAGTAAACTCACTTTATTTTTTTACAGCGACGTAACAAGTAAAGCTATGTAATACGTTTTAAAGTAATGTTTCTTGGCTTGGCGCATATATGCGCCCATATATATATGGGCTCACACAAAAAGTACTGAACACATAATTTTCGCCTTCGGGCTCCTGTCTCCCCTGACGGCCCTCCTCTGGGAGACATCAGGACTTCTACAGTATCGGCGTTTCCCCAGGGCTGGGGAGATATCCGAACTTACTATAAAAATTATATTTTGAGTACTCTTATATCCCCTAGTCAAGCTAACATTAAAACCATACATAAACCTACTACGTACATATATATTATTATAATATATAGGATTATTATAATATATATATATACTATTATTAAAATACTTCTTGTGTTTAGTATACTGGAACCCTTAAAGTATACAGCTTTGGGGAGACGTTAGTACTGTAGAAGTCCTGATGTCTCCCCGACGGGGGCCCTCAGGGGAGACAGGAGTTCGAAGGCAATTTTTCAACTGGAAATCTTTATCCGGGATCCAAAACGATGGTATGTTATATATAATATTTATTTAATATAATAAATTATTTATAATATTTATTTTTAGAGAGTATAGATGGCATACAACAATGCGGTAATTGACTATTGCATAAGTAATTAAAATTGCATATAAACACGATAATACGTAATAATTACTTGTAAATCAATACCACGTAACTATAATTACTAATTAATTACTATAAAAAAGTACATAATAAAACAAAAAACAAATTGCTGTATTTAATTACTGACAAGACAGACTAAAAATTAAAAAAAAAAGGTGTTTGTCAGAATGATCCGTCAAATGGTCCAGTTGTCATCTGTCAGAGAGTTATTGTCTAAAACTAAGTTATAAACTTGTAATTTCAGTTACTATACCAGCGAACTTCTTTTTAAGTTCGCTGTACTATACAGATAGATATAAAATATTAAATAATGAGTCATGCAGTAACGATTTACATAAACCTATCTTAAAAAATGCATAAATGACAATTATCTTCACCAGTACTCCAAGGATCCAAGTTATTTATTTCGATAGTGTTAGTAGATATTGTGGCATAGTATACAGGAAAACTGTAGGGTTTCTCGATAATATATTGATTGGTATTTAACTTGCATATCACTAGCAGGTGCCCGCGACTCCTTTCGTGTGGAGCGATTGTTCATTTGTTTGGTTTGAACTTAAATGTTGACTCGTGATGTAATTTTTCGCTGAGCATATGAAACTTTCATCAAAATTCGTTCAGTACTTTTTGCGTGTATAAAGGTCAGACAGACAAACAAAATGTTCGTCACAATCACGTAACACTCGGTTCGTTTTACCACCCACAAGGAACTTGGCGTAACAAAAGTACACAATATTTTCAAAAGTGACACATCACTCTTGTATAACCTAAAAATTATGAGAGGAAAAGTTGTAATACTATTAAATAATAGTTTTCCCGCGATAAGCCAGTAAGCAATAATTTAATAATAAATCTGTAAAGATTCGTTTGCTTTTCCGGTAAGATTCCGGTAAAAAAACACCCACCTACTACGACCAAATTGGTCGTGTTTTATCAGAAGGTTATGTCAGGAGCCCTAGGAACTGGTGAGCGTGCATGAAGTGAAGAGCTATTAATGTTAAAGAAGCGACTGAGTTGTATAAGTACTGCGTCTTATGGCGCTCGGCTCTATCTGCCTACCCCGCAAGGGACCGGGCGTGAAGATATACATATATTTCGGTAAAAGTATACTTTAATCAACCGAGATTTGTTATTTTATTATTATTATTAGAAGTTTGTAATGCATTACATACGTAGATCGTTATTGCTCATAATTTGAAGGCATAGCCTCCAGAACTAGTAGGCAATCTCCGCATAGGGCGTTAAAAGTAGATATTTAATTATAATTAGGTAATCCTTTATTACCTTGCACATAATTTGCTGAGTAAAATTTTGCTTGTTAGATTTACGATCCATTAAGCAGTTTTAGTGTTTTCCTTGGTTTATTTAAATAACATTTAAATATTTTATACGATGTTAAAACTGAAATTGATCTATTAATACTCCTCTTCTTACTAGTAATAATAGTTGTGAAATATTGATACTTCGAACTCAACATTAAGATGACAGTTAAGTTAATATTTAGAAATTATTTAGGTTCTATATTTAGGTTTTATCCCACTAGATTGACTGTTCAAACCAATCGAAGTGTTCCACTTAACTTAGTATTATACCTACACTATAATTGGTACAGATTCATATCGATGTTTCTAATAAAATCATTTTTTTATAGAGAAAGACAAACGAGTTGCTTGAGTAAGGGCCAACGGGCATCAAAGAGTCGAAGGTCATTGTCACCAGCCGATGCAGTACCCGATAGACCCACCGTACCCCTGGCCGTACCTCTGGTGGTAAGGTGGATCTTCTAAAGTTAAACTATACCACTGTATGAAGTGACCGCAGTACTGTGCTGATACTAGGCGGACAAACAGTTATCTCTAGTATGTTAATGATTGAATCATTATTTATAGTTAGGTACTTAGAAATGTATAAATCTAATAAGTATCACGATTTGTGTAAGGATTGAGTCATATAGCGCTCGGTTCTCTCTGCCTACCCCGCAAAGAATTTGGCGTGAAGTTATAGATAGATAGTATCACAAGGAATAACATACGAGTACATAACAGTGTATCTTTATGGTTCTATACGGTACGGTAACGGTAACGGTAAAGCAAAAACTAGGATCACTAGCAAAAAAGAGAAACAAACCCCATCCATCTGTTGCCAGCCTTTTGTGGGAAATATGTAGTCTTTTTTCTTGAAGGCCTCTTATTGCTATTATTATCATATGCGCCATATTGCTATTAGTATCATATGCGCAACAAAATTTGTATCGTAATCTATCGGGAAAAACGTTGTGGTTCTGTTGCTGTCATTAAATATTTTTTAGCTTTTCTGGATATTTTGTGGTTTTATTCATGGTAACGGTAGTGCAAAAGTCGATAAAAATGCAAAGTGATTGAAAATTGTGATCATAGCTCCACTACCAGCTCTTTGGTCACCAGTGACGTCGATAATAACAACAACTTTTACTACAATAGGAAGTTGAAAAAAATAATTCTAGTAACATAGTAGTATAGTTCAATAGTAATTTATGCTTAAATTCCAATGGTATTATGGAATTATGCCCATTTAAAATTAGTTGAGCCGACTGGGCTTCTAATTAATTGTGATGACTGTAAAATTATTTATACTGAAACAGCGCAATAAATTATGATTACGAAGAAGGCAACGAATGCTTAGGATGCAATTATTATCTATTGCTTGTTACTGCAGCATGGTGTGTGCACTAAAGGAAAGTGCTGTGTGTCGGAATGGCGTGCGCGCGCTGTACGCGCGTTCCCTATAAATCAGCGACGCGGCGCACGCCGCCCGCCGATTAATCGCAGCGCAGCTCTACACAAATCAAAATGTAAATGGATATAGTATGTTAAGTGCGCCGTGCCTAGTAATAATGATGTTAGCATTAGGCATATTAATTGGCTGGATAGGCGCTATCTCTCCGCGACGGGCAACTGCGCACGCCATTGCGAACGATTTCGATACCTCACTCGAATATCTCGAGGGATCGTTTAGAGAAATAACACCAATAAAAATATTTTCATTTATCACATTGACGTTTCCGCGTTTCCACACATGGATTTAATTACGAGAGATTAAATACCGCAAATTCCTTTGTTTAAATATACAGCCCATAAAGTTTAATTATGCTTTAAACGACGCCAACAAAGGAAACAAAACTCGAACAACCTAAACGGCTGCTAACATCGAGGCGGTTCAAAAGGCCCGCTTCCTAAATACGGTATTAAGCAGAATAAAAGCGTTGTTACCGCGGAATCATTAAGGTTCGAATGCTTATTGAAATGAAGAACCGGATCCCTAATGAAGGCCGCAAAATCAAATCGGCATTGATTTCTGTGGATACAACGTTTATATGCATTTAGTGTCGCAGGGCGACAGGCGGTGCGCCGCTCAGGACCGCCGCCGCACGCTGCGCCATGTCCCTCCTCAATGGCAGCTCGAATTTATACAGAAACGCTAACGAACCCGGATTCAATTTAATTGAATCACTCGTGATCCCTGTGCATCGCCAATGAACATTTAACACTCTCTACTTTTAAAAGTAGGAAGTCATAATCCATTTAAGGTTCTAAGTAATGTTTGATGTTTTCATAATGGAATACAATCATTTTCGGAGGCGTAATTTGAATCAACATCAATAAACGACCGCATGAGAAATTACTATGAAGCGATTATGCATGATGTAAGTAATGAAGGGGAACGTTATACAACTCTATTATTGACATAATTACTTTGCAGACCGTAAAACTATATTTTTGTTATTAAATATTAAGTATTGATTCAGTTTTATGGATTACATTTTTGTAACGTTGTTATAGTGAATATTGTTATTTGTTTCCGATAAGCAATTAACTGCAACTGGTAAATTTGATATTTATGTAGGTAGAGTCGTGTTTTGAACTATATGCATTTATGATTAAGAGTATAGTGTGGTTGTGATCGTGGGAATGTAATTTGAAAGCTATGTATCTACTTGTGTTCTGTAAATTCATTACTAACTACGATATTTCGATGTACAGTAACAATATAGGCAACAACGAGGATAAATGTTTTCGAATAATTTGGGATTTTCCTTAATGAACCAGTTGACCCCAAGCCGTGTACACACGGGCGATGATAAATGACAAAAAGAAAGCAATATGCCTAATAGCTACAAGTATGGCCTATCTGGAGACACGAAGCGCTGCCGCCACCAACCTCCGAGGCTTCGATGGCCAGCGATTAAACTAATCGACATGATAATTCACTCTCTTGTGTAGACCGTATAATTTCAGCAATTTTTATTGTAACCATGGGTGGCATGGGACCTTTCGACTTTTGATGTGTTCATTATAATACATCATTGTAGTGGCTAGTGATGTAACCATAGTTTTTGTAATAAACACTGTCTAATTTAACATAAAATGTTTTATTTCACTTGGCTGGGTAGTTAATTAATATAAGTATATTTGTCAATTCATTTTGGTATTTTTATTGCATAAGGTGTTAATTGAAACCATGGGGTACAACTAAATTAGTAGAGAACGAAGTCTGAGTGAATCGTCAATCATCATGTTTTACGTATGGATTGGGCAGGCACGCAACTCAGCGCCATGCACAAAACAGATATGTAAAGTCAAAGAATCGTTTTCTATAGATGTGCTACAGCATACCTATGTAAAATAAAAATAATTATTCGTATCAATTTCACACCATGGTTTAGTCTCCTTACAAGTTAAGAGATAGGTTTAGAGTATACTTCATGACGTTGCTCATTTGCGGATTGGCAACCTGCCCGAAAGTAACACAGACACAGGTAACTAAGTCAGAGGGCTTCAGGTAAGCTTAGTCATTTGTCGATAACAGCTGAAAAGGTATTCAAAAACTGCCAAAGAAACACGAGATAAATGAAGCCGTCAGTAGACCAGTCGATGGCTTGTGGCAGTCGACAAGCCATCGACGTTATAGTACGATTACACTGACATAAGAATCGGCGCCATAGAGTTCCTCAGAAGAAGAATCATATTTGAACCCCAGATTTAATTATCAGGAAAATACATGAACTACATCTATTTAACTTGCTGAACTTTTGAGCGAAACTCGAATATGAGAAAAGGTGCTTTGAATGTCAAATTATATAAAAAATTTGATTTCTTTACACACCTTGTGTTTATATAGGTACTTTATATTTTACTTACCGCCCACGTTATTTTCTTTCTGTAAAAGCTGACAGAACTCATAATAAATGAATTTGCAATATTATCCTTCCCACGTCATTAACATATGGCTCAAAAATTGTATTAGAGAGGAAAAATTATGTTTTTTGTTAATTGAAGAGGCGAATGTAACCCGCGAGTAATGTCATTGGTGCCGCATATGGCCGTAGAATGCAGTAATCATTTAACGTCTAACGGAATACTTGTTTCACCATAGTAATAAAATAAACTAATTTTGAGCATTCCCTGTCGTATTAACATGTACGAGTAGCAGGCATGGGGTGCAATTATTACGCGCGATATGACAGTTTATTTGTAACTCAGTGACTAATGCACGTTACATTATCACCCCAGCTGCTAACATAATAAGCTCGCTAGTTTCTTGATCATCTTCTTCACTGGTTGAAGCAATAAACCCACAGTAAAACAAAGAATATAATCTTCTGTGAATTCACCGATTGGACTTAGTAAATATAGTTATTCCCTTATTTGCTTTAACTTTAAAGAAGCTGGTACAGCTTCCAAACTACCATATATGTCAATTTTATTTATAATACTCGTATATTGACTACAATAAATCAGTACAATAAGCGAACTTAATGCAAAATTGCTTTATTTACTAGTCAATCATTGCATGTGTATAGTATAGAATAGACTAACGATCCTGATTCTAAGATTTATTAGTAGTAAATTATAGTTGCACGATATATACGAATAATATATTACACAAATGATTGATAGAGTAAAAATTATATAATAGAGAAAAATAGTGACAAAAATTTAAAAGGCTGTGTATAATTATTGGTACGTTTGGAAAGGATTGATGACAAAAGAGTTACGAAAGAAATATTTCGACCAAGAGTGAGTTCAGACACCGGCAGGGGCCGCCCTAGATGCACACATATGGACCAAATAGTTGATGTGCTGAAAATGGGTCAAATCATACCCGTAGTCGAAGAGCACGCCAGAAGAGGTTGATAAGCGTGGAAGAGGCGTGAGAGGTAGGTATGTTTGGCTATCCAAACACCTATGTGCACTTAGCATTCCACATAGTTTCTGCCTGGGGTAGGCAGGCAGGCGTGTTGATATGTATATGAATGTATCTATTTCACGACTGTGCATGTACAGTAATCCATCTACAATTAAATCGAAACATATAGTATTAAACATTATATTAATAACCATAACGTAGAATATCATCGAACAAGTGCCTCTAGAAATTCACGTCTCTAGGAGACAACTCCGCAGTATGCACATACCTTGAATTGGATAGAGTTTTGTGATCTTTGTTTAAACAGTGTTGTAGATGCAAGGAGATAAGACTACCACTGGATATACATCGTCGCGTACGGTTAATTGATCACTTAATTATTTTGCGTGTCCGCTTAAAAGTTTCCAATTAAATCTTACTATTATTTTAATAGATAATTAAGAAAAGCTCGTTTAATTAATTGCAGGCAACTTTTTAGAATTTAAATGTAATTTACTTTATTCAAATGAGACATGGCGGTAAAGTGGCTTTAGTTGTGTGCTATTATTATTTTCCTGTGCTTTATTGGATTTTCGTGTTCATTAAAAGCGGGCGTGGTGTTTATAGCTCATTTAGCTAAACTTTAATAGGGCTAAGGTCGGTAATACTTATTTATGAGATGTTTAAGAGAGGCAGATCACACTGATATTTATTGAATAGTCGGCGGGGGATGTGCCTCCATAAGACCTTACACAAGATTGCAGTCAAATAATAACTCTATGAAGGGAAAGTGTCCTCCTTTTGAGAATTGGTATTCTTTTATACCTCACTATGGTCTATGAAAATAGAGCATGAGGTTTAAAAACACGAAGGCAGAGCGGACGACGCGCAAGTAATGGTGCTTCTGTTACAAGTCACAAAATTAACAGGGGGTAGTATTTCTTCTATTGAAAGTATTCATAGGCTACACATTACATTTTCACGAGCTCGGTGGTGCAGTGATTAATAATGCTACGTACTTTGACACCAACGCTTATGGATTCGATTCCCATCAAATCTCCATCTCATCTCCCATCAAATTAATCGTGGGCGTATTAAAGCATCCCGTCTGGGGAAATTCCTCCTATTCACAGAAAACTGCAGCCAATTGACAACTTCCTAGAAGGTTGTTGTGTTCCTGCGTGTGAGTGAGGTCGCCAGTAACTTAAGGAGTTGCTGTGTTAGTAGCAGTAGCGGCAGAGGTGGCATCGCGCGAGTGATACTTAATACATTAAAGCATTCATAGGCTATGGTAACTGTTTTACATCAGGTAGGCCGTATGCGTATATGCCTCCCGATGTTATATAAATATATTGTATTCACATTTAGCAGACCGTTTGCCACACGACGTAGTATAGAAAAACTTGGCTCGTGATTTATGCGTGCACATCTCACGTCGAGACGCGGAGCCATGATGGTATCGGTAGATTTTGTCGCCAGGAAGTGATCTCGGGCAGGCGCGCTCGATGTGGTTTTGTTGTCCTGCCGCGCCTGCGAGCATGAGAGCCATGTTCTATCGCCAATGCGATGCGCCCGCACCACCACTGAGCACACTTTAGAAATGCGATATTTCAGCGACAGTCTACATGATTAATTTATAGCTTGGAAACAATATATCCACTACGGAAAGCAGACTTAAATCCGATTTTATGTGAAGATATGATGATTTATTAGATAGTGACCAAGATATCGATTATCTTTCAATTATTTTCACAAGGGAGAAGGACCACTTCGACGAAATTTTATTTGTGTATGTAGGTATATGATACCATTTCTTTATTTGGTAGGTGGTTTCAGCGTTTTTATAGATTCGTACATGCTTAGGTAAATTCAAATTTAAATATGTTGCTTGTTCCTATAGATTATAAAGTAGAAATATTGTTTACTTATAACTGTAGTAAGTATAACAGTTTGTTGGTATATATATGTTGGTATTATTTGTAAATAAATAAATTCACGCTGATGTAAGTTTGATGCAAGTGTTATAGATTGAATATGTAAAATAAACATAGTCTAACCATCGACGTTTCTCGGGATTTTATATAACAGAAGTACACAAACATAGCATTTTGTACGATAAAAAATTGCAACTGCTTGTAAAATAGTATGTTTATCGTCGATATAGGTTTTACTACGTCTCTATTTATAAAATTCCAGTTTAGATTTAAGTAAACTGAACTAGTAGGAATACTTTAGCGTCATACGCCATTTGCGTTGATATTAAGGCAGTCGGGCGAGTCTAAGCCAGTAGGCACCCCTCTGAGATTAATGATACCAATATGTAGTCCAAGTATATTTTACTGCGGTAATATTAGTTAAAGTTGTAAATATTTGATTGCACGCCATTTTCATGCTGTGCTCAGTTTGCAGTTAATTAAATTCTTATTATGGTTTGTCGAATTTAATTAGAAATATGAAACGAAAGAAATAAAGGCTTTTTATAGAAAGTCTTTATTATAAAATTATTTTTTGAAGAATAGATGAAAGTTGAAGAATACATGAATATGTAGCAATATTCAAACTAAGAACCACTTCTAAATTACGTAAACAGTGAAATTATACCCAGACTTGAACTGACACGATATATTTCAACCATTATAAGTTTTAAATCCCTTATAAAATATTTTATATATCTTTACATAATAACTACTTGATACCAGCAGATATTCTGGCTGAACAAAATATATAAAAATCTCCATGAAAAACCACTTCCGTGTATCAAATTTCATAGTAATCAGTCAAACCTACAGGTTATAAATGTGTATCGTATATACACACCGCTTCTACTGCACTAAGATTCACGTTCTTCAAAGCATGTAGTTTTCCTGATTTTTTTTATTCATTCTGCCTTCCAAGTGAACTGTGTAAGGGTCAACATTATGTGCGCTTGTTTCTCTCTGCTTCTTCTGTAACAAATTTTGTATGGTACCTTTGCATCTATAAATCCGTCTCCATACAAAATTAAACGATAACTAGGAAATGATTCGCATTTGGTTCATTTATTCGCAGGCAGGAGGCGTTATGTATGTAGCGGAAGTACACCCACATGCGGATTGTAGCGAGTTGCTTTGTTTTCTTCCGCCTCGGCCGGGGATTGAACCTTGAACTTCGCCCGAGGATGCTCGTTTGGAGCCGAGACACGTGTCAGATACATACATCTGCTGGATATACATTTAGGATTCAGTAACCAAATATAAAAATTAAAAACCTATGAGGCTTATCTGTCTTTTTTATATAATTTTAATTATAAGCACATGACTCGCCTGATTGTAAGCAGTTACTGTTGGGCCGTTATTGAGATATAAAGATGAAGTCGCGCAAATACGTTGTCAAACCTGTTGAAGTAGTAAAAATCTACGGATCCGATTAAGCTGAAAATCTACTCAGGCAAAATCATATCAAGATCTACACACAATAAAAAACAACACAGTCACACACTTTAAAACATTTAAAAAAGAATTATATTTACAATAACTTTACCTAAAATAAATGGAATGTTAACTTTGTCCTAACGACAATATAATTAGCTTGGCTCGTCAATTTTCATAAGAGATTTTTGTGTTTATGTTTATAATCTATGTTTTTTGGCAATGTCAAATTAGTTATGTCTATGCCTGACTATTATTACAATAACTACATCCAATTTGAATGGATTACATATGCGATATCAGACTAGCTAAATCAGGTTGTTCCGCATAATAACATACTCGTAATAATTTATCGTGATATTAGATATTAAAATTAATTGTAATAAATAATATCATAATTCTGATATTATGCGAAATCTGACCTTAATGCATCTAACTTTATGCAAAATTGTGCATCCATTTTTAAAATTGTGCAATCCGCTATTAGAATATGAGAATGGGACATTACAATGTGGCTTTGTATTAAAGTTCGCGATAAAGTGTTTTCTCTTTTTAAAAGCTCACGGATACAACGTTATTCATGAATCAGTTATTTCGAATGGACATTTAAAGAGCTTCAGAATTTTTATATTAACCATAAGGTACAGTCGTCATTGGCCGCGAGTAACCCCGCTCGGGTCACTTGGGTCGGGTGTCCATAACTTTTTCTTTAATTTGTAATTTTCTCAGTAATTAAGACCAGTGTCTGTTTAATGTAAATGAACCTATTCCCGATCATTAGTCGGTACACGTTCTACTAACGTTACTTTTCGTTAATTATTCCCGAGATCTAACACTGTCGCCTCATTACTATTCACACGCAACAAGTCGAATAAAACGCATTATGTTTATATGTTTTTTATCTTTCGTCGCCTGTTATCTCAGTAGCCGAACTTTTACTAAATTCAAACGAATTCTCACAAATTAGCCTAACAGTTCCGATGTCTGTATAATTAGTATAATGACTTATTATTTTAATTTGTATGAATTTTTATCACGTGGAATCAATAATGTCGATGTATAAGTTATTATTATTATATCAATATCAGGAATATGAATGATTTAAAATACGAAACAAGTGGAAGTTATACAATTATATATAATTAATTCTATATTTTATATGTAAAAAATAATTTATTTCGAAGGCTATATCGTTTACCGTTTTCCATTAATTCTTATATAATTACGTGACAATATAGCAATTATATATTTATCCAGTTAATATTTAGAAAACAAAACGTTTCGTCGTACACAAAACGCAGAACACTAAAGCAAGTCGTTTGTGCGTAGATAGGCGATTGTTTTAAAGCAATTTGCGCAAATCCAAGTTATTATGAATGCCACGAGCGATAAATTTCACCAATTTACATCGCCGTGTTATTCGAGCGTTAGGGCCGACGTTAACTCTGCACTTTACTTCCCATCGCCGTTTGAAGGAAATTGATTCTGACGAGCACATGGATGGTGTTTCCTTTGTCATTTAGTTATTCATTTTATTCGCTAGATTCTTCTATTCACTTTATGTTATGGTGTATAATAATAAATAATATATTAATGTGCACATTGTAGGCTCTTAGACGAACAGGAGGTTTAAACTATCTCTACATAGAGATGCATGCTCATTTACGTACATTGTATCATTTTCCAATATATGGGTACTTAACGAGCTAGTTCTCATTTTTGTAGCCGCCATCTCGTGCAAGCCACCCGCCGTCTCGACATTATCAATAAAAAGTTTCTAACTCAATTTATCTTATCGCACGGTAGTATCGTGAGTAGTTTCCACAATGAACGACGTGCCGATATCGACCAATTTCTAATCTGAATGATCCACCTTGTTAATTAGGTCTTGCGTTGAGAAACGTTTCTAATTGAGTGCAATTTAAGGTTCAATATCGATTGCGTGGGTTAGGAAATTTATTTTTAATTTAATAACTTAATACGCTGATAGGTATAGGAAGCCAATGGTGCGCATGCTATCGTTCCAAAGATAACCTCGTCCGCGCTGTCCATGCGCGCCCAATCAAAGTACTTCATTAAAATCTTATCGACGCTAGATAAATCACCTAACGACTGCGATCGATTATTTGGATAATTAATGGTGCTTTCTTAAATATGTTGAATTCTTGCTCTCGTCGAACTAGTGTACTTACGATAGGTAACTCAAGGAAACGTGATTGTCTCGCGAAGCAATCAGATAATTTTTAATTGCCACTTATTGTATTTCTTAGGAAGCTAATAATAGAATAGCACCAGTTTATAAGTCTGCGTAGAGAAAAGTCTATACGTAGAACTGAAATGAACAATAGAAACAGCAAACACAAAATACATGTGACAATATTACAGATAGTTTGTGGAGTGCGCTAGCTGTTTTCTTGTTTTAGTAGCAGGACAGAAAGCAAACTTAAATTAACTTCACTCACGCATAAGAACATGACAATCTTTCTAGGGGTGTTATTTATGTACGATCTTTTGTTAGGTTGCTTCATCATTTGGGCAGCATATTTACAAGCCGTACTCTTCTTTCGTGAGAGTCTCGCTTTCCAGTTACCAGGGTACACTACTTTGCAAGAGACCACATCATCATCATCATCTCATTCCGTATATTCGTCCACTGCTGAATATAGACCTCCCCTCTAGAGTGCCACTCATCTCGATCATGTGCCACCTGTATCCATTGACTCCCTGCAAATCTCTTGAGATCGTCGCTCCATCGAGTGGGGGTCGTTTCACACTGCGTACATACCGGGACGACATTCGAGAACCTTTCTTCCCCAGCGATTGCCTGTTCTACGAACTAGGTGGTCGGCCCACAGCCACTATAGCGGGCTATGTCGGTTACCTTAATTCTAAACTCCGAACATAGCTCTTTCCATAGCACGCTCCCCATACGGCCCGCAGTGAAGGGCCACGTCTCAGTTCCGTATGTCGTCATTGGCAACACACACTGTTCGAAGACTTTGCTCTTTAGGCGTTGAGGTATTTTGGACGAGAATACGTGTCGAAGTTTCCTGAATGCTGCCCAGCCGAGTTGGATCCGTCTGTTAACCTCTCGGTTGAAGTTGCTAACTGGATAACCTACACTATGTAGACAACTTTGAGCTTAGTGCTTCCACCCGTGACCCGTGGCATAGGTGTAACATGGACATTCGACATGATCCTAGTCTTGTCCATGTTCATCTTGAGACCCGACTTTGCCTATTTATACAGTGTACTAAAAATCCCAAAAAAGAATTTGTTGTATGTGCACGGTTTGTAACAGGAGTGCAGGAGACCAGGCGGGCCGCGCGTCGTCGAGGAGTGGTCGCGTGCAAGCGGCGGCGTCGTGCCGAAGCACCCGACACGAGATCAGTCCCGGAATAAACGCTATCCGACGATGGTATCGCCGGCGCCCGCGCCACCCCATTAATCTACATCAGCACGCGTTCGCTACCAGATTAATGAACCAGATAAACCTTAAATACGACCACAGATGTCTGCTCCTCTAACAGCAGCCGAGCGAACTGTATACCTCTCACACAATAATTGATGAATTAAACGGATTCGACGCTTTTATGAATGTTAATGATAACGGTCGATGGGCCGGCCGATACCGACTCGATAATTAGAATGAATGGTTGAAGAGTACGGATGAAATTGATTGCTGCGCCGGAATCCACGTTAAGTAGCAGATGTTGGGTGGTTAATGCTCCTTAGCTCGTTAGAGCGGCATCATCACTGACGCTGTCACCGTCAATTCACTGACTTATGAGTATGCCGTGACATTACATTGCCATATATTTGTTTACAAATGTCTATTGCTTCAAAATCAGATTTGTTTACGAAAATGTATAATGAGAGAACCATTTGCATCTTATGTACCTATTTATACTCCCAGTCATAGTGATTTATCAATAGTCTCAGCTGATGATATCTTGAATTATGTAGTTACAAAGTGAGCATATATAACTCGTGCACCGAAATGATACTTTTTTATGTATTCTCGGATCTGATAACACGATTCCATTAGTGACAGAAGTAAATTAGCGGGTTTCCATGATAAGTAGATTGTTATCGACACGACGAGTGATAACTCTTGGTTAAATTTACATACGTAGTGATGTGAAAGGTATTGGGTAGCGGTGTACTAGAGACTCTGTCTGAGGAAATTGTTCTTTCTCGCCTAATTGGTACTCTGCCAATAGATTGGGTGTGAGTGATTTATTATTAGATAGTTGATTCTTTTTACTTGCTGAAAGAGCAGTGATAGCCCAGTGGAAAAGGAACCGGCCTGTTCGAATTCTGACATGTATATACCACTAAATACGTGTTTTCGGATTTAAGTACGAGTTCATATATGTAATTATCATTTGCTCGGCGGTAATGGCAAAAGAATCGTGAGGAAACCCGCACTACCAAGAAATTTATATTTCAATAGGCGTGTGACCTAATTTAAGAAAGGTCTAGTTTTCCCCCTGGCTTGTGGAGGTCTGACGGCAGTCGCTCCATGTCAAAATCAGTATCTACGCCAAATCTTTAGGCTTAGGCAGCGGACTCCGCCTATCCTAATAAACTGGAAAAGGGGATAACGCTAGGAAGAAGACGAAGGTGATTATTTTTACTCATTTTATATGACAGTTACTGTCAGATAAATTATTTGTCATCCTTACTGTTTACTAGAGATTACGTCGGCCGCATTTTCTCTTTCGTGCATCTCATTATTTTCAATTTCAATTTATTTTATTTCAATTAAAATGTTACAATTATTACATTAGATGTTTGAACTACCTTGTGAGTATTACATAATACTCATCCAGTGAGAATGTTCAAATGTCTACAGTTCATAATTATGCCTGAAGAACCTTAAGCATAGATGTATGCAGTCTCTAGATCAATTTCAACGAGTTAGTTTTCACGATTATAAAATGAACGACAGACTGTTCTACTTGTCAGTTGTTCATTTATAATATTGACGTTGTAAAAAAATATTCTTTTATTCATATAAAATGATCCTTCAACTATTACAATCACGTTGGTGTAAAAAGTATATATTTTTTCGTATTAAGATCGTCTTTCATTCATTATCAATTCTGATCCTCCTTGCATATGTATCCAATAGAGAGCTGCACGAACTGTTCAGAAAATGAATATTAGGTAGAGACAAAGCTTGTCCGCGTACGCAATTCTGCACATCCTTAATACCCATAGTGCGGCATTTTAAGATTCTTAGGGTTATGGTTATGTCACTTGTCATGCCATGTTGTTCTCTTGTACGCTCTAAAGAAAGATGTTCCGATTGTCCCAGCAACATGTGCAACTTGTTGATTCCTCGGCGTTAATCGTTCGAGTAGCCTCAATTGTTTCAATTGAAAAACAACTCCTGTTTATAGATATATTGACGGGAACGTTAATTGCTTTACTGACGATCAATTTACTTTATTTAGGGCACAGCAGTAACACGGTAAAGTGACTGTGGTCGTTATGTTTTGTAAATTAATAATCGCTCGTGAGGTTCTCAACTTTACTCATAATAAACATGTTTATGGCTTCGACTGAGAGGGTTATTACGATGGCTGTTTTAACTAGGACCTATACAACTATAATGAACGGTCTTTGTTAGCTTTATAAATATCACATATTTCGAAAGTCCTTGATCATTGCGTAAATACAGATGTTTTATATATTAGGAGAAACGAGTCAATTCCAGCGGTAGGGGCATATGTGTCCACTGCTGTGTCTACAATATAACCTGGATTATCAGGGGCAATCATCACTATAACAATGAACAGTAAAGCTTATTGCAATAAGAGGGCTAAAAACTTTGTGGCTGCTTTGGAAATTTGAACGAATAAATCAGAAGAAATTAGTAGAAGTAGGTAGTTTGAAGTCTGATTCCACTCGTATACCATGTGAGAGAGGAGACATCAATAGCATAAAAAGAGAGTCAGGAGAGTCAGTTGTAAGTTAATACTGGTGGAGTTACCGATAGAGATTTTACCTCAAAATTTAGCACAAGTCACAATCGAGTCACAACATGCGCATTACGTATGACCCTGTATTATCAGCTGATAGTCATCAACACGCGATACTCATCATACACCTGGTATTGTAAATTTGACCAAGTGCCAGTTATTTTTGACTAAGAAAATTTCAAGTATTACGGTATTTGAAAGATTAGTATTAAAGTTCAAAAGATATGTCACAGA
Source organism: Pyralis farinalis (assembly GCA_947507595.1). Lineage (NCBI taxonomy): Eukaryota > Metazoa > Arthropoda > Insecta > Lepidoptera > Pyralidae > Pyralis > Pyralis farinalis. The sequence goes on from OX382273.1 coordinate 16,951,070, forward strand.
TGGATTATGGACGGATAGTACCCATATGACTACGATACGGAACGTGTATCAGCGACTTTTTCACAATATATTTTTATATGCTTGAAAAATAACCAACTGAGTATCAATTTAGCGACTCCGACTGAGATCTCGCTGGGATCGTTACGCGTGTTATTCTAACCGAACACGCAAGTTAAGCAACATCGACCGCAGCAAGTCTAGGAAAGGGTTTATCCATCTCGAGCTTCTTCATACTTTAGAGGGCACGTTAAGCCGTCGGTCCCGGCTGTTCTTGATAGATGACAGTCATTAAGCTAAGTCAATGTCCTTGAAAAAATTGGCCTCCGCCAATCCACAGTTAATAAATTTATACTTTTTTCGTCATATATCTTATCGCATGCCTATATCAAAGATAAATAATTTCCTCTTATTTTTCATATTCACGAATTATATAGACAATGTATTTTGGCAAAAATCTGGTGCTTTGGTGGTAAGAAAGACAGTTGGTCTGAAAGAGAGTGTCGGTGTTAAGATAAGGAAATGCATGCTCCGTTAGTTTGGACAGAAGAGAAAAAGTAGAAAGAATGTAGGATGAAAGAATGACGAAACAGATATATAGGTAATGCGAAACTGGTAGGACGTAGGAGCCGAGGAAGACCAAGACTAACCTACCATAAGCAAATTGGTCGTATTTTATCAGAAGGTGATGTCAAGAGCCCTAGATATGGGAGGAACGTGCATGAAAAGAGCTATGAATGTTATAGAAGCGAGTGAGGTGTGTCAGACCGCGTCTTATGGCGTTCTACTCTCTCTGCCCACCACGCAAGAGACCTGGCGTGAAGATATACATACATACTGATGTTGTTGTTTATGCTCCGTGTAAGTGTTCCCTAAGTGGAAGAGCAATGTATTAAAGTACATCCAGCAAATTTCGCGTGCGTTGAGCCTTATATTGTGTAATTGAGGCCGTGTCACAATACTGACCGTTAATCTTATAGATCGCTATCGGGTATCCAAGATGATCGCGTGATGCCCTCCCTTCGGCCGATAATCGCCCGTGCACACTCTGCCTTCACAGGAGTAATAGACCGCCTGCTTTGTTGCTACCACAGCGTTTTGCACAGTGGCGTCTGGGATTAAATTTCATGTGCCACCGTGGTGTAGGTAAATAAATAGCTGACGGTCCAGTGTATTATATGCTATAGTCGAAGTAATATTTGATATCGTAAACAGATTTTTATGGAGTGGAGAATATAACGAATTTTTTTTTATACAATGCGCCTTGGAATAAAAACATTCAGCCTAGCTTATGATAAACCGCCACGGTTGTCTATAAACGCAATTTCAACAGGTAGTAACGTATTCCTTCGGGAAAATAAGGTGAAGTACTTTTCCAGAAGCAGTCCTTTACAAATATAGCTATATTCTACATCACTTTGCCTAGTTTGCTAATTAGTAGGGGGCACCATATGCAAGTGAGGTTGAATTTGACTTTAAAGATGTTGGTAAGCTCCTTACATATTACCAGATAGAGATATTGTAAGATAGTATTGTCTTAGGTTTTCGCGATTGTTACACATTGAATTAAAATTTTTAACGGAAGTATCGCGTATTTTATTTATTTTGTTGAACCTGACGTTTCAATCTAATAATCAAATAATCAAGTCCCAAACCCAAAGATCTAAAAAATGTTCGGACACTGTGAGCGATTTTTGTGTGAATCGGAACATATATAATTAATCCATCCATGTCGGTAGATGTAATAATTGAATAACTAATGTAAGACAAATACCACCTTAGTCTTCCTGCGACCACGGACGCTGCAAAGCGTTCGAAACGTCAGGTTCAACAAAATAAATAAAATACGCGATACTTCCGTTAAAAATTTTAATTCAATATTGTAAGATATTGTTACTATTATGAAAAAATCAGAAGATGAGAGATAGTGGAGTGGCAATTGAGAGTATTGCTCCCTTGATAGTGAAGCAGCCATGCAATTCTCTAAGCGACTCGTAATGGCTGTGTGCGTCGCTGTGATCACAGATGTCACAGCTTTGACATCATCTACTGCGATCACGGCTTTTCATTTTGTATTCTATAAGGCTGTAAGCGTACGCGAGGCTGTTTGCCTTGTAGAATTCCAATTCCAAACGCAGCCTTGCGGCGCTAGTGTCGCACAACCATGAAAAGCGACACTAAGGAATTGCAATTCAGTTAACAAAGTCGTTGCTACTAAAGAAGTGCTTGTATTACAACTGTTCTTCTCATCTCTTCTTCGTCTTAGCATTATCCCGTTTCCTGTTTCATTAGTATTGACAGGATCCGCTACCTAAGCCTATGGATTTAGGCGAAGATACTGATTTTTACATGTAGCGACTGTCGTCAGACCATAACCCATAGAGAATACCAAACTTTTCTTAGGTGATGTCTTTCGAAATTTCTTGGTCGTGCGGGTTGCCTCACGATTAGAAACATGTGCATAAATCCGAAAACACAAATTTAGTGGCATATACCAGGATTCGAACCAGGGCCCAGTAGTTCAATCTCAACGAGGTGTAGATGGAGCACCTCATTAGGGAAATTAGCTGCCTAGTGACATCCAAAATCAGAGACACAAGGAGCAAGTCTCTAATCTAAAGGATTGTTATTTGGTCTTCTGTAAGACTGAGATACTTCGTCTGGCTGCTTATTAACTATCCTTGTGCTCCATTTTTGCAAGAGCTTTGTTCGTTGTTTGTTATTTGGCAGAATACAACATGAGATGACGCTGATAGACGAGTCCACGATAATTCTTGCCATGCTTTATTCGATTAGTTCAAAATCGTATTTGGCTATATTCTACAAAGAGCCACTGACAAATATTTTTAATAATAATTATAGTTTATCACAATATAGATCGTAAATCTTGGAGATAGCTATCCGGTATTGAAGATGATCGCGTGTTGCTTTCGCTTCGCTCGGTAATCACCGCGATGCGAACAGAGACCGTACCAACAAGAGTAATGGACTGCCGCCATTGTTGTGTTATGAATTTTCATACAGACTACTTACGAGTACTTGTCGAGATTATTTTCATATGTAGTCAGTAATTAAATTATATTTTAATAAAATAATACTTTGTTTTCATAATATAATGTACACGTATATTTTTTTACTCGAAATGAATACCTATATATAATACCGTTGCGGCGAAGCCAGAAAAGGAGGGTGATGTGTTTGATCTGTATGTATGTATATATTCCCTATATTCCCTCGTAACTGCTAAACGGTTGAACCAATTGTGATGAATAATATGTCGTTAGATTCGTTACTGGTTATACTAAAGTTATAAAAAATGAAAATGGCAAATTTTAGGCTCCAAAATGTATGTTTTGATAAAAAAATCCTCCTAATCCTATCGAGTGGGATATCAAAAGGAGATAAGGAGAAAGAAGGGTTTTAAAAGGCGAATTAATAAAATGTGTGTACCTTATACGATTAAATGTAATTTGGATTGAGAAATTATAAAAAAAAACCATATGCGAGTGCGCAAGGAGAATGGGGTATTGTTTATGTTATTTGATGTTAAGGGATAATTCTAAGAAACGTGTATTTGTTAGTACCAGCCGACTAGAACTTCGAAATAAGTAACAACTGGAGCAATATAAAGATTAGCGAATCAGCTTGGTTTTTGGAATCAGCAGAAGCGGATCAGGGTCTTGATACTAATGGTGCGAGATTAATATAGTTTTCATACGAATGCAATATGTTATTTTACCGGTCAATACGGGAAGAATGATTACAGGAAACTTGGTCTACTATCTCTCGTATCCGTTATTTTATTCCGGCTGCTGATCCCGAATCATTCAATTATTCCCTATAAGTCTAGCACATTTCAAGGTTTTAAGGTAAAAATACGAATGCATTCGATCATATTGTGCTGGGGCTGGCAGTACATACACTACACGGTACTACATTAAAGTTATGGTAGACGTAAGTCCTAATTTGTTATCAAAGGCTAAGCACACGGCGCGTTAAGTCGAATCATGACGGTAGAAGGCTTGGTGTGTGCATTTATGCTGAAGATTTAAATAAGGCCTGCGAAGCCTTGGACAAGCTAATTTATAATAATCTTTCATCAAAAAGCTGAAAATAAAAAGTAATTAAAAACCCGACTGAAAAAGTTCAAAATATATACACTGAAAAGCAAAAAACTATCTTGCTGGAGGTTGAACCTATGACCTCTCGATTGCTGGTCGAGTGCTACCAGGAAGGTTTAAAATGGGGACGAATTTTATGTATGGGGCAAATATTAATATATAGGTATATACTCATACTAGCTTATGCCCGCGGCTTCGCACGCGTAGATTTTGGAATTTCAGCAGTTTTACTTACTTTTATTTTACTTCTTATTTTTTAGTACAGTCGGCATGAAATAGTAAAAGTATCAAATATCCTTATTTGTGTAGTAATGAAGACATGTCACGGCCTGTTCGGTTTTCATTAACTATTTGATACTGGCTGTATACACTCAAAGCACTTCTTTATTCTCAACATTGCCTATTTTAAAAACATAAAAGTTTCAAGCCACTTAAAAAATTATCTGCCTGGGTTGAAATTAAAAAAAATCTTCCTTATCTCTCATATGCATTACAAAAGGAACCTATTGGTGAGTCAGTGAATTAGACAGGAACTCCATTTCTATTAATATAGATTAGCGTCTCGTTCAAACACAATTTCAACCCCCTTTTCACCTCACCTCACCTCGCTAAGGGTGGAATTTTTGAAAACGTTGAAACCATTTTTTTTGGATTCTAATAGAGAGTATCTATACAAAGTTTCAAGTCACTAACTTCAAAAAGTTTTCTGCTCCATACAAACTGCCAACCCTCCTTTCAGCCCCTAAAGGTGGAATTTTGAAAAACGCTGTAATTACTTATTTGACGTCTTGATTAAAAGTATATTTACAGTCTAAAGCAGCTCACTTTAAAAAATAACAATTTCTTAATAATTCAACTCTTAGTTCAAGAAATACTTTTGACCTCCATTACACCCGGGGTGGAATTTTTGAAACTATTTTTAGGATTTTAATAAAGAGTATCTGTATAAAGTTTCAAGTCACTAACTTGAAATAATTTTTCAACTCCATACAAACTGTCAAGTCACTTCACTCTCGTGGGGTTTATAAAAGTAACCTCTTAGCAAAATTTCAGCTTTCTAGGTTCAAGAGTTTGGCTACGGAGTTGATGAGTCAGTGAATTAGTCAGGAACTCCAGTTTTATATATATAGATATCCGCCTTAGATTGTGATAACACGTCCTATTGTAGGCAATTTCTTAATATTACCAATCTCTTAATTTAGTATTATGGAAAGAGGAGATCTTGTTTCCATAAATATTTTTATAAACCAGCATACGGTCTGCCTGATGGTAAGCCATCAGCCTAGTCTATGGACATATGCAACATCAGGTTGTTACTCGTGCGTTGCCGACTCTGTACTAAAAATAGAATAAATAATAATAATTAATCCGAATATTGCAATAATTTTTTTTTGTTATAATAATCAAGGTGATCATCACCTACGCTACGTCGAAGTACGAATTAGAACATTCAAATAAGTCTTTTTTTGACCTGACTATGTAGTTAACCCCGAGTGTGCTGTTACTACGTCACCGGACTAAAGAGGCGGGCGTGAGGCGCCACAGCCTAGCAAAACTAACAAATCAATGTTTTTTTTTTTTGTCCTGACTATGTAGTTAGCCCCGAGAGGGCTGTCACTACGTCACCGGACTGGAGAGGCGGGCGTGAGGCGCCACAGCCTAGAAAGCAAAGTTAAACGACAGCCTAAGGGCCCCCGAGAGGTCGGACCTCGGCTCAGGACGTCGCTGGAGAATCAAATCGAACACGCGGGTTCGTGTCTGAAGGGCCTGTCGGAGAGAGGCGCCCAGGTACCGTGGGCTACCGGTACCTGGTGTATCGCGCAGAAGTCCTTACTCTTCGCGCCCGGAGCCGCCGAGAGCAGTTGTGTGTCTGGAGTGTTGGGGTTGGAGGGGGAGAGGTAGGGGGCGTTCGCAACAGTAATGCGATCATCGGGATCAAAGAGTGAATTTCGCGGTCTGCGCCGGAACCCCCGGGCGTCGATCCGCGGGGTGTAATTGACAGCGCGGGCAATCAATGGGTTGGGGTGTTGGGAGGCAGTTTCGAAGTAGCGTCTAGACGCTTTCTTCATGAAACTAATGATGGAAGGGAGTTCAAGGTCGAGATGGAGATCTGCGACCCTGAGATAGTGAGGGGCGGCGGTTGCATTACGGGCAAACCGGTTTTGGATAATCTGGAGCTTAGCCAGATGGCAGCGCGCAGCATGTGCGAACACTACGCTGGCGTGAGAACGGGGCGGATGCAGGCTTTGTAGAGTGTACACTTATTTCTAAGTGACATTCTACGATTCCTGAATATCGGAGCGAGCCGGCCTAGGTAGAACGCGGCTTTGTTCCTAACAGCGGTGATGTGAGGTCCAAACGTCATTCTGGAGTCTAGGATGACACCTAGGTATTTGGCCTTCTCGACCCATGGGATGGGTCGGCCGAACAATGAGATGGGGCGCACGGTCCTGTGTTGGGAATCGGGTCTCGTAAGACCTTGTGGATCCCGAGAAAAGAACACTGCTGCACTTTTCTCCGGATTCACCTCGATTCGGCAACGTCGGAACCATTCGCCTAGAGCGTTAGCCGCTCTCTGGAGCCTATCCGATATGTTGGATTTGGCTCGTTCGGAAGTGTAAAGTGCCGTATCATCGGCGAAGAGGGCTAGCTGCCACGAAGGGAGTCTTGGGAACATCGTTGGTGTACAACGTGTATAGGATAGGACCGAGCACGGAACCCTGAGGGACCCCGGCTCGGATAGGATGCGGCCTCGACTCGACTCGAGGAGTGCCGTGGACTCTGACGCGGAGGGAGCGGTTTGACAAGTAGTCTCGTAAGATGTGCACGAGACTGTCTGGCACTTCCATTTGGTGTAGCTTATATATTAAGCCATTGTGCCAGACTTTGTCAAACGCTTTCGCGACGTCGAAAAACAGGGCACCGGTATGGCACCCTGTTTGAAAGACAAATCAATCATCACTGAGGTCTATACTTAATGAGCTACAAAAGAATCCATAGCGCGTTTCAATTTGGCTTATGGCGTCATCTCTTAGCAATAATTGGAACTAATCGAAACTAATACATATATATTTTATGCCTCTGTTTTTAACCCCCGACGAAAACACGACGGGGTGTTATAAGTTAGACATGTGTGTGTACGTGTGTGTGTGTGTCTATGTGATTCTGAGTCTTTCTGTGTCATCGGAGCACGGATGAACCGATTTAGATTTATTTTTTTTGTTTGAAAGGTGTATTAGTCGGGAGTGTTCTTAGCTATGTTTGGTGAAAATTGGTCCAGCACTGAAATGAAAGGGCGAATGACGAACTGACTTTCTGGACTGTCGGGGAGGTTTTAAATTTTAAACAGTTAGATATTTTATGCATTCGGGTTGCCCACTTGTCGACCGCGGCACATCCGTGCGCGCACGGCCCGCGAGATAGAAGAGTTTCGATAGGTTCGAATCCGATAATGTAGGTAAAAACGGAAATCTTTTATACTTGAATTAAACAATTTTTAACGGAAGTATCGCGTATTTTATTTATTTATTGTCTTCCTGCGACCACGGACGCTGCAAAGCGTTCGAAACGTCAGGTTCAACAAAATAAATAAAATACGCGATACTTCCGTTAAAAATTGTTTAATTCAATGTGTAACAATCGCGAAAACCTAAGACAATACTCTTTTATACTTATTAGTTTAGAAAAAAATATTTTACATTTGGTTCATGATTTTCAATGAAACTCCTTAATATTGAATTTCCATAAAATAAAAGGAAACCCTATGCAAAATTTCAAGTTTCTAACCCTTATAGTTTAGGCCCTGCGTTGATATGTCAGTCAGTCAGCTTCTCCTTTTATATATATAGATTCAACTAGTTCGGTGTCGTCAAAAATATAGCATATAGCTATGCTCACTTGTTACTAATATAACTAATAGGTAATTACTTAGTAAGTAGATGGCGTTATACCGCGACTATATTCTAAACGTAGGGCAGTTCGAATCGTCGGCGACCCACTGTTCTCCGTTCAGCTGGACTTGCTTTGTACACGAAGAGACGTTGCTTCTCTTTGTGTACTGTACAAATTGTATTATGGGGAGTGTTCGGAGGAGCTGTTAAACTGAATACCATGCTCAGTTCCAATATCGTACCACTCGCCACAAACTAAAATATCACCTTCACCATCTTGATGAGTGGTAATCCACTACAGTACGCTTTCTGAGGCATTTTCTACCACGTACGGTGAAATTGTGGAATAAACTATCCTCAGCGGTGTTACCGAATAAATACTATATGGGTGCCTTCAAGAAAAGAGCCTATGTTTCCCTAAAAAGGGTGACAACGGATCAGTGACCCTTTGGTGTTACTGATATCTATGGGCGGTGGTGACAACGTACGATCAGGTGACCCACATGCTCGTTTGCCCCCCTCTAATATAAAAAAAAATATTCGTCACCGTCACGAACCTTCTTAAAGGTAGCTTAGTTGATAGAGGACTCCACCGGCAATCAAGAGATCAAAACCCACGTAGACTGAGTAAGTGATTTTTGCTTAATTGTAAAATTATATTTAAGAATTTTCTGGCAAGTTTTTTTTTATACAACGTCGGAAGGCACACAAGCATACGGCCTACCTGATGTAAAACAGTTACCATACCCTATTAAGGCTTGTAATATATTAAGTATCGCCCGCACGATGCCTCTTTTGCTGCTTACACAGCAACTCCTTAGGAGCTTACTGGTGACCTCGCTCACACACTGGAACACAACAGCTCTCTAGGGAGTTGTTGTCTGGCTGCGGTTTTCTGTGAGATGGAGGTACTTCCCCAGAGGGACTGGTTTGATGCGCCCTGCCTCACTTAAAACATCCACACCAATACAAACAATCATGTTTATGCACACAGATGTTTGCCACAAGTGGTGCTCATAACAACTAAATTCTTAATTGCAAATTGGTTCGTTAGCCACACTTATACTAGGGGAGCGCGGCCTGCAGCGCATTGGCAGAGCTGCTTTTGCACAATAAGTAAATAACAGCAAGCTGCGAACCCTAACCCTAACCCTTGTGTCAATAAATATTTTGACAATTAATTTGACCCGGAATATAAATTTGCAAAACTTGAAATGAGCTCGCCATACGCGCTCCAATAGACTTTGTATTGGAACGGTTTTTCGGGCGATAACATCACTTATAGATATCCTTTATTGAGCTAATCGAAATTTAATCTATTTTAGGAGAATTTACAATACTTAAGATACACTTACGTCGAACAATCAGCTCTCTAGCTTCTAAACTGAAGGCGTACTACGTGTAACAGTCGAAAACCGCAAAATTGCAAAAAAGACAATTTTCTCGGTTATAAAGCTTCACTGGATAACGCAGCTCTGCAATTATAAATGCGAAAGCATCTTATCTATCTCTATGTATGTTTGTTATCATTTTGCAGTTGGTACAGCGGTTTCATAGGACCTGGAGAAGGATGTTGAGTATTTATTTATGACCATGATTCACAGTTGATGAGCATTCTTAATTATAGAAATTAAGATTACAATATTTGCTTAGAATATGTTTTTTTTGTATCGTGTTCAACAAACAAATATTATAGTCTACCTAATGTATACCCTTCAGACGCTGCGATTCAAAGAATCCAGCTCGTGTTTTGTTATTCCTGATGTTAACGTAACTCTATCTTGCGAGCTTCCTGGTGACTCGCACTCGCAGAAATACAATAGTGTTCCGGTAGGCTACTGTCTTCCGTAAGGTGAAAGCATTTCCCTAACTTGGCGGTTCCACTTCAAATGCCACTGTGGCTTTGCGATGTCAATTGGCTCGTGCCAATTGTACACCAATTGTAATTACGTTTTTACGTCATTGAGGTATCAAATAAATATACAGTTTGTTTGATAGAAAATAGACTTTAAAAATATCTTCATGCTTTTCTGAAAAAAATACCCATGCTGTTATCTTTTTGGAAAATCTCGGCAGAATTCCATTGTTGATTTGAGCGATAAATTCTATGCCCTTCGCACGTGGTCATTTACTGTAAATAACATGACACGGGCATACACGCATTACTGCGCGTTGTCATTTTTCTTATATGTATTTTCAAGAGTCTTCTTATTGTGCTCTGACCCTTATTGTTCCATACAAACGTCATATCATTAATGCATTTCTCTTGTAACATGTTCCGGAACCACATATGATTAATTTCACGCGTAGCCGATATTAAATAGAAATAATTGCAGTAAATGTAAGCAGATAAGTGGCTCGCGATAACTTTAGAGCTAAAGTCGTTACTTGCACGTTTCATACGGTGTAGACTAAGCATCGAGGACAAGCACTTCCACATTACAGAAGACCGCGGTCAAATGTCAGTCAAGAATGTCTGCGATCAGATAAGGACTCGAGGATTGGAGTATTCTTGCGAGTGAATTAGGTTAGCAGGTAAGCCACAATGAGTCAGTCACGGCTACAGCAGGAATTTAACATCTGGTGGAGTGCATGCTTGTTTGCCATCATAAAGGATTGCAAAAATTGTTTTAAGTGTTAGTAATATCACCACCGCTATGACCCTACCACTACTTCTATCATTATCACCATATGAAACCACACTCATTCCTCTGCTGAGACTTGGATCGGGAGCGGTTACACTTGACATTGCTTGAGCAGTCAGAACCCGTTATATACGTTTTGCTATACATTTCGCGGTCGTATACGACCACCCGGGTTTCGAAGGGTTAATTATCTTCAGATTATCTTATGTATTTTGGCTGACACATAAATCGACCATTGTTGACGTTTTGTATGTTGTCAAATGTCACAATTTTTTCATACCAGTAACGTGGAAATAGTCTGCCTATGGTAAGTAAATCAAGAGACCTATGACCAATGATACTTGCTACTCCAGAAAACTCTTCTCACACCCTTTTTGGAGAACTCATGCTGTAGTTTCTTTGGAATCTACCTCAACAGAGAATTTGCTCTACCGCCTAATGGTTCACGGATGGCAACAACTATAAAAACGCACAGTGCGTAAAACGTAGTAATAGAATTTTAATATCATCCATAATATTACTCCTGATATTCACCATACGCTGACCTTCTAATCCAGTATCAAATAGCCATAAGTTATACAGGTGACGGGGCAGCAAGCGCTTATGTGCAAATCGCATCTCCACCAGCCTCCTTAAACGGCTTGTATTTACTTTTCAACCGCACTAACAGATAAAAGTGTCATAATATTTATACCATAATTTAGCTTTCTTATGACCCACTGTCATAAAGTTAAGCGAGCTTTCTAGACAGAAAGTATCAGTACAAAAATATACCGTGACAAGTTGACTTTATAGCTTGTAGTCGCAGAACAGTATATTTCGAGATGCGCACCGCTATCCGGAGCATATTGTTGCCGTCATTCGATAATGTCTCTAGTTAGTTTGCAATAAATATGAGAGTCGAACTGTCCGAACACGGCCCGTGATGTTCCCTCCGATGACGGTATGGACTATCTAATTTTATTACCAATATATTGTCATTAAGTCGATACTGATCTTGTTATACGCACAATAAGAAGTACATGCGGCCTCGATGCTAGAGCCCTGGCTGATACAATTTATATTCAAATGTCATTCGCTTATGGTCTGAGGAAATTTCTCACTCGTCGGATTTTCAGGTAAGCTTGAGTTAATGGCTTTTTGTTGTGGGGCTCAGTCGAAATGTCAAAAGTCAATCCAAATTCTCACTAAACTGATCGAAATGTCAACAATAACTAAAATGCTTTTAGGAAAATGTACACCACTCTCGTTGACAAAGTTATTCTGATAATGTTAACTTATTTATATGAAACATTGATTTAAAATGTCACTTCTTAGATTGCCAGAAATGGAACGGTTTGAATTATTTATTAGTCAAACACGTGGCCAGTTTTACAGTATTTTACAGATGTTTCTTCAGCATGGACGCTAACAAAGGTGTAAGTACAAATAAGTCTTAATTATATCAATGAGCAGAAAAAAAATTATCGTTTTTTTTTCATACATTCTCATTTTTGTAAGAATATACAGGCCGTTTGTGCCCGAAATATTACAGTTTTATATTTATGAACGAAATTGAAGTTTCGATTGAAAAAGTAATAATAATATAGATTGAGAGATTGAGATGTTATTTTGCGAAAGTCAAATTTACAGGCATAATCTATACTGTTTTGTGTGCTTCCCAGGTCAGTTACTTGGGGAACTAATTTCGTAGCGTGTAATTTCAATAACACATACCGCGACTGAAGATTCTTTGCAGATAGGTCAAACACATAGACACCACATAGACACATAGACGCCATTGTATTTTCTGTTTCAAAAGATGGATCTGTGCAGAGGCGACCACAATAGCGAGGATAGTGGTGGCATATTACATTTTTATTTCATGGTACAGCAGATCAGCTGAGGTGACCATAGCAAATATGACTATCAGCTAATCAGAGGCATGCACAATGTATAAAGTATATACATTGTATACAAATGAATTGATATTGCTGTATAAAACAAAACTTGGTGCTTCCAAGGTCTGATTTGAGGAACTAATTTTGTAGCGTGTGATTATCAGATTTATTTTATTTGTAATTTTTGTTATTTTGCAAATGAGTTTACACATACGTATCTCGTATATATATATATATATATATATATATATATATATCCTAGAGGCTGCATGATGCACGCATTACTTGATTAATCTGTAAGCAACGTACTGATTGATCTAGATTGTATATGCATGGTGTCATTCAAGATTATGATGGCGTGATGTAGCCCCTCCGTCTCGCATCGCACCGTATGGGAGGCGTGTTGCTTCTCACGGGTATTTGAACCAGAACTAGCAACTACACAAATAAAAAATCACCTTGTGTACAGTTCACGTCGCGATGTTTGTCCGCCATATAAACTGACCGTATTTACTGTGTGCCCGCTCATCTTCCATTTAACACTGAGCTACTTTGGTAACGTCTAAATTAGTGAAGTGAGAAAAGCTAACGATCGTAACCACTTCGATCGCCGGTAAATCGTCTCGATAACATCTCTCTTGACTTTTGATCTTCCATCACTTATTGTGTACTGATTCAGTCCCATTACCTTAACGGGGAACCTATCGCTACGGTCGTCAATTTCTATGAATATATTTATCCCCAAATAAGCTTACTTTCTAACATTTCGGGATAGTATTATCCTCATTGTTAGAATGTAATGTTGAACATTTGTGTGTTTACTTACACGAGTTATCAAGTACCACCACAGAGAAGGAGATGCCATAAAAGAATTTAAATTACATCCGTTCCAAGGTATTACGGCTCTTTATGCATTTTCACTTAAGGTTTGACATGTTTATATCGGGAGACAATCATTACGTCATCGCTTTATTATAATGCAGTTGGATTTCGATCACGAAGTCGAGGTTCCCACCGCCGCATTTCGGCGATTTGGATTAACCAAACAAGTATAATCCCTTCTCACGTGAAATCACGTGAAAAGGCTTCTAGTAATTAATGCGATTATTAATCCCCACGAGCCAGTGAAGACGAATAGAGAGCGGCACAGATGGTGGTCCGGAGCCGGCAGCTCCGCGTCGATGGATGACTTCACTTCATCATATTAATCACCTTCCCCAACTCACTCGGCTTACGCGCTCCTAGATTAAGGGTCTCATTACAACCTTTCTTTAGGCTAAATAATAATTGAGACATTTGGAACTACTGTCAAGTTGTACCCGTTGTAGAGATATTAATGTCAGTAAATCAATAGTGTAGCCATTGCGTTGTACTGCCTGTTAAGGAAGCCACCGTTATTATTTCGTCGGAAGCTTTTTTGGTAAAACTCATAAGGACTGTAATCAGTCGAGTCGCCATTCTTTCTGTTAATCGCATTATAAATTGACGTAGCGATCACTGCACTGCTCTTTGTCGGCGTCGCATCGCATCGTAGCGGATGACTACAGGATTTATACACAAAGGTAATGATTACAACTTTAATTTAAATGTATTTAATTAGTCTACTGCTTAAGGGTGCTTCATAATCGATACGTTCGATGAATGACTTAATATAATTGTATTGCGTCTCGGACCATTTATTGCCCCCGGAATGTTTATATTAATGTCATAATTCTCTAACACGTGCGATGTGAATCATTAACATAAGCACGATATATTTGAGGACAGTAACATACCCGTAAATTTGAGTTGTAATAGAGTCGAATATGTACATATTTCCCTTTGTACGTAGTTGGTTGGTATCGAATATCACATACAAATATTAATTTTTTACGGTAAAAATGTTGTTATATTTTGCTTTGACCTTTGACTTGAACTTGAACACGTTGTTATATAGTCATAGTAATTTGTAACTAGTCGAAAATATAGTGGAGCTAGAGAGAATCAGCAGTGATAGCCTAGTGGGTAAGAACCAGACTAGTAACCGACTGGTTCCTAGTTAAAATCCTGGTTAAACTAAATTAATGTTTTCGGATTCATGTACACATTTGTAATTATCACTTGCTCGGCGGTGGAGAAAACATTGCAAGGAAACCTGCACGAAATGATATTACAAAAGACGTGTAAGCTAACTTTATCAAGGTCTAGTTTTCTCTGTGAGTTGTGGAGGTCTGACGCCAGTCGCTCCATGACAAAATCGGTATCTTTGCCAAATCTGTGGGCTTAGGTACCGGACTCCGCCTATCCTAATGGATTAACAGACGTGATAATACTGCGAAGAAGAAAATAGTAGTTTTGCTAGTTTGCCACCCACGTTAAGTAAGTTGTTATCATTGTGGTTATGGCAGGTGGATAATAAAACTATAATAAATCGGCAGTCGAGATGCAAGCGTTGTGCAAAATGTGTGACATCACGCCTGCTGACCGCGTTCGCCGAGAGTGTCAGTGTTAAGATAAGAAAAGGCATGCCCCGTTGGTTTGGACATGTAGAAAGAATGCAGAATAAAATAATGACGAAACAGATAATATAACTAGTCTGGCCATAAGTACTTTTACATAGAAACTTTTCTTCTTTCAACTCTTGTATTATTTTGAATTTGGAACGCGCTTATTATGTTCAAAACATCTTTCGATTTCCCACCGTTTTACATTTTTTCGTATATATTATTAAAATCCTAAATTTACAATATGGAATGGGGTGTTAAAGAAAATAGGATTGCAGTGATTGCCTTGAACAAAGTGGATATCGAGCCGTCGGTCATATTCAAGACACTTCCAAAATCTTCGTATCAGCCGTATGTTCGTATATCGTATACTATTGACAGATATACAAACACTTCCTCTAATGAAGACCATAAAAGACCTGAAGCTCGACACTTATCGTCGATATACAAGACATGCCCTAAATCAATCCCTACAATTGAAGAGAGTGGATCGATCAAAACCCCTTGTGTCCAGATACGCAGGTGAAAGACACAGAAATATCCTCTTTACTGATGAAAACATTTTCACGATTTAAGAGCACTACAACAAGCGAAATGATAAAGTGTACGCACACAGTTCTCAAGAAGCCGCCCATGTGGTTGGAAAGGTACAACGTGGTGGTGGAGTGTCTTGTCAAGGAGTCACAAAGCTGCATTTTTGTGAAGACTTCAGCCAAATTGTATTAAGAGACTGTCGTGGTTCGTGTTGTGATACCTCTCAGCAATACAGTTTTTAAAAATGTACCGATTACCGGATTTTCCAGCAGGACTGCACCTGGTCACAAGGCATGAACTATCCAAGCCTGGCTCAAAGCTCTGGACTTTATAAGAGCTGAAGACTGGCCGTTGTCTAGCTGTACCCTTTAGACTACAAGTCAGTTTTAGAGGACATGGCCTGCTCGAAATGACACGCTGATATTGTGCCTTTCAAAAAATTTCTGGAGCAAGCAGTGGCTAAATTTCCGTCCATGGCACCGTGCTTAAATCCATAGATTCGTGGCCAGACAGATTAAAGGCCTGTATCAAAGCCAAAGGTGGCCATTTAGAATAGAGTATTTTTTTAATTTTTTTGTTGAGACTTCCATAAATATGTGCATAAAACTTTTATTAAGAGTACATTCCTTCATAAAAAAATAAATGCATATTCATTTGTAACAGAACTTATGGACGGATAAAGTATACAATGCGAAAGTGGAGGAATGTAGAAGCCGAGGAAGGGCAAGACTCACCTATTACGACTAAATTGGTCGTATTTTATGAATAGCATAGCTATAGTATATATATATAGTCGAATTAAAAGAATCAAATTAATAGGCAATCTGCAATAAAAGTATCTGTAATAAATCTGTATTAAAAGAATTTCGTTAAAAAATAAATTTGTTAATCTTTCTATTTTTTGTCTTTTTTATATAAAACTGGCAAACAAGCATGCGACCTGCATGAGATGGTAAGTGGTCACGGCAGCCTATTGACGCTCGCAACACCACGGGGATGTTACTCGCGCGCTGTCAATCTTGTGACCCAAGGACGTTTCGTCACAGTACCCAGTAATTTCTCTGCCATATCTCACCCTTCAAACCGGAACACAGCTAAATAAATATAGCTGCTTGGCGGTAGAAATAGGTGAGACAGTGGTGCCATGCAGACGACTCTTGTACAAAGTCACCATCTGGTAAAGTCTATGTTATTTACGTCCTGATTTTATGACATATCACTTTCTACTACATTTATTCAGAAAAATAATTGACTAGAATACAAATGAGTACGTAATACGTACTCATTGAATGAAGAAACCATTATCATGCTGGACAGAATAGTTTGATTCAGATTTATTTTTATTTCAAAACTCGAATTTGGCTTAGCTAAGTGGAAATCGTCTTTGCCTGTGGCGTTCCTGCCAATTGAGCAGAATATGGTAAACCTCTGGTTGAATAAACGAAGTACATTTTTATTTTGAATTATCCATCTCGAACTTATGACTATTTTACGTTATTTATCTTAGAAAATGTGTAGGTAGAATATTTGAGGAAACTGAATAAACAAAAGAACTGCGCGTCCATTAAAAGCCTATTATGGAATAAGCAAATTTATTAAATTCCTTCTGTTATTTTCGAGGCCACAATGGTGTAGATGTGCATGTCAGTCTAATTGATCATACAAGTTAAGCATCATAGCCTATCTATGGATTTGTTTAGGCGTATTGAGTAACTCCAAGTTCAGAGAATATTTTTTTTTATTCAACGATGGGAGCCATATATATATGTGGGATGGAGAAAAATACTGCATGGCAAAAATAAACCAGAAAATCTTTAATAAAGAAATAAACATAAATTCGTAGCACACATCTTCTGTAGCGCACAACTTACAGCCCAACCTCAATGTTGCCACTCCCTAAAAACAAAAGCAGTTCCTCCTTTAAAAAAATAAAAAATAATATTCTTCCCACACGGCCGTCCTGTTCATTCATCTGTCCCAGATGAATTACCGTCGTCGTTATTTACCCAGGGCTTCATAAGGTCAGCAGAGCTTGTTGTATTGGTGGGACCATCGTTATTGCCAATTTTCTTTAAAACGTATCTCTCGTTAGGCTTTCTCATCACGATCTCATAAGGTGCCAGAAATTTAGGATACAATTTACTACCTTGAGTAAACTGGGTCTTCTTAATAGCAACTAAGTCGCCGACATCATATCGTATAGCCTCCTTTCTTTTTCTATTGTAGTATCTAGTATTTTCTTCTTGTATTCTTTGTATTGATTCTTTAGCTTTTACTCTTAATTCGTCTCTTTTTTGACTAAAACATGGAATATTTTCCTCTTCTATTAACTTTATGAGTTCACTATCTTGGTTTCGCATTTTAATGCCGAACATTAATTCAAACGGCGTCATTCCTATGCTTCTTTGATATGTACCATTTAGACAATGTTGAACACCGGAAACTCGTCGATACCACTTGGTAGGGTCATCAGCACTAAGTTTGCTTAATACACTAATAATAATTTGATGGATCCGTTCAACTTGACCGTTTCCTCGCGGTTGACCAGTACTGATAGTGTAGTGAGTAATATTCTCCTCTTTACAGTAATCTTGGAAATCAGTAGAAGTAAACGCAGCATTTCGATCTGTAATAATTCTTTGTGGAGAGCCAAAAGTCTGTTGTTGAAGTCTTAGTAGGATAAATCCATGTAAATTTAGTAAATCCATCTACGACTGTCAAAATGTACTTGTAGTTTTTATTCGTCGATGCCAACGGACCAAGATGATCGATATGATATGTCATCAGTGGAACGTCTCCCTTATCTATGGGGTGTAAGAATCCTTCTTTCTTCCCTCTCTTATTGGATATGAGAATGCATTCAATGCAATTGTCTATGATTTTCCTTATCTTCTCTTTCAGGTTTTCGATGTAAAATTCTCTATTAATAAGTTCTTCCGTTTTAGTTATTCCAAAATGTCCTTTCTCGTGGTTCTTCCTTATAATCTCGTACTGCATCTTCTTTGGAATTACGATTAATCTGTCACCATCCTTTTCTTTACAAAGTATCCCATTCTCAATAACATAGTCTTCATACGGTTCCTTATTTAAAATACTCTTTAATAGTTTTATGTGTGTGTCTTCATCTTGTGCTTTTCGGAGTCTTGCGGTGGTCTCGGTAAGTACCATGCAGGTGGGATATCGACTTAAAGCATCTGCGTGTTTCAGCCTTGTTCCTGGTCTATGCTCTATTTCATATTCATATTCTTCTAGAAGCAGAGCCCAGCGAGCAACGCGTGGTGGTAGGTCCTTTTTCTGCAATGTCATAGTCAAAGCAGAGCAGTCCGTAACTATTTTAAAGGGTATACCAAGTAGGTAAACTCTGAATTTCTTAACAGCTTCTGCAATGGCTAAAATTTCCAGGTAATAGCTGTGATAGTTCCTTTCTGCAGGAGATGTCTTTTTACTCATATAATACACCGGATGCATCTGATCATCTTTTGGACTTTTTTGTAACAAAACAGCTCCGTAACACGTGTGCAATTCTGTCACACGATCTGGGTGGTAAATTTTAAGAACAGGTGAGCTACACAATATTGCCTTTAATTTAGTAAATGCTATCTGACATGTTTCATCAAAACTGAATTCAACGTCCTTCTTTAGAAGATCTGTTAACGGCTTTGCTATTATAGAGTAATTTCGAATAAACTTTCTAAAATATCCCGTAAGGCCAAGGAATGATTGTAAAGATTTTAAGTTATGTGGCGTCTTAAATTTTGATACTGCAGTGATTTTACCCTTCGAAGGTCTTACTTCGTTGTCTTTAATAATATAGCCCAAATACTCTATTTCTTCCATCATAAAATGACATTTTTTCCAATTAAATTGTAGTCCGTATTCTTTAGCTCTTGTAAAAACTTTCTCTAATTTTTTTAATCCTTCTTCCTTTGTCGACGGTATAATTAAGTCATCTAAGTAAGAGAGAACTGTCCCATCTGAAATAAGATCTTGAAAGATGTTATTAATAAACCTTTGAAATACCGATGGTGCCGTACAGAGACCAAACGGCATTTTCATAAACTCATACTGTCCTTGTGGAGTTACAAACGATGTATACTTTCTGCTATCGTGGTGTACATTCACATGTAAAAATCCATTTTTCAGATCAAGAGTCGTAAATACCTTCGCTTCCTTTAGTTTATCAATCTGGTCTTCAATTAATGGTAACGGAAAACGATCTTTAATTATCTTCTTATTTAGCTTTCTGTAGTCTACACATAATCTACAGTTTCCGTCTTTCTTTTTTGCTAAAACAATGGGGCTTGCAAAATCGGATTTACTTGGCTGTATAATTTTCTGATCTGCCCATTCTTTTATTTGTTCATTCACTATATTCATTTCTAAAGGTGACAAACGTCGTGGATTTTGATGAATCGGTTCTTCGTCTATAAGTATTATTTTCATTTCTACGTTACTTCTTTTCTTTACTTCACTAGGGTTATACTCCTCCAGCATTCTTTCGATTTCTCTTGTGTACCCTGGACGTTTAATATCACCTTCTTCGTAGATGGTTTTCTTATCATCAGTTAGAAGTGTTAAATGCAAAATCTTTTCTACGATAATGCCATTTGCTGTAAATTTTATTTCAAATTCCTTCAATATAGGATTCCCAAGTATCACTTTAACGGGTATATCATTATCCTGGGCAATATGGAAGGTAACGTCAGCGTAACAATCATCAATTTGTAGATTAGCAACAAAAGTTCCTTGTGTGTATATTTCCTTTTCAGCAATTCCTGTTAAACACACTCTTGCGTTACTGTCAAAACTTAATTCTCCTTTCAGGATATTTTCAGCTTCAGTCATTTTAATTAAGTTTACGTCGCTTCCTGTGTCGATTAATGCGGTTACTTCAATTTCGTTAATCTTAATCTGCTTATATGGAGTCTTATCCATTTTATCGTCATTGATCTTATTATTAACATTTAGAGTCTTCTTTGGTTTATTCACACATTCAGGTGCCTTGTGCCCGAACTCGTTACATTTAAAACATTTTATACCTTTTGAACATAATGGCGCTTGATGATCCAGGTCACCGCAATTGAAACACCTCTTGACATTGGTCACTTTACGGTTTGTGTGATGACTCGAAGTAGGATTAGATGGTTTGTTTGACATCTTCTTCTTAAAGTCGCTGTAGATATCCATTTTCTTTCTAAATTCTGTAATATTTGATGCGCCATATAATATGACTTTGTTAGATTCAATGTCTCGAATACCATCTATGATGTATTCTATCAGTGCAGAGTCTTCTATGTTACCATGTAACGCCAATTCTTTCATATGCAGAAAATACTGCTGATGCGTTTCGTCATTTTTCATCTTGCGTGAGCTAAGTTTCTTATGTATGGCGGCACTATTTAGGCGTGGTCCAAATTCCTCTAATAATTCTTTCCTTAAATTAGACCAACTCTTCACGCTACCTAAAGAACGTAAAAATAGCTTAGCAGTCCCTTGTAATAACCTTTTAGCATATATCAACTCTTCAATGTCAGTCCATCTCATAATCTCTGATGTATCTTCAAACTCTGATAACCATGTTCCAATTGGGTAGGTGTCATCTCCGGTGAAAGGCGTCATGGATTTTTCAACATCGTGGAACGACACTTTTGGTCTGTCGAAGTCATTTGATGGACCTTGTAAG
Source organism: Pyralis farinalis (assembly GCA_947507595.1). Classification (NCBI taxonomy): domain Eukaryota; kingdom Metazoa; phylum Arthropoda; class Insecta; order Lepidoptera; family Pyralidae; genus Pyralis; species Pyralis farinalis. Next base: position 16,972,303 of record OX382273.1, read on the forward strand.
TCTTGAGGCAGTTCATCAGTCTTTTCTTCAACCATTGTGTCTTCTTTCTTCTTTATATGCCGAGTCTTTGACATAACTAGTCTTTTTAGTCTTTAATTAGTCTTAAAAGTCTTCAATCTTAAATATCTTTAAGCATTTAAATAATAAAAGGAATCTTCAGTAATCATTGGTAGTAATCAGTCAATCATTTCCAAGTGTGCTCCATTTCGTTCATTACTCCATGGTCGTCGTACTAAGTGTGCACAGAACATCCATTATTTTTATAGCTCCATGTCATTTTATGAAATGTCAAATTATTTATTTTATTTTCACTTCTATCCATTAAAATCACTTACTTCTTATATTCGTTTTTATAATTTATGTGCACTGAATGAATAAAACACAACTGTACAGTCTATTTTAATGTTTTTCGTACCAATTTGTTTTTCACATCAATGTCCGTATTCCAATCCGAATGTTATTTGGTACACTAAATCTGTCTATCTCTCCATCCCGGACGAGCCCCCAAAAGTTGTGGGATGGAGAAAAATACTGCATGGCAAAAATAAACCAGAAAATCTTTAATAAAGAAATAAACATAAATTCGTAGCACACATCTTCTGTAGCGCACAACTTACAGCCCAACCTCAATGTTGCCACTCCCTAAAAACAAAAGCAGTTCCTCCTTTAAAAAAATAAAAAATAATATTCTTCCCACATATATATAGTTAAATTGATGTAATAAACATGAACATCAGGTGAACCGTGTGCTAGTGTGTGTGAGCTTCCCGACGTTGTACCTATGAAGAAAAAAACGATCGTAAAACATGAAATACACTAAGCCATCTAAGCCTCATTGGCTTAGATTCTCGCGGGCATCTGGTAGTTCACTTCGGAATAAAACTCACATCGATAAATTTATCTAAAAAATTCTACCACTAGTGTGTACAAAAAGCATATGGCCTACCTGGCCCCGTTAGTCAATAACGCTTGCAATACAAGGATTATTGATCACGTGCTATCACCTCCGCTGCTAATGCAATAACTCACGAGAATTTTCTTTACTTTTCGAGACACAACAAGTCTTCAGGAAGTTGTTATTTTGCAGCGATCTTCCGTAAGGTAGAGCACCTACTCAGAAGCTGCCTACTGTATGCCGTGACCAGTAGATTTAATTAATTATAAAGGTTAATTAGCAGTGGAAACTGCCTGTTGTGACGTCGCAACTTTACCAAATTTCTGTAGTAGATTGATCTAAACTAAAAAGATTGTAAAAGACAGATTGATTGCATCAAAGTACTCTGACTGGAAACGTAGTTCAATCTCACATAATAATACAGCAGCATAACAACTCTCTAGACTAGACGATTGTTGTGTTTCTGCAAGTGAGCGAGATCACCAGTAGTTGCGAAGGAGTTATTATGCTAGTCCTCTATAGCGAGAAATAGATAGATCTATCCTGCTTATTATGCTCCCTTAAACATATTTGGGATGATTCGAGTACTAGGAGCTTCATAACAAATGTACAATTTTCATAATTACAAAAATGTGATATTACTGTCGATCAAAGATCTGGCAGATTCCTTCACAACCTATTAGCACTTTTACACATTAGCGATTCAGCGCTAAAATTGTGCCAATATCGTTGGTATAATGCCGCGCGGCACACTTACATTTATTTTAGGCTTAATACAATAAATAAGATTCTATAAACTTAGTATCTTACTTAATTGAATATACTCGTATCTAAAATTAAAGTAAGGTACTAAATTATTGTATGGAGTGTGTAAACACCGATTATACAGTTTATTTATTTTTTATAGCACGTAACGAGAACTATGTGGAATGAAAGATGATGTAATGGTAAAAATTGAAAAGGGTATGCTGATTGCGGTTTGGACATTTAGAAATGATAAATAATAAAAGAGTTAATAAAGACTTGTATCGAGCAAGAGTGAATGGAGATATAGGCAGGAGCCGCCCTACACATGGGTCAAATTGATGATGTGCTGAAAAAGAGCATAAATTGTGCTTAAGATGAGGTTGATGAGCGTGGAAGAAGTGAGAATGGTATGTTTGGATTAGTGCACCAAGTCTTTAATATCTATGCCTACCCCAATGTGAGACAGGCGTGATGATATGTATGTATATATGTTATTTATTTTATATTTACTATTACATCATTATCCGCCTCGATTGTAACACTCCATATTCAACGAAAATAACAATCAAAACCGGTTTATATAGAAAACCATGTTATAAAATCGGTTAAGGCTTTTATTAACTTTTAACTAATCATCAAAATCATGACTTTACGAGTGTATTGCGTGCAAGCGTTGCAAGCGGTCACAAGTAACTGTTTACCATTAGGCGAGCGTGACACTTGTTTGCTATATAGTGGTATAAAACAATGAAACCAACATAGCATCTACTTTATTCGGAGACTCTTTGAGTCATCACAATCTTATAAACAGTTTCCGACATATCAGTGAAGATGCATAAAACGGTGAACAGTTAAAAACACTTTCAAGATCTCGGTTAAAAATAACATCGTTCAAAATAGTGCAATCACAATGTTCAAGTACAGTAAGCGTTCGGCGGCATTCTTATTGCCTGAGGCTACATTCCAGTGCAGCATTGCTTTAATGATGTCATTTCAATGAGGGTTGCAAATGAAATGTGAATAGATTGGTATGCGACAGTCAGCTCCGCGTTGCCTGCAAAAATAAATGCCGCTCGTATTGTAAACAAAGTTTGCTTGGGTTATTTAAAGGAGCTATTGCACAAATTTATAGAACTGTTGTGATAAATTTTGCGTAAAACAGGCATTTCTCTTTGCAATTCTGTTTATACGTGGATTTGTATAACAATGTGGTCGCACAGGAATATTTAATTAGGAGCAAGCCGATAGGAATTGGAATTTTACAGAGCGGTACCTGATTATAAATGCCTGGAGGATACCTATCCCTGCTGGAGCATATAGTATTTCTTATTTTTTATACTTCTAAGGTGGCAAACAAGTCAAAGGCCTGCCTGATGGTAACTAGTTACCGTAGCCTATGGACATTTGCAACACTACGGGTGTCGCTCATGTATTGCGGACCCTGTAAAAACCTCTTCACGCCTTTTTTGGAGAACCCTATGTTGTAGTCCCTTGGGAAAACCTAAGTTGAATTAATATATGACCCATCCCCGACTTGAAAACTTAACCCAATAGTTAAGTCAGGTTTAGATTAGGTTTAGGTAAGTTTGGTTCGGTTTAGGTCGGGTATGGATCAGCTTTGAGCCACGTTTGGGTGAGACTTGGTCAGATTTGTATTAGCTTTGAGTCATGGTTAAATCAGACATTAGTCTGGTTTGGGTTCGGTTTGGGTCAGGTTTGCGTCAGTTTTAGAACACATTTAGGTCAGACTTGGTTGGGTTTGATTCAAATTTGAGTAAACTTAAAGTCAAATAAAACACATCTCTAACACAGTTGTTTGAAAATCATCAGTGATCCCACACAATCTAACTGAGTCATGCCGTCCAAGAAACGTCTGGAATCGGCCGGCCTTGCTTTATGGAACGAGCATTTATTTGCTTAGCTTTACTTATGCTTTATTTAGCACTTCCCTTTGACGACTTGCTTAAATATTCATGTAATAATCACGTCATATATTTATATTCATTACCACTAAATTTGTGATTTCGGGTATTTATACTAAATATTTGTAATTATGACTTGTTTGGCAGTGAAGAAAAATGTCGTCAGAAAATCCGCACGAACAAGAAATTATATTTCGAAGGACGTGTGATCTAATTAAGAAAGTTCTGATTTTCCCTCTTGGTTGTGGAGGTCTGACGGTAGTCGCTCTATATAAAAATCAGTATTTTCGCCAAATCCTTAGGCTTAGAGACTTAGGTAGCGAACCCTACCACTCCTAATGGATTAGGAAATGGATAACGCTAAGAAGAAAAAGATTTGTAATTATCACTTGCTCGGCGGTCAACAAAAAAATTGTGAGGAAATTCGAATGTCTTAGAAATTATATTTCGAAGAATATGCGACATAAACTAAGAAAGATCTGATTTTCCCTCTGGGTTGTGGAGATTTGGCGGCAGTCGCTCTGTATAAAAATCTGTATCTTCGCCAAATCCTTAGGCTTAGGTAGCGGACTCTGTTAACCGTAATGGATTAGGAAACGTCACAGTAGAAAGAAGAACCACGTTTTTATATGAACTACAGCATTGGGTCAACAAAGAGTTTTGCAGAGGACACGGATTGATTTGAGTATAAAACCCATGAAATTCGTTGGCATTTTCTACTTCTAATAAATAATACTTAATTTGCAAATCTGGTTCTGCAGACCATGTTATTGCCAGCGTAAACGATGGAGAGAAATCAGTGGAAGCGTTACTTGCAGTGTTTGAAGCTATAATGCGTCTTGCCACGCGAGCCTTTCGTGTGACTTGCTCATTACTCAAAGCTCATTTAAAGCTAACTACGTTGCATTGAAAGGAGCAATTTTATTGTACTCTATTGATTCTATTGAAAGCTGGAAGAGGTATGTGTCTCCTGCGACAACTGGTTTATATGTTGTCGTGTTGGTTTGTTTTCGTATAGAATACATTTATACATTTCAGGTGGAAGTAAATGGTTTTGTTTTTATAATCGAATGATACAAATCTTGTTAGTTAGTTGTTGTTGTTTCCTGTAAAAATTATTGTCGTATAAACTTTGTTGTTGTTGTTGTAATATCTTTATTGTACGTTACATTCAAAATAAATTACAATAAAAATAAATCTAGTGTTTCAAAGGCGGACTTATCCCTGAAAGAGATCTCTTCCAGCCAACCTAGAGTCTTTGACAGAACAATTTACATGGGCAAAACAACACACGTACAACTCACTCACTACAACAATACTATAAATTACTTAAAAGTAAAGTACAAGGTTATCAAATACGTATACCGAATTTACTAATAAATAAAACAATACATAAAAATAAAAAAGAACAAAAATATGAACATACATTAAATACATACACTAAAAGCGAACAAACATGAGATACATTTTTAGGTATGCATCCATAAATGATCACAAAACACCAGTTAAAAATTTCTTGACTCGGGGTTTGAAACAATCTAAAGAGGAAGCAAATCTTACCTCTAGAGGAAGTGTGTTCCAAAGACTAACTGACTTTGCAGAAAAGGACTGTGAAAACTTTATAGCTTGACCTCAGTGTCCATTTGTTCGTTTGGCTTATACAGTTGACTTTAGGAGCTCGTTACGCTCCTGAAGTCAACTGTAGAAACCAGCGAATGTTATACACATACAAGCAACTCTTAGTATCATCAAAGTTTCCAGTGGACATTATCTGGATTCCTAGAGCCACAATTTTAACTTAACGCCTATACATATATTTATGCTAAAAAACTATGAAATCAAATTACAAGATTTTTGCTCTCGTTTTCAAGATAAAAACGTAGGTAAACTAGTTCATTGTCTCAGTACCATTGCCTGGATTTGCTATTTGCCCGGATATGTGGTGCCAAAGCAGTATTTTTTTTATATAACGTCGGGAAGAAAAAAAACATATTGCTCACTTGATGTAAAGCAGTTACTGCAGTCCACGAATGCTTGTAATACAAGGAGTATTGCTCGCTTGTTGCCATCCCCGCTGCTAGCGTAGCAACATCAGTAGCTTACAACAGCCCACAATGGACTTGTTATTTGGTTGCAGTGTAGTGTTTCATGGAGGTACTTCCTCTTTCTTGACATATACACCCCAAAATGTACTCCTGAGCTGCGACTTCTATCCTGTATTGATTTATCTTCACTCACTTTCATACAAAAAGCAAGCTCAACTATGTAATTCATTACACCCATTACGGGAAACTCGTTCCCACAAAGCTATACCATCATTCTCCTCCTACGGTTCCTCAAACGGGATTGACATCAAGCATCATGACATCGCGGGTGGTGCTCAAGCAAGCAGTCTCACTGTCAAGTAGTTTTAATCCTCGTGGCCTAAACCCTCAACATCATCATCACAATTGGGCTGTATCTACGCACTGCCAGATATAGGCCTTTATTAATATCCTCACGCTGATCTCAGGAGCCCTAGAAACTGGCGAGCGTGCATGAAAAAAGCTATGAATTTTAAAGTAGCGAACGAGATGTGTAACAAATGCGTCTTATAGTGCTCGGTTCTCTCTGCCTACCCAGTAAGGGACCATATATACAACATATTAATACCCTCAATCTTAAACAGCCATACTTTATTTTCGAATCGAACCCTCGGGATGTGGACATGTCCCGTCCATATCCACGGGGTTCGGTGCGAAAATAAAGTACAACAAAAGTAAAAAAAAATCGGCCAAGTGCGAGTCGGATTAGCGCACAAAGGGTTCAGTACTATTATCTACAAAAACGGCAAAAAAATCACGTTTGTTGTATGGGAGCCCCCCTTAAATATTTGTTTTATTTTAATTTAATTATTTATTCTTAAAGTTAATATATAACTAAATATTCTGTGAGTATTTCAAGCGTCTACCTGTTGCCGTTATCAATGGGAGCCCCCTTAAATATTTATTTTATTCAATTTTTTAGTATTTGTTGTTATAGCGGCAACAGAAATACATCATCTGTGAAAATTTCAACTATCTAACTATCACGGTTCATGAGATACAGCCTGGTGACAGACGGACGGACGGACGGACAGCGGAGTCTCAGTAATAGGGATCCGTTTTACCCTTTGGGTATGGAACCCTAAAAAGGGGGCTTGGGGACATCACAGGATTCTCAATGCAATTATATATTCATATTCATTTACTCACTACAACTGGAAGCAATTAGAACATAATAGTGATTTCAGGATATATAACAAATCGACATTTTATTAGCGGCAACCAATCCAACATATTCCTTTAAGTACGCAGTAGATGAGTAGCGTGATATGTACCTACCACTGCTATATCGTCTAGCTGACTTTAAAACTTTAAAAGTTACGTCGGGAAATTTTATTTATTTCATTATCACGACACTCTGCAGATCCTGATCCTCTTTCTATCGATTATTTCTATTGCAACTACGAGCATAATAGGAACATTGCAAGATATGTTAATTTCAAGCAGACCAGCGCATTGTTCAGTTCCTAAGTTCCTGCATTGTAGGTCATATGAGATTTTTTCTTCAGTCTTCAAGAATAAAGTAACTAAAAGATTGGTTAAGAGAGGTAAGGCGCATCAGAGCAGCTCGATTAAGAAAGTACCTAACAGAAAACCGAAGCAAAACCCTGGAGGGTTGTTGTGTTCCTACAAGTAAGTGAAGTTATCAGTAAGCTCCTTAGGAGTTGATGTCAAGGGTGGTAACGTGTGCAACTTTATAATTGGCAAGCGTTCTCTTTATGTCAGATGGATATTGTATGGCTCCCGACGGTGTATAAAAAAAAGTTCATCTTTCCTAGGTGTATTAAAGAATTGTCGGCATGTTCTGCAAATTCAAGACCGAATAATGTATCAATTACTTAAGAAATTATATCCCTTATTTATGCAGGTAATACAATAAAAAATTAAAAAAGGTGTAAGGAATGCGTTTGATTGTCAAGAATGTGAAGACGCACGCTGTTCACGATGATGTAGCAGTTTTGATCGTGTGTTACTCAAACTGGACTGACACAGGAAACACATTGTTATGTTACATCTGATAGTGCGTTATATAAAAAACAATACTAGTTTTGACAGTCAATATGCTGATGTTTGTAAAAACTATGTTACATTCGAAATTTGGAAATGATAGGCTATTTTTGTATTACCGTCATCATAATTAATATAAAAGAGGTAATCTAATAGAGGTAGGGCGCAACAAAGCAGCCCGTCTGTGGAAGTACCTCCATCTCACAGAAAACCGCAGCCAAATAACAACTGCCTAGAGGGTTGTTGTGTTCCTGCGTGTGAGTGAGGTCACCAGTATGCTCCAAAGAAGTTGCTGTGTAAGCAGCAGAGGCATCGCGCGAGTGATACTTAATATATTACATGCGTTATTAGGCTACGGTAGCTGCTTTACATCAGGTGGGCCGTATACTTGTATGCCTCCCGCGGTAGTATAAAAAAATATATAATAACAGTATAATATCATTTATTTCTCCCCACAAAACAGTGTACAAAAATATTTTAGAAAAATGTATACATAGTATTTTTTTATAGGCATGGCAAGAAGACATTATGCACGCGACACTCCGTTCGACTGTAGCACCTATCACGTACTATGTAAGAACGAATAAAGATTCGTTGAGAAGTAAGATTAGAGCCTGTGTCACAGATCATCAAGTCACCACCCGCGGATCGGAATAATTATAAATATGTATATATGCTTATACAACATATTTACGTAAATTAATTATTAGGTTGAGTACGATTTGGTAACTTGATAAATTCTTCTTCGCGTTATCCCGTTTCCTAATCCATAAGGATTGGCGGTGTCCGCCAGCTTAGTCCAAGAATTTGGCGAAGATACTGATTTTTACATAGAGCTACTGCTGTCAGACCTCCACAACGCAGAGGAAAACCAGGCCTTTCTTAGGTTAGGTCTTTCAAAATATAATTTCTTGCACGTGCGGGTTTCCTCACAATGTTTTTCTTCACCGCCGAGCATGTGATAAATATGTAAATAAATCTAAAAATACGAATTGCAACATGCCTCCGCTGGGATTCGAACCGGAGACCAGTTGCAAGATACGCCAGCTCCTCATCCACAAGGCTATCACTGCTACTGCACTGTAACTTGATAAACTATGTTTCTGAAATATATCTTGTTTGTAACATTTATAATTGTATTAAATAAATAGGGATTTTTAGTACCTACACATATGACGTAAATTCTTAATTTCAAATTAACATATACTACTCTGTGTAAAAAGTATCGGGAATATGTCAATAAAAAGACCCGCGTAAAAGAGGTCGTTCTAATTTTTTTACTGCATGTTGGTAGCACTGTACTGATTTAGCGCGCAAAATTTGAGCGGGATCTGTCATTTAATTTGTTTTAAACTACACTTTTTGTTGGTCATAGTTTTGAGTCCTCGGCGATTTTTACAATGGAAAATATTGTTGAACAAAGAGTGTGCCTTAAATTTTGTGTTTCAAATGATATTTCATGTGGTGAATCACTAAAAATGTTGCGAAATACCTACGGCGAATCGTGTATATCGAAAACAAGGGCTTATGAATGGTATAAGGCTTTTAAAGAAGGCCGAGAAGTAGTAGTAGACTTGCCTCGTTCTGGTAGACCTTCAACCGCTACGACCAGAGAAAACATCGACAGAATCAAGAAGCTAGTGCTCGAAAATCGACGTATGAGTCTGAGAGAGTTGGCTAGTGAGGTGAACATATCTTTTAAGTCCGTCCACAACATTCTCATTGACATTTTAGGCATGAAACGCGTCGCCGCTCGACTAGTTCCAAAAGAGCTCAATTTTGTTCAAAAAGCGCAGCGAAAGCATGTCGCTGAAGACATGGTTTCCCGAGCTTCTACGGATCCGACCTTTATGAAACGTATAATAACTGGCGACGAGACATGGGTTTATGAGTACGACATGCAAACAAGCCAACAGTCTTCAGAATGGCGTCTCGAAAACGAGCCGAAACCCAAAAAACCGCGGCAAAGTCGCTCCAAAATCAAGGTGATGCTGACAGTTTTTTTTGACTACCGTGGTGTGGTTCACTCCGAATTCCTTCCAGAGGGAGAAACAGTGAATAAAGAATATTATTTAGGCGTCATGAAGCGTTTGCGTGAGAGTATCCGCCGAAAACGTCCAGATTTGTGGCAACACAACTCATGGATGCTGCACCATGATAATGCACCATCACACACAGCCATTATAGTGAAAGAGTTTTTAGCGAAAAATTCAACAAAAGTTCTCGACCAAGCACCGTATTCACCTGATATGGCTCCGTCTGACTTTTTTTTATTTCCCAAGTTAAAATTACCACTTCGAGGAAAACGTTTTGAGTCGATAGAAGCCATAAAAGAAAATTCGCTGAATGAGCTAAAGGCCATACCGCAAATAGCCTATGAAAAATGTATGGAAGACTGGGTGAAGCGGTGGAGATGTTGTATTGCAAGCGATGGGGCCTACTTTGAAGGCGATAAAATAAATTTAGATGAATAATTTGTATTTTTTGTTTTATTGACAAATTCCCGATACTTAGTACACAGAATGTATTCTGAAAATCTCGTCTGCTATGATTGCGTGAATCCAGATGCATAATAAAACACTTAAAACTGTTTTCACCCACTTCCTCGGGTATCTTTTAAAAAGAGAGATATTATAAGACATCAATTTTGAACATGGAGATAATAGAAATGCTGGACAATTTTTTAGTTGTGTTTAGAGTGTTAATTATGTTGCTTATATTAGCTACTGTTTTAGATGAATATGACATTATTATGAAGAGTGAATACGCATTTATTAAAAAAAAAATCTATTGCAATTATTTTTCCATATAATCATATTACTTATGAAACGGCGTAATAAGATAAATTTAATTTATTTAAAATTACAAATTCATACACATATACATGTTTTGAATATACCTATAGCACATTTAGATGTACTTTTGCTTTATGTTTTTTCTTTGATGCCACTTTTTGCATGAAATACCAGTGACGTGCGTGAACTACGATCCGCAAGTAAACGCAGTGTGTTTTTGGTTCAATCGATTCCGTTTTGGAATTTTTTATGTCGGTCTCAACAACGAGCCGGAGTCTGGAAACGAAAATCGATAACTATAAATCCAAACTTATCGCGAAAACAAATTCAACTTAAACCACGGGAAATTACCAACCGCCTACAATATAAGTGATAAAACGCTATTGTTTCATTAATGTTAAATTGGAACGACTTTTAATTTTCAGCTCGGAAGGTCAAATGAAGTGAAAAGCCGTATGAACAGGCTGTTGAGTTGAGTTCACACAATAAAAATCGCATAGAAGTTTTCCAAAATGTGTTTAACAGACATACAAACGCGGGGATTCGGAATATAATTATTACTTAACCCTTCGAAACCCGGGTGGTCATATATGACCGCGAAATGTATGGGAAAACGTATATGACGGGTTCTGACTGGTCACGAGGAAAACTAAGCCCTACATGATAATAAATAATGTCAATCCCTGTCAATCCTGTCAAAAATTTCTGATAAAAAAAAAACCCCGCTTTAAATTTACTTTCAGTCTATATGTTAATGTGTTGAACATTAACATATAGACTGTATTTCGTTGTATGATTATATATATATATATACTTCATAGAATATAGTTATTTACTGTTACAATTGTTACATTAAAATTGTTAACATATGAAGTATATACGAGATACTTGTAGATGACATGTCAAACAGTATCGTTATGGAAGAGCGGCACCTCCTGGCACAAACATCATCTTGCTTAAAAGGTGGCTTCGGAAATTAGGTTAAACAAAATATTGTAAGAAAAGAAATAAACATTATTATTATAATTAAATAAAATGTCTAAATTTCAGATCTCATTTTATTTACAAGCCAGAGACACGTGCCATTCGGACGCGGACAGGAGTAATAGGGTTCCTTACTTCGAATACGGAACCTTAAACAATCAAAAACTTAATTAAACCACCGAAAGTTTTGTTGTTGACCATCTTGCCTATTTGCTTGAGGTGTTCCTTATAGACTTTCTACTTTTTTTATATACAACGTCGGGAGGCATACAAGTATATGGTGTAACTGATTTAAAGCACTTGCTGTAGTATATGAACACTTGCAATACATTAAGCATCACCCGCGTGATGCCGCTTTTGCTGCTAACACAGCAATTCTTTAGCTTACTCATGACCTCACACACATATAGGAACACCACAACCATCCAGGGAGTTGTAATTTGGCCGCGGTTTTCTGTGAGATGGAAGTAATTCACCAGACATGCTGCTATAATGCGCCCTACCTCTCTTAATACCCAACAGTACAAGACAAACAGATATGTTCATGTACAAATATTTGTCCTGTGTGGGTATCGTTGGTGTAGAACTAGCGTTACTAACCACTGCGCCATCGACCTCGACAAGCCTACTTAGTCACCTTCCAGGTTATTATAGTTGGCAGATAACTGTCATAGACGATAACATACTACTCATATTTCTCGGAATATACTCGAGATTACGAGTGCAATATACGATAAAATCATTTCCACTTCACTTTATTAGCAGCGTCGTTGGAATCTTTGTCAACAATTAACAAACCTACATACAAACTTCTTGTGGCCATTAAAGATTACTTTAAAGTAGTAATCGTTTCACGTTGAGAATGAGTTTAAACCGTAAAATAAATACTCTGACAGTTAAAACCTCCATCTCATAGCGCTATTTCCACTCAAAGATCCAGATAATAAGTGACAGCGCTGAATGCCTCTCACTGGGATTTAGTTATGTCTGCTTACCCCTGAGGAACAAATAAATATGGTTTCTTTTGGTTTATTTAGCTTGTGTAACAATAACAGCTGCGGCGTGAACCCGCGGTGGTACTCAAGGATGTATGTCACGCGCTATCGTTCTTACGCAGACGAAGATAGGGTTCATATTACATCCACTTCCAAGAACAGCGTATAGAAAGCATGAGTTATGATTTAAGTTATTTATAACGTCCATTTTGTGCAGCAAGCACATAGTCCTTACGTCATTTCGTCCACGAATGATCTTAATTAAAAGAGTATTGTGGGGAGAAGTATCAGTAAATTACGCCCGTTTTGTCTTTTATAGAAGTGGCCGCTTCCCTCTGTTCCCTTCTCGAGGTCTCACTGTAAATCAAACAGTTGGCCGAGTACGTGCCCTCAAGCGTAGATTAGGAAATTAATGAGACCTTAATAGAAGTAATTTTAATGGCGTTTAATTTTTATACCCGATAGTGATTACATGAATATTTTAATACGCGAAAGCAATAAAAGTTCAGTTAACTGTTGTACTTGATTTAATGATCTGTGTATTATTGAAGATGCCGCACTACAAATTGACTTTTTGGATGTATTTATTATACGGAAGAAAATTTAAATGGTGTTTTAATTATTTGTTTATGGTTATATCATGCATTTAAAAGTAACATTTAAATATATCGACTTGATTTATTATGATTTTATATTCTGAATGAAGTGTAATATATATATTATCCACAACCATATTGTAATTTTTAAATTATAAATTCATGAATAGAAAATATTTACATATTTTTATTATATACATCTCTAAACAAATAAATATTATGTTTTAAAAGACATTTATACGCTGAAAGTACTCGTATACATATCCATTTAGGGGAAATTATTTCAGCCATGGCTACGTAATGCCAAAATATCTACTAGTTATTAAAGCATTAACTTATATCGTGTTGGTAATTTGAATTTTTTGTCTGCAGTGGCAAGCTCAGTACATATATAGTGGAGACATCAAGTTTTACGTGTGTTAATGTATTATAAATGATATGTCCTAATTTTTTTTGAGTAATTGACTGACAATGTTCAAGAATTGCAGTACTGACAATAATTTTATAATGCCAGATATATCAAAACCGTATCATGAAAACCTAATATTATGCTCTACGTCTGTTTTCATAAATTTATATACCTATTATGTATATTAGTTGTTGTTGTTGTTGTAACTTCACGCCAAATCCCTTGCGGGGTAGGCAGAGAGAACCGAGCGCCACGTGACTCGATCCTTACATATCTCACTCGCTTCTTTTACATTCATTGCTCTTCTCATGCACGCACGCCGGTTTCTAGGGCTCCTGACATCACCTTCTGATAGAACATGACCAATTTGGTCATGGTAGGTAAGTCTTGGCCTTCCCCGGCTCCTACATCCTTCCACTTTTGCATTGTATATCTGCTTCGTCATTCTTTCATCTTGCATTCTTTCTACATGCCCGAACCATCGGAGCATGCCTCTTCTTATTTTAACACCGACGCTCTCTTTCAGACCAACTCTATTTCTAACATCATCATTGCGAATACGGTCTACGAGCCTTACGCCACAAATTTTGCGCAGCGCTCGCATTTCAACCGCGTTTATTCTACTTTCATGCTCTTTCTGCCATACCCAACTCTCGCTTCCATAAGTTAGCGTTGGGACCAACACTGCATTGTGTATAGCGAGTTGTGCCTTCTGGCTCAGGATTTTACTGCCAAGAAGTTTTCCCAACGCTCCATTCACACTATTCCCAGCACTCACTCGTCTTTCCACATCTGCGGTGTACCTTCCATCTCTGCTGAAAGCGCATCCAAGATATACAAACTCATCCACTTGTTCCAACACTTCATCATCAATCGTAATCCTTACATTAGTTCTGGATTCTTCTCTTTCAAATACCATTATCTTTGTTTTCTTCGCATTCAGTAGTAAGCCTTTCTCCATACAGTCGTCTTTCATCGCTGTGACCAGTGTTTGCAGTTTAGATGGTGTATCTGCTAATAGCACGGCATCGTCTGCATACAGCAGACAGTTCACCACTTGGTCACCCATGCGCAATCCCACATTCGTTGACCTTATTCTCTGCAGACAACTATCGAGATACAGGATAAACAGCCTAGCAGATAGCATGCAACCCTGTTTGACACCAATTTTGACATCAAACCAGGGTGACATGGCACCGTCTATCCGCACACATGCTGAGCAATCCTTGTAAGTGGACTGCACAGCACGGAGCAGTGAACCGTCAATCCCATATCTCGGCAATATGTCCCACAGTTCCTTTCGCACAACCCTATCAAAGGCTTTCTCAAGATCCACAAAACCGCAGAAAACCTTCCGGTCTATGGCCAGATGCTTCTCTACGATATTGCGGAGCGAGAAAACTTGATCCGTACATCCCCTTCCATTTCGGAAACCTCCTTGTGCGTCCCACAGCATTTCATCGGATTTCACCCTCATTCTCCTTTCAATCACCTTTCCATATACTTTTGCTGCTAAGCTGATCAAACTGATGGCCCTATAGTTGGCGCAGTCCATGCGTGATCCCTTGCCTTTATACAAGGGCACGATGACTGCGCGTCTCCAGTCCATTGGGACCCTTCCAGTTCTCCAGCATAGGTTGCATAGGTACCAGAAGGCGTCCCGGACGTAAGTGCCACCTAATTTGATCATCTCAGCTGTGATCAGATCAATTCCCGCTGATTTTCCATTTTTCAAGCTTCGTATCGACCATTCGATCTCATCCATAGTTATGCCTTCGTCGGACGCCGTCAACGTGGAGTAAGCATCCGACTCACTCTCATTGCCAGCGTCCGAGGCATACTCATACATTTCCTCAAAATATTCACTCCACCGTTCTAACACTTCCTGAGTGTTGGCAAGAATGACACCAGAGCTTTAGACTTTATCTTATCCATTCTGGATGCCGACGAACCACTCCGAGACTTCTTTACCTCTCTCCAAAAGAGTTTGGTATTTGCCTCGAAGTTTTTCGTCAGCCTCTCTTCCTCATTCATAATTTGTCTTTCACGCTTCTCTTTCACTAAAGCCTTGGTTTCATTCTTGCATAGACGGTACATTTCTTTCTTCTTTTCTCTCATATTTTCATTTAAAGGCAAAGATGATACGTAATCCAGCCATGCTTTCCTCTTTCTTGCTACGGAGGATTCAACCTCCGCATCCCACCAGGCATCTCCTTTCGCTGTTTTACGTCTCTTTGCGCATCCACAAGCTTCTTTTGCACTATTCACCATACTTTCTTTCAAAACTTTCCAACAATCATCCACATCTGAGTCGGAGAGGCTTGCATTTGCAAGTCTCTCACTTACCAGATGGACATACATTCTCCTTACACTTTCATCTTGCAATTTTTCGCTCATTATCCTTTCATGATCTCCGAAAGGGATACGCACTCGCCAGTGCCTCCACTTCCTAAAAAGGCCCACAAACCGGCTTACCACCAGGTAGTGGTCCGTCTCAAGAGTGGGGCCTCTAAAGGCTCTTGTATCCATTAAAACATTTCGGAGACGTCTATCTATTAAAATCAAATCAATCACACTTTTTTGATCATTCCTTCTCCATGTATACGTGTGAATATCCTTATGATGAAATAAAGTATTCGACACGAGGAGGCCTCGTTCCATACATAAATCTAGTATAGACTTACCTGCTTCGTTCACTCTCTTATCTCCATACGGACCAAGAACAGCTTCATAGCTGTATCGCTTGGTCCCAACCCATCCATTCAAGTCTCCACACATAATCACTCTTTCGTTCCCTTCAACTAAGTCCAGAACATCCCTCACAGACTCCCAAAACTTCTCCAGTTCTTGAGCACACGCTGAGCTTACGGGAGCGTATGCTGCAACCAAAAATACTCGCGTGATGCCCAGTTTAATACGAACCCAGAGAAGTCTAGGCCCTACCAAACAGTAATCTCTTACACCAGTGGCTAAGCGAGAGGAGAGTACGACACCTACACCAGCACTGGCATGATCGTCACGGTCTACCCCAGACCATAGGGCCATCATACCACCGGGCAGATCATCGGTGTCGCTCCCCTTGCGCTTAGTCTCTGTCACACATAAAGCATCCAAACGTCTATCGTTCATTACGTCTATCAGTTCATTCGTCTTATCTTTCAATCCACCTCTCACATTCCACGTGCCTATGCGGCACTCGGCTCCCCTCGTCCCGCCGGAATTGGCGCTGCGTGGTGGGTGGCGGCCCCCACCGCCGCATGCAGCTGTATTCGCACCGACGGGGGCGGATCGGTGCGCGTCGCCTACGGGGGACGCCCTAATCCGCACGTCGGTGCGCTCTTGGTCCAGAATTGCAATCGACTGATTGGCAGGGGTCGCGAACGAGCACGCTTCTGGCACATGACCCCCTATTATATTAGATATTGTATATTAGATAATCCTAAATGAATATACCTTATATATACGTAAATATGTGTGTATAATATCTAATACGTTACTGATGATACGTTTGTATCACATTCAGTGTTTTTTATAGATCGTCGGAGGGCATATAAGCATACCACCCACTTGATGTACAGTGGTTATGGTAGCCTATAAATGCTTGCAGTTCAAGAAGTATCACTAGCGTATTGCTACCGTTATATTGTTGCTAACACAGCAACCCCTCAGGAGCTTACTGGTAACTTCACTTACTTGTAAGAAAACAAAAACCCTCCGGGAGCGGTATTTTGACTACGGTCTTCTGTGCGGTGGAGTACTTTTATGGTCGGGTTGTTTTGAAGCCGTTCACTTCTGGTCGTCAGAACCTCCTTTGTTAATTAGCAGGGTAGGCCATGCGCTGGTTAGCTTTAACTCTAAATAAAATAAATAAATATTGTCGGACAAATTACACAGCGCCACCTAGCCCCAAAGTAAGCGAAGCTTGTGTTATGGGTACTAGACAACTGATAAACATACGCAAATATTTTTTTTTGTATATACATACTTATTATATACAGAAAATACCCAGACCAAGACAAACAGACATGTTCATGCACACAAATGTTTGTCCTGTGTGGGAATCGAACCCACGAGCGTTGGTGTCAAAGTAGCGTAACAGCGCGTTTCACCACTGCGCCACCGAGCTCGTCTATCTACTCTATCTATCTATAACTTCACGCCAAATCCCTTGCCGGGTAGAGAGAACCGAGCCCACGTGATTCGATCCTTACATATCTCACTCACTTCTTTAACATTCATTGCCCTTCTCATGCACGCTCGCCGGTTTCTAGGGCTCCTGACATCACCTTCTGATAGAACACGACCAATTTGGTCATGGTAGGTAAGTCTTGGCCTTCCCCGGCTCCTACATCCTTCCACTTTTGCATTGTATATCTGCTTCGTCATTCTTTCATCTTGCATTCTTTCTACATGTCCGAACCAACGGAGCATGCCTCTTCTTATTGGCTTTAACTCTAACACCATTAACTTATATTTAGTTATTTAATATTATTTGTCAAAGAGATTGTTACGCAGATAGAATAAGTACAAAGCGACCATTACAGTGCTAAATGACTAAATAGCGTGCGTCGGCAGGACAGCTCCAGCCGCATTCTGGTTCAAACCGAGTATTAGTCGATAAACTGCGTATTTACGGGAAAAATAAACCAATCAGCATAATCTCCATTACTGGGATACTAAAGGCAGTATGTTAACAGCTACTTTGTTGCTGAAAAAATATTTTTGAACTGTTTGTACATTGAGTAAGTATTTGGAGCGGGGAAAGACGCGTGCTAGACGGCATGCACGATCTACGAGCAAAGTTACTTACTCGTTTTGTGGCGAGTATATATTTGGATGAATAATGTTGGCGGTGGAAGTAACAAACATGGATGAGGTACTTTGCTTATTTCTGCTTCTTTCTGTTAGTTAAAATAGTTCACCGAGTCGTAGAATGTGTGAGACATGCTTAGTTACTTGCTCGCTTCGACAGCCATTGTTGACCAGATCAGCGTTGACATGGAATACTACATTCCTCACTTCGATGACGTCATCTAAAGCCGGGGAACTTGGCTTAATTGCGAGTGCGCTGAAGCTGTTAGTAACAAACAGGCGGCATATAGTGCTTGGGCCAGGGGTCGCAGCCTCAAAGATCCTAATATTAACTCCCTGAAATCAGCTTACGATACCTACCGCCACCCATTTATTTATTTATTCCCTTTTGCAGACAATGTCTGCAAAAGAGGAAATACACGACTGTCATCTATCGACAACAGCCGGGACCTATGGCGTAACGTGCCCTCCGGCACGGAGAAACTCGATATAGAAAACCCATCCATAGACAGATTGCGGTCGACGTTGCTTAACCTGCGTGTTCGGTTAGAATGACACGCGCAAGGACGCCATCGAGCTCTCGTTTACGATTTATTATTATTTAATTAATTAACCCAATCTAATCTAATCTACTTTTACTTTAAGTCAACACCACTATAAAAATATCTGTTTCATTTTAACGTACTTTAAGGAAGACGTGTTTCTTTGACCAAGCAATATGCAATAATTAGGTCATGCAAAAAGCCATTCATTGGTTATTGTTACTTGTTATCCAAAAAAATGACGTAATATTTGCTTAGTTTTAGATCATAGTTGATAACTGGTCCGAGTTCATATCTTAGTGTACAATCTAACAGTTCGTTTATGTCTTTTGTATGTACGTATGCAGGGTCTACGAGCGCCCGCGGCAGCGAGGCAGACTCGACGCGACTGGACCTTAAAACTCCCATTGTTGGCATTAGAAAATTAAATGTCAATAGCAAATAGCTGAAGCAGATAGTTTATTCACGGACACGTACCATTGTCCGCAATTCGCGCCGCGTCCACTGTAACTGAGTTACTCAATGGGCTCGACAAGAATGAATGAAGCAATCTCGACCGCAGTAAACGTTATTTATATCGTTTCTCTTCCATAAACGACGTGGCTATTGAGGCAGTCGTTAAGGGGCAGGCTAAGCTTCTGTTCGACAATTAGGCAAAGTCCGCGCGAGCACGAAACGAGTTATCCTTATCTCGCGGTAGTCGACAATCGCGGCACAATCTCACGAAAACGCCATTCCGGGCTGCACCTGTCATAACCGCACTGGTTCGACGACCCCACTAAGATTCAATTAGCTACGAAATGGAACATTTCAACAAACATTAGATAAGTAAACAAACGTGATCCTCGGGCTATTTGGTTATGACGGACTCTCATCAATAACGCTTCGGCCGATAATATCGCGGACGCGTGTCCCGCGTAGAGGAACCTCCAACACCGTTATTAACCTCGCGATAATCATCGCAACCGAGAGATCATTTAGTGATACGCTTTATATTAAATTACTCGGTCGTGCGTTGATAAAATATTCCCGGTATTCTATTACCGAAAACGAGATAAACACAGCCGGAGGTATTAAGCGTCATTATTTTAAACAGGGTTTATGGAAAGTTCGGAATGTTGGTAACAGTCTACGTTGTCAACGTACAATGAATCGATCGTTATAATGAAGTGGTCTCTTTTGTTCATAGGAGTGTAAATGGGTAGCGATTCGGGGAATGTTAATGGAGACATTAAGAAGGATGCCGTGCGTAAAGTCGCGTGTCGATCTGGCATCAGCCGCGGTCTCTGTTAATCGTCGGCTTACATTGCTCACTTTTTGCGCTAACTTAACATATTTGTGTACTTATTTATTAGCATTGTTTGTACACACGTACTTGTAATTTTATAATAGTCCTAACTGAAAGAGGCGTAGAAGTATTGACACGTCATATTAATGACAATTGCAAGTATCTACGAGATACACTAACACACCACGCAGGTTGTAACAAACAAACAGCTCCTTAGTTATAAAGAAAAAAATAAGTTCTATATGAATGTGTATTTCGTGTTAAGCCATCAGATAATATAAATTTATTACATACTTTTATATATATTTATATATATAATTGTTCTATTTGAGTGTATATCACTGTCTTTGGATGATTTAGATTTGCAATTGAACTCGGATGGTGGTACTGCATTCGATTCAGCCCGGACCGCATCTGTCGAATCCTCTAGTCAATATACTCGTATATGCATATTATTCTTCCGTACTATGTATGTCACTGAACTCCTAAATGGCTAATTGATTCATGATTTTTGTGCATATTTGAGTTTGTTTATATATATATATATATATATATATATATATATATATATATATATATATATATATATATATATGTGGATATATACATATATATGTACTAGCAAACCCAACAGACAGATTGTCCAATCCGGAAATAAAAAAAACTTAGAACTTAATTGCAGTGCAACTTAGCGGGTCCGTGCATCTCGGTCTATGAATATATATCGTGCAGGGATCCACTCAAATACACGCAATGATTTCATTGAAATCGATCCAACCGTTTAAGAGGTTCAGCAACATATACACGTACAGAAGAAATACGTATATATATATATATATATATATATATATATAAAGATATTATATATTATAATAGTCCCAACTCTAACTTCTGGACGCGAGACCTGAGTATGGCAGAGAGAGAGCATGAAAGTAGGATAAATGCGGTTGAAATGCACAAAATTTGTGGCGTAAGGCTTGTAAACTGTGATGATGATGTTAGAAACATAGTTGGTCTGTAAGAGAGCGTCGGTGTTAAAATAAGAAGAGGCATGCTCCGTTGGTTCGAACATGTAGAAAGAATGCAGGATGAAATAATGACAAAGCAGGTATACAATGCAAAACTGATCAATGAAGAAGGATGTAGGAGCCGAGGAAGGCCAAGACTTACCTACCATGACCAAATTGGTCGTGTTCTATCAGAAGGTGATGTCAGGAGCCCTAGAAACCGGCGAGCGTGCATGAGAAGAGCAATGAATGTTAAAGAAGCGAGTGAGAACTGATGTATGTACTCGTATATTGACATTATGTACTGGCCATATATACTGGCTTTATCATGAACTTTTTTATGTATTGTGATAACTATAACAGTTTCCTAAAAACTAAATAAATAGCTTAGTTATAAAACATTTCTTTAGCTTTTTGACTACAAATAAAATAAGTAATAACCTATCTATCTATAACTTCACGCCAAATCCCTTGCGTGGTAGGCAGAGAAAATCGGGCGTCACGTGACTCGATCCTTACTCACGTTACTCGCTTCTTTAACATTAATTGCTCTTCTCATGCACGCTCGCCGGTTTCTAAGGCTCCTGACATCACCTTCTTTTAGAACACGACCAATATGGTCATGGTAAATGAATAGAGTTTGACATAAAAATGAGCATTTCCATAATCAATTCATAGATGACGAAGATATCACATAACATGCACACAAACGAGCATTCGGGGTCGAATTGATAACCTCCTTTTCGAAGTTGGTTAATTATAATTCTACTATGTACATACAATTGTACAAAAAGTGAAAAACCTTATCATAAAGTTGCAATGCAAAACACAATATGTTTTCTCCAGTTTATGAATGTTTTAACATGTATATCATGAACATTTTATATTATCCACATATAGCTTACGGTTCTATTGGAATAACTATTATTTTAGTAACTACAGTAACTAAATCATGATAACTTAAACCATTTGCTTGACAATTTAAATGATGATTTATTAAGTATTTTTTTATAATGGAATGAAAAGGGTCCAATTCAAAACATATCTCATAAATCGTATGCGTAATAGCAGCTAAGATTAATCTGGGGGCATAGACTGTGAATTTTGTCGTGTAATAACAAGCGACAGTTATAAAATATGTAAGTGATCTCCGCAAGCCTTGACATTTGCTGGTCGTGCAGCCGTTGACCCGTAGAGCTGAGCACATGCGGGACATGTTAGGAGATTACCGTCCATTCATGCACCACGTCACTAATTATTCTGTAGAGTCTAAGTTTCATAGGTGTTTGCGAGCCTTGACATTTACTGGCAGTGCCACAATTGATCGATAATGGTAGGCATATGTGGGTCAGTTTGGACCTTACTTCATTTCTTTACGCATACTTTATTGTCATGAGAATTATTTTATAGATTCTAAAGTTTGTAAGCGTGGGTATTACCAGATACATTTTTGTATAACATTTACTGATCGCGTTATTATTGATTTAAGTTACTCCGTTAGAGTTGTGTAGAGATTTTTCGAACATAATTCATGTTTTCAAGTTACTATCATTACCATTAGAATTGTTCTATAGAGTCAAAGGTTCATATGCATAGACTATGGGGTTGAATATTTATTGCAAGCCTGACAGTGTTTGGGCGGTTTACCATCGATCTATAGTACTGGGCATGAGTCCTTTTTTTAAATATTCATTCAATTATTTTCTCGAGCCCAAGTTGAATAGGCATGAATTCTAAGCATATAATTAATATATAACATATAATAAATTCTTATATGTTTTTCAGCACCAATTTGCGACACATTGCCACTGCTGTGTTTTCTGTTTAGCCAGGATTATCAGTGGCAAGTGCCGTAATGATAATGAATAGTGAATTTTGTTGCAGTGTTGAGGGTAAAACTGCTGCTGCCTTGGAATTCACAACGAATTTAACCAGAACAATTTAGATGGAATAGAAAGTTTGAGATTCAACTCCTCTGTTTGACAATGTTAGAGTGTTAAATAGTTTTAAAAGACAAACGTGGAGTTTGAAATTCGTGGTAATGTATCAATGTAAATAAAAACTCAATGTTATTAAAAGTTTGAAGTTTTTTTTTACTACGTCGGGAAACATACAAGCATACGGCCCACCTGACGTAAAGTGGTTACCGTAGACTATGAACGCTTGTAATACATTAAGTATCACTCGCGCGATGCCACCTCTACAACTCCTTAGGATGTTACTGGTGGTCTGACTCAAACACACTCACACACTCCAGAGAGTTGTTATTTGGCTAGGGTTTTCTGTGAGGTGGAGGTACTTCTCCAGACGGGCTACTTTATAGCGCACTACTCCTCTTAAAACACTCAGACTAAGACAAGCAGACATGTTTATGCACACAAATGTTTGTCTTGTGTGGGAATCGAACTCACGAGCATCGGTGACAAAGTCGCGTTATAAACCGCTGCGCCACCGAGCCCGTCAAAATAAAGTAAAGCAGTCTAATCTTACTATTTTGTTTTCTTCCATCATTAGTACAAACCAACATATAAAGTAGCATGGATCAGATTGTCTATAAATTTTAATTCTGCAAAATAATACTTGAATATATTAACTATGAAATGTTTTAGTTGCCAGAGCTTAGAGAAGTTGCTGTGTCAGCGCAGGGGCGGCAACACCTGAGCGATAATCCTGTATACGATAATCACATGATATCAGGTAGAAGGTATGCTTGTATGCTATTCTATGAAAAAAAAACTTTCGCGTACCTCATAACTTGGCAGAACCAAAATAACATTTTTAGATTTTTCATTTATATTACTTTTCCTCAAGTAATACATCATTTTAGGCAGAGAAATTTATGCAAAAATAAAGATATTTTCTTGCTATAGTCCATAAAAATACAGATATCATGGAATCTAGATGCTACTGATTATTTTATTTAGATCAGTTTATTCATTAAGTTTGTCACGTTTCCTAATAAGAAAATAAATACGAATGTAATTATTTTCGATCGCTATATAGACCGACCGGGATTAAGCATAATCTAGAAGTCATTACATCTGCCTGATAGTAAGCAGTTATTACAGCGTAAAACCTTATTATATCCAACGTATCATTCATATTTAACCGCATTCGCTGTCAACTCATCAAGATCAATATTTTTAACAGATTTAGTATTACATACTAAGCTATTGCAGAGAAACTTGTCTCTTATGACCATGTACCGATCATCTTCATGCAAGGGATTGCGTTATACCTCTAAACTGAACTTCACCACAATTATGATCACTGGATCATGTTGAACCATTGAAACCTGTGGCGCTCACTAGAGACGAGACCGCGCAAGGAAATAATTACTCAAGTAGACAATAAGGAAGATAACCATGTTATTATGTTACGTCGGGACGGAGTCGTGTTAAATCTTTTTATTGCCATTCTAGTCGCATTAGTACGCGCTTACTCCAGTGTGTGAGAATGAATTCTCCGCTCTCCTCAAGATGTAATGTAGTACAAGGAAATTTGTAATATTATATGTAATATTATATATATAATATTATACATTAACTTTATTTACCTTTCCTACCTACCTTTTATTAACTTTATTTATTTTAAGAAAACGTTTGAATTATCCGTTAGGCCGTTTCCGAGATACCGGTAAGCGTACATAAAAAAAGAAACTTTGCGATACGTTGTGTTACTCAAAGTCTATAATGTACACGAATGTAGATCCTCCTCCATTTTTGAAATCCGTTAAGAATGATATTAGTTTACAAACAAGATTTCAGTATTCAAAAAAGAAACAACGAAAATAGTTCATTTCCTTTATTTTAAGAAATTATATCTAACTAGCTGCAACCTGCGACTTCGTCCGCACATATGCTGGTATTTTACGTGAAAACAGCTTCTTCTTACTTTCTTTCTTTTTAGTCAGCTTCTAAAGGCTGTGTAGTGATAGTGAATAGCCTTAAAACCTTTCTCAAGAATTAGCAAATACAATAAGGATTTTTAAAATCCGTCAGGAAGTTCCAGAGGTTATTAGTATTGTAAAAACGCTACTGGTATCACTGTTAATGTTATGTTGATTTATTTTTAAAACAAACATACAAACTGTTTCGTTTTATTATATTTTCTTTCTTAATTGGCCGAGTTGCATTGTTTGTCATCCCCTGTTCCATTTATACCTAACTTGTCGTCTCTACTGGTGACTGGATTATTTCTTCAATTTTATCCATTGATAGGTACACTTTTTCACTTCCACTGTTTCAATATTACCTTTTAAAAAGGGGTTCGTGAAGTGGCACTCTTAATTATCAGATGTAATGCATTTGCTTGAAGTTTACATTCTGTGTGGAATATATAATACGAATGGCATTACTCCTAAAGTATTCGCGGGTAAATCACGACGTAGAGGTTTTAGATTGACATCGAGTACTTGAAGCCAACCTGATTAGATCGAACAATGGCTCTGTAAGTATGCACATATGAATCGATATTATTTTGTCATTATTGGAGTTCATGTTTTGAGCCTTAATTTCTTTCATAGTGCTTTTCTTTGAAATTTGTAGTAACAAGATATGTATAATCAATACACATTTCATTAAAACTTTCAATAAAAAGGGGCCAAGGTCAAAGGGACTAATATGAAAATGAATGAATCTACAAGGAATCTTCACGGTTATCAATTAAGCTAAATTAAGGAAATATTAATAAAAGAAGGAAATTCTTTGTTAAATGATTGTTAAATCCTCCGCTACTAAATATCAAACGGAATAAGTGCTCACACATATACTTAAAATCGTTTAACTATGTAAAATAGTTCATTTTGAATATGAAAACTAGGAATAAGCTAGCAAATATTAATGAAACAGATTATTCATGATTTCAGAGAGACCGAGCGGCCGTGGGATATTTTTTTGATGATTGTATGTGATACCCAGTATACAATAGAGATGATAAAACTTCAATTCGGTTTTACACAATTAATTGAAAATTCTTATGTGAGTACATAAGAATGCATAAGATGTTTCGAGCGAGGTTCGAGCGACCCGCACGATTTCTTTATCACCACATTCACTTTTGGTTTCATCATGTTGCTAGCAGAAGCTGCTCTGCCAATCGATTGTCCCACACCACCGGTACCGATAATACTTTGCATATATATCTAGCCCTCGTGACAATGTAATATCATGGTAATTTCAACCTTCGATCTACAGATCCTGATACTGCATTACCTACCTTAGCCTTAGTAAGACTCTATGGCTTTATCATTTCTAACTTCTTCTAACTCTTCACTGCTACCATTGCAGGGATACTGGTAGGCTTACAAATCTACTAATTTTAATTTAGTATTCTTAATAAGCTGCAAACTCTTTAATTATGATCACGAATGACCCATTACAGCATATTAGCCTTTCCACTGTGTACGATCCACCGCTCTTTTTTTCCGCTTCAGCTACTACTCGCCGCTTGTTTGAGGTCGTCTGTCCAAATAGACAGTGAATACTCTACCTTACCACTCTAGGACTTTTCTTACCCATCTGCCATCACCGAATCGTCAGATACCGCAAGCCCATCACCACTACAGTTTACTGACTTTGAGGATTAAATACGAGTAGTTAATAGATTTAGGCGTTATTTTGCGAAAGTCAAATTCTCTCATACTCTCTTAAAGAAACCATTTTCATCATCATTCCATTACTCGCTGTGTGATTTCAACCTGTAGCCTATAACTGGTTTCTTCATCGTAGCTCGAAGTGGTTAGGACGTACTAGTTAGAAGCTTTGATCGTGAAGCGTTGAGTTATTAGCGTGGTAGAGATGTGTACAGACACTGCCCAACCCAGTGTTTGTTGAAGTTATCCCGGCCAATTTCCTACTTCAATACTTGCATTCTTAATGACAATTGGCCTAGAGATAACAAGATCATCGTATAACATTTTGTCTTGTCTTTTCAACCATAAAAAAATACGTCTCAGGCCCCAAAGCTAGATTGAGGTCGTTAATCTGCAGATTCTGGAAGCGGCGCAGGAGTATGCTCTATTTTATCTATGAGATTTATGATTCTCCTGATTTTGATTTAGTAATTTAGGCACCAAACAAATACTTATCACTTAATACTGACTTCTTTATTCCGTAGTACTGATGCCTAAATAGGTAAAAGTTAAAAATGTAGGAAGATGAAGAACGTGAAGGATGTTGTCAATAATTTTATCGTGGGCCTTTGGAATATGTATCAAGGAGCTAGACTGTGAATTATTAACAGTAAGAAAACCATTTAATATGGATGTACATGTCGTTTCTAACTTTTCAATATTCGAGTCTTTGCAAAACTTAGCCTATTCCGGTGCTGGTAGCCTCGAGCGAGACAATTTGTTAATAAATCATGTATATGAGGTTCTAGAGTGAGATTAGTTTCTTATTCGGTATTACGTATTAGTATATATATATTACGGTTTTATCACTGCTTTGAAGCACAAGATGCTGTTAAAGCACTACCGTGTATTAACGGAAACAGCATATGAACCATTCAGCTCTCGACAACGTTGATGATAATGACTTGAACATAAAATCTGTTTTCATGATTTACAAAATGACAAAATTCTGGACATTTGATTAAAATGACACAGATTAACATAAAAGGTTTTACCATTGTTTTTATTTAGCTTATTAAAACTCTAATTCTGTTAAAATATACATAGATTAATATAAGGCAACTGGCGCTGGAATGCTAATAATATGGTAACAAAATGTATTGGGTCCCATACAAATGCAAATGCGGGTAGCTACTTCTATAAAATTCGAAACGTTATTGCTCTGCAGCGCGTCAGCATCGACATCTGAAGTATCGACCGTTTAGGGTTCAATATACATATGCTGAAACCATTTTACTATTTACAACAATTATTTATTTGTTTGTTGTACAATTTATTCCTGAAATGTTAGAGCCAAGTCATAATTAAGGTGTTATGGCATTGCAGTTCAGTTTCATTGCCCACTCGAGTCCTGGATGCTGATAGCCATGCATCCTCATATTTTTTATATCTTTTACTGTTCTTCCAGCATGAAAATTATTAGATGTTTGTTAGTGTCTCTCTTGGGTCCTCGATTCGCTGTTGGATGATGTTCAGATCATACGCCCAATGCTACTAAACACAGGAGTCGTTGGGGTGGGATTGCAGGTCCGCAGATTGGGAGGGGTGGAGTATTTTTTTCAATCTGCCTATGGTAGCAGGTTTACTTTTCCCTGGATGACCTTAGGTGTACCGACCCGCTGTCTGTTTTCTGTAGGCCGTGTAATTTATCACTCCAGTAGTTGGCAACATGATAAGCTAGATTCGCTGTGTACACAAAGAGATGTTACTATTCTCTGTGTAATTTAAAAGCTATATATAAGGAGCGTTCGACGGTGTTACATACGTGTCGCTGAGTTCCACTATCATACCACTCGCCATAACTTGAAAATACATCCATATCACGTGGATGATGGGCGTTCTATCACGATAAGCTTGTGCATTGTGCATTTTTTTTAAAATACAAAATTGTGGAGTCAACTTCCCGTAACAAGTAAATATAAATATTGTATTTAAATATTTGTTCTCTTCAAAATATTGGTAACATATTCTTGGTGTTGCTCACGCCTATGGGCGGCATTGACTATATACTGAACCCTTATTTCGAATGCTTAAGATCCAATAAATTGTTTTTGTTACATACTATTTTGACTGGTAGAGATCTCTTGAAAAACTAGCGCTACTTTTAATGAAAAAGTGACTTTATCTCTTATTATATTTGATCAACTTATGTATAACAAATATGTAATAAATCCTTTATTTAATTCAAGTGACCGACTCAACGTGGAATTAGTTTAAGTTAAGTTTATAATGTCATATACATTTAAATATAAGGTATGTATCTATGGACCCGTGTGGTAACACTTGTTGTCTGAAATAAGTGATTATTATTATTTAATAATGCCAACTCAGCTATTTTGAAGTATCAAGTAATGAAATGAAATTTTACAACAATATTAAGACCTTTAAGTCAAATATTGACAAAATATTACAGCTATGAAAATAAAAGAAGTAAAACAATAAACGAATTTAACTAAGTGGATTCTACTTTATTTACAACATAAAATTTATTACAAATAAGCTCTTAATTAAAAACGTGAGCTACGATTAACTTTTTACCTGTTGCCATATACGGAACTTTAGTTATGAGTAAGACGTGCTTGACCGTATCTTTTATTTTTATCGTAGGGATCGATTGTAAAGATAAGTTTATCGTAAGACAAGTAGCGCCCACCCAGCTGCTCACGACACCGCATCGAGCTGTGCGGCTTGCGCCCGGACGCTCTCGGATTTTATTACATCAAGATATACGTTAATTCGCGTACAAGCCACATAACTGAAACACCAGTGATGTACCTGTAGTTCTAGAGGAAACTGAGGCACAGATAACTCTACCTATCGTCAAGAAACAGCATTCCATATATTAGTAGCAGATCCTATTTGTGTGCAATGGAATAGAAAATTACATCGCTACAAAACTATTTATAGTTCGACTGTACTTTTATTTGAATGCATCCGTATATATTATAATCTACAATAGAGGATGAAGAATGGAACGTATAATATCGAAGAAGTATGTCATATTAACATTATGTATGATGGCGCCCATGGCATTTGAACGGCGTGAGGTCGATGAAAAAAGATTTTTCTACTCCGCTCCTAAGACACGAATACAGACTATGTGATAGAATTTAAAAATGAAACCTGCTTTGTGCCTCGTAGTGACCATTTATCATAAGGCCTGCTTTTATGAATGTAAAGTATGCAATATGTATTTATGCTTCTTCGATTCATTTTGTCATAATTTAGCCCATATGCTTTATGAAACGAATATATTGCCATTCATACCGATAAATAACTTATTTTATGTTGTAATGTTACCTGTTATTATAATTTAGATGTCAGAATATTTGAGATTCAAAAAATAAGTTAATTATTAACATGTATGATTTTTAGCGATTTACTGAAAGCATTTTTATAAATTGTGTCACTAAGTTATATAGTTCGTGAAATCATAAAAACCTAGTTCTTGAACAAAGTTATAATTATTTGACTTCCGTTTCTATATGCTAATAATAAAAGTCAGCTTGCAGAACTGGATATTACCTACCATAACTTCCTCGATCAGCGTAATCAAATTCAAAAAACTGCTGATACTTACTAATAATGCAGTGACACACAAGAGGAAGCCCTCAGACGTAATTCTGAGTTAAAACTGGAGTTAAGAGAGGCGTACAAGCTTATAAATCAATATCAACAAGTTGCAGAGCAATGTGAGTCCACGAGAATTACACATTCATATGAAGAAGTAGTCAACAATGCTTCTGGGTTTCAGGTCTGACTGCCACAACAGTGTACTCCACATGTTACTGAAAACTTAAATAAATCACATAGTCAAATAAAGAAACACCTAAAAGTAAAAAAAAACTGTAGCAAAATTATAAAAATCACTTAAAAATAGGTATCATTATTACTTTAAAAATAATTAATAGATGCAGGCGTTACTTTACGAAAGTCAACATTACAGGCGATTTGATCTAAACTACTTTATGTGCTTCCGCTCCCGATTAGTTTGTGCGAACTGCTGCCGGCCGGCACCCACACACTACCGTTAGTAGATGCATGCCGCCGCTGCCATGGCTGCTTCGGTCGTCTCTGCAAGTGTTCGGCATTTGAAATGTGAACCGCATGCACCCACCACCGTTGCTGCTCTGGCCGCTCCGGTCGTCTCTGCGACACGTGTTTCACTTCTTCACGAGGCATCCTCAGGCGCTGTAGATGTTAGTCGTTAGAATAACATACTACAAATGGCTAATCCATCTTTTTTTTTTTTTTTTTGACCTGACTATGTAGTTAGCCCCGAGTGGGCTGTCACTACGTCACCGGACTAGAGAGGCGGGCGTGAGGCGCCACAGCCTTGAAAAACAAAGTTAAGCGACAGCCTAAGGGCCCCCGAGAGGGGTCGGACCTCGGCTCAGGACGTCGCTGGAGAAACAAATCGAACACGCGGGTTCGTGCCTTAAGGGCCTGTCGGAGAGAGAGCTAATCCATCGTAGTGTCGTCCTTTATATAGAGAAGGAGGAGGGGGTAGAAGGGTTAAGCGAATAGATATTTAATAGAGGGAGTTGCTTACGTCAGTCTGTTTGTTCATCAGAGAGATATTAGGATTTTTATGTTTAACTATTTCTAATATTCAATTTTAGTCCTTTATTGTGTGTATGATTTTATATGTGTTAGTAGGTGATAAATGATGTCCTTTGTCTATGTTCCAGATGTTCCAGACCTGATGAAATTTAGGAAACTTGTTCCTTTATTCAACTCGGGGGAAAAGAGCGAGCTAGGGAATTACAGGCCCATATATACTGTCAGTTTTGAGTAATATATTCGAAAGGATAATGCTTGATCAATTACAACTCTTTTTTTTTTAAGACCAATAAAATTTTTCACGATGCATAATACGGTTTTACAGCTGGTAAATCTACTACGCATGCAGGAGTGGCATTGGTTAGGCATATCCTTAATGCATGGGGGAGATCACAGGATGCTATTGTAGTTTTTTGTGATCTCTCTAAAGCTTTTGATTGTGTCGATCATCAGACATTGTTACTCAAGCTAAACTATTATGGAGTTAGAGGTAAAGCCCAAAATTTAATGGATCTTATTTAAATAACAGATTGCAGACAGTTGACATGAATGGTTATCTAAAGACAATAATGTTAATATCGGGGTGCCCCAGGGTTCTATCTTGGATCATTCGCATACACTAAAAATAAAAATGGACCCATGATAGAACCCTGGGGCACCCCGATATTAACATCTCTTCATGGCGTTATTCACTATTCACTACATCTTTCTCAGGTCTGGTCAAGTAAAAAAACACAGCAGATGCTTACTGTGCCGAACTTCGAACAAAGACTGCTGTGCCGTTGTGATCGTCTATACCACTACATTATGAGCGATCATGATTGTATTGTTGTTCAGGCTTACCACTGTCGCACTCGTGACTGCCTAGTTATTAGCGTGCTGTTGCATATGCTTCACTACTGTCACGCTTACAAATATTGTACTGGCACACTAGAGACAACATTGGTGCTGACGATGTGCTTGCCACGTTGGCTGCTATTGGCAGAACACAGTTCTATGGCATGGTGAATGGACTTCAAACACACATGAAGCGTTCTGAGCCATTAGTGGTAGTTTGCTATCCCTTGGATTTGATATTCGTGCACATGCGGGACTTCGTGGCCCTCATTAACTCACGCTGCATCATGGCAATAAGCTCATATTGCTAGACGATACGTAGATATATACGAATATGAAGATGATTCCAGCTGCGTACAAATTTGTTATTTGTTAAAAAAAATTACATGCCCAAGATATTTGCTGCCATCGGTACATTGTCTGAAGAATTTTGGAGATTTTCCCTAGTGGGGATCACATCATAATAATATGCCACTTCGGATGTTATATGCAAGACCTCCAGTATTTTATTTCGCTTCCAAGTTTGTTCAAATATTTTTTATTGAATTAAAATGTTATTGATTTGCCAACGAATATTCGCACCAAGGCGGTACAGCTTACAAGCTACAGCTAAACAAGAACAGTGTGCTATTTTAAAGAGAGCAAACTAGGACGAACACAAAAATTACGGTTGATGATGTAGTGTTGGAACAAAGGAATGAGACTGTATATCTTGGATGAACTTTTAGCAGGAATGGAAGGTACACCGGTGATCTGGGGAGACGTTCAAGTGCAGGGAATATTGTGAATAGACAGAGAAATAATTAAAGTAGGCTAGTAATGGATCTGACTCGTAGTAAGCTCAAGCTACATTATTATTAACTCAATAATTGCAAATATTTGTCCGAAAGGTAAATTTAACCAATTTGAATTTGCCATTTTGAACGTAGATCAATGTAAAACTTTGATATCACAGTCACTACCTAGCATTGAAACCGTTGGTCCCGTCGGGGTGTTGTAAACATAACATGGTAATAGTGTGCTTTTTATTATAAATTACTACTTTAACTAAACTATTTTAGCAATCACTTAATCTTCGCGTTGATTAAAAATTGTAATTGTTATCAGTAGCTTGTAAATCGGCATGTATCTTTAGGTTACTTGTGACGTGTAATGATTTTGCGTCTATATGTGAATTCATTATTGCAGTCACCTTACTCACACACAGTGCTTGTTTGCCGTATTTGTCGTTTGGTTTGTTGTAGTCCCCGACATCGAGACTATCTGTTAGATCAGATATTGTGACTG
Organism: Pyralis farinalis; assembly: GCA_947507595.1. Taxonomy (NCBI): domain Eukaryota; kingdom Metazoa; phylum Arthropoda; class Insecta; order Lepidoptera; family Pyralidae; genus Pyralis; species Pyralis farinalis. The sequence goes on from OX382273.1 coordinate 17,005,705, forward strand.
CGCCTGGGCTTATTTCGAGCACCCTTAGTGCGTTCATTACAAATAAATTAAGCTTATCTCCATTTACAACTACAATTCTCTCCGAATAGTATTTATAAAACTAAGCAGTTCAGTAGCAATTTAGGTAATTTGCATACAAACATTTCACTACGAATTATGAACGTACCTAAGAGATAATTTAAAACTATTTTTTTATATACTACGTCGGGAGGCATACACGCATACGGCCCACCTGATGTAAAGCGGGTACCGTAGTCTATTAACGCTTGCGATATATTAAGTATCACTCGCGTGATGCCTCCTCTGCTGCTTACACAGCAACTTCTTGGGAGCTTACTGGTGACCTCACTCACACGCAGGATCTCAACCACCCTCTAGGGAGTTGTTATTTGGCTGCGTTTTTCTCTGAGGTGGAGGTACTTCCACAGACGGGCTGCTTTGATGCGCCCTACCCCTCTTAAAACATCCAGACCAAGACACACAGATATGTTCATGCACACAAATGTTTGCCTTGTGTGGGAATCGAACCCACGAGCGTTGGTGTCAAAGTCGCGTCATTCACGACTGAGCCACCGAACTCGTCAAAAATATAAATTTAAAGAAAACAGCAAGATAGCATTTTATATAAAAAAAAATTAATTAACTGACATTAAAGTAAAATATCAAACCACAATCGTAAACGAAAACACTGCAAGAATTCTCAGTATCGTCATAGACCAAATATTAAATCGGTAGGTAGAATCAAACGCGCTGTTACGCTACTTTGCCTTTACTTTTACCAACGCTCGTGGGTTCGATTCCCACACAGGACAAACATTTGTGTGCATGAACATGTCTGTTTGTCTTGGTCTGAGTATTTTCTATGTATAATAAATAAAAGAAAAAAATGTGTTTACGCATGTTTATCAGTTGTCTCGTACCCATAACACAAGCTTCGCTTACTTTGGGGCTAGATGGCGCTGTGTAATTTGTCCTACAATATTAAAATATATATATATAGAAAAACAGTCGCGCGAGAACGTTAGCATCGAATGAGCGAACGGTCGGACATTGTATAAAATCCAAGCATTATAAATCACAACTCACCTATAAAGTATAAATCAACTGTGACATAAAATACATTTATATTGTTTTCACTTCAAAATGACAATAAAATGTTTTAAATTCATGAGTGATTTAATGTGTACAACGATATAAAGTACCCTCCAAAATAAAAGACAACTTCCTTTGAAAGTTTCCAGGTGAGGTTTAAAATGATATCGATGATCAAGATTTTATTGGTGCTTAGAATTTTATTGTTAGATCTTTTTCATATTCGTCGTCGAGTCGAGATTATTGGTCACAATAAAGCAAATCATTAAAAATACCCAGAATTTGGAAATTTCTGTTAAGACATAAAGCTATTCCAATTATTTCTTATATTTTTAGAACCAGGTAATGATCATTTATATATGTAATAGTTTATAAATATAAGCACGCCACTCTCATCGTACGTCTGTAGCTTTGTAATATGAAGAGTATCACTCAGGCGTTGCTGCATCCGCAGTTGACACCGCAATATCTCCCTATCCCCTATTTCGCTATTTGGAGGAATAGAACAACAGTACAACAATCCTGGCATGTACCACTAAAGTCGTGTTTACGGATATACCTAGTCTTGCCATAAATACTGAAACAAAGAAAAAAAGAATTTTCCATTGCAAATAACATTTATTACTTTTACAGTGTGTTAGTTTAATACATAAATATAGATCGGGACTAGACGACGGCCAGTCTTCAGCTCTGATGAAGTTCGAAACGTTTGTTTCCAACCAAGACTGCGCCGAGTCTTGCTGGAAGGACCATTCTTAGTTATTGAACATGGTGTTGTTAAGAGGCTTCACTATCTTCTCAAGAATGGTATCTTGATACACTTGTGCCGATGTTTCGATACCTTTTTCACAAAAGTATGGCTCGGTCACTCCTTCATAGCTAATACCCCACCAAACCATCACTGAAGTCGGATAGTGCTCACGTTGCACTTTGTCGACTAATTGGGAAGCTTCCTTAGAGCATAAATGCGGTCATTTTGTTTGTTAAAATGTTGCTAAATTGTAAAAATTTTCTCATCCGTAAACAATTTTTTTCTGTGACCTGCCTTTGCGTATCGCTTCAGTAGTTGTTTCAATTTTACCACCCTATTCTTATTTAAATTATCAGTTAAGAAATGACCAGTACGTCTCTTATAGGCTGCAACTCCTAAGTCATCTTTTAAAATACGCGACATGGTTGTAGGTGCTATCTTCATCTCCCGAGATAAAATCTTTTGCTTTCGGACAGGATTTCTTCGAATTCTTTCCCTTACTGCTTTGACCACCCTTTTCGTACGAACACTACGTGGACGGCCAAATCTTTTTCTGTCACAAACAGAGGAGATCTCATTGTATCTATTAATAGCTCGGTATACAAACATTTTATTAATACCAAGCGTATGGAGAGTTTTAAAAATTGCATTGGCTCCATACCTACTTTGAGTAATGCAATCACAGCGATTCGGTTCTCTTTATCACCCCACTCCATTTTAATATCGCAAAATATTGTACAATGTATTAGCGCCAAAATGAGAAAACTCAATGAACAATCATATAAAAATGACAGATTCTAAATTCTATTGTTATAACGTAATATTTTGTTTATTTTTAATTGTAACAGTATTTATGGCCAGTCTAAGTATACGGCGGCGGGAACAAATTAGAATAACTGATATTCTTGTTTAATACGATCCGCAGTTATTATGTCCAATATTGCGCTTTTGAAATACATCTATATAGCTAAAGTTAATAAGCAAAAACTTATTTAAATACAAAATTTGGTTCATCAAATCAATCGTTAAAGCAGTTTTCGAGATAAGTACATGAAATATATTTGTATTTGTACAATATTTGCTCGTTATAATATTATTTCGTTCGTTACACCACATAGAAAAGTTCATGAAAGCTAAAATACGTGTTTAATTATTTGGTTTATAAAATATTTACGGCAATGTTTGTTTAAACAGGACGTCCGGTTACTTTTTCTATGCAAGCTTCGGACTTAATTATACTCTCTTGAAAGATAAGTTTGCGATAATCCTTAATTGTTTCTTTTACCAAGCAAATAAACATTATAATAAGGGAAAAATTCTACCTAATTCCATGTTTGAGGTTAAGATGGTTAAGACTGTAAGTTGATCAGTTAATGTCAGCCCATACTTTGCATTTAATATACCTATATGGAAAGACTCCGGCGACTTTGTATGCAATACTGTGGGTATTTGGAAAAAGTTTTTCGCACTGAATGCATAGAATACATGTGGATTATACTCTCTCCAGTTCCAGAGGTTTACAGGCAATTTGATCTAAACTACTTTTGTGCTTCCGCTATCGATCAGTTCATGCGAACTAGCACCGATCGGCACCCACCCACTACCATCAGTAGATGCATGCGGTCGCTGCTATCCGGTCCGGTCATCTTTGCCTCGGCTGCTTCGGTCGTCCCTGCAAATGCCGGCCATGATTATTATATGTATTAGATAAACTATGCTAAGTAAAAGTCTTGCTCCATTTTGGTATTATAATTAAAACTAATGTCCGCTGCAGCGCTGAAATAATTCAGATGTCTATCCCAAAGATTCGAAGATACAGCACTAAATCGCTTCTAAAGGTATTTTTCTTGCTACCAAAAGATCAAAAGCGCCGTGACTTTCATGGCGCTTACTTGTTTCGTTCTACGTAGTACAGCCATTGCCGATCGACTACAAAGCATGGCGCAAACATTTAGTTCGCGGTGTTGGTAGTACACTAGTACATAATAATTCAATGACTGCTACAAGTGTTTTACGTCTCCACGAGGCATCCTCAGGTGCTGTAGATGTTAGTCCTTAGAATAACATGCTACGAATAAAGGCAGCAAGTAGGTATAGCTGACCAGTGGTTAGGCTGCGAATTATTTTTTAGCTAAAAATATTTAACAGTTATGTATGGTGCTCTTTCATATTGACAGAAATATTTGTAGATAAAAACATGTTGTTTCGTCTGTATATCGCGAAAAGCAAAATAACCCTTCGTGGATGCATAATACGAGAATGTTGTGGTTATCATTTTGATTTAGTTGCATATGATAATAACATTTTAAACTCTTATATCGTTACATAAAATAAGATTTATGAAACTAGTGTTCCTTGATAGCGAACGACTAACAGATGCGGCGATGTCATAAACTGTAGATTATACTTTGTAATAATACATACAGAACCGGGTATTGTTTTTATTCATGTGGTCACACCTTGGAGGTATTCTAGGTACAGTAGGAAGATTTAAGATAGTACGTAGTAGTAACTTCAAAGTTTTGATCGATGGTCGTGTGGTTAGCCGTGGCAACTGTAACATCAAGGATAAGATTCCCATACAAGACAAGGACTTGTGTGCCTACTTGTCATGGTCTGGGCTTTTTTAAAAGAGTAAGGGCGCAGGCTGACACATAATAGCCTAACAATTCCCTGGGAGATTGTTGTATCCTGTGAGCGACTGGGGTTACCAGTAAGCTCCTAAGGAGTTGTTGTATTAGCAGCAGGGGTGACTCCGCGCGCACAATACTCTAGTTTTCAAGTGTTTACAGGCTACGGTGATCATTTTACATCAGCTCCTGTGCTTGTATACCGCCTGACGTTATATAAAAAGAAAACATCAATGATCGTGTGTTTGACTCCCATACAAGGCAAGCATTGTGTGCCTGAACACGTTATTTACACATTTGTTAGTCTTGGTCGGACGTTTTTAAGAGAGATAGGGCGCAGGCTCACTGAGAAAGTACGAGTACCTCTACCTCACAGAAAATCGCAGCCAAATAACACCTCGCTGGAGGATTGTTGTGTTCCTGCGAGTAAATGGGGTTACCAGTAATTGCAGTGTTAGCAGCAGGAGGTGGGGGTGTCACGCGAGAATACTCGTGTACGTGTAAGTGTTGGTAGGTTACAGTAACCGCTTTGCATTAGGTGGGCCGTATGCTCGCATGTCGCCTGTTGTTGTATAAAAAACCGGCCAAGTGCGAGTAGGACTCGCGCAATCTATAAAAACGGCAAAAAAATCACCTTTATTGTATGGTAAAATATTTAAGTTTCATTTTAATTAATTTTTTTATTTTTAAAGTGAATATATAATTAAATATTCTGTGAATATTTCAAGCGTCTACCTGTTGCCGTTATCAATATCGAGCAAAAACGAGCAAAAAAATCACGTTTGTTGTATGGGAGCCCCCTTAAATACTTATTTATTCTGTTTTTTAGAATTTGTTCTTATAGCGGCAACATCATCTGTGAAAATTTCAACTGTCTAACTATAACGGTTCATGAGATACAGCCTGGTGACAGACGGACGGACGGACAGCGGAGTCTCAGTAATAGGGTCCGTTTTACCCTTTGGGTATAGAACCCTAAAAAAACATCAAGGATTGTGCGTTTGATATCCATACAAGACAAGCATTTCACATCCGTGTGTATGAACATGTCTGTTAGTATTGGATGTTTTAAGAGATGTAGGACTCATCAAAGCAGCCCGACTGGCGAAGTACACAGAAAAACGCAGCCAAATAACAACTCCGTGGAAATTGCAAATCCCAAGAAATTGTTGTATTAACAATTCGTATCGAGTTTGCAGTTAAACCACACTATTGCATGAAAACGAACAGTGGGATCTTTTATTGTTACTTCCATGAAGACAAACAAGACGAAATGTTCTTGCGCTAGTGTTAGTCAATACGTTGACTTACTGCTCATATCTATATATTATGGTTCTGACTTATTAAAATGTTATAAAAATAGTAATAGCAACTCAGGTTTGTGTCATGTGCAGGGATTGCATTCGGCAGATGGTGTTCACATTGTGAACACCTAGATCCTGTCTAGGTGTTCACAATGTGAACACCGTCTGCCTCGTGTCACAAAGCTATAAGAATATAATAAATATAATTAAACTATGTAATATATTTTACGTTTTAATTAAATTAGATACTCACTTTAACATTCTCAATTTGACCTTAGATTTACGCTACGATAATAGTTTCAATATCACATCACATAAAGTATGTTAATGTTACGTCCAACCAACCAGCACGTGTAACTACCACAGAGTACCACTACCGTAGAGTATCGTTAGTGCCTTGTATTAACGTAAACATGGTCAGAACCCACCACCGTCTATGGCTCCACTGACCTTACGGTCATTTGACCAGAATAGGAGAATGGTGAATCCTTTGGTGTGCGAGTACAGCGACTTTAAATTAAGCATCACTAATCAATAACTCTCAACAATAAATAGTTTTGGTAAATTTCTGTTTGGATTACTACATAATGTTTACCTTCAAGCTTAATTAACAGTGATATTTCCAAAATATCTTCTTCTTCTCATTATCTCGTTTCCTAATCTAATAGGATAGATGGGGTTCGCTACCTAAGCCTAAGAAAATGGCCAAGATACAGATTTTGACGTTGAAGATTGCGACTGCCATCAGCCCCACAACCCAGACCTTTCTTAGGATAGGTCACACGACTCTCGATATGTAATTTCTTGGACGGATTTCCTCACGGTATTTTTCTTCACCGCCGAGTCAGTGATAAATTACAAATATGTATATAAATCCAAAACACGAATTTAGTGGTACTTGCCCACATCAGTGGCATGTGTCGCTCGGTTCTCTCTGCCTACCCCGCAAATGATTTGGCTTGAAGTTTGTTCTTACAAATAATTAACTAATTAATTATTTACTACATAAGTGTACCGTGTATACTTGTTGCAGAATCTTGAAATCAAACATTATTACGCACTTAACGTAAGAATCTCGACATCATTAAAATATATACTTTAAAAAGAGAAATAATAACTGAATTATTTTCACATTATTTCGTGTCATTCATCATTGTATTTCGTGTATTAATAACTGTTATTTTATCCCAACAAAAAACTGCATAAATATTTAATAATTTAAAATAAAATTACCAACTGTTGCAAACATTAACAAAATGTATATGAGAGTTGTATGTGGTATGTTATAAAAATGATAGATGATTATGTGACATTGATATGGAGAAGAATAGTTATTGAATGCAAGGCAACAAGTGCGAGATTCGTGCGGCAGACGCGTGGCACTGAGGAAAGCTGCGAAGAGTTATGTCCGAAGCATACGTGAGGTAATTTCTTCACCTCGGCTGAGACTATTTCGTTGTGTCGAACTCTCTTAACTATTGACGTTATCTTGATTTACGCACTTTATTAACATTTTATTACACGATTCAGCGCGTTTCGTAAGGAGGCGGTTAGAGTGGAACGTGCTCTGAGCAATAAGCGTTCACACATTGTAAAAGAGCACCATACAGTTGACTATTCGTTTGGTGATTCAATTGAGTGATATTATAAATAGGCAACCAATAACACTAATTACTAGCAATTGAAAACAAACATAACGAACATTGGCCAAAATATCGTAATTGAGGGCAATTGATGTTTGATATGTTACTTGTTTTTTATTCCTTATAAATGAAGTAAATTCGTCTGAGGTGCTAATTACGACTAGAAAATTAATTGCTATTGTTTATATTTGGCATTATATCGAACAATTCATTATCAAGTCAAGTTACAATCAAGTGATGACGCATTATGATATTAGACGAGGTATATAGTATATCACCAGTTCATAGCATTTGGAATTTTAACATGTTCCCTCAAGAAGTACTTGTTTGTAATCAACAGAGTAATAATTTTGAATTAAGTATTTAAATTATGTCATAACAAAGAAATATTTTGAAGGCAGAAAATTATTTCTTAATGCTTTAGAAGATTATTAAGATTAATTTCTAAATATTAGTGACATAACAAAAGTAAATAAGTTATTAAAATCAAATTGAAATTTACGATAATCATAAAGTAAAGATTAGGCTACTTCGACTTTCGTGTCCATGATTTAAATACATTCCCGGTAATCAAATAAATAAACATAGATCCGAAACATTCTTGTGTTAGATATTTTATGTCCGGAGATGTTTGGTGAGCTCCACGAAAACTGTGACGTACGCGGTACAATAAAAAGGCAACAATGAATGGAGGATTCATGCGACGAGACCCCCCATATGCCGGCCTCCGCCTCCCAAATAATAAATGCATTTATGATCTATGATCTGAAACTGATACTTATAATGGCTTCTGTATAAAGAAGCTGCACCAAAATCGAGACGGGTGTGCGCATGCGCCGGTTCACGCGAGATGATAAATAATCTTAAATTGCTTGTAAAAGGTGTTTCTTTTATTTCCATTTTTAGGGCATAATGTAAATATTTGTGTTCGGTCTAACCAGCCTTCTATTTCGTGAAACGACACTAGTATCAATCAATAAAAATATATCGAAACCAACGCTCGAAGGCCTGTACCCATTGACATGATCGTAAAAGTTTGACAGATTGTGTTGCAGTTCTGACAAGTCGTAATAACCAATTTATTGCAGATCAAAATTATATACGAAGTGAAAGGAAAACCAATTCGTAAATCAATTAAGTAACCCAAGGTGTATTATCGATGCAGATTAATCAGCAGATAATTTTATTGAGGGTTCATCGGCAATTACGAGTCAATTTGAGCTCTGCTAGATACGCGGCAATAAAAGACATCCGATTTATGGTCACGTGCAGTGTTAGGGGCGTATAGTGTATTTATTGCTGCTGGATATTTGTTTGTTTATTTATGCAGCAACGGTGGCTGGTATCGGGCCGGGTTGAGCGGTGAAGTGATGTGTCGCCGATCGCATGTCCAGCGGGAATATATCAATCGGCCGGCAGAGTAATGGTTGTCGGTAGATGCTTGACCGGCCCTCGCTCGCTAAATGAGCCGCAAACTGGCTACCGATCTACGTACTTTCTGTTTGAATGTTAAGTAGTTTTAATTATTTTGCATGAGCCGGAGGATAGTTGGAGCTGCTCCTGGAGTCATTTATGAATGTATACCGCTTAATTATCGCTTATTTACAACATAGTAACACGGTCGCGACGAATATAAATATGTTTATTTCTCAATACTTTTAAGTGAAATATTACTTGTAACTGGCGCTCGTATATTATGGAGTAGGTGTACCGTTTTGTAAATAAATAACTTCGTGTAATAGTTATGTATCGCGCTTTATAACATTCATATACACTTGTATAATTATTGCATATTTATAAAATTAGCTTTAGTCTAGTATTTTCAATTTCAAAGTCACCTAATTATTTCTGCACTATTTTAGGATGGATGGAGGATGATTATTAGTTTATCTTGAAATATGTTGGCTCTGATTAGGGCTGGGCTATTTAAGTATTAGACATAATAAACGAAAGCTTTAACGTATTCATATTTCTCATAAAAATTATATTTGTTTCAAATATGAAATACATATAGACTCCCACTTAGAATGTCTTCAGCTTTGACACTCGCTATTTTGTTTTCCCAAAAACCTTACTGCAATTTTAGCTCAATATACTTACATCTAAATTACAAATGAAAGTATCTGTAAAAGCCGGGATGTATCGGAGATTAAAACAAGTTTCGCGTCCAGTGTCTTAATTATCTTGGAACGATGGATGCCGGGCGCCGCGTGCTAATGACTCCTCGTGCGCATTCATGAAATAAATACAAACGCTCTCGGTTGAGCGATACTCGTGCGGGGAATTTGTTATCTTCGTGCGTTTCTCAGTTCTGAGGGTGCTACAGACGATGCATTTGTTAAAACGTATAAAGTAAATAATAAATAAATAAATATTGTCGGACAAATTACACAGCGCCATCTAGCCCCAAAGTAAGCAAAGCTTGTATTATGGGTACTAGACGACTGATAAACATACGTAAATACATTCTTTTTTTGTAAACACATACTTATTATACATAGAAAATACCTAGACCAACACAAACAGATATGTTCATGCACACAAATGTTTCTACTATGTGGAAATCGAACCCACGAGCGTTAGTGTCAAAGTAGCGTAACAGCGCGTTCCACCACTGCACCACCGAGCTCGTCAAAGTAAAGTAAAATGTAGTTAAAATGTTGCCTGTATCCATTACGTAGATATAAATAAAAAAAATATATATTTACATATATGGTCATTGAGTTTTAAATTAAGCGAAGGCTGTGCTACGGATGGTAGACATCTGATAAGCAAATATAAAAAAATACATAAATGTCTATTTCGTTATCAAAAAGACCTTAAAAAATAGAGGTTCACTCCTTTTGTAAGTATTGTTCACACATGTGTTAGAAGGAGTGGCTCTTCAATAACCCTAAGAAACAATCTTAACAAAATACTTATATGCAGAATACAAGTACGTTTGTATTAATATATATCCAAATAGATACATTTTTAATACGCTTATGATACAAAGATACAAAAGAAAATACAAAGACTATCAGACATAATTTTTGATTTAAGATTTCATGATTTGATGATTTTTGAATTGACGAAACGACATGACATTGTGCCAAATAACGAATGTCTGTTTGTCTGGGTCTGGATGTTTTCAAGAGACGTCTGCTTTGATCTCTCAAAGCAGACCTCACTTGAAAACATTGAAGAAGAAACGACTGGGGAAGTACCTCTACTTTTCGGAATACCGCAGGCAGATAACAACTCCCTGGAGGGTGTGTTACTTAAAGAGTGGCAGTGTTATCAGCAGGGGTGGCAATGCGCGAGTGATACTTAATGTATATCAAGCGATCATTGGCTACAGTAGTCACTACAAGCATACGGGCACAAAGCAGTCGCTTTACATCAGGTGGGCCGTATGCTTGTGTGCCTCCTGGCATTGTATAAAAAATATTACACGCTTTAACTGGTGTGTTTAGACTCTTAGAGATAATATGGAGTGTGTGGAGGCCTGAGGCAGTAAATGCACAATGGTACACATTCGTCAAGTTTATACTAGTTAGTACACTCACCCGCTCACGCCATATTGTTCTTACTTAACAAGTGCAAACAATCATTATAACATACGTTCTTTTTGTCTGGCGAACTGACACTTGTGAGTGGTAATTTGTCTAGCACCTAATTATTTTAACACTATACTATTTTATTACGAATAAAAATGCTAGATAACTGACTTTATTAATATAATTAAAAATCTAGACAAAATCTCCTGGAGAGTCTTCAAAATCAAGGGCACTGGTTGCTAATGAAATGAAAATAAGATGACGAATACGCGAATAAAACCACAAAGGCGGGAAAAACGGGAAAGCGACAGCGTCGCACACAAAGCAACCGCACTTCGCAAATCGATCAGCTGTACACTAATATTATATTTTACGTGTAAAATGACTGTCATATTCTCTGACGAATTCACCGAAGAACTGTCAAATTTTAAAAGAAAAGGATTATGCAGATTTATTAAACTGCTCCTCTTTGACGTGATGAATTGTCAAGCCAATACCAAATGCTAATTCAGTGTCGAATTCGTCACTGATTAAAGCAGTGCCTTACTGTAATATCAAAGTAGATAATGCCCTTTGAACTAAATATCCCGCGTACATACGTACTTATTATAAATATTTAACAACCATGTGATTATGAAAAGTTTACTTTAACGAACTGAATCTTTCCTAAACAAATCATTTGTTAATTTTATTCCTTCGTACTTACACCGTACAATCAAAATGTAATTGCTAACTTAGTTAGTTATTACTAGAAGGCTAGTGGTTTCTGTGTCCAGCCAGGCCTGGCAAAAGTAGGCTCCGCCGCTGCGGGGCCTGTCAGGCTTGAAAAATTACTACTCTCGTAAATATTTTGTTGAAATGCAATTTAATTTAATAATACACACGCATTTTGAATGAGAACTTATCACAAGTTTTACTTCAAAAACTGAATATAACTTATGAACACAAATATTCATTTAGTGATTACTATCACGATTTAGTAACCGTGAATGAATGTATTTGGACACATGTCTATTAAATAAAGTGCGGGGCCGGGTATTTAAAGATAAGACAGTGTGCTAATTTGGTTAGCTTATAGTCTACAACTGTATCACTGTTATACATTGAGCTTATTCAGAAGTTTTCAATGACTCTTTGACTCCTCCCCTATGTATAATTCCTTTTATATAGACCCCCTAAATTATAAGCCATGAAATTTAGCATGTCGGTTCCAATCCCTTTGGGCCTAATTAGTAAAAAACTATTGTCAACACGAGTTTAGTTTAATCCTTCTTCATTACCTACTCTTAAAGGTATACTGAGTCTTGTTTAATATGCGTTAATGTAAAGATTTCGGATATCTGTTATTCTGGTTACTACTAATGAAATTGGAGTTATTTTTTTATTAAAAGAGCTGCTGTAGATTATGTATTTACAACTTGTGTTGATTTGGATAGCGTTGATGCAATCCGCCCTTAAAATACACCGCACGATATCAAGTAAAAGCATCATAAAAAATGACAGTGACATGCCGAAGTACTCATATTACCGTATAGAGGCATTAATTTTACGATAGCGGAGAGTAATTTACTTTCTCGAAATGGTGCAAGAAGTATGAAGGGCAATAAAGTGTTAACGGTGTCCAGATACTAGATCAAGTGTTGTCGTACTAGCGCAGTGCTTGATTTACTTAACATTTTTATGCGTCCACTAATAAAGTTTACATGATCATCAATTTTAATTTTAGTATCCGCGACGCGGCCCCGGGCTGCCGTGGAGACGTTCTGTTATAAATCAATTATACTATTCGCATTTCATGCCAATTTATACAAGTCTCCTGCTAATTTCAGACGAGAAATTGAATAATTCAAATATTCTATTGCCGTCGGATAATGTTCGATATATTTTCCTAATTTAACAGTGTATAGTGTACATACTCAATAATAAACAGGTATTATAAGACCTTTTATCGTAAGCATTGAACAATTAGTTATTCATAAAATTGAGAGTAAAACATGTGGTTCATTCACAGAGAATTAGCTTTCGGTTCTTCAAAAAAGATATGATGAGGTTTTCACAAGTTCGCCAACGCACGAGTAATGCCTGCAGGTGTCCATAGATTATAGTAACTGCTTACCATCAGCCACGCCGTATACTTATTTATCATTTTAGTTGGAAAATAAAGAAATAAAAATGACTTTTCCTTGTTCCTTAAGAGGTAGGCAGAGAGAACTGAGTCGTACATGATCTAAACTTCACTCGTTTCTTTAACATTTACAAGCACACACAATACACCTTTTTTAGGGTTCAGTACCTAAAAGGAAAACGCAACCCTTATAGGATCACTTTGTTGTCCGTCTGTCTGTCTGTCTGTCATGACATGAAGTCAAAAGATACGGCTGTTTATGCCTCGTTTGTGCGCATAATTTGACACTCACAAGGGAATCAAAACCTGCAGGGTACTGTTCCCGGTCCGGGTCCCGTTGACCTAAAACCATGAAATTTGGTAAGAAGCAATGTATTGTAGCACAAGTAAACGAAAAAAATCCGAAAACCGTAAATTTGTAGTTCTATCACAAAAAAAAAATACATTTTTGCGACAAAAATTTTCGAAACAATATTTTTACGGAATCCTCAGAGCGCGAGTCGGGCTCGCACTTGGTGATTTTTTTTATACAGTTGTACCGCTCGCCGAGGGTGGGGAGTTTACCCTCATACGCTGGAACCACAATGAAACTCTCAAGTTGTGTAATGAACTCCCAGCCGAGGTTTTCCCAAGGGATTACAACATGGGGTTCTTCAAGAAATAGCTATCATATATATAGTTCTCATAACTTTTTAGTTTAGCATAATATCAATCATCACTAAAATCACACCGGATCATCAAAGGGCTTCTCCACGCTTCAGAGTTTAAATTTAGCTATAAACAAAACTAAGGCACTGAAAATCGGTTTATAATAATTTTTTAACTAGTCATCAAATTGGTAACGTCTAAATTTAGTTTCGGATAAATATCATATTTGCAACATATTTATCTGATACTGAATTCGGACGTTACTAGCATACAGTTTGAATCCTCCACATCCGTCTCAGCAGTTCTCGAGATATCGGTGAACATTTATGAAAAATAAACGTGCTGCAAACTTAATACATTCGCCTTTTCTAAAGACTGGAATGTTTTATATGTATGTATAATCTTCACGCCAGACGCTTTTGGGTAGCCAGAGTGCATCGAGTGCCATAAGACGCAGAACTTACGCACATTCTTTAACATTTATAGCTCTGTTCATGCACGCGCACCCATTCTCAGGGCTCCTGACTACATTTAACGTTAAAATATGACCTATTTGGACGTAGTAGGTGAGTCTTGGTTTTCCTCGGCTCCTACATACTTTCACTTTCGCATTGTATATCTGTTTCGTCATTTATTTTATTCTGCATTCTTTCTACCAGTTCCAGAATACCCCATACGGTACCTGGAAACTTCTCGAGCTCCTGAGGACAGGTTGAGTTCACTGGAGCATAATAAGCAGGAAATAGATTTCGCATTTGAGTCTACAGACACCTTTGTTTATAAAAAAAAGAAGCTTATGCTTGAATTTATATACAGAAAATCTGCTTTACTGCAAATCGGAATATGCATGCAACGGCAGTTGTGCTGGTGGCTCTGGTAGTCTCTGGGATTATTTTTTCCCCTCGCCATGCAGATTTTCAGCCACTGTAGGTGTTAATCGTTTAAAATGACATAGGCATACATCGTGTTACCGTCCTTTAAGTTGAAGGACAGAGTGAATTGGTTTTATGTATATACATTTTATTGAGAGGAGTTCCTTTATTATACTTATATTGTGCGTCTTTAACTTCTTTTTCCCTCTAATATTAATTGATTAAGATTAAGATGTACGGCTTAGTGTGATTTTTCTAGGCGGTTGTTTTTATACGTCAATAGGTATTTATGGAATTGTTTTTGAAATTTACGACCATTTTGGCGGATGTAAACATGTTGACAGACATCACAGAACATCCTATAGACTCCGGATTATTTATTCGATGGTATATATTATCTTTACTGTTACAAAGCGATTTAAATTCTTTATTGTTTTAAGCGGAAGCGAATTATTTTTCTGAATATGGTGATAATTTTGAATGTAATTTTTGTTGTAATTTCTTGGGAAAACTTAAGCAAGGTGTTTATTTCACTACCTAGCGATACCTGGAAGTACACCCTCTAGAACTATGACCACATATGGCCGGCATACTGCCTCTTCAGCTTGTCGACCCCAATTAGTTTAATTTACAATTTAATGACAATCAGCTGTCAAATGACATTTAACAAAAAAAAAAAGTTTAGTAAATCGTAAATCAAATAAAATAGAAAAATCGAATTCTGAGCAATTTTCTAAATTTTAGGTGACAGTAACAAATAAATGGTAAAAATGACCCCGGAAAAAAGGAGCTACAACGACCATGGACGTCTAAGAAATGTGATACAAAATATTTTAAATGAGAAAGGGAAATTAAATTCGTTAATGTTAATGCCTAGTCACACTATTATTTGAAAAAAAAAACTCAATTTTCTTGAGTAACATATTTTGTTTTTACATGTTTCTTGTATAGTGGGCAGCAAAAACCGATCGCTATATGATTCGAGCAGGTTAGATCAAATTGCATTCATAGCTTATTTCACGCATGCATGTTGATTTGTTAGCACGACCAATTTTGTAGTGATAGCTGAGTCTTAGTCTCCGTCAGCTCTTGATATCGTTTCAATTTTGCCTTGTATTTATGTTTCGTCAGTTTTTAGTATCGTTTTTTGTGTCGCATTAGTCATTAGTGAATGCATAAAGAGAAATATTTGAACCATTGACACAATAACTGTCACTAGTGGGGATGGACAGGCTGCATCCTCCGTAGCGAGAAAGAGAAAAGTGTTTTGATCAAATAACATATTTGCACTTGAGTGATATGATAGCATAAGAGACACGAATAAAAATATGTACTGTCGATGCAAAAACAAAACTCAACATAAACTCTTAAATAAGCTAGAAACGCTTACCTCCACTAGTATATCACTGACTAGTTATACACATACGTATACATAAACGCGGCAAAATATCAAGTAATGCGAAACGATCAAATCCCACCTTTACTGCAACGACATTAGATGGCTGTTGCTTGATCTGTATTTGTCTGTACATATGTGTACTCGTTATCAACTTTTTTCTTCCTTTCAACTAAATTTGTTTAAAAATTTCTCAACTTCTTAGTGACTGAGATTGCAACAAGAAAGACTCGCCTGGTCCCTAGTTTTAAATTAATCCCGGTATGTAAAGCGAGAAAAAGAGTATGATACTCAACATTGGCATGATCATCACGTTTCATCTACAGGGTCATCATGTCACTGGACAGATCATTGGTGTCGCCCCCTTTTCGCTTAGTGATTACAACACAGCTTAGAAACATACTCGTACAAAACGTCTAGGTGTGTCTTATTCATTACATCTATAAGCTTATTTTTCAATTGACCTCTCACCTACGGAGGACAGCCTAATCCATGCATCAATGCATTTTTTTATAGTATGGGTTTGCGGTTGACCCCACATCACCTGATGGTAAGCTATGATGAGACCTACAATGGAGCGCGCTTACCCAGAATGTTCTCTCAGTTTCTCAATTCTCAGGGAACACCGATGTGGGCAGGGCATTCCACTCCTTGGCCGATCGCATTATAAAAAGAAGAAGCAAATCACTTCGTGCGAATGTGTGGAATCTTAACGGTATAGGGGAAAGGGGAAGATAGAATTAAGTCATGAAGCTCGTGTGCATACTCACCAAGGTGAATTCTGTAAAATACCGACAAGCAAGCCACCCTCCGTCGGTGTTCCAGACTCTTTACCAGGACGTTTTAGGTCTAAAGTTGAAATCCACTAGGTTCGTTGTAAAATATGACCACCGTACATTATTTACTGTATAAAAGATACAATCATCAGAGATGAGCGTTAATTTTAATATTTAAGTTGTATAGCGTCAACAAATCATCGCGATGGTATCTCGTGCGATCCGAAAAGAACCGTCCATTATCGAGGGATCCCAGTGACCTCTAACACGGGCCTGATATTTAGTGGGCACGCATTGTTCGTACAATGATAATTGTAGGTGGTGGCTAGAGTTTGTTTAAAATTGATTTCGGCTGTGATCGCCTTCGTGATAGCGTCGCCGAGCTGTATTATTAGAGGTTGTGTCGAAGCGCTCCGGGCATCAAACGCGCATAACGTCATCCAATCCAACTTATACGATAACGTAACAAAAACCTTGATATTGTTTAAGTGTATCGGAAACAACAAATTTACGAGCCAAATGGATGCAATTTTCTTCCAAATTGGAAAGTACGAACAACTATATTATAAACATTAAGATACAGTTGCGGTCCCGGCTGTTATCGATTGATGACAATCGTCAAGGTATGTCAGATGTCTTAAGGCGGCTTGAGAACACTCTGGCCTGACTCCGCAGTTGAGCAACGTGGTAGAATTTGCTCTAAACCCCTTGCGGTTGAGGCGAGACCCGTATCCCTGCAGTGGAATGAGTTAGGGTTGGTGTGGTGGTATGTTCGAGACTAGCTGTTATTGAAAACCTGAAAATCCTTAGAAATATGAACGTAGATGTCACACGTGCATATAAACAATCAATATGAAATATTTTAAACGTCAGTTGAGTGCCGTATAATTATCAATTGGTTTAGGGGAAGAAAAACATCAGGAAACTCGCACATCACGAAATTTTATTTCGAAAGGTGTAAGAAAGATCTGATTTCCTCTGTTGTGGAGATCTGATGGGAGTTGCTGCACGTATCGTTGCCAAAGGCTTTTGGGCAGTGGACCCCATTAATACTAATGGATTAGGAAAAGGGATAATGCTAGGATGATGAGGCAGAAGTTAAGTATATATATGCGGTACATATATATATATATATATTTATTACTGTTATTGAAAACCTGAAAATCCTTAGAAATATGAACGTAGATGTCACACGTGCATATAAACAATCAATATGAAATATTTTAAACGTCAGTTGAGTGCCGTATAATTATCAATTGGTTTAGGGGAAGAAAAACATCAGGAAACTCGCACATCACGAAATTTTATTTCGAAAGGTGTAAGAAAGATTTGATTTCCTCTGTTGTGGAGATCTGATGGGAGTTGCTGCACGTATCGTTGCCAAAGGCTTTTGGGCAGTGGACCCCATTAATACTAATGGATTAGGAAAAGGGATAATGCTAGGATGATGAGGCAGAAGTTAAGTATATATATGCGGTACATATATATATATATATATATATATGTATAATATGTATATATATATATATATATATATATATATATATATATATATTTTTATAATAAAAATAGTAATTTAATATACAATGCAAAAGTGGAAGGATGTTGGAGCCGAGGAAGACCGAGACTAACCTACCATGACCAAATTGGTCATGTTTTATCAGAATGTGATGTCAGGAGCCCCAGGAACCGGCGAGCGTGTATGAAAAGAGCTATGAATGTCACAAAAGCGAGTGAAGTATGTAAGAACCGCGTCTTATGGTGCTTGGTTCTCTCTGCCTATCCCGCAAGGGACCTGGCGTGAAGGTATGTAAACATACATACTCTAAATTGGTAGTGTTAATTTTGAAAATGAATAATTAAACAGCAATTTGCATAATTCATTTTAGTTGATTGTATAAAAATAAATTAAGATGATTGCCTGTAACTACCACGCGTCTTCTAGCTGGTTCGCTTGGGTGTTTTTCAGTACCTCATAATATGCTCTGATCAAATGTACATATTTACAACGGAGTATGTTTATCAGCTATCATCTACAAACTTTGTTTAGTCTGGGATTAGATATGCACACAACGATAAGACATGTTGGACACTAGCAGCACCATTTTTGCTCTTATTGCGTATATAGACGGTATAAAAGTCAAACAGTCTCCTTTGAGCTGACGCTGTGTTCGGAAATAGTTGTTTATTTACAACGGTATCCTGTTGAAATATTCTATGGTGTTAGTAAATAATTGAATACCTTAAATAATATTCCAAATTTCTAATGTTTAGACTTAAATCGACTTGGTTTTTCCATTGTAAACTTATTCTCTACACGTACATAAAACACTACATTAATTTTTTCAGAGATGAAGTTGATTAAGCTATGTGTCATGTATTATTTACTTTTGCATTTATACCTAACTATACGAGTGTAGTAAAATATTTTGAAATGCTGTGCCATTCCCTGTGTATATATAACAATAGTTGTAATTAAACAACCAAATTTACCTGCTTATGATGTACAAAAAAATAATAAAATTGTACAGGCTTTCCATACTGTTTCACAGTTCATCGATTCGTAACGATAGACACACGTCTGTAAAAATAAATATACTCGTACCTAGTGATAATTAATAATACGAAAGTGGAAGGATGTAGGAGCCTAAGAAGATTAAGACTCACCTACCATGACCAAATTGGTCGGCTTTTATCAGAAGGTGATGTGAGGAGTCCTAAACACCGGTGAGCATGCAAGAATAGACCTATGATTGTTAAAGAAGCGAGTGAGGTGTGCAAGGACTGCATCTTGTGGCGCTTGGTTCTCCCTGCCTACCCTGTAAGGCACCTAGCATGAAGATATACGTACATACACATTAATAAATATAAATGATGTAATTATAAATTTAAAATATGTATAAAAGTGCGCAAATATGCATATGTGCATATCTGAATATAATGATGTACAAATAATGGGTAAGAGATAGCATCATTACAAAGGCTGCGAAGTCGCCACCGCGCCACACCTCGCCTGCATAAATCGCAGGGCCCAGACCACCATCTCGATTTTCTGAATTATTTTAAACAATATTCATTTTCAATGGCAGCTTTAGAGGCTTTCTTTAAATGGCGTTGGAGCGGATAACGAACGAAATAAATAAGCTCTCGTCGATATTGTAAGAGAGTGTTTTAAAATGTTGCGATAATTGTAAAGAAGAGATCGAATATGATGTATTTTATTTATTTATTATTTACGACAAGCTCGGTGGTGGAACGGATAGCGACGGCCACTTTAGCAGCAAGGGTTAGATTCACATACAAGTCTAACATTTATATGCATGAACACGTTTGTGTTTGTCTTGTCTTTCTTATTTTGCTATGTATTAAAAATAATTATATAAAAAAAGGTATTTACTTATTTTTATACGTTGTCTAGTACCTACCTACCCTTTGGTTAGTTTGGGATTGGGAATATTTATTAATTAAATTGTTATTAATATTCCCATGTAGGATTTATAACATCTGTAATAATAGATCTAAATAGAAGCCACGTAAATCCATTGATATGATGAGATGAAAAATGGCTTACTAGCCTATTTGGTAATTTCTATAGAAAATTTATATATGAATATTGCGCGCTATACAACAATACTTCATGATTATTTTATATAAAAGCTTAATTTATAAACGCTTTATACACATACAACTTTAGATATAACTTAAATTAATTTTATTCTGCGTAGTGTTACTAGATACACACATCAAAAGTGTCTAGGGATCAACATATATTTTTGCAATAACTTTTCTCCTGATTGATATTAATTAAAATTTTCTTTAAGGATTCATCAAATAAAGTGTTTTCGTTTGTCTACAGTAACGATAAACCAAGTCACCTTTGCATTAATAAAGAAATTTGCCATTTTCATAATAAAGGGATTTTTGACATTTGAACCACTAACATTAAAGTTCGAAAAAAAGACTGAAATAACAGTTTTCTTTAAAATTTTTTTGGGTAACTTAAACAATTAATAATCCGTGTTTCTACCGCGAACACTAATAACACAAGAACATCGGTTTGGCATACTCAAAATGAGTTCATCCAAATCACGCTGTGGAATGGCCGCCCATGTTCGTTGCAACAACAAAAAAAGGTCTTCTTGCGACTGGATACCCTCCATATTCGGCATAGCTCTTCTCTGTAGCATATCCCATGCATGCTCAATCGGGTTCAAGTCTGGCGACTGAGCAGGCCAGGGCATGACATTGATGTTAGCTGCGGCGAGAGTCTGTCTTACAACTCTTGCGGTGTGCGGTCGTGCATTATCATGCATTAACTGAAATAAGGGACCGATTTGCACTTGTAGAGGAACGATGACGTCTGATACAATCGTCTCAGCATAAATTTGAGCGTTGAGGTTGCCTCTGATCCAAATCAACTCAGTTCTTCCGCCGATCCAAATACCCGCCCATACCATTATGGTTCCACCACTATAAGGATGGACTTCCTGGCAGGATTTTAATCGCTGTTGGCGTCCAGGGGTTCTCCAGTGTCGTATACGTCTTGTATCCGGTCTCATACCAAAACGAGACTCATCAGAAAAGCACACGAAACGCCATTGTTCTTCTGCCCAATTTCTGTGTTCAAGAGCCCATTGATATCGAATCCTACGATTGTGCATTGCTATAGGTGGTACCCTTAGCGGTCTTCGGGAATGAAGGTTCACTTCATGCAAGCGGTTTCTGACTGTTTGGTCGCTAATTAAGTTCCCTGAAGAGTGATGAAGCGTCACGGCTAACATCATGGCGGTTATTGTTGGAGCTCTTCGAGTTGTGATTTGAATGTATCGGTCTTGTCTCCGTGTGGTGCAGCGATACCGTCCTCCATGGCGCTCAGCCACGGTACCAGTGCTTCGGTAACGTGTCCAAAGTCGACTGATAACACTCTGACTTGTATTCAGAGCTAAAGCCACAGTACGTTGCCGGGAACCAGCTTCTATCATCGTTAGTGTTCGCGGTAGAAACACGGATTATTAATTGTTTAAGTTACCCAATAAAATTTTAAAGAAAACTGTTATTTCAGTCTTTTTTTCGAACTTTAATGTTAGTGGTTCAAATGTCAAAAATCCCTTTATTAAGAAAATGGCAAATTTCTTTATTAATGCAAAGGTGACTTGGTTTATCGTTACTGTAGACAAACGAAAACACTTTATTTGATGAATCCTTAAAGAAAATTTTAATTAATATCAATCAGGAGAAAAGTTATTGCAAAAATATATGTTGATCCCTAGACACTTTTGATGTGTGTATTTCATGAAATAGCTAGATTGCGCTTAATGAGTGTCGTTTAGTGTTTATGTGAGAAAGTTTTAATATTCATTAGCTGGAGAGTATAAATAATATCTAGGTCAATAAATTTGGCTGTAATATAGCTATGAAACTTTATTATTATATACGAGTATTATACCTATGAAATTTACCATCGCAATGAAACGAAAATAATTTCAATGAAGACAGACGTCAGCAATAGATCAAAGAATCATTTTATATTCTGTTATATGTTGTGGATAATTTTAAAATATAAGAATATTATCTACCATACACGGAGAATAATAACCATAGTCTAATAATAATTTTAACACTTAAAATAAACTTAACTGCTGACTAAATGAAACTGAAAAAAGGAAGTTAAGACCAAATTTATCATCAATCTTAACCTAATTTTGTTTAGAAAACAAGAATTTTTTATGCAAGCCAACGTTGCCGTAATTTATGAACGCTTGTAATGCAGGAAGTATTGTTCGCGCGTTGCCAACTCTGGTTAAATTTGATTTAAGAATTAACATTAGCTATAATGAAGAAGTATGATGTAAGAAATTAATAAATCAACACATAGCCGAATCGCTGGACCAAGAAGTTTATTTTTTCGAATACATAATATTTTTAAATATTCCTAGAATATATAAAGGGCACACGCGGAAGAAGCTACAGGCAATTTCTAGTCGTTATTTAATTCGCCTCGTGACCTTTGTTGACTGCGCGTTACAAGATTTTCTGTTATTAACATAATAAACCTTAAGGGCTCATTGTTTCTGTGAGAAATACTACCAGCAGGTAGGCGAGGAGGCATGAGCCCGAGGATGTCGCCACTCGGCAGGTTCAGGCTGCCGCGATGGGGGATAACGGCCACCGAGCGTCATAAGTCCAGCTTACCGTGCATGCAGCCGCCCAATCTCGACTCGATCACAGCGCCGCGCGTCGCGCACCCCGTCACAATGCTGATGCGCTATGTTCGATCGACGCTACCCGAAGCGCGTGCGTCGTGTTTTATGCTCACTTTTCTACAATCCTTTACCGTATTGTCCGTCGGACACTGACAACGGAAATATATGGAGAGACGATGCGATTTTTGTCTAGCTGCGCTGCGTGGGGTACGCTTCCAGTGAAATATGGTGTTGTTACTTTAGGAACAAAATCGGTGGATGGAATCAAAGTTTTCATTGAACACCTTTTATAGTGTTTATTTTTAATTTGAACTATAATACAAGGCAATGATACAAAGATTATGAAGCTTTCCTAGATTCGAATCATTTATTAAAATTGTGTCTTTGTAGACGCAGGTTAAGCGGAAGATACATTCGCATACTTGGCATATAATTCAAGGTAACGTTAAGGCGTAACAATTACAAGTCGCCGGCCTAGGTGATGATGATATATGACTTTCCTTGGGCGAGCGACACGCGTGGTGTATTGTGCTCTCGCATTAATTTACGTACATGCCCACTTTATTTGATCCATCTTGAGCCTAATATTACTTATAATATGGTAGAAAATGAACACCAACTAGATAGCTCTACTAAAACTGGATATAACTACGAAATTGTTTTAACTCTACTATATCATCGTCAATAATCTCGTAAGCGTCCAGTGACAAACGACCCTTAATTGTATTATACCTGTTTGTCGTAAGGGTAATTCACACTTTGGCCACCAATATAAATGGCGGCTGTAAACGTCCAGTATTTCATGGGGGCGATTCCATACGACGAATGGTAAATGAGTAAATGTTTGAGCACATTGTTCTAGGACCGGTCGAGACGGAAACGCGGCGGTGGGTGCTACATTACTTATACATTCGACGACGCACTTTAGCAATCAGCATTAATCAACACGATATGCCCTGGTGTCTCCCTTGTCCAAGCCACATTGATTTGTTTATTTTCACGTTGAAAATACGCTTTGACATTTAGTTGTAGCTCCGGGCTCTTGTTGAAATGGCTCGTATCGTTAATCTGGGATGAGTAGACAAGCTAAATAGCTCACGTGAAATACAAGCAACGCTAATTGACGAGTAAGTTGTGAGGTGTAGATAATATTCGCAATAATCAATTCTGCGAATTGTTTGTGTGCCGTGTTTACAAGACGTGTACCGTTGAAACAATAATATATTAGTTACCATATATGATTAGTACACATGTAACCAACGGTACTACAGGTATATTTAGGCATTTAAGTTTTATTATAAAGCGTTGAACCATATATAATTTAATTTTATAGCAACTATATACACATTCTGTCTCTGTTTTAATGTCGTAACAGGATGTGACCTTCCTATAAGCATAGCTGTTTTATCTGGAATAGTTTCTTGATAGACATGTAGTTAGATACAATATGCTATATTTATGCCACTCTTCCCTGTTTCAGCATAAAACAGAAGCATATAACTAGTTGTCTCTACAGGCTGATTAAGTATGTCGAAATTGTAAGGTAGCTTAAGATCCTCACCATAATATACTATTTACCACCATTACTATATATAATTCGCACGAACTACGCGTTATATTTTTGTTTAATTCTTTTTAATGCTAAAATGTGCAAATTGAGGATGTCTCACTTAGGAATCTCTTTATCACCATAACAAGTGGTTACAATGACAAGCTCGGTTATGCAGTGGTTAGTAACGCTGCTTTGATACCAACGTGGGTTCGCATTCCCACACATGACAAACATTTGTGTGCATTTATACTTTTTTACAACTTGTGCTTTCCTAATATTAAATACAAAGTCTCTACAACCGTCAAACCGAAATGGATTACCTGCGGCGTTAAACTGTGTAGCAAAAAAAGACGTGAACTATTATGGACATATAGACTAAAACCAAATAAAGACAAATTAATATTTAAAAAATATACTCAAAAATACAAGAACATAATTAAATTGACGCAGAAAGCACAAAACAGTTATTTTATAAATACAAGTCGCAACAAATCAAAAGCTACATGGAAAATAATAAACTCGATCAAACCAAATATACCTACAGAAAATATCAAAGGGATAAATATAGGGGAACAGTACGTAACAAATCCTAAATTAATGGCACAACATTTCAATAATTATTATACAAAAAATACATAGCCAAACCATGACAGAAACATTATTAATTCCAAATCTTACAAATTTGTTTTTATAAAACCGACTGTACCGGAAGACATAATCAAAATTATTGTTAATCTTAAGAACACTAACAGTACTGGAACACACAAAAATATTAAAAGAAATAGCCCCCATTATAGCTCCTATTTTAAGTGACATCATAAATAAATGTATACAAAATGGAACGTTTCCAAAAAATTCAAAATATTTATTGTTAAACCATTATATAAAAAGGCGAAAAAACAAACGTTAATAATTACAGACCAATAGCATTACTATCTGTATTCTCAAAAATTTTTGAAAGAGTTATATACAACTGTCTATATACATATTTTGAAAAGAACGACATTTTTTGCGATGAACAGATGGGATTCAGGAAAGATAAAGACATAAATATGGCTGTTTTTAATTTTCTGGAGAAAATACATTATAATATGGACAATGGGAAACCGGTAGTTGCAATGTACATGGATATGACCAAAGCAATTGACCATGTAAATCACAAGGTACTAATGCATAAACTATACAACTATGGTGTCAGGGGAAACGTGCTAGACTTAATAAAATCTTATTTAGAAAGCAGGAAACAATCAACGCATATTTCGCGAATAGACACAAAAATAAAAACCGAAATGACAAAATCTTCAGATTTCCAAACGGTAAATAGTGGTGTTCCGCAGGGTGGAGTTCTCGCATCCCTATTATTTCTTACATATATTAATGACTTCCCACAGTCCACAAATAATCAAATGTATCTATTTGCTGATGACAGCACTGTAGTCTATAATAATGGAAACTTAAATGACATTGAAAATAATATAAACGAGTTTAGTATCAATTATTGACTGGCTAAATAACAATTATTTAACATTAAATATTAATAAAACGAACATAATGAATTTTGAATTAAGACAAAAAAATACTAGGACATTAAATATAAACCATGAAGACAAAAATGTAAAAGAAACAAAAGTTCAAAATTCTTAGGACTTCACATTGATAGTGACATGTCATAGAGAACTCAACTTAACCATGTTTGTATAAAACTGATGCAGTTTTCATATGCCTTATACATGTTATGCAAGGTGGCTAATCATACTGCCCTTTTAACAGCCTATCATGGTTACGTCGCCTCGACTCTACGGTATGGCATTATATTTTGGGGTAATGCCACAAAAATTCATGAAGCATTCTTAGCACAAAAGAAATGTTTACGAGCTATGTGCAAATTAAAACCGTCTGATTGATGCAAACCACATTTTCAGGAACTGAAACTATTAACTCTACCCTCGCTGTATATTTATGAGGTTGTAATATTTGTGAGAAATTAAATTCACTTGTTTCAAAATGTGGAAAGTAGACGTCGCTATGGTAAACTACACCTAACTCAATACAAAACTACTTTTTTACATAAAAGTGTCGCCTAAATTATATACCAAACTGCCAGAATAAATTAGGAATATTAAAAATTTACATATATTCAGGCGAAATGTATTTAGATTAATTATTGACAAAGCATACTACTCGGTTAATGAATATCTAAGTGATAATGTATAATGGAGAAATAATCATCATTATTACTATTTATTTTAGATTTCAAATTTTAAATTGACATTATAAATTCATTTTTATTATTATCATCTATAAAATTGACATTGTTCATTGACATTATCACAGAGAAATTTAAATTGACGTTAGATCACGATTGTTGTTCATTAAATGGACAATATTAATTGCCATTGTATTCTATTTAAATTATTTACATTTTAACTTACACTTTAATGAATTTTGTATGCCCTTTGGCGGGACATAGAGCTACACATCTATATATTGTATGTACATCTTGATAATCACCTATGTTCACAAAATAAATAAATTGAATTGAATTGAATGAATACGTTTATTTGTCTGGGCTGGGGAAGTACCTCTACCTCACAGAAAACAGTAGCCAAATAATAACTTCTATCTATCACGGTTCATGAGATACAGCCTGGTGACAGACGGACGGACGGACGGATGGACAGCATAGTCTCAGTAATAGGGTCCATTTTACCCTTTGGGTACAAATACCGTACAAATACCCTAAAAATACCGTATTGACTCCACTCTTTTCTATCTTTAACTTCACACCAAATCCCGTACGGAGTAGGCAGAGAGAACCGAGCGCCACGTGACTCGATCCTTACATACCTCACTCGCTTCTTTAACATTCATTGCTCTTTTCATGCACGCTCGCCGGTTTCTAGGGCTCCTGACATCACCTTCTGATAGAACACAACCAATTTGATCATGGTATCTTCATCGGCCTTCGTCATTCTTTCATCCTGCATTCCTTCTACATGTCCGAACCAACGGAGCATGCCTCTTCTTATTTTAACACTATTTTGAAAGCAATGTTTTAAGCCACATGGTTATAATATCATATGCGAATAAAATAGTTTCATCTTTGAAATTACATTATTCGTCTAGTTATAATATCGTCTCCCACAAATACTAACACACGGCGCTGTATAAGAATTTACGTTTTTGATAAATCTGTATCGTAGACAAAGTTGAGAGGAGATGAGAGAAAGTAGGTGACGACTGCGTGTTAACAAGTACGTTGTCCGCTTGTCGACATGACCCCAGCATCACGGCTTATCTCCAAAAACTCTTGGGCGATGTAAAACACCTCAGTTTATCTGTCCGTCCGTCCGTACGAGCCGCCCAGAAAACATCGTGTCGCTCGCGTAAACCCACCATGTTTTATTCTCGCATTCAGCGCCGATACCTTAATAAAACCCAACAAGATTGAGCAATAAAAAGTAATTTATTTGATTGTAATTTCAAAACACAAAGTGGGTCTCATTTTGTAATATATTTTTATCTTCGTGGTTTTGTGTGTCTCGCTTGTGGGGCACGTCCTGGGCGCTGTGCGGATGATTCGATCTGAACTCACACTCAATAAGTTTGATTCGATTTCAATTTTGGTAACTGTTAGATCCAAATAAGACATTACTACACCGCAAAAGTACTTACTACGTACTAAATTCCCACTTATCATTTCAATAACGGTATTTAAATTGTACCCAATATTACGTGCACCGTGTATGAGATAATAAAATCCATTGGTAAGTAGATTTAAGTTGCGTCTAAACTGCGGCTGTAAACTTATCGTCTAAGTAACCGTTTAACTTTCTCTACAACATTAAAATGTGCATATCTATTACAGTCCACTATCACCGAAATCTTTAAATTACATCTTTTGAAAGGTGTGAGAAGTAAAGCTGCATAATGGGGGCCGCGGAAGGCAGTCCCGCTGGCTCCCGTGCTGCGCCCGCGCCTCATCCAACACAATACGCAACTCAGATATTATCACTAAACCAATCAATTTGATCCCTCATAAAAAGTTCTCGGTAGGTAGCTAGCGCCTATAATACGGCCGCTGTATCGGACTGTCGATCCGTGGCTCGCTGGTAGCCGGACTTTTCATATATTTTATGTGAAAAGGATATGGGCATTGTTGTGGGACGCCCTGCTGCGCGCACGCCGAGTAAACACTTGAAATTACAAGCCAACTTGGACAGACCCCCATCCTTAGCCCGGTATCCTGGTTGTACCCGGAAAAAAATACGCTTCCAATATTACGCTGGATGAAAATAAAAATAGCGTATTCTGTCGGAAGTAAGGTATTGGGCTGGTCGAGCGACTACAATGTCATACAATGTTGTGTACATCACGAAACAAAATTATCTCGAGAAACTTTTCATTTGTAACTTATATTTGTTACCATTACTATTTTACAAACTACAAATTTGTGCAAACATTACACACCTTCTATAGCGAAATGTTTTGATGTCGATTATTGAATGTGTTACTGTTATGTAATTCGCGACCGCTGTGGTAAACTGAATGGCAGGCATTGAATTCTGCATGCGTACGGCCTACCTGATGTAAAATGGTTACCGTAGCCTATGAACGCTTTCAATAAACAAGTATCGATGCTACCTCTGCTGCTAACACAGTAACTCCTTAGGAGCTTACTGGTGACCTCGCTCACACGCAGGAAAAACTCTCCATGGAGTTGTTATTTGGCTACGGTTTTCTGTGAGGCGGAGATATTTCCCCAGACGCGCTGCATTCATGCACCCTACTTCTCTTAAAACATCCATCTAATACAAACAGACATGTACTCAAGCACACAGATGTTTGTCGTGTGTGAAAATTGAAGTTATTGGAGTTGACGTCTACGTAGCGGTATCAACCACTGCGCCACCGTATAATAAAAATGATAAGAACATACATACCGGTGATTTAATTTAATTTCAAATGATTCCATACCCTTTTGAATGTTCAAATACATACGCTCATTCAAAAGGATTTTGAGTTATATATATATTGGATCCATACAGAAGCTAAATATTAGTCATTTATATATATATATATATATATATAACAATATATACATTATTATATAATAATGTGAATCCATCACGTAAAAACTACTAAACGGATTTTATTATTTACTTTTTTATTGCTTTTTATCCAAAACAAAATCCACGCAAGCGAAGTCCCGGCCACCTTCATAGTAAAAATAAATTTGTATAAAGAATTTTGGGACACATTTTAATTCGCGGAAATAAAAAAATGACCATACGCGTAAAGATTTGCGACAACACTTTTTAGTGGTTACATATTTTTCGAACGATCATAAAACGGACAAAGATGCTGTAAAATATTTACAATTTTATACTCACTTGATTTTAAAAAATGTTGTCGCCAATAAAAATAATAGGTTTTATCATGGTTTTATCATTAAAACAAAAAAAAAACATTACAATATTTCTTCGTACAATGGAGTGGAGATGTACTACAAAATTATTAGTTATGTCACAATAACATAACTAAAAACTAAATATAAATTCACGCCAAATCCCTTGCGGGGTGGGCAGAGCGAACCGATCGCCACGTGACTCGATCCTTACACACCTCACTCGCTTCTTTAACATTCATTGCTATTCTCATTCACGCTCGCTAATTTACTTTTCAGGAACACCGTTCCTATATGAATTCTATATTCGTCTTTGTCTGTGCGTTTGTCTGTCGCTTTTTTCGAATATTCGAATTTTCATTCGATTTCAACAAAATGGATTCAGCATAAAAAAGTAGAATAGGATTGTTCAGGAACACCGTTCCTATCTCGAACATGGTCAAAATGACCGACAAATTAAAAAAAATAATTAATTGTTATATAATTGATGAGCCAGGTGTTCCTCTGGTAATGCAAGCTTGCGCATTCTCAATTGGTTTATTTATCATTTAGTTAATAGCTTTTCACTTTAGCGCAACTCACAAAATCATCGTCTACACATGCAGTCAAAGGCGTTTAATTTGTAGTCAGCTCATGTCATGAGCTTGGATCGACTTTATAACAAGCTTCTGTCAACAACAATTAGAACAACAGTGGCCGGCAATTAGAAGAACAACCGGGACCAATGGCTGAAATTTCCTTCAATAGCATGAATAACCTCGAGGTAAATGATGAAAAAGGAGCATGATGCTTTTGATGATTAACAAATAGAACGACCACTAAAGCATTTTAAGCTACGGTAACCATTTACATTAGGTGGGCCGTATGCTTGTTTGCCTTCCGACGTTGTACAGACCTCCAGTTGACCTGCGCCGCCGAAGAGTACCTATTGCGGTTCTTGGTGTCAAGATTTCAAGCGAAATCTAGTTCCGAAGTCACCTGATGAAGAGCAAGCAGGCGTCTGTGTGAACTCTGGATACCAGATTCCTGAATACCATATGTATCTTGGGATTCAGTGTAGAGACGAACTGTGAGAATTGACGATGATCCTTAGCCCCCATGAAAAAAGGTTCTCGAATATTGTCCTCGTATGTACTAGTACATGTACTGTGGGATCCCCACTAGATAGAGTGTCGACCAAGAGGTTTATAGGGAGTCGATGGATGTAGGTGGCATAGAATAGAAGCGAATGGCTCTCTAGAGGGAAGGCTTATGTACAGCAGTGGCCGAATACGGGCTAAAATGAAGATAACGATAAGCCCCACACGGTATTGCGCCGTTGAATTTAAGAAGAAACATTGCCTCCCCTTTGTGTAGTCTACCGATATCATACAATGGAATGTGTTCTAAGAAATTGTTCTTTATAATATCTGATCTCGTTTTACGTCTGCATCGTATGCCGACGTCTGGTGATTTACCCTGATACATTGGAATCGCAATAGTCGGGGTCTGTATGGTTCTAGAGAAGTTTTCTTCTTATGATGTGGAATGAATGAGTGCCATGTTGTTCTTATGGGATTCCTAGGGATCATGAGATTCTTCGTAATTCGTATTTGATTAAAAATATGATAAGTTATGATAAGCGCTTTACATCAGGCGAGTTGTTCGCCACTCGACGTTGCACAAAATAGTCCACTGAGTAACGTTATCGTGTAAAAATAACCAAATCCAATTAATGCAAAAATGTGGCAAATAAATAAGTCAAGTTGTTAAACAAAAAATATGTTTTGATATAATTATAGTCAAGTAACTTAATATAGGTAAATTACTAAACTAGCTTTGTTAAAAAACATTGTATTATATTACAAATAATAAATAGATAGTATTACGAGTGAGTGATGTCACCGGCTGGCTCCTGAGGAGGAGCTGCGTTAGTAGCGTAGGTGGCAACGCGCGTGCTCATACTCAATGTGTGCAAGTGTTTATAGGATACGGTTATTGCTTACATCAGACGAACAGCGTGTTTTGTACGCGACGCAGAATATATATAGAATCTACATAGAATCCTCTTTTGAATTCTAAGACAGAGCGGGGTTTCATAACAGATTCAATTCTTACTCAATAGGAGCCTTCAGTCAAGTTCCTATAATTAACTAAAAGATACCGAATAAAGAAAAAAAGTAAGTTGGTAATTACAAGCAAGAATGGTAAAAGTCGGTTAATAAAAGGCAGGACGCAAGTGGTAAAAAATGTGAATAAAATAAAGCCACGTTCGCACGAATAGGTGTCGCCTGCGAGACCCGCGCGCCGTGGCCAGACCGATCTCCGGTCGTCGGATGGTTGCCGGATGGTCGCCGGTCGCCACACGCGCGCCTTCCAAATAAAAGTGCTGTGTTGTCGCGCGCGCCAGAATTACGACGCGATCCTCTTTTATTATCTCTCTTTTTAATTCAATTTTACGATAGCGTCTCGTACACGGCGACTTGACATTCTTGAGCTACGCCACGTATTTTGACATTTGATGTACCTTTTAATAGGTCACATCATGTTGTTTTGAAGCAAAGGTCACGATATTTAACAGCTCCTTGAAATTTAATATAAATGTAGCGGTTATGTAATTATTGTCTATACCTACGAAATTTAAATTATTTCACCATTAAAATAAAAAAAATATGTAACTGTATGATGAGCGAAATTTATTGTTAATAGAAAAGGATTAAGTATGGTTGACACATGACAGATAATAAGGATAAGTTTAAGTATCAAGACTTGTAGTTGGTAAAGAATCTAAAAAACGCACGACTCTATATGACAGTCGAAATTGACCCCGCTCAATAAAAATCGGCTTTTCTTTCTTATCACGAATGGAATTCAAGACGGTGTGGTGTCTGGACTCTAAACCACCTTATTTGCATACAAGCTACGATTTGTGTATTGTTAATTAGAGCAAGACAAACAGGTTTGAGAGCAACCCGTGCCTCGCCCGGGAATACACCGAACCGCCTTGTTGCGCTATTATTGTTCCATCCGTTATTTAAATGCCAATAGATTATGCCCGCTCCGTTCTTACTTACACAATTGAACATAATTAACACTGTATGTTAATTCTGTCTATATTGATTTGTTGCGCGAGTTTTAATTGAATGCCAATACTTTTCCCTGTCATTATTATGTTATATATACGAGCCAACAGTAAAGTTTTTTCTGATATTGAACATTTGTGAAAGACTTTTCGTATTCTTTATCCAAATAAGATTACTCCTAATAGTGACCTTTCTGAACTTTACTTAGGCCAACTTATGGGTGTAAGTTGTCGTACTAATCAGTAGAAGGTTCGGCCAGCAATTACTGGAGATAGCTGGACAGCGTCGCGTCGCAGCGTTCGGGCATGATGCAACGAAACGTATCGCATCGCTCGAGACAATGTTGAGAGCGATCATAAATTCGTCCTAATACCAGCCGCGCGGCAGGTCGCGCCCGCTCTGCGCACTCTACGACGCATTTTATTGTCAAAACCCATACCATGGTGCCTTCCCTGATAACTTTATTGTTATTTACACCGCTGAATTATCATTCCGATAGCCGTTGTTTTACATTCGTATAACGGCTTGTCAGAGCGGGCTCTGTATCTAAATTGCTTAATTGGAAAGTCTTGGAGAGAGGGCACTCGGATAACCGATACGAATATGTGTGTGCGGATGACCTTTCAATTGAGTCGCCACAAATTATGACCCTCTCAAGCTATTATTCGATTTTATCAACAATGTAGTAAAGGCAAATAAAGTTACACTATTTATAGGCTCCGTTATACATTGCAAAGTAATTTGAACTCTTGTAATTGATATCCCGGACGTTAAAGCTCATCTCATTTTAGGCTAACATCCTCTGAATGCGTTGACAAGAAAGATGTTTTCCTCGTTTCTGTTGAATTAAATTCAAATAAATAAGAAGTGTAGTATAATTATTCAACAGTGATATATTGTTGTTACACGATTATTTAAGCAAAAAGTTTATAAAGTCAAAATTTAAATAGCAAGGAACGACGAAAAATAAATGACTTATGTAAGAAAAACATACGTAAATATACGTACGAGTAATAAAAAAATTAACTCGAATGACGAAACGATCGGAAATAAACGGATACACGTGTTACTCCTATATTTATAGGAAGTTGAAATATTATCGATACGAATACGGAATATATAGTTGTTATCGATGTGCAATAAAGGGCGAATCGATTATCAGGTGAGTTAGTACAGCTATATATGACTCGCGTGTCGCTCTTGCTGTGGGTGTTCTGCCTTCTCCATATAGGGTGTGCGCCCCAGTCGGCCTCTTAATACCACATTTTATGCAACAATGATCGGATTCTGTCGTGACAGAAGATATGTCGTGGCTTGTTTACTTTTTACAGGCATTCCCATTTACGTCTCATTTCCGAGCTCGGGGCGACAGTAATTTTATCATTTTAAAACTTCGAATCTCGATCGAGTGGGCCAGAATCTGACGTTGAATAAGACTTCACGAATTTTTAAACGTGAATAAAGTCTTAATAAAAACTTTTTATGGTAGCCTTGTAATTTTATTTGCATGCGGAATAGGGCTCGTGGCGCGTGTTAGGTTAATAAGGACCGATGGCTGCACTTCACGAGCGTATACGACATTTTTGCTCTCGTGTGGCCAAGCCAAATCACGTTTTATTGAATTTCATATGTTCTTACCAAAAATGTCGCTGATACTACTTACTCACTTCATACAATACGTAGTTATTATAATGAAAACGATCGAGAGGAAATATGAATGAATTCTTGTTATTCTTTAAGGAAAA
Source organism: Pyralis farinalis (assembly GCA_947507595.1). Taxonomy (NCBI): domain Eukaryota; kingdom Metazoa; phylum Arthropoda; class Insecta; order Lepidoptera; family Pyralidae; genus Pyralis; species Pyralis farinalis. The sequence goes on from OX382273.1 coordinate 17,040,450, forward strand.
AAGGGAGTGCGTACGTATATTGTCTTTTACTTTAAATTATTTTTTCAATCAACTTCCAAATAAGACGGCTTGCTTAGATTAAATTGTATTGTATCACAATGTATATCCTACAGGTCCAGATGCGGTCGTATACAAATGTAATTATGATTTGATATAACTTTGATGATAAATAAAATGAAAAGGTTATAAAACAAAAACTTCAGTGGAGATAAAAATTACTACAATGTGACAGTTTTACTTTTTATTTAAAACACCTCATGTTTAAAACCTTATTGACTACATGGCTACAAAAACGACATCTATAGTATCTTTTAAGGCTATTTGAGCTTTCTCCGTGTGCTTTGCCAGTAGTTTTTAACCGATTTCAGAAAGGAGTGGTTCTCTAGACGACAGTATTTGTTGTTTGTATATTATGAAATATCTTTGCAATTGTGAACCAAATGAAATCCATTATTTCTGGGATTTGTCATGCAGTACAGGAACATTTATTAAAAACTTCAACGAATTTGGTTTCACGTTTCTAATATTTTTATTAGAGATTTTATTATTTATGATAACAAATATTCGAAACATTTGAAGTTGATTGAAATTAAGTACCGATTTTTTATGGAACAATTCTGATGCTGGAACCTTACAGAAAAGAATTATCAACACATATAAGTACAGAAAAAAATAGTATTATTTTCGTAGCTAGTTAAAAGTTACGATTATAAAACTCTTTTCGTTTTATACAGCAAACATGTAAAAGATACGTTTAGACGTAAAGTTTCAAACGAAGGATTAACATCATATCTAGTCTGAGCCAATAAAATAGCACGCTCCAACGACTTTGCAAATGCGATCTATTTAGACTTGGATATCGTCACGAGAATAATGTTATCCAGGCGCACCTCAGCCCGTGTCACTCCAAGGGCGTGTCAGAGATAAGTTTACATATTCCGTATGCATTATGCAAATTGAAGTTTTATGTTAAGTTGAACAGGGTGGTGCGACCCGATGTTTCACTCAAGCAATATCGCGGTTTCGCCGAACGACTCTAGTATATACCAATGGCCAAGTTTAGCTCCGTTCATACCCAGCGCAATGCTTATAGCGTTGGTGATGTCATCTCATTGATAAAACAACTTTGAATGGACAAGGTAATACAATAAGCATGTTATGAGTGTACGCAGGGACTGGGATATTTTATTGGAGATTAGCACTGAATGTTAATATTACACGAGCGGCTGGTCCAAAGTCGTGTGAAGGGTCGCGGGAACGTTGCGAATTTATGTAACTGGTATTTGCAAATATTACAAGTATTGCTTCGAATCGAAACTCGTATGAAAGTGACATTTGTAAATATCGCAATCGATATTAGAGATTTGAACATACGTAGCTATAGGCTGTTCGAGTATCGAGTATTGCATTATAATTTTTCTTTCCTGATTTCATCGCCGTCTATCCGTAGCAATTGTAGACATCCTTTTTTAAGGGAATACTTATACACTTCGAACGAAGGAATAGTTTTGATATTCAATCAGGAGGAGTGTAAGGGAAGTGCCTCTTTATAGATTATCTAGATTACTCTTAAAATAAAATCCCTTGTATTGGAATTGGAATTAAACTCTTAAATTCTGATAGTAACACCAGACTGTTTTAATGTTGGTATTGATTTGTAGGACAAACAGGATTGATGAAACTCAATCTCTGTTGACAAAGTTACAGTAGGTTTTTTGAGATATTATTGACAGTTTTGACATTGGAATTGAGTTGTAATCTGATTTAGATGCAAGAGTAACCCTGATGGATGTTTGTTGAGTCAATGTGAGTGAGTAAGATCACAAACAAATTCCTAAGGAACCTAAATTTTTGGTGCAAGTATTGCAACGCATAAATGTACAAAAAGACAAAAGATAAGTAAAATAACTTTATTTGCCATCGGGCTCTCGCGGGCACTTAGTACGATTTACATTTTTAAAATATAATCTTATTTTGTCTTATGCAATGCTAGTTAATATTTTCCTTATTTAAATCTACTGGCATGAGTTTCACCCCTTGAGCAAATACAATGCAGATCGCTTGGAATCTTTGAGTAATAGCTGCACTTGTAGCAATGCAAACATATCTGTGGTCAGTGACACCCGGCCCGTTTCAATGGATATCCCAACTAAAAAACCATAAAATTTAAATTCAGGCATTTGTGGCAGCAGTTCAGGTTCTAACAGCAAAACCATTTTATTCTCAGACAGAATAGGTTCTAATTTAGGCCCTTTGTTAAGCAACCACGTAAAAGGCCATATTATTATTTATTGTATACCTACGATATGCAATATATGGCCAAATAATAGATAAAATTATGAATATACAGGTGGATGACAAAACCACAGTTACATGCAATTTGATCTAACCTGCTTTGTATGCTTCCGCCACCAATTAGTTCATGCGGCCTAGCGCCGGCCGGCACCCACCCACTACTGTTAGTTGATGCCGGCGCTAGGCCGCATTAACTAATTGGTGGCGGAAGCGCTCAAAGCAGGTTAGATTTGATTGAGAAATTGCATCTAAATTTGACTTTCGCAAAACAACGCCTGAATCTGTTAACTAAAACCACTGTTGTTCTGTTAATGGGAAATATTATAGGAATTTAAAAAAACGATGTAACCAGTGGATTGGATGAAGTGGATTTGATCTAGAAAGTCTATGTCTGTAGCCTACGCGTATAACGGCCGAATGTGCACCTTGTTTAGATAATGTTTTTTTGTTATTGTGACCATATAAATAAAATAATAAATGGCAACTTGCCCTCAGATTATGGCAGTCAGTTGGTAGTTAAGTTTGGTAAGTAAGGTAGTTAAGTTAAGTGGCAGTAAGTTAGTCAAGGTTCACATAATACAGATTTAAGAAGTTATCTCTTGCACAGACCAATAATCAGAAACAACCTTATTAGAATAATGCATTGGAGGACAGGTTACAATTGTTCCTGATTTACTTTATACCAATCTGTTTCATGCTATATCCAGTGAATATTAAAAAATGTTTAAACGCAAAATAATTGATATTACAAATAAATTTAAGTTTAATTGGGCAACTATAGGTATTCTGCTAAGTAGAAACAAAATGTTTGATTTGTATGGAGAAAAAGTGACATACAGAGAGTCTTACAATTTTGACTCAGTTTTTGTCAATTATATCAAGAATTATTCTAAAATATTTAAAAATGTTTGCAGAGAAGCAAAGTCTATCTATACATTAAAAACAAAATTAGGCAATCATAGAATAAAATTAAGGCTGTAGATATTGTTAGTAAAGAAACAGGTAAATATAAGCCACGGGATAATGAGTGTTTTACAAAATATAATAATCAAAGTATCACAGACGTTCAACAAGTAGTAGATCTATTTCAAGACTACTTCATCAATATCCCTTACCTTACCTGTAGCTCCCTTAATTCATTTCCAGGTCGTGCTGCTGAGTTGTTAAAAGAAAATGTACGACCTAGTGCGGAACTTTTTCCGTATGTGTGCATATTGACCCAACTAAAATAATTAAAACTTTTAAACAATGGAGCATTAAAACTCAGAGGATCACTGGGGAATGTCTATTAAAGTATTTTATTGTATTATCGAGGCAATAGTTCCACACTTGTCACTAATATATTTTTAATATATGTGTAGATATAGGTGTGTTGACTTGATGAAATTTATTAAGCTTGTTCCTTTATTCAAGTCAGGAGAAAAGAGCAAGCTCGGGAATTACAGACGCACATCTATACTGCCAGTTTTGAGTAAAATATTCGTTTGATCAATTGCAAGTCTTTTTTACTAATGAAATTTTTCATAATGCGCAATACGGTTTTACAGCTAGTAAATCTACTACCACACTACAGTTGTACCCACTTCAGTTTCAGTTGAGAGCTCGGTTTTCGAAGTTATTGAGGAGTATCTCTACCTAGGAGAAACAATCCAGTGAGGTAAATCCAACTTCGAGAAAGAGGTCTCTCGTCGAATATAACTCGTTTGGGAAATTGCGAAAGATTTTCTTGTCCAAAATACCTCAATGTCTCAAGACGAAAGTCTTTGACCTGTGTGTGTTACAAGTGATGACTTACGGCACAAAAACGTGGTCCCTTACCTTAGGCTTCATACGAAAGCTCAAGGTTGTACAGCGTGCGATGGAGAGAGCCATGCTCGGAGTTTCTCTGCGGGATAAGCTCAGAAATGAGCACTTCCGTAGCAAACTGGAGTTACCGACGTGGCTTTAAGGATTAATAAGCCGAAGTGGCATTCAGCAGGCCACATAGCTCGGAGAACCGATGGCCATTGGGGCAAAAACGTTCTCGAATGGCGACTACGAACCGGAAAACGCAGCGTAGGACGGCCCCCACACAATGGACAGACGATCTTGTGAAGATCGCAGGGAGCCGTTGGATGCAAGCAGCACAAGATCGATCCCAGTGGAAGTCTTAAGGAGAGGGCCATGTTCAGCAGTGGACGTCTTTCGGCTGATATGATGAATGATGATTATGAAATCTACTACGGATATGAAATCTACTACGGATATGAAATCTACTTGATGAAATTTAGGAAACTTGTTTCTTTATTCAAGTCAGGGGAAAAGAGCGAGCTGAGGAATTACAGGCCCATATATACTGTCAGTTTTGAGTAAAATATTCGAAAGGATAATGCTTGATCAATTGCAACACTTTTAAGACCAATGAAATTTTTCATGATGCGCAATACAGTTTTACAGCTGGTAAATCTACTACGGATGCAGGGGTGGTATTGGTTAGGCATATCCTTAACTCATGGAAGTGATCACAGGATGCTATTGTAGTTTTCTGTGATCTCTCTTTTAGATTTTTGATTGTGTCGATCATCAGACATTGTTACTCAAGCTGAACTATTATGGAGTTAGAGGTAAAGCCTAGAACTTGATTGCATATTGTTTAAATAACATATTGCTAAATAACAGTTGAAATAAATGGAGTTAAATCTAAAGTCAGTAATATTAATATCGGGGTGCCTCAGAGTTCTATTTTGGGTCCCTTTTTATTTTTAGTACACGAATATGCGAATGATCTGCCCTACATGATGCAGAAAATGGCAGATATAGTACTATTTGCTGACATTACCTCTGTAATGTTTAATGTGGCCCGCTGGTGTGAAAACATTGACAAGGTAAAGTGTTGTGTCTGCTATTTTAAACTGGTTCATATGTAATAAATAATCTTTTGCTAAACTCGGCTGAAACCAAATGCACCAAATTTAGTCTTCCGAATGTGACTTCTGCCAATTCAGAAGTTCTTACTGGGAATAATAAATTAAAATTTGTAGACTCCAAATTACAATGGGGCGCCACATAAATAAACTTTCCGGTAGGCTCAGCTCCCAGTATGTCCCAAACATGTTCTATAGGTAAATCCTATAAAACATGTCTGGGCTGCGAGCAGGCCAATGCAGTTAGCAGTAAGCTTCAACAATGCTAGCAGTGTGAGCTCTTGCATCATCATGCATGAAAATAAACTCTTCTCGCCCAATGAAATCTACGGACGGTACAACATGATCTTGGAGAATTTCTTCAATGTACCTAGCTGCTGTCAGGCGATGATCTACGATGACAAGTTCTGTACATGCTTTCGAAGACACACCACCCCATACCACAACAGACCACCTTGGTAACTGACCGTCTGGCGCATCCTGATGGGAAAGAAACGTTCTCCAGGGCGCTTATACACTCTCTCACGATCGTCTGGTTCTCTTAGGGCTAATCTGCACTCGTCAGTAAACAAGACCTTGTTCCATTGGTCGACAGTCCAAGCAACGTGTTCACGGGAAAATCTTAATCGTGCAACTCTGTTGTGTCTCTCAAGTTCTGCTCCCCTCGCGGACCTTTTAGCACGTAAATCTCGTTCCTTCATTTTTAGCTTTATGGTCCATTCACTAACAATGATTCCGGATATGAAAATATTGAAAACTCATTTACATACACTCATGATTAAAAGAATAATTTTAACTTACTTCTCGGATTCAAGTTCAAAACTGTACTGGCACACATCATTAGAAAAAAGGCAATCTTAACACAAGTTCTTTTCAAACTACCCACTTAAATAAATATAACAATTCACTTGAAATCTACGCTCATTAAAACATCTCATAAATAACACTTAGTTTGTTTACAAATTTGCGATAAGCGCTCGGGCTACATTTTCTGCCTCTGAGTGTATTAAGTATCACTCGCGCGATGCCACCTCTGCTGCTAACACAGCAACTCATAGGAGCTTACTTTCTGGAATGTCGCGGCTACAGTACTTTAGGCAGGCAGTATGCTTGTTTTCCACCGGAGGTAGTACACCTGATATATAGACAGCCACTTTCTTCTTTTTAAATACATATAATTCATGACCATAATATATTCAGCAGTGGAATCAAACGGCGATATTATTAGACTACCGGCCACGATTGTTCCCGAACGCAATTATCCATAACTCAGCATCAGCTGCAAGTCGGCCTTTCAATTTGTAATAGCCGTCGAAGTGTCAAATATAATTTTATGTACGAACGGGCCTCTTGTTACTAGTCGACCTTAGAGTATTGAAATTTACTGTGCAGTGCAGTTTGGTACAATCTGTATTTATTGTGATAATGATTTACATAAAAAGTTTTATTCATCTATATATTTCCGCCAAGTCTCATGCGGAGAACGCCGAGAGTGCTGAATGTCATGTGCCGCGGCTCTTACACATCTCTTTCGCTTCTACAAAGCTCTTTTCATATACGTGCCGGTTGCTAGGGATCTGGACACAATCTATATATATAAAAATGAATGTTTGTCTGTATGTCTTCTATGGACTCAAAAACGGCTGGGCAGATTTTGATGAAATTTTAAGTGAATCTTCAGGTTAGCCCAGCAGGTGATCCTGTGAAGTTTGGAAGCGATCATATCACCCGTGCGAAGCCCGGGCGGATAGCTAGTCTTCTCAAAAAATACGACAGTGTAACGTGTATACGTGTTAGATAAGTTTTGGCCTTCCTCTGCTTCTTCCATGTCTGTTAGGTATTGTTTTCCTCTTGCCTTCTATAGTCTTTCAATCGATTTAATTCTATTCGATTCGACGTAGGAAAGAACAAAACAACGGGCGAATAGGTAACGATTTTTATGACATAGGCATGTTTTTTTTTATTTTAAAGATATTTTATTTATTGATAACTAATTAACATATATAGACAATTTGTTCTAACCAGCTTTGTGTACTTTCGCCACCAGTTAGGGTTATATCAAATTGCATATATATTTGACTTCCGCAAAACAACACCTGAATCTATTTACATATATAGTTTATCCTTAAAGCTTTACGTTTTTCACTATGAAAATTAAGATCCCCTAAAATTGCATGAAAATATTATAGGAGTATTTTCATATATATATAAAAAAAGAATGAAAGTACCAGCTAGCTCCTGAGGAATTGCTGCTGTAAAAGCGGAAGTGGCAACAAGCCAACTTTAGGCACTCCTTATATATCAAATATAGCATTCATTGTTTTACATCAGGTCGGCCCTATAATTGTTTTTGTTTATCTAAATATAAAAATAATAAAACCGATTTATTGACAACAGAACGATCTACTTACCATTCAACTAATCGGCTTTCTTATTCGGCCCAAGAGAGGAGAAGCGGTAACCGCAACCTATGAACGCTATATCTGCGTTTCAGTTTTCAGTGTAGTAGGTATATCACGTTCATTTTACCCTAAGTTCGTCTACCTTTTAGTAATTTTACTTCCCACAGAGCATAGAATTATATATGTAAAACTATACATTTAAGGCACCACTTACTATTTGGTTTTGTTTAAACATATGTAAGTACCAAGGTATGTTTTGCGCACAGCAGTGTTATATTTCAAACAGGCATCTGCGGAAGACCAGCGCCGCGGTGTCAGACGTCCCCACGGCTTATGCTGAGTAGATGCCTGTTTGTTGTCTTATATATTATTTACATGTATTTAGGTTTTAAATGTTAGTGATTACATGGGAGGTAACAAATCTACCATTTTATTTCTTTGATAAAATAATAATCTGTCACGGCCGCTGCTTACGCGGCAATTTCTTACTGGTAACGTTACTCACTGGTTGGACCACAAAAATATTATTACTTATTTGGCTGTGACATTATATGAAGTGGATGAAATTAATTACTTTTTAGTATTCCGTAGTAAACAAGGAACCCTTAATAGTTTCGCCATGTCCGCCCGTCCGTCTGTCCGCGGCCTAGATAAGATACGCTTGATACTAAAAAGCTGTAGTTTGGCATGTATATATATATAAACTATGCTGACAAAGTGCTAGATTAAACCCCCACTGCGGTACAAAGGTATTTTTTTTATACAACGTCGGGAATCATACAAGCATACGACCCACCTGATGTAAAGCGTGAGCTATGTACGCTTGTAACAGATTAAGTATCACTCGCGTGATGCCTCCTCTGCTGCTAACACAGCAACTCCTTAAGAGCTTACTGGTGACCTCACTCACATGCAGGAACTCAACAACCCTCTAGGTAGTTGTTATTTGGCTGCGCTTTTCTGTGAGGTGGAGGTACTTCCCCAGACGGGCTGCTTCGCTGCGCCCTACATCTCTTAAAAGATAATTTCATAGTATTTAATAGTTCATCTGAATTTCATACGTAATTTTAGTTGCGATATTTTAGAAGCCAGCCGGGTGTGGACTTACTCGTAATATTCATATACCTATGCGTTTAATGCTTTCTGGATCTGGATAGTTGTAGATTTTATTCCACTTTGTCCATACCTTTGGATATTTAGTTACATTATTTAAATAGGTATGGTCATAAGTAGTAAAGTTTGGTTTTGAATGTTAAAATAATCCAATAGGCTCTATTTCCTATTATTTTAGCCAACTATGCATTTTTTTCGCAAGCAAACAAAGCGAAGCAAATACGGTATCCTAAACTGTGCGTGCCAACATGCACTTGGCCGGTTTTTGTTTAATACAAGTGTTCGCTGCCACTTCTTTGCCAGCCTCGTTCATTAATTGGCAGGGTGCACCACGTACAGATGAGGTTGGCATTAGCTCTAACGATGATGATAAGCCTACTTTCACCATAAAATAACATTATAAGAACTAATTCACCTAGTAAATTGGTGCCAATATGGGCGTTGAGGTAGGCCCATATTCTATTAACTGCGTGGAGGTATTGAAACTATCAAATTAGTAAAGACTTTACGAGCTAATGATGTACTTCATGAATAATAAATATTGTCGGACAAATTACACAGCGCCATCTAGCCCCAAAGTAAGCGAAGCTTGTGTTATGGGTACTAGACAACTGATAAACATACGTAAATTCATTTTTTTTTGTAAATACGTACTTACTATACATAGAAAATACCCAGACCAAGACAGACATGTTCATGCACACAAATGTTTGTCCTGTGTGGGAATCGAACCCACGAGCGTTGGTGTCAAAGTAGCGTAACAACGCGTTTCACCACTGCGCCACCGAGCTCGTCATGAGATAGTACAGTGTATGTACATGGTACTAAAGACACATAAAGACTTTATCATCATTTGTGTTAGTGTGTTTGTAATATCTTTAATGAATATATATATATATATCTTCATGCCAGGTCCCTTGCGGGGTAGGCAGAGAGAACCGAGCGTCATAAGACGCGATACACACTTTAATGTACATTAAGAAATAAACAATTTTAACAAGTACATAAAAGACAATGGTAAATAGGCAGACTTATTCCACAAAGAGATCTCTCCCAGTCAACCTTAAGTCATTGATAGAGAATTTCACAGTGTCGTAAAAGCACATATTACAGATTATACCTACCTCGATAATTAAGGAGAATACATATTTAGCAACATAAATATATCTATACATAAACTATGCAATAAAAAGAAAATTATGATACTAACATGAATAATAAAACTTTTGTTTGTTCTATCTATCTATAACTTCACGCCAAATCCCTTGCGGGGTAGGCAGAGAGAACCGAGCGCCACGTGACTCGATCCTTACATATCTCACTCGCTTCTTTAACATTCATTGCTCTTCTCATGCACGCATGCCGGTTTCTAGGGCTCCTGACATCACCTTCTGATAGAACATGACCAATTTGGTCATGGTAGGTAAGTCTTGGCCTTCCCCGGCTCCTACATCCTTCCACTTTTGCATTGTATATCTGCTTCGTCATTCTTTCATCTTGCATTCTTTCTACATGCCCGAACCATCGGAGCATGCCTCTTCTTATTTTAACACCGACGCTCTCTTTCAGACCAACTCTATTTCTAACATCATCATTGCGAATACGGTCTACGAGCCTTACGCCACAAATTTTGCGCAGCGCTCGCATTTCAACCGCGTTTATTCTACTTTCATGCTCTTTCTGCCATACCCAACTCTCGCTTCCATAAGTTAGCGTTGGGACCAACACTGCATTGTGTATAGCGAGTTGTGCCTTCTGGCTCAGGATTTTACTGCCAAGAAGTTTTCCCAACGCTCCATTCACACTATTCCCAGCACTCACTCGTCTTTCCACATCTGCGGTGTACCTTCCATCCCTGCTGAAAGCGGATCCAAGATATACAAACTCATCCACTTGTTCCAACACTTCATCATCAATCGTAATCCTTACATTAGTTCTGGATTCTTCTCTTTCAAATACCATTATCTTTGTTTTCTTCGCATTCAGTAGTAAGCCTTTCTTCATACAGTCGTCTTTCATCGCTGTGACCAGTGTTTGCAGTTTAGATGGTGTATCTGCTAATAGCACGGCATCGTCTGCATACAGCAGACAGTTCACCACTTGGTCACCCATGCGCAATCCCACATTCGTTGACCTTATTCTCTGCAGACAACTATCGAGATACAGGATAAACAGCCTAGCAGATAGCATGCAACCCTGTTTGACACCAATTTTGACATCAAACCAGGGTGACATGCCACCGTCTATCCGCACACATGCTGAGCAATCCTTGTAAGTGGACTGCACAGCACGGAGCAGTGAACCGTCAATCCCATATCTCGGCAATATGTCCCACAGTTCCTTTCGCACAACCCTATCAAAGGCTTTCTCAAGATCCACAAAACCGCAGAAAACCTTCCGGTCTATGGCCAGATGCTTCTCTACGATATTGCGGAGCGAGAAAACTTGATCCGTACATCCCCTTCCATTTCGGAAACCTCCTTGTGCGTCCCACAGCATTTCATCGGATTTCACCCTCATTCTCCTTTCAATCACCTTTCCATATACTTTTGCTGCTAAGCTGATCAAACTGATGGCCCTATAGTTGGCGCAGTCCATGCGTGATCCCTTGCCTTTATACAAGGGCACGATGACTGCGCGTCTCCAGTCCATTGGGACCCTTCCAGTTCTCCAGCATAGGTTGCATAGGTACCAGAAGGCGTCCCGGACGTAAGTGCCACCGAATTTGATCATCTCAGCTGTGATCAGATCAATTCCCGCTGATTTTCCATTTTTCAAGCTTCGTATCGACCATTCGATCTCATCCATAGTTATGCCTTCGTCGGACGCCGTCAACGTGGAGTAAGCATCCGACTCACTCTCATTGCCAGCGTCCGAGGCATACTCATACATTTCCTCAAAATATTCACTCCACCGTTCTAACACTTCCTGAGTGTTGGCAAGAATGACACCAGCTTTAGACTTTATCTTATCCATTCTGGATGCCGACGAACCACTCCGAGACTTCTTTACCTCTCTCCAAAAGAGTTTGGTATTTGCCTCGAAGTTTTTCGTCAGCCTCTCTTCCTCATTCATAATTTGTCTTTCACGCTTCTCTTTCACTAAAGCCTTGGTTTCATTCTTGCATAGACGGTACATTTCTTTCTTCTTTTCTCTCATATTTTCATTTAAAGGCAAAGATGATACGTAATCCAGCCACGCTTTCCTCTTTCTTGCTACGGAGGATTCAACCTCCGCATCCCACCAGGCATCTCCTTTCGCTGTTTTACGTCTCTTTGCGCATCCACAAGCTTCTTTTGCACTATTCACCATACTTTCTTTCAAAACTTTCCAACAATCATCCACATCTGAGTCGGAGAGGCTTGCATTTGCAAGTCTCTCACTTACCAGATGCACATACATTCTCCTTACACTTTCATCTTGCAATTTTTCGCTCATTATCCTTTCATGATCTCCGAAAGGGATACGCACTCGCCAGTGCCTCCACTTCCTAAAAAGGCCCACAAACCGGCTTACCACCAGGTAGTGGTCCGTCTCAAGAGTGGGGCCTCTAAAGGCTCTTGTATCCATTAAAACATTTCGGAGACGTCTATCTATTAAAATCAAATCAATCACACTTTTTTGATCATTTCTTCTCCATGTATACGTGTGAATATCCTTATGATGAAATAAAGTATTCGACACGAGGAGGCCTCGTTCCATACATAAATCTAGTATAGACTTACCTGCTTCGTTCACTCTCTTATCTCCATACGGACCAAGAACAGCTTCATAGCTGTATCGCTTGGTCCCAACCCATCCATTCAAGTCTCCACACATAATCACTCTTTCGTTCCCTTCAACTAAGTCCCGAACATCCCTCACAGACTCCCAAAACTTCTCCAGTTCTTGAGCACACGCTGAGCTTACGGGAGCGTATGCTGCAACCAAAAATACTCGCGTGATGCCCAGTTTAATACGAACCCAGAGAAGTCTAGGCCCTACCAAACAGTAATCTCTTACACCAGTGGCTAAGCGAGAGGAGAGTACGACACCTACACCAGCACTGGCATGATCGTCACGGTCTACCCCAGACCATAGGGCCATCATACCACCGGGCAGATCATCGGTGTCGCTCCCCTTGCGCTTAGTCTCTGTCACACATAAAGCATCCAAACGTCTATCATTCATTACGTCTATCAGTTCATTCGTCTTATCTTTCAATCCACCTCTCACATTCCACGTGCCTATGCGGCACTCGGCTCCCCTCGTCCCGCCGGAATTGGCGCTGCGTGGTGGGTGGCGGCCCCCACCGCCGCATGCAGCTGTATTCGCACCGACGGGGGCGGATCGGTGCGCGTCGCCTACGGGGGACGCCCTAATCCGCACGTCGGTGCGCTCTTGGTCCAGAATTGCAATCGACTGATTGGCAGGGGTCGCGAACGAGCACGCTTCTGGCACATGACCCCCAAATTGTTTGTTCTACCGATTGTATATTTAAAATTTTTTATTGCAAGTCTCAAGTTATTGTATGTATAGTACAAAATAATATTAGGGGATTTTTTTTATGAAATTAGATTGGCATACAAGCATGTGGCCCGCATCAGATGATAAGCGGTCACCGCAGCCTATTGACATTCGCAACATCACGGGGATGTTACTCGCGCGCTGCCCATCTTATGACCTCAGGATGTTTCGTCATAGTACCCAGTAATTTCTCTGTCATATACTTCCTTCAAACCGGAACACAGCTATATAAATATAGCTGCTTGGCGGTAGAAATAGCTGAGACAGAGGTACCCACGCAGACGACTTTTGTACAAAGTCTCCCTTTGGTAAAAGCTACAAGTGATTCCCTGTAAGGGCTTTGCAAATATGAGAGGCAGTTAAATGTCGTTGAATTTAACCTATAAATATGTATATTTGGACTATATCTATTACAGTTTTTACTTTTTATGTTGTAGAGAAATCAAAGTCATTATATTTTCAGAGGCAGGTCTTTTTTTATATTTTGTTTATTATTTGGGATATGATTGTACATTTGTACAATGGGTTGTATTTCGAAGTATTGTTCGATATGCCCTTTTAACTTCCATCTACAATTGTGCCACTCACAATCAGCCTGGAATTCTTCCTCACATGCTAGTACCACAATGGTCGCGTGCTTTGAGTTCCAGAGGGGCTTTTTGGACTGTTAGTTGATCTTTTTCTTTTCTTATATGTTAGATTTCATCATCATTTTCTTAGGAGCTGCACTCTTTTCGGGGGAACCCATACCTATATATTATATTCTTCTGATTCGCTATCTATGACTCTCATATTTTCATTTAAAATATCCATGACTTAGTTTACCCTCTCTCTAGTTCTCTCTAAAGAAATGTAGCTAGATGAAATGGATAATAATATAGACGTTTTATATATAACCAATCGGAAATTGTCTGCTTGTACCTGATTTTACAACTAGTGATAAGATTCAATACTGAAAGAAAACTATAATAGTAGTGGATAGCAGACTTATGGTCAGACCTTTTGTGATCGTACCCACACTAATGAAAATTCATTACATAGCGTCGTGCAATAGACAAAAACTCTAGATTGAATACCAATCTCTGCCTTTTACAAAAATAATGTGTTGAAAGCTATACAACATTTATCGTGTTCAATAATTTCTATTGACATTCTATTCAATAATTCATATCTTTCAGTGACAATGTCCAATATCTTTGTAACCGGAAATATGTTTTAATATTAGAACTTTATTGCTATGCTTTTTGGGTGCTTTAATATTAGCCATATATTTGAGTTCCTTATAAATTTCGTTTTAGTCTATGTATTTTTTTTAAATTAAGTCTTCTTTTTGCTTTATCTCGTTACCTAATCCATTAGGATTGGCAGTGTCCGCTATCTATGCCTAAGGATTTGGCGGCGATACCTTCACAACTCACAATTTGACGAGTTCGGTGGCGCAGTGGTGAAACGCGCTGTTACGCTACTTTGACACTAACGCTCGTGGGTTCGATTCCCACACAGTACAAATATTTGTGTGCATGAACATGTCTGTTTGTATTGGTCTGGGTATTTTCTATTTTCTATGTATAATAAGTATGTATTTACAAAAAAAAAAAATATTTACGTATGTTTATCAGTTGTCTAGCACCCATAACACAAGCTTCGCTTACTTTGGGGCTAGGTGGCGCTGTGTAATTTGTCTGGCAATATTTATTATTATTTATTATTATAGGGAAGAACTTTCTCAGGTTTGGTAGCACGTCTTTAGAAATATAATTTCTGGGACTTTACGGTTATCTCCAAGCATGTGATAATTAAATCCGAAAATAGGAATTTGGTATTACATTCCCACTTGTCCACACCAGGATTGGTACTTGGAATCAATAGATTAATAGGCAGGTTCTTTATCCACTTGGCTATCCTCCTCTTTACATTTCCAGCAGTATAGTGTATTAAAGATCGAAGTAGGACATGTTTTCAGCGTAGTTTGTGCACTCATATACTATTATTTGCGTGCACAAACGACGCTGAAAACATGTCCTAATTCGATTATTTCGGCTATACTATAACTTCACACAAAATTCCTAACGCCGTAGACGGAGACAACTGAGCGCCACATGACTTGGTCCTTATATGACTCACTCGATTATTTAATATTCATAGCTCTCATGCACGCTCGCCGGTTTCTAAGGCCCCCGACATCACCTCTTGATAAAACACGACCAATTTGGTCATTGTAGGTAAGTTTGGCGTTCCTAGGCTCCAAATTCATTCTACTTTTGTGTTGTATATCTGTTTCGTATTTTTTTCCTGTATTTTTTCTATATTTCCGAACCAACGCAGCTTGTTATTTTAACACTAACACACTCTTTTAGACCAAAAACTATTATTTTGACGATTTGTGTATTATCTATAAACATACATCATAATATCATTGCAAAGTTGAGCTGGTGCATAGAAATTTTCTTTGAAACAGTAATGCAGCGGTAATAAGCTAAAGATACAGAAGCCAATAGAAATTTATAGCCATATTTATAGCCATAGAAATTTTAAAATAACTATTTCAAATCTTGTGTTCAAATTTATATAATGAAATTTTACACAATGATAGCTAACCTCCCTAGTCAATATTTAGACTATTTAAGCGTTTTATTCGGAATTGTTTATGATTTTTCCGTTAAAGTTAATAAATAAAATTATCTGTTTTCGCGACTAGGATTTACCTAACCGCGAAAACAGATAATTTTATTTATTTACAGTTATCCTTATTAATTTAAGATGAATTTCCATTTACATAAAAATATATGAACATGCAGTTTAGTTGAAATTATCATTTTTCTTTAAATCAAGTCATTTTTTTTTTTACTTAGTCAGCTTTTATTATCAGCTATGGATAAAAAAAAAGATAAAATTCTTTATTTACCATTGGGCCCTCGCGGGCACTGAGACACGTCTTACATTTTTTGAAATATAATCTTATTGCATATTATTCAATTCTCTTATGTTCCTATTTTTATTTTTTAATCTGCTAGAATTTCGGAAATGACCATGGTCGATGAAGAAATGCCGAAAAAACTTGCCAATATAGGTCTGTTTTAAAATTGTCAATTAGATATTACAATAAATTCACGTCAGCATATTGGTACAACAATAATGACGTCAAATGATAGAATAAAAGATTATTAAGAAGAGGTTGTATGTGCTAAATTATTTTCAGACATCTTTGTCAGTTACATATTCATTAATTCTGTAATATGGAGTTTGCAAACCTGTGATTTCATTATAAACAAACATTTTAAATCCGACGTAGAACATGTAATAAAAATACAACAAGGTACTTAATAGAAACTTTCAGTCAAGGTACTTTTGTCTAGATCAAATTGTAAGCAACATACGTGGAGTACAACCCAAAACTCACATATTAGGGCTTTCTGATCATGAAACTGCTCAGACCATTTCTTTCAAACTGAAGTTAGTTCCACGTGAATATACATATGAAAAAGTAGACTATAGCATAGAAAACTTACAGAAATTTAAAAATAGCATATCTTCTCTTACATTCTCACAAGTTTACAATAGCCATAGCGCAAATGATGCGTTCAATGAATTTCATGACATATTTAAGTTGTTTCACGAACTGTGCTTTCCGAAAATTACAACAAAAGTAACAAATAAGTTTCAGTGTCAAAAATGGTTAAGTAAAGGTCTAAAAAAAGCGTGTAAAAATAAAAGAAACATGTATATGCGATACTTAAAAACCAAAACTTATAAAAATATTGTAAGAACAAAATATTTAACTTATTCTAAAATACTAAAAAAATGTATATATACAGCTCAAAAGCTGCATAACGAAAAATTTATAGAGAAAGCAAAGAATAAGTGTAAAGGGACATGGCAAATCATAAATGAAAATATAAATACAAATGTTACATCAAATAATATTAAGAATATCATTAAAGGCAATACAGAATATACAGATCCTAAAAAAATAAGCGAACTTTTTAATGACTATTTTATTGAATTGACAAGCTCTTCAAATGATGTTCACAAATCTAACACTAATATGTCTCTAAAAGATATTCCTACTAATAGTAATACAATATTCTTAGAACCTACAAATGAATCAGAGGTATACGCAATTATTATGTCTCTAAGTAACAGCAATGCGGTAGGTTACGATAATATTAGTACTCAGGCTTTAAAGTTGTGTGCGGAATTTGTATGTAAGCCTTTAGCATATATAATTAATCTCAGTATGGAAGAAGGACATTGCCCAGATAGTCTTGAATTCTCAATAGTAAAACCTTTGTACAAAAAAGATGCTAAAACCGACATGAATAATTACAGACCAGTGACTCTGGTACCGGTATTATCCAAAGTAATCGAAAAAGTTATTCATAAACGAATATACAAATTTATTATGAAACATAAGTTAATAAAAGATGAACAATTTGGTTTTATGCAAGGAAAATCTACAACACTAGCTTGTTTTAATTTAATTCGATTTGTTACAGATAGTATAAATAACAGAGTACCATTAATTGCTCTACTGTTAGATATGAGTAAAGCATTTGATTTTGTTTCACATACTAAACTTTTAAATAAATTAGATAAAATTGGCATTAGAGGCAATGCATATAATTGGATAAAGAGCTACCTATCTAATAGACAACAGTGTACAGAAATATCGAAAGTAATTGGGACAAAAAGAAACATATATAGATCAAAATATAGATCAAATAGATGCGGCGTGCCACAAGGCAGTGTCCTAGGGCCCCTGCTGTTCTTGATCTATATAAACGACCTACCAAATATTACACAACATAAGTGCATCATGTTTGCAGATGATACCACGATATTAATCAAAAGTAATGCAATTAGCGATTTTAATTCAGACATAAACCAAACCTTAAGCAATGTAATAAATTGGCTAAATATTAATAATCTTAAAATAAATATAGGAAAAACAAAAGCGATTCAATTCGAAACCACTCAGTCGAAATCCGACACCCTAACCATTATGCACGAAAATAAAAAAATAGATATAGTAAATGAAGTAAACTTTCTGGGATTTACTTTAGATAAATTTTGTAACTGGAAGGCGCATGTTGATAAAGTGTGTCTAAAAATTGACAAATTCGTCTACGCACTAAGGCGATTGAGAAATATTGCGTCAATAGAAGCAGCCTTAAGTGCTTATCATGGCTACGTGTCTTCAGTCCTCTGTTATGGTCTACTATTGTGGGGAAACTCAGTGGACGCTAAGAGAGCTTTTACCGCCCAAAAAAAGTGTATACGAGCTATATGCAAGACACATTTCCAGGAGCCATGTAAACCTCTTTTTAAAAAACTACGCGTGCTATCGCTACCTTGCTTGTATATCAAACAAATATGTATCCTAGTCAAAGAACACCCCGATTACTTTACGACAAGACGTAATCTCAAAAATAAACCAACAAGACATGAAAATATGATATTATTACCGAACATACGTTTAACATTACACAAGAATAATTCCTTTTGTATGGCTATTAAAATTTTTAATAATTTACCGGAACAGTTTAAACAACTAACTCTGCGAGCTTTTAAAAAACAATTACATTCCTGGTTATTAGATAAATGTTATTATTCTATTCAGGAGTACTTGGACATCAGAAATAGGGATTGAATACTGAATACGATGTTCATTTTTATTTTTTGTATTTGCGTACTAATTTCTATCACATTTGTTTTTTGCTTGTTTTTTAATATTTGACTACTATTTAAACCTTACCATGGCACTATGTAATAATTGTAATAACTTATACCACATTATACTCGTAACTACATTTTAAAAATTTCAATGTACATTTGCACGCCCACAGTGGGTAAAATAAGAGAAACGAAACATTTTATAAAATACTTTAACTTTATGTACCTTATTTCTGCAAATAAATTTATTATTATTATTATTATTCATTTATTTAATTATTCTCTTATTAGTTACATTTTTAAATATAAAATATATAAAAAAATACATTTAAAAATATAAAAAACAGAATTCCCCCGATAGCGGGAACAAGGTCCAAACTATCGGTGGTCAAAATCACAGAGACAGAAACCTCCTCACAATACGTGCCGTCGCAAGGAGAACTGCCTTCTGTATCTGGCGCTTGATCCAGCTTCCCAACGCGAGCCTCTTAAGATGTTGGTCGAGGCTTTTCGCTATTAAACCATTGGCCGTCACAACGATCGGAACAATAATTGTTGAATCGACATCCCACATGTCGGTAATCTCGTGAGCTAAATCAAGATATTTTGTTTGTTTATCTTTTTCAGCTTTCACAAGATTACTGTCATGTGGAACAGCGATGTCAACAATCACTGCTTGCCGCGTTGATCGATCTATTAATACAATATCAGGTTTATTAGCTACAACAGTCCTGTCAGTAATAATAGATCGATCCCAGTATAATGTTGCATGGTCATTCTGGAGAACTGCTTCGGGCATATACCTGTAATATGGTACTTCATTAACCACAAGACTATATTTCAAAGCAAGTTGCTGATGGATAATCCTAGCTACTTGGTTGTGTCTGTGCAAATACTCGCCGTTAGCAAGATGAGAACAACCGGAAATAACATGCCTGATGGATTCTCCAGGGAGATGACACGCTCGACAAATGTCTAACGTGCCATCCTTCATGATGTATTTCCGGTAGTTGTTCGTCTTAATAACTTCGTCCATAATTCCACAGACAAAACCTTCGGTTTCCCCAAAGAGGTCTCCGAAACGTAACCAGGATACTGAAGCCAGCGTATCTACATCAGATCCATGCAGGACCTGGTAGAAACGTCCATGTAGCTCCTTGCCTTGCCATATAGCCCTACGATCATCAATACTTAATATTACAGGTCTACGCGAGTTCTCCTTCGCCAAGGACAAAGGGGTAAACCCGCGATCCACCATAACTACATCCTTATGCATCTCCGCTTCAGCATGCAGGAAATATTCCCTGAGGTTATATATCTCACGATTATGTAAGGTCTTGGCATTCAAGAAACCTCGGCCCCCACATTTTCGTGGGATATACAACCTCATAACTGATGAACGCGGATGATGCATACGGTATGCAGTCAATAATGTGCGTACTTTCCGATCAATTCCATCAAGTTCAGTTTGAGTCCATTTGAGTATGCCAAAGGAATATATTAAGACTGGCATGACCCAACCATTATAAGCACGAACCTTATTGCCCCCTGACAAAAGAGTATTAAGAACTTTTGTCAGGCGGCCAAAGAAACGTTCTTTAATCGATTGTTTCATGTCAGACTCAACAATTCCCAAATTCTCTGACATACCCAAATACTTGTATGTTTCAGTTTCCGAGAGGGATTTCAAGTGAATAGTATCTGATAGTTCAAGCCTTTCAGATACCAATAGCTGTCCTTTCTTTACATGCATTTATTATTATTATTATTATTCATTTATTTAATTATTCTCTTATTAGTTACATTTTTAAATATAAAATATATAAAAAAATACATTTAAAAATATAAAAAACAGAATTCCCCCGATAGCGGGAACAAGGTCCAAACTATCGGTGGTCAAAATCACAGAGACAGAAACCTCCTCACAATACGTGCCGTCGCAAGGAGAACTGCCTTCTGTATCTGGCGCTTGATCCAGCTTCCCAACGCGAGCCTCTTAAGATGTTGGTCGAGGCTTTTCGCTATTAAACCATTGGCCGTCACAACGATCGGAACAATAATTGTTGAATCGACATCCCACATGTCGGTAATCTCGTGAGCTAAATCAAGATATTTTGTTTGTTTATCTTTTTCAGCTTTCACAAGATTACCGTCATGTGGAACAGCGATGTCAACAATCACTGCTTGCCGCGTTGATCGATCTATTAATACAATATCAGGTTTATTAGCTACAACAGTCCTGTCAGTAATAATAGATCGATCCCAGTATAATGTTGCATGGTCATTCTGGAGAACTGCTTCGGGCATATACCTGTAATATGGTACTTCATTAACCACAAGACTATATTTCAAAGCAAGTTGCTGATGGATAATCCTAGCTACTTGGTTGTGTCTGTGCAAATACTCGCCGTTAGCAAGATGAGAACAACCGGAAATAACATGCCTGATGGATTCTCCAGGGAGATGACACGCTCGACAAATGTCTAACGTGCCATCCTTCATGATGTATTTCCGGTAGTTGTTCGTCTTAATAACTTCGTCCATAATTCCACAGACAAAACCTTCGGTTTCCCCAAAGAGGTCTCCGAAACGTTTATAACCATATTAAAGGACTAAACTGGGTTTTTCATTAGAATTATAATATAATCTTTAGAGAATGCTATTATACACATTCTCTAAAGATTATATTAAAATTCTAAAGTAAATGGAAAGGAGTCATGCTGCATAAACAGAACATATTTTTCCGTTCTAGTAGTAATACTAATGTTATAAAAGCGTATATGTATTTGTTACTTTATCTTTCAAGTACGTAGACGGCTTCGCTTCTTCACGACTTTTATGTTCAGTAAGCCGGTTCAGTATTTTAATCTGAAATAATTGTGTTAGGTAGGCTGGGAATCTGCTTAATTATCCTCATAAAGGGAGCCACCAGAAGCTAGTCAGTACATATAATAAAGTTGTCCCAGAGTCGAGTTTGTACCCATGGAATATTTATATAATAGTGATATTTTAAATTCTTGTCTGTCTGTCTCTTTGTTGAACGCGCATTACTGGAGAATTACTGAACGAATATATTTTCTGCTTTACTAAAATGATGAAATTAAATATTTTTCTTGATGAGAAAACTTGAAATATCGCTACATTGCGGAGACGTCATTCGTAAACAGAAATTACTAGTAATAGAGTATTTACTAACTTGCTCTGATTTGATTTTTCTATCTAATGTATCAAAATCACTCTTTACTGCAGCGCATATGAAGGCGCACCATTATAAAAGATATTTATGTAAGTAGTTACATGCTGAGTAATGTAATGACATTTTTACATTACACAGGTGTAATGTGAAAACTTCATAGAACTAGCGTCCAGAAAAAAAAATCATTTCTAACAGATTACAACGCTATCAAATCCCAAATACGTACATACGTGCTTTTCATCGTGGGTAAGATTATTTACATACTCGTATTATATTGGGAAGGAGGAAGACCAAGACTAACCTACTATGACCAAATTGGTCGTGTTTTATCAGAAGATGCCAAGAGTCCTAGAATCCGGCGAGGGTGCATGAAAAGAGTTATGAATATTAAAGAAGCGAGTGAAGTATGTAAGTATCGCTTCTTATGGTGCTCAGTACCTACACCGCAAGGGATTTGACGTGAAGTTATAGATAGATATTATACTAACACAACAGAGTTCATTTTCCGGAAGACATTTAGTTTCTGAATAATCCTTATCCGTGACGTTGCTTCTCAAAAGGACATTATTTCTATTTAATATTATCTGTCAAATATGAATTTATAAAAACATAATAATATTACTTACAGATATATTTAGACTGATTATTCATATATTGATCCCCTGCATTTATAATTCCTTTCAAGAATATTAATGAACTTTTTGAGTAAAATATTTAAAGCAAATAATATAGCGTTGTTAGTATTGTTGCTATTATTTAAAAGTAAAAGTATGATAACGGGGCACCGTGCATGATATTTAAACGACAACATATGGACACCCTATTCCGTTGAACTAAAGTTCAATAGTATGTTCGGAATGGTTAGAACACGGATGTTGACTTTAACGCTTCTGTTGCATAAATTGTTCGTGTATGCTCGGTCCATGTCACCATTTTTAGTTAGCATTGTCTCTGTACCTATAACGTACCTTGCAAACATTTTTTGAATATTTCAAGTTTCATTTTCCTATGATCACTATGTAATGTATGTATGTATGTATATCTTCACGCCAAGTCCCTTGCGGGGTAGGCAGAGAGAACCGAGCGCCATAAGACGCGGTCCTTGCATACTTCACTCGCTTCTGTGAAATTCATACCTCTTTTCATGCACTCTCGCCGGTTCCTGGGGCTTCTGACATCACCTTCTGATAAAACACGACCAATTTGGTCATGGTAGGTTAGTCTCGGCCTTCCTCGGCTCTATGTAATGATAATTAAAATGTCTGTCTACATTGCCGTAGCGAAAAATCTATCTAATCTATGTAGTAAGTCTACACATAAATAGTGTCACAGATTTTAGCAGGTTTAAGATATGTTCGATATTGCATATTGATTATTTTCTGTATGAATTTTGACCCCTGGCTACTTATATTCACATAATGCTTAGAAAATTATGCTTATTTCTTTAATAAAATAGAGATATAGAAAAACTTTTCGCAAATGTTTTTCTTTTCATACACTGACGTTCTTCATCAGCAGTGAAAATGAATTTAACGAGAAAAGATTTCAAGGGGATTATTTTTATGATTGTAAAATTGAAAGATGTACCTTATTGAAGTACTATGAGATTTTAGTTAGTTGCGGTTAATTGAAGAAGACTAACGCGTCAGATATAAATTTACACCACTAAAAAATAAAAAATAAATTATTTTTTCAAATAACACCCAGGAACTAAAAAGTGAAAAATAATTGGTCACAATTACATTTATTTTATAAGATTTATATGGGACCATTTCTGAAGAATTACCTGCCAAACAAAAAAAAAGAATCATCAAAATCAATTCAAAATTGGCGTAATGATCGCAACATACTCCTTTTTTGAAGTCGGTCATAAATAGGATTGACGGATTGTAAATGAAGCTGTCACTGGCAGCTCAAATATTCAACTGTCAATTAGGCATCGAATTATCTAAATCCAAAATATAATGGACTTGGGGTTTGCTTTATCGACTTTGAGATGACTGACAACATACAGGGAAGAGACGAGGGCATTTATTTCTTGTGCAGGACGGAGAGTTTCGCTTCTTTACGTAGTAATATGAGTTTATTTTTTGCTTCATTGATATCAGAGAGTAAATCTATATTTAAATAAATATTTGCGGTCAAACTACACAACACTATTTAGTCCCAACTTAGCAAAGCTTGTACTGGGGGTAGATACTAGACAACTGATAAATTTACGTGATAACCTTTTTATTGTAAATACACACTTATAATACAGAGTATATAAAAACAGCACAAGACAAGCAAACATGTTCATGTACTGTACAGCTAAGTGCAAGTCAAGCTTTACACATTTGCCTTTGTTTTGTTCTTATGACGTACATAATAAGAGTTAAAATCGAAATTCGAGTGTGAAGCGTGATCTGCACTTAGCTGTACAAAAATGCTTGTCTTGTGTTGCAATCGAACGCACTTTGCTTAAATACTGGAACTATCCAATTTCTTTCATTATTGAGATTAAAAGAAAGTTTTGGCTACAGGATATTTTTTTAATAATCATAATTCGTGAAGATGTTTTATTTAAAATATAAATTATAAATAGGTAGACTGAAATATAAGAAACGTTTTTTTTGTACAAAACATTTCAACACAAATCTTTCAGCGAGATATCTTAGAGTAGGTATTCTCTTTTTATTTAACTACTAGCTATGCCCGCGACTTCGTACGCGTGATATTCGGAATAAGAATAGGTTATGTTGCTATCAGGAGAGATCTTCTATGGGAGATAATGTAGTGTGGTAATGAGCCGGAGTGTTTTTCTTTCTAAGTCTGGGTGTTTTGTTATTTTAATTATATTTGTATATAGCTGTTGCTCGCGGCTTCTTTCCGCGTGAACTTCAGTTTGACATTTAGTCGTGACTGACGTTGGTTTGCAGTTTTTTTCATGACGTATATCCTTTACTTTTTCTCACTCAGCTAATAAAAAAATATTCCTCACTCTGACGGGTTACATCAAAGTTTTCTCTAGATGTTTGCAATCTTTGTTGATGTTTATCTTCATTATCGACAATTCTGGCGTAGTTGTGTCACTCACGATCAGCTGTTAATCGTGCTTCACGTTCTAAACGACATTCCAGCTCTCTAAACTGTAAAGCTCTTCGATAGCTCTTAAGTAGCTCAGCTATTTGGTCTTGCTTTCAATCTTTGGTTTGGCTGTCAATGAAGGTCTCAGACTCATGCGATAGTCCATGAGCCTCGCGATCGGCAGTTAGATGTTATTGACGAGCTCGGTGGCGCAGTGGTGAAACGCGCTATTACGCTACTTTGACACCAACGCTCGTGGGTTCGATTCCCACACAGTACAATCATTTGTGTGCATGAACATGTCTGTTTGTCTTGGTCTGGGTATTTTCTATGTATAATAAATATGTATTTACAAAAAAAAAATATTTACGTATGTCTATCAGTTGTCTAGTACCCATAACACAAGCTTCGCTTACTTTAGGGCTAGGTGGCGCTGTGTAATTTGTCCGACAATATTAAAAAAAAAAGGTGCTTCCCGTTCTTCAGGTATCTCCTGAGACCGAGCACTTGCTGTCCGAACTCTATGAGAGCTCAGGTGAGTTTCCCTGTAGGCGAATTACTCAATGTTATGGCTGCGGCGGCGCGGCGGCGGCGGCGCGGTAGTCGGCACGCTTAAGGCATATACCTAAACGCGTGGTTGTGTCCAACCGACAATCATCCAATCTAAGCTGAACCCTGTTTAGTATGATTCATCATCAACAGATCTGAGGTCAACTTACATTGGTAATCTCAAAATCAGCGAAACTGGCCATTTTTTAACTTTATATGAACTTCCAATTATCTTAATTTTACAGACCATAATATGTAGTTAACCAAGTTACTGCCAATGTAACTGAACAGTTATTTATAGCATTTTTTATCTGACGATTGTTCGACGTGATTCTTTAAGTTGATATAACTTTTTTATTTATAAACTGATTGAAATAATACAAATACTAAATGTTAAGTGAAGCTCACAACGATATATTAGTGAAAACCGCACCCAAATCGGTTAAGCGTTTCTGAGATTAGCGCGAACAAACGCACAAATAGACACAAATCTAACAATCATTGTTTTGGGTTCTATTACGTTGATAAAGTCCCCCAATAATAGTTTTTCTCACATATCTACAATGAATAGGCAGCGATCAGTTACATTTTTATTAATGTATAGATTTCTGTGTAATTAATTATGGTGTGTACAGTGTGTTAAGTATTTTCTGAAAATAGTACTGAAAAGTGTCTTTAACTATTATTTTACTACTCTTCATCTTAGCGTTATCCCGTTTCCCAAGTCATTAGGGTTGGCAGCGTCCGCTACCTAAGCCTGAGGATTTGGCGAAAATACTGATTTTTATATGGACCGACTGCCGTCAGACCTCCACAACCCTGAGGGAAAATCACATCATCTTAGGTTGCGGGTTACTACACGATGTTTTCCTTCACCGCCAGGCAAGTGATAATTATAAATATTAAATCCGGAAACAAGAAGTAGTGTACGCCAGTATTCGAACTGGAACCAAGTATGCCAATAGGCCAGGCTATCGTTACTCAATTATTATTACTTTACTAGTATCTAAAATATATTTATACAGTGATGATGCGTACTGCACTTGGTGACGCGGTAGTTAACTAAACCCACGTAACGATCTTGATCGCTGCAGGTGTGAGGGGAGAGTGTGCGGCGTAGGGAGGGGAGACAGTTCATTCATCAAGCTCCATAAGGCTCTAAACCTAATTCGACACGAGCAGCCTCGCAACATCCGCTCTTGCAAAACGTTATTTCATTCATAACTTTGGCGGGCGGCGTGAGCACACCGAGTGCGGCAATTTAAACCACAATTTTATAACTGGATATTTTTTTATACATGGCATATAAGCATAAGGCCCGCCTGATGTAAAGCTGATGCACCGTAGCCTGTGAACGCTTGTAACACATTAAGTTTCGACGAGCTCGGTGGCTCAGTCGTGAATGAGGCGAGTTTGACACCAACGCTCGTGGGATCGATTCCCACACAAGGCAAACATGGAATGCATGAACATGTGTTTGTCTTGGTCAGGATGTTTTAAGAGTGGTAGGGTGCATCAAAGCAGCCAGTCTGGGAAAGTACTAAGGAGTTGCTGTGTTAGCAGCACAGAAGGCGTCGCGCATGTGTTATTTAATGTATTAAAAGCGTTCATAGGCTACGGTAACCGCTTTATATCAGGTGGGCCGTATACTTGTATGCCTTCCGACGTTGTATAAAAAAGAAATTACGTAAGCAACTTCTTAGGAGCTTACGTGGTGACGTCGCTCACACATAGGTACACAACGACCCTCTAGGAAGTTGTTGCTTGGTTGCGCTTTTCTGTGGTGGAGGTACTTCCCCAGACGGGCTGCTTTGGTGCGCCCTACCTCTCTTAAAATATAACACGGTGTAAATTCCTAGTTAAAGACCGTTACCCCTTCTTGAAACTTTGTCGTAGTAAAGCTTTCGTAATATAGCCTATATAAATAGGTCTTGCTTCGTTTACATATGTGATGCAGTTTATGTTTATACAAATTTGGAAGGCAAACAAGTGTACAGCCAGTGCTATGACCAGAACCTCTATTTATAATAGAGTTCAGCTGCGTCATTTTGTCAATATAATGTGAACTCTGCTACGATCTTTTTATATATGTATATATATATTATTCTATGGAGAAATTTTAATGAAGTTTTTTACGTAATATTTGAGTGGGACAGTTTAAATTCACAATTAGACCTGGTAGGTGGTAGGTGGGTTCTGAGATATTTTTTATTTTCTATCAGGGCGTCTGTTGGATCTGCTTGTATTATATATAGATAACATATACATAATATATTCTATCTACATCTTCAAACCAAGTCAGTTGTGGGGTAGGCAGAGAGAACTGAGCGTCATATGGCTCGATTTTTCCATACCTTAACGTCTCTTCTTTGTTTTTAATAATTAGCTGTTATATAATATCTTCTTTTTTCCAGCGTTATCCTGTTTCCTAAGCCATTAGGATTGGCGGTGATCTATTATTTTATCCCACAGTTTTGTGCGAAAATGTAATTTCGATATGGTGCGACTGCCAACAGAACTCCACAACTCGGAGTGAAAACCCTTGCCTTGGGTTTAATCACAAATAATTCGATATATAATTCCTCGTAAATACGGGGTACCTCACGATGTTTTCCTTCATCGTCGAAGAAGTGACAATTACAAATGTGTGCATAAATACGAAAACACGGATTTATTGGTACTTACCACACCTGGATTCGAACCAAGGACTAGTTGGTTAATAAGCTGGTTCTTTATCACTGCGCTAGCTGTTAGGTATACATTATTATTTAGAGCAGCTGTAGATTTTTTAAGAGAGGAAGTGCGCACATAAGCAGCTAAACTGAGGGAAGTACCCTCATCTCACATTTAATCGCAGGGAAAGGGCAATTTTCTGGAGGGGTGTTTTGGTCCTGTAGGCTGTGTTAGCAGCAGAGCAGAGTGACAACGCGCGAGTGTCACTCCTTATTGCACAAGCTTTCATATGCTTTGTAAATCACATTATATCAGGTCGGCTTATAAAAAATAGTAGTACATCAATATTTGCTTAGATTCAACTGACAGTGATACCACCAATTAACTGACGAGCTTTAGTGTTCAGTGTAAGCACAGCCGAAAGTGGTTGCCACACCCACGCGGCTTGCACGACGGAAAATAACATTTAAGTCGAGCCGATGACATCAGCGCTCGCGCCGCGCCCGCTACCGCGAGTTGCACAGCGCACGCGCTCCGCAAAAAGTGCACAGATAAAAAACACTTCAACTGTCAGCCAGAGACAATGAACAAAGAGGTTTCATTTGAAAATACTGCGAGCTTCAATTCAATTTGTTTGATATTGTTTATCGATACTCGCGTTCACTCACCTTAGGCAAACAAAATACCAATTATATTCATGTGCCTTATCCTGGGATTATACATAAATATTTACATCACTATACACCTAACATTGATAATTCTTTTTATTTATATATCACAGCGAGCGGGAAACAAGCATACAACTCAAAATATGCCATATGATAATACAAGGACTTTTTGCATATGAATTGTCATTAGTGGATATATTAGAAATAGGAGAGGCTTGTATTGTCAATACAAACCTCCTCTATTTCTATTATATCCACTTTACAGGACCTTACAAGTAACCTCATTCACAAATCTGACAATACACGCTTCTAGGATGCTACGTAAAAGTTGTCACTTAGATTACTTCTGCGCTACTGTAGATTATTTCTGTAACGCGTCTATCTCAAAAACTAAAGCGGTTAGAAATAAAGTTTTGTGTATTATGCTCTACTTTCTTAATTTAACCAACAAATACTGAAAACTTCACACCAAATCCCTTGCGGGGTAGGCAGAGAGCCGTGCGCACATGACTCGATCCTTACAAATCTCACTCGCTTCTTTAATATTCATTGCTCATCTTATAATCTAGTATTCGTATAATGTAGTTTACTGTTTATTAAATTATTATAAAATATGTGTTTTTATTTAATATTTCACGGCAGTAGGTACGGAAACCTTTATGTGTCATCACATCACTCATCAGACTCGTATTTGGCGGGTTTTGTTTTATAGTGAGTGAATCTTGATGTAAATAAACCTTATTAGATTTTCAACTTATTTAGATAACTGGCTTATTAGAAGTTTTAAAAATATCTTTTTCTCAAAATCTTCAAATAGGAAGTCTTTTTGCAATAGATAAAAGGCCACCTCGCTTAATTCTGTTTTATCATAAAAGCAACCACGTCAATGTATACATTTTTTAATCTGAGCAAAAATCCAGAATACCGCTAAACTATAGCAATTACATTTTTCAGGAACACCGTTCCTATATGGAATCTATATGTTTGTCTGTGTGTGCGTTTGTCTGTGCGTTTGCCTGTGCGTGCGTCTTTTTCGAATATTCGAATTTTGACTTCAGATTCGGATTCAGCATAAAAAAGTAGAATAGGAATGTTCAGAAACACCGTTCCTATCTCTTAAGGAACATGGTCAAAATGGCCGACATTTAAAAAATAAAATTGAATTGTTATGTAATTGACGAGCCATGTGTTCCTCTGGCAATGCAAGCTTGCGCATTCTCAACTGGTTTAGATTTGGAACCTAAAAAAAATACTAATTATTGTTTGTTTATGCAACATTCTCAACTTAAAAATGTAAAATAAAACAGCAGATATCGACGGTCCCTACGTACAATCCCGTATGTGGTAGATACGTGATTTTCACTTTTTGTTTTCATAACCTTCAGATCACTCAACAGTTTGGGTTTAGTTAAAAAAATTCAAAGTTTTTACTCAAATTGACCTTGTAGCCTTAAACACAAAATCTCGTAACTACAGATTTAAGGACGGTTTCCGAAGTAAAGTCGCAGTAGTGGTAGCTAAACGATTCTACGTCGGAACGTACGCTTTACTCCGCCTGCCTGCCCCGTAACTGCCACTTGCGTACGCGCCGTCCAAAGCGACGGTTATGTTGTATTTATCTGTAAAAATCATTGTGAAATATCCTCCAGATATGCTGAAAAAATGTTATCTTTAAATTAATCTACTATTTAATGTATGTAGTCAGATTATATATCATTAATCAAGTGTGCTTTTATGAAGGGAATTGCTAGTGTTTTAATTTTTATTGGATTAATTTCACTGAACACTATCACAACGTAATTATCAGTATATGGTAGTTACGTTGTTTTACAGGGAAAATTTAACTTAGCATTATTATTAAGTGGTACTCAGATATTTTTACGTCGGAAAATTAAACTACCCTCTATCGGTAACTGCCGCTTAAGGTGTTTTACTTCGAAAATGTTTGTTTCATGTTAGTAAGTTACTGCCACTTTTGGTTTTTTACGTTAACAATTGTAATTTTAGCACAATCTGGAGAAGATACGAATGAAAAATTAACATTACCAGTTATTATAAACCAAAGGATTAAAACTGCTAAAGACTCATTGCAACGAAAATCTACGCCTAATACAACATCTACCATAAGTCCACTTCCAGATTCACTTTAAAAAGTCGACAATGTCATTATTGACAAAGAGCCAATCAATAATGTTGAGGAATCACCGAGGTCATCCATGTATAATTCGTCAAGAACTGATTGATGTAATTTCATACGATCAAAGAATATCAGTTGTAGTCTAAACAAAACAGAGACTGATACGTACTTCCAAAATTATTAATGGTGCAATTTTTTGCGATCCGTACACCATAGAAATTGTAGACATTGTAACACAACCTAAATCTTTATCGAACAAGCTGCCTCCCAATATGTCAACCACCGAAATACTTTCACTCCCGGTTATTGTGGTAGACGAAATAGTAGTCGAGGATATTATACATTTAGATGGAGAATCATTCAATAATAAAGAAACTCCACCAATACATCCGATTCAAGTACCATCTACAAGTAATCGATATGTCGTGCTTAGATCTTCACACGATCCAAAGAATAGTATTGTTGAAGAGGTAGACTTAGATGCGATTAATATAGAACAATTAGAGTTTGGCGTCTCCTTCTACATCAATCAATAATGCGTAATATTGAAGCAGAAAACTTAAGTATCTCTAATATTAATACGCTTACTTCATCTATGCGTGTAAGCTCATCTAATGACTATGACTAAACCTTTGGACTATCTCACTGTGGTGGTTATATGAGACACAGAAAGAAGACTGACCAAGAGAAAGAGGAAAGTAAAGAAAAAAATCTAACTTGGGGAGAATACGTAAAGCTACAAGGAATAAATGGAGACATAATCAGAGAAAGCAATTAATAAGTCAAAGTTTAAGTTACATCAGTCGAGGAGGAAGAGAGAGACCTGCAAAATCTATTTTGTCTGGTTGTGATGATAAATGCTGATTAAAGCGTAATGAAAATGTAGAAGAGAATGTTCCAAAACAACTGTTCACAAGAGTTTGGTCTCTAGGCAATCGTGTACGGCAGTGGGGATTGTTATCTCGATGGTGTCAAAGAATTGGAAAGAATCGCATTACCATCAAAGAGACATTTTTCTATTAGAATAGATACTATCTACCAATCACTGTTGGTAGTAATAAAGAGGAACGAGTTTTAGTGTGCAAAAATATGTTTTTGTACACCTTTGCTATAGGTGAAGGTGTTGTACCCACAACAGCCCACGTAGCCCTGTGTTTGGTCGCTAGTTGCTCACAACAGAGAAAACTTCTGTCAAGTATTTGGTAGTGTATCATTCGGCGTTGATGCTTCTTTGGTTCTGTAAAGGAATTGACACCAGGTAACCATTCAAATTGAAAAAGCTCGCCATCAAAATCTTCCCCCCGGTTCTATATCACTTCACTTTGGTAGGGGTTGATTCGTTTTGGAACACCCAAACCGTCGACTGGCGCTTAGTTTATGGATAGTATTGATAAGTCCAGGACTCATCACCTGTAGTGATGTCGTACACACGCCGAGAGGAGCCTGCTTCAAATTTGTTTATCTCGGCACCATTCCACCTGGACCGCAACCTCACCGTTGCTCAAAAGCCGGTCCACCCAGCGTGAAACTATCTTCCTTACACGAAGATGCAAGTATAGAATATAACCCGCAGGATGTGCTGAATATCCTGATACGTAACTCGCCTATTGTCTTGGATTAAATTTTTCACTGCTAGCACGTTTTCTTCCGTAACAGCAGTCAAGGGACGACCACTTCGTTCTTCATCCCCCAAAGTTAGTCGACCGCGCTTGAATTCGTTATAACAACGATACACGGTTGCCTTGGAAGGGCCCTCATCCACGAATGCCATTTGAAGACTATCGTACTATTCGTCCGGTTTTAGGCAACAATGTTCCTGGCGCAGATCCTTTTTTCAATGAGACACGAGAATTTAAATTAGCTCGCAAAAATGTGGAGGGAAATTTTGAAATTATAACGTACCAATTTTTACTTATAAATAATTATATTTTCTAAATAAATTATAACTGGCCAGTCTCTCCTACATAAAAACTTTTTTTGCAATACTTTCTTAGTGGCCTGGTATATTTGTGCTACTTGCAAACTGACAATTTATAAAATATAAAGATCGATAACATGTTCTTTTAACTGTTATTATTAATACACCTGCCTTGATATTAATAAATATTAATAATATTACTATAGCAGCATATAGATCTACGAGAAATAGTAGATATGTGTACTAGAAAATTACATAATTTTAATTCTAGTGGTTTTAGAAAAGTTGGGGGCGACAGTAGTTCAAAATGGTTCCCAAGTATAATTTTCGATGTGGCAGTTAAGCATTTGAACAAACATAATATTCCCACGTAATAGTCAATAAGTACCAGTTATGTTATTTTAAATTGAAAGTTTCCGCTGTATATGTGAGTAAGTGACAAATAATACACTTAACGTGATTTTTATCAGTTATTTCTTTATGTTTCTTAAAATATGCA
The DNA here is from genome assembly GCA_947507595.1 of Pyralis farinalis. Lineage (NCBI taxonomy): Eukaryota > Metazoa > Arthropoda > Insecta > Lepidoptera > Pyralidae > Pyralis > Pyralis farinalis. The sequence continues at coordinate 17,074,048 of OX382273.1, forward strand.
ACAAAGAAAGCTATACTACCAAATTTCATCACTGTGTGATAAATAGAACACGAGCTACACATGTTTGAATGTTTATGGCGCTCTCTCCTAAAATTTGAAGTTTTCAGTTACAGCATTTTACGTAGGGACCGTCGATATGTTATAGTATGTGTTCATCGACGAAAATTTAATTAGTTTATAATTTTACTTTAAACTGTACTACATTATAAATATTAAATATTTTTAGTGTAATATCAGGGGGAAAAGTATGTATGTTTGCTCCTCGATCAAGGATAACGTACTTATACATCGAGTGTTTAAGAATGACAACTTGTACGTAAAAGGTAATAAGATGAACGGTGACTCTTTATATTATTGTTAGAAATATTACTCAAACAATTTCATTTGCGTGATAGTATCGAGTGGTCGCGAATATAAGTATCCTACAGTTGCAAATCAACAAAACCTTAGAAAACGCAACCCGGAACTCGTGTAAATAGCAATTCGTCTAAGTTGCAAGTACTCCAAAATGTTCTTTTGTATAAATTGCATATAGTTTCGGACATTATTAAATCTACTGAAGCAAGTCAAAATATCAATACAATACAATATTTGTATAATATTGATATTGAACCTTAAACATCGCGTGCGAAATCGTCGGCAAACTGGTAGTGTAAGTATAAATAAGAAAATAAACAATTAAATTAATCATTATACGTTCAAAAATAAAATTATCTTAAGTGTCACTTCTAAGAGTTTATTTAAAAAAACCTTTCATTAGTAATTATAAATGAGACCATGGACAAATTTTCTTTTTCAATCATTTACAAAAAAATCGTTATTCTGTCTCGTCTTTATTTGATGATCTTACTTAACTTAGATTTAATTTACTTTAACTTCTAAATAACTTACTTTTCCTATATTCTTTAATCAAATCTTCCACTATTTGTGTTTCCAAATCTTCAACTTTAGATATCAACCTCTTATTGCTTAGGGGAACTTAGGTATTATCTCTACAATAATGTTAGTTATTGTCCGCGACTTTGCGGTTAGACCAGTACGCAGACACCACCAGTTATTTTCTTATTTACTCGTATCAATTATTACTTAGACTTAGATTAATTGTAATTCGTATTATTTGTATTCGAATAAATTGTATTCCATTTCACGGTCTAATATTTTCCTTCTTTAGAAGGTTATATGGAGTTAGTTATCCAATAAGAATCTGATTCTTTGAGTAAGGATTAATGTCACGGTTATTTAAAGTGGAAACTAATACGATCATTAACATTAACAAATATTTATTAATGTGACACGCAATAAATAAGAACATTATAAAGAGCTTTTAAGGGCGTCCAGTTTCTAGAAGACAAAACGTTCACTCCGACCAGGGTAAGACAATCCGTGCGATGAAAGCAGCGACGATCTTCCTAAATCAACGTCAAATTACCACCTCTTAATCTTTTGTAGGCGATTCGGTTACACACGTGTTCCTGTTCCCACCGGCTGAATAGTCGCAGAGCGTCATATCTCACAATCGTAGAGGCGAAATACGGACGCTTCAGACCAATATTGCCGTATAAATCTGACGTTTGAGAAATTTTACACGCCTTTGTCAGTTAATATGTTTCGGCTGCATACTGCTATATTATTTTTCTATTAGCCTGTGAATGGACTGCGACGTCGTAAATAATATTCTTTGTTAAGTTTTGGCTTCAAATTTATTGAATGTCAATTCTTGTGAGAGAGATTATACTTTTTATGCATCTGCTATGTATTACAAGCAAGTCTGTATTGATTGTAGGTACAAAGTAGTGACATCTAGTTACGAGTAGTTTGTTATAGGTTTACCTAAAATCAATTTTTAGGAATTTTTATGGTATTTATTGGTATAAATTTCTGGCATATCCCTTCGTAAATTCTATTAATGACATTAACGTATTACAGATCCTTCTGGGTGCATCAGATTGAGGAGAGTGAGAGATATGACTAATATGATATTGAGTAAAAAATATTAAGTAAATTTGACTAAATTAAAAAAATATTTTGGTGAAAATTCGAATGTACTTTTTACTTTTACACTTTTTACTTAAAAGTATACCTTTAAAATGTGCGAATACTAATCAATTTGGTAATGTAGCGAGCTGAGAAGATAATGCAAGACTCCGTGTCGCCGAGGGATCATCGACACTTAAGGCTTTATAGACAATAAACCAGGCAAGTGTAATGGGATCTCGCTAGGCAGTTGGCCTATAAGAAGGGTTAGGGGTCATCCCGTTAGGATAGCATGAAACGGACACCAGAGCGAACTATGTTGGAGTCGGAACTTGCGAAGTCCGCCGTATGATGCCACAAGTGCGGAATAAAGGGTAATGAACTGCATATGGTCACTTCTAGACAATCCATGATTCAATACAGAACCGTTATAACAAGCCTTCATCCATCATTCTTCTTAATTTTGATGCTTAAAAGAGATACATACAAATTAGTTTTGTGATGATATTTTTTATGTTCTAGACGAAGTTTTGATTACGAATGTATTTAATACTACACATATTTTAAGATTTAACATTATTAACCTGTTCACAGACTTCAAAAAAGAAATATAGGTACTTTTGTACGTTATGTCGTCGGGCCTTGCTGTCTTCGATAGATTACAATCATTAAGCTAGGTCTGTTGGGCTTTGAAAACACTGGCCTTAGTCAACTCATAGCTATTTATTTTTCATTTTTTTATACAACGTCGGGTGGCATACAATCATACGGTCCACCTGATGCTAAGCGGTTACCGTAGCCTATGAACACTTACAACACATTAAGTATTACTCGCGCAATGCCACCTCTGCTGCTAACATAACAACTCCTTAGGAGCTTACTGGTGACCTCACTCACAAGCAGGAATACAACAATCCCTGGAAGGAGTTGTTATTCCGCTGCCCTTTTTCTGTGAGGTGGAGCTGGCGGTATTCTCCACAGAAGCTGTTTTGATGGGCCTAGCTCTCCTTAACAAACCCAGATCACGGCAAACAGACATGTTCATGCACACAAATATTTGTCATGTGTGTGAATCGAACCCACGAGCGTTGGTGTCGAAGTAACGTAACAGTGCGTTTCGCCACTGCGCTACCAAGCTCATCAAAAGTTGAGCACCGTGGTATATATGCTCTAAACCCCTTCGGCTAAAGTGAGACCCGTATCCCTGCAGAAACAAATTCCATTAATTTGCTATGACCATATGTATGTAAATATATACACATATACGGTTTATTTAGTTCATATATAAATCGGTATAAACGATTTATGTTTGTATATTGAACATAGCTATGAATGTTAAAGATATATGCATGCGTTCATACTTTTCTAGCACGTTCGCCAGTTCCTGGGAATCCTGATATCCTTCTGATAAAACGTCGTAGGTATGCCTACATTTTTCCACGTTCGCATTTCAAATCTATTTCGTCTTTTTTTATCGTGTACATCTACATGTCCAAACCAACGGAGCGTGCCTTTTTTATTTTAACACTGATTTCCAGACTAAATCTTTTTCTTACATCATCATTGCGAACGCTTACCGATTTATTACATATCGATTTTATTGTCACATAAACAAATACTATATTTTCCCGTTCTGCCCATAACAAAATGACATATTTTTTTTATTTTCCGTTTTTAAAATATAACCTTTTTTCATTATCTCAATTAATTATCCGTGCGGCCTAAAAGTAGGCACCGTTTTTGAATTTCGACTTTCGGGGCGATTATAATAATTTTCTTTATACTGGGAAGTTAATAAAAACAAACTTATTGTATGATTTGGTTTGATATCTGACAAAACATGTTCTTTAACAATGAAAACTACAATTTACAATGCAATTATGATACAGAATACAAGTGGAGATTTAATGAATTTTAATCTATGTGAAAACCGTTGGGTTTTGTAAGCTGAACATAAGGAGGAAACGTCTACTTTAATGGTATTTAGTGCCGATGGCGACTATACGGACTAGACTCGGGCTCACTTGAATTAGAAAGCCTGCCTTTGTTGGCCATTCGCGCAACTTCGTAGTCTTTTATGAAGCCTTAGCAAAAACTATTAACCATGACTGTAGGATGTGAACACGCACGTAAAAGAGGGAGTAAATCTCTATCGCAGATATTTTTTCTGTTAGCGAAGGACTAAAGAAAGAATCTACGTTGATAGCAAAGTTGTCATTGGGAATTTTAGTATGATTTACTACTGTAGGTAGATAGGTAGGTAGAACTAACCGTGACTTGTTTTCCATTTTCGATATTTCGGTTTCGTTGCAGACACCGTGGTCACAGAATGATTGGAGCTGGCGATTAGATATTAGTTCGTAAAGGGCAGACATAACCTCTTTCCTCTTTCTGCGCCGCTTATTAACTAGTCTGGCCATAAATACTGATACATTGAAACTTTTCTACTTTTCAACTCTTTAAATATTTTGAATTTGGAACGCGTTCATTAGGTATGTTAAAAATTTCTTTCGATTTCCCACCGTTTCACATATTTTTTTCGTGTTTATCATCAAATTACAATTTGGAATGGGTGTTAAAGAAAATAGTGTTGCAGTGATTGCCTTGCACAAAGTGGGTATGGAGCCGGCGGTCAAATTCAAGACACTTCAAAACCTTGGTATCAGCCATATGTTCGTATATCGTACTATCGACAGATTTACCAACACCGGGGTGTCCGCGTACTGTTAGAATTACAAAGACTGTTAATGCTGTTAAAGCCAAAATTTACCGAAACCCCATTAGGAAACACAAAATCGTATCACGAGAAATGAAGATTCCCGCTAGGACTCTGTCGGGTATAATAAAACAAGACCTAAAGCTCTCGCTTATCGTCGAAATACAGGACCTGCCTATATCAATGCCCTATATCAATATATAATCCCTACAATTGAAGAAAATGGATAGATCAAAACGCCTTTTGTTCCGAAACGCAAGTGAAAGCACAGAAATATCCTCTTTACTGATGAAAAACTTTTCACTGTTGAAGAGCATTACAACAAGTAAAATGACAAATTGTACGCCCACAGTTCTAAAGAAGCCGCCCAAGTGGTCCGAATGGTACAGCGTGGTCATCATCCTGCGTCTGTAATGGTTTGGTGGGGGGTATCTTATCAAGGTATCACAAAGCTTAATTTTTGTGAAAAAGGAGTGAAGACTTGAAGGCCAAAGTGTATCAAGAGATTGTATTGGATGGTGTTGTGAAACTTCTCAGCAATACACTTTTAAAAAACGTACCGTGGGCTTTCCAGCAGGACTCTGCGCTTGCTCACAAGGCACGAACTACCCAAGCCTGGCTCGATCCGGACTTTATAAGAGATGAAGACTGGCCCTCGTCTAACCCAGATCTGAATCCCTTAGATTCCAAATATTATAGTCAGTTTTAGAGGACATGGCCTGCTCACATCACGCCGACATTGTCTCTTAAGAAATCTCTGAAGCGAGCACTGGCTAAATTTCCCATGGGAACAGTGCGTAAATCCATGGACTCGTGGTCAGACAGATTAAAAGCCTGTATTAAAGCCAAAGGTGGGTATTTAGAACAGAGTAATTTTATTATTTTTACTGAGACTTCCATAAATATGTACCTTATAAGTTTTATTAAGATTACATTACTTCATAAAAAATAAACTTATGGCTGGTCTAGTACACGGTGCCTTACATATTACACTCGCGGTCCACGCACATAATGTCTGCATGACTCGGCCACTGGATTTCACGTTCCATAGAACTTGAAACAGTCTCCTCAATTTTTCAATAGATACGATGCTTCTTTATTTCAATCGCTTCTCAGACTACCCGCGGTATGAAACGACGTTCAGTTGAGAGTGTCTTGGGATTATGCAGTTCAATCACTGGATTGGCATCCGATCGCGGAGTAAAATAGCAGCTCTAATTGGCTAGTTCACGGATCAATATCGCGGCACTTACCGGCTTAAAATATTCTCCACCTGATCTGTAGGCTCGAATTACTGAGACATTTAAGCGTTAAAACACAACGTTTTGTGAGCAAGAGGTGCGCAGTCAAGTGATCAATAAATCACTTGCACCATCACTTGCTTGTTAGTAATTGCAGCCTTCTGCGGTAGGTATCATATACACATATATTTTGTAGGACGCAAAATTATTTTCATTTATCTTCTGTGCTTCATTTTCCATTGATTCTAAAAATGTTTGAGTATTTTCTCAAATTTTAAGTGCTTTTTATACTTAATATCAAAGTTATTTCAGCGTTTCACCCGTGAAAATTGAAGATGCAACGACAGTTTAGTTTATATAAAAGTACAGACATTAGAAAAGATTACTATGTATAAAATATTTATTATTAACTTATGTCTTTATTAATGTTTAAATTTGCAATCTTTGTATGTTTGATTTGAAATCTCTGGAACTACGATTACAACGATACAGCAAATTCGATACGATAAAGTGTAACTAAATTATTGATTGTTTATTATTGCTTCAGAAACGTATAAAAGTAATATAAAATACAAACTCAAATAATTTTACACTATGCGTAGTTTATGGTAGTTTCTTATTTGTTTCATTTAACAGAGTTCTTATTCTATTTAATGCTGTCATTTGTTTACCTTTCAGATTATAACAGAAATGAGATGCAGCAGTTAAAGAAAATTATATGTCAGTGTAAATTTGTTCAGAGCTTAAATGTACATAACATTAGGCGTAAAGTAAATTAATTCACGTTCAAGAATGGTTCAATTCAGAACTAGGAGACAGCATAATTTCAGATGCGGCATATCAAAAGAACTCAATACACATCAACAGTGTTCGTTTTAAAGTCAATTATTTGTCAGTTAAACAGTATCTAAGCTAGGCTATTAGTTTCAAGTAATACGATAGTTTGAAATTTATGTTTAAAAATACGAGTATTCACAATAATTTCAAAGTAATCCGTGGTTCTACAAAACGGGAAAAACATTTAAAATTACTAAAGTTTATAAATAAAGGCCCTGTGGAGATAATTGTCTTGGGTTAAATGCTAAACAAAGAGCGTAACTATGTAGAATGACGGGCAATAGCGGCCTATGCCCGAGGCGGGCAGGGATATGACCATTCGTATGGGAACCCCTTGTATGCCACAACGCATTTTCCATGATAGCATTCTTTTTAATTGTACTGTAATCATTTTACTAACTTTATATGTTGCAACACTATAATTCTCACAATGTTTACTTACTATCTATTCATATATCTATAACTTCACGCCAAATCCCTAGGCTGAGAGAACCGAGCGCCACGTGACTCGACTTACTTTACTTACTCCTTACATACTTCATTCGCTTCTTTAACATTCATTGCTCTTCTCATGCACGCTCGCCGGTTTCTAGGGCTCCTGACATCACCTTATTATCTGATAGAACACGACCAATTTGGTCATGGTAGGTAAGTTTTACCCTTCCTCCGCTCCTACATCCTTTTGTTACTAAACTTCCAGATTTCGCTTCGAAAGTAATAAAAAAACCCAACGACCAGCCGACGGCTGCTTCATAACTGATTTTGATAATTCTTTGGTAAATCCATTGGGAAACTTCCTAATGGATTTACCAAAGAATTATCAAAATCAGTTATGAATTCAGCCGGTTAGGTTTGCAGACTATATAGGTCACACGAATTTACAAAGAATATAAAACTTGGCATGAATACAAAGCACACAATATTCTTAAGAAAATGACAATTTTGAAGTGGAAATGGTGACGGAGCTCATTAGGATAATTTTACTCGTATTTATTTATAAATTAAAAAAGCGGTACAACGCGAGTTGAAACCCCGGAGCGAGTGATCCGTATAATTTTGAGGACATGTAAATAGTATTCATCTATCATTTTAAAGATAAAAGTTTAAAGAATGATAAGAAATACAATATCTGGGTCAATTTCACACACGGCTGTCTGATCCAAAATAAAAAAATAAAGGCAGCTGTTTAACTAAGTTAGATTCTGACGATTTTTTTATTATTTTTATAACACTGTGCTAATATGAAACATCATACTATTGCCCTGTAGTATTTCTGTAGTCTTTTATGACTTCTAATTATTTCAGACGTATCACTTTAACTTCAAAAATAAATGGCATTTTTTGACATTATTCACCAGTCAAAAATTGCATAAAAAATCTGTTTCACTATACCATTTAAAAAACAATCTCATTGGGGTGCGATAAGTAGATTTTAAAACTATTCCAAATTTCACATTGGTAACAATTAGCGCTGAAATATACCACAGTGACAGATAGACAGATGGACAAAGTCGCACCATAAGTGTTCCTTTTTTACCATTTTAAGAAGAAAAATAGATTAGTCGTAACACTGTGATATCATATACGATGCCATAAAGCCTCGCACACACGTGCAGTGATCCATTAGACGGGATAAGTGCGACTAATTTCCGTTCCGAAGCCTGCGTCGGTACCATAGACCATGTTGTGACAGACTTTCCAGTAGGTATAAAAGAAATAAGATTTTTATTTCATCTTGAGGACAAATATAACTCCGCAGTGTTGGTTTTATCACATAAATTCACCTAAGATTTCAAGGACAAAAGTAAATATATTGTAACTTTCTTAATAATAAACTTCTATTATAATTTAATTTAGGGAGAGGAAAATATTGTTCAAATAACTCATAAAAAGTTAAGAAATGGAAGGTTTTCGAATGGCGTCCCCGTACTGGTACACGTAGTGTGGGATGACCCCCCACTAGATGGAACGACGACCTCAGAAGATTTGAAGGGAGACAATGGATGGAGGTGGCCCAGGATCGAGACGAGTGGCTGTCTAGAGGGGAGGCGCATGTCCAGCAGTAGACGAAAACAGTCTAAAATTGTGATAATGATAAATACCAAATACCATTTTCAAATTATCAAAACTATTTAATGTGCCAAATGTGCGTTTGAAAAACTGAATGCCTTTCCTTCTGTTAGTTAGTATTGTCCTGGCATGCTGCAGGATGCAATTCCTAACTGCATATTCTTTTTCAAATATATCCTGAGATATTTTATAGCTTACCTAATTGTTATAAACATATATTCGGTTCCGTTCATAACTATTCTGGGCATGCTGAATATTAAATAGAATATGAATTGAAGAAAATGCAGGACTAAGTAACAGTATAGGAGATAGCATACACCTATCTCCATTTTTTGTTGTACATTATTTCTTAGAAATTATTTTGGTTATACGTCGATGCGTGCGTGCTGATCTCCGTACCTACGTGGAAGCAACTATTACAAATTTTATGTTTGTATATATACTCATAAAAAACATGACGCCTGTGATTGAATAATTGACTGACATGCAGACGTTGCCTTTAAAACAGTGTCAGTTCCGCCAAAAGTACTGGTATCCAAATAAATAGTACTGTCCCAGTTCCGCCATCGCCTTTGTCGTGGCAGTCTGGCTAAATTTCATGCTCCTGTGCCTGGGCAGTAACTATGTTCAAATTATAAGGACTTTAGGTAAAGTAGTAATGACATATGTGAAAAATAATTAACTAATTGGATGCCCGGTAGACATTTTATGATATAAACGCCGCAACCAATCATTATTGGATCCAGGATATTATGATTTTCATCGGTTAGATAAACCAACACATTAATTTATTACAATACGAATTTAATAAATAAAGAAAATTTTAATCATATTAATACTGGTTGTCCTTCTTTAAAGACATAGAAATGTTAAACTATTTTTAACGGAAGTATCGCGTGTTTTATTTATTTTGTTGAAACCTGACGTTTCGTCAGTCTTTCCTGCGACCACGGACGCTGCAAAGCGTTCAAAACGTCAGGTTTTAACAAAATAAATAAAACACGCGATACTTCCGTTAAAAATAGTTTAATTTCAATGTGTAACAATCGCGAAAACCTAAGACAATACTACATAGAAATGTGTTCAAAAACACCAGCGGGATCTTAGTTTACACCGCGAAACTACTAGTTATAAATAAAAATACTTGAAATTGAAAATAAATGGTCGGTAAACAAAGTGAAATGTTTTGAAATGCTTTGCTATTTCTTTCTCGTTAGTGTCAGAAAGGGAAAAGCGCAGACATTTATTCTATGCATGAAGTGCTTATTCATTTGTGCGTCGCAGACTCGCAGTCGGCTCGTTAGCAATTGGACATGCCCGTTGCACGAAAATATTTCAGCGATTGAAGCGGCGGTAAATTGCGCACAACAATAGTGCGCGTCTGCGGCCCGCGCCAACCGCGGCCGCCGCCATGAAACCCTATTTACTACAAGAGTTTTACGATTCACTCGTTATCATTAAATTATGTTTACTGGCTTTGGCGGAGTGCATAAAAAACGATACTGGGTAACTGATTTGTACGACACTTTGGCATGAACATTTCCTGTTATAAATTAGAAGTACGAACGTAATTGTTTCTCGGACCGGATTCGAACCGTCCGGCTAACAAATAACCAACGTTTGACAGAACACTATTCGATATTACTTTACGAAGTGGAAAACGACATCAAGTGACAGTGATTCCCATGGCGAGGCTGGTATTAATTACAACGATGATCCGAGCGCAGCGAGCGCGCACGCATCCATCACGCGCCCTAGATAGCGGGTTATGAACGAGGCACAGATTTGTATACGTTATTTGTACCACTGTCATCACATTTCAAAGACAAATATAAAGGATTGAGGATCGGAATGACAAGTGTCAACGGGCTCATTGGGATGGTATTTTAAAAGACGTTTTATTTAACACGAGCAACAAGAGCGGGATTGATCGAGACAGGTTTCAAGTGCCGTTCGACGGCCAGGTACGTGGACGTCCTTTACTGTCTCGCTCGGTGTTCCGAGAATTGTCCTTACGAACCCTTCACGTATCACCACTACAACAGGGCTTCACTTAAAACGTTACCTTTTGTTTTTTATTCTTGTTTCACTCGACTTTTATTTCATTGAAGTTCTCAGAAAAAGTTTATTATTATAGCAACTACATTTTGTCATATATATGTAACGCTGTATCGGCTCTGGCCTTGAATCATTGTGACAAACAAACAACGTACTTTTCTCGATTGTGAAAAATTTATTGTTTAATTTTGTCGCTTATTATTTATGTCCGTAGCTTGTAAACGCTCCTTTATGATCAGTAATGGGGCAGCAAAAAGCTCACTTACTGCCGTCATTTGCTATCAACACTATAATTTGAGCACGAAATGTAAGTCGTGTTTGGAATATTAATTCGTCGGGTCCGAGCTGTCGTCGGGCACAATTACACGGGCCGATGGTATCGGCTGCGCTCGCGCCGCCAGCCGCATGCGTCAAAATTTAATTACCCGCAAATTCGCTACTCACTCACGCAACTGATTATTATCTTCACTTTTCATGAAATTCCGACATTTCGACTCTCTCAGAGATGCTTCTAGGGTACCGAAAAGTCTGGACTTTGATCTCTACCTTAAGTTAAGTAAGTAAAGATAGACATATCTCCATCGATCTATATTCATTGTACTGGAATACAGGTCTCGTTTTATTCGTAGGAGCTCAGAGTAGCTACTCTTACTACTTTATTGTATAGGTATCCCAATCTTACAGAAGATGCTATGTGATAAAAAAACTTTTCCATGTTGTTAAGGTATTGCAATCTATACTATAATATTATTATAGGTTGAAGAATTGTAATGCCTTATAACTAGCAGTGGCGGCTGTACCTTAAGTGCGCTCGTGCGCTGAACCACCAATTCAAAACATTTAAAAATTACAAAATATTACTTCATCTTTAAATAACCATATTAATATTTATTTTTGAAACATACAAAAACATAATATAACAAATAAAATTTAAAATTATAACAAATAAAAGACAAAACAATTTAAGCGCTTTGTTAAACTATTAAGACTTATTTTCCCTGTAAAGAAAAATTCTCGTGCGCTTCGGCGAGCGCACGAGGATTGCTAATAGAACTTGTATGAGTTACTAGCGAATGTGCCTGACCCGTGAAACAAAAGATAGTTCATAGAAATGTATCGAGAAATGAGGTGATTCTCGTGCGCCGCACGAGCGAATCGAAGGTTACCGAGAGCACCCGATGTTTGACGAAATTTGAAATTTGAGTTCGACGGCGGCCATGATGGACCTCTACTTATCAGTATAGTTTCGCTGTATCTGTGATGCGTTAATTAGTTTCTTTATTAATTGTTTTTTTATTTATTTACATCTTTTATGTAAATTGTTGATTTGTTGCAATTTCTAATATTAATACTTGGTGAGCAAGTAAAGTGCACCACCAGTTCGATAACCCACCAGCCGCCACTGATAACTAGGCTTAGTTACCTCCCGGTGCTGTATAGTCCCACTACTTTAGGAGAGGCAGGTGTTGGCATTGGCATTCAAAATAAATACCTAATCGGATGCCATAACAAAAAAACATAAAACAGGATTTGCTCGAAATCTCGTGCTGGTGCAGACTAGATCTGAATAATCAAATCAATCTTGTTTTTTTTTCCGTTGGTTCCGTTTTACCTTTTGAGGTACGAAACCCTAAAAATACAATGTCCTGCGAATGAGCGCTGATCTAAAATTTAATATGAACAATGTTTGTAAATTAATCCATTTATTGTACGTATATCCATAATTAATTATTAGTGTACAATCATCCCAGCATCTGCCTAGTCACCGAATATTAATTAAGAGGTGCGAGTGGCCCGCAGATATCCTACGATCTTGTTCACCAGCTCTCTTGTTTATCATAAACATTGTTTAGTGTTATGCGAGCTGCGCTTGCATTATGTGCTTGGTAAATGTTGATTGTCATGGTTGTTTTGCCGGGCATCACGGCGAGATATCGAGATTAAAATCTCAACCACGAGTGAGTCGTCAAGGGTGTGGCAGTGATTCACGGGTGATTGTAATTTCTTAGAAACGTGAAACAATATTATGATTTTTAATAATCTATTCATAATAATAGCTTAATTGACACGCATGGTGATTCATCGAGGCGCAAGGCGGGCGGACGTGATTTGTTGGTTGTCGATATTTGAGTTTTTAATTACACGTAACTAAAAGATGTGTTATTAGAGAGGCGGGGTGCTACGCGTTCGTCACGGCTATCACGCCGTCGCTCGCTTGTTCTTTTTGCCCGCATATTTCCTCACGTCCGTTCGTACTAAACCTCCCAATCTCTGACAATTTGACGTGAAACATTTATTGTCCGAAACGGACGGGAATTTACAACGAGTTACCGAATAACATACATAAAACAATGTAATGAGGGCTGAAAAGAGAAAATAAATGTTAAATTAAGCGGTGACATTATGAAGGCCCCATCAATCATTGCACGCGTCCCGATACGAATGACGTAGTCATAACCCACTTGCCCCAGTCTCGCCACGTTGTTCCGACAAATTGAAGTGCCACTTTGGTTCGCTGTACTCACTACTCTGCCGCGTCGAGATCATGTGAAAATTAATTTCTGGACAGCGAAGGTACTTTCATTATTGTATTCGTATTGCGTATAGTAATATTAATACTTATTTAAATAATAGATGTTCATATCGCTTTAAATGTAAAAAAAAAACAACGCGCGATCACAATGTGCAAACTTACACGAGGATTTTTTGTTGGATAATATGAACATATTAAAATAATTCACAATTTAACATCCATATCTAGTCAATATAAGACGATTACATCTGAAGATTTTCCATTTAACTTCGCTATAAAAACAGCTGTCGTGAGTCGTGATTTTTTTCAGATGTTTAATAAGAACCGTTTAGCTGGCAGGGTGTTTGGACACTTGATGATAATTTACTTTTCGATGAAAGCGGCTAACAAAAGTAATATAGCAGCCTTAATAATCAGACGTGATATACATAAGGAAGTATTAGCAATATTTATGTATATTTATTATGTTAACTAGCTACTCGCCCCGGCTTCGCACGAGTGATCTGATCGCTACCAAACTTCACAGGATCACCCGCTGGACTGATCTGAAGATTTCCTGAAAATTTCATCAAAATCTGCCCGGCCGTTTTTGAGTCCATAGAGGACATACAGACAAACATTCATTTTTATATATATAGATTTAACATCATCCCGTCCCTAACCTAACATGCGATTTTCGGGGCCATGTAAATATTTATATCTGTATATAAGTCGTCGAACAAAGCAGTCAATATCTCATGGATCTACCCATGGGTGTGTTTGCCTATCCATCTGTAGGTATGTTCGAGTGTGTTTAAAAATTATACGTGGGGTCTGTATAAAAGCATCTGAACATCAGATGTTCTTCTTCTTAGCGTTTCCAAATCCATTAAGATTGGCGAGGTCCGCACCTAAACCTAAGGATTTAGCGAAGATCAGACCTTTTTGTATGGATTAAAGACACAAAGACTAAGTTTTGGCAATATTAATTACTTCCAAACTTTAATTCATTTTGTTTATAATACCAAGAATCCTATGAATTTTTTGATTATATTTTTTGTTTTGGTTAATACTATTTAATCTTTGGCTAAATATTTTGAACAATTTCCAGTTATGGGATAAAGTAATGAATATAGAAGACATGCTTCGATAAGTTAGATCCGATATGTGAAAGTAGATATCTGTCCCAGGGAGTAGATGGTGATATAGATGACCGTCATACCGTCATGTATTGTATATGTTGTAGCGACAGGTCGCCGTCGAGTGCGTGTCCCAGCACCCCGCTGCGCAGTGACATGTCAGCAGCGCGCGCTCCAGGCCCTGCCCGAGCTAAGACAAAAGACAAATTAATTTTGTACACAAGGCATTTAATTTGAATGTGAATAGCATGAAGTGCGACGAATGGTCGACGAGAACAATGGCCGGCGCCGACGGTCCCGCCTTTTTGTTTTACACTCAATGGAAGTAAAAAGTACAAAATCTAAGCGGCCGACAGACAATTCCGTATTATGATATGGACACAGTAATGGAGCTCGCCGAGGCGCCTAATAGCTTATAATATTAAATGTACGTGATAGAGTGGAGCAGAGGGCTGCGCGATGATCGCGCTGTATCGTTGATTCGCCGCTCGCATTTATTCTATTTATATCACACTTGTTCCCTAGCGAGGTAGACAGAGACATCGTACTCTAAAAGACTTGGTTTTCTCTCCTTATTTACTGCTAATACATAGCTTTTAACATCCTGATTGTTGCTTGTGCGAATCAACAAAATTAACACCGTTCAGAACTACAAATGTAACAAAAGATATGGGCGAGCAAAGCCTATAGAGTTAAATTACTTATATGTAATAAATAAAAACATCCTGATTAAAAAATTTGGGGTTTGAACCCCTAACTGATAGATCGATTTAATGTGATTTCTTGCTAGAAATTGTAGTTTAATAAAAATGTTCAGTGATTTTCGACATAGAAACCATTCTCTATTGAAAATAGGTTAGAATAAATTTCAATTTATACAAGATAAGGCCAAAGTCTATGGTGGTATAGTATTAATTATTTGATTAGTAAATAAGTAAGGTATAGTTTAACTAAAATCTTTAACGCAGAACAGATAATAACTTTTTATTATTAGGTCTGTAATCCCTGACTATCGCATAACAGTAAAACGAAACAGTTCATCATCGTTGAACCGATAATTACAGAGGTAACCGTCAAATGTTCGATACAATATACTCATCTGTTTACTCGTTTGATATATGAGGTATAACGCTTCGTCTGAAGCAATTCCGCCTCGTCTTCACAATGAATCTTGGATGATGGAAATACGTTAGCTCGAGGCGACGTATAGGTGAACACCTACCGACGCGACCTCTTGTTTACTTTATATCATTAGTCCATCAATCAAGACCAAATTTTGTTTTGAATCGTAACTGTTAGTTAAACACCAACAATCGTTCGATCCGTGGCGGCTCGCCTCACCATCAATCAGAGACGTTGACATGATGCCGTCGGCTGTAGCGGCACAGCTCGATCCAAGCGCTGCACCGCTATGGGTCCGACTGCGCAGCGCGGCCGAGCCGCAGCCGCCAACAACCCTAACCGCAACGCCCTCTAATGACAGCTCTCGCGCCGACCCGACACATCCAATTCACATGTTAAATGGAATTCCCTTTGCGCCTCAAAATTACGAACGTCCGTTATTAAAGTGTTTGTTTCTTAGACGTTTTTTGTCCAGACGTTTTATCCAATTAGTGCTACCGTGTCGAAAGGATAATGCTGTGATGAACGTATAAAACGTTTAGCGCGTTAAAAGCGGAGCCTTGTCGGGGGGAGATAACAAACTACCAACAAGGACATCAGCCCTTAACTTTAAAATGTAAACTTGAAGTGGTCCATGATGATTATGAGTCCGCCGGCCAACTCTACGAGTATGAAAACAACTCAACGGAAATCAATTTAATGTCTCTATACAACAGCACGTGTACGCGTGAGCCAATAAGAAATTGTTGAGACGCGACGTGCATCGCATAATGAGTGAAACTGATCACGAAGAGGAAGTGCTGGAATGACAGATGATCGATGTTAACAATCAAATGTTAATAAATGCATAAATCATGTGGGCCGACACAAACACAAACTGTACTATCGTATGTGGTTCAATTAACTCAGTGTTGCAAGGTGCGCGTTTGCGCAGTAAACAAGTGATAATGCGCGGTAGCGGCGGCACTTCAAAAGGCATGCTATTTGTCCATAAATCCTCTATAAATCTAGACAATAATACAAATACAAATTACACGGTAATAAATAACGTTCGTATGGGAAAATCTGGTATCTGTGGCGAGGGCGCTATCACCGATGGTCCGGTTTAATTTAATTGACTGAGCTACGTGTCGATGATAAATGTAAGCAGGGTTAAGCATATGCGCGCTGCTCATGAATAAATCGCCCCACGGTGAGACGAGCTGATTTGCGATAAGCGGGTATTTATTGCGTTATTTGTGCGCGCCACCTGATCGGTCGCGGCAAGTAGCGGCCGAGGCGGCCGCCGCGGGAGGCGTTCTATTGCGGTCCTCGCCGCGGCATCCCTCCGGGAACAAGCCCGGGGAACGCGCCCAGAGCTGCATAAATCACATCCGACATAACAGCATTAACTGTTGATGGATTCCGATGTTCTGCAGTGCCTCGGAGCGCTATCTGCGACCGATCGCACCATCGCGATGAAAGAGCAATTAAGGATTTTATAGCCGCAATAAAACACCTGACTGGACCAATTTTCCTAAATAGCTACCTGATTCAGGTCTCGGAGTCGAACGAGATTGCAAATTAGAATTAAGTTATATACCTAGCTATACATACAACAAATGAGTGAATGAGATCAGTTTGTGAGGTATTTAGCGTAGGCCGTCTAATCGTATTTCATATATTACATAGGAAGATTAAATTCCTTCCTTACGTTTCAAGTACATAAATAAAGCGTGACCAGAATGAATTCGTCCTACCTTATAGAAATCAGTTACTGCAACCTATATGCACTTACAAAACCGGGGACGTTACTCGTGCAATGCTGACTAAAAATATATGATTTCTGACATTTATAGACTGATTATTATTTCATGTTTTGCTGTGTTATTACAGTAGATTCCTTACAGTATTTTTTATTAAAATTTTATCAAAAGTGACAGCCTTTTGAAGAGTTATCGCCAGGAAAATCATTTTTCGTTGTTTCAGAGACAGAGCAATAATTTTAACAAGATGACTAAAATTACAAAATTATATTTTCTTGATAAGATGAGGTATATTGAGACTGCTTAAATCAAATTGCATATATTATAACCTTGATTCTATTTTTTTTACTACGAAATGAGGCATACAAGCATACGGCGCACCTGATATAAAGCGGGTACCGTAGCCTATTAACGCTTGTAATATATTAAGTATCACTCGCGCGATACCTCCTCTGCTGCTTACACTGCAACTCCTTGGGAGCTTATTGGTCCTCACTCACACACAGGAACACAACAATCCTCTAGGGAATTGTTATTTGGCTACGGTTTTCTGTGAGGTGGAGGTACTTCCCTAGACGGGCTCCTTTGATGCGCCCTACGTCTCTTAAAACATCCAGACCAAGACAAGCAGACATGTTCATGCACACAAATGTTTGCCTTGAGTGGGAATCGAACCCACGAGCGTTGGTGTCAAAGTCGCGTCATTAACGACTGAGCCACCGAGCTCGTCAAGAAGAAATTTAATAATCCTAGACTACTATTATGAATCAAGTATTTTTTCATTATATCTGTTTAATCAAATCCGATATGTTTCGTGTATTCTCATATGTATATATTTGCTAAGTGTATCGCATAAAAACATAACCTAGTTTTCAAGTAGACCAACATTCATTGTACACGCTTGCACTCATTATGTATACATACATAAATTATTGTTACATTTCATGGCGTACCGGCAGATAAAGACGGACCTTGCCATTATGATTCTAAGTCAGCTGTAAGTATATATGTATATACAACCCTATATATACCATCGTCGTCATTTCATGAGAATTTTTTGAAGATCAATAATTACAATTTAGCTACCACATTCTGTAGAGAAAAGAAAAGGGGTGGGACTTGTATCCTAGTAAAAAAAGGCATTAGTTATAAAGAAATTACAAATGTAAAAAATATGTAATACAAAATACGTTCGAGGCTTGTAGTATAGAAATTCCTTTACAAAAGTTACTAATCACTTGTGTATATAGAACGCCCACATCAGATCCTACAGTTTTTCTAGACAAATTAGACCAATATTTATATGAAATAATCAAAATAAAACATCCTGAGACAAAAATCGTTATCGCGGGAGACTTTAATATTAATACGCTTAAGCAAGGAAAAATTACTAACCATTTACAAGACTTATGTCGTAATTATAATTTGAAAATGCACATTGAGATTCCGACTAGAAAGGATGCTTGTATCGACCATATTGTAAGTAATGTCACGGATGCGACTGCTACTATATTACCACTTTATTTATCGGACCATGATACAGCACAATTGTTGAGTTTCCCCATACAACGTGAAATTGTACAAGCGAAAACATATTATATATACAAACGAGATTACTGCACAGACAATATACGTAAGTTTAAAGAATGTCTAAAGAGCTTGACATGGTCGGATATGTACGTTGAAGCTGACCTTAACGTAGCATTTGATAATTTTCACGAATTATTTTGTTTATTTTACAAGATGTGCTTTCCAAAAATAAAAATAAATAAACTTAATAAGAATAAACAGGCTTGGATGAGTAAAGGTATTAAGAAGAGTTGTACAACTAAAAGAACTTTAAGATATCTATACTACAGTAATAAAACAGTCTCGAATAAAAATACCTACATAAAATATTCTTACTTATTAAGAAAGTGCATTGACAAATCAAAAAAATACTCAAATATAAAATTCATAAGCAAAAGTACAAACAAATGTAAGGCTACATGGTCAGTCATAAAAAATGAAAGTTCTAATACAAAATTCGACGACGATATTACGGAACTAAAAATAAATAATGAATGCATAACTGATCCTATTGACATTGCCACTGCTTTTAATAATAATTACATTGATTCAAACAATCCATTGACATTAAATAAAACAACGTATAACTTATCAAGTTTATCATTTAGTAACTCTATGTTTCTTAGACCTATGACAGAAAAAGAAGTAAGAGAGGAAATTATGGCGTTAAATAACACGAGTGCCGAAGGTTACGATGGTATTAACACAAGGGTCATAAAAGCGTGTATTAATGAGTTAGTTGCCCCTTTAACACATTTAGTCAATTTATCATTTGCTACGGGAAAGTTTCCCGAAAACCTAAAAGTGTCCATCGTAAGGCCTTTATTTAAAAATGGCAATAAAGATGAGGTCTGTAACTATCGACCTATTGCACTAGTCCCGATCCTATCCAAAATTCTCGAAAAATGTATGCACAAAAGATTGATGGAGTTCTGTGGTAGGTTTGATATAATTTCTAATGAGCAAAATGGATTTCAGAAAGATAAATCAACTACCTTAGCTATTTATAAACTCCTAAAATTCCTCCTTAATAATCTAAATTCAGCTACTAGTGACAGTAGTTTAGTTTCTCAGTGTAAAACCATAGTATTTTCAGATAAAATAGGCTGTAACCTAGGCCCACTAATGAGTAACTATGTAAAAGGCAATATTATTAATTATCGTATGCCAAATTCAACCTATACCCAAATTGTTGAAAAAATTATGAATACACAGGTGGATGACAATACTACCATTGTTCTATTAATAGGGAATAGTACAGAAATCCAAAAAATAGATATTATTAATGCATTAGATAAATTGTACCAGTTAAAGGTTAATAAGATATTATTATGCGCACTTCCATATGTTAGTTGCCAGTTACCAAAAATAAATACTAACATATACAATATTAACAATTTATATCATTTGACATGTTGTCACAATGACAAATTTATATTTTTTGACACTAATAATTTTATTAGTAACTTTTATTTGACAAAAGATATAACATATTATTTCAAAGAAATGTAGAAATAAGATAGCCACTTTAGTGGCCTATAATATTAATAACATAAACAGTTTACAATGTAAACAACAAAATAATTGTATAGATTTGACTGCAGATTTAAACTGCATAGAAAGACAAAAGGGAAGCAAAACCTAAATTTAGTACACCAAAATATCCAAGGCTTTCCTGGCTGTGAACAAATAGTTCAATTATTTTTAGAAAAATGTAATATTGATATTTTATGTTTAACTGAACATTGGTTAAACAAAAGTGAAATGTTATTTGCGATTAACAACTATAAAATAGTAAGTTGCTTTAATAGAGAGTCTTCGATTAGAGGCGGTTCAATGATTATAACAAAAAATTGCCATAGAGCTAAAGAACGTAAGGATATTGTTAGGCTCTCTATTGAATGCGCTATTGAGATGTCATGTGCTGAATTAGATAATTACATAATTATTTGTGTATACAGACCTCCTAGCGGTGACTTTACACAATTTGAGCAGGTAATGGAGGATGCTTTGAGAAAAGTTTTCATAGGTAAAAAAGACATTATAGTCTGTGGTGATTTTAATGTAGACATTCTAGTAAATACACAGATAACCCTTAGATTTTTAAATTTATTTAAATCATTTAATTTACAAAATGTTTTCCTGGAGCCTACACGTATAACAGCCACATCTGCAACTTGTCTAGATAATATCTTTTGTAATTGTGAGCATAGAAATAAATCAATAATTGGCGACTTGCCTTCGGACCATTGTGGTCAGTTAGTGGTATATCAATGTTCGAAGAAGACAGATTTAAAAAGTCATGTATTGTATAGACCACTGACTACCAACAAGCTTATTAAGTACAACAATGTATTGGGGGACAGGTTGCCTTCATTGGATTACTCTGTAGACAATCCTGACTTGTTATACACAAAATTGTTTCATATTATATCCAGTGAATACCAGAAAATATTCAAAAGTAAACAGATTAATGCCACAAATAAATTAAAGTTTAATGACTGGGCAACTACAGGTATATTAATAAGTAGAAACAAAATGTTTGAATTATATGGAGAAAAACCTTATAGATTTGACCCAGACTTTGTTAAATATGTTAAAAATTATTCCAAAATATTTAAAAACGTTTGCAAAGTTGCAAAATCTATGTATATTAAAAATAAAATTCTATAATAACTAACTAATAACAGTCTACAAATAAAATAAAGACAGTATGGGATATTGTTAACAAAGAAACAGGTAAAGATAAACCACGGGATAATGAGTATTCTATTAAACATAATAATCAAACTGTAACAGTTGCGAAACAAGTAGCAAATCTATTTGATGACTACTTCCTTAATATCCCTTACAGTACCACTGACTCCCTTAACTCATCTCCACATGCTGCGGATGAGTTATTAAAGGAGAATGTACAACAAAGTGTGGAGCTGTTTAAATTTACACATATTCAGTCAAGCGACATTATTAAAACTTTTAAACAATTAAACACTAAAAACTCAGAGGATCATTGGGGAATGTCTATAAAAGTATTTTATTATATTATTGAGTCAATAGCTCCACACTTGGCACTTATTTTTAATCAATGTATAGATATGGGTGTATTCCCAGACTTGATGAAATTTAGTAAATTGATTCCATTATTCAAGTCTGGTGAAAAAAGTGAACTGGGGAATTATAGACCCATATCTATTTTGCCAGTATTGAGTAAAGTATTTGAAAAGATAATGCTTGACCAATTGCAACTCTATTTTAAGACCAATGAAATTTTTCATAAATCACAATACGGATTTACAGCAGGTAAATCCACTACAGATGCAGGAGTAGCATTGGTCAAGCATGTTCTTAGCGCATGGGAGAGATCCCAGGACGCTATTGGGGTATTCTGTGATCTCTCCAAAGCTTTTGATTGTGTCGACCATCGGACATTATTGCTCAAGCTGTGCCATTATGGAGTTAGAGGTAAAGCCTATAATTTGATTGCAACTTATTTAAGTAACAGAATACAGACTGTTGATATAAATGGGGTCAAATCTAAAGGCAGCAATGTTAATATTGGGGTGCCCCAGGGCTCTATATTGGGCCCCTTTTTATTTTTAGTATATGTAAATGATCTGCCCTACATGGTGCAGAAAATGGCGGATATACTACTATTTGCTGATGATACTTCTTTGATTTTTAATGTTACTCGCCGGTGCGAAAATATTGACAATGTAAATAGTGTTCTATCTGCCATTCTAAATTGGTTCACGTGTAATAATCTTTTATTAAATTCAACCAAAACCAAATGTATAAAATTTAGTCTACCAAATGTGCCTTCTGCCAATACAGAAGTTTTAATTAACAATAATATACTAGAATTTATTAATGATACTGTATTTCTTGGAATTACAATAGACTCCAAATTGCAGTGGGGCCCCCACATAAAAAAACTGACCAGTAAGCTCAGCTCCGCCGCATATGCGGTTAGGAGAGTTAGACAATTGACGGATGTGGCTACTGCGCGCTTAGTCTATTTCAGCTACTTTCATAGCATTATGTCGTATGGTATACTGTTGTGGGGAAAAGCGGCTGACATTGAAACTGTTTTTATATTACAAAAGAGAGCCATCCGCTCTATTTATAACATGGGCGCCAGGGAATCTCTTAGAGAACTATTTAAAGAAATAAATATCCTCACGGTTACCTCTCAGTATATTTATGAGAATATAATGTATGCTCGTAAAAATATAGAGTCATTTTCTAAATTTAGTGAAAATCTTAGAAGTAAGAATAGATTGCGCATGCCTGTACATCGACTTGCTAAGACTAGTAGATCTTTCATTGTAAATTGTATTCGATTCTATAATAAATTACCTGAAACAGTTCTGTCCTTGCCTGAGAATATGTTCAAAAGGTACATCAAAAATACTCTGTGCAAGAAGGGTTATTATAGAATCGATGAATATCTAACTGATAGAGATGTTTGGAAATGATTCAGCACATGTATTAATATATCTTTAAATGTATCACTAGATTTCATTATATGTACACTGACATATATTTATTGTAATATATTTTTAACGATGGAAAAAAAGACCCATATTGGCAAGTTTCTTTTGGCATTTCTTCTTCGCCAATGGTCATTTCCGAAATGCTGGTAGTTTAAAAAAGAGATTAAAAGTAACAAAAAAGAAAAAAAAACCAAAATTATTAAGTTACAATATGATTTAATTTTAAGAATGTAAGACGTGTCTAAGTGCCCGTAAGGGTCCAATGGCAAATAAATGATTTTTTTTTTATCTTTTTTATCTAAATATAATTCTGACAGGAATCAATAATAACAAGTTCACTACGGGTCTCTTCTTCGACTTATCGAAGGCTTTCGATTTTGTCTCGCACAATTTGTTATTGCGAAAATTGGAAGCAATAGGAATTAGAGGACTTGTTTTACAATGGATGTCATCTTACTTGGCAGACAGAAAACAATATGTAGTTATTAATAGGACGGTAAAAGATGAACTAGTACCTTATTATTCCAATTCTAGAGTAATTAAACAAGGAGTTCCGCAGGGAAGCGTATTAGGACCAATTTTATTTTTGTTATACATTAATGACATAACTAGCGTGACTAATCATAGGTTTGTTTTATTTGCAGATGACATTTCAATAATTGTTACATCTGACAGGAAGAATAATACAATTTATGACCATGAAATAGATATTAATAATACAATTGACAAAATTATTGAATGGCTTGATAAAAATAACTTAAACATAAATCTAAATAAATCCAATTATGTACAATTTAACCAATCGACATCCACAAAACATAATTTTAAGTTAAAAATTGATAAAATAAAAGAAGTAACCCATACAAAATTCTTAGGTGTTATTATCGATCGGGATTTAAATTGGAAAATTCATGTAGATGATTTATGCAAGCGAGTTCACCGATTCGTATATGCATTGAGACGGATAAAAAATGTAACAAATAGAAGTACGGCCATTACATCGTATCATGCGTATATAGAATCTATTCTTCGTTACGGCGTAATATTATGGGGAAATAGTACAGACCGAAACCGAGCATTTATAGCACAAAAGAAATGTATTAGAGCTATATGCGGAATCTCACCGCGTCAATCATGCAAACCATTATTCAAAGAACTCGGGTTGCTGCCACTACCATCGCTTTATATACTTGAAACTTGCTGTTTTGTACACAAACATAAAGCCTTGTTTAAGGAAGCCCAAAAGATAACCTCAAGACTACAAAGGAACCAGTATAGGCTGGTTTTGAACGATGTTCCAAGATCTGAAAAATATGCTAAAAGTTGTATAACCATGTGCATTCACATATATAATAAAATACCAAATGCATTTAAAGGACTTAATATCACATTATTTAAAAAGAAATTGTTTTTATGGCTCAAAGAAAATAATTATTATGATATTAAAGAATTGTATGATAGAATAACTTAAATTATGTAAGTAGTATTTTAAAATTTTGACATTAATTGACATATATATTAGATTAAATTAAAGGAAAACTGTTAATGTATAATTATATAATTTGCATGCTTTTTATAAATAAGCGAAACATGTAGACCAAAAAAAATGTAACACCTATTTAATGTACACCATGTTTTACGCAAATAAAGATTTATATTATGTTATGTTATGTTAAAAGACGTCCACTGCTAAACATGGGCCCTTCCAATTCCACACCGATTATTTCTTGACATTTCTTGTCTTGACATTTTTTATCTTAAAACTATACATATAATACATCTAGGTATACATGAATATTAAAGAAGCGAGTGAGGTGTGTAAGGTATATCTACCGAGTACTGCGCTCGATAATTTTTCATGCCCCGCAAGGATCGGCGAAGACACAGAAAGATAGTGGTTTACGTTTAAGATTTCTTGAGTTATACCTAAGTGTTTTTTACCCTCAGATGTCAGATATGTTCTAAGAACACGTAGCTAGTGTCATTTATGAAGTATTCTTCATCATGGTCATTATCGACCGTAGTAATAAAAGACGAAGTAATTACATGAAAAACAAACAAAGACTAACTTACATATGTCAGAAACTAATTTATAACCGAGTAGTGATACTCCAAAAGCGCTGCACGAGTACAAGTTTGTACCAAACGAGTACCAAGTGAACAGGCTCACGTGCCCTCAGGCGCCGATACACGTCGCGAACTAAAAATGTGTATAAATTATGAAGATTACATGAAAAAGAGAAATGTGTTACATTTAATTTTATTACATACGATAACTTATGCGCTAGACACGGCACTCGCTTGAAAAACACGTTGCACTGCGATACAGAAACGACGCAACGAAAGCTCTATTACACAAAGGAAACTGTCATTAATTCTAAAAGAAATAAGCGCTATTGTTTATTATTAGAATTTTCTTAGCAAAGACTTTTATTTTATAGTATTTTATTGAATTTTCGTCAAATTTGTGAATTGCGACAAGGAAATATCTATTATTTATGGTATAAAGATAGATATTGTTATATTGTAAGTTGTAGATAGAGATAGCATTTCAACTCCAAAGAAAACTTACCGGTACAAAATACCGAAACTGGCAATTATTGTACAAAAAGAATTAAGTGAATTGAAGAATTAATTATCAATAAGTGGTAATTTTATGTATAATAGTTTATATCTAATATTTCAAATCGGTGTGAATATTTCATATGTTACACAGACTAGTATACTTCCAAAGATCTCACTAGAAAATATTAGTGGGATGAATCAGAAAGGGAATCAGTGGCAAATATTAAGCTTATCTTCAGCTCCCTCCCACCAACCGAGAACGCAACTAAACTGTATTCACGGCGCACCTACCACCGAAGGCAGCTGTGGCTCGGGAATGAGTTACCTCTTCAAAATTGGAGATGGAAACATGTAGGAGACAGCCTGGTGCCAATAAGAACCGAAGATTCGAACCGAAGAAGAGGATTGTGGTAGTGGCAAATGTGGATGTCGGAAAGAAAATGCTGGACTGTACTACAGCGTCCATCGCCAACCATCAACTGAGGATGAGCGTCGCTTGGAAAAAGAACCCTTGTCAGGACCCTCACGGCCTAAACGGATGAAGACTGACTGAACAGATTTGGATGAAATTTGGTAGATAAATATATTAGGACCTGGAGTAACATATACAGACAAGAGTTACAATGTACAACGTACATAGTTCGCAAAGACGAGCTTATCTCTAAAATACACTTTTCCTTTTTGACTGTCTTTTCTCTACGTTTTTTGTATGTTATGCTGCTGCTGCTAATATAGCAACTGCCTACAAATTTACTGGCAACCTCACTCGCATAAATACAACAACCCTCTTGCCTCATTGCCGGGAGTTGGCAATTGGCTGAGATTTTGTGGATCCCCGACTGGGAGTTTTGATGCACCTAATCTATCTTAAAAACACCCCGACCAAGACAAACAGACAAGGTCATGTAAAGAGAATCGAATAAGATACAATAACATTTTTAAAATGAAAGACGTGTCTATCTTTTTGCAAATATTTGTCCCGTATGGGAAACGAACCCGCGAGCTTTGGTGTTTAAGTAGCATTCTTAACCAATCACTATGCCCTAATTTTCATGGACCGTATGCATGAGTGCCTCTGGACTTTGTATAAAAAAAAAATTGTCACCTACAGGAATAATTACTATGTTCTATATTACGTTACGTTCAACATTAAGCTCAATTTACTTGTTATTTAAGGGACTGAAAGAAAGCTACCAAATAGGATCATGTGGTGCCTTTCTTTGCATACCTTTTATCAACAGAAGATATTCTGCTATCAAAAGGACATAAAACTAGTAAAAGTAACCCATAATCTAGTTTGAACACGATACGGCGACATATAAGGAAACTTATCGGTACGGCCACAGTCGTGAACTAGCTTATAAAAATAATCTACTACTTACTTGCGTACGAATTCTCCGTCATTGAGGATTACCGACCTCAGAGGAGATCGTATCATGCGTAATTTGTAGCAGACAGACCAATCAAAATATTTGTTTATCGGCGAGAGAGCCAGATTGCGATGTTATCTATGCCCATAATGTCACTACGCTTCGGTCGATAGCTTATCTTTGAGGCTGTGCGACTCGTAACTTTGGCGTTAGCTTCGAGTGCTTTTTCTGACTGTCATGGACGCGGGGAATTCGATAAAGTCCACAGTGGATATTCATAGTCGTAAAACGCGAGAAATTTGACAAGAAACAGCGCGAGCCTCGAATGCGTCGAGCTTCATTCCTCTTACAATTCAGATAAAAATCTTTCAGAGCGAACCGATCATGTCGATGAACGCGGCACAAACAAAACTCGGACGACGGGATGTCATAATAACAAACATCTAAAATATGTCAAGCCTACCAGCTAATGGTGATCATGGGAGAACAAAAAATATTTGTCCGAGAAGTCTGCGCTAATGTGTATCCAAGCGAGCCCGTGAGTGACACGGAAACTCTCTTCACACACGTTTGACCTCCAACAAAGGAGTTCTGTTTGCCTTGCGTCGCTACTAAAATATTGAACAAGAACTGAGTGCGTGCTTGGCTCTGCGACGATGCTTGTAGTTAGCTTGTGCTTATTCCACTGCATGCTACACATATCTTGTGTAGCTATAAAATAATATCACGTTGTTGTCAAAATATGGGATTTTTACAACTAAGAGAAGCTCACGTTTGCAATTCAAACTGCTTTAGTAACTCTTATTACCTCTATTATAAACATGACATAAGAACGGTACAAAGGTCAAAGTAATTAGTTTGAAGTGCACTTCAAGATGTATTTGAAGGCTCTCGAACAGAAAATATATTAAAAGATTTATAATATTTCATGTTAAACATAACATTTATTAGACCATACACATGAGCTAAATTAAAAGTTTTGCGCTTTTCATAACTGTTTGATTTTCGAGTATTCATTCTTTTTAAACAATAAATTGATATTTCAATTTTTATTTAAAAAATATTTTAAATAAAGATTGTTTAATTGAAGTGAAATTACTCAGAAAAGATTTCAGGGCTATGGTTTTTATAATAATAATATCGCTTTTGCTCACGAAGATTCCTCTGATCGCCTTTAAACCGCTTTTGAAGGGAAAAACCTCTTCGAGTTTTTACCATTCAAATTACATGAAAACTAGAGCTATGTTAACTCGGAGAATTAACTTAATGATAGTAAAATCTTTCTCTAAAAAAATATTCCCATTTTTCATATTACCTAAATCAAATTTTATTTATCAAACTAGATTATTAAACTTAAATCATTTATTTGTTAAAGCAAAGAAAATTTCAATTAAAGATCTCTTTCATTCTTTGACTATGTTGAACATAGTGTTTACACATGTGAATATTGTCTTTAAAAGAATATGAATTTTGTACATTTCATTCAATTTGTAATTGAATAAAAGCGTGGAACATTCACATTCTTTTAAATTCATTTTCAATGCTTTCTTTCTTTTCCTTTGCATTGCTGTGATAAAATTTGTATTCAATTTAAACTTTAATTTTATGTCTCCTAAAAATAACTGTGATTGAATAAATTGTTTAAGAGATTTTATTGCAATATTACAGTCTAGTTTAATTAGCTTTAATGCTGAATTATCAGATTTGTAAACATTCCTAAATGCAGTTTAAATGAACTAAAATTCCTATCTAAAAATAGCTGTCTCACAAGTTCTTTGGAAATATCCCTCTGCTTAAATAACTAGTTTGAAATACCATACATTCCATTTTTAGTTAGGTATAGCATAAGTTCATTATATTACGTTTTCAAACTACATTATTTCAGCTCATGAATCTCCACTATTTAAAGACGTAAACACGCTTACTAGAAGGTACATGTTTATTGGCCATGTTTTTAATTCAATGTCAGGTGGGACAAACAAGTAAACGGTTCACCTCATGTGAAGTGGTTACGGATTTACGGTAGTTTATGAAAGCTTGCCCTTGCTGATAGCACACTTGAATAATTTGTAAAAGAAACGATTGTTCATAATATGAAACTAATATAGCATGTAGTGTGCGCTGGATTTATGTTTGACGAGTGTCTCACGCGGGTGTTTGTTCTCTCGCCGTGGTATCTATGGTTCACCGCCACACGACCGACGCGCAGTAATGCTCAGTCAGTCCACTGCGAACCGCTGCCACTGACCCGACGAGTCCGTTTTCTGTAAAGCCTCCGCTCTAAGCTCTGACGTAATGGCGATCACCTTAAGAAGTGAACGATTGACTTGACAACTGAACATCCTTGCACGCGACGTTTCAATGGCCATTATTCAAACGCGTTTAGGTTACACGTAATTTATTTGAGTGTGGCTACAATTGCAGCGTTT
Organism: Pyralis farinalis; assembly: GCA_947507595.1. Taxonomy (NCBI): domain Eukaryota; kingdom Metazoa; phylum Arthropoda; class Insecta; order Lepidoptera; family Pyralidae; genus Pyralis; species Pyralis farinalis. Next base: position 17,103,888 of record OX382273.1, read on the forward strand.
GTTAGAGTATTCTCCGCGCGATAAGAGTAACGAAGTCATGAGGTGCAGCGTGTTGTGTTCAATATTGGACGATTTTGTCTCAATAATTCCCGCGTGGCCGGTGTCACGCGAGCCTCGCAGGACCAATTAGCCGGCGCCCAGCTCGAGCACCGCACAATAAATCAATAATTAAACCGTCCATCTACCGGCAAATGCTGATTTATTTGCGCCTGCCGGCCACGCTGAGCTCTGAATGTCGCGCACAAACTTATTACCTACTGCTGATTGCGCTGTATAAACCACATTGCAAGAAATGCACTGCTTAATTTTCACGTTATTTCACATTATAATTCCAATCTGCATTTTATTTGCATATTCGCTGCCAATTGATTCAGTAGGCGTGCAATGAAGGGAAGAGGCTTCTCGTCACTGTATTACTGCGATTTGGCTCGCCGTTATGTAAAACGAGAAAAGAGTATATATTACTAATTTGTAGAATCCAAATGAAGTAGTCGTCGATAATACAAACACAAATGCCTGTAGATATTCACTGACATTTGAAAATCAGTTCATTTAATCAACATCATTGTGTTAATCCGTGGAAGTGGCAGTATAGTCAACAATACTTCAGTTTTTTCTTTAACTTAGGAATTAAGAACATCCGCGGAAAAGTAAAATCTCATGACATACTGGCATAAATTAACTGTATCCGAGCTTAACAAAAGCTGGGTGCGAAGTTCCCGCAATCGGCAAAGGAACTCGCTAATATACCGAGTATAGCCAATGTTTGCGTAGCATTTCTTCGTTAATTTCTCTCTAAGCGGTACAAAGTGAAAGATTAAGTGTAGTTTACATTGCGCATTAACGAGTGCGTCTGATCTGAACTGGGCTGAGTTTCACACACATACTGGTCGCTTGTTTACACATTGCATTAGGAGCGTAGGTAACTGTCGCGCCGGCCTATTGCGTTCATATTTCTAACAGACGCTCTCTATTAAGTTAAATTCTCAAAAGGTACCCTATGATTAAGCACCTACCTATTAATTTAGTAACGAATGTCACTTTATAGATATAAGAACTCGTGTTTCACGAACAACGGTTGGCATGCATCATTGACTAGTAATCATTGAAGAGCCCTCAACTCGTGCGTGTATAATCTTCAGTATTTTATATTAAAGTAAATTAATGACATCGAACAACCATCTTACGCGCAATGTCGGTTGTAGAGTTGTCTGGCAGTGCGCTGCTGGCACCGCCATCGGTCGACAGCACTCCGTCAGCACGAGGGCTCTCCGCGAGGCCACCGAGTGTTTTCATACACACACAACGCGCGGACGTGTTAATTCGTAGACACTTGGTTTTTTTACAACGGTGATCGACGACTGTGGGAACGCTTTTGGGTGCCTTCGTTAGAAGTACCTACTCCACGCGGTAACGAGCAAACAACCCGAAAAACTCGGAGTATCGCTCCCGCGTTAAGTGGCTGTTCGCTCAAGGAATTTACGACAGTTCACGTATAGGTAACAGGCCTTTGCGATTGAGCTATCCGACGTTCGATTGTTGTACGTTACGACAGCGAGTTATAAAAATCATTTTGGTTTCCAATTTAAGCGTCATTGTCTGCGAGACGAGAAAGTAGTCGCTGGCGCCGACACCAATAAAACGGTCGACGGAGTTGGGCACGCGCGGCGAAGTGCGAGGTACGACCGTCCGTCGATAACTCAAGCTGATATCCAGTCAGTCACACTTGGCGTTTATCGTTCTGCGCTCGTTGATATATCCTTAGAGGCCGGCATCGCAGCGAGATGGTATCGCTGCCGCTGGTCATATATTACCCTGACAGGATAACAATAATACAGGATATCTGTTAGCGCACCGGCACTATCCGAGTGAGGCGTACGACAAATGGAAGCCAGCTCGAACCTTGACCTTCCGACGCCCGCACAGTCGCAGCACCTTATTACACTGGGACGTTTTATCATCTGCATCCACCGATCATAATATTTCACCCAAAGACAACTCCAGACGAGTCGTACGAATCGTTAAGATTAATTCAATTCGATAATCGATCGAATCGAAATTTGTTTCTTTACGAAGAATCTATAAAGATGCTTATTTACGTCGGAGAGATGTTGAAACAGGTACTTACGTATAGAGACTCAATTTGTAATAAAATGCATGCGTCGTTTACGCATAGTGCCGAGTGCCGACTTAATTTACGACTTTGCCCAATTTTAAAGCTCATCAGATCGGTGACAACGACACACGGCTCGTTGACAGGTTGTTGACGAGAGCCACTTTTGTATCGGATACTGATATCCGTTCATGAATACATTACAGCGGACAAATTGAATTCTCAAGTAGATTTACATAAATAGTGTGCAATAGCAGCCTAGTGCTATTATAATGCTATAACGCGTTGTAAGACAATAGTTGAGCAGGGTCCTCCCACCTCCCACGTGAGTCGGTGGTAGACGCCGCTTGCGCGGGCGCATGCTAATCGCTTCTAATCACGGCCCGATCGAGAGCTGATTCATCTCGGCCTTACGATCCTATATTCTGTTTATTTACCAATCAGTATACTTAATACCGGTCGCAACCATAAAAGGCGATATATTTGTCTAGTGTCGCTCTCAATTAGTAGGTGGAGGCGAATCGACGCCATATGTGGTCGCCGAGTTAGCGTCGACTTTTAAAGAATATTTTTTGTTAATGTACAATGTAAATGAAACAAAATCATTAATGTTTGCCCGTTCAATTCTCCTCGGTAGCCTTTTATGGCGCATGGTTCAGTGGTCAGGTAGCTAAGCCGCGAGGAGACGTCCGAGTCGAGAGATTCTCTTGTATGCATTACGATTATGACGCGATATATTTTAGGGTTGTGTTAAATGTTATTCAAAGCTCAAATAAGTTACTAGCTTAGTTCTGTTCGTGAATGTGAGTGCATCGCTTAAATATCATCTAGTGATTGAGATTTATTTTACTTATAAACATACATTCATTTTTATACATTCTTCCTATCTTGCGTTTACCATGTTATTGTTCAATAAGCAAATATGTTACGCGTAATTTTATTACCCCAGCATATTTGAAAAATTATTTCTTAGTGGATTAGCTACACCTCTCTGGGCGCATCAAAACAGTCTGGGGAATACCTCCACTTCACGGAAAAATGCAGCAAAATAATAACTCTCTTCGAGAGTGTTCCTGCTAGTGAGTGATGCTACCAGTAAGCTCTCAAGGAGTTGACATATTAGAAGCAGACGGGGCATCACGTGCGCGATAGGTACTTAATGTATTGCAAGCGTTCATAGGCTACGGTAGCCACTTTATATCAGGTGGGCTGTATGCTTGTACGCCTCTCGCCTTACCTCTTGATGGCATTGAATTAGAAATTGGACTTTTTTTACTGCTGAGTATTTGATGTTAATTTCAATTTAATACCTCTACACGTTCTTGAGAAAAATGATCTTGACATACAGACAAACTATTAGGGTTCAGTTTTTACTTTAGAGGTATGGAACCCTAAAATACATACAAATTATAGCTACCGGCAGTACCTAATCTTATTTGTATGGATATTATGTCAGTGTTTGCTTGTCCACTGCTAGCGGTGCCAGTCGCAAGCGCAGCGTAAAACTGCACTGTCGAATTTCGCCTTGATTGCAAAAACATGAGCACGCGCAGGTGCAGAAGGGGTTGGTGGGGAGGGGTATGGTTCCTCGGAGGGGGGAAGTGGGGAGGTGGTGCCCAGTGGCAGGTCCGCCCAACTCTTTGTTTACGTAACGCCCCCGATTATTACTCGAACAGACGTTTCGCAATTGCATGTTAAGGTTATTAGGTAATTATGATTGTAAGGTAATCGCTAACATAACATGTGTTAATGTTTTTGTTAAACATTGATTATGCAAGGTTGCATTGAATTATCATTGTGTTACCGCTGTTTAAAGTTGAGGAGCTTTCTGACCTTACTCTCTTACAGAAACAAAACACTGTGTGTCAAATTGTTACATGTTCCCTGTAAGATAGAAGCACTCCTTTACAATTTTACATCTAACTAAAGGAAAACCTTGAAATTAAACTATTTTTAACGGAAGTATCGCGTGTTTTATTTATTTTGTTGAAACCTGACGTTTCGAACGCTTTGTCTTTCCTGCGACCACGGACGCTGCAAAGCGTTCGAAACGTCAGGTTTCAATAAAATAAATAAAACACGCGATACTTCCGTTAAAAATAGTTTAATTTCAATGTGTAACAATCGCGAAAACCTAAGACAATACTAAAGGAAAACCTAATAAATATTGAAATTGTAATTTATTTACAATGTCAATATTTGTTAGGTTTTCCTTAAATAAGTGTCCATCCTATTTAAATAATCACTGCATAGTCTCCATACCCGTAGTTTTAATTATTATTTTTATTAAAGTATAATTTAATTCTTTCACTGTTGTTTATATCACTATCGTAAGTACTGTACGTACTGCGATTAGTTTTTGTATGTTTCCCATTTCGTTGGTTCGGACACGCAGAAAGAATGCAGGATGAAAAAAATACGAAACAGATATATAAAGCGAAAGTGGAAGGAGCCTAGGAACAGCAATACTCATCTTCCATGACCAAATTTGACGTGTTTTATTAGAAGGTGATGTCAGGAGACGTAGGGATTGGCGAGCGTGCATGAAAAGAGCTATGAATGTTTAACTTTTTTTTTTTTTTGTTTTTTTTTTTTTTTTTTTTTTTTTGACCTGACTATGTAGTTAGCCCCGGTTGGGCTGTCACTACGTCACCGGACTAGAGGGCGGGCGTGAGGCGCCACAGCCTGAAAAACAAAGTTAAGCGACAGCCTAAGGGCCCCCGAGAGGGGTCGGACCTCGGCTCAGGACGTCGCTGGAGAAACAAATCGAACACGCGGGTTCGTGCCTTAAGGGCCTGTCGGAGAGAGAGGCGCCCAGGTACCGTGGGCTACCGGTACCTGGTGTATCGCGCAGAAGTCCTTACTCTTCGCGCCCGGAGCCGCCGAGCGCGGTGTGTGTCTGGAGTGTTGGGGTTGGAGGGGGAGAGGTAGGGGGCGTTCGCAACAGTAAAGCGATCATCGGGATCAAAGAGTGAATTCCGCGGTCTGCGCCGGAACCCCCGGGCGTCGATCCGCGGGGTGTAATTGACAGCCCGGGCTATCAATGGGTTGGGATGTTGAGAGGCAGTTTCGAAGTAGCGTCTAGACGCTTTCTTCATGAAACTAATGATGGAAGGGAGTTCAAGGTCGAGATGGAGATCTGCGACCCTGAGATAGTGAGGGGCAGCGGTTGCATTACGGGCAAACCGGTTTTGGATAATCTGGAGCTTAGCCAGATGGGAGCGCGCAGCGTGTGCGAACACTACGCTGGCGTATGTGAGAACGGGGCGGATGCAGGCTTTGTAGAGTGTTCACTTATTTCTAAGTGACATTCTACGATTCCTGAATATCGGGCCGAGCCGGCCTAGATAGAACGCGGCTTTGTTCCTAACAGCGGTGATGTGAGGTCCAAACGTCATTCTGGAGTCTAGGATGACACCTAGGTATTTGGCCTTCTCGACCCATGGGATGGGTCGGCCGAACAATGAGATGGGGCTCACGGTCCTATGTTGGGAATCTGGTCTCGTAAGACCTCGTGGATCCCGAGAAAAGAACACAGCGGCACTTTTCTCCGGATTCACTTCGATTCGCCAACGTCGGAACCATTCGCCTAGAGCGTTAGCCGCTCTCTGGAGCCTATCCGATATGTTGGATTTGGCTCGTTCGGAAGTGTAAAGTGCCGTATCATCGGCAAAGAGGGCTAGCTCCACGAAGGGAGTCTTGGGAACATCGTTGGTGTACAACGTGTATAGGATAGGGCCGAGCACGGAGCCCTGAGGGACCCCGGCTCGGATAGGGTGCGGCCTCGAGAGAGTGCCGTGGACTCTGACGCGGAGGGAGCGATTCGACAAGTAGTCTCGTAAGATGTGCACGAGACTGTCTGGCACTTCCATTTGGTGTAGCTTATATATTAAGCCATTGTGCCAGACTTGAATGTTTAACCTGTGAGACCCCGTTATATACGTTTTCCCATACATTAAGCTAGTGAGGTATGCAAATACCGCCTCTTATGACGCTCGATTCTTTTCGCATAGTAAGGGACCTGGCATGAAGATACCCATTTCGGGGACGTTGCAGATGCCGTGGTTACGGGATGACTGGAGACGGCGAATAGATGTCAGTCCGTTAAGGACATCATATTTGTCTACCCTCATTCTGCGTCTTTTATTACACGGCAGCTTACACACTACATTCATGGTGTCCTGTTGGAGATTGCTATTCGCAACCCGCATATGACTTATGCATATCTTGATCACTATATTCTATGTTGACGGTAAATTGAAATCGTCTACTCTATCTCAATCTCTAAAAGAACACTACGGACGCATATTTAACAGATTTTATTAAGACCGCTGTTAATTTATCATAATATATGTAGCTACTTATCTATAGAAATGAATAAAGTTGTTTGTAAGTTCATAATAACAATGTACTAAATGCATATGAGCTAAATGCAGATGTGCTGACTGTGCATTATACCAAAATGACAATAAAAATAACATATTTGTTTGCATGTCTGTTTCTTTCGGCTAATCACCTAAATGGCTGGATGATTTTGACGGGACATTCACTGGCAGGTAGCCGATTTTATAAGGAGTCGTGTAAGTTAATTTTAATTCAGAAAAATAATTGCGATTCCGCGGAAAAAAACATCCATGAAATTGTGAACAAATCCCAATTCCACATTGGCGAACTGCTAGTTTTCATAATATTCCTATATTTAGGCAAACAATAAGTGTATAACTATTACTCTTCTGATTGTATGTCCCGAGTCTGTTCGTTGTAGTACTTAGCTTTATGGGCATAAAGCTAAATGACGCCCTCATTTTGTTTTTATTAATAATGCAAAATTTAAGACCAATTCCAATTAACCAAAATTTTAATTATTGCTTATTGGCCACTTATAGCAATAATCAAAATTATGACTAATTGTACATAAATAATAAAAACAGAATATGTCTCAAAAAACATAAATATGATTCTTCATTACTTGTATTGAGCGTTTTTTGGAATTGGTCTTAAATTCAGCGTTATTAATAAAAACAAAATGAGGGCGCCACTTAGCTCTATGCCCCCTCTTAAGTTTAGAGTACTCATACGTCCTGCAACTAGTTTCCTAATTATTTTGCATCATGATGGATGAGATGACGGAAAATAATGCTCATGGATCACAGTTATATACTTACTCGTAATACCTATCAGACAACAACACGCCATAGATTTATCCACCCCAAATTCCATCAGCTGGACACAATGTAAGGTTTTTCAGACATTAAGGTTGCAAATGAGCATATCACCTGCATGGAGATTTGCAACAATCATGCGTTGCCAACCCTGTAATAACTCTAGGACTCAATACCATGTGTGAGCTTAGAATTATCGACAATGCTCACAGCTCGTCTTTGCACTGAATCAGAAGGTCCTCATATTCAGGTGATTAGGTATAAGTCCTTCATCGAAAGCTAACAAATTTCTTTTTATTTTATCTTATGGTGTTCTTTATATTTGCGAATAACTACGTAGATATATAACTACTCGTATTTTATATACCATGTACAAATATCCAAAACATGTATAAATAATGACAGTGCGCGAATCTCGTGTCCTAGATTCGTAATCTCTCATTATTGTTAGTATGCAGACGTGGTACAGTGATGAGTTTTCTGAGAGCGGTGTGGGCGCCAGCAATAATTCAGAGGGTATTGTCACAGTTGGCACATAAAACAGTAGGTTAACTAGCGCACTTAAGCCTTTTTGACACAATTACTATTGCTCGGGATAGGACGGTGAAATCGTCACTTATGAACAACATCTTTAAAGTGCCAGCCTTGACTGATTTGATAGGGAACTTACGTTAGAATTGTATTACAGTATCGGTACGTTTTTTCTTTGAAGTCATCCTGCTGTCATAGTGTACTACGGTATTGTTGCAGTAGAGAGATATAGGTCAACTAACACATTTAGGGGTCTTTTAATATAATTTGCTTTGTTTGTGTCAGGATCGTCAATTTCATAAACGCGAATAGTGAGCGCCATCCTACACAGACTACAAAACAACCAGCTGTTTCAGCGTACCAACCCCAACTGATTACAGATTCGATTATAATTGTATAGTGGTGCTCTTCTGAACTAGCGCGATTGTTTGGAACGTTTTTTTGAAGTTATCCTGCCGTTTATAATGTTGCCCTACATTGTGAAATCCATACAGATACAAGTGGAATGATACAATCAAAGAATAAAATAAATAATGCATTCTGGAGATTGACAAACGAGGTTCTGACCAAAAAGAGCTAATGCATAGCTGTCTCTGTAATACGAAGCCTATTCTGGGATTGTTACTCAGTGCATTGGCACATCATAAAGCTTTTTGGGCATGATGTAAAGCGGTTAACGTAACCTATGAACACTTGCAATACATTAAGTGTCGCTCGAGCGCACCTCTGCTGCTAACGCAACATCTCCTTAGGAGCTTACATATATGAGACAACAAGACCCCTGTGGCCCAGCATCGAAATGAAAGAATTACGAAATCTCTCCAAGTACTGGAAATAGTTTCTCAAATTCTCAGCTTCACGGACCAATACCAAATTTACTTCTCGATACACTAGGTACATACTAGGCAAATTGCTCGCGAATCACTTGTCAAGACACCGCCAACTCCCAGATTACGCAAAGAAAAATTTTTGTCAAATAGAGAAGAACCCCTGTCATAGATCTTTTTGCAAATACCAATCAATTGTCACGGTTGTTTTCACCGCTGTTCTCGTCTTACAATACAATACTTTTACATAAATTTGTTGTTTCTACATTGTGCAATGTAGATACCATATCAACCCTTACTCATCCCACTACAGGGGTACGGGTCTCTCTTCAACCGGAGGGGCTTAGAGCATACTTCGCCACGCTGCTCAAATGCGGATTGGCAGAGGCCAGTGTTTGCAACCCCCGAGGGCCACTGACTTAGCTAACGACTGTCATCTATCGACAACAGCCGGGACCGACCGCTTAACGTGGACTCCGAAGCACGGATATCCGAATGTAGATACATCTAGTCAACTTAGTTCCCGTGTTGTAATCAAACATATTTATAAAACTATAGTTATCTTTTCGTAATCCAAAATTTCTAAGTCACCTATATGGGATATAAGTAAGCTATGAGGATGTAAGCATTGCTTTTGGTCATGTGTTCTGTTTGACGTATCCACAATTTAACTTTGCTTAGGCTTGATCCAAAGCACTATTCTAACTCTGATACCACTATCACTTTATGACCGCAATTCGCTTCAAAAATCGTTAACGGTGAATACAGTCAATTTGGATGGAAGCTTTTCTCTGATCTAGAAAACCGTAATCTTGACCCTGTTTATTGGGTAGAAAGAACTATTACATTATTACATGAGAGAATAAAAATGGCTAAAACATTTAACTTGTATACAACCCTAAGGTGCACAGCAATAGCAGGTTGGACAAAGAAATTATTTAAAGTTGCTAATATTACAGGTACTACAGGAAGCGAGCGTCCTGCAGTGGCTTCCAAAAATACTTTTGCAAATTATTATAGACGAAAAGTAATGGCAAGTAATGATATAATACAGATGGCACTTTGTTTAATATTATTGATTAATTAATATAGTTGATTAATATGACCTGATTTGTTTAATACATTGGTGTAGAATTACGTTTTTTATTTTTTTTGATGATATTTACAGCTCAAAAGAGTCACAGAGCCAGTACTGTTTTTGTTCACATAGCAAAATTTAAATTAAATTGTTTGCAATTTGATCTAACCTGCTTTGCGTGCTTCCGCCACCAAAGCACGCAAAGCAGGTTAGATCAAATTGCATGTAGATTTGACTTTCGCAAAATAACGCCTGAATATTAACTAAATTGTTTGCAATAAAATCTATAGATTTATTTTTATTACCAAGAAAAAGCTCATTTCTGTATGCAATACGAGTATATAAAATAAACTTATCTGGCACTAATAAATTATTTTATTCATATTGGTGTTTAAAATCCCATACGTCATGTCATAAATAAGATATCAGTGCCACCAAGCGATAACAAACATTTGTCACTAAAAGGCTTGGAATAACGATCAAGTAGTTCAATTGCAGCGTTTTACCTGAAATAAAACGTTTATTAAAATACTTAGGTATCCTAAGCTCGCTTACATTTTTAATTCTGACTGGTGTTTTTAAACTAATGATGCAAAATGGCGCGCTTCAGTATTATATAAGACTACGCAGAAAACACCACAGCCTGGTGACACCGCTGAATGTACTAGAGTAAGAAAACTCTTAGAAATCGGAAACGGAAGAGCCTATCTTACCAATAAGTTTTGAATAAATTAAGTATTTTCAGGTAAAACGCTGCTATTATAAAACTTGTGGGATGTTTTATAAACCTCGGTATGTCTCGGTTTTTAATTGCGCACTCGCGATCATAATAACTTCTTCTATTTGACAGTATCGTAAACTACTTTCTTAAATTAAGAAGTTGTTAATTAACTGTCCATTGTTCATTTATATATTCTCAGATCTTCCATTTGGCAGATTTTATAAAAGGGGCGCCATTTCCGGTATAATATCTCTTAATGGCGTCGTAACCAACGGTATAATGAAAGCTGGTATGATGACCGAAAAGGGAAAAGGAAAAGTAACACATTTTAAAAATCAGGATTTTAAGCATAGGGTCTTTTATACTACTAAGGTGGCAACAAGCATACGGCCTGCCTGATGGTCAGTCACCGCAGCCTATGGACATTTGCAACACAAGGGGTGTCACTCATGCGTTGCCGACCCTCTAAAAACCTCTTCACGCCTTTCGTGAAGAACCCCGTGATATAGTCCTTTGGAAAAACCTCGGCTGGGAGCTCATTCCACAGCTTGAGAGTTCTCGGAAGAAAACTTCTGTGGAACCGCACAGTATGCGAGCGTTGCGATTCCAGCGTGTGAGAGTGAACTCCCCGCCATCGGCGAGCGGTACGGTTATAAAAAGTAGCTGTCGGCATTATATCGGACAATTCTTCATAACACACCCCGTTGTACAATCGGTAGAACACACAAGGGAGGCAAAATCTTTCCTTAAACTTAAGGGTACAATACCCTAATAATATTAGTATGTACGCTTAAAGATCATCAGCAATTCTCACAACTCGCCTCTGAATCGAATCACATGGTCCAAGCTGGTATCCAGATGCTCTCTCCCAAAGGTGACTGCAGTGCTCCAAGTGCGGTCGGACTTGAGACTTATATAACGTAAGTCTTTGCTGAAGTACCGCTTTGCTCAGTTGAGCACATCAAGTGTTTTGGACGCCAGCCTAACTTAGTCCTCCGGCTGACTACGCGATTAAACTCCACTGGAGACCTCGACGCCAAACATCTCAGATGATACTTTTCGTGACGGTAAGAGGTGTGTTCTGGAATTTAGGAACCACAGCGAATGAGGTTTTCTTAGCGGTGAACGCGCAAACTTGTGTCTTCATGGGATTGAATTCGACCAAGTTCAGCCACCCACAGTCAGATACTTTAGTTAAAGTATCCACCATTTCAGACACAAGTTTCTCGCGGCTTTCCTCCACAAGGGAACGAGGTAGGTTTGCACGGCCTGTATAATAAGTGTTCCCGGTGCTGTCGTCCGCATAAAAAATAAATGCCATCAATTAATAAATAATAAAATAAATATTGTCGGACAAATTACACAGCGCCATCTAACCCCAAAGTAAGCGAAGCTTGTGTTATGGGTACTAGACAACTGATAAACATACGTAAATACATTTTTTTTTTGTAAATACATACCTATTATACATAGAAAATACCCAGACCAAGACAAACAGACATGTTCATGCACACAAATGTTTGTACTGTGCGTTGGTGTCAAAGTAGTGTAACAACGCGTTTCACCACTGCGCCACCGAGCTCGTCAATATCAATTGACAACATATCATTGATATGCAGCAGAAACAGCGTCGGAGACAGTACAGAACTCTGAGGAATGCCAGCATTGATATCCACACTATCGAAGCATTCGCCGTCAACCATGGCTTTTATGCATCTGTTGGATAAAAAGCTGGCAACCCATTTGCACAAACCCTGAGGCAGCCCGTAATATGGTAACTTAGATAGAAGACCCCGATGCCAGACCCTTCAGACGACCGAACGCCTTCGCCATATCTAGGCTGACAGCCAATGCCTCACCTTGACTCTTAATCGCCAAAGCCCAGCGGTGTGTAAGATACACTAGAATATCACCAGTTGAGCCGTGACGGAAACCGTACTGACGGTCGCTGATCAAGTCGTGGTGTTCTAGATATGCTAGGAACGTGTATGATATCACAGGACACACACAATTCTTGGAAGGTAATGAAAAATAACTAGATAACGTTATTAATTCTATTATCAAATTTATAAATATATAAAATACAACGTTTAATATCTTTAACAAACGACAAAGCTTCCATACCAGCCTTCCAATGTATTAATTCTACAATTATTTTATCTTTCTATTAATTTTGCAAATTGAAACCCTTTTAATACTAATAGTATTGTTTCTACAATTCACATTTCAAGTCAACTAATACTCAACCCATTGCTGGAATTCGATTATCCCTTTAACGGAAGTGGTTTACAGCATGGTCAAGTATGACGTCATTCCTACATGCAAGAACTAATAACAAAAAGGCGCCTTAAAGCCTCTAGTCGCGCAGTGTTGCAAAACGGTATCTATGCGGTATCACACTAAACTCAAAGTTGGCGCCGACGATCCCGTTACACGCCTACGACGCCATCTACTGCGCCATTCCACTCACTTTCCTACATCCCATCACAATAAAACACCGTTTGTTTACTAAAATGTTACTTATCTCATCAAGTAGAGACTAGTAAGATCGCTTGACTGCGGGGGGAGAGGGAGACACCTACTTGACACGATTATGCCACTACTCATATAACTCTTGTCGCAGATTATACTTGTAATGCAAGAACAGACTACACAAAGTTAAGCTTATGTTTTTACATTTTAGCCATATTTTTTAATCTTCTCGTTTTTTTTACTACTAAGGTGAGAAACAAACATGCGGCGTGCCTGATGGTAAGCACGGTAATTATGTTAACTGTAACGTACGGACAATTGCACCAACAAGTCGTACATTGTTGAACTTGTAAAAACCTATGCACGCCTTTTTCGAAGAACCTCATGCCTCAACCTTCTCCGCCAGATGATTTCAGAACTGTTTTTTTCTGGATATCCAAACTTAGACAACAGCATAGCCATGCATGCTGTTGGTGATAGTCAGAAGGCGTGTTCCTTAAGTCATCCCTCACCGTAGCGGGTGAGATTTTCTTAGCGGCGAATGTTTGGAATAGGGTTGAATGTACCAAGTTAATAGTTCCAAACCTCCAGTATAAAACCGGAAGCTTAAAATCGGAATCGGTCAGCCCGTCAAGGACCTTCTTGTCTGTAAGGACATAAGACATTAAGCTGAAGCTCGTAACAAGTATTGATAGGACTAACAGTCCAGTTTGACACGAAGGAAGCATCCGTTAAAAAAATATCTTGAAATGAATTAGTTCCGTTAAGTTATTCTTAAGCTTTATTAAATAAAATATAATGAACCTTTAAGGCACATTTCTTCTAAAAAACAGGTATACATAAGTATAGAAATAAAGCATTTATCCAGTCGATATAATCGTTTTGCAACCAAGCAGTTTCTATCTCCATTACTAACAGTATCCCGACAAGAGTTCACTTACTCACCGGTAAGTTCACTCACTCGTACAACATCATTAAAGATAATTGCCCTAGCCGGGTTGCTTTTAATTCACAGTCACAGTGCTGTAAACTTCTCTCGCCAGACCCTCCTTGCTATTAAGCGGGGCACACTACGTATAGTTATTTTTTATATGTGACATAAGCAAGTTAAGTTGTGGAATGAGCTCCCTGCTAAGGTTTTCCCAAGGGACTACAGTATGGGGTTCTTCAATAAAGGCGTGAAAAGGTTCTTACAGGGTTGGCAACGCAAGAGTGGCACCCCTGGTGTTACAAATGTCCATAGGCTACGGTAACTGCTTACCATCAGGCAGGCCGTACGCTTGTTTGCCACCTTAGTGGTATAAAAAAAAACATACCAGCTTGTATACAGTGACACCTGATATAAGTTGGTTAAGTGGTAAATGAAATATCGCGGTTTGACACGCTCGCTACTAAAATAGCTACACAGAACCTTACTGGGGACCTCACTTACTCGCAGGAACACAATAACCCTCCAGAGAGTTTATAGCTGCGGTTTTCTGTGTGGTGGAGTTACTTACCGAGTTGAGCTGGCTAGTTTTCCGGCATTTCTTTGTCGCCAATGGTCATTTCCGAGAAAAGCCAGTAAAAGTAGCGTAGTAAAAGTAATAAGAGAAAAGTAAGAGAATTGAATAAGTTTCAACATGGTTATATTTTAAATATGTAAGACGTGTCTAAGTGCTCGCCAGGGCCCTATTGCAAATTTAAGATCTTCTATCTTCTAATAATCTTTTATCTCTTTTTTTATATATTACCCTACCTATTTCTATTAGCTTAACGTGACCTTGACGAGCTCGGTGGCGCAGTGGTGAAACGCGTTGATACGCTACTTTGACACCAACGCTCGTGGGTTCGATTCCCACACAGTACAAACATTTGTGTGCATGAACATGTCTGTTTGTCTTGGTCTGGGTGTTTTCTATGTATAATAAGTATGTATAAACAAAAAAAAAAGTATTTATGTATGTTTATCAGTTGTCTAGTACCCATAACACAAGCTTCGCTTACTTTGGGGCTAGATGGCGCTGTGTAATTTGTCCGACAATATTTATTTATTTATTTATTTACTTCAATGCACTGAAGAACTTGTGTTTGCTTACAATATCTGATCAACATTACTATGTGTTTAGAATTCATCGGCGTAAGTATATTGATTGTATTAGTAAATATTCATATAGATTTAATTTATCGATGAGATGAGAATTTCACACAGCTTATAAAATCTGGTTTTATCAGTCTACTCCCATAACTTGTTATTTACGTGATCAACTAACGATAACAATCAATCAGGGTAAGTGACTCACTATCGTCTTTACAGTTACATCCAACCTCATTTTTACGTACTACATTACGGGTTACCAAAAGATATTTTTTATACAACAAAGTTGACAAACACTATCGACATTTTTCAGGATAGAACTGGTACATTGGCGACCCTGGTAAAAGCTCTTCACGCCTTTTTCAAGAAGTCCTTTGGAAATCTCAGTTATAGCGACAAAGCGGTCGGATACAACTGTATTTGAAGAGGCAATGGAAAAGTAAGTACCTTCAGCTCACATAATGTAATGTCTCACGAATAAAGATATAATTGCAAACTAACACTTTACTGGAGCAGGTAATTTGGTTTCTTATTTGAAAACTGAATGAAGGAGCAGTGATAGTCTAGTGTATAATGTACCAACCTATTAGCTGATTGGATCCTAATTCGAATCCTGATATGGGCACACTAAATTTGTGTTTCGCCATTTTTACGGAATAAAAAGATTTTGACTTTTACTTTGACATATAGGAACGGTGTTCCTGAAAAGCTGAACATCATTTAAATACACAATTTTATCGAACTATGAGAGCCCTTTCCGAGGTATACGAAATATATTCACATGTGTACAAGAACGGCTCATTAAAAATATTAAGATAATAATAATAATAAATAATAATAAACCCCGCAGGGCAGCTTGTGGCGAGCTGTTGGTGCGTAACGACACCACGGGTACCCGAGTGCTCCAGAGAGTCGATCAGGGCCTTCGTCTCCGACGTGTCTTCGTCCGTCGGAGTGAAAAGTCAAGAAGGCCCGCAAGACTCTCAGCTCTGGCTTGCCTTCATTGGCCGTCCAGAGAGGAGTCGATAGAGTATATTGCTCTAGCAGGTGATATGCTCCAGGGGTGGAAGTGTTAAAGGGCATAACGCCGCGAGTAACTTCGGAGAAAGCGCAGCACACCTCTCAACACCCCTGAGTCACTCACACCGGTGTTGCCCCCGGCCGACTATCTCTGGCATTTTGGGGGTCCATCTAGTGAGTAGCAAGCCACCGCCTGCCAAAAGTAACAGTCAGATATGATAGTTATGGCAGGTGTCCATCCCTCTTCTGCAATAGCCCGGTTCTAATAATACCTCCAAATCTCACTTTAATAGCCCACTTTTTCCCGACATATTTCCAATAGTCCCAATACCTGCCGTGGCCTGTTCATTGGTATATTGCCCCATTGATATCCCCTGGAGCGGATCACGGCAGGTGTACAACATTACATACAATCTTTTCTAAGGGGCCTCTACGCGTTGGATCTATATCCCCGCGCAAGCCTATCAAATGACCGGGATTAATACCCGTGAGTAGAAAGATAAATAATAATAAATATTGTCGGACAAATTACACAGCGCCATCTAGCCCCAAAGTAAGCGAAGCTTGTGTTATGGGTACTAGACAACTGATAAACATATGTAAATACATTTTTTTTTGTAAATACATACTTATTATACATAGAAAACACCCAGACCAAGACAAACAGACATGTTCATGCACACAAATGTTTGTACTGTGTGGGAATCGAACCCACTGCTGCGCCACCGAGCTCGTCATAGATGATTTTTGACACGTGAAAGAAGGTAACTGCTGGATGAGGAGCAGAGTGCGACTCGCATACCAGGACTTCAATTTCAATAATACTCATAATTCAGCAACTGCCATTTTCGCCGAGGCCTAATGGTAATTTTATTTAAATGAAAATGCAAGTAAATATATGTGCGAGTGATACTCTTTAAATCGCAAAGGCAGAGCAAGCGGCAATGCGCGAGTGATCCTTTTAATAAGGGTATGGCACCGTTTGAGTAACACTTTTTATGAGGCAAGGCACTGACGGGCTCGGTGGCTCAGTCGTGAATGACGCGACTTTGATACCAACGCTCGTGGGTTCGGTTCCCACACAAGGCAAATGTGAAAAAAAAAATGTGTGCATGAACATGTCTGTTTGTCTTGGTCTGGATGTTTTAAGAGAGGTAGGGCGCATCAAAGCAGCCCGTCTGGGGAAGTACCTCCACCTCACAGAAAACCGCAGCCAAATAACAACTCCCTAGAGGGTTGTTGGTTCCTGCGTGTGAGTGAGGTCACCAGTAAGCTTCCAAGGAGTTGCTTTGTAAGCAGCAGAGGAGGCATCGCGCGAGTGATACCTAATATGTCGCAAGCGTTAATAGGCTACGGTACCCGCTTTACATCAGGTGGGCCGTATGCTTGTATGTTTCCTGACGTAGTATAAAAAAAATATGCAAATTTTTATATAGGGGTGTGTCATACGCATATGATACTCCTTACTCCTTGTATTGATGCTGGTGTTGCTTATTGTCTGTAAGTTGACACACTCTTCTTCTTAAAGTTATCCTGTTTCTTAATCCATTTGGCGAAGATGCGGCATTTTACATGGAGCGACTGCCGTCAGATCACCACAACCCACAGGAAAACCACTTTCTTAGGTTAGGTCACACAACACACACGAAATATAACTTCTTGGACTTGTGGGTTCCCACAAGATGTTTTTCGTCACTGCTGAACAAGTGATAATTACAAATATGTATAATAAATACGAAAACACGAATTTAGTGGCGCATGCCTGGATTCGAACCGGAGTACTCAATCGTCGAAAATCGAAAGGTCAATTGGTCATTTCTTTATCCACTAGGCTATGACTGCTCTGTAAGTAGATACAACATTAATCTATAAAGTAAAAATATTTGTACTCTAATAAGCGCAATAAGGATACAAAGTAAAATATTACGTATTTTACTTTGTATCCTTATTGTGCTTATTAGAGTACAAACTAACTATTAGATTATTAGACTATTACAAACTATTAGTGTTAAAACTAAATGGGATTTGAAACCTTCATACTAATACTTTAAGAAAATGGAATGGAATGGAATATAGCCATAGTTGTCATAGTGCCTTTTTTAAGGCATATGTCTTCGCCCCCGTCGCAGTCAAAATAGCTATGTGTCTATTGTAGCCAGTTTCGACGGAATATTCGAGAAATAGCGACCGTGACAGATACAGGAAAATTAAAAAATACATTTTTAGGAGACTACTATAATTTTTCTTGTATTTTATTGAATGAATATAATGACCAGTATATTTCAATAAATATTATAAATAAAGAGCATTTAAGTTAGAATATTCTGTCGTAGGTCGATATTACGATAGAATAATAATTAATTACCTTAGGGCTTTTGTGTTCCTGCGTGTGAAAAATACGAGAATTGGTGTGTATTTTTTTTTTCAAGCATACGGTTCACCTGATGACCGTTACCGTAGCTTATGAACGCTTTTAATACATAAGTATCACTCGCGCGATGATATCTTTGCTGCTAACACAGCAACGCCTTAGGAGAATACTGGTGACCTCACAGACACGCAGGAACTCAACAATACCCTAGAGAGTTATTATTTGGCAGCAGTTTTCTGTGAGGTGGAGGTACTTTCCCAAACGGGCTTTGATGCCCCCTTCCTCTCTTAAAACATCAAGACAAACAAACATGTTCTTGCACACAAATGTTTGTCTAGTAATCGAAGCCAGGAGCGTTGGTGTCAAAGTCGAGACACTCAATCACTGCGCCACCGAGCTCTTCATTTCTTCATGTCGTATTTCTTCCCAAACACAAAAAAGGGTCTTAAAACAGAGAAATCGTATAATAATGTCATCGTCATAACTTATTTCGAGATTGTTTTAGAAACTGTTAGAAAAAATATGACTTACATTTTCAAATAGTTTCTAAAATGGAATCGTTCGAATTCACCATTGGACATTCACAATTAAGACCGATACACTGTTGTCTATAGTTTGCATAAAGACGTGAACAAACCGGTATACATAAATTTTATGTCGCGTTCTGACCACTAATGAGATGGAAACAGAAAATTGGGATAGATTCTACGGAGTTCTGGCGCCGGCGCGTTGCGTCTCGGCTCGAGTGAACGCATGCCCAACATAACGGTTGTCCAATGTCCATAGCTAATAAGTTTAGGTACCTACTTAACACATGTCGACACAATGCCGTTTCACAATACTTCAGATGCCACGCTTAAAAGTACGCATAACAAATACATTACAAGTGCATTCGAATGAACATAATATCAATAAGTTTCATCTACAGCATGACGGTCGTAACATGTTTACTTTGACCGTTTCATTCATAAAATTAGGCAAACGTGATGATAATATGGTTGATATGGTTTTCCAAGGTTTTATGCAGTGTGAAAAATAGACATGCTATTCACACTTGCGTAAACGACACCGAAAAAGTAGGCGCCATCTAATTATCACTCAGTAATCCGAGATGAGACAAAAATTGCGCAAAGCTCATGCGTTACGTCAATTGAAATCCGCCAACGTGGTGCGCCGACGCAGCTGGCTTGTTGTTTATGCGTGAGTCAGTGTTTATGAAAGTGACGATTATAAATTAGCAGCGATTCTTCTCGGTTACAACAGAGCGTAGACAACAGTCGCGCCGGAAATGACTCGTGCCTTGCTCATCCGAGAGCCCTTGTGTTGGGCACGCGATCTCATCTATTGAGCACTACACCACCTACCTATACACATAGTGCATTGTTTACGATTACAATGCCACAACGAATGTTAGCTGTTTGTATTTTATTTACTGAGTAAATATTTATTGATATCGCCTAGGATATCGTCTCTAATGGTTCGTCTCATTTAGAAGGCTCGGTCCTCGTTTACAGATATAAAGTTCGATACGCCACGTTACTGCGGTTATCAATATTTAAATTCAATGAACACACATAGGTATGTTGAATGCATGTAGATTGAATGTGCTGGTATACACATATTATAAATCATGCTAACAAGGTGTTCTTGTGCTGTGCAGGCAAACGTTTATCCTTTTGTGCTAGAACGGGTGAGTACAATATGGCACTCGTTTCGCGACACCTAATGACCTGTACGCCTTAACGAACTATTAAAAGAGCTTAAGGCGACACATCGAAAAATTAGACCAACTTTCATCGAATAGTATAGGCTAATGACTAAACTGACGGATCTAAGATTTTAATATAAATAACTTCATTTCTTTATCTTGAATTTGCTTGCTCAAATACGCGATTGTGTAAAATTGATTCGATAATAATTACTTTCGAAAACACCTCCTGAAATTCATTAATTATGAAATTACAACGAAGTTGTTCTGTTTATACGCTTCAAAATTACTTAAATCTATTAGTAATATCTATGTTTATAATATGCTTGCTGCATATTTTGATAAGTGAAACATGAAATTTTTTAAAAATATTTTAAGTTTCTGACAATTTCTAAGCGATCACATTCGTCTTGGGTGCTACGTGTTTTCGACCTTATTGTGCGGTAATGAGGATTATAAACGCGTTGACTAACTACATCCAGCCAGTCCGGCTGCAGCCCGCTTCGAGGTAAGACCTATGTCGACTGTCTGCTCGAGCTCGCTCCATTAACATCGCGACACCGAAGTTTTTATAATTAATAGTTGTAAATATTCAATATTATAGTATTTAGCGTAAGTGTATTATTATTAGATATAAGTAGTAAATAATATTATAGGTTTATATATATTTATTATACTGTTGTAATAATGGGGAACACTAAAAAGAAAATATATAGAATAAAAATACAAAGAAAATGTTCGTAGAATGGGGGAGGCGAACAAGACAAGGTATTTTTTTTTTTTAATTATTATATTCATTAAACATATTATAATAACATTGTGTAGACATATTTCTAGTTTTTAGAACAGTTCCTAGGTATGGTTGGCCCAAGCTATTTAATTCCTCTTCAAACTTTTTTTTAATTTTGATTACTTAATAACTCTATATAAAACTGCATTAATTAAATAAGAGTTATTTTTTGCAGGAATAAACAGTAACATTTGATAATTGGTATACATTATCCACAGGCTGACCGCGTACCTATATAGGACGTCAAACTCCTATTATGTCCATTATAATCTGACCGAACTCCGACTTAGAAGTTGTACGTCGGTGGAGGTCAGGTTACGTTGGAAATTTATACCAATAAGGTTCGCGTTCTCAGCACATAGCAACCAGTGGAGACTCTTTATTTCTTTGTATTAAAATAAAAACTTATAAAATAGAATATTTTTGCTGTTTTGTTTTGTAGGAGAAACTTACTAAATAAACATATTCCACTAGAAGAATCACTACTCGATTTATATGCTACTTTAACGTAAGTGTCATACGGGACGACAAACTCATAGTAACCATTATAAGCTCACCGAACACCGACTTAGACATTGTACGTAGGTGAAGGTTAGTTTACGTTGGAAATTTATCCAATCAGAAGATAGAAAACCAGTGGAGGTTTTTTTTTTTTTTTTGTATTAAAATAATTACTAGTAAAATAGTATATTTTGATAGTTTTTAAAAAAACTCGGTATGTTTCATGTTAAAGAAGCGAGCGAGGTGTGTAAGTACCGAGTCATGTGGCGCTCACGAGGGATTTAGCGTGAAGATATAGATAGATAGTATACTTATACCCATGGTACTCGTGAAAACAAATAATATTTACTATGAACCAACACTGAAAACACAAAAAAATCATCTATTCTATACATTGTGGTTAGTATTGAACTATTGTACGGATTAGATTTATTTTGCAACATCAGAGATGGTCCTGGTTCTTTCTTCTTGAGAGTTTAATAAATAACAAGGAAACGTACAACAATACAAAACACAGAGTATACATAAGTAAAATACAATAAATGTCATTATACTGAAGTTAAAGTTATGAAACAGCAAGAAAATCATTTGTCACATGTTTTTTTTAAATATGAATAGATTATAAAATCTATTTGTATATATGTATATTAGGGTGTCCCTTATTTTTCAAAGTTTTTATTTTCTAACGCATATGTCTTAGTTTTGTTCATTTGCTTTTAAAACACTCGGAAATTAATTTTTAACTTATTTGGATTACGATAATCCGTGCCGAATTACATCGAAACATGTTCATACAAGTTGCGCGGCAGTGCCGCACGTACTCGCGGTATTCATTTGTTCAAATTCAAAGTCAAAATCTTTTTATTCCGTAAAAATGGCTACATTTGTTTGGAATCGTCACATTTTTTTTCCCTACCGTGCAGTTTATGACTAGGTGAGCACTGATATAAATACTGCCAAAAAACTCAGGCATCCCTCTTTTGGTATCCAAACAAATTTACATATTTTGTTAATTACATTATAATTGGATCGACTCACTCCCAGGCATTTTTATCATTAATATAGTCAGATACTTTATAATATGCCCTGCTACACAATTTGGCTTTAATAGTAGTTTTAAATTTGTTTATTGACAAATCTCTTATATTGCTGGGAAGTTTGTTATAGAACCGTATACATTGCCCCATAAAATAATTACTTGTTTTGTGGAGACGGCTTGCATATAACACAAGATTATGCTTATATCTAGTATTTATGCTATGAATATCACTCTTTTTACAAAATGAGTCTATGTTTTTATGGACATACAAAAGATTTTCATAGATATATTGCGATGCGACTGTTAAAATATTTATTTCTTTGAATTTTTCTCTAAGGCTCTCACGGGGACCAAGTTTGTAGATAGCTCTTATGGCTCTCTTTTGCAATAAAAAGATGGTGTTAATATCCGCGGAGTTACCCCAAAGAAGAATTCCATATGACATAATACTATGAAAGTAGCTGAAATAAACTATTCTAGCCGTATCAATATCAGTGAGCCGTCTAATAGTTTTCAGTGCATAAGCTGCAGAACTTAGTTTTCCTGATAATTTTTCAATTTGTGGACCCCTTTGTAGTCTGGAGTCAATTGTTATACCCAAGAACACAGTTGTCTCCACAGAGGCTAAATTAGTTCCATTAACATGTACATTGGTAGCCACCTGCCTTACATTAGGTGTTGAGAACTTAATTACTTTAGTCTTTTTATCATTTAAAAGCAGATTATTAACACTAAACCAATGAATAACTTTAGAGAGAGCATCGTTAACTTCGTCATAATTACCTAACCGTCTATTAATTTTGAATGTCAGTTATTCTCGTGATTAATACGTAATGTTTTAACTTTTATAAGATGGCAGTGGAATTGAGAAGCAATAAATCAAGTATTTTCTTAGTTGGAGACGTAAATTATCAAATAATAGGCGCAAAATTACCGTCTAACCGTCAAGTTCTTCCTGTACTTTTTTATAAAATTCGCGAAGTTAAATTGACTGTTAGTGAAAGCGCATACCTAGTCATTCGAGAGTGTATTATATTTGGGGAAAAAGCTAGGATCCCTACCAGAGCTATACCTAACTGTGTAAAATAACTTGTGAATCTTCACCAGGAGGGAGTTGCAAAAAAATTCCAATTTTCTATTTCAATTTCAATCTAATTCAATCTGATAATTTTATTTCTCTTATTTATTCGAAATAAAAAAATCCTGTGTTTACTCGGCGCTATCAGCCATTATGACACTCGAACATCTATAACTTCAAGCCAAATCCCTTGCGGGGTAGGCAGAGAGAGCCGAGCGCCACGTGACTCGATCCTTACATATCTCACTCGCTTCTTTAACATTCATTGCTCTTCTCATGCACGCACGTCGGTTTCTAGGGCTCCTGACATCACCTTCTGATAGAACATGACCAATTTGGTCATGGTAGGTAAGTCTTGGCCTTCCCCGGCTCCTACATCCTTCCACTTTTGCATTGTATATCTGCTTCATCATTATTTCATCTTGCATTCTTTCTACATGCCCGAACCATCGGAGCATGCCTCTTCTTATTTTAACACCGACGCTCTCTTTCAGACCAACTCTATTTCTAACATCATCATTACGAATACGGTCTACAAGCCTTACGCCACAAATTTTGCGCAGCGCTCGCATTTCAACCGCGTTTATTCTACTTTCATGCTCTTTCTGCCATACCCAACTCTCGCTTCCATAAGTTAGCGTTGGGACCAACACTGCATTGTGTATAGCGAGTTGTGCCTTCTGGCTCAGGATTTTACTGCCAAGAAGTTTTCCCAACGCTCCATTCACACTATTCCCAGCACTCACTCGTCTTTCCACATCTGCGGTGTACCTTCCATCCCTGCTGAAAGCGCATCCAAGATATACAAACTCATCCACTTGTTCCAACACTTCATCATCAATCGTAATCCTTACATTAGTTCTGGATTCTTCTCTTTCAAATACCATTATCT
This sequence comes from Pyralis farinalis, assembly GCA_947507595.1. Lineage (NCBI taxonomy): Eukaryota > Metazoa > Arthropoda > Insecta > Lepidoptera > Pyralidae > Pyralis > Pyralis farinalis. The sequence continues at coordinate 17,128,268 of OX382273.1, forward strand.
TTGTTTTCTTCGCATTCAGTAGTAAGCCTTTCTCCATACAGTCGTCTTTCATCGCTGTGACCAGTGTTTGCAGTTTAGATGGTGTATCTGCTAACTAAACATATGTGTCCGAATCAACAAATGGCCCGCTTTAGCCTCTCGATAAACAATGTTGTATTATGTAGCTGGTGTTTCATTCTTCTTAAGGGGGATACATGCCGTCCAGTGGCGCCTCAAGGAATAAAATATCGTATCTTAGCGTGGAAGATAAACATTATAAAGTCATGTGTTGCGTGTGTTACAAATACAATAACGTACTTTTACGTCATTAAACCAACAATTGAAATGTTTTGCTTTCGTTGTTATAGGCATAATTGCCAAAAAACGGCCTCTTTTAGCACTTTTGCTTATAACAACGATAGTGGAATATTTTGAGTGTTGGTTTAATGACGTAAAAATACTTTACTATCTTCGTAATAAATGCAACATAAGATTTCATAATGTTTATCTTCTATGCTATAATATGTTTTTTTATTCAATGAGGGCGCCACTGGACGAGACCTAAGTAAGAACAACATAGATACCAAGACATGTTAACTTATAGAGATATAAACATAAAACGATGTCATTGATTTCTCTTTCAATAAACTTTTAAAAGTGAATACGTTTCTGTAGTTTTTTATTACTATTATTACTATTGTTTTCCGTCTAGCTTAAATAAATATGTTTGGTTCAGTATGTATAAAGCTAAATAATAATTAAATCAATAATTTTTATTAAATATTGATATTATAAATTTTATTTAAGTGTGACGCGACTCTGTAGCTTTTCTGTTCGTTTGCATTGACTATACGTTGACCCCAGGTTACCTATTAGGCGCTAATTTCAAATTTTACAAATCGAGCGTCGAGTGTCAATTGAGGGGCGCGGGGTGATTGGGCGGAGCCATTTTAAAGCTTCACGATCGAGGTGTCGCCTTAATGTCAAATGCAACTTAGTACGAGAAATCGCGGACGTTGAAAATTTGGAATGTGAATATTTCCCGGTCGCGCCTCACGTAGTAAGATGAATGAAAATGTCAAAATCAACACAAATATCTCACGAACGGCGCAAGGGGCATACTATATCATAATTTATAAGCATTTTGACTTTCAAATAGCATTTACATTTAAAATTAACTTCTCGAATATTGAAGAGGTAACTGTGCTTGAAACGAAGGCAAGGCAGCACGTGTTGTGCCTAGGCCAGTATGCAAATCGGACGTTGCGTGTGTGCACGTGCATAGGACGGGAGCGGCGCACTCACACGTCGGCAACGTCTTCCATTCATAAAAGCATGGTACTATCTAGCTATGAATTAATCGCAACATTTGAATATGTTTACTCTCACAAAGGAAGCGGCCATTCAGAAAAACTTGCCAGAAAACAGGTTTGGCACGTGTCAATGAACGTTGGGAATATTTTGGACGCCATCGCCGGGCCAAAGTTGTCAGGTTAGATGATTTAAACGGTTTAATAGACGCTCGTTTGAATAGTTAGTTTTTATCAATTATAATTTAACGATTGCCAACAACATTTAAGACGTCTGTTATTTTGTATAATGATATATCCACAGACCAGAGACATAAGATTCAATCAAAAGGACAGGTGTCTTTTGTTACATGGTATTCTTCGCATACAAGTCATTCCCAATGAATATTTAATAACGAACGTAGCGCTGTTATCCTTAGAAAATATTATTGTGATATTGAGATGCAATAATACTATCTTTTTATCTTCAGTGTTACGGTTTACGATTATAGTTTGTAACCTTTTCCAGTATGCCATTATCGATTTTATTACATATTTAATGTTTAAGACATGTATTTCTCATACAAAATATTACATAACTTACGCAATCAACATAGTTATTGCTACAAAAACTAACTTGTGTGTTGTAACCTACCTACAATTTCCTTTTTCGACAAACCTGATCCAAACCTATATCTTGACCAAAATATGAACTTCAAGCCTGACAAACTTGGCACAAGAGTAATAGGGTATATCAAAACATGGGGAAGTACTTCCACCTAATAGAAAACCACAGCTAAATAACAGCTCCCAGAGAGTTCTTGTGATATTCCGTGTGAGTGAGGTCACCTGTAAGTTCCTAAGGAGTTTCTGTATTATCTATCAATAGAGGTGGCATTTCTCAAGTGATATTTAATGCAAGCATTCATAGGCTACTGCTTTACATCAGGTGGACCGTATGGTTGCATGACGTTGTATTAAAAACATATGTAAATAATTGAAAACAACTGTACAATTTCTACAAAGCTGATAATATTGTAACATACCACTGACAGTTATCAGCCTATTAGCTGACTGGTCTCTGGTTCGAACCCTGGTGTGAGCTACCACCACCACCACATCAATCCTTATTCATCCCACGGCAGGGATACAGGACTCCCTTCAACCGATGGTTTAGAGCATACTCCAACCACGCTGCTCAAATGCGAATTAGCGGATGTCAACGTTTTGAAGCCGCCCGAGGACCACTGACATAGCTTAACGACTGTCGACAATAGCCGGGCCCGACGGCTTATCATGCCCTCCGAGCACGAAGAAACTCGAGATAGATAAACCCATCAATATACAGGCTGCTGTCAACGTTGCTTAAACTGCGTGTTTGGTTAGAATAACACGCGCAACGACGCCATCGAACTCTCTTGAGCATTGCACGAGTGACGGTGCCCTGGTGTGAGCATATACTACTTAGTTCGTGAATTCGAATTTGTATAGGTACTCATATACCTACTTGTATTCCTCTCGACGATGTATAAGACAGAGACACGAGATTTAGGCGTAAGTACATCTTCTAACTCATCATTCACATGCAGATCCAACTTAAGTGAATACTCTCTGCCTCTAAGGACAATAGGTATGTAGGTACCATTTGAGTAATGCTTAAAGTACATAAAATACATGAGGATTGTCCCCCCACTTTTCTGTACAATTTGGCACACGGGTTTGCTTCCCGCTCACTAATTACATAATATGTATAGTATTATCTTGCTAACATAGGATTTTAATTGCTACTATATGATTCGAATTCGATAATTGTTTATTTATATTATTTATTCATGTAACAAAGATTCCTTCCATTCAGTCACCTTTCTACCTATTTTCCTCACTCCTCAATCCTCAACGTGCTAAGTAGTTCGAAGCTCAGGAACAGGGTGTAACAAAATTTATTGAACTTTTAGGAATTTTTACAAAATGAAGCTTTGTGACTTCTTTATAAGACACCGCCCATCAAACCATTACAGACGCAGGATGATGTTGTACCTTTCCGACCACATGGGCTTCTTTAGAACTGTGTGCGCACAGTTTGTCATTTGATTGCCAACTTAAGGTCTTCAACAGAGGAAGTGTTGGCATATCTGTCGATAGTACGATATACGAACATACAGCTGATACCAAGCTTTTTAATAATAATAATGCTCTAGCAGGTGATATACTCCAGGGGTGGAAGTGTTAAAGGGCATAACGCCGCGAGTTACTTCGGAGAAAGCGCAGCACACCTCTCGACACCCCTGAGTCACTCACATCGGTGTTGCCCCCGGCCGACTTTCTCTGGCATTTCGGGGGTCCATCTAGTGAGTGGCGAGCCACCGCCTGCCGAAATAACATCAGATAGGATAGTTATGGCAGGTGTCCGTCTCTCTTCTGTAATAGCCCAGTACTAATTATCCCTCCAGATCTCATTTCATTAGCCCAATTATTTCCGACACATTTGCAATAGTTCCAATACCTGCTGTGACCTGTTCGTTGATATATCCTCCCATTGATATCCCTCAGAGCAGGTCACAGCTGGTATAATACATTACGTCATTCTTTCAGAAGGGGCCTCTACTCGTTGGATTCATATCCCCGCGCACGCCTATCAAATGACCGGGATTAAAACCCGTGAAATAAAAGAATTTTAATAATAATAATAATCATTTATTTCAGACAACAGGTTTTACAACACGGGTCCATAGATAAATACCTTAAATTAAAATATATATGACAATATAAACTAATTACTAATTCCACGTAGAGTCGGCGACGTGTAGCGCGTGTCGTTAGGCAACCGTCCTCGGAACTTCCGAAACACGATTCCCTTCGGCCAGAATTCTTCATTCATGAAGGTCGGCAGATGATGAGTTGGAGCCCTCACCACAAAGGAACTAAAGTTTACCTTGTGGCGAGATTCCAGTCGCTCGACCCTCAAGGTGAAATTGGTCTTCTTCTTCACATAGTCTACAACCTCCTCGACACAACGTACAACGGCGTTGCTGGTATTTCCACGCGCAGTTGTGACGATCCGGTCTGTGCGGTGCCGCAGTAGTTGCGGTTGGAGGGCTTCTTCTTCTTCTTCCTGTCCACTTGAATGAAGCCCTGCTCGTCGCACTGGTCCTTGCGAGAACCCGGTCGCCTTGCGAGCGGGCTCGCAACGACTTGACTTCTCCCGGTGAGATGGTAGGTGAGACGGTGGTAATGCGGTAACTTTTGCGTAATCACGTCCCGGGGTTGACGTGTTTATATTTTGAGTCGGCTCCGCTGGTGAGCAGGCGGCAGGGCACGGTACGGAGCTCATAGCAACAGTAGTCGGTGACACCAATAAACTGCATACGGATGCATTCTGTGCACCACGACGCGTGTTAATGTTGCCGACCTCAGGTGACCTACTTACGGAAACATTACATTTTAGTGATAATATTTCCGTACGTAGCCCACTGATTGTTGTTTCCGATGTCGCTAATCGTGACTGGACATCAGCGAGACTGGCTTTCAGGCTTCTGATGTCCTTCAGAAGCGTACTGACGTCGACATGTTCCAAGGTCACAGATGGTAACTTGTGTAGGTCTTTCGCTACAAAGGAAGGCACGTCGTCTGGATCGGTCACCTTCAAAAGACTGATGACGTCTTGTATACTTTTGTCACCTCCATCCCTCCTGCGTGACGGCATCTCCGTGGTCTTGTCCAGCGTCTTGAACAGTAGCATCTTGCCTCTGCAAATGTCATCTTCACTGAAGGTAGACTTACAGATGCGCATGATGCTGACTTCATCCAAAGTGTCGATGGCGTGTTGTATGAACGCCAAGAACTCGTTGGCTATGAGTTGTTCGGAATCCATAGCGACGGCAGCGTACAGCGGCTAGGCCGCGGCCGCTCAATTCGCGAATTAATATTCGTAACTATGACGTGTGGCGGGAAGCGACCGTATTCGTTCGCACATCGCACTGCCAAAGTATCTTGAATATGACCGGCGGTTCCATACCCACTTTATGCAAGGCAATCACTGCAATCCTATTTTCTTTAACACCTGTGAAACGTTGTAAAACGACGGGAAATCTAAATAAGTTTTTAACATAATAAATGCGTTCCAAATTCAAAACAATTAAAAAGTTGAAAAAAGATAAATTTCTATGTAACTGTATTTATAGCCAGACTAGTTATATACGGTTATAATTACAACGTACATGTATTAATGTATATTTGTGTATTTATTTATATTTATTCATATAATTACATTGTCTTTTTTAAGTTGTGCTCTGCGCCACCCTATCTCATATCCTTACTTCTTCTCTATCCTAAGGTTGTGTGAAAGACATCGAGTCGACATAAGACCGCTTGTACTGGTACTTGTGTTTGTTTTTTTCTGTAAATATTTTTCTTTTGGTGTAATAAAGTATTGCATTGTACATATTCTTTAAAATCGAAAGAACATTTTGACCACGGCGTCTCTCATTTTCTGCAATTTGTAAAGAGAAAAATCTTAAACAAATAAATTTCCTTCACAGTGTACAAACTTAGTTAAGTAGTCAAAGGGAGCATGCGACCTTAGTCTAAAACTTGAACACGTGCGGAACATTAGGTTTGCAAGTCCAACTTGCACGGCACTGGCTTTATTTTTGTTTCGTTCGGACAAAAATAAACTGTATTGTGTAGGTTTTTATTTGTTTTGTTAAGTATATTATCTCTTCTCTCGTCTTAGCTTTCTCTGTCACCAAAATTGACAATCCACAATTATTTAAAAAAAATTGAAATCTTGAATCGTTTAATATATTCTGAAATTAGTTTTTAATTTAATGTTGGTTCATTATAATTACATTTATTCGGTTCGTTAATGTATTGAGTTACAAATAACAATGCATCGTCATAAATATACACATCCAGCTTAATACTATAAAAGAGAAAGCACTGCCGCCTGTTTGTTACATTGTAATGACTAAACTTCAGAACTGAGCTACTTTTTAACTCTATAACAGGCTCTTTACATGAAAAGAGGCAAGCGGAAGCAAGTTTATAATATTAGTAGGAATAAGTCATTGCTTATTATAACATTGAGCAGCAAAATGTGTTTTTCAGCGAGCGTATGAATAGACTTGGTACCTACGTAAGCTCTATGAATGAAAGTTGTCGACCTCCCGATGTCGAACGTAGGCGAACGCTGTTGCAAGTTGCGTCGACGAGTCAATCCAGTGGCGGTGGACGCCATCCATTCACAAATCTAGCCAGTGGGCGTACGCAATCACTGTTTTATAACAATTCATGCAACTTTGACACTACTTATACAGTTTTGTGTGCGCACACTTTGGAATTAGTGGCAGTTAGAGCGTTTTACAGAACGCGGCCATGTCGATGTTGATTTCGTAAATTATTTCGATTTCTCTTTACATGCATAAAATGACATGGTATCAATGTTAGATGTTACTAATTGTAGTACACGCAATTTGATATAATGTAGTGTGTTTTTGCTTCTAATATACAACACGGGTTTCACTAATAAATGCCTATAGCCTGTGATAACTGACTGATCCCTTATAGATTAGATTTATGTACCTATTTGTAATTATCACTTGCTCGGCGATGAAAGAAAACCTCGTGAAGAAACCCGCACATCAAGGATTTATATTTTGAAAGATATGTGACCTAATAAAGGTCTCATTTTCTCTCTGGGTTGTGGAGGTCGGACGGCGCAGTCGCTCCATGTCAAAATCAGTATCTTCGTTAAATCTTCGTAAAAGCTTAGGTAGCGAACTCCGTCAATCCTGACGGAAACGGGAAAACGCTAGGAGGAAAAAAATATTAACATAAAGATTTGACAGCGAAATTATTGTAATGAACCCGATATCGGATGTGCGATTACAGAATGCTGTAGCCAAAACATGTTCCAGGAGAGTTGTTATTGCTTAGAGTAATCTTCTTGCGACCACGGATGCTGCAAAGCATTCGAAACGTCAGGTTCAACAAAATAAATAAAACACGCGATACTTCCGTTAAAAATTGTTTAATTCAATGTCACCAGGAAACTTTTGTGGGGATGTGAGGGACGCGCGAATGATTGATACTACTTACGTACTAAGCTGTTATGTAGGCTGTGAGAACGGCTTTATATCAGGGAGGAGATACTTGTTTGCCATGTACTTGGCCGTAGTATACAACAAGGCTGTACTAGTGCGCGTCGCTAGCGCACCGAGGCGAGGGTTCAGTACATACTTACATCTCACAACTTTCATTTTAAGCCCGTCACAGAAGTAGCTATAATATGTCGTAAGATAACATGCTATTTGACTCTGTAAATTGTTATTAATTGTTTTGGTGCAAAGACAAATAGAAAGTGATACAATTTGTTATAGCCGGATCTTTACATTAGTTTATATATGTAACATACCAAAGTAACTATCCACATTCGCGGTATGGTACACTTTTTGTCAGGGTTTTTGATATCACAACGGGAGCCAAACAATTATATGGCCTATAGTTGACTAAATGCACCTGCAACACGAGAAGTACCACTACCCACTTAGTAACTCCTCAGAAATGTTCTCTTAAATATAATTACCATGTAAATATTCCTCAATCCGCTGCTGTAGTCTCTTCAGGAAACCGCAGTAGAGTGTATATACTACCTAATAGTAAAAAACCCTCTGAAACAGTACACGATCATTGTAGTAGACATATGTGTGCGAATGAATTCCCTATCGATTTCTAGCGGTGCAGTTATAGAAAGAAACGGTGGGCTTCATATCGAACATCTCTCTTAACACAACACAGCTCAATGTCCAATCAGTAAAACACACAAAGGAACTCTATGATGACCTTATTCACAATCCTGTAAGGAATTGTAAATAGGCTGAATCTTCCATTAAATGGAGCACTTGCTAAATTATTCTTACATCTATCTGGACTACCTACATATCTTTCGCCAGAATCTCTCATCTTAATTGATACGGTATTCATAGGGGTATACGGTACCCGCTTTTCATCGTCAGGACCTGTAAATTTGTATGCCTCCCGACATTATAAAAAAATGCTTGCGATTAAATTACTTTCTCAAATTAATCCCGCTGACAATACAGCTAGTTAAGAAGCTTTTTGTAGAGTTTGTAGTGTAAATAGCTTGCTGTTAACTTTAGACCAAAAATTATCCCTCATCTGCAGTGCAACTTAGATAAACAGACTCTCCGTCTGTTTTTAGTAACTAACACTCAGTTGCCTCACTTCGCGGAGATCATAACTTAATAGCATTTCCCCAAATAGTGTTTGTGTTCCTGTGAGTGTATACGGTAACCAAGAATAATCTAAGGAGATGCTGCGTTAACAGTAGAGATAACAACTGTATACTTATTTGTAACTCCACTTAGTAAAAAAAGATACGTTATTTTCAATATAAAATTCGCTGTTCTGATTCGATGGCATGTAGTTCAAATATAATTACAGTATTTAAAAAGTTAATATCCATAAGTAGGCAGAAATTAAGATTCTAGTAGACCATTTTAGCCTGAAGTGCTGCCAACATGCAACAGCTAGTTATATGATAAGCATCTAGTAGGACAGCCTGTACCTTCTTTATGGAGCTGCTCAGTTTCTACGTGCCAGATGTACGATTATATGTTAAACCAATTTAAGTTAGACTTCTAAGATAGTAATTTTAAATAAGTACTGTGCAAGGACAGATCACAGTTGATACTGGCAACAAATTAATGTAAATTTGTCAACATAATTGCAACTCATGTGTATATGAAGATTAGATATTGGCCATAGGTTTACGCGTGATTCGTAATAATGAAACCTTTATCTTCTGCATCTACAGACAGTTAGATAAATCATTAATTTCACTCCAACGTATAAATTCCTAAGTGTAAGCGGCTTTGATATTTCACTGGAAAATGTGACTACTTGTTTAAAAAAGACAGGAAAATTCTAGTAAATAATTATAATTACAATTATAATTATTTACTATAATTTTCCTATAAATCGTAAATACTGACTTCAGTAAAGTAATTATACCTCATTTATATGGGAGCAATAAGACGTTATGACTTTCCTAATAAAATAATAATTTTAAACTTACGAGTAAATCGCGTCACAACTCGCGCACACAAAAAATATTGTTTAGTTAAGAATTTCCTTGTTTTTGAAGTCGGTTAAAACAGATTTAAATAGCTGTATATATGTTTCCACACGTCCTACGTAGTCAAGAAACAGAGTTCATAAAACAGGTGACATTTACAAAAATATAGATGATCAACATATCGAAACGAAAACTTTTTAGCAACCGTGTATTTCCAGCGATGATGTATCAAGATCTGATCGGCGGGACAACAGGTGTTAATAAATAAAGCGAGATTATCCTCGGAGAGATCTAATCGGACCTTGTTTACATTGCGAAAGACTTCCAGCCCGTACGCGTCGCAGCGGCGGCGGCGGGACTAGCTTATCTACTCGTCTACTCTATTTAAACTGTTAACATATTGAAACGCCTAGTTACGTAATTTATTGTTTACCTATCGGCTATCTTACTTGGTCTTTTATATACGACGGTCCTTGTTAGGCTGATTCTAACTTCTGAATATTTTCCATTTGCGCAATGTGTGATTGTTTCTGCATGCAAATCCCTGTTGTAAATATATCGGCGGCTGTCTGATTAGGTATCTGATACAATTTCCATTTATCGTTGGTGCATTGTGAGTGGACAAACATGGAAGCAATTCTAATATATTTTACATGATTCTTTGTAGCCTAGATACCGTCTGTGATACAGAATGAGTCTTTCTGCGGGATATATTTCAAACGAGTCCACGCTCAGACTTGACGTGATAAATCTTTAGCAAACTGATTTATGTTATACATTTCTTCTTGTATCTCCTACTGCTAATAGAGCATATTCGCGCGATGATTAGCACAAATCTCGAAATCTAGCGATATAAATTGTTGGATTTGGTCAGCACTATTTATAAATATTCATGTTACGAATGAATAAATTAGAAAGTAAGGTACAAATATTATTTAATACTGTATTCGTTGCATAAGTACCTAATATTGCAGCAATATCTGTATAAAAGACACAATCCTACACATATATCCAACGTTCCTTGTCTGATTTTTATTTGCCGAGTATTTTAAACTTTCAATAGCGTCTCACATCGGGCCGTAACCATAATTTTCGTTAGGTAATTTAAATGTGGACTTAAAGCCATTATATAAAATTAATAGCCCGTTCACCAAACAATTACCGTCCAGTTAAATGCTATCAGCAAATCTATGGGTTGAAATCTCATAACCTTTTGCCTTCGAGTCAAATCTGTAGGTATAGAGACTGTGGATTGACCAGCGGGTATTATTTATGCCGAGCGGAACGTTTTGGTAATGGTTCGTTAATTGAATGTTATTACATTCTTAATTTTAAAGATAGATAAAATTTCTTTATTTGCTATTAGCTCTGACGCGCCTTTACACTTGTTTTATATTTTAAAATATCTTAGTAGGTATATATTTACATCAAATCTTTTAGTCAGTCTATCACAGAAACATTATGTAAGAATGTGTAATACGATACATTGCACTCATACTAAGTACCAAGAGGTGAGGCGCCCAGTCCTAGCATGCCGTAGTATATATACCTAGCATTAGAACCATTTATTAATGTTTGTAAGTTATATTATATTTAATAGCTGTTGTGTACTCGCTGAATTTTAAAAACGACTTCGCGTTTTACCTTCAGATATATTCAGAAGTAACATATGATGTATCAACTGGAACCATTTTATTAATAGAGCCGCCGAACATTCTATTTAACTGGTTTCAAATAAAACATGATTTTTTGTGTAGTTATGCAATATTTTGGCTAGTTGTGAGCCAATTAAAAAAAAAATGTTAGGAAGTACTGGTAGGTTCTACGGGCTGCATATAAGTTTAGTAGTAGTAACCACGGACGCTGCAAAGCATTCGAAACGTCAGGTTCAACAAAATAAATAAAACACACAATAATTCCATTAAATTTTTTTTTTTAATTCAATGTATAACAATCGCGAAAACAATACTAAGTTTAGTGAAGTTACTATGCCTTGAATTTAGTTATCATGGTTAGAAACCAATGTAATTATGTTTTTTTTTAACAAAACGCAAATGCTTTTGTTTCACTAAGCATCAAAACTTTATTGTTTGCATAATATTAGTATCCGCATCAATATACATTCTGTATTAAAGGTAAAGGAAAAGAAACTATCTGTATTGAAGAAAAACCGGTGTAATAATTTTATAAAACAAAATAATACTTTGTATTTTATTATACAATGCGGTCACACGATGATCAATATTAACGACAGTATCACTCGGATATAAAGCACCTACCTACTAATCGATATTTACATACGGAATGAGGACTTCAAGGAAAAAATACGCAATCCGGGCGGCGCCATTGATAATGAAGAAAAGCCACTTTGTAAGCGATTGGTTTTGTTTTTATTATGTGTTTTTCTGTTGTATTTTCTCATCTACGACGCATTTGAATTATATATGTACTCTAATGACTCGATGTGGATGACTTTATACTTATGTAGTTGAAATTGTAATTAATATTTATCAAAACTTCGTTGAGATTTTTTTTATTATATTTCTAAAGTTAATTGTACTTAGATATTAATATAAGTTTATAAAAGATTCAGTTGGCTGTGAATTCGTATGCCGAAATTCCACACGGTCTCAGACACTCTTAAGAAAACTTTGATTTGAGAAAACCTGCCAAGTGCCAGTCGGATTCGCAAGTGAAGGGTTCCGTGCCACTGTGTGAAAAATGCGTCGGAAAAATATGTTTCATGTACTTCCATTAATTTTAACTTATTTTTATTTTCCGTTATTGTTTTTATAGCTACTACGGAAATATCTTTTCCTATAACGGTTTTAAAGATGCAGTCTTGTAACAGACGGATGGATTGACAGATAGAAAGATAGATGGATTGGTACTTTTCGAGTTGGGGCCTTACTAAAGTAAGTATAATTTGAAAAAAAAGTTACTTACTTTTGTAAAAAATATAATATATAGAAATACGCGTGGCTTAATCTTAGAGAGGTCTGATTTATCTCTGAATTTTAGAGATCTGACGGCAATTGCTAAATGTTAAAAACAATATATTACCCAAATCTTTGGTTCTGCTACCTGAGCCCGCTAATCCTAATAAATTAGGAAGTAGGCACATTTGACAGAGATTTTTGCCTACATATCTTAAAATTTCAAGTAAAGTAAATATTTTACTAGTAACATAAAAAGCTAACTTCAGGTTGTCTAAAGCAACAGTTGCCGTTGTGTGATGCGCTCGCGCACGTTCCGTTATGAATGGGCGCAGTGAATCACGCGCAGCCGTCCATTCATGCGCACGCCTCCGCAGGCTGCTCGCGTCTCAAACGTATCGTTTGCCAATACACCCGTACAGTTTTATTTGCACCATCAACTACCTCTCACTTCCTTCTATTATGCTTATTGAAGGCATCCTCATTAAGATCTCGTGTTTATCGTTGTTACATAAAAGTAAATTGTTTGTTTTTAAGAATAAAACGTTGCGGAGTGGTTAGTTATATTACTTTAACACCTAGGTACGTGGGTTCAATTCCCACATGATAAACATGTGCAAGAACAAGTGTGTGGGAATCGAACCCACGAGCGTTGGTGGCAAAGTCGCGTTATTCACGACTAAGCCACAGAGCTCGTCGAAGTTTGAAAGACGTGTGACCTAACCTAACAAAGGTCTAGTGTTCCTTCTAGATTGTAGTGGTCTCTAGATGGCGGTGGGCATACGCCTCCACCTACAAAAAATCTGTATCTTCGCTAAATCCTAAGACTTAGGTAGCGGACACCCCCAGTCCTACTGGAATAGGAAATAGGTTAACGCTAGGAAGGAGACGCAAATGATAATGCAATGATTCTATAGACGCATGTAACACAAGTTCAATAATTCCCCAGTATGAGTAAATGTAGAATTAGAGACGGCAACGCACTAGTGACAACCACCGTGTTGCAATAGGCTACAGTCACAGCTTATCATCCATCAGGCTGTATAAATAAACTCTTCCGCTATGTATTTTAGTATCAACATCACACACACATCTGTCTGCTGTGCGTAGATATTATTATCTAGACAATTAGAAATTAATTGTACAGAAATAAACTAATTCCACGTAGAGTCGGCGACGTGTAGCACGTGTCGATAAGCAACCGTACTCGGAAGTTCGGAAACACGATTCCCTCCGGCCAGAATTCTTTCTTCATGAAGGTCGGCGGCAGATGGTGAGTTGGAACCGTCACCACAAAAAAAAAAACTAAAATTTACTTTATGGCGAGATTCCAGTCGCTCGACCCTCAAGGTGAGGCGAGCTGCTTCTAATATTTAGCTAGCTAGTACTTGACTTAAATTGGTTACCGAAATCTATAAACGATTGTAATACAAGAAATATTGACTATTATTCTCTCGTGTTGTCATTCCGTTAGCAGGAGCTAACACAGCAATTCTTCAAAAACTAACTAGTTACCTCACACGCTCGCAAAAACTAACAACCATCAAAGGAGCTGTTATTTAACTACAGTCTTCTATGAGATGACGGTACTTCCCTAGTTTGGGGCTGCTTTGATGTGTCCTACCTCTGTTTCGCAAGAGCCTCGTTTGTTTAATCGGAGGATGAGTGGGGTTACTTTATGGGGTGGTTATGGGAAGGGAGAGTTTATTGGTCGTGTTCTATCAGAAGGTAAACCAGTAACTTTTGCGTAATCACGTCCCGGGGTTGACGTGTTTACATTTTTAGACGGCTCCGCTGGGGAGCGGGTGGCATGGTACTGTACGTTGCTCATAGCGAGGTATTCGGTGATATCAGTAAACTGCATGCGGATGCATTCTGTGCACCACGACGCGTATTAATGTTGCCGATCTCAGGTGATCTCAGGTGTGTATTTCAGGAGCCTTAGAAACCGGCGAGTGCGTGAGAAGAACGTTGAATATTAAAGAAGCGAGTGAAGTGTGTAAGGATCGAGTCATGTGGCGCTCGGTCCTCTCTGCCTACCCCGCAAGGGATATGGCATTAAGTTACAGAATACGAGTAATATGGCAAAATGTAAATGTAAACAAGACAAAATATGTAAAGAAATCTTTCAAATATCACATTATGTAACTACATTTCGAGCAAAAAATTATTGATTGATCGATCGATTGAGAGTTTATTATTTAACTGTTTTCTGTGTGGAGAGAGGTGGAGAGGTTCTTTCGCAGTCGAGCTACTTTGATACGCCTTAACCTTTATACAAATAATTTATTTGCCAGTAAACACGGTAAATATATTCATAGTATCATAACAGTTGGTATACATGCGTGTTGCATCAGTGACATACAAAACATTAAATATCAATCTAATTTACACTTAATCTGTCTAATTTAAAAGAATATTTAATGATAATTTATAATAATATTAGAGAATAATAATCGATAACATCGTTTTATGTCAAAAATGTAAAAAATCAGATTGTTAAAATGACATAATGTATGCAAAGTGTCAGAGTAACGTAACACTAGAAGATATTACTACTTAACATTGTATTTCATTTGTCTAACAACGTCAATAGTAGGTACAGGTACAGTTTCCGCAAAGTAAAGTGAACAAGTTATCTTTAAATGTTTTTAGAGGCAACTCTTTAACAGCGTTCGGTAATAGGTTGTATAATACTATACACATGTTATAATAATTTTTGGCGAAATAGACGGTACTGTGGGAAGGTACAGCTTTGCGATTTGGATATCTAGATGTAAATCTAACTATTTCATGCATATTGGTGTACATGCTGAAATTATTTTTTTGAAATAAATACTCAATAACTACTATACTATAGTAATTAAAGTCAATAACTTAAGTCTACTGAACAGTGGTCGCATTGTGTTGTCAGCATTCATAACTCTAAGTTAATCGCTTCACATCAGACGTATATAATACTTATTTACTATCCGAAACAGTATATAAAAACACTTTAATTTAAATATATATAGCGGACCTGGAGGTCCGAATCAAAAGTGCAGGATGTGACCGGGATTAACGCTCGGATGATGATGACTTTAAGTTAAATATACTCAAAACATCACAAATGAGTCATTTACGATATTTTTTAAATCTCTACATTAACTTTGAAACACTCTGTCATAGTGTACCAAGTTGGACATCAATTTATGAACGGACAACAGCCATGACCTCATCACCTGTCATGATTTGACGTTTCGATATCTATCACTGTCCCATTACACCAAAATATTCTAGCTCTAAGCCCATCTATTTGCAAATAAGGATTTTAAAATAACGGGAATTGATAATAAAGAGATGTAGAGTGCATAAAATCACCCCGATTATGGAAGTACCTCCATCTTATACACGACAACAGCTAAATAACAACTCTCTAGTATATTATTGTGTTTACAAGTTAGGTATAGCGAAATTACCAGTAGGTACCTTAGGGGAACATAGGCCATGTTCAGTAGTGGATGTCTTTCTGCTGATATTATGATGATGACCTAAATTGTCACACTACACTCCTTGTATTAATGCAAAAAGAAATGTTTTATTAATTGATATTGAATAAATTGAACCGCTTAAAGAAATATCATGTTTAAAAAACATTTCAATAAACTATAGACCGAAAAATGTTGCTAATGCGTTAATTGAAATTCTAATAATTTAATTGTCAGTAAACAAGTTTTGGTACATAGGTCCATAGATAAGTAATAATCATTATCCTTAACATAAAATATGTATCATATTATAAACTAAAATTAAACTTCTTGAACTAATTCCACAATATAGTGTAAATTACTTCATTAATGACTATTTAATATGTATTTAATTTATTTTTACACGTTTATGTTGTGCGGTAAAATATGAAGAACAATTACAATATAATTATAACATCATGTTTGCGATACGATTGTATGTAATAAATAGTATTCATATTTTATGCAAATTAACATGTAGAGATACGGTGGGTAAGCTCCTGAGGGTGGCGACACAGCGATAGTCTTTGTGTTTTAAGTGTTCGGAAGTTACAGTAGCCAACTTATATCCTGATGTTGTAAATAAAATAATATAGCTATAATTGCGTTTTAACCAAAAATAATTCCCGCTGGAACATTTCCTTTTAAATGCTGAAATTAAAAATAAAAGTTTGTCGTCCTAACGATCGGCACACAGTAATTTGTCGAGTGGTCACCATCGACAGTTATTGCTATAACCCTGACTGGAGGCCTCGTAACAATCACTTTATATTGAAAATTATATGGACAAAAATATTTACCTTGACCTCGTCTACACGGCAAGTTTACGAGAACATGTAAGTGATGCCATGAGACATGAATGGAAACGGACCCTAATAAATCATCCGTCAGATGTTAATCATGCTTTTAAAGTAGGCTGTGGTCGGATCATTACGTTACTTTGCGCAAATATGTCTTTTCATTCGTATCTTGAAATTTTGCTCAGAGAAAAAAATTTACATGACGCTTATTATTTGTTCGTAATATTTTTCCCGTATCTGTAGGAAGGAATGAAATGTACGAAAAGGTATTGTACAATAAATAGATCAAAGTGGTGTTATGATCAAAGACTTTTGAAAACGTATACGCAAATATCCAGCGAAATAACAAATGATGCTTAGGTAAATTTTAGGGATCCGTCGTAAACTAAGAAATCTTATAGTCTCATCCTTACTCTCATTTTTGACTAACATTAACACGGTCAGAAAACTAAAATTTGGTATGGTGACAAACATGTATAACGCCTAAAAAGTACACTCATGGGAGGGGAGGGGTTGGGGGAATACTTTTTAATAGTACAAATGCGTAGATTTCCATTTGTAAGTTATTAGACTAAGCTCGCCCACGGCCTGCCAAGAAGCAGTTACTCTAGACTATGGACTTTGCAACATCTGATGCGTTACGATTATCAGAACCTTCATACTTTCTATTCTTCTTTGCGTTATCCCGTTTTCTAATCCCTTAAGATTGGCGGGGTCCGCTACCTAAGTCTAAGGATTTGGCGAAGATACAGATTTTGGCATAAAACGATGGCTGTCAGACCTCCACAACCCACAGGGTTTGTCACGGTACGTCACACGTCTTATGAAATTTAATTTTTGGCCGGGCGAGTATCCTGGCGAAAACATCGTGAGGAAACTCGCACGGCCAAGAAATTAAATTCAAGAGAGGAAACCACACGTAAAGTCTTCATACTACACATCCATGGGAAAATCTTCACAAGAAGTTCATGTCACAACCTAACTCAGAAGAAGAAGTTCTCAGAATAAATTTCTTTGCATACCTAGTACACAACAGTTGCAGTACCAGTGCGACAGGACATAGAATTCCCTACCGATGGTGAACTGCGCTCAATACTATGTTTTTATTTAACCAACGTTGGGAGGCATACAAGCATACGGACCACCTGATGTAATGTGGTAACCGTAGCCTATGAAAGCTGGTAATACATTAAGTAAACGCGTGATGCCACCACTGCTGCTAACACAGTAACTCCTTGGGAGCTTACTGGTGACCTCAGTCACAAGCAGGAACACAACAACCCTCCATGGAGTTGTCATTTGGCTGCGGTTTTCTGAGAGGTGGAGGTAAGAACTTCCCCATTAGGGCTGCTTTGATGCGTACTACCTCTATTAAAAACACCACACCAAGGCAAACATCATGTACACAAATGTTTGTTTTGTGAGAGAATCAAACATACTAGCGATAGTGTCAATGTCGCGTTATTAACCGTGACGCCACCGAGCTCGTCAAAAGTATGTGTAAGCTTATTATCATCAACAATCGAATTAAATTCTCTCATCAATTAAACTAGATTGCATTTTGGCTCCCACTGTACAGTATCCACTGTACAGTGATTGGGAATGTTGCTTTTCATATCTGCTACAATTATGCCAGCCACTGCGATTGCGCAGCGGTTAGATTCACGGGTATGATGCGTGGAATTATTTGCTGATTTATGTCTCATGTTGCGTCTGGCGCAGGGGACTAGAGCTTGGATTAGACCCTTGTCCTATGAGCCAAGCACATCCACTGAATTATTTTATTCAGTCGATTTAAGGTACAGAAGGTACAGCAGAGAGCGTATATCATCCGTTTTATCTGGTAATCTCTTTGGAGCACGAAACAGCTGAGAGAAACCATAGAGCAGAATAAATTCATGAGTAGCTCTTTCCTCACATTCAGTGAAACGAGAGTCATGGCATAGGTATTGCATATTGTCTTCAAAAATCGGTAACCCTAGATTTTATCTTTATAACTTTTAACACGTCCCACTAGAAACTAGAAGGAACAATTGTCCAATTTCAAAATTACTTACACAAAATATTTGATCTGAACTTTTTCATAACGTCGTTTGGTGTAACCTATTAAGACTTGCAAAACATCACCTGCGCGTTGCCACCTCTGCTGCTAATACAACAACTCCTTAGGTTACTGGTAACCTTACTCACTCCCGGCAACACAACAACCCTCCAGGGAGTCGTCATTTCGCTGCAGCTTTCTGAGACTTGGAGGTACTTTCCCAGTCAGGCTGCTTCGATATACCTCCCTAAAAAACTCCCAAACTAAGACAAACAAACATATTCATGCACGCAAATGTTTGCCGCGTCAAAGTAGTGGTATTAACCACTGATACATCAATATTTAGCCAATTTGTTTTTGCTAAGGCTTACCTACATAGAATTGTTAATAAGTAGATGCAAAGTTTGTATTTTTCGTGATACCATTCTTACAATATTACATAACTTTGACGAGCTCGGTGGCACAGCGGTGAATGACACGTCTTTGACACCAACACTCGTGACTTCGATTCCCATACAAGACAAACATTTGGGTGTATGAACATGTCGGTTTGTATTGGTCTGGGTGTTTTAAGAGAGATTTAAGAGAGAGATTAAGAGAGGTAGGGTGCATCCTATCTGAGGAAGTACTTCCACCTCACAGAAAACCGCAGCCAAATAGCAACTCCCTTGAGGGTTGTTGTATTCCTGGGTGTAAATGAGGTCACCAGTACCTAAACTCCTAAGGAGTTGCTGTGTTAGCAGCAAAGATGACATCGCGCGAGTGATACTAACCGCGTAACCGCTTTACATCAGGTGGGCCGTATACTTGACGTTGTATAAAAAAAAATAACGAAATACTACATAAATGACAAGTTTCAACGAGTATATACACATCGGGAGCATAGGACAGCTTGTCGTCATACCGGAGCTTCCAATTAAGTGTGTCGGCTTTTTAAATATATCTCAGAAAGAAAGTTTAGTACTTTTTAATGAACTTAAATGTATTCTTTATTACCAACTGGTTCTGGTATATCAATCTGAATTCGTGTAACGTATTCATGCATGTTAAATATTCGACTAAATGCGTGTTAATTGAACGCAATGAACTTATTAATTAAATCATTATCTGTATGTGAGATATTGAAAAATTAACCTTTAATTATAGTGATTAACAAGTATTGTAATTGAAAGAAAATTTGATACACATTAAGGTACAAGTGACTCACTAATTTAGAGTTAAAGTCCACAGGAGTTGCACGTCGTGCACCCTCCCATTTAACGAGGTTCTGGCGACAGAGAGATGGGTGCATCGAAGCATCCCGACTAGAGGAACCCCTTCCGCCTCACAGAAGACCACAACCAATGAACAATTCTCTGGTAGATTACTGCGTTTCTTCTAGTGAGAAATGTTACCAGTAAGCTACTTGGCGATGCTTAACAAGCTTAAATCATCTTTAATGTGTAAGCAAACGAGGCTCTGGTGCTGTGTAAGATTGATGGACGAGGTAAGTGAAAAATCGGCCAAGTGCGAGTCGGACTCGCGCACGAAGGGTTCCGTACCACTATCTATAAAAACGGCAAAAAAGAAACACGTTTGTTGTATGGGAGCCCCCTTAAATAATTATGTTATTCTATTTTTTAGTATTTGTTGTTATAGCCGCAACAGAAATACATCATCTGTGAAAATTTCAACTGTCTAACTATCACGGTTCATGAGATACAGCCTGGTGACAGATTTTACCCTTTCTGTTTTACCCTTTGGGTACGGAACTCTAAAAATGATTAATAAAGAGGCGTTAGGTTTTTCTGTTTGTTCATAAGAATTCTAAAATTACGCTTATGAACAAACAGACAGACCTTAGCAACTCCCCTCTATTAAATATTTTTTTCTGTTCCCCATTCCTCTCCTCACCTTTTCAATTAAATATAAGGGACGTCACCGCGATGAATGTCACTTGTAGCATGTTATTCTAACGACTAACATCCACAGCGCCTGAGGATGCCTCGTGGAGAAGCGAAACACGTGTTGCAGAGACTACCAGGTCAGCCATGGCAGCAACGGTGAGAGGTCCTTGCGGTTCCTGTTCTAGATGGCGGCCAATTGCGGGAACAATCGCATAGCCATGGCAGCGACGGCATGATGCATCTACTAACTACCGGGTCGATAGGTATCGGCTAGTGCTAGTTCGCGTAAACAAATTGGTGGCCGAAGCATATAAAGCAGGCTAATAAAAATTGTACGTAAAATTGTCTATCGCAAAGTAAATCTATATGCAGAGAATTTACAAATAAACCGACATTTTGCACCATCTGAGATCTTTTCGGCCAACCAATCAATTAATTTCGACTTTAAATCAGTAGCGAACTGGGCTAAATCCTATGGGCTGTGAGTTAATCCCACTAAATCGCAATCTTTTATTATTGGTAATAGCAGATTCACTAGATCTATCTCTTATCTAAATATTATATACAATGATACCAGTATACCATATTCAAATACATCAAAAAATTTGGGTCTGATCTTAGACAGCAATTTAACCTGGTCTCCTCATATTAATGAGGTGAGTAGACGCATGCACTATACATTTCATTTTCTCAGACGTCTCCAGAATTTTCTTCCTGTTACCACTAAAGTCATGCTTAGTCATACTATGTTCTCTTTTCGATTACGCCGACATTATCCTATCTTGATGCTAATGAGGAGATGTTAAATAAACTGGAACATCTTCAAAAGCTTGCGATTAATAAATTTTGACCACATTAGTAAATACCGGAAACAACTAAAATGGCTCCCAATTCACTTTCGGCGTAATCTCCATGCCCTATAAGATCCTCAAAGACCCACTTGCCCCTCTTATCTGCGTTTTCATTTCTAGTTACTTCCAGCTAGATCCCATCCTTTACGTCAAGACGCCAATCCTTCCAACTGCGCATTCCAATTTCTTTATAACTCGTATACTTGCCGTACTGCACAGTTGTGGAATCAGCTATCCTCATATGTTCGTGAGAGTTCATCTGTCACCACAATCAAAGAGAGACTGAAAGTCCACTACCTATCAATTATCGCGTAGATGTTAATATATGTATGTATACATGTCTTTATTTTTAGTAGTATTTATTTATTATAATGTTATGAAAGTAATATTAATAAGTAGTTAATTGTATTTTGTTATTCGTGTATTACTATACCTCTGGTGTATTTCTATCCAGTATACTTTACAAATTGTCCCACAGCATGGGTTGACTGGAAGAGATTTCTTTATTATAGAGATAAGCTCGCCTTTGCAGAACTACTATTTTTGTTACTATGTTTAACACTGTTATATGCCATAAAGAATATATAATAATTAAGACTGAATCTAAAAAAGACAACCAAGTATACCTATGAAGTATTTTAATTTTAACTCAAATATATAATCACATATAAGAAATGGTGAACATATGCAGTACAACGAATGTAGTAGTGTATTACGAGTGCCATTACCTCATTCAACTAGTCTATAAATCTGTATAAATTTAACATCAATTAATATAATCCCATCATAATTCTCGGAGACGTTAATGTGATAGCGAACGGACTCTTATTCAAGTCCGAATGATATTATATTACAAATCCATGTAAACCGATAATCCCATTCGGGATACCTCTCCTTCTTTTATGGGGTACTTAATGTTTGCGATGTAAAAGCATCGTTAACATGGCCACTATATTTGCTGGATCTATTTTTCTCGTGACCGTAGTTATTGTAACCCGACGAGGAATAGATTAGCGAATCCATTGTGCATTGACACTGGCTGAGTCCTCGGGCAACTTGTTAGGCAAGTGTCAAAAGTAGATTACTATGCGATGATTGCGGAGATGCGAATTGGAATTCTATTCATTGCAGATGCTTTAATATCGCTGTAGAAATTCCTGTGAGTAAATAAAACTGGATTGTCTACTAGTTAAGATCATTTATCTTAATGAAATATTATAGTTGCAAGGGACTTCAGTCAGCGCAATCGTTAAGTATTGAAATCGAATGTTTAGCAATTTCGCAATGAAGTTAAGAGGGAAATTGTAGCACTTGATGATTGCGTTTGCGAAATTTTAAAGCTTTGAGAGGAAAGCGAATGTGATAGCAACGTGTTAGAAGTCTGTCCCTGCTTGGAATGAAGGGCCTTGTATGAGGGGGCTGCGGGGAGCGGGAAGCCACGCACGCGCGTTGCGCAACCATTGGCGCCGGTGAATGGAACCTCCGGGCCACGAGTGGGCGACGGTTTTTATCAATGAACGGCGAATTTGTGGCGTACGCACGCAGCCTCGTGTCACGGCCAAGTCAAGCCACCGGCCGACGCAGCCTCCCGGTACTTCCAACCTTGCTAATGGAAAATGTCAACAGAGACGACCACTGACATACAAAGGTATAGCGTTAACATAATCTTCAAGTTGATGGAACTAATTATTTTGCTTATCTTGGTACGTTCTGCCACACATTTCGTTTTTTATATACCCCTAAGGTAGCAAACAAGCGTACGGCCTTCCTAAGGGTAGGTAGTTGTCGTAGCCAATCAAACTATGGACAACTTCACTTGGTTATAATCACAGCAGTAAGTTCATTCCAGAACATAAAGGTGTTTGAAAGAAAATCACTACGGAACCCAACCGCACGGGAGCTTTGTAGCTCCAGTAAGTGTAGGTGTGAATTCTCTGGCGATGATCAGTGGTGGGGTTGTAGAAGTAAGCTATGGGTATATGGTCAAATAACTTCTCAGAACACATAAACAGAGGAAAAGTCACTCTTGAAACTTACGGGCTCGATACACTTGGTAAGCTGGAGATTATCAGCAATTCCCACAGCTCGTTGTAACTCGAATCGCTTGGTCCAGCCTGCTATTTAGGTGCTTCTGCCGAAAGGTGACTACAATACTTCATGTCCTATGTAATAGCAACTTCGAAAGAGTACTCGAAAGTTGGCGGTAAATATGTAAAAGATAGAATTTAAAAGGCACACCTGATTCTAAAAATAGGAGTATACACAGTTTTCTTCAATATCCGCAAAATTAGAAAATGAACAAATTAGTATTAATATTCAGGTTTGGAATGTAATTAACTCACCATCATATTTCCAGCTAGATTAACCAGCCCATCGTATTACTAGGGTTACAGGAGAGACGAGGGTATACCTACTTGGAAACAAGTTATTGTGTACGTACCAACTGACGGGACGCACTTCGTTTTTAAAGGGTTAATGAACAAGATGTCTTTATCAAAACATTTAGCATTTTGGATATAGAGATTTGTTCTTTGAACCCTACTTTCTCCGTACAACCCTACTATGCACTTTTAAAACAAAAAACATTTTGGTCAAAATATTTCGACATAACTGTTCATCGGATCCTGCGATATTCACCAGACGATAAATAACTTCAGCTAATATATTCAAGCGAATTTGAAAGGTAATAATTAATTTATTTAATTGCCTCGGCACTGTTAACGCCTCCAGTTAGCCTTCGTTCAGATTTAACTATGACGATATTCAGTTATCTCGGCCATTGAGAAACCCGACCGCTGTATTTGGCGTGTGCATTAGAAACTCTCCTAATGTAACTCTATCCAACTTGACCTTATGCTCTTGACAATAAGGAATAAATTGGTAGTCTTGACCCAGTACTAGATTAGTAGAACTACGTTAC
The DNA here is from genome assembly GCA_947507595.1 of Pyralis farinalis. Taxonomy (NCBI): domain Eukaryota; kingdom Metazoa; phylum Arthropoda; class Insecta; order Lepidoptera; family Pyralidae; genus Pyralis; species Pyralis farinalis. The sequence goes on from OX382273.1 coordinate 17,152,571, forward strand.
TTGTAACTGTGCAATAAAATATAGGATTGTATAAGTAAACATATTGTATCCTTTGTCGAGGACATTTTGAATCTTACTTGGGAATTGACCATACTAACCATGCGATACAATCACTAGTTTGTAAGCCGTTTACGGGCAAAAACTATGTATTAAAGATAAACAAACGTATGCTAGAGGTATTAGCGACCGGTATTGGTACCAAGACTTACAATGTTATACATTTAATTGTAATAATTATGTTAGTGAAACAACGTGAAACAGGTGGAAGATTGAAGGAGTCAAGGAAGATTCACTCACATTTTACGACCAAATTGAGCGTGTTTTATCAGAAACTAATGTAAGGAGGCCCACTAACCAACGAACCTACAATGAATATTAAAGAATCGCGTAATTTGTATAAGAATTGGTTCACATGGCTCTCGGTTTTCTCAGACAAGGGATTTGAAATAAATATATAAAACCAACTATTAGCTAGCCTGCATAAAGGAAAGTCGTATATTTCATATGTTTTATAGAAGATATATAAGTAAATTATAACTGGCATTATATATAGGGTGAATAAAAGTATTTGAGAAGTACGCACTTACCACATTCTGATGTCAGTCGAATAATGGCATAATAAAAATAGCACCACTAAATTACACCGTAAAGTGGCATTCGTTTTATTGCCTGTGCCAGCCTGTGTCACCAAGAAATATACGTACTTACTACTATCATGCGGGTAAAGGTGTCGCACATAGAAGTATGTAGTCAGCTACGGTATATACACTTGAGCACTAAACCTATGCTCTATCTATCACGGGTCTTACATAAAAACTTGTCTGTGGTGCGAATATCGAGTAGTACCTACTCATAACTCGAATCTCTAGGCTCTAGGCGAAGGCTCTAGGTGAGAGATTTAGACCGCTATATGCAGTGTGAAATAGAAAAGATTTTATTTTGAGTGATAGATATACGCTGGGAAGTTAGAGTGCCTAGTAAGTGGTGAAGAAAATAATTGTGACGTGCGGTTCGCAATAGGCCATATAATAAATGGAAAACAGCTCTCAGTATAAAACTGAGCTACAGGCGACTGTTTGAGTTGTCTTCTCCGCAGGTTCAAACGACGCAGAAAGGATATGCTCCATTGCACAGACCCCGTGCAGCTCCCCGGGGTCCTGAGCGTGCATTTAGTCCCCATCCAAGTCCAAGCCCAACCATGCATTTAGTCTTCGACTTCTCAAACTATGTGGTATAGGAGTGTGTCCCTGATTGATTTACGTTCAGAACTGATTCCGGTAGGTGGCGCTGCAATCGGGTTCTAAGATTACTTTTAACTTTTGGACAGGCTGTGTGTCAATTATATGTGTTATATATATATGCAGGCTGATATATGATTTATATAGTTGTACTTATAATTGTAATTATAATTTCCATCAGCAACAACAAAAAAGATTGTCACAGTAAATGATTCTCAGTCGACACGCACTGGCCATACTTTTTTGCCATATGGTCACTATTAGGTCAACCTGGTTAGATATCACACTGTAAAGTCTAAACATTACTTCATCAATATATGCTCGCTTGCGACCTGGATTCACATCCTATAACAACATTAACTAAAATAGACCATTATATAAACGGGCTACACGAGTATTATAATGTATTTAGGTATTATCATAGAAATCGCTCTGTTGAATTAAATGATTGATATTACGCTAGCGTGGAGGCGGTGCGAGGGCGTGGCGTGGGCGACCGGAAGGAAGCTTGGCTTTCTACATCTGTCCATCGTTTCGGGGTTTGTTTCCTAATCATTACGAGGCCCTTACAATTTAGGAATTTCAATGTCTTTATTAGTATGAATTTCATCAGATATGCTGTCTGTTCACTAGTAACACTTTTAGCAAACTTTTAGTGTTCCAGTCGGATCAGAGCTAAAACCATCCATGTTTGATAAAGGGTTCTATACCACAGTATAAAAATACATTTCTAGTAGGAGACTCTCTCCTTTAATTTGTAACTTCATTTTATTTTTACTATTTGTTGTCATGGAGGGCACACTCTATGAAACCTATTACGGTTTAAAAGGTATAGTCATGTGAGAAATGACAGATAGACACATATAGACAGACACACAAACAGTGTTACTAATATAATTCCGTTGATACCTTTTGCGTACGAAACCTTAAAAATGACGACTTTTCGTACCGTTCGTCCGTCCATTTTCTTTCCAGACCGTTAGTTTATCACAGATTCCCCATCTGTAAGAGACAAACGTTCCTCCCCGTCTCCAAAATCGGTGAAGTAAAATTTGGAAATAATTACAGTTAAGGACTTGTAGTAAATCAAGTACCCTACCTCTCGTCTTTTACTAGAGCTATGTTTGCTAGATGACAAGGTAATTCTACAAAAACCGGGGTAGGCTTTGGCGTTAAAGGTAACAATGATCCACCATAAAATTGTTTAGGGAATAGAAGAAAACTATTTTAGTGGTATTTGTTCGCGCAATCCAAACTCCTCTACAGGTGTAAGTTTTGGAGTTTACTCCTTAAAGAAACGATTTTGAGTTACGAGTATAAGGCCCGGTACGGAAATTTTATGAGGAGTCGAACCCAGTGAACGCGTTAACAAAAACCATTACGCTCGTCCGCTTAAAAAGAGACGAACATATACATCTGTAGGATTTAACGTACGAGAGAATGAGATAGAAGTATCTAAAGAACTTTAACTGAGTTTTTTTTACACAACGTCGGAAAGCACACAGCCCGTCTGATTAGCCTATGAACGCTTGTAATACATTGACTATTACTCGAAAGAGACATCAAAGATAAAGATGAAGATGAATGCGAAGGCGAACGCGAGACCGAAGACGAAGGCGAACGCGAACACCGAAGATACCGGCTGAGCATTGTACGGGTGTAGTAGATGCATTTATAATGCAAGAGTAAAACATCCACGTGTCTATTTAGAATCGTTTATTTTAAACATTATGCAGAAGTTTACGTGACCTTTTTATGAAAAATGTATCCTAAAAAACTATCCTAGGCATTCATTTTCGACAAATATAGTTTGTTGAAGCATCTTTGGGGTCACATATTTCAGCTTTTATTTCCAGAAAAGCGTTTCTATATACTAAGTAATTATTATTTTATCAGATTTCCTTCTTTATTATTTTTCTCGCTGAAAACTCAAAAGTGGGACTTGTGACTAGCATAGAAAGATTGCTCTTAACAAGGCCTATAACTGATAAAAAAAACACGTTCCAATATCGCGGCTTTTGGAAGATATTGTATTTTAAAACATAGGGCTAGGATTGGAACTCCATTTGACCTTATAAAGAAATATATAGTCACGTATTAATAGTTCGCTCTTTCAATCAATCTTGATTTCGTAATTATAGTCAACTAAGTAGTTTCATATATTAAGTTTTTCCACTTAAATTTGGAAATTGTCTTTTGTTGTGAACTACAATAACTTGTAAAATATATTTGCTTTTTACTATTAATGTTGGTGATAGACTAAGAAGAAGAATCTTGAGTATACGTAATGGAGACTTAGATTAAACTCTATCTAACCAGAAATTGTCGTCACAGTAATCCTATTGATCATAATAATCTATTTCACAAATCACTCATATGCAGGGAAAATTGTATAGTGCGAATATTGTCTCTGTCATTTTCAGCAGAATTTGTAAAGTAATAAGACTTAACTTAGTTTGTACTAGATTTACGCAATGTATTTCTGATTCTATCAATCATATCTTTTAATTAATTATAGCTTCATCAGATTATATTTCTCTAAAATGAATATCTTGGATAGTTTATTTTTAGAATAAATTTTAGTTTGTTTCATAAAAAGGTCACCTCAACCTCTAAATTTAAAAAAAACTATTCGAAATAGTATATGTAAATAAAAATGTATATTTCCAATAGTTTCCATCCAGTGATACTGGTAACAGTAGAGTGATATTTTTGGGTCGCATCAAACACTGTGCGTATTAGAAAATCAAAACTACATCGAGCAAATTTCAAAAGAACAACAAATGAAATAACAAAATTTAAAAGACCAAATGTTTTATTTAGAATTTTTTTTTAATCCAAATGTATGTGTCATTAAGAGGTAAAAATACTGACAATTTCCCGGAAATCAAACTCAATGGCACAGCCTTGAGGAGGGTGTACAAATTTAAATACCTGGGACACCAATTGACCTCTGACCTCAAAGATGATGAGGATATTGAGAGGGAGCGGAGGGCACTGGCGGTGAGGGCGAACATGATAGCTCGCAGATTTACGCGCTGTTCTAAAGAGGTGAAAATCACTCTTTTCAGATCGTACTGTGCATCCTTCTACACCTGCAATCTGTGGGCTGTATATACCCAAAGAGCCTACAATACCCTCCGCGTCCAATATAATAATGCATTCAGGGTGTTGATGGCGCTGCCGCGATTCTGTAGTGCGTCAGGTATGTTTGCAGAATATCGTGTGGATTGCTTCTACGCTACCATGCGCAAAAGATGCGCATCCCTGGTGCGCAGAGTACGTGCCAGCGCCAACAACATCCTGAATATGATTGCGAGCAGACTGGACTGCATGTATGTCAATCACTGCTGCGCAATTTCGAATGGGATTGCGCGGCAGTGATTGTCTCTAAGAAAAATAATATAAATATATATATATATTATTGTGTCACTCAACCAACTTACTAACATTAATTAGTTATAAGGATAAATTGTTTCTAACAAAATGGACAAATAGTCTGAAATAAAGATTTATTATTATTATATCCTTTATTAAATTATAATCTTATTAAATATATTTTTAAATATATCATTACAAAAAAAAATACATTTAAAAATATAAAAAACAGCTTCCTTCTGATAGCGGGAACAAGGTCCAAACTATCAGTGGTCAAGGTCACAGAGACAGAAACCTCCTCACAATACGTGCCGTGCTAAGGAGGACTGCCTTCTGTATTTGGCCCCTAATCCAGCTTCCCAACGCGAGCCTCTTCAGATGTTGGTCGAGGCTCTTGGCTATTAAGCCATTGACCGATACAACAATCGGAACTATGATTGTTGAATCGACATCCCACATGTCGGTAATCTCGTGAGCTAAATCAAGATATTTTGTTTGTTTATCTTTTTCAGCTTTCACAAGATTAACGTCATGTGGAACAGCGATATCAACAATGATTGCTTGGCGCGTCGATCGATCTATTAATACAATGTCAGGCTTATTGGCTACAATAGTCCTGTCAGTGATAATAGACCGATCCCAGTATAATGTGGCATGGTCATTTTCGAGAACAGCTTCGGGCGTATACCTGTAATATGGCACCTCATTAACTACAAGACTATATCTCAAAGTAAGTTGCTGATGGATAATCCTGGCTACTTGGTTATGTCTGTGTAAGTACTCGCCGTTAGCAAGATGAGAACAACCGGAAACAACATGTCTGAGAGATTCCCCAGGAAGATGACACGCTCGATAGATGTCTAGCGTGCCATCTTTCATGATATATTTCCGGTAGTTATTCGTCTTAATAACTTCGTCCATAATTCCACAGACAAAACCTTCGGTTTCCCCAAAGAGGTCCCCGAAACGTAACCAGGATACGGAAGCCAACGTGTCTACATCAGGTCCGTGTAGAGCCTTGTTGTAGCGGCCGTGTAGCTCCTTACTTTGCCATATAGCCTTGCGATCGTCAGTACTTAATATTACAGGTGTACGCCAGTTCTCTTTAGCCAAAGATAAAGGGGTTAATCCACGATCCACATTAACCACATCCTTATGCATTTCCGTTTCGGTATTCAGGAAATATTCCCTGAGGTTACATATCTCCCGATTATGTAAGGTCTTGGCATTCAAAAAGCCACGACCACCACATTTTCGTGGGATATATAACCTCATTACCGATGATCGCGGATGATGCATACGGTGTGCAGTCAATAGTGTTCGGACTTTGCGATCAATAGAGTCAAGTTCAGTCTGAGTCCATTTAAGTATGCCAAATGAATATATTAAGACTGGCATAACCCAACCATTATAAGCTCGAACTTTATTTCCCCCTGACAAAAGACTATTAAGGACTTTTGTCAGACGGCCAAAGAAACGTTCTTTCAATGTCTGTTTCATGTCAGTCTCAATAATTCTTAAGTTTTGAGACATACCTAAATACTTGTAAGTTTCAGATTCCGAGAGGGATTTCAGACGTATAGTATCTGAAAGATCAAGTCTTTCAGATGCTAATATCATACCTTTCTTCACATGTATGACAGCACATTTGTCTATACCAAATTCCATTTTAATGCATTTACTAAAGTTTTCAGTCATCTTTAGTAAAGTCATTAATTGGACTTTGTTAGTAGCAAAAAGTTTCAAATCATCCATGTACAGAAGATGAGATATAGCCTGACATCCCCTTCGCAATCTGTAGCCTAGTCTTGAATCCTGTAATAATGTGCTTAAAGGGTTCAAGGCTAAACAAAACCACAAGGGACTCAAACTGTCACCCTGGAAAATACCCCGTTTAATCTCAATTAGTTCGTCGTCACCAGTGATTGATCGGCATCCAGGATAGAGGAGGACTGTTCTCCATTGCTCCATACATGACCTTAAGAAGGTACATAGAGTTGTATCAATTTTGTACAACTCTAAGACCTTCATAAGCCATGTATGAGGTACGGAATCATAGGCCTTCTTGTAATCTATCCAACATACCGATAGATCTTTACGGTTTCGACGAACCTGTTGATTAATGACCATGTCAATGAGGAGCAAGTCCTTGGTACCACGAGATCCATTCTTACATCCATTCTGAGTAGTACACATAATATTATTAGTATTAATATGCTGCGAGATTTTGCTTCTCAAAATGGATGTAAGTAGCTTATAGGTAGTAGGTAAGCATGTGATTGGTCTATAGTTTTTAGGGTCTGTGGTACTTCCAGATTTATAAAGGAGATGAGTTACACCCGTGGTCATAAAATTTGGGAGAGATCCAACATCTAACGCATGCTGAAATTGAGATGCCAAACAAGCATGTGAACTAGGTAGCCACTTCAGCCAATAGTTTTGAAGTTTGTCCGGTCCTGGTGACTTCCAATTGGTCATGGATCGGACAGCGCTGGCTACGTCGTCTTGTGTGACGGTTATTTTGGGCATCGGCGTTATTGATTCACATGCCTGTTCGACTGTTTCAAACAACATATCGTCAGAGTGACTGATAGGTGTCGACCAGATGTTTCGCCAGAATAAATTCGTAGTTTCTACATTTGGTAAACACACATCAGCCACATTTTGTTCAGACTTCTCCCAAATTCTATACACCCTCCTTTGATTACTTTGAAACATGCGATTTTGCTTCCATCTATCCACGCGTTTCTTATATCGACGTATGCGATTTGCCCATGCATAGAGTTTCTGTTTCAGTGAGTCTATGCGTTCTGTGACCCGAGACAGATATTCACGTGGTTCAATATTAGTACCAGTAAATGCTCGACTCACAAAACGCATGACTCTAGGGCGAGTATTACCCGCCCTGAAACAAATAAGTTTACCAATGAGAACTCTAGTATCAGCTATTCGCTTCTCAATTCTATATTGCCACGCAGGCGTTTGGTGGGCCGGTCGTGTAACTCTGTCACAGTCAGGAAATCTAACATGAGCTACACGACATGCTGCAATCGCTGCGCAATATAAAATTGAGTGCGTATCTACTAAATTTTCACTGCTATCAAAATAATTTGACAACAGTGAATTCAAAGTTCCCATTAGTAGCCTATTTTGTCTATTCATCGGCAAACGCGGTACATCCGGTCGAAGATGTGCGGGTACGTATCGGTATTCAGCAATCGCATGCTCCAAAGTGCTCTTCAATTCATCATACCTGTTCCCTGTAGTAAAAGTCGTATCTTCTTCATATCCGTCTACACAAACAGGATCAGGCACGACCGCAGCCATTGGCGGCGAATCGGCCCGACCCAGCGGCAGCGGTTCAAAAGTGACACGGCTTTCCTGTGTTTGGAAACGCAGCCGCTCAAGTGTGGTATCATCCAACAGATGGCAGCGTTGAATGGTCCGCACTTGGTCCGAAAGTCGTTGAGCCGAGACGTTGAGAGCTGGTTCAAGAGCCTGAAACACAGAAAGCATTCGTACACGGTACGCAGTGAGGTTAGTTCCCCCCTCTGTGACCTCAAAGTACGCTCGCATGACATTCTCATTTACCCCGTGAGTCCATCTCATGCGACGCACTGCACCACCGATAGCGGGGACCCTGTTCGCGGAACGTTGTCCACGTGGTCCTAAGCCGACCGGCGGTCGTCCTCTCCGGCGCACAGGTCTTGGCGTCGCCGGGGGAGTGGAGAATTCGTCACTCGAACTCAACGCTACTGCAGCCGACGCAGTTGTGTTGTACACGGAGGGCGGCGGCTGCGAGGCGGAGTCGAGCGACGACTCTTGAGGTGGTAGGTGTGCGAATCGTCTTCTGGCTCTCGTCAGCATCTCGGTTCCTTTTTAATAGTCATTTCCAGTCTTGTGTATTATTCAGTTCCAAACGTGTACCGGTAATTCGTGTAGCCGGTAATATAAAATATAATTTGGCATTGATGACATTTTGTTGTTGTCATTTCTTTGATGTGTGTTTTAATTTTTAATATTTTATGTTTTGTTGAGGAAATCACCATATAACTTTATTTAAACTTATAAAATCCTGATCTAAAGCCAAAAAATAATAAATTAGTATATATTTTGCTATAAAGACGTTAAAAATAATTTAATTTGGAATTGTAAAATTAAACCACGTCTGCTGACATGTAGTGTTGCCAGTTTTTTATTATTATTATTTTATTATCTCATCACAATCTTTATATTTTTAAATATAAAATATCGAAAAAAATACATTTAAAAATATAAAAAAATGGGCACTCGCCGGTAGCGGAGCGAAGACCCAAGCTACCGGTGGTTAGGGCTCCATAGTGAGGAACTTTCTCACAATGCGGGCCGTGTCCAAAAGAACCGCTTTCTGAATCTGGTTCTTGATCCAACTGTCAAGCGAGAGTCTCTCAAGATAACGGTCGAGGCTCTTCGCTATAAGTCCGTTTACTGACACGACTATCGGAACAATAATCGTTGAGTCCACACGCCACATGGCGGTAACCTCGTGAGCCAAGTCTAAGTATTTAGAAAGTTTTTCTTTCTCGGCTTTCACGAGGTTCTCATCATGGGGAATGGTGACATCAACGAGAATTGCACGGCTCGCCCCCCGATTTATCAACACAATGTCAGGCCTATTGGCGACAATAGTCCTGTCTGTGATGATAGATCGGTCCCAGTAGAGCGTGACATTGCCATTTTCGAGAACTGGCGCTGGTGCATACTTATAGTATGGTACCTCAGAGCTTACAAGGCCATATTTAAGTGCAAGTTGCTGGTGTATAATCCTCGCTACTTGATTGTGTCTGTGCAATTGAAAATATGGAAGAAATTGATTCGAGTCGTAACGAAGGAGAATCTTAAAAACACGTGAATGCGGTTAATTCGTAAGCCTGTAGGCTATCTGTATGAACTCATTTATGAATAGTATACATTTTATTATTATTATTATTATTATTAAATGGATGACTGACCAAAAGTTGCTAGATGTAAATTTAAAGTGCCTAATCATTCCTAGTCAATTTTCATAATCGCAAATGATTTCTTCTTCAGTGTTTTGTTTACCTTGGTCGTAAGTTACCTTGCGACCAAAACACGAGCGAGCGAACTCAAGTTTAGGGCGAAAGTCACAAAGACACAAAAATAACTTTGCCGCGGAGGGTAGGTTAGGTTCGTTAGGTTACCTTGTGACCAAAACACGAGCGAGCAAGCGAAGCGAGCGAGCGAACTCAAGTTTAGGGCGATCCTTTTGACCTTTGAACGATTTGGCCAATAGTGTAATAGATAATTTAAACGTTGATATTCCAGACTGTGGTTAGTTGAACTTTTGATCAAATGACCATTGTTATTTTAAAATTTGTTGATCTGTTCGTTGTTCTTTTGAAATTGCTCGATGAAGTTTTGATTTTCTAATATGCAACCGTGCGCCTGTGTATTGCGAAGCTCGGTACATTTTACGTATATTTTTATGTACTATTAAACAAAGCATCAAGTAATTAAATTTAAAAAAAACTTTGGAAAATATGGAAGAAATTGATTCGAGTCGTAACGAAGGAGAATCTTAAAAACACGTGAATGCGGTTAATTCGTAAGCCTGTAGGCTATCTGTATGAACTCATTTATGAATAGTATACATTTTATTCTTATTATTTCAGACGACGCGTTCATTTACTCTCTTTTTCTTCTCTATTCGATATATATCAAAATTATCGTGCGTAAGGAGTAAACTTCAGTCGTGCATCGGAGCTGACACCCAGGTACATTATTTTTTATTTGGATGTGCCAAAATAGCGTCTTGCGATGGTTATTTTGGATTCCAAGTCTTGCGTTTGTTTATTTACATATCTTTATAATAAACATAATATATAACAAGTGACGAAAACAGTTTGGTTATCGTGACAATATCGGATATAATGACAAATTCATTACATCTAGCAGCATACGCGGACTAGAGACTAATCGATGGCTTCAAGAATCATCAATAAAGTTGTATATGTACATTATACATGTGTGCGCCTGTCTTTTATATCCCCAAATTGTGGCTAATAAATTATATTAAAAATAAATGGCATACACAATATAAGCCGTATAACTAGTAGCAATAGGTTTGAAACGAATAAATTGATAAAAGGACGGACAACGCGTCTCGATTTTGTAGAGTGACATAAATTGATGAATACATTCATGCTTGGGCAAAAAGATAAGTGTTATAAGTATTATTATTTAAGCAGGGTGTTTTTTTTATACAACGTCGGAACGAATACAAGCAAGAATACGGCCCGCCTGATGTAAAGCGACTACCGTAGCCTATTAACGCTTGCATTAATTGTCACTCGCGCGATGCCACCTCTACTGCTTACGCAGCAACTTCTTAGGAGCTTACTGGTGAACTCACTCACACGCAGGAACACAACAACCCTATGGAGAGTTGACATTTGGCTGCGATTTTCTGTAAAGTGTAGGTATTTTCTCAGTTTGACTGCTCTGATGCGCCCTACCTATCTTAAAATACCCAGAGCAAGGCAAACAAACATGTTCATGCACATGTTGTCATGTCATGAATGTTTGTCCTGTGTGGGGATCGAACCCACGAGCGTTGATGTGGTAGTGCAAAAGGCGGCAAGTGACGGCGCCATGGGACTGTCCTCTCGTTTCGTATTTTCCTGAACATTGATTAAAAGTGTTGGTTTAAAGTTATAGTGTGATCAGAATTGCATTGAATTTCTCATTGCACAACTACCATCCAACGCCCGCATAATATCGAATAGACCGAAAAATCTTACCAATACGATATATATATACCTATATATATATATGTATATATACAGGGTGCGATGTCGTAAACAATTATTACCATCAGGCGAACCGTATATCTGTTTTTTATCTGCGGTTTAAGATGCTTCTATAATTATATAGTACTCGTACGCAATATTTGCAATACAAATACTATATATCATATTAGTAAATCGTCGATTTCCTGCAGGCAGCCACCTGCATACCAATTTCACGTGTTATTATGTGCACAGACTACAATTTGTATCGGATCTATGGGTGTGTAATTAGTCTGGAGGTAAACTAATTGGTGCCGTATCTTGGGACAATCTGTCACGATCTTGTGCCGGTTCAATTTACTTAGTAATTTAGTAAGCTTTTTATTCAACATCGAAGGAATCACGCATACAGCTCGACTGAAGTAAAGAGATTCCCTGCGAAAACAATACAAGAGGTATACACCCCCAGTTCGAATCCTTCCATGTACCTAGTACTAAATTCGGATTTATGAATATATTTGTAACTAGCTGTGCCTGCGACTTCGTCCGATTGGAATATTATTTATTTATATTAATAAAAAAAAAAACTAAAATAAATGTAGCCTAAGCTACTCCTCAGCTATCTGCCAGTGAAAGTCCCATCAAAATCGGTCTAGCCGTTTCAGAGATTAGCCGGAACAAATAGACAATATTCATTTTGGTATATGTACCGTGTATACATCCATATGCATTTAGTAAAAAGCGGTTATTTTAATATTACAAACAGACACTCCAATTTTATTTATCTGTATAGATGTATAGATTATCACTTGCTCGGCGGTGAAGGAAAACAAAGTGAGGAAACCCGCACGTCCAAGAAGTTAAACTTCGAAATACATGTGGCCTTATATAAGTAGCGACTGGTTTTCCATCTGGGTGGCAGAGGTCCGACGGCAGTCGCTCCATGTAAAAATCAGTATCTTCGCCAAATGCTTAGGTAGCAGGCTCCGCCAATCCTACTGAATTAGGAAACGGAATAACGTTAAGAAGAAGAAGATGAGAGATACATATAGAAGACATATCATCTCCTCATAAGCTTACTTGTAACCTCACTCACTCGCCAGAACACAAAAACTATACAGGAAATTGTTATCAGGCTGCAGGCTTATGTGTGGTAGAGTACATATACGCCTGATAGACAGACTTGTAGAAACGCGCCATATTTATTTCTAATTTACCTACTTAGTACGGAACCCTAAACTTAGAATCAGATAAAACCTGAATATATATATATATATATATATATATACTGCCATAACCTAATGTTCATAAAACTACAACTTAATTATACGTTCAAAATCATAGGCGTGGCAAGCGTAATAAAGTGTTGGTAATTAATAAACAGACTATTCGATGTAGTAATCGAATCTATCCATCTATATATATAATACAGGGTAATCGATATCAATTTAATTCGTTTAAATAAAACGTCGTTTAGTGTAACAGGGCGTCGCGAGTTGCAAGCATTTCCGGCGCGGCGGCGCGGCCCCGCACACGCCAAACCTGTCCGGGAATTCGGTGCCGTAGGCTGGCGTGTGGATTTGTTTACGATAGACGCACTTCCTGTCAGAAGAACTCACTTATTTTGTCGAGCTTGGCGCAGTGGTGAAATGCGCTGCTTCACTACTGATACCTATGCTCGTGGTTTCGATTCCCACACAGGACAAACATTTGTGTGCAAGAACATTGTCTGTTTATTTTGGTCTGGATGCTTTAAGAGAGGTAGGGAGCATCAAATAAGCCATTTTGGTTATTACCCCAACTACACAGAAAATCGCAGCCAAATATCAACTCCCAAGGGGGTTGTTGTCTTTCTGCGTGTCACCAGTAAGCTCCTAAGGAATAATAATGTAAAAAAAGGTAAGTGTTAGCAGCAAAGGGGGCATCCCACTAGTGATACTTAATGTATTGCATTGCAAGCGTTCATAGGCCACGGTAACGTTTAAGCTTTATACCAGGTGGGCCGCATGCTTCTATGTCTCCCGACGTTGCATAAAAAACGGTTATCAAAACTTAGATCAATCCGCATTATCAACACTAACATCTACAAATAACATACGTACTTATGGAAAGGTCAAAGAGATAAGGATAATCGGGTGTCACAGTCATACTCAGTGAAGAGCTAACCTAATAACCAACGGTCCCTAATTTGAATCCTGGCATGGGCTGGCAGCGACACCTCAAGCTAGGCTGTTTGACCTTGTACAGGTCTTGTGACGTATGCAATAATTCATAGGCTACAGTAATAATAGTGCTGCATGTATCCAACGTGACTTGTCGCTGTGTATACATATTTGTAATTATCATAAGAGAGGTATGGCGCACCATAGCAGCCATCCATCTCTGCGTTCATTGGCTACGATAATCGCTTTACATCAGGTGGTCCGTATGGTTATATGCCTCCCGACGTTGTATAAAAAATGTCACATGTTTGGTGGTGAAGGAAAATGTGAGGAAACCCGTACGTCCCTGAAATTATATTCCAAGAGACATGTGACGTAACTTGACCTGACCTCAGAGTGAGTGAATTGGGTAAATTAAGCAAGCTGTTAAGAATTGCTGTGTTAGCAACGCTGTTGGTAACGCGCTAGCTATACTCATTGTATTGCGACCATTCATAGGCTACGGTAACCACTTCAAATCAAATAAACAGTGTGCGTCGCGCCTTCCCGACCTTGTATTCATTAATAAAAACTTTTTGGTTGGCTGGAAGAGATTCCTCGAAGGAATAAGCCTGCCTTTGCAAATTCCAATATTTTAAGAATGTAAACATTAACAAAGCAAGAAAGTTCTACAAACCAACAAACAAACAAACAAAAACTTCATTCACTTCTGCAACGACCCTCCAAAAAGTTGTTATTCAGCAGCTATTTTTCTTTGAGATGGACTCAATTCCCCAGTCGGGTCGCTTCCAAATGCCCAAGCCAGATCTTCGTTAACTGGCAAGGTGAACAAGGTGCAGATAATCTCATCAGTACGATAGTTGAGTCTACATATGACAGACTTATGCTACCATTCTATATTCTAGTACTTTCTGGCTATAAAACCCGAATGACGTATTATAATAATCTCATCTGTACGATAGTTGAATCTACATATGACAGACTTATGCTACCATTCTATATTCCAGTACTTTCTGGCTATAAAACCCGAATGACGTATTATTAAAATTTATATCAAGCGAGCTGCCTGGTCGAGGCCGATGGACGATGTGACGTGTAATCTCGACATTATTCGAGAATGAATTTCTTCTCACCTTTTTTCAATGGACAGACGCGTTAATTATATCGATAACTTGACGACAAGATTTCAAATGCAATTGAAGAGGTCGCTTGCTGTTACCACTTCTATTTTAAATGTTTTTTACCGTTTTTTATACACATACGTTTCATCAGGGTTCCGTCCAAAACACGACTGGGTAAGTACCTCCATTTCATAAGAATCAGCAGCCATAAAACAGCTCCTTGGAGAGTTGTTATGTTCCTGGGAGAGAATGAGATTAGCAGTGACCTTGAGGAGTTTCTATGTTATCAGCGGCGGTAACTACGCGCCAGCAATTCTCACATTAAATAGGCTACGGCAACCGCTTTACATCAGGTAAGCGTATGATTGTGTGCCTTTCGACATTATGGATATAAAAGAAAGAATAATATAAAAATAATGCCTTATTAAACTATAATACCCTCAGTTTATCTGTTCTTAAATCACTAAAAATGGCTCCTTAAATCCACCTTTTATCACTGGATAATGTCTCGTAAAATTATGAAGAATGTTTATTAAAAATATCATTGCCTTTATTATTGTTCAGAATCATTAAAATATCACCCATACAAATTTAGCAAAGTGGTCTATGGAAAGTACGGAACTATCAGTAAATGATCTACTCGTTCTTGTGCAGTTTCATTTCTGCGAACGAAAGACATTCTAACATGAAATATTCGCTCTAACGAAAACGTATTTTTTTGGTTCAGTCAATTAAGGCTGATGTAATCCGAATGGCTTGTCAATAAAACAAGCTATGCTTAAACTCTTAATAGGTATTAATTTGGTATAAGCCATCGTGATTGAACATAATATTTATGTAAATTTAGCAATATCAAGGCATAGTTACTGGAATTATACGGAACAGCGGGATTTGGCCTCAAGAGGTAGGTATTGTTTAGAATTTTTTAATGAAGTCGTCTCAAGGACAATTCTAGAAACCTGTAGGCTTCTAGCTAAATTGTATATTAAGCTATACGACTATACGATAGAATATGAATAGCAACGATCCCGGTTGTTGAGTGATTAGCAATGGCAACTTTAACACACAGTGTCGCGGATTCAGTTTCCGCGGAGTTCATGAATAAATGTTAGTCGTTTGATCTGAACGTTTTCTAGGTAATTTAAGTGAAAGTTCACTATAATTATATAATACTCGTAGTTTACAAACAACTTAAACTGAAATATAATTTTCGCGATATTAGTTATTTTGTGTTTCGCTTGGTATTTTTTACTTATATATTGCATGTTTATGATGCACAGAAAATATTCAGATTGATATAAATAGACATGTTCATTCAGACTATCTATCTATATCTTGACACCTTACGTTGGTCTGGATCTGGTATGTTGATATACGCAAATATTTTATAGGAGAATCTAACTCACAACCCTAGTCATTGATCTCCCAAAATGTGAAGCCGACGAACCCGCTGGTCGAGTGACTAGCTATTGCTACTTTATCGCTATGAATTGTCGCTTCCACCCAAGGCAAACATTTGTCTGTCTTGGTCCTTGGTTGTGCCATAAGTTTGTATTAAAAAAGTACATATTTTTATCAGTTTCTAGTACTCATAATACAAGCTTCGCTTACTTTAGATGGCGCTGTGTAGTTTATCCGTCACTATAAAAAGACGGCATAAGGTGTAAGCAAAAGAGCTGACTATGATCAGGAAAAAAGGAGGTTTTTTTTTATCTACCTATGTGTCTATTCACGCCAAATCCCTTGCGGGGCAGGCAGGGAGAACCGAGCGCCATGATGACTTGGTCAGTTTCTAGGGCTCCTGGCATCACTTTCTGATAAAACACGACTAAATTTTCATGGTAAGCAAGTCTTGGCCTTCCTCGGCTTCTACGTCCTTCTACTTTCGCGTTGTACGACCATATCTGTTTCGAAATTCTTTGATTTATTTTATAAATAAAAAATGTTTCATGTCTTTATACACCGAATCAGTTTAGTTTTTTTTTTATTTCGTGATGACGTGTCATTGTGACGTTGGCTACGTGACTGTCCTGACGAGTTAGATAAAATTAGCATTAGCAGCTAGCCAAATTTATCCGCAGGCGAGTATAATTAGCACAAACATTGCATCGTGACTCGGTTAGATTAGATCATTGGTCTGAATGAAAACCGCAGGCGCTCGAGTCGATTTGTGAATTGTAACAAATACCTTCTGAGAATAAACCAACATAATGAGTCCTTATACTAACGAATACAAATTAATGTGGTTGTCTGCGATATCAATGCAAAGACTCAATATAACTAAGTGTATTGTAACTAAAACCTTTACACTATTCTGCGAAACGGCTGAGAGAGACTTAAGAAGGTTAAGTACTACGAGTAATAAGTTCAGGTTCTTATGATAATAAGGCTTAAAAATTAATTTGAGGCGTCAATGGCGTCGACGCGTGTCAGTTCAATCGAACACGTAAGTTAAGCAAAGTTGACGGTAGTCTGTCGAAGGATTTGTTTAGTCTTCTCTCTAGTTTCTCCAGTGCTCGGAGGGCATGTTAGGCCGTTGATACCGGCTGTTTATAATAGATGACAGTCGTTAACATAAGATAGGAAGGGCGCATCAAAGCGGTCCAATTGGGTAAGTACCTCCCTCGTATGGAAATCCGAAGCTAATCAACAACTGCCTGTAGGACTTTGTTCTTGCAAGTGAGTGAAGTTATCAGTAAGCTCCTGAGGAGCTGTGTTAGCAGCAGGTATGGCATTCCAAGCGTTTATAGGGTATGGTAATAATTTTTTTTAGTTTTTTATACATCGTTGGGGGGGGGGGGGCATACATGTATACGGCCCACCTGATGTAAAGTGGTTGCCGTTACCTATAATCGCTAGCAATACCTACATTAAGCCATCTATGCCTAAGCCACCTCTGCTGTTGCAACTCCTTAAGAGTTTACTGGTGACCTCGCTCACTCGCAGGAAGACATCAACCCACCAGGGAATTGTTTTAGTTGGCTGCCGTTTTCTATGGGATAGAGGTGGATTACTTGATATCAGGTGAAAGGTTACCTATGCTTTTATCGGCTAGTGCTTTTATTGCTTCAGAATATTCAAGGCTTAAAAAAATGAGCTTCATGAGAGTGAAACTGGCCACAGTTAGCACGAAATAAGTTTCCGTGGCAGGTAGGCAGCTAAACGTTTAATTACTTGTTAAAATACATCTTTGCGGTTACGGCATTATTCATCAACGAGTCAACACTGATAAGTCCTCAATTCTTAGAATGTTGCTATTAAACCTGTTGAATTACTGTCATTGCAAAAAATAAATATAATTTGTAATTCATCGGTTTATTTATGGAATGTCATTGGTTTATTGAACGAAGTGGACAAAGATGCTGGTACTACCTACCTACATTATATTTTTATGTTTGGTTTTGTTTGTGTGTATCACTTTGAGTTTGTAATTTAAATCTAATTCAGTAAATCGTTCACTTTTTAAGAAAAGGTAAATAGCATCGTTACATTTTCTGAAATAGTGAACGGAATAGTGAACTTATTGCCACTTATAGCAAAATACTACTAGTTTTTTATACCACTAGGGTACCTATAAACAAATGCATGTGTTGCCATGTCTGTAAAAACCTCACAATGCCTTTTTTGAATAATATCCTCCTGTTTTGTTCATTCTACAACTTAACGTGTTCTCAAAAGAAAAGCTCTCTGGTCCACGTTAGTTCCAGTGTCTAAGAACGGATTCCCTGCTGATGGCGATGTGGTTTGAGAAGATAGCTGGAGGATATATATTATATATAGGGCATATGGAGCAACTTGTAGGAATACAATCCATTGTACTATCAGCAGATCCCACTGTGAGAGGCAGTTTCTCCTTAAACTTAATTAAGGATTCAATGGCATGGACCTACATATACCTAACTAATCTGGAGTTAGGCGCAAAGTGCAACAATGTAGAAATTTATAGGTATATAATCTACTAACAAAATCTTATAATTTTTAATTTTACTACACTCAAAATGACGACTTGTTTATTTTTAAGATAGTTAAAAAGTAAACAGACTGGAAAAGTACCTCGACCTCTTATAAAACGGCGGCCAAATAAAGGGATGTTTTATTTTTGCAAGTGAGTGAGATTGTCAGTTAGCTGAGGTGTTGCCATGTTAGTAGCAGATACTTCCCGTATTGTGACTAATTTACAATAGGTGGCTCGTATATGAAATATATATAACGTTTAAGATAATATAATACAATATATATGAAAATCACCTTTCAAATTTTATTAGAGTTATCTTTTATTTAACACTGAGTTTACATCTATCACTTCTGCACCACATAGGGTTTATTTCAAATTATATCATAGCGCGACATATTATTTATTTATGTTCTAAAGGTAAGATGGTAGATATTGTTTTGAACCACTAAAGCGACAAAGAAGCGTACTACCGGTCTGATGACGGTGATGTATGAAGTTACCGTAACATATGGAGAGACATCACTCGTTCATTGCCAGCTATAAAAATCTCTTCACACCCTTTTTGAAGAATACTTACATATAGATATACCACATACGATATAGAATAAATAAATGTATTAACCGATCTACTTAGACGAGAAAGAGAATAATGAGATGCCAAGTATGGTAGCATTAGACTGGACCAATTCGGACATCTAGTGCACACCATTAGGCCATGTTCTCATAGATTCATATGTTTAAGATTTCAGCGACATTATTGCCACTTTTTACCAATAAACACCACTTTCTTTTCGACAGGTGCGAACGTAATTATTAACATACCGCTCGATTCTGTTGACACAGATCGAGATGCGCCATTACCATCTTTTAAGGGGAACGGAAATGTACCATTAACATCTGATGTGAAGTGATGTGTCAACACGGTACCCTGCGAAATTGTGGATTTTACAATGGATGCTTGTTATCTTCGAAATGGTCGAAAACTTAGCCTTACCGTTATCATATTCGTACCCATTACTACTAGTATATTCGTTGTGGTTGTCAATAATGTATATTCTCTCTTTCTTACATCATTGTAAACCCGGACGCAGATTTTGCGCAACGCTCACATCTCGTCCTGATTTATTCTACTCGTAATTTGATAACACCTCTCGTTATGGAAGCGTTAGTATTGGGTTAGCACCGTGTCGTGTATAGCGAGTTGTGCTTTCTGCCTCAGGTTTTTATTCCCAAGAAGTTTTCCTAATGCTCACGTTACACCATCAACAAATCTGCGCGATTACTCTGGTAAGATAATATTCTTGCATTTATTGACGTGAGAGCTTGTATTCGTACATATGGGTATATTCAGTATAACCATGGGTATTAACTAAGGGTAAGTAATAAATACTAAGAGAATTGAACAATAAGATTATATTTAGAAATTTTAATACGAGACAAAGTGCCCGCGAGAGCTCAATGGCAAATAAAAAAAATGTATCTTTATCTTTAGGTATTATCTAAATTCATTTAAGAGACGTACACAATTAGTATTATAATGTACTTGTAACTTTAGGAAAACACACAAGCCCTACCACTCTTTCGTCAAGACCTCGTTTGCTAATTAGTAGAGCACTCCGCGTGCGACTAAGGTTGACTTTGGCTAAGATGTTACCTACAACTATTTACACTGAGAAATTCATAGAATAACATCTTCCGTGCCGAGAGTTACTAGCGGATTACATTGTAAACGTTTCTCGGATAGGTAAATTTGTAATAATAGTTAAGTGCGCTATCAACGCAGTGAACGGTTCTTTCGTGATTGCGGCCACGCTGGCGGAAGGGAATGTCACCAGCATTATTTATGCGCCAAAAGCAAGCTGCACTAACATAAAACTGTATGGCGTTTTATCTGTACGTCAAGCATAAATCACTGGGTATAAAACCAGTAGTTAGCATGAGATGGGAAAATAATTTGTTTATATAAATTAGGCGGCGTGCGCGTGGGCCGAGGTGAGAGGGATTCATGTCGCGTGCGCAGCCTACGTACGAGCTCGCGCCACCATTATTTTTCAACACTGTTGAAACAAAACAAAAGATTGTATTCTATTTAATTACACATTCTGAACCAGCTGTGCTCAACCTTTTAATCGGTTAAATAAACTGCTACACATGTGGCACGCGATAGCCTAACTTATTTACACTTGCAAGTTCACAGAATATGCATGCCAAACCAATTAGCATGACATGATACCATACAATTATTTTTATTTATCAATTACACATAAAATGTTTACTGGAAATGGCATTATAAGAAAAATATGTCGGTGTTATGTGTACAATTAAGCGCGATATTCATTAGTAGAAAGTTTATTTTTAAATTGCTAACTTTGTGATAAACTTGTCATGACAAATTACTATATGGTACTCGCAAGACGTCAAGATTCGAATCAGTAAACCGAAATTTAAACACAGTAACTTGATTTTGAATGTTAAAAAAAATCAATAGGCTCGATTTCCTTTTATTTTAGGCAGCTATCTATTTTTATTGAAAGCAAGCAAAACGAAGCAAATACGAAACCCTACACTGTGCGTGACCCAACATGTACTTGGCCGGTTTTAACGTTTTGTAAGCTCGCAGCTCCGCCCGCTTGAACTTTGGTCTTGCAAGTTTATCGCTGTAATCCTAAACAGTTATGATAAGAAAAGTAGACTAAACTTTAACTCAAGAACTATAACTGTGTACAATTTCATTGAAAATTCGTTCCTCATTTCTTGTGCGATGCGTGTACGACATAGACAAAAAGACAAAAACAGATTAGTTTTACGTACAGAAGCAAAACCAGTCATTTTACTATATTGTAAATAATTAAAAATGCTAGGTTAGTACTGTGCTAACCTCAGGTCGGATCGCATAAAAAAGGTTAACGAACCGCAGGTTGAGGATGCATGGCAGTTTGAAACTGTCAATGTTTTAGTTCAAGATGGTGTTTGGTTATTAAGTGCAGTGTAGGCTGAGAAGAATTGGGAGAGTACCTACTAATGAAATCTAGTAAAGTGTCAAGTAATGTAGTAATCACCTTTTCTTACCTGAAAGTAAATTCTAGAGACACAATAGAAATTAATAATATTCATTTTTTATAAACCTTTGCGAAGTCTTACTGTAGAGCAGAGGAATATCTCGCCAACAAAGATATCTGGAAATGATTCAGCAGATACATCCAAATATCGCTATCCACTTGACACTATAATTATTGTATCGATATGACGACATATTTTATCCTAATATTTATTTTACGAAATGAAAACAAACGACCTATATTGGCAAGTTCATATATTATATTATTATTTATAGAACAAAAATTGTGGTGCTTAGTTTTTTTAAAAGAGTTCCGGAGGCAAATATACTGCTCACCTAATATGTTATGGTTATCTATAAACGCTAATACAAGGAACATCGCGTACGCGTTGCCTCCTCGCTACTAACACAACAACTTCTCAAGAGCTTACTGGGAACCTCATACACTGGCAAGAACACAGCAAACCCTCCAGGGAGTTGTCATTTGAGATGGAGGTATACTCACATCCCCAATCGGGGTCCTTCTCCGGAGCTTCATCAATTAACATGGTGCACTATTTTATCTATTTTTTAATAGGTTGGATGAAATATTGCTGTTAGATATACGCATATTGTTATTAACATTTCTATAAATATTATAAAAGTAATTATTGACCTCGTTGATATTAGAGTATTAAGGTATTTTTTCTTTTGTCTTTCTTAGTCTTGTTCTAAGAAACGGCTTCGTCCACTTTGGCAACTAAACTTACGTAACCAGTAACAAGAGAAGATTTTTCTTTCGCTGTTTGATAACTAGTTGTGAGAGAAGAATTATTTTTCCACTTTTGTAACTTTTTGATGGTTATGAACATGGATGTTCAGAACGTGAATAGACAATGTTCGGTTCTGGCGCTTCGCCCGCCGCTACCGCGGCACGCTCGCTTCGCTCTCTCGGCTCGCGCGCTGGTAGGGTCGCAGTTCTACCTAACACTCCTCCTCGCTTCGCTCGTCGTCGTACCTATTATTAATTGGCATGAGAAATATTTTCGGACTTCCGGTAATAGTACCTACCTAAAAGTTACGTAAAAAACACTTTATTATTTCGATGTTAAAAATATCTCGGGTTACAAAAATGGAAATAATTTGATCTACGAAAGTGGAAAAATAATTCTTCTCTCACAACTAGTTACCAAACAGCGAAAGATAATTCTTGTCTTGTAACTGGTTACGTAAGTTTAGTTGCCAAAGTGGACGAAACGTAAGAAACTTCAACTTCACCGTTTAAAAAATAAAAATATCTACACATTAAAACGTGTTATGTGGCGCCATCTAGTATTCTGTCCGAAACTGAGTGCCTGCTACAGGTCCGCAGAGGTTTTTCCCGCGTAGCCAGTTGGCTAGCGAAAATCGGTTACGAGATGTCGGCACTGGCGGCAAGAAGTTGTTGCCGTCCTCTTGATAGTACAGTAAGCTCATGTAGCGATGCGGACCGGTGCCGCGAGGTGGCGTTGGAGACTTGTAGCCTGGAAAATATGTTGTCATCTTACAATTACAGAAATTTTATGGATTGTTGTAATTCTTTCTCTGAGTGTAATAATATTTACATAGATTGCAATTTTGGCTAAATTTGAGTACGTTGTAATTATAACCACTCTGATATCGAAATGATCACGATCAATAGAGCCTTTCACCCACAAATATAATGTTACAAAGGAACTTGTCTAGGTGTTCGTTAAATAATCGTATTAATAATATACCTATATGGATCTTTGTTACTGTTTCACGAGAAAATGGCTGGTGTTTGGTTTAAGTTTAGTATACAAATACACTGTATGTTGTGTTAACACATAGGTTCTTTTAAAATATTTACATTTTTACGGGATTACGCGTTGATGCGGATTTTTACATAAAGCGACTCGCTTATGTACCTAACTACTTGTAACCTCATTTAATCACAGAAACTTAATTAGCAACAATAAAATGAAATACTAAAATTACTAAGAGAAAAACAACAACACCGTCTTCAAAAACATTTGCTACATTACATTGGACCTTTAAATTTATTAGATATAAAATTTGATTATGTGATTATATGATTATATTTAAGTAATTTAAATGAAATATTGATTTGTGGTGTCAAAAATATTAGTAAACCATTTTCAATTATTTTATTAGATAACAAAAGATATTTTTTATTAATTTAAATATAAGGCACCTATAGCTATTATATTGCGAATTTGCTCGCTCTATATTAAGACAAAGTGTATACGAGACCTCAAACCATTATCGTCTGTTTTTTGTAAAGTATCTACGTACAATTTGCGCCAATAAATATACTGATTCATTGATTGGGAATACGACGAAGTGTCATATTAACAGAGAACCCAAGAGTTTCTTACTGTCTATCAATTCGACGAGATCGGTGGCTCAGTCGTGAATGACGCGACTTTGACACCAACGCTTGTGGGTTCGATTCCCATACAAGTCAAACATTTGTGTGCATGAACATGGCTGTTTGTCTTGGTTCGGATGTTTTAAAATAGGGCGCACCAAAGCAGCCCGTCTGGGGAAGTACCTCCACCTCACAGAAAGCCGCAACCAAATAACAACTCCCTAGAGGGTTGTTGTGTTCCTGCGTGTGAGTGACGATACCAGTAAGCTCCCAAGGAGTTTGTGTCAAAGCAGCAGAGGCGGCATCGCGCGAGTGATACTTAATATATCGCAAGCGTTAATAGACCCGCCACGGTTACCGTAGCCTATAAACGCTTGCAATACATTAAGTATTACTCGCGCGATGCCACCTCTGCTACTAACACAGCAACTCCTTAGGACCTTACTGGAGACCTCATTCACACACAGGATCACAACAACCCTCTAGGGAGTTGTTATTTGGCTGCGGTTTTTCGCTGAGATGAAGGTACTTCCCCAGAAGGGCTGCAGACAGATCAGTCACGATTTCCCATTCTGCAAATAGCCATACTATTGGCAGGAAGGAAACCCGTGAGAGACCTCGTACTTAATCCTTTTTTATTTGCCCGAAAATTTAAGATAAGAGAGGTTTGACTCGGTCCTCCTCTTTTGAAAAAGTATCTATTTAACGAAAAAAATGTTTAAAATGTTAGTGTTTTGAAAAACAATTAATCTGTAGATTACTTTCATTTTACTTGTTTATGTATTTAGGTACTAGCGGACCCGATAAAGTTGCCCTGTTCGAAAATAAAAACAGTAAGTTCTGTAACCTGATCGCAGCGCTACCTTCTAGGTCCAATTGTGAATCTAAACTATACCTACTCGAATTCACTTAATCACACACAAAAAAATTAATCAAAATCGGTCCAACCGTTTAAGAGTACTTTTGTGACATACACACGGACACAAGAATTTTATATATAGAAATATGTGTTATGCAAATGTATCAGTGCATCTTGTGTAGTACCTACGGTTGGACAGAAACTGCGATTTTTGAAACGCATAGTGTAATTTTTGACTATTGTATACATAACTTATAAATGTTAAAATATTTTTGTGTTGTCATAATATTTGATATACATAGTTAATCAAAAAGTAATCTAGCTGTTATTACTTTCCCATACTTTTTAAAAGAAATCTAATGCTTAGCCTAAACATCAGCGGTCCCAGTTGTCTTAAAAATATAAAATAAGATTTTAAGCTTGTTTGATATAAAAACGTATAATTAAGTACGTTACCTCGGTAATCTATGCCCGCAGTTTTACTGATTTCCTTAGCTTTCAAAGCTAGCCCCTAAAAAATAAGATTTATTAAGATAGATTCTTTCATTCAAAAGTAATTCTAGAAATTTGACATTCTACATAAAATTTTTGTTTACCATGCTTGCAGGCATCTGGTGAGAAAGGATATGTGGAAAGTTCCATGGATATGCATGAAAAGAATTTTTGAGATGCTAGCTTATAATTTTGTATTTTAATAAAAATATCGCAAATGGAACGTTGCAGAACGTTAATACCCAATGAATAACGAAATAAGTGCAATTATTCAAAACATTACTTACAGGTATGTTAGATTTCAGCATGTGCAAATAGAATTCTCCTTCTACTTGGTGAGGCGCGTCTGGATCGATCACTATGATAGTGTAGAAATTCTTCTGTAATTAAGTAAACGAAATATTTAATTGTCATAAACATACCTATCCCACACACGGCCATAGGTGTTTTTAAAAATTAAATTTTAAAAATATAATTGCCGTTGAAATATTGGCGTCAGTATTTAGATTCCAGGTCCAGAGACCATCGCCAAACTTTTTGTTGCATGGGCATGTGATTTGTTTTATCCGTCTGGAAGCTTACCGTCCACCTGCTATTCCTAAACTGGTAAACCCTCTAGCGATTTGGTATTTTGCAGCCGTCTTCTTTGAGGTAGAGATATTTCCCTAGTTGGGCGGATTTTCGTCAGAGTCTCGTTTCTTTTGAGCAGTCAGAACCCGTTATATACGTTTTCCCATACATTTCGCGGTCATATACGACCACCCGGGTTTCGAAGGGTTAATAAGCTGTGTACTACGAATAGATGAAGTTAACTCTGAAGACTTGACATTAGGATAGCTCTTAAACAGCTGGAAAATGTTAAAGTTTTGTAACAGAATGAAGACGGAATTACAATAGAATTGTTGAAAGTCAAGGGGTCATTTATGAAGAAACACCTGTTGACTTCCGTTGTTCAAAATCAGAGTATTCACCAGTTGCGTCGACATGTGTACGGTTATTAAAAACCTTCTTGAAAAAGTACATAACGATTTTTTACAGGTAATAACGAGGAATATTCGTTCGCCGGTTTGATTACTACCAGACACTGGAACAGGCTAGATTTCCTGAAAAGGGTACAGTACCCTGAACCATATCATAACGACAGATTGTGCAGAAAACTACCGAGTATAATCTGCCATACTGAATGTGGCAATAAAAAAACTTTGATCTGTTTTAGAATTTTTATGCGATGTCAAGTAGATGAGCATTACGTCCAAGACCTGCAGTCTAAGTCCATTCGGCTGCAGCGAGGAATGCGACTTAGGGACGTAGTTTTTCCATGACCTCCGGTTCCTTGATAATGAGATCATGACGGCTGAATAGTTGGAGAATTTCAGTCGGATGTGATCTCAATACTACTTCTCGCGCCATGGATGGGACTGGAGATAATTATGACAAGACAGATTTCATCGGACCCGTTATAACTAGCATTATGATAACTTTTTAAGAATTTGTCGGATTATGCAAAAAATCAATGCTCATAAAGTGAAACATGAAACCATTACATTTAAAATTAAAAACGTAGAAATAGGTCGTATGGCTTATCTCAACAGATTCTTTATTTTCAAGTTTTAATAATTTAGTTTTTATGTAATGTCGACTCATTTTGAGTTATGTTCAAAAATGTTTAAAATTTGTAGTTTATCCGCCACTCATTCTCCCCTTTTTATATTCTACTAGCTGCTGCCCGCGGCTCCGTCCGCGAGGTGTCAAATAACGTAGCCTATGTGTTAATCCAGATCATAATGTATCTACGGCCAAATTTCATTCAAATCCGTTCACCCGTTTAAGCGTGAAAGAGCAACAAACATCCATCCATACATACAAACTTTCGCATTATTATAATATTAGTAGGATAATAATTTATATTGTAGAAGATAGAGATCTTCAAATTTGGGAACAAAAAAATTTTAAAACATTCATAAATAAAATAAACGAAATAGTGCAGTTCTATCTATATGTTAATCAAATGAAAACTACTGTAACTGTCATCATAAATAGCATAAATTGACTCCAGCGCGACTTCGGGCGCACTTAACCTATTCTTTCTTCGCATTGTCAGGACTATACTATATATATATATATATATATATACTTAGCTTGAAATTAAATAATAGAACATGCATGTACCGAGTCCGCTGAGGGATACTGGAAGAGAGGCTCTTCTATAAAAACTTGTTTCGGCAGTAAAACATCGCAGTTGTGGTCATTAACGACCGTCCCTCCGACACTGGTTATATTGAGGCCCGTCAGTCTGCTGCATCCTTCCAAAAGGCTCTTCACATCTGTCACTGAACACTGCTGAATCCCATTAACAGAAGATAATAAAATTATAAATGCGCTTAACTTGAACATACTGCTCGAAGCTTGTCAATTTAATGCAACGCAGTTATGTATTGACGGTTCGTATACAAAATAGGTACTGCTACCTCATTTTGTTGTTAACAGTAATATCGCTGCAAACTGTTTCAATATGCTCTGTTATGAAACCATAATGTGTGTGTAATCAACATCGTGTGGGACAATGGATGTAGGTAGAATTTTTAACAGCTTAATACGGAAAATTGTACACAGTATAAGAATTACTCGCTAGTGGAGAATAGAGAATCGGCATCTTTTATACCATTAAGGTAGGAAAATAAGCGTATGGGCTGCCTGATGGTAAACAGTCACTGTATGTGTACTTGTAACATTAAAGGCGTCACTCTTGTGCTGTCGACCTCTAAACCCCCTTGTCATGCCTTTCTTAAAGATTCTCGAAAGAGGGAAAACCTCGGCTGGGAATTAATTCCACAATTTTAGAGGTTTAGGAAGAAAACTTCTCTGAAACGAAACGAGGCGTAGTTACATCATCATCATATCCAACATCTCGTCGCAATACAAACCATTGTCCAATTTGAAGGTAATGCAAAGGGCGTTAAAGCATTCCTTAAATCTTCCATATTGTCATTGTGGTGGACAGATGATATACGAGTATAATCCACGACGTGCTCTTTTTTGTCACGGAGGATTCAATCTTCGCATATCATCAGGCGTCACCTCACAGTGTTAAGATAAAAAAAGGTACGCTCCGTTGGTTCGGACATGTAGAAACAATGTGGGACGAAAGAATGACGCAACAGATATACAATGCAAAAGTGGAAGGATGTAGGAGCCGAGGAAGACCGAGACTAACCTACCATGACCAAATTGGTCGTGTTTTATCAGAAGGTGATGTCAGGAACCAGGCGAGCGTGCATGAATAGAGCTATGAATGTCACAGAAGCGAGTGAAATATGTAAGGACCGCGTCTTATGGCGCTCGGTTTTCTCTGCCTACCCCACAAGGGACTTAACGTGAAGATATACATACATACAAAAAAATTACAATCGACTTTCCTTTTTGCGGTCTCCACGTCCGTCTTTCTTTTGTCATCACTGAATTGGTAGATAGGGTCATTTCACTGTCATTTGAGATTGAAGACTTTGAGGGCTACGTTAACAACCGTGGGCCTACTGGTGGAGGCTTTTTCTCAGATAATTCCCAACTTAGATCTTCCCAAAACTCGCTGTGAGATTTTCTAGCTGTGTAGCAAACCAGCAATGAGAATTTATATCTCTGCACTATAAGCCAAAGCGGGATACAACAAGTAAAGAGTTTGGCTTTCAACCATTCACGTATTGGAAGACTAGTCAAAATACTCATCATTAATATAATGCACGTACCTACTTATGAACAGTAAGCTCCTAAGGAGTTGCTGTGTTAGCAGCAGAGGGGGCATCGCGCGATACTTAATGTATTACAAGCGTTCTTAGGCTATGGTAATTGCTTTACATCAGGCGGGCTGTATACTTGTGACTCCCTCGTGGTATAAAAAAAAAGAAAAAATATAACTCATAGCATTGGAAATACGACCGCAGCAAAGAGTTAATTTTTATAATCATGTCATTGAGTTTAGAAATACATAGTCATATACACGCATAAGTATGTGCAAAGTATCCGTTACTGATACAGATTTTTTTATAATATCTGTGGCACAGATTTGAATCATACATTACATAGAATTTCTGACAATGTCATCACATGTGCTAGAAATATGAAAATAAAATACATGTTTTGTTAAATATCTTGAGGAGCATAAATAAAATAAAATGGAAATAAGAAATGATTTTGACACATTTAAACAGTGCGCAAACGGCAATCGAAATAACAGAAAGAGTTCGCTGCGCTCGGTTGTGGTGTCGGCGGCATTGGGAATTACTTTGCCATCCAGACCTAGAATGTCAGGCAAAGTTTCAGCTTTACAAGCTATTTGTAAGACCGATACTCACATATGGTTGCGAAGTATGGTGCCTCAGCGATCGAGCCTGCAGAAAACTTAAACGCTTCGAAACTGCTACGCTACAGGAAATTTATAAATCTCGGTTCCCGCCTAGGCATCGTCAAAGATTGCGACCCAATGTAACAACAATTTATAGTCGTTATAGAGACAGAGATGTTGTAAATCATGTGCTTTGTGAGAGATTATCATGGGATGTATTAATTATGAATGAGAAAAGAGCGCTACGCCTTATTCATTCTGAGGGACAAAAGACTGTCCGCTGGTGGGATAGGTGATTTCTACGAAATTATAAAAAAACATTGACCAATTACTATGTGCTTATATTTTTATAATTTTTATCAATGATAATGTGGACAATTTGCAAATATATTTTTTTTAATTCAGTATAATGTGTATGTTTTTCAAGTTTAAAAATATTCAAGTCAACGATTCATTCTCAAGTCCATACTCCTGGTTAGTGCACTTTTATCCGTGAGGATCAATGATGTCTAAGGTAGTTATTTTGCCTCACTTTTTTAGATGATAATGTTTTTGATAAGACTTTAATATCTCAAAATCTAATAATGATCACATGAAGTAATTAGATCACAATTTGGTCTTATTTTAGCGATGTTGTTTGATGCATTCTAAATTATTGTGTACGCTACGGCTAATACATCTAAATTTCCATTCAAACATCAAATCTAAAGTGTACCTATACTATTTTACTTTACCCCCATTCATTTTAGGTATCACAGCTATTTAATACATGGTTATATTACAATTACAGTAAAACTGTGCTGTTCTTTATTTGTCGAAATAGATCATATAACTGAATCGCATGACACGAAAGATTAAATGTACCGCGATCAAGTCCCTCGCCAGGCCTGTATGATTTTTAAAATCACAGTGTACTTAAGTGTATATTTTTAATATAATTATCAAATGTTTTAGGTAGATTTTTTAATGCACGCGTAAATAATGTTATTCTTAGGAAGACATGTGTTTTGTTAATTGCCTGAAATACAGAATTATTAAAAAGTAAAAGACATTTATTGAAAAACTGCATATCTTTAAAGTTACTAGACCTAGGACAGGACAATAACACTTTATAGATTTCGGTAAATAATTAACCCCTCAATCAGCATCACACTATTTACGAGACATCCCATATTTTTTATTTCTTTTACCGCAACTCTCTGAAACCATTCTACTTCAATTGTGTTCTTAGTGTTATCTTGAGATACAATTTTATTAACAATTATACATTTCGTTACATTCGAATGACAAAAAATATGGCAATGATGATTAGCAGAACGATTTCTATAAAAATATCTCCGTTCTTTTAAATATACATATATATATATATATATATATATTTATGCAGCGTAGCTCGCATCTGCGGCATGAGGTAAAAATAAATTGGCAGAATACGATCACTGCCTTCTCCGATTGCAACTTCCATCCTTAGTATTTGCTAATCGAGGACTTCTTCGGAGACGTTGCGAAGAAGCAGAATACGATGATGACGAAAATTCTTTGATATTTGCATTTCTGTTCGCGCACTGAGTACAACTTTCTACAGCCCTAGTGAAGTACCGTGCAGGATTATCATAAGATAGTGTTATTGAACGCAGTAATTTGGAAACGCAGCGAATATGAGACCATTTAGCTGCCCTCTGCCATCGTATTCTTTGTAACTTTATATAACTTTTCACATTAATATCAGTGTAACGTTTATACAAAGCGCTCTCACTGGAAGTATTAAATATTTGCCGTAGCACTTGTGTTTCAAGCAGTTTTGGTCGTCCTCTAGTGCCATACCACTGGTAAATGAGCATCGGTCTTAAAAATATCTTATAAGCCAACAGTTTCTTTGCAGGACATGACGTTTGCAGTATTTCGGCGACCTTCTTGCACCAGTATCGATTGAAATCAGTCATGATATTGATAATAAGTAAAATAAATTAAATATTAATTTTAAAATTCGTTTGCGTTTTGAATGACGCACAATACCGTATTGCGATGACGTTTTGGGCGAGAAAACTTCAGAAAAATCGAAAAGTATATCAAAGAGTACCTATGTAATCATGACGTTGTAGACTATTTAACAGGGAAAAACAAGTTTAAGTATAGGTTATCTAATCATAGATCTCTCTGTTAAACATTGTAAGGTGTATAGAATAGACAAATACTTTTTAAGGTGTTACTACTACACCTTAAAAAGCATTTGTCTATTCTATAATCTATAAACAAGGTAACGAATTAAACAAACCCCAGTAGTCTTCCTGCGACCACGGACGCTGCAAAGCGTTCGAAACGTCAGGTTCAACAAAATAAATAAAATACGCGATACTTCCTTTAAAAATTGTTTAAACCCCAGTAGTTTCACCTTAAACAGTGGCTTATTCTATATGAACTTTTTAGCCTTACCAGCCTGTCCTGTAAGTCCGTAGTGTTACGTGAACTTTTTGCATTTGAGGTAAACTTATCAATCAATCAAAAACTTTTAGATGCGCACCACCGATAAAACTAAATTGACCTGAAACCTGATTTAAATATTTTAACAAAATATAAAATATATATTCATGAAATAATTTGAAACGATGTTTAATGAAACATCTTTTCTAATTATACTGATTAATACAATCAGTATAATTCGAAAATATTTTTTATCATTTGAATAAAATAAAAAATAAATATCATCCCCCATAACTGAGAGGCGATAAACATTAGATGAAATCGTGATAAGCCTGGTCTCATCCATTCGTCGAGAGTAAGAGTTCCCTAAGTGACGATCATTTAACGCTCTCCTATGAACACTTGTAATACACTAAACATCACTCGCGCGATGCCTCCTCTGCTGCTAACACAGTAACTCCTTAGGAGCTTACTGGCGACCTCACTCACATGCATGAACACAACAACGTTCTAGCGAATTATTATTTGGCTGCAGTTTTCTGTTACGTGGAGGTACTTTACCAGACGGGTTGCCTTTTAATAACACTGACTATGTAATTGGCCCCTCCGGGCCGTTACTACGTCTCCGGAAGGGAGATGGGCTGCTTTGTATCAAAGCCCTACCTCTACCCTCCCTCTCTTAAAACATTCAGACCAAGACAAACAGACATGTTCATGCACACAAATTTTTGTCTTATGTGGGAATCGAATCCACGAGCGTTGGTGTCGAATTCGCGTCATTCACGACTGCGTCACCAAGCTCATCAATTATGGTAAATATCTTCATAACATTTTGAGATAATGACACTTTTTTCACGGCGCACCAACTAACGACCACGGTAGGTACATACTTTACGGAACAATGCTCTAATTAAACTCCTTTATTTTGATACTTGCCTTACCTATGTATGACTTCACGTCAAATCCCTTGTGGGGTAAGCAGAGAGAACCGAGCGCCATATAGGTGTGTGTATATGTATACATACATACTTGACTTATTATTTTAATGTTACTAAATTACTAAACATACGTACATTCCGGAGGTCTAAGTTTTGCGTTTACTAGTTATAGTCAACTAACTTCATGAAGGAAATAGTTTGTAACTAACTCCATGCTTCGTTGGTTGTCTAAAGCAATCACAGAAGAGTTTAGTAGGATGGATTACCTACTTTACCTTTGGAAGGAATAAAACAGTTTTATACTGTTGCCCACGACTTCGCCCACCTGCTTTGTAGGTATAGAAGCTTTTGCCCACAATTTTACCTTTTCAATGTTTATTTTTATGACAAAAGGTTGCGTATGTTTTTTCCTACGTCAAATATATCTCTATCGACGCTTTCGCAACGCGTATCTTGCCAGCCACATTTGCTAATTGTTGGAGTTTTGCCTTGGAGTGCACCATATACAGATATTCTTGGCTTTGCTAAAGCAAATCGAGATTAAGTGGCATACCAGATTTGAAGTTCCATAACTTCTACAGTGAAACGTGGTATCTCAAAATATATAATTCAACTGACGTATAAATGTTAAGGAGCGGTAGGGGGCATCGATGACGCCTATTTAGGGAAGTACCTGCACCTCACAGAAAACCGCAACCAACACCAACTCCCTGGAGGGCTGATGTGTTCTTGTGTGTGAGTGAAGTCACCAGTACCTAAGTTCTTAAGGAGTTGCGGTGTTAACAGCAGAGTTTACATCGCATGACTGACACATAATGTTTTGCAAGCGTTCATGCTACGGTAACCGCTTTACAGGTGGGCCAAATAATTCTATTCCTCTGGACGTAAGTAAAAAAAGCCTGTACCGTATTCACTTGGGCTCGAGACAAAATGTAAATAACTATAAAAAAGGTTTTTTATACAATGTCGGGAGGCATACAAGCATACGGTCCACCTAATGTAAAGCAGTTGCCATAGCCTATGAACGCTGGTGATAATGTAAAGGATTCGACCTCCTTTCTTTTTGTTTTTAAATTTAGCGCTAGCTGTCGCAGAAATAGTGTTTCTGTCCAAGATGGTGACATTTCACTGAAGCATTGTAATACCTAGCTGTTTTCAAAATATAATTATTGTTGATTGTGTTAAGGAATAAACTTTAAATGTCGTTTCTGTGTTTTTTCAGAGCAACGCATGGTTTTAATTCTAATCCACAATCAATATGTATAGAAAAAAGTATAGAAATAGTCTTATACATATTAAGTACTACCCGCGCGATGCCACCTCTGCTCTAATACCGCAACTCCTTGGGAGCGGTGGTATCGTGGACAGTATTTTATTAAATGCGACTTACACAGGATTGAACCCTATGCAATTTCGTCTCTTATCACGAAAGAATCAACCACTGAAGCATTTAAGGCCCACATTGAATTCATCGTCGGCTCCCTTAAAGAATTTAACAAAACCTAGACGCATAAAATAACCCTAAAAGTTCTATCAATGGGGCGGGACAAAGCGTAATCCGTAAGCGCTGCGTTCCAAATGTGCCCGAAATAAACCCTATCAGGGATACCAAAAAAAAAAAACTTCTTGGGAGCTCACTGGTGACCTCACTCACTTGTAAAAACACAACAACCCTACAGGGAGTTTGTTATTTGGTTGCGGTTTTCTGTGAGGTGGAGATACTTCCCCAGATGGACTGCTTTCATACACTCTACCTCTCTTAAAAACACCCGGACCAAGGACAAACAGACATGTTCATGCACACAAATGTTTCTGTGTGAGAATCCAACATACGAGATTTGTGTTAAAGTCACGTTATTAACCGCGGCGCAACCGAGCTCGTCAGAAATCGAATTACGGACTTTAAGAAAATTATGATCTACTAATCAATTTAAATATTCATAATAAAAATACTTGTACACGAGTATGCGTCTTTTTTTTTATATATATTAGTTCAGCATAGTGGCCCCTCTTTGCCTGATGGTAAGCGAAAGAGGAGCCCAAATCGCAACTGCAACTGACAACATACTACATCCCGTATCCTGTCAGTTGACGCTGCCATGCTGACCCGCAAAATGCTTCTTCACGCTTCGTTTGAAGGATCCCATATTGTAGGAAGGAGGGAACACATGTGCAGACAAGGCGTTCCACTTTTTGATGGTACGACAAAGATAGGAGTTGCCGAACTTTTTGGTACGCGAAGAGATATTCTCAACCGTGGAACTATGACATCGCAAGCCCGCACGTGTGGTTCTATGACGGAAGGGTGAGGGTGGGATAAGGGAAAACAGTTCTTCAGAGCACTCGCCATGGTAAAGGCGGTAAAATACGCTTAGAGAGCCTATGTCCCTACGGAGTTGAAGAGGTTCTAGGCTTTTGTTTGATATGTGGCATTACGCGTCTGGTTGATATGTGGCATTACGCCCGCATGCTTTCGTAATGATAAGTTAAAATAATAATTATGGACTCGATAGCTGTAGCAGAAATTATCTAGAAGTGAGAACCTAGCCCCAATAAAAATAAAAGAAGAAGATAACCGTGTCGGTGACAGCCTGACTGACAGCTAAACATTTTCATAGTTGTAATTACAGAGTACATTAGTATAATGTTGTAATTCAATTGTTGCCAACAAATGTTTCGTATCACTTTGTGTGCAAAACAATATTAGAAAAATAACTTATTATCTAATAAAGAATGGAATCACATCCACTAAATTTGGTAAGTAATTAATATTGTTTTTGTTTTATTTATCTAGTTAACAATAACAGTGCGCCTCTGTTTAATAATTTTAGGCTCACCAGCAGCATCGCCGCGCTGAGGCGCATTTTAATAACAATAGATACGACGAGGCTATGCAGTGTCATCACAATGCTGCTGAGCTGCTACTGGATGCGCTGAAGACTACTACTTCGTCAGTCGCATTAGAATCTATCACCCTGCAACACAGCTATCACTTGAAACAAAAAGACCTGATTAAAATTAAAAAAGAACAGTATGCACGAGTAAAAAAAGCTATGGAGCATATCGAGATTTTAGCAAGAACCCCCTTACAGAATTTACAAGGTAATGAATATTCAAAGTTGCAAGTGGCTATTTACAGAGCAATTAATGAAACTGATACTTTGTTACGCGGATTGTCCATGAAAAATGATAATCAACAAGGTATATTAAAGGACATTGTGCCAAAAAGTGTAGATGTAATAGATGGAAAGCGTACTGAAAAATCCCAAGAAACTGTTGTTGAAGAATTACAAATTTTAAGTCAAAACTTACATTCACTTGTGGAGCAACTAGTGTTACAAGTAGAAGTTTTAAAAGATGAAAATATGACATTGAAAGAGAGGGTAAATTATCTAGAAAAGGAAAGGACTAAGTACCTTAATATATCATTACCTCAGAATGATTTAAATATCAGATTGAATGCTGCATGTAGTGATGGCGCACCTAAAGATACAACACAAAGGGTTCCAATGACAGATGTGTCAAATGAAGGAATGCATGTGAATGAAAGTCCAGGTCAACCACCAAATTTTGATTTAAGCTCTTTAAATATTAAATAGCTAAATTACATAAGCAATTCCGTAAAGGGTTTAAGAGGTAGCTAAGTGAAATAATATGTACGAGCTAATTAATTACGACCTGCACACATCAAGAAAGCAGATGGAGAGAAGGTTTTGTGGGCATAAATGAAAATTCCAGATTTTTCCTGAGAACTCAAATCATACTTATTTATACAAATATTACTTATTTAATAATATATAAGAGATTTGTTATAGAGGATTATGTACAGTGCTTTTATTTTTTTTATATCCTTCAGAAATCTTCATATTTCAGCTGTAATGACGTATCCATCAGATGCTCTTTGCCTTTGGTAGGTACAGACTGGACATTCAGTCAGTTTGGGAGTACCTATGTAGAATTGCTACTTACCTTACTATAGAATGGGAGCAAAGTTGCGAAAATTACATTTTATTAAAAACAGAAAATTAGTTTCACAGCTTTATATACTTTATATAGGAACCAAACAAACAATAACACAGTACTAGGTCTAGTGGTAAGAAATTAGAAGCACGGTAACTTGTATTTTAATTAGGCTTAAATTTATGTATTTGTGTTTCTATGTGATTCCGTTTTAATTGATCTAACTTCTTTATTTTACAATCGGAGGGGTTCCCTTACATCTATAATGGCTATAAAATTATTCAAGGTCCAACCAAACTTACCAAGGTAACTAAATTATGAGCAGCCTGAGATAGTATTTTCAACTTACAGAAGGCCATGAATAATTAACTGAATGTTTGAGGTATTTCTGAGACTGAGTTCACACTGTAGTGATGGACTAGCCGTCTGTTGCATGGTCCTATGGCTGAGTGAGGAAGCTCCTTTGTGAGTACAGTAGAGTAAGTACGAACATATTAGAAACTCGTAACATAATTGTACAGATTTCTATAGTATTGTGCAGGATCACACTAGTATGTGGCACGAACCACCTTTGTCGTCCTATTGTATCTTCAATAGGATTTCGATACTAAGTAAACTTGGAAACAAACAAAGTGTAGTGACCAATTCGTTCTGAAATTAGATGAAGTTTTTCTTGTAATTTTAATCTTATGTATTCTATGAAATATTTGAGTGAATGAATATACAAAAACTTTGAAAAATGAATATTCTTTTTGTATTATTATTTATATTAATTTCTATTAACAATGAAAAATAATATATATTTTAATTTGAAACACAGACAGCTGAATTACTTTTTTTCTGAATGGCTTCTTGACATTTTGTCATGGAGACTCCTCTGTCGCAAGCTTTGATTTATTTATATGACATGTCATATAAATAATCAAAGGTCGCAAGGCATGCATTTAATAGTCTCAAGTGTTTTCAAGAATTTCAAATGTTTGTCCTTAGTATAATATCATACATACCTTATCAGCATTTTTTGTTTGTTTTGTGACCCAGTGTAAAGTCAGGTTTTGTTTTAATTTATTGTGTTTTAGTGGGTCAAGGTTGGTTCCTTTAAAAACAACATGAAACTCGGTAGGCAAATATTAATAGAGCTGCTTGTGGCACTATTGGAGGGCTGGTGGTTATCTTTGAAGGGAAAACTATTTCTAAATTCAGTTTCTGTCAGATCTAGCATTCTGTTGATTTTCTATGTTAGGCCTGCTTTATATCTGTGTAATTATAATCAATAAATTAAAATAACGGTAGCTACTTTAGTACAAATACATATTTTTTTTCAATGATGTAAGTATTAATAAGATGAAATATAAACTATTTATATATAATATATAAATTTATTATTTATAAATTTTTATTTCGTCCTACTAATACATCACTGAATAAAAATGTTTTATTTTCTATATTATAGGTTTCTCTTTGTACATGTTCCGTGTTCAATAACTCTTGTAGGAAGACCTTGTGCGGTGGCCGCTTACAATTTAATGCGGGCCGCATGCTTGTTTGCAAATCTAGTTGTATAAAAAACTTGTGCTTCAAAATTTAGTTACTTTTACGTCCGATAGAGGCGCTGCTCAATTCTCATATAAATTGTATACGCAAAGGATTTGTACTTGCTCTACTGTATGAGTAGCAGGGTGGTAATATTCTAGTGTTTCAACATTTATAGGGTGCTTTTTCAACGCTTATAGCAGGAAGTCGTAGGCTACCGAAGTTTTTTTAATTCTAATCAATTAACAATTTGCCAGGTCAGGTATCATAATGGACCTATTCATCAACTTCATATAAATTTATCTACAAATATAAGAACCGTATGAACATTAACATGTTAGTATAATTGTAATAATAGTGAAATGAGCTTAAATAAAAAACAATCTTTAATTTTTGTAGATATGTATTGCATATTGGTCTTAACCAAAATAAAATCTTACTCTTTAAATGTAAAAATAAACTTCCCGGTTAAATAACCGAGAATAACTATTCTTACGCCTAGAAGAAATCTATACATTAACGAACAATACAACTAATAACATTCTTATATTTTTGGTAACATGGAATATTATACATCAAACACTACCTGAACTATATTATGATGCGTACAAACTAGAGCAAAAGTCAATTAAACAAAGCTGTTAGTGTTTGATAGTATTGTATTGTAGCGCTGTGCATGTGTTGAATTTTAAGTCGCGTGTGAGTGCTGTAATTTGTACGCACCTTTAAGTTTTATATTCATATTTAGCAATTTTGTTTTAAACATTTCGTTTAAATGTTATTTACTAAACCTAAAAGCTCATCCAAAGTGAACATTAAATTTCAGATACACAAAACAGTTCTTAATTAACAAAATTAAAAGAAAACTACTTATTTTATAAATACACCTATATACCTACAAACTTACATTCAAAATTTAAACTTGAAAGTTATAATAAATAATCAGATCAATTTGTAGGAAAAGAAAATTATCAATATGCTTAAGTAGAAAAAATATTAATAATGAGAAATATGTATTATAAAATGATGTTTTAAATTAAGTTTTAACCCATCCCGCGTCCTGTAGACTGAGGCCGGATATAGGAAAATGTGCTCACAGCGTCTTACATTTTGACTGGCTTGTTTGA
Source organism: Pyralis farinalis (assembly GCA_947507595.1). Taxonomy (NCBI): domain Eukaryota; kingdom Metazoa; phylum Arthropoda; class Insecta; order Lepidoptera; family Pyralidae; genus Pyralis; species Pyralis farinalis. Next base: position 17,192,311 of record OX382273.1, read on the forward strand.
ACTTGATAAACAATAACCAAAACTACCCTTTGTGTTTAGGCCGTTTATCGACAAACACCAAAACAACTCGAAAATTGTTATTTTTAACTAAAACGGGAAATTTTCTAATGTATGGGACGCGCCACGGGTTAAACCAAAAATATAACATTTTCACAAAAATCGTGCGAAGAGTTTTTGAAAATTTTCATTTCATATATGTACTTAGCACATATTTTTTAATAAATAAATAATGTTAAAGTCAGATTCAACATTCGACATGAACTTAATGCCAATATGGATTTGATTAAAATGTGAAATTGGTCCTTACCTACTACACATAAAGATGTAACACTTGCAATTTCATGCATTTTCACAAACCGATGTGGCGCTAGTAACATTGTAGTATGGAGATATTTGGACGACTATTGTTTAACGATAACTTTTAAGCATTTCATAATAAACTGAAATTGCCTTATTGTATAATTAATGACGCAAAATATCTGGATGTTGTTATGCTAAATTAAACCAAAGCGACGTGCATCTATTGCAATCGTTTCAATTAATTATTGTTTGTTTAAATTATTTAGTAACGCTAAAAAACGAAACGAATTAACATCGATTACTTTTCTTGAATATTAATGTTATCAACTATTTACTATAGTGTGTTGGCAGTGTTTGCCGATTTGCAATTGGCGATCCCGCGTCAATGGTAACTCGCCAAATGCTACCACTTTGGCTCCACAGCCTTCCACGAGTGCAGTGCCAATAGGCAGTATCAGTAATGTTGTCTGTTTTGAGTCAAACGCCCCAAACATTGTTGTCACCGAAATACAAGTATGTGTTCACTTTCCCCTCGCAAATTTCGGAAAGCGTACAGTTATCTTTCAACTGTAATTAGTATTTGCTAGAAAAATGTTTATTATAATGTATAAATTATTTTAGTTGTATTCTGCATAATGACGATATTTAACGTAACCTAAACTCTCACTAACAATGTTTGATTTAACAAACATTGAGATAGCACTTGCTGGGGTAAGTAAGTCCTTAAGTAAACGCAGAGAAAATGTATGGTGTTATCAATGATTCAATGTCCGAAAGGCATCGTTGGTTTTTGTCCCCGCAATGCGGGGCTTGAAGGGTGCATGTGACGCGACTTACTTAGGCCACTGCCAAATTTCACGCGTTTAGTATAAATAAGGTAAACAAAAAATCTCCATAATGATCCTCGTATAACGCCGTCTGATTTTGTGAGAATAAATGAAATCTCTTGTATTTATCATAAAGTTAGGCTAAAGTTACATAACAAACACAATTTTAAATATTATAAACGTTAAAGCATCTTGAGAAACACGACACGAATAGGCACTAAAATGGCAAATCACATACTGAAGTGAACAGTAAAGTCATTAATTAATCATCAACTCACAACCACAATATACATAGAAATGATATTTTTACATTCTGATTGAAGTTTATTTTATTCGTGTTAACAATATTTGGCTATTAATTCATGTTCACTACATTACACTGAACCCCAATTGTTAGCTTTTACAAGGATTATTGTTACTGTATACAAATAAAAGTACCGACTACTTGCTATGTATACCTAAACTCCGCTCCTCTGTAGACAAATCTTCGATGGAGTGAGAGCAAGGTATGCTTGGTAATTTCTAGAGTTACTCTCGAAATTCATGCTGATCGGAGTTGGCATTAAACACCACGACGACAGCATCAGAACTATTCAGTCATGGCTATTGTAAAACATTGCTGATGAGATTCAATCTCCTATTGGCAAAATAATATGAAATTTTAATCAATAATGTCCTAAAATGAGTAATGATAAACAGGTAAAGGTTTGTATAGGCGGGAAGATGTTTATCATATGTACATCGATATTTGGCAGTACCTGACGCACCATAGTAGATTTAGTTTTCGCACACAGATTTTATAGGGAATGGACTGATAGAGACTTATAGGATCCTCCATCGCTTTCCCACTTGGAATATTTACTTCAAAACACTTTATTCCTAGCATTGTCCAGTTTATTAATTCCTTAGGATCGGCGGGGTTTCCTAAGCCTAAGGATTTGGAGAAGATACTAATTTTAACATGCAGCAACTACACTCCACTCCACAACGGTGTTCTCCCTCACCGGGAGCAAGTGGTAGGCGATCGCAAGTAAATTATATCTACTTGTAAAAACCGAGTAGGCACCCGCCTGGGTTCGAATGGGGAACCTTACGCTTGTTAGGCGTGCGGTTATACTGCGGGGCCACCCCCGCTTGCACATTACCACATATATATATTCACATATCTAAATAACAGAACGCAACTTCTCTCTCATGGTGGGTTAGTAAAAATACTCGTAACAATACGTATTACAGGCTCATATTATATGCAACTTTAAATATTTATAAATTCTATGTCACTATCTTTACCTGTAATTGACTGACAGATAATACGCATGATGTAATGCCCTGATCCTAAAAACTTAAAATTTGATAGACTACACTACGATAACATTAGTGCTTATAGCTTCATCAGTTTTTTTCATTCTTTTCATATTCAAAATGAACTTAATGAAAAAATAAACTATCAAATTTCAAGTTTCTAAGATCAGGGCATTAAATCATGCGTATCTGTCAGTCAATTACAGGTAAAGATAGTGACGTAGAATTTATCATTATTTAAAGTTGCGTATAGTATGACCATGGAATACGTATTGTTATTTCTACTAACTCCGCCATGAGATAGGAGTTGCGATCTGTTATTTAGATGTGTGATAATATTGCAAGCGGTGGTGACCGCGCGGTATAACCGCTCGCCTAACAAACGTGAAGTACCGCGTTCGAACCCTGGCCTGCTAGGGTTCGAACGCGAACTTCGAACTGTCTACTCGGTTTTTACGAGTAGGTACAAGTTACTTGCGTTCGGCTACCCCTTGCTCCCGGTGAGGGAAAACACCGCGAGGAAACCTGCACACCTTCTGGATGTGTAATTATGATTCATTATCTTGTCTGGTTCCCCTTTAAGGGTTACGGAGGTCAGATGGCAGTCGGTCCAATGTAATAACTCGCCGCCACATCTAGGGTCATGAACATAGCGAACCCCGGGCTCCGTAGTGGATGCAACTGGGACTTACCGCTTGATGAGTGAGTAATTGTGCAAGCGGTATACAAAATAAAATCTGTTTAAGCATATATATATATATATATAGGAATATATCTTATATAATAAATATATTTATATATCACATTTATATATTAAATATAATATATATATATACTCAGTCCTGGCTGACTGATATGCACAAGTATTTATTTATTATGTTAACATAGGTTCGTTATTTGCCATATATCAGGATGGCCGGGAGACAATAGTTTGACAATATTCGAGTTTGTAAATCAGCCCATTCTCTTAAATCTGCAATGTTTTAAGGAGCCTCTATAATCTAGAACCACTTTGATAAATTAACGCTATCTCCTACCCGTTTTCACAGTGCATTTGTCTATTAGTTTTCTCTACCTACTATTTCGAGCGTTTCAGAAACTCAACATGACAGATTTCAATATAAAGGGAATTAATCGTAACACTACACCAGTAACGTAACCCATTGTAAAAACTACAGTAGAGGCTCTGATCAGAAATATTACAATAACTTAAATTTCTAATCATAATCTCTTTAATATTATTTTGTGATGTCACCAGCATTTACTATAGTTTCTCCGTCACAAGCCTTATTATGTCGATTGATTACCCAACGCCATGAAACATAAATAATCGCTAAATACCTTCTATAACTACAACGAAATTCCTTAAAAGGGGCATGAGTTGATTTGGTAGATTACGCAATTATTTCAAGGCGTATAGGGGGGAGGCGGAGGAAGGATTGAGAGATCATCGAATGGGAAATACTGCTGCGTGCCTAGAACTGGTGGGGCATAAGAGGTATGTACAGTCGGCACAAAATCTGCGCTTGGGGTGTATGGTGGTAAAGTAGGGACGGCTGGAGTAGGACCCACGCTGTGGGCTTCATACCCATCCCAGTCTGCCATTAGATTTCGTCTCTGTATATCTTCATCACCAGACAATGGAGCTCCCCACAAGTTGGCTGCAGACGCTAACAATGCAAGAGCACCTGAAATTAAAAGAGAGAATTATTAAATATGATTTAAAAATATTCTAAATGAACTACACAGGAAAAGTAGTTGCGGCTGCTTCTTCGAAACGACGGGTTACATATTATTCATTAGCGTAATAACATTTAGTATAGATTATATAGTGTAGATGGACGCTCACACCACGTGTTGTATAAAAAAAAGTGCGTGTATCAATGTGTACACGCGCGAAGTGACACTTTTGTAGGTTATCGATACTTTTTGTGAAATTCAATTTATGTTTTAAATAATTAGGTGCGCCTAAATAAGTTTCGCTTCAAAATATGGTGTGGTAAATGATGTTAATGTTGAGTTTATAATTTGCTAGCTTACCACCCACATGCTACATCAGTATAGATTATTAATCATGACCATTTAGTTACGTGAGTGGTCATTAATGTTAGACTATCAATCGTCAAATAACTTTTGACGTATCTTTAGAGTCAAAGCTAATTTTTCAAGCGGTGCACCCAGCTAATTGCTAAACAAAGCTATGCCGTGAGAGAAGTAGCGTATATTGAAGTTGGTCGGCTGGAAAAATACCTCCACCTCACAGACGATCACATACATCAACTACCCGGAGTTGTTGTGTTCCTGTGAGAGAGCGGGGTTACCAGTAAGATCCTGGGAGTTGCTGTGTTAGCAACGGGGATGGCAACGTGCGAGAGATGCTTCTTGTGTTGCAAGTATTCGTAATCCCTTCACATCAGCAGGTGCACAGCACAATCACTAAATTCGTGTTTTCAGTTTTACGACCATGCTAGCGACTCCTCGCAACTTTGTCTGCGTGGATTGAATTTATTCACAATTTCACGGGTTTCATTTTTGCCGAGGAACACTAATTGTTTTTCTAAATTACATCAGCTATCTGGTAATGAAAGTCCCGTCAAAATCGGTCTAGCCATCTCGTAGATTAGCCAGAATAAATAGACAAGACAGATAAAAATTAAAAAAATGATTTTAATTGGTACAAGTAGGTACCGTCTATACATTCACATGCATTTAGTAAAAAAAACATTATTTTCACACTACAATTCACTTTATTTATCTATATAGATTTAATTATAATTATCACTAGCGGTGGTGACATCGAGAGAAAATCCGCATGTCCAAGAATTTATATTTCTAAAGACGTTTGACCTAACCTCAAAAGATTTGATTTCCCCTTTAGGTCGTGGAAGTCTGACGGTAGTGACGTCATATCAAAATCAGTATCTTCGCTAAATCCTTAGGCTTATATAGGGGACACCACCAATCTTAAAGGATTGGGAAATGGAATAATACTAAGAAGAAGAAGAACTTTTATATATAGTAGAGGCAGTTAGCCAATTCAAGTTTAAATCTAAAAGCATAGCAGGATATATCAATAATTTTAGCAATTGTTGATATATCCTGCTACATATATAAAATTGTCTAATATCTTTACAATCTAGAAATTATGGGTATAAACAAACAAAAAAATATATACTAACCAGCTCCTGTAATTGTATAAAATCCATATTCATAATCAACCTGTATAGTGTTTGGATCGCTATTATTCTCATTTCCTAAGACAACAGTGGTATAGTAGCACACGCCAACAATGGCGATAACCCAAAACACGCACATGATGCTGGGTATGGCGTTCCTTCGTAACATCTTAATAGCTCTGCTGTTCAGGCTTGTCAGATTTATCAGAATCCCGATGCAGGAACACAACAACACCATAAAGCAGAGTAAAATCAGTATTCTCATAAGAGTAATTATCTCTTGTGTTGTGCAAGGTGGCAAACCTGTAATAATTCAATGTATAGTTACAATCCTAATGGTCAAATAGCTACGGATGGCCATATTTAAACAAAGTGTCGCGAGTTTGATTCCCGCACAAGACAATAATTTGTGTGTTTGAGTATTTTTTTTCATACAACGTCGAAAGGCATACAGCCATACGGCCAAAATAACAACCCTCTAGAGAGTTGTTATTTGGCTGCCGTTTTCTGATGGAGGCTTTATATTATTATATGGCGGCTTTCCACATGTTGTAAAGGTTTTTGACGAAAATATAATTACGTATGTAGGACCTATAGAACAAGCTTTACTTAACTTGGCACATGATGGCGCTATGCTATCATACAATGTTGGCTAACGAGGGGTTGAGCATAGCAACAATACAACAACAACAATCAATACTTCATATGGCGCTGCCCTGGAGAATAGTAACATTGTACAAATTACAGCCAAATAACAGCTCATGATACACAATTGTACAGCACAATAGTTACTGGCTTCCTGTATACCTGTGCTCTCTGGGTTTTATGTGAGCATTTGCCTTTTGCTTTTTATACAAGCATACGGCACACCTGATGTAAAGCAGTTACCGTAGCCTATAAACGCTTGCAATATATTAAATTTCGCTCGCGCGATGCCAACCCTGTTGCTAACACAGCAACTCTTTAGAAGCTTACTGGTGACCTCACTCACACGCAAGAACACAATAACCCCTCTGGGTAGTTGTTATTTGGCTGTCGTTTTCTGTGAGGTGGAGGTACTTGACCAGAAGGGCAGCTTTGTTGCGCCTTACCCTCTTAAAAACACCCAGTACAAGACAAACAGTTCATGGACACAAATGTTTGTCCTGTGTGGGAATCGAACCCACAAGGGTTGGTGTAAAAGTAGTCCAATGCCAACCAATGCGCCACCGAGCTCGTCGAATTATTGCTGATAGAAAATAGTAACAAAAAACGATAATGTGAGCGAGACCTTGCTCTATTTTATAGTTCTTACATAACAAATACTTATGTACGAAAAATACTTACATTGGTCACAGGACTACATTATGTAATAGAATCTTCAGCAATTGTTGTTGAAATATATGATGCATGATATGTAGAAACTCATATAATGAACAAGGCTGTTTTGGGTCAACATTGTTCACAACATATTCTAATTTTAGGTTTGTAATTAATTTTAATACGGATATACAGATAGCCGAGCTAACGCTACTTTGACACTAGGGCTCCTGTGTTTAATTCTCCCATAGGACAAATATTAGTGTGCATTAACATGTCTGTTTGTCTTAGGCTGTTTGTTTTTAAGAGAGGTAGGGCGCATCAAAACAGGCGGTCTGGAGAAGTACCTCCACCTCACAGAAAACGGCAGCCAAATAACAACTCCCCAGAGGGTTATTGTGTTCTTGCGTGTGAGTGAGGTCACCAGTAAGCTTCTAAAGAGATGCTGTGTTAGCAACAGGGTTGGCATCGCGCGAGTGAAATTTAATATATTGCAAGCGTTTATAGGCTACGGTAACTGCTTTACATCAGTACCTCTACCTCACAGAAATCCGCTGCCAAAGAGAGGATTGTTAGATTGGTTAATTGTAGTGTTCCTGCGAGTGAATGACGTTACGAGTTGCTGTATTATCAGCAGAGGTGGCGTCGCACGAGCGATACATAATGTATTGCGAGCGTATATACGGTTATGGCTGTGAGCGGCTAAGGTAACCTCTTTACATTAGGTGGGCTGTATGCTTGTATGCTCGGCAAGCTCATTGTATAAAGTAAATTAACAAGCAAGTCGACTGGGGACGTACTTCCAACTTACAGATGACTGCAGACATAACTCCCTAAAGGGTAGTGGTGTTTATGAGTTTATGCAAGTGACGTTAGCGATTAGTTTTGAGGAATTAGTGAGTTTGTAGCAGGGATGACGCTTGCTCACTATAAAAAAACCTTTATGAACAATATTTATACTTCAAGTGGTTGTTATGTTTTCAATATTATAGATTAAATTTCAAACAACTGTTATGAAGCAATTTATGGCCTTACCATTGAAGTCCTGTTTATTAATTGGATCAAACTCTGAATTCTGACGTATAATTATTTGGGTGTCATCATCGTCGTCATCGTCGAAGGTGAAGAACTGGGCGAGTGACAAACTTTGAGTGCAGTGCAGCCCCTTGATCCTGAACCAGCTCGGCTGTACAAGTGCTGCACATGTCAGCAAGAATGTAGTGATGTTAAAGAAGGCTGCTATTTTATTCAGTTCTTTATCCTTGAAGGAGAATGGCATTTTGATGCCTGCAATCAAATACAAACAACATACTTAATACCTTTTAGAAATACTAATGTTGAGTATTAAAAATATTTTCAGGAGCACCTAACATATATATGAAATCTATATGTTTGTCTGCGTGTGCGTTTGTCTGCGTGTGCGTTTTTTTCGAATATTCGAATTTTGACTTCAGATTCGGATTCAGCATAAAAAAGTAGAATGGGAATGTTCAGGAACACCATTCCTATCTCTTAAGTAACATGGTCAAAAAGCCGACAAAAGAAAAAGAAATTTTTTTTATTGTTATATAATTGACGAGTCAGGTGTTCCTCTGGCAATGCAAGCTTGCGATTTCTCAACTGGTTATAACTTAACATTTCATTCAGTGTCGCCGCGCATGTCTCTGTTAACACTTAATAGTTTCATATTTCAGATTTTATCAAGGATAGTAGGCAAATTCGTAAGAAATTAACTTTTAATGTTGGTTTGAGAAAATAAATGAAGAGAGCTTGTTCTATCAATTAATACCATTTACAGATAATCAATGCCATCTATTTATAACATTTTTGGATTATAACTAATATTTAAGTGTACTAAAACCATTGAAAAACGCGCCTCAGTCCATCCGTATGTAGCATATGTGTAGTTAAATAGGTACTACAGATTGCATCAATTCTTAAATTTATTTTTAATTAACTTTATCTCTGTAGAAACCTACTGTTTCTTAGAGTGATTCATGCCATAATTCAATTTTTACTTTCCACTACTTATAATGGATAAATTCGAAATTATTTAGAGACTTATTGAGAATTATATTTTAGTAATAAGAAGAAGAGATACATAAAATTACATTTTTATTTTAAATATTTGATAAAGTTTGAGACCAGTTCCAAATCGTACCAGATACAGCATTGGATGACATGACGAGCTCGGTGGCTCAGGCAAACATTTGTGTGCATGAACATGTCTGTTTGTCTTGGTCTGGATGTTTTAAGAGAGGTAGGGTGCAACAAAGCAGCCCGTCTGGAGTAGTACCTCCACCTCACAGAAAATTGAAGCCAAATAACAACTTCATAGAGGGTTGTTGTGTTCCTGCGTGTGAGTGAGGTCACCAGTAAGCTCCCAAGGAGTTGTTGTGTAAGCAGCAGAGGAGGCAACGCGCGAGTGATAATTAATATATATAGCAAGCGTTAATAGGCTATGGTACCCGCTTTACATCAGGTGGGCCGTATGCTTGTATGTCTCCCGATGTTGTATAAAAAAAAATTGGAAAATTATATAATTTTTACATGAGCACAATATTTTATTAAATTATCCATTCATACTGTACTATGTTTTTTTTACATTATGTAGTGATATAGATATGTGATGATGATGTATTTAGCGTTGATGTAGAGTAGACCATTAAAATATTTTTTTATTGGTCAAGATTGAAATCTGATGACAGATGTTTCCAATAATCAATTTATTTTGGTTGTTTAACTTTTATATTATTTGTTTGTTTTTACTATCACAACCTCAAATTTAAGTGCAATGTAATAAGGATCACAGAACGACTTATTAGCCCGGCGAGAGTAGTGGATATAAAAGTGAAAGGGAATGATACAATGCATTTGAATCTTGAATGTTTATCACACAATCAGCTCTCAATCAGCATTACATAGTCTACTATGTATATTAGGTATAATATACTTTATATAGTTTTATATTGACACATACGTTTAAACCATTTTTTCACAAGTGACATGAAGAATAACGTATGGTAGCCTAGCAACGCTCATAGACTTTTAACTAGTGCTATCCAACCTTAATACAATGGCTATTAAATCACAACCTAAATAATATGTAATGAGATCCCGGAATCCCGCGATTTTTCAATAATGGTTCTTTAAAAAAGCCATGTCAATATTAGGATAGCATTACAACAAATCAATCTACCTACTCCGATCACTGATGATGATGAAATTGTCATTTATAGATGTACAACTATATAGGTATTTAACTCTGTATACTTGTGTACACTTATTTTGTACAAGACCTCGACATAGTGGTTTCGATGCAACATGCAAATACTTAAATAAAATATTGTTGCTATTATTTTGCTTTTTCCTTTGCCCCAGTCTCCCATTCAATATTTGATAGGTTTTGAGAGATCTCATGCCTAATAGTACAGGAAAACACAACAGGAACCATTTGATGCAGTACGTACATTTAATCTGTTAAATAAATAAAATAAATAAATAAATCTGGCATGGCAGAAAAGGTGGGTGACTTCTACTAAGGGGTGGCATTCATATTTGATGGACATCTATAGAGATGGATTGCCCCATTGTGTTATTTATAAAGCGGCCATGGGAACTTTAAGGTTAAACATAAGCTAGTGTTTTCTAGTAAATCATGAATTTGAAGAAACATCACACATTCTGTAGGAGCTCAGTGTTTGGCAGCGGTAGTATGATGAAATACAGGTCTAGTTGATTAGATGATTTTGCAGACTATATTACTGGGCTTTTCCTACACCTAGTTTTATATTTTGAAAGTTGAGGCCATATTATTGTTTTTTTTTTTATCAAAAATGATATTCATTTGTCTATAATAACATATGTAATGTTTTACAAGTAACAGTCGTTGAGCTTCTTAAAATGTTATCTGCCTATATTCACAGTCAAGCCAACATTTTAGTTCTTCACTATCGAAAGAGATAATTTTTCGTAGACGCGCTTACGAATTGTGAACCCCCATTGTTTTGTCACACCAACGCAGACCTCGGTCGAGTCTCTGATCCACTTTGAGAACTAAGGCTCTAGGATGACGTCCACATCCATGTCTATTCTCCACTGCAGCCTACACATGATATTGTTCTCATTGACACACAATGAATTAGGGGAAATCTATGCTCTATATATTTTAAATTTTTCTGCACAAATTTTGTTACACTTTATATTTACATACTTCTTTATCTTTATATTTTTATGCATAAAGCATGTAGAAGTTATATAATTTATTTATCTGTTCACATATGCACCCTTCACAACACATGACTCTCTATTTGTTCATCCCCATTCACCCATGTTTTTCCATCCCTTAGATATACACTTTTATCAGCCTCTATTTGAAGATACAGTATAATTATGATGAACCTAAGTTAATTTGCATGATTAATAGTAAGGAATTATATGCATGTTATCTTTATGAGTGTAATATTTTTTTTTCACTTTATGCATAGACACTGAGATTAAGTTTAATATAGAATTACCTTCATTTAGCAGATCCTAATGGTATAGAAATTACAGGCTGTAAATAAAATTAGCAGGTTTAAGCTAGATTAATAATTTGTTTGCTCAGGCTATTTATAGGTACATTGCCTTACAGGAGGTAAGTATAACTTTGGGAGTGGTTAGTTAATTTATCATCTCAAATCATTTATTACCATAAACTATATAGTTGCAAGTTAACGTTAGAATCCCTGATGGCAATTGAGCTGCTAGTTGTTTCAAGGAAAACAAATTAACACTTTGGTGTATACATTTTGCTTTGTTTAGTGTCTGATAAACATCGATAATTACTGAATGGTACTTTAATATGCTTTTTCCTTTAAAAATAACATCAACGTCGAAATAAAGCCTATAATCGGATTTACATTGAAAATTTCATGTATTCATAAAAACGATTAGCAAAGTTGAACGTCATACCTCTAATCCAAGTTAAACAACCCATAATGTGCACGATATCATCGAAAAACCAGTTTTAAAGTAGGAAACACAACGCAATCAACGAGTATAAATAAAGTAGAAATAGTTAAAAACAGTTTTAGTTTTCACGAAATTAAACACATAAAATGTAGATTTCGTTCATTTTGACTGACCACAATTTGACATTTGGTTGATTTGATTTGGTTTCGTTTCTTTCTTCTTTCTTATGGTTTTGGCAATGATCCTCCTTCATCCAGAACATGAATTTTATCCAAATTCAAATAAGTAGAAGGTACTAGTGCCAGCTGATGGATTGAAAAAATAAAGATAAAAAAATAGAGGTTTTACGTGACAATAATAATTGCGGCCTATTAAATCAAATTACGAGAATTGTAAAATAAGCTAGAAGGCGAAATCGTAAAGCCTACCTGATGCAAAAAGAAGTAATTGTAACCGAGCCTAAAGGTTTATGTGGTTTAGGTGGTATTATAAGAAACATCGCTCGTGCGTTGCCATCCCTGCCATTGATACAGTAACTTCTTGGGAACTTATGATACTGATGTCACTCTGCTCGTGCTTATTTTGATACTTTTCGTTTTTTTTAATACTTTCTTACATAATTACAACTTTTTATTTAGATTCATAGATATGAATATCACTACACAACGAATCACAAGTGAAGGCACATTGAATGATAATATTGATTTTGCAAGCCAGATAACAAAGACTCCTCTTTCTGACTGTATCTTTCTCTCACGAGAAGGCGCGTAATAGACATAATAACCATAAAATTGATGGGTCATAGAGCTCGAAATTTTACATATTATATTCTATGGGATTACCAATAGTGGCTTTCTCACACACTGCAACTGTTGGTTCTGGCGTTTATCATGAGATTGTGATAGGACCTAATAACGTAATACTAAAGTGAAACCACTTATGTGGGTATTTTAAAAAAAGTTGTTGGGTTTCTTCTTTCCATTCGCTATTTTTGGATATTTCGAAGGGGTATTCCCGGCAAGACGTTTTAGAAGTTCCATTTTATTGTTTTGGTTTGTGAGCTTAGATTTTAAAGTTATGTTTTCTGAGACCAAGTTGCTCGTTATTAGCACTTATGAATTTTTCTTTTAAGTATTCTATATTTTTTTCTAACTCTTCAAAACCAGAATTCAGATCAGGGCAGCTTTTGTTGTGGGTAAGTAATGTATCTCCTAATTCTTCAGTGCATTCCAATGACTCAAAAGTGTTTTCTATTGACACATTGTACTTTGTTCTTTGCATATTGATATTTCTATTTGCCGATGATGGTGATAGTACAGGTGTTGTTTTCGGCTACGGTGAGCGCTTTTTATTATTAGATTTTCGATAACACTAATTACTTTTCCATATTGCTCTCCAATCAGGCCATTAAGTTAAAAAAAATCTGATACATTTGCACAGTCAAGGTGGAAATTTTGATTGAATGCAGTGTACAACAAGAATTGTCTATTTGTTATTTTTTGCTGACAATTTATATGACAATTTATGCATTTCGCTATTCCGAAAATGAATTTACAGGAAGTTTGCAAAGACAATTCGTTGCTAACAACTCACAGTTTAGGTCCCAATAGTGTTAGACATTTGATAATCCGTGGTGCACGGCAGTTGAGCTTCACTTGACTAGCCATCTCTTTGAGGTTTTAAATGCCTTATTTGTCATATTGCTGTCTCTCACTTTGCCAAGAGGGGAAGTCAATTCCAAAACTTCCTACTCCTACAAATTTCTTCTGATTTAATTCGTTGTGAGTTCCAAGGTAGCTGTAGTTTAACCCCCGGGACGGCAATGGACTTCACTGTTCATTGCCTTTTTTGTAATCGCCGCTGTTAATTCTGGCTACACAGGAGACACGGTGGTGGGTATGAGTGGTGGGCCTGTCCCGAGAGAAAAAAAAGACAATTCGTGTTTTCGCTGCGTTACACCGCTCCGATGAAAGATAAATTGATTTATAGTCAAAAAAGTACATGTGTGTGCCAGGATTCGACCCTCAATCCTTCAATGGACTATTCGATGACATCGCCAGTCGACCAACGTAGCTATTACTCACATTGATGAAAGTTCTCACTGCATGGTCCAGTGAATAGTCAATAGATTATTGCTTCATGAAAATGTTTTAGATGTGATGTAATAGAAATAAAGTATGCTGTGTGGGCTTCTTTCTTTATCATCTTTATGCTTGAAGTCAGTGCTTTATTGTGTGCGTTTTTGTTGCTTTACGTGCCAGTTATAAGACTGATTATGATTTAAAATAGATCATTATTACAAATTATTTATAATGTGTGAGGAAACTAATACGCGGCGACTCGGAAGAGGGCGCGGCAGAGCTGCGGTCGCGGAGTGGGGACATTCGAACGTCGAGAGACAGAGCGGTATTGCTCGGCGACGAGGTGACTTGTGTCTGTGCCGGAAACTCTATTGGATAAATATACTTTCTAATTTTTGCCTACAAGTTCATTTTATTTCATTATTACACTACTACTACCTAGTATTATCAACTATTCAGAAGTGACAAGTGAGTCTAACGCCCCTCATCGGTAAGTTTCACTATTTTTATAATTGCCGGTAAATGTGATAAGAAGACAACTAACGTATATTCTGTACTTGATTTGTCATAGACAAGAGTAGGTTAGTAAGATCCTCATTTGTAACTATTACTGTGCAAAGACTGTTTTCTTTCGTTTAGGGCGAAACAGTTTTGGCGCGTATACTTTGCAGTTACTGTTTTCCAGTTCATTGGCCCTTCGAAACCCGTGTGGTCATATATGACCGCGAAATGTATGGGAAAAGGTATATAACGGGTTCTGAAGGCTTAATGGGGGGATATAGTAATGTGCATCAAGTATGCAAGTAACCAACAAAAATAAAGATAAGGATAGACGATATTTTACAAGCATGCCAGTTGGCGCCTACCTAATATTTTACTCGTACTTATTTAAGGCGCCTTCTTACTCTCCTGTACATATTCTTGGCTAAGAACTATAACACCCACTCGATACTTATTTAGTTGTTACTGCAAAATATAGTTATATCAATGCTACCGTGCAAAACACCCGTATAAGTAAAATTTGTATATTGGCAAAATATGTAAAATGCAGCTGGTACGTATTCTGGTCTACGTAAAAACGTGAACACGAGTTAGTCTTAATACAAAAGCCCCACATGTAACGTACACTATTATAATTATATGATATAAACAACCTGTGTTCGGCGACTCAATTACTGAGAAACACGTCATGGTTTCACATCTATAGTTTTAAACTCATATACTATACTATGCATGTATCTTCGCATCGGATCACTGTCGGGATGGGCAGGGAGAATAGAGCGTCATAGACGTTAAATGGTACCTAATATCGTAATATAGCGTGAATTTGTTAAAAACAACAAACAGGGTTGAATTATTTCTGAATACTACTAATAATAAAATTCTGGAATAAACCGGTGATAATCGGGGAACCAGTGACAGTATACAACTGAGACTTGCTGAATGCCCGGATCGGCAACACTGTTGTTCATCCTCAGTAGGTGCAACTCATATACTCCGACAAGGCTTATATAACTGTTATATCGTATTGATATTTATCTTTTTCATATGATATGGTCTATATTTTGTAAGAAATTAATGCGATGCAGAATTTATTGTGTGAAATTAATTAATTTTAATGTCACCTGCGTCCTCTTTCCGATCCTTCATTGACTTTGACAATCGACTTGTGATATTAGGTAGCCTAAGCATTATTAAATTCGGGCACAGTATGTCAGATCCGGTGACGCCACCGATGCGTTCTGCGGATGATCAGGATATGGCAAAAACGTCTACATCATATCGTGCCAGAAGACGAACAATGGATCGACGGAGTGTCCATAAAAAAGGGCGTACTCAATCGCGTACTGTGCGATCATATCGAAGGCGTCGTTCGCGGTCGCCACGCAAGAGATGTCGACATAGTTATGGTAACCGTAGAAAATCATTTTCTACGAGTTCTTCGTCATCTGAACGAGATTCCCCAACCAGAAAACGAAAACGAACTGATAGTAACAGTTCCACTAGCACTGTTGCATCAAGTGCATCAAATTACATAAACAGTTCCACGTCGTCAAGCACGGATGAACGGAAACGACGATCGCAGACGAGAACCCGGCGCACGCCGCATAAGAGACAACGCCGTGATAGATCACAACACACTGGAAATAATCGGATAATAATGGAAAGATTCATTGATGCTATAAGTAATCGGAATCGAGACACATTTCACAATGCACAAGACGTAATCCCAAAGTTCGATCCTGGTTTAAAAACCCAATCAACACGAGCTTGGCTGAAAAAAGTCAACGAGATTGCAACAATATATAAATGGAACGAGAAACAAACTGTATTTCATGCACTGTCTAAGCTCACTGGCCTCGCAAAGAGGTGGTATGAAGGTCTTTCAACGGTAGATCGAAGCTGGAAGGAATGGCAGAGAAAATTATTAAAGAACTTTCCCGATGATCGCAACTACGCCGAGAGGCTTACTGAAATGCTTGATAGGAGAAGTCGTAGGGATGAAACGTTAGAGGAGTATTTTTACGATAAGGCGAAGCTCGTCAGTCATTGCAACATAAAAGGCAAAGACGCTGTAGACTGCATTATTCATGGCATTTACGATCACAACATCAGATTAAATGCACAAGGAGCGAACTTCAAAAACCCTAACAGATTATTACGGTATCTTCGGAGTATTTCCTTTAGGAGTATTAAGAATACTATAGGTATAAGAAAACTCACGATTACGCAGAAGACTGGAGCAACCAATTTCAGAGCAGTAGAGAACAATAAGGCGTCAGGAACTACCAATCCATCTAGAGTAGTACGATGTTACAACTGTTCTGCATTAGGGCATACCGTTCCTCGATGCCCCAAGGAATTACAGAAGTGCACGAAATGTAACTTCCTTGGGCACATTGCGGAGCATTGCCGCAGAGATGTTGATCCTACCAAGCGTATTCAGAACTTTAAAAATAATAAGGCGGCAGCAGTAAATAAAATACAACAAAATGAGGTAGGACACCATAAGACTGACATTTATCATAAAACAATAAAAGTGAACGGGGTAGATAGGAGCGCATTTATTGATTTTGGTAGTCAATGCACCATGATTAAAGAGAACAGTTTTCGGGAACTAGACTTGAAATTAGAGTTATCACAGTTGCCCATTTTAAAAGGGTTTGCTTTTGGTTCCATGCAGCCCTTAGGGCGTACCCATATAAATGTGTCTATAGATTTCGTAGAAGCAAATATTGATGCGTATGTTGTACCAGATGAGTTCTTAAATTACGACGTATTAATAGGACAAAATCTAACAGAGAGATCCGATATTGTCGTACATAAAAACAGTACAAGTTTAGTAATGTACTCAAACACCCAAGATTTATGTAAAATCGAATTACATAGTAAGGACGATATTACGTTTCATGGTATAAGTAGCATTGATTTTACTAGTAATAAAAAATTCACGGGATATATATACATTTCTGGAAGTTCGTGTTTCAAAAACGGTGAGGAGTTTATGATTTTGCCTGGTGTGTATTCAGTGGTAGACGGGTTCGGAAAAGTAGTAGCTGCTACGTTTTCGAGCACGGTGATTAGTTTGTCTGAAAATAGGCTATTAACCCGAGCGCGGATACTACCAATCGATATACCGCAAATGAATTTGGTGTCTGAAATAGAGGTGAATATGGTAGATCCTATTGAATGTTGTAATACTGAAATTGATAGGCGTAAGGAAATAACAATGGAAATGCTTAATATGGGGTCAAATCTTTCAAATACTAACAAAAACGTACTACTTAAATTAGTTAATGAATATAGAGATTGTTTTGCGCTGACCATTGATGAGCTAGGCAAGACATCTATAAGTGAGATGCATATAAGGCTGCAGGATAGTTCGCCGGTAACGTACAAGCCATACCGCATGGCACATAGTGAACGTATTGTAGTAAGAGATCTGATAACACAGTTACTAGACAATGATATCATTAGAGAGTCTGATTCACCGTATGCGAGCCCTGTAGTCTTGGTAAGGAAGAAAAATGGTGAACCCCGTCTATGTGTTGACTATAGGGCCCTCAACAAAAAAACAGTGAAGGACTCATACCCGATGCCTGTAATTGACGACCAATTAGATCGTCTGAGTGGAAAGAAATACTTCACTAGTCTCGATCTAAAATCGGGGTACTATCAGATCCCCATGAGTCGAGAATCGAGGCATCTTACGGCATTCATAACCCCAGACGGACATTTCGAATATACTAGAATGCCGTTTGGATTAGTGAATGCCCCAGCCGTGTTCCAGCATATGATAAATAAGGCACTGGGAAAAGACAGGTATGACCTGGCAATGCCCTATCTAGACGATTTACTCTCTCCGTCGTCCACAATTGACGAAGGCCTGGAGAAACTGAAGAGAATCTTCAACTCGCTCCGAGAGGCCGGACTTACACTAAATATAGATAAATGTTTTTTTTTTGAAACCTCACTAGACTATTTGGGCTATGAAGTTTCTGAAGAAGGCCTGAGACCGGGAAAAAGGAAGATAGAAGCTGTAGCTTCATTCCCGGTACCCAATAACGTGCATCAAGTACGTCAATTTGTCGGTTTGACGAGTTTCTTTAGAAGATTTATACCTAACTTTGCGAGTGTGGCTAAACCTCTAACGTCACTGACAAGAGCTAATACTCCGTGGACTTGGAGCGGAACTCAAAACGACGCTTTCGAAAGTCTTAAGACCAAACTGGTTGAAAGGCCCATTTTAGCACTGTATGACCCAGGAAACTTCACGGAAGTGCATTGTGATGCAAGCAAAATAGGTATTGGCGGAATACTTCTACAAAAACCATACGAATATGCTCCTCTAAGGCCGGTTGCATACTATAGTAAACAGACAACAAAAGAAGAAGAGTACCTGCACTCCTATGAATTAGAGACATTAGCAGTTGTTCAATCACTTAAAAGATTCCGTACCTACCTGATAGGTCTTTCTTTTAAAGTATATACGGATTGTAATGCTCTGAAGTCAACACTTACTAAGCGCGATCTTGTTCCGAGAATTGCGAGGTGGTGGCTCCTTCTGCAGGAGTATAATTTTACAATTGAATATAGGCCTGGCGACAGAATGAAGCATGCAGATGCTCTGAGTAGAAACCCGGTATTAAACACTGAAGAAGATTCGGATGTATTGGCTGATGGAAGAGAATTCGACATATTAAAAATAGATACGCTTGACACATCACAATGGTTACAGACAGTACAAATGACTGATCCTAAACTCAAATTGATCAAAACTATCCTAAGCCAAGAGAGTAAAGATATGAAGGATATTTTGAACAACTACGTCATGAAGGAAAATAAACTATACAGGAAGATTGAAAAGTCTTTAAAATGGGTGGTACCTAACGCAGCGCGATGGCGTATCTGCCAAATATGCCATGACGAGTCCGGTCACTTCTCTATAGAGAAAACTTTGGACAAAATAAAACAGGATTATTGGTTTCCCAAGATGAATAGGTTTGTGCAGAAGTACGTATCTGCTTGTTTAAATTGTGCCTATAATAAGGGTACTACGTCTAAAAAGAGTGGATATCTACACCCCGTTCCAAAAGGGAATACACCGTTTCATACCTTACACATGGACCATTTAGGTCCATTTGTGAGGAGTAAGACTGGTAACTCATATATTTTTGCTACTATTGATGGATTTAGCAAGTTTATATTTATTAAAGCAGTGAAAAATCTTAAAAGTAAGACGACTATAAAAATCTTACAGGATATATTTGACATCATTGGATGTCCTAAAGTAATAGTGTCTGATAGAGGAACTAGTTTCACGTCCACAACTTTTAAACAATACATTAAGTCCATTGGCGTGAAACACGTGCTTAATGCAGTTGCTACACCACGAGCTAATGGGCAAATTGAACGATACAATCGGACGATACTCGATTCATTGGCCGCCTCAAATCACGGCTCGGACGAAAGAGAATGGGACACACATGTAGGCAAAATACAGTGGAGTCTCAATAATACATTGAACAAGAGCACTAGAACTTCTCCATCTCAAATAGTATTTGGCCGGAGGACAACAAGCCCAAGTGAAGGAGCGATTCATCAGGCACTACATGAAACAGACAATAAAGACATTGTCGATATTGATGTAGTGCGTAATAATGCAAAAGGCAATATAGAAAAGTCCCAGGCATACATGAAACAGCATTATGATAAAAACAAAGCGCCCACAAAATTCTTTAATGAAGGAGATCTTGTCATGATACCGAACCACTGCCTACCGGCAGACGGGAAAAGTAAAAAACTAGTGCAGAAGTTTCGAGGTCCTTACAAGATAACGGCAGTACTAGATAATGACAGGTACGAAGTAACAAGTCTACCAGGGTTTACTAAGCGACTTTATAAAAGCATTTACCCGGCCGACCAGCTCAAGAAATGGATAACGTTTAGTATGAATGATACTAATGATTTGAATGAAACTACGGAAAGTAGTGATGAAACTGACAATGAACGCTAATGTATAGGTACTCGATTACACTGTTAGGCTATGAATAGGTCAATGATGGCAAATTCATTGTGAAAACGAACTAACGGACATTTGATATAAATCTTACTCTTGACTTAACTGACGCATAAATTACATATTTACATTATCCTCTCCCACAAATCCTTATTATGATCCCTCCTACCACTATCACCTTGTTACAGGATCAGGCATATAATCCTACCCCTAACAGGAAAGGAAATCACAATCTAAGTGATGTACAGAATAATATTTAATACCTAATGAATAACGAGGAAATGATCAGCGTATGTACATCCAGTAATTCATTATAAACCTATTACTGCTAAGTGAAAGGTATACCGAAGTGCAAGCGGTGCTCACAATATGTGAAAGGGATGCCGAAGCACAAGCGGTTCTCACTGACAATACTGTGATAAAGACACTATTTATGTATGACGTTATCATATAGAAGGTAGGTGCTCACTGTATATGTGAAAGGGATGCCGAGTGCAAGCGGTGCTCACAAAGTCTATGTGAAAGGGATGCCGAAGCACAAACGGTGCTCACAATACATGTGAAGCGTTGTTTTATACCTTATTGGCCCCTGAAATACTCATATAATTTTTGACTAAGGAAATGGTACTTATTGGAAAGTTGTTCTAGCAATATAGATTTTAAAATGTAAATGTAATACAAATATACCTGGATAAATGGCACTCCATCACTAAATATCTGATAAGCACACCTAAATATATTTTCTTTCGTTGTAAACATGCTTATGAGACATAGCTATGTTAGTGCGCAAAAATGCTTTGTCTCTTCGAGCCTACGACTCGTATAAAAGCGGCTATTCGACGGTGCTGGTAAATTTAATTGGAGTAAAATTGTAATACGGTTGTCTTTCTACAGGTCCTCCGATAACACGTTAGCAACAAATGGCAGCTACAGAGAAAAGTGGTTAGTCAACTGGAAAATTTTGTACTTTACAAAAAAAAATGAGAAATCTGTCTCATGCGTCTTAATTATTACACTTAATGATTATTTCTATTCTACTTAAGTTAAGTTGTTTTGTTCCTTCATTCATAGAATAGCAAAATAGTTATAAGCACAATTAACTTTGATTTACTGATAGTAAGTACCTAATCTGTTATGTATACGAATGTTCATAGTCATAGTAAACAAAAAATAAAATGTATGAGGACATACATGACGTTCGAATGGCCGAAACGGAATGAGGACATTCCAAAATCAGGAAGGCCGTCTGTGAGGAAACTAATACGCGGCGACTCGGAAGAGGGCGCGGCAGAGCTGCGGTCGCGGAGTGGGGACATTCGAACGTCGAGAGACAGAGCGGTATTGCTCGGCGACGAGGTGACTTGTGTCTGTGCCGGAAACTCTATTGGATAAATATACTTTCTAATTTTTGCCTACAAGTTCATTTTATTTCATTATTACACTACTACTACCTAGTATTATCAACAAATGACAATTTTGTTTGCTTGAAGAACTCACACACAGTATACGATCATGATCCTTTTCAAAAATTGTAGTTTACGGATTGCACAGGCACTATATTTTGCACTTGTTCGTATTTTCAATGAGACACATTTTACGCATATTTCTTGCGCACTTTCTTATACAGTCTACAGCTCATACACTAGAGTATAGACATCTGAATAGGCAGAAAGCCGATTCTTCTAAAAAAAACTGCAATTGCACTGTAGCGAGTCGTGTGTCAAAATGCGTTTGCATGCATTTTGATGTTTCGTTAAACGTCGCTGCTGTCAGATCGCTTGACGAAACGTCAAAATGTACGCATTTTGACACACGCCGCACTCCAGTGCAGTTGCAGTTTTTTAGTAGAATCAGCCTACAGATCTCTAAATGCACACGTCGAGACATGCGCCAATTTAATACAATACGTATTAAAGAGGCGATAGAGCGGAAGCAAGACTCCAAAGTATTCGCCAAAGATCTGTCCTTTTGGGAAAATCAACTAAGAAAGCTGAAAACCAACACTGGCGCCATTATTTCTACGCAGACTGACTCTGAGTGAGATGGTGAAGTTCTATGGACAGTTGTACACATTGTCCTTACAACCGGGCAATAATACTAGTAACGATCCAAGAGCTAATCTGACCCGACACTATACCGAAGATATCCCGAGCATCAGCCTGTACGCGATTCGTATGGCTCTCAAACAGCTTAAAAATGGAAAAGCACTGCGCTAGGACGGAATTACGGCGGAACGTCTGAAAGCGGGCGGAAAGCCGATACTTGTAGTCCTTTTAAGGCTTTTCAATTCCGTCGTACACTCCGGTGAAACACCGGAATCGTGGAGCAGAAGCCTGGTCATGTTGTTCTTCAAAAGGGATGATAAAACCCTTTTGAAGAACTATGTTATGTACTGTTTTCGATAGTCATCACAAACCGTCTCGTATGTAGACTTGATGAATTCCGGCCTCCCGAACAAGCCGGATACCGAAAAGGCTTTAGTACTATGGACCACATCCATACTCTCCGCTAGATTATACATAAGACTGAGGAGTATAATCTGCCCTTATTTTTGACGTATGTAGACTACTAAAATGCCTTTGATTCCGTTGAGACAATGGCGGTGCTATAATCTCGCCAGCGATGCCGAATTGACTATCGGTACATCGAAGCGTTGAAGTGCTTATACAGTAAGGCAACGTTGTTTTTTTTATGCTACGTCAGAAGGCATGCAAGTATACGGCCCACCTGATGCAAAGCGGTTACCGTAGCCTACGAACGCTTGTAGTAAATTAAGTATCACTCGCGCGATGCCTTCACTGCTGCTAACACAGCCACTCCTTAGGAGCTTACTGCCGCCCTCACTCACACGCAGGAACACAACAACACTCGTAGAGAGTTGTTATTTTGCTGCGGTTTTCTATGAGGTGGAGGTACTTCACCGGACGGACTGCTTTGATGCGCCCTACCTCTCTTAAACGAACTATGTATGTGTATCCGAGTACAGGAACGGAGTACGAAACACATCCAAGTAGAAAAAGGTGTAAGACAGGGCGATATTCACCGCAGCATTGGAATTGGGCATCAGATTCTTCAATATACCTACATACTCAAATATGATCCCTCCCACTTAGTCGTTCTTCGGTTTGTCTGGACACTTTTCAATCAGTTTTTTATTCAGGAACTAACTATAATAAATAAATATTTTGTAAGGTAAAATTAATTTATATTATGTAATCAGTTTGGTATGTATCAAGGAAACGTGACTTTATTATTTCCTGTTACCATTAATAAATAACATAACATATTAGTTAATGGTAACAGGAATATATATACTTACATCGTTAATAAGTTTTAAGATCATCATTCAACATAACTATAACATATATACAAATGTTAATAAAAAGAGGTGCAAATGTGAGGTCAACGAGCTTGCTCTGTGGGGTCACTCCGAGTAATTCAAAGATTTATTATTATTATTTTTGATTTCCTGTAAGTATACAGAAAAAAATAGTCCATAATGAATATGACTCTTTTTCTCTTAAACTGAATTGCTTTCAAAGTCTTTCACTAATGTAATTTTATATCACTAAATTTGCAAATTTTTGCTATAGTATCATAATAGTTACTTTCGTCTAAATTTTTTTATACAACATCGGGAGACAGACAAGCTTACCTGATGTAAAATGGTTACTGTTAGCCTATGAACGTTTGCAATACATCAAGCATCGCGCACATTTTGCCAAGCCCATTGCTAACACAGGAACTCTTCAGGAGCTTATTGGCTAAGTCAGTCACTCCCATGTAGAAATCTAGCCTCCAAGAAGTTGTTATGTGGCTGCGGTTTTCTATACGTTGATGGAACTTACCCAGATGGGCTCTTTTAATACGCCTTACCGTTCTTAAATATACTTAGGATAAAATAGAAATGTTCATACACACATGTTTGTCTTGTGTGGGAATTGAACCTACAAGCCTTGGTATTAAAGTAGCCATTGTAAACCACTTGATCATCGGGCTTGTCAAAACGTCATCGTCAATAGCTTGCTAAAGACACATGGCATAATTTTTCAGCGCGCTGAAACTCCGTATTGCTTGCCTGTACAGTCAACATTCACAAGTATTAGTTAACAGGCGAATATAAGAAATCAAACAAGCTACTTAATCATAAGCACATGATTTTTGCCAATTATCACAAAGTGTGTGAAGTTACAAGAAAAAAAAGCCAACCAAATAAAATAATTCTTGTTTACATGCAATTCGATCTAACCTGCTTTGTGTGCTTCCGCCACCAATACCACACAAAGCAGGTTAGATCGAATTGCATGTAAATTTGACTTTCGCAAAATAACGCCTGAATCTATTAACTATTTAATTCTTGTTTCACAATTGTAATAAAAACTTATAGAAGTGAATTTAATAATTGTAAAAAGATTATAATTAGGTATTCAAAGACTTCTATTTATACTATATAGAAGTAGTCTACATAGAAGTCTTTGCATTTATTAAGTTATTATGACTCGGCGAAGATGGATGATGAATGGACCTCGGCGATAAATGGGCTGCCCTTTGACCCAGAAGTGATCCCGGACACAGCAGGGGAGCGCCAGGTGCAGATGTAGGTAGATGAAGAGTTGAGCTCACTTAGTGACCCACGACAAATGGCTTCTTATGTCGACACGCCGCGGCCGCTCTTGGCTCAACGACACATGTATGATGACATTTGAAAAATAACGATGCTACATATGTTTTTCTATTTTGCGGTGTCTGTCAGACCACGTCAGTCAGGTTAAATTACTTCATGTCATTAATCGAATCCTCTACTTTACTTTCTTTCGCATAAATTACTTGAAAATGTAATCCCCGTCTTCCTTTGTTTTGTTCTCCCCTTTTAAAGAAAATAAAATTTATTTTTCAATCCTGTTAGCCCAGACTGTGCGAATAAATAAGGAAGAACCTGTTTAATTACAGGTTGATTAGTTACAAAATATAATTGTAAACATCGGCAGCACTGGCTCATATTTATTACCTGTCTGCCGTCTGTATAATTTTACTCAAATCTAATTTTGCTCGTATCGCAAAACAAACTCTAAACCGAGAATTACAAGTGTTTATAAAAATAAACACTTGTAATTCTCGGTTTGGAAATCGTCATTTTGCGCAATATTTTTTGAACTTCTTGTTTCACTGAAGTTTAACTCATTGTGCACGTATAGGATACTAAGTTAAGCTTAAGTTGATGAATTTGAAAGCAGTGATAGCCCAGTGGATAAGGCATGGGCCTATTGACTAACTGGTCCTCGGTTCGAAACTTGGTAGGGGTATATACCGCAAAATTTGTCTTTTCGGATTTATGTACATATTTATCACTTACTCGGCGGTGTAGGAAAGTATCGTGTGGAAATCCACACTCCTAAGAAACTATATTTCGATAGATGTGGGACTTAACCTAATAAAGATCTGGTTTTCCCTATGGGTCGTGGAGATCTGACGACAGTCGCTCCATGTAAAAATCAGTGACTTCGCCAAATCCTTAGGCTTAGGTAACGGACCCCGTCAATCCTAATTGATAAGGAATCGGGATAACGCAATGTAGAAGAAGATGATTTTAGTAGCCTATTATATTATATCCATCTGTGACGGTAACAACCAATAAACATCTTGCCTGCGCATGAAAGTCTCACTCACCAAGACGTATTTGTTTTAGCGCCTAAATATTATTTTTTATACTACGTCGGGAGGCATACAAGCTTATGGCCCGCCTGATGTAAAGCGGATACCGTAGCCTATTAACGCTTGCGATATATTAAGTATCACTCGCACGATGCCTCCTCTGCTGCTTACAGAGCAACTCCTCGGGAGCTTACTGGTGACCTCACTCACACGCATACACAAAAACCCTCTAGGGAGTTGTTATTTGGCTGCGGTTTTCTGTGAGGTGGAGGTACTTCCCCAAACGGGCTGCTTTGCGCCCTACCTCTCTTAAAACATCCAGACCAAGACAAACAGACATGTTCATGCACACAAATGTTTGCCTTGTGTGGGAACCGAACCCACGAGCGTTGGTGTCAAAGTCGCGTTATTCACGACTGAGCCACCGAGCTCGTCAAAGTATCTCAGCGATTTGAGCCTACTGATCAACAGGAGAATATTTGAACCAATAAGCCAATAAGTGAGGCGATGTTGATCCGAGAAGAAGCCAATAAGAGTTGCGTGTTATACTTTACCCTTCGACCCGTAGCGGTGAATTGAGTTACTACGTAATATCGATCCCATCGGTTCTCCATAGGTTATTTCCATGATACATAATATTGTACAAAAAATAAAATAATATAGGTAGCATTAGAGGTAAGCTATACTTTTCAAAATGTATTTATTAATTTTAATTAAACACTAATTACAGTAGTACAGTACAAAGTACAGTAAGTGTTAGTGTTTACTTAGTGTTTAATTAAACTTAAAACTAAAAAAAAATGTACTTAGAACTGTACTACTAAACTGTAACTACTACTGTAAATTAATAAATACATTTTGAAAAGTATAGTTTACCTCTAATGCTCATACAAAATTAAAAAAAAAACATATATGTAAATTACGCAATAATTTTAATATTTTTTTGATAACAGTTTGTTAAGACGCCATTTCTTTATCCACTGGCCTATCACTGCTCCATAAGTTCTGGGATTCACCTCTAACTCCATAATGGCTCAGCACCGAAAACCCCAATTGCATTCTGTTATCTCTCCCATGCATTACGGACACGCAACCAATGCCAACTCTGCATCTGTGGTTAATCTACCTGCAGTAAAATCGTATTGGGCATCATGAAAAATTTCATTGGTCTTAGAGTTGCAATTAATCAAGTATCATCCTTTCCAATACTTAAAAATGGTAAGATAGATATGGGTCTGTAATTTCCTGGTTTACTCTTTTCCCCTGAACGCAGCCTGTCTATGGATGGGTTTACTTATATCGAGTTTTTCCGTGCTTTAGAGGGCACGTTAAGCCGTCGGTCCCGGCTGTTGTCGATAGATCACAGTCGTTAAGCTAAGTCAGTGGCGTTCGGGCGGCTTCAAAACACTGACCTCCGCCAATCCGCAGCACCGTGGTGGAGTATGCTCTAAACCCCTTCAGTTGAAGGAAAACCTGTGTCCCTGCAGTGGGATGAGTAAGGGTTGATGTGGTGGAATCAAATTTCATTAAATCTTGGAACACAACCTTATCTAAACATAGATTAAAAATAAGTGCACAGGTGTGGAGCTATTTTTTGGCTTAATAAAAATACGTAAACTGACATTCCCTAATGATTCTCTGAGTTTATAATGTTCAACTGTCGTTAGATACTCGTAGTTTCAACTATTTCAATTAGTTGAAAATGTGTAAACTGAAAAATTTCCACACTAGGTTGTACATTCCTTTAATAACTCGGCAGAACTATCTGGGAATGGATTAGAGAGAGATTAAAGAGGTAGTAAAGAGTAAGGGATATTGATGTAGGAATTTTAAAATTAATTTGATACTTGTTTAACGTCTGCTATACTTCGATTATTACATATCTATATATATAAAACAAAGTCGTGTTAGTTACACCATTTATAACTCAAGAACGGCTGGACCGATTTTTATGATTTTTGTGTTTTTGGATTGGTCTTCGTCGGGAATAGGATAATAAGTATTAACACATGGAAAAAATAACAAAAATAAAAGTAAATTACATTTCTCATACATTTTATATGAAATCCTTTTTTTATGATATCTCAAGTACGAATTGGCATATCTATATATATAAAACAAAGTCGTGTTAGTTACACCATTTATAACTCAAGAGCGGCTGGACCGATTTTTATGATTTTTGTGTTTTTGAATTTGTCTTCGTCCGAAATAGGATAATAAGTATTAAAAGAATTTATACCATCTAATAAGTTAATTTTTTTTACACCAATTATTGATCCTGAGGCGGTACGAAGTTCGCCGGGTCAGCTAGTTTTTTATAAAATACGCATTATCACGTAGTTTATGTTTGCCTATTTCGTTATTTATAATATCCTTTAGTCTTAAATTTATTTGATGATTGTTTAAATTTGTTTTAGATATGCATAGATTTTGTTTATTTGCAGGAATTTTCAAATATTATTGAACAGTTTTTAATATAATTAGTAAAAACTATGTCAAGTTTACAGAACTTTTCTGCGTATAAAACGAACATTTTGTCTCTACTTAGCAAAACACCTGTATTTGTCTAATTATATATTTTTTTTTATGTTTTTGGTATTCAATGGATATAGCATGGAACAGTATTAGAAATCTTTCAATATATTGTTACTTTTTGAATCTATATTAGGTAGGTATATGTATACTACTAAATGAGCAATGACTCAGATCAATGGGGGTATTCACTTTGCCTTGGATGGCCATATTCGAAAAGTTTTCACTCAGTTTCCAAATATTTTGACACATGACTTTTCGATTTCGATTCGAATATGGCTTTCCGAGGCAATGTGAATATCCCAACTGATCAGGCAAGTTGCTAATTGATTTATTTATATGTGCCAGATACAATAGCTGCTTAGATCACGTCATGTACGTTCAAATATGAAAGCCACTGCTATTGTTTTAAACTCATCCGTAACTAATCACCAAGCGTTGTACTGTCAATTGAACTTGAAAATAGAAGGACTTCTCTTCCCTTATCCCCATAAACTTACGATATTAAATTATGACAATATTAAGACACGATTAGAAAATACTAATTTTGACTTTGTCTACAATACAATTTGTTACCAATGACTTTGACTTCATTTGTTATGATTAAGAGAGACCAGGAGGAGGTGAAGAGACTCATTATGGGTTTGAAGGAAAAATGCGCAGTAGATTGCGCTGGCATCTCAAATAAATTCATCAATCTAACACACATATGTAATCTGTGCATTGACTACTGTATTTTTCCACTCGTATTTAAGCATGGAATCATAAATCTGGTGACAGGAACCGTGCCCTAACTACCGTCTAATCTTAATCCTTCCAGCCTACATACACGTAGTAAACAATATGGACAAATCCGAAATAGTTATTGGCATATTCTTAGATCTAAAAAAGGCGTTTGACGCCGTTTCTGTCCTGATCCTAATGAACAAACGGGAAGCATACGGCATTAGAGGGACGCAACTCGATCTTTTCAGAGATTATCTTTCCGGCAGAACCCAAAGTGTCAGTATGGAAAGTCATATCAGTAAAAAGGAGCTCATTTGCTACGGAATACTACAATAGAGTATTCTTGGTCTCACTCTTTTTCTATTATATATTATCGACCTCTCTTCACTGCAGCATAGAAACGGGTGCATTATTTTTTATGCTGATGATTCTGGTCTCCTCTTTTAAGCAAATACCTGGGAATGTGCGATGTAATCTACCCACACGGGCTTTGATCTAGTTAACAATTAATATATTGGCCATTAATATAGAAAAAACAAATACCAACGTTGCCTTTTCTATGCATAATTACCCTTTGCCATAAATTCTAGCCTTCTGATATTGCTTGTATGATGTAGGGGAAATATCGTGTAATTATTGATCTTGTGAACGTACAAATAGACGTAATTAAATAACTTACCATTTATCTCCTTCACCACTTCTTTCAATAATATAGCGCCGATAGTGCGATAATTAAAAAATAATAATAATAATTGTCATTCACGAGGAGTCCTCAGGATTTATAAAATTAATATATACCACGCATGAGAATCGCTCGTAAAGCAGCCTTAACAGCAACCATGTGCATACATCTTTTGTTTCATGAAGGTCGACATTTGTTCAGACAACTACAACAGCAGTAGTAGTAGCTTTGTTACAGACATACGCGAAGGGATAACCATAGCAGCGATAGATGCAGTATGTCTGCCATGGTCTGTTACAAATGACTGGAAATAGCAGGGACTGCAGCAGCTGGTAGTAGAGCAACCACGGCAGCTATGACAGTAACGGTAGTTCTTTTTCTTGCATGTACGAGTATAATTGTTGTAATGTTCAGTCGCTGATCGTAAACGAAGTCGCGGGCACAGCTAGCAAAAAATAAACTCATGAAACTGATATGAATGCCATATTTTGAAATTACACAACAATTTAATGTTGCATAACACTGTTACAAATACGTAAAATGTATTTCTAACAGACCTTCAGACATGGAGTATCTCACACTCACTCACAGATTCACAGCAAAACGATACTTTTAGATTGAAAGCTCAGAATAAAATATTATTTCGAGCTTTAGATATACAAGTAACGTTTTGCATTGTGCCTTTCTACATAAAAGAGAGAAGCATAATGAAAGCGCCTCGCCTCGAGGCTCGTGACACAAAGCTAAATCTCAGCGGCGGAAATACCATATATGTTGCATACAAAACATAGTGGAGGTCACGAAATTTTCTCTCTTACTACACAGTCTGAGACAAACCGCCTGGATGGCGCAGATCTTTTCAGTTCGTTGTCTAACTTTGCTTCGAAATTATGAAAATAGTTTCTTAGGACAATCAGTTTAACAAAAGTTTGTCGCTTGTATTAAAACAACAGTGGTGACTAATAATGATGTTTACTGTATTTTTTTTCAGTAAGTGACTTTATTTAGTGCTAGTTAATTAAATATTTTACGAATAAAGATTTTTTGGCTCAATTATTTTTTAACGACTTACTCAAATAACTTTAACGACTAATACAACAATTAATGTCGAAGTAATATTTTTTTTTTTTTTATAAATAGCGAAAGAATATAGAGATAGTTTCATTTTTATTATTTATTTTAAATATATTTCCCGTCATTATGTGCCTGAAATTAACATGAAATAAAAGTCCAATTTAATATTTCATGGGTGACGTAACATGAACAAAAAAATAACAATTTACTTTTGTTAGTCTTCGAACCTACTTTAATTCTACGACGATGGAAACTTTGTGGCTCTAATGGCGATACAATAATTAAAAATAACGCCGCGCTGGAGAGTTCTTTTTTACCGTCGAGTTAGTGAGATTACCAGCAAGCATCTAAGGAGTTACCGTGTTAGCAGCACGCATGACAACGTGCGAGCGATACTTCTTGCGATGCAAGCATTCATAAGTTACTGTACCCACTGTACAAGTAGACTTTGTTTGCTTGTATGTAAAAAATGAAAATATGGAGGTGGCACGTTCAATAATAATAAGATATACCAGAGACTCACCCAACGACAATATACTAATATAAGAAAGGTGGAATGATGATGAACGTGCATGGTGATGGGTGGCGTAAAAGTACAATTTCATGAATTTTAACTGTAATCTTCTCTTTTCAGAAAAAAATCGGTGGGACGCAGTAGATATATTTCGTTAATGACGAGTAATGCTTATTCTGCAGAGCAATGCCAGATAACAAAACTAATTTAGATTTTTTAATTTATAATCTATCAGAAATATATGACAATGAATATCTCGAAGATTTTAATTCAACTTCGTCGAAAGAATACACGTGTGATGTTTCAAGTGAATTTTCATATAACTCAAGTTTTGGAACGGAAATAGCAGTGCCAGAATGGGAAGCTATCACTGCAGTAATAATACTATCAGTTGTCATATTAGGCACAATATTTGGAAATGTTCTCGTCATTCTTGGAGTATTCACATACAAACCTTTACGAATAGTGCAGAACTTTTTTATTGTATCACTAGCGGCAGCTGATATGGCAGTTGCAATTTTAGTAATGCCACTTAACGTTGCATACTCAACTTTAGGTCGATGGCTATGGGGTAAGCATTTATGCAAGATGTGGCTTACATGTGATATTATGAGTTGTACGTCATCAATTCTTAATCTATGCGCTATAGCTCTAGACAGATACTGGGCTATCACTGATCCTATAAACTATGCTAGTAAGAGAACAATGAAAAGAGTGATGTATCAAATAGCGGGTGTATGGATATTATCGTTGATTATAAGTTCACCACCTCTTCTCGGTTGGAATGACTGGCCTGATGAATTCACTTCAGATACTCCATGTCAGCTTACATCTGAACCAGGTTATGTAGTGTACTCATCTTTTGGATCATTTTTCATTCCATTAGTTATAATGACAATAGTGTACATCAAAATATATTTAGCTGCTAAACAAAGACTAAGACGACGGACTTTAGCATCGCGTATTCAAAAACCCGTAATCAATGTGGAGAATCTAGAGGATAGTCAAGATAACAAAGAAGAAACAGATAACGACTCCGATAGTGGAGAGAGTATCAAACGGCAGAGACGTGCGTTCATGGACATAAAGAAAAACTTTTTTGTGCCATTACTGCTCCTGAATGATTCTATATCTAAACAGACAATCGAAACTAATATGCAACAGTTACAATCAGAAGTATCTCCAGGTAGTTGCAGCAGTTACACAACGAAAGTAGTTGGATCGATTAAGAAATTAAGTCACAGGAAAAAGAAACAAGAAAAACCTTTACTGGCTAATGTGGGAAAAGATGGTGATGTTGTGCATCAGTTTGTGGAGCAAAAACAAAAGATTTCTTTGTCAAAAGAGAGGCGCGCGGCGCGTACTCTTGGTGTTATTATGGGGGTCTTTGTTATATGTTGGTTACCGTTTTTCTTGATGTACACAATCTTGCCATTCTGTTCACGATGTTGCCCCACCAAACGCTTAATCAATTTCATAACCTGGCTAGGTTACGTAAATTCTACAGTAAATCCTCTCATATACACGATATTTAATTTAGATTTTAGGAAAGCATTTAAGATGTTATTAGGATTAGGCAGATAATGGAAAATATTGCCAGAGTGTGGTAAATTTAGAATCGAGAAAATAATAAGACAATATTCACAATTAATGTTAATTAGGTATATTTATAACATTAAAGAAATATCATTAAAATATTCGATTACAAGAAAAAACAAGTGATATCTGATCGAACTGCAATATTAATAATTAATGTAATTTAATAAGGTCCTAGTGAGGTACGCAATGATCGACTCATGTTCTCGTGGTTCTCCCTGCCTATTCCGCAAAGGGCTTAGTGTGATAATATAGACAGATAAATAGTAAAATTAGACCGACTAGTATCATTTAGATTTATTTGTGTCTATTGGATAACATTTTTAATTATGTATATATTATTTAGTTCACATACAGCTGTATCAATAAATTATATTTTGGAGGACATCGCGCCGTCATTATTTGTGTTTATTGCTGTTTCCTCATTAAAATGGGCGCCGAAGTGCGGCGTTCCTCTAATTGTGCTCCAAAAATAACATGGAGTAGCTGACTTGAGTTTTTGTCGAGAGTACCCGAGGCTTGTTAGTCGCCGTGTAGACTGTTCTCAACCCCTCAGGCATGTAGGCAAGCGCCTACATTGTAATATTCATACATATGACGCGCTTACACCTGCGCACTCACATTTCTTACAATATTTTCTTGTCAATTACAGTTTCGCATAAAGGAAATACTGGATTCATATTTTTATTCTTTAAAAATATAAAAGAATTCCGTTTTTATTTGAAAGTAATTTTCCCTCGGGCTATATACAATAAAATATTAAAAAACCGCAATTGATTACGTGCGTACTTGTTCCTAGATTTTGGAAGTCATTTGAATTTGACTTGCAAAATCTAGGAACAAGTACAAGTTAAACGCACTGAAGTCAATAAAGTAGCTTTGACATTTTTACATTTACGTTGCATCTCACATGATCAAATCAACTTCTACAGCCAACGTGTTAAGTGCCAAGCGTTACTTACTGCATAACATTTTATGTGCAAAAATGTTATGCATTCTGTATTTAAATCAGAAATTATCATACCCACAGAATAAAATATTAAAGACTCTTGAATATTGAGGAAAAGACATATCTTTATTACCGTTTACACGTTTCTGTCTATTCAATACCACTCAAAGAAAAAAAATATGAACGTTGACTTACATGATAAATTTATTAAATTAAATGTTAACAAGAATCATTGAGATTTGGACAAGTAGCATAACAAGCTGTATTTAAGTTACTTTTATACTGTACATATTGAG
The DNA here is from genome assembly GCA_947507595.1 of Pyralis farinalis. Taxonomy (NCBI): domain Eukaryota; kingdom Metazoa; phylum Arthropoda; class Insecta; order Lepidoptera; family Pyralidae; genus Pyralis; species Pyralis farinalis. The sequence goes on from OX382273.1 coordinate 17,226,790, forward strand.
GCTGTATAAGCACTTATGGGTACGTATTATAATGCAGAAAAAAAAAAATTCATGAGTCGAAAAGTATGATATGGCTATAGGACAGAACGTTTGGACACAGTAGGTTGCAGTTTAGAGCCTTATCTCTAAGAGTTCCGTCGACTCGTTATTCGCTGCGAATAATGGTTCTCAATAGGTTTTTTTAGAAACTGTTTAGATTTGCATGAAAAGAATGACGACATGTTTTGTTGAAATTATGTAAAGGATAAATTTTGAACTTAAATTGAATGGTTATATTTATACAATGTCGGATAGTATACAAGCATACGGCCCATCGAAGCCTATGAGAGTTTGCAATACATAAGTATGACACGTGTCACCTCTGCTGCTACCTCTGCAACTCCTTACGAATTTACTGGTGGCTTCACTCACATGTAGGAACACAATAACTCTCCAGGGAATTTGTTTTTTGGCTGCGCTGTTCTGTGACGTGGAAAAACTTCCGCAGACGGGGCTGCTTTGATGTGACTTACCTCTCTTAAAAATACCCAGACTAAGACATATTCATGCACACCAATGTTTGTCCTGTTTGCAAATCAAACTCACGAGCATTGGTGTCAAAGTAGCATTATTAACCACTACGCCACCGAACTCGTCAAATGGTCATCTGATAGTGATAGTGGTAAAATCATAGTGCAGTTTAAAGTTTTACAGTGTGCACCTGTGTATGTTTTCCAGAATAAATATTTACGCGCCAGCAAAATAATTACGCTAACCTGATGAAATACGGGAAAGTGTTTATTTTTAACGTTAGAATAAGAAATATTTGAAATATGTTATGACATAAAGGCGTGGATTTCATTCATAAGCGCATTTTTTTATTTATAAAATTAACAGACAGTAAAATTACTACCAAATAAGAGCAATTAATTCAAGTGTGAATTTCGGTGAAGGTATTTCCCCTGATTACCGGTTTATGTATACCACTTATGACAAAATTTGTAAGTTTACGGAGTACACCACGTGAAGATGAGTCTAGCTTTATGACAGTGAGCCACATGGACTGTTATAAATATCACAATCAAGTTAAAGCCCACGACAATTCAGGGAAAGAGTTATGAAAGCACTTAGCAGCTACACAGCAGTAAAACCTAGGCTCTACTGTTAATGTGCTTCCATAAGTGGACTTTTCGTACAGTGATGAATATTATCAATCAATGTGTCCGGCATCACTTGGCGACGACGTGTCTTTGATGGATTGCCAGGCCTACTGGAATAATACTACATAATATAGGTATGCGATAATTATTGCAACCTGAATCACCATCTCACTGAATCACTTGATACAACCTAATGATGACAATAACAGTACTGAAGTGTTATATTAATGATAAATCATAATTAGTTTCGCAGTTATTTTTAGTGGTTTTCCACTTTAAATTCACGTTTTGTGTATGTATGTATATCTTCATGCCAGGTCCCGTAAAGGTCAGATAAAATTTGGAACATAACACTCACCTCTCGGAATCAATTGTCGATTTAATCTGTTAACACGTAATCAAGCGTAATTACAATTATCAAGATAGCTCGTAAGCTCACTTGAAAGTTTCATATTTTAGAGAGAGCTATATTTAAATCTATCTCCATGTTTTACAACGCGGAAATCAAGGGGATACCCTTGATTTCCACATTGTAAAATATGAAGATAACATGGAGCGATAGCTTATTGTTTGCACATTTTCAATGAACTAGTTAGTGATGAGGTTCTTGGGTTCCATTCTGATTCAAGAAGAGTGCGTGTTTGAACTGAGACTTAATGTCGCTAATCATTAGACTATGTTGAGTGGTGTTTTAGCTTTCCTGGTCAAACGACGGTCTAAGCAAGCGAAAACTCGGGTGAAAAGTAAGCATCCTGTGACATAAACCTCTTGATTTAGGTTTAAAATCACAGAAACACAAAAACCTATCAGCGAAATTGTTACTTTATTACGGTACTCGGTAAGACGAAGGCATTTATTTACTTCAGGGTTGTAAATAGCTCGGCATCATATTTAGAGCCTAAGCCAATCACTATTGTACGTGGGGTACCATGAAGACGAATGTCGGGCAGTTGAGAAGTACAGATCAGCGATATTGAATAAGCAGCCTGATTAGGGAATTATCTCCACCATACCAGTACATCACAGGAAAATTACATGTCCGTGTTCCTGCAAGTGAAGCGGGTTATGAGTAAGTTCCTGAGGAAGTGCCATGAATAGCAGGTGGTTATAAGCGTTTATTAGCTACGGTAAGCGTTTTACTTCAGATACGGGTTTCAGATTTATAAGATGGTATGAAAAACTCACTGTCAGGGTGTTCCACTTGTTAGGCTTTGACTGTAGAGTTGACGGTGAGCCCTTAAATAATTAATGACCGCCTCATTTACATATTCGAGTTTCTCAGTCATTTCTGATAATAGGTATACAGTTTTATGGAAATTAAACGATAAAAGTTAGGACAATTAAATATTGAGTTTATGGGTACTCTTGCGGAGTAAGTGTTAAAACAAAGTATAATTCTTGTCTTTTGTAATTAATTTTCAAGAAGTTTGTCCGGTTTCTGATTAACAAAATCAATTCAATTTGCTTTTTGTGTAAGACGCAAAATTAATTTTACTCTCCTTTGATATAATTCGACTAATAACAATGGAAACAGTTCTTCGTGCAATTTCAAACGCGATAAGTACCTATAGGATCGGCTATGAATTTTATCTCCCTTTCCTGCCACTCCACCTTACTCCCATCCCTCTGTTGGGATCCACCAATAGGATTAGAAACATCTCGATCACACTGCTCAAACAATTGATAGAGGGCCGTATTTGAAAAGGGTTATGAATGTTAAAGAAGCGAGTAAGGTGTGTAAGGACTGAATCATGGCGCTCGGTTCTCTCTCCTTACACTGCAAGAGACTTCGCATAAAGGTGTATGTATGTATGTTTGCCAGTGTTCTAATTCAATTCCATAAAGACACAAGTTTGCGCGTTCACCGCTAAGAAAACCCTATTGGCTGTGGTTCCGCAATTCTAGAACACACCACTTATCATCGCTAAAAGTATTGGGTTTCGCGGTGTCGAGATCCGATACCGAAATCACCTGGAGGAGAAGGTCAAACTGCATCCAAGAAATTCGTTGTGCTCAACAGAGCAAAGCAGTACTTCAGTGCGGAACAGAGACTTATATTATACAAGTCTCAAGTCAGACCGCACATGGAGTACTGTAGTCACCTTTGGGCGCGAGCATCTGGATACCACCTGGATACCTTGTGATTCGGTTCAGAGACGAACTGTGAGAATTGTCGGCGATCCAAAGCTTACAGACCGTATTGAGCCCTTAAGTTTAAGGCGAGATTTGCCTCCTTTTGTGTGTTCTACCGATTGTACAACGGGTTGTGTTCTGAAGAACTGTTTGATATGATGCCGACAGCTACTTTTTACAACCGCACCGCTCGCCAACGGCGCGCGGCGGCGGGGAGTGTACCGTGCGGTTCCAGAGAAGTTTTCTTCCGCGAACTCTCAAGTCGTGGAATGAACTCCCAGCCGAGTTTACCCAAGGGACTGCAACATGGGATTAGAAAGTCGTGAAGAGATTTTTACAGGGTCGGCAATGCATGAGTGACACGCCTGGTGTTGCAAATGTCCGTAGACTACGGTGACTGTTTGCCATCAGGCAGATCGCATGCTTGTTTGTTACCTTAGTGGTGTATAAAAAAAGCTTTAAATCCAGGCACAGGTTTTCTGTATATGAAGAGGTAAGAGCTTTAGTTATATCGCTAGTTTTCAGTCTCTGCCTTTAATTGTTTACACGTCACCAGAATTAATGCTGCAAATATACCGCTATACACTAATATTTGTAAAAATAAAACAATATTTAATAAATAAATTGGAAAAAAAAAATGGAAGGTAGATTTTTAAACTCGAAGGAGAACTAATTTCATGACTTGGGCTATGTCAAATCCTTTCGAATAACAAAAGTACATTAAAAATAATTCAATTTCTCTCTTCTATTCTTAGAAGAGAGAGATTGAAAAACCTAAATAGAATTCTGTTCAAATGGGCGGAAACTTTATCAGGAGAGTAGAGACAATATTGTCTAACAACAAGCTGATATTTGTTTGGATATGAGCATTTATTTTTAAAGCTAGACGTAGATTTGGTATTTTTGATTGGAGGGGGCAAATCGTTTCAAATTTTGCCGTTGCAAAACTGACTCAAAGAGGGTCGGACGCCTATTATAACTATTACATCTGACAGTTACTTTCGGCAGGCGGTGGCTCGCCAGTCACTACATGGGTCCTTGAATTACACAAAAAGTTGGCTCGGGACAACACCGACGTGAGTGACTCAAGGGTGTCGAGAGGTATGCTGCACTTCCTCCGAAGTTATTCGTGGTGTCATGAACTTTAATACTTATGTTACAGGAGAGTATATTGCTCCATCGTCTACTCTCTGGGAGGTCAATTAAGGCAAATCAGAACTGATAGTCCTGCGGGCCTTCTTGGGTTTCCACTCTGACCGACGAAGACACGGCGGAGACGAAGACCCTGATCGACTCTCTGGGGCCCTCTGGTTCCAGTGGTATTGTTACTCACCAACAGCTCACTACAAGTTATCCCGCAGGGTGTATATTATTTCTCTTAATTCACGGGTTTTAATCCCGGTCATTTGATAGGCGTGCGCGGGGATTTGAATCCAAAGCGTAGAGGCCCCTTCGAAAAAAATTATATAATGTATTATACCCGCCGTGACGCCGATATTAATGGGATAATATACCGATGAACAAGTCACGACAGGTATGGGGACTATTGGAAATATGTCAGAAAAAGCGGGCTATTATAATGAGATCTAGAGATTTTATTGCAACTGGGCTATTGCAGAAGAGGGGCACAGTCTTCCATAACTATCTTAATCTGATGTTACTTTCGGCAGGCGGTGGTTCGCCACTCACTAGATGAACCACCAAAATGACACAGATAGTCGGCCGGGGGCAACACCGGTGTGAGTCACTCAGGGGTGCTGAGAGGTGTGCTGCGCTTTCTCCGAAGTTACTCGCGGCGTTATGCCCTTTAACACTTCCACACCTGGAGCATATCACCTGATAAGGCAATATGCTCTATCGACTCCTCTCTGGACGGCCAATGAAGGCAAGCCAGAGCTGAGAGTCCTACTTGACTCCTTGACTTTTCACTCCGACCGACGAAAACACGCCGAAGACGAAGGCCCTGATCGACTCTCTGGAGCACTCGGGTACCCGTGGTGTCGTTACGCACCAACAGCTCGCCACAAGCTGCCCTGCGGGATTGGATTGTTAATGTTATTTTTTTTATACTACGTCGGGAGGCATACAAGCATATGGCCCACCGTCGCCTATTAACGCTTGCGATATATTAATTATCACTCGCGCGATGCCTCCTCTGCTGCTTACACAGCAACTCCTTGGGAGCTTACTGGTGACCTCACTCACAGGTAGGAATACAACAACCCTCCAGGGAGTTGTTATTTGGCTGCGGTTTTCTGTGAGGTGGAGGTACTTCCCCAGGCGGGCTGCTTTGATGCACCCTACCTCTCTTAAAACATCCCGACCAAGACGAACAGACATGTTCATGCACACAAATGTTTGCCTTGTGTGGGAATCGAACCCACGAGCGTTAGTATTAAAGTTGCGTCATTCACGACTGAGCCACCGAGCTCGTCGAAACACAGTCGAATGTATCAAGTTATAAAGTAATCACTTCGAGCACACGGACCTCAACGAGCTACTTTCGAACACTTTATAATTAAAAAAATTATACATCCTCGTGATTTAACATGTTTAATTATTTCAGCGAAGAATATTCATCTCACGCAGTTTTAGCTTGTGTCGCTCAAGTTCTGGTCAAGCTTCGCTGCCATATAAAAGGACGACTCTAATGATGGGTTTATAAACATGACGGCATTTTAGGGTCGCAAATGACACCTGTCACCTCACGTCACATGGCCCAAAGCGCCGTAATCGTCGACGTCGTCGTCCCCGGATAAATGGTGGACAGATCCTTACACCGGTTTGCGTGCTCGTTTTCGCCAATACGAAAGGGTGTAGGATCCGAAATATTGCAGGTCAAGTACTCGGTCTTCGCCACATTTAGTTACTGACCACCGTGCTCAAGCGACTGTTTCCAAACATTCACTCGTCGCACAGGGTGCCCCCTGTCTGCGTCCGCCAGCAGTATTTTCTGCATACATGAGCAATCACGGAGGCTGCTCATGTACACCTCTAATGCTGTCCGATACTACGTCTAATATTAAGCTGAACAGAAACGGACTAAGTACGGTTCCCTGGTGGATCCCGACGGTGATTGGAAAGGGCTGTGTATCGCCAATGATAGTGTTAACCATGAAATCTGAATAGAAATACATGTCCAGGCGAATATCAATATGCGCGTCAGGCACCCGTTTGGACCTCAGTGCCCACCAGATCACGGCGCGAGGAATACAGTAGAGTATTTTAGACATTGAGAAGCAATGTCTAAAACCAGAAGATGCATAGGCGTGTTCTTCGACCTGTATTTCTCCATGATGACCCTTAGAATAGAACCGTGGTCCATGGTCCTTTGCTAATATCTTCAGCGCCTGAGGATGCCTCGCGGGGAGGCGTAACACGTGTCTCAGCGACAACCAGGGCAGTCACAGCAGCAACTGTGATGGGTGCATGCGGTTTCTGTTCCTGACAGCGGTCAATCGCGAGGATGACCGCAGCAGCCGGCTGCGACGGCATGTTGCAATAAATGCACAGTAGTGAGTGGGTGCGGGGCACCAGATAGAACGAACTAATTGGCGGTGAAAGCACCCAGAGCAGATTAGATAAAATTGCATGTAAATTTGACTTTCACAAAATAACGCCTGAATCTATTAAGTATTTTGAACATTTATTACATAAATAGTTTCTATGGTCACCGTATTGATTAATGTTGTGTGTAAATGTACGCATATACTTAAATGCCGCATAACAAATAGGTACGTTCGCAATAAATTACCACTGAGTAATAAATCTTCGGCAATGTCTACTGCTAAATGCAGTAAATAAATATTCATGGATTGTAAATTTGCTTATGATTATCTTTTATAGGAAATAGCACCAGATTTAATTATCGATTCACGACTTTTTGAATAGTATCGACTTCTTACATAGCAAAACAAAAAAGATTTGTATTAAACTTTCACGATTGTTTATATTACTATTATAGTCTCGTGACTATGGCGTCTGCAACGTCGCCGAATTATCTGGCAAATATAAAACAAATCGCGGTAATTACGTACCTATAATAGTAAAAAAGATTCATACGAAACTCAATCATACAAAAATCATATAAAGAACCTGGCTTCTCTGTTATTTAATAACATAAAATCATTAAAATACTCTACTCTGATTTCGTGCGTAGCCACCTCGAACATGTGTTCAAATCTCAAAACCGCGATATGAAAATTTTAAAACACATCGTGACACTTACGATAACGCTTAGCAGGAGTAACAACATTATGTTACGTATTAATAGCTCAGTAGACTCTCCGGAGATGCTATGAATAGTTGGTATATTCTACAACGACCCGTGATTATGGCAGCGCGTCTCAGTGACTGTTGGTATCCACTGCATACATAAACTAAAGTAGGTACATACAGGAAGCTGAGATAGGGTATTAATATTTTTAATGAATGTAATATTCTTCTTACTCTTAGCGTTACTATTACTACATTGTTATTTAGTGCAACGCTTTTATCATTATCGGACTGAGCCTCGTAGTGCTCCGTCCTCCCTACCTACCCAACATGGGATTTATCGGGAAGATACTTTTATTATATTTCATAGCGCTCTTTTCCTGCCTCGGTTATTCCGTTTAAATCAGAAAATATAATATGACAGGCGATTTGGTGTCGTTCATGCATATAGATAGAACATAGAATGTAACATTAACAAGATTTTGATGCTGTGTTGGTTGTTTGAAATTGCATTGTGTAATTTTCAGTAGCCAGTGATTAATGCCTGCAGTTCCTGTACCGCAGCTCGCCGGTTCGCTCCAGTTCGATGTTAGCCAACAAGTATTGTCACTATAAAGCAAATTGAAACAATGCTCTTAATTAATGCAAACAGGCTTAACAAATTTGCAATTCTAAATGAAAATAAATGGGTTTCATTTCGATAATCCTTTACTTAATGAAAAGGGTCCATTTACGATATGTTTTAGAATGGACTAACGCAGAACAAATATAGACATTGATGTTTAGAATATTGTCAAGAAAACTTACATTTATGTACGTGAACTAATGATATTCGCTCTTAAGAAAATTTATGTTACGGCATGGTTGTTTTAGTAAGTAGTTGTGAAATGAATGGTCTAACAAAATTCCTCAACCAACTTTGTTAGGGTTATTTATACTAAATAATTCTATTACAAATCGTGCCGATGTCTCACTATACATTACATGACCACTACCAACAAGCTAAGCGCCAACCACGATATGGCCTTCCCATTCGTGATACGTTTAATAACAACTCTGTGGAGTGTTGATGTGTTTCTGCAAGTGAGTGAGGTCACCAGTAAGCTCCTAAGGAGTAGCTGTATTAACGGCAGAGGTGGCATAATGCGAGTGATACTTAATACTTTAAAAATTGCTTACTTGCAAATAACATGTATAGTATAAGAAACTGACTACTATTTATGTTTTTTGTAAAGAGTACAAGTATATAGAGACAAGATAAAGTTTGCAGAGGTAACTCCTGTAAAATTTATCGAGTTTGTTGTGTTAGATTCTACACAAGTTTCAAAATAAAATATAGTTATAGTTTTCAATGACAATTTTGTACTTCTCATGTAGGGGAAGTCATCGTGATTGTCCTAGAAGAATTATGTTTTAAGATCACCTAACTCTCTTACATTATCTTTATACGACATCTCTTTCCTCCCCGTATGCGTAGTGACGTGTTGGCGGTATTATAATAGAATGTAAATAAAATGTTGAATTAATTATTACTTGCGACCCGTCCTGGCTTCGCACGGGTAGTAAATAAAGCATATTATGCATACTAACGTATTTATATATATTTTTTATATTTTTATACTACGTTCGGGAGGCATACAAGCATACGGCGCACCGGATGTAAAGAGGGTACCGTAGCCTATTAACGCTTGCGATATATTAATCATCATTCGCGCAATGCCTCTTCTGCTACTTACACAGCAACTCCTTGGGAGCTTACTGGTGACCTCACACGCAAGAACACAACAACCTTCTAGGGAGTTGTTACTTGGCTGCGGTTTTCTGTGAGGTGGAGGTACTTCCCCAGACGGGATGCTTTGATGCGCCCAACTTCTCTTAAAATTTATTAATAATAGTGTATATCCGTATAATGTCCGATAAAAGATACCAGGCGGCTTGACATTTTCCGATATTATCAACAATTACCGTCATATTTTAATCGATTTACACGAAACCTCAACAAATTATACACCTAAACCTTCCTCAAGATTCACTCTGTCTTTTGGTGAAAACCGCATCAAACTCCGTTCAATAGTTTAGACGCGGACTGGGTCTTTATTTTATAATATGTAGTGATAAAAATAATTGCTGAAACAAGCATACGGCCCACTTGATTGTAAAGTGGTTACTGTAGCCTGTGACCGCTTACAATGCATTAAGAATTAATTGCCCGATGCCATTTATGCTGCTAACACAGTAACTGCTTAGAAGTTTATCGGTAACCTCACTCGCTCACGGGAAAACAACAACAAGTTGCTATTTGGCTGCGGTTTTATGTGAGGTGGACGTATTCCCCAGACCTTTATTATTATTGTTTGATGCACCCTACCTTTCTTAAGTTGAAAATATTAAACATTTTGGTTGGTTCGTGTTTATATTTCACTACTAGCAGTCTCGGCAGATGAAAAAAAATATCTGAACTAGATTGCAGTACCAAGTACCAGGTTTAATAGTAGATCTAAATTATCCGGGGACACATTGAAACACACGCCCAAAATGTCATCAAAATCAGTACAGCCGTGTAAAAGGAGTTCAGTTTATATACACACGTACAGAAAAATGTATGTATATATATATATATATATATACTATATATATATATATAAATGGAAAGTGCCAACGTTGTACTTATATATTACCACTGCTATGTGTTATGTACTACAGTAGCCACTTTATGTATTAGGTTGTTTATTTTATCTTCTAGTTCTAGAGTCTATGGTTGTAACATGACGATCCGCCTTTTGTCCAGAACGAAGAATGTAGGCAAGCTTTAATCATTTCACTGCAGCTTTTATGTTACTTCGCATACACATGTTTTTTTCATGCAGTGTACATGTTTATTTGTGTATAGCGTATATAGATAAACACAGTTGTTATTTGTAACAACTGAATATACAAATACACATATGTCTATCTGTCAAAACGTCTGGAATATGATTTTAGGAGCTGACGCCTCCTATTTCTCAATATAGTTAACTAACAAGGATAGGCTAAAGATACTATTTGAATAAACATTCAAGTAGCCGAGAGTTGCGAGTATTCTCAACGATACTCATAGAAGCTACATTGTAAGGAATTATTGAACCCAAACAGTTAACTAAATATGTATATTTACTGTTAAGATGTCTCCATTACGCCGGAATACTCTTCACAAATTTGCACAAGTACATGTACACCCGCAATTCGTCAGAGTTGCGAAATATATATTTAAGCATTATTTACAAACAATCATTCTTAGGACTCGCTTGATGTGCAGTGATTCCTACAGATGCTTGCAAAATAAAGAGTATCGCTTATTCGTTTTGTTTTCAATAAACCTATACTTATCAAAAATGGTTGTCACCATTAACACAGTACTTACTACTCAGAGATCATAAATAAAGCCTCATAAGTAAGCCTTCTAACTTCCAGAAAATTATGTTTAGATAAGTAAGCCATTACTTCTAGTAAATTTTATTTAGTTATGCTTTCCTTAAGGTGAAAGAGCCAACAGTCTGGCTACTGCCAATTACAAATCTTCTTCGGTAAGTTTCGTTTGCTAACGGAAAAGATAGGTAGCCGTAATTATTTTTTCCAGGCGCATGCAAGTATACGGCCCACCTGATGTAAAGAGGTTACCGTAGCCCATTAACGCTGGCAATACATTGAGAATCACTCGCCTGCGATGCCACCTCTGCTGCTGACACAGCTACTCCTTGAGAGTTTACTGGTGACCTCACTCACACGCATGAACACAACAACCCTCCAGGGAGTTGTTATTTGGCTGCGGTTTTCTGTGAGGTGGAGATACTTCTCCAGACGGACTGCTTTGATGCGCCCTACCTCTCCAGCATCCAGACCATGCGGTTTTCTATGGTCGAGGAACTTCCCACTTAGAGTTACAATTGGACTTTCAAACTTTTACTGATCTATTTAATTAAGATTTGTAGAAGTAATTGCTTATTTACGAGACTGAATTTACCGCCAGTTAGTAGGCCTGAGTTAACATTTGAATCGGCAAGCTGAGGTGGCAGTGGGCATGCCACATAGTTCGGAGAGCCGATGGCTGTTGGAGCAGAAAGGTTTTCAAATGACGACTATGAACCTGAAAATGCAGCATAGGATGCATATTTTTATTTTATCAGTTCGTAAATAACATCTCATAAATGTCTACATTTTATGGATCCCATTGTATGTACGTAATTAGGCAGAAAGATAAGAAGCATATAAGGACTTATGTAAAATAACATTAACTACAACGTAGATTACTAAATTTTCTTTCATATGGACAACATATATTAGTTTAGGTTATCAAGCTTTAAGCTTTAATTTTACCTACTATATTAGGCCTATGCATAAAGTCACATACTCTATACGACAGATGTATATTTATACAGATCAAATTACTTTTCGAGTGCATTATGGGGTCAAAACATTTATCTTTTAGAAAAGTTAACGTTTCATACAAAATTCCGAAACATTAGAACGATTATCTGATTGTTAGCGGGGCTTCGGATATTATGACAAGACGAAACCAGCACCTCTTATATATCGGCCGGCGAATCAGTACGCGGCTGTAAAGTAACCATTCGATCCCTGATATCAACTACCGGAAATGAAAAAATTGTCTGCTTTACAATTGCAAATTATTCAGAACTCGGAATTGAAAGTTAGGTGACGCTACGACGCCATGTTTCCCGATTGAACTCGGCTTCTTATGTCCAATCTTAAGGGTTATGTTAAGTTATTAGTTTAAAAACCATATTGCACGGCCAGGTCCACTACGACTCGAAGAAATAAATTTTATATGTTTCACAAAATTGAAAAAGGGGTGAGAAAGCGCGTGATCGTGCCAAGCCGGAATTTATTTGTCAAACCAAACCTACCTGTTGACGGCTACGCGTTACCACTATGATGAATTAATCTTATCCTTAACAGATGACTCCGGCAGTACTGACATTCGCAAATAACATGGAAGTGTAGTTTTACCCCGTAACAATACTATATCCCGTCTCTAATATTTGTATAGATTTGTATAGTGCAGAAGAAGCATGTGGATGCGCAAAGAGTCATAAAATATTGAAAGGAGATGTTCAGTGGGATATGGAGGTTAAATCCTCCGTAGCAAGAAAGAGGAAAGCGTGCTTGGATTATGTACGAGTATTATCTATTCCCTTAAATGAAAATATGAGAGAGAAGAAGAATCAAATCATAACGTATCATCTATGCAAGAATGAAACCAAGGCTTTAGTGAAAGAGAAGTGTAAAGGCAAATTTTGATTGTGAAGAGGGAAGAGAGGCTGACGAAAAACTTCGAGGTAAACTCTTTTGGAGAGAGGTAACAAAGTCTCGGAGTGGTTCGTCGGCATCCAAAACGGACAAGATGAGGCTGGTGTCATTCTTGCTAACAGTCAGGAAGTGTTAGAGCGGTGAAGTAAATATTTTGAAGAAATGTATCACTATACCTCGGACGCTGGCACTAAGAGTGAGTCTGATGATCATTCAAAGTTGACAGCGTCCTACGAAGGTATAACTATGGATGAGATCGAATAGTCGATACGAAGCTTGAAAAATGGAAAGTCAGCGGCAATTGATATGATTAGAGCTAAGATGATCAAACTAGGTAGCATTTACGTCCGGGACGCCTTCTGGCACTTAAGTAATATACGCTGGAAAGATCCCAATGCACTGGAAACCTAGTGGTAAACTGTCTGCCCTTATGCAGACGATGCCGTGATATTAGCAGAAACTCCATCTGAACTGCAAGCACTGGTCACAATAATGGAAGACGATTGTATGGAGATAGGTTTATTAATGAATGAAGGTGACAAAGCTAACGATATTTGAAAGAGAACAAATGAGAACCAATGTAAGGATTACGGTTGACGATGAAGTATTAGAATAGGTAGACGGGATTGTATATATTGGATGCGCTTTCACCAGGGATGGAAGTAACACCGCAGATGTTAATATGTAAATTTTGAAAGAAATAAAACATTTTTCATTTTCATTTTAAACGACAAATTTAGAATGACTTCATTGAAATCTGCACATTTTACATTTTTCAGCAACTAATAAACGACTTTATTCACCGAGATGTGGAATACGAGTGAGAGAGTGAGAAAATAGTGTGAATGGAGCGTTTGGGAAAACTTCTTGGCAGTATAAGCTTTAGCCAGAAGGCACATCTCACTATACACAATGCAATGTTGGTCCCAACGCTTATGTATAAAAGCGAGAGTTAAGTATGGCAGAGAGAGCATGAAAGTAGGATAAACGCGGTTGAAACGCGAGCGTTGCGCGCTTGTGCTTCGGTGTTAAAATAAGAAGAGGCATGCTCCGTTGGTTCGCACGTGTGGAAAGAATGCAGGAAGAAAGTATTACGAAACACATAAACAACGCAAAAGTGGAAGTATGTAGGAGCCGAGGAAGGCCAAAAGTAACCTACCATTACCAAATTGATCGTGTTCTATCAGAAGGTGATGTCAGAAGTCTTAGAAACTGGCGAGCATGCATGAGAAGAACAATGAATGTTAAACAAGCGAATGAGGTGTGGAAGGATCGGATCACGTGGCGCTCGGTCCTCTCTGCCTACCCCGCAAGGGATTTGGCGACACTAATATTTGTAAAATCCTAATTTTATACAGACAAAATTAGTTTACTTAACAAATTACTATTTACCAGAGCTCCCTCTGGTAAATAGTAATTTGTTATATAAAAGTATTTATACAAAAGTCGTCTGCGTAGGGACCTCAGTCTCACCTGTTTTTACCGCCAAGCAACTATATTTATATAGCTGTGTTCCGGTTCGAAGGGTGAGATATGGCAGAGAGTTTACTGGGTACTGTGATCAAACATTAATAGATATTTTGTATTCAAGTCATTTTTTTAATTCTTCAAGAACGTAAACTTGAACACTGTCAAACAACTTCACTTGTATGAATCATATTATTTAATGTTGTTAGAATTTGCTCAACAATTTTGACGAGCTCGGTGGCGCAGTCGTGAAGCAACATTGACACCAATGCTCGTGGGTTCGATTCCCATTCAAGACAAAAAATCGTGTGCATCAACGTGTCTGTTTGTCTTATTCTCGGTGTTTTAAGAGAGGTAGGGCGCTTCAAAGCAGCCCGTCTGGAGAAGTACCTCTACCTCACAGAAAACCGCAGCCAAATAACAACTCCCTAGAGGGTTGTTGTGTTCCTGCGTGTGAGTAAGTTCCTAAGGAGTTGTTGTGTTAGAAAAAGAGCAGGCATCGCGCGGTAACCGCTTTACATCAGTATAGGTAGTATGCTTGTAAGTTATTTGACAATAAAACACTGATATTAGTAATATTGTATTATTATCACTTTTTGTTCAAACTTCATACCTTTTGTTCCATAAGTATATTATCAGTAACATGATATTAACAGTAATGAAAAGACCCAACTGGCAGCCACCAGCCAGCCAGAACATTTTGAGCCTTCAACTGATCTGGCTGGCTGGTGGCTGCCTGACATATTCACATACAGCTCAAATCGCTGGATCTAGAGACTTAAAATTCCCTAAAATGACTGCACGCCACAAGCCAGATTTTTTTACAACGTCGGAAGCCATACATGTATGCGGTCCACCTGATGTAAAGCGGTTACCGTAGCCTAGGAACACAAATGTCTTATGTGGAAATCGATCCCACAAGCGTTCGTGTCAAAGTCGCGCCATTCACGACTGCGCCACCAAGCTCGTTAAAATTTCTTGCAATGCAGAGAATCGAAAGACACATCACAAAGACAGATCACATGTCGAATAACATTGCGGGATAGTAATTACAATGGATTTTGTGTGATATTTTAAGCTAGTGATACTTATAAAAAAAGAATAATAAAAACTAAAGCAGAGCGACTAAACAAGTTAATGCAAGTAGAATCTAAAACCCTAAGCAGTTCTTTTCTTATGGGGTTTTCTACGGGTACTCTAGCACCACTCAAGTAGCAAATAATAAATAATTCGTGAAATACATAATTAAATAAAAAAATATAATATGAATTAATTAATTGAAGATAGATAAATTACACGAGTTATCAAACAAAAAATCAGTAAATAATATTTTGTGTAATGTTCTAAAAAACTATCATCCATTAAACTATTTAAAAAAATCAATAGGAGAAAATTATACATAATTATTGTATTTATAAGAAAATATTGTTTTTATAGAATTGTATACATAATAAAAGAATATTGTAAATACTATAATTGTGAAATAAAAAAACATGTTATTTCCTCACCGAAGAAATGAAATGAATGTAGAGCATTTAACATGGGAAAATGATCAAATATTGCACTCTCGAAAATAGGGCTCCCTACGCTCGCTAATGCAGATTGCGTCTTCGGTGTAATTGTCTAACGTCAAAATATTTAAATTGTGTTTAAAATTGCAATGCATTTAGCTCTAATGTTGATTTGAAATACTTTATCCGGCTACCTGTAAGTCTAATGTGCGACATACGAAAACGACAGAACGGATTTTGATGAAAATTTATACTAATGATAGCTCCCGTTTCAACACATAGATTACATTTTTTCCAGAAAAAGAACTGCGAGAAATAGGAATGCTCGTAGCTCGAAAAGTCATACAACCAACATTATGTAGAAAATTATGTACTAAATGGACGATTAATGTTTTCTAATGAGTAAATACTTTACATACATTTTCATTAGTTATTAATTAATTTTTTAATTAAGGGAGTGTGTAGACATGCCATGAGTTGTCATATGTCACTCGCTGACTTTGTCAAAAAGGTATAGAATTTATTGTATTTATTTGCAAAATGATTTTATTATACCTACAAAGTACTAACACCGTAGTTACAGTTTTAGACAAATACATTAAAATTTCGTACCTGCCTTTTTAAGTACTCATACAAAGGTATTAAACATGTTTTTAACGTTAAGAAATGGTAATGGTAAAGTAGATAATTCGCGGAACCTAGAGTTTTGCTGACTAGGCAACAAATCATAGGGGCGTTACGGGCAATGCCGACACAATTATTGTCGGAAGGCGGTGCCAAGTCGTGAATTACATCCTCCATGCGGAGGTCTCTATTGGCTCCAACTTTTCACATCTGAACCAAGTAAAAGTTTTCTGCAATTTCCTGAACAAACAGGTTTTAAGATTTATTTAATTTAATAGGCAAAATTTTAGCTCCTGGTATCATTAAGCATGTCACAATTAAACCTTGATGTGTTTTTCTGTCTATGTTACACATAGACAGATAAACCGTCAAAACCCTTGTGGAGTAGGCAGAGAGAAACGAGCACCATATGACTCGGTCCTTACACACCTCATTTACTTGTTTAACATTCGTAGCTCTTCACATGCGTGTTCGCCATACATGCATATTAATACAAGCATAGCGTTTTTACAAGCATATTAATAAAAAATGGTATGTCTTCATAATACCAAGTAAAAACAACGAAAACAGAGGGAATAAATAGGTTAATTCGAGCAGAATCTGGTACCCTAAGTGAGTTTCTAAGGGACTATTCACCACTCAAGAAAAAAATAAGCAACTGACAATATGTTGAATAAGCAATTAGGTAAATAAAAAAAAAAGAATTACAAAATTGTTTAATAACTTCTGTAGTTTTCTTACAGCTGTTTAACGAAGTACTTCCATTATCTAAGTTTCATTACTTTTATGAGTTATAAATAAATAATTTCTCTGAAGAAATTGTGGTTTTAATATTGGCATATTGTGAATTGTCACGCACAACACAGGTTGTTAAACAAACAAAGAGAAATTAACATTATATGTAGTGATCTGAAAACTAGAATCTAGAACCATTAAACTATAAAGAAAACAAAGTATGAAGAAACTGCTGGAAAATTGTTAGCTAAAATTTAGTAAGTAATCTAAATAATAAAATATACTATTTCCTTACAGACGAAATGAAAAGTAAGTAAACTGTTTAACTTGGAAAAAGTGATAAATTGCACCTGAAATAGCACTCATATATTTAAGAGTACAACTGCTTACAATTTTGCAAATACTTTCTTCAGTGCATTAATAATCTACAATTTTTGTTTATGTTTTAAATTGTGATGTAGATTGTAACAATTTTCAAATATTTTGTTCGCTTGTCTATATGTCTAACTAGGCGTGACATAGTGACAGCTCTCGAGTCAATACCTAAACTACGTTATAGCCCGCAATCTGCAAGAAATAAGAACGCGCTTAGGTTTTACAGTCGTGCAACCAACATATTTAGAAAATTATATACTGAATGAACCCTGGAAATTAGTGAACGCAAACTCAAAACGAGTGAGGTGTATAACGATCGCGTCTTGTTGCACTAAAGTAAAATACGACGGTAAAGTAGGTAATCTGCGGAACCTAGTATTTTGCTGAGTAGGCAACAAATCATAGGGGGGGGTCCGGGCAACGCCGACACAATTATTGTCGAGGGACGGTGCCAAGTCGTGAATTACGCCCTCCGTCCGGAGGTTTATATTGGCTCCAACTTTTCACATCCAAAACCAAGTAAAAGTTTTCTGCAATTTTTTGAGTAAACAGGTTTTAAGATTTATTTATTTGACGGTCATAAAACGGTACTGGGTTGGAAAGAGGTTTTTTAATTTCTACAAAACTTAAATCTTGATGTGTTCTTACAAGCATAATAAAACAAACAGCGTAATAAATGACGGATTCTTGAACACCAAAGCACGTGGTTTCGATTTACACGCAAGACAAACATTTATGTCCATTAATATGTATGCTCGTCTTGATTTAGCTATGTTGAGATGTAGGGTGCATCAAAGTAGCCTGACTGGGGAAGTACCTCTACCTCACAGCATCACAACTCCTTTTTGTGCACTGTTTAATATAGAAGTTGGATGAGATTATCTGACTACAATTCACAATATGCCAATATTAAAACCATTATTACTTGCCTCTTCTTCGTCGTGTTATGCCGTTTCCTAATTAATATATAATAGGATTATCGGAGTCCGCTTCCTAAACCTAAGGATTTGGCGAAGACAAATTTTTACATGCCGTCAGACCTTTACAAACTAGAGGGAAAATTTGATCTTTCTTAGGTTAGGTCACGCGTGTTTCGAAATATATTTTCTTGGACGTGTGGGTTGACTCATGATGTTTCTTTCACCGCCGAGTAAGTGCTTTCTTAAAAATTTCTTCTAGAGTATTGTTGTGTTACTGCGTGTGAGTGAGGTCATCAGTAAGCTTGCTGTTTAAGGAGTTGCTGTATAAGCAGCAGAAGAGGCATCGCGCGAGTGTTACTTATGTATTACAAGCGTTAATAGGCTACGGTACGGCTTTAGATGATGATCCACCAGATGCACCGATCCGAACATACTCCTCTCGCTTCTTTCACACTCATCAAGCACTTTATGCATGCTCTTCAGTTTTGGGTGCTTTTGATTTGGCAGAATTGTAACTTATTACTGTTACTTCAGAGCAATCATTATAATATACAGTGTTAATATACTTACTTAAACTTGTACGAATGACATAGTCTACTCTAAATTCAAAAAGCACGCGAAGTGGGTACCTACATTCGACTTAATTTTGGTATTGTCCAGTTTATCTTAAGACCCACTCGTCAGGATGCTCTGTTGAGGCCTTCGATAATTGTCCCCAGATCCTCCAGGGATCGATTCAGGGCAAATCGACGGTGAGTGACATACCTCCCGTTGATATTAACGCGTTGTCTCTTCTTCTCCAAAAGCAGGAGAACCAGAATTATTTGGAAGAAATTTACTATATTTATATCAAAATTAGTCGACTCGGCAGACGCTATTCGCAAAAATAAAAGAAATCCTAGAACCCGATTGTTACCCTCCCTACAGGGTCTAATTGTGTATCTAAATATCCAGGGACCCACTCAAATACTAGCTACTGAGGAAGTTGCTGAGCAAACTGTTTATTTTTATAACGTGTACTTACCGTGCTGCCCTATTGTGGAATAAATTACACACACACACATTCGTGAAATCCCATCTGTTTTCTCATTTACAAAGAAATTTAAACATAATTATTTGTCAATTCATGTATGTACATGGGGGTATGTAAATGTATATATATGTATGTATGCTTATATTGTATATTTGTTGTCTGTGTATATGCATGTATGTTAAGTATCTTGGTACAAAACATCCAGGCAAATATAGCTATTTTGCTATTTTGCCACTGTTGGAGGTTGGCTGGAAGAGATCTCTTTTAGAGATATACATTCTGTGTACTAAGTATCGGGAATTTGTCAATAAAACAAAAAATACAAATTATTCATCTAAATTTATTTTATCGCCTTCAAAGTAGGCCCCATCGCTTGCAATACAACATCTCCACCGCTTCACCCAGTCTTCCATACATTTTTCATAGGCTATTTGCGGTATGGCCTTTAGCTCATTCAGCGAATTTTCTTTTATGGCTTCTATCGACTCAAAACGTTTTCCTCGAAGTGGTAATTTTAACTTGGGAAATAAAAAAAGTCAGACGGAGCCATATCAGGTGAATACGGTGCTTGGTCGAGAACTTTTGTTGAATTTTTCGCTAAAAACTCTTTCACTATAATGGCTGTGTGTGATGGTGCATTATCATGGTGCAGCATCCATGAGTTGTGTTGCCACAAATCTGGACGTTTTCGGCGGATACTCTCACGCAAACGCTTCATGACGCCTAAATAATATTCTTTATTCACTGTTTCTCCCTCTGGAAGGAATTCGGAGTGAACCACACCACGGTAGTCAAAAAAAACTGTCAGCATCACCTTGATTTTGGAGCGACTTTGCCGCGGTTTTTTGGGTTTCGACTCGTTTTCGAGACGCCATTCTGAAGACTGTTGGCTTGTTTGCATGTCGTACTCATAAACCCATGTCTCGTCGCCAGTTATTATACGTTTCATAAAGGTCGGATCCGTAGAAGCTCGGGAAACCATGTCTTCAGCGACATGCTTTCGCTGCGCTTTTTGAACAAAATTGAGCTCTTTTGGAACTAGTCGAGCGGCGACGCGTTTCATGCCTAAAATGTCAATGAGAATGTTGTGGACGGACTTAAAAGATATGTTCACCTCACTAGCTAACTCTCTCAGACTCATACGTCGATTTTCGAGCACTAGCTTCTTGATTCTGTCGATGTTTTCTCTGGTCGTAGCGGTTGAAGGTCTACCAGAACGAGGCAAGTCTACTACTACTTCTCGGCCTTCTTTAAAAGCCTTATACCATTCATAAGCCCTTGTTTTCGATATACACGATTCGCCGTAGGTATTTCGCAACATTTTTAGTGATTTACCACATGAAATATCATTTGAAACACAAAATTTAAGGCACACTCTTTGTTCAACAATATTTTCCATTGTAAAAATCGCCGAGGACTCAAAACTATGACCAACAAAAAGTGTAGTTTAAAACAAATTAAATGACAGATCCCGCTCAAATTTTGCGCGCTAAATCAGTACAGTGCTACCAACATGCAGTAAAAAAATTAGAACGACCTCTTTTACGCGGGTCTTTTTATTGACATATTCCCGATACTTTTTACACAGAGTAGTACTTTGTGAACTAAAGACTTTAAATATTGTAAATATTTAATTTGTTGTGTGCAATAAAGGATAATATGGTTACAAATACACTTAAAAAAACAAAATCGGTCCACCTATTTAAGACTTCATTGGCATATACATGTATATAAGTATTATATTTATTTTTATTATTTTATTTTATATATATAAAAACACTGCTAACCTTTACTAACATGCACCTTTAGCAGCTTCGGGGATCGTTAGAAATTGCAGATTGACCCATTTTGTATCTCCTGACAGCGCAATTGCACATTGCAGCGCCTGTGATGTAACACCTGAGTATGGCGGGATTTAGTAGTTTAATTTGGAATTGCGGATATTTTCGAGAAGAGATTTTTCTAAAGGATTCCTGGCGAGTTTATTTATACGGCCTCGTTTGAAAACCACTCAAGTCTGCCCCTGACTTCCGTTCCGTCCCATTTCAACATGTAGCAATAACACCGAAAAATACATTTTACGAATGGGTATTCCCTCAAAATTTACTTTTTTTAATATTTGTTGTTACAGCGACAGTAGTAATAAGAAATCTGTAAAATTTTCAAGTCTCTAACTACGAGTGTGTATTACGGTTCAAAAGATAGAGCCCTGTGATAGACGGACGGACAACAGCAGACATACAACATTAGTTAATAAAAACGTGAGCGATTTAACAGATTTAGAAATTTTAATATTCAGATAGAAAAAAAACACTTCGAAGATAAAATGATGAATGCTTCAGAAAAGTATTGTGACGGTTTACGGCCTTTGTGTACAGACAAAGGCTTCATGAAGATGGCGTCCTGATAACTTTTCGATAAAAGAATCTCGCCATTAATCAACGTCTATGTAAATAACATTTTCTTGACTACAATGGCATGGATACATTGGTATATCCATCTGACATTTTCTTTATTCCTAACTGACTTGTAAAAGTAAGGGTGTCCTGTTCATCGTGCATATTTATGTTTGTTTGACGACATTCTAGAGTTATTAAAAATAACTTTTGAGCTTAGTATTTTTTTTTATACAACGTCGGTAGACATGCTATGATACGCCCCACCCTGGCGTTGACACCCCTACTGATAACACAGCAACTCGTTAGCAACCTCACTCACTCCTATGGGCACTACAACCCTCCAGGGAGTTTTTATTGGCTGCGGTTTACTGTGAGGAGGAAGTACTTTCCCAGTGGCCTGCTTTGATGCACCTTACCTCTCTTGAAAATATCCAGAACACAACGGATATGTTCATACACACAAATGGATGTTCCGTGTGGGAGCACGTCAAAAGCATTTCTTTACGTTTTTGTTTTGTTTACAACCCCATTTCAATTCCATCATGAGTATCCTCATGAGATGGTATCTTGTGTTTACGCTGACTTAATAAGAATTTAACGAGGGCCCGGTGGCCCAGTGGTTAATAACGGCTACTTTAATATCATAGGTTCCATTCCCACGTAAGAGTAACATTTGCATGTGTATGTTTGTATTCGTCTGGGTGTTATTAAGATAGACACGATGTAAAAGAGCAGACCGATTAGAGAAGCACCTCCATCTCAAAGAATACCGCCCTACAAAAAACAGCTCCCTGGAGGGTTGTTGCATTCCTGTGAGTGAGTAGGTTTACCAGTAAACTCCTCATAAATTACTGCGTTACAGTAGTGGTATCAATGCGGTAATTATTTTACAATAGATGGACCGTTTGCTTGTATCTATGCCGTAGACTTTGTATGGCGTTATAGAAAAGAATAAAAATTCTGTTATAATCTAATAAGTCATCAACAATAATTGAAAGAGAAACCGACTTCAAGAAACATAAAAGTACCCTAAGTGCAGTGCAAAATCTAATACTAATGAGATTAAAATGGGATCATCTTGGACCTTAGTAGAGGTCCCAACGGAAAAAAAATCATTAATAACGCTTCAAAAACCAAGAAGTTATGCTCGAACATACATAAAAAAATATATACAAACGAATTGATAACCTTCTTTTTTTTGAAGTCGCTTAAAAAGTGATAGAGATTTAACTGGAGTCGACGTCAGTAAATATTAAAGCAACGATGTGAATTAGTGTGATTTGAATGCGATTTTGTATTTTTCGAACGATTTTTTCGTTTCATTCATAAATCTAGAATTGACATACCTGTTTCGTTCACACTCTTATCTTGATCGGGAACAAGGACAGCTTTATAGCTATCTCGTTTAGTCCCAACCCACCCATTCAATTCAAATGATCACTCTTTCATTCACCTCTCTCTCTCGTTCTTGGACACACGCTGAGCTTACAGGTCTTTTTTTATACTACGTCGGGAGGCATACAAGCATACGACCCACCTGATGTAAAGCGGGTACCGTAGCCTATTAACGCTTGCGATATATTAATTATCACCGCGCGATGCCTCCTCTGATGCTTACGCAGCAACTCCTTGTAAGCTTACTGGTGACCTCATTCACACGCAGGAACAGAACAACCCTCTAGGGAGTTGTCATTACCTCTCTTAAAATCCAGACCAAGACAAACAGACATGTTCATGCACACAAATGTTTGCCATGTGTTGGAATCGGACCCACGAGCTTTGGTGTCAAAGTCGCGTCATTCACGACTGAGCCACCGAGCTCGTCAATTACCATAATGTTAAAATCGAGAGCAGTGATAGCCCAGTAGAGAACCGGCCTATTGACCAACTGTCTCCGGTTCGAATCTATGTAAGTACCACTAATATCGCGTTATCAGATTTACGAGTATGTATATATTTGTAATTATCACTTGCTCGGCGGTAAAGAAAAACGTCGTGAGGAAACCTACACGTCACAAAAATTATATTTCCAAAGACGTGTGAGCTTACCTAAGAAAGGTCTAGTTTCCCCTTTGGATTTGGAGGTCTGACGGCAGCTTTTCACCTCTTCACCAATCCTTGGGCTTAGGTAGTGGACTCCGCCAATCCTAATGGATAATAAACGGGTAAACGCTAAGAAGAACGATAATAATGTCAACATTGTAAAATATATTTTTTGTTAACACTTTTGTGTTTATCACGAATTAATCACTTTATCAAGAAAATTTTAACATAGATATAACTTAGTTGTATTTAAAGCCGATGTCAATTTCATTATCTTACCTAAACGTGGTACACTTAACTGATTAGCAATCATGGCTCGGGCGAAAGAGAGGTAAGATGCAGTCAACAGTTTTAATACAAGCGTCAGTATGCAAAGAAGCCTGCCCGATCTACTAGCAGTCCGTATGTTTCTGTGTTATCCGATGTAGTAAAAGTAAAAGGTAAAATAACGAAATCATTTTTAGGACTTTATTAACATATGGATTCAAGTCCCATCTCGATACCTCTACTTGGCGATTCGCTAAAGTGATAAATAGGCTTACAACCTGTCTAATAATAAACAGTTACCGCAGTTTTCATACGCTAGTTATAATCTTTAATTAGAGGTATCACTTAGTAGTTACATGCAAAACACATCCTACATTAAACTGAACAACAAGCTATCTAGATTATTTCTACAACTTCTACTACAACTCCAAAATACTTCACCTTAAACAGATAAGTATCATTAATCAACCTACTTACTTTAGAATGATACGGACTTAGTCATTTTCAAATTACAAACATTTTCTTCATCTTCTTCATTATAATTATGTTCATCTAAACGCGGGATAGGATTCTCCCTTCATGGAAACGGGCTTAAAATGTTTCCGGCTTTGTTGCTTTATTGTGAATTTGCATGGTCCAGTATTGTCAAACCGCTCCAATGGCATGTACTGGTATTTAATAATATCAGACGGCACTTTACGAACTCTTAGAAGGACGGAAGAGTTTGATACATAAACCCATATATGGGGTTAGGCTTTGACATGCATGTTCGAGTAGGCCAGCGTTAATCAACGGTTTTCATGGTTTCACGTCCAATATCTAATATACTCCCTGTACGGTTTTGTGATACATATTGAAACTGTGTAATTAATCCTAACAACTGTCGCACTTATTTCTATAATTAGGGATCAGTTAAACACGTAATTAGGCATCTAAAGATACTTCTAAATAGTCTCTGAAACTGAAATGGCATTGTTTTGAAAGTTTTTTTATGGGGTATTTATATTTAGTTACTTAAAATTTCGACATAACTGCGATCAATTTAAGCTTTGTTAAAAACACTGTATTATACTAACTCACGCTACAATGCTATCGAGACCTCAACGACAATTTACATAGATAGAGCAAAAAGCATTTAATGTACTTAACGAATTTATTACTTGAATCTAGTTGCTTAAAGGCAACCAAGTCAAAGTGCTTGGATAAGCGAGTTACATCCATTATCATATTTGAATGACTAGGAGAGAATTTTGGCAGATGACTACGCATCGTGTGATAAACGAGGCTGTTTGCCTAATGTTCAAAATGGAGGCGTAGTACACTGAAACGTATCACATAAAAATATCTGTAACATAGTCAACACCTACCAAATATGATTTGCCAGAGTGGAAATACTTTTCAAACCATACCACCGCACAGCACATAAAGAACTACAGTAGAATAATCAATAATCATTTGTATGTACTTTATGTATGTTATAACGTCAAAAGAGAATAATACGGAGCACATCTCCCTGGTTGTTTGGAAGCTCATTTCAACGAAGCTTCATATCATCTTAGATTTGTTTTAGAAAAGAAATAGCTAATTAATAGCTATTTAGCTAATTTAATTAGGATATTATAAATTAGTTAGTTAAAATTAGAATAATTTGACGAGCTCGGTGGCGCAGTGGTGAAACGCGTTGTTACGCTTTTTTGACACCAACGCTCGTGGGTTCGATTCCCACACAATACAAACATTTGTGTGCCATGAACATGTATGTTTGTCTTGGTCTGGGTATTTTCTATGTATAATAAGTATGTATTTACAAAAAAAAATGTATTTACGTATGTTTATCAGTTGTCTAGTACCCATAACACAAGCTTCGCTTACTTTGGGGCTAGATGTCGCTGTGTAATTTATCCGACAATATTAAAAAAAAAAATAGTGGTCGAAATTAAGCAGGTCATTTTTGTTAAAGAGTATATATAACTTATGCTTTTCATAATTTTTCATTTTTTGTTTTTTAGATATCTACGAGTATTTTTATTTTAAATAAGCTTAGGAATTTCTGAAAAAAAATCTGCATTCCATAACATTATAAATATGGTCTATATTATTGTCTGGTCTTTGTCTGGTTTTAAAGTATAAAATAATATACGTATGAATCAGGAAGGTCATGAATACATTCAATCTCTCCAGAATAGGACGTATCTTAAAAAAATTGACAAGGTAAACAATAATTTCTGTTTTTAACCGACTTCAAAAAAGGAGGAGGTTCTCAATTCGACTGTATTTTGTTGTATGTTTGTTAAGCGATAATACTTTATTTATTTACTTTATTAGTTTTTTTGTTTGGTAGGTCATACTTCAGAGGTGGTCCCGTATAAATTTTATCAAAATTTATAAAGCGCTTTTTGAGAAAATCAACAAAAATAAAAATATATACACAGATAACGTTTTGGTTTGTGGTTCCCTGGCAAAAGTTTTGTACACCACTAAAAAGCAAAAAATACATTCTTTTCAAATAAAAAAAACCGCCTTCAAAAACACTCAGGAACTAAAAAGCGAAAAATAATTAGTGACAATTACTTATGATTTTATTATTATCAATTTATAATATCAGTATACTGGCACCGATACCAAAAAGCATAAGTAATTGTGACCAATTATTTTTTGATTTTTAGTTCCTGGGCGTTTTTTGAAGGCGGTATTATCAAAAAAGGCGTCAAGAGATTACAGGGTCGCCAACGCACGATCCATAGGCTATGGTAACTGCTTACCATTAGGTAACCACTCGCTATGCTTATTTTCCACCTTTATGGTATGGTATATACCATACCATAAAGGAAATATTAAATGGACAATATTTGCGATTTTATGTTAATCTCTACATCCCTTTTAGATTACATGTAGAACAGTTTAACCACTGAGGCGTTACCAAGTCTCTGTCGAGGTTTACTTACCATTAGGTAGGTAGGTATCATCGGGCAGGCCAAAAGGTTAATTTGCATCTTAATGGAACAAAACTGTCGTGATGTATAACCGATTGAAATGGAATAGGAAAACTGGTCTTAGTACTTCAAAGCTATACTTCAAGGTTTAAAGTCACCCTGAAATGGTTTAGAATCTTGAGAAGTAAGGTAGTCTATGATAAATGATATATTTAATAGTCGCAATAATTGGACAATTATAAAATATAATTCTCATGTTTTTCATGTTGGAATATTTTTTTTTAATTGTATTGGTCTACTGGTCTACCCCGCTCTTCACCGTTGTCGCCCTGCTGTTCTTTGACTTCGCGAAAGAAGCCTACACCAAAAATTAAAGGTATAGAAACCTCTTAGTTCCTTATTTAATGCGGGTTCGAATATCTCACAATGGTATCCAGTAAAATAAAATTGATATAAAGTTAAAGAGCGAGAGAGGTATGTAAGGAGTCACTAGGTACTTTGTTTTTTTTCTGCCTACCCTGTAAGGATGTTGGCGTGAAGATGTATATGTATTTTCCGAACTTGCCAAATTGGCACATGGGAGTATAAGGAGATAAATGTCAGTCACATGATTGACATTTATCTCCTTAATATCGTAAGTTAATAAAAGGATTCCAGTGGGATCCTCGTCCGGGCTCTAGTTGGCAATACTGAATTAAATTTTCATTTCTTTTCTCGATATTTTGCGGAGTAATATGGTATCGAATATTGGTTGTATAATTTAAGTTAACACCGGTGAAAGTGACTGAAATTTGTGAACAGAATTACCTACGAATATTACCTATAAAATCCGTTCGTTTCAAAGAATTTTCCATGCTCTTTCTTGAATCCTTGACACTCGCGGTAGTTGTATGTGTATTCAAATATACGTAAAATAATCTTTATAATACGAAAGTGGAAGAATGTAGAGGCAGTGGCGGACCAAGACTCCCCTACTATAAATAAATTGGTCTTGCTTTATCAGAAGATGATGTCAGGAGCCTTAGGAACCAGCGTTTGAGCATGAAAAAAAATATAGCGAGCGGGGTGTGTCTTATGGCGTTCCTAATGCTTATTCCGCAAGGAACCTGGTGCGAAGATTTGAATACATACATGCAGGACTTTTGCACGCACACTGAACTAAGAAGGAGAAAAGGTAAAATATCTATTGATATGCAAATAAAAAGCATTCGTCGTGAAAAAATTTCAGACCAAATTTATAGATCTCGATATTTGAAGAGCACACTATTAACGACTCTCTGATGTCTATCCATTTGCATTTTATGAGATTCGATCGCGTATATGACATGAGTTACGGACCTGAAATTTGAATACAATCGTAGAACCAAACCAAACCGCCAATAAATAGCACATTATGTGTCGTCAATAATATGAGTTCAGCAATCACCATTTTGTGTTGAGTTTTATATCTCTTCTCGAAAAGATGCAAAGAAGAAGCAAAAATTTTGTACAAAAATATGTAAACCGTTTAATTGAATTTCAAAGTTATGTTCTTCATGTCTGGGTTAGTACCTGGGCGATCGAGCTTTGCTCTGGGTTTTTTTATGTAAAATTGAATTTTTTCGTGAGTCTTTCCTGAAAACACGAAAATAATATTTATTGATTTAGAACTTTATGTTGACCAACGTGTTGGTACAAAAGGCCGACTTAATTGCATTCTCTAACAGTTCCCATTGGGAGAGGGGAAAATATGCTTACGGTATTTATAACCTAATAAATTGATACTATAAATATTATAAACATCTATATATCTATAACTTCACGCCAAATCCCTTGCGGGGTAGGTAGATATAAACTTAATCATACTCATACTAATAACCATACTTAATTATATCAATGTTAGTGTAAACAAGTTTTTACGAGGGGTATATATATTGAGCCAAAAATACATGTCATGTCGGTTAATGTATATTTATTTAGTAATATGGGAAGATCATAGTGTAACGATACATCTACTGAAATTACGATGTATATATTTGTGCTGTAGACGTATAATGCCCCTTATATTATATTACTTCGTGTTCACGTGTAATGTAAAGAGTGTTTAGCCGAGCTTACTTTTTATGGTTACGTTTATATAAGATATAAATGTAATGAAGTAAAAAAACAAGAAATTACTTTACTCAAAACATCAATAAAGTAGCATCACTGAACATTTGTTTTTATGTAAGTTTTAATATTATTTTCGCTTTTCTGGCTAAAGCTATTATTATACTATTTACTATTACTATTATTATATTATACTGTATATCACTTGAAACATAAAATTTAAGGCACTACTCATGAAACTACTAATGAAAGTAATTTTTTCAATATATTATTTAACAATGAAATTAGACCATGTTTTTTTTTGTAAAAATCTTGTTACTCGTACTAAATAAACGAGATAAACTAGCGAAGTAACTAAGCAACTATTCTTTTTTTGTCATGTAACTGTGGACATTACGCTACTACAATTGATTTA
The DNA here is from genome assembly GCA_947507595.1 of Pyralis farinalis. Lineage (NCBI taxonomy): Eukaryota > Metazoa > Arthropoda > Insecta > Lepidoptera > Pyralidae > Pyralis > Pyralis farinalis. The sequence goes on from OX382273.1 coordinate 17,256,394, forward strand.
GGTGTCAATAAAAAATAATTCTGTTTCTATTTACAAAAAATACGCTGTCTTTTCCTAGTACTCACTGCACCAATCGGACATACCAATCTATGACTTACTGTTAAACTTTGTGACGAGCCAGTGACCAACTACGATCTTTTTTAATACTATAAGTATCTATGTTTTAGGGCCGTACTGCGATAGTTACAAAGAAAAACAATAGAGGATCATTTCGTTGACAATTCTATTACAAAATATCTTTCCGATTTTGACAATACTTCTTCTGTTGTAAAGATCTTAGCGCGCGGTTAGTCTCATGTGAATACTACTTCATTGAAGTCTATTTTAAGAGTGTTTAAATCTTTGTATTTGTGAACATTTAATTGGGATCTTGTCCTTCAGTTTTTTTGTAATTATTCGTCAGATATGGTATATTATATTAGCTCAACATAGTGACTCCGTTTCGCCTGTTGGTAAGCGAAAAGAGGAGCCCAAATTGCAGCAGCAACTGTCAAAGGACTACAGTGTCCTGTCAGTTGACGCTACCATGCTCTTGAAGGTGCTTCTTCACGCTTCGTTTGAAGGATTCCATGTTGTAGGAAGGAGGAAATACACGTGTAGGCAAGGCGTTCCACTTTTTAATAGTGCGAGAGAGAGTTGCCGAACTTTTTAGTACGAGAAGAAAGGTCCTCAACAGTGAAATGATGACATCGCAAGCCTGTACGTGTGGTACTATGAGGGATGGGAGAGAGTGGGATAAGGGAAAATAGTTCTTCAGAGCACTCACCATGGTACAGGCGGTAAAATATACTTACGGAGTCTATGTCACTACGAAGTTGCAGCGGTTCTAGGTATTTTGTTACCTCTTCATCGTCGATTATGCGGAGATCGAGAGCCTCGAGAAGATACTGTGCGGAACCGTCCCAGAGATGCGAGCAATACTCTACGCAGGCCCGAACTTGACTCTTATAAAGAAGACAAAGTTGGTCCGGCATTAAGAACCGGCGCAACCTGTTCAGGAGTCCGAGTTTTTTTAAGCTGTTAAGATGAGGCAATGTAATTTCGTTGGTTTAGGTCGCAACGAATATCCATGCCTAGCATATTGAGACTATCTCGCATATTGAGGGTAGCGCCCTGAAGACTGGGAGTAAAGGACTGGGGGTGAAATTGGGACATTTTTGTGGTGAACGCGCACACCTGAGTTTTCTTGGCATTAAACTCAACCTGATTATTGGAACCCCATTTACTAATGAGGTTCAAAACCCGATTAAGCTCAACGACAAGACTCCCGCGCTTCTCACCGATTTCTGCCCGACCAGTACTAGATCGCCCGAAATATCGTCCATGTACCGTACTGTCATCTGCATAGCAATGAATATTACCAAGTGGCAGCATGTCATTGATATGAAGTATATTATCGGTACGATATAGTATATTATCGCATTGTGATAAAAAAAAATCGGCCAAGTGCGAGTGGGACTCGCGCACTAAGGGTTCCGTACTATTATCTATAAAAAAGGCAAAAAAAAAACACGTTTGTTGTGTGGGAGCCCCTTTAAATATTTATTTTATTATATTTTTTAGTATTTGTTGTTATAGCGGCAACAGAAATACGTCATCTGTGAAAATGTCAACTGTCTAACAATCACGGTTCATGACATACAGCCTGGTGACAGACGGACGGACGGACGGACGGACGGACGGACAGCGGAGCCTCAGTAATAGGGTTCCGTTTTACCCTTTGGGTACGGAACCCTAAAAAACGTACAATAATTATGAGTTGGTTGATGTTCGATAATATTGATTTTGTTTTTTATTACAATCCGTTCTGAATTATGGCATAGTTACATATAGACCTACGAAATAAAAGCGTGTGAAAAACAAGACTAATTAAGTGGTTTCCGTTTGAAATAGGTAAATTGAATTGCGGGTAGGAAGGAAGGCTCATGATTCGTTTCTCGGGTCCGTGGATATGTCCAATTTTATAAATCAACCAGGTAGGTAGATAGTTAATTACATTTTCCTAAAAGTCCACTTTATTCTGACAGTGATGAATTGTGCCGAGTAGTACAAAATGTAGGGAGGACGTAACGTTGAGATATAAAAATTCATGAATAGTTAGTTGAAGTTGTTAATTGTCCGAAGAGCATGTTTAGTTTAGTCTAGAATAAGCGAAAATTGTGGTAGGTCACGGTCTCGATGTCTTGAAAGAACAGAAACGATATCGAAATAAAATAGGTACATAATTTTTTTTGAATTAAAAGTTTTTTTACAAAGAAAGATAACGATGATGTAGATAATGTACTAAAAGCTAAAATAATTAAGTAGGTCCTAGGTACCAGTAGTCACACCAATCTCCTCACCCATCAAGGGTATTGATCAGACGCAAAAATAAAATCGTGGGCCGTAGCGTAACCTGAGTGTGAATTGTATTTATCTTAGTCTGACCATAAATACTGTTACAATTAAACATAAACAAAATATTACATTTGACTTTGGAATCTGTCATTTTTATATGATTGTTCATTGAATTTCTTATTTTGGCGCCAATACATTGTACAATATTTTGCGATATTAAAATGGAGTGGGGTGATAAAGAGAACCGAATCGCTGTGATTGCATTACACCATATAATTATCCTAACAAACATAGTAAAACCACTTTCTCAAACAATGTTCAAAAACAGACACTGGATATTCCAACAGGACTCATAAGTTGACCGCCCGTCGAATTGACTTCATCGGGCATGAAAACTGGCCCTCTTCTAGTCCAGATTTAAACCCACTGGACTACAAGATATGATAACTTTAGGAAGCGAAAGTCTGCGCTAAACCCCATCAGTATTTGGAGTTTTTCCGAGCATCTCTGGTTAAAGCAGCGGCAGAAATAAATACAAATGTTGTACGTGCTGCGATCCATGACTGGCCGCGTCGATTAAGGACATGTATTCAAAATGGAGGAGGGCATTTCGAATAATATAAATAAAATATTATTGTACATTTAATTACCTTTCATTTCATATATAACTTTTACATAATTCTCAAAAAGTATTATTAATTATATCAAAAGTTTTTCACAGAACTTATGACCTGACTAAGTATAATGAAACGTGTGGTGATAAATTTCACGCGCCCTTTCTTTTCAATAAAACCGTTAAACTTAAATAAATATATCTTTATTATTTTCAAGATTTAGTTCTTATTTCATTATTTAATATTTCACATTCTATTTAGTTCTTTTAGTGCCTCATTATTACAAGGTTTCTTTGTTATACTTGTAAATCCCTTTCATTTGAAACCCATTACCCAAATTAAGGGTATTCAAACAAATATGAAATCCGACTACATATATAGACTACGGTAATGTACCCTACTTACTCTCTTAGGTTAGGTTAATAATATGATCTATTGAAAGCTCGAGACAACTAAGCTCATGGAAAGACATATAGTAGACAATGGTTGAATAGACCGACACACGCATCAGTCATAGACAATGGTTGAATAGACCCACACACGCATCATTTACATGATAAATCATAATATGAAAATTTGGATACTAGTGAAAGAGTGATTGAAACACAAAATAATATATTTTGGTTTTTACATTCGAATTTAGGACATTCAGTCCGCGTCAACCGCGATAGTTAAATCGTTTAGGTGATAGGGTGTAAGAATAAACATTTAGCCCGAAACACCTTAAAGACATCATTTTCGTCACCTTGGAGCTGCTTTAAGCTGCCATGAAAGGCATACATGGAAGAAAATGAAAATAAGAGCAAAAACGTGAGCCAGATAAATAAGATAAATAAGCCAGATACTAAGCAGTGATAATGCTGATGCTGCAGTAAGGAAACAAAAGTAGAATAAACACAGTTGTAATGCCAGAATTGCATAAAATCTGTGGCAAAACGCTTACAGACTGCGTTTGCAATGAATATACTGATCAGAACATAAGAATTTTGGGGTCATGTTCATGTGCCAGAAGCGTGCTCGTTCGTGACCCCTGCCAATCAATCAGATTGCAATTCTGGACCAGGAGCGCACCGCTGTGTGGGTTAGGGCCCCCGTCGGTGCGAATATAGCTGCATGCGGCGGTGGGGGCCGCCACCCGCTACGCACCACCAATTCGGACCAAGGACAGCCGAGTGCTGCATAGGCAGGTGGAATGTGAACGGTGATCTGCCGGCTGGAATGATAGCCCTATGACCTGGGGTAGACCGGGACGATCATGTCAGTGCTGGTGTATATATGGTACTCTCCTCTCGCTTGGCCTGTGAATAGTGTGAATGGAGCGTTGCGCAAAATTTGTGGCGTAACGCTTATAGACCGTATTCGTAATGATGATGTTGAAACAGAGTTGACTTGAAAGAGAGCGTCGGTGTTAAAATAAGAAGAGGCATGCTCCGTTGGTCCGGACATGTAGAAAGAATACAGGATGACGAAGCAGATACAATGCAAAAGTGCAAGAATGTAGGAGCCGAGGAAGGTCAAAACTTACCTACCATGATCATAAGATGAGGCATGATTCGTTCATTTGGATTGGTAAAATGCAGGAGAACAGAATTATGAAACAAATATAAAATGCGAATGTGGAAAAATGCAGGAGCAGTAATGAGGAAGGCAATACTCACCTACTATAAATACGGTTTAATGGTCGTATGTTATCAGAAGGTAATATCGGCGAGTAAGTATGAAGATAGTTATGATGTTCAAATCAAAATATTGAAGTGCGTAAGGACCAAATTACGTGGTACTCGGTTATCTCTACCTACTTTTCAAGAGATTTCTCTTGAAGATATAGATAAACCAAATCAATTTTAATCTCAGGAATATTTAAAACGCTTTTAATAACATTTAGGCAAACTGTCGCAAACTTCTTTGTATTATAATCTAGACGTCATATTTTCCGTAACCCTCGTCAAAGTGGATCAACGTATCAACTGAGAGCTATCTTTCCAAAATAAGGCAAATCTTGGAGTCTATCCCCTTGCAAATAAAGTCATAATAGTTAATAGATTCAGGCGTTACTTTGCGAAAGTCAAATCCACATGCAATTTGATCTAACCTGCTTTGCGTGCTTCCGCCACCAATTAGTTCATGCGGCCTAGCGCCGGCCGGCACCCACCCACTACTGTTAGTACTTGGTACATGCCGACGCTGCCATGGCTGCTCCGGTAGTCTCTGCTTCGGCTGCTGCGGTCGTCCGTCATCTGGAACAGAATCCGCATGCCCCCACCACCACCGTCGCTGCCACGACTGGCCTGGTCGTCGCTGCGACACGTGTTTCGCCTCTCCACGAGGCATCATCAGGCGTTGTAGACGTTAATCGTAAGAATAACATGCTACAAGTGACAAATCCATCGCAGTGCCGTCCCTTATATTGAATTGAGGGTGGAGGTGGATGGTGTGAGCGAAAAGATATTTAATAGTGGGGAATGGTTTACGTCAGTCTGTTTGTTCATGAGGCTAATTTTAGAATTTTTATGTTTATTAATTTCTAATTGTTCCCTAATATTTAGTTTTAAACCTTTGTCTATGGTGTGTAAAATTTGATATGTATTAGTGGGGGATAAGTTATGTCCTTTGTCTATAAGATGCTCGGCGAAGTGTGACCTTTCTGGGCGATTGTTTTTATACGCCGATACGTGTTCGTGAAATCGTGTTATAAAGTTACGACCAGTTTGCCCGATATAAACGTGTTCACATTCATCGCAGAACAGCTTATAGACGCCGGATTTTTTATTGGGCGGGATTTTATCTTTAGTGTTACAAAGTGACCTGAGTGAATTATGGGATTTGAGAGCAACATGTATGTTATTTTTTCTAAATATGTGAACTATTTTGTCAGTGATTTTACCCAGGTATGACAAACTCGCAGTGTATTTATTTGTCGAAATATATGGAACCGCGTACAATAGTCTGTTAACGATACTACTCGTTTTTTTACGCAATAATTTATCGATGGTAGATTTGGAATAACCGTTTGACTTCGCGATCTGATATATTACATCAAGTTCTTTGTTGTAATTATCCTTACTTAATGGAACGCTCATCAAACGGTGTATCATAGTTTTATACGCTGCGAGCTTGTGTTGCCAAGGATGGCTGGATGACGCGGGAATCGTGGTATCGGTATGAGTTGGTTTACGGTATATCGAAAATTGATGGAGGGATTGATTTTTAGTTATGGTTAAATCTAAAAAGTGAAGTGAACTATTTTGTTCTATTTCTAAAGTGAATTTAATTTTAGGGTGGATTTTATTTAATTTGGAAACAAAGAGATCCAATTGACGATTGGTACCTGTCCAGCATATGAGAATATCGTCGACATATCTATAGTAATAGAATATGTGTGGTTTACCGATTATGTGTTCGCGTTCGTAATTATCCATAAATAAGTCAGCCATCAATGGACTAAGAGGGGACCCCATTGCTAACCCTTCTTTTTGAAAATAGTATTTATTATCAAACTGAAAATAATTTTGAGACATGCAAAGTCTTGTCAGTCGTAATATGTCATCTGTCTCGCCAGGATGAAATTTTACACACCATAGACAAAGGTTTAAAACTAAATATTAGGGAACAATTAGAAATTAATAAACATAAAAATTCTAAAATTAGCCTCATGAACAAACAGACTGACGTAAACCATTCCCCACTATTAAATATCTTTTCGCTCACACCATCCACCTCCACCCTCAATTCAATATAAGGGACGGCACTGCGATGGATTTGTCACTTGTAGCATGTTATTCTTACGATTAACGTCTACAACGCCTGATGATGCCTCGTGGAGAGGCGAAACACGTGTCGCAGCGACGACCAGGCCAGTCGTGGCAGCGACGGTGGTGGTGGGGGCATGCGGATTCTGTTCCAGATGACGGACGACCGCAGCAGCCGAAGCAGAGACTACCGGAGCAGCCATGGCAGCGTCGGCATGTACCAAGTACTAACAGTAGTGGGTGGGTGCCGGCCGGCGCTAGGCCGCATGAACTAATTGGTGGCGGAAGCACGCAAAGCAGGTTAGATCAAATTGCATAAAGTCATAATAATTTGATTTAACTTGAACAAAGCATTCCGTGAAACATAAGTTGAAAATAAATCTTCCGTATAGAATCAAAAACGCCTAGACCCATATACGAGTAATTAAAAAATTATAAGCGTAAATTGTAATTCGCGAAAGAATTCGTACATTTGTTAATTACAGCAACGACAACGTCTTTAAGTGATGTAGAATCAATAGCTTGTGCAGAAATATTACCAATCTCTTATGATTTATGCGTGTGGAATCACATATATCATAAGAAAGAGCTTGCTGATCTTTCTTCAGAAGCTATTGACTTAAATATTACCCGTGTAATGTCTCATTTTAATTTATACAGAACATTTTCTCTAAATTTCTTAAGTTCGTATATTTTAATTATAGGCGTAAGAACATTTGATATTGCATAATTTATTGAAATTTAACAGTGAACTTAAGATTGCAGTTATGACATGTGCAGCAAGAAATAGAAAATTATGTTCGTGACTGTTATTACTTTAGTATTTTAGCCACTTTTACAGCATCATGTTCTTTTAAGAGAGGTAGTGCGCATCAAAGTACATACATCAAAGTCTGGGGAAGTACCTCCACCTATCAGAAAACTGCAGCCAAATAAAAACCCTCTAGAGAGTTGTTATTTGTATCACAAGCGTTGATATGCTACGGTAACAGTCATTACATCAGGTGGGCCGTATGCTTGCAAGCCTTCCGACGTTGTATAAAAAAAAATATTATGTCTCATGGAATTTAGACTATCGAATAAGATAACTAATGTTAGGGGACATTGAATCAATTTATATTTTACTAGAGAAAACTACCCTAACTATTTTTAAGATATATTCCAGAGAATGACTACAATACATTCTTAGTATTTTAAAATATACTGTGATTACTATCACTGTGATTACTATATATACTCATTTATGAAAATATTCGGTGAATTTTAAAAATATGTATAAACTTGTATCTGTAGTCAAAGGTTACTTCTAGAAATTAAAGATTTATTACTTCTACCACACCTACTTCATTCTTCATTCACACCTTGTTAATTGTATTCAATTCTACAATAAGTATTATCACTGCATGACAAACATCAATTACCATTGGTACGTACTTACTCCCTCCGTATATCATATCGAGGGTGGAAAGACTAATTGATTCAAGCGAATATTTTGGAATTTTACAATAAAGCATTTCAAAGTTTTCAAATTCAGAAAAAATATCGTAGAAATTCAGAATATTAATTAATTTAGATTTCAAATATACAGTTTTGTTTTAAATTAATTCTCTATCAGCTGGTTTTATTTGAAGTCCAATGAAACAAAACGCTGCTGAAATAAATGTCCCTTGAAGCAAAAATGCTTTGAGACATTTTTTTTTGGTCAAGGAAAAACGACTTAAGCTACGATCTACCTTATTATTTGAGTAATACTAAATGCTTTAAATACAGTGCCAATTATTATTAGCATAAGCCAAAATGAGTCAAGAGAGTACTAATTGTATTTTGTGTGTAAGGCTAAGGGATTCAACTTGTGAGTATAATAGGTTAAGGCTAATATGCTAAAAGTCCAATGCAGTCCTCATATATATATAGGCTTAGGATAAATAGCTTAAAAACAACCAATGTTCCAACCTCGTTAATTTAAATCCAGTTATTTTAGAAAATTATTTGAGGTTGGTAGTTAAAAAATTTGCTAAAAACTTAGTTACACAAAAATAGTAAAATAAACAAATTTAGTTGAAAGATTACTGATTTTATAAGTAAAATAAAAATTTGTATTCTTTATTGAGTATTATTTTTAAAATCAAATGTACTAATATGTATTACAAATCCCTTATTTTCAGAATCATATGTGATAGTGAATGTGTTGTGTGTGTTTGATGGGGTAGGTAGCCATTAAGGTGTATTTGGTACGGTGTATTATGTAGGTATATGTTATGTGTAATAATTACGCAGTTAGTATAATAAATGAATTTATATGTATGTAATGACTGTAGTATAGTTAATAAATCTTAGAAAACTGCCTTGTTAGCAGTAATAAACAAAAAAGCTTCAATAGTTTTTACACAAAACCTAATGTTAAATTGTTATAATTTTAGATAAATTAAATTAGTTTTTTATAAATTTCTCATTGTAAATTTAACATTTCCAGCTATTTTAAGATTCTTAAACTCAACTTAAAGAAGGTATTTCTTTCAGGAACTACTACTCTGTGTAAAAAGTATCGGGAATATGTCAATAAAAAGACCCGCGTAAAAGAGGTCGTTCTAATTTTTTTACTGCATGTTGGTAGCACTGTACTGATTTAGCGCGCAAAATTTGAGCGGGATCTGTCATTTAATTTGTTTTAAACTACACTTTTTGTTGGTCATAGTTTTGAGTCCTCGGCGATTTTTACAATGGAAAATATTGTTGAACAAAGAGTGTGCCTTAAATTTTGTGTTTCAAATGATATTTCATGTGGTGAATCACTAAAAATGTTGCGAAATACCTACGGCGAATCGTGTATATCGAAAACAAGGGCTTATGAATGGTATAAGGCTTTTAAAGAAGGCCGAGAAGTAGTAGTAGACTTGCCTCGTTCTGGTAGACCTTCAACCGCTACGACCAGAGAAAACATCGACAGAATCAAGAAGCTAGTGCTCGAAAATCGTCGTATGAGTCTGAGAGAGTTGGCTAGTGAGGTGAACATATCTTTTAAGTCCGTCCACAACATTCTCATTGACATTTTAGGCATGAAACGCGTCGCCGCTCGACTAGTTCCAAAAGAGCTCAATTTTGTTCAAAAAGCGCAGCGAAAGCATGTCGCTGAAGACATGGTTTCCCGAGCTTCTACGGATCCGACCTTTATGAAACATATAATAACTGGCGACGAGACATGGGTTTATGAGTACGACATGCAAACAAGCCAACAGTCTTCAGAATGGCGTCTCGAAAACGAGCCGAAACCCAAAAAACCGCGGCAAAGTCGCTCCAAAATCAAGGTGATGCTGACAGTTTTTTTTGACTACCGTGGTGTGGTTCACTCCGAATTCCTTCCAGAGGGAGAAACAGTGAATAAAGAATATTATTTAGGCGTCATGAAGCGTTTGCGTGAGAGTATCCGCCGAAAACGTCCAGATTTGTGGCAACACAACTCATGGATGCTGCACCATGATAATGCACCATCACACACAGCCATTATAGTGAAAGAGTTTTTAGCGAAAAATTCAACAAAAGTTCTCGACCAAGCACCGTATTCACCTGATATGGCTCCGTCTGACTTTTTTTTATTTCCCAAGTTAAAATTACCACTTCGAGGAAAACGTTTTGAGTCGATAGAAGCCATAAAAGAAAATTCGCTGAATGAGCTAAAGGCCATACCGCAAATAGCCTATGAAAAATGTATGGAAGACTGGGTGAAGCGGTGGAGATGTTGTATTGCAAGCGATGGGGCCTACTTTGAAGGCGATAAAATAAATTTAGATGAATAATTTGTATTTTTTGTTTTATTGACAAATTCCCGATACTTAGTACACAGAATGTATCTTACCACTAAGATGAAACTCCAGCGTGCGACCTGCCTGATGGTAAGCAGTTACCGTAGCCTATATATATTTGCAATACCAGGGGTGTCACTCATGCGTTGCCGGCCGTGTAAAAACCTCTTCACGCCTTCCTTGAACAACGCTATGTTCCCTTGGGAATACCTCGGCTGTGAGCTCATTCTACAACTTGCGAGTTTAACCATTACGGTTTTAGTGGATGAGGGTGAACCCCCCGCCTTCGGTGAGCGATGTAGTTGTAGAAAGAAGCTGTCGGTATCATATCAAATAATTCTTAAGAACACGACCCGTTGTACAATTGGTAGAACGCACAAAGGGAGGTAAAATGTCGCATTAAACTTAATACCGTCTGTAAGCATAGGATTGAGGACTTGAGATTTGTATAATATAAGTCTTTGTTCCGCACTGAAGTACCTACTGCTTTGCTCTGTTCAGCACACCAAGTTTCTTTGACGACAGTTTGACCTCCAGGTGATTTCGGTATCGGACATCGCTGGAGATCTCGACACTGAGAATCCCAATGCTTTTGGCGATAGTAAGTGGCATATTCTGGAATTGAGGAACTACAACAAATGGAGTTATCTTAGCGGTGAACGCGCAAACTTGTTTTTATGGGGTTGAATTGGACCAAGTTCAGTCGCTCCCAGTCAGTGTACGTATCCACTAAGAAAGAAAGAAAGTAACAGTAGCCTGTAACCTCTTTCTAATGTCTGAGAAAACTAGTGTGAGGAAACATCTTGCAATGCATTCAGAGAAATTATGGCCTTTTTGTCCGTGTTTCCGCCCATCGACACCACACGTCACCGCTTGAGCCACGTCCTACGTTCCCAAAAAAGGATTAAACGTTCGCCTCTTTTCCGTTTACTCACGTGCCAGGATGTAGCTAGCTGGATCTGTAAAAGTTTTCTCTCCGATTTCATTTCGAATGAAAACTTTTCGATTCCGATTCGATTAAGGCGTTCGAGGTAATGTGAATACGCCCACTGCACGTCTACTCGTAGGCTAGGAGAAAAAGGAATGAAAACTGTCATGAACCTCGAAACATCTTGCTAACTATGAGTAGCATAGTAGGTAGGTAAGCATTGTAAGGCGAATCTTGCAAAAATAATTATTTATAATTTTTTCACATGAATCACTTGACTTATGTGACAATATTCTTGACTAAACTGTGGATAATAATAGTTCAAACAACCAAGATGCCATAAATTTGTAAAACGCTAATTGCTTTAAATTCATTAGTAAAAATAAAACGGATCGGACCAAAGTGCCCGAATCAAAGCATTTTACATATTTTTGTGGTAGGCTAATTAATTCAAGCGACATATGTATGATATTTATATGGGAGGCTAATTCTATATTTATGACAATCTTTCTATATATATGATCCAGGCTTTTTGCTTCAAGTGACATTGTATTTATATTTCGGGACAGATTGCTCTAAAACTAGAAAACGGAAAAAGGCTTTAAACCCACTTGAATTTAAATTTGAGAAAAGCAGACTAGCTCAAGTAAGAAACAATAATATTTTGATATAGCTTAAGTCCATCGTACTCGTACTAAGATAACATCAAGTTTTTGTGTTGGTTGAGACAATGGCGGTGTGGAAAACAGAGTTCAAACCTAAATACATCAAGCAACAAAAAGTAGCTGCAATATGCATGAAACTTGGCTCAAACGACGCAGAAAAATTCGCTGATTCCGAATATTTTGAACTCAATATACTCGTATATAAGCAATGGTGTCACTTGAAGCCATTAATTAGCCTTTCCACCCTCGTTCTCTTGATAATCGTCGATCAATATTTTAATGATGTAGTTGATGTATGGAATGATATACATAATTTTATTGTAGATGACAATACTCGAATTTCTTTATTTGGAAATATATACCTATTTTATGAAATATCCGTTAATAGTAATATTGCTAGAAATGTCATGTGGTATTACTAGGAATGTCATGTGATATTGCTAGGAAAGTCACACAAAATCTACAGAAATGCCATCGTGTCTTTATTAATTAGAGTACATTACTTCTTAATTATAACATTACTGAACGGGCTTTACTGACTCCTAATCTTTCAATCTAATGTAATGTAATGCGATCAACGCTAATCGTCTTTTGTGTGAGTTTGCACATTAGTTACAATTTTGTGTTTGAAGTTGTAAGAATTCATTAATCTTGACTTGAAAAGGAATTTACCTTAGTATGATTATGTATATTTTATAATATTATAGCTTTACAAAAAAATATAATAGACTTACGAAAAATGTTCATAGTCATTTTGAATTACACTATATCTTCATCTTTCTTATAAAATAAATCACAAGTTAATCTTGTATTTTGTAGAAGTTGTAGGTATTATTAATATTTTTTATACAAGCCTGGGACAAATATGAGCGTCTTGCCTTCTAATAAGTGATTTTATTAACAGTAGCCTATGATGTATGACGAACTCTTTGCGCATTGGTCAGTAAGGCTACATTAGCACCATCGTTCGTGGGTTCGATTCCCACACAGGATAAGGTCTGTGTGTTTTTAAGAGAAATAGGGTGCATTAAAGCATCCCATCTCAGAAAGTACCTGCACCTCATAGAAAATCGCAACCAAATAACAACTCCTAACTTGGAGGATTGTTATGTTCTTGCGAGTGAGTAAGGTCACCAGTAAACTCATAAGGAGTTACTGTGTTAACAGTAAAAATGACATCGTGCGCACGATACCTAATGTTTTGCAAGCATATATAGTCTACTGACGTTGTATGTAAAAGAAACGCTAGCAATACAAGAAATAAGAATGTCGCCACCATTACTTCCAACATAACAGCTCTTCGGGAGCTTACTCTCACTCCCTCTCAGGAAAACAAACAACTCCAGTCGGGATGCTTTGAACGCCTTACTTCTTCATTCCCTTTCTCTACTACTTTCTATACACACATATAAATAAATAAATATGTATATATGGCAGTAGTCAGAATAACTACAAAAAAATTGTTGCTTGTTATTCCAACGACTAACATCTACAGTGCCTCAGGATGCCTCGTAGAGAGGCGAAAGACGTGTTGCAGCGACGACCAGGGCAGTAATGGCAGCATCGGTAGCGGGTGCATGCTGTTTCTTTCCAGATGGCGGACGACCGCAGCAGGCGAGGCAGACACTGCCGGAGCAGCCATAGCAGCGACGGCATGTTACATCTACTAACGGTAATAGGGTGGGTGCCGGCCAGCGCTAGTCCGCATGAACTAATTGGTGGCGGAAGTACACAAAACAGGTTAGACCAAATTACATGTAAATTTGTCTTTCGAAAAATAACTGAATGAATCCATAAACGATAATACACTAAATATACATGAAAAGCTCATAAAAAGGTGGAAATTTCATTGAAGTCGACTTCTATTTATATAGTTTTTGTATATGACGTCGGGAGGTATACATGCATACGGCCCACCTTATATAAAGTAGTCAATGCACGCTTGCAGTACTAAATGTATCGTTCACCACAGCTGCTGACTTGCAAATTGGGAACTTACTGGTAACCTCACTCACTAGCAGTTACAATACTGCAACCTTCCAGGAAGTTGTTATTTGGCTGCGATTTTCTGTAAGGTGGAGGTACTTCCTCTGTCCGGCTGTATACATGTGCCCTCTCTTAAAACTCAATTCACTATATACCGTTGGCCTTAGTTGTCGTTCACAGTTATTGGTAAACCAAAATAGCCACCTTCGTGCAGTTTGAAATTACTGGTCTTCACCAATCAGCAGTATAGCAAAGCATCAGAGACTACTCTTAATAGATTCAGGCGTTATTTTGCGAAAGTAAAATTTACATGCAATTTCATCTAACCTGCTTTGTGTGATTCCGCTACCAATTAGTTCTAGCGGCCAAGCGCCGGCCGGCACCCACCCACTACCGTTTTTTTTTACATTGGCTCAGCATAGCGGCTCCTCTTCGCCTGTTGGTAAGCGAAAAGAGGAGCCCAAATTGCAGCGGCAACTGACAAAGGACTACTGTGTCCTGTCAGTTGACGCTACCAAGCTGGCCCGCAAGGCGCTTCTTCACGCTTCGTTTGAAGGATCCCATGTTGTAGGAAGGAGGAAACACATGTGCAGGCAACGCGTTCCACGTTAGTAGATGCAACATGCCGACGCTGTTATGGCTGCTCCGGTAGTCTCTGTCTCGGCTGCTGCGGTCGACCGCCATCTGGAGATTACTCTTTCCATTAGAGTGAGACCAGCAGCGTGACCGATTTGACGAGCTCGGTGGCGCAGTGGTTAATAAAGCGACTTTGACATAGACGCTCGTGGGTTCGATTCCCGCACAGGACAAACATTTGTGTGAATGAACATCTGTTTGTCTTGGTCTAGAACCTAGACTCTAGTTGTGTCTAAAAGAGGTAGGGTGCATCAAAGCAGCCCATCTGGGTAAGTACCTCACAGAAAACTATAAGCAAATAACAACTGGAGGGTTGTCGTGTACCTGCGTGTGAGTGAGGTCACCAGTAACTCCTTAACCCTTCGAAACCCGGGTGGTCATATATGACCGCGAAATGTATGGGAAAACGTATATAACGGGTTCTGACTGGTAAGAGTCCTTAACTGCTAAGGAGTTACTGTGTTGCAGCAGAGGTGGCAGCGCGCGAACGATACTATGTAATGATACCAAATGCGAGCGTTCATAGGCTATGGTAAGTGCTTTACATCAGGTGGGCCGTATGCTTGTAAGCCTCCCGATGATGTATAATAAAAAATCGTAGCGGTAAGATTAATAGGAGTGAAATTCAGGATCACAAAATCAACAGATTGGTGAAATAAACGACTTTATCATAAAGCAAGTATAAAAACCAGTATACAAAAATAGATAGTATATATAGATAGATATATAGATAGTATACAAAAAAAAAACATGACTGTACTTCATCGTACCGTAACTGCATTTCGAAAAGTTAAAATGTAGATGAAACGCTCGTGTAGTCACGCGCTGTAGATACAAATGGCTAAAAGAGCTTTTGAACTGCTTGGATACTACCGTTTCGCTCTAATTCCCTTTAAAAGCTTTAGTTACGAAGAAAATGCGAGAAACTTACCTTTCAATGATTGTGAAATATGGGTCGGAATATTTTGGCCTAATCTACGTCTACGATATTTCAAAATTAAGTAGATATTCATTAAAAATATTGTTAGTAGTATGTTAAGCTAACATAGATTATATGTATATACGAGTAGTATGTAGTATTTTGAATTACACTTGTGCATTAAGCCATGCTACCTTGTATAATGTGAGTACATAGACTGTATAGTGTAATGAACGAGAGAGTTCAAATATATACTATTGTATTTATGGTAATAAGTAAAATTCTATTAGTCATATGGCTATGGTAGCAGGAAATATAATTAAATGCGTGATTGTTAGGCCAAGATAGTAGTTAACAGATAAAATTTACAATTACGCACGCAAATTAATTTCATCTACTTACAGTGTACTCGCATGCTTATAAATTCTGCATGTTGTGTAAGTAATTGGCAAACTTATTACAATTTTTGAATATTTTTCACTTTTAATGAACATGTTAAGTGGAAAAAATAACAGACACTGTTGTTTTTACACTTAACATTTAACACGAAACGGAATAGCGCAAATTGCGGATTTTCTATTATTATGCAAATAATTTTAAGTTAGTATACATTCAGTACTTACAGTATTATATATACATTTTGTAGATTTATTTTTGCTACTGTACTACGGAGACACAGTTTGCGTCTCATGAGCACATTGGGCAAAATGTCTTTTATTATATATATAATGGTACGAACATTTTATTGAGTATTATTGTCGTCAGATACCAAACTACACTGTACCACTGGCATTACGATTTCTACCGATTTAGTCATGAAAAGGTAAATACACAAAGTGAAGAGTGACACTCGCTTCTACATATTAGTGACAGTAAGGTATTTTTGCTAACTATGCTACTTCAAAGTACAAAGTCTTTTTCGGTGCTTTCTTTTTTTGACTGTTTGGTGAAAAGCGACGGAAGTGACCAATGAGATTTGTGATTTGACCAATGAGAGCGCACAGTAGCGGTACAGTTCGCCGTCAGACGGTACCAACCTACTTTCACAGAGGTTGGTACTATTAATAATATAATGACAATACTACCATTGTTCTATTAATAGGGAATTTTTGACATTTGACGAGCTCGGTGGCTCAGTCGTAAATGACGCGACTTTGACATCAACGCTCGTGGGTTCGATTCCCACACAAGACAAACATTTGTGTGCATGAACATGTCTGTTTGTCTTGGTCTAGATGTTTTAAGAGAGGTAGGGCGCATCAAAGCAGCCCGTCTGGGGAAGTACCTCCACCTCACAGAAAACCACAGCAAAATAACAACTCCCTAGAGCGTTGTTGTGTTCCTGCGTATGAGTGAGGTCACCAGTAAGCTTCCAAGGAGTTGCAGTGTAAGCAGAAGAGGAGGCATCACGCGAGTGATACTTAATATATCGCAAGCGTTAATAGGCTACGGTACCCGCTTTACGTCAGGTGGGCGGTATGCTTTGTATGCCTTACACAGCAACTCCAGAGCTTACTGGTAACCTAGGAATACAATAACCCTCTACCGAGTTGTTATTTGGCTGCGGTTTTCTGTAAGGAAGGTGATATAAATGTATGTTGTCCATTAAGAAAAATTATTCACTCTTTAATTACATTTAAGTATGCCATGTACGATATAAACATATAAAAGTTAATTTATGTTTCCTATTAATTGAATCTGAAAGCGATTGTAAAGAATAAATACGTGAATCTTTATACAAGTGTGCATTACTTTGTCTTACCTTCCTGATAGGTTTAGGTTAAATCAGATGGCGCTCTTTCTTTCTTTTATATATTGTATTTGAAACAGACTAGTTATTGACTTCCCTGGTTTTTGACCTGCAAAACTACTAGAACGCACGTCCCATACTCACCACTGCAACCTCAACACCTTACAACGTTGTCCACGCAATGATAATGTGCATTATGAAGTCTGCTTCGTAAATGTCAAACAAACAATAGCTCTGCTGGGCTATATTCATATTCAGTATAAAGGAAATTTGTATCTACAAAGAAGGTAGAATTGTAATGCAAATTGATTCACGAGTAAATCGTATTACAAAGATAAATCACAATATTAGATCATTGCGTCCGTGCTATGAATAAGTTTTTCATGAGTTTTTTCCTGACAATAGATTTTACGTTATCGAAAGAAGTTCTGAATAATTTATGTCGATTTCCGGAAGACTGCCAAGATTTGTACAAAAAATGCCTTGGCTCGTTTGCGTTTATAACTTTGAATATGGAAATCCAGGGTTCTCCAGCTGGGATTTGTAAACTTGCGTTTCACTTAATTTAAAATATGGTTTGTATACTTTGCATGCTTTTTAAGCAGGGCACAATAGACAAAATGAGATTCAAGTAATGTGGTGAGGGCACTACCTGTGATGTTGCTGAAGTGGGCTTTGACTTTAGGGAGCTATTCACACTTAGTTGAGCATTGCGTTGCATTATATTCTTCAGTTAACTCCCAAATCTTTCAAACAACACCAGCTGAGCTCGTTGTTGAGATAGATAAATATAAAGTATCACCAGATGAAGAGAAAGTACCAATCAGATTTTTTAGATATTGGTTATAGATTAACGTACCCCACGTGAAATTTCTCGAGTAATTGATAATTATATTTTATGAAATATACATCGTTGGAAAGCTGATATTCCAATACTACTAATATAAAAAGATCTCGTAGATAAAATACCTTTATCATTCCTTAGATGTACGATATATCGAGACATTTAGGTTATAAGTCACGACACCGCGTACATTTTTACTTCATACACTGCATTCCAATTCACTTTGCACTTTTTCGGGAGATATATTCAATTGAACACTCTTTTATAATCACGTGAAACTATTCAAATGTCTAATTTATTTATTATAAAAATGAAAACAAGCACATTCTAGTGGGGGAGTTTAGGTGACTTCAGTCCACTTCAGTCGATTGATATGAACAGATATTTATTACACGAAATTAATGAACAATCGCTAAAAAGTAATTTTACAAACAGATAATATTTATTACACTCCTAATAATAATTAAACATAAACACATTTTACAAATAAATTTCGTACGACGGACATGTCGGAAATACCGGCTTCACTATTTTTGAATGTTTTTTCACGAATAATATCCCGTTATTCACTAAAAGTAATAGAATAACTTGAAAGAACACAAAATTTCCAAAAGATTGAAGCTTATTACATGTAAAAAGCACTGACTGATTATTTATAACAAACATTTTTATCGGAATCCATTACACACACAGCAATATCAAAATGGCGCGAAACGGAAAAATGTACCGACTCACTCTGATTTAATTTTTTTACTGGTCTTCGGAGCAACAGGTTGGTCAAAACCGACCTTATTATAAACTGAAATAACCATAGACAAGGTACAAACATTTACAAGCTAGCCAAACGAATAATACGGAAGAATCAATGAAATAAAAGTGGACCAAACCGTTACGCACGTATACGGGCCTAGCACACTACAGCCCATTTTGCCTTTTGCACGTATACGGGCCTAACACGCTCGAGGGGTTAAGATTACATTACTTCACAAAAAAATAAATGCATATTCACTTGTAACAGAACTTATGGCCGTACTAGGTATAAACACTTCGAGTTGTCTAGCAACTCACTATCGAAACTATGTCAACTGTACAATTCACGGTCTATGAATAATTTGGAATCCTAAGCGACTCGCGTCATTTCGCGAATTAATTCGTAATTTTGCTGATGCCGGGACGCGATCGTAGTTGTAATCGACTGTATCGATTATGTAGCGCTCGGTTCTCTTTGCCTAATAATTTATTTAATTGATTGCCGAAAGAGACTTGGTGTGAAGAAATATATACTCAGAAGCAACGCAGCTTTTGTACTAGTATGAAGCTTTTGAATATCTTGTAAAAAAGAATAGTAATGGACTTTACACACTTGATGTTTCCAGTCTGTAAACCAGACGTCCTCATTCAGCAAGTACCTGCAAACGCAGTTAATAAACACTCGTTTGTACGACTGTTTCGTTTGTTTATTATTTATTATTATTTTTAAATAATTAATAATAAAAAATAATAATAATTAATAAACAAACGACACAGTCGTACAAAGGGGCTACCATATTTCTAAGAAAGCGTTAAAGCAATCCATTCGAATAACTGCACTGTCATCGTTTTTGTCGTGAGAAGCACTATATTTAATTAATTGTGAATAAAGGAGAATGCCCATTGTTGTATGAAGTTTGTTTTTAATATTTTTTTGTTGCGCAGAAATGAAACCTGCTGTAGTCTGTAGGGCCTCACAATCTATTCGAATAAAAGTAACATTAAAAACGCTAATAAATTTCTTCATTTTAGATTATTTTTGACCAATAATATCATCTATTTTTTTCGGTTGGATAATAGGTAGATGCTATATATTATATGCTATATATATAGAGCTCGGTGGCGCAGTGGTGAAACGCGTTGTTATGCTACTTTGACACCAACGCTCGTGGGTTCGATTCCCACACAGTACAAACATTTGTGTGCATGAACATGTCTGTTTGTCTTGGTCTGGGTATTTTCTATGTATAATAAGTATGTATTTACAAAAAAAAATGTATTTACGTATGTTTATCAGTTGTCTAGTACCTATAACACAAGCTTTGCTTACTTTAGGGCTAGGTGGCGCTGTGTAATTTGTCCGACAATATTTATTTATTTATTTATTTATATAATGTATTCGAGGCATAAATAGGTAATTCTTCAGCTTCGCACGGGTAGCAGAGCATATACGTAACTCCTAGTCATGATTTTTTCGAAAACTTCAACAATCATCGTCACTATACAGTCATGTCATATGTATATAGTCAGTATATTATTATTTGCTACTATTTTTATATATTTCAACTCGACGTATTACGACAAGAAATATGAAATAACATAAAGCATTCAAACACGGGCGAAATGAACTATAGGCAGTATACTTTCGCATAGAACAGAACAAAAGCGGAAACATGAAACATTTGTTAATTCTTGATTCCCATCAATGTTGCCGTATGTTAATTCAAACGAGTATCTCGATTTTTAAACGTCTCCTTTTAAATACACGTAAGTAGTAAAAATATATATGAAGAATTATCAATTGTCGTAGAAAAATGCGTAATACGTATAAGTTTTGCGCAATAAATGGTAGATTATGTTACATTTATTGTCAATTGTCTGCCATTATTCAGTCGAGTACTTTATTTATCTTTGAGTACTGGCAATAATTTCATTTAAATGGCTAACCCGAACTTGTGAGTGACGCTATGTTATTAAAGTATTAGTCAGGTATTTGTCATACCTGACAAAATAGTTGAAATATTTAGAAAAAATAACATACACTTTGCTCTTAAATCCCATAATTCATTCAAATCACTTTGTAACACTAAAGATAAAATCCTGCTTAATAAAAAATCCAGCGTCTATGGTCGCGATTTTCAAACAGGAATACGTATCGGCGTATAAAAACAATCGCCCAGGAAGGTCGCACTTTGCCGAACATCTCATAGACAAAGGACATAATTTATCCCCCACATAATACTTATCAAATCTTACACACCATAGACAAACGTTTAAAACTAAATATTAGGGAACAATTAGAAATTATTAAACATAAAAATTCTAAAATTACTCTCATGAACAAACAGACTGACCTTAAGGCGACACCTCGATCGTGAAGCTTTAAAATGGCTCCGCCCAATCACCCCGCGCCCCTCAATTGACACTCGACGCTCGATTTGTAAAATTTGAAATTAGCGCCTAATAGGTAACCTGGGGTCAACGTATAGTCAATGCAAACGAACAGAAAAGCTACAGAGTCGCGTCACACTTAAATAAAATTTATAATATCAATATTTAATAAAAATTATTGATTTAATTATTATTTAGCTTTATACATACTAAACCAAACATATTTATTTAAGCTAGACGGAAAACAATAGTAATAATAGTAATAAAAAACTACAGAAACGTATTCACTTTTAAAAGTTTATTGAAAGAGAAATCAATGACATCGTTTTATGTTTATATCTCTATAAGTTAACATGTCTTGGTATCTATGTTGTTCTTACTTAGGTCTCGTCCAGTGGCGCCCTCATTGAATAAAAAAACATATTATAGCATAGAAGATAAACATTATGAAATCTTATGTTGCATTTATTACGAAGATAGTAAAGTATTTTTACGTCATTAAACCAACACTCAAAATATTCCACTATCGTTGTTATAAGCAAAAGTGCTAAAAGAGGCCGTTTTTTGGCAATTATGCCTATAACAACGAAAGCAAAACATTTCAATTGTTGGTTTAATGACGTAAAAGTACGTTATTGTATTTGTAACACACGCAACACATGACTTTATAATGTTTATCTTCCACGCTAAGATACGATATTTTATTCCTTGAGGCGCCACTGGACGGCATGTATCCCCCTTAAGAAGAATGAAACACCAGCTACATAATACAACATTGTTTATCGAGAGGCTAAAGCGGGCCATTTGTTGATTCGGACACATATGTTTAGTTAGCAGATACACCATCTAAACTGCAAACACTGGTCACAGCGATGAAAGACGACTGTATGGAGAAAGGCTTACTACTGAATGCGAAGAAAACAAAGATAATGGTATTTGAAAGAGAAGAATCCAGAACTAATGTAAGGATTACGATTGATGATGAAGTGTTGGAACAAGTGGATGAGTTTGTATATCTTGGATGCGCTTTCAGCAGGGATGGAAGGTACACCGCAGATGTGGAAAGACGAGTGAGTGCTGGGAATAGTGTGAATGGAGCGTTGGGAAAACTTCTTGGCAGTAAAATCCTGAGCCAGAAGGCACAACTCGCTATACACAATGCAGTGTTGGTCCCAACGCTAACTTATGGAAGCGAGAGTTGGGTATGGCAGAAAGAGCATGAAAGTAGAATAAACGCGGTTGAAATGCGAGCGCTGCGCAAAATTTGTGGCGTAAGGCTTGTAGACCGTATTCGTAATGATGATGTTAGAAATAGAGTTGGTCTGAAAGAGAGCGTCGGTGTTAAAATAAGAAGAGGCATGCTCCGATGGTTCGGGCATGTAGAAAGAATGCAAGATGAAAGAATGACGAAGCAGATATACAATGCAAAAGTGGAAGGATGTAGGAGCCGGGGAAGGCCAAGACTTACCTACCATGACCAAATTGGTCATGTTCTATCAGAAGGTGATGTCAGGAGCCCTAGAAACCGGCGTGCGTGCATGAGAAGAGCAATGAATGTTAAAGAAGCGAGTGAGATATGTAAGGATCGAGTCACGTGGCGCTCGGCTCTCTCTGCCTACCCCGCAAGGGATTTGGCTTGAAGTTATATGTGTCATAATGGCTGATAGCGCCGAGTAAACACAGGATTTTTTTATTTCGAATAAATAAGAGAAATAAAATTATCAGATTGAATTAGATTGAAATTGAAATAGAAAATTGGAATTTTTTTGCAACTCCCTCCTGGTGAAGATTCACAAGTTATTTTACACAGTTAGGTATAGCTCTGGTAGGGATCCTAGCTTTTTCCCTAAATATAATACACTCTCGAATGACTAGGTATGCGCTTTCACTAACAGTCAATTTAACTTCGCGAATTTTATAAAAAAGTACAGGAAGAACTTGACGGTTAGACGGTAATTTTGCGCCTATTATTTGATAATTTACGTCTCCAACTAAGAAAATACTTGATTTATTGCTTCTCAATTCCACTGCCATCTTATAAAAGTTAAAACATTACGTATTAATCACGAGAATAACTGACATTCAAAATTAATAGACGGTTAGGTAATTATGACGAAGTTAACGATGCTCTCTCTAAAGTTATTCATTGGTTTAGTGTTAATAATCTGCTTTTAAATGATAAAAAGACTAAAGTAATTAAGTTCTCAACACCTAATGTAGGGCAGGTGGCTACCAATGTACATGTTAATGGAACTAATTTAGCCTCTGTGGAGACAACTGTATTCTTGGGTATAACAATTGACTCCAGACTACAAAGGGGCCCACAAATTGAAAAATTATCAGGAAAACTAAGTTCTGCAGCTTATGCAGTGAAAACTATTAGACGGCTCACTGATATTGATACGGCTAGAATAGTTTATTTCAGCTACTTTCATAGTATTATGTCATATGGAATTCTTCTTTGGGGTAACTCCGCGGATATTAACACCATCTTTTTATTGCAAAAGAGAGCCATGTTGGTGCGTCCAACTCGACGATTAGAAGCAAGGCCGATGAGGTGTCAGAGAAATTAAAACCACGGAGCTGTTATCGATGCTACTGTTTTATTGCGAATGTGAGCCGTTACAAATATAATTCACCCATATGTAGGTATACACGAAAATAACAAATTGACGGCCACCCGTAACGCCTTAATATATATTGAAGGTGCGTCAACATACTCCCGGCCTTGGAAGCTGGAAGTTTCCAACGGTTGATGTAGTGGTTTGATGCACCCGTCTACTCCTCATGCAAGGGAAGCGGACAAATCTTAGAGAAGGCACGGCGTATAATGCCTCCCTCCGTGCGTATGTCAGCGACACGTGAGATTCCATCCTTGCCTGGATATGTCTTCACTATCCGTCCTAAGCTCCATCTCAGTGGCGGCAAGTTGTCATCCTTTATGAGAACCAATGAATTTTCTGTTAGATCGCCTTTATGATGTTGCCACTTGCTCCTAGTTTGTAGTTCTGAAACGTATTCTTTGGACCATCTGCTCCAAAAATGTTGCCTGATTTGCTCGACCCTCTGGTAGCGTGTAAGTCTGTGCATGGGTACGTCGTGAATATCAGCGGTCACAGGTGCAGTCAGTGGGCGACCAACCAAAAAATGAGCAGGACTTAGGGGAAGGAAATCATGTGGGTCAGTGGACATAGGAGTCAAGGGACGAGAATTTAGGACAGCTTCCACTTGCGTTAATACAGTGCTGAACTCCTCAAACGTCAAATGTGCATTGCCTACCACACGCCGCAAGTGATGCTTGCAGCTCTTGACCCCGGCTTCCCACAATCCTCCAAAATGGCTAGCGTAAGGTGGAATCATCTTAAATTTAATATTAACGGAACTAGCATATTCTTTAATTTCATCGGAACAAGCATTCAAAAAGTTAGTAAATTCATTCTTTACGCCTACGAAATTTTTTCCATTATCAGAATGTATCTCAGAAGGTTTACCGCGTCTAGAGATAAAGCGTTTGAGAGCCAACAAGTAGCCATCCGATGTGAGATCGCTAACCAGTTCCAAATGCAGTGCGCGGGTAACAAAACATATAAATAGGCAAATATATGCCTTCACCAACCTAGCTCCCCGCCCCTTACGGTTCAATATGAGTACCGGACCAGCGTAATCAACGCCGCAGGACATGAATGGAAAACCTGGCTCTAACCGTTCCCGCGGTAGGCTTGCCATTATCGGGCGTACGATAGTGGAGCGCAGTCGCGCGCATATAACGCATGAGTGTACCACCCGTCTAGCGAGGTCTCGACCGCCAACTGGCCACCACCTCTCTCTCAGCGTGAACAACAGAAGCTGTGGTGCCGCGTGCAGTGTCTGCCTATGTTCGTACCGAAATAATAAAGTTGCGAATTGATGCTTAGCCGATATCAAAATCGGGTGAATCCTCTCGTAAGTGAAGTTAGTCGAGTTTTGTATACGTCCCCCAACACGTATTAGTTTATCATCATCTAAAAATAAATGTAATTTAGATAATTGCGCATGCTTCCTAATACATTCGCCGCGCATAAGCGCATCATATACATCATAAAAAGACTCCTGCTGACTTAACTTCGCCAACACTGACTCGGAACCTTTAAGCTCGTGTACAGTAAGCAAGCCCGTACGTCGAATACTTTTGTTGCGTAAATTATGTATGAAACGAAGTACATAAGCCATCGCGCGCTTAATACGATTGAATTGAGAAAATCTGTGAAATGGAAATAACTTGCTAGTAGTTTGCTTAGTTAAATGACTTAGAACAATATTCGATTTTATTTCTGCTAAAATGTGTGGATTATTGGCATTGGGTAAATTATTGCTAGACATATTATTTAATAGACATGGAATTTCAAAATTTGGATCATGTAGAAATTGTGGCCCCTGCCACCACAAAGTAGATCGACCGAGTGCATCTAGATGCTGACCTCGCGAAACCAAATCAGCTGGGTTTTCTCCTCCAGATACGTGACGCCAAGGCTTATCTTTGGTTAGTTCGTGAATTTCCGCCGTTCTATTCTGAACATATGTTTTAAGTAAGTTAGAGGGCATGCCCAACCATCCCAACACGATAGTTGAATCTGTCCAGAATACGACTTTTGTGAACTTTGAACGAACGGATTCACTAATTTTAGCATACAATCTAGCGCCCACTAGCGCCCCGCATAGCTCTAACCTAGGTATAGTTGTCGGTTTCACCGGTGCGACCTTGCCTTTGGAGCAGAGTAAGCGAACAGTAACAGTTGACTTATTGTCGACCGTGCGTATATAAGCACAAGAGCCATAGGCTACTTGCGACGCGTCTGTAAATATATGCAGCTCCATGTGAACGGGCTCGACACACATCACGTGACGCGGAATTTGCAAACTACTTAATAGTGATAAACACTTAATAAATTTATTCCACGCTTGCGCGACATCAATCGGTACAGGTTCATCCCAGCCGAGTTTCAAAAGCCAACACTTTTGTAACATTGTTTTCGCAATCGTAATTGTTGGGCTTAATAACCCTAAGGGATCATAAATCTGTGATGCGTTCGAAAGAATAATACGTTTTGTAACTGCGTCGGTAGTCTGTTCTATTTGTGTGTAAAAGCATAACTCGTCCGAATTATTGTTCCAACCTAGTCCTAACGTTTTATTATGTACGCGATGATCACCCAATGAAAGTTGCTTCGTCTCATCTTGCCGGCTAACATTTGGGTTCGCCCGGTCAAAATTAAAAACCCATTTTCGTAAAACAAAACAAGCGGAACTTAAAACTTGCGTAGTGTTGTCGCATAATTTTATTAACTCGTCCCTAGTATGTGCACCACAAATCAAATCATCCACGTAAAAGTTTTCATCAATAGTTTGCGCAACCTCCGGAACCCCGCAATCCCGAGCTAATTGTTTTAAACATCTACAACTAAGAAAAGGAGCCGATGCAGTGCCGTAGGTAACTGTATTTAATTGATACACACCCAATGGTTCAGAAGGGTGTTCCCGCCACAAGATCAGCTGGAGATCCCGCTGATCTTCGTCTATCATAACTTGGCGGTACATTTTTTCGATATCGGCGCACGCTACATATCTGTTCTCGCGAAATTTTAACAAAATTGATATTAAATCACCTTGAATAGCGGGACCGATCATTTGTAAATCATTTAATGATACGCCTGAATCTGAACTCATACTGGCATCGAAGACTACTCTCAGCCTGGAGGTCGTAGCGTGCGGACGGAAGACCTCATGGTGTGGTAAAAAATAGTGCGGTGTACCGTAAGTAGCTACGAGATGCATATGTCCTAATTTTATGTATTCGTTAATGAATTCGACATACATATTCTTATAATCCGAATTCCGTTGTAATCGTTTTTCTAAGGCATAAAATCGTCGTTCGGCCTGAGACCGCGACCCTCCCAAAGTTGCTGGTGACTGTTTGAACGGGATTCGAACACTGAACCGGCCGTCCGCGAGCCTCGTTGTCGTTTTGACGAAGTGTTCCTCGCAAGCTTGCTCCTCGTCGCTACGTAAACAATTCGAGCTAGCTTGTAATTCTTCTAACTCCCAAAACCTCCGTATAGACTTGTCTAAAGTGTTCATGCTATTATCTGTTGCGTGCGTATGATTGCAATATACATGATTCACATATTTTTCCATCTGCGACGGAATCGAACCTGAGACTACCCATCCTAATCGCGTATTTTGAAGGAAAGGGCCGTTCTTAAGACGCATTCTCCCCTCGCGTAATAATTCCCAGAATAGATCAGCACCTAATAACAAATCAATTGGTTGACTGTCAAAAAAGTTGGGATCTGCTAGCGTAATATTGTTGGGAATATTAAACTGATTAATATTAACGGTTACCGCGGGTAACTTTGAAGTTATTTGCTGTAGAACTAAACATTTTATGCGCGTAATGAAGTTCTCGTTTAGCGATTTCAACTCGATAACACAGACTTGCGAACATTGTGTCACCGAGCTTCCTACACCGTGAATATATTGAGTGGACTGTATTTTTTGAGCGCGTAATCTTTCACATAATGATTTCGTAATAAATGAACGCTCGCTGCCACTATCGAGTACGGCGCGCGCTCGACAATAACTACCTGTCTCTGTATTTAATATTTCTAAAACAGCTGTTGATAACAATACCGGTTGCATTCCGGGAGTCGATGGCGCTTTGTAATTAACCGTGTGAATGTCGTGCGCCTGTAGCGAGTGAGTGTGTGTGCGCGTGTTATCTATGCTCCGCGGGCGAGTAGCAGGAACAGCTGACTGCTCGTTAGTCGCAACGAGCGTCAATACGCGCGAATTACTGTCCCGACCACTAGCATCACAAAGCAACGAATTATGTTTTTTATCACATTTTCTACAAGGCCCGAACATACAAGTATCGACTGAATGTCCTGAACGCATGCAGTTAATACACAAACCGTTCTCCTTGACAAACTGTAGTCTGTTTTGCAAATCAAAACTAAGAAATTTCTGACATGAATACAGATGATGACGAGCAGAGCAAATAATACATGTTGGTATATTATTACGCATGTATCTCCCATTTGATTTACCACTAGATTTGTTAGTAACTACGTTACACTGAACCCTAGGTACCAGTGTATTGTGCGGTTGTTTTTTATTTTCGCTTGCATTGTATGCACTAGGTTTGGTGTGTGACACTATTAACGTTTCCAAAATTTCTGCTCGATTCTTCAGAAACCGTAACAAATCGTCTAATTTAAGATTAATCCTTGAATCCCCACTAGTCCTAGGCATTAGACACTTATACTCCTCCCATTCACGCTCCGTATTAGGATCTAATTTTGATACTATAATATATATAATTAATGTATCCCAATACTCTGTAGGCTCCCCTAGAAGTTTTAAGGCACGTAAATTTTTTAATACATTATCTATAAGCTTACGCAACTGTATAGCCGACTCTTTAGACAACGATGGCATGGAGAATATGCATTTTACATGATTGTGAATTAATAATCTCACATTGTCAAACCTATTCAATAATAACTCCCACGCGACCTCGTAATTATTTGCAGAAAATTCTAGGGAATCTATGACTGACTTTGCGTTGCCCTTCAGTGATGACTTTAAATAATGGAACTTTTGTATAGGCGTTATAGCATTACAATCGTGCACTAGGGATAGAAACACATCACGGTATTCTAACCAATTATCCAGGGAACCGTCAAAACAGGGTACCGAAATAGTTGGCAAATTAATGTATTTAGAACCCGCCGTACACTTGGACTCGTCTGCAGTTCTCACGTCGGTGTTGGCCGTACACTCGGCTAATGCTAAGATACTGTAATATTCGCGCTCATATTCTTCTCGTAATTCGAGTTGTTTTTCAATATCTGATTCGGATATGATACTCTCTATTTGACCTTGAATTTGATTAAAATCACTAAGTAAATTTTGTGAACCTAGCATACGTAACTTTAATTCCGCGCGCTGTTGAACGGTTAAAATTGAATCTTCGAATGAACTAACGTACTTTTTGAAAAGCGTTAACCTACACTTTATGGATGCTCGTTTTTTCTTAAGATCTTTTATCGTTAATTCTACTTTAGGTTCCACTTTACTATCTGCTGAAGCCATTTTAGAGTAATAAGTAAAACTAGTACTCACAAATACTACGTGGTGCCGTATCGCAGGTGACGTGCCCTCGGCGGCGGGCGGTAAGCAACACACACCGAACGCACTGGAACTCGAAAGTACAATATTACACAAGTGTATAGGAATGGGCAGGGTTTACTTGGTTGAATCACCTCACCAATGCACTAGGAATTGCTACGAAAACTTGATTTGTTTTTTCTCCTTCTTGCGTCTCTCATCAGCTTTTGTTTTGCTTCGTGCGTGTGGTCTCGAATATCCGGCTCGAAGGACCAAAATTATGTTGGTGCGTCCAACTCGACGATTAGAAGCAAGGCCGATGAGGTGTCAGAGAAATTAAAACCACGGAGCTGTTATCGATGCTACTGTTTTATTGCGAATGTGAGCCGTTACAAATATAATTCACCCATATGTAGGTATACACGAAAATAACAAATTGACGGCCACCCGTAACGCCTTAATATATATTGAAGGTGCGTCAACAAGCCATAAGAGCTATCTACAAACTTGGTCCCCGTGAGAGCCTTAGAGAAAAATTCAAAGAAATAAATATTTTAACAGTCGCATCGCAATATATCTATGAAAATCTTTTGTATGTCCATAAAAACATAGACTCATTTTGTAAAAAGAGTGATATTCATAGCATAAATACTAGATATAAGCATAATCTTGTGTTATATGCAAGCCGTCTCCACAAAACAAGTAATTATTTTATGGGGCAATTATACGGTTCTATAACAAACTTCCCAGCAATATAAGAGATTTGTCAATAAACAAATTTAAAACTACTATTAAAGCCAAATTGTGTAGCAGGGCATATTATAAAGTATCTGACTATATTAATGATAAAAATGCCTGGGAGGGAGTCGATCCAATTATAATGTAATTAACAAAATATGTAAATTTGTTTGGATACCAAAAGAGGGATGCCTGAGTTTTTTGGCAGTATTTTTATCAGTGCTCACCTAGTCATAAACTGCACGGTAGGGGAAAAAAATGTGACGATTCCAAACAAATGTAGCCATTTTTACGGAATAAAAAGATTTTGACTTTGAATTTGAACAAATGAATACCGCGAGTACGTGCGGCACTGCCGCGCAACTTGTATGAACATGTTTCGATGTAATTCGGCACGGATTATCGTAATCCAAATAAGTTAAAAATTAATTTCCGAGTGTTTTAAAAGCAAATGAACAAAACTAAGACATATGCGTTAGAAAATAAAAACTTTGAAAAATAAGGGACACCCTAATATACATATATACAAATAGATTTTATAATCTATTCATATTTAAAAAAAACATGTGACAAATGATTTTCTTGCTGTTTCATAACTTTAACTTCAGTATAATGACATTTATTGTATTTTACTTATGTATACTCTGTGTTTTGTATTGTTGTACGTTTCCTTGTTATTTATTAAACTCTCAAGAAGAAAGAACCAGGACCATCTCTGATGTTGCAAAATAAATCTAATCCGTACAATAGTTCAATACTAACCACAATGTATAGAATAGATGATTTTTTTGTGTTTTCAGTGTTGGTTCATAGTAAATATTATTTGTTTTCACGAGTACCATGGGTATAAGTATACTATCTATCTATATCTTCACGCTAAATCCCTCGTGAGCGCCACATGACTCGGTACTTACACACCTCGCTCGCTTCTTTAACATGAAACATACCGAGTTTTTTTAAAAACTATCAAAATATACTATTTTACCAGTAATTATTTTAATACAAAAAAAAAAAAACCTCCACTGGTTTTCTATCTTCTGATTGGATAAATTTCCAACGTAAACTAACCTTCACCTACGTACAATGTCTAAGTCGGAGAAAAAAATAAATACCTTGTCTTGTTCGCCTCCCCCATTCTACGAACATTTTCTTTGTATTTTTATTCTATATATTTTCTTTTTAGTGTTCCCCATTATTACAACAGTATAATAAATATATATAAACCTATAATATTATTTACTACTTATATCTAATAATAATACACTTACGCTAAATACTATAATATTGAATATTTACAACTATTAATTATAAAAACTTCGGTGTCGCGATGTAAATGGAGCGAGCTCGAGCAGACAGTCGACATAGGTCTTACCTCGAAGCGGGCTGCAGCCGGACTGGCTGGATGTAGTTAGTCAACGCGTTTATAATCCTCATTACCGCACAATAAGGTCGAAAACACGTAGCACCCAAGACGAATGTGATCGCTTAGAAATTGTCAGAAACTTAAAATATTTTTAAAAAATTTCATGTTTCACTTATCAAAATATGCAGCAAGCATATTATAAACATAGATATTACTAATAGATTTAAGTAATTTTGAAGCGTATAAACAGAACAACTTCGTTGTAATTTCAAAAATAATGAATTTCAGGAGGTGTTTTCGAAAGTAATTATTATCGAATCAATTTTACACAATCGCGTATTTGAGCAAGCAAATTCAAGATAAAGAAATGAAGTTATTTATATTAAAATCTTAGATCCGTCAGTTTAGTCATTAGCCTATACTATTCGATGAAAGT